>OX465600.1:37935281-40435281 GCA_950022295.1 Bromus sterilis
GCAGATCCATCCACCGACCTCCACGCACGAGCGCGCGCGCACACACACACACACACACACACACAAAATTAACAATACACAGCACCTGGCGCCATCCTCCATAACCGCAACACAACGACATCTCGTCAACAAAAAAATAAAAGGGGATGCACGAGCAAGCGTGAAAGGTGTTTGTTCACTTACCACATGGACTTGCCGCTGCCGGTGGCCATCACGACCAAGCAATCCCGCCCTTGCATAATCGTATCCACGATCTCCCGCTGGTACGGGCGGAACCCCGTGTACCCGAAGTACGTCTGCGAGCAGGAAACAGGCGTGGATTAGATTGGCGCCGGCTGGCCGCGCTAGGGTTTAAGCGCCGGATGGCCGCGCTAGGGTTCAGGGGGGGAGCGAGCGGGGAGAGTACCTTCAGAGCCGCATCCATTGTGGCGCCGGAGAGTGGGGCTCGGCGGGGGGAGACTGGGCCGGTCAGTTGGGGTAGGGTTGGATTGGGCGGCGGTGAGAGGGGGGGATGGAGGAAGGGGGCGGGGCGAGGGGATTGGAATGGAACGGCCGGGTGGTGGTGGGGGGAGGGGTTTTGGTTTGCGGCGTTCTTTTATCTGCTTTCCCGCCATCCGCCAATTCGCTTTTTTTCTCTCGTGGGCTTTAGGCCTTGTTTGGCAGCGGTGTGTGTGTGTGTATGTTTTAGTTGTAAACCCTACTACCCCTCAAAAAAAAAAGTTGTAAACCCTACTTTATTGACTAATAGCAGCCGGAATACAAAAAGGATCATGAGGCTGCCCAAAACAAACATGGCGACCCACCATATCCAAGCTATGACTGAATTTAGCTAGATTATGAACATTTGCATTGCCCAATCTACAACAAAAGTAACTAAACAACTATTAAAGAGCGATTTCCTTGCAGAATTTTCCTTCATGGTATCACCATAAGAGCCTCCTTCCCTCCTGTTAATGTGTTGTACAAGCCTGACTACAGTCGGATTCAATGATGATGTTGCCCGATTGTAGATCCTCAGCTAGAGCGAGACCTTCTCTACATGCAATAACTTCAAGTGTGCGGCGATGTGTGTAAGTGGATTCGTGTGTCTTTTACCAGCCCAGACCGTTACTCGAAAATACACCCAATAGCATGTTTGGCAGACCGGTTTGCAACGGTGGAATCCCATGTAAACACCTAGATACATGTCGGGTCGACGAGTATGCCAGACGCGAGGGGGTCCTCGCGTTTTATCCTCTTCGGGTGGCGAGGCGGACGTGACGTGAGGAGGAAGAGGAGCTCTCGCGCGGCGGACGCGAGGGCGAGAAGGAGGATCTCTCCTATCGGTCACCACCTCGCTCTTCGAATTCGCCTACGCCATCGCGTCGTGTACCAAACAAATGGTTGGCGAAAGGGAATAATTATGAGGAAGAGTTTTGGGGTGGCGGAAGGTGATACGTCTCAAACGTATCTACTTTTTCAAACACTTTTGCTATTGTTTTGGCTTCATTCTTGCATGATTTGAACGAAACTAACCCGGATTGACGTTGTTTTCAGCAGAGCTACCAGTGATGTTTTATTTTGTGCAGGTTTCTGGATATTTAGGTACGCTGGAAAAATCCCAAAAATATATTAAAAAAACCAGTGTTCCGGAAGCTTCCGCCAGTCCAAAGGGGGCCCATAGGGCAGCCAGCGGGCAGCCAGGAGGGTGCCTGGCGCGGTCCAGCCCCTGGCCACGCCACCTGCCCTCCTGGCCTGGTCCCACATCCCCTGGTGCCCTACTTTGGCCCTATTTATTCTCCCGACGCAGAAAACCCAGAACAGAAGTCGCTTTTCCAATCTACGTCGCGGAGCCGCCGCAACCCTCTGTTCTTCTCCGGGAGAGCTAATCTGGAGGCTGCTTTGGCCTCCGGTGAGGGGAAATCATCGCCATCG
Organism: Bromus sterilis; assembly: GCA_950022295.1. Classification (NCBI taxonomy): domain Eukaryota; kingdom Viridiplantae; phylum Streptophyta; class Magnoliopsida; order Poales; family Poaceae; genus Bromus; species Bromus sterilis. The sequence continues at coordinate 37,937,196 of OX465600.1, forward strand.
TCATCATCATCGCCTCTCCATCACCCCTCCATGACTTCCTCTCTCATGTGTGATAATTCCCTATTGTAGGCAAAGGGTATGGTAGGGATTGGATGAGTTAGATCATGTAATAGTTCAATCAGATTGTTGGGGGCATGTTGCGTATCATCTACTTGGTGTTTATCATCTCTGTTACAACTTGTTGCTCTTAATGCTTGTCACTTTGGGCCCGAGTGCCATGATTTCAGATCTGATCACCCTTTTGTTTCTTGAGTTTGTGGTGTTCTTGATCCTATCTATGAGTTGTATGCACCTATTATAGTCCGGAACCGGCGAACCCAATGGTGACAGCTTGGGACACCAAAGGGGATGGACTATAATTTGAGGATTCCGTGTATCCATGAAGTGTTAATGCTTTGTTCCAGTGCTCTTTGACAGGAGTACCTTAATCTCCCTAAGTTCCTTTTGGCCCCGTTTGTAGCGGGAGGGTAGGACAAAAGATGTTGTGCAAAGTTCTTATTGCAAGCACGTACAACTACCCTGGGATACACGCCTGATGTTTGATATTTGCCTAGATGATCCTTTCTTTTCTGTGAGCCTTGCCCGTGTTAGAATCTGTTACATGTTCGTTCTCATCCAAGTAGCGCCCAACCATCCATCTCCCTAGCCTACAGTGTTTTCTTTCCTGCTGGTTACTAGTTGTTTACTTTTGCTGTTTTACTTTTGCTGTTTCACCATCACCATCACCACTATTATCACCACCACTACTACCACCGTATCACAGTTGCTACTAATACCTTTGTGCAAGCAAGTGTTTATTTCAGGTGCGGTTGAATTGACAACTCAATTGTCAAAGCCTGTACGTATTCTTTGTGTCCCCAAGTGTCGAATCAATAAATTGGGTTATCTTGCCCGCGAAGACTGTCTCGATCCCCTACAGTTGAGGGTTATCAAGTACTGTTTTCTGGCGCCGTTGCCGGGGACCATAGCTTTATTTACAGGTCTACTTGAAGTATCCTACCTGCTGCACGCTATCCACTATGGGTAAGAAAGGAGACCCCAAGGTTCCGATCTTACCATCCCGTACGAGAAGAGGTACTGCTCTTAGCACTAGTGCTAAACTTGATTCACCTTCAGTTATGAGTCAGTTTGATTCACCTCAGTTACATGCTACTTCTGCTGAGTCTGGCAATATGTCAGATACTTTTGATGATGCTTCTACTACCTTTGAGACTACAGGTTCACTTGGTTCTTTTATTGAAGAACAGATTGCTGCTGCTGCCCGATTCTCGGGTGTTGAAATTCCTGTTACCCAAACACCTATTGGAAAAACTCATAACTTTGATGGCCTTAAGTAGAAACTCCTTGAGGATGATTATATTACGCTTGATGATGATTTTTGCAGGGAGCTTAATGAATGTGCTGATTCCGACCCTGCTACTATAAAGAAGTTGCTAGCAAAGCATTCCCTGAAGAACAAGTTTATTCCTGATCCTACTTTTGCTACGTCTCCTATATGCATCACTGATCCTGATTATGATTTCTCTGTTGACCTTTCACTTATATCCACAGTTGAAGTTGATCCCTTTTATGGCAGAGAAAATGATGATGCTATCGAGCACCTGACCAAACTCACTGAGTTGGGTGGCTTGTTTACTACTGATGAAAGGATCCGAAACTTTTATGTGACCAAGCTTCTTCCTTTTTCCTTGAAAGGAGATGCTAGAGCATGGTATGATGCACTACCATGTGGTTCCATTCAAAGTCCTCAAGATATGGCTATATCTTTCGTTGATAAGTATTTTCCTGCTCATATGCAACATGCTGCTTTGCAAAGAATTTATAACTTTAAACAGTTGCAGGATGAGCGTCTCCCTAAAGCTTGGGGGAGATTTTGCAGTTTGCTGAAGGCTAGACCGGGACATGAGATCCCTAAGAATAAATTACTTGATATATTTTATGTTGGTCTAACCGATGGGTCTAAATCCTATCTAGATAGTTGTGCTGGTTGTGTTTTCAGGCAAAGAACGCCGAACGATGCGGAAGAATTGACGGGCAAGATTGCCAAAAACCATGAAGATTGGTCCGTGCCTGAACCACCTCCACCACCAAAGAAGAGGGGCATGCTTGTCCTAAGCCCCGGAGATATGCAAGAAGCAAATAAGTCTATAAAAGAGAAAGGAATTAAAGCTAAAGACGTGAAGAATCTACCCCCAATTGAGAAGCTGTGTGAGCCTACCACTCACCCACCTATGGTAGAGGTACACTCTCTTTTAGAGTTCAATGCAAGTGACATCCCTAAAGGTAAACCTCCTGACCAATGTTTAGATGAGTTTGATAATTTTATTATGAAGCAGAGTCACTTCAATGAGAAGATACAAGGTCAGTTGCATGATAATACTCTTGCTATCAAAAGTAAGTTTGCTTGATGTTCTTGGAAGAACAGTTAATGATGTTAAATGTCTTGTGAAGCATTTTAATATGGTTCAAACTCGGCTTGAACAAATTTCTAATGTGCAAAAAGATTTGCTTGCTAATAATGCCAAACAGGATAATTTACAGGCTTATGGTATAAAGACCCGGGGTGGAACACACACCCAGGACCCTCTCTATCCAGAAGGGCATCCAAAGAGGATCGAGCAAGATTCTCAAGTGCAGGAAGAAGAAATTGTTAGCTCTCCAAAAAAGAAGAAGAAACACAAGGAAGCTGACAATTCCAATGATCCTATAGAAGAAGAAGAACAAGCTGTTGATCCAAACAACATATCTACCTCAGATGCTGAGACCGAAGACGGTGCTGAACCTGAAAAAGATGCTGAAAAGAATGATCCACCTGAGGTTCGAGAAGAAGAAGCACCAGATAAGCACAAGAAGTATACTAGAGAAGACTTTCTTGCAAGGAGACATGGGAAGGAACGAGAACCATGGGTACAGAAACCCATGCCTTTCCCAAGCAAGTCTGTCAAAACCAAAGAAGAAGAGCACTACAACAAGTTTTGTGAGTGGATGAAACCTCTTTTTCTTCAAATCCCTTTGACTGATGCTATTAAGTTACCTCCTTACTCTAAATATATGAAAGATATTGTTACTAATAAAAGAAAAGTCCCTAATGAGGCAATATCTACTATGCTTTCTAACTACTCTTTCGGTGGCAAGATTCCTGAAAAGCTCGGTGACCCAGGTATACCCACCATTCCTTGCTCCATAAAAAATAATCATGTTAGAACTGCTTTATGTGATATTGGTGCAGGAGTGAGTGTTATGCCCTTTTCTCTCTACAAAAGACTTTGTTTGGAGAAACTAATTCCTACAGATATCTCTCTCCAGATGGCCGACAAGTCCACGGCCGTCCCGATCGGTATTTGTGAGGATGTTCCTGTTGAAGTTGCCAATTGCTTAATACTTACTGATTTTGTTGTGCTTGACATGCCCGAGGATGGGAGCATGTCCATTATCCTTGGTAGACCTTTTCTTAACACCGCAGGTGTTGTTATTGATTGCAATAAAGAGAAGGTTACCTTCAACGTGAATGACAAAGAACACACGGTGTATTTTCCGAAGAAGATCGACAAAAGGCATGGCCTTAACTCAATTGAGAATATCGAGACCGTGAAGATTGGAGAATGGGATTGTCCACTACATGTATACCATAAATACAAGAAAATTATGGTGGGGACAATGTCCATTAAAGTGAGAGTGCAATGATCACTTCATAAGAGGCGAGACTTTCTGCGCTATATACCACAGGTTTGTTGGTAAGACTTGATCAACCTTGCTAACTAGCATGTTTTATATAGGTAAAAAGTTGAGCTTGTTATGTTTTAATTTCCTTTAGCTTTTATTATCCTTGCTGTACCCAAGTTTTTGTGTTTAAAGCTTCACTTGTTCTAACTTTTGTCTCAAGTTCACGAAAGTTTTTGCAGCTTTTTGAACTTTGAAAAATTCTCTACAGTGAATTTGCCCAGAAAATTCCAGAAAAATCAAAATCAAAACTTCCAGGTAAAAATCCATCAGGAGGCACCTGAGGCTGACCAGGGGGGTCCATGATACGTCCAAAACGTATCTATAATTTCTTCTTGCTCCATGCATGTTTTGTGTGATATTGCTATGATCTAGATACACTTTCATACACTTTTGATCATATTTGGACTAACCTATTAACTCAGTGCACCACAGTGCCAGTTCCCGTTTTCTGCTGTTTTTCTATTTCAGTTTTCCCCCATATAAAAAGTGCTCCAAAAATTCGGGAAAAATCAGATAAAAAATCAGCGCAGAAGAACCTTCCGGAAGAACCTGAGTGGGGCCAGAGGGCCACCACCAGGGGCCCAGGCGCCCTGGTGACGCGCCCTAGGGGCTGGCCGCGCCAGGGGGGCGCCTGGACCCCTGATGCCCCCCCGGCTGCCCCCCTTCGCCTATATATTCTCCGTGACGAGAAACCCTCAGAAGAAGAACCCTTTTTCGCGATCTCGCCTCTGTTCCGCCGCCGCCGCGCTTCCGAGATCGGGAGCACCAGCAGACCTCTTCCCAGCACCCTGCCGGAGGGAGGGCCGACCTCCGGGAGTCTCCTCTCCACCATGGATGCTTCCCGGATGTGCCGTGAGTAGTTTCTTTTGGACCATGGGTCCGTGATCAGTAGCTATGTGATGTTCTCCTCCCCTCTTTGTTCTTCATGGTTTAGACCTCGTGAGCTGCCCTACATGATCGAGGCACTTTTGTAATCTTTCTGCTGTTGCTACGCTGAGTTTGATGGGATCTGATGGATTATGAGATTATGTTCAGATTGTGAGAGAGTAATATATTTGGTTCTTATCTTTTATATTTTTGTTCTTAAGTAATTCTTGCATGTTCTCCGTTGCTGTTTATTGCTTTGGCCAAGTAGTAGGTAGTGACCCCAATAGGGAACGTTATGCTCGATTGTGGGTTCATGCCCCCTGATGACACGCTTGAGTGACAGAAACATGAGTCTAGGGGATGTGCTATTGCCACAAAGGGGAAAACAACGGTGCTTGTAACCGCGGTTACAAGGATTGTTTACTTTACGCAAAGTGCTTTTTAATGCAGTTGTCTGTTGCTTTGGGTTTACACTTTGGGTGGGGCTCGCAACTTAATACCAGCGAGATGTTCTGGATAGATATCTCAAGGTGGATGATTAGTAGTAGATGCAGTTGGATTTCGGTCTACTTATTTTGGCGTTCTGCCCATGCTTTTGAGCCTCTTCCTTTCTTTTGTAGCATAGTTAGCATTGCGGTGCGTTCATAATCCTGTCAATTGCCCTTCTGTAATTTGTTCACCTTGCATAGCGGTTTTATCGTCTTTTGGGAGAGAGACATCACTAGTGAACATCACGTATCCCGGTCCATATCCTCATTATTGTTTCCGCACTCATTTACTTTTCTTCTTTTACTTTCAGTTTCTATCATTATCCCTTGTGTTTGATCCTTTGTGAACAACAAGACCGGGGAGATTGACAACCTCTCTGAACTTTGTTGGGAACAAAGTTATTTGTGTCTGTGTGCAGGTCCGCGTCATTTGCGCCGCTGACACCTACTTATCATCTCCGGAGTCCTACTAGAGACAAACCTTGGTATCTTTACTGAGGGAAATTTTCTGCTGTGCTACATCACGCCTTCCTCTTGGGGTTTACCAACGAAGGGCGAGAAATAACTATCATCACCTCGCGCAAGCAAAGAATTTCTGGCGCCGTTGCCGGGGACTCTGAGTGCTAAGATAGGGGAGTTGCACACTACCCTTTACCTTTGTTTTTTTAGTCTTGTTAGTTTACCTTTCAGTTTTTATCTTTGTGTCTTATATCAAAAATCACAAAAAAATCTGCCACACTTGTTGCTGCTATGGGTTCCACTGAAAACACCAAGTTGTGTGACTTCACTAGTCACAACAACCAAGACTTTATCTGCACCCCCATTGCCACACCTGCCACTTCAGCTACCTCTTATGAAATTAAACCTGCCTTGCTAAACCTTGTTATGAGAGATCAATTCTCTGGTGCTGGAGATAATGCTGCTTTACACTTGAACAATTTTGTTGAATTATGTGATATGCAAAAGTATAAATAAGTAGAAGGTTATATTGTTAAGCTCAAGCTCTTTCCTTTCTCTTTAAGGGGAGAAGCTAAAATCTGGTTTCAATCTTTGCCTAGGAATAGCATAGATTCTTGGGATAAGTGCAAAGATGCTTTTATAGGGAAGTACTACCCACCTGCTAAAATTATCCAAATAAGGAGTAACATTATGAATTTTAAGCAATTGGATAATGAACACGTTGCCCAAGCTTGGGAACGAATGAAATCTCTTGTTAAGAAATGCCCTACACATGGTTTGACTACCTGGATGGTTATCCAGACTTTTTATGCAGGCTTGAACTTTACCTCGCGGAACCTGTTAGATTCGGCTGCGGGAGGAACCTTTATGTCAACTACACTTGGTGCTGCCACGAAGCTTCTCGATGAGATGATGACCAATTATTCCCAATGGCACACCGAACACGCTCCAACAGGTAGGAAGGTAAACTCTGTCGAGGAAATTACCTCAATGAAAAAGTTGACTTGATTATGTCTCTACTTACCAAGCAACCCTTTATTGATCCTAGTGATGTCCCTTTAAATTCTTTGGTTGCCCAAGAACAAGTAGATGTGAACTTTATTGCTAGAAACAATTTCAACAACAATGCTTATAGGGGTAGTTTTGCTAGCAATCCTAGACCGTTCCCATCCAACTATGGGAACAACAACACCTACCCTAGCAACAAGAACCCCTCTTCTGAATTGGAAAACATGCTTAGAGATTTTATCACTACCCAAAAAGCCTTCAATAAGAATGTAGAGGAGAAATTAGCTAAATTAGATAATCTCTCTTTGAAGGTAGAAATCTTAGCCCTTGATATTGAGATGCTTAAAATTAGAACCTCTCCCCTTGAGGAGAATAAAGCCACTCCTATTAATGCTATCCAATTGCAAATTAATGAAAATATTAGGATGATGGCTAAACTTAAAGAAAGGTGGGCTAGAGAAAAAGAGGAAGAGGATAGAATTAAGAGCCTTACTACACACCACACAGTTGCCACTATCCAAATTGTTGAGGACACCCAAACTATTAGCACCCAATGCACTCCTAGTCCCGTTGGACCTATTAACGGTGATGCTAATACCTCAACCGAAGATGAAGAAACTCCTATGAACATAGAGGGTTTCAAACAAGTGAGCCTAGACGACACTACTACCACCTTTGATAGTAGTGATATTGATTTTGATAGTTGCACCCTCTCAGAAGTTATTAGCTTGCTACACAAAATGTCTAGAGACCCCCCACACTAGCACACTTAATCTTGCCTTCACGGAGCATATCACAAATGCTCTCATCAAAGCTAGGGAGGAGAAGCTTAGAGTAGAAGCCTCCATACCTAGGGAGCTAGATGATGGTTGGGACCCTATGATCAAAATTAAATTAAATAACTTCTCTTGCTATGCTTTACTAGATGATGCCCCGCACGTTGTTGCAGAACTTTTTTACAAAATATTTCAATGAAAATGTTTGGTTAAATGAAGCATGTATATTTGAAATAATAACTTCTAAAATAATATATAGATTTAAGATAAATATCATAATAAAATAAAAATTCCCATGCATGCATGTTGCATGTGGGGTTTTATTATGCATAGTGGCATATTGAGTTGAGTCTTTCTCATGCATGTTAAATGATGAGGTGGCATGCTTGCATGTTGAGAGAAATATGCTAGTGGAGGGTGATGTGGCATGCATTATGAGGTGGAATGTGTGCATGTTGAGAGAATTGTTAGTAGTGGGGAGCAACTTCTTAAGAATGTAAGATGTGATGTTGGAGCTAGTACCTCCGTTATGCCCAAAAGAATTTATGATATGATTGAATTGAAGCCCTTTGAGCCTTGTTCTTTTGGAGTTCGTCTTGTTGATTCTTCCGTAAAGAAACCTTTGGGGAAGATCGACGATGTTCTTATCATTGTCAATGACAACTATGTTCCCGTTGATTTTATTGTTATGGATATAGAGTGTGAACCTTTGTGTCCAATTATTTTGGGACGTCCTTTTCTTCGCACCGTTGGTGCGGTTATTGACATGAAAGAGGGGAATATAAAATTCCAATTCCCTCTCAAGAAAGGGATGGAACACTTCCCTAGAAAGAAAATCAAGTTACCTTTTGAGTCCGTTACACGGGCTAGTTATTCTCTTTCTCTTGATAAAACTTGATTCTTCTTTTGCATCATGCCTAGCTTAAAGGCATAAAAGAAAGCGCTTTCGGGAGGCAGCCCGCAAAGAATTTAGGTTTTTCTTTTTGCTTTTGTTGCGTATTGATGTTTGTTACTACTGTAGCAACATCATTGTATCTTTATTTTTCAGTTTTGTGCCAAGTTATAGCCTCTTATGATAAGGGAAGCAAAAGTTGTGACATGCTGTCCAGAAAACAGATTCTGTCCCTGGACAGAAAAATTCGAATAAAATCACCAGATCATCTTTTTGATCTGAATTTTTTTGACAGCGTGCTCTATACAATTTTGAAACTTTCGTATGTTCTGAGTTTTTTGATTTGAGTTGTAGAAGTGCCCCGAAAAAATTCTCTACTACATGATGTTCTGTTTTTCACATATTCTGCCACGTTTTGCCTCTCTTCACTTTTGCAAACCTTAAGCTTGCTTTTTCTTTGCAAAAACTTTTTGGCACTCTTGAGAAACAGTAGCTCTTCAAGAATATCTTTATATCCGGTGGGGAAAAAATATTTTATTAAGGGTACTAATCTCTCTAATCAGCTTATGATGAGTTATGTATGAAGGGAGTTTTCAAATGTGCGATGGAAGATGATGAAATAAGATCCAGGAGTGTCAAGCGCTCAAGCTTGGGGATGCCCCCATGCATCCCCAATAAATATTCAAGGAGACTCAAGCGTCTAAACTTGGGGATGCCCCCGTGCATCCCCTTCTCCATCAACAATCATCAGTTCGTCCTTCGTCTCACTATATTTTTATCACTTCATGCGTTATGTGCTATGCTTGGAGCGTCTCGCTCTTAGGTTTTATTTTTAGTTTTCGTTAGCTTTCCTTGCTGGTCATAACAAGTTAGACCCCATATTACTTTGTGTGGGAGAGAAACACGCTCCACTCCAATCTAGAACACATCATAGGATTTTTCCTGCTTATCTTTTTGCTGTTGTGTGTTCTTTATCTTTTCATAGCTGCTGCCATGTTTAGTTTTAGTCTTGGTTTGTCTTTAGCAAGAGCCTTGGCTTTTGTTTGTTGCTGGAACTCTCTTTGTTTTTCATGTTTATCTTGTTAAGAGAGTTGGTTGTTGCACTGAGTTGTGTCTTGTCTTGAAAGTAGGTAATTAAGGTTGCTATTTAATTCTAGTAGTAATTTGCAATGGTTTTGAGGTATTGATGTGAGTAATGTCTGAACTTTTGGTGTCAAGAGATTTAGCCTATTAGTGATAGGTGTCGTATTTTTGGAAATCCGTGTGTATTTTCAAAACCTACAAAAATTAGTTGAGAACTCTAACTACTAGATGGATCACTAATCTTTGGAGGGATCGAATATTAGAGTACACTCACGTACCATGAGTCGAGGATGCGCAAGGATAACCAAACCCCCATACACTCCTCCTCGGGGTACTTGTCTCTTTGTGAACCTCCTTATTAGATTGAGAGTTACCGATAATAAGTGCATGAGTTCTTCGGACTAATGTAAGTATTTAAAGTTGACACTTCCACCTTCCCATATTTTGCTAGCCTCTTCCGTGCCGTGCATTGCCTTCTTCTCACTCCGAGAGTTGGTGTCCACCTTCGCCGGTACATCCAAACCCTTGGCATGGTACGCTCTGTCATCATAAGCCTCCTTATATCTTTCCTCAAAACAGCCACCATACCTACCTATCAAGGCATTTCCATAGCCTTTCCGAGATATATTGCCATGCAACTTCCACCTCTTCATGACTTGAACTTCATGTCATACATGTTCCTGCTACACTGGCAGACGCATACATTGCATACATCATCATAGTTACATCTTCTTTATGATTTTGAGTACCTTGTAAAGTGTGAAAGATTTCCTTTACCTTCTTGTAAAATAGAGTGTTGCCCTTAAGTGAGGAAAAGATCCCAAAGTGGACACAATAAAAGATCCCAAAGAGGACAAATGAGAGTTAAATAGAAAGAGCCATTGAGGCCACAAAAAAATAGAAAAAAGAGAAAAAAAGAGAGAAAGGGGCAACACTACTATTCTTTTGAGAGATCCACACTAGTACTCCCTCTATATCCTTGTACTCCATAGAGATGATCATTATGCATATAGCTATGTGGGGACCTTCACACCATAGAACTTGGCTTGCATATTCCAAGGATGAGCCTCCTCAAACGAGCTCTAGGTCTTCATGAGCGAGCAAGTTAGATGCACCCCCACTAGTTTCATTGGAGAGCTTCCTAGCTCATATGCGCATCTGTTGCATGGCAATCCCTACTCCTCACATCATATCTATCATTTGGCGTCTCTTGCCTATGATTGTCCTCATTGATGTGAGCCTTTCTTTTCCTTTTTGTCTTCCTCCTCCTCCGTACTTCTCTCTTTGCCATCCTAAGTGTCAACTCTCGTGCTTACGCTCATCCATTGCGTGAGTGCTCAATATATTGAAAAAGGAGTGGATCAAATTGACTTGTACCTGGCTAGTGGTCATGGGACGAGTCAAGATAAGATTCCAGAAAAAGACCAAGTGTGAAACTTTAGTAGATTGAGTTCTCAACAAATAAATATTTTTCTCGTATTCCCTATCCCCCTTCTTGCACGCAAACACCACTTGGAGACATTCGAGTCACGGACAGCGAGAGCTCTTGCACCTAATGTTCTTTTGTTACTTGTTTCAATGCTAATATAGACTCTTGCATGTTATGACTTGAATTGAATATCTAACCTTGATTGCTTTACTTTTTAAAGTTCTTATATGGTTGCTAGCATGTCACCATAGAAATTATGCTGTTATCATTTACCTACTCGAGGACGAGCAGGAATTAAGCTTGGGGATGTTGATACGTCCAAAACGTATCTATAATTTATGCTTGCTCCATGCATGTTTTGTGTGATATTGCTATGATCTAGATACACTTTCATACAGTTTTGATCATATTTGGACTAACCTATTAACTCAGTGCACCACAGTGCCAGTTCATGTTTTCTTCTGTTTTTCTATTTCAGTTTTCCCCCATATAAAAAGTGCTCCAAAAATTTGGGAAAAATCAGATAAAAAATCAGCGCAGAAGAACCTTCCGGAAGAACCTGAGTGGGGCCAGAGGGCCACCACCAGGGGCCCAGGCGCCCTGGTGGCGCGCCCTAGGGGCTGGCCGCGCCAGGGGGGCGCCTGGACCCCTGGTGCCCCCCCTGGCTGCCCCCCTTCGCCTATATATTCTCCGTGACGAGAAACCCTCAGAAGAAGAACCCTTTTTCGCGATCTCGCCTCTATTCCGCCGCCGCCGCGCTTCCGAGATAGGGAGCACCAGCAGACCTCTTCCTGGCACCCTGCCGGAGGGAGGGCCGACCTCCGGGAGTCTCCTCTCCACCATGGATGCTTCCCGGATGTGCCGTGAGTAGTTTCTTTTGGACCATGGGTCCGTGATCAGTAGCTATGTGATGTTCTCCTCCCCTCTTTGTTCTTCATGGATTAGTAGTTCTTGCATGTTCTCCGTTGCTGTTTATTGCTTTGGCCAAGTAGTAGGTAGTGACCCCAATAGGGAACGTTATGCTCGATTGTGGGTTCATGCCCCCTGATGACACGCTTGAGTGAGAGAAACATGAGTCTAGGGGATGTGCTGTTGCCACAAGGGGGAAAACAATGGTGCTTGTAACCGCGGTTACAAGGATTGTTTACTTTACGCAAAGTGCTTTTTAATGCAGTTGTCTGTTGCTTTGGGTTTACACTTTGGGTGGGGCTCGCAACTTAATACCAGCGAGATGTTCTGGATAGATATCTCAAGGTGGATGATTAGTAGTAGATGCAGTTGGATTTCGGTCTACTTATTTTGGCGTTCTGCCCATGCTTTTGAGCCTCTTCCTTTCTTTTGTAGCATAGTTAGCATTGCGGTGCGTTCATAATCCTGTCAATTGCCCTTCTGTAATTTGTTCACCTCGCATAGCAGCTTTATCGTCTTTTGGGAGAGAGACATCACTAGTGAACATCACGTATCCCGGTCCATATCCTCATTACTGTTTCCGCACTCATTTACTTTTCTGCTTTTACTTTCAGTTGCTATCATTATCCCTTGTGTTTGATCTTTTGTGAACAACAAGACCGGGGAGATTGACAACCTCTCTGAACTTCGTTGGGAACAAAGTTATTTGTGTCTGTGTGCAGGTCCGCGTCAGTTGCGCCGCTGACACCTACTTATCATCTCCGGAGTCCTACTGGAGACAAACCTTGGTATCTTTATTGAGGGAAATTTTTTGCTGTGCTACATCACGCCTTCCTCTTGGGGTTTACCAATGAAGGCCGAGAAATAACTATCATCACCTCGCGCAAGCAGTCCACACCTGGCCCAGGAGGCCAGGTGGCGCGGCCCAGCTCCTGGCCGCGCCACCCACCCTCCTGGGGCCCACATGCACCCCCTGGTGGCCTCTCTTCCCTCACTATCTCTCCTTCCTCCCAAAAACTCGTGTTCTTGCTCTGGTTCTGCTGTTCTTGCTGTTCTTGAGCACGGAACCTCGATCTCCTTCTACAACCACTCATTTGAGCTGAAATTTGGAACAAATACTCTCCGGTATGTGACTCCCTCACCCCTCCAATTAGTTTTCTAGTTGGTGGCTTCATTAGTGAGTATTTATTGGTTCTTGGTGTTGTTTAGTTGAGCTTAAATGTTTGTGTAGAAATTTATTTTTCAAGTTTTGTTGCTAGTTTGAGCCTTGATAAAGTAAGTAGAATGTTTTGCCCAAACTAGTTTTGCTTAAATCTTCGTTTTTGTGAATTGTTAAAAATTTCAGAAATGGAGAGGCTAGGAAAGTGGCTTTGGAAGAAGAAACCCGAGCGCTCTAGCCATGTTATGCATTCCGCAGCTTAACCTTCGACCACGAGGGTGAGCTACAATGAAGATATCGTACCCATAGAGATGTTGGACGCGTCACCTGTGAAAGCCATGGCATTTCCATGCGAAGATTTCATGGAGGATGCCGGCATACAAGAAGAGTTCTATGCTCTGTGTGCCAATGCAGGTTTGACACGGCTTGTTACGAGCCGTGTACCTGATACGTCCCAAACGTGTCTATAATTTCTGCTTGCTCCATGCATGTTTTGTGTGGCTTTGCCATGTTTTGCTTGAACTTTCATACACTTTTGAACCTATTTGGACTAACCTATTAACTCAGTGCACCTAGTTGCCAGTTTCTGTTTTCTGTTGTTTTTGTATTTCAGGTTTTCCGGCCATTAAAAGTGCTCCAAAAATTCCGGGAAAAATATATATAAAAAATCAGCGCAACAGAAGCTTCCGGAATCACCAAGAGAGGGAAGGGGGGCCACCACCAGGCAGCCAGGAGGGCAGGTGGCGCGGCCCCACCCTGGGACGCGCCAGGGACCCTTCTGAATGCCTCGTGGGTCCCCTCGATGCCCCCTTCGCCTATATTTACCCCTCGGGGTGGAAACCCCTAATATCGATCTCTCTCGCGCGAACTCCCCTCTGTACCGCCGCCGCCGTTTCAAGATCGGGGCTGCCTAGAGAAGCTTCCCCGGCACCCTGCCGGAAGGAGGAACCCCCTCCGGGAGACCATCCATAGCCATGGACGCCTCCCGTATGTACCGTGAGTAGTTTCCCTTGGACCATGGGTCCATGACCGGTAGCTATGTGATGAATCTCTCCCCCTTTTGTGCTTCCACTTTCGAGTCCTCGTGAGGTGCCTCACATGATCGAGGCATCTATGTAATTTCTGCTGTTGCTATGCTGAGTTTGTTGGGATCTGATGGATTATGAGACTATGTTCAGATTGTGATGAGTAATATATTTGCTTCTTCTCTTTTATATTTTGTTCTTGAGTAAATTCTTGCATGTTCTCCGTTGCGGTATTTGCTTTGGCCAAGTATTTTATTTGCAACTCCAAGAGAGAGCGTTATGCTCGATTGTGGGTTCAGCCCCTTGATGTCTAGCTTGAGTGACAGAAACATGAGACTAGGGGATGTGTTGTTTCCACCAGGGATAAAACAACGGTGCTTGTACCTGCGGGTGCAAGGATTGTTTACTTTACGCAAAGTTCTTTTAATGCAGTTGTCTGTTGCTTTGAGTTTACACTTTGGGTGGGATTCGCAACTTAATACCAGCGAGATGTTTTGGATAGATATCTCAAGGTGGATGATTCGTAGTAGATGCAGATGGATTTCGGTCTACTTACTTTGGCGTACTGCCCATTGCTTTTGAGCCCTTCCTTTCTTTGCAGCATAGTTAGCATTGCGGTGCCTTCATAATCCTGTCAATTGCCCAACTGTGATTTGTTTACCTCACTAGCACTTTTATCGTCTTTTGGGAGAGACACATCACTAGTGAAAATCACGGGACCCCGGTCCATCTACACATTATTGTTCACTCCCTCAATTTACTTTTAGCTTTTACTTTCCTTTGCACCTTTTATCTCTTGCGTTGATCCTTTGTAAACGACAAGGCCGGAGGAATTGACAACTCCTCTGTACTCATTGGGAGCAAAGTTATTTGTTGTTGTGTGCAGGTCCACGACAACACCCTAGTCAGGAAGCAATTTCTGGCGACGTTCCCACCTACTTGTATCTCCTGAGTCCTACTAGTTCGATAACCTTTGTATCTTCACCGAGGGAAACTTGCTGTTGCACTGCATCTCAAACGTTCCACTTGGGGTTACCAACGAGGGGCGAGAAGCCATCAAGCAAATTTCTGGCGCCGTTGCCGGGGACTCAAGTCTACAAGATAGGGGAGTTTCACACTATCTTTTACCTTTGCTTTTTAGTTTTGTTAGTTTACCTTTCAGTTTTTACTTTTGTGTCCTTTATCAAAAATCCAAAAAATATATATTATGTCTAGTTCCTTAATTGCCAATCAATGTCTGACTTCTTTGAAATCAGATCTTATTGGCATGGAGGATTCACCGAGGATCAACAAAAGTGGTACAAGGAACACCGCTTGTCTCAAAATGGGATACACTTATGGAAACAAATACACCAGTTGTATGACTATGCTAGAAACTTGTGCTCAATATATAATATATCTTTCTGCAGGGATGAATCTTGTTGCTTTATGAGGCACAAACACCTTGCTTTCCAATGTGAGTACAATGATGATGAAACCTTAGCTTCTTATGCTAAGAGAGACTATGATTTTTATGATGCAGAGGAAATAGAAGAATTTGTTGCTTATAAGGGTGCCTATGAAATTACTTCTCTTCTTAAAAATATTGATGATGCCCCTTACAAATTTGAGAGTCTTGCTATACTTAACTATTGTTTGGAAAATTACGATGAAAATTATTACATTACTGATCATCTTGAGAGAATCTTTCCCCCAAAGGAAGAGACTAATGATTTGCATGACTCTATGGAAGAAGAAATTTATGAACCTGAAAGCTCCTTGGATGAAAAAGAGGAGGAGAGTGAAGAACAAAAGGAGGAAGAATGGAGCCATCCATGTCTACCTTCTGATGAGAGTAACTCTTTGAATCTTACCTTATATGAGTATTATGATCCTATGGATTCTTTTGAAATATCCCTTTTTGATGAAGTTGATGCCTTCTATGCTTATGGTCGTGATGCCACTATGGATGATGCTTACGGAGATGAACTTTCTATAGTTTCTCATGTTAAGCATGAAATTTTTGCTATCACACCCACCAAGGTTGGAAAAGGCGCTAGGCGTAAGCGAGGCGGTTGGCATTCGCCTAGCGCTTAGGCGAAGCTTAAGCGCCCTAGGCGCTGCCTAGGCGGGCATATGTTTTCACCACTAGGTGCATACTTGGGTTATTATATGTCTGTGTAGATTAATAAGTAGAATGTCAATGAATAAACTAACAACAATTTCCATTGTACTATGCACCATATAGTTCATCAGTTAAATATAGTATAATTTATTATTGGAGAGGAAGATTTCTTGGTTGGACTGCCTAGAGTTGCGCTTATGCCCTAGGCGAGGCGTTTATCCATCGCCTAGTGCCTAAGCGTGCTTAAGCGCTGCCTAGGCGCCGCCTAATCCAACACTGGCACCCACACTTGAGTGTCCTATTATCCTTTTAAAATCTCCAACTCCGGAGAATTTTCCTCTTACCAAAGCTCAATGTGATGGGTTGCATTTATCTTATGATCCTAAAAACCGTGTTGAAAACAATACACGTGTGCTTGTCGGTCATGAACAATATGATTTATATGATAGTTATATTCTTGATGTTGTTCATGATACTACTGAAAATTACTTTGAGAGAGGAAAGTTTGGTTACAGAAACTTCCATGTGACAAAAACACCTCTCTCTAAACTAAAACTTTCGAAGTTGTTATTGTTCCACCTTCCTATGCATGTCACTTTGTGCTTCTTTGATTTATTTTCTTACGATATTCCTATCCATAGGAAGTGGGTTAGGCTTAAATGTGTTTCATTTTTGCTTCTTGATGCTCTGTTTTGCTTCAAAATTCTTATTCTTGTGAGAGCATCTTCTATAATCTTTAAGCCTAGCTAATGGCTCTAAAGAAGCGCTTTCGGGAGGCAGCCCGCAACGAATTTAGGTTTTTCTTTTTGCTTTTGTTCTGTTCTTAGTGGTCTTGATGATTGTTACTACTGTAGCAACATCATTGTTTCTTTACTTTTCAAGATTTGTGCCTTTTATAGCCTCATATTACAAGGGAAGTGAAAGTTGTGACATGCTGTCCAGAAAACAGATTCTGTCCTCGTGACTAGAAAAATCATAGAAAAATCCCATTTCATCTTTTTGAGCTGAATTTTTTACAAAGCGTGCTCTATACAATTACGAAACTTGC
Source organism: Bromus sterilis (assembly GCA_950022295.1). NCBI lineage: Eukaryota > Viridiplantae > Streptophyta > Magnoliopsida > Poales > Poaceae > Bromus > Bromus sterilis. The sequence continues at coordinate 37,954,166 of OX465600.1, forward strand.
GTATGTTCTGAGTTTTTTGATTTGAGTTTCAGAAGTACCCCTAAAAAATTCGTTTCTACCTGCTGTTCTGTTTTTCACAGATTCTGGCACGTTTTGTCTCTCTTCACTTTTGCAAACTTTAAGCTTGCTTTTTCTTTGCAAAAACTTTTTGGAAATCTTGAGAAACAGTAGCTCTTAAAGATTATATTTATTTCCAGCAAAGGGAAAAATTATTTTATTAGGGTACTAACCTTTCTGATCAGTCTACAATGAGTTATGTATGAAGGGAGTTTTCAAGTGCGCGATGGAAGGTGATGAAAGAAGATTCAGGAGTGTCAAACGCTCAAGCTTGGGGATGCCCATGTGCACCCCCAATAAATATTCAAGGAGAATCAAGCGTCTAAGCTTGGGGATGCCCCCGTGCATCCCCTTCTTCATCAACAATTATCAGTTTGTCCCTCGTTGCACTATATTTTTATCACTTCATGCGTTATGTGCTATTCTTGGAGTGTCTCGCTCTTAGGTTTTGTTTTTAGTTTTCTTTTGCTTTGTTTGCTGTAGTAAAAAGTTAGATCTCAGCTTACTTTCTTTTGTGTGGGAGAGATTCACGCTCCGCTTGAACTAGAACTCCTTATAGGATTTGCATGCTTATTCTTTTAGCTGTGAGTTGTTCTTTTTCTTTTCTTAGCTGTTGTTCTGTTTAGTTGTAGTGCTTTAGTTTTTCTAGAGCTTTTATTTTATCTTAGGTTGAACTTTCTATAGGTTGCATGTTTTATCTTGTTAGAGAGTTTGCCTGTTGCACTGAGTTCCGTGTCTTGACTGAAAGTAGGTAGCTAAAGTTGTTGTTCTCTTTGTAGTAGTAACTTGCAATAGTTTTGAGGTATTGACTAGAGTAATGTTTGAACTTATGGTGTCAAGAGCTCTTGCCTATTAGTGATAGATGTCGTATTTTGGGCAATCCATGTGTTTTTAGAAAACCAAAAAACCCCTGTTGAGAACTCTAGCTACTAGATGGATCACTAACCTCTGGAGGGTTCGAATATTAGAGTACACTCACGTACCATGAGTCCAGGATGCGCAAGGATAACCAAACCCCCATACACTCCTCCTCGGGGTACCTGTCTCTTTGTGAACCTCCTGATTAGATTGAGAGTTACCGATAATAAGTGCATGAGTTCTTCGGACTAATGTGAGTATTCGAAAGTTGACACTTCCACCCACCTATACTTTTTCTAGCCTCTTCGGTACCGTGCATTGCCCTTTCTCACCTCGAGAGTTGGCGCATACTTGATGTCTACGCACGCTTCTATTCTTGTAGACTATGTTGGGCCTCCAAGCGCTGAGGTTTGTAGGACAGCAGCAATTTCCCTCAAGTGGATGACCTAAGGTTTATCGAACTCAGGGAAGTAGAGGTTGAAGATGGTCTCTCTCAATCAACCCTGCAATTAAGATACAAGAAGTCTCTTGTGTCCCCAACACACCTAATACAACTAGGAGTTGTATAGGTGCACTAGTTCGGCGAAGAGATGGTAAATTATGGGTGATAGGTGTGGCAAAACAAAGTAATATATATCTGTAATAAAAAGTGCAGCAAGCAAACATGTAACAAAAGTGAGTGCAAATGGTGTAACAATGATGGAAACAAGGCCTATGCTTCATACTTTCACTAGTGGCAACTCCCAACAACATTAACATAGTCTAATCACATGATATTTCCACTAAAACATGCAAGAGAGACGTACTCGGAGGTCATTCCTTTGTGGTCAAGAGAGGACGAGAATTGTGTAGGGCTACAAAAGCACACCTCAAATTAACATAGGAAGGGGAAATATCATGGGATCACCCTAGATTAACATAGCCTATGATCACAACGAAAATCACATCATGGGAGAGAGAGAAGAACACATAGCTACTGGTAGAAACCTCAGCCCCGAGGGAGAACTACTCCCGCTTCATGGAGGAGGGAAGCAACGGCGATGGAGATGAATCCGGGGGCACTTCCCCGTCCCGGCAGGGTGCCGGCACAGGAATTCTGTCCCCCCGAAACTTGATGACGATGGCGGCGGAGATCGGAATTGCTTCTGGATAAAAAGGGTCTGGAATCAGGGTTTCCGCGACGGGAGAATAAATAGGGGCCAAAGTAGGGCACCAGGGGGTGTGGGACCCACCCAGGAGGGCAGGTGGCGCGGCCAGGAGCTGGGCCGCGCCGGGCACCCTCCTGGCTGCCCTGTGGCCCCCCTTTGGCCTGGTGTAAGCTTCCGAACGCTGATTTTTTATATAATTTTTTCGGGATTTATTGGGCACTTTAATTATTGGAAAAACCTGAAATACAAAAACAGCAGAAAACAGGAACTGGCAACTGGGTGCACTGAGTTAATAGGTTAGTCCAAATATGATCAAAAGTGTATGAAAGTTCAAGCAAAACATGGCAAAGTCACACAAATCATGCATGGAGCAAGCAGAAATTATAGATACGTTTGGGACGTATCAACATCCCCAAGCTTAATTCCTGCTCGTCCTCGAGTAGGGAAATGATAACAAGCATAATTTATGTGGCGACATGCCACACAACCATATAAGGACTTTTTAAGTAAAGCAATCAAAGCATGCAATTCAATTCAAGTCTTAACAAGCAAGAGTCTATATTAGTATTGACACAAGGAACAAAAGAACAAAGGGTGCAAGAGCTCTCGCTGTTCGTGACTCGAATGTCTCCAAATGGTGTTTGCGTGCAAGAAGGAGGATATGGGAATACGAGAAAAAAGTATATTTTTGTTGAGAACTCAATCTACTAAAGTTTCACACTTGGTCTTCTTTGGAATCTTACCTTGACTCATCCCCAGACCACTAGATAGGTACAAGTCAAAATGATCCACTCCTTTTCGATATTTTGAGCACTCATGCAATGGATGAGCGTAAGCAAGAAAGTTGACACTTAGGATGGCAAAGAGAGAATATGGTGGAGGAGGAAGACAAAAAAGGTGTGAAAGGCTCACATCAATGAGGATAATCATCGGCGAGAGAAAGCCAAATGATAGATATAATGTGAGGAGTAGGGATTGCCATGCAACGGATGCACATATGAGCTAAGGTAAGCTCTCCAATGGAACTAGTGGGGGTGCATCCAACTTGCTTGCTCAGTAAGACCTAGAGCTCATTTGAGGAGGCTCGTCATTGGAATATACAAGCCAAGTTCTATAGTGTGAAGGTCCCCACATAGCTATATGCATGGTCATCTCTATGGAGTACAAGGATAAGAGGGAGTACTAGTGTGGATCTTTCAAAAGGATAGTAGTGTTGCCCCTTTCTCTCTTTTTATTTTCTTTTTCTGTTTTTTCTATTTTTTTATTTTTTGGTGGCCTCAATGGCTCTTTCTATCTCTCTCATTTGTCCTCTTTGGGATCTTTTATTTTGTCCACTTTGGGATCTTTTATTTTGTCCACTTTGGGATCTTTTCCTCACTTAAGGGCAACACTCTATATATTACAAGAAGTATAGAAGATCTTTCACACTTTACAAAAGTACTCAAATCATAAAGAAGATGTAACTATCATGATGTATGCAAATGTATGTCTCTTCCAGTGTAGCAGGAACATGTATGAAATGAGGATCAAGTCATGAAGAGGTGGATGTTGCATGGCAATATATCTCGGAAAGGCTATGGAAATGCCTTGATAGGTAGGTATGGTGGCTGTTTTGAGGAAAGATATATGGAGCTTTATGATGACAGAGCGTATCATGCCAAGGGTTTGGATGTACCGGCGAAGGTGGACGCCAACTCTCGGAGTGAGAAGAAAGCAATGCATGGCACAGGAGAGGCTAGAAAAATATGGGAAGGTGGAAGTGTCAACTTTCGAATACTCACATTAGTCCGAAGAACTCATGCACTTATTATCGGTAACTCTCAATCTAATAAGGAGGTTCACAAAGAGACAAGTACCCCGAGGAGGAGTGTATGGGGGTTTGGTTATCCTTGCGCATACTCGACTCATGGTACGTGAGTGTACTCTAATATTCGACCCCTCAGAAGAGTAGTGATCCATCTAGCAGCTAGACTTCTCAACTAATTTGTAGGTTTTGAAAATAGACACGGATTGCCCAAAATACGACACCTATCACTAATAGGCTAGAGCTCTTTACACCAAAAGTTCAAACATTACTCACATCAATACCTCAAAACCATTGCAAGTTACTACTAAAATTAAATAGCAACCTCAATTACCTACTTTCAAGACAAGACACAAATCAGTGCAACAACCAACTATCTTAACAAGATAAACATGAAAACTAAAGAGATTTCCAGCAACAAACTAAACAAAAGCCAAGGCTCTTGCTAAAGACAAACTAAGACTAAAACTAGACATGGCAGTAGCTATGAAAAGATATAGAACACACAACAACAAAAAGATAGGCATGAAAAATCCTATGACGTGTTCTAGATTTTGAAAGTGGAGTGTGTTTCTCTCCCACACAAAGTAAGACGGGATCTAACTTGTTATGAACAGCAAGCAAAGCTAAAGAAAACTGAAAATAAAACCTAAGAGCGAGACGCTCCAAGCATAGCACATAACGCATGAAGTGATAAAAATATAGTGAGACGAAGGACGAACTGATGATTGTTGATGGAGAAGGGGATGCACGAGGGCATCCCCAAGCTTAGACGCTTGAGTCTCTTTGAATATTTGTTGGGGATGCATGGGGGCATCCCCAAGCTTGAGCGCTTGACACTCCCGAATCTTCTTTCATCATCTTGCATCGCACACTTGAAAACTCCCTTCATACATAACTCATCATAAGCTGATTAGAGAAGTTAGTACCCTTAATAAATAAATTTTCCCACTGGATATAAAGATATTCTTTAAGATCTACTGTTTCTCAAGATTGCCGAAAGGTTTTTGCAAAGAAAAAGCAAGCTTAAATTTTGCAAAAGTTAGGAGAGACAAAACGTGGCAGAATATGTGAAAAACAGAACAACGGGTAGTAAAGAATTTTTTAGGGGTACTTCTGCAACTCGAATCAAAAAACTCTGAACAGACTCCTGAAAATTAATTGTATGGAGCATGCTGTCAAAAAATTCAGATCAAAAAGATGATCTGGTGATTTTAGGCTAATTTTTTCGTCCAAGAACAGAATCTGTTTTCTGGACAGCATGTCACAACTTTTGAACTTTCTTGCAATCGGAGGCTAGACTTGGCACAAAGATTGAAAATAAAGATACAATGATGTTGCTACAGTAGTAACAATCATCAAGACCGCTAAAAACAGAAAGTAAAAACTCAAAGTAAAGATAACAAGGGTTGTCTCCCTAGAGCTCTTTCTTTATAGCCATAAAGATAGGCTTAAGATTTTAATGATGCTCTCATAGGAATAAGAGTTGAAGCACAAAAGGGAGCAACAAGAAGCAAATACAAATCACATTTAAGTCTAACATGCTTCCTATGCAAAGGGATCTTTTAGAGAAATAACTCATTGAAGCATAAAGATATTAGCATAGGAAGGCAAAATAAGTGCAACTTCAAAACCTTCAACATAAAGAGAGGGAACTTGATATTATTGAAATATCTATAAGCATATGTTCCCCTCTCATAATAATTTCCAGTGGGATCATGAATAAACTCAACAATATAAGTATCACATACAAAATTCTTATCATGACCCACAAGCATAGAAAATTTGTTACTCTCCACATAAGCAAAATCCTTCTCATTAATAATAGTGGGAGCAAACTCAAGAAAATAGCTATCACATGAATCATCCTTATCATGATACACTTCAAAACATTCATTCTTTATAGGATAAGTGTCACCACAATAATCATCATAGATAGGAGGCAAAGTATCATCAAAATAAATTTCCTCATCAAAACTTGGGGGGCTAAAAAGATCATCTTCATCAAACGTAACATCCCCAAGCTTATAGCTTTGCATATCATTAGCATTAAAAGTATTCAAAGAAGACATGCAAATAACATTACTACTATCATGAGTGTTGTGCAAATAATAAAGCTCCATAGGCTTTTTGATCTCCTCCTCAAACACTTCATGTTCTAACTCAAGATAGAGCTCATAAAGCTCTCTCATAATTTTGTTGTTGTTTTCCATAAAGCCTAACTAGTGAAAATAAAACAAGAAACGAAAAGAATTAATTGCAAGATCTAAAGATATACCTTCAAGCACTCACCTCCCCGGCAACGGCGCCAGAAATATCTTGATGTCTACGCACGCTTCTATTCTTGTAGACTATGTTGGGCCTCTAAGCGCAAAGGTTTGTAGGACAGCAGCAATTTCCCTCAAGTGGATGACCTACGGTTTATCGAACTCAGGGAAGTAGAGGTTGAAGATGGTCTCTCTCAATTAACCCTGCAATTAAGATACAAGAAGTCTCTTGTGTCCCCAACACACCTAATACAACTAGGAGTTGTATAGGTGCACTAGTTCGGCGAAGAGATGGTAAAATATGGGTGATAGGTGTGGCAAAACAAAGTAATATAAATCTGTAATAAAAAGTGCAGCAAGCAAACATGTAACAAAAGTGAGTGCAAACGGTGTAACAATGATGGAAACAAGGCCTAGGCTTCATACTTTCACTAGTGGCAACTCCCAACAACATTAACATAGTCTAATCACATGATATTTCCACTAAAACATGCAAGAGAGACGTACTCGGAGGTCATTCCTTTGTGGTCAAGAGAGGACGAGAATTGTGTAGGGCTACAAAAGCACACCTCAGAGTTTGTAGTTCGCAATCTATGGATTTCCCAATGTCACCGCGGCCATCCAAAGAGAGTACCACAATCACCACAACATATCTAAAGGATAGTCAAAGACAAGCACCAAAAGACTCTCAATCTTCAATCCACACACAAAAGAGGAAATCACTCATGAAAATATTCTTCTAACCCATGTCCAATAGATCGCTGTCACCTTGGTCTCGGGGATTATACTAGATAAGATCAATTGAGTACATCAATCCAATACATAGAGGAAGGGGAAATATCATGGGATCGCCCTAGATTAACATAGCCTATGATCACAACGAAGATCACATCATGGGAGAGAGAGAAGAACACATAGCTACTGGTAGAAACCTCATCCCCGAGGGAGAACTACTCCCGCTTCATGGAGGAGGGAAGCAACGACGATGGAGATGAATTCGGGGGCACTTCCCCGTCCCGGCAGGGTGCCGGCACAGGAATTCTGTCCCCCCGAAACTTGATGGCGATGGCAGCGGAGATCGGAATTGCTTCTGGAGAAAAAGGGTCTGGAATCAGGGTTTCCGTGACGGGAGAATAAATAGGGACCAAAGTAGGGCACCAGGGGGTGTGGGACCCACCCAGGAGCGCAGGTGGCGCGGCCAGGAGCTGGGCCGCGCCGGGCACCCTCCTGGCTGCCCCTGTGGCCCCCCTTTGGCCTGGTGGAAGCTTCCGAAACGCTGATTTTTTATATAATTTTTCCGGGATTTATTGGGCACTTTAATTATTGGAAAAACCTGAAATACAAAAACAGCAGAAAACAGGAACTGGCAACTGGGTGCACTGAGTTAATAGGTTAGTCCAAATATGATCAAAAGTGTATGAAAGTTCAAGCAAAACATAGCAAAGTCACACAAATCATGCATGGAGCAAGCAGAAATTATAGATACGTATGAGACATATCAATACTTCGCCGGTGCATCCAAACCCTTGGCATGATACGCTCTGTCATCATAAGCCTCCTTATATCTTTCCTCAAAACAGCCACCATACCTACCTACAAGGAATTTCCATAGCCTTACCGAGATACATTGCCATGCAACATCCACCTTCTCATGACTTGATCTTCATGTCATACATGCTACTTGCTTGATCGGTGAGCCGCATGATAGTTGGGCCTTGCCCTAATCATTGCTACATGACGCGTTAGTATCATTGCATATCCTGCTACCCTGGCAGAGGCATACATTTGCATCATGATAGTTACATTTTCTTTATGTGAGTACCTTTGTAAAGTGTGAAAGATCTCCTATATTCTTGTAAAATATAGAGTATTGCCCCTAAAGCGAGTAAAAGATCCCAAAGAGGACAAAATCAAAAGATCCCAAAGAGGACAAATGAGAGTTAAATAGAAAGAGCCATTGAGGCCACCAAAAAAATTAAAAAAAGAGAAAAAGAGAAAAGAAAAATAAAAAGAGAGAAGGGGGCATACTACTATTACTTTTGAGAGATCCACACTAGTACTTCATCTTCTATCCCTTGTACTCCATAGAGATCATCATCATGCATATAGCTATGTGGGGATCCTTCACACTATAGAACTTGGCTTGTATATTCCAATGATGAGCCTCCTCAAACGAGCTCTAGGTCTTCTTGAGCAAGCAAGTTAGATGCACCCCCACTAGTTCCCTTGGAGAGCTTTTAGCTCACATGTGCATCCGTTTTATGTCAATCCCTACTGCTCACATCATATCTATCATATGGCCTTCTCTCGCCTATGATTGTCCTCATTGATGTGAGCCTTTCACACCTTTTTGTCTTCCTCCTCCACCTTCTTTCTGTTTCGCCTTTTAGTTTTCAACTTTCTTGCTCACGCTCATCCATTGCATGAGTGCTCAAAATATCGAAAGGGAGTGGATCGGTTTGACTTGTACCTGGCTAGTGGTCTGGGGACGAGTCCAGATAAGAATCCAAAGGAGACCAAGTGTGAAACTTTAATAGATAGTTGTTCTCAACAATCTTTTTCTTCTTTCTTCGCAGTCCCTTGCTTGCACGCAAACACCATTTGGAGACATTCGAGTCACGGACAGTGAGAGCTCTTGCACCCTTTGTTCTTTTGTTGCTTGTGTCAATGCTAATATAGACTCTTGCTTGTTAAGACTTGAATTGAATTGCATGCTTTGATTGCTTTACTTAAAAGTCCTTATTTGGTTGTGTGGCATGTCACCACAGAAATTATGCTTGTTATCATTTACCTACTCGAGGACGAGCAGGAATTAAGCTTGGGGATGTTGATACGTCCCAAACGTATCTATAATTTCTGCTTGCTCCATGCATGTTTTGTGTGGCTTTGCCATGTTTTGCTTGAACTTTCATACACTTTTGAACCTATTTGGACTAACCTATTAACTCAGTGCACCCAGTTGCCAGTTTATGTTTTCTGCTGTTTTTGTATTTCAGGTTTTCCGGCCATTAAAAGTGCTCCAAACATTCCGGGAAAAAATATATAAAAAATCAGCGCAACAGAAGCTTCCGGAATCACCAAGAGAGGGAAGGGGGCCACCACCAGGCAGCCAGGAGGGCAGGTGGCGCGGCCCCACCCTGGGACGCGCCAGGGACCCTTCTGAATGCCTCGTGGGTCTCCTCGATGCCCCCTTCGCCTATATTTACCCCTCGGGGTGGAAACCCCTAATATCGATCTCTCTCTCGCGAACTCCCCTCTGTACCGCCGCCGCCGCCGTTTCAAGATCGGGGCTGCCTGGAGAAGCTTCCCCGGCACCCTGCCGGAAGGAGGAACCCCCTCCGGGAGACCATCCATAGCCATGGACGCCTCCCGTATGTACCGTGAGTAGTTTCCCTTGGACCATGGGTCCGTGACCAGTAGCTATGTGATGAATCTCTCCCCCTTTTGTGCTTCCACTTTTGAGTCCTCGTGAGCTGCCTCACATGATCGAGGCATCTATGTAATTTCTGTTGTTGCTATGCTGAGTTTGTTGGGATCTGATGGATTATGAGACTATGTTCAGATTGTGATGAGTAATATATTTGCTTCTTCTCTTTTATATTTTGTTCTTGAGTAAATTCTTGCATGTTCTCCGTTGCGGTATTTGCTTTGCCCAAGTATTTCATTTGCAACTCCAAGAGAGAGCGTTATGCTCGATTGTGGGTTCAGCCCCTTGATGTCTAGCTTGAGTGACAGAAACATGAGACTAGGGGATGTGTTGTTGCCACCAGGGATAAAACAACGGTGCTTGTACCTGCGGGTGCAAGGATTGTTTACTTTACGCAAAGTTCTTTTAATGCAGTTGTCTGTTGCTTTGAGTTTACACTTTGGGTGGGATTCGCAACTTAATACCAGCGAGATGTTCTGGATAGATATCTCAAGGTGGATAATTCGTAGTAGATGCTGATACGTCCCAAACGTATCTATAATTTCTGCTTGCTCCATGCATGTTTTGTGTGACTTTGCCATGTTTTGCTTGAACTTTCATACACTTTTGAACCTATTTGGACTAACCAATTAACTCAGTGCACCAAGTTTCCAGTTTCTGTTTTTTGCTGTTTTTGTATTTTCAGGTTTTACGGCCATTAAAAGTGCTCCAAAAATTCCGGGAAAAATATATAAAAAATCAGCGCAACAGAAGCTTCAGGAATCACCAAGAGAGGGAAGGGGGGCCACCACCAGGCAACCAGGAGGGCAGGTGGCGCGGCCCCACCCTGGGCTGCGCCAGGCACCCTCCTGACTGCCTCGTGGCCCCTCTCGACGCCCCCCTTCGCCTATATTTACCCCTCGGGGTGGAAACCCCTAATACGGACTCCTTTTTCACGATCTCGCCTCTGTTCCGCCGCCGCGGCCGTTTCAAGATCGGGGTTGCCTGGAGAAGCTGCTCCGGCACCCTGCCGGGAGAAGCTACCCCCTCCGGGAGACCCTCCATAGCCATGGACGCCTCCCGTATGTACCGTGAGTAGTTTCCCTTGGACCATGGTTCCGTGACCAGTAGCTATGTGATCTATCTCTCCCCCTTTTGTGCTTCCACTTTCGAGTCCTCGTGAGCTGCCTCACATGATCGAGGGATCTGTGTAATTTCTGCTGTTGCTATGCTGAGTTTGTTGGGATCTGATGGATTATGAGACTATGTTCAGATTGTGATGAGTAATATATTTGGTTCTTCTCTTTTATATTTTGTTCTTGAGTAAATTCTTGCATGTTCTCCGTTGCGGTATTTGCTTTGCCCAAGTATTTTATTTGCAACTCCAAGAGAGAGCGTTATGCTCGATTGTGGGTTCAGCCCCTTGATGTCTAGCTTGAGTGACAGAAACATGAGACTAGGGGATGTGTTGTTGCCACCAGGGATAAAACAACGGTGCTTGTACCTGCGGGTGCAAGGATTGTTTACTTTACGCAAAGTTCTTTTAATGCAGTTGTCTGTTGCTTTGAGTTTACACTTTGGGTGGGATTCGCAACTTAATACCAGCGAGATGTTCTGGATAGATATCTCAAGGTGCATGATTCGTAGTAGATGCAGATGGATTTCGGTCTACTTACCTTGGCGTACTGCCCATTGCTTTTGAGCCCTTCCTTTCTTTGCAGCATAGTTAGCATTTCGGTGCCTTCATAATCCTATCAATTGCCCAACTGTGATTTGTTTACCTCGCTAGCACTTTTATCGTCTTTTGGGAGAGAGACATCACTAGTGAAAATCACAGGACCCTGGTCCATCTTCATATTATTGTTCACACCCTCAATTTACTTTCAGCTTTTACTTTCCTTTGCACCTTTTATCTCTTGCGTTGACCCTTTGTAAACGACAAGGCCGGAGGAATTGACAACTCCTCTGTACTCGTTGGGAGCAAAGTTATTTGTTGCTGTGTGCAGGTCCATGACAACACCCTAGTCAGAAAGCAATTTCTGGCGACGTTGCCACCTACTTGTATCTCCTGAGTCCTACTGGTTCGATATCCTTGGTATCTTCACCGAGGGAAACTTGCTGCTGCACTGCATCTCAAACCTTCACTTGGGGTAACCAACGAGGGGCGAGAAGCCATCAAGCAAATTTCTGGCGCCGTTGCCGGGGACTCAAGTCTACAAAATAGGGGAGTTGCACACTATCTTTTACCTTTGCTTTTTAGTCTTGTTAGTTTACCTTTCAGTTTTTACTTTTGTGTCCTTAATAAAAAAATACCAAAAATACCTGCTGCTACTATGCGTTCCAATGAAAACACTAAGTTGTGTGACTTCACTAGTCACAACAACAGTGACTTTATCTACACTCCTATTGCTCCACCTGCCACTTCAGCACCTTCTTATGAGATTAAACCTGCTCTGCTTAACCTTGTTATGAAAGATCAATTCTCAGGAGCAGGAGAAGATGCTGCCTTGCACCTAAACAACTTTATCGAGCTCTGCGACATGCAGAAGTACAAGGAAGTGGATGGAGACATCGTCAAGCTGAAGCTTTTTTCCTTTCTCTTTGAGAGGAAGAGCCAAGGAGTGGCTACAATCTTTGCCCAGGAACAATATCGATTCTTGGAGCAAATGCAAAGATGCTTTTATAGGGAAGTACTATCCCCCTGCTAAAATTATTCAATTACGGAATAACATTATGAATTTCGGGCAATTGGATAATGAACACGTTGCCCAGGCTTGGGAACGTATGAATACGCTTGTCAAGAACTGCCCCACACATGGACTGACTACCTGGATGGTTATCCAGAATTTTTATGCAGGCTTGAACTTCACCTCGCGAAACCTGTTAGATTCGGCCGTGGGAGGAACTTTTATGTCAACCACGCTTGGTGTTGCCACAAAGCTACTTGATGAGATGATGCTGAACTACTCGCAATGGCACATTGAGTGATCTCCAACCGGTAAGAAGGTAAACTCTGTCGAGTATATCTCCTCTTTAAATGAAAAGGTTGACCTTATCATGTCTCTACTTACCAAGCAACCTTCTATTGATCCTCAAAATGTTCCTTTAAATTCTTTGGTTGCTCAGGAGCAAGTAGATGTTAATTTTGTCTCTAGAAACAACTTCAACAATAATGCTTATAGGAGTAACTTTGGTAGCAACAATCCTAGGCCTTTCCCATCCAACAACTATGGGAACAACACTTATCCTACCACCAGAAACTCCACTTCAGAACTAGAGACCTTGCTCAAAGACTTTATCACTACCCAGAAAGCCTTCAACAATAGTGTGGAGGAGAAATTAGATAAATTAGATAATCTTTGTTTGAAGGTAGACAACTTAGCCCTTGATGTTGGGATGTTAAAAATTAGAACCTCTCCCCTTGAGGAGAGTAAGGTCACTCCTATTAATGCTATCCAGTTACAAATCAATGAAAATATTAGGATGATGGCTAAACTCAAAGAGAGATGGGCTAGAGAAAAGGAGGAAGAAGAGATAATTAAGAGCCTTCCTACCTACCACACAGTAGCTACTATCCAAATAGTTGAGGATGTCCAAACTGTTAGCACCCATCACACCCCTAGTCCCACTGGACCTATCAATGGTGATGCTACCACCTCAACCATAGATGAAGAAACCTCTATGAACATAGAGGCTTTCAAACAAGTGAACCTAAATGATATCACCACCTCCTTGATAGATAGTAGTGACCTAGACTTTGACAACTGCACTTTACCTGAAGTTATTGGTTTCCTACACAAGATGTCTAGAGACCCCCACACTAGCACACTCAATCTTGCCTTCACAGAGCATATCACCAATGCTCTAATCAAAGTTAGGGAGGAGAAGCTTAGACTAGAAGCCTCCATACCTAGGAATCTAGAAGATGGTTGGGATCCTATGATAAAAATTAAATTGAATAACTTCTCTTGTTATGCTCTTTGTGATGTTGGAGCAAGTACCTCTGTTATGCCCAAAAGAATGTATGATATGCTAGAATTGAAACCTTTTGATCCTTGTTCTTTTGGTGTTCGTCTTGTTGATTCTTCCGTAAAGAAACCTTTGGGGAAGATCGACGATGTTATTATCATTGTCAATCACAATTATGTTCCCGTTGATTTCACTATTATGGACATTGAGTGTGAACCTTCTTGTCCAATTATTTTGGGACGTCCTTTTCTTCGCACAGTTGGTGCTATCATTGACATGAAAGAGGGAACTATCAAATTCCAATTCCCCCTCAAGAAAGGGATGGAACATTTCCCTAGGAAAAAGATTAAGTTTCCTTTTGAGTCCGTCACACGGCCTAGTTATTCTCTTGAAAATACTTAATCTTCTGCTTTAAGCCTAGCTAACGGCTCTAAAGAAGCGCTTTCGGGAGGAAGCCCGCAACGAATTTAGGTTTTTCTTTTTGCTTTTTTTTCTGTTCTTAGAGGTCTTGATGATTGTTACTATTGTAGCAACATCATTGTATATTTACTTTTCAAGCTTTGTGCCAAGTTTAGCCTCATACGGCAAGGGAAGTAAAAGTTGTGACATGCTGTCCACAAAACAGATTCTGTCCTCGTGACTAGAAAAATCAGCGAAAAATCCCAGTTCATCTTTTTGATCTGAAAGTTTTACACAGCGTGAACTATACAATTACGAAACTTTCGTATGTTCTGAGTTTTTTGATTTGAGTTGCAGAAGTACCCCTAAAAAATTCGTTTCTATATGCTATTCTGTTTTTCACAGATTCTGCCACGTTTTGTCTCTCTTCACTTTTGCAAACCTTAAGCTTGCTTTTTCTTTGCAAAAACCTTTTGGCAATCTTGGGAAACAGTATCTCTTCCTGAAAATATTTATTTTCAGTAGAGGAAAATTATTTTATTAGGGTACTAACCTCTCTAATCAGCCTACAGTGAGTTATGTATGAAGGGAGTTTTCAAGTGCGCGATGGAAGGTGATGAAAGAAGATTCAGGAGTGTCAAACGCTCAAGCTTGGGGATGCCCATGTGCACCCCCAATAAATATTCAAGGAGACTCAAGCGTCTAAGCTTGGGGGTGCCCCCGTGCATCGCCTTCTTCATCAACAATTATCAGTTCGTCTCTCGTTGCACTATATTTTTATCACTTCATGCATTATGTGCTATTCTTCGAGCGTCTGGCTCTTAGGGGTTTTTTTTAGTTTTCTTTTGCTTTGTTTTCTGTAGTAACAAGTTAGACCCCAACTTACTCTTTTGTGTGGGAGAGATTCACGCTCCGCTTGAACTAGAACTCCTCATAGGATTTGCATGCTTTTTCTTTTAGCTGTGAGCTGTTCTTTTTCTTTTCTTAGCTGCTATTCTGTTTAGTTGTAGTGCTTTTTTTTCTAGAGCTTTTCTTTTGTCTTAGTTTGAAATTTCTATAGGTTGCATGTTTTATCTTGTTAGAGAGTTTGCCTGTTGCACTGAGTTTTGTGTCTTGACTGAAAGTAGGTAGTTAAAGTTGTCGTTCTCTTTGTAGTAGTAACTTGCAATAGTTTTGAGGTATTGACTAGAGTAATGTTTGAGCTTATGGTGTCAAGAGCTCTTGCCTATTAGTGATAGATGTCGTATTTTGGGCAATCCGTGTGTTTTTCGAAAACCAAAAACACCTGTTGAGAACTCTAGCTACTAGATGGATCACTAATCTCTGGAGGGTTCGAATATTAGAGTACACTCACGTACCATGATTCGAGGATGCGCAAGGATAACCAAACCCCCATACACTCCTCCTCGGGGTACCTGCCTCTTTGTGAACGTCCTGATTAAATTGAGAGTTCCCGATAACAAGTGCATGAGTTCTTCGGACTAATGTGAGTATTCGAAAGTTGACACTTCCACCCACATATACTTTTTCTAGCCTCTTCGGTACCGTGCATTGCCCCTTCTCACCTCGAGAGTTGGCGCATACTTCGCCGGTGCATCCAAACCCTTGGAACGATACGCTCTGTCATCATAAGCCTCCTTATATCTTTCCTCAAAACAGCCACCATACCTACCTACAAGGCATTTCCATAGCCTTTCCGAGATACATTGCCATGCAACATCCACCTTCTCATGACTTGATCTTCATGTCACACATGCTACTTGCTTGATCGATGAGCCGCATGCTAGTTGGGCCTTGCCCTAATCATTGCTACATGACGCGCTAGTATCATTGCATATCCTGCTATCCTGGTAGAAGCATACATTTGCATCATGATAGTTACATTTTCTTTATGTGAGTACCTTTGTAAAGTGTGAAAGATCTCCTATATTCTTGTAAAATATAGAGTATTGCCCCTAAAGTGAGGAAAAGATCCCAAAGAGGACAAAATCAAAAGATCCCAAAGAGGACAAATGAGAGTTAAATAGAAAGAGCCATTGAGGCCACCAAAAAAATAAAAAATAAAAGAGAAAAAGAGAAAAATAAAAAGAGAGAAGGGGGCATACTACTATTACTTTTGAGAGATCCACACTAGTACTTCATCTTCTATCCCTTGTACTCCATAGAGATCATCATCATGCATATAGCTAGGTGGGGACCCTTCACACTATAGAACTTGGCTTGTATATTCCAATGATGAGCCTCCTCAAAAGAGCTCTAGGTCTTCTTGAGCAAGCAAGTTAGATGCACCCCCACTAGTTCCCTTGGAGGGCTTTTAGCTCACATGTGCATCCGTTGTATGGCAATCCCTACTCCTCACATCATATCTATCATATGGCATTCTCTCGCCTATGATTGTCCTCATTGATGTGAGCCTTTCACACCTTTTTTGTCTTCCTCCTCCACCTTCTTTATATTTCGCGTTTTAGGTGTCAACTTTCTTGCTCACGCTCATCCATTGCATAAGTGCTCAAAATATCGAAAGCAAGTGGATCAGTTTGACTTGTACCTGGCTAGTGGTCTGGGGACGAGTCCAGATAAGAATCCAAAGGAGACCAAGTGTGAAACATTAGTAGATAGTTTTTCTCAACAACCTTATTTTTTCTCTCATATTTCCCTATCCCTTGCTTGCACGCAAACACCATCTGGAGACATTCGAGTCACGGACAACGAGAGCTCTTGCACCTTTTGTTCTTTTGTTGCTTGTGTCAATGCTAATATAGAATCTTGCTTGTTAAGACTTGAATTGAATTGCATGCTTTGATTGCTTTACTTAAAAGTCCTTTTATGGTTGTGTGGCATGTCACCATAGAAATTATGCTTGTTATCATTTACCTACTCGAGGACGAGCCGGAATTAAGCTTGGGGATGTTGATACGTCCCAAACGTATCTATAATTTCTGCTTTCTCCATGCATGTTTTGTGTGACTTTGCCATGTTTTGCTTGAACTTTCATACACTTTTGAACCTATTTGGACTAACCTATTAACTCAGTGCACCCAGTTGCCAGTTTCTGTTTTCTGCTGTTTTTGTATTTTAGGTTTTCCGGCCATTAAAAGTGCTCCAAAAATTCCGGGAAAAATATATAAAAAATCAGCACAACAGAAGCTTCCGGAATCACCAAGAGAGGGAAGGGGGGCCACCACCAGGCAGCCAGGAGGGCAGGTGGCGCGGCCCCACCCTGGGCCTCGCCAGGCACCCTCCTGACTGCCTCGTGGCCCCTCTCGACGCCCCCTTCGCCTATATTTACACCTCGGGGTGGAAACCCGTAATACAGACTCCTTTTTCGCGATCTTGCCTCTGTTCCGCCGCCGCCGCCGTTTCAAGATCGGGGCTTCTTGGAGAAGCTGCTCGGACACCTTGCCGGGAGAAGCTACCCCCCCGGGAGACCCTCCATAGCCATGGATGCCTCCCGTATGTACCGTGAGTAGTTTCCCTTGGACCATGGTTCCGTGACCAGTAGCTATGTGATCTATCTCTCCCCCTTTTGTGCTTCCACTTTCGAGTCCTCGTGAGCTGCCTCACATGATCGAGGCATCTGTGTAATTTCTACTGTTGCTATGCTGAGTTTGTTGGGATCTGATGGATTATGAGACTATGTTCAGATTGTGATGAGTAATATATTTGGTTCTTCTCTTTTATATTTTGTTCTTGAGTAAATTCTTGCATGTTCTCCGTTGCGGTATTTGCTTTGGCCAAGTATTTTATTTGCAACTCCAAGAGAGAGCGTTATGCTCGATTGTGGGTTCAGCCCCTTGATGTCTAGCTTGAGTGACAGAAACATGAGTCTAGGGGATGTGCTGTTGCCACCAGGGATAAAACAATGGTGCTTGTACCTGCGGGTGCAAGGATTGTTTACTTTACGCAAAGTTCTTTTAATGCAGTTGTCTGTTGCTTTGAGTTTACACTTTGGGAGGGATTCGCAACTTAATACCAGCGAGATGTTCTGGATAGATATCTCAAGGTGGATGATTCGTAGTAGATGCATATGGATTTCGGTCTACTTACCTTGGCGTACTGCCCATTGCTTTTGAGCCCTTCCTTTCTTTGCAGCATAGTTAGCATTGCGGTGCCTTCATAATCGTGTCAATTGCCCAACTGTGATTTGTTTACCTCGCTAGCACTTTTATCGTCTTTTGGGAGAGAGACATCACTAGTGAAAATCACGGGACCCTGGTCCATCTTCATATTATTGTTCACACCCTCAATTTACTTTCAGCTTTTACTTTCCTTTGCACCTTTTATCTCTTACGTTGATCCTTTGTAAATGACAAGGCCGGAGGAATTGACAACTCCTCTGTACTCGTTGGGAGCAAAGTTATTTGTTGTTGTGTGCAGGTCCACGACAACACCCTAGTCAAGAAGCAATTTCTGGCGACGTTGCCACCTACTTGTATCTCCTGAGTCCTACTGGTTCGATAACCTTGGTATCTTCACCGAGGGAAACTTGCTGCTGCACTACATCTCAAACCTTCCACTTGGGGTAACCAACAAGGGGCGAGAAGCCATGAGTACCACAGTACGAGACACTTGGGTTAACAGTTTCAGGTTTTATTCTGACAATGATACTGTGGTGTTTCGACTTTATGAATGATTGCTGACCATGCCATGAGTATATTTTGTGAAGCTTTAGGTTTGCCAGGCCTGGTCGAGAATAAGAAGAGGAAAAATGTCCAAACTGTTGCACTCAACACCCTCCTCGACTCGTTCTGTAACATTGAAGTGAGGCCATCCAACCGTCAGAAGATTTCCAACATTATGTTCCCTCACCTCAGGTATTTCGCCTATTATATTGCTAGAGGAGTGTTGGCTCGAGACAACACGAGCAACACTTCTATGCCTGATACTGCTATCATGGCGAATGCCCTCTCAGGGAAGCACGAGTATCATGTGGGTTCGCTTATTGCGAAACGCCTTGCTACTAATAGTAACATGGTGGACCTCTTTGGTGGCGTCTATGCCACACTTCTTTTGCAGTTTCTGCAAGGAGAACCGCGCCTAGTGTTGGGGATCGGCGCATAATTTTTTTTTCCTACCTACGAGCCCCGAACCCAAGATCTATGCTATGCTGATGTATGTAACGGAAGGAATCAAGGTTCATACCTTTGAAGACCGAAAGAGGGAAACGTTCCTCGAACATGTTCGGCGTAGACTCTGATCCTACGACCTCCCTGTTGTGTTGAAGAACCTCCAACGATGAAGTAGCACCACACGTGTAGTGCCTCGTGGGATTACACACGTACGGTGCAACCGACGTCCCTCTGGGCTCCGAACCATAAGAACAGCGGAAAG
Organism: Bromus sterilis; assembly: GCA_950022295.1. Taxonomy (NCBI): domain Eukaryota; kingdom Viridiplantae; phylum Streptophyta; class Magnoliopsida; order Poales; family Poaceae; genus Bromus; species Bromus sterilis. Next base: position 37,973,405 of record OX465600.1, read on the forward strand.
AAGATTGATACGGATCCCGATTCCGGCAGCGCGGCGGCGTCCGGATGATGGTGAAACCCCCAACCAGGTGCAAACTCCAAACCAGGGGAGTCCGCTCTAGGTCGGAGAAAGAGAGAGAGAGAGAAACTCAATGTTGTGTTGAAAAAGGCACCCCCACCCCTCCTTATATAGGCCAAGGAGGGGCTCCACCCCTCCCCTTCCCCCATGTGGGACTAAACCCCCAAGGGGGGGGGGAAGTGGTGCGGCTAGGAGGGGGGATGAGCCCCTCCCTTGGCGCCAAGCCCAAGGGGGGAGGCTCCCCCTTCCCCTCATGGGCCTTTTAAGGCCCAAATACCTTTTCACCTTTTTAATTAATTATTTAAGTCATTTTAATATTTAATTCTGTCAATTAAAGAATAAAACATATTTAAACATTAATATATATTATTTTGAACCTTTCAAAATATCCGGAACAGCTTCCGGCACCTCCCGGTACATTTCCGGTGTTTTCTCTCTTTTCACCGATGATCCCGAATCAATCCTTAATGCATCGATCGCCCTTAAGTGTGACACCCTACGGTCCGGGAAACAGTAGACATGATCGAGACACTCTCTGACCAATGACCATCATGTGGGATCTGGTTACAATCCTTGATGTGCCCCTACGCTTCCATCGAATAAACTTCATCGCTGTTGAACCGTTAACAATATGACTTGATCCCTTTGTGCTTCGGTACTATGTTTGTCCGAGGTATGATCGTCGATATCCAATACCTAGTTCTTCCTCGTCTCCGACATAACATGTTTACTCGTCTGTGAATATTACATCTCTTGTGACCTAGTCACTTGCTTGCAAGCTATTGATGCAACACCACCGAGTGGGCCCAGAGTACCTATCCGTCACTCGGATTGACAAATCCCGCTCTGATCTATTTCATACTCCTCAACATATCTACTTCGGAATACCCAAGATACACATTTTCAGTTACCATGTTTCAGTGTAACGGTTAATGCACTCAAAGCATCCTAATAGATAGCAATTATGTATGATCATCACGGTCTAAGGATTCAGTCACTATGTTATTAAGTCATCGCAATGCTGAACTTATGTGACTTGATCACACTGCAATGCTTAAGGTGGGTGTGTGTCCATCACATCATTCTCCTAATGATATGACCTCATTGTCTATAGACTATTATGTTCTCATGATCAGGAAACCTTGATCATCAATTGCCCAATGAGCTAGTATGCCTGAGTTTAACTAGGGACCAGGTTGTTATATATCACACGTGTATTAATGTTTCCGCTTAATACAGTTCTAGCACAATATATAACGTATTATGAACAAACAGATATGTGACAAATATCTTTATTAATTTGCCTCTAGAGCACATATCCAACAGTCTCCCACTTGCACTAGAGTACAAATTACACTAGTTTACATCAGGTATGTATCTAACACCAATAGTCTCTCGGTGTTGTTCAAGCTTGGCTTGTGGAAGAGGTTTAGTCATTGGGTCTGACGGATTCAGATCCGTATGTATTTTGCAAATCCTAGTATGACCATCCTTGACGTAGTCCCGCGTCACATGGAAACGCCGGAGAATATGCTTGGCTGTAGAGTGAGTCCTCGGCTCCCTTGCGTTAGCAATGTCACCCGTATTGTCGCAATAAATGCTAACAGGGTCAGTGCAACTAGGGAATACGCCAAGCTCGATGACGAACTTCTTCAGCCAATGCGCTTCATTTGACGCTTCGCAAGCGGCAATATACTCCGAATCCATCGTAGATTGGGCGACGACTGACTTCTTGCCGCTCCTCCAGCTAATCGCACCACCATTCAACATAAACACGTATCCCGTCTGGGATTTTGAGTCATCGGGATCAGTACCAAGACTGGCATCGACGTAACCTGTTACGGCGAGCTCTTCTTCACATCCTCCATAGACAAGAACCAGATCCTTAGTTCTTCGTAAGTACTTAAGGACGTTCTTCACTGCAATCCAATGATCCATTCCAGGATTACTTTGGAAACGATTAGTCAGACTAACCGCCAGGGCCACATCTGTTCGAGTACACAGCATAGCATACATGATAGAACCTATGGCCGAGGCATAGGGCTTTGAGGACATTTCCTCCCTTTCTTTTGCTGTTGCTGGGCATTGAGTCACACTCAATTTACTTCCTTTCATAACGGGCAAGAGGCCTCTCTTGGCGTTATCCATATTGAACCTCTTCAATATCTTCTCAAGGTAAGTTCTCTGACTCAGTGCTAATAGGCGTCTTGATCTATCTCTATAGATTTTAATGCTTAATATGTATGCAGCTTCACCTAGGTCCTTCATGGAAAATTGTCCATTCAAATATTCCTTTACCCTCTCTAGAAATTTCACATCATTCCCTATCAATAATATGTCATCCACATATAGTACTAGGAATGCCACAGAGCTCCCACTCGCTTTCTTATAAACACAGAATTCTTCTTCATTTTGGACAAATCCAAAAACTTTGATCACCTCATCAAAACGAAGATTCCAGCTCCGAGATGCTTGCTTCAACCCATAAATGGACCGTTGAAGTTTGCATACCTTACCAGCGTCCTTAGGATCAATAAAACCTTCCGGTTGTACCATATACAACTCTTCCTCAATGTTGCCATTTAGGAACGCGGTTTTCACATCCATCTGCCATATTTCATAATCGTAATAGGCAGCAATTGCTAGCAATATCCGGATAGACTTTAGCACCGCTACGGGAGAGAAAGTCTCTTCGTAGTCAACTCCTTGAATTTGTCGGAAACCTTTTGCGACAAGTCGAGCTTTATAGACAGATACGTTTCCGCCTGCGTCAGTCTTTTTCTTGAATATCCACTTATTCTCGACGACCTTTCGGTCCTCGGGAATATCCACCAAAGTCCATACTTTGTTGGCATACATGGAGTCTATCTCGGATTTCATGGCTTCCAGCCATTTCTCGGACTCGGGTCCCTCCATTGCTTCTTTGTAGTTCGCAGGTTCGTCAGGTTCATTTAACATGACTGCATTGACAAGTTGCCCATAAAACTGAGTTTTTACTCGGGCTCTTGATGACCTGCGGGGTACAATAGGATCCTCTTCATCTTGATCATGATAATCATGTATGTCACGATCGTTATGAATATCATGATGACCGTTCTCTGCAGCTCCCACTACGGAAGATGGTTTCGGAACAACTTCCATTGCCATTTCTTCCACTTAGAGTGATTGGTCAATCATCTCGTTGAGGTCTATTTTCCTCCCACTCAATTCTTTCGAAAGAAAATCTTTCTCAAGAAAGCATCCAGTCTTGGCGACAAACGTTTTGCCCTCAGACTGGTTGTAGAAGGTGTATCCAACGGTTTCCCTTGGATATCCCACAAAGATGCACTTATCCGCTTTTGATTCGAGTTTGTCAGACTGAAGTTTCCTAACATAAGCCTCACAACCCCAAATCTTCAAGTGAGACAACTTTGGTTTCTTTCCATGCCATTCCTCAAATGGTGTTGTCTTTACGGATTTGGACGGTGCCCTATTAAGAATGTAAGCGGCAGTTTCTAATGCATACCCCCAGAATGACACAGGTAAGTCGGTATGAGACATCATCGATCGTACGCTATCCAATAGAGTTCGATTACGTCGCTCAGAAACACCGTTACACTGAGGTGTTCCTGCCGGCGTAAGTTGTGGTACGATGCCACAAGTCTTAAGATGATCGCCAAACTCGTGACTTAAATACTCGCCTCCTCGATCGGATCGAAGGTGCTTGATTTTCTTCCCGAGTTGATTCTCGACCTCACTCTGAAATTCCTTGAACCTTTCAAAGGTTTCAGACTTATGTTTCATTAAGTAGATATACCCATATCTGCTTAAGTCATCTGTGAAGGCCACAAAGTAACGAAGACCATTGCGTGTGGGGACGTTCATAGGTCCACATACATCTGAATGTATGATCCCTAACAAGTCTTCCGCACGCTCCATTGTTCCATTGAATGGAGTTCTTGTCATCTTGCCCATAAGGCATGGTTCACATGTGTCAAGGGATCCAAAATCCAATGACTCCAGAAGTCCATCATCATGAAGCTTCTTCATGCGCTTTTCACCAATATGACCAAGTCGACAATGACACATCGTCATGTGTTCTTCGCCACTAGGTTTTAATCTTTTGGCCTCTATGTTATCAATATGAAGTATATCACAATCGAGATTAAGAATGAATAAGCCATTTTTCTCCGGTGCGTGAACATAAAACATATCATCCTTATAAATCGCACAACCAATTGTATCTGACTTAAAAGAATAGCGGTCTCGCTTCAAGCAAGAACCACTAACGATGTTCACACTCAATGCGGGTACATAGTAGCACTTATTCAAAATCAAAACTAATCTCGAAGGGAGACTAAGATGCTTCGTGCCGACCGCCACCACTTCAATCCGGCAGCCGTTTCCCACGCGCATCGTCACTTAATCTTTCATCAAGCATCGCCTATTCCGTAGCCCCTGAGAGGAGTTATAAATATGAGCAACAGATCCTGTATCAAATATCCAGGATTTGTTCCCAGCGCTTGTTAAGAAAAGATCAATAACGTGTATATCAAATATACCTTTGTCTCTTCTGACAATCTTGCCAGCCTTCTTATCCTCTAGGTACTTGGGGCAGTTGCGTTTCCAGTGACCATCACCCTTGCAGTAGAAGCACTCAACGCCGGGCTTGGGTCCAGGTTTGGGTGCCTTACGAGGAGTGAAAACTGGCTTGTCACCCTTCTTCGGGCTTCCCTTCTTTCCCTTCTCCTTCTTGCCAGACTTCTTGAATTCAACGGTCTTGTTGACCATGAATACAACATGCTCCTTCTTGATCTCAACCTCAGCAGTTTTCAGCATGGCGAACAACTCAGAAGGGGTCTTAGTCATCCCCTGCATGTTGTACTTCAACACAAAGCCTTTGTAGCTAGGGGGCAGCGACTGCAACACCCTATCAACAGCAAGTTCATCTGGAATCTAACATTCCAAAGCATTCAAGCGTTGAACGTAGCCAGACATCTTGACCACGTGCTCACTAACACTGCTATGCTCATCCATCTTTGCTGAGAAGAAAGCTTTAGAAGCCTCATACGTTCAGCCCTGGCTTGGGGTGCAAAGACGGCCTTGAGGTCGGTGATTATCTCATATGCACCCATCCTCTCAAAGCGTTTCTGCAGCTCAGCCTCCATGGAGTAAAGCATTCCACTCTGGACAAGGTTGTAATCATCCGTCTTGGAGAGGTAGACATTCTTCTCATCCTGACTAGCGTCTGCTGGTGGTTCGTCACCTAACGCGGCCTCTAGTATGTATGCCATCTTGAGGGGAACGAGGAGAATCCTCAGAGTGCGGAACCAGTTGGTGAAGTTTGACCCATCGGTTTTCAGTTTCTCTTTGTCTAGGAATGACCCTAAGTTGAATGAGGGGCGAGGTGCAGCCATCTACAATGGTTATTTGCAAAACACATATTTAGACTTTGTTCATAATTGGAGTTCAATTTTAATTAATTATAAAACTCCCACTTAGTTAAACATCTCTCCAAATTTACTAAGTGATTAAAATAATCCTAGTTTGAATGATCGTCCTCGAATATCACACGGCCGACGACACATCTCCCTAGGTAGGCCATCATGCCAATCATATCCGTTATATGACTCATGCTTAACCTTTCGGTCATCCGTATCCCAAGCTCATATATACATATGTCAAGCCTGCCAGTCGAACCTTAGTGTATGTCTGTTCAGCAAGGACATATCTGCATATGCTAGGCTTGCCAAACCCAACCTCATGCGATCGCTAATGTACGTATGACACCCGATCGTCACGGCTTGCCTATCATAAAGAGATCCTTCCAGGCGGTGCCCACTAAGGGAGAATACAATCATGGTATTGAGAGAGATTATCCTATCATGCTACCGTCGCATATCTAGCATATTAGCAAGACAGGAAGTAAAACTGTAAATCATACAAGCTATGATCCCCCCTTACATGCAAATTAAAGTTAAAACGCCTTCTACTTTATCTTTTGCAAGTTTTACATGGCTGCTAAGGGGTTTCGAGAGAGAACCGTTTTCTATCCTGCGAAAACAAGCCACAACACCAATCCTGCAATCGACTCTATTACACCCCTGTCGGGGCCCTCCGTTGCAAACGTCTTCGCGTCGCTAATGTTAGAGAGACAGACACCCCCAGCCACTTATATGGTACAAGCCATATGTCAAGCGTGGAACCAGTCTCGCCTAAACGCGTAAGGTCGGTCGGGGCCGCTTCATCAGGACATTGCCGCAACGCTAAACGAGTACACGTGGGAGGGTAACAATTGGAGAATTGATGCCCACATCCTAGATGTGTTCTACCCGTACAATACATCTACGCATAGCCTTGCTCATGATACCACTGTTGGGATCGGCGCAGAAAACAAAAAATTTCCTACCTACGAGTCCCGAACCCAAGATCTATGCTATGCTGATGTATGTAACGGAAGGAATCGGTCTTTGAAGACCGGAAGAGGGAAATGTTCCTCGAACTTGGTTGGCGTAGACTCTGATCCTACGACCTCCCTGTCGTGTGGAAGAAACTCCGGCGATGAAGTAGCACCACACGTGTAGTGCCTCGCGGGATTACACACCTACGGTGCAACCGACGTCCCTCCGGGCTCCGAACCAGAAGAGCAGCGGAAAGAAGATTGATCCGGATCCCGATTCCGGCAGCGCGACGGCGTTCGGATGATGGTGAAACCCCCAACCACGTGCAAACTCCAAACCAGGGGAGTCCGCTCTAGGTCGGAGAAAGAGAGAGAGAGAGAAACTCAATGTTGTGTTGAAAAAGGCACCCCACCCCTCCTTATATAGGCCAAGGAGGGGCTCCACCCCCTCCCCTTCCCCCATGTGGGACTAAACCCCCAAGGGGGGGAGTGGTGCGGCTAGGAGGGGGGATGGGCCCCTCCCTTGGCGCCAAGCCCAAGGGGGGAGGCTCCCCCTTCCCCTCATGGGCCTTTTAAGGCCCAAATACCTTTTCACCTTTTTAATTAATTATTTAAATCATTTTTAATATTTAATTATGTCAATTAAATAATAAAACATATTTAAAATTAATATATATTATTTTGAACCTTTCAAAATATCCGGAACAGCTTCCGGCACCTCCTGGTACATTTCCGGTGTTTTCTCTCTTTTCACCGATGATCCCGAATCAATCCTTAATGCATCGATTGCCCTTAAGTGTGACACCCTACGGTCCGGGAAACAATAGACATGATCGAGACACTCTCTAACCAATGACCATCATGTGGGATTTGGTTACAATCCTTGATGTGCCCCTACGCTTCCATCGAATAAACTTCATCGCTGTTGAACCGTTAACAATATGAATTGATCCCTTTGTGCTTCGGTACTATGTTTGTCCGAGGTATGATCGTCGGTATCCAATACCTAGTTCTTCCTCGTCTCCGACATAACATGTTTACTCGTCTGTGAATATTACATCTCTTGTGACCTAGTCACTTGCTTGCATGCTATTGATGCAACACCACCGAGTGGGCCCAGAGTACCTATCCGTCACTCGGATTGACAAATCCCGCTCTGATCTATTTCATACTCCTCAACATATCTACTTCGGAATACCCAAGATACACCTTTTCATTTACCATGTTTCAGTGTAACGGTTAATGCACTCAAAGCATCCTAATAGATAGCAATTATGTATGATAATCACGGTCTAAGGATTCAGTCACTATGTTATTAAGTCATCGCAATGCTGAACTTATGTGACTTGATCACACTGCAATGCTTAAGGTGGGTGTGTGTCCATCACATCATTCTCCTAATGATATGACTTCATTATCAATAGACTATTATGTTCTCATGATCAGGAAACCTTGATCATCAATTGCCCAATGAGCTAGTATGCCTGAGTTTAACTAGGGACCAGGTTGTTATATATCACACATGTATTAATGTTTCCGCTTAATACAGTTCTAGCACAATATATAATGTATTATGAACAAACAGATATGTGACAAATATCTTTATTAATTTGCCTCTAGGGCAGATATCCAACACCTAGATGATGCAATTTTTCCTTTTGTTAGCCTTGACTTGGCTGCCATGAAGATGCATTTCTTTGTTACTAAGACCTCTGACCGCTACACAATTGATTATATTTTGCGGTTTAAAGACGGTGTGGCACGCACTGTCCGTCTAACTGCACCACTTGTGTTTGATTTTTCTCGCAGGAAAGGATTTCGTTTTTCAGTGGCCGAGTTTGATGAGATCACGGGGAGATACCAGTTTCACGACCCCATGGAGGGGGTCGAGCCAGACGAGGAGGAGCGCGTCGTGTATCCGCCCGTTTAGGAGGAGACCGTCACCCCCTGGGGTGAAGGGTCTTCCTCTGGATGGGGGGTGGGACCTTCTTCTTCCACGTGGGAGGAGCCCAGGGCTTCGGTGTACGCACCGGAGGACGCATACGACCGATGGACATACTACCCTGGAGCAGGAGGCTCCTCGGGACCGCATTAGATGAGCCCAACTTAGGCCAAAAGCCTAAGCTTGGGGGAGTACGTGCTCTCCTCCCCTTTCCATTGTATCTACCGTTGGTTCGCTTTTATCTTTTTGCAAGTTTTTTGCCTGTTCTTCTTTGTTCTTTTAGTTTGCAAAAACCCAAAAGATTTCTCCTTTCTTTTTTCTTTAGTTAAACCTTTAAAAAATCCAAAAATATGTTTCCTTTGCTCTTTAGTTTGCTTTGTTTCAGAGTCTAGCTCGAGTCCGTGAGGATTATAATTTCCTACGTTTGATCGTGCAGGTGACAAGGCAGTAATGACGAAGATCGACGGAAGGGATGCAATAAGGAAAGCCGGTATGAACTCTTTTTGTTTCTACTTTTGTACATATGCATGTACTTATGATTAGAGATCAGCTTGTAGCGACATAGTGCTATGTTTACAATGATTTCCCAGTGGTTCATGCTTTCTTTGTGGTTAGTCTCAAATAGCTAGAGTTTATAATGTGTTGCTTGAAATGATTGACATGCATTGCATTGTTCATGGTGTGGCATATTGAAGTGGTATTTCCCTCTGGGGGATTCTTGGATTGACTTGGCACATGTTCACGCATGTTAAGACTAAAAAGTTTGTTCTGCCTTGATGATCCTTTTACTTCAGAGTGAGCTATATCACTTTCATGCCCGATTCAATGTTGCTGTGTCGCTCTGCATGATTATGACCGTTATGCTCTCTGGTTGTTCGCTTCCCCGTCTTTTGCTAGCCTTCCTCCAGCACCAAGCGGAATTCTGCTTGTTCTTCCACAATCACCTTTTTAAACCCAGTTGTTCAATTTGAGTCCACCATACCTACCTATATGTGGTATTTACCGGCCACTCCTAACTTAGACTTTCTTGTGCCATCTCGAAATTTATTCAAAAGCTTCCCCTTTGTAACCGTACAAGCTCATGGTGCGGTGAGGGAAAATCAGTATCTTTCATGCCAAAAATATTTTGACGGAAGTTTTAACTAGTCAATAAAAAAAATATGAGAGTTACACCTCCCCCATACTTGATGATGGAGTGAAATGCACCAAATGATGCTTATGATAGATGGAACGATATCCTCCTTCCATCCTTGAGTTAAAATAAAAGGTTCCGTAGACCATCAAAGGATTTATGGATAAGGGAACATGTGTAAGCAAAAGGCATTAATATGGTTGGCATGGGAGATATTGAGAGACATTTACCGTTCACTGTTGACTGGAAAGTTGCACTTCTCAAAAGAGTTTATCTCTGTTTTCAAAACCAAGAGCTCTGGCACATGTTTAATCTTTTCTTCCTTTCACAGGTTTTCAACCTTGCCATCAAAAGCCATGGTTCGAGAGTCTCCACCTTCCTTTCTCCAAATCACCAACTATGAGAGCATAATTGTCATTCTTAGTGTAACATGCATTGTACCAAAGTATCACATTGTCTTCTGCATGCTTGTGATGTTACTTACTTTGAGTTCTGAGTTCTAGTCTCCTTTAAAACTCCGGAGGAGTTTCTGCATTTATGTTTTGCTTCACGCATGGAGGCTAGCGAGATACCACTCTGATATGTTCATGCTATGTGCATTGTGATCTTAAATTGATTCTCCGCAGCATATTATTTACTTTTCGTTTGTTTGTGACTGATTACATGAAAGAAGGATTGCTTCGTGCATTGTCCTTGTAGCATGACGTCAAAACTTGCTAAACTCTTTCGTAGTACATGCTTATATACATCTAATGAAGCAAAAGAGTTTGTCAAAGTTTTCTTTGTCGCGTCCAGTTCGTTGAACTGAATTGCTTGAGGACAAGCAATAGCTAAGCTTGAGGGAGTTGATACGTCTCAAACGTATCTACTTTTCCAAACACTTTTGCTATTGTTTTGGCTTCATTCTTGCATGATTTGAACGAAACTAACCCGGACTGACGCTGTTTTCAGCAGAGCTACCAGTGATGTTTTCTTTTGTGCAGGTTTCTGGATATTTAGGTACGCTGGAAAAATCCCAAAAATATATATATAAAACCAGCGTTCCGGAAGCTTCCTCCAGTCCAAAGGGGGGCCACAGGGCAGCCAGCGGGCAGCCAGGAGGGTGCCTGGCGCGGCCCAGCCCCTGGCCGCGCCACCTGCCCTCCTGGCCTGGTCCCACGTCCCCCGGTGCCCTACTTTGGCCCTATTTATTCTCCCGATGCAGAAACCCCAGACAGAAGTCGCTTTTCCAATCTACGTCGCGGAGCCGCCACAACCCTCTGTTCTTCTCCGGGAGAGCTAATCTGGAGGCTTCTTTGGCCTCCGGTGAGGGGAAATCATCGCCATCGTCATCATCATCGCCTCTCCATCACCCCTCCATGACTTCCTCTCTCATGTGTGAGTAATTCCCTGCTGTAGGCAAAGGGTATGGTAGGGATTGGATGAGTTAGATCATGTAATAGTTCAATCAGATTGTTGGGGGCATGTTGCCTATCATCTACTTGGTGTTTATCATCTCTGTTACAACTTGTTGCTCTTAATGCTTGTCACTTTGGGCCCGAGTGCCATGATTTCAGATCTGATCACCCTTTTGTTTCTTGAGTTTGTGGTGTTCTTGATCCTATCTATGAGTTGTATGCACCTATTATAGTCCGAAACCGGCGATCCCAATGGTGACAGCTTGGGACACCAAAGGGGATGGACTATAATTTGAGGATTCCGTGTATCCATGAAGTGTTAATGCTTTGTTCCGGTGCTCTTTGACAGGAGTACCTTAATCTCCCTAAGTTCCTTTTGGCCCCGTTTGTAGCGGGAGGTAGGACAAAAGATGTTGTGCAAAGTTCTTATTGCAAGCACGTACAACTACCCTGGGATACACGCCTGATGTTTGATATTTGCCTAGATGATCCTTTCTTTTCTGTGAGACTTGCCCGTGTTAGAATCTATTACATGTTCGTTCTCATCCAAGTAGCGCCCAACCATCCATCTCCCTAGCCTACAGTGTTTTCTTTCTTGCTGGTTACTAGTTGTTTACTTTTGTTGTTTTACTTTTGTTGTTTCACCATCACCATCACCACTATTATCACCACCACTACTACCACCGTATCACAGTTGCTACTAATACCTTTGTGCAAGCAAGTGTTTATTTCAGGTGCGGTTGAATTGACAACTCAATTGTCAAAGCCTGTACGTATTCTTTGTGTCCCCAAGTGTCGAATCAATAAATTGGGTTATCTTACCCGCGAAGACTATCTCGATCCCCTACAGTTGAGGGTTATCAGAAGGGTATTTAGTGGAGTGGGAGATTTCATAAAAAACCTAGGGGAATATACACTGGCAGTCACTACAAATCACGGTTGCTAAACAAGGCCTTAACGGATCAGGTGTGCCTCGTGTTTTTCTAGACCGGCAAGGTCATTACATTGCTTGTATATTTTGTCCTTTCTCACTAGATCCGGGATGGATCACTATCCATCTTCAGTATGATAGGTTTTTTTTCTAGTCCGCCGAGATGGGTTCTCCGTCACCGCATGGGGTTTAGCCTTGCTCATGTGTGGCTTCGATCCACGCATTATCATTCATCCGCCCTTGGGATCTTCAGCGGCTCGTTCTCAATCTCAAACGACCAATTTTTTTCTGATGAACTGGGGTTTTCCCGATCGATTTTAGAACTTGGAATGAGGCAGCTCAAGTGCGGCGCGTGATACAATTGATGGTCTACTGGGCATAGTGAATTTGCAGGAGGAGTATCAACAGGTTTCGTATGGGAAGATGAGGTCAAAGACCCGTTGGCAACGATGATGTGGCTAGCCGCCAAGGTCCTCAAAAATAGTTCGTTCATCCCAAGCACCCTATTTGCCGATATGCGTTCGACGTGGAACCCCGCCAAGGATGTAGTGTGGCGAAGGGTAGAGGACAACCTCTTTACTGTCCAATTCGGGTGCCTGGCCGATTGGAACAAAGCCCTAACTATGGGTCCTTGTTTCTTTTGGCACAAGGCACCGATCATACAGGAGTATGACGGTTATACAAATCCCAAGACGATGGTGCTGGACAAAATCGCAATATGGGCTTAGATTCACAAATTACCAGACAACTTCCTCCATGATCACATTGTTAAGGGTCTATGTCGTCCTATATGTTGGAATTATGCCCTAGATGCAATAATAAAATGTATTATTATAATTTCAGGTTCATTATTAATGTCTATATTTCTGTGTTATAATTGCAATGGCCTATGCGGAGGTTTGCCAAGTGCATGTTAACTGCCTTCGGAGGAAAACCCATATGAAGGTGTGGAGTATAAACACACAGTGTTCTTAGTATGCCTTTAGGACTAACATGCGTGTTATGGATTCATGTTTTCCTGACATGGGGCATTGAATATGCCGGTAACACACGGGAGCACATTTTTGGCAAAACAAGGATGTTGAACCGACCCAATTGTATGACTTGCTTTGAGATTTCATCATCATTTTATTATGAGTTAACTCATCATATGAGTTGATATTTTCATGTATCCTTAATGACCACGAGAATGTTAAGTACCTACATACTGGAGGGTGGGTTTTGATTATGTCCAAACACCATCCATAACAGGCGTGGCTATAAAGGCTTTGCTCATTCACACTCAAAAGTATGTCTACGGATTTGATGATTCAAGTTGGAATTTGCTCCTCCTATTTGTGTGACTTTGCTATATGTTTTGATGCACTTTCATATCCTTTTACAACATATTTTGGACTAACCTATTAATTTAGTGTCAGTTTCTGTCTATTATTATCTGTGCATCGCAGAAAAAAATGGAAAAACAATATTGCAGGAAAATTCCTGGTGTGGGGGGACCGCGACATATCCCATTGTAAGGTACCTAGGGTTTTGTAGGGAGAGAAAGGTGCTTTGTTGGTGACCTCGTCGGCTAATAGGACACGGGGTTTTACCCAGGTTCGGGGCCCTCGTGTTGTAAAACTCCTAATCCTACTCGATTGATTATTAGGAAAATGTGTTACAAGGTGGTTTCGGCGAGATTGCTCTGGCCAAAGGTGGTGATTTGAGATTGGATGTCCTGAGTCGTCGCCCCTCCCAGCCTTTATATACTAGGCCGGGCCTCGGGGAGTCTGACTCAGGGTAAAGATAGATTTTCCTAAGCTACCTTGTCTTGTACTCTACATATTAGTCATCCAAGTCAGCGCAGTCGATCGGGCTTCGAGTTGGCCTAACGGGCTCCAAGTAGGCTTGATTAAGCTTCTGTTGGGCCGTTGATCTTGACACGCGCCGGGTATGATCATGGTGGGGATCCGCGGGGTATGCCCACGTTAATAACCCCTGAGTGTTTGGGTGACTCGCAGAGACACCCAGGGACTCACAGTCGAAATGATGCCAGGTGTGTGTCACCATATGGGTTTTATATGGTCTGAAGTATATCATACCAACACCGCGCATATGGTGACTATGTTTGGGGATGATCGACATAAAGGGCCTGGAACCCTCGTGTGACCTGGTCTAGTAAATTGCTCTAGTGGCAAAAACCTTAGAAGTCACTATCAAGCTCGAGTCCCCAGATTCGAACCTGGATACGGCCGAGACGGTTGGACTCAAGCGGTGGAGGGCTTACAGAGTTTAGCCTCCAGCAATGTATATGACCTAACGCACCTGATAAGATTTTCATCATACCATGGGCATGGAAAATACAGGAGTGAAGTGGCGTGTGGCAAGTCTTGGCCCGACCGACGGATCAGCAGGGTCTTACCTACACGTCGTAGACGTGGCATCCACGGGTGTTGTTCCAATATGGGGCAGAGAGAGAGATAGCGAGTGCCTTAGAATGTTGTGTGAGCCATGGGCTATATAGAGTGAGCAATGGCAAGTCTGTCGAGTGGTCACTTAAAGCATATTTGAGTGAGTACTCGAAAGTATCGTCAGATGAGCTTAGGGAAGCAGTTGTCGAGTAAGCACGTGAGACGTAGTCGGGTGAGCACCCAAGATATTGGCGAGTGGGAACTCCAGCTTTTTGTAAATGAGCACTCAAGACACCGGTGAGTGAGCACTCGAACCTTCGTCGAGGCTATGTATAATTTGTAGTGTAAATGATTACTCGAGACATTGGAGAGTAAGCACCCGAACCTTTGTTGAGTGTGTCATACATTAGGTGTTGATGGTCAGTCAAAGATATCAATGTGTGGACATGCAGTTGCAGTCGAGGGAAATACTTGCAGTTACGGGCCTTGTGTTCGACATGCAACCGATCCCCAATTCTCTTGATGCCCACTTACAAACATAAGTCTGTTGCGTCCAGGTGTGTAGACATGAAGTTGCAATCAAGGCCTATACTTGCAGTTGCGAGCCTAGTGTCGGACATGCAACTCCCCCTCCTCCCTCCTGCCGTCCATTTACAAAAAACATAGGCAAGTTACGGTTAGGTGTGTATACATGGAGTTGCAGCTGAGGGCGACACTTGCATTTGCAATCCTAGTGTCAAACATGCAATTGTGCCCCCCTCTCCGATAAGAAAGACAAGGCTAGTTGAGGTTCGGTGTGTAGATATGCAATTGCGTCAAGAACAACACTTGCAGTTGCAATTCTAGTATCGCACATGCAGCTACTCCCCCTACCCCACCCTCTCCTTCTGTGGCGTGCTCGTCCTTTGTAACTACTTTTTGATTGTTTACTGACAAAACAAATTTGTACTAACATGAAAGAAACTTCGAATAAAAAAAATTAATTCAGTCTAGGTGGTCCTATTTTAGAACAAAATTATACTATACTATTTTTTGAATTATTTTGAGAATACTAAAAAGGAAAAAAATGTTTCCCGCCACACAACGTCTCCCCTTCCGTGATAAAACACCACTAAGGTATAGTCACATTGTAAAAAAAAAGATTACAACCTGGAATGAAACTTGCAATTGCGTGATTAATGACGAACATACAAAATCCCTTCCACCCTTACCGACAAAACATAAATTAGTTTCTAAAAATATATAAAAGTTTACACATGATCGACAGTCATCTTTAGTTGCATGCGTTCATAAACATGTAGTTGCAGACAATTCATCAGTGTACAAATGCAGTTGCGTGTTGAAGCACATGCATGCAATTACAGTTGTATATGCCTGCAACAAACTTTCTGCACCCCTGCCTCACAAACTAACAAAAAAGATAAACTGAAATTTTTATATCTTGTTTGCAAATGTTGAAATATTTTTTTAGAAAAGATTTAACAATTTAGTAATATAAATTAATAAGGCAAATGATTAATAATAAGAAAAGTATAAGTTTCTAAAATGGGGAAACAAAAAACAAAATAAAAAAGTAAAAAAATCGAAAAATGAAAATAAACCTAACCTATGTACGCATAAGGCGTTGGCATATATTGTGTTAAAGTACATGTACAAATTACGACATGCATTAACCAGTGAAAATAGAAAAAAATCATAACAACACAAACTAAAAAAACTAAAAAAACAACAACATGCAGATCCATATGCTTCCGATAGCAAAAAGTCTAATAAAAAATGGGACTGATTAAACTCATTAATGGACCAAAACAAATCTCAAAAAGGCTAAAATGGAGCGTCGACTGAGACTTCACTAAAACTCAGTGTCCGAAAATAAAAAAGCCCACCTGAGTTGTAAATAAACATATATTTTCAGCCCTCGCTGACGATGAAGTTCTTGAAATCCCTGACGAAATCATCGGCAAACCTCTGCTGCACGGCGTCGTCCATCAAGAACTCCCTCCACTTCCTCCACCCCTCGCATCCGTCTGCCATGGCCGTGTCCACGGCGTCGCGCATGTCGTCGCGCCCGAACCATCCGTCGCCGTCCCGCCGCGCCACCTCCACCCCGACACGGAGGTCCCGCGCGAACAGCGCGGCGTTGAAGTACTGGTCGCCCTTCATCGGCAGCAGCACGAGGCGGCATCCCGCCACGAGCCCCTCCAAGATGGAGCTCAGCCCGGCGTGGTTCACGAAGCAGCCCACGCTCCGGTGCCGGAGGATGTGCTGCTGCTGCACCCACCCCGTGTGCACCACGCCCCTCCCCTTGGTCCTCTCCTCGAACCCCGGCGGCGTGCACCTCTCCAGCTCAGCCTGCACGTCCTTGCCCTTGGGGAAGTTGAGCACGACCAGGAACGGCCGGTCCGTCGACTCCAGACCCAGGAGAAGCTCCGTCGCGTCGGCCTCCGGGAGGAACGTCTCGCTCCCGAAGGAGGCAAACAAGACGGCCTTGTCCGGGAAGGAGGAGAGCCACTCGGCCAACCGCCCCTCGAGCTCGCCCTGCGGCGGCTCGGGCACGCCCGGGCCGGTGACGAGCACCGGCTTGCCGAGGTGGGCGGCAAGGTAGGCGATGTAGGGGCCTTCCATCTCGAAGCACGTCTTGATGACGACGGCGTCGCTGGCCTGGAGGCCGGCGAGGACGCGGTCGTACACGCTCGGCTCGCCGTGGAAGCTGGTGAACACGTAGGTGATCTCGGCGGCCTGGTAGGACGGCACGGTGGCGAGGGGGGACGACGGAGGGAAGCCCGCGGGCGCCGACTTGAGGTCGTCGGTGGACGGGAGGCGGCCGCTCGGCGAACGGCGCGCGGGGACCATGAGGTAGGCGCCTGAGACGGCGGAGAAGACGGAGAACTGGAGCGCCTTGACGCCGAGCGGCGCCGCGATGTCGGTGACCCACGGGGTGGCGAAGTCGAAGAGCAGGGCGTCGGGGCGGAGCTCGGCGAGCAGCGCGGCCACCTGCGGCCTGGTGCCGTCTACGGCGATCTTGAGCAGCTCGGCGCCGTCCGGCGAGACCTCGGCCGTGATCTCCGCGCCCTCGGGGAGGCCCGGCACGCGGCTGAGGCGCAGCGGGGCCACGGCCACCGCGCCGGCCGCCGAACCAAGCATGGCCTGGACGCGGGGCACGTTCGCCGCGGCCGACAGCAGCGTGACCCGGACCCCGCCGGCCGCCACGAGGTTGCGCGCCAGCTGCACGAACGGGCTGATGTGACCGAAGGCGAGGAAGGGGAACATCACGACGTGCATGCCGTCGCCGTCACCGGCGCCGCCGGACGTCGTGGCGCTAGCCATCACGTCCTCCGTGTGATGCTGGATGGATCGACGAGTTTGCTTGTGACTCGGTCCGTTCACTGTTAAGATTCGTCCGCATGGCAAGGAGCCGACGGGAGAAAGCGAGCGATTCTTGTGGACGATCCTGAGCTTCTGATTCAGAGCAATGCATGAATCATGATTCGATCCGCCATGCATGTGGTGCACATTGGCGTGTAAACATGATTTCCGTGTAATTTTACATACTGTAAACATGATTTCAGTGCGCTTTCGGTTTTTGTAAGCATGATTTTGAAGCAGTTCAGTTTTGTTTTTCCGTTTTTATAACACATGGTTTCAGTTCAATTTTTAGTTTTTTGTAAACATAATTTCAGTGCAATTCCAGTTTTGTAAAAATGATTTCGGTGCAATTTCGGAATCATTCCACTAACATATAATTGTACTTCACAAACATACCAACTCCAAACATGTTCAGTTGATTACCTAAAACTGAACCAAATCGTACATAATTCAGGGAGCGACTAGGGCTCATGCGCATGTGACTTAAGCGATGACATCAGCTCACATGTTCTTTTTAACCGGGCTTTTGTTTGTTTGTTTGTTTGTTTGTTTTAGGTTGATAGTTTGTCTACTGAGCTTCAATGGATAGGAAAAAAGGTGCATGTAGTTGCAATATTTTTTAATTCGGTTTGGATTTTGTTGTACGTGTAGTCGCGTATTAGCAGTTTGTATATATTTTGAAAATATTTTTAATTTAATTTTATTCATTTTTTTTAGAAAATAAATAATGAAAATTAAAGTGTTTCTATATTTTTATTGAATAATTAAAATTTCTGGCAGAAAAAAAATGAAATCCCACTACAAATTGAGTAAAAAAGGATAAAAGAAAAATGATATGTTACAATTGTGTTAAAAATGTTGAAGAAATAATCTCATACTATATAGAAAATATGTATCTCATAATCTATATTTCTAAAAGATTTTTTTTTGCATACAATTGTTACAAATAAATTTGTTTCCTACACTGCAAAAAATTGAGGATTATATTGTGTATGTGAGGGAGGATGCAAAATTTAATAAAAAAATCACAGTCGTACCAATTTTTCACTACAATAAATGTAAAGAAGTTGGACATAGTTGCAACTCGTTGGTAGACATGCAATTGAGAAAAAAAATCGGATCCAGTTGCGACTCGTTGATGGACTTGCAACTGATAAAAAAAGCCTGAACCAGTTCCGACTCGTTGGTGGACTTGCAACTAAGAAAAAAAATCGAACCAAGTTGCGACTCGATGATGGATTTGCAACTGAGAAAAAAGTCTGAACCAGTTGCGACTCGTTGGTGGGCTTGCAACTGAAAAAAAAGTCGGAACCAGTTGCAACTCGTTGGTGTGCTTGCAACTGAAAAAAAATCGGAACCAGTTGCGACTCGTTGGTGGACTTGCAACTGAGAAAAAAAAGTCAGACCCGGTTGCGACTTGTTGGTGGACTTGCAACTGAGAAAAAAACAGTCGGACCCAGTTGCGGCTCGTTGGTGAATTTGCAACTGAGAAAAAAAAATCTGGATCCAATTGCAACTCGTTGGTGGACTTGCAACTGAGAATAAAACCAGACCTAGTTGCGACTCAATAGTGGACTTGCAACTGAGAATAATAAGCCAGGCCTAGTTGTGACTCGTTGGTGTACTTGCAACGGAGAAAAAAATGAGCCCAGTTGCGACTTGTTGGTGGGCTTGCAACCGAGAAAAAAAAATCAGAACCAGTTGCGACTCGTTGGTGAACTTGCAACTGAGAAAAAATCGGAACCAGTTACGACTCGTGGGTGGACTTGCAACTGAGAAAATAAAAGTCAGACTTAGTTGCGACTCGTTGGTGGACTTGCAACTGAGAAGAAAAAAAAGTCGGACCCAGCTGCGACTCGTTGGTGAATTTGCAACTGAAAAAAAAATCCGGATCCAATTGTAACTCGTTGGTGGGCTTGCAACTGAGAATAAAACCGGACCTAGTTGCGACTCAATAGTGGACTTGCAACTGAGAATAATAAGTCAGACCTAGTTGTGACTCGTTGGTGTACTTGCAACAAAGAAAAAAAACGAGCCCAGTTGCGACTTGTTGGTGGCTTGCAACTGAGAAAAAAATCGGAACCAGTTGCGTCTCGTTGGTGAACTTGCAACTGAGAAAAAAAATTCGAACCCAGTTGCGACTCGTTGGTGAACTTGCAACTCGGAAAAAAGTCGGAACCAGTTGCGACTAGTTGGTGGGTTTGCAACTAAAAAAAAATCAGAACCAGTTGCGACTTGTTGGTGGACTTGCAACTGAGGAAAAAAAAATCTGACCCAGTTGCGACTCTTTGATGGACTTGCATCTGAGAAAAAAATCGAGTCGACGAGCGACTTGCAACTCGGTTGGCGAAAATTTCTTGTTGCTAGTCGACGAGCAACTTGTAACTGGATTATAAAAAAACGGTTACGACTCGATGAACGACTTGTAACTGACTTATGCAAAAAACGAAAAAATAGAAAAATAGAAATAAAACATAGTTCTTACAAAAATCTTAAGTAATCAAGGGACAAATCATTAAGCATAGTTGTTTAGCATATGTCTCTAGGATAGCATAATTATACATAAAAGTGTCCAAAATGTAAGTCTCGGTAATGGCCTCCGTCGAGGGTATTTCCTGGTGGACGCGCAGGGTGCTGATAGGCAAGGGAGTTTGTTTGTTCTAGATATAATATTACATAGTAGCTACGTAAAGAGTTCACAGACAAATCATCCATAAGACGGTAGTAGGCGAACAGCAGCAGTCCTGCTGCTGCCAACTAAAGCACGCATACATGAGGAATCACTTCTTGGCCTTCTTCGGGGCATAGGCTTTTTTTGGAAGAACATCCTTGCTAGCTAAGGTGACATCATCCTTTTCAATGACCTGTGAGAGAGGCATAAATGATTTAAAGCCCTTGGTAGAAAAATAAAATTCCTAGTTACCATGATATCCAACATACATATTCGAGGTGTATGAGAACCAAAAAATGTGGCCCGGAATCAGTATGTACACTGAGGTATCTAAGGTATGGATAGTACCTCCGAGTCCGAAGAGCTATCTGTGAAGAGTCTCTTTCTGATAAAGGAAACCGGCACAACCTCTGTCTTCACTCTGAGTATGCAAGTGTTTCAGAATACAAATAGTATATGTCAGGGACATGAAAAAGGGCAGGGCAAACATACGATTGGTTGGACTTTGTGGCTGCCAATGGTGTGAACTCATCAACGGGTGGTGGCGTGTGCTCATCATCTTCTGGACCATCTTCATGTGTTGCTGGAGCTTCCTGTGTTGTTATACTTGGTTAAATCTTCCTCTCTTGGTGGAAATTGAAAGCGTCTAATCTGATAGAAACAAACCTTTGCGGTGGTTGGAGTCAGATCTTGTGCCTTGCATGTCTGCCCAATGTCTTTGCCGGATGGAGTTGCTGGAAGGATGGCAAGAGGCATAGTGGAGGTAGCTGCCTGGGGGTTGAGCTTTGGAATGACAGTTTGTCGTCCAAAACATACATCAATGCTATCAACCTGGAAACTTTTTTTTTTCCTGTAGAAGCTTTTCTCTGTTAGGCTCACGTTCCAGGTGAATTTTTTGGCTACGACAACAGCTATGTCTGGTAGGAATTCCACGCCTTGCTTCTCAGTGCGAAGTATAGCTCCCACTTGGTTGCCAACTACTTGTTCGCCAATATCTCCAAAGAGCATAAACTCTCCTTCAGCGGTGCCATCAGTGCAAACAGTGCATACCTTGAACCTAGTGAATTGGAGTACAACGAAAAGATTCAGAGAATGTACGCCAGTTATAACTGCATGCCAAAAATGGGCAGATCAACACACCTGAATTTTTTTCCTGTACAGGCACAGGAGGTGCAGCGGTATCCATCGCCATGTGGCAAGGATTTTTTACCGCATCTATTGCAAGAAGCAAACCACCATGTCTCTCCAGGCTGCAGATTTTTTATGACTGTGGTGCATTTGAAACCTTCAGGCTGTAGAAGATGGAAGAAAAGCACCTTGTCAGACCAAGAACCGAAAACACAAGTAAAGAGGAGGGAAATGGAGGGGGTAATTAACTTACTGGAAATTGGTAAGGGCTCAATGAATCCAGCTGAGCAAGTGTTTTGTGCTCGATCTGGTTTGTAACGATACGTGGCTTTGCTGGTTCAGTAGTACCCTCGATTAGGGCAAGTGGCTCGAACCGATCAGCAAAACTTGAAGGTAGAAAACTAATTAGTTAATCAAATCAATGAATAAAGAAGAAGGGACCTCGCGTCAGCAAAGATAGGTGGCAGGTGTGTGAACTTACCTAATGAGAAGGTTGCTAGCGCGTGGGTCATTGGGACTTATGTACCACCTACAGGCTGAGTTTCCACTAAGGAAATCCTCACCTTCAAAATCCATGGAGTTCAAGGTTGAATCAGTGCATTAGTGATGTACATGAGCTACATATAATCATAACAGGGATATTCAGTACTCACCAAGGAATGAGCGCATAAGCATCCCAACAAATATTGCCGGTACAGGGTGGTGCTGGCCCTCGGCTATGACAAGATGGGCAGGGAAATCCGTGGCTCGATGACCCCAGAGTGTTATTTTCATCTCATAGTTTCTGGTGAACGGAACATTAGTGAATGAGCTATGTGTATGGTATTTTTCAATCAAAAATCAAAAATAAACTCTGCAGGGAAAACCATACTTGTCGTCTCTCATGACCACGGTGCGCTTGGTGGTCGGAGCTGGCTGACGTGCGATACGAATGGTTGTAGCATCAGAGACACTAACTATAACGCCAATGATATCTGCATTGAGATGGAAGTGAAAAAAATACTCAAAGCAAAGGGTTTTACCACATGAGAAAAGTGAAAATTAAACTGAAACTACCAAGCAAATTATATGCTTACCTATGAAGCGTTTGTTCTCTCCAACGTAGGATGGCAGATCAGAGAACGAGATAGGGTCACACACAAATTCTGGGAAGCCATCAGGGGCATCGTCTATTTGGTCCACGATGGTGTGGCAAGTGAAGTTTATCATGTACATCCCCTGGACTGCCCTGTAGGTTCTCTTAGCAAGTGAGACCATGAATCTGTTGAAGGTGTACACATTGCCTTCAGTAAGCAGCGAGGCCTTTTCCTGTAGGTCATCCTTTCCTATCTCAGCATACATGGCATTTCCCTGCACAAAGAGAGAATATGATCAGGATGAACCAACTGGGTATATCAATGTGCAGCTGAGATGTACCTGGTTATCAACCAAAACCATGTCTACATGTTGCACTGCACCATTGTCCGTGCCACCGCGGTACTCCCACAGGCGGGAGACACGAACACAGACAGTCCAGTGCTTAGGTCCTGGCTTGAGGTCTGTCAAGGCATTGAAGGCCATCTAAAAAGGGATATGTAAATTTGAGTAAAATAAATAGGCTGGCAAGTCTGCAGAAAAGATTACCAAGTATGGAATGTAAATGCATAGGAAGAAGGAAAGTAATATAATAAGGCTAAACAATAAGTACAAAAGGGTAAAAAATTTATTGGGGCAAGAGTACTTTGATAACACAAAAGTTTTTACAAAGGCTGCACAACAGCCTACGCCACGCTTGCAAATATATCTTGATATACGATGTTTCTTGTGGATGAACCACAAGACCCATCTTCGTCTTCGATTAGAATTTTCAGCCCATTTGGAGATGTAACACGAGAAACTGCTACGTACAACTGACCATGAGTAAAGACGGGTTCCTTTAGATATATGCCAACAGATTCAAGGGTCTGTCCCTGGCTCTTATTAATTGTCATAGCAAAGCAGAGTTTAATAGGGAACTGACGCCGCCTTAAGATGAAAGGGTACTTTGATTTACCAAGCATGAGAGATATACGGGGTATGTAGACAATGTCGTCTATGGCAGACCCAGTCATGACTCTAGCCTCTATAATAAGATCGGCTAGGTTTGTGACAATTAATCTTGTGCCATTGCATAGACCACATGATCGGTTAATGTTTCTTAGCAACATGATAGGTGACCCTACTTTCAGCACCAACCTATGATCCGGGAAGTTGTTATCTTTTATAGTGTTAAGGTATTCTGAAGGGTAAAGCACACTGGCATCAACAACCTGATCATCTATGTTTGAAATATCATCGCAGCTCAGGTACTCTCTTTCTTCACCTGGCATGGTCGATAAAACAATTGGATTAACAATATTCACAATGTCATTGGTGGGTGCAAGGATTGCGCGTGCACGGAGGTACACAGGATCAGCGTATTTCGTTGGAAGATCGCCATAAACAGCAGCGGCAATACACTGGACTTTGTCTCCTTCTGTCTGAAGCAGAAACCTAGAAGGTATATCTATCCATGTAGCATTGTTCTCTGATCTATTGGTAGAGCTAGACGCATGCAATGTTCCATTCCCTAGGCTGAGCACCCATCGGCTAAAGTCTGACATCTCGGCGCGTGATGAATCATCTAATCCTTGGGAGGAAAGCCTCATATTAATAGATAAGGTTAGAACTGTGGCATGTGCCCATAGAGGAGAATTTGTGATAGCGGCACCTATTATCTGTGGCTTTGTGCCTCCTTCAATAACGGGTAAAATTTGCCTAAGGTCACCGCCTAGGACAATAACTAAGCCGCCGAAGGGTATGTCGCTGGCTACGGGATTGGAAACGGCAAGGATGTCTCGAAGTGACCTATCAAGTGTCTCAAAACATTTTCTATGGGTCATAAGTGCCTCATCCCATATGACCAGAGAGGATTGTTTTATTAGGTCCGCAAGCATGCTGCCTCTCTTGATATCACAAGCAGTAGTCTCATCAATATCTATAGGGATTTTGAACCGGGAGTGTACCGTGCGGCCTCCTGGAAGTAGAAGAGCTGCGACTCCAGATGATGCCACGGTCAGCACAATTTTACCCAAGGACCGAAGGTGTGAAACTACAGCATTCCATAGGAAAGTTTTCCCTGTCCCACCAAAACCTGACACAAAGTAAAAGGCTGCCCTCTTATCTAGCACAGCGGCAACAATTGGCTCGTAGGCAGCCAGCTGATCACTGTTAAGTTTAGTAAATAATGTGTTAGCTAGACATGACAACTCTGTTTTATCATAGGCTAGTTCATCTGCTACCATCCTGTTTTCTTGGAATAGGGTTGATCGGTTGTTTTTTGCAGGCAAATTATAATCTACCATCCTCGCCCCACTCCGAGGGAAGAGGACTTCAAGCTCGTCCAGCAGCATGTCTTTGAGCTCGTCAGGGGGAACAACATACGCTGGGTTATTGAGAGCCTGTCCGAATCTATATTGTATATCATCTGCCAACTCAACCCAAACTTTATTAAAAAGAGTAAGCTCATCTTTTACACCACAATGAAGGAGCATTACCACAAATAGATGCCTAAGTTGGAACCCTGTAGCCCACACAGCTGCTTCGGTGAAAGCTGCATACCACTCGGTATCATCGCCTAGTAATCCACGAGCACCGCACGCTTCTTTGAAGCTTGCGTACAATATTCCCTGGACTGTACGAAGGTCTTCATAGCTGCGTGCTCCTTTAACTATCATAAGCAGCACTCTAAGAAAATATCTTTCTCCTGCAGCAGGATGCACATGGTACAAACGACCTATTTTAAAACCACCGCCTCTAGGTTGCCATGATCTATCGTCTGAATGCCACGTCCATGCCTTTGGGAAATCACAGTATGTCAAACACCTAGCTTCTGGATACTCTTGGTTAGCGACAAACCATTCTGTGAGCATAGTTTTTTTTAAGAAATTAGCAGTATCAATTTGTTCAAGAGTAGCATTAGGGTCAAAAGAAATGTTGTTCATATTAGGAAGGTGCACAGGTAAGCGCTCAACAGATGGCTGGTGATTATGTATCTCGAATCCAAAGACTCTCCAAACAGAGTCCTGTTCGCATAAGAAACGTGTATCTAAATATTCTTGCACCTCGTCTATGTTACCAGTATGCTTGTTAGCTGGTGCATCCTGGCCCTTTTTCACTCTTTCTAGGTAGGCTTTTGCGCAGTCTGCCCCTTTAGTGACATACTTGAATAAGTACTTCACAACCTTTGTTTTATTACACCATTCTACATTTATATGACACTGGATTTTTTTAAGCAAGAACATGTTATATGGCACCACCCATCGGTTGTCTAACTTAACATTTTCTTTCATGACAAACCTACCATTGTCTGGCCTTTTGTACAATGCGAACCCATCTTTATCTATGGATGTCTCTTGCTGGAATGGTTTGGGATAACGTTTTGAGCAATTATCCTTTTTCATGCAGGGGCATTTTTCATTTAAAACACCGCATGGACCATGCATCATATGTTCTGCCACTAATGCATATCCTAGAGGGTCAGCCACTGGGTCCGGTATCTCAGCGCTGATTAACGAATCTATCAATTCTGGTGTTGGGTTTGAGGTATCTATAGACAACCATAACAAGGCATGGACATGTGGAAGACCACGTTTCTGAAATTTTATCTTCAAACCGAAGGAAAAAACACAACAGATTCAGTGTATAGTTATTTTAGGAAGCAAAGCACTAACTATTGGAACGGAGATGCAAATAAACTAATTAGGTTAAGATGCATTATCAAGTATACATTTGACCACACAGGGATGCGAAATAGAGGCTTAGCATCAAGCAAAGTATACTGAAGAAAAAGGAAAATCGCATCTGAGAGAGAGGCGCGAGGCAGAGGTAAGGTGGCTAGGGCCCGGCGGCAGCGGACTGGTCACGGTGGTGTCTCACCTGAGTACCGCGGCGGCAACGACGTCTCACGCGAGGGAGAGGTGAGGTAGAGAGGGCCGACGGCTATGGACCGGAGGCAATGGCGGCTCGCGCGAGGACCGGAGGTGGCGGAGTCTCGATACCGCGGCGGCAGCGGCGGCTCACGCGAGGGAGAGGTGAGGTAGAGAGGATCGGCGGCTACGGACCGGAGGCGGGGGCGGCTCGCGCGAGGCCTGTAGCGCGTCGGCGGCGACGGACTGGAGGCGGCAGAGTCTAGCGCGAGGGAGAGATGAGCTGTAGAGGGAAAGAGGAACGCGTAGGCGGCATCGACCGTTCATTGAGTCGCTGCAGACCTAACCAAAGAATCTAACGTTTCAAACAATACTACCTGACGTGGATAGGCTACCTGACCAGAAGTCTACGCGGAAGTTCTCTTGGCGGATAGTGATGAGGAGTAGCCTCAGATTGTGTGGTGGTAGCGGCTCTCCTTCGGAGAGAACTCTCTCTACTGCGACTATGTGTGCATGTAACTTTTCTCTTTTCCAATCTTAATGAAAATGACAGGCACCAATCTGTTGCTTGTTCTTGAAAAAAAAACTCTCCACAACCCAGACTCTAAGACAAGACTAAGGCATTTACCTCCGCCGCATAGGGGCCTAACCTGTATATTTTCTCGTCTCACCACTCATATCCTTAGATCGATACAACTTCATACACACTCCCATGTCTATTGTCAGATTTAGAACCTGGGTTCATCGGCCGAAGTGGGGAAAGGAGTGTGTTGGGCTCGCCAACCGATGAGGGGGAGAAGAGGAGTCTACAGGTCACCAGAGTGGGGGAGAAGAGAAGTCTACAGGTCAAAGGACCTGATTCCTTTTCATTGAAGGGCTTTTCTGCAAAACAATTTGCCAACTCAGCATCTGAAAATGGGCCATTGCTATTATAATCATCATCAAAATGGCCTAAGCTCCTGATTAGTGTTTGTTTTTACAAAAAAACAGGCGTATAATTAACCCTTTTAGACACAAAACTGTAGATTTGTGTTTTCTACAATAGCTGCCTTCAATATCGATGGTTTCTGCAATTTCACCCCAAGCAAATCTCCTTGGCCCTAAACTTATAACGGTACTCAAAACTTTTTCGCCAGAGACACCACCGTCCACACGGCTGTCGTCTGTCGACCGTTTGGTCCCTTTCCTGTTCCAGCCCATCACCACAAGAGCATTTTTCATGCTAAGCGATATCATCGGTGTAGTTAGGCAGATTGAGATAGGAAACTACGGAACAGAGCGACCACAAATTCCAGAGGCAAGAAAAAAAAGACAGAGCCACGGCGCAGCTACTAGCTCTAGTGTGCGTCTACTCTTGCCGCAGCAGCAGACGGCGACGCCGTCGATGAATCTCCGGCTTTCACCGGCTTGGGAGCCCATGATTGGAGTTGGGCACGCCGGCGCCCCACCACCGGCCACCTCCAGCGCCACTACATATTCCGCTCCACGTCCGCCCGCCGCGCCGCCACCCCCCGGAGACAGAGACGAGTGAGTTGCAAGCACGGCAGCGGCGACCCTTGTGCTCGTGGTAAGCAATCTCCTTCACCGGCATCGATCTTTGTTCTTGTCCATGTCGTCTGCCGTCTGTCTGTCGTGCACTGAGCAACGGCATGCATGCATGCTTTGTTGGCCTGACAGAGGAAGCAGGGGAGGGACGGAGCGATGGCGGAGCACCGCATGGAGATGCCCACGGGGACGCCTCCCACTGCCGGCGGCAGCAAGGCCGTGGCGGCGGACAAGCGGCTCATCCGCTTCCTCCGGTTCGTGGCGCTGGTGGAGCGGGCGGGCCACGCCCTCGGCACCCTGGCCTTCACCTGGGCCACCGTCGTGCTGCTCGGCGGGTACTCAAAGGAGCTCCAGGCCGTATGCGTTAGTAACGGCTTCATCGGTCTCATCGGAGACTTCCAGGCGGCCACCATCGTCTTCTTCCTCGAAGCCACCAGGTAAGACCATTTTCTTCTTAATAAACATAGCAAAAGGCCTTCCATTTTTATTACTCCCTCCCATCCTAAATAAATGTCGCTCATCTAGTACAAAATTTATACTAGCTTAGTACAAAATGAACGACACTTATTATGGATCGAAGGGAGTACTACCTAGGATAAGAAGAAGAAGATGGCTTGAAATAACATCGAAAAATGATGGTCATAACAAACATTAGTCAAATGCAAACAAACGTGTTCGGGTCTCATACTTGGTTGAAACTAATTATCCAAGTTTCTCGGCAACTGATGATGATGAAACATCAGTGTCAGTTTGCCAAATTTTTGGGCCAACAGCAAAACTGGGGCATATAAGCAGAAACTAATCCTAAAGCACAACAACAAAAGTGGGTGAAATTCTAATTAACATCTCAATCAAGCAGATCATATCACTGCAAAAAAGAGTGGATTCCTCTTTGCACATCATACTATACTACTGGTACTGGGAGGCAGGCCCCAATGATCTTGTTTCCAAAGATCATGTCATTACTAACCAACCAAAGCCCCCAAACCAAAGATGGTGAGCTTGTTGATTCTACACTCGATCGAACCAACCACTAAGCCTGAGGGGACTCTTTTCCAAACCTAGAAACTTTCAGAGATCGGTTCATATTAAACTCTAAACTTCGTCAAACCGAGAAACTTCGCCAATGGGATGATGTGATCTGGTCTGACTCAAACTACAAATTTTGAAATTTGTTCATATTAAACTCTAAACTTCCAGAAAGTCGTTTGAAATGATCAGTAGATCGGTGTTGGAATGCGATTTAGTATTTTGGGCATTCAAATAACTTGAATAGGAACACGTCTACCTATGCCAATATGCCATGTTACAAATTGCATGAGAGATTCATTAGTCTTTTGTGTGGGAAGCAGCAAACATTGAACCCAAAATATAAACGGTTTTCGTAGTATAAACTTTTCAAAGCTGGTTTCGGTTCATTCTCAATGGTTTATAGAAGTTCTGGGGTTAATGGTTTTCATAGGATAGAGTTCAATTCATAATCAAAACAAGTAGCAACCTTACACACGAGACAATTCACAAAATCTTTCCAGGAAACTAGTGAATGGTGCAAAGAGCATCAGTAGGATGGCGAGTACGTATGTTGCACATCGACCACCAAACCGCCTTCCCCTCACCACGGCCAGACCAATACAGCTATGGGGCACTGGAACAAGAGATGATCCACTGACTCTGTAAGGCCCGATATGCGGTACTGTTTCAGATTCGGACGTTTCCGCCCGAACCCGAGGACGAAGCACATATCGGTCCCACCGCGACATATGACGAAGTCATATATCCCGGATTTCAACATGATATCACAGCATTACAGATACAAGGATACAACATCTCATACAATCGGCATACAACTGCCTCAAATATAATACAACAGCGGAAGATACATGTCTGAGTACAGACTACAATCAAATGCCTACTGGCAAAGAGAAAAACAACGATCCCATAACCACACGGGTCCAGGCCGTCCGTCGGGATCCGCCTAACTAGTCGTCGTCGAGTCTCCACGTGAAACGTCGATCACCGTACCTGTTGTCGATCAGAACCCTGAAAAGAGTTTGGGGGTAGTATCATGAGTACAGAGGTACTCAGCATCCAACTGTAGTGGTCATCTGACCCAGCAAGGACCTCATCACTCGTCATTCTAGGACAACTAGTAGTTTACGGTAAGGAAGGGGTAAGTGGTGAGGTTGCTGCCGCACTAGCATTTATGAAGTGGCTAACGATCTAGAGAGTAAGATAAGAAGCCAAGCATTCGATGAGAAATCGCCTCCAACAAGTCTTGCTATCAATTACTTACGCAAACATAACACCTATCCTATCCTTGTCCTCCTCTTCGCATCCCGACGAAGAAGAAGCAGTCAAGGCACACGCACACGTTGATCAAGTTATAATAAAGATTATCTCAGTTGTTGTTTTCTATGAACAAGGAGTAGGTCTCAAGTCGTCCATAACCGTGGACACGGCTTCTCGAAAAGATTTAACCCTGCAGGGGTGTACCAACTGCCCATTACGAGGCTCCGCACGCACGTCCATCACTCTCAGTTGCTACCCATCATAGGCAACCATTTTTTGATTTAGTTCCAAGAGATCCGAAACGACAAGTCCCTCTAGCTAACAACGAACAAATCCGGGTGGCCCCCGGTGAGACGACACCCAGCTCAGGAGCCGGCCGCGCTCTCGATCTGGTCTCTACCGTATGACTCCAGGTTTGGATTGCCGGTTCATCGCACATTGGGATAACCGGGTCCTCAGCCGGTCATGATGGGCCAGCAAGGGAACTATGTCCTCACTGGTCCGAGTTGTTTTAAATAATATCTGCCAGGAGCGACCCAACAGACACACACACGGTTTTCAAATGGTAAATCAGCTTGGGCCACCACTAGAAATGTTTGAAGCTAGGTAGGTAAGAAGAGGGGACCCCATAAAATCCCACACGCGGTTAGGCACGCTCAGTCTCAAAACCAATACCCGGAACTCGGATCCTAGGTGACTCGAATGGAACAAAGCGTCGGGGCGGGATAGCCTAGACCTTCCATCCTTCTTCGAAATAGTCAACATTTATAATAATAATCATATCATCAACAACAATATAATAATGTGATATCCCAACCCAAAGAGTAACAGGGTAACAACGTAGCATCCTAAGCATGCATACTAAGCAGGGGCTGAGCAACGAGCAAAAGTAACATAGCAGTACAAGGTTTGCTGGGAAGGGACATGGCTGTATCGGTTTAAAAGAGGTTGTAAACATGTGGTAGGATCAAACATCGCCTAAACTATACTAGCATGCAAACCGCTGGTTGAAATAGAATGGATCATAAGTAATGTATAGTCCTTGCCTGTTGATAAGTCGGGTTCCGAAGGTGTAGTCGATCGCAAGCTCGCATCGTCTCCGAGAGGTACCCGCGGAAGCACACAAGAAGGAAACACTGGAAAGCAATCAACGGTGCACCACTATTACTACGGAGCAAACACGAGCAAGCATCAACAAGAAGTAACACGAGACATCGCATCTACCGTCGAGAGCGGTTACTAACAATTTAAGTGGAGTACTCGTCACACACGACGATACCGCACGTTTACGGTGGTTCAAGTTGTTTAGCTACAGGTGACCAAACAACGGTTATTAACATGGCAACTCAAGCAAGCATGCATAACACACAAACATGGCAAGAGGTGAAGCACAAAGTAAACTATCTATGCTAGACAATTTAAGTGAGGCACAATCCTAAACATGGCATAACACTAAGTGCCGCACGATGATTAAAAGATTTGGTACTGTTCTGTCCTAAACCATATTTTAGGTTGGTTAACAACAGCAAACAACAGCATAAACACAAATAACACGAAAAACTAATCAAGTTACATATAAAGAACACCCCAAACGGAGTTACGATTAAAAAGATACAAGCAAAACAATTTATGCACAAATGCTGTATAAACAGGGGTAAATCTATATGCAAAAGTGCAGCAACATGACATAGCAATACATGGGACGAAAGTAGACATCATGCTTAACAAAATGCAATTGGAATCACTCAATTCCGATGAACGGTTGCGAAGCAATCGTCATCCGAAGTTGCAACAAAATAACAGTTTTCAGCAATAGCAGCACATCAACATCATGATAGCTACTTTGGAGCAAAATATAAACATGATGCAGCTGGCAAATATGGCATGTGAATGCATGATACTGAAGTACAAACATTGCTTAACGCAACGCAAAAGGAATCAATGCAAAAGACCTCATGGATTTGTTACAATCATCATGCAAAGTTGCAACAAAATAATAACAGCAGCTCACTAACAGGAAAAGTAGCAGTTTAACGGCCTGATGCCCTGTTTGAACAGCAAAAACTATATCTAAACAACCTCAAACCAATTAACTCACAAAAGACGGTTTAAAGTACACGCGATTCTAAGCAGTTCGTCTTTTGGGCGCAACGCGATCCGAGCTACGGTTCACTCGCAAAATTCAACGCAATAACGAATCAGCACACTATTAGCTCCAGACTTAGCAAAAATTCGGAGGGGTTAGACAGGGAAAAAAAATAAACAACAAAAAAAAGAAAAAAAAGGACCTCACCCCAAACGGGCCGGCCCAACTGGCTGCTGGGTGGATCTGGCGCGGCTGGGCCATGGGGGCGGCTGGGCTGGCGGCGCGCTGGTGGGCCGCGGGCCCACGTGCGGTTGGAGGCCGACCCAGCCTGCCTGGATCGGGCGAACGGGCACGGCGGGGAGCTCGGGCTCCTCCGAGCGGGCACGGCGGCGGCAACTCCCCGGTGGCGCGCCGGCCACCGGCGGCAGGCGGCGGGGGAGCAGGCGGCGGACGGGGCGCTGGAGGCCGGGCTGGGAAGGCGAGGCGGCGAGCTCCTGGGGCGGCTCCAGGGGCGGCGCTCCGAGCTCTTCGAGCTCGCCATCCATGGCGGACGCGGCGCGGCGCGGACCTGCAGGGGAGCGGGAGCGTGAGAAGCGGAGGAAGGAGAGGGAGGAGAGGAGATGGGGAAGGAGGAGAGGCGCGGAGGAGGCCGGCTGGCTGCTCGCCGGAGCGCGGGCGGCGCGCGGCTGCCAGAGTTGGCCGGAGGCGAGGCGTCGCCGGCGTGGCGGCGGAGGCTCGGGCGTGGAGAGGAGCTCCACGGGTGGCGGCTGCCCGGATGGGCCTGGCGGGCCCGGCGGCGGCCCTGCGGGGCCCGGGCGCCTGGAGGCTGCGGTTGGTGGAGCTGGGGGCGTGATCTGAGCCCTCAGATCTGGATCTGATGGTCCAGATCGGGGGCCGAGATTAGGGTTTCGAGATCTGGGGGTTTGGAGGCAAATTTGGGGCAAAGTGGAGGGGGGTGGCTGCAAATTTACATGGGGGAAACCCTAATTGGGTGTGGGAGGCTGGTGGTCTTTATATAGCATGGGTGGCTGGCAGTTTGCAAAAACATCACCGGTTTTTATCTCGCGCGCACGATGCTCACGTTTCTGACCGCCGGGGGTCCGCAGTACCTCCGATTCGGGTAAAACTTCGAACTGCGCGATCAGTGCGTCGAGCCGGAGGCGTTCACCTCGCGCTGGAACCGTTCCGAAAACACTTTCTGACGCGCTATAAAAATATCCCGTTTAATTATTAAACGGGGTTTTTAGTTCCGTTGGTTGCGGTTGGTCTCGTGCGGTTTTCGCGACGGTGATCGGGTGAAACCCGGTGTCGCAAAGGTCGAGTGTCAGGGTGGCAAGGGTCGGTCTCCGTCCGATACGAGATAAGAGGGAGAAGACAATCGCCGATCGATAAATCGGGGATGCAAACACCGCAAACAAATCAGGCAATCAAACAATTCACACCGAAAACAAAAATTTTAATTTTTGTGAAATCTGGGCTGTTACAGTCAACACCACCAACAAGGGATCTCGTCCCGAGATCCAGGACGATCCGGGGGGGGAGGGGGAAGAGAAAGGAGTCGACGATCTTCAACACCACCAACAAGGGACTCTGCTCCATGTCGACGTCGAACTTCGGTCGAGATAAATTTCCGTAGAGAGACGACATCGTCGGAAGAACGAAACCGTCGGTGTCAAGAGGAAGAACGATCGCGGAAACCAGATCAAGGGATAGTGAATTTCGACGCAAGTCGTAAAAACACCAGCAAAAGGATGGATGGCAATGGATGACCCAGATGATACCCAAAATCAGAGAAGCTAAAGGTACTACAGGAATTCCCAACCTGAGCTCGGAATCGAGACAATACGCTGCAAGCAAGGCATTGTAACGGTTCCGAACTCCACACACTCGAGATCCTAGAGTTTTGAAGGGGATAAGATCAGAGTTAAAACACTTACGACACTTGTCCTGACCAGAGCAAGGGTAAGGAGTAAAAAGAATCCTACTCTCCGATAACTAACTTAGTAACTACAAAATATATTTTTGTCTAGACTCGACTTCGGCCAGAGAGGGGATCCTACGGTCGGTAAGGCTCTGATACCAAGTTGTAAGGCCCGATATGCGGTACTGTTTCAGATTCGGACGTTTCCGCCCGAACCCGAGGACGAAGCACATATCGGTCCCACCGCGACATATGACGAAGTCATATATCCCGGATTTCAACATGATATCACAGCATTACAGATACAAGGATACAACATCTCATACAATCGGCATACAACTGCCTCAAATATAATACAACATCGGAAGATACATGTCTGAGTACAGACTACAATCAAATGCCTACTGGCAAAGAGAAAAACAACGATCCCATAACCACACGGGTCCAGGCCGTCCGCCGGGATCCGCCTAACTAGTCGTCGTCGAGTCTCCACGTGAAACGTCGATCACCGTACCTGTTGTCGATCAGAACCCTGAAAAGAGTTTGGGGGTAGTATCATGAGTACAGAGGTACTCAACATCCAACTGTAGTGGTCATCTGACCCAGCAAGGACCTCATCACTCGTCATTCTAGGACAACTAGTAGTTTACGGTAAGGAAGGGGTAAGTGGTGAGGTTGCTGCCGCACTAGCATTTATGAAGTGGCTAACGATCTAGAGAGTAAGATAAGAAGCCAAGCATTCGATGAGGAATCGCCTCCAACAAGTCTTGCTATCAATTACTTACGCAAACATAACACCTATCCTATCCTTGTCCTCCTCTTCGCATCCCGACGAAGAAGAAGCAGTCAAGGCACACGCACACGTTGATCAAGTTATAATAAAGATTATCTCAGTTGTTGTTTTCTATGAACAAGGAGTAGGTCTCAAGTCATCCATAACCGTGGACACGGCTTCTCAAAAAGATTTAACCCTGCAGGGGTGTACCAACTGCCCATTACGAGGCTCCGCACGCACGTCCATCACTCTTAGTTGCTACCCATCATAGGCAACCATTTTTTGATTTAGTTCCAAGAGATCTGAAACGACAAGTCCCTCTAGCTAACAACGAACAAATCCGGGTGGCCCCCGGTGAGACGACACCCAGCTCAGGAGCCGGCCGCGCTCTCGATCTGGTCTCTACCGTATGACTCCAGGTTTGGATTGCCGGTTCATCGCACATTGAGATAACCGGGTCCTCAGCCGGTCATGATGGGCCAGCAAGGGAACTATGTCCTCACTGGTCCGAGTTGTTTTAAATAATATCTGCCAGGAGCGACCCAACAGACACACACACGGTTTTCAAATGGTAAATCAGCTTGGGCCACCACTAAAAATGTTTGAAGCTAGGTAGGTAAGAAGAGGGGACCCCATAAAATCCCACACGCGGTTAGACACGCTCAGTCTCAAAACCAATACCCGGAACTCGGATCCTAGGTGACTCGAATGGAACAAAGCGTCGGGGCGGGATAGCCTAGACCTTCCATCCTTCTTCGAAATAGTCAACATTTATAATAATAATCATATCATGAACAACAATATAATAATGTGATATCCCAACCCAAAGAGTAACAGGGTAACAACGTAGCATCCTAAGCATGCATACTAAGCAGGGGCTGAGCAACGAGCAAAAGTAACATAGCAGTACAAGGTTTGCTGGGAAGGGACATGGCTGTATCGGTTTAAAAGAGGTTGTAAACATGTGGTAGGATCAAACATCGCCTAAACTATACTAGCATGCAAACCGCTGGTTGAAATAGAATGGATCATAAGTAATGTATAGTCCTTGCCTGTTGATAAGTCGGGTTCCGAAGGTGTAGTCGATCGCAAGCTCGCATCGTCTCCGAGAGGTACCCGCGGAAGCACACAAGAAGGAAACACTGGAAAGCAATCAACGGTGCACCACTATTACTACGGAGCAAACACGAGCAAGCATCAACAAGAAGTAACACGAGACATCGCATCTACCGTCGAGAGCGGTTACTAACAATTTAAGTGGAGTACTCGTCACACACGACGATACCGCACGTTTACGGTGGTTCAAGTTGTTTAGCTACAGGTGACCAAACAACGGTTATTAACATGGCAACTCAAGCAAGCATGCATAACACACAAACATGGCAAGAGGTGAAGCACAAAGTAAACTATCTATGCTAGACAATTTAAGTGAGGCACAATCCTAAACATGGCATAACACTAAGTGCCGCACGATGATTAAAAGATTTGGTACTGTTCTGTCCTAAACCATATTTTAGGTTGGTTAACAACAGAAAACAACAACATAAACACAAAGAACACGAAAAACTAATCAAGTTACATATAAAGAACACCCCAAACGGAGTTACGATTAAAAAGATACAAGCAAAACAATTTATGCACAAATGCTGTATAAACAGGGGTAAATCTATATGCAAAAGTGCAGCAACATGACATAGCAATACATGGGATGAAAGTAGACATCATGCTTAACAAAATGCAATTGAAATCACTCAATTCCGATGAACGGTTGCGAAGCAATCGTCATCCGAAGTTGCAACAAAATAACAGTTTTCAGCAATAGCAGCACATCAACATCATGATAGCTACTTTGGAGCAAAATATAAACATGATGCAGCAGGCAAATATGGCATGTGAATGCATGATACTGAAGTACAAACATTGCTTAACGCAACGCAAAAGGAATCAATGCAAAAGACCTCATGGATTTGTTACAATCATCATGCAAAGTTGCAACAAAATAATAACAGCAGCTCACTAACAGGAAAAGTAGCAGTTTAACGGCCTGATGCCCTGTTTGAACAGCAAAAACTATATCTAAACAACCTCAAACCAATTAACTCACAAAAGACGGTTTAAAGTACACGCGATTCTAAGCAGTTCGTCTTTTGGGCGCAACGCGATCCGAGCTACGGTTCACTCGCAAACTTCAACGCAATAACGAATCAGCACACTATTAGCTCCAGACTTAGCAAAAATTCGGAGGGGTTAGACAGGGAAAAAAAATAAACAACAAAAAAAAAGAAAAAAAAGGACCTCACCCCAAACGGGCCGGCCCAACTGGCTGCTGGGTGGATCTGGCGCGGCTGGGCCATGGGGGCGGCTGGGCTGGCGGCGCGCTGGTGGGCCGCGGGCCCACGTGCGGTTGGAGGCCGACCCAGCCTGGCTGGATCGGGCGAACAGGCACGGCGGGGAGCTCGGGCTCCTCCGAGCGGGCACGGCGGCGGCAACTCCCCGGTGGCGCGCCGGCCACCGGCGGCAGGCGGCGGGGGAGCAGGCGGCGGACGGGGCGCTGGAGGCCGGGCTGGGAAGGCGAGGCGGCGAGCTCCCGGGGCAGCTCCAGGGGCGGCGCTCCGAGCTCTTCGAGCTCGCCATCCATGGCGGACGCGGCGCGGCGCGGACCTGCAGGGGAGCGGGAGCGTGAGAAGCGGAGGAAGGAGAGGGAGGAGAGGAGATGGGGAAGGAGGAGAGGCGCGGAGGAGGCCGGCTGGCTGCTCGCCGGAGAGCGGGCGGCGCGCGGCTGCCGGAGTTGGCCGGAGGCGAGGCGTCGCCGGCGTGGCGGCGGAGGCTCGGGCGTGGAGAGGAGCTCCACGGGTGGCGGCTGCCCGGATGGTCCCGGCGGCGGCCCTGCGGGGCCCGGGCGCCTAGAGGCTGCGGTTGGTGGAGCTGGGGGCGTGATCTGAGCCCTCAGATCTGGATCTGATGGTCCAGATCGGGGGCCGAGATTAGGGTTTCGAGATCTGGGGGTTTGGAGGCAAATTTGGGGCAAAGTGGAGGGGGGTGGCTGCAAATTTACATGGGGAAACCCTAATTGGGTGTGGGAGGCTGGTGGTCTTTATATAGCATGGGTGGCTGGCAGTTTGCAAAAACATCACCGGTTTTTATCTCGCGCGCACGATGCTCACGTTTCTGACCGCCGGGGGTCCGCAGTACCTCCGATTCGGGTAAAACTTCGAACTGCGCGATCAGTGCGTCGAGCCGGAGGCGTTCACCTCGCGCTGGAACCGTTCCGAAAACACTTTCCGACGCGCTATAAAAATATCCCGTTTAATTATTAAACGGGGTTTTTAGTTCCGTTGGTTGCGGTTGGTCTCGTGCGGTTTTCGCGACGGTGATCGGGTGAAACCCGGTGTCGCAAAGGTCGAGTGTCAGGGTGGCAAGGGTCGGTCTCCGTCCGATACGAGATAAGAGGGGGAAGACAATCGCCGATCGATAAATCGGGGATGCAAACACCGCAAACAAATCAGGCAATCAAACAATTCACACCGAAAACAAAAATTTTAATTTTTGTGAAATCTGGGCTGTTACAGACTCCCTCTGTCCCTTGGTCACATATGCTGAGTAATTTCTTCACTGAGTGAGTGGCATGTGGAGAGGAAACAGAGGGAATGGCTGCACTGTGTTTATGTGTTTTTTCTCAAACACATGCTTGAGCTGTTTTGATCCAAAGGGATGTTGAGCTCAGTTGATAACGAATTAAAAGACATGATAAATTTGATGATATAGTAGATTGAAAGAACATGAAAATAATGAGTAACTTATTTCTTACATACACTGTTTTTTCTTAACCATGCAATATTAATTTGTATATAAATTTACTTCAGGATGTTCAGCAGCCGCAGCAACAGAATGGACTACCATTTGTTCTTCAGCACGAGGGGTGCATTCAAGCCTGTTGCATGGAATGAGCTGGTTGTGATAATGCTTTTTTCTGATGCCTTCATGTGCCTGCTGATCTGGACTACGGGCAGGCGAGCAATACATGTTACTATTATATCTGTGGTCATATTGGCGATTTGCCGGTTTCTATGTCCAAGACTGCACACACGTAATCCGCTGCGCCGTGCTGTATCACTATGGAGTCCTATGGCCGCAATGCTGTTTCTGGGACCCTCTGTGCCATATGCCTGTGAAAACTGTGGCCACGGTGCATTCACCATCAGACACTCAGTGCCGAAATGGATAGTGTACCTGGTGTTGTGTGTGATTGTGCTCCTACTGACAATCAGCAGGCTGCGGCTCCCAAGTATTATCAAGCTGGCAGATTCGGCAATTGGTAGGAAATTGGCATTTTGGCACAAAACTATCATAAACTTGTGTATGTTTGCTGGGGCAGTGATGTTGGTGTTCACCTCTGGCTGTCTCATGATTGTGATGATCATGTTCCAAGCATTTAGTTTAGTGATAGTATTGTTTGGTAATCTCCAGATTCCAGCAGCTTTACTGCGTGTCGGGGTTGCAGCAGATCGCCTTTCGGCACTAAGAAACTACAGTCGTCTTGTTCTTCTTCAGACATTCCCCGAGGAAACAGATAATCTTGTGCCATCTCTTATCATCTTCTATGTGATGGTGCTTGGACAAGGGGCACTCTACATTGTGGCATGCATTCTACAGGTCTTCTCATTCATCCTTCGAAGATCCCTCGTCCATGGTGCTGGACTCAGAGGCGAGCGGGGAGTGGAACATGTTGATTTGTACTATTCATATGCCTTCGAGAAACACATGGAAGGGGATATACTTTCTGCAAAAAATATGAGCATCATCACATTTGCAGTAGAGTCTTTGAATTCTGACAGGTCCAAGATGCAGCTCCACGGGGTTCAGATGCTTGATGGTTTTCTGAAAAAGGAGCCCTTCAGGACTATGACCATCTCGAAACTCACAAGTTCCAGCAAGACAGTTACCTCATTGCTCAACATGGTAGGCAGCTCAAGTGAAGGATATAAAGATATCAGATCATTTGCTGCAAAGGTCCTCGCCGAGCTTGCTGTGAGCCTCCAAGTTGCCCCTATCCCTGGAGCAATGCAGTGCATAGCCTCACTTCTGCACACTGTTGACCGATTGAAGGTAGATAATTTTCTGGACATTGATAGCCAAGAGCCAAAACAAGAAGCCCCAGTTCAGCCAGCTGACAAGGGAGGGCATAACTATCCTCCACTGAAATTCTGGCAGATGGCAATATACTGCTTGATTTCTGTGGAGCAGCCATCTAAATTAATGGACGAACAAGACTCCAACATACTAAACTGTTGGAAGTATATTACAAGATGGTCTTCTGTTCCAGAGGAGAAGAAATCGATGGACCATGATTTCCTCCCTGTATTGGGTATGTTAATTCTTGAAAGGCTCAGCTTTGATATTGAAAATTGCATGGAAATCAGCAGAGCAGGCCTTACCTCGATTATTATATACTTTGCAAGCAACAGAACAGTCCTTTCAAATATTAATGAGGCACATCAGACGCTGCTGAAAGGTTCATCATTGAGGGTGCTGAGAAGGCTTGCAAGCACTAAAGGCAGGTCTGGTGTAAAATTGCGACACAAGATTTCAGAGCATCCTCTCCTTCTGGGCAACCTCGCAGGGATCTTGGACGACAACGGGAGCAGCCAAGAACTTAGGAAGTTGACAGCAGAGATCCTTGGAAACCTTGCCATGGATGGGAACACAAGGGAGCAGATTGGGCACTTCCAATCTATCATTAGCAAGCTGGTGCATGCATTTCTTATCCGAGATGCACCCTCAGCTAAAGATTCAGACAAGTCACTGCAAATTATCGCCGGTCAAGCACTAGCAGTGTTAGCAATGGAGAGTCCCAACAACTGTTTGGCTATGTCAGCGGAACCAGCGTATGAGTTCATCAAGGAACTCACAACTATGATCCATGTTGACAGGTACAGGTACACAGCAGCAAGCCTGTTGCAGAATATGTGCTTGCATGCTCGGTCCATGCTCAGCAAAGCAGACCTCAAGGAACTCTCACACATCTTGCCAGAGGTACCTGAAGTAGTTTCCAATTTACAATTTACATACATTTTTGCAACCTCTCCTTGGATTCCCACAAATATATTTGCTACAAAAAGTAACATACATCTATAAGAGTGTAGACATTGTTTTGCACAAACATGCATGTACATGTGCCTTTTCTTATAGCACACATTGCATTCTAATTTTATTTAACGCAATTGAGTAATCTGAGCACTGTTGTTTCTAATGTGCAAAATTAATGTTTTACGTAAAATACGAAAACGTCATGGATTACCACATGACTAAGTAGGTGCAATTGTAACTGAGGCTCGTCAAACTATGTTTACAATAAACATGGCATACAATAATTACAAATGACATGATGATGCTATTTTTACTACAGGTGTTGGAAGGAATTATGGATGCAGAAGGTGCAAAACTGGTGGTCCTTGCTGGCCTCGGGTCACAAATATGCAATGTCATTCCTGAAGACTTTGTTCAAGAACTGGAGCGTGGCCAAAGCAAGGAGAGATTTATAAACAGGCTCGTCTGTTCACTTGATGCAGATATGAATCCCGCTGCTCATTTCCATGGAGTCAGGAGAGCAATAGTTGAATTAGCTGTGTCCATGATGGAGCGCAATCCTAGTTACACAATCTATTTCAGCAAATGCCACATGATGGAAGCACTGTTAATGGTAGAGCAGACACTCTCAAAGGCTGACAACTACAGGTATTTCTCAGGTGATGTAGGACTCATGGAGCACAGCGTAACGCTCTCCGCTCTTGTGACAAGAGCAAAAGAAATGATGAGTGGCAACAACCTATACTGGGGTCCGTCAACCTCATTTCAGAAGCGGGTTGTACGAGAGCTTACTATGAGTTGTGCATAGCAATCCAAGAAGATCCCATGAATCAGATGCATAGCAAATGCAGGTTGGATGCGG
This sequence comes from Bromus sterilis, assembly GCA_950022295.1. Taxonomy (NCBI): domain Eukaryota; kingdom Viridiplantae; phylum Streptophyta; class Magnoliopsida; order Poales; family Poaceae; genus Bromus; species Bromus sterilis. Next base: position 38,015,288 of record OX465600.1, read on the forward strand.
CAGTAGGGTCAAAATAAAAGCATTGGCATTGGACTCGCAAAGTCATGCAACAGGTTTCAGCATGAGAAAAGTAGTAGCGAGTATGTGTTCGACCCCAATATAATGGACGGTGTTTCTATTTGCGGTGAGACTGAAGGCTGTTGTAATTGAACTTATTAATCCTGTATAATCACCTATATATATTTGTGTGCTATATGGTACTGCTGAGTATTTGAATGCAGTGGCGGAGCCAGGATTGAAGCAAGGCCCGAGCCCAAAAAAATTTCAGCACCATAGATTTTTTTTGACACTTCTAACTACCCCAAAAGCATATCATAAAATTTCAAGAAAATACCATATGCAACAACATAAAAAGTAAACTTCATTTGCTCAATAATTCTAGAATTTAATCTAAGTGCTTAACAATCCAATAAAAGAGATCAAACTGGAAATAATGATATGATGATAATAAAAGTACCTAATCAATCTCGCATAGTCTTGAGCAAGAACTTGGGATTCCAAAATAAAGTTGAATCCCCTTATAATTCATCTATGTGTTGTTCATATTTCAGTACGATTCTCAGTTCAGTGGTATTCTCATTCCATCGGCAGGTGTTCAAAGTACATGCATGATTGAATACCTGATGTTTTGAAAATTTTGCATCATAATTGGACTGTAGCAAGGTCATATTGGGTGCTTGTGTGAGTGCGTGGAGAAGGTACCTGACAATTTGAATGCAGATTTGAAGCTCGGCACGGCAAGGTTGGTGATGGTTGAGTGCTTGAGGTTACTGCTTGAGTGGGGGCATCGCGTCTGACGCGGCGCTCCGGCTCGGTCGCAGTGGGCCGCAGGAAGCCCCGCCACCCCGAGTCCGGAGTCCCCGACTCCTCTTACACGGCGCCGGAACAGGCGCGGCCGGCGGCGAAGAGCAGCTGCAGCTGCTACTGCACAACGGCGCGATGCCGGTGCTAGGGCAGAGGGCGGAGGAGGACGCGGCAAGGGTGGTGCGTTGGGAAGGCAAGCGCAGGGAGGCGGGGCAGAGGGCGGGAAGGCGGCGGCAAGGGTGGTGCGTCGGGCAGGTAGGCGCGGGGGGCGGGGAGGGAGGTGGAGCAGAGGGCGAAGACGGGGAAGGGGCGGCCGGCGATTGGGCGTCTAGCTAGTGACGGCTAGCTCCGTCAAAAGGAGAAATCCCGTTTCAGTGAGGCAAAATGGATAATAATAACCTTCGGATAAAACTAATTTTAAAAAAGAAGTCTCCTAAAATTATTTCATGAATAACCCTTTCGAATAATGCTCATCACGATAGACCTTAAGCTCTATTGTGTAACGCCTAGGCCTCGAGGCTAAGCTCCTACTATGTGTTATAGAATCAAACCGAACCCCACACGTGTACATATAACGCCTAAGGGATGGGTGCTACATTGTATAGTCTAGCGCTGTTCCTGGTTCTTACGCGCTATTTACGACAGTATACCACTTTCGAGCCTTCTCACGCACTCAGCAATTTTGACCGTTGGATGACATGTTTCAATCATTACTGGCCGTTCAATTGCTGTGTTGTCTCGTATTTTATGCTAAGTGGGCCGACCTGTCCTAAACGGCAGCTATTCCGGTGGAAAAATCGGACTATGCTCGTTGATTGGGCCTTAGAGGGTAAGCGCGGCCCACCGATCTACTCAGCCCTGTTCGTTTCACGTTCCAGCGTCCTTTTATTTCTTTCCTTCGTTCTGACGGCCCCTCCTCTCGCCGATCTCTCCTATCTTGCGACCTCGGCCGCTGGGTGGATCCAACTGCGCCACAGCCTCCAGTCGCCGCTGCTGACCATGTCCTCAGGTAATGGATATTCTCCCCCGTTCTCGACCTCGACGACGGCTCTTCTCCATCGTGAAGCGCCAGCTTGCCTGACGACGATGGCGCCAGAACTAGGCAACCAGATCCGACATGCGTGTTGCCTTCCAAGGGAATTCTAAAGACATCCGTAGTGCCTCACATGAACTAGGTAAATCCCTAGGTGGTGCCCTACTGCTCGCAACTTATTGCGCTGCTGCCGTCGGCCATGTTGAAATGGATTTGGCACGGCGAGATCTATGAAAAAAAGTTCCAGGTGAGTTTATATGTTCTCTCCAAAATTGCTTTATCCTGGATTACCTTCTCGTCAGATCACCTCTTGCCCTCGTCTTTCTCCGTTCCCAAATACAGACTCCGTCCAACTTGTCGTTGTGGTACTTCATATCCAGATCGAGCCAGGTACACTCCAGCTCTGCCCACTCAATTCAAGTGGAAACCCAAGTTTTCTGCAGAAAAGTTGTGTTTGTATGGCCAAGGTTTTGAAAATATGTACTGCAATTACTACAGGGTGTGGTATCACAGTACAAATATTGTAGGGTGTGGTTTTGCTTAGCAAACATGACTGTAGTAATAAGATTTCAGAGTTTAACCGTGTATGTGTGCTAATTAATTTGGTTTGATTCAAGTTTCTCGTTCATGCATGTGTACACAATGCATTACAGCAGGAGTGGACCAACGAAGAGGCAAGTGGGGGCCTATGCCCCCACTTAAATTTTATAACTTCCATAATGTTTTCTTACATTTCATTCAAGATTATATAAAAAAAATAGATTTTGTAGAAGAAGTGCCCCCACCACTAATTTTCCCCCACTCCAATGTTTTCTCCGGTCTGCCCCTGCATTGTAGGGTGTTTTATTGTTTAAGCTAACTTGATTTTAGTATATTATACGCATCTTTCAGGCAATAAATTATTCTCATGTGGTTATCAGTCAACTTTAATTAACTGGATTATGGATAAATAGATGTTATAGCCACAATAGTTCATGTAGTTTCAACAACAGATACAAAGTTATATATAAAAATAGTACAAAACCATAATTATCAAGGTTTTACCCTCAAGAAAAAAGATGGTCAAGATTTTTCAATTATAAGGCAAGGGTCTGATGTTATGAAAAACTGCAGGAACAAGTAGCAACCATCATGATACATTTGGAGCAGTCAATCCTTGCAGTGGAATGGGAACTATACTAGGTAATCAACCTAACTTTGCAAAGTAAAACATTTGGGGTTGTTTTAAATGCAAGGCATATTCGTTGATTTGAGGAAAATGTCGGTAACCTACTTATGTCTATAGATTACATAAGAGGTTATCCAAGCTGGTATATTCTGGTGCTCATGAAATCTGCATAATATAGATGCTTGTATTCCTCAATTTCTATTTATCTGAAATCATAATATGGTTCATTATGTCATGATGATTGTATAATTTTCTGTCAGGCGGTCTTCAACAGGAATAACTGGAAGCACATAAAATATATATAGAGTTGTAGTCAGTACAGTAAAAAGTGCACTTTTTTTGGGCGAATAAGAAAAAAAAAGTGCACTTCATCAAGAAAATGTTAAAAAGGGTGGTTTCACTTTGATATAAAATCCGATGCATCATACATGGAATTTTGTCATGGTGATGTAACCAATGAAGTTACTAGATGTACTAATTTATGTTCTTATGCTATGCTCAATGTAGCTCTGTTCAGTTGCTTTTTGTTGTGATAGATATATGACTTTGAGATGGATATAATGGGAAATTCACACGTAGCTTACTGCTTAATAAACACCTCCCCATGCTTATGGAGAATCCATCTAATAGACATCTAAGTTGAAACTTGCAGAATATCTAATATCTTCATGTTCATCTCTCTCTCTCTCTCTCTCTCTCTCTCTCTCTCTCTTAATGTTACCTCATTTTCTCATTTAAGTATAAGTTCAGTTTTAATTTCTCAAGGCAGCTGCAATTTACATTTTTTGTACTTACGAGGAAATCATGTGAATCATTTGGAATAATCCCCTTGAGAAATGGAAAGATGATAGTTTACAAATCTGAAGAATGATGGCTACCAACTAAAGCACACAATGTCTATGTTTTGTTTATCTACTAACTTTCTGTATCATGGGTGCACATTGAAGTAAGCTTTACTACTGGTTGTTGTGTAGGTTTTTCTTGATATTTCACAATCATGCTTCCAGCTCCATAGAGGTAGAGGAAACAATGTCTGTTCATCTTGAATGATTTGGGCAAGCCAATATACTAGAAGGCGAAATCATTTATGTAAATGAAGTTCATTATGTAGTCTATTGGGAGTGGAACATTTCCTCAGCAAAACAATAAATTGTACATTTTCTTTAGCTTGTTCGACTTCCATGTATGGAGGTGAGCACATGACATTTTTTATGGGTTGCGTTGGATTTCACTTTGCAATTCTTTTTTTCATCTCGTGCTGACCATATGCATTTATTGAGAGCTTGAAAAATCACATCAGGTACTTATATCCATTTTCATTATTCACCCGGTCCATGTTTTCTTCCATTGCTGCCTCTATAATCAAACACAACTAATCGTAAAACAGTTGGTGAGTTGAGTGCTGCCATTTGCAAATACAGATCTTAAATTAGCCATGCCATATTGGGGAATGGCAAAAGTGGAGTTGCTAGAACATAAACAAGCAAAGAAAGATGTTTAAGCAGTTTTTTTTTTGAGAAATACGTACTTGTACAATATCTTGCTTTTATGTGGATGTGCAAAGCTGAATGTGTTGATGATCAGTGCAACAAGTGTCGGAGGCGAGGAGGTTCCACTATTATTTGTGACATCAGATATTTTGTTTCATTCCTCTTACATCTGCTTTGAAATAGTGGATATTTTGACTATGGACTATCTTCTACGAATATATCAACAAACTTAGTACCCCATTCTTCCAGGCTTTAAAGTAATCTTGTATGGCATGTTTTACGTTTGGTATTAATTCTAGAAATTATTATGTGTTTAATACTGACATATCTCCTTCAAGTTTATGCCGGGCTGACATGCAGAGCTCTGAGGGCACTTGCGATTCTGTGTCTCTGACAGCGGGCCTATTGTGAGCAGACACCAATAGCTGGATACCTTTTCTGATTAAACAATGGAACACACGACGAAGGGTGCGCTACTAGCCTTCTTCATTCTTTTTCTGAAAAACGGAAAAAGAGATCTTGGTGCCCTTCACAAAAAGAGAGAAAGATCTTGGTGGCTCCGATCGTCGTCGACCTCTCGCCATTAGCATTCACGCGCTTCTCTCGATAACCCTTATCGACCTACTCCCTCACTCGCCGTCCCTGGTCGTCGGGATTCGGAAAGAGGGACCGTCATCACTCCACGACGGTCATCACTCCACGACGGTGAGCAGCAGTTGGAGCTGAGCATAAGGGCGATAGTCGTTAAGAAAAACGGCGCATATGGGGTAGGGTCTGACAATGGCAGTACGCAGGTTGTTGGAGTTGTGAGATGGACAGTGGCGAGTGGTTCGTTGGTGACCCCGCCGAGGAAAATGGGATAGAGAGAGAAGCTCTTTGCATGCATTCCTGGTTGATGCGGCGCTGACCTGACCTAAAACTGAAAGCCTGAGACAATAGCTTCTCATTGAACCAAAGCAAAGCAAGAATGATAGGTCAAGTAGTAATAATAGATGGATGTACGTGGGTACAACACCATTGACCTCTATTGCTCACACATGTTTGTTCACGCCACATGCTAAGTATTACATTGACATGAATAAATAGCAGCATTACTAACAGTCAAACAGAAGTAGGGCAGTCAATTTTAAGAACTTTACTTACCGGCCAATAAAATCGGGAGCTTCTATTTAACAAGTGCCTGACTTTTTTAGTCAGTCATTTTTCCGCCCACCATGAGATCTTCATTCAAAGGTCCTGAACCTTTCTTCTTCCTCCCGCTCTGTCTTCCTTCTCTATCATGGCGATATGTCCCTTCGATGTTGGCCAAACTGACTGCTACCTGCTGCAAGCGGTGTCACCACGGGTGCCTCGCTTTGTCTGATCGACCGCCACCACCGAGTTGCAGTCATTCGAACATTTCTTCTAATGTCGCGGCCTCGATCGAAAGTTGTGCGAATTCGAGCCCGAAAATTTTCAGGTGCCTAAAGAATAAGAAATAATATGTTAGAAAACACGATATTTTCCTTTCATCATGTTTTCAAGATGTTATGTTCTTTAAATTTAATTAAGTTGGCCAATAGTCATGCCCTTTTATCAGGTCAATTCCTATTCCATCGTCGATGCATCTGTACATACAGCAACATGCATATATCATATGTAAAGGTAAAGTTCACTATGCCAATCCTATGAATCTCTTAGAGAGAAGATTTGTTTATGCCTCCATGTTGATACTTTTGATATATTGAAAAAGTTTCTTGCCGACTTTTGTAGCTAGCTACCATCAGTATTTAGGATACATACATGCACACACATCATCGATGATATGTGGCCAAAGTCCCCATAAAATCGCATGGGAATAACCTGGCCATAGTCGGGAGCGGCGGAGCGCGCCATTCCATCTAGTTAGATTGATATCCTAGCATTGTATCAGATATAGGGAACTGACGTTTCCTTATATGCAAAAAAGGTTTAATCGGTATCATTTGTGGCAAAAGAATGAGAGATTATGTGCCTTTTGAGAAGAAAATTTACGGTATCAATCATAGCTTTGGCATCAGTTACCAGTGTAGCTCAGCTAAAATTGCAAGCATGCCACCAATAAGATGCCTCTATTGAAAAAATGAACGGGCGCAGCAACACGCGCCATCAATGATCTAGTACCACTGTAATGTAAAGGCCAACGGGTCACGGCTCTAGCCCCCAACATTACACCAGTTACTCCTACACGCTTGAGGAATAGAGAGGGAGGCTAGCCGCGGTTGTGTTCTTCCCGCTATCAAATCCCCCCCTTCCCCCAAATCTTTCAAATATGAAGGATTCGACCGTGATTTTTTTTCTCAAATCACCCCTTAAATATTCCAAATATAAAGGATGTGATTGTGACTAGTTTAGTTTTTTTCAACATTAACTATATTCTGTCTCAGCCTAATGGTGTTCTCCTCTCCATACATACTTCAGATCCTAGCTAAACCTTGCTTCAATGAGATTGGCCACTCAGGATCAATCCACTCCACATAGTTGCACTTGGGTCCATTCTTTGAATATAGAAAAAAGATAATTACATTCAAACCAATGCATAATCATTTATCTGGAACAAATTACATTCAAATCAATTACAGTAAAACCAATGCATAAGAACTGAACTATTCATAGATTTCACAAAATCAACCAAACACCAAAGCAATATAATTTGAATTATGGCCATCCATATTACTTATAACTCAAACGGATGTATCTAGATGTATTTTAGTGCTAAATACATCTATTTGAGAGAGAATGATCGGCAACGATAACGCCACATTTTTACTGCAACGGGTAACAAAAATGCTATCATTGATCCTTGAATTTTATTACAACCAAATAAGATAAAGTGTGGTCGATGACGAGAACTATGGATTTGCTGCAATCGTTGATAAAATATCATCGTAGAATTCCAGATTTTTTTCACGCGTCAAAAACTTTGGATGATACTTGTCGGTAACAAAATGCATATGATCTGATTGTAGGAATGGAAAAGCTATCTATCCTGCACATAATATATGCCTCAGTAGAGCAGCACTGAGATTGTGAGTTTATCAAGCTCCTTTCGACACAGATGCAGCCGAATTATCCTTTTGGCTCTACTACTACCGACACCGACACACCAATGGAATATGCAAGCTAAGAGTGTTTCGGTCCTACTTGAGCCGAAACAATTGATTCGGCTTTACTAAAGTCGATAGTGTACAATTTTTTTATTTTTTTGGAATTCCACGCTACTTTTCATATATTTTTAATTTAAAACAATATTACAAAAACAAATTATTAACCAAACAGAGGTCCAACCAGACTGGTTAGCATGTGAAGTTTCCATTTGGGAAACCTGCGTTCGAATCCAAGCTCCCCCCTTTCTTCAAGGTGGTAATTGTTTTTCTATACATGAAAATTTTTCTATTTTTTTGTAATGTTTGTGCATGTGCTTTCTAGGTGGAAAAAATATGCATTTTTGTCAAAATAAAATTGACATGATATATTTTATAATTTTGTAATGTTTTTGACATGAAAATTGACATGTACTTTTTTGTAATCTTTTTAGGTACATGTAAATATTTCAAAAGAAAATTGACATGATAGATTTTATAATATTTTGAACTTGTTCACATGGAATTTTTCAATCTTTTCTTGTAACATTTTACATGTGAAGGTTGTTGTTTATATTCATGTCAAATTATGACAATTGTTTTTGTCAAAAGCATGCCACTTTTACTATTAAGAGCATGGTAATTTTATTATTATTAGCATGATATTTTTCTTTACTTTTTAATCCGTCAAAAAACCTTCCAGTTTGTGATCTTTATGTGTTTTCTAAAACAAAAGAACAAATCATGCCAAATTCACTTGTACGTCTTTTGTTTAATTAATATCATTTTTTCCATGTAGGTATTTTTTAATTAATATGTACTGCAATTACTACAGGGTGTGGTATCACAGTACAAATATTGTAGGGTGTGGTTTTGCTTAGCAAACATGACTGTAGTAATAAGATTTCAGAGTTTAACCGTGTATGTGTGCTAATTTCAACTCAAGACTTTTTTTGCATCCAACATGCAACATTCAAATCCACATACTAAAATTTTAACCCTTTCTCACTTCATTTGATATTTTTCATGCATTTAATGATTTATTTTGAGCTAAATGACCCTGTAATTGGAAAGCACTACAACTGAACTCAGAAAAGGTTGAAACTTGGCATGGTATCATCATTTGACCTACATAGCATGTGTGCAAAAGTTGAGAGGATTACGACAAAAAATGGATGCACTTCGTGTACAAACTGGACCATCTCTTTCAAAGTACGAGGGTTTCAGACGAAAACACATGTGTTTCAAAGGAATTTCATTATTCTAAACTTATTTCAACTCAAGAATTTTTTTGCATACAACATGCAGCATTCAAAGCCACATACTAAAATTTTAACCCTTTCTGACTTCATTTGCTATTTGTTATGCATTTAATGATTTATTTTGAGCTAAATGACCCTGTAATTGGAAAGCACTACAACTGAACTCAGAAACGGTTGAAACTTGGCATGGTATCATCATTTGACCCACATAGCATGTGTGCAAAAGTTGAGAAGATTACGGCAAAAACTGGATGCACTTCGTGTACAAACTGGACCATTTCTTTCAAAGTACGAGGGTTTCAAACGAAAACACATGTGTTTCAAAATCATTTCATTTTTTCCAAACTTATTTAAACTCAAGACTTTTTTTGCATCCAACATGCAGCATTCAAATCCACATACTAAAATTTCAACCCTTTCTCACTTCATTTGATATTTTTCATGCATTTAATGATTTATTTTGAGTTAATAGAAAATTTAGAATTTTATATATTTTTATTTTTTTCAAAATTAAAATTAATAATTGCGTCTGCATAAAGATTACTATTACCTTTAGCAAATTATAAGATTTTCAAATTTTCAGGTTTTAGGTTTGGCAAAAAAATATTAAAAATTAAAAAAATAATTAAAAATAATACAAATTTTAAAAGTTAATTTTATCTATTTATTCAACATTATTATTACATCATTAAATTTTTTATTAAAAGAATTATCTGGGATTTAAACAATAAAGAAATGTGACATCGACCAACATGTTAATAGGATTGATATGATACTAGTATCAACAACATGCGTGCGAAGCACTTGGAAGTGGGAGGGAAAGGAACTCGAAAGTTAAGCGTGCTAGTGTTGGAGTAGTGTAAGGATGGTTGACCGACTGGGAAGTTTGACCAGAGGTAAGTAATTTGACTAGAGATTAAGTGTAGTTAGACACTAATGGAAATACTAGATATTCTAAAAAAAAGAGGGAGTGAAAAATAATTAGAAAAAAATGAATATTTTTTTTTAACGAAATAGCCTTTAGTACCGGTTCGTAAGGAACTGGTACGAAAGGGGGAAGGGTTTTAGTACCGGATCTTTAGTACCGGTTCCAAAATCGGTACTAAAGGCCCTTTGGAACCGGTACTAAAGGGGGGGTTCTCTACTAGTGCTTGTACGTCTTTTGTTTAATTAATATCATTTTTTCCATGTAGGTATTTTTTAATTGGCTACAACGAGAATTTTGGTTGTACATTATTATGGTATTCATAATATGACGACAATTTTTGTATATGTATATTTTTAGACACTTGGAAAATCATGCTATATTGCATGACTTCATTGTATGGCCATGTTTTTCTGCTTTTTTAGTTTTTAAAAGTATTATTTAGATGTATTTTCTTGTCATGCGGCAATTTCCCCCAAAAGGGAATAATGTTTGGGCCTATGACACCAAAAATATCCGCGCGAGGGATTTCTCGTAGCGAACTAAATCGACCAAACATGAGAATGGACTCTAGGAACAAAGTAGACCCGTGCCATTCCATTTCGTTATAGGAACCAAAACACACCATAACATACACGGGAACCTTCCTCCTGGCATCTGTCAACCAACTATCGATCCAAATAATTAAGATGAATTAATTCCATATATTTGTTAAGATCTCTGATTCGCTGCAATTATGCTCGGAATTTAGTTTTGTTGTGAGTAATTTATTTTGAGATTTCAAGTATTTAAAACTTTGCTATATTTACTTATAGCAATTTAGTTTTTTCACACGTTTTTTATACGGGGCAATCGAGGAGATAAATTATTGGATTTGTTGCATAGTCTCTAATAATTTAGATGAATTAATTCCCTAGATTCATTAAGATATTCGCTGCAAGTATGCTCTGAACTTATTTTGTTGTGAGCAATTTATTTTGAGAATTTTTTTCTTTTGAGCAATTTATTTTGAGATTTCATGCATTAAAAACTTTGCTCTTTTATAATCAACATAAATCATGTAAAGATACGTGTACATCTCGCATATATCAAAAATTCATCACGCATTCATTCACTCTTGTTCTAAGCAGCAGAGGAATTCTATAAAAGCCGTTCTTGTGTTCTACTTGTACATCGCCTCGAAGTTGGTCTTCTTCCTTCAGCTTTCTTCCTTTTCCAACCATTTCTCTTCCAATGAAGTCTATTTGCCTAAATTACATATACCTATTGGGAAAATGAAGAGCATGGCCACCACCAGCATCATATATGTCCTTGCCTTGTCTCTAGCCACCACCACCTTGCTCTTCACCGGCAGCAATGCATGCCCGCGTGATCCTTCAATGGCCATCGCAGCCGCTTGCCACCAGGTGAGCGGCACAGTGTTGGATCTCTGCACGAAAACGCTGCATGCTGCATCTGAGAACAGCGAGGTCAGCGAGTACGCCAATATTGCTTCGGGCGCGGCTCTACATTCGTGTCAGGAGACCGAGCTCAATGGCAAGCAATTGCTGCAGAACCCGTCGCTCCCCAAAGAGATACGAGCGGCGTACAGTCACTGCATGGACACGTATGGCATGGCGGAGAAGAAGATCCAAGCCATCGCTTCTGCCTTGGCCACTTGCTGGTTCCCAACCTTCAAGCGTGATTGCGCAGACGCTGCCGCTGCGATTGACGATTGCGCTCATAGCTTGAAGCCCGTCGACCCATCTTCGGCTCTGTACAAGATGGTCTTAGCTGACCGAGATCTGACGACGCTTACTTGCTCGTTGGCACTCCTCGGTGTCGCTAAGCAATGGAATTAAGCAGTGACAAAACTAGCTGTGTAACCCCTTTTTCATAATAATTGCATGTTTTGATGTAAGATTTCTTTACTTCAAGAAATTGAAAATTCCATGGGCACCAATTGAATTTCTTGGCACACATTTGTATCCATTTCATATCAGGCTGCTTCGAGATAAATTGTGATCAAGGGCGTTACAAGTGTTGATAGCCTTGGTGTCGCTCTAGATGCACAAGTTCAGGACAATTTTTATACTAGATAATCATGTCGTAAAAATCTAATGTAGTCTAAAAGTGAGCCGAATTATATGAAACCATATGAATGGTTGTCCTAGGACTTACTTTTGGCTTGGAACGGGCTCCTTGATGTTGCTTTGCCATAATTACACTTCCAACGCAAGTCAATAAACAAACATAACCAAATGTAGGTTAAACTGTATCAAACAAACCAGTGCACACAAGCACAAAACAAACACATGACAAAAGCCAGAACTACCAAAATGTAGGTCCTCATCAGGAGCTTCAACCACGAAGTCCTAGCTCCTCTTAGTCTTCATGCAACATCCTCCATATCGGCATCTTGATCTTGGTCTTCAATCCGCCCAGACACGGAAGAACGCTCCCAGACGGCCTACCCTTGAGCCCAAAGGTGTATATGAAATACACAGTATTGATGAGTATACTTGGGCTCCAAACCCTCCAGATAAAGCACGAACAAAGTTCAGGAGTGTGTGTGGATACGTTGGCAGGGCAAGGATCAACATCAATGTGGCAGATTTTCGCAAGGTTGACCCAACACATCGGGACAAGATAATCACAGAGATCATGTCACACTTCACCGCGCCAGATGAGTTCATACGACGGATGGAAAGCTGTGCGCTAGGTAAGGCCAGGGATGCTTGGAGAAATTGGAAGCATGTGTTGTACAAGGAATACATGTGTAAAGGCAAGGATCCCGTCTCTGCATACACCATGATTACGAAGACAGATTGGGAGGAGTTCAAAAGGGGAAGGTCATCTAAGGAGATTGCTTTAAAAAGTGCCATGTAATCGAAGCTTCAGATGAGGAACACACACCCCCACCGAATGGGTGTGTGTGGATACTATGGCAAGAAACCAACATGGGACAAGGAGGACCAGGAAGCAGTCGTTGCTGGTCAGCCCCCCCTTCAGTGAAATTAAGGGTGCTCGTGCTAGATACTTCATTCGGGCATGTGCCTCAAGGAATGAGCAAGGACAATATTACTTTGAAAAAGCTGAGGACAAAGCACTATACGATAAGATGGTAAAATTGTCATCAGAACATGGAAGGGTCTACCGGAACAGAGGCCCTGGGGATGTTCTGCATGATGCTTTGGAGACTAATGAGCCCCCTGGTCCTGCAAGGGGTATAGGGGTGAATGTCCCTCATAAGAGGGGTTTCCGAATCACCATAGATGAGAAAAGGCAGATAAGGAAAGAGAAGAAAGCATTGAAGAATCAACAAATTGCTACCTTGGTGAAGATGTATCTTATGAAAGGATTATTAGTACATGCTCAATTGCTCCTGTCGAAGGAGGTCAACATGTCGGATTCTGATCTTATAACAACATCATTGTCGGGACCCGGGGTTAGCGTATGCAAGTCCCACTACGATATAGTCATATGGAGAGCCGAGAACCGTACCCACTTGTCTAAGCAGACAAGGCCAAGCACAGAACGTTCTCGGAAAGCATCGTACGTGAGGGGCATCCCATCCAGGCCGGATGATCAACTGAGATGGGTCCTCATCGTCCGCACACAAGTCTAATGATATGGGTGATGAACTCCCATATTCAAAGACAAGTCGCCTCAACCATACTATCGACTATCTCATAACTCTTACATAGACTTACTCCAGCCCGATCACTTAGTCGGGGTCTAGGGCGGGCTCGATCATACCACAAAGTGTGCACGAGACGGAGTCTCGAGCAATCGCATCGCGATGCCCCAAGCTGCGCACATCTAAGGGCCACTTGGTGTATAAAAGACCGCCAGCCAGATCACAACTAAGGTCTCAAAAACCCATACAAAGACATGCATGTTATAATCATACACGCAACACACATGCCTTGTATGAACAACAGGTATCATTGCAATTCTCTACAAAGTATACATTTTATTGATAACTCTCACAGAGTGCACACAGAGATCACAAGCATGTGATCCAACATTACAACAAACAAGCGGAAGCAAAGTAGGTCTGAGTACAGACAAGTTTAACAAATGGCTTAAGAAGCCTTATTTAAACACAAGCCCTCCACGAGGGAACCAGTCGTCTGACTGGGACTAGACTAGCTCGGTCTTCAGTCGTCGAGCTCGATGAAGAAGCCACCTTCGGGGTCAGTGGGTTCATCTAAAACATAGAATAAGCAAACGTGAGTACAAAGTCGTACTCAGCAAGACTTACATAGGAGCTATACTACTCATGCACATGTATCAAGGTAAAGGGAGGTGGGGTTTCACTTGCAGAAGTGCCAACTTTGACTTGGCTAGTCCTGAACTACGAGTACGAGACTTGAGGTAAGAAGCATACACGAGTCCACTACTTTCTCCAACCAATTACACCACTATGGTGCCTTCCTCGACTTCCCCACGAGAAAGCACGCCATAGCACTCACACTTATCTTGGTGTGTTTTAGAAGTATCCAGTTCAAGTTGTCTAATAATCAAGCTAAGCTTTCCAAGCAGTCCTTAACCGCGGACGCGGCTATTCGAATAGTTTTGTTAACCCTGCAGGGGTGTACCGCTACACACACATGATCATCAGTTACCGCCTTTGATCTCGACACCATTCAAGGGATGTCAGCGAGGATGCTCACCACAACTGTTACCTCATAGCCGATCTAGTCCGAGAAAGCCGCCTACCTGGGTTGGCTACCACTATCGTGAACCCGTCCGGTTTACCGAAGTGGACCCAAGTGATGTGTGCGTGGTGCATAAGCCGGTCTCGGGTGAGCCGTTCTCTCACTTAGCAGCCAGGCCACAAACCTACCAGAACTCCAAACTATTGCAACATCTGGACATCAAAAGGGATGAGTTAATAGGTTGAGAGGGGTCACTAAGCCCAATGTGTGGTTGTACTCTTCATCTTCGATCACCACACAAGAACTCGGACTTAGGGCGGTGTTCAACGAGACAACCCACCGTGTACTCCTACACAGCCTCTCATCGTTCACCTTGTATTAGGGTAGATTCACCAACACCTTTCCACCATCATTAACATGATCACTACCATCCCGACTCACATAACAGTAACATCATTGTATCACTCTAAGCATGCAATAAGTAGTAACATTTGCAGGGGCCACATGATATCAATCAACTCCTACATTTGCTAGGATTGTGGGTTGCTTACTACTGTGACAAATGATAGGTCATGCAAAGGAATCGGTTCATCTATGCGGTAGAAACGTAGCATGGTAATCATCCTATACAATGCATAAGCGAGACATGAGAGGGAAGTGGGATTTTATCGACATGATCAATGGGGGGTTGCTTGCCTTGCTGACGAGGTTCGGGTTCGGGTTCTTCAACGAAGGGGGCAGCCTCCTGTTCCGGTTCCACCTCTACTCG
This sequence comes from Bromus sterilis, assembly GCA_950022295.1. NCBI lineage: Eukaryota > Viridiplantae > Streptophyta > Magnoliopsida > Poales > Poaceae > Bromus > Bromus sterilis. The sequence goes on from OX465600.1 coordinate 38,030,483, forward strand.
ACAAACAACAAACAAGGTAGCAAAGTAAATACAATGCACAATCACATGGTTGAAGGTTGAAACTTGATGTATATGTTTCTGATGTGTGAGGCAATTCCATTTAAATGGAGTATATTGCAAATGAGTTTGCGAATTCAAACTCCAAATTGAATTCAATTTAGCCAAGTTACAAATGCTTTTGTGTGATCAATGTAAATCATTTTTAAATGTGTATGATATGCCTCTGAAGTTCAAGTATAATGTGGTATGTTGCTATGGTTCAAATTGCAAAAGCATTTGAAAAGAAATTGATTTAATTCCATTTAAACCAACTAGCAAATGCTGCTGGTCCCATTTTAAATTCAACTCAAACAAGGTTGAAAGTTGGATATTTTGATAGCTTATTTTCTCCTGATGATTTTTCATATATTATTTGTTAAATTTGGAGTTAATATGAATTTTCTATGAATTTCCAAAGTTTCAGCCTTTTTCTGGATTTTCTGAATTTATATAAATCAATTATTCGATTTACTGCGTCACTGTTGCGTCATGCTGACGTGGGGGGGGTCTGACTGGTAGGGTCGGCCTGTCAGCCTCTGGGTTAATTAACACGGTTAGTTTAAACTAACCAGGGGATTAGGGAGGGGGCAGGGCCCACTGGCAGTGACCCAGGGTCACTTAACCCAGGTGGGGTTAAGCCCCTAACCACTGCCACGTCGGCGGGCTGCCGGCGTCACCAGACGCGGCGGCGCACACACGGGAGGACGATTCCGGCGTCCATTTGAAGCGCTGCGACCACCAGACGACTTCTCTTGGTCGCGCGCATATCCTCGAGCACCTCAGCGTCATCGGGGGGCACCGGAGTGATGCCGGCGTCAAGTTTTGCGGCGGCGGCGCCACTGGCTTGAGGTGAACCTCGCCACAGAGCACCATTTGGAGCGCGGACAGGTGCAAACAAAGCAGTGTAGCATGGGGAACACGAAGGACACGGTGGCAGCGATGAAAGCTTAGCGGAGACTCGCCGTCGACGAGCACGGCGGCGCTGCACCTCGGCCCTCATGGCAGATCGTGACAGAGGCAGAAATATGGGGCGGGAAGAGAGGGGTTTGAACCGCCTGCTCACCAGGAGTTCAACGACGGTGACGGCTTGAGCTGGGAGGGCTTGACGGCGAGGCAATCGTCGTCAATCTCCTTCGGCTCCGGCGGCGGCTCGAGCTCGAATTCTTCGGCTACGGAGGCGCCCTGCTCGCCATCTTCTGCACATCGATGCAGCGCTCGAAGGGGAACACGGGGGACAGCTTCAACACGTTCCGGGACGTCGATGGCCACGCGGGGGCTCGACGGCGCTCCGGCGATCCTCTCGGTCTTCTTCAAATCCGGCGAAAACGGAGGGGGCAAGTGCACTGGAGGGAGGGGAATGGATGCGGCGTGCTCCAGGACGTCTCCAGACGCGATAAGGACGCCTGGGAGGCCTCCAGGCAGGCAGGTGGCGTGGCGGCCGCGGCTTGCCGGCCACCGAGCTGCTTGCCGCCGCGCTGGAAGAAGACAAGGGAGTCCAGGTGGGGTTGGGCCGCGGTGCGGTGAGTTGGGCCGGGGAGGCCCAGGTAAGTGGGCTCCTTTCCCTTTTCTATTTTCTGTCTGTTTAATCTTTCCTATCTTTTCTCTAATTTTGTTTTGCTGTGCTAAATAAATAGCTAGGCATTTTATTAAATGCTGAAACTTTTGATGTGGCTCCACAATATACTAGGCTAGCCACTTGTAAAGTTTGAACATTTTTAAAATTCAAATTATTTGAACTTTAAATCAAAGAGGGGTTTTTGATTAATTCCAAGGCATTGTTTGAATATTTGAAAAATCCATGAGCATGGGATGAGTCCCACATCACTTGATATGTGATCACACTCATTTATAAGACTTTTCAAAAATCAATTGGAGAAGATTTATTTCTGGCCTTTTGAATTAATTCACCTGGGGGGGGGGGTTCCTTCTCCCATTTTTCTTTTGAATTTGATTTCCAAGACTTCTCTTGAAATTTTTAACATGATGCAAGATGACTTTGATCCTAGCACATTACCTAACAGAGGGTTCTGACAACTCGCCCCCACTCAACAGAATCTCGTCCCGAGATTCAGTAGTTGGCGGGAGGAAGGTGGGGTACTCGACACTGAGACGGTCTTCTGTTTCCCACATGGCTTCTCTTTCAGAGTGGTGTGACCATTGCACTTTCAGAAACTTAATCTTCTGACGACGAGTGACACGCTCTGCGGAATCAAGAATACGAACGGGGTATTCTCGATAAGAAAGGTCATCTTGGAGATCAAGCGTTTCACGGTCGACTTCGCGGATGGGGTCCTTGAAGCAACGCCTGAGTTGGGACACATGAAATACATCATGTACTCGGGAAAGGTGCGGGGGTAGTTCAAGTTGGTAGGCAACTTCTCCACGTTTAGCAAGAATGCGGAAAGGTCCGATGTAACGTGGGGCCAACTTGCCTTTGATACCGAAACGTTGGGTTCCCTTTAGAGGAGTAACCCGAAGGTAAGCCTTCTCATCCAGATTGTAGCTCTCTTGCCTATGATGACGATCATAGTAGCTTTTCTGACGAGACTGGGCTGCTTTCAATTGATCACGAACAATGCGAACTTTATCTTCTGCTTCCTTGATCATGTCCGGTCCAAAGAATTGTCTTTCACCGGTTTCTGACCAGTTTAAAGGTGTTCGACATCGTCGTCCATATAGGAGTTCAAAAGGAGCCATGTTCAGACTAGATTGAAAACTATTGTTATAAGCAAATTCGGCAAATGGAAGAGATTTCTCCCAATTCTTTCCGAATGAGATAACACAAGCTCTGAGCATGTCTTCAAGAATTTGGTTAACCCTTTCGACTTGACTGCTAGACTGAGGATGGAAAGCTGTGCTAAAGGAGAGATGAGTTCCCATAGCATTCTGAAAGCTTCCCCAAAATCTAGAGGTGAAAAGGCTACCACGATCAGAATTGATTTCCAAAGGAACACCGTGAAGGGATACAATTCTAGAGACGTACAAGTCCGCTAACTGGCTAGCAGTTATAGACTCACGAACTGGAAGGAAGTGAGCAACTTTGGAAAGCCTATCTATGACAACGAAGATGGAATCATTTCCTTTCTGGGGTTTTGGAAAGCCGGCGATGAAGTCCATACCGACTTTGTCCCATTTCCACTCTGGAATAGGCAAAGGTTGAAGTGTACCAGCAGGTCTTTGGTGTTCTGCCTTAATGCGACGACAAACATCACATTCGGCAAAAAATGGAGCAATGTCTCTCTTCATCCTAGTCCACCAAAATCTCTGGCGTAGATCTCGGTACATTTTTGTGCTACCGGGATGAATTGAGAGGGGTGTGTCATGGGATTCTTTGAGGATGAGTTGCCTTAGATCCCTATTCTTAGGTACTACCAAACGATTTTCAAAGAATACCATTCCCTTCCTATCTGTGGAGAAACATTTAGCAACTCCACTAGCAATGTTCTCCTTGATCCGGAGAACACCTCGTGCACGCCTTTGGGCAACTATGATTTGATCCTCAAGAGTTGGTTTCGCCACCAAGGTAGAAAGATAGCCATGAGGAACAATCTCAAGATTGAGCTTTCAAAATTCCTCATGAAGAAGTGGTTGATACTGTTGTAACATGAGGTTGTTACAATACGACTTACGACTTAGTGCATCAGCCATGACATTGGCTTTGCCTGGGGTGTAAGAAATTCCTACGTCGTAATCTTTTATCAACTCAATTCAGCGTCTTTGCCTGAGATTAAGATCTAGCTGGGTGAAAATGTATTTGAGGCTTTGGTGGTCGGAATAGATCTCACAACGATTACCAAGGAGGTAATATCGCCAAGTTGTTAGGGCATGAACTACGGCAGCGAGTTCAAGGTCATGGGTAGGATAGTTCTCTTCATGTGGCCGCAACTGGCGTGAAGCATAAGCTACCACATGTCTATCTTGCAGAAGTATGCATCCTAACCCTTGCCGTGATGCGTCACAATAGATCTCGAAATCCTTTTTGGTGTCTGGAGGTGCAAGTACGGGTGCGGAAGTCAATCTTCTTTTTATCTCTTGAAAGCTTTCCTCGCACTTGGGAGTCCATAGGAATTTCTTATCTTTATTGAGGAGTTCAGTTAGAGGCTTTGCAACTTTAGAAATGTTCTCGACGAAGCGACGGCAATAGCTGGCTAGGCCAAGAAAACTCCTAACTTGCTTAACCGATTCAGGTGGAGTCCAGTCAAGGACGGCCTGAACTCTCTCGGGGTTCACAGCAATGCCTTTTGTAGAATTCACGTGGCCTAAGTAGGTCACTTCTGGTAGCCAAAATTCACACTTGGAGAATTTAGCATACAGGCGATGCTCTCTAAGTTTCATCAATACCAGCCTTAGGTGTTCGACATGTTCTTCTTCGTTCTTCGAGTAGATGAGAATGTCATCAAGATAAACTACAACAAATTTATCTAGGTACTCCATGAAGATCGAATTCATCATGCGCGAGAAAGTGGAGGGGGCATTGGTTAAACCAAAGGACATGACGGTGTACTCGTAAAGACCATAACGAGTAGTAAAAGCCATTTTGGGAATGTCCTCGTTTCGGATTTTGATCTGATGATAACCTAATCTCAAATCCATCTTGGAGAAGACAGAGGATCCAGCAAGTTGATCATAAAGATCATTGATCCTGGGCAGTGGGTACTTGTTCTTTATCGTCGCTAGATTTAGCGGGCGATAGTCTACGCACATCCTTTCTGTTCCATCTTTCTTCGTTACGAACAGAACGGGGCAACCCCATGGCGATGAGCTAGGACGGATGAAGCCTTTTTCCAACAAAGCTTCCAGTTGGGTTTTAAGCTCAGTTAACTCACGTGGGGCCATTTTGTATGGGCGTCTAGAAATTGGTGCGGTTCCTGGAACAAGATCCACTATAAACCCTACACATCTGTCGGGTGGCTAGGTTTAAAGAGTTGGGTTAGTGAATGGTTTTCCTGAGGATGACCATGGCTTACTAGGGGCTACAACAGATATGAGTAGAAAAGTACCCCAACACGATGGTTAGTGTGGTTCTTCTGGCTAGAAGACATCCAAAGTGGGAGAAAGAGCTGCAAATGAAACACTATAGGTTTCTAGAAGAAAACCTACATCAAACTCTATGGAACTGTCGGGCATGCCACCTAGAAAAACTTCTGGAAGGACATCCGAAATAGAGGGAAAGATTTTGCAAACGCATCAGATGATGAAGAAACCTGGAATGACTCGGAAAACATAATGACTGTAATTGCAAGAAACAATTTTTCTTTCAATGTAGATACAACACTTACATAATACGATGTAAGAAATCAGCATTACAACAATGCTAGGAAACCGGACACAACTTTCCTACGGCTACAAGGAAGCAAACAACGAGATGTTCTAATCAGACAGAGGTGAGCCTAGTCCTATCTTCCCGTAGAATAAGATGAGGGTGACTCAGAACTCAGAACGATGAGGGTAAGGAGAAAAAGAAGCCTTACGTTGTTCCCTTATATACCCAGAGTAACTATATAACTATAGAAGGCTAGACTCGACTTCGGCCAAGGCTGATAATCCTACAGTCAGTCCTGCTCTGATACCAAGTCTGTCGGGACCCGGGGTTAGCGTATGCAAGTCCCGCTACGATATAGTCATATGGAGAGCCGAGAACCGTACCCACTTGTCTAAGCAGACAAGGCCAAGCACAAAATGTTCTCGGAAAGCATCGTACGTGAGGGGCATCCCATCCAGGCCGGATGATCAACTGAGATGGCTCCTCATCGTCCGCACACAAGTCTAATGATATGGGTGATGAACTCCCATATTCAAAGACAAGTCGCCTCAACCATACTATCGACTATCTCATAACTCTTACATAGACTTACTCCAGCTCGATCACTTAGTCGGGGTCTAGGGCGGGCTCGATCATACCACAAAGTGTGCACGAGACGGAGTCTCGAGCAATCGCATCGCGATGCCCCAAGCTGCGCACATCTAAGGGCCACTTGGTGTATGAAAGACCGCCAGCTAGATCACAACTAAGGTCTCGAAAACCCATACAAAGACATGCATGTTATAATCATACACGCAACACACATGCCTTGTATGAACAACAATTATCATTGCAATTCTCTACAAAGTATACATTTTATTGATAACTCTCACAGAGTGCACACAGAGATCACAAGCATGTGATCCAACATTACAACAAACAAGCGGAAGCAAAGTAGGTCTGAGTACAGACAAGTTTAACAAATGGCTTAAGAAGCCTTATTTAAACACAAGCCCTCCACGAGGGAACCAGTCGTCTGACTGGGACTAGACTAGCTCGGTCTTCAGTCGACGAGCTCGATGAAGAAGCCACCTTCGGGGTCAGTGGGTTCAGCTAAAACATAGAATAAGCAAACGTGAGTACAAAGTCATACTCAGCAAGACTTACATAGGAGCTATACTACTCATGCACATGTATCAAGGTAAAGGGAGGTGGGGTTTCACTTGCAGAAGTGCCAGCTTTGACTTGGCTAGTCCTGAACTACGAGTACCAGACTTGAGGTAAGAAGCTTACTCGAGTCCACTACTTTCTCCAACCAATTACACCACTATGGTGCCTTCTTGACTTCCCCACGAGAAAGCACGCCATAGCACTCACACTTATCTTGGTGTGTTTTAGAAGTATCCAGTTCAAGTTGTCTAATAATCAAGCTAAGCTTTCCAAGCAGTCCTTAACCGCGGACGCGGCTATTCGAATAGTTTTGTTAACCCTGTAGGGTGTACCGCTACACACACATGATCATCAGTTACCGCCTTTGATCTCGACACCATTCAAGGGATGTCAGCGAGGATGCTCACCACAACTGTTACCTCATAGCCGATCTAGTCCGAGAAAGCCGCCTACCTGGGTTGGCTACCACTATCGTGAACCCGTCCGGTTTACCGAAGTGGACCCAAGTGATGTGTGCGTGGTGCATAAGCCGGTCTCGGGTGAGCCGTTCTCTCACTTAGCAGCCAGGCCACAAACCTACCAGAACTCCAAACTATTGCAACATCTGGACATCAAAAGGGATGAGTTAATAGGTTGAGAGGGGTCACTAAGCCCAATGTGTGGTTGTACTCTTCATCTTCGATCACCACACAAGAACTCGGACTTAGGGCGGTGTTCAACGAGACAACCCACCGTGTACTCCTACACAGCCTCTCATCGTTCACCTTGTATTAGGGTAGATTCACCAACACCTTTCCACCATCATCAACATGATCACTACCGTCCCGACTCACATAACAGTAACATCATTGTATCACTCTAAGCATGCAATAAGTAGTAACATTTGCAGGGGCCACATGATATCAATCAACTCCTACATTTGCTAGGATTGTGGGTTGCTTACTACTGTGACAAATGATAGGTCATGCAAAGGAATCGGTTCATCTATGCGGTAGAAACGTAGCATGGTAATCATCCTATACAATGCATAAGCGAGACATGAGAGGGAAGTGGGATTTTATCAACATGATCAATGGGGGTTTGCTTGCCTTGCTGACGAGGTTCGGGTTCGGGGTCTTCAACGAAGAGGGCAACCTCCTGTTCCGGTTCCACCTCTACTCGACAAACAACAAACAAGGTAGCAAAGTAAATACAATGCACAATCACATGGTTGAAGGTTGAAACTTGATGTATATGTTTCTGATGTGTGAGGCAATTCCATTTAAATGGAGTATATTGCAAATGAGTTTGCAAATTCAAACTCCAAATTGAATTCAATTTAGCCAAGTTACAAATGCTATTGTGGGATCAATGGAAATCATTTTGAAATGTGTATGATATGCCTCTGAAGTTCAAGTATAATGTGGTATGTTTCTATGGTTCAAATTGCAAAAGCATTTGAAAAGAAATTGATTTAATTCCATTTAAACCAAATAGAAAATGCTACTGGTACAATTTTAAATTCAACTCAAACAAGGTTGAAAGTTGGATATTTGGATAGATTATTTTCTCCTGATGATTTTTCATATATTATTTGTTAAATTTGGAGTTAATATGAATTTCCTATGAATTTCCAAAGTTTCAGCATTTTTCTGGATTTTCTGGATTTATATAAATCAATTATTCGATTTACTGCGTCAGTGTTTCATCATGCTGACGTGGGGGGGGGGGTCTGACTGGTGGGGTCGGCCTGTCAGCCTCTGGGTTAATTAACCCGGTTAGTTTAAACTAACCAGGGGATTAGGGAGGGGGAAGGGCCCACTGGCAGTGACCCAGGGTCACTTAAACCAGGTGGGGTTAAGCCCCTAACCACTGCCACGTCGGCGGGCTGCCGGCGGCTAAACGCCGACGTCACCAGACGCGGCGGCGCACACACGGGAGGACGATTCCGGCGTCCATTTGAAGCGCTGCGACCACCAGACGACTTCTCTTGGTCGCGCGCATCTCCTCGAGCACCTCAGCGTCGTCGGGGGGCACCGGAGTGATGCCGGCGTCAAGTTTTGCGGCGGCGGCGCCACTGGCTTGAGGTGAACCTCGCCATAGAGCACCATTTGGAGCGGGGACAGGTGCAAACGGAGCAGTATAGCATGGGGAACGTGAAGGACACGGTGGCAGCGATGAAAGCTTAGCGGAGACTCGCCGTCGACGAGCACGGCGGTGCTGCACCTCGGCCCTCATGGCATATCGTGACAGAGGCAGAAATAGGGGGCGGGAAGAGAGGTGTTTGAACCGCCTGCTCACCAGGAGTTCAACGGTGGTGACGGCTTGAGCTGGGAGGGCTTGACGGCGAGGCAATCGTCGTCGATCTCCTTCGGCTCCGGCGGCGGCTCGAGCTCGAATTCGTCGGCTACGGAGGCGCCCTGCTCGCCATCTTCTGCACATCGATGCAGCGCTCGAAGGGGAACACGGGGGACAGCTTCAACACGCTCCGGGACGTCGATGGCCACGCGGGGGCTCGACGGCGCTCCGGCGATCCTCTCGGTCTTCTTCAAATCCGGAGAAAACGGAGGGGGCAAGTGCACTGGAGTGAGGGGAATGGATGCGGCGTGCTCCAGGACGTCTCCAGACGCGATAAGGACGCCTGGGAGGCCTCCAGGCAGGCAGGTGGCGTGGCGGCCGCGGCATGCTGGCCACCGAGCTGCTTGCCGCCGCGCTGGAAGAAGACAAGGGAGTCCAGGTGGGCTTGGGCCGCGGTGCGGTGAGTTGGGCCGGGGAGGCCCAGGTAAGTGGGATCCTTTCCCTTTTCTATTTTTTGTCTGTTTAATCTTTCCTTTCTTTTCTGTAATTTTGTTTTGCTGTGCTAAATAAATAGCTAGGCATTTTATTAAATGCTGAAACTTTTTATGTGGCTCCACAATATACTAGGCTAGCCACTTGTAAAGTTTGAACATTTTTAAAATTCAAATTATTTGAACTTTAAATCAAATAGGGGTTATTGATTAATTCCAAGGCACTGTTTGAATATTTGAAAAATCCATGAGCATGGGATGGGTCCCACATAACTTGATATGTGATCACACTCATTTATAAGACTTTTCAAAAATCAAACATGAATTTTTGGAGAAGATTTATTTTTGGCCTTTTGAATTAATTCATCTGGGGGGGGGGTTCCTTCTCCCATTTTTCTTTTGAATTTGATTTCCAAGACTTCTCTTGAAATTTTTAACATGATGCAAGATGACTTCGATCCTAGCACATTACCTAACAGAGGGTTCTGACAATCATCGCATAAGAGTAGTTGTGCAACAGCTGACCCTACCTCATGGACTATGATGTGCTATATCTGGTCTTTATGGCATGACACGGAAGCTGACTTGCGAGCTTAGACTGTATGAACGTTCGTTGCGATGTGCACTCGCCCAGATTATCCCCCCCCCATAAGTGACAGGGGCCTCCTCTTAAACAATGTGCCACTGGATCGGGGTCACGTGAAATGTATGGTGACCAAGGTGTTTGAAGCATTCAAGAATATGTCCCTTCCCCATGATGAACATCAAACCCTGGGCGAGTCATTGTTGTATCAGATCCAGTGGCCGAGGAATGAAATAATTGTCCTCGATGAGATCCCTCCAACCCCAGTGCCATCCACCATTGGCGCCTTCCATCAAGAAGACCTATTATCCACGCCACATCAGATTACCCATCCTTCTATGGATTGCCCTATCAATTCCAGCCAAGAGGCCCATTTATCAAGCTCTGAGCAACCCCTGCAATCTAATGTTCTTACACAATCCAAGGAACAACCAACTATGTATCAGACTGTGCCAGGTACTCCTACAACGATGACACCACCTGTTCTGATGCCGCCCGTTCAAGCCACAGTGTCCCACACACCGGCAACACCTGATAAGCAGACAGTGCCAGCTGCAGTGGTGGCTCAGCAGACCGATCGGGCGATACCTGATAATCAGACAGTGCCAGTTGCAGTGGTGGCTCCTTAGCTCGACAGAGCGTCGCCGTCATTTCACTAGTCTAACAATATTGCAACACAAGCTCCATAGTTCGGGGACCTTGAATCAACATCTCAAAAGTCTGACAATTCTGGACAACTAGCTCCGCAATCCATCGCACTTGCAGCAACAACGCAAAAGTTTGATTCACTCATACAACAAGGGCCACATTGTGAAGCGACTACATCACCAGCTAATAACAAGTCCGATGCACCTTTACCTCCAATTGCAATGTCAGTAGATCATGCAAGCGTCCTAGCACCTACTGCTCATAACCCTGAAGTGAGAAAGAGAAGGAAAACCCTGTAATGGTCAGACTACGGCCACATCAATCCCCAGGAAGAAGGCGCCCAGACGTTCAGCCCGACTCAACGATACATGTGCTGATGAATCCGATGATGCAGATGAATCACAACTGCAAACAATCTTGAACCAGGACAAGAAAAATGAGGCTATTATTGCAAAACTGAAATCAGGCTTCAATGGAAATCTGGACAAGTTGTGTCTTGTAGATACATGCCAATCACGTAAGTTTGCACGTGGTCTGCCATATCTGACTACCAAACACATGGGTAAGGCAGATGCTTACTGCAAAAAGGTGCATCAATATTTAGTGGGTGAAATGCGAAAAACCTATGAAGCTGATATCACTATATACCATGGCACACAATTCGGTTTAGGTACAAATCACGGTGACTTCCAAATAACATTTGAAGAGTTTTATGACCTCTTCAACTTCGATATGCTCGAATTGGGTTTAATTCAATTCGTCGTCTTGTAAGTACTTCAGAAACTCAATAAACCTCTTATATAAGCCCATGAATGAATTATATCTAACTGTATAATTTCCTTAGGGCTTTGGCATCCTCTCCTAGAGATCGAAAGATGCAACGCGTGGATTTCATAGACCCTGGTATGGTTAATGAGTATGAAATATCCTGTAACAAGGTGTCGGCCATCGAAAGTCTCGCCCGAAAGCTTTATTCCGACCAGACGCCAGAATTCCACCTAGTTCCATATTTTGAAAAGTAAGTAAATTATACGACCACATATACATTTACCCAAAAGCAATCTGGTGGTTCATCCAGTTCATCTGAAGATGATGCCAATGATTATGATTAAAAGCTTAAAACAATTAGTCTTTTAGAGTTTATTACTTTGTTTTGCGTGGATTTAAGCCTCATATTGGCATTTGTGCCATTGATTTGGCCTTGACATTTGAATATGGTTACCTGGTTATGCATGCATTGCTTTTGGACAGATTTTTAACGCTAAAATGCCTGAAATCCTTAATATTTGGGTTAATTCTCGTCATTTTTTTCATCAAGCTATTTTAAATGTAACTTCGCTATATCCCGCTATATCTTCTGTAGCTTCTGGAGAAGGGCCACACTATTTTTGATAGCACGCTATTTTGAACCTTGCATTTACCTACATTGATTGACTTTCAGTACCCAACATGTTTCATTTGTTTGTGTGTTTTGCTAACCTGAAACATTGGATCATTATTGTCATTGTTCTAAAGCTCAACACCGTCTACTACATTGATTCTCTATCAACAAAAGAAAACCCAATGGATCTATCACTTGTTCAGAATTTCCTGGATAGGTATTGAATTCTTCTATGGTGAAACTTATGCTAATATTTACTTCCAGAAATGAGTATGGAAAAATTCAACTTCATCACAGAATTGAATGTGGGAAAATTCATCTTCATCTGTAGTGTACTTCGTGAAAACTTCCCTATTGGAGGGAACCTTTGCGATAGATCAAAACCTCTGCAAAATGACGCCATTTATCCGGTACGATACTGAAATATGTTATTTTCAGAATGTATGTCCATGCGTTCAAGTTTCTATATAAGTACATTTATAGTTCTATATGTACTCAAAAGAAACTAAAACAGATTATGGCTTATTTGTTCATATATATATATATATACATATGTACACTATTTCTAACTCCGTACACAAATTTACGGTGTCCTCAGCGGGAACCAGGGACCAACTTGTGTGGATTCTATGTTTGTCATTTTATGAGTTACTTAGCCAGTTCTCCTGCAATATATTCTTCCCGCAAACTACCCGAACTAAGTCTAGTGTCTCAATCTCTTTCATTTACACGTACAACAAATTCTGATTTTTATATCATACATGTTTTCGAAAACTTCACAGCTGAACCGCTATCCGAAAATCAGCTGTTGGGCGTCAGGTCAATGATCTGCAAATGGTTGGACGACCATGTTGGGGTTCGGGGCAGAAAACACAATTTTTTCATAACCTACGAGACCCATACCCAAGACCTATGCTATGGCGATGCAAGTAATGGACATAAATAGATCACATACCAGTATGTAGTCCGTTAAGCGGGAAACGTTCCCGCATGAACGTGGTTGGTGTAGTCGTGCCGGCAATCCCCGATGCCGCGCAGTTCCACGATGACTCCTGTAGCCACCCGATCGTTGTAGACCGATGACGGGATTACGTCCTTGTCGGAACGTTGTCGATGAAGACCTCGCGATACGGCCACGACGACGAAGTAGCACCACAAGTGTAGTGCCTCGTGGGATTATACACATACAGTATACCCGACGTCCCTCCGGGCTCCGAACCAGTAGAGAAGCGGAAAGAAGATGGATTCGGATCCCGATTCCAGCAGCACGACGACGTGCGTATAGTGGAGAAATCCCCAACCAAGTGTAGACTCCAAACAAGGGGAGTCCACTCGAGGAAGGAGAAAAGGAGGAAGAGAGAACTTCAATTGTTGAATCAAAAGGGCACCCCTGCCCCTCCTTATATAGTCCAAGGAGGGGTGGGATCCTCCCTCCCTCCCTGAGGTGGGACTAATCCCACCAAAGGGGGGAGGTGCGCCGGCCTAAGGAGGGGGTGGGCCCCTCCCTTGGCGCCAAGCCCAAGGGGGGAGGCTCCCCTCTCCCCTAATGGGCCCTTAGAGGCCCATACACCTTTTTAATTCATTTTTAATATATTTAAATACATTTTAATATTTAATTCAGATAATTAAATAATAAAACATATATTAAATATTATTAAATATATTTTGAATCTTTCAAAATACTCGGAACTACTTCCGGCCTTCATCGGAACAATTCCGGCCATCACCGGAACAATTCCGGTGTTCTCTCCAATTTCTCCGGTGATCCCGAATCAATCCTTACTGCGTCGAGTACCCTTAAGTGTAACACCCTACGGTCCGGGAAACAGCAGACATGATCGAGACAATTCTCATTGATCAATGACTAATCAATTGGACCTGGTTACAATCCTTGATAGCCCCTGCGCTTCCATCGAATGAACTTCAATCACTGTTGGATCCGTTAACCGTGTTCCTGTTCCCTTTGTCCTATGGTACTTTGCTTGTCCGAGGTTTGATCATCGGTATCCAATATACCTAGTTCGTCCTCGTTCTCAACAAACAAGTTTACTCGTTCCGGTGATATTACAACTCCGTGACCTAGTCACACGTTTGCAAACTTTATGATGAAATATCACCGAGTGGGCCCAGAGTACCTATCCGTTACACGGATGGACAAATCCCGCTTTGATCTATTTGCATACTCATCAACCATCTATTTCGGAATACCCAAAGTGCACCGTTATGGCCAGCATATTTCAGTCAGGCGGTGGGATACAAATCAAAGTCTCCTCATAGATGACAATTACGTATGATCATTACGGTCAAAGGATCTGGTCACTACGTTATAGTTATCGCAATGTCGAACTATGTGACTTGATCACATCGCAACACTTCTGGTGGGTGTATGTCCATCATATCATTATCTAATGATACGACTCCATTGTCAACAGACGCCATTGTCTCATGATCAGGAAACCTTGATCATCAATCACCCAATGGACTAGTATACTAGGGTTTACTAGGGACCTGGTTGTTTGTATACCACACCTGTATTAATGTTTCCGCTTAATAAAGTTATAGCATAATATCAAACGTATTATGAACTAATGGAATATGCTCGATAAAACATATTTTATTTGCCTCTAGGGCACATTCCCAACAGTCTCCCACTTGCACTAGAGTACAAATAATCTAGTTGCATTTTCTCTGGATCATAACTCCCTATTAATCATGCTTGCCCGTGGAAGAGGTTGTATCAACGGTATGGGTACCATTCAGAACCGTACGTCCTTTTTACAAATCATAATGTCACCTAATTTGACATTCCTTCATTATCCACTATAATGATGAGGTATATATATTTGGCGGTGAAGTGAGACTTCGTTTGCTGTGTCATAGCAATGACATCCGGTGGGTCACGCGGACTTTCCCATAGTCATGCACACTTGAAACTCACTCAATCAGAAGTCAAACTTCTTAAGCCATAATATAACTCCTGCTACTTCTAAATCAGCCACATCAATGTAGATTCAATCCTTAGTGCATTGTATGCAACTTTGATGTCTAACCATGTTTCTTTCAACTTAGGCATTCATTAGTATGATATCTCAATTTTCTAGGTTAGTGTCAGAACTTGAATCAGCATAACATTTATGGTCAAGTCTACTATCCTTTACAAATTTGAGATGTATCCTCAGTTCTCTTCAGACACTGAAGGATAAACTTAACTCTTTGTTCAATGATTTACTCATAAATCATATCACAACATGTTCCTACTACTAAGAACTTGGGTCACATTACGTCGAGTACATAACTCTGGTTTTATATGAAAGAACCTATGACAAAGGCATAGAGGATCCAACACATCCATTTATTTCATTAACCATTAACCATTGTTCTTGTACTGAGATTAACTCAACACTTCTCTTGGATATACAAGTAAGGACCACTTCTTGACTTGTCCCATTCTGAACTCCTTCAGAATCTTATCCAGGAAAGTATTACGACTCAATGTTATTAAACACATATCTATCTTAATAGATCTTCAATGCTTAATACTTATTCATCTTCATTTATGAAAGATTCAAATAATCATTAACACCAACTGCACCATTCATAATATGTTATCCATATATGAGAATGTTATCATGCTCCCACTCAAATATGTCATGTACATATTAAGTTATAGGATAACACTCATATTGCTCCCACTCAAATATGTCGGCCACATATAAGACAAGGATAACATCCACATGGCTCCCACTTAGATATGTCAGACACATATTAAGTTCAGGATACTAACCACATGGCTCCTACTCAAATATGTCATTTACATATAAGTCTAGGATAATACTCCCATAGCTCCCACTCAAAATATGTCGTCTACATATTAAGTTTCAGGAAACTATTCAGATCCCACTCAGTTTCATGCAAATGCATGTTTCCCTGATATTTTGGTTAAGTCCAAAATCCTTTGATCATCCATCAAAATGAGAATTTAGTTTACGAGACACTAGTATCCATATGTTTTTCCAAAAACTTCTTGTTGTACCAATTACAACACTTCTTCAAATACAGGATTTGAGGAAGTCACGGTATTGATAACAATCCTGGATCAATCGTAGTGAATATCCCTTTGACTCAAGCATTGCTACACATTGTAGTCAACCCATTGAATTTGTCAGAAACAATCTTTGTGACAAACCAATCTTGACGTCCCTTTGATGTTCACATTTATTCCTCATAACTCTGAAGTTATTGTGAATATCAAGTAACCTCCTTACTTGATAAGATTCAAGAAATCTTAAATGTAACTCAACATAGGATTTCATGACTCGTAGTCATATCTCGTACTTAGGTCCACCATAGCTTCTTTGTAGTTCGTAGGAATATCTTGTTCCATTAACATGACAAGTGAATCATGAATATCATTTTGCACCAGGGGCAAATATATATTCTTGAATCCTACCTTTCTCAGTAAAAGCTCCCATCAGAAGATCATGATCATTATCATTAGTTTCTCCTCTTATTGTAGAGATTTGCTTCCAGAACATATTCCGTTGCACTACTCTGACATTTGGAGGCAAGGTCAATTACCTTGGTTGAACTTTCACTTTTCTTCCATTACCACATTTATCAAGAACAATTCTTGACAAACACCAAACATATCAATACAAGTTTTGCTCCTTTTGGTTCTAGTTGTGGAAGATGCATCCATAGTTGTCTAAGGATACACTACAAAGATAATTTATCTTACATAAATCAAGCTTACTAGAAACCACAACACACCATGACATATATAGTGTTGGTTTCCACGAACTCAGATGGTTCCCTATGCTGAAGTGAGTGTTTGCATATTAAATTAATAACTCTAAACAATAATAACGTAACTTGGTAAGAGATAACTTAGACCATACACTTTTCGATAGAATATGATCACAATGTTCAGGCACGTCAATCATATTGAAGTGTCTCAAGGCATTGCAATTTGTGGAACAACTTTCACACAAGTCTTTATGCCCAAGACTAACTCAAAACATTTGTCACTTTGATCAAATCGTAGAGACTTGTCTTTCTTGTTAATTTAATATCCATCTTTACTCTGAAATCCCTTTTGATCATATCAAATTATTTCAGACTCATGTTTTATTAGTGAATACAAATATTCATCTAAGTCCACATACAAAGTTTACAAAATAATGAAATTCACCACATGCTGACATACGATACATCACAATGTATGATACTCAACAATCAGTACACATTCCGTTTACCAGAATGCGAGGTTTTAGTCATCTCACCTAAAAGCCATGGTTTGTATGTGTCAAGAGATCAAGTATCTTAAGACATCATCATACCATTCATGACTTAAACTGTAGTGTCATTATTAAGCCTGGATATTTCTTGGCATTACAATATTTATTATAAATGATCAAACAACTATCATCAATATAAGAATAACTCATTCATAATCGTAATGTGACCATAAGAGATATCATTCATAAAAGGAGAACAACTGACTTGTTTCTCACTAATATGAATAATTGTCTTCGCGAGATGCAAGACACACTAATGAAGTTCTCATTCAAACGATCATAAAATTTATTCATATATTAATCAATTGATAGATGTAGAGGGAGAGTGTTGTCGACCATCAACTATCTTGATTGCCGTCAGCACACATTGTCACCTCATCCCTTCCAAGTCACTCTCAAGCAGTAAGTTCAAGCATCGAATACTTAATCAACCGCAATTAGTGTTTCGTGGGAAAGACATTTATAACTCGTATATCAAATATACCTTCTCCGTCAATGACCATTCCTGCATTGGTTCTACTCTTAAAGTTCTTAACTTTAACCATGACCTCATGACAGGTGAACGATTCTCCTTCATGACATAGTCCAGACATGGTCTTTGTAACTGGGAGGAAGCGGATGCAACTCCCCAGTTATCGCAAAGTGACCAGTCATTCAGTAGTCCAAGTTATACACAAGGTGTTCCATGTATCTTATACATTTTCCAAGTGACTTTCTCAGCAGGTTGTTCCTTCCACCATAGTTTAAAGAAACCCCGTCCATATACTCATATTCCATTACTCTGATTTGTGACCAAGTGCTTTAAAGTTCACCTAGCACGTCATACGTGTTGGTTAACATGCATTCACAATTCAGATTCCATAGAATGAATTATGGTGTATTGGACAGCCATTCATAAGTAACGGTGAGTGCGATACTCATCATCATCTTCCTTGATTACGGAGTTGTCAGGTGTATCTCCTAGAAGTTCTTCGTATTATGTTTAGCAAGTCATTACTAATGAGTATGTCTCTAATGGTGTTGGTACACATCAATGAAGTAAGACCCATTTACCTTAAGTTCTATCATACTAAAAAAGAGCCATAGTTCTAAACATTGGTATGACGTTATCTACAATGATATTTGCTAAGACATGAAGATTAAGTTCATAATATGGAGTTCATGTTTCAAAAACAATTCTGGAACTCCCACTCAGACAAACATCCCTCATAGTTTGTTCTAAGTGATTACACGATCCTTGAAGAACATACCTCCCCCGTGTGACACGACCATCAGTATGTTGTTCAAGGTAGGCCATCATGCCAATCACATCATCCATGTGACTCATGCTCGACCTTTCGGTCTCTTGTGTCCCGAGGCCATGTCTGCACATGCCAGGCTCGCCACAATAACCTTAGTGAGTATATGTCGCGTATGCAAGGCCATGTTTCTGGACATGCCAGGCTTGGTCCACCCATCTCTTGTGAACGTAAAAATGTTTGACACCCGTGTGACACGTGATGCCTCCATAATGAAGAACTTTCCAGATGGTGCTTCACTAAGGAAGGACACTTTGTTGGATTAGTGAGGGATCATCCTATTATGCTACCGTCGTATATCTAACATATTGGCAAAACAGGATGCAACAGTATAAATCATACATGCTATGATTCCCCCCGACATGAAAATTAAAGTTGAAAACGCCTTTCTACTTTATCTTTTGCAAGTTTTACGTGGCTGCTAGGGGTTTCGAGAAAAGAACCGCTTTCTATCCTGCGAAAACAAGCCACAACACCAATCCCGCAATTGTCTCTATTACACCCCTATCGGGGCCCTCCGTTGCAAACATCTTCGCATCGCTAATGCAGAGAGACAGACACCCCCCAACCACTTTATATGGTACAAGCCATATGTCAAGCGTGGAACCAGTCTCGCGTAAACGCGTAAGGTCGGTCGGGGCTGCTTCATCAAACATTGCCGCAACGCTAAATGAGTACACGTGAGAGGGTAACAATTGGAGAATTGATGCCCACATACTAGATGTGTTCTATCCGTACAATACATCTACGCATAGCCTTGCTCATGATACCACTGTTGGAGTTCGGGGCAGAAAACACAAAATTTTCATAACCTACGAGACCCATACCCAAGACCTATGCTATCGCGATGCAAGTAACGGACAAAAATAGATCACATACCAGTATGTAGTCCATTAAGCGGGAAACGTTCCCGCATGAACGTGGTTGGTGTAGTCGTACCGGCAATCCCCGATGCCGCGCAGATCCACGATGACTCCTGTAGCCACCCGATCCTTGTAGACCGATGACGGGATTACGTCCCTGTCGGAACGTTGTCGATGAAGACCTCGCGATACGGCCACGACGACGAAGTAGCACCACAAGTGTAGTGCCTCGCGGGATTATACACATACAGTATACCCGACGTCCCTCCGGGCTCCGAACCAGTAGAGCAGCGGAAAGAAGATGGATTCGGATCCCGATTCCAGCAGCACGAAGGCGTGCGTATAGTGGAGAAATCCCCAACCAAGTGTAGACTCCAAACAAGGGGAGTCCACTCGAGGAAGGAGAAAAGGAGGAAGAGAGAACTTCAATTGTTGAATCAAAAGGGCACCCCTGCCCCTCCTTATATAGTCCAAGGAGGGGTGGGATCCTCCCTCCCTCCCCGAGGTGGGACTAATCCCACCAAAAGGGGGAGGTGCGCCGGCCTAAGGAGGGGGTGGGCCCCTCCCTTGGCGCCAAGCCCAAGGGGGGAGGCTCCCCTCTCCCCTAATGGGCCCTTAGAGGCCCATACACCTTTTTAATTCATTTTTAATATATTTAAATACATTTTAATATTTAATTCAGATAATTAAATAATAAAACATATATTAAATATTATTAAATATATTTTGAACCTTTCAAAATACCCGGAACTACTTCCGGCCTTCATCGGAACAATTCCGGCCATCACCGGAACAATTCCGGTGTTCTCTCCAATTTCTCCGGTGATCCCGAATCAATCCTTATTGCGTTGAGTACCCATAAGTTTAACACCCTACGGTCCGGGAAACAACAGACATGATCGAGACAATTCTCATTGATCAATGACTAATCAATTGGACCTGGTTACAATCCTTGATAGCCCCTGCGCTTCCATCGAATGAACTTCAATCGCTGTTGGATCCGTTAACCATGTGCCTGTTCCCTTTGTCCTATGGTACTTTGCTTGTCCGAGGTTTGATCATCGGTATCCAATATACCTAGTTCGTCCTCGTTCTCAACAAACAAGTTTACTCGTTCCCGTGATATTACAACTCCGTGACCTAGTCACACGTTTGCAAACTTTATGATGCAATATCACCGAGTGGGTCCAGAGTACCTATCCGTCACACGGATGGACACATCCCGCTTTGATCTATTTGCATACTCATCAACCATCTATTTCGGAATACCCAAAGTGCACCGTTATGGCCAGCATATTTCAGTCAGGCGGTGGGATACAAATCAAAGTCTCCTCATAGATGACAATTACGTATGATCATTACGGTCAAAGGATCTGGTCACTACGTTATAGTTATCGCAATGTCGAACTATGTGACTTGATCACATCGCAACACTTCTGGTGGGTGTATGTACATCATATCATTATCCAATGATACGACTCCATTGTCAACAGACGCCATTGTCTCATGATCAGGAAACCTTGATCATCAATCGCCCAATGGACTAGTATACTAGGGTTTACTAGGGACCTGGTTGTTTGTATACCACACCTGTATTAATGTTTCCGCTTAATACAATTATAGCATATTATCAAACGTATTATGAACTAATGGAATATGCTCGATAAAACATATTTTATTTGCCTCTAGGGCACATTCCCAACAGTCTCCCACTTGCACTAGAGTACAAATAATCTAGTTGCATTTTCTCTGGATCATAACTCCTTATTGATCATGCTTGCCCGTGGAAGAGGTTGTATCAACGGTCTGGGTACCATTCAGAACCATATGTCCTTTTGCAAATCATAATGTCACCTAATTTGACATTCCTTCATTATCCACTATAATGATGAGGTATATATATTTGGCGGTGAAGTGAGACTTCGTTTGCTGTGTCATAGCAATGTTTAGACGACGGTATGTATCACAAACAATTGCATCTAATCGACCATGCCCTATACAACATACATCAGTGACGACTCCTCCTAGTATTTTGTGTGCATTATCTTCTATATAGCACACAATTGTAAGAAAACCAACGTGTGTGATCTTCGGTACATTGCAAACGTATTTATTATCAAAACCGTTTGGAATACTATACTTATTTCAAACGATTCATTTTTACGGACCGTGCGAAATGTTCTTGCAACCCAGACATTTTCTATTGCGCCTTCGTGTGAAATGATATTTTCTTACACATGGTTTTTTAAGGAAACACGTTTGGGATGAGTCAATTATTTCACACGAGTTTTACAAGTTGATATACTTCCGTATAAAATACGAGTTGTTTTAACGAAACGTCTGCTTGTACTGGCGACGTAACAAACGGTTTCTGGCTATCGTGTTGGCTATCGTGTGGTATAGGCCCCGCCTATCGTAATCGAGAGCAAGGGGACGGTTCCGATTCTCGTAGGCGATAGGGGTCAAAAACCCTTTGGATAGCTGTCACGCGCACTAGTGACCATACCTTCCTATTTATGGTATTTACCTGCTATCCCTAACAAATACTTTCTTGTGCCATCTCAAAATTCTTTCAAAAGTTTCCTTTTTGTAACCGTACAAGCTCATGGTGCGGCGAGGGAAAATCAGTATCTTCCATGCCAAAAATGGTTTACTCCTTGACAAAGTTTTAACTAGTCAAATTTATGAGGCAGAGGCCGGTCTGGAGAATGCTCAGTTCTCACTTGTTTCAAAATTTATAAAAACTACACTTCCCCCATACTTGATGATGGAATGAAATGGGTCAAATACTGCTAATGATAAATGGAACGAGAAATTTCCTTCCATACTTGAGGCAAAATAAAAGGCACCATAGACCGTCAAATGGATAGGTGGATAAGGGAACATAAGTGTAAGCAAAAAGCATGGGAACCGCTATTAATGTGGTTGGTATGGGAGATATTGAGAAACCTTTACCGTCTACCGTTGACTGGAAAGTTGCACTTCCCAAAAGAATTTTATCTCTGTTTTTCAAAAACCGCAAGCTCTGGTACTTGTTTAGTCTTTGCTTCCAGCCACGAGTTTTCAACCTTGCCATGAAAAGCCACGGTTCGAGAGTCTCCATCTTTTTCTCTCCAAAGCACCAACTATTGAGAGCATAATTTTAATTCTGAGTGTAATGTGCATTGTCCCAAAGTACCACATTGTCTTCTGCATGATTGTGATATTGCTTGTTCTGAAATTCTTAGTTCTAGTCTCCTTTAAAACTCCGGAGGAGTTTTTGCATTTATGTTTTGCTTCACTCATGTAGGCTAACGAGATACCACTCTAGTATGTTCAAGCTATGTGCATTGTGATCATGTCTTGATTTTCAGCAGCATATTATTTACTTTTGGTTGTTTGTGATGGATCACATGAAAGAAAGATTGCTTCGTGCATTGTCCTTGTAGCATTGTTTCAATACTTGCTAAACTCTTTTCGTAGTGCATGCTTATATATATACATCTAATGAAGCAAAAGAGTTTGTCAAAGTTTTCTTTGTCGCGTCCAGTTCGTTGAACTTAATTGCTTGAGGACAAGAAATATGCTAAGCTTGGGGGAGTTGATACGTCTCAAACGTATCTACTTTTCCAAACACTTTTGCTATTGTTTTGGCCTCATTCTTGCATGATTTGAACGAAACTAACCAGGACTGACGCTGTTTTCAGCAGAGATGCCTGTATGGTTTTCTTGTGTGCAGGAATATGGATTTGTAGCTACTTCAGAAAATTCCCAGAAAATCATGGAAAATCCACGCACCCGGAGGGACCCAGGACCAGAAGGGGGGCAAGAGGGCAGCCAGAAGGGCCCCAGGCGCCCTGTTGGCGCGTCCACCCCCTGGCCGCGCCAAGAGGCCGCCTGGGTGGGTCCCATCCCCTATGGTGACCTACCTTGGCCCCTATTTTTACCCATCGCGAGAAAACCCAGAACAGAAGTCATTTTCCCAATTCTCGTCGCGGAGCCGCCGCCATCCTCTGTTCTTCTCCGGGATGGCTAATGTGGAGGCTGTTTTGGCCTCCGGTGTCGCCATCGTCAACATCATCACCACTCCATCATCCCTCCATGACTTCTCCTTTCATGTGTGAGTAATTCCCTGCTGTAGGCAAAGGGGACGGTAGGGATTGGATGAGTTAGATCATGTAATAGTTCGTCAGATTGTTGGGGGCATGTTGCCTATCATCTACTGTCGTGTTTATCATCTTTGCTACAACTTGTTTCTCTTAATGCTTGTCACTTTGGCCCCGAGTGCCATGTTTTCAGATCTGAACCACTTGTGTTTTCATGAGTTTATTTGTGTTCTTGATCCTATCTATGAGTTTTATGCACCTATTATGGTCTGGAACCGGCGATCCCAAAGGTGACAGCTTGGGACACCAAAGGGGATGGACTATAATTTGAGGATTTCATGTATCCATTGAGTGTTAATGCTTTGTTCCGGTGCTCTTTGACAGGAGCACCTTAATCTCCATAAGTTCCTTTTGGCCCCGTTCGTAGCGGGATGGTAGGACAAAAGATGTTGTACAAGTTCTTATTGCAAGCACGTACAACTACCTTGGGATGCATGCTTAATGTTTGATATTGCCTAGATGATCCTTGCTTTTCTGTGTTCCTTGCCCCGTGTTAGAATCTATTACATGTTCACTATCATCCAAGCAGTGCCCAACCATCCATCTCCCTAGCCTACAGTGTTTCAATAATACTGGTTACTAGTTGTTTACTTTTGCTGTTTTACTTTCGTTGTTTCACCGCCACTATTTCCGTTACCACCATCACTTCCATATCACCGTTGCTTTTAATATTTCGCTGCAAGCAGTGTATTTCAGGTGCGTTTGAATTGACAACTCAACTGTTAAAGCTTATAAATATTCTTTGGCTCCCCTTGTGTCGAATCAATAAATTGGGTTATTCTTACCCGCGAAGACTATCTCGATCCTCTGCAGTTGAGGGTTAACAATGAGTAGGTATCTTGGTCTTCCCAGCATTCCTCACACCTAAAATTTCACAAAACTCTCCCAACCGCATGGTAATAACTTTTTCATAAATTCTAAATTCAACCATGGCAGATTTCTCATTATACTTAAACCAATTGACAAAATAATACGTGAGTTTAGGATACTATGGCACCTGACGTGTCACAAGGCGTGTCAAACCTGCAGCTGCACAAAGGTTATCAAACTCATTCTTAATACCTGCAGCCGCGAGAAAGTCCGAAAACGGGTACGTCATGGCACGTGCCTTGTACGAATTGTAGAGCAACTCCGGTGGCACAATATCATCACTGTAACTCATCCTCGCAGAAGAGGATGAAGTTGCAACTCTAGTTACTCTATCCGTAGGCTCGAGCCTCTTCTTCCCAAGCCATCCCTTAGCTTTTCCAAACAAACTCATTTCTGAATTTTTTTACAAGATACAAAAACGAATATCTAAGCAAAATGAGTAGAGGAAAACAACTCTACTCACTTCCCCAAGGCATATACTTGCATCAAAACTTCAAAAATAAATTTCTAAACATGCATGCAAGCTCATATGAACAACAACAGAAACTTCTAAATAATCATAAATGTGACCACCATTCAAAAATCTAATTGGAGGGGTGGAGGAGTCACATACCAGGGAGCAAATGCTCAAAATCTCAATGCAAATGATGGGCTGTAGAGAGAGATCAAAATTTGCAGCCAAGAGCGCCAAGAACTCGGGTTCCAGCAGCAAACTTGCGATTTTTGGGGCAAGAGAGAGAGAGAGAGGAAGAAGAAGTACTTGGAAAGGGGCCCTGGTGGGCCCAGGTACCCTGGTGGCGCGGCCAGGGGCCAGGCCGCGCCACCTGGCATCCTGGACCAGGGGTGGCCCCCCTGGTCAGCCCCAGGTGCCCCTGTGCTTCTTATTTTGTGATAAAAAATTATATAATTTTTCTGGAATTTTTATGACAACTTCATTTTTGAGAATTTTCTGAGGTGGCGAAAGCTGCAAAAACTTCCAGAGAGATCAAAACAGTGGTTAAACATACAAAGTTTCAAAAGAATAAACTTCGGTACAACAAGGTAGGTGAAAGATAAAAGATATGCACATATAGTAAACTCAACTTTTTACTCATATGAAACTTGTTTATTAGCAAGATTGATCAGGTCTTACTACTAAACAAGTGATATATCGAGCAAAAAGGTTCACTTCATACAATGCATTCATGGTACCTTTACATGGAGGGAGTGCTGGTGCCAAAGTTGACGGGGCAAAACTTGTGTAGAGCTTCGCTCCCCGGCAACGGCGCCAGAAATTTGCTTGATGGCTTCTCGCCCCTCGTTGGTTACCCCAAGTGGAAGGTTTGAGATGCAGTGCAGCAGCAAGTTTCCCTCGGTGAAGATACCAAGGTTATCAAACCAATAGGACTCAGGAGATACAAGTAGGTGGCAACGTCGCCAGAAATTTTCTTCCTGACTAGGGTGTTGTCGTGGACCTGCACACAACAACAAATAACTTTGCTCCCAACGAGTACAGAGGAGTTGACAATTCCTCCGGCCTTGTCGTTTCCAAAGGATCAACGCAAGAGATAAAAGGTGCAAAGGAAAGTAAAATCTGAAAGTAAATTGAGGGTGTGAACAATAATGTGAAGATGGATCGGGGTCCCGTGATTTTCACTAGTGATGTCTCTCTCCCAAAAGACGATAAAAGTGCTAGCGAGGTAAACAAATCACAGTTGGGCAATTGACAGGATTATGAACTCGCTGCCACTGCCATGAGCCCCTACACTTCTCCCGCGCGCCACGACCCCCCTCCCCCTCTACTCAGGACGCCGTCAAGGACCCAGTCCCAGCCGCCGGCCGCCTCCGGGGTGCCGCCCCTCACGCACGGCAGTGGCTTCCAGAGCCATTCTCTTTACCCCGCCATTGGTGGCAACAACGACGGAGGTGCGGGGAATTACATAATGGCCAACACCTTCTCCTTGGCGATGGGGTCTCCTCTGCTGCTCATGGGCAATGTTTCTCCTTAAGCGGCTCTTGGAACATGCAAATATTTCAGGTGAGGACTACTGTGCTCAGAAAACCATATATGATTTATAAAGTTTGCCTAAATTTTGCTAGTCCTGAACACTTGCTTTCCCTTCCAATTGTTATTTTTAAAAAGATGACAACGATGATGTGCAGGACACTTGCAACAGAGAAAGTAATCAACTTGAATTCACAACTCGTACTGAGTACTAAAACTGTTGTGTGCAATCTGGGAGTTCAATCACCATGTTGTTGTCCCACTCGATAAGACTGAAAATCAACATCTGTAAAAAGAATGGTATCATATGCAATCATTAAACTGTATGCAGAAAGCATATTATTATATTATTCAATAGCCCCAAAAATACCTGGTTGCACGAACATCCTAGCTTCTTCATCATTTTCAACATCTATAGTGTCTGCAAGGTTCCCGTCTCCCAATCAATCTAGTAGCCAAGATATTGAATAATAATGAATAAGGTGTCAGCAATCATGGTTAGTTCATCTTATGCATTATTGGGGAGAGGAAATTCAAATGCCATTTTGTGTACCATCAATGTTTATCGTGTGGACGTCGGGCTCATGTATGCCATATGCATCTTCGCCGTGGTCGTTGCCTGACAACATTTTTTGGCTCCAATGAGTAAATAGCAGCCATGACTTCAAGTTATGAACCAGATG
Organism: Bromus sterilis; assembly: GCA_950022295.1. Taxonomy (NCBI): domain Eukaryota; kingdom Viridiplantae; phylum Streptophyta; class Magnoliopsida; order Poales; family Poaceae; genus Bromus; species Bromus sterilis. Next base: position 38,057,454 of record OX465600.1, read on the forward strand.
CAACAGTAAAAACAAAATATACCAGTTACATTGTGAGTGGATTGACCAGCTGATGTGCATGGTTCCAAACCTGGTCTATTTTCATTATTATGGATCGATAGCCGTTGGTTGCTGCCATAAAGAGGATCTGGACCCGATTGAACAATAGATTGATGAACCACAAAGAAGAAATGAACAAGTTTGATAATTTAGCAGCAGAAATAAGTCGATGAACTAACCATTTTGTTGAAAACACTCTTCTGGGATACGTACATTGATGATTGTACTGAGTTGGGGGTTCTCAGGCACGGACAATTGTGTAAGTGTCATTCGTCTTGAAATTGGTTGCATCTGATATGCATCATTTCTATGCAACCAATCAGACTCATTGTCGTCATTAATATTCTCCTTATCGTGGAGTATGTCTTTGTTGAAAAGCACGGAATTTGGTACTGCCCCACTGGCACATGTTATGTTCTGCAATTGTGTGACTGCAGATTGTCCGGTAGCTAGCACTTGTGACACATTGTTACTGCCATCCAGTACGACACCAATATGCTTATTTTGCTCCCGGGTTTGGCGCCGTCGCTTTAATATTTCCTCACTATTTTGTGCATATCGCTCCCTTTCCCTCCGATTCTTAATCTCATTAGGATCTGAAAAGACGAAGAATAAACCATTATATCCCAACACAGTTGGGACATATATCAGGAACTTGATCATCATTACCTTGTGATGCAGTCACCGATGTGTTTGTTCCGTTATTCAGGCCAGTCATCTTGACAACGGTTATTTTTTTTTTCTGTTGGTAGGCTTCCCGCCGTCTCTTATTAATCTCATCCTTATTTTGTGCATACCGCTCTCTAGCCCTCTGACTTTTAATTTCTTTAGGGTCTGCAATTCATGACAATGACACAGTTCAGCAGTTGACCAACAAAACTGAAGAATAGTGATTGGGTGCATGATCATTACCAAAGGAGTTGGTGTTGCTTATATCTTGGAATGGGGTGCGCGTTCCCGCTTGGAGTGGTAGGGGCCATAGGAAGTTACTTACCTGTGAATAGCAATCTGTTATAATGCAAAGTATATACAAATTCTTTCAGCCCCATGTCTCTTAGTTTTGATCATTCTATGAACTTTAATTTGGTAAAGATCATTTTTAGTTATGATCATGTCTATACTTTTGAACAGAATATGATAAATGCATGAACTTTAATGTGCTACAGGAGCGGGTGTCCGTCTTTGTAAATGTTGTCAGCCTGCTCGCAGTACCAATTTGGTTTTCATGGCTGGAGAGCTTCTGCTGGTATGACGTACAAATATGATGCAAGGAATTTCAGTTTGGATTAATCTGTAATACAAAATACATGTTACATATACTCATGCAAGAAGTCTAAATTGTCTCCACATCTTACAATAGATTACAATACGCAGAAAATCTGGATGGCGGCGGCGGCTAAAGACAGATGAGCATGCACCTGTGTTGGTGAAGAGCTCGTAGTCGCGATCGTCGTCGAAGAGCTCGTCGGCGCGGTCGTCGTCGAAGAGTTTGGAGTTGTCTTGGCAAAGAGCTCGCCGTCACATGGTTGACTGCGCAGGGCACCGATGGCAGTGGTAAAGCTAGATGGGAAACGATGGCATGTGTAGATTGATTGCCGCTATTTTAGCTGATTTCTATCTGTATTTGTTGAGTAAATCATGGAACGGTACTGGTGGCCGGTAAATAATGGAACGGGATGGTGCCTAATGTGCACCCGTTGTGTGGATGTGGACGTGGGAGGCAGACTTTTCGTCCATCCTTTGAAATTGCTGGACGTACTACTGGAATGATTAGTTGAGATGTGAAGGGTGAGATCCTAGTTAATAGGCTTGATCATGCGGCTGAGGTTGATTTGATTTGTTGTGTGTAGATTAGACGGGTGTACTTAAAAAAGTTTAAGTTCGCTCTTTTAATAGTAGTAGAGATGGATATTTATTTTATACGTATATGACTTGAGGTATGTAACACACAATTGATCATATACCTACAATATTTATTACTCCCTCCGTTCCTTAATATAAGGTGCCTAAGATTTTTGCACGGATATTAACGCGTACATGTAATGTTATAATCGTACTGATCTTTTCCTAGAAAAAATAGGGAGAAAATAATTCGAATCAGCCAATAATAGAAAAGAGACTCTCCGTTCTATCTGTTTTCGTAGGTATATTTATCTAGACGGATGGTATAATACCAATATGCCATGCATTTTAATTTTTTTTCTGAAAACCTTAGGCACCTTATATCAAGGAACGGAGGGAGTATTATTTTAAATTTTGATAGTTTCTTTTTCTACCATTTTATCGCTTTAAAGTATCAAATACCTATGACTAAAATATTTCTTAGTAGAGTATATACGCAGATATGGGACAATATGTACGTATAATAGTGTTGACATGGTGATTACTTTTATTTTTTGCGGGAAGACATGGTGAAAATTGACTTCGATGAAGACTGATTTTCATGATTCGGAAAGAAATATGGAGCTGCAAAGCGAGCATTTGCTTCTAGTACATAGTAATCCAGAGATACATTACAACAATCAAGAGAAATTTCACATATTTACTGGTTACAAATTGCAATGCAATACTGAAATGACACCCTCACAGAATACCTATAGTCATGGCACAATCACAAGCATGTCTTATAGGTAATCCAGACCCGAGAGTAATAAGGAGATTCTATTCCTTCTTAAGAGGTATGGATGGCGGTAACCGTGGAGACCATGGAATCGACACCACACTTGTTTTTGACATGCGGACCCCTGCAGATCTTGTAATACCCGCTCTCGCCCCAGTTCTCGCCCCATGAGTTCTTTATGATCCAGTATGGTTTCTCCTTGAAGCGAAGCGGCGCGTAACCAGCTGATCCATAGCCAACCAGGAGAACACCATGATCAAGATGCCTTCCGCAGATGTATGGGCATGAGACACCGCCAATGTAGGTCTGCATGAATACTGCATTGATACCAACTGCACCAACACAAGTATGCATCAGCCACAGTAGTAGTATCATCCAAGAGATCCATAAGCAAATCACTAACAGCTCAAGGCACAATGATCAAATAATATGCAAATGCTTTGGATCCTTACTTGCAAGCGGGCCATGTTTCACAAGGTTAGCGGCAATTTGATCTTCGTCAATGGCAACGGTACTGAAATTCTTTACTTGAGCAGCAATTTTGGATTTGTCAAACTTGCATGCACCGTTCGTCCCGGTGTACGGGTAGTCCTTCTCGGTCTCTAAGCCACCGGATTTTGCGAGATAGCTGAAAGCTGTAGTCATCAAGCCACCATTGCATCCTGCATCACATGAGCGTGGCTCTGATGGGTCACACTGCAATCCATGACAAGAGAGCAACATATATTAGATGAACGCCTTCAGAAATGTAAGAATAGGAAGCCAGTAGGAAAAAAATGAATACTAATATAAGTAAAATGGTTTGCAAAATGGAGGGAAATGGAGCCTCTCCATCAGACAAAGACAAATGATTTCACTCATAACAGCTGGAAAGGTATGGGAGAAATGAGTGTACGGACATGCAAATGGCTTGGTTAGTACTACCTTGTCATGGAACGGAGGGAGTAGTACACAACAGAAAATGATTTTAGCGCCTCAATGGCGAAAGTTTGAATTTGGTCCAAGTTCACCCAAGATTAATTGGGCACACAGAATATAAAGTTGCTTGTCAGTAAACATTCAAGTACTAAGTTTTTTTGTCAGTAAACATTCAAGCACTTAAGTTTTTACTGGCTGATTCTTGAAGTTGATAATAATTCAGGTATTACACTCTCCAAATGATTGTTTGATATCTTCTTCACTAATTCTAGTGCATCTCCGGTTACCTTGTTTTACTGTCTCTGGTGCATCCCTGGACCCTGGTAACCGAGGTTTCTTCCATAATAGTTTCTCCGATTGCGTATGTAACTATTTTCCTTTAAATTTCTACCAGTGGAAGTATCAACTGTAGTTTTAGCCGTAAAGAAAAGTTATCTGATTTGTGTAAGGAATATCTTGGTTGAGAGAGGCTATTTTTCCCCTGTGCCCCCAGATTGGCTTTGTTAAAGTCCCCCAAAGTTTTCACTAGTCACTTATACTTCTCAGTTCTCACTAGTCATTATTTTTGTAAAGGAGATGCCTGTTGATTTTTAATTACAAAGTGGATAAGATTAACTAGTTTAGTTGACCCATTATTCTAGTTGCTGTTTTTCTTTCATCCCCACCTCACTCAGCAAGGATGAAAAAGAAATCTGGTAATGGAGGGGAAGAAGGAGATGGATTCATGGATACCTCGTGGTCGCAGTCGACGAGCTGCTGCTCGCTGAGCACCTCCAGCTTGCCGGTGGCGAGGAAGTTGGCGCCCTCCAGCGCCCCCGACGCACTGAAGGACCAGCACGACCCGCAAGAGCCCTGATCGAGCACCAACCATCAATCAAATCAACCAGAGTCGGATCCAAGAATCCATCCAAGAAATCCATCAGAGGCGGATCTCACCTGGTTCTTGACGGGGCCGACGGCGCCGTGCTCGCGCCAGTCGAACTCCTCCGGGAGGCCCTCGGTGGGGAGGGCCGGCGCCTCCTGCGCGGACCCGGAGGCCCCCGACCTGCTGCGGAGGCCGAGGAAGCGGTCCCGGAACTCGTCGGGGGTGAGGTCGGAGAACTTGGTGACGCCGTGCACCGCGGAGGGATCGAGGCGCTGGTGCCGGCGCGCGCGGCGGAGGTTGGCGCTGAAGACGGAGAGCCGGTGCGCGCGCTCCTCCGCGTCCCTGTACGACTTGCCGAACCGCCGCACGAAGCTCGCGAAGTGGGCCTCCGCGCTCAGCTCCCCCTCGCCGCCGACCACCTGCTCGATGAGCGGGTCCTCCAGCCCCCCCTCCGCCGCCGTGGAGATGGGTGAGTGGAAGAGGAAGAGGAGGACGGCGGCGGCGATGATGAGGAGACGGAGGCGAGCCATGATTGATGGGTTTCTTGTGTGTGGCTTTGGTTTCTTGGTCGGTTTCTTGAGCCGGATGGATTTATAACGGAGTTGTTGAGGTGTATGGTGCTCCAGTTGCTTGCGTTTGCGTGCTTGCTTGGGGTTGCAAATGCTTGGGGAAAACGGCGATCAACTCACTCCGGCGACTGTGATCACGACCTCGTTAATGGTGGTGATTGGAGGTCTTCATCAGATATTTTCTGCTACACTCCTGTTCCCACACAGAGCATGTGTATGAGCCATGATTTTTTAATCTCTTTTTTCTTGAATTGAGTCGTGGTCGAACTTCTTTCGTTCAAAAATAGTTGACATGATTTTAGTTTAAGTTATAAAAAAAGTACTGTAGTTGTTTACATGGCAAACGTTTGACGATTAATTTCACGCCATGTGTGCCGTATAAAAAAGCAAACCATTGAGCCTCGGGCTTTAGGTCTTTGTACAGTTGGCTGTCAGCCATCCTCTTTTTAATAAAATCGCAGCTTTTTTGCGCTATTTCAAAAAAAAAATTGATTTCAATCATCCAAAGGTATTCGGCACATAAATCTACTGCCATGTTATATACACAAATCCTCACAGCAGTTCGATGCTTCTAGTACAATATCTTCAAAATCCTTTTTCAGCTTACAGTAATCATCCTAGACCCTAATACCTTGATAGGACACATCCAAAATCGACGACGAAAACATGGTCCAGATAGATCGTCAAGGCAAAATAAATTGTCATACATCATCATATGGCGGCTTCGCGTCTTCTATGGATTCACCACGTCATCTCTCTTTGTTAATCCCTTTGTAATTAAAAACATGCTCCGCCGCACGCTTCGCGTTTAAAAAAAATTGTCGTTTCATCCTCATCCAACAAAAAGAATTCATGAGTTGGCATAAAAGTACTCATCATTTGAATACATCATATTTTCTTAAAACTAAACAATAAAGTTTCAAAAAATTGGTTGAACTCCCTTCGTTCGAAAATACTTAACATGATCTTAGTTCAAATTACAACGGGAGTAGTTGTTTACACATCAAATGTTTGACGATTAGTTTCACGCAAACTGGTTGAAGATTACGAAGCGCTTTGAATTTGAATATGTGCAACGTAAAAAAATGTGCCAACATCAAACCATTGGTTTCAATCATCCAAAGGGAGTAGTTGTTTACACATCAGACTTTTGACCATTGGTTTCAATCAAACCATTGATGTTGTAACCGCACGCCTAATGGTAAAATGTGATCATGTGATCTATTCCAGCAGTATGATCTTGCTAATGCTGTAAAAAAATGATCTAATGTAATGCGCCATCTTCATCCTCGTCCAACAAAAATTGAATCCATCAACTCGGCACAGAAATTCTTTTGGCAAAGCGGGGTGGGCGCCTGGGTGAAGTGATGGAGGTCCTGTAACACTTGGGTGGTATCCAAGATGGTACGGCAGCAGCGCCAAAGTCTAAGAGCATGGATTTAAAGCACAAGAGGATGGACATACTAGGGGAAACGTGGGGTCCAAGTGGAGTTTTACGGATCCGGATCCGTGTTGTTGAAGTTTTACACGACGAAACTTTTAAATGCCCACAAATTTCCCCTTTATTTGGGTTTGGTTTGGAAGATTTCGGGCATTCTTATCGGCCTGGATACTTTTTAAATTTTAAAACCCCCATTTGATGGTCTAAAGGGTTCATACCGTTCGGTCCGAACATATCGAACATTATCAGCTATATTTTTTATTGATTATTACTAGCGATTTCATGATGCACGTTAAAGTTATCCGAATGCATGCATATATAACTGCAAATTGGCATGCGACTTCCCAGCCAAATGCTCCCACGCGGTCGAGGTATGGTCCTGTTTGAGTCTATTGCAACCAATACATGAAGCTGTGGCCAAGGATAGGTCTGGTTCAGTGACAATGGAGATCTTATCAAAGCTTAAGGGAGTTGCAAATAGCATACCAAAAGCAAAACTTGTTGCGTTTGCGGCGTGGTATCTGTGGTGGCACCGTGGCAGCGGCGTCAAATTGTGAAAGGCTTGGAAGTACAGAATCCGGAGAGGACGGCGATCTCCATCAAGGTGGTTGCAGCAAATTATTATAGAGGTGAGACGACCAAGACAGGACCTCGCCCTCGTGAACATATCTGGAAGAAGCCATCTACATCCTATGGTAAAGTGAATGTAGATGCTCCGTTTCACCCAGATACGCCCTCGGGATCTTGTTGTGCTGTTGTCAGGGATGATCACGGGATTTTTGAGCTGCGACCTACTGGTTCTTTGCACATGTTTGAGATGTGGATTCTACTGAACTGCCATGTACCTAGCTGCAAGCCTGCTACTCTTGGATGTGGCCATATGCTGAGCTGAAATCTGATTGCGCATTTGTTGTTGACACAATGAACAGACCAGAGATATACATGGGATCTGATATGTGAATGTGGTTATGGAGTGCACCAAGATGCTACATGACTTTAATACTACATCTGCTCGCCATTGGTACCGAGAAATAAATCAAATCGCCGATGAATTAGCTAGGTTTCCCTATAATTCTATATCCTCTGCAGTTTGCGATGTGTTCATCTCAGATTTAATTTCTAAACATGTCGATTATTTGACTAATAAAATCTAAATCCCCTAAAAAAAAGATGACGCTGGGTTCTTCTTCATTTCTTTCGATCCAAACGAAAAGAAATCACCAAATCATCAGAGCCGTGGGATCGATCGCCTGAGAGCAGCAAATTCAAAACACTCGCCGATGGTACCCAGATTTCAATCAAGCAGCAGTTTTGCACAAGTAGATACATACAAATTATAGTGCTCCATTCATCGCTATTCTAAAGATAATACGTGAGTACATAGATAAACAGTAGTAGTATTTCGAAAATAAGAAAGGCCTCGGATCCACATCAGCGGTTCATCAAGCCTAGAAGAACTCCGACCACAGTGATTGTCAATGAGGATCCCGTCGTTCCTGCTTTTCTCGAAGTTTTTGGAAGAATGCGGCCCTGAACTTCCAGTCGTCAGGCCCACGCTTTTCCCGGGACAGGATGAAGTTCGCGAGCGCTGGGTTCTTCGCCGGAGGAAGAGGACGGCCCGCCTCCTCACGACGCGCCGGCGCCGGCGCCGGTGTCGGCGTCAGCGTCGGCGTCGTCGCTGTTGCTGCCGCCTCCGCCGCGACGACGGTGGACCGATCCTCTTCGCCGGCAGTTGCCATTGCGCGATCGATCTGAGCTGAGCGGTTTGGGTGGGATGCGTTTCGATTCAGGCTAGCTACGTCCCCGTGTAATGTTTTTTTGTAGTTCGCGTCGGGGGGTAGCGGTTGGTTTCGGGCCATGCCGCGGCCCGGCCCAACGCGAATCGCGCCTCATCATGTACGATTTCCCATACCCCTAAAAAAGTACGATTTCCCATCCGCTAAAAAAATTGTACTTCCTTCGATCCATATTACTTGTCCTAAAATTGATGTATCTATCACTAAAATGCATCTAAATACATTCATTTTAAGACAAGTAATATAGATTGGAGGGAGTAAGATTTCCCAAGCAATTAAATAGTAACCCCTAAAAAAGGCAACTAAATAGTACGTAGTACTCGCTTTGTAATATAGGTTTTTGAAGTGTACTATATACTATTTTGGTACAGAAAAAGTACATGTGTTGCTGAAAAAAATACATGCGCGTCGAGCGTCGTGCACCCTTACATCCCCAAACAGTTTCGGTGCGCGCGTACTAAAGGTAATTTACTTTCTGAATGCCTCCCTGGCGAAGGCGACTCTCGGCAACCATCCGAATCAGGTGTGCACTTAACAGGGAGGGAGTCGCCATCTAATCACTTTCAATAGGACTAATGAAAATTTGCTAACAGGGAGGGAGTCACCATCTAATCACAAGGAGGAAGAGCTGGGTTGATCATCTATGTGGAGAGTTAATATTCCATCGAAGATAAAGAACTTTCTGTGACGCTTAGCAAAACACTCACTACCATATGAAGATGAGCATAACTGAAAACTGCAGCTTGTGCGGTTCTATTGATTCGTGGAGACACTCACTCTTGGAGTGCTTAATGAGCCGTTGTGTCTGTCTAGGCGCTTGCCGAAGAGGAGATGGTTGAAGCCGTGGCACGGGATCAAGAGCCAAGCCCTAAATTGTGGTTATTTCATGTGCGAGAAGCCTTAACTCAACCACAATTTTTTAAGTTTGCTGTCACACTATGGACGATCTGGACGGTTCATCGAAAGGCTATACACATGAAGAGATTTATCAAACACATTTTGTCAGCAACTTGTTCATCACCAGCTTATTTTTTGAGATACAGACCCTGAACGCAAAAAATAGACCGGGATTGACTGTTCATAGCAATGGAGTGAAATCCAGGGGACACGATCCTCAAGCTGCTCCTCCTACATCACATGCACGAGAATTGACGCGCAACTCTCGTGGAGGGTTAGCCAGTTGGGTCTCATTAAGATCCAGGTGGACGGTGGCTTTTCGACTCATGGAAGGAAAGGAGCCGCGGCAATAGTTTACCGGAATAATGATGGTACATTCTTAGAATCTTTGTCCCTGGTTATACCAAACATCAAGAACTCAATCACACTCGAGGCCATAGTGTGGAGGGGAAGGGAAAGCTCTAGCCGAAGATTTAGGGTTGCAAAACATCATGATTTCATGTGAATGCAAGCCCCTCGTTAGTGATATCAATGAAGGGAAGGGAGGGCATCATGGCATCACATCAAGGAAATTCTCTTGCGATCTTTTGAGTTTCATACTTGTATTTTTATCTATGAAAGTAGAGTAGCTAATGTGGATGCCCACAACCTAGCTAAGTTCTTTGCAAACCTGTCTGGGGGGTCGCCACTTGTGGCTTATAAATCCGCACGGTCCGCTTTGTATCGTTCCAAACTTTGCTATGCAACAAAATAAAGAGGGATCAAGTTGCTCAATAAAAATTAAAACAATGCTTCTTCGGTTTGGATTCTTTCCCCTAGGTGAAAACTAGGATTTAGTCGCCCCCTCGGCGATCTACTGCTTTGAGTCTCTTTTATTAGTGACCCGCACATTCGGATCATAGTGATCTACCATGTTAGATCCTATGGAGAAGCAGAGGGTAGCGGACAGAAGGCCTCTATGAATGAACTCCTGAGTCACATCTTCAACTCCATGAAGAAGCGAGGGTTTCGTTTTTGAGGAAGAGTTCAAGGATCCACCGATGAAGGGTCCGATCCATTTACATGAATGTTGAGGTAGACCTTTTTTCATTCATGTTGCTTGTTGAGGTGAGATGATTACGTATTGAAAGAAATAAGTTAGTGGGCTAGCTAGTTTTTGGATATATAAAACCCCCACTCATCTCGTCACCAATCTTTTTTGCAGGGTCACCTCACCATGAATTTCGTTGTACTAACCCAACCAATGATGCCATGGTAGCCCGTAAATTTCCCTCGGAACCAAAACCTTCCATGGCATAATTTTAAAGTCACACAACTACTATATATTTAAGTTCAATTTATGTTTAAATTGATTTTTTTAAAGTATACGTGCGCTTCATATCCATTGAAATTAGGGGATTTTCATTTTGAGTGTCTTTTAGCCCATGCGTGGTTGGATGGATCCCACATGATTGCTGCCTGCTGGCTTTGCCTCGAAAAAAAACATGATTGCTGGATGGGCCGAAGTTTCCCCGAATTTTTTTGGCTTCTCTCTGCAGTCGTGGTCGTCTCTCTCCGTGTCGCCCGGTGAAAAAAAACACAATCTTTCCCTCCCCTCCCCCCCCCCCCCCCCCCCCGCCGCCCGCTCCGCTTCCACTCCCACTCCCACTGCCGCTCCGCCATCTCGAATCAATCCCCGCCTCCGCCGCCCACCCCACCAAGAAAACCCATCCTCCGCGGCCTCCCGTTGCCACCCCGGCCATCGCGGCCGGGAGGGAGCGAAAGTGAGGGCGGGCGAGGCGCAACTCACGCCAAAGGAGACCCGACCGGAAGCGCGATACGCAAGCAATCCGGCGGGTGCTTTTGAAGAACCCGAAACCCCACACGCCCAGGAGGGACCCTGTCTAGGCGCATGGCGGCTATGGGCTTCCCTAGGTCGACCTTATCGCCTCTAGAGCTCTCGCGGGTCGTTGCCCTGCAAGAACAAGAACAAACGAAGAACGAGATAGAAGATACATGAAAAAGTAGACGAGAATTAGGGTTTAGATGTGTTCGCGATTGTGTGTTGTTTCAATCGGCTGTCACCTCATCTATTTATGAGGGGGTTGGACTTCCCTTGCAAGAAAATGACTCAAATTCCCATCCAAATCATCAAATTCCAAGCCAAACTCGGACTCACAGCGCGGGGGGTCAGACGTCCGGACTCTATCCCGGACGGTCCGGACTCTATCCCGGACGGTCCGGACTGCAGGGTCGGACGGTCTAACTTCAAGGTCGGACGGTCCGAGTTATGGAAAAAAAATCCTTCTGTAATCGGGGTCCTCAAGTCGGACGGTCCGACTTCGAAGTCGGACGGTCCGACCTTATCCCGGACGGTCCGACTTGTACGACGTGGGCCAAAATTCTTCTGTAAACGGAGGTCTTATTCCGGACGGTCCGACTTCCATCTCGGACGGTCCGACCTGGTTTTTTAGCGCTGCACTGTTTGGGCCTTAACTTTTTCATACGAACTCGGATTTAGATGTTTCAAATATCAAAATCGACCAGTTCGACGAGCCGAAGCCGCCCATGTAGAACATTTTTCCATTGGATGACATCTTGAATACCTTATTGGCAGAATAGTACTTCGAATGCCGGGATCTTATCACTTCCAACATAGTTTTGGCCTTCAAGATGGGATCGGATGACGATGGCTCGAACTACAAAGATGTTCATATCGACGATACCAAACTTTTTCATGTAGAACACGTTTTCATTTGAGGCCATCTTGTATATGAAAATTTTCGTGCCAAAAACTGGTGTCAACAAGTCTCTGCTTCATCGCTTCGACTAGCAGAAGACGCAACACGACCGCCAAGTGGAGGCCCAGGTCGCCTTCAAAGAACAAGTCTCGCATGAGCTCTGTGGCCTCGCCAAGCAGATCGATATCACTTAGTCCGATCTAGACACGACGTGCAAGCGGCTACTTCCTCGCCGTCGTCGTCCACCACCGATCCACCACCCCACGCGTCGGCTCCGCCTGCGACCCAACAGCCGCCATCGCCACGAACGCCTACGGATCCATCTCAGGAAGCCGCGGCCGCCGCCGCGCCGCTGCACAACAACCGTCCACCTCTCTTACCCCTTCCACAGCATGGTGCCACTACGACCGTGGGAGCCTAGGAGGAACCGTTCACACGGCCTCCCCGCCACGATTTTCCTCATTTCGATGGCGCGACGCCGTACCTGTGGTTGGATCACAGCCTGGCGTATTTCGAGCTGTACAAGTTACCGACTCACCAGTGGGTGGCCACAACAGCGCTCTACCTCGACCAGGGGCGTACCTACATTATGCTAGGTGGTAGGACAGGAAACTGGATAAAAAATAGTTTCGTTGTATATTCTATGCAAATAAAGTGTGTGGCACCCCTCACTCTAGTAAAAAATATGTGAGTTTCATAGTGTGACACCGGGTAAATTTTGGTTTAGGTCTGCCCCTGACCTTGACGGCCAGGCCGCGCACTGGCTGCAGGCATTTCGTAAAACACACCGCGGGCTAACGTGGGAGCTGTTCACGGCGGCGCTCCTGGAAGAATTCGACATGGACGCATTCGAGCTCGTCATGCACAAGCTTCTCCAACTTCGCCAAACGGGCTCCGTCGCTGACTACCGCGCGCAATTCGACAAGCACATGTACCACCTCTTGGCGCTCGACCCGTCCTTCAACACCAAGTTCTTCGTCACGCGGTTTCTCTTGGTCTTGAAGGACGAGCTCTGGTGTTCAGTGCGGCTGCAATCCCTCACCAGCATCACGCATGCCTCGGCTCTGGCACACATCCAAGAGGAAGAGTTGGGCATAATTCGACCTCGTGATCGCATCTACCCAGCGGGGCGACCTCCTCCAGTTCCAGCACCCCCAGGTCGCGCGGCGGCACAACCTCGCGCCATGGGTGACGATCTCGCACGCGAACGCCAGCTGCATGATTTCCATCGCGCCAATGGCCTCTGCTTCCGGTGTTTGCGATCTCTACACTCGGGAACACCAGTGCGCCCAACCGGTTTAGCTGCTCACCATCCAACTTGGCGATCATGGCGAGGTGCTCTTAGAGTACGCCATCCAGGCCCTGGCTCTCCTCAATCCGCCGGCGGCTGAAGAGCCCGAGTAGGCCTGCTGTGTGCTCTCCGCGCACGCATTCGACGGGTCGGACTCACCAAGCACTATTCTTCTGCGTGCGCTGGTTGGAAACCACGGCAGCATACACAGCTTTGTCAACCAATCCTTCATCGAGCGGGTGAGGGCTACTTCTCAACCCAGGCCCCCAGTGGACGTCCGGGTGGCCAACGGCGACAATGTCCGGTGCACTCACATCGTGCCGAGTCTGACATGGTGGATGCAGGGCCACGAGTTCCCTACGTCCATGCGCGTCCTCGACATCTGCGCCTACGACGGCATTCTAGGCATGGACTGGCTCGCACAATCCAGCCGCATGTCTTGCCATTGGCAGGACAAGCACGTCACCTTCGAGAACCAGGGCGAGCAGGTGACGCTCCAAGGGGTGCGCACTACGACGCTGACCACGCTCCACGCCGTGGAGCCAGAGGAGCTCGGTAAGCTCTTGGTGGGCAACGACGTCTGGGCCTTCGCCATGGTGGATGGCCAAGGTGAGCACGCGGCCGGGGGAGACGCGTGCAATCCCCAATTGGCCGCCCTGCTCACCAAGTACGAAGATATCTTTGCCGAGCCTCGGGAGATGTCGCCTCATCGCCAGTACGATCATGCGATTACGCTGATCGCGGGCTCTACTCCAGCAAACACTCGGCCATATCGCTACTCGCCACTACAGAAGAATGAGATCGAACGCCAGGTCCGTGAGATGCTGGATGCCGGGGTGATCACGCACAGCGTCAGCCCCTTTGCGGCGCTGGTGCTGCTGGTCAAGAATAAGGACGATTCCTAGCGATTCTGCGTCGACTACCGGTGCCTCAACGAGCAAACAGTCAAGAACAAGTTTCCGTTACCGGTGATAGACGAATTACTGGATAAATTAGCCGGTGCAGCAGTTTTCTGAAAGCAAGATCTACGCGCGGGTTATCACCAGATCTGTATGAGCAAAGAAGACGAGGACAAGACGGCATTCAAGACACATCAAGGGCTCTACAAATTCCATGTCATGCCATTCGGTCTCACCAACGCGACGACAACCTTCCAATGCCTCATGAACTCCATCTTCGAGCTCTTCATTCGCATCTTCGTTATCGTCTTCCTCAACGACATTCTCGTCTATAGCGCCAACATGGACGAACACCTTATGCATCTGCGCCAAGTGTTCGACTTGCTCCGCCAGCACAAGCTGTTCGTCAAGGCCTCCAAGTGCAGTTTCGTGCGCTCTCACATCGACTACCTCGGACACATCATCTCCAAGGAGGGCGTCGCCACAGACTCTGACAAGACACATGCCATGGTGCGGTGGCCGACGCCGTTGAACACCACGGAGTTGTGCGGCTTCCTCGGACTCACAGGGTACTACCGCAAGTTTGTGCCGCATTACGGCATCATCGCCAAGCCTCTCACGCAACTCCTCACCAAGAAGGGCTTCCAGTGGTCTCCGAATGCTCAGGCCGCCTTTGAGCTGCTCAAGCAAGCCATGACGACCACACCCGTGCTAGCGCTACCGGACTTCAACAAGCCGTTCGCCATCGAGACGGATACGTGCGACACCGGCATTGATGCCATTCTGGTCCAGGACGCGCACCCCGTCGCCTTCATGAGCAAGGCATTGGGCGTGCGCAACCAAGCGCTCTCGATGTACGTGAAGGAGATCCTCCCTATGATGATGGCCGTCGACAAGTGGCGCCCCTATCTGCAGCGCGACGCCTTTGAGATCAGGATGGATCACAAGAGCTTGTGCAATCTGGGCGAGCAACACTTGCAAACTGATGTCCGGCGCAAGGCGATGGCCAAGCTGGTCGGGATTCAGTTGAAATTCCAGTACAAGCGCGGCATCGACAACGGGGCGGCGGGCGCTCTCTCACGCGAGGGCAATCGCCTTGATCTCTCCGCGCTCTCGGCGTGTGAACCTTCCTGGGTGCAAGAGGTCAGTAATTCCTACGCTACTGATTCCAACGCACACGAGCTGCTACAACAGCTGGCCCTCCACGACCCAAATTACGATGGCTATGAGCTGTACCGGCCCCTCATTCGGCAGCGCGGGCGGCTCTGGGTGGGCGCGAATTCGGCTCTCCGAACCAAGCTGCTCGTGGCCTTGCACAACAGTGTCGTGGGCAGGCACTCCGTAGCGACGGCCACCTATTATCGCGTCAAGAAGCTCTTCGACTAGCGCGGGCTGAAGAAATACATGGACGACTATGTTCAGCAATGTGCCGTCTGTCAGCACGCCAAGCACGAGTTGTCCAAGACAGCGGGCCTGCTGTCACCCTTGCCAATCCCGAGTGCGCCATGGACGGACATCTCCATGGATTTTGTTGAGGGCTTGCCGCTCTTGGACGGCTACGACTCCATCCTCGTCGTTGTCGATCGCTTCACCAAATTCGCACACTTCATCCCTCTGCATCATCCCTTCACGGCGGCACGGCGGCGCAGGTGACGCGCACGCTCTGGGACAATGTCGTCAAGCTTCACGGCGTCCCTGCCACGATCGTTTCCGACCGCGACAAGATCTTCACCAGCTCGCTGTGGCGTGATCTGCTCGCTGATTTCTACGCACGCTTCTATTCTTGTAGACTATGCTGGGCCTCCAAGCGCAGAGGTTTGTAGGACAACAACAATTTCAAGTGGATGACCTAAGGTTTATCGAACTCAGGGAAGTAGAAGTTGAAGATGGTTTCTCTCAAGCAACCCTGCAATTAAGATACAAGAAGTCTCTTGTGTCCCCAACACACCTAATACAATGGAAAATTGTATAGGTGCACTAGTTCGGCGAAGAGATGGTAAAATATGGGTGATAAGTGTGGCAAAGCAAGGTAATGTCAATCTGAATAAATAAAAACAGCAAGGTAGAAAGTGACAAAGTGAGCACAAAACGGTATTGCAATGGTGAAAACAAGGCCCAAGGCTTCATACTTTCACTAGTGGCAACTCCCAACAACATTAACATAGTCTAATCACATGATATTTCCCATAAAACATGCAATGGAGACGTACTCGGAGGTCATTCCTTTGTGGTCAAGAGAGGACAAGAATTGTGTAGGGCTACAAAAGCACACCTTAGAGTTCGTAGTTCTCATCTACGGATTTCCCAATGTCACTGCGGCCATCCAAAGAGAGTACCACAATCAGCACAACATATCTCAAGGATAGTCAAAGACAAGCACCAAGAGACCCTCAATCTTCAATCAACACAGAAAAGAGGAAATTACTCATGAAAATATTCTTCTAACCCATGTCCAATAGACCGTTGTCACCTTGGTCTCGGGGATTATACTAGATAAAGACAGGTGAGTACATCAAATCCAATACATAGAAGAAGGGGAAACATCATGGGATCATCCTAGATTAACATAGCCTATGATCACAATCAAGATCACATTATGGGAGAGAGGATTGACCACATACCTACTGGTAGAAACCTCAGCCCCGAGGAGGAACTACTCCTGCATCATGGAGGGAGGAAGCAACGTCGATGGAGATGAATCTGGGGGCACTTCCCCGTCCCGGCAAGGTGCCGGCACAGGAATTCTGGTCCCCCGAAGCTTGTTGGCGATGGCGACGGATATTGGAATTGCTTCTGGAGAAAAGGGTTCTGAAATCAGGGTTTTTGCGACGGGAGAATAAATAGGAGACAAAGGGGGCAGCCAGGGGGCCACCAGGGAGTCCAGGCGGCCTCCCGGCGCGTCCCCACCCTAGGCCGCGCCACCTGGCTGCCTAGACTCCTAGTGGGGCCCCTCTGGCCCCCCTTCGGGCGTCTGGGAGTTCCGGTACGCTGATTTTTTATATATTTTTCCGGAATTTTTCTGGCACTTTAAGTAATGCGAAAACCTGAAATACAAAAACAGCAGAAAACAGAAACTGACACTTGGGTGCACTGAGTTAATAGGTTAGTCCAAATATGATCAAAAGTGTATGAAAGTGTATCTAAAATATAGCAATATCACACAAAACATGCATGGAGCAAGCAGAAATTATAGATACGTTTGGGACGTATCAACATCCCAAGCTTAATTCCTGCTCGTCCTCGAGTAGGTGAATGATAACAAGCATAATTTCCGTGGTGACATGCTACCAACCATATAAGGACTTTTAAGTAAGGCAAGCAAGGCATGTAATTCAATTGAAGTCATAACAGGCAAGAGTCTATATTAGCATTGAAACAAGCAACACAAGAACATAAAGGTGCAAGAGCTCTTGCTGTCCGTGACTCGAATGTCTCCAAAGGGTGTTTGCATGCAAGAAGTGGGAGATGGGAATACGAGAGAGAAAAATATTTATTTTGTTGAGAACTCAATCTACTAAATTTTCACACTTGGTCTCCTTTGGAATCTTATCTTGACTCGTCCCCAGACCACTAGCCAGGTACAAGTCAAAATGATCCACTCCCTTTCGATGTTTTGAGCACTCATGCAATGGATGAGCGTAAGCAAGAAAGTTGACACTTAGGATGGCAAAGAGAGAAATGATGGAGGAGGAAGACAAAAAGGTGTGAAAGGCTCACATCAATGAGGACAATCATAGGCGAGAGAAAGCCAAATGATAGTTATGATGTGAGGAGTAGGGATTGCCATGCAACGGATGCACATATGAGCTATGGAAAGCTCTCTAATGGAACTAGCGGGGCTGCATCCAACTTTCTTGCTCAAGGAGACCTAGAGCTCATTTGAGGAGGCTCATCATTGGAATATACAAGCCAAGTTCTATAGTGTAAGGGTCCCCACATAGCTATATGCATATATGATCATCTCTATGGAGTACAAGATATAGAGGGAGTACGAGTGTGGATCTTTCAAAAGCAATAGTAGCGTTGCCCCCTTCTCTCTTTTTATTTCCTTTTTCTCCTTTTTCTATTTTTTCTATTTTTTTGGTGGCCTCAATGGCTCTTTCTATTTAACTCTCATTTGTCCTCTTTGGGATCATTTAAATTTGTCCTCTTTGGGATCTTTTCCCCACTTTAGGGGAAACACTATATATATTACAATAAGTATAGGAGATCTTTCACACTTTACAAAAGTACTCAACATAAATAAGATGAAACTATCATGATGTATGCAAATGTATGCCTTTGCCAGTGTAGAAGGATATGCAATGATACTAGCGCGTCATGTAGCAATGATTAGGGCAAGGCCCAACTAGCATGCAACTCATCGATCAAGCAAAAGCATGTATGACATGATGATCAAGTCATGAGATGGTGGATGTTGCATGGAAATGTATCTCGGAAAGGTTATGGAAATGCCTTGGTAGGTAGGTATGGTGGCTATTTTGAGGAAAGATATAAGGAGGCATATGATGACAGAGCGTATCATGCCAAGGGGTTGGATGCACCGGCGAAGTATGCGCCAACTCTCGAGGTGAGAAAGGGAAATGCACGGTACCGAAGAGGCTAGCAAATATGAGGAGGTGGAAGTGTCAACTTTCAATACTTACATTAGTTCGAAGAACTCATGCATTTATTATCGGTAACTCTCAATCTAATAAAGAGGTTCACAAAGAGACAAGTACCCCGAGGAGGAGTGTATGGGGGTTTGGTTATCCTTGCGCATCCTCGACTCATGGTACGTGAGTGTACTCTAATATCCGATCCCTCCAAAGATTAGTGATCCATCTAGTAGCTAGAGTTCTCAACTAGTTTTTGTAGTTTTTGAAAATAAACACGGGTTGCCCAAAATACGACACCTATCACTAATAGGCTAGAGCTCTTGACACCTAAAGTTCAAACTTTACTCACAACAATACCTCAAAACTATTGCAAGTTACTACTATAATTGAATAGCAACCTCAATTACCTAATTAAAGTCAAGACACAACTCAGTGCAACAACCAACTCTCTTAACAAGATAAACATGAAAACTAAAGAGAGTTCCAGCAAATAACTAAACTAAAGCTCTTGAAAAATATAAACATGAAAACTAAGAGCTAAACATGAAAGCAGCTACGAAAAGATAAAGAACACACAACAAAAGAAAGATAAGCATGAAATCCTATAATAAGTTCTAGTTTGAAGTGGAGCGTGTTTCTTTCCCACACAAAGTAATCTGGGTTCTAACTTGCTATGAACAGCAAACAAAGCTAAATAAAACTAAAAAGTAAACCTAAGAGCGAGACGCTCCAAGCATAGCACATATTGCATGAAGTGATAAAAATATAGTGGAACAAAGGACGAGCTGATAATTGTTGATGGAGAAGGGGATGCACGGGGGCATCCCCAAGCTTAGATGCTTGATTCTCCTTGGATATTTCTTGGGGGTGCATGGGGGCGTCCCCAAGCTTGAGCGTTTGACACTCCAGAAACTTCTTTTATCATCTTCCCTCGCACACTTGAAAACTCCCTTCATACATAACTCATCATAAGCTGATTAGAGAGGTTAGTACCCATTATCAAATAATTTCTCTCCACTAGAAATAAAGATATTCTTGAAGAGGTACTGTTTCTCAAGATTTCCAAAAAGTTTTTGCAAAGAAAAAGCAAGCTTAAGGTTTGCAAAACGAAGAAAAGGCAAAACGTGGCAGAATCTATGAAAAACAGACCAGAAGGTAGTAAATAATTTTTTGGGGGTACTTCTGCAACTCAAATCAAAAAAATCAGAACAGACGCATGAAAGAAAATTGTATAGAGAACTCTGTCAAAAATTTGAGATGAAAAAGATGATCTGGTGATTTATCGTGAATTTTTCCGTCCAAGGACAGAATCTGTTTTCTGGACAGCATGTCACAACTTTTGAACTTTCTTGCAATCAGAGGCTGAACTTGGCACAAAGCTTGGAAATAAAGATACAATGATATTGCTATAGTAGTAACAATCATCAAGACCACTAAAAACTGAAAGTAAAAACTGAAAGTAAAGATAACAAGGGTTGTCTCCCTAGAGCTTTTTCTTTATAGCCATCAAGATAGGCTTACGATTTTAATGATGCTCTCGTAGAAATAAGAGTTGAAGAACAAAAGAGAGCATCAAGAAGCAAATACCAAACACATTTAAGTCTTACATGCTTCCTATGCATAGGAATATTGCAATAAAACAATTCATGGAAGCACAAAGCAATAAGCATAGGAAGGCGAAACAAGTGCAACTTCAAAACTTTCAACATAAAGAGAGGGAACTTGATATTATTGAAATATCTATGAGCATATGTTACCCTCTCATAATAATTTTCAGTGGGATCATGAATAAACTCAACAATATATGTATCACATAAAAAAATCTTATCATGATCCACAAGCATAGAAAATTTATTACTCCCCACATAAGCAAAATCCTTCTCATTAGTAATAGTGGGAGAAAACTCAACAAGTAGCTATCACATGAATCATTCTTATCATGATCCACTTGCAAAAATTTATTCTTTATAGCATAAGTGTCATCACAATAATCATCATAGATAGGAGGCAAAGTATCATCAAAATAAATTTCCTCATCAAAACTTGGGGGGCTAAAAAGATCATCTTCATAAAATGTAGCATCCCCAAGCTTATAGCTTTGCATATCAT
Source organism: Bromus sterilis (assembly GCA_950022295.1). Classification (NCBI taxonomy): domain Eukaryota; kingdom Viridiplantae; phylum Streptophyta; class Magnoliopsida; order Poales; family Poaceae; genus Bromus; species Bromus sterilis. The sequence continues at coordinate 38,078,216 of OX465600.1, forward strand.
TAGCATCAAAATTATTCAAAGAAGACATACTAATAACATTGCTACTAACATGAGTGTTATGCAAATAATAAAGCTCCATAGGCTTTTTGATTTTCTCTTCAAACGCTTCATGTCCCAACTAAAGGTAGAGCTCATAAAGCTCTCTCATAATATTTTTGTTGTTTTCCATAAGCCTAACTAGTGAAAAATAAAAACAAGAAACGAAAAGATTTAATTGCAAGATCTAAAGATATACCTTCAAACCTTACCTCCCCGGCAACGGCGCCAGAAATAGCTTGATGTCTACGCACACTTCTATTCTTGTAGACTATGTTGGGCCTCCAAGCGCAGAGGTTTGTAGGACAGCAGCAATTTCCCTCAAGTGGATGACCTAAGGTTTATCGAACTCAGGGAAGTAGAGGTTGAAGATGGTCTCTCTCAAGCAACCCTGCAATTAAGATACAAGAAGTCTCTTGTGTCCCCCAACACACCTAATACAATGGCAAATTGTATAGGTGCACTAGTTAGGCGAAGAGATGGTAAAATATGGGTGATAAGTGTGGCAAAGCAAGGTAATGTAAATCTGAATAAATAAAAACAGCAAGGTAGCAAGTGACAAAGTGAGCACAAAACGGTATTGCAATGGTGGAAATAAGGCCTAGGCTTCATACTTTCACTAGTGGCAACTCCCAACAACATTAACATAGTCTAATCACATGATATTTCCCATAAAACATGCAATGGAGACGTACTCGGAGGTCATTCCTTTGTGGTCAAGAGAGGACGAGAATTGTGTAGGGCTACAAAAGCACACCTTAGAGTTCATAGTTCTCATCTACGGATTTCCCAATGTCACCGCGGCCATCCAAAGAGAGTACCACAATCACCACAACATATCTCAAGGATAGTCAAAGACAAGCAGCAAGATACTCTCAATCTTCAATCAACACACAAAAGAGGAAATCACTCATGAAAATATTATTCTAACCCATGTCCAATAGACCGCTGTCACCTTGGTCTCGGGGATTATACTAGATAAAGACAAGTGAGTACATCAAATCCAATACATAGAAGAAGGGGAAACATCATGGGGTCATCCTAGATTAACATAGCCTATGATCACAATCAAGATCACATCATGGGAGAGAGAATTGACCACATAGCTACCGGTAGAAACCTCAGCCCCGAGGAGGAACTACTCCCGCATCATGGAGGGAGGAAGCAACGTCGATGGAGATGAATCCGGGGGCACTTCCCCTTCCCGGCAGGGTGCCGACACAGGAATTCTAGTCCCCCGAAGCTTATTGGCGATGGCGGCAGAGATCGGAATTGCTTCTGGAGAAAAGGGTTCTGGAATCAGGGGTTTAGCGACGGGAGAATAAATAGGAACCAAAGGGGGCAGCCAGGGGGCCACCATGGAGTCCAGGCGGCCTCCCGACGCGGCCCCACCCTAGGCAGCGCCACCTGGCTGCCTAGACTCCTGGTGGGGCCCCTCTGGCCCCCCTTCGGGCGTTTGGAAGCTTCCGGTACGCTGATTTTTTTATATTTTCCGGAATTTTTCTGGCACTTTAAGTAATGGGAAAACCTGAAATACAAAAACGGCAGAAAACAGAAACTGGCACTAGGGTGCACTGAGTTAATAGGTTAGTCCAAATATGATCAAAAGTGTATGAAAGTGTATATAAAACATAGCAATATCACATAAAACATTTATGGAGCAAGTAGAAATTATAGATACGTTTGGGACGTATCACTCGCAGGCGCCGGCACCAAACTCCTCTACTCCACCGCCTATCATCCACAGATGGATGGGCAGACCGAGCCAGTGAATTAGTGGATGGAGATGTACCTGCGCTGTGCGGTTCACGACTCTCCTCGTCAGTGGCGTCGGTGGCTCCCCATGGCAGAGTTCTGGTACAACTCAACTTTTCACTCCTCCTTGAACTGTACTCCCTTAAAGGCGATGTATGTCCATGAGGCCTGATGAGGATCGGCCTCAGCATATCCCATGGTAAGGTACCTTGGGTTTAGATCATAGAGAGAAGGTGCAGGTTGGCGATACTCGTCGGCTAACAGGAGACAGGGATTTACCTAGGTTCAGAGCCCCTGATCGGCGAAACCCCTACTTCCTGCTCTTTTGTATTATGATGGAGGCGATTACAGTGGCGGTCGAGGAGAGATCGCTCGGGACCGGAGGTGTTGCTATGAGATTGGTTTACCTAGACGTCCCCTCTCCCAGCGTTTATATACAAGGCTGGGTCGCAAGGAGTCCATCTAGGTTTACAAAAGCAGTTGCCTAATGTAGCTTTAGTCTTGGACGCCAATTTGCAGCTTCCATAATGCCAAGGACTCCTACGTCGGTGCTTCGAGTGGGCCAGTCATGGGCTGGTTGAAGCTTCCAGTGGGCCTTATGTCTTGACACGCACAAGGTACCCTCATCCACAGGAGTCGTGGGGACACCCCCTCGTCAGTAGCCCCCGGGTGCCTAGGGGACTCGAAGAGTCGCGCAGGGACTCAAATCCACAACCAATTGTAGTTGTGCGTGTCTCTTTTCTTGCGAGTCGTCGGCTGTTAGCCATAAGAGATAGTTTTGTTTCGAGGGATGCTAAGCTGAAAGGGCCCAAGATACTCAACTGGTTGATCCTTGGTGAATTGCGCTAGCGGCAAATACCTCAGTAGCCCAATCAAATCCATGTCCCTCGACAGAAACTTGGATACAACCGGTGTCAAGCAAGGTCCATGCCGCTGCAGGGCTTACATGATCAATGCCACCGGTCTCAACAAATACAGCCTCAACGCGTCCATTATTGGCTCAAATTTCTTCATGCATCGCACATGGAACCGTCGGGAGTGAAGTCGCGATGTGGCAAGTCCCAGCCCGGCGTCTACGCAGCGGGGTCTTACCTACGCACGAGCTTGCGTGGCATCTGGGGTGCAGTGTGTCGCAACGCAGACAATATTTGTAGGGGCGTAGTGCCAAAATAGAATGAACCCACTCGGAGAACGATCGAGTGGACTAATAGCAGTCACTCGCGGAGCGTTTGCGAGCTCAGGCGAGGAAATAGTAAGAGATGCACCCACTCGAAGAATCGTCGAGTGGGCTAATAGCGTAAGCACCCGTGGAGCACTCGAGTGCTCGCGCAGATTGTCCTTCTGTGTGCCATTCGAGTCTTGCTTGTTAGTGCGAGTAGCCACTCGAACACTTTGTCATTTGGGTTAGGGAGCACCCGAACTCTGTAGATGTACTTGTTCTTGTTTGGAGGGGAGTGACCACTCATACCCTCGAGGCTTGGTCCATGCTTTGTTTCAGCAAAGACGGGGTGCTCTCGATGGGAGTAAAATTTTAATGTAAAGAAAAAGTTTGAAGGAACCTGTTCGCGTGTTCTGTTCATGAGGAGTGGTCTGCAGTCAAAGGATCCCTTGCGCTAGCGTGCGCTCTGCATGTCTGTGACGCCCCCAAAATCAGACCGTGTACAGTAATCATACATGCAAGGTACACGATCGAGATTAGGGACTCACGGTGAGATATCACAACACAACTCTACAAATAAAATAATACAAGCTGCTTAATACAAGCCAGGGGCCACGAGGGCTCGAATACAACAGCTCTAGAGCACAAAGTTAGCGGAAGCAATAGTATCTGAGTACAGACACAAGAATACAAGGTTGCCTTAAGAAGGCTAGCACAAAAAACAACAGATCGGAAAGGCGAGGCCTCCTGCCTGGGAACCTCCAAACCACTCCTGGTTAACGGGGAAACTCGACGTCGTAGAAGGCATCGGGCATCTTCATGTTGCAGTGGTCGACATCGGGGATCTCCTACTCCTGGACTCCAAGGCTCCAACGTCGACCGCAGCGGCCGATCAGGCAAAACATAAAGGGGGAAAATAAAGCAAGGGTGAGTATCTAGCATACTCGCGAGTCTTACGTCCGCTACTAAGCATTTATGCATTTGTATCAAATGAAAAGAGGAGGTTGTATATAGTGGACTGCAAGGTAGAAATCAGAATAAGGGTAAGAAGCTAGGCCTATCGAAGACTAGCATCTTCTGACGAGTCTTGCAGCACAAGAAGAGAACAACCAACAGTTTATATAAAACATAAAGTAACAATGAAGTAGAAGTTGCTGCAACATTGTATAATAGTAAGTTTTAATAATTAATAATAATAAATGCCTCTGAGTTCCCCTCCTCGACTTCCCTGCGAGGAAGAAAACCCGGAACCATACAGTTTAATAGTAGTAGTTTGTAGTGGTAAGGTCCAGCTTCAGCATAAAGCGTCCTGTTACCGTGGACACGGCTATTCGAATAGATTAAACTCCCTGCAGGGGTGCACTACTGTTCAGCCTGCACGCTCGGATCTCCAGGGTGGCGTACACCTTGTTAGGGAATGACCCACCGAGGCTATCCGACACATCGCAGCCCATCCTAGGCTCAGCAGAGAGGCCATCCGCCGGACTATATCCTATGCGCCAAGGGGTCTAGGTCCCTCACCCTTGCACGCTCCTGCACGGTACGAGACTGGTGATACGTCCCAAACGTATCTATAATTTCTGCTTGTTCCATGCATGTTTTGTGTGACTTTGCCATATTTTGCTTGAACTTTCATACACTTTTGAACCTATTTGGACTAACCTATTAACTCAGTGCACCCAGTTGCCAGTTTCTGTTTTCTGATGTTTTTGTATTTCAGGTTTTCCGGCCATTAAAAGTGCTCCAAAAATTCCGGGAAAAATATATAAAAAAATCAGCGCAACAGAAACTTCCGGAATCACCAAGAGAGGGAAGGGGGGCCACCACCAGGCAGCCAGGAGGGCAGGTGGCGCGGCCCCACCCTGGGCCGCGCCAGGCACCCTCCTGACTGCCTCGTGGGTCCCCTCGACGCCCCCTTCGCCTATATTTACCCCTCTGGGTGGAAACCCCTAATAATGACTCCTCTTTCGCGATCTCGCCTCTGTTTCGCCGCCGCCGTTTCTAGATCAGGACTGCCTGGAGAAGCTGCTCCGGCATCCTGCCGGAAGAAGCTACCCCCTCCGGGAGACCCTCCATAGCCATGGACGCCTCCCGTATGGACCGTGAGTAGTTTCCCTTGGACCATGGGTCCTTGATCAGTAGCTATGTGATCTATCTCTCCCCCTTTTGTGCTTCCACTTTCGAGTCCTCGTGAGCTGCCTCACATGATTGAGGCATCTATGTAATTTCTGTTGTTGCTATGCTGAGTTTGTTGGGATCTGATGGATTATGAGAGTCTGTTCAGATTGTGATGAGTAATATATTTGGTTCTTCTCTTTTATATTTTTGTTCTTGAGTAAATTCTTGCATGTTCTCCGTTGCGGTATTTGCTTTGGCCAAGTATTTTATTTGTAACTCCAAGAGAGAGTGTTATGCTCGATTGTGGGTTCAGCCCCTTGATGTCTAGCTTGAGTGACAGAAACATGAGACTAGGGGATGTGTTGTTGCCACCAGGGATAAAACAACGGTGCTTGTACCTGCGGGTGCAAGGATTGTTTACTTTACACATAGTTTTTTTAATGCAGTTGTCTGTTGCTTTGAGTTTACACTTTAGGTGGGATTCACAACTTAATACCAGCGAGATGTTCTGGATAGATATCTCAAGGTGGATGATTCGTAGTAGATGCAGATGGATTTTGGTCTACTTACTTTGGCGTACTGCTCATTGCTTTTGAGCCCTTCCTTTCTTTGCAGCATAGTTAGCATTGCGGTGCCTTCATAATCCTGTCAATTGCCCAACTGTGATTTGTTTACCTCGCTAGCACTTTTATCGTCTTTTGGGAGAGAGACATCACTAGTGAAAATCACGGGACCCCGGTCCATCTTCATATCACTTTTTACACCCTTATTACTTTCAGTCTTTACTTTCAGTTGCCACTATTATTATCTCTTGCGTTGATCCTTTGTAAACAGCAAGGCCGGAGGAATTGACAACTCCTCTGTACTCGTTGGGAGCAAAGTTATTTGTATCTGTGTGCAGGTCCAGGTGAAGCTAGCAACCTCGGCGCATTGTTCACTTTACCACCTTCTTGTATCCTTCGGAGTCCTACGGGAGACAAACCTTGGTATCTTTGCCAAGGGAAAACTTGCCGCTGCACTATATCTCACTCTGCACTTCGGGTAACCAACGAGGCTTGAAGAGTATTAACACTCTCTTGCCATCAGCAAATTTTCTGGCGCCGTTGCCGGGGACTCCAGTCTACAAGATAGGGGAGTTGCACACTATCTTTTATCTTTGCTTTTTAGTCTTGTTAGTTTACCTTTCAGTTTTTACTTTTGTGTCTTTAATAAAAAATACCAAAAATACCTGTTACCTTGTCAGTAGTTACCACTATGGCTGGTCCTTTTTCCATTGGTGAGGCAGAAGTGCTTACCTTTACTCAAAGAGGTGGTGAAAGTTTGAAAAGATGCTTGGTATAGAATTAATGATTCTCAAAAAAGAGCCACCAAGAAGCAGTCCACTACTATCCTGCTTAGAAATTTTTATGTTGGGATTACTTATTGGAATAGGTTTCTTTTAGACACTGCTATCAATGGGAACTTCATAGAGGCCCCAGTTTGGGAAGCCCTTAATGTTATTGAAAATCTTGTTGGAAGTCTCCCCATTGTTAGTATTAAGGAGGACATTACTTTAGCTCACATTATGAGAAAACTTGAAAAGATAGAGCTAGAGATGCCAAGTATAGATAGGGTGAATGAGTTGGATTGTAAGATTCAAGGGAATTTGAATAGGCTAGATAATTCCATGCAGAAAATTTTCAAAACTTTGGAGACTATCAAATCCCTTGATGAAAAGTCTTCTAGGATAGAAAAGATTGAGGAAGTTATTGAAACTTTAGGAACTACCTTTTCCTCAATCAAAACCAAAAAGGATGAAACTACAGCAAAGAAGGAACCTAAGTCCATTTACGTACCCAAGGTTCCCCGAGCTAAAGCTAGCACACCCAGTGCCAAGAGAGTTGAAACGGTGAAAACTTTGGAGGAGACACCTATCTTTAACTTTAATGAAACTCCAATTGATTTCCCTCCTTTTGATTTTATTCCAAGAAGCATTTTCATTCGTCCTTTATTTGAGAAACCCATTAAGACTAGTTGTACTATTGAAGAACTTTTTGATGATCATGATGATGGTTCAATAGATGCACCTTGATCTTCTGCTTTAAGCCTAGCTAATGGCTCTAGAGAAGCGTTTTCGGGAGGCAGCCCACAACGATTTTAGGCTTTTATTTTTTGCTTTTGTTCTGTTCTTAGTGGTCTTGATGATTGTTACTACTGTAGAAACATCATTGTATCTTTTATTTTCAATCTTTGTGCCAAGTTTAGCCTCATACGGCAAGGGGAGTAAAATTTGTGACATGCTGTCCAGAAAACAGATTCTGTCCTCGTGACTAGAAAAATCAGAGTAAAATCCCAGTTCATCTTTTTGAGATGAAATTCTTACACAGCGTGCTCTATACAATTACGAAACTTCCGTATGTTTTGAGTTTTTTGATTTGAGTTGCAGAAGTACCCCTAAAAATTCGTTTCTATCTGCTGTTCTGTTTTTCACAGATTCTGCCACGTTTTGTCTCTCTTCACTTTTGCAAACCTTAAAGCTTGCGTTTTCTTTGCAAAAACCTTTTGGCAATCTTGGGAAACAGTATCTCTTCCTGGAAATCTTTATTTGCAGTAGAGGAAAATTATTTTATTAGGGTACTAACCTCTCTAATCAGCCTACAATGAGTTATGTATGAAGGGAGTTTTCAAGGGCGCGATGGAAGGTGATGAAAGAAGATTCAGGAGTGTCAAACGCTCAAGCTTGGGGATGCCCATGTGCACCCCCAATAAATATTCAAGGAGACTCAAGTGTCTAAGCTTGGGGGTGCCCCCGTGCATCCCCTTCTTCATCAACAATTATCAGTTCGTCTCTCGTTGCACTATATTTTTATCAATTCAGGCGTTATGTGCTATTCTTGGAGCGTCTCGCTCTTAGGTTTTGTTTTTAGTTTTCTTTTGCTTTGTTTGCTGTAGTAACAAGTTAGACCCCAACTTACTCTTTTGTGTGGGAGAGATTCATGCTCCGCTTGAACTAGAACTCCTCATAGGATTTGCATGCTTATTCTTTTAGCTGTGAGCTGTTCTTTTTCTTTTCTTAGCTGTTGTTCTGTTTAGTTGTAGTGCTTTAGTTTTTCTAGAGCTTTTCTTTTGTCTTAGGTTGAACTTTCTATAGGTTGCATGTTTTATCTTGTTAGAGAGTTTGCCTGTTGCACTGAGTTTTGTGTCTTGACTGAAAGTAGGTAGTTAAAGTTGCTATTCTCTTTGTAGTAGTAACTTGCAATAGTTTTGAGGTATTGATTAGAGTAATGTTTGAACTTATGGTGTCAAGAGCTCTTGCCTATTAGTGATAGATGTTGTATTTTGGGCAATCCGTGTGTTTTTCGAAAACCAAAAAGCCCCGTTGAGAACTCTAGCTACTAGATGGATCACTAACCTCTGGAGGGTTCGAATATTAGAGTACACTCACGTACCATGAGTCGAGGATGTGCAAAGGATAACCAAACCCCCATACACTAGTAGAAAAAAGCCCATTTGTCCCGGTTCCAGAGGGCCTTCTGTTCCGGTTCTGGAACCGGGACTAAAGGGTCGTTACTAATGCCCAAAACCTTTAGTCCCGGTTCGCTTACGAACCGGTACAGATGGGCCTCCACGTGGCCTCTGCGGCTTGCCTGTGTAGGAGGGCCTTTTGTCCCGGTTGGTAGCACCAACAGGGACCAAAATGCCTCCACGCGTCAGCAGTTCCGTGTCTGGGGTTTTGTTTTTTTTGAGAGGGGGGGGGGATGGGGGTTTTGTAGGGTTAATTTAGGGGTTTCATATATTGTAGCTATTAGAGAGAGGTGTCCTCTCTTATCTCTGTGCTTGGTCGACGCTACGTACTATACGTATAGAGAGGACTCGACATGCTAGCTAGTAAGCAAATGAAGGAATTAAACCATTAAGTACAGAAGATCGTCATGAACATATACAGAGAGAAGTGAGATTGTTCGAACAACAAGTTTTCGTATATCTATCCGACGCTACTGGCTACATATATACAATATAAGATCTCTTACAATACCCTAACATCTGAAATCAAGTTCCATATGGTATTCTCCCTCTTTCCTGATGACGTGTTCAAGAAAGAATCCCGCCAATTCCTCTTGAATTGCTATTATGCGATCTTGTGGTAGGAGTTCTTCCTGCATCTCCCAATGCTAATTCGAAGAAGGGGTCAATACATATATATGAATGAAACTCAACACAAATGATGGTAATAAAATAAAATTGTGAATATTATTGCTTACGCACATCAAAATCTTTTTTACAGTAGCCGCCCTGCTTAGAGATCGTAGCGTTGTAGATGTACACGCATACGTAGTATCCACAAAGATTAGTCCCTTCTTGCTGCCACAACCACTTTACGAGAAATAGAGGTCAATCAAACTGATAATCAAGCATTATATAAATGGTATTGATGAAACTAGCTAGAATCAAATTAATGGGAGATGCGCGGAACTAGCTAGTAGTACTTACTTTCGGGCGTGTAAATTTCAGCTCCTTCGGCAGTCCCGGAGATTTTGTGGTGAACGTTATCCAAACCCTGCAGACATAGAAAATAATTATTACCTAATATCAGGAAATGAACAAAGTTGCCGAAATGCTACGATAATGATCGATTGCACTTAAGAATTTCAGTGATGATCGCATACGTCTTGGGATCTTTTCGTCTTGAGTCTAACACGGTTACTAGTCCCTCCTCAAGCTTAATCTCTAGGAGAATAAAGTGGAAGCTGCGCACGCATGCATAACTCATCGATTACATTACTATAACCTCGAGTAAATAAAGGAAAACCGAATATGCATAGTTTAACACTCACTCGAAGTTGTAAGGAAAGATTATTTTTTGTTTGTTTTGATGTTGAAGCAACGATTGTAGCAAGTTGGCCTCGGTTTGTTTAGGATTATTTTTCATCGCCCATTCATCAAAGATATTTAGGTTAATGAACCCAATATTATAGATTTCTCTTTGCTTGCATTCGACGATCTTCAATCTGCATGATATAGTGAATTATATGTACATGCAATGAAAGAGCTGAGCTATATATAGAGAGTTAATTAAAGAAGTAGTACTTACAGACAGTAGAAAGTGATGATTACTTTATCGATGGCCATTGCATTGTAAAGCTGGAATAACTCCTCAAATGGAACACACAACGTGTCAATTCCAAGGAGGTCGTGCTTGTCTTTAACCATAAGCAACACATCATCCAACCCAGAGTTCTTGCAGGTGTCCATGTACCACTCATGGAATCTTCGCATCATCGTTGGTAGCTGTTGATCAGGTCTAACGAGAGGATACCCGTGCCGGAATTTGTGTTCGTCCACCTCGAGTCGATCAAATTGTATATCGTCTGGCAGGTAATCACCAGGATTGGTACCGGGCACCATCCCGGCCGGCAGATTTGCGACGACGATATCACTAGACACCTGCAGCGGGGGGCACAATTGTTTCGCCTGTTCGCCGAGCTGGGGAATTTTTTCCCTCTTGCAAATTGTTGTTCTCTCCTTTGGTCAGTTGCAGTGCTTCCGGACCGGCGCGTTTCTTGCACTTTCTTTTTAAGAGCGCGGACATGGTTGTCATCCAGCGGAGCCGGTGCTGGTCGCTTCAGGGCATCCAAAGTGCGCTTCAATTTCACCTCATCTATCTTCTCCTTCGGAGGTGGATTTTTCTTTTTAAAAAAGGCATCCACTTCGCCTTTAGAGATCTTCGCGCTTTCCTCATCGCTCCTCTCGTATGGTAACGACTCAAGAGGCTTGAGAGAAGATGGGCCGTATTGGAATCGCCTCCCACCACTGGTTGTATTGCTAGACGCCGGAGCGACGGCTGCTATTTTCCTTTGTTGCTTAAGAGGCGTCGAAGCAGCCGGAGCGCCGGTGGCGGCTCTCTTCTGCTTTTGCTGACGAGGCGGAGGAGGAGACGGACTGCTCGGATGCGCCGATGCAGGCGGAGAAGGAGGCGGAGGAGGAGGCGGAGGAGGAGACGGGCTGCTCGGACGCGCCGACGCAGGCGGAGAAGGAGGCGGAGGAGGAGGCGGAGGAGGAGGCGGGCCCTTACTCGCCGGAGGAGAAAGAGGAGGCGTAGGTGTTGTCCAGTTCGAAAGCTTGATGAATTTCTTCGGCCATAGACATGAAGTCCTCAGAGCATTCTGCAGGAGATTTTCCCCTTCGCCGGTAGGGTAGTCAAGCTCGATCTCCTCATATCCCTCCATTATTTCATCGACCATCACAACAACATAGCCTTGTGGAATCGGAAGACAGTGAAAAGTTTCGTTGGGTCGAGGAGGTACAACATGCCCGATAGCCACCGTGGGTTTGAATTGCATCAATTGCTTCTTAAGGTGGCATTCTTGAGACTCCGTGATTTCATCCACGGGGTACCTGGAAGCCGTCAAATCAGGTTGCGCAATGACCTCGGTGGAAGCCACGCTGCTTCTCTGCTGAGATGGCGGGGTAGCTTCTAGGGTAGCTTCGTCAGCTCGATGCCTCTCCTCTAGCGCTTGTACTCTTGCATGCAGGTTCTGTATTTCACTTTGCTCCTGTTTCCTCTTCCTCTCCCTGCTTTTGTAACCGCCTGCGTCGGGAAACCCATGCTTCCACGGAAGGGAGCCTGCCGTGCCTCGTGTTCGTCCTGGGTGCTCAGGATTCCCGAGGGCCATTGTGAGCTCGTCATTCTCTCTGTCGGGAACGAACGTCCCTGCCTCCGTTTGGGCAATTAACTCCTCAAGCTTGGTGATCGGTACTCTCAGTTGTTCGTTCGTCCAAAAGCACTTCCCTGTTTCAGGGTGCAAGGTTCCCCCAACCCCGAAGAACCAATTCCTTGCACGCTCTGGCCAGTTCAATGTCCTTGGTACGATCCCTTTGTCAAGAAGGTCCTTTTCAGCCTTCTCCCACAACAGTCGGGCTTTGTGGTAGCCACCTGACCCCGTGCAATGGTGATGCTTCTTCTTTGCAGCATTTAGTTTGTTTATCGCTGACATCTTCTTACTCTTCTCCGATGTCTTGTGGGCCACAAATGCGGGCCACTGTTCTCTTATCTTCTCAAATCGGCCGGTGAATGTTGGAGTCTTCTCTTTGTCGACAAACGTTGTTTCTTAACTCATTCTTCCACCTCCTGAATAGCTCTGCCATCTTCTTAAGAGCATGAGTCTTGATCTTTTGCTCTGTAACTGGTTTTTCCGGACGCTCCTCTTCCAGTAGGGTGAAATTTGCCTTCAGCGCGGTCCAAAGATCATCTTTCTGTCTATCGGTGACAAAAGACACTTCAGGGTCTCCGGCCTTCGGCTTATTCCATTGCTGGATGCTGATCGGGATCATGTCCCTAACAAGAACCCCGCACTGAGCAGAAAATGCATCTTTGGTCCGGCTGGGTTCAATCGGTTGGCCATCTCTATTGATGTCGGTGATCGTGAACCTTTCATCCGGGCGCAAATTTTTCTTTGGGCCTCATCTCGTTACTGAAGTTTGGCTCGATCTGGATACGGAGGGCTAGAAAAGAAGAAAGAAGAGAGTTAATTTGTGTACACAGTCCAAAACAATTAATGCATCAATTAGCTAGTCAGCACAGGCTTAATTATTATATATACCTCGCCGGACTTTCCAACAACTCCTTCCTCCGTTCGCTCACAGGAGCCATCATAAGCATGTCCTTCCACCTCCATTGTCCGATCATCGGAGCCTGCTTCACCCTCTTCTTCCAGACCATCGGTGTCGTTCAGAAATTGGAAGACATCACCTCCTACCCGGACGATGTCGCCCACCAACAACGGTCCTTCGCGGATGATTTCCCCCAACATCTCTTCTTGTTCTAAGTTTCTTTGACGACCGTCCATAGTTTCTGCAAAATATTAATTACAACATGACACTTAATATACAAACATGATATATATAGCATGGATATATTAGTGTGCCAAACATACAAGTTTTGCCGAAAAACATGGGGGCATGTGTTGACACCAGTTTTTGGCACGACAATAAATCTATATAAGATGGCGCCCTGAGCCAAACATGGGGGCATGATGAAGCCATGGATTTCTTCAATACTTTCGCACAAGGCACTACCCTAGTTCCCGACTATCGACCCCTCGGTGACCCTCGACCCTCTACCCTAGTTCCCGACCATCGACCCCTCGGTGACCCTCGACCCTTTACCCCTTTACCCTCTACCCTAGTTCCCGACCATCGACCCCTCGGTGACCCTCGACCCTCGACCCTTTACCCTAAATTTGGGTGGCCTTGGCGACGCTTTACAAATGGTGTTTTGGCTCTTGAGAGTCCGGTACTTCTAAAGTTATTCAAATTGCTCAAGTTTGTATACACCATTATTGCAACAATGAATACATAAATCTTTTTTCAATTTTTCAACATTTGTAAAGTACATAAGTTTCTGGAATTTCTGATTTAAATTAAATCATTTAAGCTTTATTGTGTCATGCATGCGTCATGCTGACGCAGGGGGGGTTGACTGGTCCAACTGACCAGTGGGGCCCTCTGGTCAGTGACTGGGTCTTAATCCGTCTGGTTTAATTAGGCATTATGGCCCACATGTCAGTGGCTTGGGGGGGGGTTAGCAGGGGGATTAGGGGCTGGCCGGCGGCATGACGCCAGTGCCACTGTGTGCGGCGGCGCCCTCCCGGAGTCGAGCTCCCGGGCACGGGGAGGCCGGGGAAGGCACCGGCCCGCAGGTAGCCCGCGACCACGGCGACGAGCCCGGCAGTGGCCGGAGCTCTGTCCACGGCGGGAAGGCGAAGGAGAGCGCGGGGAGGAGCGCTGGGAGGGGGAAACGAGGCGGTGGCTCACCCAGAACGCAACGACAACGGGCACGGGCGATGGCGACGGCGACGGAGGGGGCGGCAGGCGGCGTCGGGGCAGCCTGACGGCGTCGGTGTCGTCTTCGGCGTCGTCGGGGGCGGCGGGCGGCGTCGGGGCAGCCTGACGGCGTCAGTGTCGTCTCCGGCGGGTGCGACGGGGGCGGCGGGCGGAGGTTGGGCAGCCTGGCGGCGTCGGTTTCGTCTCCTGCGTCGTCGGGGGAAATGGCGAGATTTAGAACTGAAAATTTACAAGTGCCATTTATATACCCAGAGTATTGGTACCGGTTCTTGCAAACAACCGGGACCAATGCCCCCCTTTAGTACCGGTTGATCACACCAACCGGGACCAAAGGTTTTTTTCAGCAGCCGAAAAGGCGGCAAACAGAGACCTTTGGTTCCGGTTGGTGCCACCAACCGGGACTAAAGGGGGGCATTGGTCTCGGTTGGTGGCACGAACCGGTACCAATGCTCCCCTTTAGTTCCGGTTTGTGCCACCAACCGGAACCAAACGCCTTGCGCCGCGGAGCAGTGGGATGTTTAGTCCCACCTCGCTAGTCGAGGGAGCGCTCGAGCGGTTTATAAGCGCTGCTGCGCGTACCGTCTCGAGCTCCTCTCAACTGCAGGCTTCCGGGCCTAATTTGCTACTACTTGCCTGTGGGCCTATTGGGCCTATTGCGGGCCTGAATCCTGGCCCATGGTTGGGTTTCTAGTCGTATTCAGGCCGTGGTGGCCCAATAGGTGGCATTTTTTTTTCTTTTTTCCAGTTTTTTGTTTTCTTTTTTGCTTTATTTAATTTTACAGTTTCTAGCACTACAAATGAACTCCGAAAATGTTGAAACTTGGCATGGTATCATCATTTGACCCACATAGCATGTGCTAAAAAGTTGAGAGGGTTATGGCAAAAACTGGATGGTGGCGGTGCCGCGGAAGGGGAAGACTTCGCGAGAAGAGAAATAGTGGAGGTTGGCTTTGCGCGTGCTTTTAACCTCACCTGGGTCTGAATCCCACCAATCAGGAAGAAGTACACGGATCGCGTGTTTCTTTTAAGCGCTTGTGAGTCATTGGATCCAGCTTGTGAGTCGTTGGATCTGGGAACCGGCCTGTACACAGTTAAGGTCTCGCGCTAGTACCGGTTTGTGCTAGCAACCGGGGCTAAAGAGGCACACGACCCCTATATATATCCCACCTCTCGGACACTCGGTGTGTACGAATACAAATCATTCGGATTGGCCTGCATACGCCCAACGGTGCATTTGATGTGCGGGCACTCACGAGCCACAGTTGGGCTGTATGCAGGCGAAACCGTGTGTTTTGTTGATATATCTAGAAATCCTTCAGTTCATCGACCGAATACAAATCATTCGGATTGGCCTGCATACGCCCAACGGTGCATTTGATGTGCGGGAACTCACGAGCCACAGTTGGGCTGTATGCAGGCGAAACCGTGTGTATTGTTGATATATCTAGAAATCCTTCAGTTCATCGACCAAATACAAATCATTCGGATTGGCCTGCATACGCCCAATGGTGCATTTGATGTGCGGGCACTCACGAGCCACAGTTGGGCTGTATGCAGGCGAAACCGTGTGTTTTGTTGATATATCTAGAAATCCTTCAGTTCATCGACCAAATACAAATCATTCGGATTCCATGCATATAACCCGACGGTGCATTTGATATGCGGGCACTCACCAGCCACAGTCGGGCTGTATGCAGGAGAACCGTGTGTTTTGTTGATCTATCTACAAAGGGATTTCATTTTTTGAACTTATTTGAAATCCAGACTTTTTGTGTGTTCAAAATGAACCATTCAAAGCCACATCATCTATTTTCAACCCTTTCTGACTTCATCTATCTTCACTTTTTCTTCGCTTGTGTCCTTTGCTTATTGCGCCGTAACCATGGATATTCTTCATCGCTTAACAGGGTGCTTGGATCAGCCTTGACTTTGAAGGGAGGAATTTCATGAAACTTTTCATAATCTTCAGACATGTCCGTCTTGCCCTCCAATCCCACGATGTCTCTTTTTCCTGAAAGAACTATGTGGCGCTTTGGCTCATCGTATGATGTATTCGCTTCCATATCTTTTCTTTTTCTCGGTTTGGTACACATGTCCTTCACATAGAAAACCTGCGCCACATCATTGGCTAAGACGAATGGTTCGTCTGTGTACCCAAGATTGTTTAGATCCACTGTTGTCATTCCGTACTGTGGGTCTACCTGTACCCCGCCTCCTGACAGATTGACCCATTTGCACTTAAACAAAGGGACCTTAAAATCATGTCCGTAGTCAAGTTCCCATATGTCCACTATGTAACCATAATATGTGTCCTTTCCCCTCTTGGTTGCTGCATCAAAGCGGACACCGCTTCTTTGGTTGGTGCTCTTTTGATCTTGGGCGATCGTGTAAAATGTATTCCCATTTATCTCGTATCCTTTGTATGTCAATACAGTTGAAGATGGTCCCCTGGACAACGAGAACAACTCATCAGAAACAGTGTTGTCACCTCTGACACGTGTTTCCAACCAATCGCCGAAAGTCCTGATGTGTTCATGTGTAATCCAGTCGTCACACTCCTCTGGGTGTTTGGAGCTCATACTGTTCTTGTGTTCATCGACATACGGGGCCACCAAGATAGAGTTCTGTAGAACTGTGTAGTGTGCTTGAGACCAAGAATGTCCGTCCCTGCATATTATTGAGTCCCTTCCAATCGTGCCTTTTCCAGTCAGTCTCCCCTCATACCGCGATTCAGGTAGACCAATCTTCTTAAGCCCAGGAATGAAGTCGACACAAAACCCAATGACATCCTCTGTTTGATGGCCCATGGAGATGCTTCCTTCTGGCCTAGCGCGGTTACGGACATATTTCTTTAGAACTCCCATGAACCTCTCAAAGGGGAACATATTGTGTAGAAATACGGGGCCCAGAATGAAAATCTCGTCGACTAGATGAACTAGGACGTGCGTCATGATATTGAAGAAAGATGGTGGGAACACCAGCTCGAAACTGACAAGACATTGCGCCACATCACTCCTTAGCCTTGGTAGGATTTCTGGATCGATCACCTTCTGAGAGATTGCATTGAGGAATGCACATAGCTTAACAATGGCTAATCGAACGTTTTCTGGTAGGAGCCCCCTCAATGCAACCGGAAGCAGTTGTGTCATAATCACGTGGCAGTCATGAGACTTTAGGTTCTGAAACTTTTTCTCGGCCATATTTATTATTCCCTTTATATTCGACGATAAGCCAGACGGGACCTTCATACTGAGCAGGCATTCAAAGAAGATTTCCTTCTCTTCTTTGGTAAGAGCGTAGCTGGAAGGACCTTCATACTGCTTTGGAGGCATGCCGTCTTTTTTGTGCAAACGTTGCAGGTCCTCCCGTGCCTCTGGTGTATCTTTTGTCTTCCCATACACGCCCAAGAAGCCTAGCAGGTTCACGCAAAGGTTCTTCATCACGTGCATCACGTCGATTGAAGATCGGACATCTAGGTGTTTCCAGTAGGGTAGGTCCCAAAATATAGATTTCTTCTTCCACATGGGTGCGCGTCCCTCGTCATCATTCGGAACAGATAGTCCGCCGGGACCCTTTCCAAATATTACGTGTAAATCATTGACCATAGCAAGTACGTGATCACCGGTACGCATGACGGGCTTATTCCGGTGATCTGCCTCGCCTTTGAAATGCTTGCCTTTCTTACGACATTGATGGTTGGTCGGAAGAAATCGAAGATGCCCCAGGTACACATTCTTCCTGCATTTGTCCAGGTATATACTTTCGGTGTCAGCTAAACAGTGCGTGCATGCGTGGTATCCCTTGTTTGTCTGTCCTGAAAGGTTACTGAGATCAGGCCAACCATTGATGGTTACAAACAGCAACGCATGCAGGTCAAATTCCTCCTGTTTGTGCTCATCCCACACATGTACACCGTTTCCATTCCACAGCTGTAAAAGTTCTTCAACTAATGGCCTTAGGTACACATCAATGTCGTTTCCGGGTTGCTTAGGGCCTTGGATGAGAACTGGCATCATAATGAACTTCCGCTTCATGCACACCCAAGGAGGAAGGTTATACATACATAGAGTCACGGGCCAGGTGCTGTGATTGCTCCTCTGCTCCCCGAAAGGATTAATGCCATCTGCGCTTAAACCAAACCATACGTTCCTTGGGTCATCTCCAAACTCATCCCGGTACTTTCTCTCGATTTTTCTCCACTGCGACCCATCAGCGGGGTGTCTCAAATTCTCGTCTTTCTTACGGTCTTCATTGTGCCATCGCATCAACTTGGCATGCTCTTTGGTCATGAACAGACGTTTCAACCGTGGTATTATAGGAGCATACCACATCACTTTGGCAGGAACCCTCTTCCTGGGGGGCTCGCCGTCAACATCACCAGGGTCATCTCGTCTGATCTTATACCGCAATGCACCGCATACCGGGCATGCGTTCAAATCCTCGTACGCACCGCGGTAGAGGATGTAGTCATTAGGGCATGCATGTATCTTCTGCACCTCCAATCCTAGAGGGCATACGACCTTCTTTGCTGCGTACGTACTATCGGGCAATTCGTTATCCTTTGGAAGCCTCTTCTTAAATATTTTCAGTACATCCTCAAATCCCTTGTCAGGTATACCATACTTTGCCTTCCACTGCAGCAATTCTAGTACGGTATCGAGCTTTGTGTTGCCATCTTCGCAATTGGGGTACAACCCTTTTTTGTGATCCTCTAACATCCGATCAACAATGACCCGGAGGAGATCATCATCAGGCACATCGTCTGGTTCCTCTTGATCTTCAGCTTCCCCCGTTGCAGCATCACCGTATTCAGGGGGCACATAGTTTTCATCGTACTCTTCTTCTTCGTCGTCTTCCATCGTAACCCCTATTTCTCCGTGCTTGGTCCAAACATTATAGTGTGGCATGAATCCCTTATAAAGCAGGTGGGCGTGAATGGTTTTCCGGTCAGAGTAAGACTTCGTATTCCCACATATAGAGCATGGACAACACATAAAACCATTCTTCTTGTTTGCCTCAGCCACTTCGAGAAAATCATGCACGCCCTCAATGTACTCGGAGGTGTGTCTGTCACCATACATCCATTGCCGGTTCATCTGCGTGCATTAAGTGTGTCAAAAACCATTATTACAGAACATCATGAATATATAAGTGACCAAATTAATAGAAGTTTATCATCACATTAAAACCAAAGTACATACATAGTTCTCATTGAACAACATATAGCTCTCCAGAGCATCTAATTAAACCATACATTGAAACTATGTAAAACATTTCAATGCAACAACAAATGCGATCATAATTGCAACCAAGGTAACAATTGATCCAACGGCATAATGATACCAAGCCTCGCTATGAATGGCATATTTTCTAAACTTTCTAATCTTCAAGCGCATTGCATCCATCTTGATCTTGTGACCTTCTACGAGATCCGCAACATGCAACTCCAATATCATCTTCTCTTCTTCAACTCTTTTTAATTTTTCTTTTAAATACTCGTTTTCTTCTTCAACTAAATTTAACCTCTCGACAAGAGGGTCGTATGTAATATCCGGTTCACATACCTCCTAGATAAATACATCTATGTCAAGTTGGTGTCGGCATAATTACCATAAACACTAAATGAAACAAATAGTTATAAAAGATAATATATACCACATCCGAATCATAGAGAGGACGAGGGCCGACGGGGGCGGATACCAAAACCATCGCACTATATAATAACAAGCAATAATACAAGTAAGAAAATTAGAAAATTATCTATCTAATCATACAAGTAAGAATTTTTTTCTTTTATAAAGAAGATAAGAACAAGAGGCTCACCACGGTGGTGCCGGCGAAGAGATCAGCGCGGGCGATCGACGATGGTGAAGACGGGGATGGGACGTGACGGACCGCTAAATCTAGACAAATCTTAATAAAAAAGGAGCTTGGAAGTCGAGTTTGGAGAGGAGAAAGCTTAAGTAGTGTGGCTCGGGCATTTCATCGAACACCTCATGTGCATAAGAGGTGAGCTAGAGCACCACAAAGCCCTCCGCTTGCCCTCCTCGAAAAAACATAGAACCAGTGGAGTGCTCTGCTCGCCGGCGAGGGGTATATATAGCCAAATCATTAGTTCCGGTTTGTGGCTGGAACCAGTACTAATGGCCAGCCTTTCGTCCCAGGTTGAGCCACAAACCGGGACTAGTGGTTGTGGGCCAGGAGCGAGGCCCATTGGTCCCGGTTCTTGTCTAGAACCAGGACATATGCCCCCAGACGAACCGAGACCAATGCTCCACGAGGCCCGGCCGGGCCCCGGGCGCACGAACCGGGACGTATGACCCCCATGGGTTCCGGTTCGTGGCACAACCGGGACAAATCGGCTGGAGAGGCCTGAACCAAAGCCCTGTTTTCTACTAGTGATACACTCCTCCTCGGGGTACCTGTCTCTTTGTGAACCTCCTGATTAGATTGAGAGTTACCGATAATAAGTGCATGAGTTCTTCGGACTAATGTGAGTATTTGAAAGTTGACACTTCCACTCACCTATACTTTTTCTAGCCTCTTCAGTACCGTGCATTGCTCTTTCTCACCTCGAGAGTTGGCGCATACTTCGCCGGTGCATCCAAACCCTTGGCACGATACGCTCTGTCATCATAAGCCTCCTTATATCTTTCCTCAAAACAACCACCATACCTACCTACAAGGCATTTCCATAGCCTTTCCGAGATACATTGCCATGCAACATCCACCTTCTCATGACTTGATCTTCATGTCATGCATGCTCCTTGCTTGATCGATGAGCCGCATGCTAGTTGGGCCTTGCCCTAATCATTGCTACATGCCGCGCTAGTATCATTGCATATCCTGCTATCCTGGCAGAGGCATACATTTGCATCATGATAGTTACATTTTCTTTATGTGAGTACCTTTGTAAAGTGTGAAAGATCTCCTATATTCTTGTAAAATATAGAGTTTTGCCCCTAAAGTGAGGAAAAGATCCCAAAGAGGACAAAATCAAAAGATCCCAAAGAGGACAAATGAGAGTTAAATAGAAAGAGCCATTGAGGCCACCAAAAAAATAAAAATAAAAAGAGAAAAAGAGAAAAAAAATAAAAAGAGAGAAGGGGCATACTACTATTTCTTTTGAGAGATCCACACTAGTACTTCATCTCCTATCCCTGTACTCCATAGAGATCATCATCATGCATATAGCTTGTGGGGACCCTTCACACTATAGAACATGGCTTGTATATTCCAACGATGAGCCTCCTCAAACGAGATCTAGGTCTTCTTGAGCAAGCAAGTTAGATGCACCCCCACTAGTTCCCTTGGAGAGCTTTTAGCTCACATGTGCATCCGTTGTATGGCAATCCCTACTCCTCACATCATATCTATCATATGACCTTATCTCGCCTATGATTGTCCTCATTGATGTGAGCCTTTCACACCTTTTTTTCTTCCTCCTCCACCTTCTTTCTGTTTCGCCTTTTAGGTGTCAACTTTATTGCTCACGCTCATCCATTGCATGAGTGCTCAAAATATCGAAAGGGAGTGGATCAGTTTGACTTGTACCTGGCTAGTGGTCTGGGGACGAGTCCAGATAAGAATCCAAAGGAGATCAAGTGTGAAACTTTAGTAGATAGTTGTTCTCAACAATCTATTTTTTCTCTCGTATTTCCCTATCCCTTGCTTGCATGCAAACACCATCTGGAGACATTCGAGTCGCGGACAGTGAGAGCTCTTGCACCTTTTGTTCTTTTGTTGCTTGTGTCAATGCTAATACAGACTCTTGCTTGTTAAGACTTGAATTGAATTGCATGCTTTGATTACTTTACTTAAAAGTCCTTTTATGGTTGTGTGGCATGTCACCACAGAAATTATGCTTGTTATCATTTACCTACTCGAGGACGAGCAGGAATTAAGCTTGGGGATGTTGATACGTCCCAAACGTATCTATAATTTCTGCTTGTTCCATGCATGTTTTGTGTGACTTTGCCATGTTTTCCTTGAACTTTCATACACTTTTGAACCTATTTGGACTAACCTATTAACTCAGTGCACCCAGTTGCCAGTTTCTGTTTTCTGCTGTTTTTGTATTTCAGGTTTTCCGGCCATTAAAAGTGCTCCAAAAATTCCGGGAAAAATATATAAAAAAATCAGCGCAACAGAACCTTTCGGAATCACCAAGAGAGGGAAGGGGGGCCACCACCAGGCAGCCAGGAGGGCAGGTGGCGCGGCCCCACCCTGGGCCGCGCCAGGCACCCTTCTGACTTCCTCGTGGGTCCCCTCGACGCCCCCCTTCGCCTATATTTACCCCTCGGGGTGGAAACCCCTAATAAGGACTCTTTCGCGATCTCGCCTCTGTTCCGCCGCCGCCGCCGTTTCTAGATCGGGGCTTCCTGGAGAAGCTGCTCCGGCACCCTGCCGGAAGAAGCTACCCCCTCCGGGAGACCCTCCATAGCCATGGACGCCTCCCGTATGTACCGTGAGTAGTTTCCCTTGGACCATGGGTCCGTGACCAGTCGCTATGTGATCTATCTCTCCCCCTTTTGTGCTTCCACTTTCGAGTCGTCGTGAGCTGCCTCACATGATCGAGGCATCTATGTAATTTCTGCTGTTGCTATGCTGAGTTTGTTGGGATCTGATGGATTATGAGACTATGTTCAGATTGTGATGAGTAATATATTTGGTTCTTCTCTTTTATATTTTTGTTCTTGAGTAAATTCTTGCATGTTCTCCGTTGCGGTATTTGCTTTGGCCAAGTATTTTATTTGCAACTCCAAGAGAGAGCATTATGCTCGATTGTGGGTTCAACCCCTTGATGTCTAGCTTGAGTGACAAAAACATGAGACTAGGGGATGTGTTGTTGCCACCAGGGATAAAACAACGGTGCTTGTACCTGCGGGTGCAAGGATTGTTTACTTTACGCATAGTTCTTTTAATGCAGTTGTCTGTTGCTTTGAGTTTACACTTTGGGTGGGATTCGCAACTTAATACCGGCGAGATGTTCTGGATAGATATCTCAAGGTGGATCAGTCGTAGTAGATGCAGATGGATTTCGGTCTACTTACTTTGGCGTACTGCCCATTGCTTTTGAGCCCTTCCTTTCTTTGCAGCATAGTTAGCATTGCGGTGCCTTCATAATACTGTCAATTGCCCAACTGTGATTCGTTTACCTCGCTAGAACTTTTATCGTCTTTTGGGAGAGAGACATCACTAGTGAAAATCACGGGACCCCGGTCCATCTTCATATCACTGTTTACACCCTTATTACTTTCAGTCTTTACTTTCAGTTGCCACTATTATTATCTCTTGCGTTGATCCTTTGTAAACAGCAAGGCCGGAGGAATTGACAACTCCTCTGTACTCGTTGGGAGCAAAGTTATTTGTATCTCTGTGCAGGTCCAGGTGAAGCTAGCATCCTCGGCGCCATTGTTCACTTTACCACCTTCTTGTATCCTTCGGAGTCCTATGGGAGACAAACCTTGGTATCTTTGCCAAGGGAAAACTTTCCGCTGCACTATATCTCACTCTGCACTTGGGGTAACCAACGAGGCTTGAAGAGTATTAACACTCTCTTGCCATCAACTGGACGATGAAACAAAAGAAAATCCAAACAAACCTGCTTCAGCAAAGAAGACAAGACCGCTTCCCGGCTATCACACCGTAATCCCACGTGTAGTTAGTGCGTACGGACCAACGGGTCTCTCAAGTCATCCACCGAACCATTTAGCATTTTAATTAACTTGCGTGACAACCATTATCGTTGCCTCGACTTAACTGACCCGCGGACAACGACAGCAGTCAGGACCACCAGTACATCGGTGCCTTCCCTGTCTTCCCACCAAGTCTCTGCGGTTACCAACAAGGTGAACCGACTCCTTACCTTATCTCGCATGTGCTCTTGGTAGAGCTCGACTTTTCGTAGTTTGGTAACTCTCGCGAGATACGAGCAGGGGCCAAGCACGCCAGTAACGTCGGTCGTACCCTCCCTGTCATTCCCGATGCAATACCGCTCGCGGGCACCGTTGGGTCTCCCGACTCTTACCTTTAAGGACAACCGTTGCTTAGGTACCTAGAGAGGCTATACAGAGTCAGCAACGAGTGGAGTACGAGGATTACTCCTCGGTAGCTCCACTTGTTGGTGGCTCCGCAGAGCCGAGCTAGGGGGCCTTAGGCGGTGTCTGCATTGTACCGTACCTATTATAGTTAATATATCGTATATGTGTCACTCCCCTGAGTGATCACGACCCTGCTATCTAATCCTAGCTAACAATGCGCAGGGCTCACTGCTGAATATACTATATATTTATAAGGCAGCATAGGATAAAGGAAGGTACATCAAGGGGCGACAAAAAATGGCTATGAAATTGAATAGGTAAGAAACATAGCAGCAGCAGTAACAATGGCCAGTGCAAGAAAAGTATGGAAAGATAGGCGATATCTGGGGAAGAGAATGGCTCTACTTGCCTGGAAGCTTAGTAGTAGTGGTACGGTCGTCGACGACGTAGTCGAACACAGGGGCATCGGCAGCGGTCGTCGAGACTATCGGACAATAAGAGAGGGGGAGGAAACAATAAATACACAGCAATAATAGCAATACAAATACAAGACATGGCAAACGCATTGTTGGCCATGTTCTAACGTAGTGTTAAGTATTTTTAGGCGGGGCAGGAGTTTATCCGGGAATGACTCATCAGTACCAGTTGATTATCGGAAAGATGACCCGAAGGGGAAAGGTTCCATGTCGGAGGTGTCGTGGACATCCAAAAAACGTGTGGATGGTGTAACCGTGCTAGTTGAAACAATCCGAACAACTTTCGTGTTCAGAATAAATTCATCCGGATACTTTGACAGTACCGGACAAATCATCGGACAGACGGTCCGGAGGGGGACGGTTCGATGTTCGGTATGTTAGAGGGGTGTGGTTTGTATACGGATAGCGTATCCGTATTCGTTATATTTTTCTGATCAATTTTCATGTATAAAGTTTTTGAATCTGACTTACGGTTTAAAAGATATTCAAATTCAAAGTTTAAATCATTTTAAATCAATTTCTGGATTTTCTTTTATTATTTAAATAACATTATCCAAAACAGTGCATTTGACCAGTCAACTAACAGAGGGGACCCATCTGTCTGCCTCTGGTATTAATAATTCATTTAATTTAATCTAAATAACCACTGGGCCCACATGTCAGCCACACAATGGGTTATAGGCCCACTGTCATAGACTAATTCTTTAACTAATTCATTTCATTTAACTAAATAGCAAGGGGGTCCACCTGTCATTCACAGGGGGGGGGGTTACTCTCCTCTAAACTAATCATCGGTTTAATTAGGGGCACAAGGCCCATCTGTAAGACACCCAGGGGGGTTAGCGGCAGCCCATGCCCACGCCGGCGAGAGGGGGCACGACGAGGCCGTCCGGAGAGGCGGAAAACGGCAGCGGAGGGGGGGGGGGGGTGATGGCAAGAGGGTGTTAATACACTTCAAGCCTCGTTGGTTACCCCAAGTGCAGGGTGAGATATAGTGCAGGGGCAAGTTTTCCCTTGGCAAAGATACCAAGGTTTGTGTCCCGTAGGACTCCGAAGGATACAAGAAGGTGGTGAAGTGAACAATGGCGCCGAGGTTGCTAACTTCACCTGGACCTGCACACAGATACAAATAACTTTTCTCCCAACGAGTACAGAGGAGTTGTCAATTCCTCCGGCCTTGCTATTTACAAAGGATCAACTCAAGAGATAATGATAGTGGCAACTGAAAGTAAAGACTGAAAGTAAAATAAGGGTGTAAACAGTGATGTGAAGATGGACCGGGGTCCCGTGATTTTCACTAGTGATGTCTCTCTCCCAAAAGACGATAAAAGTGCTAGCGAGGTAAACAAATCACAACTAGGAAATTGATAGAATTATGAAGGCAACGCAATGCTAACTATGCTGCAAAGAAAGGAAGGGCTCAAAAGAAATGGGCAGTACGCCAAGGTAAGTAGACCGAAATCCAACTGCGTCTACTATGAATCATCCACCTTGAGATATTTATCCAGAACATCTTGCTGGTATTAAGTTGCGAATCCAACCCAAAGTGTAAAGTCAAAGCAACAGACAACTGCATTAAAATAACTTTGCGTAAAGTAAACAATCTTTGCAACCGCGGGTACAAGCACCGTTATTTTATCCCTGGTGGCAACAACACATCTGTCGGGGGATTGGTACCCGGGTAGGCTCACCCAAGCGAAAGCAACCTTTCAAGACAAGGATGGACCGATTGGGCTGCAGCTGGGCCGAGCTGGGCAGGCTTACGGCCGATTGATCCAAGGCAATCAGCCGTACCGAATGCCAGCGGTCGGCCCAGGCGCAACCGGGCCACCCTTTTTGTCACCAAGACGATTATCCGATTGGCCCGCAGCTGGGCCGAGGTGGGCATCAGCACGACCGATTGCCCAGAGCAATCGACCCTGCCGAGAACCACCAGTCGACCCAGGCGCAATCGGTATGACCTACTACCCCTGGAGAAGTTGACCCCGAGATCAGTCGAGGGTACAAGTACGAGGTCATAAATGCGCAATCCCGAGGGATCGGGGTGGCAGAGAAGCCAAGTCACATCGAAGATCTGGCAGAGATGCGGTGTCGACCTCTGCGCCGATTCCGCGGACAGGACGGCAAGACCGCACCTCCTAGCTCCACTGTTCACCATCATACCCTACGAGTCTACAGCATGGGCCGCCGCTCGTCGGGTCCGGATCACCCAGAGAGGAGCAGTCGGTGGGCCCTAGCCGATTAGAGGATGACCGCTGGGCCCAATCGGCAGTGAAGTTACCGATTTACCCCGGGCTCACGCTATAAGAGCCCGGGGTACCCCTCCTGCGTGGGGGACGATCCACACATTCGCACCATTACTCACAACTCACTCAGTTCATTCACTGCTATAAGTTACTCCTCAGGGAAGCAGGAGAGAGCCTTGCTCACGACGGCGCTCACCTTCCCCTGAGTAGATAGAGAAGCAGTTATTGTAGCTCAGTTCCATTGATATAGAAGAGACAAGCAGGAGTAGGGGTGTTATCTCTCCGGAGAGCCCCGAACCTGGGTACACCGTGGTGCCTGTCACCATGTCTGTGCCCAACCCGATTCCGGCACCATCGACATCTTCTTCCTCGCGTCTTCCCCTCACTTTAGCCATCCCCATGGCATCTGCCGTCACATATCGACGACAGTTGGCGCCCATCGTGGGGCAGACCGAGGCGTCGACTGGAGTAAAGATCCGGACGGGATTTTCCTCTGCATCAGGCGGTAGCCAAGCCTCTGGCCTAATTCTTAGGCGTGGGGCAATCGATTACGTGGTGGACTACTCGGCGCGGTACGGGGCCGGGGCACCCCTACCGCCCGGTGTGTCGCTGCAGGCCGGCAGTCATCGCCTCTTCATCAGCAGCTTCCCCGAGGCATATCCCAGGGAGATCCGCGTCTTCTCGTGCATCACGGATCCGCTCTCGACCAGGGGATGCAGTGCAACACCTGGCGGAGAGGATGGTTGTGTGCACACAGCCGTCATGATGGCGGGGGCATCTTCATCAAGCAATCGCGGCGCAGCGAGTGCGGCTAGGAGAGCCAAGGAGGCAGCGGAGGCTGCAGAGAGAGTCGGCACCAGTGCGTTGCGGGATGTGTTCTACACACCCGTGAACATGAATGGTGATCCCGATCAAGTGCACACTGAGCTGGAGACAGCACGTCTCGCTCTTGCTCGCAGGGCCGAGAAGGTGTTAGCAGAAGAGCGCAGGCTGGGAGATATCACAAGGGAGTACAATGCAGCACATGCGGGACCACGTCGGCCGATTGAGCCCGCGGTCTGAGAAGATTTGAGAAGCCGAGGTAGAGCAGTCAACCAGCAGCTGTCGGGAGCTGAGCAACCGGTGAGGCCGGCGAGGCCGGCGCAGCAGGCGCAACCTGCGCAGTCAGCGTTCGTCCAGAGGCCGACATATAGCACGCCGGACAAGAACCTGAGAGACGCCGAGCAGATAGCAATCGAGTTAGAAGAACTGGAAGGAGATGAATGGCGTGAGCAGATGCGCCGAATGCATGAGTTGCTGGCGGCTGCAAAGGAGCAGTAGCTGGTGGCAATGGAGAATCCGAAAGCAGGACCTGGGGCATCAAGAGGAACTGTGAGGCCGATGCCGGAAGCTAGCCAGCGACCGAATGCATCGCGCCAGAACAGGCACCAAGCGGCCCCATCTCGGCATGAGAGCAGGGTCAGAGGCAATTGATACATCCAAAACGTATCTATAATTTCTGCTTGCTCCATGCATGTTTTGTGTGATATTGCTATGATCTAGATACACTTTTGATCATATTTGTACTAACCTATTAACTCAGTGCACCCCAGTGCCAGTTCCTGTTTTTTGCTGTTTTTCTATTTCAGTTTTCCCCCATATAAAAAGTGCCAGAAAAATTCGGGAAAATTCAGATAAAAAATCAGCGTGACGGAAGCTTCGAGAAGAGCCCGGGAGGGGCCAGAGGGGAGCCACGGGGGCCCAGGCGGCCACCCGACGCGGCCCCACCCCTGGCCGCACCAGGGGGGCGCCTGGGGCCCTTGGCCCACCTCTGGCCGCCCCCTTCGCCTATTTATCCCCCGTCATGGGAAAACTCCAAAACGAGAACCCTATTCCGCGAACTCGCCTTTGTTCCGTCGCCGCCGCGCTTCCAAGATTGGGAGCCCCAGAAGACCTCTTCCCGGCACCCTGCCGGAGGGAGGATTGACCTCCGGGAGTCTCCTCTCCACCATGGATGCTCCCCGGATGTCTTGTGAGTAGTTTTCCTTGAACCATGGGTCCGTGATCAGTAGCTATGTGATGTTCTCCTCCCCTCTTTGATGTTCATTGTTTAGACCTCGTGAGCTGCCCTACATGATCGAGGCACCTTCGTAATATTTCTGCAATTGCTATGTTGAGTTTGATCGGATATGATGGATTATGAGATTATGTTCAGATTGTGATAGAGTAACATATTTGGTTTTTATCTCTTATATTGTTGTTCCTAAGTAATTCTTGCATGTTCTCCGTTGCTGTTTATTGCTTTGGCCAAGTAGTAGGTAGTGACTCCAAGAGGGAGCGTTGTGCTAGATTGTGGGTTCATGCCCCCCCGATGACATGCTTGAGTGACAGAAAGATGAGTCTAGGGGGTGTGTTGTTGCCACAAGGGGGAAAACAACGGTGCTTGTGACCGCGGTCACCAGGATTGTTTACTTTACGCAAAGTTCTTTTATTGCAGTTGTCTGTTGCTTTGGGTTTACACTTTGGGTGGGGCTCGCAACTTAATACCAGCGAGATGTTCTGGATAGATATCTCAAGGTGGATGATTAGTAGTAGATGCAGATGGATTTCGGTCTACTTATTTTGGCGTACTGCCCGTGCTTTTGAACCTCTTCCTTTCTTTTGTAGCATAGTTAGCATTGCGATGCGTTCATAATCCTGTCAATTGCCCTTCTGTAATTTGTTTACCTCGCATAGCAGTTTTATCTTCTTTTGGGAGAGAGACATCACTAGCGAACATCACGTATCCCGGTCCATATCCTCATTACTGTTTCCAAGCTATCTTTACTTTTCTGCTTTTACTTGCTATCATTATCCCTTGTGTTTTACCCTTTGTGAACAACAAGACCGGAGAAATTGACAACCTCTCTGAACTTCGTTGGGAATAAAGTTATCTGTGTCTGTGTGCAGTTCCACGTCAGTCGCACCGCTGACACCTACTTATCATATCCGGAGTCCTACGGGAGACAAACCTTGGTATCTTCACCGAGGGAAACTCGCTGCTGCACTGCATCACGCCTTCCACTTGGGGCTCACCAACGAAGGACGAGAAGCCGCTAAGCAAGAGAATTTCTGGCGCCGTTGCCGGGGAACTCCAAGTGCTAAATAGGGGAGTTGCACACTACCCTTTACCTTTGTTTTTTAGTCTTGTTAGTTTATCTTTCAGTTTTTATCTTTGTGTCTTTCATCAAAATTTACAAAAAATTTATTTATCTGGCTAGTTGTCATTATGTCTGGCTTTCTGCCTTTGTTGAGAGAGAGGTTCTCACCTTTAAACAAAAAGGTGGAGAAAGTTTAAAAGATGCTTGGTATAGAATTAATGATTCTCAAAAAAGAGCCACCAAGAAGCAATCCACTACTATCCTGCTTAGAAATTTTTATGTCGGGATTAATCCTTGGAATAGGTTCATATTAGATACTGCTATCAATGGGAATTTTATAGAAGCCCCGACTTGGGAGTCTCTTAATGTTATTGAAAATCTTGTTGGGAATATCCCTATTGTTAGCATACAAGAAGATATAACTCTATCTCACATTATGAAGAAACTTGAAAAGATAGAGTTAGAAATACCAAGTATAACTAGGATAAATGAGTTGGATAGAAAGATTCAAGGGAATTTGAATAGGCTTGATAGCTCCATGCTTAAAATTATCAAAACTTTGGAGGTCATCAAATCCCGTGATACGGATCTTTCTAGGATAGATAAGATTGAGGAAATCATTAATACTATAGGAACTACTTTCTCCTCAATCAAACCAAAAAAGGTAGAGACTTCGGCAAGAATGGAACCTAAGTTCAATTATGTCCCTAAGGTTCCCCGACCTAAAAATAAACCACCTATTGCCAAAGAAGTTGAAACCGTGAAAACTTTGGAAGAAATACCTCTCTTTGATAATTTTATAAATGAATCTTCCATTGATTTTCCGCCTTTTGGTTTTCTCCCTAGAAGTATCTTCATTAGGCCTTTATTTAAAAGACCTTTTAAGACTAGTTGTACAATTGAAGAGCTTTTTGATGATCTTGATAATGATTCGATTGCTACAACTTGATCTTTTTGTATCATGCCTAGCTAATGGCTTTAAAGAAGCGCTTTCGGGAGGCAGCCCGCAACGAATTTAGGTTTTTTCTTTTTGCTTTTTGTTGTGTCTTGATGATTCTTACTACTGTAGCAACATCATTGTATCTTTATTTTTCAACTTTGTGCCAAGTTATAGCCTCTTACGGAAGGGAAGTAAAAGTTGTGACATGCTGTCCAGAAAACAGATTCTGTCCTCGTGACCATAAATATTCCAGAAAAATCCCAGTTCATATTTTTGAGCTGAATTTTTTACACACTATGCTCTATACAATGACGAAATTTCTGTATGTTCTGAGTTTTTTGATTTGAGTTGCATAAGTACCCCTAAAAAATTCTTTACTATCTGCTGTTCTGTTTTTCACAGATTCTGCCACGTTTTGTCTCTCCTAACTTTTGCAAACCTTAAGCTTGATTTTTTTTTGCAAAAACTTTTTGGCACTATTGAGAAACAGTAGCTCTTCAAGAATATCTTTATATCCAGTGGAGAAAAATTATTTATTAAGGGTACTAACCTCTCTAATCAGCTTATGATGAGTTATGTATGAAGGGAGTTTTCAAGTGTGCGATGGAAGATGATGGAAGAAGATCCAGGAGTGTCAAGCGCTCAAGCTTGGGGATGCCCCCATGCATCCCCAACAAATATTCAAGAAGACTCAAGCGTCTAAGCTTGGGGATGCCCTCGTGCATCCCCTTCTCCATCAACAAATCATCAGTTCGTCCTTCGTCTCACTATATTTTTATCACTTCATGTGTTATGTGCTATGCTTGGAGCGTCTCGCTCTTAGGTTTTGTTTTTAGTTTTCTTTAGCTTTTCTTGCTGTTCATAAAAATTTAGATCCCTTCTTACTTTGTGTGGGAGAGAAACACGCTCCACTTTCAAAATCTAGAACACATCATAGGATTCTTCATGCCTATCTTTTTGCTGTTGTGTGTTCTTTATCTTTTCATAGCTACTGCCATGATTAGTTTTAGTCTTAGTTTGTCTTTAGCAAGAGCCTTGGCTTTTGTTTAGTTTGTTGCTGAAACTCTTTTTAGTTTTCATGTTTATCTTGTTAAAGAGAGTTGGTTGTTGCACTGAGTTGTGTTTTGTCTTGAACGTAGGTGATTAAGGTTGCTATTTAATTTTAGTAGTAGCTTGCATTAGTTTTGAGGTATTGTTATGAGTAATGTTTGGACATGTGGTGTCAAGAGCTCTAGCCTATTAGTGATAGGCGTCGTCTTTTGGGAAATCCGTGTTTATTTTCAAAACCTACAAAACTAGTTGAGAACTCTAGCTACTAGATGGATCACTACTCTTCTGAGGGGTCGAATATCAGAGAACACTCACGTACCATGAGTCGAGGATGCGCAAGGATAACCAAACTCCCATACACTCCTCCTCGGGGTACTTGTCTCTTTGTGAACCTCCTCATTAGATTGAGAGTTACCGATAATAAGTGCATGAGTTCTTTGGACTAATGTAAGTATTGAGAGTTGACACTTCCACCTTCCCATATTTTGCTAGCCTTTCCCGTGCCGTGCATTACCTTCTTCTCACTCCGAGAGTTGGTGTCCACCTTCGCCGGTACATCCAAACCCTTGGCATGATACGCTCTGTCATCATAAGCCTCCCTTTATCTTTCCTCAAAACAGACACCATACCTATCTATCAAGGCATTTCCATAGCCTTTCCGAGTTACATTTCCATGCAACTTCCACCTCTTCATGACTTGATCTTCATGTCTTACATGTTCCTGCTACAATGGCAGAGGCATACATTGCATACATCATGATAGTTACATCTTCTTTATGATTTTGAGTACCTTGTAAAGTGTGAAATATCTCCTTTACCTTCTTGTAAAATAGAGTGTTGCCCTTAAGTGAGGAAAAGATCCCGAAGTGGACACATTAAAAGATCCCAAAGAGGACAAATGAGAGTTAAATAAAAAGAGCCATTGAGGCCACCAAAAAATACAAAAAAAGAGAAAAAAGAGAAAAATAAATAAAAAGAGAGAAAGGGGCAACACTACTATCCTTTTGAGAGATCCACACTAGTACTCCCTTTATATCCTTGTACTCCATAGAGATGATCTTTATACATATACTTTGGAGAGCTTCCTAGCTCGTATGTGCACCCGTTGCATGGCAATCCCTACTCCTCACATCATATCTATCATTTGGCATCTCTTGCCTATGATTGTCCTCATTGATGTGAGCCTTTCTCATCCTTTTTGTCTTCCTCCTCCACCATATTTCTCTCTTTGTCATCCTAAGTGTCAACTTTCATGCTTACGCTCATCCATTGCATGAGTGCTCAAAATATCGAAAAGGAGTGGATCAAATTGACTTGTACCTGGCTAGTGGTCTGGGGACGAG
The DNA here is from genome assembly GCA_950022295.1 of Bromus sterilis. NCBI lineage: Eukaryota > Viridiplantae > Streptophyta > Magnoliopsida > Poales > Poaceae > Bromus > Bromus sterilis. The sequence goes on from OX465600.1 coordinate 38,111,324, forward strand.
TCAAGATAAGATTCCAAAGAAGACCAAGTGTGAAACTTTAGTAGATTGAGTTCTCAACAAAATTACTTTTTTCTCGTATTCCCTATCCCCCTTCTTGCACGCAAACACCATTTGGAGACATTCGAGTCACGGACAGCGAGAGCTCTTGCACCCTTTGTTCTTTTGTTGCTTGTGTCAATGCTAATATAGACTCTTGATTGTTAAGACTTGAATTGAATTGCATGCTTTGATTATTTTACTTTTCAAAGTTCTTTTATGGTTGCTAGCATGTCACCACAGAAATTATGCTTGTTATCATTTACCTACTCGAGGACGAGCAGGAATTAAGCTTGGGTATGTTGATACGTCCAAAACGTATCTATAATTTCTGCTTGCTCCATGCATGTTTTGTGTGATATTGCTATGATCTAGATACACTTTCATACACTTTTGATCATATTTGGACTAACCTATTAACTCAGTGCACCCCAGTGCCAGTTCCTGTTTTCTGCTATTTTTCTATTTCAGTTTTCCCCCATATAAAAAGTGCCAGAAAAATTCGGGAAAATTCAGATAAAAAATCAGCGTGACGGAAGCTTCGAGAAGAGCCCGGGAGGGGCCAGAGGGGAGCCAGGGGGGCCCAGGCGGCCACCCGGCACGGCCCCACCCCTGGCCGCGCCAGGGGGCGCCTGGTGCCCCTGGCCCACCTCTGGCTGCCCCCCTTCGCCTATTTATCCCCCGTCACGGGAAAACTCCAAAACGAGAACCCTATTCCGCGAACTCGCCTCTGTTCCGCCGCCGCCGCGCTTCCAAGATCGGGAGCACCAGAAGACCTCTTCCCGGCACCCTGCCGGAGGGAGGATTGACCTCCGGGAGTCTCCTCTCCACCATGGAAGCTCCCCGGATGTCTGGTGAGTAGTTTTCCTTGGACCATGGGTCCGTGATCAGTAGCTATGTGATGTTCTCCTCCCCTCTTTGATCTTCATTGTTTAGACCTCGTGAGCTTCCCTACATGATCGAGGCACCTTTGTAATATTTCTGCAATTGCTATCTTGAGTTTGATCGGATCTGATGGATTATGAGATTATGTTCAGATTGTGATAGAGTAATATATTTGGTTTTTATCTCTTATATTGTTGTTCCTAAGTAATTCTTGCATGTTCTTCGTTGCTGTTTATTTCTTTGGCCAAGTAGTAGGTAGTGACTCCAAGAGGGAGCGTTGTGCTAGATTGTGGGTTCATGCCCCCCGATGACATGCTTGAGTGACAGAAAGATGAGTCTAGGGGGTGTGCTGTTGCCACAAGGGGGAAAACAACGGTGCTTGTGACCGCGGTCACAAGGATTGTTTACTTTACGCAAAGTTCTTTTATTGCAGTTGTCTGTTGCTTTGGGTTTGCACTTTGGGTGGGGCTCGCAACTTAGTACTAGCGAGATGTTCTGGATAGATATCTCAAGGTGGATGATTAGTAGTAGATGCAGATGGATTTCGGTCTACTTATTTTGGCGTACTGCCCGTGCTTTTGAACCTCTTCCTTTCTTTTGTAGCATAGTTAGCATTGCGGTGCGTTCATAATCCTGTCAATTGCCCTTCTGTAATTTGTTTACCTCGCATAGCAGTTTTATCGTCTTTTGGGAGAGAGACATCACTAGCGAACATCACGTATCCCGGTCCATATCCTCATTACTGTTTCCAAGCTATCTTTACTTTTATGCTTTTACTTGCTATCATTATCCCTTGTGTTTTACCCTTTGTGAACAACAAGACCGGAGAGATTGTCAACTTCTCTGAACTTCGTTGGGAACAAAGTTATCTGTGTATGTGTGCAGGTCCACGTGAGTCGCGCCGCTGACACCTACTTATCATATCCGGAGTCCTACGGGAGACAAACCTTGGTATCTTCACCGAGGGAAACTCGCTGCTGCACTGCATCACGCCTTCCACTTGGGGCTCACCAACGAAGGGTGAGAAGCCGCTAAGGAGCAATCGGCCACCCCCAGCGGCAAGCAGAAGAGTTGAAGAGCCAGCTGTTAACATCAGGCGCAACGACATGCCTCAGTAGTCGGCACCAAGACCAGCAATCAGCGCCCGACTTGGCCCTCGCCAAATCGGTCAGAATGATGCTAGGCATCGCACTGAGCTCTTGGAGAAGGAAGCTCAAGAGGATGAAGAAGGAGAAGCTGGCCCGTCATGTTTCGGTCATCGCATTCGGACCGAGAAGTTTCCCAAAGGCTTCACGCTGCCGAGAGACACCCCCAAGTACAATGGTTCTGTGAAGCCAGAAGATTGGTTGTCCAACTACCTGAGCGCAGTTCGCATTGCAGGAGGCAATCGGCGCGTAGCAGTCCGCTATGCACCATTGATGCTGCAGGGTTCATCTCGGACATGGTTAAATAGTCTGCCCAAGGACAGTGTAAATTTTTGGGAAGATTTCACAAGTGCATTCATTCACAACTTCACGAGTACATATGAGCGGCCCAACCTCCCGTGGCAGTTGGCTCTTTGTGTGCAAGGCAAGGATGAGCCCCTCCGAGATTACTTATCTCGGTGGATCAAGCTGAAGAACTCATGTGAAGGAGTCCATGAGATCCAGGCCATTCAGTACTTCACGGATGGATGTCTGGCTGATTCAATGCTGAAGCACAAGTTGCTCCGCAAGGATTTCACGTCGCTCGCCGAGCTCATGAAGGTGGCCAACGCGTTTGCTATGTCCGATTCTGCGATGCGCCCTATCCAACTCGGAGTTGGAGGTGTAATCCAGTCACCAGGGGCTCCGCAGTCGGACACAGGGAACCAAGGCCTTAGTCGGAAGGAAAGGAGAGAGAACAACCGCAACAACAACAACAACAACAACCAGCAGAACAATGGCAAGCGCAAGGATGAGCAGCCAGACACTCAGTATGGCAGTCGGCAGGTGGCCGCTGCCCAGAATGAAGAAGATCCAGGGGTTGCAGGAGGCAGTCAGAAGATGAAGCCCAATGTGAGGCCACAGGGGCAGATGAAGCCCAAGTACACGTTTGATGATATGCTGGATGCACCGTGCAAGTTGCACAGCACTCCTGGCAGGCCGTCTGTGCACACCACCTGACAGTGTGATTTTGTAAGAAGGATTGCAAAGGGAAAAGCTCTACCACCTCCACCCCCACCACCACCCCAGGACAGAGGACCACCTCAGCAGCAGAACCAGTTCCCGCGGCAAGACACCGCCTACATGATTTTCACCAGTGAGTCCACCGACAAGGGCAGTCGGAGAGCCCGAGCTCAAGAAGTCAATGCCACCATGCCGCAGATTCCTCAGTTTATGCATTGGTCCGAGTGTCCCATATCCTGGGACAGAGCAGATCACCCGACCATCTTGCCGAATCCAGGCAATTATCTGCTTGTGGTTGACGCTCTATTCGCAGGACCAAGATTTTCATACAAGTTCTCCCGAGTGCTCGTCGATGGAGGAAGCACAATCAATATTCTGTACAGAGACACCTTGATCAAGCTAGGGCTCACCGAGAAGGATCTGGAGCATAGTCGGACGACTTTCCACGGGATTGTCCCTGGGTTGTCTTGCACCCCCAGGGTCGCATTCGGCTGGACGTCATATTTGGCACAGAGGAGAATTTCAGGAGGGAGCCGATTTGGTTCGAGGTCGCCGACCTTAGCAGTCCTTATCATGCTCTGTTGGGACTGCCCGCATTTGCCAAGTTCATGTTCAATGCACAACTGACTTACCTCAAGATGAAGATCCCAGGGCCAAACGGCGTCATCACCATCATCGGGGACTTTAGGAAGTCGCTCGAGTGCACGTCGGCTGGTAGCAGTTTGGCTGACTCTCAGGTGGTTGAAACAGAGAAGCGTCAGCTCGGCAAAGTGATTGCAATGGCGCAAGCACAGAGCAAGAATCCACTCCCAGTCGGCCCAGCCAAGAGAGCAGATGAGGAATCGGATTTTTAGTCGGCCAAGGACAGCAAGAAGATCGCTCTAGATCCCTCCGACTCAACCAAGTTCGTTGTAGTCAGAGCTGGACTTAGCGAAAAATAGGAAATCGAGCTCGTCAAGTTTCTCCGTGAGAATCGGGACATATTTGCATGGTCTCCACAAGACATGCCTGGTGTGCCGAGAGAACTGGCCGAGCACAAGCTGCACATTCGGTCAGGCTCGAAGCCGGTCAAGCAACCCCTGAGACGTTTTTATGAAGATAAGAGAAGGGCAATCGGCGAAGAGATTGCGAAGCTGCAAGCTGCAGGTTTCATCATGGAAGTGTTTTACCCCGAGTGGCTGGCGAATCCAGTCCTCGTCATGAAGAAGAACAAGACCTGGCGCATGTGTATCGATTACACTTGCTTGAACAAGGCGTGCCCGAAGGATCCGTTTGCTCTGCCCCGTATCGATCAAGTGATTGATTCTACGGCCGGCTGTGAGCTTTTGCCTTTTCTGGATGCCACAGCTGGCTATCACCAGATCAAACTTGCTATGGAAGATCAAATAAAAACTACATTTATAACCCCTTTCGGGGCTTATTGTTATATCACCATGCCTTTTGGTTTGAAGAATGGAGGTGCCAATTATCAGCGCACAATTCAGAGGTGTACACACTCCCAACTCGGCAAAAATCTCCATGTCTATGTGGATGATCTGGTAGTGAAGTCGTCCAAGGGAGTCACACTCCTAGACGACCTCTGAGAGACATTTGCAAATTTGAGAACTTATCAGATCAAGCTCAATCCGAAGAAATTTCTTTTTGGAGTCCAAGCCGGCAAGCTCTTCGGATTTCTCATTTCCGAGAGAGGAATCGAATGCAATCCCGAGAAGATAGCCGCAATCGAGCGAATGGAGCAACCCAAGAACCTGAAGCAAGTAAAGAAATTCACCGGCTGCCTCGCATCACTCAGCCGATTTCTCAGTCGGCTGGGTGAAAAAGAAATCATGTTGTATCAGCTGATGAAGAAGACGGAGAAGTTCACCTGGACACCTCAGGAAAGCGAATCATTCCGAGAGCTCAAGCGCATGCTCTCCACTGCGCCGATTCTGGCTGCCCCGATTGAGAAGGAGCCAATGATGTTGTACATTGCGGCAACCAATCGGGTGATCAGTGCAGTTACGGTGGTGGAGCGGCCCGAGAAGGACAAGGCATAGCAGATTCAGCGACCTGTGTATTACATCAGTGAAGTGCTCTCGGCGTCCAAGCAGAACTACCCTCACTACCAGAAGATGTGCTATGGAGTGTATATGGCGGCCAAAAGATTGAAGCCTTATTTTCAAGCCCACCTGGTCACGGTCGTCAGCTCGGCTCCATTGGCCGACATCATAGGAAGCAGAGATGCAACCGGAAGAGTGGAAAAGTGGTCAATCGAAATCGCCAACCATGGCATCCAGTATGAGCCGAGAACAACAATCAAGTCGCAAGCGTTGGCCGATTTCCTGGTGGACTGGGCTGAAACTCAATATATGCCATCCATCCCAGGATCGGACTTCTGGCGAATGCATTTCGATGGATCCAAGATGAAGAGCGGCCTAGGGGCTGGGGTAGTGCTTACTTCACCAAGAGGAGATCAACTGCATTATGTGCTCCAGATTCACTTTGCAGCATCAAACAATGTTGCCGAGTACGAAGCCCTTGTGCATGGTATCAAGCTGGCCAAGGAAATCAGCATTCGGAGTATCGAGTGCTTTGGTGACTCTGATTTGGTGGTGCAGCAGTGCACAGGCACCTGGGATGCAAAGGATGCAAATATGGAAAGCTACCGTTTTCTGGTGCAGCAGATCAGCGGATACTTCGAAGGATGTGAGTTCCACCATGTGCCGAGAGCAAGCAACGAAGCAGCAGATGCATTGTCCAAGCTCGGCTCAACAAGGCAAGCTATCCCACCAGGCGTATCACTCGAGCACATTAGGAAGCCATCTATCATGCCATCTCCAGAGTCCGAATCCATCTTCATCTCAAAAACTGACCTTGAAGCGTTGAAGAAGGTAAAAGAAGCCCCACTGACAAAAATTCCAACTCCGAAGAAGCAGTCAAGCGCCCAAGGTGCTTCAGTCCCAGTAGAGCCGACAACACCAGGGGCTGCCGAGTGCAGCAAGAAGAGCAAGGCCAAAGAGAAGCAAGCGGAGGCAGCACCAGACGGCACAGCCTCAGAAGAGCCAACGGCATCAGGCACTGCCGATTGCATTAAAGAAGTCCCAGCTCCCGGCGAGCAACTGTCACCAGGGACTGCCGAATGCGTGCCAGGCGCCACAATTGGAAGTTCAGAGATAGAAGTCGAGATGGCAGAAGTCCAAGAGGCAAAAATCCAAGAGGCCAATGGCCAAGAAGCCGAGATCCAAGAAGAAGTCATACCCCAGCAAGCAGCAGTGATGATAGTCATCAGTGCGCCATCATGGGAACAGCCGATTAGAGATTTCCTAGCGGATGGAGTCCTTCCAGAGGACGAAGCCGAGTCAAGACAAATCAGGCGCCGATCTTGGGCATACACAATAATCAATAACGAGCTAGTGCTCAAGAGTGCAACTGGTGTCTTTCAGAGATGTGTAGAAGAAGATAGAGGCTTGGTGTTGCTCAGAGACATCCATCAAGGCGAATGCGGTCATCACGCATCAGCAAAAGCCATTGCCAGCAAAGCTTTCCGACATGGTTTCTATTGGCCGACTGCACTTGCAGCGGCTGAAAACTTGGTGAAATATTGCAAGGGCTGCCAGCGGTTCAAGGCAAAAAGTCATCAGCCAGCATCAGCTTTGAAGATAATCCCAATAGCATGGCCATTTGCAGTATGGGGTTTGGACATGGTTGGTCCATTCAAGAGAGACCGAAGTGGCATGACACATCTCCTGGTCGCAGTGGACAAGTTTACCAAGTGGATTGAAGCCCGCCTGATCAAGAAGCTGGATGGTCCGACTGCGGTCCGTTTCGTGGCCGACATCGTGTGCAGATATGGTGTGCCCAATAGCATCATCACCGACAACGGCACCAATTTTGCAAAGGGTGCACTGGCTCGATATGCATCTCAGCAGGGCATTCGGCTTGATCTTGCATCTGTTGCACATCCTCAGTCGAATGGTCAAGTAGAAAGAGCAAACGGTCTCACCCTATCGGGTATCAGACCCCGATTGGTGGAGCCACTTGAGAGGGCACCCGGAGCTTGGATTGAAGAACTCCCAGCAGTATTATTCAGCTTAAGGACCACACCAAATAGGTCGACTGGATTCACTCCTTTCTTCCTGGTACATGGGTCAGAAGCAATCATCCCGTCCGACATTGAGTTTGATTCACCTTGGCATGCCTTGTACACCGAAGAAGAAGCCAAGTTAGCACGAGAAGACGGCGTTGATCTCAAGGAAGAAGCCTACCTACTGGCCTTGTCTAGATCAGCAATCTACCAGCAGAAGTTGCGGCACTACCACAGCAAGAAGATTCGTCCTCTCGCATTCCGAGAGGGTGACATGGTTGCTACGCCGAATTCAGAAGTCAGACGGGCAGCACAAGCTATCCTCACCCTGGGAAGGACCGTTCGTCATCAGCCGCGCACTCAAGAACAACTTGTACTATTTGATCGATTGCACCAAGGGCACTCGGCACAAGGACACGTCAGGAGTAGAAACGGAGCGGCCGTGGAACGCCGAGCTTTTATGCCCATTCTATAGTTGAGCGGCAGAAATGTATGTATGCTATTTGGCGAACGATCAGTAAAGCTATCATGCCTCTGAAAAAGAGCATTCGATTACCTTTGCACAGTTTCATCCAAAAAGCTAGCCCAAGTCGGCAACGCTTAATCATACCCGAGATGTGCATAACGCACTCGGGGACTGACCGACCACGAGGTCAGAGAAATAAGCCAACGAGGCACGGGGGCTGCGGGCTGGCACCCAACTTAGAACCTGACTCAGGCACAAGCCACGAGAGTGGTTGTGGCATTGAGAAGGGTAGCCATTGGGGCAGTCGGCAGTACAAATTCCCGAGAAACAAGTCGAAACGCTCTAAAAAGGGCATAGCCGACTAAGTCAGCTACCGTTGTGCCACAGACCGGTGCACCGAGCAGCCGGCAGTGAGCAATCGGCTACTAACATTGCAGAATCCTTTGCGCTAAATCTTGTCGTGTAAAAAAACTTATCAAACCTTGGCCGGAAATCAACCTTCGATCCGATTGCAGACCGCATGTCGGCTGCAGAATGGACAAGGCATGACGCCCCCAAGTGCAGACCGATAAAAGAAACCGACAAAGACGCAAAGTAGATCGCACTAATAAAACTTGCAACGAGCAATCAGATTGCATAGAGATAATAGGCCTAAGGCCGAATAAATTCATTTACATCGAAACCACACCCAGTGGGTGTCGGTGGAATTAAAATCATGTCTTACAAGAAACTAGTCTGAAATCAAAAATAAGATAAGGCCGATCAGATGTCGGTGACAGAGGTAGATGGCGTCGTCGGCGGCACGGCTCAAGAAGTCGGGGCAGTTGATGGCACAGAGCTCGCAGTCGGAGCAGTCGGATCGGCTTGCGCAGTAGTGGCATCCGGCTCTGATTGCGCGTCAGAAGATGTGGCCCCAGCTTGCTTGGACCACGGAGAAGTATGGGACGAACCGCTGTCAGAAAGCTCTTCGGCCAAGCCAGAAATGGAAGTTGCAGCCAGCGGGTTCCCTGCCTCGTCGAGATATGGAGTATAGTCATAGGGAGAAAACCAGTTCACCATGGTGCTGGCTAGCCGATTCACCTTGGTATAAGTCTTCTCAAGAAAGTCGGCCGCATTCTCTCTGAGGCTGTAGAGTTGGGGAAGTTTCACTTGAGGGTACCAGCTCAGCACAGTTTGAAGAGCAGTCTCCGCACCAGTCCGACCAGCTGAGTTAAGCAAGACGTCGATCCGACGTGGGATGGCCTTTAGAAGAATCCGAGTCTGCTCGGTGGTAGCATTTGGAGCCTCTCCCTTGTCAGAATCTTCTTCGTCCAGAGTTTCTGGTTTGCGGGTCTCGGCAGAGGAGCTGGCAGCATGCTTCATCCTCTGGAGCCCAACCTTGAGCTCAGTCGACGACCACAGCAACTCGGCAATCTTTAGAATGCCAAGTTTGAAAGACAGTGCAATCCCCTTGATGACAGGAATGCGAGCTGCTATGCCAATCAAATATTCGTGCCGAGTCCAAACATCATCATCAAGCTGGCAGGTCCCTCCGGCCGTGATGGTCTCCTCTCGGGATTTGGCCACGGCTGCATAGGCAGCTGCTTCAGATTCAGGCCAGGCCTCTGCATCACGAAGAGAAGTATGAGTAATAACACAAAAGAAGGAAGCAGTCGAAAGTGCACTCGGAGGCAAGAAGCACTCACCGCCAAGAAGGACATCCATTTCACTCATTGTATTGCAGAGGCCCTTGGCCCGGCGGCACAGTTTAGTTGTTTCTTCATAATTGCGTTTCTCCAGTTCTTCATATTTGGCAATGTGCTCGTCGCGGTCTTTTCGGATGGAGTCTCGGGCGTCTACAACCGCATCTCGCTCAGCGCGAAGTTCATCGCCAGAAGCAGCTACGACAGCCAGATCGTCCGAATGCTTCGTCTTCAGAGTAGCCAGCTCGGAGCGGAGGTTTTGGATGGTCCGAGAAAAATCGGTTTCCACCCCCTGCAGTCGGGTCGTCTCTTTCTTGGCCGCAGCAAGGGCAGGTCCTTGCTGGTTTAGCTCAGTGGTCAATTCGGCGATTCGGCCCTGAAGATCATCCACCATGGGAACAGAAACTAGAGGAAGATATAAAGCTATTAGTACAAGAGAAGTTATCAGTCGGAGGGAAGATATAAATGATAGAGAAGTTACCTCTCTTCCTGTTGATCTCAGCTGATTGATTGTTGACCTCGAGCTGGGCCTGAGCGAGAGTACGGAGGCTGGCGACGTAGGCATCGAGGAGCTTCTTGAAGACCTCGCGCTTCTCTTCCATAACGACCTGAGAAGAAAAACAAGATGAACTTTAGAGACACATCAGCCAAAAGAAGATCCTAATAAATTGCAAGCAATCGGCCCGAATCTCGGGGACTACACCCAGTGGGTGCGCTTGCGCGCACCCACCAGAAGAAAAGTCTCCCGATTGGAGGAAGGCAGCAGAAAAAGAAAAGAGCATAAAAGATCTGAACCGATTGCTAACAATCGGCCCGAATCTCGGGGACTACACACAGTGGGTGCGCTTGCGCGCACCCACCGGAAGAAAAGTCTCCCGATTGGAGGAAGGCAGCAGAAAAAGAAAAGAGCATAAAAGATCCGAACCGATTGCTAACAATCGGCCCGAATCTCGGGGACTACACCCAGTGGGTGCGCTTGCTGGCACCCACCGGAAGAATAGTTTTCCGATTGGAGGAGGCCATAAAAGAAAGTGGAAGAGCTTACCGCGTGATTGCGGTTGAGATGTTGGAGGTCCCGAGCTATGGCGGTGGCAAAGTCGTTCACCCGACTGTATGCTGTCGTCAAAGGATCTTGAGAGCGGTGTGGAGCATCAGGCTCGATGCCGACATGTCGGGTGGGAGAGTACTCGGCCCGGAACTGGTCCACCGAGCGCATCAGAATTACTGACGCAGAAGAGGTCGGTTGTGGCGGTGAAGCTTGAGTTGCAGCGGCAGAGGTAATAATGGTAGAGACCGGTGGTGCCGACGTCGCCAGAAGGCCGGAGGCATCTGGTTGTGGCTGCGGCGCAATCGGACTGGCCAAGGTCGAGGTGGTCGTCGTGATTGGCGGCGTGGTCGTCATAATCGGCGGCATGGACACCACAATTGGCAGCATGGTCGTCATAATCGGCGGCGTGGACACCACAATCGGCGAAGTGGTTGTCAGGATGGGCGAGGAGATAGTCGTCACGGAGGCGGAGACTGGGTCGGAGCGTCGTGGCGGAGATGGAGCAATCGGATCGGCCGGTTGCGCTCCTTCGCCACCAATAACTCTCTGGTCGGATGAGCTCTTGGAGGTCTGGGAGGTAGTGATGTAAGCAGCAGTTTTCTTGGTAGTCTCGAGGCGGGCCTTCTTGGCGGCGCGCTCGGCGTCCTTGGAGGTGCGATGTGGAGCAGGTGGCCGTTTGCGGATGGCAGCAGCAGACGCGGCGGGTGATATGACTACGTTGGCACGGGCAGGAATGCCGGTGTCGATGTCGTCGAGACCAATCAGTTCCCTGAAAGAAGAGAAAAGAGGTGAATCAGCACACGAGAAGACAGTGAGGTTCAAGGCATGAAAGTAAAAACTTACCCGACTATTCTCGGTGCGCCTGTGGGCATCCGACATCTCAGAGGGGCGACATTCAAAGGCGCTTGGGCAGTCGGCATCCGAGTGGCCGTCACCTGAGGTTGTTTGCCCTTGGGAGCAGTCGGCGCCATCTGAGCGGCCTTACTGGGAGCGGTACCAGAGGAGGAGTTGGTCGCCGAGGCGCGTTTAGTTGGCACCTTCAAAGGCTTGGCCTGAGGAGCTGCATCAGAATCACCAACCTTTGAGACACTATCGTCATCGCTCCATTCGTCCAGAAATTGCTCAAGGGAAGGGTCAGGTGTACCCCCTTGAGCTGCAGGTCGGGTGTCGGCGTTCTTGGGGTCGGCGGCCCCGGCGTCGGCATCGTCAGTGGGATCTTCAGATTCGGAGGACTCCCCGGAGGATTCGCCGTCATCGGCGTCGTCATCGTTGGATTCGGAGGGAGGAGCCTCACCATTGTACTCGAAGTCCGCTGGGTCATCTTCCTCGCGGTCAGGGGCGTACGTGCCGGTCGCCTGGCCGTCTTCCATCAAGTCGGATCGAATGAAATGCTGAGCAAGAAGAGGAAAGTCGTCAGAGAAGCTAAGTATGAGGAAAAAGAAATCGGAAAAGGGAGCAGTCGGAGCATACCACAGGTGGTTTATGTTGGCGGTTGAGGTACTCAAGGCCGAAGCGGAAAGGTTCAGGCAAAGGACTGGATGTGATAGTCTTTAACCTGGTGCAGAGGTCTTCGGTTTTCACTCGCCATGTGCAGAGCCGAGTGGGGTCTCGGGGACCCGACATATCGCAGAGGCGGTGCACTCGGCGCTGTAGAGGTAGCACTCGGGCTTGAAGCCAAGCAGCTGCAAGGTCAGTCGGCAGGAGTCCCTCCTTCTCCAGTAGGGCAATCCGGGCGACTCTGGCATCAACGTCGCAGTCTCCGACACCATACTTCAGCGACCATTGATGTTTCTCAGTCGGCCGGGCGAGAGAGAACTCTGGCAGGTTCAGGAGATCGGGGCCTTGATCGGGCGATTTGACGTAGAAGAAGGTGGTCTGCCAGTTCTTGCACGATTGGACGATCTCGGGACTTTTATACTTATGCTTCCCGCCTGCGACAAGGCAACTGCCGCAGTCGGTCATGTCAGTCGGAAATGTCGGCTCGCCACCTTCTGTGGCAGACGACACTACAGCTCCCGTCCGAGCATTGTGAGCTCGGAGGTTGAAGAACCGTTTCCAAAGAGCGATGCTTGGGCGGCAGCCGAGATACCCCTCACACAGCGTGACGAAGCAGGAGAGGATCATGATGAAGTTCGCCGCGAGATGATGTGGTTGCAGGCGATGGAAGTTGAGGAAGTCTCGAAAGAAGGTGCTGGCGGGGAGTCCGAATCCACACTCGAAGTGAGCGAGAAAGACGACCCTCTCGCCAGGACGCGCGTTGGGCACGAGCTCGGCGCCGGGAGCACGCCATTGGACCTCGGCCGACATCTTGCGGGCGCGGACCAGGGCTTGGATGGCACCGGCGGTGACCGTGGAGCCCTTCCAGCACCCGCGGCTGGCCTGAGAGGTGTCTCGCCGGGGCGCCATGGAGCTGGCGGGCGGAAAGAGAAGGAGGACGAGGAGCGCAAGAGTAGCTAGCGGTGAGAGATTACCGCGGTGGCAGAGGAGCACACGAGCACGCAGGCGGAGCGGGTCCCGTGCGCGGAGGCGGAGCAGCGAGTGCGGCGGAGAGCATCGAACGGAGCAGCAATGGCGCGCGAGAGCGAGAGGCGGAGGAGGAAGAAGGCTATGAGAGAAGGAAGAGGCAAAGGACCTCCCCTGTGGCTTATATGGGCGGCGGGGGAGGGGAGTGGGATCCGTCTGTGGCCGTGTGGCTCGGTGTGGCCTAGCCCACAGGAAGACCAACCGGCTAACCGGCGCAAGAGATCTCAGCGTGGGAAGCGAGGCGTGCGACGTGGGGGTCGAGGCCTGGAGTTACGTCAAGTCGCGCGTGGGTCGTGGGCCCCGGTCCATTGACTGCACCCCGGAAGAATCGGAGGTAACCGTTGGAAGGTAATCGGCGAGGGATATTATTCTCAAAAAGTGAAGACAGAAATCGGAGATGATTCAAATCAAATCGGACGAAATCTTGGCTAGCTGAGTGTGAGCTCCGAGTCGGTCGACGAACTCGGAATGACGCACTTGATGAGGCCACAACATTCGAAGGATGTGGGAGAAATATTGAAAACTGCAAAGGCCCCGCAATCAAATGACCGTGGGACCTTTACAGCTTTAGGGGCTACTGTCGGGGGATAGGTACCCGGGTAGGCTCACCCAAGCGAAAGCAACCTTTCAAGACAAGGATGGACCGATTGGGCTGCAGCTGGGCCGAGCTGGGCAGGCGTACGGCCGATTGCTCCAAGGCAATCAGCCGTACCGAATGCCAGCGGTCGGCCCAGGCGCAACCGGGCCACCCTTTTTGTCACCAAGACGATTATCCGATTGGCCCGCAGCTGGGCCGAGGTGGGCATCAGCACGACCGATTGCCCAGAGCAATCGACCCTGCCGAGAACCACCAGTCGGCCCAGGCGCAATCGGTACGACCTACTACCCCTAGAGAAGTTGACCCCGAGATCAGTCGAGGGTACAAGTACGAGGTCATAAATGCGCAATCCTGAGAGATCGGGGTGGCAGAGAAGCCAAGTCACATCGAAGATCTGGCAGAGATACGGGGTCGACCTCTCCACCGATTCCGCGGACAGGACGACAAGACCGCACCTCCTAGCTCCACTGTTCACCATCAAGCCCTACGAGTCTACAGCATGGGCCGCCGCTCGTCGGGTCCGGATCACCCGGAGAGGAGCAGTCGGTGGGCCCCAACCGATTAGAGGATGACAGGTGGGCCCAATCGGCAGTGAAGTTATCGATTTACCCCGGGCTCACGCTATAAGAGCCCGGGGTACCCCTCCTGCGTGGGGGACGATCCACACATTCGCACCATTACTCACAACTCACTCAGTTCATTCACTGCTAGAAGTTACTCCTCAGGGAAGCAGGAGAGAGCCTTGCTCACGGCGGCGCTCACCTTCCCCTGAGTAGATAGAGAAGCAGTTATTGTAGCTCAGTTCCATTGATATAGAAGAGACAAGCAGAAGTAGGGGTGTTATCTCTCCGGAGAGCCCCGAACCTGGGTACACCGTGGTGCCTGTCACCGTGTCTGTGCCCAACCCGATTCCGGCATCATCGACATCTTCTTCCTCGCGTCTTCCCCTCACTTTAGCCATCCCCATGGCATCTGTCGTCACATATCGACGACAACATCCCCTAGTCTCATGTTTCTATCACTCAAGCTAGACATCAAGGGGCTGAACCCACAATCAAGCATAATGCTCCCTCTTGGAGTTGCAACAAATCACGTGGCCAAAGTAAAATACTACAACGGAGAACATGCAAGAATTTACTCAAGAACAAAATATAAAAGAGAAGAACCAAATATATTACTCATCGCAATCTAAACATAGTCTCATAATCCATCAGATCCCAGCAAACTCAACATAGCAACAACAGAAATTACAAAAGTGCCTCGATCATGTGAGGCAGCTCACGAGGTCTCGAAAGTGGAAGCACAAAGAGAGGAGAGGTACAGCACATAGCTACTGGTCACGGACCCATGGTCCAAGGGGGACTACTCACGGTACATACGGGAGGCGTCCATGGCTATGGATGGTCTCCCGGAGGGGGTTACTCCTCCCGGCAGGGTGCCGGGGCAGCTTCTCCAGGCAGCCCCGATCTAGAAACGGCGGCGGCGGCGGTACAGAGGCGAGTTTGCGGAAAAGAGATCGATATTAGGGGTTTCCACCCCGAGGGCTAAATATAGGCGGAGGGGGTGTCGAGGGGACCCACAGGGCTGCCAGGAGACTCACTGGCGCGGCCTAGGGTGGGGACGCGCCAGGGACCCTTCTGGAGTCCCTGTGGTAGCCCCACTCCACTACCTTGGTGATTTCGGAAGCTTCCGGGTCGCTGATTTTTTATCTGATTTTTCCGGATTTTTTGGAGCACTTTTAATGGCCGGAAAACCTGAAATACAAAAACAGCAGAAAAAAGCAACTGGCAGCTGGGTGCACTGGGTTAATAGATTAGTCCAAATATGCTCAAAAGTGTATGAAAGTTCAAGCAAAACATGGCAAAGTCACACAAAACATGCATGGAGCAAGCAAAAATTATAGATACGTTTGACGTATCAACATCCCCAAGCTTAATTCCTGCTCGTCCTCGGGTAGGTAAATGATAACAAGCAGAATATATGTGGTGACATGCCACACAACCATATAAGGACTTTTAAGTAAAGCAATCAAAGCATGCAATTCAATTCAAGTCTTAACAAGCAAGAGTCTATATCAGCATTGACACAAGCAACAAAAGAACAAAAGGTGCAAGAGCTCTCGCTGTCCGTGACTCGAATGTCTCCAGATGGTGTTTGCGTGCAAGCAGGGGACTGGGAAAAAGAGAGAAAAAGGTTGTTGAGAACAACTATCTACTAAAGTTTCACACTTAGTCTCCTTTGGATTCCTATCTTGACTCGTCCCCGAACCACTAGCCAGGTACAAGTCAAATTGATCCACTCCCTTTCGATATTTTGAGCACTCATGCAATGGATGAGCATGAGCAAGAAAGTTGACACCTAAAAGGTGAAACAGAAAGAAGGTGGAGGAGGAAGACAAAAAAGGTTTGAAAGGCTCACATCAATGAGGACAATCATAGGCGAGAGAAGGCCATATGATAGATATGATGTGAGGAGTAGGGATTGCCATGCAACGGATGCACATGTGAGCTAAAAGCTCTCCAAGGGAACTAGTGGGGGTGCATCTAACTTGCTTGCTCAAGAAGACCTAGAGCTCGTTTGAGGAAGCTCATCATTGGAATATACAAGCCAAGTTCTATAGAGTGAAGGTCCCCAGATAGCTATATGCATGTATGATGATCTCTATCGAGTAAAAGGGATAGATGATGAAGTACTAGTGTGGATCTCTCAAAAGGAATAATAGTGTGCCCCTTCTCTCTTTTTATTTTTCTTTTTCTCATTTTTCTATTTTTTTGTATTTTTTGGTGGCCTCAATGGCTCTTTCTATTTAACTCTCATTTGTCCTCTTTGGGATCTTTTGATTTTGTCCTCTTTGGAATCTTTTCCTCACTTTAGGGGCACCACTCTATATTTTACAAGAATATAGGAGATCTTTCACACTTTACAAAGTTACTCACATAAAGAAGATATAACTATCATCATGCAAATGTATGCCTCTGCTAGGATAGAAGGATATGCAATGATACTAGCGCGTCATGTAGCAATGATTAGGGCAAGGCCCAACTAGCATGCGGCTCATCGATCAAGCAAGTAGCATGTATGACATGAGGATCAAGTCATGAGAAGGTGGATGTTGCATGGCAATGTATCTCGGAAAGGCTATGGAAATGCCTTGTAGGTAGGTATGGTGGCTGTTTTGAGGAAAGATATAAGCATGCTTATGATGACAGAGCGTATCGTGCCAAGGGTTTGGATGCACCGGCGAAGTATGCATCAACTCTCAAGGTGAGAAAGGGCAATGCACGGTACCGAAGAGGCTAGAAAAAGTATAGGTGGGTGGAAGTGTCAACTTTCGAATACTCACATTAGTCCGAAGAACTCATGCACTTATTATCGGTAACTCTCAATCTCATCAGGAGGTTCACAAAGAGACAAGTGCCACGAGGAGGAGTGTATGGGGGGTTTGGTTATCCTTTGCGCATCCTCGACTCATGGGACGTGAGTGTTCTCTAATATTCGAACCCTCCAGAGGTTAGTGATCCATCTAGTAGCTAGAGTTCTCAACAGGGGTTTTTGGTTTTCAAAAATCACACGGATTGCCCAAAATACGACATCTATCACTAATACGCTTGAGATCTTGACACCCAAAGTTCAAACATTACTCTGGTCAATACCTCAAAACTATTGCAAGTTACTACTACAAAGAGAATAGCAACTTTTTTTTTGAACAAAGAAGGGTCCTGAAGACCCAGCATGCATTAATCATCAGCGATGGTACATCTTGCACAAAAGCCCCTGAGAAAGCACAAAATTACAGATAGGGACTTAAAGTTTACAAAGAGAACCCTGAAACGAGAAATGAAAACGCGATCAGGTCCTCGACCACCGTCGTAGTTGCGTCGAAGCCTCCTGCCACGTCCAGCCTCTTCATCGCCGGGGAGCTCGCCACTTGGGATGAAGGTGCCGAAGAATGCCGAGCTGCAGGAGCTTAAGGGCCTCCAATTTGGCGCCATGGCCTGGAGGTTAGTAAACTGGGGACGCCGGCTAGCTGCCGAGCACGTCTGCACCAGGAATGGCTGCCCTTCGGCCTGAGGATTCGATGGCAAGTTGGCACAGCACCAACTGATCTTTGCCGCCGAGATGAAGCTCAAGAAAATGATTGCTGCAGCTAGTCTCCAGGGTGTAGATCGAGCACGAACCTCACGCATCCCACGTCCTCTTCCACCTCCATGGAGCAAGAAGAGAAAGATCCGCAAGAATCGCCATGGATCTACCCCATCAGGATAGGCAAGCTTATTGGGGGAGCTCCAGAGGCCCTCCTCCATCCGCGCCGCCCGCCATGAGCGCTGAAGAACAGATCGGGGACACCAGATCTCGTGGCTGCTTGGAAGCCACGGGAACAACTCCATGAGGAAAGGGAAAAAACAGGAAATTAAACCTAGCTACGCGCGAGCACCACCTCCTCCCTGCTCCACTCCGACCGGCGACGCCAGCGAAGGGAGCATGAGGGAGGGGGCCGCAGACTTGAGACGCCGCTGGGGCAGAGAAAGGAAAGAGGGGGAGGAGGAGAGCGGAGCGGGTGGGGAGAGGAGGTGTTGGCTAGAATAGCAACTTCAACTACCTACTTCTAGTCAAGACACAAAACTCAGTGCAACAGGAAAACTCTCTAACAAGATAAAACATGCAACCTATAGAAAGTTCAACCTAAAACAAAAGAAAAGCTCTAGAAAAACTAAAGCATTACAACTAAACAGAGCAACAAGTAAGAAAAGAAAAAGAACAACTCACAGCTAAAAGAATAAGCATGCAAATCCTATGAGGAGTTCTAGTTCAAGCGGAGCGTGTATCTCTCCCACACAAAAGAGTAAGATGGGGTCTAACTTGTTATGAACAGCAAGCAAAGCTAAAGAAAACTAAAAATAAAACCTAAGAGCGAGACGCTCCAAGAATAGCACATAACACATGAAGTGATAAAAAAAGTAGTGCAACGAAGGACTAACTTATAATTGTTGATGAAGAAGGGGATGCACGGGGGCATCCCCAAGCTTATACGCTTGAGTCTCCTTGGATATTTATTGGGGGTGCACATGGGCATCTTCAAGCTTGAGCGTTTGACACTCCAAGATCTTCTTTCATCATATTCCATCGTGCACTTGAAAACTCCCTTCATACATAACTCATTGTAGACTGATTAGAGAGGTTAGTACCCTACTAAAATAATTTTTTTATCTATTGGAAATAAAGATAAACTTGAAGAGCTGCTGTTTCTCAAGATTTACAACAGGTTTTTGCAAATAAAAAGCAAGCTTAAGGTTTGCAAAACGAAGAAAAGGCAAAACAGGACAGAATCTGTGAAAAACAGACCAGCAGGTAGAAACGAATTTTTTAGGGGCACTTCTGCTACTCAAATAAAAACACTTAGAACATATGAAAGTTTCGTAATTGTATATATCACGCTGTGTAAAAATTGGAGCTCAACAAGATGAACTAGGATTTTTCTCTGATTTTTCTAGTCACGAGGACAGAATCTGTTTCCTGGACAGCATGTCACAACTTTCACTTCCCTTGTCGCATGAGGCTATAAAAGGCACAAAGCTTGAAAAGTAAAGATACAATGATGTTGCTAAAGTAGTAACAATCATCAAGACCACTAAAAAAAGAAGAAAAGCAAAAAGAAAAACCTAAATTCGTTGCGGGCTGCCTCCCGAAAGCGCTTCTTTAAAGCCATTAGCTAGGCTTAATGCAAATAGATGAACTCTTTTCAAGAGAATAACTAGCCCGTGTGACAGACTCAAAAGGTAACTTAATCTTTTTCCTAGGGAAATGTTCCATCCCTTTCTTGAGAGGGAATTGGAATTTGATATTCCCCTCTTTCATGTCAATAACAGCACCAACTGTGCGAAGAAAAGGACGTCCCAAAATAATTGGACAAGAGGGCTCACACTCAATGTCCATAATAGTGAAATCAACGGGAACATAATTTTCATTGACAATGATAAGAACATCGTCGATCTTCCCCAAAGGTTTCTTTACGGAAGAATCAACGAGATGAACACCAAAAGAACAGGGATCAAAAGGTTTCAATTCAAGCATATCATACATTCTTTTGGGCATAACGGAGGTACTAGCTCCAACATCACATAAATCATAACAAGAGAAGTTATTCAATTTGATTTTTATCATAGGATCCCAACCATCTTCTAGCTTCCTAGGTATGGAGGCTTCTAGTCTAAGCTTCTCCTCCATAACTTTGATTAGAGCATTGGTAATATGCTCTGTGAAGGCAAGATTAAGTGTGCTAGTGTGGGGGTCTCTAGATATCTTGTGTAGGAAACTAATAACTTCAGGTAAAGTGCAGTTGTCAAAGTCTAGGTCACTACTATCTATCAAGGAGGTAGTGATATCATTTAGGCTCACTTGTTTGAAAGCCTCTATGTTCATAGAGGTTTCTTCATCTATGGTTGAGGTGGTAGCATCACCATTGGTAGATCCAGTGGGACTAGGGGTGTGATGGGTGCTAACTGTTTGGACATCCTCAACTACTTGGATAGTAGCTACTGTGTGGTAGGTAGGAAGGCTCTTAATTCTCTCTTCTTCCTCCTTTTCTCTGTCCCATCTCTCTTTATGTTTTCCCAACATCCTAATGTTTTCATTAATTTGGAGGCCCATCTCTCTTTAAGTTTTCCCAACATCCTAATGTTTTCATTAATTTGGACTTGGATGGCATTCATAGGAGTGGTCTTCCTCTCCTCAGGGGGAGAAGTTCTAATCTTCAGCATCTCTACATCATGGGATATGTTGTCTACCTTCGAAGAGAGGATATCTAATTTATCTAATTTATCTTCCACACTCTTGTTGAAGGCTTGTTGGGTAGTGATAAAGTCTTTGATCAAGGTCTCTAGTTCAAAGGTGGAGTTTTTGGTGCTAGGATAAGTGTTGTTGTTCCCATAGTTGTTGGATGGGAAAGGCCTAGGATTGTTGCTACCAAAATTACTCATATAAGCATTATTGTTGAAGTTGTTTCTAAAGACAAAATTCACATCTACTTGCTCTTGAGCAACCAAAGAATTTAAAGGAACATCCTGAGGATCAATAGGAGCTTGCTTGGTAAGTAGAGACATGATAAGGCCAACCTTTTCATTTAGAGAGGAGATCTCCTCGACAGAATCTACCTTCTTACCAGTTGGAGATCTTTCGGTGTGCCACTGAGAGTAGTTCAGCATCATGTCATCAAGTAGCTTTGTGGCAGCACCAAGTGTGGTTGACATAAAAGTTCCTCCCGCGGCCGAGTCTAACAGGTTCCGCGAGGTAAAGTTCAAGCCTGCACAAAAAGTCTGGATAACCATCCAGGTAGTCAGCCCATGTGTCGGGCAGTACTTGACAAGCGTCTTCATACGTTGCCCATTATCCAATTGCCTGAAATTCATAATGTTACTCCTCAATTGAATAATTTTAGCAGGAGGTAATACTTCCCTATAAAAGCATCTTTGCATTTTCTCCAAGAATCGATACTATTCTTGGGTAAGGATTGCAGCCACTCCTTGGCTCTTCCTCCCAGAGAGAAAGGAAAAAGCTTCAGCTTGAAGATGTCTCCATCCACTTACTTGTACTTTTGCATATCATAGAGCTCGATAAAATTGTTTAAGTGCAAGGCAGCATCCTCTCCAGCACCTGAGAATTGATCTTTCATAACAAGATTAAGCAGAGAAGGTTTAATTTCATAAGAAGGTGCTGAGGTGGCAGGTGGAGCAATAGGAGTGCAGATAAAGTCACTGTTGTTGTGACTAGTGAAGTCACACAACTTGGTGTTTTCATTGGAACCCATAGTAGCAGCAGGTATTTTTGGTAATTTTGATAAGGGCCACAAAAGTAAAAACTGAAAAGGTAAACTAACAAGACTAAAAAGAAAAGATAAAAGATAGTGTGCAACTCCCCTATCTTGTAGACTGGAGTCCCCGGCAATCGCGCCAGAAAACTTGCTGATGGCAAGAGAGTGTTAATACTCTTCAAGCCTCGTTGGTTACCCCAAGTGCAGGGTGAGATATAGTGCAGCAGCAAGTTTTCCCTTGGCAAAGATACCAAGGTTTGTCTCCCGTAGGACTCCGAAGGATACAAGAAGGTGGTGAAGTGAACAATGGCGCCGAGGTTGCTAGCTTCAGATGGACCTGCACACAGATACAAATAACTTTGCTCCCAACGAGTACAGAGGAGTTGTCAATTCCTCCGGCCTTGCTGTTAACAAAGGATCAACGCAAGAGATAACGATAGTGGCAACTGAAAGTAAAGACTGAAAGTAAAATAAGGGTGTAAACAGTGATGTGAAGATGGACCGGGGTCCCGTGATTTTCACTAGTGATGTCTCTCTCCCAAAAGACGATAAAAGTGCTAGCAAGGTAAACAAATCACAGCTGGGCAATTGACAGAATTATGAAGGCACCGCAATGCTAACTATGCTTCAAAGAAAGGAAGGGCTCAAAAGCAATGGGCAGTACGCCAAGGTAAGTAGACCGAAAGTCAACTACATCTCCTACGAATCATCCACCTTGAGATATCTATCCAGAACATCTCGCTGGTATTAAGTTGCGAATCCCACCCAAAGTGTAAACTCAAAGCAACAACCAACTGCACTAAAAGAACTTTGCGTAAAGTAAAAAATCCTTGCACCCGCGGGTACAAGCACCGTTGTTTTGTCCCTGGTGGCAATAGAACATCCCCTAGTCTCATGTTTCTGTCACTCAAGCTAGACATCAAGGGGCTGAACCCACAATCAAGCATAACGCTCCCTCTTGGGGTTGCAACATTTCACTTGGCCAAAGTAAAATACTACAACGGAGAACATTCAAGAATGTACTCAAGAACAAAATATAAAAGAGAAGAACCAAATATATTACTCATCACAATCTGAACATTGTCTCATAATCCATCAGATCCCAGCAAACTCAGCATAGCAACAACAGAAATTACAAAAGTGCCTCGATCATGTGAGGCAGCTCACGAGGTCTCAAAAGTGGAAGCACAAAGAGAGGAGAGGTACATCACATAGCTACTGGTCACGGAACCACGGTCCAAGGGGGACTACTCAAGGTACATACGGGAGGCGTCCATGGCTATGGATGGTCTCCCGGAGGGGGTTCCTTCCCCCGGCAGGGTGCCGGGGTAGCTTCTCCAGGCAGCCCCGATTTAGAAACGGCGGTGGCGGCGGTACAGAGGCGAGTTCGCGGAAAAGAGATCGATATTAGGGGTTTCCACCCCCGAGGGCTAAATATAGGCGGAGGGGGGTGTCGAGGGGACCCACAGGGCAGTCAGGAGGCTCCCTGGCAAGGCCTAGGGTGGGGCCGCGCCAGGGACCCTTCTGGAGTCCCTGTGGTGGCCCCCCTCCGCTACCTTGGTGATTCCGGAAGCTTCCGGGTCACTGATTTCTTATCTGATTTTTCCGGATTTTTTGGAGCACTTTTAATGGCCGGAAAACCTGAAATACAAAAACCGCAGAAAACAGCAACTGGCAGCTGGGTGCACTGGGTTAATAGATTAGTCCAAATATGCTCAAAAGTGTATGAAAGTTCAAGCAAAACATGGAAAAGTAACACAAAACATGCATGGAGCAAGCAGAAATTATAGATACGTTTGGGACGTATCAGGGGGCGGCCGCGGCGGTAAGCAGAGGTGCGGCGCGCACACGCAGAGCACACGCATGTGGAGCAGTCACGGGACGGGGCGCGCGGCCATGGAGGCGGTCGAAGCCGAGCACGGCGAGGTCTTAGCGCATCACAGTGACAACTAAAACAATCACCGCCAAGCTGCAATCGATCGGGACGAACTAGGTGCGCATACGGAAGGCATCAACAATGGCCAAAACAAACTACAATAGCGGCCACGACCATGAGATACGGCGACCGGACTAGGACAACACGGGGAACGGTGCTATGGTTACCAATCGAAGGGGAAAAGGGGTCCTGTAGGACGGGGAGCTCACAGCGATGCTCGTCGTCGCAGTTTGGGTGAGAGAGCCGGTCGGGGCGCGACGAATTTGTCGATGCACGCCGGCGGCCGTGGTGGAAGGAAACGGCGATGGCGTCGCCGATGTGGCCTCCCCGTCACGATTCGGTGAGGGCCCTGATGGTGCCGAGCTCCGCGGTCCTCCCGGACTTGTCGAAGCGAAGAATGGTGGCCGGTGGCCACGAGTACCACGGCAGCGCGGCCACGGGCGCGCTCGAGTCCGTGCGGGAGAAGAACAGGGCGAGCGAGATGGGGAAACGGGGTGGCCTCCGATCCACAATGTCCGGGGGGGGGAAGATATTTATCGTCCGCGGAGCACTGTTGCGACACCGGTCACGAGGGGGTGGCCCCACGACTCCTATGGATGGGCCTACCCGGTGGACCTGAAGACAGAAGGCCCACAAAGATGTCTCCTGGGCCCAGCCTTGGCCCACTAGTGGCACCGACGTAGGAGTCCACGACTCATAAGGAAGGTGCAAACTTGTCGTACGGAACAAGATCAGGGGTAGGAAACCTCATCTGTAATCCAGGACGGACTCCCCGAGACGTAGCCTAGTATATAAGGGCTAGGAGGGGAGACGTCGAGATCATCCAATACAGCTGTCGCCCGCCAGGACAGCGACTCCGAGACTAAGACCGACGAATACTACGACCCAGATCGAAGACCAGACGAATTTGCCAACCTCATAAGAAACCAGAATCTAAGCGAGGGGATCGAAATTGACCCGTGAGTTAACGAGCACCCGGCAGTTCACGCGCTGTTCTTCCGAATCTCAAGGAAGAAACGGCACGCCGGATCCAGCAAACTCACGGTCAGGGAACAACTAGAAGGACCCTGCACGATCCACTGCTTCGAAGACAACCGGCGAAAAATCAGATCGAGCCACACCCTGGGAGACTGTCGCCTGTTCAACGAACTCGCCGACAGCCTCAAGGAGGAAAAACAGCGAGAAGCCAAGCGCGCCCGACAAACCGAGCAGTCGCCCACTCAAGGATAGGTGTACACGATCCAAGAAGGCAGGGTATCGCAAGCCCAACAGGGCGCCTACACCCTGCAAGCCAGAGCAGCCGAGAACCTCAACACAGTCGAAGTCTACCAGCTACACAACGCAGAAACCAGCATCACGCTCTCCCAGACGATCACCCGCCTGCAGTCCCAAGGCCGGGGCACGCGCCCCTGGTACTCGACGCTCAAATTGGAGGGTACGACATGGACAGAATCTTCATGGACGGAGGCAGCAGCATGAACATAATCTTCGTCAGCACCCTACGCAAGATGTTGATCCCACGATCAGTATGGAAGAAATCAAGCACCGTGTTATACGGAGTAGTCCCAAGAGAAACGGCTACTTCCCTTGGATTAATCGAGCTCGAAGTCGTCTTTGGCAGCAGACGAAATTTCGCAAGACACACCCTCGAGTTTGAAGTACTCGATTGGCAGTCGCAGTATCACGCCATATTGGGACGTCCAGCGTTCGCACAATTCATGGCGATTCTGCACTACGCCTACCTCAAACTCAAGATGCCAGGATCCGCGGGCGTCATCACAGTCAACGGGAGCTTCACCAAATCAGAAAAATGTGATCGCGATTTCCACAAAGTCTCCGACACCTTCGGAGACGACCAAGAACTCACAGAAATAGCCATGGCAACAGACAAAAATATCTTTCCGCTAGCAAGCCGAAGCGAGTCCAAAGAGTATGGACGGGACTTCAGGATCGATAGCGACACAGTCACCCACCAGGTGCACCCGACGGACCCAGAAAAAACAGTCTTCATGTACGCTAACCTACCGGAAGAGCAAGCGGCTGCCCTCATTGCTTTCCTCCGCGAAGAATGGGAAATCTTTGCCTGGTGCCCAGCCGACAAGCCAGGAGTACCGCGCGAGTTCGCGGAACACGCGCTACGCATCAAGCCAAACACTCAACCAGTGAAGCAGGCGCTACAAAGATTCTCAGAACCCAAGCGTAGAGCAATCGGAGAGGAGGTCAACCGATTACTCGACGCCCAATTCATTCGAGAGACGAAGAAAGCCACTTGGATCGCCAACCCTGTGCTGGTCCCCAAGAAAAACACAGACGTGCTGCGGATGTGCGTTGACTACGGGCCAGTCAACAAACACTGCCCAAAGGATCATTTTCCCTTGCCAAGAATCAATCAGATAATCGACTCAACAGCAGGATGCGATCTACTATCGTTCCTCGACGCCTACTCAGGATAGAATCATATCAGGATGAAGGAAGAAGACGAAGAACATACATCATTCATCACCCCTTACGGTATATTCTGCTACAGAACAATGCCCTTCGGACTCAAGAACGTCGGTGCTACATACCAGCGGATGATGCAAGCATTCTTAAAAGAGCAAATCGGAAGAAACGTGCAGGTCTACATGTACGACATCGTCATCAAAACCTACAGTGCAAATACGCTACTCGACGACCTGTGCGAGACCTTCGCAGCACTCAACAAGTACAGAATCAAGCTCAACCCAAAGAAGTGCGCGTTCGGCTTCCCAGCCGTAAAGTTGCTCGGGTACATGGTCTTCGCTTGAGGAATCGAAGCGAACCCCGAGAAAGTTCAAGCAATCGCCAGGATGGAGGAGCCAACCGACATCACAGGCGTGCAGCAGCTCGCCGGAAGACTCGCAGCCTTGAGTCGTTTCATCAGCAGACTGGGAGAGCGCACACTTCCATTCTACCAGTTGCTCAGTAAAGGAGAGAAATTCGAGTGGACCGAAGAAGCCCGCAAAGCATTCGCGGACCTGAAGAAGACACTCTCAACCCCACCGATCCTGGCGGTACCCAAGGAAAAAGAAAAACTGTACCTCTACGTAGCAGCACGCAACAGTTTCGTAAGCACAACACTCGTCGTCGAGCGCACAGAAGAAGGCAAGGTCCAGAGCATACAACGGCCGATATACTACCTCAGCATGCTTTTGACAAAATCCCAGCAGCGGTAACCGCATTACCAGAAGATACCACTGGCCATCATCACGACCTCAAGAAATGTGTCGCACTACTTCGACGGACACCCCATCACAATCGTGAGCAGCGCACCACTCGCAGACATCCTCAACAACCCTGGAGCGACTGGGCAAGTCGCCGAGTGGAACATTGAGCTCAGCCTGCTGGACCTGCAATTCAAGCACCCAACAGCAATCAAAGCCCAAGTACTCCCAGACTTTCTGGTCGAGTGGACGGAGGTCCAGACACCAGGCCCCCCGGACCTATGGAACTCATGGACAATGTTCTTCGATGGGTCAAAAAGACAGCAAGGAGCCGGAGCAGGAGTCGTGCTGGTCTCCCCCAAAGGAACCAAGCTCAAATACGTCCTCCGGATCAACTTCAGCGACGCCTCCAAGAACAAAGCCGAATACGAGGCACTGCTCTATGTCATGCGCATGGCCAAAACATGCGGTGCCACTCGCCTCGTAATCTACGGAGACTCCAACCTCGTTGTCCAGCAGGCGATGAAAGACTGAAATGCAGTAGCCGACAACATGGCGGCCTATCAGAAGCTCTACAACACGCTCGAAGGAAGTTTCGACGGCTGCGAGCTCAATTATATCCCGAGAACAAACAACACATAAGCCAACGAGCTCGCAAACATTGGCTCGACTCGAGGACCAGTACCACCCGGCGTCTTCCTCGAAAGCATCAGCCAGATATCCATCAAGGAAAAAACAGCAGCAGCTGCAGAGGACGACAACACAGAGCCAACACAGGTGGCATCAGCGAGTCCATCTGAAGGCAATAGCAGCCAAGCAGTGGAACCTACAGATCCAACAACACTCGAAGGACCAGCGTGGACAAAACCGTTCCTCCGATTCCTCATAAAAGGCACGGTACCGCAAGACGTCTCAGAAGCTTGGCGCATCAGTCGTCGATCCAAGGCATTCACAGTGATCAACAGACAGTTATACAAGTGCAAAATCACCCAGATACTCCAGAAGTGTATCGACGAAGAAGACGGCAAAGCCCTACTGCTCGAAATCCACGAGGGCACCTGAGGGCA
Organism: Bromus sterilis; assembly: GCA_950022295.1. NCBI lineage: Eukaryota > Viridiplantae > Streptophyta > Magnoliopsida > Poales > Poaceae > Bromus > Bromus sterilis. Next base: position 38,138,764 of record OX465600.1, read on the forward strand.
CCACGCGAGCAGTCGAGTGCTCATGTCCAAAGCATTCCGAGCAGGGTTTTATTGGCCCACTGCGATGAAAAACGCAGAAGACATCGTGCGGCGTTGCATTGTCTGTCAAAAATTCGCCAGCAGGCCACACGGTCCATCCTTCGAACTCAAGACCATACCACTATCATGGTCGTTCGCCACCTGGGGACTCGACATGGTAGGCCCACTCAAGAAGTCATCAAAGGGAGGAAGAACACACCTGCTGGTAGCAGTCGACAAGTTCACCAAGTGGATCGAAGCAGTGCCCATTACCAGCTCCACAACCCTCACGACAGTGAAGATTATCAAATCAATCATCTTCAGGTTCGGGGTGCCACACAACATCATCACGGACAAAGACACGAACTTCAAAGCGACAGAATTCCATAACTTCTGCGACGAACTGGGCATCAAAATCAACTACGCATTAGTCGCGCACCCGCAGTCTAACGGTCAGGTGAAAAAAGCAAATTGCCTAGTATGCAGAGGACTCAAAAAGCAGCTTCTTGCACCACTCGAGAAGGCCGCGGGCAACTGGGTAGATGAACTCCCTGCAGTACTATGGAGCCTGCGCACCACCCCAAACACCGCAACCCAGTACACACCTTTATTCATGGTGTACGGGTCGGAGGCAGTGCTACCACATGACCTCAAATTCGGGGCACCCCGGATCTCGGGGTACGAAGAAGAGGAAGCAGAAGAAGCACTGCAAGATGACAAGGACACAACAGAAGAAGAAAGGGACACAACCCTAACAAGGTTAGAGGGGTACCAGGACAAGCTGCACACTTATCAAAGCAGCCGCCTGCGCACCAGAACCTTCAACAAAGGCGACCATGTCCTACGTCTCATACAAGAGAAAGTCCACAAGCTTTCCCCCCAATGGGAAGGACCGTTCATAATCTCAGAAGTCATAGGAGGAGGCGCCTATAGACTGAAGAACCCGAAGACTGACGAGGACGTGGGAAATCCATGGAACGTAGCGAACCTACGCCTATTCTACCAATAGTCTCCACTAGTCATGCTCATCTGGAAGCTCATGTAAACCTTCGAAGCAATAAAATGATGTTGCCCAAATACTACCACCTCAAAGCACTCGGGGGCTCGAGTACAAACTCCCCCCGAGAGACGCTATCATCGCTCACGCGATCTTTACCCAAAGCACTCGGGGGTTCGAGTACAAACACCCCCCGAGAGACGCTATCGTCTCTCACGCGATCTTTACTCAAAGCACTCGGGGGCTCGAGTACAAACTCCCCCCGAGAGATGCTATCGTCGCTCACGCGATCATTACTCAAAGCAATCGGGGGCTCGAGTACAAACTCCCCCCGAGAGACGCTGTCGTCGCTCACGCGATCTTTACTTAAAGCACTCGGGGGCTTGAGTACAAACTGCCCCCGAGAGACGCTATCGTCGCTCACGCGATCTTCACTCAAAGCACTCGGGGGCTCGAAGTACAAATTCCCCCCGAGAGACGCTATCGCCGCTCACGCGATCTTTACCCAAAGCACTCGGGGGCTCATGTACAAAAACTCCCCCCGAGAGACGCTATCGTCGCTCACGCGATCTTTACCCAAAGCACTCGGGGGCTCGAGTACAAACCTCCCCCCGAGAGACGCCATCGTCACTCACGCGATCTTCATTCAAAGCACTCGGGGGCTCGAGCACCACCTCCCCTCGAGAAACGCTCACGCAGTCCGAAACTCAAAGAGCCCAAGAAAAAATCCCTGACAGGCTCCACCTACTGAAAAACGGTTCGAAAGACACGGCTACAACCAGATGGAACACAAAGCACTCTGGAGACATATGGATGGAGCGCAGGACGCAGACAATCCTTTAGTCTTCACCCGATCGCCAATGATCAGCTAAAGACTCGGGGGCTACTCCCATCGGGAGCGCTGCCGCGCACCCGATAAAAGACAGAAATTAACGGAACGAATCTCAGCCTACGTTTGACTCTCCGACTCAAACGTAGCCTCGGGGGATACTCCCATCGGGAGCGCTGTCGCGTACCCGATAGAACCCACAGTGCAAAGATTTGACGGACTTGAAGACAACTCTCGTTTGCAAAAGACTCGAACACAACTCTCGGTTGCAAAGGACTCGAAGATAGACTCCATTACAAAGGCTCAAGCACAGTTCGCATCGCAAGGACCCGAAGATCATTCTCAGTACAAAAAGATTCAAAGTACATTGGATAGAAGGCAGCTCTGATTACTCGAAGGCAATCCTCATTACTTGGAGAACTAACCTAGTTACAAAATACACAAGAAGCCAACAAGCTTACATCATCAATCACCCAAGGAATTATGACTTCTACATGTGTGCCCATGCTGGGATGATTGGCACTAAGACAGCGAGAATCATCACAGACAAAGGAGGAGTCGAAGCAGAAGGCTCATGATGTCAATGACATAACAAAAGGTGAAGCTCGACTTATTTGCGGAGCACCGAAGACGATGCTCCACCAGCTTCTCCTCCAGCTCCACCCGAGATGCCGGCGAAGATGACGCCGCTGCCTCCAGTTCTACAAGGTCGCCTGGCGCGCCCGCTTCACCGGTGGCTTGACGTCGAGGTCCTCTTCAGAGCCGGAGAGGGAACCAGTTGAAGACGGCTCAGCATCAGCACCCGAAGAGTCGCCGCAGGAGGAAGCAGTTGAAGACGCAGGCGAAGGACTCCTCGACCTGTCAGAACCATCGCTGCTTGTCTCCGGCCAGTACGGATCCATGCGGTTTCCACTCGGGTCAAAGGCGCGGATGATAAGAGTGTCTTAGCCATCAAAACGGCAACAAAGAGTGTCACCATCACGCAAGTTCAAGCGTCGAGCAAACGACTTCCAACCAAAGCCAAGAAAAATCAAGCGGGAACTATCGATCTCCAACTTAACATAAGAAGGAGATCGAGCGCACCCCTGAAGACGAAGCATCAAGCCATCAAGACCGCGCTCAGAAACAAGGGCAGAAAAATCAGAAGGAAGCAGAACGCGAGCGGCGTTCCGGCCACGGATGCGTAGGAGGAAATCATAGCGCCAATAACCCTCCTCCAAGGAAGAGGAGGAAGGTGTCGATGGTGCACCACAGCGGCCACCACGAGAAGAGCGCGGAGTACGACCACTGCGACCACGGCAAACCCGACTGCGGCTAGTCGTACCTGCACCTCGCTTTGGCCCCATGAGAAGATGGAGAAGAGGAGAAAGATGGGCAGAGGACGAACATTACTGCCAGATGAACAAAAGGGGGCTATTTATAGCACAGACCCAAGAGCACGCAGAAGCCCAGACGACGGGAGCAATTAATTCAATGACCAAGCATGCCGGGCGATTCGAATTCCGAGACAAAGATGCCTTCACACGAGCGGCATTGTGCGCTGGACGCGTCAAATCTCACGCATTTTCAATGTGCGCATCAATAACTCAACAGGCGGCTGCAGCACGCCACAAAATCCATCATTATGACCGGTCATGAAGACATGACGGTTAGCAGACAGAGCAACTTTGACGGTACTCCAGCAAGGAGATAGTTATCCTCACCAACAAGAGGTAAATCAAAGGGGAAGCGAACACAAAATGCAGCCTGCAAGCACCATTTTTACATGGTTTAAATACATTTTTCAAATATATCTAACTCCCATCGGGAGCATATCCACCCATGAGAGTTTCGGGTGCTCCCTCACCTAGAAGTAAAAACGTGCTCGAGTGATTACTCGCACCCATGAGAGTTTCGGGTGCTCCCTCACCTAGAAGTAAATAACATGCTCGAGTGATTACTCGCACCCATGAGAGTTTCGGGTGCTCCCTCACCATGACAGAAGATAAGCAGACCTGCACTCGCCAGATCAAGCAGTCCCAGAGTATCGGGTGCTCCCTCACCCCGAGAGCAAAAGCGATTACTCGCGAAACTCTATGTACCCGAGCACTTGACGACCTCCCGAGCAAGTATTCCTCTACATTACTCCTCGCCCGAGAACTCGGCAAAATCTCCGTGAGTGACCGCTAAAACAGCTCACTTGATTGTTTATTCCAAGTGGGTGCATTATCTATTAGGCTCCGCGCCTCAATAAAAATACACATTCCTAGAACACGATACACTGTGCCCAGATGCCACGCAAGCTTAGCGTGTAGGTAAGACCCCGCTACGCAGATCGGCCGGGCTAGGACTTGCCTGAGAGCAATTTCACTCCCAATCTTTCCCATGCGTTTTCATGATAGAAAAAGACGGGCAGACACGCCTTGGCTACGAACTTTACTGACGGCAATTGATCACTGTAAGACCTGCAGCGGCATGACTTTTTCTCGACACCAGTGTTCCAAGCTCATGTCGAGGGACATGAATTTGATTGGGCTACTGAGGTATTTGCCACTAGTGCAATTCACCAAGGCTCGACCAGTCAACTCCTTGGGCCCTTTCAGCTTAGCATCCCATGAAACAGGTTTTGTCATGGCCCCAGACTGCCAGCGACCCACGGTTGAACCGTGCATACATCAAAACAACGCAAGAATGGACTCGAGTCCCTGCGCGCCTCTTCGAGTCCCCCAGGCACTCAGGGGCTACTGACGAGGGGGTGACCCCACGACTCCTATGGATGGGCCTACCCGGTGGACCTGAAGACAGAAGGCCCACAAAGATGCCGCCTGGGCCCAGCCATGGCCCACTAGTGGCACCGACGTAGGAGTCCACGACTCATCAGGAAGGTGCAAACTTGCCGTACGGAACAAGATCAGGGGTAGGAAACCTCATCTGTAATCCAGGACGGACTCCCCGAGACCTAGCCTAGTATATAAGGGATAGGAGGGCAGACGTCGAGATCATCCAATACACAATCTGTAACCCTAGCCTTGTGCGCACTAGCCTTGGCTCCCCTGTAATCGCATCTCCAATCAATAATATCGAGCAGGAACGTATCCTCCTGTTAGCCGACGAGCTATCGTCCAACCTGTGCCTCTCATGACTAACCCAGGGTCCCTGACCATGGGATTTGCCGGGGCACATCCCCGTCAACCGGCGAGCGGGTTCATCGGGGACGCCCGCCTCGGTCGCCATGGCTGACCGGTCGGAGGAACAGGGAGCAAGGTGGGGAAAAAGAAGAAAAGGGTTGCGGTTGGGCTGGGCCATGGGGGTTCGCCCAGGGCGATAGTTTAGGTATTGTTTTTTATTTTTTTGTATTTTTGTATTTTCTCTTTTCTGTTTGTATTTGTTTTATTAGCTCTTCAATTTTGTAAAATATGGAACTTGCTCCAATATTGCTCTTATATATTACAACACCACCATAAAAAGTTTGGTTGCAAAATAAAACCATTTGCATTTTGGATTTATTTAAAATGGAACAAAGGTGGCTGTTTTTCTACTGTTTAATTTGTTTAAAATATTTAAACATTGTAATAAAATACCATTTCTAATTTTATTATGACCTACTGACTTTTTGGCATTTAATAAAAGTGGTTGCAATATTTTTGGATTAAGTTTTATTTCCACTTTGTTTTGAAAACCCAAATGGAGTTAGAATTTGACCTCATGCATGATTCAAGGGATATTAATGACTTGCTAATCAATTTTTTATTATTCAAACAAAAGGATTACTGTTGTGTGACACCCGGGGTGTTACAAATCTCCACCACTACATAGAATTCTCGTCCCGAGAATTAAAAGGTAGTGGTAGGGGTAAAGTTTTGGTTACATATTCTAACGAATCTTCTGGGTCTTGTTGTCCTTCTCGAAGTAGCTAATCCTTCTCGTTGACATCTTCATTTCTCTGCATCGGTGCATCTCGACGAGTTGTTATCCTTCTTTCGTTCCTACATCGTACCTACGAATAGGTTAGGGGGGAATGCGGTACAAATTATCTCACAAGTTAAACTCAGGGAGATACATCGAGAGAAACAAAAGAAGGCATGAGAAGTTCTCAAGCGGATATGCAAGCATTCGACGATGATAACGGAGGATGTAAAGGGGTCTAGAGCATCAGGCATAAGCACTGAGTCTGATATCGAGCTGAATATACAAAGGTAGGTGACTCATGAATTTCATAAGAGGTCAAACAAGAGGAATAACCTCGAGAACAGAAAGGTACAAGAGAGTCAGGTTTCGATCCTGTGGAACTATGGGTTATGGGCCCACATTGAATAAGAAGGGTGGTGACAAACAATGCGATCAAGTTGCAAGGTAAGTTAGAGTACAGCTTGTTAACTATGTCGGCAACAACATCAGTGCAAGGATGAGGGACGCAGAGAACCATTTTCCTGCTCGTTAAGACGAGGCGGACCAATAGGAAAAGTTCTTGTCCGTCAGTGGTTACCGAAATGTTATCAACAGTAGTAACAGGTTGTACGGACAAACTAGTACACCGAAGTGTTTACATCAGCAGGGAATTATCACTGCTCGAATAATTTATATTCAAAGAAAGGGTAAACAGACCAATGGAAAGGAAAATGTGATTATACACAAGTATCAGGTGTATATCTTTCCCAAGGGAAAGCAGAGAACGATATACATGACCAAGGTCGTATTGGCGGGGAGTCAAAGGAAGTTGTCGATGATAACACAAATCATCGAGGGGCAAGAATGGTGTTTCCCACAATAAATTAAATTGACACTTGGAAGAAGACAAGATGTTGATGATGACCACGACACATCATGTCAAAAGGTTAGAAGAAAATTCAATCGAACAACGGCAATATCATTCACTTCTCGCTGTCGATGAATTTGTAGCGTCCAAAACTTTATCTGGCATAACACCATTAGAGTAAGACCCGCAGAAGTTTCCGGGGTTCACACAGATGGTCGAAACATAGATAACATCCAACGGGACATTTCACAAATCTATATAAAACAACAAGAATAAGGGGACCAGTTTGAAAATAGAAGGCTGATGACACGGGGCAGATGATGCCGTTCGGCAAAGGCATTTCGTATCAGGGGAAGCTCGTCAATGATTTAGGACACAAGGAAACGACAGGTAGTAATCCACCAAAAAGGTCAGGCGGTGTACGGAGAGTCTGGTGTGAGCATCGGTACTCAACCATAAGAAGAAAGAATGCCAGAGCATTGGATATAGAAGCATCAGAATAATTCGATGCATAAATACAAAGGAATTATGACTTCCATATTGGTGTATCAGATCCAGATACATCGATCAAACATGAATAAGTTGAATAGGAGTTGATGGTTCATCTATTAAGGTTTGATTTACTGAGAACCAGCTCATGTCCGGAATGACGTCTGAGCCACAAGAATTGATTCTTAGGGATCATCTGATGATTGCGTGCACTAGCACACACGATGATTCAACAGACCAGAATGGCAATGCCAAGGGAGGTCATCAAAGTCTACAAGACAAACGGAATTAATCATAGTGCAAGAAGGTAAGTCCAAAGCAGTATGTTGCCGAGGATTTTCGCGAGATCGAATAGTATTTCAAAGTATTTTGGGAATCACGGGAACAACTTAGGATGAACGGATCCTCGATAAATGTGAGGAATTATCCGCAGGGTGAAAAGAAGCGGCAAGGTAGTAGGCTCAAATGATTCCCGAAACAACGAAAATTATTCCAATGCACCTTGTGAACACAAGAGAAACTGGGATTGAATGGATGAACGAAAGGTGTATGTGGTTATACATACGGACTTATCGATTGTGGCACCCCCGCTCAGAGGACCGGAACGCCCCGTGCACCAGCCCAGAGATCAAGTCTTCTGGAGCACGACATTGATTGATATAGAACTGAACAGCTTTCTATTACCGAAGATAGGGGTACACGAGGTCTATTACAATGCTAGCGGAGACACAACTTGCTCCTCAGGCTAGCCTCAGCTCTACATCAAGCAGCAGCATAACTCTAGCAGCGGAATATCGACGGCAGCGGAACAATAACGGCGATGACGAACATCAATCCACAGGGACATTGGCTGGGACACCTCCTAGCTCACGAACACCGGGAACTTCGTCCTACGCATCCAAAGCACGGCCTGCAAATCTGGCATAACACGCCAGGTCAGTACATTGAATGTACTTGCAAGCTCACAACAACCATGCAAGAAGGCAAAACAATAACATGGTCACAGGTTAAAGTATATTAGTGAATTAAACAGGTGAGCAACAATGTGATGCAAGCAGATAATCATCAAGCATTTTAACAGCATTAAGACTAATGCACACACAATGGATCCTACACGATCGTCGCATGATCACGTGGCTTACCTCGGAGTCTTTATAAACTCAAGCACCGGGTCACCTCATGACCATTCACTTCGACGGGTCATCGCATGACCGAACGGGTCATCGCACGACCATTCAACGGGTTAGGTGTCCTTCGTTACCACCCAAACAATCCACTTATCGTATAACCATCCACTTACCCCAAACTTGCCACCGTACTCAAGTTGATCGTATGGTGTGACCTAGTACGAACTGTGTCCCATGACCGAGGACGCGGCTATTCGAATATATTTTGACTCTGCAGAGTTTGTGCACGTTACCCACATTATGGAGTTCCTCCTCCATCCAGCACCTCGGTACTTGTCCCACAGGATCCTTGGAACTCGCACCGCAGGAGTGGACTAGGACATCTCCAACGAGACCGATACTACCGAGTGACCCTCTTACCGTATCACCGACATCCCGTCTTGGGTAGCCCCCATGGTTGGGTGTCCTATGTTACCACCAGAACCACCTGTGGTTAGGTGTCCACGTTACCACCAGAATCACTCTTAAACTTTGTCCCCCGTCGGGAACCGCGCGAAAAACATACTTGGGTTGTCAAGGCTATCGCCGTTTACCCGGCCAAAGGCAACTACCGCGCATAGCCTCCCCTCTTGGGCGATACAAATAAGAGACCCACCGGCAGACCGAATCAAGGCCCGCCCATACAAGAAAATATGGCTGCACGGATAAGTTCGGTTCGGTGGCACCTGATCAACTTGTCACGAAGCATATCTCCAACAGCGAACACAAGTATCAGGTGCAACATGAGTATCAGATCATACAATGCATAGCGTATTAACATGACAGTTTCAGATATGATCAAACACATTTTTAGTTGGTGAACTTATCCGTGTTACAAAGATTAAGTTATTTCACATGGCAACATTATGAATGCAGTTAAGCATAACTCAGGCATAGCATGAACTAGCATAGATATAACATGCCAAAACATAGCAATAGCAGTAGCATATTCACAGATAGCATGGAAGTATAACATCAATAATAGCATGGCAAGAATAACATTAAACATAGCAACGGTAACATGATAACGGTCACCGATATAAGCATATCATCGTAAAACAATTTTTAAAGACACGTCAAAGCTTTGCAAAGGTGCAAAGGGTATTGTGGCTTGCCTTTCACCAGAGGAGTGTGAAACACTCCCGGATCTTCAACACAAGCAAAACCCTGCAAAATATTTTATAAAAAGCAACGGGAAAAAGGTCAAACGCCGTCTTTTGTTTGACCAGAAAATAACATCACAAAAACATGGCATGAAACCTATTCCAAACTGAAGAGGGGCTCAATACGAAAACAACGCAAAAAGAATCGCCGCGTTTGGACTTACGGTTGCGAAGATACGGAAAAAAGGTGTCGGGGGCTGGTTTTTGAAGGAAATATGCTTTCGGATCGGTGGAAGCGTATTTCGGGCTGACTGAAGGGGTAAATACGCTTCCCAACGGTGGAAACGTACTTTGGACAGAAAAGGCGCGAAGTACGCTTTCCTTAGAAGGAAACGTATTTTCGCTGGGGCGCTTCCACTTAACCGCGCTGGACCCAGCGGTCAGCCGGGCTGGGCCGCTTACACGCGGGGCCCACCCGTCGGATCTCCTCTTTCCTCCTCTGGCTCCCTCCTTCCTCTGTTTCTTCCTCGCGACAGAGACGCAGGGGAGCCCGGCTGGCCTTCGCCGTCACCGCGGCTGTTGTGGGAGAAGGCCGCCGGCGGGCTAGGAGGCCGCGGGGTGCCGGGGCGCCTCTGCTTACGGCGGCGTGTCCGGCCGGGCAGCCTGCGGCTCCGTGCCCCCACGGCTGGGCGAGGCGGCCACGGGAGCTTGCGGCGGGGCAGCGCGGACGGGGTGGTTCCGGCGAGGCTGCGGTGGGCCGCGGCTAGGAGGAGTGGCAAGGGGGGGTGCTCGGGCTCGTCCAGGAGGGAAACAAGGGCTCGGGCTGGACGAATTTTAAGGAGGGGGGCCGGCAGCCGTGTGCAACTCCGGCGAGCAATGGTGGTCCTGGGCGACCAAATTGGAAGGGGGCAGTGGGCTAGGAGGGGTGGAGAGGTGCTGGCGTGCTCTGGAGGGGCTTGGGGTGCCTCCTTTATATAGGGGGAACACGGAATCTGAGCTCAGGGCCGAGACAAGAGGACGGCGGCCATGGCGAGAGCTAGCTGGCGTGTTCGAGGGGGTTCGAGACGGGGACGTGGCGCAGGCGTACTCGGCAAAGCCGGGCGGCGCGGCAGGACACGGAGAAGTGGCCAAGGAAGCACTCGTGCTGGACGTGGACATGTCGGGCACGCGCGGTGCGCGGCCAGAGCACGCCATGTGCGTCCAGGAGCGTGGCAACAAGAGCACTGGTGATTTGGATAGGTTTTTCACGTGGCCAACCATGTCCAGCCTGTAGTCCTTTGATTAGATCACTTTGGTATGCTTGGTTGGCAAGAAGGTGCTCTGGATTGATCTCTATCTCAAGGAGAAGTTTGATGCAGCAAACTTGGACATGAAGCAGTGCTCACATGGTGGGGTTTTGGGTAGGACCAAGTTGTCACATGGCTTTGGGGTACAAAGGACTAGAGTACTGTGGAGTTTGGGCTCAAACAAAGCAATGTAAATGGTACCTCCTTTGCAAATGGCACAATGCTGCATAAGGTGTTTGTGCTGGGTTGTGGCTTGTACATAGCTCCCCTAAGCATGATATTTTGCAGAGCTCAATCATACATTCGGATGAGTATGTCTGCCAAGTTTCACATCATTGGGAGCAATATTTTTGGTACTTCCTTTGTAAAGCACCAAATGGGTCAGAATGTATTGGTGAGGCTAGCATCTCACTGGATTTCTTTATTTGGCTTAAAATTGGTGTACTGGGGTTATTTGGCATGGTGCCCATGTGTGTAAAATTTTATAGGCATTGGACACACATAGCTAGCACTTGCTTCACAATGTGACCCATTGACCAAAAACTTAAACATGATGGTGCACACACATGGATGATTGGATTTCGCTCATATTTGGTTTTGTGGAGTAATTTGGTGGTAGGATGATGCTCAAAAAGTTTCAAGGCAAATGGGATCCCCTATCATGCACTTGCTTCACAATGCCCCCTTGCTGCATCCAAACTTTGGGAATTTATTGTGGGAGTTTGGCTAATCAAATGGTGGTGGAATTTGGTGGAGATCAATGATATGATCATTTGATATGGCACAAAAAAATTCACCAGCAATGGATCAAGAGAAGTGGCACTCCCTTCACAAAGCTCCAATCTGCCCCGACAGACAAATGAATTTTTCTAGAGGAAAAATCCACATGGGATATGGAATGTTTTTGGCGAATTTGGCAAGATGTGATGTCCATGACATGTGGGAATTTTTTGGGGATTTATGGAGCAATATAAATAGGGGTTTCTTCACAAACCTCAAATAATCGAAATATCCCTTTTATTGGAAAAAGGAATATAAGGCTTGAATAAAATGGTGGCTTGGATGAGATGGGTCCATGGGATGACAATGGAAAGGCTTGGATTCAAGGTCCACTTGAGCATGGAAAGAAAATATGCTCAAATTTCAAGGCCAACGAGGTGATCAAAATCAAATCCAATCGCAAATCCAGAAATAAATCCGAAAAGTTTTTGAAAAAAGAAAGTTCCAAAATCCAGGGTGTCACAAACCTACCCCCCCTTAGAAAAATCTCGTCCTCGAGATTTGGTTGCTCAGGGAACCATCGCAAACTTACCGTCCTTCGGAAACTTGCTGCTTCTCGGATTTCCTTTTTACCGCGTATTGTTCCCATAGTAGCATCCAATATATCTGCTGAGGGGGTTTACTTCACCCGATCTGTAGTTCTGACAGAATGTTCTTCCTTGATACCTCACATCCTTTCCTTCTGATTTCCATCCTCATATCTTCTGACTTGCATGATAACAAGATGCCTTGTCATAGGCTAAATGCTGACGATACCCATACTGTTTCTGGGGTACCTCGGGCTTTATTCGTGGTATGGCCTTGAATCCTTTGCATTGACCTCTTCTACAAGAGCTTGGCCTTCATCGGAAACTGGTATCTCATAATGTTTACTATCGGTACCTTGACTGACGGCACGTGGGATTGCCTCGCATTTCTTTTGGCATGTCCACCGTGCTCAAGGATTCGGAGCGAGGCACAAATTCTGAACATTCACTTATGCTGAGATTTACCTGACTGACTGCTCATTCCAGGTGGCGATCGGTCCTGATATGCTTCAATCCGGTTCTTGTATTTAAGATGCCGAGCTGAGCGGGTGACCTTTAACGAAGCAGACTGGGGTATCTTGGCAAGACGGACGATGCTGAACTTGAGGAATTGCTCGGGCTGGTGGGCTGGGTACACGGTACTTGGCCCATAGTGAATGAGCTTTCTTTATGGTAGATATCCACGGTGGTCCACATGACTTCAACCGATCGCGGTAATTTGACTTGAGGTCCATGCGATTCATTCTGCCTAACCCGTCGAGCTCGAGGGTTGCATACCTCTGACAACTTGCTAGGTGCCATGCTTGCTCAGATGGTAGCAAGGTTTGACACTTTCCATGTCTGTTTGTCCTGGGTATTGCCTCTGTGGCAATCACCTTTCTTGTACTGGCTTTTCTTCGGTCAGGGTTCTTTCCTTGTTGCATAACTGCTTATTGTTCTGCCGCAATCTTTGAGATAGACAGGTTACCATCGCCTTTTGTTTCTTGTTTCATCCTGATAACCTTGGTTGTAATTAACGGGGTCTCCAGATTATTCTGCTTCGGGGCCTTGTCGGTCGTGAGGAGCTGACCTTCATGACGGGAGAAAGATTCAATGCTCCTTTCTTCCTTTCTTCATCGTGTTTCTTCATGACTTTGTCAGTCTTGCTTCCAGGCTGAGAGGTGTATCCGCCTCTTCTGCTGACTTGTTTCCCGAGAGCTGTGGTTCTTCACTTTCGTTCATATGTATAACTCTTTCTTGATTGAAAGGATAGTGGTATCCACACCGGGGTAGCTTTCATACTTGATAAGAATACCCATAACCATATGCGGGTCCTGACGATGCTACAGTCTGCACTGTGCTGCATGGCTGGATTTCTGACAATACTGTTGCAGGTATGATGACGCGTCGAGGAAGACTGGTATCTTGTCCGCGAAGGACTGGGGTTCCTTCTGCTGGAAGCTTTCCCTCAATGACGTTGAGATAGATTTGACCATGGCGTCTGACAGGCTTCTGGCTGCCGGCTGTTGAGGGGGAAACATTCTTTCAATCATCCGGGCTTCATGGTATGTCGCGGCCACCTTCCGGAATATACTGAAATATTTTGTATTGCATAGGACTGTAGCTGGTGCTTGTCCTGCCTTGGGTGCATATGCTCGTGGGTCACAGTCTTTGCTTATCTTTGCATGAATCTTTGCGGCTGTCATGGTTGATGCGAACTTGATTCAAGTGATGGCTTGGGTAGCATCCAATCGTGATCCATAAGCTTCCCACGCAACTGGGTAAAAGTCCTGTTTGACTTGCTGATTTCCCGCATCATTGCGGCCTTTAAGTGTCCGAGTCTTCAGTCTGTTCTGGTTGAAGGCCTGATGGTTGCCGCATGATTCACACTTGAGCAAAAATGGGTGAGATGCGACCGGGTATGCGTCATTCCTGTCTGGTTGATTTCCTTATTTCTTTGCGGTCTTCCACTGATAGAATCCTCATGACTGTAACATCCACCGGAAAAATGCTGGCTTGGGTCATTCAGGCAGAACTCATATGGGGTTGAACACTCCTGCTGCAAGCTGGTGTGGGTCCTTGACTTGGTGTCTTCATGCTGCTTTGCGGTGTTGCACTGGTTCTTCGAGGTATGCGGGGTTATGAGCAACTTTTCATCGGGGCGGAGAAAGCGACACCAAAGAACCAAAAGAAGAATCAATGAAGAAAACCACGGGGAAAAAGAAAACAAGAAGCGGCTTGCTACTTCATCAGCTTTAGCGGTGGTCGATGATTATCCGGACTCCTTGCAAAGAAAACAGCGAATAACCCAGTAGCCACCAGAACGGTCTTTACAGCTCAGATCTGGGACTTGTACTGGAATAGCTCAGGCATTGCTCACGACGGCCGACCGAAATCAGCTCAGAGCATGAGGCAATCTTGATAAAAAGAATGCAGAGGTCCCCTAAGACGGCCGAGAAAACAACTCAGAGCATAGGGTCTCCACTGCAAAAAGAAACTCAACAACTACCCGAGACGGCCGAAAAGCAGCTCAGAACACGGGGCGGTTGTTGAAAAGAGAAATGTGAAACAGGCATCCACTCCGGACGGCCGATGATGCATCAGCTCAGAACCAGACGTGGTGCCACTGCAGAACAACAAGCAGGGGTCCGTCCAAGTCATCTAACACCTGCCAAAACAGAGTTAGTAACTGCCGAACAAACTGAACAAAGAATCAACAATGAGAACCAAGCAAGAATAGCAGCACTGAACAAGCAATGAGATCACACGCAGGATCTCAACTTATTGCTACACACATCAACATGCAACAAGCAACATGCAACACCACTACTCATGCATCACAAACTACGCGAAACTCTGGCGTTCTGATCTGATGGCGGGTTTCCGGGGGTGGCAGGAGTGGGCGAAGAGGTCGACAACGACAAGGCTGCAGCAAGAGCTCTCCTGGCATCCCTTGCATCACGGACTAGCTCGACGATGAGGGTGTACTGGGAGATCATGTAGCGGGACATGGTGATCACCGCCGCATCGGCTTCCGCCAAAGGACGAGGAAACCTTACTTGCTGCGGAGTCGCTCCCAAGGTGGGGTAGAAATGGAAGGCGCGATTCTGATGCATCGCACTCTCCTAGTGGCGTAGGCCTAACAGGCCTGCCATCGCAGAAAGCTGAATGGCACGATCCGGGGTAGAAGCGGGTCCACCCTGGAAGTTGTAGGAGCGCACGCCGATGGGGATGGTGGCTGACATGTAGACGTTGGCGCGGTACTCAAGCAGCGGCCCTACGATCGGCGTCTGGGAAACTTGGTACCTTGGAAGCTCTCCACTGGGGTAGAGAGTCCACCAAACGTCTTCAAGGAGATAGTCAAAGTTGGTCGCGGACGAGGATCCTGTGTAGCCCACCGGGTATTCCGCCATCTACACTCGTCAGATTAGATCATTAGCGAAAACGTAGTGTCTATATGCAACAAACAAATGCAGCAGGCAAAAGCATCACACAAGCAAGCTATACTCTAGATCTAACGTTAATCTAACGTCCTTCTAACGTTCACGCGGGCTAGCGGGTCCTACAGCCAGTCCTGCTCTGATACCAATCGTTGTGGCACCCCCGCTCAGAGGACCGGAACGCCCCGTGCACCAGCCCAGAGATCAAGTCTTCTGGAGCACGACACTGATTGATATAGAACTGAACAGCTTTCTATTACCGAAGATAGGGGTACACGAGGTCTATTACAATGCTAGCGGAGACACAACTTGCTCCTCAGGCTAGCCTCAGCTCTACATCAAGTAGCAGCATAACTCTAGCAGCGGAATATCGACGGCAGCGGAACAATAACGGCGATGACGAACACCAATCCACAGGGACATTGGCTGGGACACCTCCTAGCTCACGAACACCGGGAACTTCGTCCTACGCATCCAAAGCACGGCCTGCAAATCTGGCATAACACGCCAGGTCAGTACATTGAATGTACTTGCAAGCTCACAACAACCATGCCACAAGGCAAAACAATAACATGGCCACAGGTTAAAGTATATTAGTGAATTAAACAGGTGAGCAACAATATGATGCAAGAAGATAATCATCAAGCATTTTAACAGCATTAAGACTAATGCACACACAATGGATCCTACACGATCGTCGCATGATCACGTGGCTTACCTCGGAGTCTTTATAGACTCAAGCACCGGGTCACCTCATGACCATTCACTTCTACGGGTCATCGCATGACCGAACGGGTCATCGCACGACCATTCAACGGGTTAGGTGTCCTTCGTTACCACCCAAACAATCCACTTATCGTATAACCATCCACTTACCACAAACTTGCCACCGTACTCAAGTTCATCGTATGGTGTGACCTAGTACGAACTGTGTCCCATGACCGAGGACGCGGCTATTCGAATATATTTTGACTCTGCAGAGTTTGTGCACGTTACCCACATTATGGAGTTCCTCCTCCATCCAGCACCTCGGTACTTGTCCCACAGGATCCTTGGAACTCGCACCGCAGGAGTGGACTAGGACATCTCCAACGAGACCGATACTACCGAGTGACCCTCTTACCGTATCACCGACATCCCGTCTTGGGTAGCCCTCATGGTTGGGTGTCCTATGTTACCACCAGAACCACCTGTGGTTAGGTTTCCACGTTACCACTAGAACCACTCTTAAACTTTGTCCCCCGTCGGGAACCGCGCGCAAAACATACTTGGGCTGTCAAGGCTATCGCCGTTTACCCGGCCAAAGGCAACTGCCGCGCATAGCCTCCCCTCTTGGGCGATACAAATAAGAGACCCACCGGCAGACCGAATCAAGGCCCGCCCATACAAGCAAATGTGGCTGCACAGATAAGTCCGGTTCGGTGGCACCTGATCAACTTGTCACGAAGCATATCTCCAACAGCGAACACAAGTATCAGGTGCAACATGAGTATCAAATCATACAATGCATAGCGTATTAACATGACAGTTTCAGATATGATCAAACACATTTTTAGTTGGTGAACTTATCCGTGTTACAAAGATTAAGTTATTTAACATGGCAACATGATGAATGCAGTTAAGCATAACTCATGCATAGCATGAACTAGCATAGATATAACATGATCAACTTAGCATGGTGTTGTTGTGGTTAGATGGTGCATATCATAACATGGCAAAGATATAATCGAAGCATGGCATGGATGTAACATGACAAAACATAGCAATAGCAGTAACATATTCACAGATAGCATGGAAGTATAACATCAATCATAGCATGGCATCAATTATAGCATGGCAACAATAACATTAAACATAGCAACGGTAACATGATCACGGTCACCGATATAAGCATATCATCGTAAAACAATTTTTAAAGACCCATCAAAGCTTTGCAAAGGTGCAAAGGGTATTGTGGCTTGCCTTTCACCAAAGGAGTGTGAAACACTCCCGGATCTTCAACACAAGCAAAACCCTGCAAAATATTTTATAAAAAGCAACGTGAAAAAGGTCAAACACCGTCTTTTGTTTGACCAGAAAATAACATCACAAAAACATGGCATGAAACCTATGCCAAACTAAAGAGGGGCTCGATACGAAAACAACGCAAAAAGAATCACCGCGTTTGAAATTACGGTTGCGAAGATACGGACGAAACGGTGCCGGGGGCTGGTTTTTGAAGGAAATACGCTTTCGGTTCGGTGGAAGCGTATTTCGGGCTGTCTGAAGGGGTAAATACACTTCCCAACGGTGGAAACGTACTTTGTACAGAAAAGGTGCGAAGTACGCTTTCCTTAGAAGGAAACGTATTCTTGCTGGGGCGCTTCCACTTAACCGCGCTGGACCCAGCGGTCAGCCGGGCTAGGCCGCTTACACGCGGGGCCCACCCGTCGGATCTCCTCTCTCCTCATCTGTCTCCCTCCTTCCTCTGTTTCTTCCTCGTGACAGAGACGCAGGGGAGGCCGGCTGGCCGTCGCCGTCGCCGCGGCTGGTGCGGGAGAAGGCCGCCGGCGGGCTGGGAGGCCGCGGGGTGTCGGGGCGCCTCTGCTTACGGCGGCGGGTCCGGGCGGGCAGCCTGCGGCTCCGTGCCCCCACGGCTGGCGAGGCGGCCACGAGAGCTTGCGGCGGGGCAGCGGGGACGGGGTGCTTCCGGCGAGGCTGCGGTAGGCCGCCGCTAGGAGGAGTGGCAAGGGGGGTGCTCGGGCTCGTCCAGGAGGGAAACAAGGGCTCGGGCTGGACGAATTTTGAGGAGGGGGGCCGGCGGCCGTGCGCAACTCCGGCGGGCAATGGTGGTCCTGGGCGACCAAATTGGAAGGGGGCAGTGGGCTAGGAGGGATGGAGAGGTGCTGGCGTGCTCTGGAGGGGCTTGGGGTGCCTCCTTTATATAGGGGGAATGCGGAATCTGAGCTGAGGGCCGAGACAAGAAGACGACGGCCATGGCGAGAGCTAGCTGGCGTGTTCGAGGGGGTTCGAGACGGGGACGTGGCGCAGGCGTGCTCGGAAAAGCCGGGCGGCGCGGAAGGACACGGAGAAGTGGCCAAGGAAGCACTCGTGCTGGACGTGGACATGTCGGGCACGCGCGGTGCGCGGCCAGAGCACGCCATGTGCGTCCAGGAGCGTGGCAACAAGAGCACTGGTGATTTGGATAGGGTTTTCACGTGGCCAACCATGTCCAGCCTGTAGTCCTTTGAGAGTAGATCACTGTGGTATGCTTGGTTGGCAAGATGGTGCTCTGGATTGATCTCTATCTCAAGGAGAAGTTTGATGCAGCAAACTTGGACATGAAGCAGTGCTCACATGGTGGGGTTTTGGGTAGGACCAGTTTTTCACATGGCTTTGGGGTACAAAGTACTAGAGTACTGTGGAGTTTGGGCTCAAACAAAGCAATGTAAATGGTACCTCCTTTGCAAATGGTACAATGCTGCAGAAGGTGTTTGTGTTGGGTTGTGGCTTGTACATAGCTCCCCTAAGCATGATATTTTTCAGAGCTCAATCATACATTAGGATGAGTACGACTGCCAAGTTTCACATCATTGGGAGCAATATTTTTGGTACTTCCTTTGTAAAGCACCAAATGGGTCAGAATGTATTGGTGAGGCTAGCATCTCACTGGATTGTTTGATTTGGCTGAAAATTGGTGTACTGGGATTATTAGGCATGGTGCCCATGTGTGTAAAATTTCATAGGCATTGGACACACATAGCTAGCACTTGATTCACAATGTGGCCCACTGACCAGAAACTTAAACATGATGGTGCACACACATGGATGATTGGATTTGGCTCATGTTTATTTTTGTGGAGTCATTTGGTGGTAGGATGATGCTCAAAAAGTTTCAAGGCAAATGGGATTCCCTATCATGCACTTGCTTCACAATGCCCCCGTGCTGCATCCAAACTTTGGGAATTTGTTTTGGGAGTTTGGCTAATCAAATGGTGGTGGAATTTGGCGGAGATCAATGATATGATCATGTGAGATGGCACTAAAATTTTCACCAGCAATGGATCAAGAGAAGTGGCACTCCCTTCGCAAAGCTCCAATCTGCCCCCACAGACAAATGAAGTTTTCCAGAGGAAAAATCCACTTGGGCTATGGAATGTTTTTGGAGAATTTGGCAATATGTGATGTCCATGACATGTGGGAATTATTTGGGGATTTATGGAGCAATATAAATAGGGATTGCTTCACAAACCTCAAATAATCGGAATATCCCTTTTATTGGAAAAAGGAATATAAGGCTTGAATAAAATGGTGGCTTGGATGAGATGGGTCCATGGGATGACAATGGAAAGGCTTGGATTCAAGGTCCACTTGAGCATGGAAGGAAAATATGCTCAAATTTCAAGTCCAACGAGGTGATCAAAATCAAATCCAATCGCAAATCCAGAAATAAATCCGAAAAGTTTTCGAAAAAAGAAAGTTCCAAAATCCAGGGTGTCACGTCAGTGGCCGAGAATTGTTAAGGCGATGGGCACATAGGGTCTTGAGAATTTATCCGCAAGTATCCTCGGAATCTTCTGTTCAACCAGGTGAGCATCTGTAATGAGGGGCTCTCCGGGAGGAAGTAGTCATGAGAACCTAATCTCAGAGTTAGAAAAATCTTTAACCCGAAAGAGAAGATAGATCAGAGTCCCAGAGTAAAGGTACG
The DNA here is from genome assembly GCA_950022295.1 of Bromus sterilis. Classification (NCBI taxonomy): domain Eukaryota; kingdom Viridiplantae; phylum Streptophyta; class Magnoliopsida; order Poales; family Poaceae; genus Bromus; species Bromus sterilis. The sequence continues at coordinate 38,158,800 of OX465600.1, forward strand.
GAGTAAAAGATCCTAATACCACCCAGTTTGCGATGTGGGCCGATAAGCCACACGACACTGTTAGTAAATTATTTTGCAAAAACTAGACTCGACTTCGACCAAGGAGTTGGAAGGGGGTGTCCTACAGGCAGTCGGCTCTGATACCAACTTGTGACGCCCCAAAAATCAGACCGTGTACAGTAATCATACACGCAAGGTACACGATCGATATTAGGGTCTCACGGTGAGATATCACAACACAACTCTACAAATAAAATAACACAAGCTGTTTAATACAAGCCAGGGGCCACGAGGGCTCGAATACAATAGCTCGAGAGCACAAAGTTAGCGGAAGCAATAGTATCTGAGTACAGACACTAGAATACAAGGTTGCCTTAATAAGGCTAGCACAAAAGACAACAGATCGAAAAGGCGAGGCCTCCTGCCTAGGAACCTCCAAACTAATCCTGGTCAACGGGGAAACTCGACGTCGTAGAAGGCATCGGGGATCTTCATGTTGCGGTGGTCGACATCGGGGATCTCCTGCTCCTGGACTCCAAGGCTCCAACGTCGACTGCAGCGGCCGATCAGGAAAAACATAAAGGGGGGAAATAAAGCAAGGGTGAGTATCTAGCATACCCGCGAGTCTTACGTCCGCTACTAAGCATTTATGCATTTGTATCAAATGGAAAAGGGAGGCTGTATATAGTGGACTGCAAGGTAGAAATCAGAATAAGGGTAAGAAGCTAGGCCTATCGAAGACTAGCATCTTCTGACGAGTCTTGCAGCACAAGAAGAGAACAACCAACAGTTTATATAAAGCATAAAGTAACAATGAAGCAGAAGTTGCTGCAACATTGTATAATAGTAAGTTATAATAATTAATAATAATAAATGCCTCTGAGTTCCCCTCCTCGACTTCCCTGCGAGGAAGAAAACCTGGAACCATGCAGTTTAATAGTAGTAGTTTGTAGTGGTAAGGTCCAACTTCAGCATAAAGCGTCCTGTTACCGTGGACACGGCTATTCGAATAGATTAAACTCCCTGCAGGGATGCACTACTGTTCATCCTGCACGCTCGGATCTCCAGGGTGGCGTACAACTTGTTAGGGAATGCCCCACCGAGGCTATCTGACACATCGCAGCCCATCCTAGGCTCAGCAGAGAGGCCATCCGCCGGACTATATCCTATGCGCCAAGGGGTCTCGGCCACTCACCCTTGCACGCTCCTGCACGGTACGAGACTGGCCGGTGAATAAAAACCAAATCCAAACACACCTGCTGCAGCAAAGAAGACAAGACCGCTTCCCGGCTATCAACCCGTGGTACTGCTGACGTCTGAAGATCTTTCGGACGAAACTACGACGCGGAGGGCCCACACCGTAATCCCATGTGTAGGTAGTGCGTACAAACCAACAGGCCTCTCAAGTCATCCACCGAACCATTTAGCATTTTAATGAACCTGCATGACAACCGTTATCGTTGCCTCGACTTAACTGACCCGCGGACAACGACAAAAGTCAGGACCACCAGTACATTGGTGCCTGCCCTGTCGTCCCACCAAGTCTCTACACGTTACCAACAAGGTGAACCGACTCCTTACCTTATCTCGCGTGTGCTCTTGGTAGAGCTCGACTTTTCGTGGTTTGGTAACTCTCGCGAGATACGAGCAGGGGCCAAGCACACCAGTAACGTCGGTCGTACCTCCCTATCGTTCCCGACGCAATACCGCTCGCGGGCACCGTTGGGTCGCCCGACTCTTACCTTTAAGGACAACCGTTGCTCAGGTACCTAGAGCGGCTATACAGAGTCAACAACGAGTGGAGTGCAAGGATTACTCCTCGGTAGCTCCACTTGATGGTGGCTCAGCAGATCCGAGCTAGGGGGCCTTAGGCGGTGTATGCATTGTACCGTACCTATTAGAGTTAATATATCGTATCCGTGTCACTCCCCTGAGTGATCACGGCCCTGCTATCTAATCCTAGCTAACAATGCGCAGGGCTCACTGCTGAATATAATATATATTTATAAGGCAGCATAGGATAAAGGCAGGTACATCACGGGGCGACAAAAACAGGCTATGCAATTGAATAGGTAAGCAACGTAGCAGCAGCAGTAACAATGCCTAGTGCAAGAAAAGTACGGAAAGATAGGCGATATCTGGGGAAGAGAATGACTCTGCTTGCCTGGAAGCTTGGTAGTAGCGGTACGGTCGTCGACGACGTAGTCGAACATAGGGGCATCGGCAGCGGTCGTCGGGACTATCGGACAATAAGAGAGGGGGAGGAAACAATAAATACACGGCAATAATAGCAATACAAATACAAGACATGGCAAACGCATTGTTGGCGATGTTCTAACATAGTGTTAAGTATTTTTAGGCGGGGCGGGAATTTATCCGGGAATGACTCATCAGTACCAGTTGATTACCGGACAGATGACCCGGAGGGGGAAGGTTCCATGTCGGAGGTGTCGTGGACATCCAAAAAACGTGTGGATGGTGTAACTTTGCTAGTTGAAACAATCCGAACAACTTTCGTGTTCAGAATAAATTCATCCGGATACTTTGACAGTACCGGACAAATCATCGGACAAACGGTCCGGAGGGGGACGGTTCGATGTTCGGTATGTTAGAGGGGTGTGGTTTGTATACGGATAGTGTATCCGTATTCGTTATATTTTTCTGATCAATTTTCATGTATAAAGTTTTTGAATCTGACTTACGGTTTAAAAGATATTCAAATTCAAAGTTTAAATCATTTTAAATCAATTTCTGGATTTTCTTTTATTATTTAAATAACATTATCCAAAACAGTGCATTTGACCAGTTAACTGATAGAGGGGGCCCACATGTCAGCCTCTGGTATTAATAATTCATTTAATTTAATCTAAATAACCACTGGGCCCACATGTCAGCCACACACTGGGTTATATCTCTTTACTTAACAACAACTTAATTAAGGGGCATGGCCCATTGTCATAGACTAATTCTTTAACTGATTCATTTCATTTAATTAAATAGCAAGGGGGTCCACCTGTCATTCACAAGGGGGGGTTTACTCTCCTCTAAACTAATCATCGGTTTAATTAGGGGCACAGGGCCCATCTGTAAGACACCCAGGGGGTTAGCTGCAACCCATGCCCACGCCGCCGAGAGGGGGCATGACGAGGCCGGCCGGAGAGGCGGAAAACGGCGGCGGAGGGGGGCGGCCACGCCGGCAAGCAGAGGCGCGGCGCGCACACGCAGGGCGCGGCCCGGACGCAGAGCACACGCAGGTGGAGCAGTCACGGGACGGGGGGCGCGACCATGGAGGCGGCCGGAGCCGAGCACGGCGAGGTCCTAGCGCATCACAGGGGCAACTAAAACAATCACCGCCAATGTCGGGACCCGGGGTTAGCGTATGTAATTCCAGTCACGATACAATCACATGGAGAGCCGAGAACCGTACCCACTTGTCTAAGCAGACAAGGCCAAGCACAGAACGTTCTCGGTAAGCATCGAACGTGAGGGGCATCCCATTCAGGCCGGATGATCAACTGAGATGGGTCCTCAACGTCCGCTCACAAGTCTAAATGCTTATGGGTGGTGAATCCCATACTCATAGACAAGTCGCCTCAACCATGTTATCGATTGGATCCTAACTCTTACATAAACTTACTCCAGCCCGATCACTTAGTCGGGGTCTAGGGCGGGCTCGATCATACAACAAAGTATGCACGTGACAGAGTCACGAACAATCGCATCGCGATGCCCCAAGCTGCGCACATCTAAGGGCCACTTGGTGTATAAAGGACCGCCAGCCAGATCACAACTAAGGTCTCGAAAACCAATACTAAGACATGCATGTTATAAACATACACGCAACACACATGTCTAGTATGAACAGCAGGTATCATCACATAACTCTACAAAGTACTCTTTATAGATATACATATAGAGCATACAAAGATCACATGTCTGTGATCAACATTACATCATACAACGGAAGCAAATTAGGTCTGAGTACAGACAAGTTTAACAAATGGCTTAGAGAAGCCTTGTAAACAAACATGCCCTTCCACGAGGGACCAGACTGCTGTCTGGGACTATGCTAACTTAGTCAACGTCGAGCTTCACGAAGGTGACTCCATCGGGGTCCGGATTCTCATCTAAAACATATAATAAGCAAACGTGAGTACAAAGTCGTACTCAGCAAGACTTACATCAGATCTATACTACTCATGCTCAAGTATCAAGGTAAAGGGAGGTGGGGTTTAATCATGCAGAAGTGCCAGCTTTGACTTGGCTAGTCCTGAAATACGAGTACCAGACTTGAGGTAAGAAGCGTACACGAGTCCACTACATCTCCAACCAATACACCACTATGGTTACTTCCTCGACTTCCCCACGAGAAAGCACGCCATAGCACTCACACTTATCTTGGTGTATTTTAGAAGTATCCATTTCAAGTTATCTAATAATCAGGTACAGGTTCCAAGTAGTCCTTAACCGCGGACGCGGCTATTCGAATAGTTTTGTTAACCTTGCAAGGGTGTAAACTACACACACATGACCATCGGTTACCGCCAGGTCTCGCCACCGTTCAAGAGGTGACAGCGAGGATGTTCACCACGACACTTCGCTCACAACCGGTCTATTCCAGGAGTCGACTACCTGAGTTGCTACCGCTCGAGAGTCCGGCCGGATTAACGAAACGGACTCAGACAATGTAGGTGACCGAGACGCCACCTTTAGCAGATGGTTTTCCTGCCTCACAGGTGCACCCACATATCTAGGATGATGCAACCATTCCTTCATTCTTTTTCTATGCAGATGCCAAATGGAAAGCCCGAACTAATGTGACTCCTGGACGTCGACACGGATCAAGGTACTAGGCCGAGAGGGGTCAGTGAGCCCAATGTGTGGTTGTACTCTTTGTCTTGGATTACCATACAAGAACTCGATGCTTAAGGCGGTGTTCAACGAGACAACCCACTGTGTACTCCTACACAGCCTCTCATCGTTCACCTTGTATTAGGGTGGATTCACCGACACAGTTTCGCTTTCATCACACCATGTTCACCATCATCCCGACTCACATCAAAAGCAACCTCATGTAACACTAAGCATGCAATAAGCTATAACAGTTGCAGGGGCTTCATGATATCAAACAACTCCTATGTCAGCTAGGATTGTGGTTTGCTTACTACTGTGACAAGATGATAGGTCATGCATCGGATATGGGTTCAACTATGCGGTAGAACCGATACAAAGTGATCTCCTAAACATGCATAAGCGAGACTGAGAGGGAATTGGGATTTTATAGATATGATCAATGGGGTGTGCTTGCCTTGCTGACGATACACGGGTCTTAACGGTGGTCTTCTTCTGCGGGGTGATCACCGTCTCGGAAAAGCTGTTACCGGCACAAACATCAACAAAGGGGACAACATTGAATTGAAATGCACAATCACTTGATTATGTTGTCCATGATGTGAATGGTATTGGTTTGATCTAGGTTCAATTTGCCACATGTTAATTGAAGTTGATTTGAAAAGTTAATTCAAAATCAAACTCCAAATGTATTTAAATTGGTCCAAGTTGCATTTGCTAGTATTTGTATTTTGTAATCCAATAGCACATGTGTGTGATAAGCTTCTGAAGTTCAGGTGATCATGTTTGCATTGAAATGGTTAAAATTTGAATTGGATTTGAATTAAATTTGAATTAATTCCATTTAAGCCAAATAGCAAAAGCTACTGGTCCCATTTTAAAATCAACTCAAACATGGTTGAAAGTTGCATATTTGGATAGAGAATTTTATGCTGATCATTTTTCATATATTATTTGTCCAAATTGGAGTTCATATGAATTAGTTATGAATTTCCAAAGTTTAATCAATTTTCTGTAATTTCTGGAATATTTTAAATCATTTAATTTCTGGAAAATATTTCTTTATTGCGTCATGCTGAGGTGGGGGTGATGTCACAGGGGGGGCTGACAGGTGGGGTCGGGGTGTCAGTGGGAGAGGGGTTAAATCCGTGGTTAATTAATTTAACCAGACGGTTTAAGGGGGAAGGGCCCACCTGTCAGTGACCCAAGGGTCAACTAACAGGGGATTAGCCTCTTAAGCTAATCGGGCCCGCCGGCGGTTAGCCGCCGGTGACCACCAGCGCGGCGGAGCTGCACGGGGAGGAGGCTCCCGGCCTCCAAATGACGCGCACGAAGCACCAGGAGAGAGCCCTTGCTCCCGCGCGTCCAGTGGACCCATTGGGGGGTCACTGGCGTGCTCCAGAGCTCGGGAGCAACGACCATGGCGGCGGCCGAAACACTGCCTCGCCGGAATCCAGCCACGGGGTGCTAAAAGGCCAGCGGAGTGGGGGGAAAAGGAGAGCTCCTTACGCTGAACGCGACGGTGAGCTCGGGGTAGCCGGAGGAGGCGAGGTGGCGGTGGAATTCGTGGAGACGAGCTCGGCGGCCGGCGATGAAATCTTGAAGCGGACGTCTCCTCCAGTGGCGCTTGGCTCGAATTGACACGGCAGCTTGATGGAGACGTGGACGGGGAGTTCAACGGACACGGCGGTGCGGCGAGGGGAGCAAGGTGGCCACGCGCTCTACGGCGGCGTGCTCCGCTAGGGCTACTGGTGGCGCTGGATTCACGGGGGAGAGAGATAGGGAGGAAGCCAGAGGAGGGGGAAAGGGTGCGGGGCTTCTGGGCGAGCTGCGTGGCGCGAGGAGGAGGCCTGGGGGGTTCCAGGCGAGCCTCGGTGGCGTCCACGGTGCTCGGCTCGCCACCGAGCTGCTTGGAGGCGAGGGGAGGAAGACGACACGGCGAGCTGGGCTGGGCCGGCTACTGGGCCAGGTGGCCCGGGGGTGGGCTGGATTTCCTTTTGTTCTTTTTCTTTCTGTTTTCCTTTTTTGTAAATATGTTTTGCCCTGAATAAAATAGCAAGGCATTTTATAAAATCATGAAAACTTTTATGTGGGCTTATAACATAAATAGTTAGCCACTCATAAGTTTTGGTGACTTTTGAAATTCAAACAATTTGAATTTAAATTCAAATTGGAGTTAAATTTAATTTCCAAAGCACCTTTTGAATTTTTTAATATTCCATGGGCATGGGAAAATCCCCAAACCACTTTTGCAATGATCAGCAACAATTCTAGGAATTTTCCAAACATTCAAATGATTTTTGGAAAAATATTTTTATCTGGCCATTTGATTTAATTTCTCAGGGCTTTTCTTTTCCCCATTTTTGAATTTCTTTTGAAAATTTTGCATGATGCAAAGGGATCAAACAACCCTAGCACTTACCCTAGTTGGGGTTCTGGCAGCCAAGCTGCAATCGATTGGGACGAACTAGGTGCGCATACGGAAGGCATCAACAATGGCCAAAACAAACTACAATAGCGGCCACGACCGTGAGCTACGGCGACCGGAGTAGGACAACGCGAGGAACGGTGCTACAGTTACCAATCGAAGGGGAAAAGGGGTCATGTAGGACGGGGACCTCACAGCGATGCTCGTTGTCATAGTTTGGGTGAGAGAGGCGGTCGGGGCGCGAAGAATTCGTCGATGCACGCCGGCGGCCATGGTGGAAGGAAACGGCGATGGCGTCGCCGATGTGGCCTCCCCGCCGCGATTCGGTGAGGGCCCTGACGGTGCCGAGCTGTGCGGTCCTCCCGGACTTTTCGAAGCGAAGAATGGTGGCCGGTGGCCACGAGTACCACGGCAGCGCGGCCACGGGCGCGCTCGAGTCCGAGCGGGAGAATAACAGGGCGAGTGAGATGGGGAAACGGGGTGGCCTCTGATCCACAATGTCCGGGGGAAGATATTTATCGTCCGCGGAGCACTGTTGCGACACCGGCGAGCGGGTTCGTCGGGGACGCCCTCCTCGGTCGCCATGGCTGACCGGTCGGAGGAACAGGGAGGAAGGTGGGGAAAAAGAAGAAAAGGGCTGCGGTTGGGCTGGGCCGTGGGGGTTCGCCCAGGGAGATAGTTTAGGTATTGTTTTTTATTTTTTTGTATTTCTGTATTTTCTCTTTTCTGTTTGTATTTGTTTTGTTAGATCTTCAATTTTGTAAAATATGGAACTTGCTCCAATATTGCTCTTATATATTACAACACCACCATAAAAAGTTTGGTTGCAAAATAAAATCATTTGCATTTTGGATTTATTTAAAATGGAACAAAGGTGGTTGTTTTGCTACTGTTTAATTTGTTTAAAATATTTAAACATTGTAATAAAATACCATTTCTAATTTTATTATGACCTACTGACTTTTAGGCATTTAATAAAAGTGGTTGCAATATTTTTGGATTAAGTTTTATTTCCACTTTGTTTTGAAAACCTAAATGGAGTTTGAATTTGACCTCATGCATGATTCAAGGGATATTAATGACTTGCTAATTAATTTTTTATTATTCAAACAAAAGGATTACTGTTGTGTGACACCCGGGGTGTTACAACGTCTTGCTAAGATGGGACGTTACAGGAGGGCCTGACAGTTGTGGATAGCTGCGTGTTGTGGCACGGTGAGACGTGACGTATCGTGCCGCGGTAATTTCTCGGCGCGTGATGATGATTCCTTGGTTTCCGTGCGAAATGAGCGGCGTGGTTACTGCGCTGGTTGAGATTTCCATGCCGCATGGATATCGTGGGATCATGCCACGTTTATTTGATTTCCGAAATCGACGGTGAGTGGATGGCCCGTCGCTGTTGGTTAAATATTAGAGGCCCGGGTAGATTTAGGTTTTACCCAGCTCTCGCCTTCCCCTTCTTCTTCTTCTTCTTCCTCTTCTTCTTGCCTCCTTTGCTCCGCGCGGCTATCTGTGAGGTTATGTCCAAGCGTGTGGACATCACAAGGGCATCTAAGGCCGCATCGCAAGAGTCGTCGGCGAGGATGACCGGAAGATCGGACCGGTCATCCTTTGAGGCTGCTGATCAGGATGTGCTGGTGGCAGATGGGCTCGTCTCGAAGGGCGCTGCTCAGATCCCTCATGATGAAGAGGTGCCTGCGCCCCGTGACGATGAGTGGGTATGCTTTCAGAGCTTCTTCCTTCGTGGACTTTCTCTTCCCGTTCACCCGTTCGTCCGTGGGTTACTCTTCGCATACCCACTTCAGTTGCATGATTTGACGCCCAATGGGATACTGCACATAGCATGCTTCATCACGCTATGTGAGTGCTTCTTGGGAATCTATCTCCATTGGGGGCTCTGGAAACGCCTCTTCAATGTGAAGAGGACAAACTCTGAATATGTCATTGGGGGCGTCGGCATTTCTATTAAGGATAAAAATTCCTATTTTGATCTGGAGAAATTGGATTCTGTCCATACGTGGCGGAAAGGATGGTTCTATTTGAAGGATCAGCATGTTGATGGCCAGCTGTTTGGTCTTGCTCCTTTTAACCTGATTGTGCGAGTGACTAAGTAGTCGTCTTGGGGACACGTCCTGTCTGCTGACGAAGTAGCTGTTGTGGAGCCCTTAGTGCAAAAACTCGAGGATTTAAAAAGGGGGATAACTGGTGGGCAACTAATTGTTGTGTTCATGAGGAGGCGCATCCAGCCGCTGCAGAATCGGGTGCATCCCATGTGGAGGTATACTGGACTCCAGGACCCGACTAGGTGCTCGCCCATAGACATTTCGGGTAGTGACCTCCTGTTTTGGATCCAACAAGTCACCAAGTGCACAAGCACCGGTCTCGAGAGATATGTATTTCCATATGCTGCTGACGTGCCTTTTCCTGAGGTATTTATTCGCATCTCTTCCATCTTGTGAAAATATACGCGATCTTGTTGCTTGCTGATGGCGCTTTACTTGTAGGGCCATGTTTCTCGTGTGAACAATCCACCGCAACCCAAGGAAGCTGAAATGCAGGAGGATCCCGACATGATGGTGGTGGATCCAGTGCCCGCGAGTACCGAAGGTGTCGGTCAGCCTTCGCAAGCTAAAGCTCGCGAGCCCTCGGGTCCTAGTGTTGGTGGTCGGCTCCCGGTTGATGAAGATGACGAAGATGACCGGAGCCCGCTGCGTTTTAGGCGGAATCGGTCCTCGGCTTCTTCTGGGCAGCCATCTGGGGATGATGGTGGAGTGCCGCCCCCGGTGGCACCTGATGGCACTGAAGTAGTGCTCCTCGTTGGCTTCCCCAAGTGGAAGGTTGAGATATAGCATAGCAGCAAATTTCCCCTAACGTAGAGGATAGCGTTTATGTCTCCCGTAGGACTCCAACAGCGACAAGTAGGTTGTTCGGCAAGTGATGCGCCGTTGATAATCACTTGCTTCTCCTGGACCTGTACACAGATAAAAATAACTTTGCTCCCAACGAGTATAGAGGGGTTGTCAATCCCTTCGGCCTTTCCATTTACAAAGGGTCAAAGAAAAGAGATAATGATAGTGATAATTGTAACTACAACTAGAAAGTAAAATCAAGAAGTAAATTGAAGGTGTAAATAGTGGTGGAAATATGGACCGGGGTCCCATGAAGTTCACTAATGATGTCTCTCTCCCAAAAGACGATAAACAGCTATGCAAGGTGAACAAATTACAGCTGGGCAATTGACAGGATTATGGACGCAAACCAATGCTAACTATGCTACAAAAGAAAGGAAGACACTCAAAAGCATGGGCAGTACGCCAAGATAAGTAGACAAAAATCCATCTGCATCTACTAATAATCATCCACCTTGAGATATCTATCCAGAACATCTCGCTGGTATTAAGTTGCGAGCCCCACCCAAAGTGTAAACCCAAAGCAACAGACAACTGCATTAAAAGAACTCTGCGTAAAGTAAACAATCCTTGCAACCGCGGTTACAAGCATCGTTGTTTTCACCCTTGTGGAAACAACACATCCCCTAGACTCATATTTCTGTCACTCAAGCTAGTCATCGGGGGGCATGAACCCACAATCATGCATAACGCTCCCTCTTGGAGTTACTACCTACTACTTGGCCAAAGAAATAAAAAACAACGGAGAACATGCAAGAATTACTCAAGAACAAAAATATAAAAGAGAAGAACCAGATATATTACTCATCACAATGTGAACATAGTCTCATAATCCATCAGATCCCTGCAAACTCAACATAGAAACGACAAAAAGAATTACATATGTGCCTTGATCATGTAGGGCAGCTCACAAGGTCTAATCCATGAAGAACAAGGAGTTGGAGAGGACATCACATAGCTACTGATCATGGACCCATGGTACAGGATGGACCACTCACGGCTCATCCGGGAAGCGTCCATGATGGTGGATAAGCTCCCGGAGGTCAATCCTCCCTCCGGCAGGGTGCCGGGAAGAGGTCTTCTGGTGCTCCTGATCTTGGAAGCGTGGCGGCGGCAGAATAGCGGCGAGATTGTGAAAAAGGGTTATGTCCTTGGGGGTTTTGGGACGAGAGAGATATATAGGTGAAGGGGGAAGCCAGGGGGCACCAGGGGTCCAGGCCGCCTCCCGGCGCGACCCCACCCTAGGCCGCGTCCTCTGACCGCCTGGGCACCTGGTGGGGCCCCTCTGGCCCCCCTTAGGGCATCTGGAAGCTTCCGGTACACTGATTTTTTTATATATTTTTCCCAAAACATTTCTGGCATTATACGTAATGGCAAAACCTGAAATAAAAAGATAGCAGAAAACAGAAACTGGCACTGGGGTGCAATGAGTTAATAGGTTAGTCCAAATATGATCAAAAGTGTATAAAAGTGTATCAAAAGCATAGCAATATCACCCAAAACATGCATGGAGCAAGCAGAAATTATAGATACGTTTGGGACGTATCAACAACCCCAAGATTAATTCCTGCTTGTCCTCGAGTAGGTAAATGATAGCAAGCATAATTTCTATGGTGACATGCTACCAATCATAAAAGGACTTCTAAGTAAAGCAAGTAAGGCAGGTCATTCAATTCAAGTCATAACAAGCAAGAGTCTATATTAGCATTGAAACAAGCAACATAAGAACATAAAGGTGCAAGACCTCTCGCTGTCCGTGACTCGAATGTCTCCAAATGGTGTTTGAGTGCAAGAAATGGGATATGGGAATACGAGAGAGAAAAACATTTATTTGTTGAGAACTCAATCTACTAAAGTTTCACACTTGGTCTCCTTTGGAATCTTATCTTGACTCGTCCCCAGACCACTAGCCAGGTACAAGTCAAAATGATCCACTCCCTTTCGATATTTTGAGCACTCATGCAATGGATGAGCGTAAGCAAGAAAGTTGACATTTAGAATGGCAAAGAGAGAGTTATGGTGGAGGAGGAAGACAAAAAAGGGTGTGAAAGGCTCACATCAATGAGGACAATCATGCGCGAGAGAAATCCAAATGATAGATATGATGTGAGGTGTAGGGATTGCCATGCAACGGATGCACATGTGAGCTATGGAAAGCTCTCCGATGGAACTAGTGGGGGTGCATACAACTTGCTTGCTCAAGAATACCTAGAGCTCATTTGAGGAGGCTCATCAATGGAATATACAAGCCAAGTTCTATAGTGTAAAGGTCCCCACATAGCTATATGCATATATGATCATCTCTATGGAGTACAAGATATAAGAGGGAGTACGAGTGTGGATCTCTCAAAAGGAATAGTAGTGTGCCCCCTTCTCTCTTTTTATTTTCTTTCTTTCTCTTTTTTCTATCTTTTTGTATTATTTTGTGGCCTCAATGGCTCTTTCTATTTAACTCTCAATTGTCCTCTTTGGGATCTTTTAATTTGTCCTCTTTGGGAGCTTTTCCTCACTTAGGGGAAACACTCTATTAAACAAGAAGTATAGAAGATCTTTCACACTTTACAAAAATACTCAACTTAAAGAAGATGAAGCTACGTTATGCATGCAAATGTATGCCTCTGCCAATGTAGCAGGAACATGTATGACATGAAGATCAAGTCATGAGAAAATGGATGTTGCATGGCAATGTATCTCAGAAAGGCTATGGAAATGCCTTGATAGGTAGGTATGGTGGCTGTTTTGAGGAAGGATATAAGGAGGTTTATGATGACAGAGCATATCATGCCAAGGGTTTGGATGCACCGGCGAGGTAGGCGCCAACTCTCGAAGTGAGAAAAGGCAACGCGCGATACCGAAGAGGCTAGCAAATATGGGAAAGTGGAAGTGTCAACTTTCGAATACTTACATTAGTCCGAAGAACTCATGCACTTATTATCGGTAAATTTTAATCTAATCAGGAGGTTCACAACGAGACAAGTACCCCGAGGAGGAGTGTATGGGGGTTTGCTTATCCTTGCGCATCCTCGACTCATGGTACGTGAGTGTACTCTAATATCCGATCCCTCCAAAGATTAGTGATCCATCTAGTAGCTAGAGTTCTCAACTATTTTTTTTGTATTTTTCTAAAATAAACACGTATTGCCCAAAATACGACATCTATCACTAATAGGCTAAAGCTCTTGACACCAAAAGTTCCAACATTACTCACAACAATACCTCAAAACTATTGCAAGTTACTACTACAATTGAATAGCAACCTCAATTACCTACTTCAAGTTAAGACACACGACTCAGTAAAATAGGCCAACTCTCTAAACAAGATAAACATGAAAACTCAAGAGAGTTCCAGGAACAAACTAAACAAAAGCTCTTAAAAAGATAAGCATGAAAACTAAGAGCTAAACATGATAGCAGCTACGAAAAGATAAGGAACACACAACAAAATAAAGATAAGCATGAAAATCCTCTGATGTCTTCTAGTTTAAAGTGGAGCGTGTTTCTCTCGCACACAAAGAAAGATGGGTTCTAACTTGTTCTGAACAGAAAACAAAGCTAAAGAAAACTAAAAAGTAAAGAGCAAGACGCTCCAAGCATAGCACATATCGCATGAAGTGATAAAAATATAGTGGAACGAAGAACAGACTGATAATTGTCGATGGAGAAGGGGATGCACGGGGGCATCCCCAAGCTTAGACGCTTGAGTCTCCTTGAATATTTCCTGGGGGGTGTATCGGGGAATCCCCGAGCTTGAGCGTTTGACACTCCCGGATCTTCTTTTATCATCTTCCTTCGCACACTTGAAAACTCCCTTCATACATAGCTCATCATAAGCTGATTAGAGAGGTTAGTACCCATAATAAAATAATTTGCCTCTACTGGAAATAAAGATATTCTTGAAGGGATAATGTTTCTCAAGACCGCCAAAAAGTTTTTGCAGAGAAAAATCTAGCGCAAGACTTACAAAACTGAGGAGAGGTAAAACATGGCAGAATCTGTGAAAAACAGACCAGCAGGTAGCAAATAATTTTTTTGGGATACTTCTGCAACTCAAATCAAAAAACTCAGAACAGATGCATGAAAGCTAATTGTATAGAGCATGCTTTCAAAACAATTCAGATCGAAAAGATGATCTGGTGATTTATCGTGAAATTTTCCGTCCAAGGACAAAATCTGTTTTCTGGACAGCACGTCACACCTTTTGAACTTTCTAGCAATCGGCGGCTAAACTTGGCACAAAGATTGAAAATAAAGATACAATGATGTTTTTATAGTAGTAACAATCATCAAGACCACTATAAACATAAGGAAAAATATCTCTGTTGCCTCCCAACAAGCGCTTTCTTTTACGCCTTTGAGCTAGGCAAGAAGATAATAAAAGGTGCTCTCATAAGAATAAGGATTTGAAGCAAAAGAGAGCATCAAGAAGCAAATATGAAACACATTTAAGCCTAACCCACTTCCTATGCATAGGCATCTTATAAGAAAATAAGTCAAAGAAGCACAAAGTGACAAGCATAGGAAGGTGGAAGAAGAACAACTTCAAAACTTTCATCATAAAGAGAGGTGTTTTTGTAACATGGAAGTTTCTATAACCAAACTTTCAAAATAATTTTCAGTAGCATCATGAACAACATCAAGAATATAACTATCACATAATGCATGTTGTTCATGACCTACAAGAACAAATGTATTACTTTCAATACAATCATTGTGATCATAAGATAAATGCATCCCATCACATTGAGCCTCAATAAGAGCAAAATTCTCTGGAATATGATTTGGGGATTTCCAAAGGATAATAGGACAATCAAGTGTGGGTGCAGTAGCAACAATTTCATGCTTAACATAAGGAACTATAGCAAGTTCATCTTCGCAAGCATAATCCATATTGGCATCATGGCCATCAACAAAACATGTATCAAGTTCTTCATGGCCATCAACAAAGCAAGAATAATCCATATTGGCATCATGGCCATCAACAACAAAAGTTCATCTTCGCAAGCATAATCAATATTGGCATCATGGCAAGCAAGGGATATTTCAAGTGAGTCCTCGGAATCATGGGATTCCTCATCAAAGTAATCATTAGCCTCTTCTCGGGCAGCAAACATTTTATTTTTAAAATCCACAATATAAGCATTGGAAGTATAATTCTCGAAACAATAAGAAAGAACTACAAAGTCTTCGGACTTGTGAATAGTATCGTAATACTTTTCAATCAAAGAAGCAATCTCATAAGCACCCTTAAAAGCAACAAGCTCTTCAATCTTTTTAACATCAAAGTAATCATAAACACCTTTAGCATAAGAAGATAAGATCTCATTTTCATTAAACTCATATTGCAAAGGAAGGTGTTTACGATCTATATTAGAACAGCATGTAAAATCATAAATGTGGCATAAACACTCAGCATAGCAATAAGAAACTTGTATTTGATCCCATAAGTGTTTCCCTTTCTGAGATAAGCGGTGTCGCGTATAATGAGCGTGCTCATCCAACGATTTTCCCTCAACCAAGTCGGTTGGGCTTTTAGCGCGAGCACAAATTGATCGAAGGCGATCCAAGGGAAACATGTCCATCCTGGCATATTTGGGTGGTTCCACACCCATGGTAAAGATAACATCAGTAGGCAGACAAAGATAAAGACTGAAGGTAGCAAATATTTTTTTGGTTTTTCATAAAGGACATTGAAGCAAAAACTGAAAGGTAAATTAACAAAAATAAAAAGCAAAGATAAAAGATAGTGTGCAACTCCCCTATCTTGAAGAGCGGAGTCCCCGACAACGGCGCTAGAAATTACCTTGATGGCACTGAATTAGTGCTCCTCATTGGCTACCCCAAGTGGAAGGCTGAGATGTAGCACAACAGCAAATTACCCATAACGTAGAGGATAGGTTTATGTCTCCCGTAGGACTCCAACAACAACAAGTAGGTGGTTCGGCAAGTGATGCGCCGTTGATAATCACTTGCTTCGCCTGGACCTGCACATACATACAAATAACTTTGCTCCCAACGAGTAGAGAGGGGTTGTAAATCCCTCCGGCCTTGCCGTTTACAAAGGGTCAAACGCAAGAGATAATGATAGTGATAATTGTAACTACAACTAGAATTTAAAAGCAAGAAGTAAATTTAATGTGTAAAAAGTGGTGGAAATATGGACCGGGTCCCATGAAATTCACTAGTGATGTCTCTCTCCCAAAAGACGATAAACAGCTATGCAAGGTGAACAAATTACAGCTGGGCAATTGACAGGATTACAGACGCAAACCAATGCTAAATATGCTACAAAATAAAGGAAGAGGCTCAAAATCATGGGCAGTATGCCAAGATAAGTAGACCGAAATCCATATGCATCTACTACTAACCATCCACCTTGATATATCTATCCAGAACATCTCGCTGGTATTAAGTTGCGAGCCCCACCCAAAGTGTAAACCCAAAGCAACAGACAACTACATTAAAAGAACTCCGCGTAAAGTAAACAATCCTTGCAAACCACGGTTACAAGCACCGTCGTTTTCCCCCTGGTGGCAACAACACATCCCCTAGACTCATGTTTCTGTCACTCAAGCTAGTCATCGGGGGGCATGAACCCACAATCATGCATAACGCTCCCTCTTGGAGTTACTACCTACTACTTGTCCAAAGCAATAAACAACAATGGAGAACATCCAAGAATTACTCAAGAACATAAATATAAAAGAGAAGAACCAAATATATTACTCATCACAATTTGAACATAGTCTCATAATCCATCAGATCCCAGCAAACTCAACATAGCAACAGCAGAAAGAATTACATATGTGCCCTGATCATGTAGGGAAGCTCACAAGGTCTAATGACGAAGCCTCTTCCACGAGCTAAGCATGAGCAACACCGGACAGCCATTGGTGTGCGAGAACTTATGTAACTAGTATTATTGTATCTAGTGCAAGTGGGAGACTGTTGGATATATGCCCTAGAGGCAATAATAAAGTATGTTATTATTAATATTCAAGTTCATAATTAATGTTTATATTTCTGTGCTATAATTGCAATGACCCTGACTGTGAGATTCAGAAGAAAACTCATTTTCATGTGTGGAAATGTAAACAACAAGAGTTCCTGGTTTAGCCTCTAAGACCAGCTCATGTGCTAATTGATGATTGCGTTTTCTTGATCATGGACATTGTTATTGTAACAAGGATGTCGGTAGCAATGAGGACATATTGTTAGCAGAACGATGATGTTGAACCGACCCCAGTATTGAATGATATACTTAGAGATCACATCATAACTACGTTATAAGTCTATCATCAAATGTTATCATATACGTAATTCCTTAGACCATGAGAGTATCGAGTTGCTTCATGCAGGAAGATGTGCTTTGGTTCTTAGATGAATCTTACCGTAACTGGGAAGTAGTAAAATAAGTTCTGGGTATATCGGATAGCGTGTCTAGTAACTACGATAGTTCAAGAATGGGATTTGCTCCTTCACTATGAAGAGATATTGACTTTGGGCCCACTCGGTATGACGGTATCCATTCTAGTCTGGCCAGACACATTGTGATTTAGTCACGGGGATACCGGAATACAATAACGAGAAATAGAGACAAACGAGCAATGAGGATAACGGGTGGCTTGTGTTCAAGAAGTTGTTACACATAGGTGCCAAACTTCTCTCCTCTAACTTTGTCGTATATCGCGAAGCAAAGGGAATGGTACATGACTAAACATAAAGGTTCACTCGAAGTTTCTTCGTGTATGTGCGGGAGTCAACATGGGTGTCCATGGCTCCGCTGTTGATTATTGGCTATTGACAATAGGCTGTTGTCCTACGTCCGGAAGACGTTCCGAGTCATGTCCGCATAATACCGAACCTATTGGGTCACACACTTAACGAGTAGAAATTTGTTAGAGAACTAGGAGATGAAAAGAGAAAGGCACCGGAATTGTTTCGGGTGGAACCGGAAGTGTTTCGGGTAACAATAGAAATGTTCTAGGTGGTACCGAATGATCACGGATGATTCCGGAACATTCAAGAATGGTCTTGAATGGTCATAAAACATTTGGTGTTAGGTGTTGAAAGATTACGAAACATCGGGAAAATTGTTCCGGGACTTCCGGAAATGTTTCGGGAGGTTCCGGAAGGTTCCCGGGAGCTTATGGAAGTATCCGGAGGGTTATGGAACTCTCCAAGACGCGGAAACCGAGGCTGGACCAAGTAGGAAGGTCCACAAGGCCGTAGGTCGGTGGGAAATAGACTTTCCTTGGGGGCCAGGGCAAAACGCCAGGGTCCCTGGCGTTTCCCCCTAGACGCCGTAGTCCGCGGCGTTTCGTACTGGAATTCGTGTTGGACTCCTCATGGTGGCCAAAACCGACTTTGGGGAGGACCCTCGCCCAAGTTGCGACCCCAGGCTTCCACCTATATATACAGGGGCAGGGGAAACCCCGAAACTACACCAGAAAAGCCCCAAGGTTGCCCTAGCTAATCCACGCGCCTCTAAATCTCTATTCGGGCTAGATCGTTCTAGTCCGGATGCCGCTAGGCTGTTCTTCCTCTAGTTTCTCTCGGTGGCGTTCTTCTCTGGACGGCGGAGCGCTGCTGGATTGCTACATCGGGACGTGTGGATACCGGTAGAGGGATCATACCTTTGATCCTTCTTCGAGGAGCTTCTTCTTCTTCTCGGAGATCTGTTCGAGGGACTTGTTCGTGGGATAGATCGAGGGACTGTTCGTGGGAGATCTACTTCGACTACTTCCACTACGTCCACCCGCTTCACCAACTCTTCTTCCGCTGCAACCATTGGTGAGCATTGGCCTAAACCTTGTATGCGATCTTTCTTGGATGATCTTGGGATCTTGTTTCGTAGGCACGAAAATTTTGTTTTCTACTACGTTCCCCAATAGTGGTATCATGAGCGATCCTTGATTAGATGCATGTTTAGGTAGATCATATGTTGATATGAGGCATTGATTTTCTTGTTTGCTTCCCTGTCATGTGATCTTTTATTTGCTCGACGGCATGATGAGATTTTGCTACAAGGTTTGAGTTTTGCCATGATCCCTCTATGCTGCTTTTAGTATGTTGGTTGCCTTGATCATGGACTACATCAAATTCCTTGGATCTCATCTTAGTCTTGCTATAGAAAATTTTACATGAACGGGCTTGTGGATTTTATGAACTCAAATCCACACGGGGGTCACGCGTTTAACGAAGTTTGGCTTGTGGCATTAGTTGCTACACGCACCCCGTATGTTAAACTAGCAACAAAAGAAGTATCGTGTTTTCTTTTGTCTAGGGTTTCTCGTTTGCCATGTAAACCTGCTTAACAACCACGATAAAATTTGCAACAACCCGTGTAGATAGCGATCTAACTTGTTTTTGCAGAGAATGCATGTGATGTGGTATAGCCTTCAAGATTTGCAATGTGTTTGTATGGGATGCTATATGATGTAATATTTTTCGCGGCCTGCGAGCCGTGGTACGGCATGATGACTGGAGTCATATGATTGTCACTTAATTATGGCCTGCGTGCCAGAACTGTTTAGTAGCTTGAGGCAAGGCTATAGATAGAGACGAGGTGATGATCAATGATGTGAAGGTGGACCCCAACACACATGCCGAAGCCGTGAGGAGGTCCCGGCGCCAATGACAAAAGGTGGTGGGTGGAGACTTCAACCACGGAGTCATGAAGGCAACGAAAACTTCAAGACATAAAGGGCTATACCATGTCACATATTTTATGAATTGCCTGTGATGTTAATCCCTTTGATGCACCCTTGTTTGATGCGCGGTAGTCGTGTTTTATTAGGGTGATCTCTCGCAAAATAATATCAAGTAGATAGTGTTCTCCCAACTGTAGCACCGTCTATACTATGTTTCACACCGGAGCAGGTCATGTCACATGGGTGCACACTGTGT
The DNA here is from genome assembly GCA_950022295.1 of Bromus sterilis. NCBI lineage: Eukaryota > Viridiplantae > Streptophyta > Magnoliopsida > Poales > Poaceae > Bromus > Bromus sterilis. Next base: position 38,178,894 of record OX465600.1, read on the forward strand.
GACGCATAAAAGGCGGGTGTGTTAAGAACACACTGCATTTGCACTTGGTTGTCTAGACGGTTTGGATAAAAGTTTGCTACCGGAACACGCCCATCGAAAGATGAACAAGAATCACCCTTGCGTGATTGGCAAGTTGGCCTACCAATTCAGTCTAAGCCATCAGTGATGTCACATCAATGGCGGATGACTAAACTTGGATCTTGAATCACTTAGAATCAACTACGAGAGATGTTGGTCTGAGTGGGAGCACTTATTAAATTAATAGTATGATTAATTAGTGCAACTTAATTATGAACATTGTCTAAAGTGAAACTTGTGTTTATGTTGTAGATTAAAATGGCCCGTGTCAATCCCCAGTTTAACTTAGGTCCGTTGATTGAGAAAGAAAAATTGAAAGCTGATGGAAGCAATTATGCGGACTGGGTTCGTTCCCTGAGAATTGTACTCAGGAGTTCTAAGAAGGACTATGTCCTGACGACACCTCTCCCAGCAGCACCGGGGCCTGAAGCCACGGTTGTTGAGCAGAATGTGCAACAGACTAAGCTTGATGATAGCACTGCAGTTCAGTGTCTTATGACTGCGTGTATGGAATCAGAGTTACAAGGGAGGTTTGAAAACACCGATCCCCACTTAATTGTTAAGGAGTTAGACGCTCTGTATGCCAAACACGCTAGAACTGAACGGTATGAGGTAACTCATGCCATGTGGAATTGCAAGATGAAGGAAGGAACACCTGTCAGTGAGCACGTGATAAAGATCATGCGCCTTGGGCAAAGGTTGACTGAGCTGGGATTTCCGGTCCCGGAATCACTGGGTACAGATATTGTTCTCATGTCACTCCCGCCAAGTTTCAAAGGCTTTGTTCAGAACTATCGCATGAACAGTATGGATAAGTCAGTTAATGAACTGCTTGCAATGCTGAAAAATGCGGAGACTACCATGTAGGCTGACCCTAACTACACGTTGGCGGTTAGCAAGACCACCAGTTTCAAGAAGAAGGGCAAGTCCAAGGGCAAGGGCGCCGGCAAGCCTGGCGCCAAGACCAAGAAACCCTCTGGTACTGGCCCTAACAAAGATACTGAGTGCTTCTACGGCAAAGCTAAAGGTCACTGGAATAGGAACTGCAAGAAGTATCTGGCAGATAGAAAGAAGCCTGGTTTTACCAGCGAAGGTATAAAAGTTATATATGTCATAGATGTTTTTCTTTCCGGCCCTCACTCTAAGTCGTGGGTATTTGATACCGGAGCTGTTGCTCATATCTGTAATTCATTACAGGGACTAAGGAGAATAAGGAAGCTGGAAAGGAATGAAGTGACGATGCGTGTCGGAAATGGAGCTACGATCTCTGCTAAAGCCGTGGGCGTCTACACTCAACATCTACCTTCAGGATTTACCATAGAATTAGATAATTTTTATTTCATTCCTGCTATTTGTAAGAACATTATGTCCGGATCATGTTTAATCCGCGAAGGTTATAATTTTAAGTCTGAGAACAATGGTTGCTCTATTTACTTGAAGAATATGTTCTATGGTTTTGAACCTATTAAGAATGGGCTGTTTTATTTAGATCTTGAATGTAGTAACGACATCTTAAACATAAGCTCTAAACGACTTAAGAAGGATGAAAATACCACTTACATGTGGCACTGCCGTCTGGGTCACATCGGGAAGAAACGCATGCAGAAACTTCATAAAGATGGGATTTTGCAATCTTTTGATTTCGAATCATTTGATAAGTGTGAGGCTTGTCTGATGGGCAAACTGACTCGGACGCCGTTCACTGTTCATGTTGAACGGGCGAAAGACTTATTGGAAATAATACATAGTGATGTGTGTGGACCGATGAGTGTACCGGCGCGCGGTGGATATCTCTACTTCGTAACTTTTACTGACGATTTAAGTAGATATGGCTATATTTACTTAATGAAGCAAAATTCCGAAACTTTCGAAAAGTTCAAAGAATTTCAGAATGAAGTTGAGAATCATCGAGACAAGAAAATCAAATTTCGACGATCCGATCGTGGTGGTGAATATCTTAGTCATGAGTTTAGAGAACACCTCATAGAGCATGGAATCGTTTCACAGCTGACGCCACCTGGAACTCCACAGAGAAATGGAGTGTCTGAGAGGCGTAACCGAACTTTGTTAGACATGGTAAGGTCTATGATGTCATTAACTGATCTGCCACTATCTTTTTGGGGTTACGCGTTAGAGACTGCTGCTTTTACTTTAAATAGGGCGCCGTCAAAGTCTGTGGAAACGACACCATACGAGTTATGGAATGGGAGCAAACCCAATATATCGTTCCTGAAAATTTGGGGTTGTGATTCTTATGTAAAACGTTTACAGCCGAACAAACTCGACCCTAAAGCAGACAAGTGCTACTTTGTAGGTTATGCCAAAGACACCATAGGCTATTCTTTCTACCACCCCTCCGATGGCAAAGTCTTTATTGCTAAAGGAGGAACTTTTCTAGAGAAAGAGTTTCTTAGCAAAGAGGTGTGTGCGAGGACAGTACAGCTTGATGAGGTTAGTGAACCTTCGGAACCAAGGAATGAAACGGCGGAAGTTGTTCCGGCAGTCATTCCGATGAAGGAACCGGAAGCTCCTGCAAGTGATGTAGGAACTTCTGAGAAGCTGGAGACTGAACCAAGGAGATCAGGCAGAGTGCGTCAGCTACCTGAGTGGTACGCTAACGAAGTATTCATCTTGGAAGATGATGAGCCTGTGAACTACAAAGAAGCGATGATGAGCCCCAACTCCACTGAATGGCTACAAGCCATGAAATCCGAAATGGAATCCATGTACGAGAACCAAGTATGGGACTTGGTTATCCCTCCAGAGGGTGTGAAACCAATTGAATGTAAATGGATTTTCAAAAGAAAGACAGACGCGGATGGTAATGTTACTATCCATAAGGCTAGGCTTGTTTCGAAAGGGTTCCGACAAGTGCAAGGAGTTGACTACGACGAGACTTTCTCGCCAGTAGCAATGCTCAAGTCTGTGCGGATTTTACTAGCAATTTCTGCATATTTCGACTATGAGATATGGCAAATGGACGTCAAAACAGCTTTTCTGAATGGGAACCTCGAGGAGAATGTATACATGATACAACCTGAGGGTTTTGTCGCACCAGAGGATGCTGGAAAGGTATGCAAGCTTAAAAGGTCCATCTATGGAATAAAGCAAGCATCAAGGAGTTGGAATCTTCGTTTTGATGAAGTGGTCAAAGGTTTTGGCTTCATCTAGAATGGCGAAGAAGCTTGTGTTTACAAGAAAGTAAGTGGGAGCGCAATATCTTTTCTAATACTGTATGTAGACGACATATTGTTGATTGGAAATGATAAAGAATTTCTTAACACTATAAAGGAGTCATTGAAAAGTAGTTTTTCGATGAAAGACTTAGGCGAAGCCGCCTACATATTGGGCATCAAGATCTATAGAGATAGATCCCGGCGCCTAATAGGGCTAAGCCAGAGCACGTATATAGACAAGGTTCTGAAGAGATTCAGAATGGAGAGTTCAAAGAAGGGATTACTCCCAATGTCACATGGTGTAGTACTCTGCAAGAGTCAGTGTCCTAAGAATGCTGATGAGCAGGTAGAGATGAGTACAGTTCCATATGCCTCGGCAACTGGATCTGTTATGTATGCCATGATATGTACAAGACCAGACGTTTCCTATGCTCTGAGTGTTTGTAGCAAATACCAGAGCAACCCAGGTAATGCACACTGGGTAGCAGTCAAAAATATTTTGAAGTATCTGAATAGAACCAAGAATATGTTTTTGGTGTTCGGAGGTGATGAAGAAACTTGTTGTAAAGGGTTACACGGATTCAAGCTTCATGACAGATCCAAATGACTTCAAATCTCAATCAGGATATGTTTTCACACTCAACGGGGGTGCCGTGAGCTGGAAAAGTTCTAAGCAGAATACGGTCGCGGATTCTACAACGGAGGCGGAGTACATCGCAGCTTCAGAAGCTACGAAGGAGGGATATTGGATTAAGAAGTTCGTCACTGAGCTCGGTGTGGTTCCTAGCGCTGAAGACCCCATGGAGATCTATTGTGACAATAGTGGAGCCGGGGCGCAAGCTAGAGAACCAAGGTCCCACCAGAAGTCCAAACACATTGAACGCCGTTATCACAAAATCCGGGAGTTTGTTGACAAAGGATATGTGAAAGTATGCAAGATTCACACGGATCTGAACGTGTCAGACCCAATGACGAAGCCTCTTCCACGAGCTAAGCATGAGCAACACCGGACAGCCATTGGTGTGCGAGAACTTATGTAACTAGTATTATTGTATCTAGTGCAAGTGGGAGACTGTTGGATATATGCCCTAGAGGCAATAATAAAGTATGTTATTATTAATATTCAAGTTCATAATTAATGTTTATATTTCTGTGCTATAATTGCAATGACCCTGACTGTGAGATTCAGAAGAAAACTCATTTGCATGTGTGGAAATGTAAACAACAAGAGTTCCTGGTTTAGCCTCTAAGACCAGCTCATGTGCTAACTAATGATTGCGTTTTCTTGATCATGGACATTGTTATTGTAACAAGGATGTCGGTAGCAATGAGGACATATTGTTAGCAGAACGATGATGTTGAACTGACCCCAGTATTGAATGATATACTTAGAGATCACATCGTAACTACGTTATAAGTCTATCATGAAATGTTATCATATACGTAATTCCTTAGACCATGAGAGTATCGAGTTGCTTCATGCAGGAAGATGTGCTTTGGTTCTTAGATGAATCTTCCCGTAACTGGGAAGTAGTAAAATAAGTTCTGGGTATATCGGATAGCGTGTCTAGTAACTGCGATAGTTCAAGAATGGGATTTTCTCCTTCACGATGAAGAGATATTGACTTTGGGCCCACTCGGTATGACGGTATCCATTCTAGTCTGGCCAGACACATTGTGATTTAGTCACGGGGATACCGGAATACAATAACGAGAAATAGAGACAAACGAGCAATGAGGATAACGGGTGGCTTGTGTTCAAGAAGTTGTTACACATAGGTGCCAAACTTCTCTCCTCTAACTTTGTCGTATATCGCGAAGCAAAGGGAATGGTACATGACTAAACATAAAGGTTCACTCGAAGTTTCTTCGTGTATGTGCGGGAGTCAACATGGGTGTCCATGGCTCCGCTGTTGATTATTGGCTATTGACAATAGGCTGTTGTCCTACGTCCGGAAGACGTTCCGAGGCATGTCCGCATAATACCGAACCTATTGGGTCACACACTTAACGAGTAGAAATCTGTTAGAGAACTAGGAGATGAAAAGAGAAAGGCACCGGAATTGTTTCGGGTGGAATCGGAAGTGTTTCGGGTAACAATAGAAATGTTCTAGGTGGTACCGAATGATCACGGATGATTCCTGAACATTCAAGAATGGTCTTGAATGGTCATAAAACATTTGGTGTTAGGTGTTGAAAGATTACGGAACATCGGGAAAATTGTTCCGGGACTTCCAGAAATGTTTCGGGAGGTTCCGGAAGGTTCCCGGGAGCTTATGGAAGTATCCGGAGGGTTATGGAACTCTCCAAGACGTGGAAACCGAGGCTGGACCAAGTAGGAAGGTCCACAAGGCCGTAGGTTGGTGGGAAATAGACTTTCCTTGGGGGCCAGGGCAAAACGCCAGGGTCCCTGGCGTTTCCCCCTAGACGCCGTAGTCCGCGGTGTTTCGTACTGGAATCCGTGTTGGACTCCTCCTGGTGGCCAAAACCGACTTTGGGGAGGACCCTCGCCCAAGTTGCGACCCCAGGCTTCCACCTATATATACAGGGGCAGGGGCAACCCCAAAACTACACCAGAAAAGCCTCAAGGTTGCCCTAGCTAATCCACGCGCCTCTAAATCTCTATTCAGGCTAGATCATTCTAGTCCGGACGCCGCTAGGCTGTTCTTCCTCTAGTTTCTCTCGGTGGCGTTCTTCTCTGAACGGCGGAGCGCTGCTAGATTGCTACATCGGGACATGTGGATACCGGTAGAGGGATCATACCTTTGATCCTTCTTCGAGGAGCTTCTTCTTCTTCTCGGAGATCTGTTCGAGGGACTTGTTCGTGGGATAGATCGAGGGAATGTTCGTGGGAGATCTACTTTGACTACTTCCACTACGTCCACCCGCTTCACCAACTCTTCTTCCGCTGCAACCATTGGTGAGCATTGGCCTAAACCTTGTATGCGATCTTTCTTGGATGATCTTGGGATCTTGTTTCGTAGGCACGAAAATTTTGTTTTCTACTACGTTCCCCAACAGATACAGCCTCAGCCTGCTAGTTGGCACCGACGTAGGAGTCCATGACTCACAAGGAAGGTGCGAAGACCTGCCATACGGAGCAAGCTAGGGTTAAGAAAGCTTACCTGTAAACGTAGATGAACTCCCCGAGACCTAGCCCGGTATATAAGGGCTAGGAGGGGTTACGCCAAACACATCTAATATCACCTGTAACCCTAGCCTTGAGGACTCCAGCCTTGGCATCCACTGTAATCGCATCTCCCCCATCAATAATATCGAGCAGGAGCGAGCCTTCCTGTTTGCCGACGAGCTATCGTCCAACCTGTGCATCTCATGACTAACCCAGGTTCCCTGACCATGGGATTTGCCGGGGTTGATCCCCGTCAATTGGCGCCGTCTGTGGGAACCGTGCAGGTTGGGAACGCGATCTCAGCGGCCTCATCATCATCGGCACTCATCGACTCGACGGCTCCGGCAAGATCCAACCTGTTCGAGTCCCTCGGATTCACGGCCCACCTCCCGGCCCTCAAGCCAGTCTTCTCCAATCTACACTCCAGCGTCAATCTGACCTTCGGAGCGTATCAGATCTACATCAACCATTGGGTACCCTTCGCCTCATCGACAACACCCGTGCGCCCACGACAACACCTGCAGCAATGACCGTAGCAGACGCCGCCCGCATGGCCAACCTATCTGGTGGTTGTAGCTACCCATCCAACTCACGGCTCCATGCCACTCACGACCGCTCGAGTGAAGCCCCAGCATGGAGAAGCACGATCGCACGTATCAGCAAGGAGACGGCAAGGACACCATCGCAGGTGTTCATGGCAGAAGTTGGCGCATCAACGTCAGGTAACAACGGGCGAATCGACGACCCGGGCACTCGTCAAGACACCCCAACCACCAACAGGGCGGCAGGTCCCGGCAACACCAGTCAGATGGTCGTACAACTAGGAGAACCGGGGACCATACCAAAGAAAGTCCCGGTGGAACAAGGACCCAGCAATCAAAAAAGCAGTCAGCCGCTAAGCAGCAAACAGCAAGCACCCGGCCAAGGCAGCCAGCCATCACGCAGCAGGCAGCAAACCCCGGTTGCAGCGGCGGGCGAACCACCCAAAGAAAAAATATACTTGTCCAAGGAATCAATGGCAATGGTAAAGGAAGCAGTCGCCCGCGGCAGGTTACTACCATCAGATGCCTCAGGAGACGAGCTAAGGGCATACAACAAGTTAGCGGGTGAGTTAACCCAGCAGACGAGACAGTGGCGCCTGGCCATGGAGAAGCAAGAAAAAGCGGAACCCGAAAGGAAAAGTAGTCGCAGACAATCTCCCAGAAGTGACTCGCCAGGCCACGACTCCCCCACCCGCAACAGATCGAAACTCAACAACCTGCGGAAGACAGAAAGGGCGAGAGTAGTGCGGAAACTGGAAGATGACTTCAGATCAGAGGAGGACGACGACGAAGAAGAGCCCCTCACTCCGGCAGAAGCACTCATAAGCGCCCAGGACTACCCGTCCCGCGCCCAGAAAAGCAGAAAGGGCAAGACGGATCGCTACACTTCCATAGCTTTGCAGATAATGAACGGCGCTATCGACGCCTCGGTACCTAAGAAATCCAGTGCAAAATGGCAGACTCGCGAGCGGACACCGGACAGGGACCCCAGTTCACCAGACGACGACGAAAGTAATGACGACAGGCACAGGCGCCCCGACAAGTACAAGAAACACGACAGCGAAGACAACAACAGGCGCCGCAGCACTCGGCGAGATGCGCGAGACGACATCACGCAGAACAGAGTCAACCGCAGCAGGCGAAGACGTGCAGCACGCGAGGAGTACTCGGATGAAGAGGCTTCCGACGAGGAAATCGAGCCATGTGGAGCACTCTGCTTCACACGTGCCATACGTGAGACGCGTATGCCAAACGGGTTCAAACTGAACTCCACGACACTAAAGTACAACGGACTCGAGGAGCCGGAGGCATGGCTCGACAACTACCTAACAGCAGTCAAGTTTCAAAGAGGAACCAACGTCACGGCAATGCAGTACGTGCAGCTCATGCTCGAGAGCTCCGCCCGACATTGGCTGAAAAATCTTCAGCGCGGATCCATCAGCTCCTGGAGCCAGTTCCGAGGAGCCTTCATAGAAAACTTCAAATCCACATACAAGCGACCACCTCACTCGAGGAGCTGCGGGCATGCAAACAAGGAACGAGGGAGGCCATGCGAGCATACATCCAGCGATGGACGATACTCAAGAATTCAACGGAAGACATCTCGGACGAAAGTGTGATCGACGCATTCAGGCGAGGTCTTCAGCGCGTTGAATTCAAGGAGCAGCTCGGAAAGATGAAAGTCCGAACACTCGCACGGCTGTTAGAACTAGCCAACAGCTGGGAGGACGGAGAAGACTCCGTTCATAATGAAACAGAAACCCACACTGCACGATCAGAGTACGACTACGACTACAGCGGAGATAGAGGTGACGACAGAAGAAGGAAGCGACCCAGACGGAACTTCTACAACGACAGAGGACCTGACATGGTCGCCGCCGGTTTCTCGGACGATCAGAACGGCAGGCACCGTGATGACAACAGACCACAGCGACGAGACAACCCAGAAGACGAGCCCCAGGCTCAGAGACGAGAATGGAGGACAAGGCAGCCACGCGACGCACTCGCGCATTCCGCTCCGCCAAAGAACAACTCGACGGACCGTGCTCTATACACGGATTCAGAAACGAGCGAGGAGAGCTCAGATCATCCCACACCCTCAGTAATTGCAGAAGCTTCAACGAGTTGGCCAAGGAGAAAAGCCGCTCCGCGGCCGCAACAGCACGACCACTCGCAAGCATAGCAGTTGGGTCAGTCGCCCACGATGCGCCACCAGCCCCCCCCCTCTGCCAACAAGACAGGTGGACGCCATCCAGGAACGGCAAAGGACACCAGAAGAAGAAAACCAGTACCCAGAAGCCCACGGGGGGATCTACATGATACAAGAAGGCAGACCTTCCAACAGGCAGCAGAAACAAGTCACCAGACAAGTCTTCCTGGCAACCTCCGCACACCCGGCCGTCCCAGAGTACCTGCGCGGGTCGGAGACAGAAATCTCCTTCTCCAGCCAGGGCACGCCGCCAGTCATTCCCCAGCCAGGGCACGCCGCGCTAGTACTCGAGGCCAGAATCAGAAATTACGACATGTCGCGAGTATTCATGGACGGCGGCAGCGGGATCAACATCATCTTCACCCGAACACTCGACGACATGCTCATCCAAAATAACGCACTCAAGTCCTCAGGCACAACCTTCCACGGGATCGTACCAGGAAAAGAAGTCTACCCCCTCGGAAGGATAAGCCTGGAGGTAGTCTTTGGGAACGCGACAAACTTCCGCAAGGAAACGCTTGACTTTGAAGTGGTCGACTGGAAGTCGCAATACCACGCAATCCTCGGGCGACCAGCTTTCGCTCGCTTCATGGACGTACCCCATTACGCCTACCTCAAGCTGAAGATGCCTGGCCCGCACGGGGTCATTACAATCAGCGGCAGTTTCGTCAGATCCGACCGCTGCGATAAAGAATTCCACAAGATAGCATAAGCCTTCATAGCCCACTAAGATAGCAGGACCACGGGACTCGCAGAAGAAGCGTTCCCGTAGAAGGAAAGGAAAATCGCCCAAAGAACCCAGGCACTCGGAGATAAAATTACTAGGCCTTTAAGGCCACCACATCACCGTTCTAAGAAAAAGGGATCTGTCTTCAACAGAACCCCCTACTCTCTGTAAGAGACAGCAGGAAAAGTATAACATAAATATTTTTTCCCAAAATCTGTTGGCACTCGGGGTCTCGCCGATGCAGCCACCCCCCAAGTCGTCCTCCGCAACCGCGGCACATTAAACTCAGCACTCGGGGGCTCGCCGATGCAGCCACCCCCCCCCCCCCCCCGAGTCGTCCTCCGCAACCGCGGCACATTAAACTCGGCACTCGGGGGCTCGCCGATGCAGCCACCCCCCGAGTCGTCCTCCGCAACCGCGGCACATTAAACTCGGCACTCGGGGGCTCGCTGAAGCAGCCACCCCCCGAGTCGTCCTCCGCAACCGCAGCACATTAAACTCGGCACTCGGGGGCTCGCCGAAGCAGCCACCCCCCGAGTCGTCCTCCGCAACCGCGACACATTAAACTCGGCACTCGGGGACTCGCCGATGCAGCGACCCCCCGAGTCGTCCTCCGCAACCGCGGCACATTAAACTCGGCACTCGGGGGCTCGCCGATGCAGCCACCCCCCGAGTCGTCCTCCGCAACCGCGGAACATTAAACTCGGCACTCGGGGGCTAGCCGAAGCAACCACCCCCCGAGTCGTCCTCCGCAACTGCGGCACATTAAACTTGGCACTCGGGGGCTCGCCGATGCAGCCACCCCTCGAGTCATCCTCCGCAACCGCGTCACATTAAATGTGGCACTCGGGGGCTCGCCGATGCAGCCACCCCCCGAGTCTTCCTCCGCAACCGCGGCACATTAAACTTGGAACTCGGGGGCTCGCCGAAGCAGCCACCCCCCCGAGTCGTCCTCCGCAACAGCGGCACATTAAACTTGGCACTCGGGGGATCGCCGAAGCATCCACCCCCCGAGTCGTCCTCCGCAACCGCGGCACATTAAACTTGGCACTCAAGGGCTCGCCGAAGCAGCCACCCCCCGAGCTGTCCTCCACAACTGCGGCACATCAAAACTTGGCACTCGGGGGTTCGCCGAAACTTCCTCCCCTCGAGGCGTCCTTCGCAACCGCGACACATAAAAAACTTTACACTCAAGGCAAGCCGCGGCAACGTCCCCCGCAATTACAACGCAGACGACCCCCCGCGACGCGAACAAGACAGAATGGAATATACACCACCAAGAAGAAGCATACACAACGAAGGGAAGCACCTAATTTTTAGGCTCCAACTTCGCCTTAATAAGTGCACCCTGATGGCGGTCGTTCTCTTCACAAACTCGCCTCACAACCTGGCGCGCAGGTTTATCTACAGCCATATAGTGCTCGTTCATCGGATGACCCCTACCGCCTGGAGAACCCGCCACCACCTGAGCAAAATCCACCCCTGGACAATGACTATGGACCAAGCCCAAAGCAGCCCGGGCTCCAGCACGAATCTGATGATCCATCACTCGTCGTAACTCGGCAGGCTGAGAAAATATGCGATAGATCCTCTCAAGGGACGAAGGAACCACCTCCAACGGATAGAACTCAGCATGGATACCACCCAATACCCGCTGGCAGTATTTGAGAGCATCCGGTACCCGCTCAACTCGGAGACGAAGCAAAGCAAACGCTCGAGCACGAGCCCCATCTGCTCAAAAGAGATTGCTCACCTGCACACTAGGATCATCAAGCCGCGACATCTCCGACTGAACGGCCCTCTCTTCATCCCGAGTTCGCCCTGCCAGCACTTCGAAAGTCAAGAACTACTGACGGGGATCAACCACGGCAAATCCCATGGTCAGGGACCCTGGGTTAGTCATGAGATGCACAGGTTGGACGATAGCTCGTCGGAAAACAGGAAGGCTCGCTCCTGCTCGATATTATTGTCACAACCCCAATTTAGGCAAGTGCTAGGGTTTGAGTTCCCTTTGCATCATGTGAAAAATTTCAAAAGAAAATTCAAAAATGGGGAAAAGAAAAGCCCTAAGAAATTAAATCAAATGGCCAGATAAAAATCTTTTTCCAAAAATCATATGAGTATTTGGAAAATTCCTATAAATGATGTTGATCATTTTAAAAGTGGTTTGGGAGCAATCACATGCTCATGGAATTTTCTAAATTTCAAACAATGGCTTGGAAATTAAATAAATACCCTATTTGAATTAAAATTCAAATTATTTGAATTTTAAAAGTGCTCAAAATTTATGAGTGGCTAGCTCTATATTTTATGAGGCCACATAAAAATTTGGGGCATTTTATAAAATGCCTTGGTATTTTTACCAGAGAAAAACAAATTAACAGAAAAAGAAAACAAGAAGAAAAAGAAAGAGGAAAAACCCCTAACTTCCAGCCCAACTCATCCCACCCACCGGCCTGGCCCAGCCCAAGCCCATCTCCCCTCCTGTTGTCTTCTCCAAGCTGCTCGGTGGCAGCCGAGAGCACGCGGCGACTGCCACCTCGACGCCGAGGAGGTTCCGAGCCCTCCCCTGGCTTCTACGCACGCCACGGAGCACCCCACGTACCTCCTCACCACTCTCCCCCCTCTCCTGTTCGTCTCCCCCTCGCCCCGCGTGAGTTCGTCGACGCCCGAGGAGATCAGCAGCGCGGCCGCCATGGAAACTCGTGGCCGAAGCCCGAGCTAGGCCTCAAGAGCATGTCCTTCGTCTTCACCGCCATCGTCTACGCCGAGGAGCAGAAGGAATCGAATAGGGGTGCTCTAGGATCTCCACCCCCTTCTTCGTCTTCACCTCCGGCCGCCGCACGTCGCTGTTCAATTCCGGCCGTCGTGAAGCCTCCCCGAGCGCGCCACTGACTCCGTTGAGTTCACGGTGAGCTTACGGTTCTCCCGAACTACTCCATCGTCCCCCTCCTCAACTCTAGCGGATCCACCATGAACGCAGGAGCACCTCGCCGCCGGGATGCTCGTCGTCGTGCAGCCTTGAACCCTAGAACCCCGAGGCCATGTCTAACTTTCTCCCTGTGCTCCTCTGCTTCGATTGCAACCACGAATATTTCAAATGGCGCTTCACAGCTAGTTCCACCTCGGGCCAGTAGCTCCGCCGCCGCTAGGGCTCGTCGCCGATGACGATGTCGTGCCCCCCAGGCCTTGTTCTTGGTCCAGTTTGAAGCGCGACGCTCCGGGCTCCAAAATGGTGGTCTTGGCGCATCAAGAGGACCACGGGAACGCCGTCACCGAGGACACCGCCGTCTCGGGTCGTCGCCGGAGACACGTCGCCGGCGAACTGACGTGTCCGGCGAGGTTAACCACCTTGGCCCCACCTGCAGTGTCACTGACCAGTGGGCCCCTGGCCCCCTAATCACACTGTTAGTTTAAACTAACCGGGTTTTAACCCAGAGTGGATGACAGGTAGGGCCCAGGCGTCAGGTTGACTGGTCAGCGCCCCCATGATGTCATCCTGATGTCATGCCTGCGCAATAAGTGAATTTCCAGTTAAATAATAAATCAGAGAAATTCCAGAAAATGCATTAAACTTTGGAAATTCATAATTAATTCATCCTAACTCCAAATATAGCAAATAATATGTCTAAAATTATCAGAAAAATACAAGGATTATGAATATGCAACTTGTTTCTATGTTTGACCATTTAAAAATGGGTGAACAGTAGCAAACATGCATATGGATCCTTTTCAAATTCAAATTTGGAGTGATTTTGCAATTGACTTTGCAACACACTTCTTTTGAATGAATTCATCCACACATCAGAGACATTACTTCAACTATACCACCTCACTTCATGATCAACATTTTCAAATGAACTTTCATGCATTCAAATGCATTTGAAATTCATCGATAAATAAAATGGAGTTTGAATTTGCATTTCAAATGCAATATACTCCTTTTAAATGGAATTCTCAACACATCAGAACCATGAACATCACCATTACAATCTTATTCATGTGATTGTGCATTGTACATTATGTTGATCCTATGATTGTCATGTTGCTGATAGACGTGCAACCGAAATCGGAGGCCACCCCCCTTCGTTGAAGACCCCGTGACTGAACCCCGTCAGCAAGGCAAGCAAACACCCATTGATCATGTCGATAAAATCCCACTTCCCTCTCATGTCTCTCTTATGCATTGTTTAGGATGATTACCATGCTACGTTTCTACCGCATAGATGAACCCATTCCTTTGCATGACCTATCATTTTGTCACAGTAGTAAGCAAACCACAATCCTAGCAAATGTAGGAGTTGATTGATATCATGTGGCCCCTGCAATTGTTAATGCTTATTGCATGCTTAGAGTGATACCATGATGATACTGTTATGTGAGTCGGGATGGTAGTGATCATGATGATGATGGTAGAAAAGTGTTGGTGAATCTACCCTAATACAAGGTGAATGATGAGAGGCTGTGTAGGAGTACACAGTGGGTTGTCTCGTTGAACACCGCCCTAAGTCCGAGTTCTTGTGTGGTGATCCAAGATGAAGAGTACAACCACACATTGGGCTCACTGACCCCTCTCAGCTTACTAACTCATCCCCTTTGATGTCCAGATGTTGCAGTAGTTCGGATTTCTGTAGGTATTGTGGCCTGGTAGCCAAGTGAGAGAACGGCTCATCCGAGACCGGCTTTCGTACCACGCACACATCGTCTGGGTCCACTTCGGTAAACCGGTCGGGTTCACGATAGTGGAAGACAACCCAGATAGGCGGCTTTCATGGACTAGATCGGCTATGAGGTAACAGTTGTGGTGGCATCCTCGCTGTCATCTCTTGAACGGTGACACGCAAAAGGCGGTAACTGATGACACGTGTGTGTAGCGGTACACCCCTGCAGGGTTAAAAAAACTATTCGAATAGCCGCGTCCGCGGTTATGGACTGCTTGGAAAGCTTAGCTTGATTATTAGACAACTTGAACCGGATACTTCTAAAACACACCAAGATAAGTGTGAGTGCTATGGCGTGCTTTCTCGTGGGGAAGTCGAGGAAGGCACCATAGTGGTGTAATTGGTTGGAGAAAGTAGTGGACTCGTGTACGCTTCTTACCTCAAGTCTGGTACTCGTAGTTCAGGACTAGCCAAGTCAAAGCTGGCACTTCTGCAAGTGAAACCCCACCTCCCTTTACCTTGATACATGTGCATGAGTAGTATAGTTCCTATGTAAGTCTTGCTGAGTACGATTTTGTACTCACGATTTCTTAATCTATGTTTTAGATGAACCCACCGACCCCGATGGTGACTTCTACCCGAAGCTCGAAGAATGAAGACTCAGACCAAGACCAAGCTAGTGTAGTCCCAGTCAGACGACTGGTTCTTAAGCCATTTGTTAAACTTGTCTGTACTCAGACCTACTTTGCTTCCGCTTGTCTGTTGTAATGTTGGATCACATGCTTGTGATCTCTGTGTGCACTCTGTAAGAGTTAATAATAAAGTATATACTTTGTAGAGAATTGCAATGATACCTGCTGTTCATACAAGGCATGTGTGCTGCGTGTATGCTTATAACATGCATGTCTTAGTATGGGTTTTCGAGACCTTAGTTGTGATCTGGCTGGCGGTCTTTTATACACTAAGTGTCCCTTAGATGTGCGCAGCTTGGGGCATCACGATGCGATTGCTCGAGACTCCGTCTCGTGCACACTTTGATGTATGATTGAGCCCGCCCTAGACCCCGACTAAGTGATCGGGCTGGAGTAAGTCTATGTAAGGGTTATAATACAATCGATAGTATGGTTGAGGCGACTTGTCTATGAGTATGGGAGTTCACCACCCATATCATTTAGACTTGTGTGCGGACGATGATGACCCATTTCAGTTGATCATCCGGCCTGGATGGGATGCCCCTCACGTTCGATGCTTTCCGAGAACGTTTTGTGCTTGGCCTTGTCTGCTTAGACAAGTGGGTACGGTTCTCGGCTCTCCATATGATTGTGTTGTAGCGAGGCTTGCATACGCTAACCCCGGGTCCCGACAATTATTGATGGGGGAGATGCAATTACAGTGGAGGCCAAGGCTGGAGCGCTCAAGGCTAGGGTTACAGGTAATATTAGATGTCTTTGGCGTCGCCCCTCCTAGCCCTTATATACCGGGCTAGGTCTCAGGGAGTTCATCTACGTTTACAGGTAAGCTTTCCTAACCCTAGCTTGCTCCGTACGGCAGGTCTTCGCACCTTCCTTGTGAGTCGTGGACTCCTAGGTCGGTGCCAACTAGCGGGCCGGGGCCGTATCTTCATTGGCCTTCTGTCTTTATGGACACCAGATAGGCTTATCCGTAGGAGTCGTGGGGTCACCCCCTCGACAACAAGCTAGGTGATAAAGCTTCAGAGAAGGTTTTCAAGTTATCGAAGCATTACCCCTTGAGCGAAGCTTAATCACGGAGGATGACCCCCAAAAAGGAAGGTGTCCTGAAGCTCAACTCATTGAAGAAAATGAAGAAGACGGCGCAAGACTTAGATGTATTTGTGTAGTTCTTTTTCTGTTCTTTGAGTCATAGGACAAACCGTACTATCAAGAGGGGTCCTTAGTTTGTGGACACCGAAGTCATTGAGAAAATTCTCAGATCAAATTGATGGCTTCTCGCCCTTCGTTGGTAGGCCCCAAGTGGAAGGCGTGATGCAGTACAGCAGCGAGTTTCCCTCGGTGAAGATACCAAGGTTTGTCTCCAGTAGGACTCCGGAGATGATAAGTAGGTGTCAGCGGCGCAACTGACTTGGACCTGCACACAGACACAAATAACTTTGTTCCCAACGAAGTTCAGAGAGGTTGTCAATCTCTCCGGTCTTGTTGTTCACAAAAGGTAAAAACACAAGGGATAATGATAGCAACTTGAAAGTAAAAAGCAGTAAAGTAAATATAGCTTGGCAACAATAATAAGGATATGGACCGGGATACGTGATGTTCACTAGTGATGTCTCTCTCCCAAAAGACGATAAAACTGCTATGCGAGGTAAACAAATTACAGAAAGGCAATTGACAGGATTATGAACGCACCGGAATGCTAACTATGCTACAAAAGAAAGGAAGAGGTTCAAAAGCTCGGGCAGAACGCCAAAATAAGTAGACCGAAATCCAACTGCATCTACTACTAATCATCCACCTTGAGATATCTATCCAGAACATCTCGTTGGTATTAAGTTGCGAGCCCCACCCAAAGTGTAAACCCAAAGCAATAGACAACTGCATTAAAAAGAACTTTGCGTAAAGTAAACAATCCTTGCAACTGCGGTTACAAGCACCGTTGTTTTCCCCCTTGTGGCAACAGCACATCCCCTAGACTCATGTTTCTGTCACTCAAGCATGTCATCGGGGAGGCATGAACCCACAATATAGCACAACGCTCCCTCTTGGAGTCACTACCTACTACTTGGCCAAAGCAATAAACAGCAACGGAGAGCATGCAAGAATTACTTAGGAAAAACAATATAAAAGATAAGAAGCAAATATATTACTCTATCACAATCTGAACATAATCTCATAATCCATCAGATCCGATCAAACTCAACATAGTAATTGCAGAAATATTACAAATGTGCCTCGATCATGTAGGGCAGCTCACGAGGTCTAAACAATGAAGATCAAAGAGGGGAGGAGAACATCACATAGCTACTGATCACGGACCCATGTTCCAAGGAAAACTACTCACGAGACATCCGGGGAGCATCCATGGTGGAGAGGAGACTCCCGGAGGTCAATCCTCCCGCCGGCAGGGTGCCGGGTGATACGTCTCAAACGTATCTACTTTTCCAAACACTTTTTCTATTGTTTTTCCCTCATTCTTGCATGATTTGGACGAAACTAACCTGGACTAACGCTGTTTTCAGCAGAGCTGCCTGTATGGTTTATTTGTGCGCAGGAAAAAGGATTTTTAGACATCCCAAAAAATTCCCAGAAAATCCACGCACCCGAAGGAGCCAAATGCCAGAAGTGGGACCAGAGGGGAGCTCTGGGGGCCCCAGGCACCCCCCTGGCGCGGCCAGGGGTGGGGCCGCGCCCTCAGGCCGCCTGGGCTGTTACCCCCTCCTCTGGTGCCCTACCGATGCTCCTATTTATCCCCGTGACGAGAAAACCCCAGAACAAGAGTCGTTTTCCCAGTTTCCGTCGCGGAGCCGCCGCCACCCTCTGTTCTTCTTCGGGAGGGCTAATCTGAAGGCTGATTTGGCCTCCGGAGAGGGGAGATCATCGCCATCGTCATCACCATCGCCACTCCATCCATCCTCCATGACTTCTCTTCACATGTGTGAGTAACTCCCTGCTATAGGCAAAGGGGATGGTAGGGATTGGATGAGTTTGATCATGTAATAGTTCGTCAGATTGTTGGGGGCATGTTGCCTATCATCTAGATTGGTGTTTATCTTTTTTGCTACAACTTGTTGTTCTTAATGCTTGTCACTTTGGGCCCGAGTGCCATGTTTTCAGATCTGAACCTTATGTGTTTTCATGAGTATATTTGTGTTCTAGATCCAATCTATGAGTTGTATGCACCTATTATGGTCCGGAACCGGCGATCCCAAAGGTGACAGCTTGGGACACCAAAGGGGATGGTCCATAATTTGAGGATTCCATGTATCCATTGAGTTTATTGCTTTGTTCCAGTGCTCTTTGACAAGAGCACCTTAATCTCCATAAGTTCCTTTTGGCCCCGTTCCTAGCGGGATGGTAGGACAAAACATGTTGTGCAAGTTCTTATTGCAAGCACGCACAACTACCTACGGGATACATGCCTATTGTTTGATATTTGCCTAGATGATCATTGATTTTCTGTGTGCCTTGCCCCATGTTAGAATCTATTATATGTTTACTCTCATCCATGCAGCGCCCGACCATCCATCTCCCTAGCCTACAGTGTTTTCCATCCTGCTGGTTATTAATTGTTACTTTTTGCTATTTACTTTTGTTGTTGCTATCATCACTATCATACTACCGTTACTACTTATCTATTGTTGCAAGCAAGTATATTTCAGGTGCGGTTGAATTGACAACTCAACTGTTAAAGCTTATAAATACTCTTTGGCTCCCCGTGTGTCGAATCAATAAATTGGGTTAACTTACCCGCGAAGACTATATCGATCCCTTACGCCTGTGGGGCATCAAGCAGCGTATTTCTGGCGCCGTTGCTGGGGAGCATAGCAATATTTACAAGTCTACTTGAAGTATCCTGCCTGCTGCATATCATCCGCTATGGGTAAGAAAGGAGACCCCAAGGTTCCGATCTTACCATCTCGTACAAGAAAAGGTACTGTTCTGAACACTAGTGCTACACTTGATTCACCTTCTGTTATGAGTAAGTTTACTTCACCACCACTACATGATGATTCTATTGAGTCTGTTACTATGTCCGATACTTTTGATGATGCTTCCACTACTCTTGATGATGATACTTTTCTTGGTCACTATATTGAAACTCAGGCTGCTAAGGCTGCAGCAAAATCCAAGACCGAGACCCCTGCTACCTATATTCCTACCTGCAAAACCTTTGGTTACCCGAGCTTAGATGAACTCAAGGAGAGAATCCTTGATGATGATTATGTTACTCTTGATGATGATTTTTGCAGGGAACTCAAAGAGTGTGTCGACTCCGACCCTGGTGCTGTTAAGGAGTTGCTAAAAAGGCACGCCATGAAGAACAAAGTTATTCCTGATCCTCAATTTGCCACGTCTCCTATATGCATCACTGATCCTGATTATGATTTCTCTGTTGATCTTTCACTTATATCTACAGTTGAGGCTGACCCCTTTTATGGCAGAGAAAATGATGATGCTATAGCACACTTGACCAAACTCGCTGAGTTAAGCAACCTATTCACCACTGATGAGAAGATACGAAATTTCTATGTGGCCAAGCTTTTTCCTTTTTCTTTGAAGGAAGACGCTAAATCATGGTACGATGCACTACCTTATTGTTCCATTAAAAGTCCCCAGGACTTAGTCCAATTCTTTGTTGATAAGTATTTCCTAGCTCATCTGCAACATGCTTCTTTGCAAAGAATCTATAACTTTAAACAATTGCAGGATGAGCACCTCCCTAAAGCTTGGGGGAGGTTTTGTGATTTACTTAAGGTTATGCCGGGACATGGAATCCCCAAGAATGAATTGCTTGATATATTATATGCTGGTTTAACCGATGAATCCAGATCCTATCTGGATAGTTGTGCTAGTTGTGTTTTCAGGGAAAGAACACCGGATGATGCAGAAGAATTAATGTGCAAAATTGCCAAGAACTATGAAGACTAGTCCGTTCCTGAACCACTTCTACCACCGAAAAAGAGGGGCATGCTTGTTCTGAACCCCGAAGATATGCAAGAAGCAAAGAAGTCTATAAAGGAGAAAGGTATTAAATCCAAAGACATGAAGAATTTACCGCCTATTGAGAAGTTGTGTGAGCCTACTACTCACCCTCCCTTGGTAGAGGTACACTCTCTATTAGAATTTACTGAAAGTGACATCCTAAAGGACATACAAGCCTATGGAATCAAAACTAGGGGTGGAGCACACACCCAGGACCCACTCTATCCTGAGGGACACCCAAAGAGGATCGAGCAAGATTCTCAAGTACAAAAAGAAGACGAGGCTGTTAGCTCTTCAAAGAAGAAAAAGAAGAAGAAGAAACACAAGGAGGCTGACAATCCTGATGATCCTATTACAAGTGAAAAGCCAGCTGTTGATCCTAACAGCATATCTACCTCCGATGCTGAAACAGAAGACGGTGTCGAGCCTGAAGAAAAGGACGCAGAGAAGGATGATTCTCCCAAGGTAAGAGAAGAAGAAGCACCCGATAAACGCAAGAGGTACTCCAAAGAAGACTTCATTGCAAGGAGACATGGGAAGGAACGAGAACCATGGGTACAGAAACCCATGCCCTTTCCAGGTAAGTCCCTCAAATCCAAAGAAGAAGAGCATTATAATAAATTTTGTGAATGGATGAAACCTCTTTTTCTTCAAATTCCTTTGACTGATGCTATTAAGTTGCCTCCTTATTCGAAATATATGAAAGATATTGTTACTAATAAAAGAAAAGTTCCTAATGAGGCAATATCTACTATGCTTGCTAACTACTCTTTCAGTGGCAAGATTCCCAAGAAGCTCGGTGATCCAGGTATACCCACCATTCCTTGCTCCATAAAGAATAACTATGTCAGAACTGCTTGTTAACACCGGTTTTTGGCACGACAATAGACCTATATAAGATGACTTCAAATGAAGAATTTCTCTACATGAAAAATTTGTGTATTGTCGATGTGAACAACTTTGTAGTTCGAGCCATCGCCATCCAAGTCCATCTCAACGGCCGAAGCTATGTTTGAAGCAATAAGATCATAGAAACCGAAGCACTATTATGCCAATTAGGCCTTCAAGACATCTTCAAATGGCAAAGTGTTCTACATGGGGCGGCTTCGTCTCGTCGAACCGGTCGATTTTGATATTTGAAATGTCCAAATCCGAGTTTGTATGAAGAAGTTGTGGCCAAAACAGTACAGCGCTGGAAAACCAGGTCGGACCGTCCGGGATGGAAGTCGGACGTCCGGAATAAGACCTCCGGTTACAGAAGTATTTTCGGCCACGTCGGACGGTCCGGACTGCAAGTCGGACGGTCCGGATTGTAAGTCGGACGGTCCGACCTGTGACCACGGGAAATCCGAGTTTGGCCGGATTTTGACGATTTGGGCGGAAATCTGAACCCTTTTCTTGTACGGAAAGTCCAACCCCCTTATAAATAGATGAGTTGACGGCCGATTGAAACAACACACAATCGATATACATCCAATATCAATCTACTTTTTACTCGTACCTTTACCTTTTCTGTTTCTTTAGGGTTTCTAGTTCATCTTTGCTGATTTGCACTGAAAATCAGTCGTTCTCCTTTCACGTTAACGAGGGAATCATCTTTGTTGCTTTGCGCTGAAAAGAATCCGTTCATCGTACATGAGAGTGCGATTGGCGACTCCTTAATCTCATCATCGCCTAGTTGTGTTGTGCAGGTGCAATTTTCTACGCCAACACAAATTGGCGACTCCGCTAGGGAACGAGGCCGAGCTAGATCTAACTCGGACAATCATGCCGAGCTCTTCTGATCTCGGCGACAAGAACACCTCCAACTCGGACGCCATGGATCCCAATCTCAAGAACGCCAGCGACATCGACCCGGACAACATCATAGCCGTCACGCTAGAAGATCTACATGAAGATGATCGGCGCGAGTTGGAACGGGAGATAGAGGAACAAGTGAAGCTCAAGCTAGCCAGATTTTAGAAAACAAGGAACGGCGTCATCAAGAAGCCAGTTATGCCGAGTGCCTCCAAACCACTCGGTACTGAGGTAACAAATCCATTCGAAGACATTGCTCATTTAGTTGATACATCCGTAGCTAGTAAATATGGTTCGGATCTAGAAGAGATGTCACGCATAATTACTGGAGCTGTAGATAGTAAATTTGATAAGATACAAGGACAACTTGAAGAAAGTATATTGCGTCATGTTCGCTCAGCAGTATTATAGATTAATGATGAAGCTCTTGGTAAGAAGCCGATGCCTAATGATAGTAGCAAATTACCTAACTTTACTGATCATACGCCTACACCATGTTCTTCGGTTAGCGTTACACCAAATACTCAAGTTCCTTTAGATAACAATCAAGGTAGCGTGAACTATGCAAGTGGTTCGGCTAACAATTTTACTCCTAGAGCTGCTCCTCCTACTGTTGCTACTTCGGTTGCCCAATATCACAACAACAATAACCGAAGTGGTGCCTTAAACCTTAATTTGCAGCGGCCTTATTATCAAACTTCGGCGTACAACCCTCAACCGAGTTATACTCAACTCGGTACAAACCCGCAACCGAGTTACACCCAACTCGGTGCAAACCTTCAACCGAGTTATACTCAAATAGGTACAAACCCGCAACCGAGTTACACCCAAATCGGTACCAACCTTCAACCAAGTCACACACAACTCGGTACACATCCACAACAAGGTTGCATTCAACTCGGTACAGATACACCACCGAGTTACACTCAATTCGGTAATGCTAGCCCATCTGCTCCGCAAGTAAAATCTACACCATCTAGTTTGAGAGATCAGTTGGATGACCTACTGAAAGGGTATGGTCTAGGACCTAAGGGTAGGGCTCGTGCTTATCAAAAGCCGTACCCAGAATACTTTGATTCCACACCATATCCTCGTGGGGTTAGGATCCCTGACTTTGTCAAATTCACCGGGGAGCATGGTAGGACCACTTATGAGCATGTGGGACAATTCTTAGCACAATGCAGTGAGTTTGGCAATTCAAATATTTATAGAGTTAGGTTGTTTCCTTTGTCTCTATATAGCACTGCATTCACATGGTTTACTTCATTGGCTCCTAATTCTATTACCTCATGGGAGCAATTGGAGGAGAAGTTCCATGATTATTTTTATAGCGGTGAATCCGAGCTTCGGCTTTCTGACCTAACTATGGTCAAGCAAAAGTATAATGAGCCGGTGCACGATTATCTTAGAAGATTTAGAGATGTAAAAAATCATTGCTTTAATGTAGTTATAACCGAAAGGGATCTTGTTGATCTTGCCTTTTCAGGTTTGCTTGTTCACATCAAAGAAAAATTAGAAGGGCATGAATTCTTAGACGTTAGCCAAGTGTTACAAAAGGCTTTGGTACAGGAAAACCGAGTTAAAGAGGTCAAACAATCTACTCGGTTTAATCATAATAAGGAAAAGGTTGGCCCAACGGTTAACACTTTAGAATGTGATAGTGACTCGGCTAGTGATGATGACATAGAAATATGTGTAGCCGAGTAGGTTCACACGCCAAAGTCTAAACCATTTGCATGTTCTGCTCTAAAACCTACACCTGCTAAGAGAGAAGTCAAGTTTACTTTTGATATTAGAAAGTGTGAAAAAATCTTTGACATGTTGTTGCAAGAGAAACAGATTCGGTTGAGGGGAGGCCACGTATTTCCATCTCTAGAAGAGTTGAGGAGAAAAGCGTATTGTAAGTGGCATAACTCTTTTTCGCATGCTACCAATGATTGTAATGTGTTTCGTCGACAAGTTCAATCGGTCATCAATGAAGGACGATTGACGTTCACAGATGGGGACAAGATGAAGTTAGATACTGATCCTTTTCCTATCAACGTAATCGAGCTTGAGGGAAAAAAATGCTAATTCGGTCAGATCAGACCGAGTCAGCAAAAGAAAAGAACATTGTTGATGATGATGCTCCACCAAGGATGATCGAGTCAAAAAATCCAGAGGTAGGAGTATGGAAAGTTAAGGGCCAAAAGAAACGGACGCCAAATCCCAAACCAACAGTGAGCATGTTGTTGAAAAAATATACTTCACGCATGGCCGACAACGTGTGTAGTCGGCTTGGGGAGGATAAGCGCACGAGATCTCCCACTAGACTTAAAAATCAGGAGCATTGGTGGAGAAACCCATATGAACAACAGCCGTGTTTCCCAATGGAATCGGCTTATTGGGGGTGTACACCACCCATGCATCCACATTTTTACCCATGGAGTTTCAATCCTTGGGGGCCATAACCTATGGGGCCTCCGAGTTACATTAAATCAAGATGGCGTCAACTGAGTACTATGTGCAGCGGACAAACACATGAGAAAAAGACTCGGTTTGATGAAACAAACACGCGCCAAGTTACAGCTGACTCGGAGGTGAAGAGTGTTACACCCTCTAGTGTTGTTCGGAAAGGTGGATCGGTTGGCGTAATTATCAATCCACTCATCAAATAAAACAGCTCGCATACAACCTCTGATCAGTCTTCAGTTATTTTTGGCTCATTCAATCGGAGCGGAAATCCGAATACCAATGGAAGCCAGAAAATTTCTACTACTTGGTTCAAGCCAAACAGCTCGGGGGGCAGCAAAATCAGCTCGGTTGCTCCAGGAACCCTATCAGGGCCGAGTAGCTCGATGGGCAACAAATCTCTCGCCCCAAAAACTCAACTAGAGCCGCGATGGTGTCCGATGGGATTAACTCGTACTCAGAAGCGCCGAGTACAACGGCTGCAGGCACTGGAGATCAAAGAGGGAACAATCAAGAAGAAGCATGATGAGCAGTTTAATAAAGAGAAGCCAATGATACCTCGGGTGATTTGGCAGAGAAAGCTCGCAGTCGCAGACAACTCGGATGCGGCCGCTGACGACTTGGTTATTTCAGCGGCTACAGATTACATGAAGGAGGACCTGATGGATGATGAGTTTACAGCTGCCCACAACTCGGATGGTGGCTACAGCTCGAAGGATGGTGGCTGCAACTCGGAAGACACCATCAACAACTCAGAGGATCACATGGCGGAAGAAGACTCTGGCAACAACTCGGAAATTGCTACAACTTGGAAAATATTACCAACTCAGAAGGTGGCAACAATAAGGTCAGTGCTATGGATATCAACGTGATTTTTGCATTGCCCGCCGAGTTTCGTGCACCCGAGTTAGAAGCTTAAGCATGTTATGGCCGATATAAAACTATCGCCCTAAGAAACCACGCATGGACGATATATGATTATGGCCCTAAGAATATGCATGGCCGATGGAGTGTTGACATCATCCTTAGAACCTATATGGTGCAGAGTATTTTTCGGCACGCAAGTTTTGCCAAAAAACAGGGGGGCATGTGTTAACACCGGTTTTTGGCACGAAAATAGACCTATATAAGATGACTTCAAATGAAGAATTGCTCTACATGAACAATTTCTGTATTGTCGATGTGAACAACTTTGTAGTTCGAGCCAACGCCATCCAAGTCCATCTCGACGGCCGAACCTATGTTTGAAGCAATAAGATCATAGCAACCGAAGCACTATTATGCCAATTAGGCCTTCAAGACATCTTCAAATGGCAAAGTGTTCTACATGGGGCGGCTTCGTCTCGTCGAACCGGTCGATTTTGATATTTGAAACGTCCAAATCCGAGTTCGTATGAAGAACTTGTGGGCAAAACAGTACAGCGCTGGAAAACCAGGTCGGACCGTCCGGGATGGAAGTCGGACGTCCGGAATAAGACCTCCGGTTACAGAAGTATTTTCGGCCACGTCGGACGGTCCGGACTGCAAGTCGGACGGTCCGGCCATGTGACGGACGGTCCGGACTGTAAGTCGGACGGTCCGACCTGTAACCACGGGAAATCCGAGTTTGGCCGGATTTTGACGATTTGGACGGAAATCTGAACCCTTTTCTTATACGGAAAGTCCAACCCCTTTATAAATAGATGAGGTGACAGCCGATTGAAACAACACACAATCGATATACATCCAATATCAATCTACTTTTTACTCTTACTTTAACTTTTCTGTTTCTTTAGGGTTTCTAGTTCATCTTTGCTGATTTCCACTGAAAATCAGTCGTTCTCCTTCCACGTTAACGAGGGAATCATCTTTGTTGCTTTGCGCTGAAAAGCATCCGTTCATCGTACACGAGAGTGCGATTGGCGACTCCTTAATCTCATCATCGCCTAGTTGTGTTGTGCAGGTGCAATTTTCTACGTCAACACTGCTTTATGTGATCTTGGGGCAGGAGTGAGTGTTATGCCTTTCTCTCTTTACAAAAGGCTTTGTTTAGAGAAACTAATCCCTACAGATATCTCCCTTCAGATGACTGACAAATCAACAGCTGTCCCAATATGTATTTGTGAGGATGTACCCGTTGAAGTTGCTAATTGTTTGATCCTTACAGATTTTGTTGTGCTTGACATGTCCGAGGATGGGAGCATGTCCATTATTCTTGGTAGACCTTTTCTTAACACCGCAGGTGCTATCATTGATTGTAATAAAGGAAAGGTCACTTTCAACGTTGATGATAAAGAACACACGGTGTATTTTCCAAAGAAGATCGACAAGAGGCATGGCCTTAACTCTATAGAGAATATCGAGACCGTGAAGATTGGAGAATGGGACTGTCCACTACATGTGCACCACAAATACAAAACCATTATGGTGGGGACAATGTCCATCAAAGTA
Source organism: Bromus sterilis (assembly GCA_950022295.1). NCBI lineage: Eukaryota > Viridiplantae > Streptophyta > Magnoliopsida > Poales > Poaceae > Bromus > Bromus sterilis. The sequence continues at coordinate 38,205,770 of OX465600.1, forward strand.
ATGGTGCAATGATCACTTCATAAGAGGGGAGACTTCTTGTTCTATATATCGCCGGTTTGTTGGTAAGACTTGATCAACCTTACTAGTGACCTTGTTTTATATAGGTAAAAAGTTAAGCTTGTTATGTTTTCATTTGCTTTAGCTTTCATTCTCTTTGCTGTACCAAGTTTTTATATTTTTGAAGCTTCACAATACTAATCACCGCTTTAAGTTTTCAGAAAGTTTTGCAGCTTTTTGAACTCCGAGAAATTTTCAACACTGAAGTTTTCAGAAAAATTCCACAAAAAATTTAATAAAAATTTCCATGTCAGGTGTGACCCAGAGGCACCTGGGGCTGACCAGGGGGGGCCACCAGTGGCCCAGGCGGCCAGATGGCGCGGCCTGCCCCCTGGCCGCGCCCATAGGGTGCCTGGGGCCCACAGGGCAGCTAGCCAGGTATGTCTTCTTCCTCCTTCTTCTCTCTCCAAAAACACGAGTTCTGCACTTTGTTCTTGCGTTCTTGCTGTTCTTGGAGGCGATTTTCGATCTCTCTCTACAGCCCACCATTCGAGCTGAAATTTTGAGCAAATACTCCCTGGTATGTAACTCCTTCACCCCTCCAATTAGATTTTTGATTGGTGGCTTCATTTGTGAGTATTTAGTAGCTCTTGGTGCTGTTTATGGGAGCTTGCATGCATGTGTAGAGTTTTATTTTCCAAGTTTTGATGCAAGTTTATGCCTTAGGTAAGTGAGTTGAGTAGTTTGCCTTAACTCACTTTGTTTAAATCCTTGTTTTTGTAATTTTTCAAAAATTTCAGAAATGAGTTTTCTAGGAAGAGCTAAGGGGTGGCTTGGGAAGAAAAGGCCCGAGCGCTCCGATCGAGTTACAAGAGCTGCAGCTTCACCCTCGACTGCTAGGGTGAGCTACAACGAAGATCATGTGCCCTTGGAGTTGTTGGAGGACACAAATCAAGCACGTGCAATAACTTTCCCGTGCAATGCATTCCTTGAAGCTGCAGGAATTAGGGAGGAGTTTTATAATCTTTGTGCTAATGCAGGTCTGACGCGGCTCGCTACGTGTCGTGTTGCCCAGTATCAAAAACTGACCTCCTGTTTTATCAATAGTTTTAGATATAACCTTGATGCTGGTTCTGTTGAGTTTAAAATTTATAATGATCTTTTGACCATGCCTTTGGAAAGGTTTTGTGAAATAATAGGTGTGCCGAACGTGGGACAGACGGCGAAGATGAGCTCTCAGCCCTCCGAGCTGAGAACCGTCTTCAACTCTCTCTGTAGCATGGATACAAGTAATATTCATCGGTCAAAGATCTCCAGCATCTTATTTCCACACCTCGGGTATTTTGGGTATTATATTGCTAGAGGGGTGTTAGCTCGTGACAACACGAGCAACATATCTGCGCCGGATATTGCTATCCTGGCAACCGCCCTCTCGGGGAGGTTTGATTATAATGTGGGTGCCTTAATTGCTCGACGCCTTGCTATGAATGGTAACAAGGGAGACTTATTTGGTGGCGTTTACGCCACGCTTATCCTAGAGTCTCTTAATGGCACCCCACACCCCGATGATAAGCCTTTTACTTATTTAAGTTTTGATCTTGCTGCTATGAAAAGGCATAAGTTTGTTACCATGACTTCCGAGTTTGGTAACCTTGATTATATCTTGCATTTCGGAGCCACCACTGAACGCAAGATCCGTCTACCTGCACCTCTTTTGTTTGATTTTTCTCGCAGGAACGGATGGTCCTTTGATGTTATCCAGTTCGATGAGTTCGTGGTCCAGCGTCAGTTTCATAACCCCATGGAGGGGGTTGTGCCCGACGAGGAGGAGCATGGTGAGTTCCCACCTTCCCAGGGAGAGACCGTCACCCAGTTTGGTGAAGGGTCTTCCTCTGCTTGGAGCGCGGATCCTTCTTCGTGAGAGGATCCGAGGACTTCGGTGTACGCACCGGAAGCCTCATACGACCCTTGGACTCACCCGTACTAACCTGGAGCAGGAGGCTCCTGGGGACATTAGGTGCTACCAACTTAGGCCAAAAGCCTAAGCTTGGGGGAGTACGTGCCCTTCTCACTTTTCCATTGTATTATCCATTTTATTCGCTTTGATCTTTTCGAAGCTTTTGCCCTTTTTCTTTCTTTCTTACTTTGAAAAAACAACAAAAAGATTTCCTCTTTTCTTTTGTTTCTTCTAAAACCTTTGAAAACCCAAAAAGATTTCCTTTCTCTCTTTAGTTTGCTTTGTTGTCAGAGATCAGCTCGAGTCCGTGATGGCACTTGATTATATTCCTACGTTCGATCGTGCAAGTGACCAGGCAGTAATGACGAAGATCGACGAAAGGAAAGCAACAAGGAAAACCGGTATGAACTCTTCTTGTTTCTACTTTTGTACATATGCGTGTACTTATGATCTAGAGACCAGCTTGTAGCGACATAGTGCTATGTTTACAATGCTTTCCCAGTGTTCATGCTTTCCTTGTGGCTAGTCTCAAATAGCTAGAGTACATAATGTGTTGTTGAAATGATTTACATGCATTGCATTGTTCATGGTTTGGCATACTGAAGTGGTATTTCCCTTCGGAGAATTTTTGGATTGACTTGGCACATGTTCACACATGCTTATGACTAAAAAGTCTATTATGCCTTGATGATCTTTTTGTTTCAGAATAGTTATATCACTTTCATGCCCGATTCAATGTTGCTTTGTCGCTCTGCATGATTATGACAGTTATTGCTCTCTAGTTGGTCGCTTCCCAGTCTTTTGCTAGCCTTCGCTCGCACTAAGCGGAATTCTTCTTGTGCTTCCAAACTCCTTTTCAAACCCAGTTGTTCCATTTGAGTCCACCATACCTACCTATATGTGGTATTTACCGGCCACTCCTAACTTAAACTTTCTTGTGCCATCTCGAAATTTATTCAAAAGTTTCCCTTTTGTAACCGTACAAGCTCATGGTGCGGTGAGGGGAAATCAGTATCTTTCATGCCAAAAATATTTTGACGGAAGTTTTAACTAGTCAAAACAGAAAAAGAAAAATAATAATATGAGAGTTACACCTCCCCCATACTTGATGATGGAGTGAAATGGACCAACTGCTGCTTATGATAGATGGAATGATACCCTCCTTCCATTCTTGAGGCAAAATAAAAAGGTTCCGTAGACCATCGAAGATTTATGGATAAGGGATTATGTGTAAGAAAAAAGGCATTATATATGGTTGGCATGGGAGATATTGAGAGACCTTTACCGTCCACCGTTGACTGGAAAGTTACACTTCTCAAAAATGTTTTATCTCTGTTTTCAAAACCAAGAGCTCTGGCACTTGTTTAGTCTTTGCTTCCTTTCATGGGTTTTCAACCTTGCCATCAAAAGCCACGGTTCGAGAGTCTCCACTTCTTTATTCAAAGCACCAACTATGAGAGCGTAATTTTCATTCTTAGCGTAACATGCATTGTCCCAAAGTATTGCATTGTCTTCTGCATGCTTGTGTTATTGCTAGTCTGAAATACTGAGTTCTAGTCACCTTTAAAACTCCGAAGGAGTTTCTGCATTTATGTTTTGCTTCACTCATGGAGGCTAGCGAAGTACCACTCAAGTATGTTCAAGCTATGTGCATTGTGATCCTGTCTTCATTTTCAGTAGCTTATTATTTACTTTTAGTTGTTTGTGACTAATCACATGAAAGAAGAATTGCTTCGTGCATTGTTCTTATAGCATTGTTTCAATACTTGCTAAACTCTTTTTGTAGTACATGCTTATATACATCTAATGAAGCAAAAGAGTTTGTCAAAGTTTTCTTTGTCGCGTCCAGTTCGTTGAACTAAATTGCTTGAGGACAAGCAATATGCTAAGCTTGGAGGAGTTGATACGTCTCAAACGTATCTACTTTTCCAAACACTTTTGCTATTGTTTTTCCCTCATTCTTGCATGATTTGGACGAAACTAACCCGGACTAACGATGTTTTCAGGAGAGCTGCCTGTATGGTTTATTTGTGCGCATGAAAATGGATTTTTAGACATCCCAAAAAATTCCCAAAAAAATACCAGAAAATCCACGCACCCGAAGGAGCCAAATGCCAGAAGTGGGACCAGAGGGGAGCTCTGGGGGGCCCAGGCGCCCCCCTGGCGCGGCCAGGGGTGGGGTCGCGCCCTTAGGCCACCTGGGCTGCTCCCCCCTCCTCTGGTGCCCTACCGATGCTCCTATTTATCCTCGTGACGAGAAAACCCCAGAACAAGAGTCGTTTTCCCAGTTTTCGTCGCGGAGCCGCCGCCACCCTCTGTTCTTCTTCGGGAGGGCTAATCTGGAGGCTGATTTGGCCTCCGGAGAGGGGAGATCGTCGCCATCGTCATCACCATCGCCACTCCATCCATCCTCCATGACTTCTCTTCACATGTGTGAGTAATTCCCTGCTGTAGGCAAAGGGGATGGTAGGGATTGGATGAGTTTGATCATGTAATAGTTCGTCAGATTGTTGGGGGCATGTTGCCTATCATCTAGATTGGTGTTTATCTTCTTTGCTACAACTTGTTGTTCTTAATGCTTGTCACTTTGGGCCCGAGTGCCATGTTTTCAGATCTGAACCTTATGTGTTTTCATGAGTATATTTGTGTTCTAGATCCAATCTATGAGTTGTATGCACCTATTATGGTCCGGAACTGGCGATCCCAAAGGTGGCAGCTTGGGACACCAAAGGGGATGGTCCATAATTTGAGGATTCCATGTATCCATTGAGTTTATTGCTTTGTTCCGGTGCTCTTTGACAGGAGCACCTTAATCTCCATAAGTTCCTTTTGGCCCCGTTCGTAGCGGAATGGTAGGACAAAAGATGTTGTGCAAGTTCTTATTGCAAGCACGCACAACTACCTACGGGATACATGCCTATTGTTTGATATTTGCCTAGATGATCATTGCTTTTCTGTGTGCCTTGCCCCGTGTTATAATCTATTATATGTTTACTATCATCCATGCAGCGCCCGACCATCCATCTCCCTAGCCTACAGTGTTTTCCATCCTGCTGGTTATTAATTGTTACTTTTTTCTATTTACTTTTGTTGTTGCTACCATCACTATCATACTACCGTTACTACTTATCTATTGTTGCAAGTAAGTATATTTCAGGTGCGGTTGAATTGACAACTCAACTGTTAAAGCTTATAAATACTATTTGGCTCCCCGTGTGTCGAATCAATAAATTGGGTTAACTTACCCGTGAAGACTATCTTGATCCCTTACGCCTGTGGGGCATCAAGCACCGGGAAGAGGTATTCTGGTGCTCCCGATCTTCGGAAGCGCGGCGGCGGCGGAACAGAGGCGAGTTTGCGGAATAGGGTTCTTCTTCTGGAGTTTTCCCGTGACGGAGAATAAATAGGCGAAGGGAGGCAGCCTGAGGTGGGACAGGGGCCCCAGGCGCCCCCTGGCGCGGCCAGGGGTGGGGCCGCGCCGGGTGGCCGCCTGGGCCCCCCTGGCTCCCCTTTGGCCCCTCTCGGGCTCTTCGCGAAGCTTCCATCACGCTGATTTTTTATCTGAATTTTCCCGAATTTTTCTGGCACTTTTTATATGGGGGAAAACTGAAATAGAAAAACAGCAGAAAACAGGAACTGGCACTGGGTGCACTGAGTTAATAGGTTAGTCCAAATTTGATCAAAAGTGTATGAAAGTGTATCTAGAACATAGCAATATCACACAAAACATGCATGGAGCAAGCAGAAATTATAGATCCGTTTTGGACGTATCAACATCCCCAAGCTTAATTCCTGCTCGTCCTCGAGTAAGTAAATGATAACAGCATAATTTCTGTGGTGACATGCTAGCAACCATAAAAGAACTTTGAAAAGTAAGGCAAGCAAGGTTAGAGATTCAAATCAAGTCATAACATGCAAGAGTCTATATTAGCATTGAAACAAGTAACAAAAGAACATTAGGTGCAAGAGCTCTCGCTGTCCGTGACTCGCATGTCTCCAAATGGTGTTTGTGTGCAAGAAGGGGGATAGGGAATACGAGAAAAAGTATTTTTCTGTTGAGAACTCAATCTACTAAAGTTTCACACTTGGTCTTCTTTGGAATCTTATCTTGACTCGTCCCCAGACCACTAGCCAGGTACAAGTCAATTTGATCCACTCCTTTTCGATATTTTGAGCACTCATGCAATGGATGAGCGTAAGCACGAGAGTTGACACTTAGGATGGCAAAGAGAGAATATGGTGGAGGAGGAAGACAAATAGGATGATAAAGGCCCACATCAATGAGGACAATCATAGGCAAGATATGCCAAATGATAGATATGATGTGAGGAGTAGGGATTGCCATGCAACGGATGCACATACTAGTTATGGAACTATATGCATAAAGATCATCTCTATGGAGTACAAAGATATAAAGGGAGTACTAGTGTGGATCTCCCAAAAGGATAGTAGTGTTGCCCCTTTCTCTCTTTTTATTTCTTTTTCTCTTTGCTATTTTTTTGTATTTTTTGGTGGCCTCACTGGCTCTTTCTATTTAACTCTCATTTGTCCGCTTTGGGATCTTTTAATGTGTCCACTTTGGGATCTTTTCCTCACTTAAGGGCAACACTCTATTTTACAAGAAGGTAAAGGAGATCTTTCACACTTTACAAGGTACTCAAAATCATAAAGAAGATGTAACTATCATGATGTATGCAATGTATGCCGCTGCCAGTGTAGCAGGAACATGTATGACATGAAGATCAAGTCATGAAGAGGTGGAAGTTGCATGGCAATGTAACTCTGAAAGGATATGGAAATGCCTTGATAGGTAGGTATGGTGGCTGTTTTGAGGAAAGATATAAGGAGGCTTATGATGACAGAGCGTATCATGCCAAGGGTTTGGATGTACCGGCGAAGGTGGACACCAACTCTCGGAGTGAGAAGAAGGCAATGCACGGCACGGGGAAGGCTAGCAAAATATGGGAAGGTGGAAGTGTCAACTTTCAATACTTACATTAGTCCGAAGAACTCATGCACGTATTATCGATAACTCTCAATCTAATAAGGAGATTCACAAAGAGCCAAGTACCCCGAGGAGGAGTGTATGGGGGTTTGGTTATCCTTGCGCATCCTCGACTCATGGTACGTGAGTGTTCTCTGATATTCGACTCCTCAGAAGAGTAGTGATCCATCTAGTAGCTAGAGTTCTCAACTAATTTTGTAGGTTTTTGAAAATAAACACGGATTGCCCAAAATACGACAACTATCACTAATACGCTAGAGCTCTTGACACCAAAAGTTCAAACATTACTCACAACAATACCTCAAAACTATTGCAAGCTACTACTAGAATTAAATAGCAACCTCAATTACCTACTTCTCAAAACAAGACACAACTCAGTGCAACAACCAACTCTCTTTAACAAGATAAACATGAAAACTAAAAAGAGTTCCATCAACAAACTAAACAAAAGCCAAGGCTCTTGCTAAAGACAAACTAAGACTAAAACTAAACATGGCAGTAGCTAAGGAAAGATAAAGAACACACAACAGCAAAAAGATAGGCATGAAGAATCCTATGATGTGTTCTAAATTTTGAAAGTGGAGCGTTTTTATCTCCCACAAAAAGTAAGACGGGATCTAACTTGTTATGAACAGCAAGAAAAGCTAAAGAAAACTAAAAACAAAACCTAAGAGCGAGACGCTTCAAGCATAGCACATAACACATGAAGTGATAAAAATATAGTGAGACGAAGGACGAACCGATGATTGTTGATGGAGAAGGGGATGCACGGGGGCATCCCCAAGATTAGACGCTTGAGTCTCCTTGAATATTTGTTGGGGATGCATGGGGGCATCCCCAAGCTTGAGAGCTTGACACTCCTGAATCTTCTTTCATCATCTTCCATCGCACACTTGAAAACTCCCTTCATACATAACTCATCATAAGCTGATTAGAGAGGTTAGTACCCTTAATAAATAATTTTTTCTCCACTGGATATAAAGATAATATTGAAGATCTACTGTTTCTCAAGAGTGCCAAAAAGTTTTTGCAAAGAAAAAGCAAGCTTAAGGTTTGCAAAAGTTAGGAGAGACAAAACGTGGCAGAATCTGTGAAAAACAGAACAGCAGATAGTAAAGGATTTTTTAGGGGCACTTATGCAACTCAAATAAAAAAACTCAGAACATACGGAAGTTTACTAATTCTATAGAGCATACTGTTTAAAAATTTCAGATCAAAAAGATGAACTGGGATTTTTCTGGAATTTTTCTGGTCACGAGGACAGAATCTGTTTTCTGGACAGCATGTCACAACTTTTACTTCCCTTGCCGTAAGAGGCTATAACTTGGCACAAAACTGAAAAATAAAGATACAATGATGTTGCTACAGTAGTAAAAAACATCAAGACACAACAAAAGCAAAAAGAAACACCTAAATTCGTTGCGGGCTGCCTCCCGAAAGCGCTTCTTTAAAGCCATTAGCTAGGCATAATGCAAAAAGAAGAATCAAGGGTAACCAAGATCAGAATCATAAAAACCCTCAAATTGATTTTCAATAAGCTCATTCTTCTTCTTACTAGGAAAGATATACTTACCTTTTGCCATACCGCGTAAGTGTATGTGCCTATTACCAATATCAATGAAGCCTTTCATAGCACGGAGGAAGTCTCTTCCGAGCACAATGTTACTTTGGTTTGGCTCCATTATGAAGAAATCCATTGGTGCGGTCCTATGAAGGAATGCAACTTGGACTTCTTTTACCTTTACTTTAATCTCTGAAATATCTCGATTAGAATGTTCATGATAAGATGATAATATATCCATATCCAGTTTCAAAGAATCATAAACTATTTTTGGCATAGTAGAAACTGTGGATCCAATATCATAAAGAGCAAGGAAGCTTTGGTTAGAGATGCTAATCCTAACAAAGGGCTCCCAATCATCATCTATCTCCAACATTTATTTCTTGTTGGAATTAAGTTCTTCTAATTTCCCCAAATCTAGAGCATCCAGTCTTTTTTCGATAGTGGCAAGTCTATCTATGACAGTATCAATACTACGATCATAAACAAAATAACTAGATAGACTATGCAAAATCTCAAGAGCCCTATCTTCGTCACACTCCAGAAAATCTCCTTCAGCTATAATGTCAAGAGAGTGTTTACACCACTTAAAAAGACCATGGTAAAAATTCCTAAGCACAATCTTTATAGATATCCAAGGCATAATTCTTTTATGTGCTTCAGAAATTCTGTCCCACGCCTTCTTCATATTTTCTCCATCCCTTTGACGGAAATCGAGAACTTCTGATTCCCGCAAAGAACCTAGCCCTAACATGTTCATCTAAACAAGGAGGACTACTAACAGCAAGATAAATAAATTTTTTGTAAATTTCGATAAAAGACACAAAGATAAAAACTGAAAGATAAACTAACAAGACTAAAAAACAAAGGTAAAGGGTAGTGTGCAACTCCCCTATCTTAGCACTGGAGTCCCCGGAAACGGCGCCAGAAATTCTCTTGATGGCTTCTCGCCCTTCGTTGGTAGGCCCCAAGTGGAAGGCGTGATGCAGTACAGCAGCGAGTTTCCCTCGGTGAAGATACCAAGGTTTGTCAACAGTAGGACTCCGGAGATGATAAGTAGGTGTCAGCGGCGCAACTGACGTGGACCTGCACACAGACACAGATAACTTTGTTCCCAACGAAGTTCAGAGAGGTTGTCAATCTCTCCGGTCTTGTTGTTCACAAAGGGTAAAAACACAAGGGATAATGATAGCAACTTGAAAGTAAAAAGCAGTAAAGTAAATATAGCTTGGCAACAATAATAAGGATATGGACCGGGATACGTGATGTTCACTAGTGATGTCTCTCTCCCAAAAGATGATAAAACTGCTATGCGAGGTAAAAAAATACAGAAAGGAAATTGACAAGATTATGAACGCACCGCAATGCTAACTATGCTACAAAATAAAGGAAGAGGTTCAAAAGCTCGGGCAGAACGCCAAATTAAGTAGACCGAAATCCAACTGCATCTACTACTAATCATCCACCTTGAAATATCTATCCAGAACATCTCGCTGGTATTAAGATGCGAGCCCAACCCAAAGTGTAAACCCAAAGCAACAGACAACTGCATTAAAAAGAACTTTGCGTAAAGAAAACAATCCTTGCAACCGCGGTTACAAGCACCGTTGTTTTCCCCCTGGTGGCAACAGCACATCCCCTAGACTCATGTTTCTGTCACTCAAGCATGTCATCGGGGAGGCATGAACCCACAATCTAGCACAACGCTCCCTCTTGGAGTCACTACCTACAACTTGGCCAAAGCAATAAACAGCAACGGAGAGCAGCAAGAATTACTTAGGAACAACAATATAAAAGATAAGAACCAAATATATTACTCTATCACAATCTGAACATAATCTCATAATCCATCAGATCCGATCAAACTCAACATAGCAATTGCAGAAATATTACAAAGGTGTCTCGATCATGTAGGGCAGCTCACGAGGTCTAAACAATGAAGATCAAACAGGGGAGGAGAACATCACATAGCTACTGATCACGGACCCATGGTCCAAGCAAAACTACTCACGAGACATCCGGGGAGCATCCATGGTGGAGAGGAGACTCCCGGAGGTCAATCCTCCCTCCGGCAGGGTGCCGGGAAGAGGTCTTCTGGTGCTCCCGATCTTCGGAAGCGCGGCGACGGCGGAACAGAGGCGAGTTTGCGGAATAGGGTTCTTGTTTTGGAGTTTTCCCGTGACGGAGAATAAATAGGCGAAGGGAGGCAGCCAGAGGTGGGCCAGGGGCCCCAGGCGCCCCCCTGGCGCGGCCAGGGGTGGGGCCGCGCCGGGTGGCCGCCTGGGCCCCCTGGCTCCCCTCTGGCCCCTCTCAGGATCTTCGCGAAGCTTCCATCACGCTGATTTTTTATCTGAATTTTCCCGAAATTTTCTGGCACTTTTTATATGGGGGAAAACTGAAATAGAAAAACAGCAGAAAACAGGAACTGGCACTGGGGTGCACTGAGTTAATAGGTTAGTCCAAATATGATCAAAAGTGTATGAAAGTGTATCTAGAACATAGCAATATCACACAAAACATGCATGGAGCAAGCAGAAATTATAGATACGTTTTGGACGTATCACAAATCCACACCAAGTGAGAAGCCAGAGCGAAGAAATCTCATGTGCACTAAGTTAAGCTTCAGTAGAAAAGACTTCATTCTTTGGCTTCTGAAGCAGAACTAAGTCCGTGAGTCAGCTTTACTTGTTCCGCAAGTAAAGCTGCGCAGTGATGACAAATCCGACCGTTGTGGACACGTGTCAAGCTGTCACTTCGGGTCAATTTGGTCATTCCGCACCTCGGGATCGCCAACTATAAATACGCCGCCCCAGCCTCCATTTGCGGGTGGCTGCTCTGAGAATATTCCTGAGAGAGACTGAAGAGAGCACCCCAAGAACACCACCGAAGCAAAACCCAAAACCCAGAATACTGAAGCCTAAGTCCCATTGATCTGAGTAGATTCGAGATGACTTAGGTGAAAGCTTACTAGCCTTTTTATCTTGGAGAACTGCAATTCTCCTAGACGGTTAGAGTGTTGTTCTTCAGAGAGCGAAGAGTAATTGTCGCCTCGAAGTCCAGTTTTTCAAAGGTTTCGGTGATTTCCTCACTAATCAACCATGAGTGAAGAACTGACCAAACTCAAGGAGTTTGGTGCAGTGGAGCAACGGACGGAGAGAGATTTGCTCCAGGTGTTCAATCACCAGTCCCTCCAACCAGACGTAGCGCTTTGCAGAGCGTGAACTGGTCGAACAAACATCGCCGAGTCTCAGTTCGTTTTACTTCAAGCACTTACCTTCTGTATTGCATTTGCTTCGCAGGTATGCTTCAATGTGTTTTGATTCACTGCATTTAGTTTCTCTTCCAGTTTTACTTCGCTGTTCCGCCTTACTTATGCTTCACTTCATAGTTTCAGTCGAAAATTTTGAAGTGATCATTCACCCCCTCCCCCTCTGATCACATACTTGGACTTTCAATTGGTATCAGAGCTAGTCACTCCCTACACTCTGTGTGTCTTGGATTAACCTCCTGGAGTGCTTTCAAGTATGTCTTTCGCAGCTATTCGCTCCGGCGAACCTATTCCTGTTTTCAATGGGAAGGACTACTTGTACTGGAAGGACAAAATGAAGAGAAATATCATGGCTATCAATTCTGTTGCCTGGCAAGTTGTCTTGTATGGAGCCACAGTCGCTGATGAGAAGGCCATCACTCCTGAAGAAGCAAAATTGATTGATCTTGATTCGGAGGTTTGGGTATTCATCACCAATCATCTGACACCAGAAAAGTATCATGAAGTGAAGAATATTCCTTCTGCCAAAGGTGTCTGGGACTATCTGGAAAAGATTGGTGAAGGTGTTTCTACTCAGAAAGAAGCTAGAATTGACACACTCCGAAGCAAATTCTATCGATTCAAGAGAAACGAGGGTGAAAAAGTCAACTCAATTTATAGCATACTCACTGCTCTTGCTAATGAGTTGATTTCCCTCGGTGCTGATGACATTACCCCTCACTCAGTTGTAAGAACTCTTCTTCGCTCATTGGATGATTCGTTTGATCACATCGTGCTGATGATCAAGGAAAGAACCGATTTTAGACGTCTTGTTGTCGCTGATATTCTTGAGAGACTCAATACCTTTGAAATGGAAGAAGATGAGAAACGTGATATTAATGGCTCTCGAAGAAGATCACATGCTTTGAAAGCAAAAGCTTCGCGTCATTCTTCACCCGAAGTCAGTTCTGCTTCAGGTGTCGAATCAGATAATCTTGCTAGCATTGGGAAAGATTTAGCATTGATCATGAGACGCTTCAACCGCTTCCAAAGAAAAGGTTTTTCTTCACCCAAGAAGAGTTATTCTTCAAGAAGCTCAAGTCACTCATCTCACCGCTCATCCTCAAGAAGCTCTCCATCGAAGGACAACTGCTGCTACAAGTGCAAGAAACCAGGTCACTACATTGTCGATTGCCCTCTGTGGGAAGCTGAGAACAAATCGAAGCATTCGCTCAGAGACTCCTCAACCAAGTCCCACAGATCTTCCAGAAGCTATGAGTCCAAGAGACATGATTCCAGTTCGAGAAGAGAAAATAAGAAAGATTCTGATGATGACAAGAGGAAGAAGTATCATAAGAAGCGTGAGGGTTCTTCATCGAAGACTCACTTGTCTCGGCGAAGCAGCTCTCACCGTGCCAAGGCCTGTCTGGGAAAGGAGATGAACTCTGAAGATGAAGCCTCTGGGTCCGAAGCTGAATCAGGATCAAGGTCTGGGTCTGGGTCCGAATCATATGGTGTTGCTGGTTTGGCATTCGCTTCAGCAGATGCTTCAACCAAAGCTTCGAGCTCATTCTTCACCAACAACAGTAGTGAAGATGAAACTCCTGCATATTGCTTCATGGCCAAGGAGAAGGTATCTTCATCCAAATCTAACTATGATACTTCTGATTTTTCCTCATATGACAGTGATTCGAAGATAAGCTATGCTAAACTTGCTAAAATTGCTTCTATCCAACAAGATGAACTTGATTCGCTAAGCAAAACCATTAAGAAATAAGAAACTCTGTTGATCAATGAGATAGAGAAAGTTCAAACTTTAACTAATGAGCATGCAGCTCTGAAGGAAAAGTTCCAAGAATTATCCTCTCGGCATGATCTTCTTTCAGTTGATTATGAGAATCTCACCTATGAATTTCTTCAGAGGAAAATGGATCTCGAAAGACTGAAAGAGGCTCATGAAGAGTTGGAAAATGTCAATCTCTCTCTCATGGCTCAACAAAGTTCTGAAGCAAATCATAAAACTGATTCACCTTGCTTAACTTGTCTGGAACGAAGCAAAACTGATTCCAAAGGCAAAGCTCCTATTATTATTGATGATACTAATGCCTCAGACGAGGAAAACTCTGCTGTTACCGAGGAACTCCTCAGGTTGAAAAACTTATTTGAAACAGGCATGTTCAAAAGTGTGCAAGGTCACCAGTATCTTTGTGATATCCTGAGGAAGGCTCTCCTTCACAGGAATCCCAGGAATGAGGGTGTTGGTTTCGAGAGAAAGATAAACCCTGATGGCACCTATTGGGAACCGGAGCATTATCCTAAGACTGTTTGGGTCCTAGCGAAGGAGAAACCTATTGATATTTCTAAACTTTCAGGTTTCGACTGCAAAATGAACAAAGCTATCGTGGATGAATCACTTGATTCAAACTACAAGCTCATTAAAGATGAACAGGTAAAGGTTACTGCTGAGTATGTTGGTACTCCTCCTAAGAATGGCTTCTATAAGAGGCAGATATGGGTGCAGAAAGCACTTGTGGAAAAATTGCGTGCTAACCATACCATGCAGGGAAAGTCTTCGGTACCACCGAATCATTTCTATTCACTAGAGAAGAGAAATGATTCACTGGTGCCCGAATCAAATGTTCCGCAGAAGCAATACTATCGCACTGGTCGTTATACTTATCGTCCTCATGATAACCATAATAAGATTGCATATGCTCATTCTTATCCTAACCATTCGCAGAGTACATACATTTATGGTGTACTTGATGGTCCACCTAAGCAATATAATCCTGTTCTTTTTAATATTGCTTCAACCAGTGGTTCAACCTCTTCTCAGTCACCTGCTCGTTTGTGGGTGGTTAAGAAGAACTAATTCTTCTGCAGGGCTATGTCTCCGGTGGATCCGAATGGGTCATGGATAGTGGTTGCACAAATCATATGACCGGAGACAAGGAGTTATTCACCGAAGAAAAACTATCTCAATCTTCTCAGAAGTACATTACCTTCGGTGATAACAACAAGGGTAAAGTTTTAGGTTTGGGTAAGGTTGCCATATTGAAAGATAAGCACATTGACCAGGTTATGCTAGTCCAATCTCTTGGCTATAATCTTATGTCTATTTCGAAGTTATGCGATATGGGTATGCTTGTTCTATTTTCTGCTTCGCGTTGTGTTGTCTTTTCATAGGATGACTATACGTTTGTCTTCGAGGGTTACCGAAAAGGAGATTTATACATTGTTGATTTTTCTTCGGGCCCTGCCGTATCCACATGCCTAATGGCAAAAGATTCATCTGGTTGGTTATGGCATCGAAGACTTGGTCATGCAAGGATGAGAAATCTTCATAATCTAGTGAAGAAGAAGCATGTTATTGGCCTTAGAGAAGTAAAATTCAACAAGGATCGTCTCTGCAGTGCTTGTGAAGCTGGTAAAATTACGAAGAAACATCATTCAGCGAAGACTATCATGACTACTACTCGTCCTCTTGAATTGCTTCATATGGATCTTTTCTGTCCTCAAAATTATGCAAGTCTGAGAGGAAACAAATATGGTCTTGTTATTGTTGATGATTTTTCTCGATATACTTTGGTTTTCTTTCTGGATGACAAGAGCAAAGTTGTTGAAATCTTCAAGTCATTAGCCAAGAGAGCTCAAACAGAATATGAATTATCTCTGAAGCATATCCGAAGTGATAATGGAACTGAATTAAAAAATACTCATATTGAAGAATTTCTTGATGATCATGGCTTTACACATGAGTTCTCTGCTGCTTATACACCTCAACATAATGGTGTTGTTGAAAGGAAGAATAGAACTCTTATTGAAATGGCCAGAACCATGCTTGCTTAATACAAGACACCTATCAGGTTCTGGGCCGAAGCACTTAACACTGCATGTCACATCATCAACAAGGTTTACCTTCACAAATTTCTGAAGAAAACTTCACATGAGCTTATCACTGGTAACAATCCAAATGTTTCGTATCTTAGGGTATTTAGTGCTCCTTGCTTTATTAGAGATATGAATCATAGCTCCAAAGTTTCCCCTAAGGCACATGAAGGTTTTCTTTTAGGTTATGGCTCAAACTCTCACACTTACAGAGTGTATAACTCTCACCTTGGGAAAGTTATGGAAACTGTAAATGTGAGGTTTGATGAAACTAATGGCTCTCAAAAAGAGCATTTGCCTCATGATCCAGATGAACCTCCACTTGATGAAGTGATCAGGTCCATGGCTATAGGAGAGATTCGCCCTGTTGAAGCCAATCCTCGTCAAGATAATAGGGATGATGATGGTACAATGTTCCCACACATAGCCCGGGGCGCTGGAGATCAACATCCTGAAGCTAATGGTGAACAGGACGAAGAAGAGCAAGGGAACGAAGGAAATGCTAATCCTGAAGGAAATGCTGAAGCTGAAGGTGAAGCAGATCCTGAAGCTGAAGCAGATCCTGAAGCTGAAGCAGATCCTGAAGCTGAAGCTGAGCCTGAAGCAAATTATTCAACTTTATCACGAGTTCGAAGAAGAGTTGATGTTGATTCGATCCTTGAAGAAAGTCATCAACCAGGTTGTCCCACAACTCGTTCTCGTACTCGTTTGGCTAACTTCTGTGGAAACTTTTCGTTTGTCTCCATGCTAGAACCTTCAAAGTTTGATGAAGCTATGAAGGATCCAGATTGGTTAACTGCTATGCTCGAAGAACTTAACCAGTTCGAGCGAAACAAAATCTGGTCCTTAGTTGATAGACCTGATCCCACGAAGCACAACATCATTGGTACAAAGTGGATTTTTCGCAACAAGCAAGATGAAGATGGTATAGTGGTGAGAAACAAAGCACAACTGGTAGCACAAGGTTACACCCAAATCGAAGGTATTGATTTCGGCGAAACTTATGCTCCAGTTGCTCGTCTCGAATCCATTCGTGTTATGCTTGCTTTTGCAAATTTCAATGGTATTCTACTTTATCAAATGGATGTGAAAAGTGTTTTTCTTCACGGGGAAATTGAAGAAGAAGTGTATGTTATGCAGCCTCCAGGTTTTGAAGACCCAAAGAAACCTGACATGGTGTACAGGTTGCACAAGGCCCTCTATGGGTTGAAGCAAGCACCTCGTGCTTGGTACGACACATTGAAGGACTTCCTTCTGAAGAAAGGCTTCAAACCAGGAACAACTGACCCAACACTTTTCACTCGATCTTATAATGGTGATTTGTTTGTATGTCAAATATATGTAGATGATATCATTTTTGGCTGCACTAACACTGAAATCAGCGAAGAATTTTCCAAAATGATGTCGAAGAAATATGAGATGTCAATGATGGGTGAATTGAAGTTTTTCCTTGGACTTCAAATCCTTCAACAGAAGAATGGCACCTTTATTTCTCAAGAAAAATATCTCAAGGATTGCCTGAAGAAGTTTGGTCTTACTGATTGCAAAACTATTAAGACTCCAATGCCTACCAATGGCTTCCTAGATGCAGATGAGAAGGGCAAAGCCTTCGACCAGAAGAAATATCGGTCTATGATTGGATCGCTTTTATATCTTTGTGCATCTAGACCTGACATTATGCTTTCAGTATGTATTTGTGCTCGTTTTCAGGCCAATCCAAAGGAATCACATCATACTGTTGTAAAGATAATTCTTCGGTATCTTGCTCACACACCTACCTTGGGCTTGTGGTATCCCAAAGGAGCTCAGTTTGATCTTCATTGGCTATTCTGATTCAGACTGGGCTGGTGATTGTGTAGACAGAAAATCAATTTCAGGGACTTGTCATTTTCTTGGAAGATCACTTTTGTGTTGGTCTTCGAAGAAGCAAAACTGTGTCCCAATATCTACTGCTGAAGCCGAATACATTGTTGCTGGGTCATGCTGTACTCAGATTCTGTGGCTGAAGAAAACGCTGAAGGATTATGGCATTCATGTGAAGAAAATTCCCCTTCTGTGTGATAATGAGAGTGCAATCAAAATTGCTCACAATCCTGTGCAGCACTCTCGCACGAAGCATATTGACATTCGTCATCATTTTCTTCGTGATCATGTTCAGCGTGAAGATATT
Source organism: Bromus sterilis (assembly GCA_950022295.1). Taxonomy (NCBI): domain Eukaryota; kingdom Viridiplantae; phylum Streptophyta; class Magnoliopsida; order Poales; family Poaceae; genus Bromus; species Bromus sterilis. Next base: position 38,223,595 of record OX465600.1, read on the forward strand.
GTGATAAGTCATGTCAGAACTGAAGATCAATTGGCTGACATATTTACGAAACCATTGGATGAGAAAAGGTTATGTGCACTAAGGTGTGAGCTCAATATATTGGACTCACGCAATGTACTGTAAGACCGAACCTTTACCTCCATGTATATATTCATTTACTTCGTTGTTTATCATTTGGTTTCGCTATTTGTTTTTGCTTCATCTGTTATTTTTATTTCTGCTTGGATTTAGTCCCCTATGCTTATCACCTTTTGCTTCGCTTGGTTTTTCTTGAGGTGATAAGTTTCGGACCCTACCCCTTGCTGTTCTCCTTCTTTCTTATTCTGTCTGTCCTAAATGGTTGAGCACAATTGAAACGGAAAGTATTTTGCTTCGAACATCATTGTGTTCCGAATCAAATGCTTCCAACTTTTATCGAAGTTTTACACAAATCGAAGACATATTCTTCGGTCGTTGAGATCCCGTCTAATCCGGGTCGTTGAGATTTTCTCGCGATCCGCCTTGCAATCCTCGCCACAGAATCCGGAGAGGCAGTCGCTGGGAGCCGTTCGATCTGATCTGACAACCCCCTGCCAGACCAACCCTATATAAGGCTTCCATCCCAGCGCTCTAACACATCTCCTCATCCTCGCCGCTCCGGAACCCTACCCTCTCTCGCGCTCCGTCGTACTCATCGTCTCCGTCGCCGTTCTCGCCGCTTAGCTGCCGAAGAACGTCACCGTGGACATCGCGCCGCCTTCGAGCTCCTCCTCTGCTCGTCGTCGCAGTAGCTGCTCGTCGTCACCGAGATAGGGTACGCCGAGCCCTCGATCCAATTCTCATATTTTTGTTCATTCTTGTCTGGACAGGATCCGAGCTCTTAGATGTGCGATTGGGTTGTTTTTCTTAGGTTTCTTTGATCCGTTGGCTCTTTGCTCCGTTGGGAAACTTGTTTCTGCTAGCAAAAGCTTCCCATCTCGATTCAGGTTAGAAGCTAGGGTTTGTTGCTATCTGTTCTGTGTTAGGCTTACAGTTCATCCTTGATGTGGTTAATTCTAGCTCAGAATAGACTGGAAGCGTTCCCCATATTCAATTCTGAATCTCTTGTCAAAACTTGTTGTTTGTGGTCGAAACTTTTGCTGGTGCTCATACCATACTTTCCTTTTTCCCCCGCTACCTTGTGCTTTTCACAGGATGTCTGTGGATTTAGGCTTCGGGAATGAGTCCCCTATCCTTGATCACATAAACGAAGCAGAACAAGCTGCTCCGAAGAAAAAAGGTGGCAGAACGAAGGAAACTAATAATGCCAGAGGCATCCCGAATCCATTCGCATTGAGCTTGGATATGACACGCCTCCAGAAGAAACCAAAGATCAGCGCAAGATTCGCTTGCAAAACATTCGCCGCTACTGGGCTATCAGATGGTACAAGTACAAGAGCATCCCTGACTAGAAGTGGGCTATGCAATTTGCCTTCAGTCCACCCTATCAATACACTTCTGCAATGTGCAGTCAGTACACTGAAGAAAATCGTCATTTGTACTATCCCATTCCACCAAAGTACCCTCACCCCAATACTCTCAAGACTCCAGATGACTATCCTGAAGAGCAAGAACGATTGAGAATCGTTGCAGAGAAGAAGAGACTCAAGGAAGCTAAGAAAGCTGCCAAGTTAGCTGAAGCTGAAGCCCATGATGTTGGGCCTAGCTCGAAGAAGAAAAGGAAACTTAAGAAATCAGCTTCTCCTCCTCATGCTTCCAGAGATGATGAAGAGCAAGCCAGACTGGAACAAGATGCTCTGGAAGACTCGATTCTGGACGAATCAAATGCTGCAGCAGATAACGAATCTGGATCTGAAGCTGATGATGAATCAGCTCCTGCTCCCCCCAAGAAGCAAAGACTTTGGATTCCATTGAAGAAGAAGCCAGGAGAAAACCTGCTGACAAAGGGATAAAGATTCAAGACCCCAAGGATAAGCCCTCTGCTCGCCCCACCATTGACTTATCAAACTTGGTGGTTGTGAAGCCCTTGGCCTCCAAGCCACCGGCTGATGCTCCCAACACTGAGAGGCGATCGAAGCAGAGACATGACCCTGCCAAACAACAATCTGCAAAGGCCGCTGCATCAGCGAAGCCCAAGCAGTCTGCTCCACCAAACCCTTCAGCGAAGTGGAAGCTCACTGAAGAAGAATTAAAACAGAAAAACCTCGCAGAGGCACTTGAGAGAAACATTCTTGCACGAAGCTCCGCAGAAAAGCAGAAGGCAGATGAGGCTGCCGCAAGAAAGAAAAAAGAGTTGGACTCCGCAAAATTTGCTGCAGAAAAGGCTGAGACGAAGCGCAAGCTCGCCGAAACCGAAAAGAATGAAGAGAAGGCTGCCGCAGAAGCCAAACTGCTGGCTGAGCACGAAGCTAAACGCAAGGCCTCTCTAGAAGGCCTCAGAACAAAGAAAGCTGAGAAAGTTGCTAGGGCAGTTCAGAAAAAGTCTGTTGTCGACATGACTCCCTCCACTGAAGCTATTCCACCGAAGCAGAAAGTCATATCTCTGCCTGAAGCTCAAGCTGAAGCTGATCACCATAGTGAACATCAGCTCCCTGACCATCGTGAAGGAAACTATGGGATCAATTGGGCATCACTGAAGCCCTTTGGGAGAAGTGTGCTGCTGAAGAGCCTGAAGTTGTTGATCTAGGTGAAGTTTATATCTCAAGCTCCATCGAAGCAATGATCTCCACTATGATTAGTCAGCTGAAGGATTTGCATTCTAGAGATAAATCTGAAGATACAAAGATTCAAACCTATCAGAAGCAAGCTGAAACTGAACCAGATGAAGAATTCAAACAACACGCTTTGAAATTTCTTCAGCAAGTGACAGAAGTCAACACCACCACCAAGGATAACATCAAAATCTTCAGGGGCAAGATTAAAGCCGTTGTCGATGAAATGGTGAAGACTCATAATGCATCCATTATGGAAAGGGATTCAAGGAAGCGCAAGGCTCCACAAGAAGTTGAACCAGTTGTTGCAAAACCAGCTACTTCCAAGCCTACTGTTTCAAAGGCTTCGGACCCTTCTCCAAAGAAGAGATCTACCAAGAAGCAGAAGGTCACTTTGGCCTCAGCTGCCGACATGGACACCAGTGATGAGAAGCCGAAGGAAACGCCCGAAGCAGTTCCCACTCCTGCTCCGAAGCCAAAGCCTTCCCAGTCTAAACCAAAAGCTTCATCTCCACCTACCAAAACCCCCACACCTCCTCCTACCAAATCCACTCCCAAACCAACTCCACCACAAAAATCTCCTACCCCCAAGAGAAATCCTACCCCAACTCCAACACCTGCACCAACTCCCACACCCATTCCACCCCATGCACCCACACCCATATGTGTTCCATCTCCCGCAACGCAAAGGACTACCACACCACCAGCTGCTCCCGCACCACCTCCAACACCTCCCCATGAAGCAAACCAACCCTCTCCATCCCACTCCAGAACCTGTGGCACCTGAGACTATTCCTCTGCCAGAACCGCTCAAGAGTCCGAATCAAATGTGCCTCGCACCGAAGCACATGAAGATGAAGATGAGCAAGTACATATACTGAATCTTTCGCAAGAGCAAGCGCTCATAGTCGCTCAAACTGCTGGCCCTTCTAGAGCCAATCAAATAGCTCCTCTGCAATGGTTTCGCGCACATTCGTGCCCCTGCCAAGACACCCAGCTTGAATCAAATTACCCCCATGAAACATTTCCCAGTTTCAAGGGCGCTGGATATTCTTCAAGGCATGGTCCGGATTTCAGCTTAGAGCAACATCAGAAGCGTCACCGATTCTTTGGTGTCAGTCCTTATGCTTCAGATCGTACTGCATATGATCTTCGTTTCTGGACTGCAGAGCAACAAATTTTATACACCAAAGTCTTCTGTCAGCAAGGTGTTCTGTTTAGGCACAAATATCTGGATATGCGAAGTCTTTCCACTGCCACTTGCTTTCAGAACATCACCGAAACCATTGAGAATCAGAATCTGACTCGGCTGTTTGCTTTGAGCACTCCCTTCAATTCTGAACTCATCAAGCAATTCTATGCCACTCTATATGTTTCTGGTGATGCCAATGAACCCAGCTCGTGGACGCTGGAATGGATAATCCAAGGTAAAATCTTCAGAATGTCTTCAGCCGAATTCATGGAGATAGTCAATATTCCAAGGCATTCTGGAGTTCAAGAAAAGATTCACTTAGAACCTGTTCTGGCTGAAGAACAATTTTCTACCCTGCTGGATATTGAAGTCACTGCAAACTATATTCCTGAAAACATTCGCCTGAAGCATTTGAACTTCATCTCCAGGACTTGGTTCTACATCTTGTCCAACTCTTTGATTCCATTGAGTACTTCTTCGGAAGAATCGAACATTTATCCAAAGACAAGGCATGCCATTATGAAGCTCACTCATGGTCTCATCTTTGATTTTGAAGACTGCTTCCTTAGGAACTTGGTTCATGCAGCAGAGCTGCCATTCACCCTGAAGCCCTATGCTCCCTGGCTGCAAGTTGTCTGCGACTATGGCAGGAATGAAGAATTTATGGCTCGCCATCATCCAAAGCTTTTCCTTCCACCTGTGCGTGACACTTTGGAATTGCTAAGGAAGCCCAATGATCCTTTTGTCACATATGTTGGCGTGCGCCATGAAGTTAATGAGCGAAACTTATCCAAGAAATTCCAGAAAGACTGCCACCACTTTGAAGTTAATCTTCGGTCGCAGCAAATGCTTGAAAACTACATTGAAGCCAATCAGCGCCAGATGCAATTTCTTGCTGATGAGATAAACCGAGTTGGCAACATTGCGCTCAATAACAATCAGTATCTGCGTGTCCTCAAACGTCATTCCTGAAAGGGACTCCGGAAATTCAACTCTGTAAAATGCCTTTGTAAAGATCGCATTTACAAAGAATATGAGCACCTCCAACGAAACTTTTCCCGTGATGATACGGTGGACCGCCCGAATCAAAAGATCCCTCCCCTGCACAAGATTGATGAAGTCTTCTTCGTCAACGAGCCAAAACCCATCAGGCCTGACACCGTCTCTGTGAACGTCTCCATCACATCAAAGGACGACGACGGCCTCGACGACAGTGACCTCGACATCAACCTCATCACCCAGACGCGCCACGAAGCAATTCCTTCATCTTCTTCCGAAGAAGAATCCTCTGGTGATCAATCTTCATCGGATGAGTCTTCGTCAAGCTCTGCTTCGTTGGGCTCCAAGGGTGCTGATGCCGCGCAATAGTTCTCTCGAATCTCTTCTCAACCTTTTGTCCAATCATTGACAAAAAGGGGGAGAATGAGGGCATCGACGAGTTAGATTTGCATCGGGGAAAGGGCTTTTGCTATTTGCTTTTGCTTCACTTGGTTAAGTTACAACGAACATTCCATTCTCTTCGATTGGGTTGTAACTTAAGTTTAAACTTCGGTCTTTCTACTCCTGTGCTACGCTTAAGTTTTAATAACCCCTTTTCTTGCAAGTATTGCTTCGTATCCTCTATATTGCAGGTGGTTATTATTTTCTAAGTCACAAGTCATTGGAAGCAATTGCATACATTTCTGGATATATATCTTCAACTGCAATTGTCTTCGCTAAGATATTTGTTTTGCTCTCCACCGAAGAAATTTCTCCCAAGCATTATCTTCGATTATATAAATCTTCGATGCTTGCATTCAGGGGGAGCCAAAAACTTCATATCTTAGAGTTTGTCCCATCTCTTCACAAAAACTCCAATGTCTTTTATCGATGCCAGTTTTGTCAACAATAGTCCAAAAAGGTGGAGATTGTAAGAGCAAAGTTTTCCCCCCGTGTATTTTGGATATTGTTGGACAAGACAGTAGAGGAACTAACAATGTTTTCTAGTATAAACAGTTGAATAGGTTCCTGAAGGACAAGCTAGGTGATAAAGCTTCAGGGAAGGTTTTCAAGTTATCGAAGCATTACCCCTTGAGCGAAGCTTAATCACAGAGGATGACCCCCAAAAATGAAGGTGTCTTGAAGCTCAACTCATTGAAGGAAATGAAGAAGACGGCGCAAGACTTAGATGTTTTTGTGTAGTTCTTTATCTGTTCTTTGAGTCATAGGACAAACCGTACTATCAAGAGGGGTCCTTAGTTTGTGGACACCGAAGTCATTGAGAAAATGCTTAGATCAAATCCACACCAAGTGAGAAGCCAGAGCGAAGAAATCTCATGTGCACTAAGTTAAGCTTCAGTAGCAAAGACTTCGTTCTTTGGCTTCTGAAGTAGAACTAAGTCTGTGAGTCAGCTTTACTTGTTCCGCAAGTTAAGTTGCGCAGAGATGACAAATCCGACCGTTGTGGACACGTGTCAAGCTTTCACTTCGGGTCAATTTGGTCATTCCGCACCTCGGGATCGCCAACTATAAATACGTCGCCCCATCCTCCATTTGCGGGTGGCTTCTTTGCGAATATTCCTGAGAGAGACTGAAGAGAGCACCCCAAGAACACGACCGAAGCAAAACCCAAAACCCAAAATACTGAAGCCTAAGTCCCATTGATCTGAGTAGATTCGAGATGACTTAGGTGAAAGCTTACTAGCCTTTTTATCTTGGAGAACTGCAATTCTCCTAGGCGGTTAGGGTGTTGTTCTTCAGAGAGCAAAGAGTAATTGTCGCCTCGAAGTCCAGTTTGTCAAAGGTTTCGGTGATTTCCTCAATAATCAACCACGAGTGAAGAACTGACGAAGCTCAAGGAGTTTGGTGCAGTGGAGAAACGTACGGAGAGAGATTTGCTCCAGGTGTTCAATCACTAGTCCATCCAACCAGACATAGCGCTTTGCAGAGCGTGAACTGGTCGAACAAACATCGCCGAGTCTCAGTCCGTTTTAATTCAAGCACTTACCTTCTGTATTGCATTTGCTTCACAGTTATGCTTCAATGTCTTTTGATTCACTGCATTTAGTTTCGCTTCCGCCTTACTTATGCTTCACTTCATAGTTTCAGTCGAAAATTTTGAAGTGATCATTCACCCCCTCCCCCTCTGATCACATACTTGGACTTTCAATACTTAAACCAATTGACAAAATAATAAGTGAGTTTAGGATACTATGGCACCTGACGTGTCACAAGGCGTGTCAAACCTGCAGCTGCACAAAGGTTATCAAACTCATTCTTAATACCTGCAACCGCGAGAAAGTCCGAACACGGGTACGTCATGGCACGTGCCTTGTCCGACTCGTAGAGCAACTCCGGTGGCACAATATCATCACTGTAACTCATCCTCACAAAAGAGGATGAAGTTGCAGCTCTAGTTACTCTATCCGTAGGCTCAAGCCTCTTCTTCCCAAGCCATCCCTTAGCTTTTCCAAACAAACTAATTTCTGAAAAAAAATTACAAGTTACAAAAACGAATATCTAAGCAAAATGAGTAGAGGCAAACAACTCTACTCAATTCCCCAAGGCATATACTTGCATCAAAACTTCAAAACTAAATTTCTAAACATGCACGCAAGCTCATATGAACAGGACCAGAAACTTCTAAATACTCATAAATGTGACCACCATTCAAAAATCTAATTGGAGGGGTGGAGGAGTCACATACCAGGGAGCAAATGCTCAAAATCTCAATGCAAATGATGGGCTGTAGAGAGAGATCAAAATTTGCAGCCAAGAGCACCAAGAACTCGGGTTCCAGCAGCAAACTCGCGATTTTTGGGGCAAGAGAGAGAGAGAGAGAGGAAGAATAAGTACTTGGAAAGGGGGCCTGGTGGGCCTAGGCACCCTGGTGGCGCGGCCAGGGGCCAGGCCGCGCCACCTGGCATCCTGGACCAGGGGTGGCCCCCCTGGTCAGCCCCAGGTACCCCTTTGCTTCTTATTTTGTGAATTTTTTTAATATATTTTTTCTGACAACTTCATTTTTGAGAATTTTCCGAGGTGGCGAAAGCTGCAAAAACTTCCGGAGAGCTCGAAACAGTTGTTAAACATACGAAGTTTCAACAGAATAAACTTCGGTACAACAAGGTAGGTGAAAGATAAAAGATATGCACATATAGGAAACTCACCTTTTTACTCATGTAAAATTTGTTTATTAGCAAGGTTGATCAGGTCTTACTACTAAACAAGTGATATATCGAGCAAAAAGGTTCATTTCATACAATGCATTCATGGTACCTTTACTTGGAGGGAGACTGTCCCTACCATGATTGTTTTATACTTGTGATGCACATGTAGAGGACAATCCCAATCATCAATCTTCACGGTCTCAATATTCTCAATGGAGTTAAGACCAAAGTTGTCAAAATCGCGATTCGAATCGTAGAATCTTAAGACTTTACGACTCTACACGTGGAAAAAGATCCAAAACATAAGTATAATCGTTTTTTCCTGAGTCGCTGTGGAATCGCGCTGCAAGTCGTGGGATCGTTCGGAATCGGGTCATGAGTCTGTAATGTGAACGATTCTGACCAGCGTGCAACTGTACCCTTGGATTAAAAGATGAATGGTTGATATCTCATACACTAGCACATATATAAGTTGTCCATTTCCTTGCTAGACCTAGCCCGTCCTTCTTTTGGTGGAGCCATGCCTGAGTTTTTCTTTCCCTTTCCCCATCTAAGTCTGACCTTGAAATTTGGTGAGATGAGATCCAATTCAAGCTAGAAAGCACAAGGGGGAAGAAAGGGATTGACCTGAAGATCATAAGGGTGCTCTACATCGTAGGTAATTTGTGAGCTTCTTTCTTTTTATTTACTAGTTAGAAGTTAGAAGCAGAGGAGCCATGGAAGCGCCATGTTCGGGCATCCATGTCAGCGGGGAGCTAGGCGTCGTCTCACTGCTCATAGCAGGCAGCCGCCATGTCCACCTGCAGCTGCTTCCCGGCAAGGGTCTCCACCGGCACGCGTCGCTCCACCGGGGCCAGCAGCCCTCACATGCTCACAGCCCGTGCACGCCCATCTCCCCCTCCCCTGTATGAGTGAACAAAATCATGTGCTGGGTTAATTCAAATGGAAATAGAAATCCCAAGTTCCTCGTTTCTTAAGAAAACTAGCAGAAATTAAATATTGTAGTTGATGGTAACAGTTGAGTATTGCTACTCTACAAAATGTACTACACTAGTACAAGGGATTAGGCACACCGCTATATATTCTAGTAATCATTCAGTTGCTTATGCATGGGCTATACTAACTAAGTAGCATTTCTCTTAACTTTTTTTGCTTATTTTTTGCAGGGTGATATGTCGACTACAGCTTCTAGCCAAGTTAAAACGAAAAGGAAAAATGCTCCGGGAAATCGATCTGATCCTGGATGGGGTCATGGAGAGGAAGTTGATCCTAGAAAGAAGACTGTGAAATGCAAGTGTTGCTCCTCTATTAGAGGAGGAGGGATTTATAGATTGAAGCATCATTTGGCGGGGACTCGGTTTAATTCTAAGCCATGTTCGAAAGTACCCGATGATGTCCGTGTTTCTGAAGCTGTTACAGTGTCGAGAAGAAGAGAGTGATGCAAAGAAGAGGAAGTTGGAACAGATAATAACCGGTTCTCAAGAAGAAAATACTGCGGCAGAGAATGAGCAAGGTCATGGAGATCAATTGGCTAACAAGGGTAAAGCCCAGACTACTGTGAATCAGTTTTACAAAAAGCAAGAGAGAGAGGAGGTTTGTATTCAGATTTGCCGTTTCTTCTATACTTCCGCTATATCATTCAATGCTGTCAAGAACCCAGAATTCCTGAAAATGGTTCAAATGATAGGACAATATGGTAAAAATCTGAAGCCTCCATCATATCATGAAATAAGAGTAAAATATCTCAAGCTAGAAGTTCAGAGAACAATGAATCTGGTTGCTGAATTTAAACAAGAGTGGAAAAAGACAGGTTGTACAATTATGTCGGATGGCATGGTCTTAACTTAAGACCATGCCTTTTATCGATCTTCTTCGGAAAATATACCGTGTGTTCTTTATCATTAACATTGAAAGTGACCTTACCTTTATTGCAATCAATAATAGCACCTGCGGTGTTGAGAAAAGGTCTACCAAGAATAATAGACATGCTCCTATCTTCGGGCATGTCAAGCACAATAAAATCAGTAAGGAACAAACAATTAGCAACTCCAACTGGAACATCCTCATAAATACCAATGGGAACGACTGTTGATTTGTCAGCCATTTGAAGAGAGATATCTGTGGGGATTAGTTTGTCTAAACAAAGTCTTTTGTAAAGAGAGAAAGGCATAACACTCACTCCCGCACCAAGTTCACATAAAGCAGTTCTGACATAATTATTTTTTATGGAGCAAGGAATGGTGGGTATATCTGGATCACCGAGCTTCTCAATAATCTTGCCACTGAAAGAATAGTTAGAAAGCATAGTAGATATTGCCTCATTAGGAACTTTTCTTTTATTAGGCACAATATCTTTCATATACCTCGAATACGAAGGAAACTTAATAGCATCAGTCAAAGGAATTTACAGAAAAAGAGGCTTCATCCATTCACACAATTTATTGTAGTGCCCTTCTTCTTTAGTTTTGAGAGACTTACCTGGGAATGGCATTGGTTTTTGACCCATGGTTCTCGTTCCTTCCCGTGCTTCCTTGGGATGAAGTCTTCTCTAGTATATCTCTTGCATTTATCTGGTGCTTCTTCTTCTCGCACTTCAGGAGGATCATTCTTCTCCTTATCTTTATCGGGTTCAGCACCATCTTCAGTTTCAGCATCGGAAGTAGATATTCGATTAGGATCAACAATAGGCTCCTCATCAACTATGGGATCATTTGAATTGTCAGCTTCTTTGTGTTTCTTTTCTTCTTCTTATTCTTCTTCTTAGGGGAGCTAACAATGTCTTCATCCTACATTTGAGAATCTTTCCCAATCCTCTTAGGATGTCCCTCTGGATAAAGAGGATCTTGAGTGTGAGTGCCACCTCGGGTTTTAATCCCGAAGGCTTGTATATCGTGTTTGGCATTGTTAGCAAGCAAATCTTTTTGCACATTACATATTTGTTCAAGCTGAGTTTGAAACATACGAAAATGCTTAACAAGGCCTTTAACATCATTAACAGTTCTTCCTAGAACATCAAGCAAACTTTTGATAACAAGCGTATTATCATGCAATTGACTCTGAATCCTCATATTAAAGTGATTTTTCTTCATAATAAAATTATCAAGCTCATCTAATCATTGATCAAGAGGCTTCCCATGAGGGATGTCACTTGCATTAAAATCAAAAAAAGAGTGTACCTCCTCCGTAGGAGGGTGAGTAGTAAGCTCACAAAGTTTTTCGATAGGAGGTAGATTCTTCACATCTTCAGCTTTAATACCTCTCTCTTTGATAGAATTAGCTTCTTGCATATCTTCGGGGTTCAAGATGAGAATTCCCCGCTTCTTTGGTGGTGGAGGTGGTTCAGGAACGGACCAATCTTCATGATTTTTGGCTATCTTGCCCGTTAGCTCTTCAGCATCGTCCGGTGTTCTTTCCCTAAAAACACATCCAGCACAACTATCTAGATAGGTTCTAGATTCATCGGTTAGACCAGCATAAAATATATCAAGCAATTAATTCTTAGGGACTCCATGTCCCAGCCTAGCCTTGAGTAAAGTGCAATACCTCCCCAAGCTTTAGGGAGGTGTTCATCCTGCAACTGTTTAAAATTATAAATTCTTTGCAAAGCAGCATGTTGCATATGAGCAGGAAAGTATTTAGCAACAAAAGATTGAGCCAATTCTTGAGGACTTTTAATAGAACCATAAGGTAGTGTGTCATACCATGCTCTAGGACCCTCCTTGAAAGAAAAAGGAACAAGCTTAGTAACATAATAGTTTCTCTTCTTGTCCTCTATAGCGAATAAACCGCATAGATCAGTGAGTTTTGTAAGATGTGCTATAACATCATCATTTTCTCTGCCATAAAAGGGGTCAGCTTCAACTGTAGATATAAGTGAAAGATCAATAGAGAAATCAAAATCAGCATCTTCAATGCAAATAGGAGACGAAGAAAATTTAGGATCTGGGGTAAACTTGTTCTTCAAGGAGTGTTTTTCAAGCTGCTTCTTAACAACACCAGGCTCAGATTCAACACACTATGTAAGTTCCCTGCATAAATCATCATCAAGTTCAACATAATCATCATCAAGGATTCTTTCCTTGAGTTCACTCAAGTCTGGGTAACCAAAGGATGTGCAAGTGGGGTAATGTGTAGCTGGAGTTCCAGTCTAGAACTGTTTTGCAACCTTAGCAATTTGAGATTCAAGATAGAGACCAAGAAAACCAATATCATCAAGATTAGTGAAAGCATCATCAAAAGTATCACACATAGTAACTCAGTAGAAGCAACATGTGGTGGTGGTGAAACAAGCTTACTCATAACAGAAGGTGAATCAAGTGTAGCACTGGTGATAAGAGTGGTACCTTTTCTTGTAGTGGATGGTAAAATTGGAACCTTGGGGTCTCCTTTTTTACCCATAGTGGATAAATTTCAGGAAGAAAAATAACTTCAAGTAGACTTGTAAATAAAGCTATGCTCACCGGCAACGGCGCCAGAAAACAGTCTTGATGACCCACAAGCGTAGGGGTTCGGGATAGTCTTCGCGGGTAAGATAACCCAATTTATTGATTCGACACAAGGGGAGCCAAAGAATATTTATAAGCTTTGACAGTTGAGTTGTCAATTCAACCGCACCTGAAAGATACTTGCTTGGCAATGAAATACAAGTGGTAACGATGGTATGGAAGTGATAGTGGTAATGGATATAATGGTGATAAAGCAACGAAAGTAAAAACGGTAGAATAAAGTAACTTGCAACACAAAATTAAAAACATTGTAGGCTAGGGGGACGGATGGTTGGCGCTGCATGGATGAGAGATATCATGTATTTTATTTGGGGGCAAGGCACACAGAAAAGTAATGATCATCTAGACACATATCAAACATTAGGCATGTATCCCGAAGGTAGTTGTACGTGCTTGCAATAAGAATTTGCACAACATCTTTTGTCCTACCATCCCGCTACAAACGGGGCCAAAAGGAACTTATGGAGATTAAGGTGCTCCTGTCAAAGAGCACCGGAACAAAGCATTAACAATCAATGGATACATGGAATCCTCAAATTATAGTCCATCCCCTTTGGTGTCCCAAGCTGTCACCATTAGGATCGCCAGTTCCGGACTATAATAGGTGCATACAACTCATAGATAGGATCAAGAACACAAATATATTCATGAAAACACATAGGGTTCAGATCTGAAATCATGACACTCGGGCCCAAAGTGACAAGCAATAAGAACAACAAGTTGTAGCAAAGATGATAAACACCACACTAGATGATAGGCAACATGCCCCCAACAATCTGGTAATCAATTAAATGATCTAACTCATCCAATCCCTACCATCCCCTTTGCCTACAATAGGGAATTACTCACACATGAAAGGAGAAGTCATGGAGGGATGATGGAGTAGCGATGGTGATGACGATGGCGATGATTCCCCCTCACCGGAGGCCAAAAAATGCCTCCAGATGTCACAATCCTAGTTTTGGTATGTGCTTTTATTACTAGAAATAATTGCATCATTTTAATTTCTATGGTTTAAGAATTGGGGATTTGGAAAAGCCTCAAAAAGAATTTAAATAATAGGCCAGATAAAAAGTTTTTCCAAAATTCCTCCAAACAATTTTGAAAAGTCCTATAAATGAGTATGATCATTTTAAAAATGATTTGGAGTCAAACCCATGCTCGTGGATTTTTCAAATATTCAAACAGAGGCTTGGAAATTAAACTTAAAGGCTATTTGAATTGAAATTCAAATGTTTTGAATTTCAAAAATCTTCAAAACTTGGGAGTGGCTAGTAATATGTCACATATGTCCAAGATAAATATTTGGGGATTTTTAAAAATGCTATGGTATTTTTTCAGAGCAAAAAAAATAAAAACAGAAAGCAGAAAAAGAAAAAAAGAAAAAAAGAAAAAGGGACAAAGCCCCACTTACCTGGCCCAAGTGGGCAGAAGCCGGCCCAGCCCGCCAGGGGCATCCCCGTCTTCCTCCCTGGCCAGCCGAGCACGCCACTGCGTGGCGAGCATGCGCTCGACGCCGGCCACGCAGCAGCCTGCTCTGGCCGGCCTTATCGCGCCGTGGAGACCCCCTGGACGCCCCCAAGCCTTCCCCCTCCTCTCCTGTCTCTCTCCCGCTCTCTCCGCGCTCGGATTCGCCTTTGCCCGAGAGCTCGCCGGAGTGCAGCATTTGAACCGCCGTGGCCAACGACCTCGAGCCGCCCCGCCGTGCTGTCCAGGACGTCCGCCGCACTCGTCTACGTCGTCGTGCACGTTCAATTGGAGCCGAGGGCCCCCAAGGACGACGACCACGACCTCCATCTCCGCCACGGCCACCGGGTCTCCATCGCCAAATTTGCCGTCGTCCAACCCCCTCCGGCATCCCCGACCTCACCAGAGAGCTCACGGTGAGCTCCTCTCTCGTTTCCCCCTCCCCGTTCTCCTCCCCGCGGTTCCAGTCACCAGCTCCGTCGAGCCCGAGCTCGGCCGCCGCGTCCCCTTGCTCGCCGGCGTGCTCCTCAACCACCTCTGGCCCGCCCGCATGCCTCAGATGATGCGGACGCTCGAGGGTTGCGTCCCAGTGCCCTCGGCGCGGCGTTTGGTGCCCGGAGCCGCCTTCCCCAGTGGGAGCCGCCGCGGCTGCAGGTCACCGGCGGCTAAACGCCGGCCACTGGATCATTAGGGGCTAACCCCCCTCCTAATCCCTCTCTCTCTCTCACAGACAAGTGGGGCCAGTCCCCTTAATCCTCTAATTAAAACTTAAACTAAACAGGAGTTAACCCAGAGGCAATGACAGATGGGCCCCGCGTGTCAGGTTGACTGGTCAGCGCCCCCATGACGTCATCCTGATGTCATGCTGACACAGTAATTCTTTTATCTATTTAACAGAATTCCAGAAAATTATTAAATCTTTGAAATTCAATAACTTTTAAACCATAACTCCAAATCAAAAGGGTAATATATGAAAATCATCAGAAAAATGCAAGGATTCCAAATATCATATTTTCATGGATGAAAAACACATCTATCATGATGGACCAGTAGCATTTAGCTATTTGGGTTATTTGGAATAATTCAAAATAAATGTTTAAATCATTTCAAATTAAATCTTTGCAATGCCAACCTTATCACATGAACATCAGAGGCATATCATACACATGACCACATGGTTTACCATATCCAAACATTAGCAAATGCAACTTGGGATAATTTGGACAACATTTGGAGTTTGAATTTGAATTCCTTTTTCAAATCAACTTCAATTAACATGTGACAAATTGAACCTAGATCACATCAGTACCATGCCATGATTCATTCTTGAATGTGCATTGCAATGTGATGTTTACATTGTTGTTGTCTCGGTGTTTGTTTCTTCTCGATAGATCCATCGCCGGACGTAGTCCCTGTTTTCTCCGAAGAGTGGCAACCCCCGAGTCTCGACAATAAGGCAAGAAAACCCCCTTTGATCATATCTATAAAAACCCAGTTTCCCTCTTGTTCTCTTATGCATGATTAGGTGATTCACATGTTACGTTCTATCGCTAGTTGAACCCATCCTTTGCATGACCTATCATTGCTGCCACAGTATTAAGCAAACCTCAACCTAGCAGATACAAGATTGTTTGTGTTCATCATGTGGCCCTTCATCCATGATATGCTATGCCATGCTAGAGTTGTTTGCAATGGAGTTGATCTATTTGGGTGATGTATCGGGATGGTAGTGAACACATGCAACAAGGTGGTAACGTGTTGATGAAGTCACCCTAAAATAAGTGAACAATGAGAGGTTGTGTAGGAGTACACAGTGGGTTGTCTCATTTACACTGCCCTAGGCCCCGAGTTCTTGTGTTGTGATCCAAGACACAGTTTACTACCACATGTTGGGCTCATTGACCCCTCTCGACCTATTAACTCACCCCGACTATGGTCCAGGATTCGCATGGGTTAATTGTTATTCTTTTTTCTTTCATAATGTAGCACGGTTTTAGGCAAGCGCATCACCATCCGTCGAGGTGGGATTGTCAGACCGTCCATACATCGTCTGGGTCCTGAACGGAAACCCCGGCCGGATTCCCGATTGGGGTACATACTCAGATAGGCGATCCCCTGGACTAGAGTTGGAGCCGTGAGCTAAGTGTCGTGGTACTATCCTCGCCGACACCGCTTGAAGGTGACGAGTTCTAGGCGGTAAGTGGTAGCTACGTATGTGAAGAAGTACACCCCTGCAAGGTTAATGAACTATTCGAATAGCCGTGTCCGCGGTTATGGACTACTTGGAGATCTTTACTTGATCATTAGACAACTCAAATGGATATTCTAAAAATCGCAAGATAAGTGTGAGTGCTTTGGGTTACTTCCTCGTGGGGAAGTCGAGGAAGGATCCATGGTTGTGTATTGATGTGGTGATCAAGATTAGATGGACTCGTGTGCGCCTCTCATCTCAACTCTATGTAGTCGTAGTACAGGATAGCCAAGTCAAAGCTTTCTGCATTACAACCCCACTTGCATTTACCTTGATACCTGAGCATGAGTAGTTTAGTTCTGACGTAAGTCTTGCTGAGTACGACTTTGTACTCACGTTTGCTTATTCTATGTTTTAGAGACGAGACCACTGACCCTGATGGCGGCCTCCCCCTTCAAGCTCGACGTCGACGAAGTATTGTAGTCCCAGACAGCAGCCTGGTCCCTCTGGAGGGTCGTTGTGTTTTCTTAAAGGCTTCTTAAGCCATTTGTTAACCTTGTCTTTACTAAGACATAATTTGCTTCCGTTGTTGTATGATGTAATGTTGGATCACAGTGATGTGATCTCTGCTTGTAACACTACTTTATCTTCTCTGTTTAGCAGATGCAATAAAGCTATGAGTTTGTAGAGTTCATGTTGTGTTGCCTATTGTTTATACTAGACATGTATGTTGCGTGTATGTTTATAACGTGCATGTCTTAGTGTGGGATTCGATAGCTTAGTTGAGTTCTTGCCGACGGTCTTTTATACACCAAGTGGCCCTTAGATGTGCGCAGCTTGGGGCATCGCGATGCGATTGCTCGTGACTCTGTCACGTGGCACACTTTGTTGTATGATTGAACCCGCCCGAGATCCCGACTAGGTGATCGGGCTGGAGTCTGTTTATGTAAGTGTTATGATTCAATCGATAATGTGGTTGAGGCGACTTGTCTATGAGTATGGGATTTCACCACCCATAATCATTTAGACTTGTGAGCGGACGATGAGGACCCATCTCAGTTGATCATCCGGCCTGAATGGGATGCCCCTCACGTTCGAGCTTTCCGAGAGTGCCTTGTACTTGGCCTTGTCTGCTTAGACAAGTGGGTATGGCTCTCGGCTCTCCATATGATTGGATTGTGACTGGAATTACATATGCAAACCCCGGGTCCCGACACCAGATTAACCCTCTCGGAGAAGAATAGAGGGTGGCGGCGGCTCCGCGATGAGAATTGGGAAAATGGGTTATGTTCTGGGATTTTCTCGCCACGGGTAAAAATAGGAGTCCTCGTAGGGCACCATAGGGGGTGGGGGCCACCCAGTCGTCCTGGTGGCGCGACCAGGGGCCAGGCCGCGCCACCTGGACACCTGGGCCAGGGGCAGCCCCCCTCTGGCCCTCCTTCTGACATGTGGCTCCTCCCGGTGCGTGGATTTTCTGTATTTTTCCTGAAATTTTCTGAGACACCTAAAAATCTATTTTTCTGCACACAAGAAAACCATACATGCAAATCTGCTGAAAACAGCGTCAGTCCGGGTTAGTTTCATTCAAATCATGCAAGAATGAGGTCAAACAAATCGCAAAAGTGTTTGAAAAAGTCGATATGTTTGAGACGTATAAATCTCCCACTATGATGTTATCTTGGGATCAAACCGAACCCCACACGTGTACATATAACGTCTAAGGAATGGGTGCTACACTGTATAGTCTAGCGTCGTCTCTGGGTCTTAGGCGCTATACCTTGTAATGTAAAAAACAACGGGTCACGGCTCCAGCCCCCAACAATACATCAGTTAATCCTACGCGCTTGAAGAATAGAGAGGGAGGCTGGCGGCGGACGTGTTCTTCGCGCTATCAAATCCTCCCCCAAATCTTTCAAATATGATGGATTCGACCATGATTTTATTCCTTAAATCATCCCTTAAATCTTCCAAATATGAAGGATTTAACTGTGACTTGTTTACTTTTTTTCAACATTAACTATATTTTGTCTCAGTCTAATGGTCTTCTCCTCTCCATACATACTTCAGATCCTAGCTAGACCTTGCTTCAATGAGATTGACCACTCAAGATCAATCCACTCCACATAGTTGCACTTGGGTCCATTCATTGAATATAGAAAAAAAGATAATTACATTCAAACCAATGCATAATCATTTAACTGGAACAAATTAAATTAAAATCAATTACATTAAAACCAATGCATAAGAACTGAACTATTCTTAAATTTCACAAAATCAACCAAACACCAAAGCAATATAATTTGAATTATGGCCATCCATATTACTTATCACTCAAACGGATGTATCTAGATGTATTTTAGTGATAAATACCTCTATTTGAGAGAGTATGATCGGAGACGACAACACCACATTTTTTACCGCAACGGGTAACAAAAATGCTATCATTGATCCTTGAATTTTATTACAACCAAATAAGATAAAGTGTGATCGATGATGAGCACTATGTATTTGCTGCAATCTTTGATAAAATATCATCGTAGAATTCCAGATATTTTCACGCATAAAAAACTTTGGATGATACTCGCCGGTAACAAAATGCAGATGATCTGATTGTAGGAATGGAAAAGCTATCTATCCTGCACATAATATAGGTCTCAGTAGAGCAGCACTGAGATTGCGATTTTATCAAGCTCCTTTCGTCATGGATGCAGCTGGATCATTCTTTTGGCTCTACTAGTATCGACATATTAATGGGCACATACTTAGTACAATTTTTCGAACTTTTCTTATAACATTTTACATGTGAAGTTTGTTGTTTATATTCATGTCAAATTATGACAATTGTCTTTGTCAAAAGCATGACACTTTTACTATTAAGAGCATAGTAATTTTATTATTAAAAGCATGACATTTTTCTTTACTTTTTAATCATGTCAACTTCCATTTTTCCCTTTCTTCAAGGTGGTAATTTTTTTTCCTATACATGAAAAATTTTCAATTTTTTTTTTATTTTTTTGCATGTGTTTTCTAGGTGGAAATAATATGCTTTATTATTATTATTATTTTTAGGTACATATAAATTTTTAAAAGAAATTTGACATGATATATTATATATTTTTTTGAACTGTTCACATGGAAATTTTTCAAACTTTTCCTATAACATTTTCCATGTGAAGTTTGTTGTTTATATTCATGTCAAATTATGACAATTATCTTTGTCAAAGCATGAAACTTTTACAATTAAGAGCATGGTAATTTTATAATTAAAAGCATGACATTTTTCTTTACTTTTTAATCATGTCAACTTCCATTTTGTGATCTTTATGTGTTTTTCAAAACGAAAACACAAAGCATGCCAAATTCCCTTGTACGTCTTTTTTTTAATTAATATGTAAATTTCCCATGTAGGTATTTTTTGATTGGCCACCACGACAACTTTTTGTAGATTATTATGGTATTAATACTATGACGACAATTTTTTTATATGTATATTTTTTAGACACTTGGCAAGTCATGCTATATTGCATGACTTCATTGTATGGCTATGCTTTTCTGCTTTTTTTAGTTTTTTAAAAGTATTATTTAGATGTATTTTTTTGCCTTGTGTAGCCCAAGCGACACATAGCTCGTTTTTTTGAAAAAATTAAAAATAATATTAAAACAGTTGAAAAATAATTTAAATTTTTTATGGATATAGATACACATGTATAGGACATTTGTGTAAATTTTTATACCATTATACCTTAACGCACCACGGGAAACAAATTAACAAATATTTGATTTTAAATGGGCCCTTTTTCCTTGTGTTTTGGGCCAAAATTTTGTTATTTTTTGCAGACTGCATATTACAATATTTTCAAACCAAATTCGACATGTTCCTTTGGAATACATAAAAGTTTCCACTGAATTGTTTTCGGATTTTTTCAAAACTTTAAAGTATTATTTTCAAAAATTTCAAAACAAAGGGCTATGTGTAGCTCGAGCTACAGAAATTCGCACTCATAATGTTTAGGCCTAGATATATGGAAAACGGCCATGACACAAAAAATATTGGCGCAAATGATTTCTGGTAGCGAACTGAATCAACCAAACATGAGAATAGACTCTAGGAACAAAGTAGACCCATGCCATTCCATTTCGTTATAGGAACCAAAACACACCATAACATACACGGCATCCATCAACCAACTATCGATCCAAATAATTAAGATGAATTAATTCCATATATTGGTTAAAATATCTGATTCGCTGCAATTATGCTCAGAATTTAGTTTTCTTGTGAGCAATTTATTTTGAGATTTCATGTACTTAAAAGTTTGCTGTATTTACTTATAGCAATTTAGTTTTTTCACACGTTGATTATACAGAGCAATTGAGGAGATAAATTATCTGATTTATTGCATAGTCTCTAATAATTAAGATGAATTACTTCCCCGGATTTGTTAAGATATTCGGTGCAAGTATGCTCTGAATTTATTTCGTTGTGAGCAATTTATTTTTAGATTTTTTTTCTTGTGAGCAATTTATTTTGAGATTTCATGCATTAAAAACTTTGCTATATTTACTTATAGCAATTTAGTTTTTCACACGTTTATTATACGGAGCAATCGGGGAGATAAATTAGCTTATTCGGTGCATCGTCTCTAATAATTCAGATGAATTAATTCCCTAGATTCGTTAAGATATTCGCTGCAAGTATGCTCTGAACTTATTTTGTTGTGAGCAATTTATTTTGAGATTTTTTTTCTTGTGAGCAATTTATTTTGATATTTCATGCATTAAAAACTTTGCTCTTTTATAATCAGCATAAATCATATAAAGATACGTGTACATCTCGCATATATCAAAAATTCATCACGCATTCATTCACTCTTGTTCTAAGCAGCAGAGGAATTCTATAAAAGTCGTTCTTGTGTTCTACTTGTACATCGCCTCGAAGTTGGTCTTCTTCCTTCAGCTTTCTTCCTTTTCCAACCATTTCTCTTCCAACGAAGTCTATTTTCCTAAATTACATATACCTATTGGGAAAATGAAGAGCATGGCCACCACCAGCATCATATATGTCCTTGCCTTGTCTCTAGCCACCACCACCTTGCTCTTCACCGGCAGCAATGCATGCCCGCGTGATCCGTCAATGGCCATCGCAGCCGCATGCCACCAGGTGAGCGGCACAATGTTGGACCTCTGCACGAAAACGCTGCATGCTGCATCTGAGAACAGCGAGGTCAGCGAGTACGCCAATATTGCTTCGGGCGCGGCTCTACATTCGTGTCAGGAGATCGAGCTCAATGGCAAGCAATTGCTGCAGAACCCGTCGCTCCCCAAAGAGATATGAGCGGCGTACAGTCACTGCATGGACACGTATGGCATGGCGGAGAAGAAGATCCAAGCCATCGCTTCTGCCTTGGCCACTTGCTGGTTCCCAACCTTCAAGCGTGATTGCGCAGACGCTGCCGCTGCGATTGACGATTGCGCTCATAGCTTGCAGCCCGTCGACCCATCTTCGGCTTTGTACAAGATGGTCTTAGCTGACCGAGATCTAACCACGCTTACTTGCTCGCTGGCACTCCTCGGTGTCGCTAAGCAATGGAATTAAGCAGTGACAAAAACAAGTTGTGTAAACCCTTTTTCATAATAATTGCATGTTTTGATGTAAGATTTCTTTACTTCAAGAAATTGAAAATTCCATGGGCACCAATTGAATTTCTTGGCACACATTTGTATCCATTTCATATCAGGCTTCTTGGCACCTATTTGTATCAATTTCATATCAGGCTGCTTCGAGATAAATTCTGATCAAGGGTGTTACAAGTGTTGACAGCCTTGGTGTCGCCCTAGATGCACAAGTTCAGGACAATTTTTATACTAGATAATCATGACGTAAAAATCTAATGTAGTATAAAAGTGAGCCAAATTATATGAAACCATATGAATGGTTGTCCTAGGACTTACTTTTGGCTTGGAACGGGTTCCTTGATGTTCCATCGCAAGTCAATAAACAAACATAACCAAATGTAGGTTAAACTGTATCAAACAAACCTGTGCACACAAGCACAACAAACACATGACAAAAGCTGGAACTACCAAAATGTAGGTCTTATCAGGAGCTTCAACCACGAAGTTAAGTCCTCCTAGTCTTCATGCAACATCCTCCATATCGGCATCTTGATCTTGGTCTTCAATCATTAGACTTTCTTTTTCTGGTTTTATCACCTAGATTGCCATGCGCCGCCGGTGCTTCATCTTGGAAGATTTGGGCTCCACGCTCCAAACGCATGCGATCTTCCTTGCCTTGCAGACCTACCCAGTATCGCATAAACGCGCAAGCATAGCAAACAAATTCAGACGGTGATCGAACCATTTCATGATCACATGCTCTGTTGCAGAATTTCTGAACATCCCAACATATACATGCCAAGACAATGGTATGTAGATTTCTACTAATAGGTATAGTTTGGGGGATCCAATAGAAGAACCGCTTGGTGAACCAAAAAAGAGATGATTAATACCCTCATATTTAGAACAAAAAGAAGAAGAAAATCAATCTGACTCATCGTTTTCCTCTCATGTCGGGACATCGAGCCATTCGGTGCTCTTTTCCGACGGCTCTCCTCCGTCTACAGCCTTTCGGTCGTCGATGGTGAGGGCATCGCCGGATTTCGCGCGTGCGGTGATGAATGAAAGTACTTCAGATCTTTACACGATGTAGTGTTCTGCTCTGTGGTTGGTGATGGATCTTGGAAATTATAGGTTCAAGCGTGGATGGTGTGGCAGCGACGGCATCCTTGTGGTGTACATGTGTCCTTCAGCTCCGCCATTGCGGCGGCATTTTCTCCAGCGCCGATATAGAGCTTGGGAGGTAGTCATGGAGTGTATGCAGATTATGATCTATGTTGATGGCATCTGGAAGAGTACATATCATGTGCTGGGATCGTGGTTGTGCTCTGTAGATATGGCTTCCTACTTCGATGTTTTTGTCGAGCGGAGGTGTCAGATCTGAAGTTCGATGGCGTTTCCGGGGTGTTGCCCCGGTCTGATTCGTTCAACGGAAATGGCTTCACCTTTGGTGAGCCACCTTGGAGGACCGACAAGCTGTATATCAGCGATGGAGCAGCATCGAGCTCGGGGTGATCCATCATTTTTTCCTATGGTAGTTGTTTTGGTCACGCCGAATATAGGTGACGGACGTTGGTGTCAAGCTTAGTGGTTTCTACGGCCTTGATTGTATTTTTCATTCTTGGTTAACGTTGATGGTCCTTTGTGCAAAGGCTATCGATTTGCTATTTTTTCAACTTTGTCAGTTTGATGTATACGTGACTTGTACTGCGACCTTTATGATATGAATGAGACACGTATTACCATGAAAAAAATATAGAACAAAAACTACTTAAAGTTCACCAGAACATTTTCTTTTGATCATGTTGTCTTTCGAGACAATGACATTGTGCCAAATAAGCCTTAACTAGATTTTCATATTGAGCGACAGTTTGGCTTTCCAAACATGCCTGGAAGATCTAGTAGGCCCAACATCAGAGTGTTTTCTATATACAAACTTGACAGTAAATTTCTAATTCTTTGATCATTTTCAAATTGGTAGATCCTCCTCCTAAGTCATCCTGATCCTACTAATCACCCCCTCATATAAAAAAATTGTATCGTTTGATATTCATTTAAGCACCTTCTAAATGACAAAAGCCAGTTCCTCTCATCCAGCTGATAAACAAATGAATTATTCTCATTAGAAATCTCAAAAAACTCATGGAATTGCTCAATAATAGGCTTATCACCACACCAAGAATCATGCTATAAATCAGTTTTTTTTGCCATTCCCAACCTTCAACATTCTGCCTTTAAGTAGTGTTGTTTGACATTTAGCAGATTAGGCTAGCAAGGGGAATCACACACTGCTCTCTTTACCTGGTAAATACAATTCTCAAGTTTATATTTCTTCTTGAAAAATTTCGGCCACATCCCTTCTTTATTCTTTAAATTCCACCACCCCATACAAATCAAACTAATTTTAAGTCTCTGTAAATTGTGAATACATAATCCACCCTTCTTGGGTTTGCAAATGATTGGCCAACTGAACATATGATACTTTCTCTTGTCACTACTTCCTGCCAAAATAACCATCTTTTATGTTTTTCCGTTCTCCTCGGATTAGTTTTGGGGAATATACACACATAAAATGGTAAACTGGGATGATAGTTAGAAAAACTTTAATCTTAGTAACTACCAACCATGGATAGATTACCAGACCCCCATTCACCCATTTTCTTGCAAATTCTATCTTTCACAAACACCCAATCTGCCACATGTAATCTATTTCCACAAGATGGAACCCTTAGATATTTAATAGGTCACACCCCCCATTTTGCAAGTAAACAAATCAACAAAACCCCTAGTATCATCTTGCAAAACTGCCAGGACTTCACTTTTCTAGAAACTAACTTTCAGGACTGACATCTGTTCAAGTAGATATAACTTAAGCTTTAAATTTCTCGCACTAGAAAGTCATCCTGGTTGAATAAAATAGTGTCACCAGCATACTGCAATATAGACACCCCTTCATCAATCAGCTGAGGCATACGACCAACTATTTGATAATTTTTCTGTTCCAATTGCACCATCCTTTGCAAAACAAGTAGCAACTATATTAAACAGGAAAGGGGATAAAGGATCTCCTTGCCTCACCCCTCTAAAGCTCCTACATTTATTGCCCACAAAATTATTAATCTTCAAATTTAGTGTCCCACCTTTAACTACACTCTCAAAGCAACCAATCCATCTACAATAAACCTCTTTCTTTGAGACAATGAAATAAAAAGTTCCAAATCACCTTGTCATAAGTTTTTTCGAATTCAATTTGAGCATCACACCCTAGTGTTTTTTCCTTTTTGATTCATGCAAGATATCATGTAGAGACATCATTCCATCCATTATATTTCTACCTTTGGTGAAAGCATTCTAGCAATTTGAGATGAGTTTATGCATGAATTTCTAAACTGTTTCATCCAAAGCTTTAACCAAATTCTAAAAGAGCACATGTAACAAACATATATGTCTATATTTTTAATTGTATTTGCATCAATCCCTTTAGGTATAATATTATTTACACCAAATTTACTCCTCCCATCTCAAGTTTTCGAGCATGAAAAATCCAGAAATCACATAATCAGTCAATCCTTAATAAATACCAACAAGCTTGATAGAATTCAACATGAGAACCATCCACTCTTGCAACCATATTATTCTTCATTTCATCAATTAATTTCTTTATCTCTCTCACTAAAAGTTTTATCCAGTTCAGTGTTATCTTCCTTAGACAACTTTTCTCTATCAATCATTGCCTAGTCCGAGGTGAAACCTTCAGCTGGGCCAAAGAGATTTTATAAAAATCTGTAGTGTGATTCATTAAATTAGTACTGCCCTAAATAACCATATCCCCATTATTCTGAGAGAATAGATAAATCTTTCTTTTAATGTCATTGGAAATTATATGGAGAATAATTACTGTTATACCCTTTAATCATCCAGGCTACACCAGATCTTTTACGTAATATTCTTCCTCCTTATCCAAGGATTCATAGATGTAGCTTTGTATTTCTCCCCTTCTTGCCATTTAATTTTTTAAGTGATCAAATTTCCTCAAGGTCTTCCAAAGATTTCATTTCGTCCACCAAGTTTTTCCTATATTTGAGAATCTGACCTCTCGGGCCCCCATCCTTTCAAAAATCATCTCACTTTTTTTAATTTCTTTTGCATAACATCAAGACTACGCTTGGTAGTAATTGACTTAGACGAAACTCTTTCTATTTTGAATAGAAATTCCTTCGTAGATATCTTGCTCAGCTCAAATCTAAAAGATTTGTGCTTGATTTCTTTATTTTCCAGTTTATCCAATATAAGTGGATTGTGGTCCGAAACCGCTCTAGTTAGTTTATGAAGTGTGGCTAAGGGAAATAAATATTAATAACCACCACTCATAGGCATTTCCCCCAAATTCTCTAAAGTGGGATCGTCATGGTTACTGGACCATATAAAATTTCCACCAGCCATAACAATCCCTATCAATTCATACGCATTGATAATATAATTGAAAGTGTCATAATTCATTATTATGATAATTGTTTTTGTGTCATTGAAAAAATTGAGTAGGTCGAATTCACCTCCTAAAAATATTGGAATCCTCTAATCTGAATAGAAAACGACCAATTCGGTTAAAATTATGTCTTATTATCCTCTTGGACAACACCACATGCCACAATCATAACCAACTGCACATGCGATTATTATCAAAGACCTGAATCTTAATATGGTATTTCCCTTTTGAGGTTCCAGTGTTGTTGAATCTGCATGGTTTAACACCCTAAAGAATACCTCTAGATCTTCCAACGATAGGAATTCAATGCCAAGTAAATTGATCAAACGGTTCAATTTACTTGAAAAACTAAGGGGTATTTTTTTCATTATTTCCTGCATTACTACAAAATCTACCTCTTGATCTCTGACAATTTATTTTGATAATTTCCCAATCCCTTCTTGCTACACCCCATTTAATTCCAAATGGGACCTATCATTGATATCATTTTCTCTTGGGTTTGGTATCAGGAAGTCCATCATGTAAATGATGATTTTGTGTTCTAGACCACCTAATTTGACAACTTTGGTAGCCATACTCCTATTCTGGAACAAACCAGCATTGACTTGGAGTTGATTTTTCCTTGTATTAATTTCCTTCTATTTTTTTCAAACTGGATTTGGATTTCACAATAGTGAAAGCAACATCTATCTCCCCAGGTT
The DNA here is from genome assembly GCA_950022295.1 of Bromus sterilis. NCBI lineage: Eukaryota > Viridiplantae > Streptophyta > Magnoliopsida > Poales > Poaceae > Bromus > Bromus sterilis. The sequence continues at coordinate 38,250,588 of OX465600.1, forward strand.
CTTTACCCAGTCCAAAAACTTCATTGGGATGTTCTTTACCTTAGAAGAACCACTGTTTTCCCCTTCAAATTATATCTAGCAATTTCTAGTTCTTTAATAATATTAATAGTATCTAAATTTATTACAATCAATGACTATCTCTAATTCTTTAACAACAAAATCATCATCAATAAGAACAACAAAATAATTCAAATCAGATGAGTTTACACCTTCTTGGTTATCCTTCCTCCTTGTAGATCTTTCCAGGATGCTTATATTTCTTCCTTTTATGTTTCTCGAGGTTAGAGCTAATATTGCCTTCTTGAGGTGGAACTCTAGGTTGAACTTGATGTTAATCAGCCTCCTTTTCTTTCACAACCTCCTCCTGAGAAGCAACATCATGAAACATGCAACATTAGGATGGGATAAGACAATCATCATAGGTTCATGGGATGAATTCATTATTTTTCCCAATCTCCACGTTCAAGTTACTAAACATAGTAGCTACAGGAGATGTGCCGTCTGGAGGCAGACGACAAAGAGCTTTGCCGACAGCTAAAGGTGTGTTTGCCGTCTTCCATGGCAGACGGCAAACAAGAGAATTCCAGTAGTGTAGGTTGACTCTTTTCCTCCTCAATACCACTATCCCGAGACACACTATGATCATATGATGGGCCTCCCTCCTCCATCTCACCCCGTTCTTGTTGATCTTGCATTATATCAGCGTCTAGATGCTCTTGATATTCCTTATTCCAGATGCCAGTTTTATCACTACCTGACTTCACCAATTTGTTCAGCGAATCCAAGAAGGAAGGGGCATCGACAAGATTAACTACATCTCCAAGATTGTGATTAGGAGGAGCCAATGCCATGATCACTTCCATATGTACTTCTTGTAATTCATTACCAGCTTCCCTAACATCACTATTTGGAATATTTTGAGTCTCCATCTTGATTGATAAATTTCACAAACCCCCTATCTATTGGAACAGATGGAAGTTGTTTGAAGTGCGAGTTTCACTAGGATGGAACTCCTTGTAGATCTTAGTACCAAAAGAGAAACCATTAGATAGATTGTCCTCACTAACATTCCCATCTTGTAGACCATCCTCTATCTCTTCAAAGATGACAACTAGACCCGAGTAGTTTTGCCTACTAGAGCTCCAGGTATCTCTCATAAATCCACCACCTGCCAAATTACCATTCCCTCCTGTATGCTACTCGTTGATATCATTTCCACTCCCGCCTCCATCTCAATTCTTTCGCTTCTTTAAGATCAATCTCATCTTCTCATGTCCTCAGCCATGAGCAATTTAATGAACAAGTTGAGTACCACCACCTCTTTGGTAAAAGTGAACTCACAAAAAGCACCACCGGGCGTTCTACCCATTTTAGTGGTAGGCACTAACCTAGCATAAATGCATACAATTTTCGGTAACAAAATCATGATGTTTCAGTCTATTTGGATCCATAGCCAAAGACTTCCCCACCATACAAGTGACCTCGAAAATAGTTTCCTTATTTCTGTATTTCTCGGGCATTCATGTTATTATAACTAGGCGCCCTCCAAATAGTCGATTGTCTCAACATCTCCAAACCCTTTAGAGATCTCTAAAGTTGCCACATCCACAATTTTCATAAATAGTTTCCCCACATATGGAAAGTTTTCGAGAGCTTGTTGATTAGGGAACCTTAATATGAACTCAACCTCCACAAATTTCATAAATAGTTTCCCCACATCCACACTTTTTCATAAATAGTTTTCCACATATGGAAAGTTTTCCCGAAGCATGTTTAGCATAAAACCTCCATTTGATTCCAACTGATCGGGCCCAGAACTCAACCTGCCGCTCAATTTGTTTCCGAGAAATATCATCATATTTTTACTGTGATGGATGCTTGGTGTAGTTGCTCTTGTGATTTAACTTCATAAACCACTTCAGGTATAGGGAAAAACCTCTAATCAAAATCAGGGCAGCCAAACTGGAAAGGACTGAAATCCCAAGGTTTTAGTTCAGTACATTGAGAAATGTTGTGTCTCAGTCCACAACCATCACACCTCAAAGCGGTGGATGAAGTGATGGGTCATGGGTAAATTCAAATCACCCTCTCCCTCTGGTTTCTCAACAGATACATTAGTATCAACCACCTTGTTCTTTTCTAATTCACTAAGACTGCATGTTTTCTTGGTCAGAAAGCCTTTCTCAACAGCATTCGAAGCATCTCTATGAACCCTAGAAACACCCTTGGATGTGGCTTCCTGAGCAACATGATCATAATCAGACATAAACCTAGAATTTGTATAGAAAGAAGCTGTTTCCCTCCACCGCGTAGCTTCTGGCAGTGGCTCTATTTGTCTTTGCTAGTATGAACATCCTTCCTCCGGTTCAACCCAGCCAGCGCCCTTTCGCTGGGCAACAACTTCTCCTTAGGGCACTCCCAATGCTAGTATCTTGGCACGATATCATAGACATTTTGCTTATGTGCATAGCACTTAATGAAGAAAGAGAGGGAGGTTGTATCTTAGTTAAGATACAACTCTTGTACGTGGCCATATGCAAAAATCACTATTAAACCAATCACATGTATGCATGAGACCAAAATCATTAAATAAGATACAACCCCTAAGAGCAAGTACAATAAGGTGACGTAGGCGGGCTATAAGATATAAAATATTATATTTTTGATGAGTTGGAAGAGAGAGAAGAGGAGAGAAAAGATAAGCGGGCTACTAGTTAACAGCCGGCTGCAACACGTGCTCCTAGGAATTCTGTGACAGTGACATGTGGGCCATATATCAATAAAGTAGTACATATTTACATCTATCTATTGTACTTGTTGGCTATATGGTTGGCTATAGATGACATGGCAACAACTTATAGCCAACAGCTGGCTATACTATTAACCATGCTCTAAGAAACAATGCATTGTGGTGATTGTATCTTAAGTTTTTATTGCTCCTATGATACTGTGCTAAGAAACAATGCATTGGGAGAGCCCTTACGGTCCAGAGCCAAGCGACAATCCTTGTCAGCCTTGGGTTCTCCCACACAACATCTCTCCTTGGCCCACACCAACTCTCCTCCACGAGCTTTAAACATTTGCGAAGCCATGAGCACTGGCATAGACGGATTTTCTATTAGTGAATGTACTGTACATCGTAATGTTTCGTTGTATATCGTCGTGTATCAGTATCTAAAACAAGAGCATTTTTCTGTTGCTATACAGTACTCATTTCTTTTCAAAATAACTGTCTTGCTTTTAGTGCAACTTTATACTAGAATGAATACAAAGTTGAGACAGTTATTTTAAAACAGAGGAAGTAAGAAATGATGACAACCTTTGAAACATGAAAAAACCCAAAACGAAACATTATGAAAATAAGATAAATTTGACCACAATCTAAAAATTAGTTCGAACTTCAAAGCAACCACACACAGTGGATTCATACACGCCGTGTACATAGAAAAACAACTTCCCTATTTTGTGTTGGTTGTGCTAATTCTCTTGGGTCTGTCTTTGGTGCCTTACAGAATTATGTTATCTAGAGTTGTATCTGGTTGTTGATCGTCGTTCCCTTATGGTAGTCGGTTAGCAGTTGTATCAAGAAAAGGCAGCAGTGTAATTACTAATCACTAATTACTACGCATGAATCGATGAAACACCCACACACACTTCTAATGATAAGCGAGATTAGTATTTATTTAGGAGGTAAAAGCACTAGAAGTCTACAAACTTGTTTTATATGTGATGGTTTGGTCCATAAACATGCAAAAGCTTACTCCTCCACCTACAAACTTGTAATGGATGTGCCAAAAAGCCCAGAGCTAATAATAAGGCGACATGTGGCAATGAGCACTTAAGGCGACATGTGGCAATGAGCACTTTATAGAAAACACCCTGCACGAATTAACATATTATTGGTCCAGATTTTTCAGCTAACGAATACAAAAACTCAGGCCGAGAGAATCGAACCGTGGACCGTCGAGGTCTGATGATGCTCGCGCGCACACTTGTAACCACTAGGCCAACGTAACTATATGTAAATTTTGGGTATAGAACTTTTGAATTTAACTCCTTAAGTTTTGATATAGAAATTTGTATTGTGTACATGTGGAAATCCGGTATATAGGAATAAAGTAGTCTCGACGTACAAGGGCAACTAGCTAGTTTACGTTCTGAACGATAAGCAAATTGAATTGACACGTATGCGCTTCATAGTGTAGACCTAAGTAGTTCAAATATTTAAATATACGAACGTTTTCTCACCAAAAAAATTTAGTTGTTTTCTCACCAGCGAAGTAAAAAATAACGCACAGATGTACGTATACTCCATGCTAAATTAATCTCATTCAATCCATTCATTTTTTTTAGGATCCGATTCCCTTTCTTTGATTAGTTAGTTATTAAACATCAACGTCTTGGGTCATCATGCATCAACCTAGTTAGCTAATTATCAAGAAAATCTAGGTACTCGCACAGAGAAAACCTAGGCAGAAACTTTAAATATTAAAAATATTGCTAACAATAAAAAGAGCTAATAATTATAAAATATGTCTACAAGAAACACAGGCCCGTACTGCACAGGGCCACCAAATTAGCAGGGCCCAAATTAGTACTACTAATAGAGTATTAATACTGGAGTACTTTAATTGTTTTTTTAGGGGTGAGTACTCCCTCCATTCTATAATGTAGTGCGTCCACGCTTATCGAGGTTCAAGTTTGACCGTAAATAAACCAACGAGACCAAATGCGGCGGGAGCAAAAATTATTCCATTGAATTTGTATTCAAAAGAAGGTTTTGATGATACATTTTTTGTTTTCGCTGTAATTAGTCTCATTGGTTAAATTTATGGTCAAAGTTGAAGCACGGAAACCGAGGACACACTATATTATAAAATGGAGGGAGTACTTTAGTTGTGACTAGTACTCGGTGCATTGAGCAAATATTTACGTTGGAACTTGCAACGAAATAACTCCAAGGCCCCCATCTCACACACGTCTTCTCCTCTTCTCTCTCTATTCTCTTTCTCTTCTGGCGCAGATCCTTTCTCTCCCCATGATCTAATCACACTGCCAAAGATCCCGATTCTTTCCACCACATTTTACACAAAATAAACCTGCTAATTCAATGAATAGGTACTACTCTGCCCACAGTCCATGTATTTTATTCAGTATCTTTTTTTCTCAGTTTTTCCCATCTTTCCTCATCCTCTACTTCTTTCAATCCCATCGTTGTTTGTTACGGTCCTTGCAAACTGGTTGCAATGATCGGAATTGGAGGCAGGCCACGAGCATTAGTTTGCCAATTCATCAAGACAAGCAACTGGAATTCTAGAGCAACATGTGCCGCTGCCCAATGATCTTCTACAAATCAAAGGTTTATCTTTACTTCTGTTTCTATATTAAGTTTTAATGCATGCTACTTGTCCCCTATTTTTTATTTCTATACTTCTAGTTCTAGAATTACGCATATTGAGTCAGTATATTGAAAACATAAAAAAAAGAAAATGGTTGCAAAATTTGACCTCGAGAAGATGCTCCTTATAAGTTTTTAGAAAGAAATGAATTTTCTTCTGCAACCCAAAAAAAATGAAGCTTTGTTTTTCTGACTGCCATTTGTTATGTTGAGGGCCTAATATTAGGTTTCGCACCGGGCCTCCATTTTCTCGGATACGGCCCTGAAGAAACATACTCCCTCTGGTCCTAAATAAATGTCACGAGTAGTACTAGTAAACTGTGCATGGTTAGTTCTTTTCCTCCGACATTTAAAACGGATCGGAGGTAGTACATGAACATGTGTCGTGTTCGAACATTGATTTAAAATTTTCACCGTCACGGCACTATTACCAAAATATTAGGTTGTTCCTCAAAAAAACAATTATTAGGTTGTATGGGAATACATGTTTTTTTTTCTTTTGATTATATAGAATGAAGCACACATAATTTGTCACTAAGTATATATCATGGTGTAATGTATCTCTCTGTTAACGAAATATCGGTGCATATCCCATACATATGTGGCTCCTGTCGTCTAGTATTGTTGATTAGCCGTAAGAGCTGCGTACCACAATTAGTATCTCCGCCTACACGTGACACATTCAGTTATGTGCATGTCCCATTCTATCTGATTGACTGAAATTTCTAGCCTACACGTTAAAGAAAACTGCATGCATACTCCGGTGGCACCAAGCTAACTATCTCCGCAAACATTTCATCATAGAGCAAGAGGACTACACGCATGCCTGCTATGGTCGACGCATGGAGGTACCCTGGCAGGTGGCAGCGATGCTCGAGCGGGAATGCGCGATGAGGCTGGGCGGTGTGCACAGAGTAATGGATATGAAATATGAAATATAATTATCTATACCGAGTTTGTTCAGATTTTTATGTTAGGTCTAGTGGTTAGAAGCGCGCACGTGAGCAACAAAAGACTTTGAAGGTCCACAGTTCGATCCCGCCTCGTCTTCAGTTTTTGTTCGTGTATATTCTTTCTCTCCGTTGGCTGAAATCTGGACCCATATATCAATTCTTAAGAAGGCCGGTTGTCCTCTATAAAATGCTCATTGCCACATGTCACCTTATTATTAGCTATGGGCTTTTTTGCACCTCCATTGCAAGTTTGTAGATGGTGGAGTGAGCTTTTGCATGTTTATGAACCAAACCATCATATATGGAACAAGTTTATGTACTTCTAGTGCCTTTACCTCTTTATTTAGATATTGTAAACTCGTCACTTGGAACCGGACAAGATTAACCTGCACTAGTACTGCAGGAATTTTACATCGGATAAATTCTCTCGATGTCTATTCAATTGTTATCTCGTCGGCAGTTCAGCCGGACCTCGCCGCTGCTCCCGGTCAGGGCGATGCTGCCGAGCTTAACCATGGCGGCGGCGAAGTCCGCAGCAAAGAGAGCGCCGTTGGCGGCATAGGCCGAGACGATCCCATCCGTGGTGCCGTTGCTCGCTGCGCTTCCGAAGAGCTCCTGGTCGGAGTGAAGAAGAACGCGCCGGCTGACGATGTCCTTGAAGAAGCCATTGTCGAAGTTGTTTGGTCGCTGCAGCTCGAGGGGGGCAAGGTTGCTGTCGCCACCAGCCCAGGGGCAGACGCTGGCACGCAGCTGCGCGGCGAACGTGGAGTGAGTCGACGCCGGTGTCGTTGTAGATGTGCGGGCGGAACGTGGAGCACCGGGCGAAGCCGATGGTGTGCGCCCCGGACAGCGCCGTGAGGTCGCGGGCGTCGAGTCCCTTGGCGCTGAACGAGGCGAGGAGCGCGGAGAGTGACGATCCAGGGCTCGGCAGGTTGACGCTCGGGCTCGCCGTGAGAGCGTCCCTCCGCCCCAGCAACACCGTCCAGTTTGGGCCACCGAGCTGCACGCCACCGATCGTCACAGGTGATGGTGAGCAGAGCACATCGTCACAGGCGTACGGACGGTACAAGAGACAGGGTAGAAAGAAACTCACCAGGTTGACGGCGTCGTGGCGGCGAGGGCCAGGATGTCGGCGCAGGACACCGTGGCGTTGCAGGATGCCTCCACCTGTGCCTTGAGGCCGTCGATGACCTCGTAGCCGCGCAGTGAGTTGGCGTTGGGCCTTGGGCGCCGCCTTCTTCTCGCCGGGGGAGTTCGCCGTGTCGTCGAGCAAGATCGATGCGTCGCAGCCCTAGCAACGCACGCGTCAATGATGGAAGAGAGAAACAAACGTGTGCGCACGCGACGCAACGCAGCTCACACTGACGAAGCAGTCGTGGAAGAATAGCCGGAGAATGGAGGCGCCCATTCTCGGCTCCTGCTGGACGGCCTGCGCCATCGCCATCCCGCCGCGCACAATCTGCTGCAGTGCCGGGCAGGCCGCCGCGTAAAAGCCCGGAGTCAGCTTGCCATCGGCGGTGACGACGAGCCCCGCCGCCGCCGTGAAGATGAGCGCCGCCGACTCCATGACTCCCTCCCACAGGCCACAGCGTACTAAAGAGCTCTCGAGAGTCGAGACCGAGAAGAAAGGGAATTGGAGGAGCAGAGCTCCACTCCACCTGTCTCTAAGACCCTCCGCTTTCCAAATCACATCCTATCTCTCTCTGCCCTCTAATTACCCAAGCGGCAAACCTGGTAAGTTATCAAACATAAAAAAGTCATCAGAATAGCATAGCACAGGTTGGATGCAGACTGATCAGATGTTAGGCTTGTTTGTAACCGACGTCAAAAATGCTTCGAGGGGGCCCAAATTCTTGTCAAGAGACAAAAAGGGGCCAATTAATTGACTACTTGTTAGAGACAGGTGGGGTATTTTACCCAGGATACTTGTCGTCGATCGGCACTGACAGCGACGCTACTCCACTAATTAATGAACTGAACACTTTCTACTGTAGGAAACAACAAACACAAAGCTGGCCTGATGACTCATCAACTTCAAGAATAATGCAATGAAACAGAAACTAGCCACAAACATGGAGAGTCTGGTGGCATAATGCTCAAGAAACCAATTTTAACTTCGCTTAATTTGCAGCGAATATTGCAGTACAGAAAGAAAACTTAGCTACTTACATAACTTGGCGGAAAGAACAAACTGCTGAATTCAAATCTTGCCAGTACAAGTTCTATTTTGATTGTAGATATCACCTTGAACCAGGAGTAGCAAATGAGAGCATTCTTCAGTGGTTCAGATAGTGGAGCTCCTTCCATAAAGTGAAACCATCACGATTCCAGCTGTAAAGTGTCTACGGTTGCCAGCTTCCAAAATCGTTTTAGTCTTTTAGAGCGCGCTCCATAAAAAAATTCTAAAGACGTGTGTATCGTCATACTAATCATATATTCATATGCAATCTCTATAATATTTCCCCTCCTTATTTTCCTTTTTGAATGCATCAACTCAATATTCATACTTCTAAATGAGGCATTCAAACACTAAAACTGGATTAAAAGTCAAACAACATTAAAATATGTAGTTCTATATAGGGACAAATGTCGATAGGCAATATTTTCGTACATAATAAGTATGGAGCAAGAGGAACAAAATTCATCGCTTTGTACATATGCGTAACAATTATAGTTAGGCAAAATGTCAATAATCAACACTTTCTAAATGTGAAAACTAATTACGTACTCTTTCTGTTTTAAAATAATACAACTTTTATCATGGTTGAGGATTTTTGAAGCCGTTGAATCAAGTCAATCTAATGGTAGAAATAATAGAAGTGCTAGAAAGTACTCCAAAAGAAAGTATTGAAAAATAATGGAAATAATGATTTACCAGTAAAATATATATATAATTATTTAATTTCGTTGTGCTTGATCAATGGATATAAATAATTTTTGCGGGAGTACTGGAATTACTGAGAAGTACTCATCAATCACTTGAGAAGCGCTCCTTCAAATAAATATCTCAAGGAAGTAGTACACAGCGGGGGAACGGTTCGCCGCGGGACTTCCGAGGACAACAGTGGCCTCGTAGACACGGGCCATGCGTCCACGTGCCCAGAGGGCCTTCACCCCCACGATGGTTGGCCAGCGACGTCATCGTGGTCGGAGGCGGTTTGGACAGTGGGAAGATGGTAGCAGATGACACACTCCCTGTCCTCCTATTTTTCCCGTGCTTACGCCGCCGCCTCTTCACCTAAGATGGTGCACTTCCTTTTCGCCGCTAATGTCCGTGTTTTCGTGATTTCATTAACTGTGTCGTCACAACGACACGATCAACATAGGCGGCGTAGTGGTAATTGTAATAGAACAAATATTATATATAATTATGCCACATGCTTTCGTTAATTTTTTATGAAAAAAAACGGATATATTCATCAAATACCATCGAAGTACAAAGAACATAAGAAGCAATAAAAATTATATACATGTTCGTAGACCACCTATCCCCTTCATCATCGGAGTCGAAAAACGTTGTTGTAGTAGACATTTGAAAAACCGTGCAGGTAAGGCCCTGAAAGACCAGCACACCAAAACAACAACCATCGTTGATGAAGAGAAGCATAGATTGAACGGATCCAACCTATAGACACAGAAACACATGCAGACTAAGATCAAATTCAAGCAGATCCACCCAGGACAAACATCCATCGAATTTCGCGATATCCGCCGGAGACACACCTTCACATCCGCCGAAGATGCTAGACACATCACTAGAACGGAGGTAAAGGAGGAACCTTATTCTATCTTCAAGAAGTTATCGTCGCCCCATCTTCCTAAGCAATACATACGCCTTAAACACACCAAAAAAATACCTAAAAAGAAACGGCAACCCTGGAAAAGCCGATATCCACTGCGCCGCCAAAGCCCTAAGGCCACGATAGACAAGGCAGATCGGTGGCGCAACCGGGGGAAGACGGAGGAACCCTAACTAGCGTGTGTGAATCGCTAGGAGGAGCAAATGCCTCTTGCTTTTGTTCATTCAATTGTGATACCATATTTCCGTTGTGTCCTCTTGTTTTTCCTTTTATTTTTGTTATATTTTAATTAAATAATTTTAACATTCAAAATAAAAAATATTTTAAGCATCAAAGAAGTAAAAACAAGGAAATAAAAATGGATAAAAGTAGCCAATTGAATTGTGTGTGGCCGACTGACATGCACCTTGGTGCCGCCAACATGTTTTTTTCATTTTTTAAGAAATTCAAAAGATATATCACATTTTGAATAAATTGTACAAATATACCCCATCGACCCAGTTCGGGCCGATAGCAGGCCCCTTGCCGCATTAGGATGGATAAGTAGTTGTCGGTCCAAGCAGGGTCGACAACAAACTTTTTACGCCAAGGTCCAACCGACGGCGCATAGCCTTTTTGTTTTCAACTTTTGTCCATATTTTCGTTTTCATTTTTTATTTCGATGGCTTTACGCTATTTTTTTGCTATTCTGCTTCGCGCACAAATATAAATAAATCACATAAAAAATATAAATAAGTAACATATATGCATATAAATAAGTCGCATACAAATATATCTCATAATAAATTAGTCGGATACGACAATATCTCACACATAGTTAATAATAATTTTAGTCTCATACATAGCTAGTTATATCAGTCCTGTCGGCGTGGATGGGTATGTGGCCTCCTCTATCGAGGACTAAAAGCGAGAGCCGCATATCAGGTTCACGACACTGGCAAAAACTTTTGTTGTACACACTCTTATCATCATTGGCTTGTGTTTCTTGCGTGGCATGTGGTTGTGGGGTATGAAATACTGGTTGAGACACATAACCATGATAGGTGGACTCATCGAAGCGCTCATTATCATAACCTGGTATAAGTGAGTCCCTATAGGAGACGAGAATGCACGTGGTTCAATATGTTGCTGCCAGGATGAGGTACTAGCCTGGAAGTGATGAGGTGCATAGCTATGTGTGCACATCTGGTTATGGTACCAGGATGAGCCACTGGGATGGAATGAACGAGGTGGTGGTGGCATCATGTTATGTGCTTTCATCTGATGCTGCTGCGATGAAGGTTGTGACATGTTATGCGCGTCCATCTGATGTTGCGATAATCATGGTGCCATGTAAGCCATCTCTGGGCACTTCCTTCTGATGTTGCAATGAAGAGGCACGTGGGGGACGTCCAACTCCTTGAGAAACATGTTACACGTGTGTTACACTTCTCTACTGATAATCGTACTAGGTTCTCCAGAACATTTTTTCTGCATGTGTTACACGTTCATTCTCTTCATCCACCAAAAAAAACCAGAAACCTCCTCATACGCCTCGAGTGCGATGTGACCATGTATTTAGAAGATTAAACATTTGTACCTTTCAGGAGAGAAGTGTACATATGAACTATATGGTACTTACCACGTGGTGTTGGGTACCCGCAAAAGAGTCAACGTGATACATATATGTCGTGGCAGGGAGTACTAATGTCTACTACACGATCCTATTCTTGTAGACTATGTTGGACCTACAAGCGCAGTGGTTTGTAGAACAACAAAAGGTTTTCCTTAAGTGAATGACCAAAGGTTTATCGAAACAAGGGAGGTGTAAGTTGAAAATTATCCCTCTCAAAATATACTACAATTAATATACAAGAACTCTATTATGTCTCCAACAAACCTAGTACAATTATCAGTTGTATAGGTGCACTAGTTCAGCGAAGAGATAGTGAAATACGGGTAATATGGATGGTAAAACAAGGTTTTGTAAATCTGTAACAAAAAGGTACCAAGGTAATAAGTAGAAAAACTAAAAGTAAAGGGTGTAACAATGGTTGGAAACAAGACATAGGGATCATAGTTTCACTAGTGGAAACACTCAACAAAATTAACATAATTAAACACACGATAAACCCTCAAGAGCATGCATGATAAACATTACTCAGAGACCACTCTTCTATGGACCAAAAAAGGATGAGACATGTGTAAGGCTACAAAAGAACACATTAAAGTTTGTATTCCTCATCTATGGACACCCCATGCTATCACTTTGAGCATCCATCCAATTATATATTTCACAATAAGATGATATTTTAATGTCTTTTCTCTCTTATTTTTCATGAAACACATGGGGCGGGAGATTGTTATCAGCTGGAATTATGTTTCAAAAATAGCAACACTACAGAACCCAATTGTTCGGAGCTCAAAATTACTTGAAATTTTATGTAGAAATGGTTTGTAATATATGATGAATAATCAGGAAAAGAATTACCAGAGGGGAGGCACCAGGCCTTCACACATCCAGGTGGCGTGGCCTACCCCCCCCCCCCTCGGTGTCGTGCCACCTGCACGTGTGGGGTCGTGGGACCTCTTCTAACACTCCTCTTTGGCTACAAAGAACCGCCTAAAGAGATAAAAATCAATAAAAATTAATGACTCCATCTGTCGCCGCCTGCGAGGCGGAAGCTTTGCGGGGGCACTTTTGGCCTCTGGTGGGCTGATCCCGCCAAGGAAACTTCCCTCCGGTAGGGGGAAATCAAAGCCTTCATCATCACCAACAGTTCGTTCTTCGCGGGGTCCATCATCTCCATCAGGATATTCACCAGCGCCGTCTCATCTCCATACCCTAGTTCATCTCATGTAACGAATCTTTGTCTCAAACCTCAGATTGGTACATGGGATGTTCCCGTAGTGTTGATTGCAACTTGTAGTTGATGATATTGGGTTTTGTTGGTGAAACATTGATATGTTCAGATTGTTAAACATATACGTCTACCCATTGATCATGAAGATGTTTATGAGTTGTGAGTAGTTCATTTTGTTCTTGAGGACAAGGGACAAGTCTCGTTGCAAGTAGTCATGTGAAGTTGATCACCGTTCAAAGTTATGATATTATATAGTTTTGCTTCCCCTCTAGTGGTGTCATATGAACGTCGACTACATGACACTTCATCATCTATGGACCTATGGAGAACATTGTGAAATTATTTTGTAGATGATGGCTTCTTGGAGTGATAGAATACTTAGCCCTAGTTTGTGATCTACTCCATAAGGGGGTTGTTTTGGGTCCAATGTTTAATGCTATAGTTAGATTTATATTAATTACTTATATTTTAGTTGTGGATGCTTGTATGAAGAGTACAATTATAAGTAGGTGGGTTTCCAAGTAAGGAGAACACCTTAGCATTGATCCACCCACACAACACTTATCAAAGTAATGAACGTTAAGTTGGCAACACATGGTGAAACTGGCTTGACTATAAGTTCATGTATGTCCTTGAGAACGGTTTCTTCACCATAAGAAGAAACATCATCTTATCCTTAGCAATACTTAGGATTGGGACACTTGCTGCACTTTATTGCTTTTGTTACTTGTTACTCGTTCGGAAATCATATTACTATCTGACAGGGCATGTGCCCTCATGTTTGGTTTTGGTAATTGGTGACAAACTTTATGAACTAATGGTTTCCTTGAGTTATACTTTAAGGTTTGTCCATAGGCAACGCTTGAATGTCATATGTTGGCTTCAAGGTTGTAAGATGAAGATTACGTGTTGACCAAGGTGTTCTTCATGGAGCTATCCAAAGATTGGTCAATTTAATGTGTGCAAGGTCAAGAGGAGCATCACGAAGATATAATATGCTTGGAGCTTGCCGATCATTTGGTGATAATGGTCTTGTGAAGATGTGCCTAAAAGAGGCTCACCCATAATGGAGTATGGGGGAGCAATCTACTAGTCTTCATCGAGCCGGCGGAATCAAGAAAGATGTTCCAACTTGAGGCGGGCATGATTGTCATCATCAAGATCAAGTGGATTATGCGCAAGACAAAGGTTTGACCAGATAGGTGTCTAGTTTACCGGTCTCTTGGTGGTAGTTAGGAGACCGTGTTATAGGCTAGGCCAAGTCGTTCGTGGAGAGCTCAAATCTTTTGCATCCTTGGCATCATCTTTATTGGTTCTTGTTTGGCTTTTCTCTTTGTGAGTTTCAGAGCTTGTGGTCTTCTTCATGACAAGCTCGTGTTCATCGAAAACGGTTTTCGTATGCATCTTCTGTTGTGTTTTTCGATGTGGGAGATTTGCCAGTTCTTCTCGGTTAGAGGTTTCACACCTCTATTTGTTTGGCATATCTCCCTTGCCACTTCTAAATATTTCCAGTCGTGATTAGGCAGCTCTGTTCGTTAGCTTTCCAACAATCTTGAGTTTGCCTTATTCGGAGTTCATTTGTTCATTTGCAGAAGTTGTGGCAGTTCAGGGTTTACCTGTTTCATTTGGAGTTCATCTGTTTTGTGGCTTGGACCCCCTGGGTCAACCGGGGCGGTAGTACCTCACCACGGTAGTACCGTGGCCCTAGTACCGCATCCACTACCGCAATCCCACTGGACTCGGCGGTAGTGGGCACGGTACTGAGCCACAGTACTACCGCGGGGCGGTAGTACCTCTCCTGTTGCGGTAGTACCGCACCATGGTAGTACCGTGGCCCTAGTACCGCATCCACTACCGCAATCCCACTGGACGCGGCGGTAGTGGGTACGGTACTAAGCCGCAGTACTACCGCGGGGTGGTGATACAGAGTGGCAACTCTCCTCGTTGGTTACCCCAAGTGGAAGGTGAGATGCAGTGTAGCAGCAAGTTTCCCTTAGCAAAGATGCTAAGGTTGAGTATCGAACCAGTAGGACTCCAAGAGATACAAGTAGGTGTCACGGCGCTTGACGTGGACCTGCACACAGATACAAATAACTTTGCTCCCAACGAGTACAGAGGAGTTGTCAATTCCTCCGGCCTTGCTGTTTACAAAGGATCAACGCAAGAGATAA
Source organism: Bromus sterilis (assembly GCA_950022295.1). Taxonomy (NCBI): domain Eukaryota; kingdom Viridiplantae; phylum Streptophyta; class Magnoliopsida; order Poales; family Poaceae; genus Bromus; species Bromus sterilis. Next base: position 38,265,753 of record OX465600.1, read on the forward strand.
AAGTGGAATTGAAAGTAAAGACGGAAATTAAACTAAGGGTGTAAACAATAATGTGAAGATGGACCGGGGTCCCGTGATTTTCACTAGTGATGTCTCTCTCCCAAAAGACGATAAAAGTGCTAGCGAGGTAAACAAATCACAGCTGGGCAATTGACAGAATTATGAAGGCGCCGCAATGCTAACTATGCTGCAAAGAAAGGAAAGGCTCAAAAGCAATGGGCAGTACGCCAAGGTAAGTAGACCGAAATCCAACTGCATCTACTACGAATCATCCACCTTGAGATATCTATCCAGAACATCTCGCTGGTATTAAGTTGTGAATCCCACCCAAAGTGTAAACTCAAAGCAATAGACAACTGCATTAAAAGAACTTTGCGTAAATTAAACAATCCTTGCACCCACGGGTACAAGCACCGTTGTTTTATCCCCGGTGGCAATAGCACATCCCCTAGTCTCATGTTTCTGTCACTCAAGCTAGACATCAAGGGGCTGAACCCACAATCAAGCATAACGCTCCCTCTTGGAGTTGCAACAAACTACTTGGCCAAAGAAAAATACTGCAACGGAGAACATGCAAGAATTTACTCAAGAACAAAATATAAAAGAGAAGAACCAAATATATTACTCATCACAATCTGAACATAGTCTCATAATCCATCAGATCCCAGCAAACTCAGCATAACAACAGTAGAAATTACAAAAGTGCCTCGATCATGTGAGGCAGCTCACGAGGTCTCGAAAGTGGAAGCACAAAGAGGGGAGAGGTACATCACATAGCTAATGGTCATGGACCCATGGTCCAAGGGGGACTACTCACGGTACATCCAGGAGGCGTCCATGGCTATGGATGGTCTTTCGGAGGGGGTTCCTCCTCCCGGCAGGGTGCCGGGGCAGCTTCTCCAGGCAGCCCTGATCTAGAAACGGCGACGGCGGCGGTAGAGAGGCGAGTTCGCGGAAAAGAGATCGATATTAGGGGTTTCCTCCCCGAGGGCTAATATAGGCAGAGGGGGTGTCGAGGGGACCCACAGGGCAGCCAGGAGGCCCCCTGGCGCGGCCTAGGGTGGTGCCGCGCTAGGGACCCTTCTGGAGTCCCTGTGGTGCCCCCCCCCCTCCGCTGCCTTGGTGATTCCGGAAGCTTCCGGGTCGCTGATTTTTTATCTGATTTTTCTGGATTTTTTTGGAGCACTTTTAATGGCCGGAAAACCTGAAATACAAAAACAGCAGAAAATAGCAACTGGCAACTGGGTGCACTGGGTTAATAGATTAGTCCAAATATGCTCAAAAGTGTATGAAAGTTCAAGCAAATCATGGCAAAGTCACACAAATGTGCATGGAGCAAGCAGAAATTATAGATACGTTTGGGACGTATCAGGTGGTAGTACCGCACCACGGTAGTACCGCTCCTGGAGCGGTAGTACCGTGGTTGGTGGACTGCCAACGGTTTTGTGCAATGGTTTTGCTCAAATTAACGGTCGTGGGGGACTATAAAGGGGGTCTTCTTCTTCCTTTGTACCTACCAGTTTTGTGCAAGTTCTTCCCCCATTGTTGACCTCTTTGAGCTTGCTCACTCCCTTTCCCTCATATGATTCTTGCTCCTTTTTTAGGGAAAAGAGAGAGGAGATCTAGATCTACATTCTCCACCAAGCCATCTCTCCTCTAAGTGAGGGGAACCTTGTGGATCTAGATCTTGGAGTTCTTGGTGTTCTTTTTGTTCTTCCTCTCATATTCCTCCATAGCTTTTGTTGCTTTGGTGGGATTTGAGAGTGGGGGACTTGAGCACTTCGTGTTCTCTTGCCATTGCATTTGGTGCATCGGTTTGAGTTCTCTCTGAGGATTCGTTGTAGTAAGTGAAGTTGAGAAGATAGCTACTCTTGAGTGCATTGCATTCTAGAGCTTGTACCTCTTGGGTGAGTTGGCGCCTAGAGGCTTGTTGTTGCGGAGCTCAATCATTGTGGTGGAAAGCTTCGGGACGCTACGGGAGCCTCCAATTCGGTTGTGGAGATAGCCCCGAGCATTTGTACGGGTTCGGTGACCGCCCTCAAGGGTCGCCATTTGTACGGGTTCGGTGATCGCCCTCAAGTGTTCTATAGTGGAATCACGACATCTTGCATTGGTAAGAGCGTGAGGAGAAATAGGGTGGCCCTCGTTGGCTTCGTGTGAGCATTGTGCTCCTCACCCTCTCCAAACGGAGACGTACTTCTCGCGAGAAAAGGAACTTCGGTAACAAATCCTTGTCTCCATCGGCTCCAATTGTGGTTATCTCTACCCTTACTTTGAGCAAGCTTATTACATTGTTTAGCTTGTGCTTGCTCATATTATTGTGCATTGCTTGTCCCATAGGTTGTTCTTCTAGTCAACCTATTTACTTGTGCACCTACTTTGTGATAGCCATAGTGCTCTTGTTATATATCTTGCTATCACATAGTTTTTTATCTTGCTTAGTATAAGTTGTTGGTGCACATAGTTGAGCCTAGCTTATTTAGGTTTCTTGCTTGGCAAACTAAACGTTAAGTTTTATTCCGCATTTGTTCAAGCCTAAACCGTAATTATTTTAAGCGCCTATTCACCCCCCCCTCTAGGCGACATCCACGTCCTTTCACTATCAAACTATCTATCACTGCTACTCTTCAGCATTTGCAGTAATCCTTGATGAAAACGACTTGTTGATTCCTTCTGCTCCTCGTTGGATTAACCACTCTTACTTATTAAAGGACTATAATTGATCACCATACATGTGGGTCATCATCTAGCTAAATTGCAACTCCATGATGAAAGGATCAATGAGACAATCGCTTACATGTTCCAATAGCTCCATTTCCGTAGTTGGGAGTACTAAGGGCATCTCCAAGACGGATCATCAAACCTCCCACATCCGTTTGAAAATTGTCTTGTCCAGACCAATTTTTTCATCCAACGTGGCCATGTATTCGTTTGCGGTCTGGTTCGTACATCCATTTTACCGCAAATCTAACCCATACCGGAGGAGGGTATTGCGAGATTCGGGTCGCAGACATGTAGGACTCCGACACCTTCTGCCCACCCCAAAACCCTTCGCGCCAAAAATCTCTTTTGTGCGTGAAGCAGTAGGCGCAGTCGTTCAATGACGACAGATGATACTGGAAGTCACTAATCAGAGCTTCATTCCCCCTCGTGCGTTAATGTCAAAGAGATGCGATGGGACAATTCTGATGTCGTCAGCACTTTGTTGTACGTGCGTGTTCAATGAAAGAGACACGATGGGAAGGATTTGAAACGATGGTGTCGCATTAATGCAGACACGATGACCGAGAAGCCTACCTGATGACACGATGGGAAGAATTCTTGCCCGTCCTCCCACCCGCGGCTATATAAGCGGTGTAACAAGCCTCCGTAGACTTTCCACATCCAAACTCTTTCGCGCTCAATCTCATCCACGTCACTCTGATCACAACGGTCTGCTCTAAAATCACCACACACAAGATGCTTACTCCGGCAAAGGCGAGGGGAGCTCCTAAGGAGGAGGACAAGAAGGCAAAGCAGGAAGAAGGTGATGAGAAGGAGGTGGTGGAGCAGCAGCAGGAGGAACTTACTCGAGCGCTCTGTCGGTAGGTCTATTGGGAGATGCAGGACATGCGCGTCGTCGAGGCGACAGTCTTGGCACATCCCATCACGGTCGAACAAAAGGTGATCCTCGCCTTCGTTCAATCGAATCGTGAGGTACAAGCAAACCGCTGCCCCCCCCCCTCCGTGAGTAACATGCGAGAATCAACGCCATCTTCGATGATTTGGAGGACGACGAGGAGCGGTCAAAGGAGATTAAGGTGGTGGACGATTACGCTGATGCGGACTTGGAATCCGATTAGTTTTTTATTCTTATTTCATTAAGTATTAAACTAGTTCAACAAATACAATATCACTGTGAATGAAAATTATGCTTGAATTTTAATAATTTTACATTCAATTTTATCTAAATGTAGCAGTTTCCGTTGAAATGATTGTGATGGATTAAATCCATTAGAAGTTTGTGGGAATTTACCGAATTTCGTTGAACTTCTGACAGATGAATGCGACAATCTTCTGCATCAATATTTGTGGATTGATCCATCTGTTTATGAACAAATGGGGCGTTCATTTTAAAAATTAATGTTTTTTCAAGGGTACCCAAATTGCATACCATAGCTTTATAGAAGGAGAGAAATACAACCATACAACGACATCTACTATTCGTTGCGAACAACGAGCATTGTACAACTCCACATATGACTCGTACAAGGACAACCACACAACTACTACACACAAAGAGCCTACCAAAAATCGATAGCCTCGCCGCGTCTCGATCGACACTCGTGACCTCCGAAGAACAGAAGCTCTAGCTTCCTTGGATGAACCAGCGACGGCCGTACATAGCGCCGATGAAGAACGATTCGGGCAGCAGTGCACGCCGGAGGAGCGCAACATAGGGCCTCGAATCTCTCAGCACGATGCTCCCAACAGAGGAACAACGTCAGAAGACGTCGCCATCATGTCGATCCTGCGAATCAAGGCTTTGCCCCGGAGATGTCTGCCGAGACGAGGCAACGAGGTAAATGGCGATACACTCGGCGACGCCTCCAGGAAGGGGAATGACACCCTGATACGTCCAAAACGTATCTATAATTTCTGCTTGCTCCATGCATCTTTTGTGTGATATCGCCATGATATTGATGCACTTCCATACACTTTTGATCATATTTGGACTAACCTATTAACTCAGTGTACCCCAGTGCCAGTTCCTGTTTTCTGCTGTTTTTGTATTTCAGGTTTTCACATTACTTAAAGTGCCAGAAAAATTCCGGGAAAAATATAGGAAAAATCAGCGTACAGGAAGCTTCGGGAAGAGCCCAAGTGGAGCCAGAGGGGAGCCAGGGGTGGCCCAGGTAGCCACCTGGCGCGTCCACCCCCTAGGCCGCGCCAGGGGGGCACTTGGGGCCCCTGGTCCACCTCTGGCTGCCCCCCTTCGCCTATATATCCCTCTCGTCCCGAAACCCTCGAGGACAGAACCCTTTTTCGCGATCTCTCCTCTATTCCGCCGCCGCCGCGTTTCCAAGATCGGGAGCATCATGAGCCCTCTTCGCGGCACCCTTCCGGAGGGAGGAACCACCTCCGGGAGCTTCTCCACCACCATGGATGCTTCCCAAATGAACCATGAGTAGTCCACCTTGGACCATGGGTCCATGATCAGTAGCTATGTGATGTTCTCCTCCCCTCTTTGTTCTTCATGGTTTAGACCTCGTGATCTGCCCTACATGATCGAGGCACATATGTAATCTTTCTGCTGTTGCTATGCTGAGTTTGCTGGGATCTGATGGATTATGAGACTATGTTCAGATTGTGTTTGAGTAATATATTTGATTCTCCTCTTTTATATTTATGTTCTTGATTAATTCTTGCATGTTCTCCGTTGTTGTTTATTGCTTTGGCCAAGTAGTAGGTAGTGACTCCAAGAGGGAGTGTTATGCATGATTGTGGGTTCATGCCCCCTGATGACTAGCTTGAGTGACAGAAACATGAGTCTAAGGGATGTGTTGTTGCCACAAGGGAGAAAACAACGGTGCTTGTACTTGCGGGTGCAAGGATTGTTTACTTTACGCAAAGTTCTTTAATGCAGTTGTCTGTTGCTTTGAGTTTACACTTTGGGTGGGATTCGCAACTTAATACCAGCGAGATGTTTTGGATAGATATCTCAAGGTGGATGATTAGTAGGTAGATGCAGATGGATTTCGGTCTACTTGTCTTGGCGTACCGCCCAAGCTTTTGAGCCTCTTCCTTTCTTTATAGCATAGTTAGCATTGGTTTGCGCACATAATTCTGTCAATTGCCCAGTTTTCATTTGTTTACCTCGCATGGCTATTTTATCGTCTTTTGGGAGAGAGACATCACTAGTGAACATCATGGGACCCCGGTCCATATTTCCACCATTGTTTACACCCGCTATTTATTTTCTCCTTTATTTCCTTTTCTGTTGCTATCGCTATCATTATTATCCCGTGCGTTTGATCCTTTGTAAACAACAAGGCCGGAGGGATTGACAACCTCTCTGTACTCGTTGGGAGCAAAGTTATCTGTTGTGTGTGCAGGTCCACGTCAACCGCCTAATTGCTGGCGTCGTTGTCATCTTCCTGTCGTTGTCGGAGTCCTACCGGAGACAAAACTTGGTATCTTCACCGAGGGAAATTTGTTGTTGTCTACATCTCAACCTTCCACTTTGGGTAACCAACGAGGGGCGAGAAGCCATCACACCCACGGGTGCCATCGACGCCGGTCCGACCAAGGTCGAACATGATTGTCATCCGTAGCATTGCACATCTCCACGCCTCCAAGATCTGGGCCAGTCTCGACAAGATGCCTTGCACCGCTGACACCGCATCCACTTGTCGTCGAAGCCACAACTCACTGCCGAGGGAGCACACCTCAAGCCACCATCTTCAACACACTCGGAACCGCAACCACCACCAAGCGATGTGAGGACCAGATCCATCGCGATGGCCTTCACCCACACCTAGGGACTGCCATCCAGATGGATCTGACCCGCACCATCGGACCACACGCCGATGCCAAATTCATCGAGGCATCACCGCCGACCGACACCTCACACGGAGGTGGTTGGACGCCCGCTGCTCGCCAGGGCCCTCCCTAGCTCGCAACACCACCGCATCCATGGCTACGCACGCGCCGCCGCCGCCGTCTAACCTAAAGCACCGCCCGGATCCACTATCCCGCTGCACCCCTCGTGTAGATCCAAAGGACCGCCGCCGCGCTCCTCGTCGTGAGCCAACCGCCCGATGCATCCGACAGGACACCGACAGGGCACTCCATGCGCCAAATCCGGCCCAAGAAGCCTCGAACCCGGGCAAGGGGCGCCGCTAGCCGTCCTGCCCATCGTCGGCCATGGGCACCACCATGGCGTCCCAGGCGCGGACGAAGGAGCAGCACGCGCGCCTAGCAGACGACGTCATGCCGCGCACCAGGGCTACCCCGTGCAGGGGCACCGCCGACCCCAGACGCTGCCGGCCCACCCCGAGCCACCTGAAACAGAGCCACGCCGCCTAGACGAGGCACAGTGCACGTGTCGCACCGCCAGGGCTACCATCGTCCGTCGCCGGCATGCGAAGCCCACGCCGCCGAGAAAAGCTCCGCCACAGATCTAGCCGTCCCGCGCCGCTTGAAGATGCTTGAAGATGCAGTAAACTAATAATCAACTTTGCCTACTAACACTGTCAAACGTAACCCGCCGGCACGGGCCTTTGACGTCGTGTCGTGTCATGTCCTTATGCATCATGTGCATGGCCCGATCGAAACCTAGAAGCTGGGTCCGGCCGAGTCACCGGAGCTGGTCTCGCAGCGGAGATAGCGAGGCGCAGTCGAATCATGTGCTTTGCTCCACCATGAAATATTCCAATACTACGTCCTAGGTCGGTCCGGCCGCCTTTGTTTGACAGTCTCTTAAAACTACGTGCTTTCCATCGATTGGCCTCAAACATATCTATTGCAAGCGTATTATATTCGTTCCTTGCTCCTTCCTCTCAAGGATGAGATATGTACTATCTTACCTTCAAAAGGATATTATTATCTTGTCTCCACGGATTTAAATATTTATCAGTTTTATTAATTGCAACGTTGTGATGAAGTAGTTGCTGGCTTGGTCCCGGTGGATTTGAATGTGACAACGAAATGGCAACGACTTTTTAGTTAGGCAGTTGTATATATGGTATGGGTGATGGACTAGTTGATGTTATGCAACATTTCTTTATCATTTTATCTACTTTTGTTTGTTAGGTTTATAAATTGGCCAGGAGTTTTTAGGTTTTTGATTTGGCTAATAAAATATGCATAAAATATATGATTATAAATTTTATTTGATGACAGACCTAAAGATATACTCCTTTGTCACAATTTTAAACTGGATTAGTTCAAAAATATTTTCGATCAAAAGACATACATATTTTTTAATTCGTTTAAAGATCTAAAAACTATGTCTAATTTATAGACCCAATCGAAAAATATAGTACTAGTAGTATATGCTGAGATAAGGAGAAATTTGTCTATTGTATTTCTATATAAGGTGTATTTATCTTTAATAAAAATTTACAATGTAAGACGCATCTCTTTGTAATCATAAGAATGTGGAGTATACATCTACTAATACTGACCCAATCTATTGACAAACAAAAATAATAAAATGAATTTGATAAAATTCAATGTGTTTCACGCTTCGCCATTGGGCAGTTTGGCGTATCCGTATCTGTGACCTGGCACCTCGTCCTCCTCCGCCTTGCTGTCCCTGCACTCGAAGTAGTACGCCGTGACCGCCGCGACGGAGAAAACCTCCACGGCGCCGAGCAGGGCCACGTAGGCAGCGCCGGCGGCCACCCCTGCCCAGGCGCTCCGCGGCCACAGCCTCAGCGCGAGCGTGTACACCGGCGACACCGCGGCGCCGAGCGCGCACGTCGCGACCACGTAGAGCGCGGCCCGCGCGCTCCTCCCCTCCATGAGCCGCCACGCGCGGGACACCGCCGCCGGGCCGCGCCTCCCCGGCTCCGCCGCCGAGACCACGACCGCCACCGCGCAGACGACGGTGAGGTAGACGAGGAAGAGCGACGCAAGGAGCACGAGCAGCACGTCGAGGAACAGGAGCAGCAGGGAGCGCTCCAGGAGGTAGACCATCAGCAGCGCCATGCCGACGATGGCGCCCACGCAGGCCACCTCGAGGACGTACCCGAAGGCGACGGTCGCGACGGGGCCCCACAGGTTGCCCCTGGCTCTGCCCAGGACGGCGGACACGGTGAGGCGCTCGGCGTCGTCGTCGGAAGAGAACGCGCTGACGGCGGCGAAGACGGTCGCAATCTTGATGGCCGACCCGACGAGCACCGCAGCGAGGACGCACGCGGCGACCTCGAGCAGGAGCCGCCGGATGTCGCCCCTGAGCACCCTGACGAGGCCCGGGTACGCGGCGCCGGCCGGGTCGGCGCGGCTGATGGCGCTGGCGTCCAGGAGCGCGGCGGCCGCGAGGGGCTGCACGGCGAGGGAGTTGGCGAGGAGCAGCGACGCGGCGAGGGTGGCGGTTACCGCGACGAGCGGCAGGAAGAGCCCGGCGTGGCGCGCCGGGAGGAGGGCGCCGTGCTTCAGGAAGGCGAAGAAGCCCGGTTGCGGCGGTCTGACCGAGACCGCCGCCATGGCTGGCGAGCTCAGGGGGCGAGCTGAGCTGGATCTTGAGAGGGAGGGAGGAGCGGGTGGGGTGGGTGGGGTTACGCCGTGCGCCGTGCGCGCGTGGTGGAACGGGACGGCGAGGTTATAAAAGGAGGGGGGGGGGGGGATTTTTTGACTTTTTGACGGCGTTGGGTGGGTGAGCGCGTTGTAATAGTACTGGGTTGGAAGGTTCTTTGGTTGGACTTGGATTATATCGACCGGCTAGGATTGGTTGGAGGTGGACAGGCATGCGGATTAGTATGTAGGAAATCGACCCCGTGTGGTCTTCTTCTTTGGTAGAGTACTTTTCCCAAGCCAAAAGCTATGAACTCGACCTCAGATACGCTCGGCAGAGCTTCAAGGGCAACTCTACATTTCTATTCTGTTTGGCGATAGTTGAGTAATGATGAAGAGAAAAGTCGTACCTAACATTTTGCGCGCGTTTGGTGGAAAATTCAAATAAGACTGACAAGCGAACCTGCATTGCCCTGGTCGGGGCGGCGACCCTAGGTAGTAGATCTGATAGTTTTTTGCTCGTCGACGCAACGAGGAGATCAAGGATGACTGACCTTGGGGTGATTCGGGCCTTGGTTTCCGGATATAACGTCGCAATGGTAGATACTGTTATCGTGTGGTACGACGGCGGTGGGTGCTCATCGGTAGCGTCCGAAAACGAAGCGGTGATCCTTGTTTGATAGAGCATCGGGCCATGGGGACGGCTTGGTGCTCAGCCAATATGGCCTCCGGAGTCTGGCTTCCTTGGTAGTAATGATGCCTATCGAACGCATGGTGCCGGCAGGTCTACGATGTGTGGTGTGATGGCGGTTAGGGTGGTGTCCAACCGGTCTCGGGCTTGGAATAGTGCAACTATCAGCGAAAGTGTGGCTCGACCTTGGTCAGCCCAGCGATGACGACACTCATGAACGTCGTTGCCTTGCTAAAGGCGTTGTCGAGGGCATTTTTGTCTTCCCTTCCCATTGCTCTAGGGGAAACCCTCGATCGGGTTGCTTCTCAATCGAACGATAGCGGCACAGTGTGTCGTATTCCTCTTGAGGCCCTCTGGAAGCGGGATTTGTCTAGAAGCCCCCTCCCCCCCCCCCCCCTGAATCACTATGGAGGATGCGATGGGGGTTACGCTACCAGATTTCTATGGAGCATTGGAGGTATTGCCCTTCATCGAAGACTTTGTTGGGGACATGGATGTGGCGAGAAGGAGGCAGTGAGTGTGCTGAAGAGTGGAGTGTTTTTCAGTGGAGGTGTGGCAAATGCATGTCTCAATTACTTGAGGAACGCCACTTATATGCAAGAAGTAGATCTTGCACCCCTAGGCTCGTAGCAAGAGACCTCTTTCATGGAGGTGTGCGGCGGTTTGACAATGTCCATGTGGGGATCGAGGGAAAACAACGATTTGGGTGGCGACTGTTCAGTATATGAGCCAGCTTGCACCAACGGTTGCTTTCCCATTATTTTCTCTCTGGGCTGTCCTCGCCATTTTTGTGTCACGATCGACCACAAAGGTCACTTAGGCATAGCCAAGGGCTACTTTCATCGGGGACAATAACGGGGTTCCCCAGGGACGTGACCGATGTCTTGGCCCCAGCCCGACCCTACCAGGTTACAGAAGAAGTTCTCGGGAGGTTTGTTGTCGCGTACACACCTCTTACATAATAAAGAGATGTGCTCATCGCGTTCGGTCTCCCTTCCAAGGAAAAGAGGAGGACATGACTTGTGAAGACCATGCTACGTCATGGATGGCATCATGATCATGGAGCAAAGTGGGCAGTGTGCAAGCACATCCCGACCCATACAAGACAATGGATGTGAAGTTACAAGGGACGGGTAAATTCATCATGGCCGACATCATGGTATGGTCTTAAGTGTTGCATATATGTCCTAGAGGCAATAATAAAGTGTGTTACTATTTATATTCAAATTCATAATTAAAGTTTATATTTGTGTGCTATAATTGCAATGACCCGGACTGTGAGATTCGAAAGAAAACTCATTTGCATGTGTGGAAATGTAAAAACCAAGAGTTTCTGGTTTAGCCTTTAAGACCAGCTCATGTGCTAACTGATGATTACGGAGCTATGGCCTAAACCTTGTATGCCATCTTCATGGATGATCTTGGGTTCTTGCTACGTAGGCGCGAATTTCTTTTGTTTTCTACTACGTTTCTCAACATTAAGTACAATGGCCCAAACCCCGTGCAGTTGGGATCACTTGGGTATAAAAGGAAGAAATCGTTTTGTAAACAAAACAAGAGGTAGACAAGAACACACAGCTGGAGAAGTAGGGTATTACATTGTCTTCAGTGGCATGAACATTGAGTAAAATTTCCTCGTGTCTCTCTTGAGTGATTGGAGTATTTTAGCCCATGCCCAACAATCTAGGAGTTGCATCGTAGCTTCGATCTCGATGATCATCCATCGACAACAATATAGCCACAAGCCACTTGATGCAAGGGATGAGACTATCTAGACATGACGATACTCGATGGGGTTATAATTTAGAATCGGTGTAAATATTTTTAGCATTTATCCCACACTCCTCCGAGTACTTGATAATATTGGAAAGGACCCCTTCACAAAAAAAGTGAGCAGATAAGAATACGCGAAGTGGATCATGCCTTTGTACAATTTTACTTTGTTTTCAATCTTCATTTGATGCTAGTTATCCTTTATTACACAAATGAGTTGTTACAATCCTTGCAAAAGAAAGATCAAGATATTGTTAATGCGATATAAAATGTTAATATGGCATAGAGTAGAATGCAATGCATGATGTCTCATAAATAGGAAGATTTTTTTTAAGTGACATTATTTTGCAACAAACATGACATTCCTCCGCGGGGGGATACTTATGTGCCTCATGGAAGATCATGTCGGTATTACTATTATCAAGTACAAACAAATTCTACCGCAGTAACAAGATTTTGATTGGTCGTTCCCTTGAACAAGATCTTGAGTGACCTCTAGCCATGCATGCACCGATATCTTGCCTTCCTTGATGCCAAAATTCGTTGTTCTCTTCGAAATTGCTTCCACGGAATGAATTGCATCTACAATTGGCAGTTCTTGCTCCTCAGTCAGTATTGCAAATTGACTATCTATGGGGTCTTAAGCTTACTCACGGACCACTCACGCTTATCCATCTACGATTATGTTTTTTTTTTACCGGAAAGCCTACTGGCACTTTATTGATTTAAATGGCAAACTTAAATCTAGCAGTACATCGATCTAGTATCATAACAGTGCCTAGCTAAATAATGTGCCAATCCATTAGCTTCCCGATGACAGTGACTAAAGAGGTTGATGGTATTTCATGTGCCAGCTCAAAACAGTCTGCCAAGATGGGTCCATTGGGGCCGAAATTTTCTGAAGTAACAGTACATGTATCAATCAGCATCAAAGCAGTCCACAACATCCATCTACGATCATGTTGACAACACAACAAAGTAATACCAGTGTGGAGCATTTTAGAAGTATTACAAAGTTAAAACATTTTTGCACAAGTAGATTACATGAAAAAAAATGGCATCCTCAAATTCTCTCAATAAGTTAAGTTTTAGATAAAATATTATAACAATAATAGCATATCAGAATGGAAAAACAGTACCCCTCAAAAAAATTGGAAAAACAGTCAGCTGCGCGTTGCCAACCCTGTCAAAATCTAAACAGCACATGCGTTGTTGAACAGAGCTTCCATAGCCAACCTCCCAAAATTCGCCAGCAAATTGGTAGGCTATCGTTCGAGAGGGCCAAATTCTTCTAAAAAAAGGGCTAATTAATTGTAGACATACATGCCCCCATGTGATGTTATACATGTTACAGCTGGTGTATTTTATCCAGGACACCTGTGTAGGCTCTGGGAATTATACAAACTGCAGTCAAGCACCGGTAGATGACCTGACAATACTCCAGGATGAACTCGGCTATCTACCAGAGAAAAACAATACGGCTGCCTGGTGGCTCACCAACCTGAATTCAGGCTTAAGACTGCCTACAAGTTAGGATGGGGGCAAAAAAATCTGCAAGGCAAGATCATTGAAGCAAGGTTTCAACTACAACTGGGATCGCCTTTGGTCCTGCTCGCTCAAGTAGAGATAGGGAAAGATCGTGCTCGTGCCAACTTCGAAGCCCGGCGGCTATCTTCTTCAGTGTGTCCAGTTTGATATCCCGTAGCCATGACGGGACAAACTTCACAATAAGGAATACAAAGCACGATACATACGCCTTCCACGTACCTGGGTTGCACCCCAGCACGATGTGCCCATCCAAAACACCAGCAATGAAATCCATGTGGGTACCCACCACTCGCGGCCTCCTTGAGAGGAATGACAGTTTCATAACGGGATTAGTCTTTTCTGAGCCCCACAGTAGACTCCCACAGAAGAAAAGCATGTTGGCCATGGCATAACCTTGAAGTGTGCTGGCCACTGGTCCAGGGTCTTCCAATATCTGCTCCTGAGCTGATAGCAGCAGTGTCGGCAAGGTCTCCTCATATAGCACCTGGACCAGGAGAGGCCCCCCTGCAACACACAGTAATCCCGCGCCAAGCATAGCAACCTGAGAAGCCATGGATGCAGCACCAGATAGGGGTGGTCGGCCCGACTTTAAATGCGGAGGCCCATTGGAAGACCATCCGTTTGCAAGTTTGTGGGAACAATCAATCACTTGCCTGAGGATCGTCTCACTCACAAAGTAAGTATCGTGGAATGTTCGACAAGTTCTCAGGTAGATGAATCCAGGGGCCATGGGAAGCTGAAGACCTTGGCCTGTGATTAACTCTCCCATTAAAGCTCCAACTCCACGGCTTGCAGTAATATCAGAACCAGTGGGTGGGGATGAGCGCAGAAAGGATGAGAAACAACTTTCGATGAGCTGCGCCACCGAATCTTTGTCTCTGCCAAATGGAGACCGGATACATGAGAGGACGATGAAATCATGCCATCTTCGCACTTTTTGTGTCCACAAGGCCCCTATGATGGGCATGCTTGGCCAGGAACTGCCCCCCGCACAGTTCTCCAGTGCCTGACCAATGATCCCGTGAATGTATTCAAGACTCTTATCCAGCTTAAACGTAATTGTCAAGCTGACAAGTGCAGCCATTGGTAAAGGAAGCATTGGCGGCACACCACCTGTAAGAGTAAAATGTAAACTTTCAACAAATGCAGAGAGCAATAAAGATATAGGGGGCAATAATCTAAAATGATGATGCTGAAAACCTGAAGGCTACCAACACATAACATGAACTAATGCGACTAAATTGATGCATAAGAAGAAGAAACAGGTTGTACGTGGATAGCAGCTGTGAATCTGAACACCAGCAGATGCAAGAATTTCCTTTACTTCATCTTCAATGGAGTGAAGAGCACCACCAGGGCTGGGCCATTCAGTTCCATTCATAGGGACAGCTTTCCATATTCCTCGTGTAATTTCTGCTGTGAAGTAGCTAACAATTGCAGCAAGAGAAGCTGGCAAGAAGTCCACTAGATCCCTCAAACCTGCAATGCAACGGCACATTAACACATGATTGAGATTAAAAAATATCCCCATGGGACTTGGAGAATCGATGCAATGCATTAAAATGAAAACAAGGAGGTTTCTCACTTGTAGTCATGTCTCGGCTGGAAATCCTCCCGTGAGAACATGCTGTAAGAACAGCTTCAAGTACATAAGGAACTGCTTCTAGAAATTCCCATGCTGGAACCGTGGGCCTTTGGTAAGAATCGTCGGGTGTACTTAGAGAGGAAGCACTGACACTGCTACTAGAAGTGGATGAAAGATTACCAGATACTACCCCACTTTTAGTCAATTTTCGGCAAATCATACCCAAAATTTTGTTTGCAACTTGATGGACAGGATTTGTATTGCCAAGACCAGAAAGAGTAGAGGCTATGCAAGCTTGATTCTGAACGTACCAAGCCCTTAGCTTGGGGAAGGAGTCAATATAAATTGGTTGGGTTGGGACCTCATCGAACGAGCCCATACTGTTGCCGGAGTTAGTACTAGTAGCAGATGAATTTGGGAACTCAATACGGCTATTGTGCATTAACACCAAATAGTCTAGAGTAAGTTCCAACCTTACTGAGCCTCCACGGCCAGCAAGACAATACTCTTGAGGGGGTTTGTAAAATTTCCACAACCGAAGAAGACAAAGAAATGCACAAGAGAAGACCGAGTAAACCGACGTTTCATCAAAAATGGTAGACCTGTGGTTAGATGGGGGTGGCATTGACCCAAAAGCTTCACAGAGTGGCATTAAAGCTGCGGCAACATCTGGAACCTGTATGACAAAAGGTTTTTATTATATTATGAACCAACAAACAGCACAAACATATAGGCTGCAGACAACATTATTCTAGAGAACATGAAAAGTGGAAGTAGTATGCATCTATTTGACAAAATGTTGCATTATGCGGTAATCATTGTGCTGATCATAAGTAGTGTACCAATATTAGAAGCTTTACTACATAGTGGGCTATGGCCATAACAATATACATGAACAAACTAATCCAGAGGTACACAAATTTATGTGGTGCATCTCAAGACCAACAGAGCTACTTCAGCCATCAAGTCTTAGAACAGATATGCCAGGAAAGTGGTAAGAACATGGATTTGCCATCAAAGCATCTTAAAGCTGGGCTGATAGGCATATGAGACTGGAACAGGAACCAAGAGATTGCATGCGGACATCAATTATGTCCACATGCACTATAAGAGTAATCTTGTCTTTCTTTTCTTTTTTGTATCAGTTACAAAAAGTGACACTGACACGTTGTTCAAGCTTTTGAAATTTATTAAACATTGTACTTAGGCTTTAACAAAAGGAGATGCCAGTTCCCCTGGACACCAGCAAATTGCCCTTCTGACTACTGACAAACCTGCTTCTATTTTTTACTTTGAAGACAAACAAAGAAAGAACGTATTTTTACAATGCACTCTGAATAGTAAATACGCAGACTCCACCACCAATTTCATATCTTAACAATGGATTGTTTCAAGAAGATTACAGTCAAGCAGGCAGTGCATTAGACCTTTACAGTGCATTGCTTACCATTCCATACAAAGATAGAATGTGGACAGCATCAACATATGAGACACCAAGTAAGATTGCATTCAAGGTAGACTTCTGACTAAGGTAGTGGCTCATGCTCCCTTGTAATGAAGAATCTGAGGGCAAAGGAGGTGATAATAACTTGACCACCATGCGGACAACATGTTCCTGAAGAAAATATGTAGAATATAAATAAGATCCTTTAAGGGAAAAGTTGCCAGATAGAATTTTTAGACCATTTCCATGTGCTCACAAGAGTAGCCCCAAAAACTAACAAAAGGTTTTAACTTTTAAGGATGTACTTCATGGCAATGTAAACTTGTGCATTTCAGGATATTTCTACGCTGAAAACATAAACTTGTCTTGTATTCAGAAATATAGGCTAGCCTTCTTTTACTAATACAGCAAAGAAATATGTACTTGAGCTATTTGCTTAATGCTAGCGAAAAATCACTGATATTAAGATATGATTTTTACCAGAATCAGCATAAAGTAAATAGTGGATTTGGAAAGCATGGACAAGTCAACTCAATATTACTCAGTATACTGTTGTGGAGATCAACTCGCCAAAAATCACTCAATATTTTAACGAGACCATAAGGAATTTTGATTAGTTATGAACTTGTAATTTTTCATGGCAATTTAAGCATTTTGGGAACTCTTAACATGATTAAAAGTAAATTACCTGAATATTCCAACCACGGACAAGTGATGCACCGCACAGAATTTTAGCTGCAGCTGACTTTTCTTGTTCTGAACCATTCAATGCAATGTGGTACAATTTATCCAGTTCTGCGACACTGAATAGAATAAACAGAACTAACATGATATACAGATAAGTAGGACTAGGGAGTGCAGGGGTAAATTGAGAAGTATAATGAACTAAGAAACTAAATTAAAAAATGGAGATTCCTGGTAAAACATATACCTTGAAGCAGGAGTAGCAATGAGAGCATTTTTCAGTGGATCAGATAGTGGAGCTCCTTGCATAAAGTTTACCCATGGGGATTCCTGGGGTAAAGCTGTATCCTTCGAATGTCCCGGAAATACAACGTAACCAGGCCACAAGTAAGCAGTTGTGTCGATCAAATTCCTCGAAATACAGGCTTCAACTATAAGATGTAGCATGTTTCCAACTGAAAAATGATAGGTAGTAGGGGGAGGGTTAAAAGCTAAGACAACCAGAGATAAACATGTTTTCCAAGTATTAGTGCAACAATATGAAAATATAAAATCAACGAACAGCTAGCAACTGATAATAAAACAGAATACTACTACGATCCAATAAGCAGTCAACAGTGAGTTTAGTTCACAAAAAATGACCAAATTTCCAACACAATACTCCCTCTGTAAATTAATGTAAGACGTTTTAGATCACTAAACTAGTGATCTATAACATCTTATATTAGTTTACGGAGGGAGTATAATACTATACAAGCAACATTTTTTAAAGAAATGCCAAGACTGATTGCATACACAAAATTTGTCACAAATAGTAACCTCGGTGAATATTTTTGAACTGTAACAACCATCAAGTAGAATAAGAAAAAGTAGTAGTACCAGCTTTCGTCGAAGAGTCATTCTGGCCAACCATGCTAGGGTTGCCACCACTGGCCTTATAATTGACCCTAAATATTGCAGCTTTTGAAGCCGCAGCATTGGCCACATTTACCAACGATGAAGGTGGCACAAGAAGTCCTGAATATTGCACCAAATCCTGAAGAGAAGATACAAGTCCTAGTCTTTGGGGCAGACTTTTGTTTCCTTCAGCTCCACATGCATCAGCTTCTTCCTTGAGAATTGCAGCAATTGCTAGTGGAACAAGAGCTAATAGCATGCACAATCTCGCGTCTAGATGAGGAATTGGACCCTCTAGAGGTTCTCTAGCCTAACGACGTTAGCGTGTGAGGAGGCCACAATAGAAGTAGTATGATTTCAGCAATAATAATACATCAAAGGAACTGTTTATTACCCGCTGTACAAGGCGAAGGGCAGAAATCCAAAGAGCTTTAAAGGTTTCCTGCCAACTTGCCTCATTAAGTGCTTGGGCTGTCTTAGCCATTTCTGAATTAAGGCAAACATGGTATTAGTAAATGAAAACCATGCCAGGCCCATAATAAAATTGAAAGATTTAAACACTATGATCAAAATTCACACTGTTAGTTACTATACCAAGACCACAGCACAGATATGCAAAAAGCTCTTCGGACACTAATACAGACAAGAAGATGAAATAATTCAAGTCAATATAAGCCAATCGTGTGGGATTACCTTTTATAATCTCGATAGCAGATATACCGCCTAGATGCCTCCCATCCATTGCATTCTCCAAGTAAATATCAAATATAACCCAACAGGCAGCTCTCCCAGCTCCTGTAAGTTGGCCCAGCATGGAATTGCCGGATCTCAAGTTACCAAGAACACCCACAAGCCGTTTGTTGTTTGGCCGATAATCTAGATTACTCACTCTCCAGATACACGTCACCAAATCATCAATTTTATGACTAGTAGGCAATAATCTCTCGAGCGTCATCTTGTGAACTTCAATCAGTGTCAGCCTCTGGCTCAGAACACTGAATTTATCAGGCCTAACCTAGAAAATTGTCTAATTAGCACAAACTTGCCATTTGTAATGTTGATTCTTAGCTACACCAAAGAATAAATGGAGTGGCAAGTTGTTTTTAATAGTTGTTAGGCAAGATGATGTGAATTCGACAATTCGTATATATGAAAAGGCATACATTCTTAAAAATAATGGAGCATGTTTACAAATTAAAATAAAAAGGGAATAGCTAATGGGACAGTAAGTAAACATTAGAGTAGTCACTATCTGTGAAAAGTGGAAAAGGAGCAGAACAACCTACAGAAATGCAGCTTTACCTTGACATCATTACTATGGTTAATTATAGTACTTGTGCCTACTCCCTTTGTTATATTTGATTGTAAAAAAGACATAACTGTCCTCTTATCCTCACATGTAACCCAACAAGGTAACAAGCGTCAAAATATGATGATTGGCTGTCAGGCAAAACTGAAAGCGCATGGGTATAAATATCTACAAATTGTCATGTTAACAATATTATTCGGAGACTTACATGTTAAGGTATATCAAGCGCAGAAATGCTTGAATCTTCCTATCAGCGGCCATCATATGCAACACTTCTAAAGCCATGACGGTGTTCTGTCGACGCAACTGTTCACGGTGCTCCTTTTGCTTCACGGCAGAGACCCCTTTGACATCCAAGTCCATGGGCTGTGGCCCTTCAATGGGATATACACCCTCCTGCTCCTGTGTCATTCCAGATGGAATGCCGCAATCCTCCAGTACGGAATCAATCAGTTTGGTGATAACAATCAACACAAACAGAATGACAACATGTCCGAAGTCCATTACAGAAACCCCATAGCTTTTAGATAGTTGTAAAGCAGCGTCGATGGATTTCGTTATCCTGGGAGCCAAAGTAACCATATATGAGAAACTAGCAAGCAGCACACAGGCCACTAACAGCAGAAATATAAACCAGGCCTCCCATTCAGACATTACATAGCTAGGCTCTTACTTGTCACGATTAGGAACTGAGCACCAACTAGAAAGCAGCATAGAGATCACTAGTAGGCATATTGTGTGCAGCGAAAATTGAAACCAGGCCTGCAGCCGAGCTCTTACTTGTCACGATTAGGCCCGGCTGGAAGAGACAGCGAGGAGGACGTGACGTTGCTCTTCAGAAGCTCCAGGTACAGGCGGTACCCCTCCGGCTGCGCCCGCCGCTGCGGCAGCACCCTGCAAGAGCACCGCCAGAAAGTTACTCTCATGATAAGTATTATCCTTCAAAACGGCAGGAAAATGGGCGGGCGCGCGGACCTGGCGGTGAGGAGCGCGAGGACGTGGAGCGGGCAGAGGAGGCGGGACGCCATGGCCTGGTCCAGGAGCTTCCAGAGCGAGGGCGAGTTGTGCGCGAAGCAGAGGTTGGAGACGAGGATCCCGGCGAGTTCGGCGCTGGGGAGCCCCGCCCCCGGCTCCCCGGCGACGAGGCGGGCCACCTCCACCGCCCGCAGCAGCGGCGGGTCCCCGCGCGCCTCCGACGCCTTCACCGCCGCCATGACCCTCCTCTCCAGCAGCTCGCCCCCGGCGACGGCCGCGGGCGCGGGCGCCGCCAGCAGCGCCGGCGCCTCCGCCGCCCCCATTCGCCAGCGGCCGAGGGTTTGGGCTTTGGGATTTCGCGTCTCGATTTCGCCTTCGTCTTCTCTCTCTCTCTCTCTCCTCGCGACGTTGGAATTGGATTTGAGGTTTGGATCCTTGTGGAAGGGGGGAAGAAGGTGGTTTATGAGAGCGAAGGAGATCTGGGCCGTCGGATCTTCGTTGGTTTTGAGAAGGGGCCGTCGGATCTCCGTCCCGTCGCCCTCGGTCGCAGTCGTGTCGTGCGGGGACGGGGATTGACTTCCCAACGGAATGACGTGTCCGGCGATTTTGCGGGCCCACACGGTGAAGAAAATAACGCCCCCGAATTCTCACAAGAAGAGAAGGTTTGGGGTAGCGCACATGGTGTGAGTGTCACGCCAACTTCAACGTGAGGATGGTCAAGGGAATACCACGGTTAATCCAATATGGAAGAGGGCATGGCATCTACGAGTTTCGGGGAAGATCAAACATTTTGGCTGGAAAATTCTCAAAGGAGCCCTTCCTTATACTGGTGTGTTATAGCTACAACAAGGTATGTTCCTGTTAATCCCCAATGCACCGTGTGCAAAATCTTCTTCAAGTTTATGCCCGGCTTAAATGAAGAGCGATGAGGCCATCTACAAATCCGTTGTGGCTTACATGTGGGCCAAGCGCCGTGAGCATTGGCTGTCTTTTTACTTGCGAGCACATAACGATTGGTTTCCAGCTTAATATGGGTCCCATCCCACACTGAAAGCGCCAAAAGCAAAATTAATAAATCTAAACTGTCACAAAGCTCAATAAATTAGGTAAAGAAAAAACTCATTAACAGGTGATACAAAACTGCGACAAATTTTACTTTCAAAAAATAACTTTTTATCTATTCATGAACTATCATAACAGTACAAAAAACATCATAAATAAATAATATATTTATGTCTGTAAACCATCTAGCGATAACTACAATCACTCGAACCATCTTAATGTGCACTGCTTTCATCACTCCTTATTGAAAACTGATAAACTTTGTTGTACTCCCTCTGTATCATAATATAAGATGTTTTTACACTACAAAAGTATCAAAAAAGTCTTATATTACTCCCTCCTTGCCATAATTCTTGCCATGGTTTTAGTTTAAATTTGAACTAAAACAATAACAAGAATTATGGGACGAAAGGAGTATATTATAGAGACAGTAGTAGATAGTCGAAAAATCGGATTTTCGTTCGGAGAAAACATATGTGCTATAAATTTACTATAAAATCACCAAAAAAAATGCAATCAGATCCTTCTTCCCAGACAAGCCTCATTGGATCACCAAGCTGGTCGCGCCCTTGCAAGAGCCACCCCCTCCCACCCCCGCCTCCCAGCCGGCCGGCCGCGCGCGCGTGGCGTGGCGTGGCCGTGGCCGTGACCGGCCTCCCGTGGTGTGCCTGTGGCCGCCTAGCCGACCGCCCATGGCCGCCGACCACGCCCCAGTCACCGCCGTGGACGATCGGCCCCACCCCGGTCGCCGATGTGGTCGTCCGGCCGCCGCCGCCTCGCTCCGACTATGGCGCGAATGAAGTTTCAGCGAGCCAACCGTTTTTACACTGCCTGTGAAAATATAGAGAAAATGTAAATCGATCCAGCAATACGCCAGATATGCGGGCTGCGGGGTAGCGCTCCCCGTAAAAAATGCGAACCAGAAAAATATAGCACATATGTTCTGGTCTTTTTTTGGCTCTCATATGCCATATTGGCGATTATTTTGTGGGCCAAAGGATATGACGTATTTGGTAGAGTTGCTCTAAGATCTCAATGGACTAGCGCACTAGAACAGTAACCATCGTCGATGAAGAGAAACGTAGATTGAAAGGATCCAGCCTAGACCTGGGCATATCTCGGGCCGGGCCGGCCCTCGGGGCGGGCCTGTAAAAGCCCACAACAGAAAACCAAGGTCCGAGTGCGACCCGACCCGGCCGTCGGGCCTAAATTTCAAGCCCGAGCCTGGCCCATCAGTGCATAAACTGTCGTCGGGCCTTAAGCCGGGCCTTCCCAAAATCGTGTTTTTATCAAGCCCAGCCCGACGCAGTCTTCAGGCCTAAAAATCAGGCCCGAGCCCGGCCCATGGGCATGGTCAGGCTGGGTCGGGCCAGGCTCCCAGTGCCCAGGTCTGATCCAACCTATAGATACACGAACATAGACGACCAAAGACCGAAGCCACACAGGTCCATTAAAGTCAAGCACCAACTGAATCCCGCAAAATCCATCGAAGACACTTTTTAGTTTATTTGGCTCACTTTTTTAGTTTATTTTGTTTGTACATTTTCATGCAGTGTGTGGTTCCATTCAATGTTCCATGTAGTGTTGTGTTCTAGAAAACTATCATTATTAAACAAGGTTATGCTTCAAAATATCAATGTCTTTCATTTTAGCATTTTATTCATCACCAACTATATATTGGTCCAAGTCTATTTAAAATTGAACACGAAGAACACAACTATTGTTGGGCGTGGCGGAGCACGCCGTTCCATCTAGTTCCATATGATGGCATACAACACTGCCTTTTCACCTGCCCTCGCTCCGTTAATATCTGGTTAGAACTTGGATTAGGTGAGAAAGTGCATGAAGTTGTTTGTCAGGATCGGTCGAGCTCGGTAACAATGGGGATCCTTCTTGGAGACAACCAGTTGATCGACAACTTGCCGACGACAAAGCTCATTCTCATCGCAGCTTCGTACATATGGTGACAGAAGCGTAAGATTGCAAAAGGTGAAGAGACACAGGGTGTTCCTCCAACGGTTGTTTCTATTCGAGTATTGGCAAGTAACTTCGTTAGATCTCACACTGCAACTATCCAACTCGAAGTCCTAATGTTGTATGGAAGAGTCCATCTTCTGATGCAGTGAAGACCAACGATGATGCTTCCTTATGAGGGCTAAAGCGTTTCTGAAGACACACGAGAAGTTTTATCAAGTCACTTTCATCATATACCGCCACATAATATTCATTGTTTTGGTAAGTGTTGTGTGGGTGAACCTATGCTACTGCACCGCCCTATCTAAGACAAATGCACACTTACGATTAAACCCATTGCAAGCATTCACAAACACAAGAAATTAATTAAGATAAATATAATTGTAGCCACAAAAACTATAGGATCCTACACTCCCTTGTGCAAAAGTGTGCAAACTGGATCCATGTTTTTGTCACTCCGGCAATCCACCATAAGCAAACTTAATATACAATGCATTCCTCTAGACCCATAAAAGGTGAAGTAATGTGTAGTCAACGTTCACATAGCACCATTAGAAGAATAGCACCCCCCCCTCCTCTATTACGGAGCTCGAATATAGTTGAACTCACCTATGAGAAGCCAATCTTCCCCACCGGGGATCACCAGATAAAAAAGCCAAGAAGTGAAAACATTTCTATTAGTGCCAGAGCATGGCCCATAAATATTAGTCGGTGTCCAACTGCACCTAAAGTGTACTGAAGTAAAACAAATACCCAGTGCAAAAACTTCAGAGAAAATGACAGAAACGAAGAATACAGAGCTCATCCACACGGTGCAGATACCCACAAAATTACCCATAGATGGCACATAAGCAAACATACCAAACTTCTTCGGACAAAATAGTTTAACAAAAGCAATATCAAAATGTTCACGCTTAGTTTATTGGAGACAAACTACTGAACATCCACTTGATTCGATATCATTAGAGGTTGCAAGTTGTTTCTCTTCTGAAATAACACCACGTCCATTCGAGCATAGGACATACTGTTGGGATTCGGAGTAGAAAACAAAAAAAATCGGCACTACGAAACCAAGTCCCAAGATCAGATCTAGATAGATGCAAACACAGTTAGCGATCTTGTTACCTTAACAACCGTTCAAACGGTAGTTCTCTCATAGCGGAAGAAGTTGATCGAGAGTTGAGGAAGATTGACGCGGTGCAATCCCTCGAACAGATCTGATCCGTGTGACTCCCCACGAACAGATCTACTCCACGGAAGAAGATGCAGAAGTCCCTCGAACAAAGATCGAACGCACGATCTCTCTACGGTTGATCCACACGTACGGTGTGGAAGATTCGGCAGGGATCCGCCGTCCAGAGCTCGGCGCCTCTGGAGTAGAGAGGAGGGAGGAGCAACACTTCGAGGTATGGTGGAGATTAGATCTAAGAGAGAAGAGAGAGGGGCAGACTTACGGAACAATTCTGTGTCATCTTGGGGCTGCCCCTTCACCTCTATTTATAGTGGGAAGCGAGGGGGCACCTTCTTGGGGAGGGGGCAACCCCTAGTGCGCCCCCATCTAGGGTTTTCCCTCCCTAGGGCCAGCCACAAGGGGGAGGAAGCTTCCTCCTAGGCGCCATCCTATCTTGGGCCTCCTTGGTCCAAGTGCTCCCTCCCCACTTGGGCCTTCCAAGTGAGAGGGGGGCCAATGATATTAAATCTATTTTATTAATTCCAAAACAATTTGGGAATTCACAATAAATAAATATTAAACATATTTAGACCATCCCGGAACTTTTCTGGCCCTCCGGTTTTACCCGGTTTTTCTCAAAACTTTTTCCCTGTACTTTACCGGTGCCCCGAAACGATTCCGGTTTTCTCTCCGATTAAATCTCAATCACTCTGAAACTTTTCCGGTGTGTTATACTCGTGCTCCTATCACTCTACTACTCAACAAATCTTCCACCCTTAAGTGTGTGACTGATACGTCCAAAATGCATCACTATTTTATATTGCAATTTCATCATATTCATTGATATATTCCACTTTAAAGTGTTGTTCTTATGTTGCTTTGGCTTGTTTTACACAGTTTACAACTTTCCGGTGCCGAAGCAGCAGAACCAGAATTCAGCGGTGAAAAGTGGACACCAAGTTGCTGAATCAGATCAAGTCCAAATGCGATGAAAATTTACGGGGAGTGTTTTTATGAAGATTGACTGGGGATCACCGAGGATGGAGGTGAGGGGACCCACCAGGCAGCCAGAAGGGTGCCTGGCGCGGCCCCCCTCCTGGCCGCGCCAGACACCCTCCTGGATGCCTGGTGGCCCCCCTCGGTGCCCCCTCTCGCCTATAAGACCCCCTGGGGTAGAAACCCTAAAGAGAGAAGAGTTTACGTGTTTCGCCGCCGCCACGGGGCGGAAACCTACAGAGGAGAAAAGCCATCTCCGGCGGGCAGATTCCGACAGGGAAATCACCTCCTGGAAGGGGAGATCGTCGCCATCGTCATCACCATCGTCACGGCCATCATCGAGATCATCATCAACATCATCCCCAACATCAGCACCATCTCCATCTCCATCCCATCTCATCTCACAATTGCAACTTGTGTTGTAATCCGTACTATCTATCCTCTCTACTCTGTTGGTGTTGATTACTACTTTGTGGTGAATGCTATTGAGTTTTGTTGGAGAAATATCATTGTGTCCAGATTGTTTATCATCCATCTATCACCTCTGATCATGATCTCTTTTATGTCTTGTGAGTAGTTACTTTAGTTCTTGAGAACATGGGAGAAGCCTAGTTGTTAGTAGTCATATGATGTTGAAGTGTTATGTGTTGTTTGATACTTAAGTTGTGTTGTTATTTCTCTAGTGGTGTTATGTGAGTCGAACACTTAACACTTCACCTTTCATGGGCCTAGAAGAATACATTGTGCACAAAGGATACTTATGGTGGGTTGCCGGAGTGACAGAAACCTGAACCCCAGTTCGCACACTTTTGCACAAGGGAGTTATGGATCCTTGATCGTAATGTTGTGGTTAGGCTTATGCCTTAATCACTACCTTGTATTTGCGGATGCTTGCAAGGTGTGTAATCATAAGAGTACACTTATCTTAGTCTAGAAGGTGTACAAGCATTGATCCACCCACCAACACTTATCAACACAATACATATTACTTGGCGGAGTATGGTGAAAGTAAATTGGCTATCTCTCCCATGTGTTCTCGAGAACGCTTTAGCTTTTATAAGTTTAGTTCCTAGGCTTATCCTTGTGAAAGGATTGGGCCACTTGCTACTCCTCAGTTACTCTGTTTACTTTGCTTGTCTTTTACTTTTCTGTTGCTTAAACCAAAAACCCCTAAATATTTACCTTTGAGTGTGTGCAACCATTTCCTTATCTAGTGTCACTTATCAGCACCTTCTGCTCCTCGGTGGGATCGACATCCTTATTTATCGAAAAGCTATAATTGATCCCCTAGACTTGTGGGTTATCAAGAATCGTTTATTGGTGCGGTTAACAGGGAAGGCAACCCAACTAAACCTATTAACGGAGAAGTTAATAGGTTTAGTTGGGTTGCCTAAGTTAATAGGTTTAGTTGGGTTGCCTAAGTTAATAGGTTTAGTTGGGTTGCCTTCCCTGTTAACCGCGCCAATAAACGATTCTTGATAACCCACAAGTCTAGGGGATCAATTGTAGCTTTTCGATAAATAAGGATGTCGATCCCACGAGGAGCAGAAGGTGTTGATAAGTGACACTGGATAAGGAAAGGGCTGCATGTTTGGAAACGTAGTAGAAAACAAAAAAATTCGGCCTACGAATCAAGAACCCAAGATCATCCAAGAAGATTGCATACAAGGTTTTAGGTCATGGCTCACCAACCTATGTAGCGGAAGTAGAGTTGGTGAAGCTCGTGGACGTAGTGGAAGTAGATCTCGCAAGTTCTCCCACGAACAGTCCCTCGATCAATCCCACGAACAAGTCCCGCGATCTAGTCCCACGGACAAGTCCCATGAACAAGCTCCTCGAAGAAGGGTCGAAGGTACGACCCCTCCATTAGTATCCACACATCCCGTAGCAGCAATCCAGCAGCGCTCCGCCGTCCAGAGATGAACGCCACCGAGAAAACTAGAGGGAGAAAACCCTAACGGATTCCGATCTAGAACAGCGTCTAAACCGGGGTCTAAAAGTGGAGCAACGGGGTTTAGAGGAGGGAGGGTGGCGCATAGGCCTTGGGGACAAGTTGTGCTGCGCCCCCCACCCCTCCCCCACATTATATAGGTGGCCAAGAGGCCCTTGGGGCGCAATAAGGGGGGTGGGGAGTCCAACTTGGACTCCCAAACCTCCCAAACCTTCCCACCGGAAACCTGCCATATTGGAGAGTTGGACTTTCCACCTGGAGGGGGATTCCTTCCCCTTGGTGAGCCCCCACCCCTTGGCCGGCCAGGGCAGCCTAGGTGGCTTTCCCCCCAAGGCTAGGGGCGCAGGGGAGTGGGTGGTACTGTCCGGAACCTTCTGGAACCTTCCATGACCTTCTAGAAGCTTCCAGGACCTTCCGGGACATACCGGGACCGTTTCGGGACATTCCGGACACTTCTGGATCACTTCCAGGACCTTCCGAGACCGTTCTCGGCCGTTCCGGAGCCATCCGGATAGTTTCCAAGACCATCCGAGTTACAGTTTAAGCCACCGGATGACCGCGAAGGTTGTCGGGACGCCCAGCGATTATCCGGAAACTATTCCGGTTGATCCAGGACTTCCCCAGTACCATTCTCATATGTTCCGGAACCACCTGGGACTACTCCAGAGTGATCCGGACATAACCTTAAATACCCAGAACTACTTCTGGTGCCCTTATGAACAATTCCATAAATCTCCGGAACTACTTCCGGTACCCGTATGAACTATTCTGCTTTGCTTCCACTAAACCTTCTACCATACTAGTATTCTAACAGACTACTGCTCGTTAAGTGTGTGACCCAATAGGTTCGGTATAATGCGGACATGACTCAGAACATCTTCCGGACATAGGTCAACAGCCTTTTGTCAATAGCCAATAATCAACAGCGGAGCCATGGACACCCATGTTGACTCCCGCACATACACGAAGAAACTTCGAGTGAACCATTATGTTTATTCATGTACCATTCCCTTTGCTTCGCGATATATGACAAAGTTAGAGGAGAGAAGTTTGGCACCCATGTGTAACAACTTATTGAACACAAGCCACTCGTTATCCTCTTTGCTCCTTTGTCCATTTTCTCGTTATCGTATTCCGGTATCCCCGTGATTGAATCACAATGCGTCTGGCCAGACTATAATGGATACCGTCATACCGAGTGGGCGCGAAGTGAATATCTTCTTCATCGTGAAGGAGCAAATCCCATTCTTGAACTATCACAGTCACTAGCCACACCATCTGACATACCCAGAACTTATTTTACTACTTCCCATTTACGGGAGGATTCATCTAAGAACCAAAGCATGTCTTCCTGTGTGAAGCAACTCGATACTCTCATGGTCTAAGGATTACGTATATGATAACATTTCATGATATGACTTATAACGTAGTTACGATGTGATCTCTAAGTATATCATTCAATACTGGGGTCGGTTCAACATCATTGTTCTGCTAACAATATGTCCCCATTGCTACTGACATCCTTGTTACAAGAACAATGTCCATGATTAAGAAAACGTAATCATCAGTTAGCACATGAGCTGGTCTTAGAGGCTAAACCAGGAACTCTTGGTGTTTACATTTCCACACATGCAAGTGAGTTTTCTTCTGAATCTCATAGTCAGGGTCATTGCAATTATAGCACAGAAATATAAACATTAATTACGAACGTGGAAATATATATATATATAATAACATTTTATTATTGCCTCTAGGGCATATTTCCAACAGTCTCCCACTTGCACTAGAGTCAATAATATTGTCAGTGCTTGAGCACTTTACACCTATGGCATATCGGTGTAATAAATGCCTCATTTGTGGTATAGACCTCATCTTCGGATCTGACGTTTCAGGCCCGTTTGTATCTTGCATATCTTCGCGTTTTCACGCTATCATAAAATTCACTAATTTTATCAGTTTAGCTTTGTATATGTTTGAATCATTTGGTAGGACCTTGGTTCCTTAGAATAAGTCATGAAATCATTCATCAATGTTCCATGAGCTTCAAGCATCTAGGAAACCATACCATGTTCATAAATGAACTGATGATTCAAAATACCCTCCCTTGTTACTTCTTTAAGCAACAATATACTTAGCCTCTGTTATAGAATTCGCCACAGTATCTAACTTGACATAGTTCCTCCATACTCTGCCACCCTTACGTGTGAAACACATAATCCCAATTAAAATCGAAAATCGATCGGAGTAAGTATGAAGAATGAATTGGTGTAACTGTTTACATCAAAATTCAGCTGGTGTAACTTGTTACAACGAGCTCTTCATTATCTCCATTTTTTGAGAAACATATCTTATCTATCATAAGTTTAACTTTTCACTGCTTGTCCAATGATCAACATATTGATCACTTTGGTATCTTGCTCACAACCTTTTGGAGCGTTGGACATATCTGGTCGTTTTACATATTATGGTGTACATGATTAATCCAAACACACATGTGAGTGAAATTCAATTCATGTGTTTTGCTTATCAATGTTCATGAACACCGATTACCGCAAACAACTTTTCACCGTGACCTCGGCAAGAACATCCTTCCTGGCGTTTTCATACTAAACTACTTTAGTATCATGTCAATATGCAGTGTTGGCTTTAGCATGATCAGGCACTTACTATCTTCATAGATCACTGCGCTCAATACTAATGCTATATTAGCCCAAGTACTTCAGCTGAAAACTATTTTCAATAAAGTCCTTATTTGTGTCAAGAAATTTATATCATTTCTAATCAACAATATGTCATATACATAAGGTTTTAGAAATATTATTCAGCTCCCACTTACTTTCTTGAATATTCAAGCATCTTCGTTATTCCTGATGAAAACAAACTCTTTTGGCAATTTCATCACAACGAAAATTCCAACTCCATTATGCTAGCTTCAGTCCATCACTGGATATCCAAGGCTTGCATCTATTTTAGCATCCTTTGAATCGACAAAACATTCCGGTCGTATCACATATACGTCCTTTGTTATATTTCCGTGTAGGAACTTTGTTTTGACGTTCATTCTACCATATCCTATAAATGAGATATGTAGTAATTGCTAATATAACCCGAACTGACTAGAGCATTTCTACGGTCGACACTATTTCGCCGTAGTCAACCTTTGAACTTGCTAGAAAACAATTTTCCAACGGGTTGAGCTTTATGGATAAAACAATTTCATCCGAATCAATTATAGATCCATATATATATTCTTCAGACTTTTAGTCTTTCAGAGGGTCTACCAAATTCAAAACTTGACTTACTTCCATGGATACTATCTCGGATTATTTGGCATTTAGCCAAATCCCGGAGTCAGGGCCCATCAACGCTTCTTTGTATATCACAGGTTTATCATTGTCGAACAATAATATCTCGTCTTACATATCATGAATGTTTGTACGAGTTTTGTCTAACCTGTGTGGTTCAGCTGCGCACTTATTTGAAGATTCAACAATCTTTAACAAGTTGCACTGTCCTCCCACTCACTCTTTTGCAAGAAACCATTTTCTTCAAAACACATTGTTCTTAACAGCAAACAGTTTTGCTTTTGTGTAGTGATAGAGGAATACCAAAACTTTTGGCATAACCTTAACAAAGTAGCACTTATCTGATTTGGGGTTTTTGAGTATGTCAAACATATGCCTCATATACCCAAATTTTAAGAAAAGACAACATGGTTTTAACAGTCCATACCACATCTAATATGGTGTCATTTCAACAGATTTGATGGTGCTCTTTTTAGTGTAAAAGCCGTAGTCACTAACGCATAACTTTAATAAGTATAATGGCAAATTGATAAACGTCATGTTTGATCTTACCGTGTCATACATGGCTTGATTACATCTCTCGAACATCTTACTCATAGTGATGTTCCGGGAGACGCAAGTTATGACACTCTTCACAACTCATCAGACGTTCGCTAAACTTGTAACTCAAATATTACTTTCTACAATCTAATTTGCAGAAGCTTTATTTTCTCGTTACAATGAATTTCTATTTCACTCTAAAATTCCTTGAACATTTCAAAGATTTCAGACGTATGTCTCTATTGAACAGATATCCACATATCTACTTCAACTCATGAGTGAAGATAGGGAATCCACTGCACACAACTACACTTATTAGACTACACACATCATCATGTATGATTATCAATGGTTTAGTTGCCCGTTCATGTATGACCTATCAACGGTGTTTTAGTCACATTACTTCGAGACAAAGATCGCAAGCGTCAAGTGATTTCATAATCATATGACTCGAAAGTCCATCACTTATGGAAATTCTACATGCATTTTATGTCACTTGTGATAAACGGCAGTGCCACATCTATGTGGTATTTCTGTCAGTCTTGCGACGTTTAGCGTCAGTGTTATGGATGTTTAGCATTATTATCAAGATTCATAACATACAACCTATTCACAATAGAAGTATGTCCTTTATGTTATTCATAGCTTTGAACAACTCTCTTGCAATAAACATGATTCAAAAATGATGTTTTGCAACAAGGCTAAAGTGTAGTAACAATTTACTCAACTCTAAAATGAATTATGAAGATAATCATAGAGTCAACACACGGTATAGTAAACCTTTTACCGTGTTCCCGAGCGTGTCAAAACTCATCATTAGCTAGTCATAAAGGCCATAGTATTTCTTGCATCGAGTTGCAACAATATGCAATCGATGTGATATTCCGGTGATCAACAGTTTAATCACAATATACAGAATCCACAATTAACTGCTTAATCATGATTCCCAAGATTTACATCTCTTGACTAGCAATTAATTCATCTATAACTCCGTATGACTTTCATTTCTGAGCTGGTTATTCCAGTCTTCTTTCGTTTTGCCTTTATACGTATCATAGTTCTATTTCCAATGTCACTCCTACTCACAGAAGATCACACATGATCAAGGGTGGCGCAGGCCATGGACTTTCCGGCGTGTAAGTCTTACTAACACCCTATGGAACTTCCTTTCCCTTAATCCTCATCATCATATGATCATTGTTCTTCTGGATCCCACACATCAGTTTTGTTTAGAGCACAATGAACATTTTCACTAATGCTTACAATCATACATTGTACTAGATATCTTATATCCAACATTAATTGTCTTACTACTGAAAACTTATTTTTCAGTTCCATGAATATAACATAACTATCCCAAACTTTTCGAAGTTCGGGTTTCATGATGGTGAAGACAATGCACTTAGCTGTCGTGGAATTCTAGCATTTTGGATTATGGACATAAGTCACATCATCCATAGCATCAGCGGGAGAGCATCAAAAATTTGCGATAGGACAAGCTCCTTCTCGACACTATTGAGGATAGTCCTCACAATACGGTACCAATCGTAAAGTTCTTACCAGATAAAACAGTTAATCAAAATCAATTGGGAAGGTGGTAACGCGAGCCATTATTCTACAACGATAATGCAAATACTAAGACTTTGTTCATAATTAAGTTGCACTTGTGATTAATCAATTTAATTACTTAGTGCGCTCCCACTCAGATCAATATCTCTCGTAATTGATGCTGGAGTGATTCAAGATCCAACCCAATCGTCCGCCATTGATGTGACATCACTGATGACTTAGACTGGACCGGTAGGCCAACTTGCCAATCACGCCAAAGGTGATTCTTGTTCATCTTTCGATGGGCGTGTTCCGGTAGCAAACTTTTATCCAAACCGTCAAGATAACCAAGTGTAATGTGCTGTGTGTTCTTTTAACACACCCGTCTTTTATGCGTCACACCGTGTGCACCCATGTGACATGACCTGCTCCGGTGTGAAACATAGTATAGACGGTGCTACAGTTGGGAGAACACTATCAACTTGATATTGTTTTGCGAGAGATCACCCTAATAAAACACGACTACCGCGCATCAAACAAGGGTGCATCAAAGGGATAAACATCACAGGCAGTTCATAAAATTATGTGATATGATATAGCCCTTTGCTTCGTGAAGTCTTTATTATCTTCACGTCGTCGTGGTTGAAGTCACCGTGTCCACCAACTTTTTCCTTGGTGCCGGGACCAACACCACGGCTTCCGGCATGTGCGTCGGGGTCCACCTCCGCATCGTAGATCATCACCTTGCATCTATCTATTGCTTTGCCTCGAGCTAATAAACAGTTCTGGCACGCAGGCCATAATTAAGTGACAATCATATGACTCCAGTCATCATGCCGTACCACGACACGCAGGTCGCGAATAAATATTACATAACATATAGCATCTCATACAAACACATTGCAAATCTTGAAGGCTATACCACATCACATGCATACTCTGCAAAAACGAGTTAGATCGCCATCTACACGGGTTGTTGCAACTTTTATCGTGGTTGTTAAGCAGGTTTACAAGGCAAACGAGAAACCCTAGACAAAACAAAAACACGATACTTCTTTTGTTGCTAGTTTAACATACGGGGTGCGTGTAGCAACTAATGCCACAAGCCAAACTTCGTTAAACGCGTGACCCCCGTGTGGATTTGAGTTCATAAAATCCACAAGCCCGTTCATGTAAAATTTTCTATAGCAAGACTAGGATGAGATCCAAGGAATTTGATGTAGTCCATGATCAAGGCAACCAGCATACTAAGAGCAGCATAGAGGGATCATGGCAAAACTCAAACCTTGTAGCAAAATCACATCATGCCGTCGAGCAAAGAAAAGATCACATGATAGGGAAGCAAACAAGAAAATCAATGCCTCATATCAACATATGATCTACCTAAACATGCATCTAATCAAGGATCGCTCAAGATACCACTGTTTGGAAACATAGTAGAAAACAAAAAAATTCGGCCTACGAATCAAGAACCCAAGATCATCCAAGAAGATTGCATACAAGGTTTTAGGTCATGGCTCACCAACCTATGTAGCGGAAGTAGAGTTGGTGAAGCTCGTGGACGTAGTGGAAGTAGATCTCGCAAGTTCTCCCACGAACAGTCCCTCGATCAATCCCACGAACAAGTCCCGCGATCTAGTCCCACGGACAAGTCCCATGAACAAGCTCCTCGAAGAAGGGTCGAAGGTACGACCCCTCCATTAGTATCCACACATCCCGTAGCAGCAATCCAGCAGCGCTCCGCCGTCCAGAGATGAACGCCACCGAGAAAACTAGAGGGAGAAAACCCTAACGAATTCCGATCTAGAACAGCATCTAAACCGGGGTCTAAAAGTGGAGCAACGGGGTTTAGAGGAGGGAGGGTGGCGCATAGGCCTTGGGGACAAGTTGTGCTGCGCCCCCCACCCCTCCCCCACATTATATAGGTGGCCAAGAGGCCCTTGGGCGCAATAAGGGGGGTGGGGAGTCCAACTTGGACTCCCAAACCTCCCAAACCTTCCCACCGGAAACCTGCCATATTGGAGAGTTGGACTTTCCACCTGGAGGGGGATTCCTTCCCCTTGGTGAGCCCCCACCCCTTGGCCGGCCAGGGCAGCCTAGGTGGCTTTCCCCCCAAGGCTAGGGGCGCAGGGGAGTGGGTGGTACTGTCCGGAACCTTCTGGAACCTTCCATGACCTTCTAGAAGCTTCCAGGACCTTCCGGGACATACCGGGACCGTTTCGGGACATTCCGGACACTTCTGGATCACTTCCAGGACCTTCCGAGACCGTTCTCGGCCGTTCCGGAGCCATCCGGATAGTTTCCAAGACCATCCGAGTTACAGTTTAAGCCACCGGATAACCGCGAAGGTTGTCGGGACGCCCAGCGATTATCCGAAAACTATTCCGGTTGATCCAGGACTTCCCCAGTACCATTCTCATATGTTCCGGAACCACCTGGGACTACTCCAGAGTGATCCGGACATAACCTTAAATACCCAGAACTACTTCTGGTGCCCTTATGAACAATTCCATAAATCTCCGGAACTACTTCCGGTACCCGTATGAACTATTCTGCTTTGCTTCCACTAAACCTTCTACCATACTAGTATTCTAACAGACTACTGCTCGTTAAGTGTGTGACCCAATAGGTTCGGTATAATGCGGACATGACTCAGAACATCTTCCGGACATAGGTCAACAGCCTTTTGTCAATAGCCAATAATCAACAGCGGAGCCATGGACACCCAAGTTGACTCCCGCACATACACGAAGAAACTTCGAGTGAACCATTATGTTTATTCATGTACCATTCCCTTTGCTTCGCGATATATGACAAAGTTAGAGGAGAGAAGTTTGGCACCCATGTGTAACAACTTATTGAACACAAGCCACTCGTTATCCTCTTTGCTCCTTTGTCCATTTTCTCGTTATCGTATTCCGGTATCCCCGTGATTGAATCACAATGCGTCTGGCCAGACTATAATGGATACCGTCATACCGAGTGGGCCCGAAGTGAATATCTTCTTCATCGTGAAGGAGCAAATCCCATTCTTGAACTATCACAGTCACTAGCCACACCATCTGACATACCCAGAACTTATTTTACTACTTCCCATTTACGGGAGGATTCATCTAAGAACCAAAGCATGTCTTCCTGTGTGAAGCAACTCGATACTCTCATGGTCTAAGGAATTACGTATATGATAACATTTCATGATATGACTTATAACGTAGTTACGATGTGATCTCTAAGTATATCATTCAATACTGGGGTCGGTTCAACATCATTGTTCTGCTAACAATATGTCCCCATTGCTACTGACATCCTTGTTACAAGAACAATGTCCATGATTAAGAAAACGTAATCATCAGTTAGCACATGAGCTGGTCTTAGAGGCTAAACCAGGAACTCTTGGTGTTTACATTTCCACACATGCAAGTGAGTTTTCTTCTGAATCTCATAGTCAGGGTCATTGCAATTATAGCACAGAAATATAAACATTAATTACGAACGTGGAAATATATATATATAATAACATTTTATTATTGCCTCTAGGGCATATTTCCAACACTGCAAACACTCAAAGGTAAATATTTAGGGTGTTTTGGTTTAAGCAATAGAAAAGTAAAAGATAGGCAAAGTAAACAGGGTAACTGAGGAGTAGCAAGTGGCCCAATCTTTTAACACGGATAAGCCTAGGAGCTGAACTTATAAAAGCTAAAGCGTTTTCGAGAAAACACGGGAGAGATAGTGATGGCTTCTCCCCCTTCGTTGGTTACCCCAAGTGGAAGGTGGAGATGTAGCGAAGCAACAAGTTTCCCTCGGTGAAGATACCAAGGTTTGTCTCCAGTAGGACTCCAGAGATGATAAGTAGGTGTCAGCGGCGCGACTGACATGGACCTGCACACAGACACAGATAACTTTGTTCCCAACGAAGTTCAGAGAGGTTGTCAATCTCTCCGGTCTTGTTGTTCACAAAGGGTAAAACACAAGGGATAATGATAGCAAGTAAAAGCAGTAAAGTAAAGATAGCGTTGAAACAGTAATAAGGATATGGACCGGGATACGTGATGTTCACTAGTGATGTCTCTCTCCCAAAAGACGATAAAACTGCTATGCGAGGTAAACAAATTACAGAAGGGCAATTGACAGGATTATGAACGCACCGCAATGCTAACTATGCTACAAAAGAAAGGAAGAGGCTCAAAAGCATAGGCAGTACGCCAAAATAAGTAGACCGAAATCCAACTGCATCTACTACTAATCATCCACCTTGAGATATCTATCCAGAACATCTCGTTGGTATTAAGTTGCGAGCCCCACCCAAAGTGTAAACCCAAAGCAACAGACAACTGCATTAAAAGCACTTTGCGTAAAGTAAACAATCCTTGTAACCGCGGTTACAAGCACCGTTGTTTTCCCCCTTGTGGCAACAACACATCCCCTAGACTCATGTTTCTGTCACTCAAGCGTGTCATCGGGGGGCATGAACCCACAATCGAGCACAACGTTCCCTCTTGGAGTCACTACCTACTACTTGGCCAAAGCAATAAACAGCAACGGATAACATGCAAGAATTACTTAGGAACAAAAATATAAGAGATAAAAACCAAATATATTACTCTATCACAATCTGAACATAATCTCATAATCCATCAGATCCCATCAAACTAAGCATAGCAACAACAGATTTATTACAAATGTGCCTCGATCATGTAGGGCAGCTCACGAGGTCTAAACAATGAAGATCAAAGAGGGGAGGAGAACATCACATAGCTACTGATCACGGACCCATGGTCCAAGGAAAACTACTCACGAGACATCCGGGGAGCATCCATGGTGGAGAGGAGACTCCCGGAGGTCAATCCTCCCTCCGGCAGGGTGCCGGGAAGAGGTCTTCTGGTGCTCCCGATCTCGGAAGCGCGACGGCGGCGGAACAGAGGCGAGTTTGCGAAATAGGGTTCTGTCTTCGGAGTTTCCCCATGGCGGAGAATAAATAGGCGAAGGGGGCAGCCAGAGGTGGGCCAGGGGCCCCAGGCGCCCCCCTGGCGCGACCAGGGAAGGGGCCGCGCCGGGTGGCCGCCTGGGCCCCCTGGCTCCCCTTTGGCCCCACCAGGGGTCTTCGCGCAGCTTCCTTCACGCTGATTTTTTATCTGAATTTTTCTGGCACTTTTTATATGGGGGAAAACTGAAATAGAAAAACAACAGAAAACAGGAACTGGCACTGGGGTGCACTGAGTTAATAGGTTAGTTCAAATATGACCAAAAGTATATGAAAGTGTATCTAGATCATAGCAATATCACACAAAAGATGCATGGAGCAAGCAGAAATTATAGATACGTTTTGGACGTATCAACATCCCCAATCTTAATTCCTGCTCGTCCTCGAGTAGGTAAATGATAACAGCATAATTTCTGTGGTGACATGCTAGCAACCATATAAGAACTTTGAAAAGTAAAGAAATCAAGGTTAGAGATTCAATTCAAGTCATAACATGCAAGAGTCTATATTAGCATTGAAACAAGTAACAAAAGAACATTAGGTGCAAGAGCTCTCGCTGTCCGTGACTCGAATGTCTCCAAATGGTGTTTGCGTGCAAGAAGGGGGATAGGGAATACGAGAAAAAAAGTATTTTTGTGTTGAGAACTCAATCTACTAAAGTTTCACACTTGGTCTTCTTTGAAATCTTATCTTGACTCGTCCCCAGACCACTAGCTAGGTACCAGTCAATTTGATCCACTCCTTTTCGATATTTTGAGCACTCATGCAATGGATGAGCGTAAGCATGAGAGTTGACACTTAGGATGGAAAAGAGAGAAATATGTTGGAGGAGGAAGACAAAAAGGATGAGAAAGGCTCACATCAATGAGGACAATCATAGGCAAGAGATGCCAAATGATAGATATGATGTGAGGAGTAGGGATTGCCATGCAACGGATGCACATACGTGCTAAGAAGCTCTCCAATGGAACTAGTGGGCTTGCATCTAACTTGCTCGCTCATGAAGACCTAGAGCTCGTTTGAGGAGGCTCATCCTTGGAATATGCAAGCCAAGTTCTATAGTGTGAAGGTCCCCACATAGCTATATGCATAAAGATCATCTCTATGGAGTACAAGGATAAAAATGGATTACTAGTGTGGATCTCTCAAAAGGATAGTAGTGTTGCCCCTTTCTCTCTTTTTATTTCTTTTTCTCTTTTTCTATTTTTTTGTATTTTTTTGTGGCCTCAATGGCTCTTTCTATTTAACTCTCATTTGTCCTCTTTGGGATCTTTTAATGTGTCCACTTTGGGATCTTTTCCTCACTTAAGGGCAACACTCTAATTTACAAGAAGGTAAAGGAGATCTTTCACACTTTACAAGGTACTCAAAATCATAAAGAAGATCTAACTAACATGATGTATGCAAGGTATGTCGCTGCCAGTGTAGCAGGAACATGTATGACATGAAGATCAAGTCATGAAGAGGTGGATGTTGCATGGCAATGTAACTCGGAAAGGTTATGGAAATGCCTTGATAGGTAGGTATGGTGGCTGTTTTGAGGAAAGATATAAGGAGGCTTATGATGACAGAGCGTATCATGCCAAGGGTTTGGAAGTACCGGCCAAGGTGGACACCAACTCTCGGAGTGAGAAGAAGGCAATGCACAGCACGGGAGAGGCTAGCAAAATATGGGAAGGTGGAAGTGTCAACTTTCAATACTTATATTAGTCCGAAGAACTCATGCACTTATTATCGGTAACTCTCAATCTAATAAGGAGGTTCACAAAGAGACAAGTACCCCGAGGAGGAGTGTATGGGGGTTTGGTTATCCTTGCGCATCCTCGACTCATGGTACGTGAGTGTTCTCTGATATTCGACCCCTCAGAAGAGTAGTGATCCATCTAGTAGCTAGAGTTCTCAACTAGTTTTGTAGGTTTTGAAAATACACACGGATTGCCCAAAATACGACACCTATCACTAATAGGCAAGAGCTCTTGACACCAAAAGTTCAAACATTACTCACATCAATACCTCAAAACCATTGCAAGTTACTACTAGAATTAAATAGCAACCTCAATCACCTACTTTCAAGACAAGACACAACTCAGTGCAACAACCAACTCTCTTTAACAAGATAAACATGAAAACTAAAAAGAGTTCCAGCAACAAACTAAGCAAAAGCCAAGGCTCTTGCTAAATACAAACTAAAACTAAAACTAAACATGGCAGTAGCTATGAAAAGATAAAGAACACACAACAGCAGAAAGATAAGCAGGAAAAATCCTATGATGTGTTCTAAATTTTGAAAGTGGAGCGTGTTTCTCTCCCACAAAAAGTAAGAAGGGATCTAACTTGTTATGAACAGCAATCAAAGCTAAAGAAAACTAAAAAAAAAACTAAGAGCGAGACGCTCCAAGCATAGCACATAACACATGAAGTGATAAAAATATAGTGAGACGAAGGACGAACTGATGATTGTTGATGGAGAAGGGGATGCATGGGGCATCCCCAAGCTTAGACTCTTGAGTCTCCTTGAATATTTATTGGGGATGCATGGGGGCATCCCCAAGCTTGAGCGCTTGACACTCCTGGATCTTCTTTCATCATCTTCCATCGCACACTTGAAAACTCCCTTCATACATAACTCATCATAAGCTGATTAGAGAGGTTAGTACCCTTAATAAATAATTTTTCCCCATTGGATATAAAGATATTCTTGAAGAGATACTGTTTGTCAAGAGTGCCAAAAAGTTTTTGCAAAGAAAAAGCAAGCTTAAGGTTTGCAAAAGTAAGGAGAGACAAAACGTGGCAGAATCTGTGAAAAACAGAACAGTAGGTAGTAAAGAATTTTTTAGGGGCACTTCTGCAACTCAAATCAAAAAACTCAGAACATACGGAAGTTTCGTAATTGTATATAGCATACTGTGTAAAAATTTCAGCTCAAAAAGATGAACTGGGATTTTTATGGAATGTTTCTGGTCACGAGGACAGAATCTGTTTTCTGGACAGCATGTCACAACTTTTACTTCCCTTGCCGTAAGAGGCTATAACTTGGCACAAAGTTGAGAAATAAAGATACAATGATGTTTCTATAGTAGTAAAAATCATCAAGACACAACAAAAGCAAAAATAAACACCTAAATTCGTTGCGGGATGCCTCCCTAAAGCGCTTTCTTTTAGGCTTTAAGCTAGGCATGAAGCAAAAGAAGAATCAAGTTTTATCAAGAGAAAGAGAATAACTAGCCCGTGTAACGGACTCAAAAGGTAACTTGATTTTCTTTCTAGGGAAGTGTTCCATCCCATTTTTGAATGGGAATTGGAATTTTATATTCCCCTCTTTCATGTCAATAACCGCACCAACGGTGCGAAGAAAAGGACGTCCCAAAATAATTGGACATTAAGGTTCACACTCTATATCCATAACAATAAAACCAACGGGAACATAATTTTCATTGGCAATGATAAGAACATCGTCGATCTTCCCCAAAGGTTTCTTTACGGAAGAATCAACAAGACGAACACCAAAAGAACAAGGCTCAAAAGGCTTCAATTCAAACATATCAAATATTCTTTTGGGCATAACGGAGGTACTAACTCCAACATCACATAAAGCATAGCAAGAGAAGTTATTTAATTTAATTTTGATCATAGGGTCCCAACCATCATCTAGATTCCTAGGTATGGAGGCTTCTACTCTAAGCTTCTCCTCCCTAGCTTTGATGAGAGCATTTGTGATATGCTCCGTGAAGGCAAGATTAAGTGTGCTAGTCTGGGGGTCTCTAGACATTTTGTGTAGCAAGCTAATAACTTCTGAGAGGGTGCAACTATCAAAATCAATATCACTACTATCAAAGGTGGTAGTAGTGTCATCTAGGCTCACTTGTTTGAAACCCTCTATGTTCATAGGAGTTTATTTATCTACGGTTGAGGTATTAGCATCACCATTAATAGGTCCAATGGGACTAGGAGTGCATTGGGTGCTAATAGTTTGGGTGTCCTCAACAATTTGGATAGTGGCAACTGTGTGGTGTGTAGGAAGGCTCTTAATTGGATAGCATTAATAGGAGTGGCCTTATTCTCCTCAAGGGGAGAGGTTCTAATTTTAAGCATCTCAATATCAAGGGCTATGCTTTATACCTTCAAAGAGAGATTATCTATTTTAGCTAATTTCTCCTCTCATTTTTGTTCAAGGCTTTTTGGGTAGTGATAAAGTCTCTAAGCATGCTTTCTAATTCAGAAGATGGGTTC
The DNA here is from genome assembly GCA_950022295.1 of Bromus sterilis. Classification (NCBI taxonomy): domain Eukaryota; kingdom Viridiplantae; phylum Streptophyta; class Magnoliopsida; order Poales; family Poaceae; genus Bromus; species Bromus sterilis. The sequence goes on from OX465600.1 coordinate 38,307,639, forward strand.
TTGTTGCTAGGGTAAGTGTTGTTGTTCCCATAGTTGGATGGAAACGGTCTAGGATTGCTAGCAAAATTTCCCCTATAAGCATTGTTGTTGAAGTTGTTTCTAGCAATAAATTTCACATCTACTTGTTCTTGAGCAACCAAAGAATTTAAAGGAACATCATGAGGATCAATAGAGGGTTGCTTGGTAAGTAGAGACATAATTAATTCAACTTTTTCATTGAGGGAGGTAATTTCCTCGACAGAATTTACCTTCCTACCTGTTGGAGCGCGTTCGGTGTGCCATTGGGAATAATTGGTCATCATTTCATCGAGAAGCTTCGTGGCAGCACCAAGTGTAGTTGACATAAAGGTTCCTCCCGCGGCCGAATCTAACAGGTTCCGCGAGATAAAGTTCAAGCCTGCATAAAAAGTCTGGATAACCATCCAAGTAGCCAAACCATGTGTAGGGCACTTCTTAACAAGAGATTTCATTCGTTCCCAAGCTTGGGCAATGTGTTCATTATCCAATTGCTTAAAATTCATAATATTACTCCTCAATTGGATAATCTTAGCAGGTGGGTAGTGCTTCCCTATAAAAGCATCTTTGCACTTATCCCAAGAATCTATGATATTCCTAGGCAAAGATTGAAACCAGATTTTAGCATCTCCCCTTAAAGAGAAGGGAAAGAGCTTGAGCTTAACAACATCACCTTCTACTTCTTTATACTTTTGCATATCACATAATTCAACAAAATTATTCAAGTGTAAAGCAGCATCATCTCCAGCACAAGAGAATTGATCTCTCATAACAAGGTTTAGCAAAGCAGGTTTAATTTCATAAGAGGTGGCTGAAGTGGTAGGTGTGGCAATGGGAGTGCAGATAAAGTCTTGGTTGTTGTGACTAGTGAAGTCACACAACTTGGTATTTTCAGAGGAACCCATAGTAACAACAAGTGTGGCAGATTTTTTTGTAATTTTTGATAAAAGACACAAAGATAAAAACTAAAAGATAAACTAACAAGACTAAAAAACAAAGGTAAAGGGTAGTGTGCGACTCCCCTATCTTAGCACTCGGAGTCCCCGGTAACGGAGCCAGAAATTCGCTTGATGGCTTCTCGCCCTTCGTTGGTTACCCCAAGTGGAAGGTGGAGATGTAGCGCAGCAGCAAGTTTCCCTTGGTGAAGATACCAAGGTTTGTCTCCAGTAGGACTCCAGAGATGATAAGTAGGTGTCAGCGGCGCGACTGACGTGGACCTGCACACAGACACAGATAACTTTGTTCCCAACGAAGTTCAGAGAGGTTGTCAATCTCTCCGGTCATGTTGTTCACAAAGGGTAAAACACAAGGGATAATGATAGCCAGTAAAAGTAGTAAAGTAAAGATAGCGTTGAAACAATAATAAGGATATGGACCGGGATACGTGATGTTCACTAGTGATGTCTCTCTCCCAAAAGACGATAAAACTGCTATGCGAGGTAAACAAATTACAGAAAGGCAATTGACAGGATTATGAACGCACCGCAATGCTAACTATGCTACAAAAGAAAGGAAGAGGCTCAAAAGCACAGACAGTACGTCAAAATAAGTAGACCGAAATCCAACTGCATCTACTACTAATCATCCACCTTGAGATATCTATCCAGAACATCTCGCTGGTATTAAGTTGCGAGCCCCACCCAAAGTGTAAACCCAAAGCAACAGACAACTGCATTAAAAGCACTTTGCGTAAAGTAAACAATCCTTGTAACCGCGGTTACAAGCACCGTTGTTTTCCCCCTTGTGGCAACAGCACATCCCCTAGACTCATGTTTCTGTCACTCAAGCGTGTCATCGGGGGGCATGAACCCACAATCGAGCACAAAGTTCCCTCTTGGAGTCACTACCTACTACTTGGCCAAAGCAATAAACGGCAACGAAGAACATGCAATAATTACTTAGGAACAAAAATATAAGAGATAAAAACCAAATATATTACTCTATCACAATCTGAACATAATCTCATAATCCATCAGATCCCATCAAACTCAGCATAGCAACAACAGAAATATTACAAAGGTGCCTCGATCATGTAGGGCAGCTCACGAGGTCTAAACAATGAAGATCAAAGAGGGGAGGAGAACATCACATAGCTACTGATCACGGACCCATGGTCCAAGGAAAACTACTCACGAGACATCCGGGGAGCATCCATGGTGGAGAGGAGACTCCCGGAGGTCAATCCTCCCTCCGGCAGGGTGCCGGGAAGAGGTCTTCTGGTGCTCCCGATCTCGGAAGCGCGGCGGCGGAGGAACAGAGGCGAGTTTGCGAAATAGGGTTCTGTCTTCGGAGTTTCCCCGTGACGGAGAATAAATAGGAGAAGGGGGGCAGCCAGAGGTGGACCAGGGGCCCCAGGCGCCCCCCCTGGCGCGACCAGGGAAGGGGCCGCGCCGGGTGGCCGCCTGGGCCCCCTGGCTCCCCTTTGGCCCCACCAGGGCTCTTCGCGAAGCTTCCTTCACGCTGATTTTTTATCTGAATTTTCCCGAATTTTTCTGGCACTTTTTATATGGGGGAAAACTGAAATAGAAAAACAGCAGAAAACGGGAACTGACACTGGGGCACTGAGTTAATAGGTTAGTCCAAATATGATCAAAAGTATATGAAAGTGTATCTAGATCATAGCAATATCACACAAAACATGCATGGAGCAAGCAGAAATCATAGATACGTTTTGGACGTATCAGATAGTCAAGTCACTTTCACCATACTCCGCCAAGTAATATGTATCGTGTTGATAAGTGTCGGTGGGTGGATCAATGCTAGTACACCTTCTAGACTAAGATAAGTGTACTCTTATGATTACACACCTTGAAAGCATCCTCAAATACAAGGTAGTAATTAAGGCATAAGCCTAACCACAACATTACGATCAAGGATCCATAACTCCCTTGTGCAAAAGTCTGCGAACTAGGGTTTAGGTTTCTGTCACTCCGGCAACCCACCATAAGCATCCTTTGTGCACAATGTATTCCTCTAGGACCATGAAAGGTGAAATGTTATGTGTTCGACTCACATAACACCAGTAGAGAAATAACAACACAACTTAAGTATCAAACAACACATAATACTTCAACATCATATGACTACTAACAACTAGACTTCTCCCATGTTCTCAAGAACTAAAGTAACTACTCACAAGACATAAAAGAGATCATGATCAGAGGTGATAGATGGATGATAAACAATCTGGACACAATGATATTTCTCCAACAAAACTCAATAGCATTCACCACAAAGTAGTAATCAACACCAACAGAGTAGAGAGGATAGATAGTACGGATTACAACACAAGTTGCAATTGTGAGATGAGATGGGATGGAGATGGAGATGGTGCTGATGTTGGGGATGATGTTGATGATGATCTCGATGATGCCCATGACGATGATGCTGATGATGGCGACGATTCCCCTTCCGGGAGGTGATTAAGCAACTTCATCGCATTTGGACTTGATCTGATTAAGCAACTTGGTATCCACTTTTTACCGCTGAATTCTGGTTCTGCTGCTTCGGCACCGGAAAGTTGTAAACTGTGTAAAATAAGCCAAAACAACATAAGAACAATACTTTAAAGTGGAATATATCAATGAATAGGGTGAAACCACAATATAAAATAGTGATGCTTTTTGGACGTACCAGTCACTCCTACCCCTACTGAAATTGTGCCCTATAAAATACCATCTGGTATTATTGATTATGTCTTGGCTAATCGTTATACACGAGAAGGACATCCGAGAGAACACCTGCTATATTTATCACAATTATGTTCTTTATTTAAGCTTGTAGGTGTAACAATGGAGTTCATCATGAAGAAACTATTCTCCGTATCACTCAAAGATAAAGCTTCAGATTGGTATAAGCTACTCGATAACTCTGATCTGCTTGAATGGCCAGAGCTTATGTCTCTCTTTCATGCAAAGTTTTATCCTCTTCATGAAATTCACCAAGACAAGAACTACATCTACAACTTTTGGTCTCGCGACGGAGAGAGCATCGCTCAAGCTTGAGGGAGACTGAAGTCCCTGATGCTCAAATGCCCAAACCATGAGCTCCGCAAGGAAATTATACTTACAAATTTTTATGCCAGACTTTCTCGTCAGGACAGGGAGATGTTGGATGCCTCCTCTAGCGGGGTATTCCAGACCAGAAGTATGGAAGAAAAATGGGATCTTATAGAAAGGATCCAGAAGAACACTGAAGACTGGGAAATTGATAAAGGTATTGAACTCGCTATAAACTATGAGCATGACTACATTGAGAGTTATGTGAAGACTGATTACTTTAATACCTTTTGCTCTAAAATTGGTCTTGATTCCCAGCTAATGGTTGACTTTTGCAAGGACTTTGCTTCTCATATTGATTCTTCTAAGAAGAAGGAGAGTCAACATCATAAACCTTTCAAGGAGTCACCTATTGAGATTAATGTTACTGATCCTGTTTTACCTGCAGTTGTGTATGAACAGCCTCCTTATCCCTCAAGGATAAAGGAGCACTCTTTTGTTACAGGTATTCTAAACAAAAATGGAAGGACCACTGACGAACCTGAGGACATGATCAAGGTCAAGCCTCAAGTTGCAATGGTCAAGGATCTGGTAACCAGTGATATTGAAGAATCCATTATTAGTTTTTGTGCAGTTTCCACTAACATTGTCACAACCAAGAACAAAGGCCCAATTTCAGGTACACCAGTTGTATCTGTCAAAATAGGAGATCATAATTACTATGGGCTATGTGATTTGGGATCTAGCGTCAACGCTATTCCCTTCACACTTTATCAAGATATCATGCACGAGATTCAGCCGTGTGAGATCGAGGACATTGATGTCACGATTCATCTTGCAAACAAACAAAAAATCTCTCCAGTTGGGATTGTGAGAGATGTTGAAGTACTCTGCGGGAAGGTAAAATATCCTACTGACTTTCTTGTACTTGGTTCAGTGCAAGATAGTTTTTGCCCTATTATCTTTGGTAGGCCCTTCCTCAACACTTGTGGAGCTATAATAGATTGCAAGAAAGGTAAAGTTTCTGTTGAATTCAACGGTGAGCCGTATGAATTTAATTTTTCTAAGTTTTATAAGCAGCCTCGTGGTACTGACTTGTCAAGTAATGACAAAATTATTGAAGAAATTGCTTCTATTGATATTCCTCCTGATGGTACTTTGCAGCAATTTATGGAAGACCACGAGAATGCCATACATATGCAGAAGAGGGATGAACTAGAAGACATATTTTTAAGACAAACTCCTATCCTGAAGCACAACCTCCCGGTTGAACCTTTAGGAATCCTCTCGCAACCAAAAGAAGACCCGGTGTTTGATCTAAAACCACTACCCGATACGCTCAAGTATGCTTATTTAGATGAAAAGAAAGTATATCCTGTTATTATCAATTCTAACCTTTCAGGGTATGAAGAAGAGCGATTATTGGAGACACTCCGCAGACACCGAGGTGCTATTGGCTATACTCTTGATGATCTCAAGGGTATTAGTCCATCCATTTGCCAACATACTATCAATCTCGAGCCCGATGCTAAACCAGTTGTTGATCATCAACGACGGTTGAACCCAAAGATGAAGGACGTGGTTAGGACGGAGGTTCTCAAACTTCTAGCCGCAGGTATCATCTATCCTATAGCTGATAGTAAGTGGGTAAGTCCCGTTCATTGTGTTCCTAATAAAGGAGGTATGACTGTTGTTCCTAATGATAAAAATGAACTAATACCTCAGAGGACTATTATTGGATATACAATGTGTATTGATTTCAGGAAGTTGAACAAGGCCACCAGGAAGGACCACTATCCTCTTCCCTTTATTGATCAGATGCTCGAGCGGCTGTCTAAAAACACCCACTTCTGCTATCTTGATGGGTATTCTGGCTTCTCCCAGATTCACGTTAACACTGCGGATCAAGAGAAGACCACCTTTACGTGTCCTTACGATACTTATGCTTATAGGCGTATGCCTTTTGGTTTGTGTAATGCACCTGCTACTTTTCAGAGGTGTATGTCTGCAATATTTCATGGTTTCTGTGAGGAGATTGTAGAAGTTTTCATGGACGACTTTTCCGTCTATGGAAACTCCTTTGACCACTGTCTCCACAATCTTAATAAACTTTTGCAGAGATGTGAAGAAACGAATTTGGTGCTCAATTGGGAGAAGTGCCATTTCATGGTTAACGAAGGGATAGTTCTTGGACACAAGATTTCCGAAAGGGGAATTGAAGTGGACAAGGCAAAAATTGAAGCTATTGAAAGGATGCCCTATCCAAGGGACATCAAAGGTATTCGTAGTTTTCTAGGTCATGCTGGTTTCTATAGAAGATTTATCAAGGACTTTTCTGAGACCTCGAGACCCCTTACCAATCTTCTCCAGAAGTATTCTCCTTTTGTATTTGATGAAGATTGTATGGAAGCTTTCGAAGTTCTTAAGAAAGCCTTGATAACCGCTCCTATAGTACAACCACCTGACTGGAATTTGCCCTTTGAAATTATGTGTGATGCTAGTGATTTTGCTGTTGGAGCTGTTTTAGGACAAAGGGTTGACAAGAAGCTGAATGTCATCCACTATGCCAACAAGACACTTGATAGAGCTCAAAAGAATTATGCTACTACCGAGAAGGAATTCTTGGCAGTGGTGTTTGCTTGTGATAAGTTTAGGCAGTATATTGTTGATTCTAAAGTTATTATTCATACTCACCATGCTGCCATTAAGTATGTTATGCAGAAAAAGGACGCCAAACCAAGACTAATTAGATGGGTACTCCTTCTTCAAGAATTTGATTTGCAGATTGTCGATAGAAAAGGAGAAGACAATCCGGTGGCGGATAATCTTTCAAGGATGGAAGATATCCCGCACGATCCTATTCCAGTCAACGACAGTTTCCCAGATGAACAACTTGTTGTTGTAAAAGTACAATCTCATTCCGACCCTTGGTTTGCAGATTATGCTAATTTTATCGTTGCAAAGTTTTTGCCTCCAGGTTTTACATTTCAGCAGAGGAAGAAATTCTTCACGGATTTGAGGCACTACTTTTGGGATGATCCACATCTTTTCAAAGAAGGTGCGGATGGGATCGTAAGAAGGTGTATACCGGAGCACGAGCAGCAGGACATTCTTCGACAATGTCACGATAGTCCCTATGGAGGACATCATGCCGGTGAAAGGACTGCACATAAAGTTTTACAGTCAGGTTTTTATTGGCCTACTCTTTTTAAGGACGCCCGAAGGTACGTTCTATCTTGTGATAAGTGTCAGAGAGTTGGTAACATTAGAAGGAGAAATGAGATGCCTATGAATTACTCACTAGTGATCGAACCTTTCGATTGCTGGGGTTTTGATTTTATGGGTCCTTTTCCTCCTTCACACAAGTACACACGCATCTTAGTTGCTGTTGATTATGTAACCAAGTGGGTTGAAGCAATCCCCACTGAGAGTGCTGATCACAAGACATCTTTGAAAATGCTCAAGGATGTAATTTTTCCTAGGTTTGGAGTACCAAGGTACCTCATGACAGATGAAGGGTCACACTTCACGCATGGAGCTTTTAGGAAAGCTCTAGCCAAGTACGATGTCAATCATAGGATTGCATCACCGTACCACCCTCAAACTAGTGGGCAAGTTGAGCTCGCCAATAGGGAGATCAAGTTGATCTTACAAAAGACAGTAAACAGTTCTAGAAAGGAATGGTCAAAGAAGTTAGGAGATGCTTTGTGGGCGTATAGAACTGCTTACAAAAACCCGATGGGCATGTCTCCAGCAAGGCTTGCCATTTACCATTAGAGTTAGCGCACAAGGCTTTCTGGGTTCTTAGAGAGCTAAATGTTGACCCAAAGTTAGCTGGTGAAAAGCGTCTCATGAACTTGACTTCTCTAGATGAGTGGAGGAAAGAAGCTTACGAGAGCGCTAAAATGTTCAAGGAAAAGGTAAAGAAGTGGCACGATAAAAGAATTCTGAAACGTGAATTTAATGTTGGTGATAAAGTTTTGTTGTTTAGATCTCGCTTCAGCTTTTCTCCAGGTAAACTACTTTCCAGATGGGAAGGACCTTTTCATATCGAAGAAGTATATCGGTCTGGTGCAATCAAGATCAATAATTTCGAAGGCACCAAACCTCAAGTTGTGAATGGACAAAGACTCAAACATTATATGGCAGGTGATCCAATCAATGTGGATGCAAACATGATTTATACAAAGACTCACGAAGAACATGTTTCAGCCAGTTTCAGACTCCGGCAGGAGCAGAATAAGAAAAGGTATGAATTATGGTAAGAAAACACCGCGAACGTCAATAAAAGTTTACTTTTCAAAGTTTTTGCAAAATTAGGAAAATTCCAAGCCCGAGTGGAGCCGGAGAGGAGCTCCAGGGGTCCCATGAGGCCTCCTGGCGCGGCCCCCCTCCTGGCCGCGCCAGGCACCCTCCTGGGTGCCCTGGACTCCGACTCCGACTCCACCTAGGCTTGAAACCTTCCTTCTGTTGCAGAAATTTTTGCTATATATTTGCCCGGATAGTCCCGGCACCGTATCTCTCGATTTCACGTGTTTTCTTTCTCGGTCTGTTTCTGCGAGGAAAACTTTCAGCAGATCTAGGTGCCATGGCTTCCCCAAGTTCCCCCAAGGACAAGTTCGTCGTCAACGTCATCAACCCTTACCTCACAGAGGTGAGGAAGCACCCCCAGGTCCTTCATGTGGAGGACGGTGTTCTCCACAAGGAAGATCTGAAGGGACCAGTCAAGGAAGGGAGCACCGAGGAGCGCCTGAAGGAGATGGAACATGAGGTCTTAAGGTTCAAGAAGATGGTGGAGCGTGGTGTTGAAGCTAACTTCGACATCATGAACGAGATAGAGGCTTCCCACAAGAAGGAGATGAAGGAGATGTGGTCAAGTTTGGCCGCACTAGAAGAAAAAGTTTATGAACTCCAAGCACAGATCTATGATCTGCAGAACCAGAACTGTGAGTATGAACTAAAGTTTCTGCGCATGGGTTTGGGTGTTGAGTGCAGGATCCTGGAGACGGGAATGTCCTTTGAGACTGGAGAACAACTGCCATGGAAGTGCTTCGCCAAGGAGTGCGTGACCAACAAGAACAAGAATGAGGAGTGAAATCTCCTTGGGTAATGGCATCCCCTTAGCTTGCTCCAAGCTTGGGGGAGTGCCGGGTATCTTTATCTTTGTCTTTGTCTTTAGGAGTCAAGTAGAGTCGTATCATGTCTAGGGAAGTTACTTTATGAAATAGGTGTTGTTTTGAGGTCTATCACTCCTTTTGTGAAGAGCTTTGTATCTGTGAGTGTGGGGTCGTCTATGAAGGAATATTAATGAGAAGTCTATTGGTTTATTCACTGCACTCGGTATTCTCTTCACGCAATCGACATTATGAGCTGATTATTATGGGGAGTATTGACCTTATATCAGGTATGGCTTCGAAAACTTTATTTAAATCTTGGCAAGTATAGCTTTGGTCATAACAACAAGCATGTTTTTCTCAAAGTAGCGACATAGCCAAAACCTTTGTGTTATTATGCTTGAAGTGTTATGTTGACAAGGAATACAACTTGATGTTTCATGCTAGTTTTAATGTTTATGCTTTGTATTGCTTGAATATAAGTTGTCATCAATTGTCTGGTCTCTCAAAGCCTTGCTAGCTAAAACTCTGTACTGAGCGGAATTCTTCTTGTACTTCCATACCCTGAAATCAACATCTTCCACTTGAGTCCACCATACCTTCCTATTTGTGGTATTCCACTACCACTCCTAAAGTATATAATTTATGTGCTATCTCTACATGTTCAAAATCTTTTTTTGTGCCACTGATTCAGCTCATGAGGAAGTGGTGGGTAACCCATGATCTTCTTAATTTGGACAAGTTTTATCTTGGGATTGCATGCCTAATCTGCAAACCCCTAATACGAGAAGGGACTGGCATGAGTGCCCAGCTCGTAAAAGATAAATACTAACACACAAGTTCCTTCGCCCATTTATGAGTGATAAACAAAAGAATTTAAGGGGATGTGATCGTCCCCACATGGGAGTTGTTCCTCGAAACTTGTCCAAATCATGAAGTGAGCGAGTTATCTATCAGCAGTCGTTGACGGATCATGCACCTCCCAAAGGCCTGCTTTTATTCTGTTTGATCTAGAGATGGCACATGAGTTTTCCCTGCTTACCCTTTTGCACGGGGTTTATCCTTTATTTTGTGCTGAGTCAGTCCTTCCTACTTCCTTCCTTCTTGAGAGAGAACAGACACTTGATGTTAATAAAGATTCTTGCATACAAAGCTGCATTGAAAGTTAGCATGTTACATCTTTGTTGACATTATCTTTTGATAAGTGAGTTGTTTGCAAAAGCTTATGTTTAATAACATCTTCCTTTGTGTTAACATGTGCACTTCTTGACTAATAACATGTTCTTTCCAAAGCTTCAACTGGTTCCATTATAAGTGAAAGAGCAAAAGTAAAAGTTATTAGTTGTTCCTTGACCAAGGCTATGTTTCCATGATTTGATGAGTTTTCCAGGTCCTACTTTGTTATAATTGTTACTACTTTCTCATAAGGACCTTATGAGTTGAGGTTGCTGTTGAGGATGCCTCAGTTTGGTGAGAAATATTGATGCTTCTTGTCCGTATTCTTTTATCGACGCTTCACTCTCTAAACTTGTGGACAGGTTTACCGACCTCAGCAATCTCTTGGGGACAAGCGAGGTCTAAGCTTGGGGGAGTTGATACGTCCAAAATGCATCACTATTTTATATTGTAATTTCATCCTATTCATTGATATATTCCACTTTAAAGTATTGTTCTTATGTTTCTTTCGCTTGTTTTACACAGTTTACAACTTTCCGGTGCCGAAGCAGCAGAACCAGAATTCAACGGTGAAAAGTGGACACCAAGTTGCTGAATCAGATCAAGTCCAAATGCGATGAAAATTTACGGGGAGTGTTTTTATGAAGATTGACTGGGGATCACCGAGGATGGAGGTAAGGGGACCCACCAGGCAGCCAGAAGGGTGCCTGGCGCGGCCCCCCTGGCCACGCCAGGCACCCTCCTGGATGCCTGGTGGCCCCCTCAGTGCCCCCTCTCGCCTATAAGACCCCCCTGGGGTAGAAACCCTAAAGAGAGAAGAGTTTCCGTGTTTCGCCGCCGCCACGGGGCGGAAACCTACAGAGGAGAAAAGCCATCTCCGGCGGGCAGATTCCGCCGGGGAGATCACCTCCCGAAAGGGGAGATCGTCGCCATCGTCATCACCATCGTCACAGGCATCATCGAGATCATCATCAACATCATCCCCAACATCAGCACCATCTCCATCTCCATCCCATCTCATCTCACAATTGCAACTTGTGTTGTAATCCGTACTATCTATCCTCTCTACTCTGTTGGTGTTGATTACTACTTTGTGGTGAATGCTATTGAGTTTTGTTGGAGAAATATCATTGTGTCCAGATTGTTTGCCACCCATCTATCACCTCTGATCATGATCTCTTTTATGTCTTGTGAGTAGTTACTTTAGTTCTTGAGATCATGGGAGAAGTCTAGTTGTTAGTAGTCATATGATGTTGAAGTGTTATGTGTTGTTTGATACTTAAGTTGTGTTGTTATTTCTCTAGTGGTGTTATGTGAGTCGAACACTTAACACTCCACCTTTCATGGGCCTAGAGGAATACATTGTGCACAAAGGATGCTTATGGTGGGTTGCCGGAGTGACAGAAACCTGAACCCCAGTTCGCACACTTTTGCACAAGGGAGTTATGGAACCTTGATCGTAATGCTGTGGTTAGGCTTATGCCTTAATTACTACCTTGTATTTGCGGATGCTTGCAAGGTGTGTAATCATAAGAGTACACTTATGTTAGTCTAGAAGGTGTACTAGCATTGATCCACTTATCAACACAATACATATTACTTGGCGGAGTATGGTGAAAGTAACTTGGCTATCAATCCCGTGTGTTCTCGAGAACGCTTTAGCTTTTATAAGTTTAGTTCCTAGGCTTATCCTTGTGAAAGGATTGGGCCACTTGCTACTCCTCAGTTGCCCTGTTTACTTGTCTTGTCTTTTACTTTTCTGTTGCTTAAACCAAAAACCCCTAAATATTTACCTTTGAGTGTGTGCAGCCTTTCCTTATCCAGTGTCACTTATCAGCACCTTCTGCTCCTCGTTGGGATCGACATCCTTATTTATCGGAAATCTACAATTGATCCCCTAGACTTGTGGGTTATCAAGAATCGTTTATTGGTGCGGTTAATAGGGAAGGCAACCCAACTAAACCTATTAACTTCTCCGCCATCAGTGACCCCATAGGTTCGGTAGAATACGGACATGAACCGGAAACTTATTTTCCCGCGGAACAATAACCGATAGCGGAGCCATGGACACCCATAACGGTTCCCGTACCTACACGAATATAAATTCGAGTGAACCACAAGCTTAACATGGCAGTCCTATTTGCTTCACGATACTATACAAAACCTGAGGTGAGGTCTTTTAGGTATCCGCATGATTAACCATTAACCATTATACCAAGTCATCCTCCTTCTTGTTTTGTTCCATTTTTCTCGTTTAGTATTCCGGTATCCCTTTTGATCAATTCACAATGTCTGGCCAGACGATGTTGGATGCCGTAATACCGAGAGGGCCCAAAGAAGTATCTCTCCATCGTTAGAGGAGCAAATTCCCAACTCGAATCGTTAAGTCCCTTGACACACTTTCAGGTATGAGTGATCAAAGCCGTTATTTCCACGCCTGTTACGGGTGGTGTTGGGGCAGTGTCAAAACCCACCCTCCGGTATGAAGTTACGAAACATTCTTATGGTCATGAATGACACATGCATATTAACTTTAGATGGTTTTACTTATAACATGGAAACGATGTGATCTCAAAGTAAATCATACAATTGGGTCGGTTCAGCACCCTTGTTCTGGCAACAATGTGCTCCCATGTGTTACCGGCATTTCCAATGCCCTATGAACAGGAAAACATGTCATCCATAACACACAGGTTAGTCCTAGAGGCAGACTAAGAACACTTTGTGTTTATACTCTACACCTGCATATGGGTTTTCCTCCGAAGGCAGTTAACATGCTACTTGGCAAACCTCCGCATAGGCCATTGCGGTTATAGCATAGACATATAAACATTAATAATGAACCTGGAATTATAATAATACATTTTATTATTGCATCTAGGGCATAATTCCAACAGTCTCCCACTTGCACTAGAGACAATAATCTAGTTGCATGGTTTACTCAGACCAATGGCATTTTGGTCTTCATGCTCGCTTGTGGTACAGACTTCGTCACTGAGCTTAACGCTTTTAGGCTCGTCTCAATCCTGCTTATCTTAATGTACCCCTTCATCCTTTATGAAGTATTTAAAGATAGGGCACTATCGTTAAACATGTTTGGACTACAGTGAGCTCTTAGCTTACTTTGCTTTGATCATGATGCTCATATCAAAATATGGTTTCTGTAGATCAAGCGTTCGGAACTATGCCAATCACTATGATGGTGTTCCTGATCCAAATACCCTCCTATCCAACTACTAGAGTTGCCATGTTTCACGTCTACGTTGTAGAAATCCCACTATCTGCCTTAGCTTGAAAAACAATTTTTCAACATCCTATGTTGCTACTTAGATATAGGCCGAAAAAGGAAAAATATTATAAATCATTATGAAACTTTCTTTCATCTATTTGTAATGAACTCTTTAGTTTTCCTCATAGAACCTTTCTTCATCTGAGGTACTTCAAGAGAACTAATCTACTATTTATATTACTTTGGTGCTTGTTGCACTTTCAGGATATCCAATACCTTAGTGCTTTATTTTGCTAAAATACTCATATGTTATTCACATATATGATTAGAATCGTGCTCCCACTTAATTCCATATATTATATGATTATTAATGAAATAATAACTTTTATAACTTCATCAAAAAATATTACTCCAGCTCTGTGATATTTGCTTCAACTATGGACTGATCTTTGAAGCATTCTCACTTTTAATAATATCGTATAGATCATTAAATCCTTTCAGGTTGTATCATGCATACACCCTTTGTTTAATTTTCTCATAAGAAAAATCCATATGTCATACTTCAGAAGTATGTCGCGATTATCAGTAATTTTCCATATGAACATTTGCATCACTACACATATTGTAGTCAACCTTTTGAACTCTATCAAAAAACTTATTTTACGATAAGTTGAGCAATATCAACGGTTAAGCTATCGTCTATGTTCATATCTATGAAAGTCAAATCCACTCTAATGATCAGGTATCCTTAGGAGGGGTTTACCAAGTTCTCAACTTGATTTAGATGGATGGCTTTCATATAGTTTTTATGGTTTTAATGCCATACAGTGGAGTTAGTGCTCGTCGTGGTTTCTTGTAGTTCACAGGTTTATCACACTATAGAACCACCTTGGTCCAACGTGAATTTACAAAGCTGTGTGATACATCATAAGACTTGATCATTTCATCTCTTGAACACATTTCAGAGTTTCATCATTCCTTTTCATCAAATGTAGGAATTTCTTGTTTGGTCACAGAGTTTATCTCTAGAACGAGTTTCTGAGTTTCATTCTGTAGAACCAAATGATTCAATGTAATCATTATCAAGCTATTAGTACTCCCACTTAATTGTTTCAAGAGAGCAATTTTCTCAGGAAAAATCCCATGTCCCATGATAAACATTTTTCCCGGGTATAATAGTGGAAGTGTTGTTCGTAACATGATGTTTCTACAATACTTATATTCGGGATCGAGTATATTCTAAATACATCTCCAAAATTATGAAAGAACAATTGGATTTCTTATCCATGTCGTATTCTTATAGGGCATTGTTTCAACAAACATATGACGACGCTCTATTTAGTTCGTAAGTGGTTTCTCAAAAGCGTTAAGCAGTATAGTAAATGGGAGTGTGGTTTCAGTTCATCACCGACCTCACCATGTCATGCTGGAATTCATGGTAGAAAACAATTTTAATTCCAATATGTCATATAGGGCTTGGTTATGCGTCAAGATACTCCGTAGCTATACGGGGTTTCAGGTGACGCTAGTTTATGAACTGACTTCATACACTCGATGATGTTTGCTAAATTCTTTAACTCATTTATTTTACGATCAGATCGTCAAATATTTGATCTATGTGTGATGATTATTCTCTTTGTGTTGAAACAGTTTTAAACTTATTCAAAATTTCAGATATTATGTCTTGTCTAAATATCGGTATATCTATGCAAGTCATTATCACAAAGTTTTATGTAAAGTATTGTTTATTGGTTCTCCAGACATCGTTATGTGTTATTACCAATAGTTTACTAAACACTTGAACAAATGATTTTGTCTATTAGAAAAACATTGCATGTGTCAATGACTCAAAGTCAAGAGATTGAATGACTTCATCGATATGAAGCTTCCGTATGTGCTTTGTTCTAATGCGACTAAGTCATTTATGCTATTACAATAATGGCATTATCATCACATAACTTAATTTATTTAGCAATCAAGAAAATAGACATAACATCAAGATTTCAACTTAAATAATTCACCACGTAGGGTGACATTCAGAGAGTAATAATTTTCGAACAACCATTATTCAAAACATGGATAACACATCCGCCGTGTAGACAACACAATACAATATTAATGTTTTACACAACCTCTGAATCAAATAACATTTATTAACTCTAAGATAAATCTTGATAGACGAACGTCGACGACCTTGGGTGACTTGGGCACCACTTCCGACGCGGACTTGCACTTCATTCACTCTTCTCCTTCGAATTCTGATAATTCGCTGTATCGAGTTGCAAAACAAGTGCAATCGATATGGTATCAAATATACCTATGAAGGTGAAATAATGAAATTGTCTATTAACTTCGTATAACTTATTTATACATACGGTGATTAGACCATTCTTCATATCTCCCAGATACTTCTTACAGTTCCTCTTCCAGTGTCCCTGATTACCACTATCATATGGTCTGGATCCTTTTGTATAGATGCTTCCGCAGTCTTAAGCATAGCGAACAATTCATCTATGGTCTTGTCAAGCCCATTCATTTTATTATTCATGATAAAACCGTTGTAAGACGGGGGGTGTGACGCAAGGAGAACGTCAGTGCCGAGTGTCATAGGGATCACAAATCCAAGAGCACTTAGCCTCTGTGCGTAACCAACAAGTTTGATCACGTGCTCACTTAATGAGCCACCTTCTGCCATCTTGCATTCCCACGACTGCTTCATTATCTCGTAATGTTCAGTCCTAGTTTGCTTCAGATACAGAGCGTTCAATTTTATCACCATGTCAAAAATGGTGAAGTTTCTCAAAACGATTCTGAAGCTGAGTATCCATGCATGTCAGCATCAAGCATTGTACTGCGGTGTGGTCATCCACTTTAGTGATATAGACGTTCTTATCGTCCTACTATGCATCCTCTATGGGAGTTGCTGGAAGAGATGCTATGCGAACATAGTCCTTTTTAAGCAACTTTGAGGACAAACCCAAATTGCGGAACCAGTCCGCATATTCGCCTCTATTTGCAGCAAGCATTTCTTTTTCAAGCATCGGTCCTAAGCTAAAAGCATTGTTGTTGCGGGCCATCTCTCTACAACGATATAAACAAATTGATTTAGACATGGTTCAAAATTAATTGCATTAATCTTAACAAGTTTAATCTAATGCTCCCACTAAAACCAATATATCTCAAAATTGATCTTAGGGTAATCAAGATCCGGATCAATACACCTTCCACCGGTGTAACACTCAGCCATGGAGGAGATCAATCCGGTAGGTCTAACTAAACCAATCATAATCGACTTATGACTCTTGTATTAGTCTTTCGACACTTGTGCTCGGAGCTCAGATCGGATAAGCTAGAACGTCAAGACATTCAAGCGCTATTGCTGTGGAGACAACTCAATCCACCCGCCTCTTTGTTACCTTTCTGTTGGTACTCGTGTGACACGACGCACTGCGGGTGGCGTTTATTACAGAAGATTGCACGGTTGGGAGAGCACGAACTTCTTGATATTTTAAGAGAGATCATCCTATTAAAATTACGACTAGTGCGCAATCAAAACAGGCAATGAAAAGGATTAACATCACAGGCAATTTAATGTGTGTGATATGGTATAGCCCTTTTCTTCAAGAAGCTCCAAGCACCATGCTTTTCTTTCTTCATCTTCTTTTGGCGGAGAGCATCACCTCCACGCACGACACCTCGTCAAGCACCATGACGTATGATCATCATCATGTACATACTACAACTATTGCTAGCATCTATTGTACTAAAAGAAAATTACATGAAGTTTGGCACGCAGGCCGGATAAATGACAATCATATGGCTCCAGCCATCATGCCGTACCATGACATGCAAGTCATGCAAATTTAACACGTACAAAGTATAATCATCTCATACAACTTTTATCATGACGAAGACTATACCACATCACATGTTCCTGCAAAAACAAGTTAGACGTTCTTCTACTCGTTCTTTGCATCTTTTACGTGGCTACTAGGGTTTTCAAGGCAAAACGTTTTGCTAGCTACGTAACCACATAAAGCACAATCTTCAAGTTGCTAGATTAACAATCGGGGCGTAACAACCATGAGACTACAATTTAATCTGATGACCCATACTGAACAATCGTCAATACACGTGATCCCCGTGCTAGATCAACAATTCTAACACGCCCCTTTTGTTACACAATTTCTCCACACCAAAAGCAAGACCCAAATCATCTTCGCGCGACCAGCATACTCAGGAGTAGCATAGAAGGACCCCGAGGGGCAAGATGTTTGTAACAAAATCAAGCAATACAGGAGGGATCAACTTGTGCAATTAGAGGGGAAACAACTAGAAGATTCAGTTTAGATCTATTATCAAAAACCGCACACAATGAAAATTTTGTGCAATGCCCGTTCATCACTATGAACTCTAGATCGAACCTGCATCTATTACTAGAACTAGCTCATGATACCGCTGTTGGGATTCGGAGTAGAAAACAAAAAAAAATCGGCATTACGAAACCAAGTCCTAAGATCAGATCTAGATAGATGCAAACACAGTTAGCGATCTTGTTACCTTAACAACCGTTCAAACGGTAGTTCTCTCGCAGCGGAAGAAGTTGATGGAGAGTTGAGGAAGATTGACGCGGTGCAATCCCTCGAACAGATCTGATCCGTGTGACTCCCCACAAACAGATCTACTCCACGGAAGAAGATGCAGAAGTCCCTCGAACAAAGATCGAACGCACGATCTCTCTACGGTTGATCCATACGTACGGTGTGGAAGATCCAGCAGGGCTCCGCCGTCCAGAGCTCGGCGTCTCCGGAGTAGAGAGGAGGGAGGAGTAGCACTTCGAGGTATGGTGGAGATTATATCTAAGAGAGAAGAGAGAGGGGCAGCCTTACGGAACAATTCTGTGTCATCTTGGGGCTGCCCCTTCACCTCTATTTATAGTGGGGAGGGAGGGGGCACCTTCTTGGGGAGGATGGCAGCCCATAGTGCGCCCCCATCTAGGGTTTTCCCTCCCTAGGGCCGGCCACAAGGGGGAGGAAGCTTCCTCCTAGGCGCCATCCCCTTTTGGGCCTCCTTGGTCCAAGTTCTCCCTCCCCACTTGGGCCTTCCAAGTGAGAGGGGGTCCATTGATATTAAATCTATTTTATTAATTCCAAAACAATTTGGGAATTCATAATAAATAAATATTAAACATATTTAGATCATCCCGGAACTTTTCCGGCCCTCTGGTTTTACCCGGTTTTTCTGAAAACTTTTTCCCGGTACTTTACCGGTGCCCCGAAACAATTCCGGTGTTATCTCCGATTAAATCTCAATCACTCCAAAACTTTTCCGGTGTGTTATACTCGTGCTCCTATCACTCTACTACTCAACAAATCTTCCACCCTTAAGTGTGTGACCCCATAGGTTCGGTAGAATACGGACATGAACCGGAAACTTATTTTCCCGCGGAACAATAACCGATAGCGGAGCCATGGACACCCATAACGGTTCCCGTACCTACACGAATATAAATTCGAGTGAACCACAAGCTTAACATGCCAGTCCTATTTGCTTCACGATACTATACAAAACCTGAGGTGAGATCTTTTAGGTGTCCGCATGATTAACCATTAACCATTATACCAAGTTATCCTCCTTCTTGTTTTGTTCCATTTTTCTCGTTTAGTATTCCGGTATCCCTTGTGATCAATTCACAGTGTCTGGCCAGACGATGTTGGATGCCGTAATACCGAGAGGGCCCAAAGAAGTATCTTTCCATCGTTAGAGGAGCAAATTCCCAACTCGAATCGTTAAATCCCTTGACACACTTTCAGGTATGAGTGATCAAAGCCGTTATTGCCACGCCTGTTACGGGTGGTGTTGGGACAGTGTAAAAACCCACCCTCCGGTATGAAGTTACGAAACATTCTTATGGTCATGGACACATGCATATTAACTTTAGATGATTTTACTTATAACATGGAAACGATGTAATCTCAAAGTAAATCATTGATACGTCCAAAACGTATCTATAATTTCTGCTTGCTCCATGCATGTTTTGTGTGATATTGCTATGATCTAGATACACTTTCATACACTTTTGATCATATTTGGACTAACCTATTAACTCAGTGCACCCGAGTGCCAGTTCCTGTTTTCTGCTGTTTTTCTATTTCAGTTTCCCCCCATTTAAAAAGTGCCAGAAAAATTCCGGGAAAAATACAGGAAAAATCAGCGTACATGAAGCTTCGAGAAGAGCCCGGGAGGGGCCAGAGGGGAGCCAGGGAGCCCATGCGGCCACCCGGCGCGGCCCCACCCCTGGCCGCGCCAGGGGGGCGCCTGGGGCCCCTGGTCCACCTCTGGCTGCCCCCCTTCGCCTATTTATTCTCCGTCACGGGAAACGTCTAGAAGAGGAACCCTATTCCGCAAACTCGCCTCTGTTCCGCCGCCGCCGCGCTTCCGAAGATCGGGAGCACCAGAAGACCTCTTCCCGGCACCCTGCCGGAGGGAGGATTGACCTCCGGGAGTCTCCTCTCCACCATGGATGCTCCCCGGATGTCTCGTGAGTAGTTTTCCTTGGACCATGGGTCTGTGATCAGTAGCTATGTGATGTTCTCCTCCCCTCTTTGATCTTCATTGGCTATACCTCGTGAGCTGCCCTAGATGATTGAGGCACCTTTGTAATATTTCTGTTGTTGCTATGCTGAGTTTGGAGGGATCTGATGGATTATGAGATTATGTTCAGATTGTGATAGAGTAATATATTTGGTTTTTATCTCTTATATTTTTGTTCCTAAGTAATTCTTGCATGTTCTCCGTTGCTGTTTATTGCTTTGGCCAAGTAGTAGGTAGTGACTCCAAGAGGGAACGTTGTGCTCGATTGTGGGTTCATGCCCCCCGATGACACGCTTGAGTGACAGAAACATGAGTCTAGGGGATGTTTTGTTGCAACAAGGGGGAAAACAACGGTGCTTGTAACCGCGGTTACAAGGATTGTTTACTTTACGCAAAGTACTTTTTAACGCAGTTGTCTGTTGCTTTGGGTTTACACTTTGGGTGGGGCTCGCAACTTAATACCAGCGAGATGTTCTGGATAGATATCTCAAGGTGGATGATTAGTAGTAGATGCAGATGGATTTCGGTCTACTTATTTTGGCGTACTGCCTGTGCTTTTGAGCCTCTTCCTTTCTTTCGTAGCATAGTTAGCATTGCGGTGCGTTCATAATCCTGTCAATTTCCCTTCTGTAATTTGTTTACCTCGCATGGCAGTTTTATCGTCTTTTGGGAGAGAGACGTCACTAGTGAACATCACGTATCCCGGTCCATATCCTCATTATTATTTCCAAGCTATATTTACTTTACTGCTTTTACTTGCTATCATTATCCCTTGCGTTTTATCCTTTGTGAACAACAAGACCGGAGAGATTGACAACCTCTCTGAACTTCGTTGGGAACAAAGTTATCTGTGTCTGTGTGCAGGTCCACGTCAGTTGCGCCGTTGAAATCTACTTATCATCTCTGGAGTCCTACTGGAGACAAACCTTGGTATCTTCACCGAGGGAAAACTGTTGCTGCACTACATCTCAAACCTTCCACTTGGGGTAACCAACGAAGGGCGAGAAGCCATCAAGCAAGTTTTCTGGCGCCGTTGCCGGGGACTCCGAGTGCTAAGATAGGGGAGTTGCACACTACCCTTTTACCTTTGTTTTTTAGTCTTGTTAGTTTACCCTTCAGTTTTTATCTCAGTGTCCTTTATGAAAAACCACAAAAATAGTTGCTACCTTTTGCCTTTGTTTTGCTTTGCCTATTTTTGCTATCCTCATCATGGGTGATGAACCACCCAAATATGGTAGGATGGACATGTTTCACTTGGATCGTCTTCGATCAATTTGTGCTCTCGCTAAAAACCCAACCGACTTGGTTGAGGGAAAATCATTGGATGAGCATGCTCATTATACGCGGCACCGCCTATCTCAGAAAGGGAAACACTTATGGGATCAAATACATGTTTCTTATTGCCATGCTAAACTTTTGTGCCACATTTATGATTTTACTTGTTGTTCTAATATAGATCATAAACACCTCCCTTTCCAATGTGAGTTTAATGAAAATGAGATCTTATCTTCTTATGCTAAAGGTGTTTATGATTACTTTGATGTTGAAAAGATTGAAGAGTTTGTTTCTTTTAAAGGTGCCTATGAGATTGCTTCCTTGATTGAAAAGTATCACGATACTATTTTCGAGTCTGGAAACTTTGCAGTTCTTGCTTATTGCTTCGAGAATTATACTTCCAATTCTTATATTGAGGATTTTAAAAATAAAATGTTTGCTGCCCAAGAAGAGGCCAATGATTGCTTTGAGGAGGAATCCCATGATTCCGAGGACTCACTTGAAATATCCCTTTCTGAAAATTTTGACACTTGCTTTGTTGATGGCCAAGATGCCACTATGGATGATGCTGACAAAAATGAACTCTCTATAGTTCCTTATGTTAAGCATGAAATTGTTGCTATTGCACCCACACTTGATTGTCCTATTATCCTTTTGAAATCTCCAACTCCGGAGAATTTTCCTCTTATCAAATCTCAATATGTTGGGTTGCATTTATCTTATGATCCTAAAAACCGTGTTGAAAATAATACACATGTGCTCGTAGGTCATGAACAATATGATTTATGTGATATTTATATTCTTGATGTTGTTCATGATACTACTGAAAATTATTTTGAGAGAGGAAAGTTTGGTTGTAGAAACTTCCATATTACTAAAACTACTCTCTTTATGTTGAAAGTTTTGAAGGTTTTCTTGTTCCACCTTCCTATGTTGGTTTCTTTGTGCTTCTTTGATTTATTTTATTACAAGATGACTATGCATAGGAAGTGGGTTCGGCTTAAATGTGTTTCATATTTGCTTCTTGAGGCTCTCTTTTGCTTCAAATCCTTATTCTTATGAGAGCACCTTTTAAAATCTTTATGCCTAGCTAATGGCTTTAAAGAAGCGCTTTCGGGAGGCAGCCCGCAACGAATTTAGGTGTTTTCTTTTTGCTTTTGTTGTGTCTTGATGATTGTTACTTCTGTATCAACATCATTGTATCTTTATTTTTCAGCTTTGTGCCAAGTTATAGCCTCTTACGGCAAGGGAAGTAAAAGTTGTGACATGCTGTCCAGAAAACAGATTCTGTCCTCGTGACCAGAAAAATTCCAGAAAAATCCCAGTTCATCTTTTTGAGCTGAACATTTTACACAGTATGCTCTATACAATTACAAAACTTCCGTATGTTCTGAGTTTTTTGATTTGAGTTGCAGAAGTGCCCCTAAAAAATTCTTTACTATCAGCTGTTCTGTTTTTCACAGATTCTGCCACGTTTTGTCTCTCCTTAATTTTGCAAACCTTAAGCTTACTTTTTATTTGCAAAAACTTTTTGGCACTCTTGAGAAACAGTAGCTCTTCAATAATATCTTTATATCCAGTGGGGAAAAATTATTTATTAAGGGTACTAACCTCTCTAATCAGTTTATGATGAGTTATGTATGAAGGGAGTTTTCAAGTGTGCGATGGAAGATGATGAAAGAAGATCCAGGAGTGTCAAGCGCTCAAGCTTGGGGATGCCCCATGCATCCCCAACAAATATTCAAGGAGACTCAAGCGTCTAATCTTGGGGATGCCCCCGTGCATCCCCTTCTCCATCAACAATCATCAGTTCGTCCTTCGTCTCACTATATTTTTATCACTTCATGCGTTATGTGCTATGCTTGGAGCGTCTCGCTCTTAGGTTTTGTTTTTAGTTTTCTTTAGCTTTGCTTGCTGTTCATAAAAAGTTAGATCCCTTCTTACTTTGTGTGGGAGAGAAACACGCTCCACCTTCAAAATTTAGAACACATCATAGGATTTTTCCTGCTTATCTTTTTGCTGTTGTGTGTTCTTTATCTTTTCATAGCTACTGCCATGTTTAGTCTTAGTTTAGTTTGTATTTAGCAAGAGCCTTGGCTTTTGTTTAGTTTGTTGCTGGACTCTTTTTAGTTTTCATGTTTATCTTGTTAAAGAGAGTTGGTTGTTGCACTGAGTTGTGTCTTGTTTTGAAAGTAGGTAATTGAGGTTGCTATTTAATTTTAGTAGTAACTTGCAATAGTTTTGAGGTATTGTTGTGAGTAATGTTTGAACTTTTGGTGTCAAGAGCTCTTGCCTATTAGTGA
The DNA here is from genome assembly GCA_950022295.1 of Bromus sterilis. Taxonomy (NCBI): domain Eukaryota; kingdom Viridiplantae; phylum Streptophyta; class Magnoliopsida; order Poales; family Poaceae; genus Bromus; species Bromus sterilis. Next base: position 38,331,343 of record OX465600.1, read on the forward strand.
TAGGTGTCGTATTTTGGGCAATCCGTGTGTATTTTCAAAACCTACAAAACTAGTTGAGAACTCTAGCTACTAGATGGATCACTACTCTTCTGAGGAGTCGAATATCAGAGAACACTCACGTACCATGAGTCGAGGATGCGCAAGGATAACCAAACCCCCATACACTCCTCCTCGGGGTACTTGTCTCTTTGTGAACATCCTTATTAGATTGAAAGTTACCGATAATAAGTGCAGGAGTTCTTCGGACTAATGTAAGTATTGAAAGTTGACACTTCCACCTTCCCATATTTTGCTAGCCTCTCCCGTGCCGTGCATTGCCTTCTTCTCACTCCGAGAGTTGGTGTCCACCTTCGCCGGTACATCCAAACCCTTGGCATGATACGCTCTGTCATCATAAGCCTCCTTATATCTTCCCTCAAACAGCCACCATACCTACCTATCAAGGCATTTCCATAGCCTTTCCGAGTTACATTGTCATGCAACTTCCACCTCTTCATGACTTGATTTTCATGTCATACATGTTCTTGCTACACTGTCAGCGACATACCTTGCATACATCATGATAGTTACATCTTCTTTATGTTTTGAGTACCTTGTAAAGTGTGAAAGATCTCCCTTACCTTCTTGTAAAATAGAGTGTTGCCCTTAAGTGAGGAAAAGATCCCAAAGTGGACACATTAAAAGATCCCAAAGAGGACAAATGAGAGTTAAATAGAAAGAGCCATTGAGGCCACAAAAAAATAAAAAATAATAAAAAAAAGAAACAAAAAGAGAGAAAGGGGCAACACTACTTTCCTTTTGAGAGATCCACACTAGTACTCCCTTTATATCCTTGTACTCCATAGAGATGATCTTTATGCATATAGCTATGTGGGGACCTTCACACTATAGAACTTGGCTTGCATATTCCAAGGATGAGCCTCCTCAAACGAGCTCTAGGTCTTCATGAGCGAGCAAGTTAGATGCACCCCCACTAGTTCCATTGGAGAGCTTCTTAGCACGTATGTGCATCCGTTGCATGGCAATCCCTACTCCTCACATTGTATCTATCATTTGGCATCCCTTGCCTATGATTGTCCTCATTGATGTGAGCCTTTCTCATCCTTTTTGTCTTCCTCCTCCACCGTACTTCTCTCTTTGCCATCTTAAGTGTCAACTCTCGTGCTTACGCTCATCCATTGCATGAGTGCTCAAAATATCGAAAAAGAGTGGATCAAATTGACTTGTCCCTGGCTAGTGGTCTGGGGACGAGTCAAGATAAGATTCCAGAAGAAGACCAAGTGTGAAACTTTAGTAGATTGAGTTCTCAACACAAAAATTACTTTTTCTCGTATTCCCTATCCCCCTTCTTGCACGCAAACACCATTTGGAGACATTCGAGTCACGGACAGCGAGAGCTCTTGCACCTATTGTTCTTTTGTTACTTGTTTCAATGATAATATAGACTCTTGCATGTTATGACTTGAATTGAATCTCTAACCTTGATTGCTTTACTTTTCAAAGTTATTTTTATGGTTGCTAGCATGTCACCACAGAAATTATGCTGTTATCACTTACCTACTCGAGGACAAGCAGGAATTAAGCTTGGGGATGTTGATACGTCCAAAACGTATCTATAATTTCTGCTTGCTCCATGCATGTTTTGTGTGATATTGCTATGATCTAGATACACTTTCATACACTTTTGATCATATTTGGACTAACCTATTAACTCAGTGCACCCCAATGCCAGTTCCTGTTTTCTATTGTTTTTCTATTTCAGTTTTCCCCCATATAAAAAGTGCCAGAAAAATTCCAGAAAAATACAGGAAAAATCAGCGTACAGGAAGCTTCGAGAAGAGCCCGGGAGGGGCCAGAGGGGAGCCAGGGGGGCCAGGCGGCCACCCGGCGCGGCCCCACCCCTGGCCGCGCCAGGGGGCGCCTGGGGCCCCTGGTCCACCTCTGGCTGCCCCCTTCGCCTATTTATTCTCCGTCACGGGAAAAGTCCAGAAGAGGAACCCTATTCCGCAAACTCGCCTCTGTTCCGCCGCCGCCGCGCTTCCGAAGATCGGGAGCACCAGAAGACCTCTTCCCGGCACCCTGCCGGAGGGAGGATTGACCTCCGGGAGTCTCCTCTCCACCATGGATGCTCCCCGGATGTCTTGTGAGTAGTTTTCCTTGGACCATGGGTCCGTGATCAGTAGCTATGTGATGTTCTCCTCCCCTCTTTGATCTTCATTGCTTATACCTCGTGAGCTGCCCTACATGATCGAGGCACCTTTGTAATATTTCTGCTGTTGCTATGCTGAGTTTGGAGGGATCTGATGGATTATGAGATTATGTTCAGATTGTGATAGAGTAATATATTTGGTTTTTATCTCTTATATTTTTGTTCCTAAGTAATTCTTGCATGTTCTCCGTTGCTGTTTATTGCTTTGGCCAAGTAGTAGGTAGTGACTCCAAGAGGGAACGTTGTGCTCGATTGTGGGTTCATGCCCCCCGATGACACGCTTGAGTGACAGAAACATGAGTCTAGGGGATGTGTTGTTGCCACAAGGGGGAAAACAACGGTGCTTGTAACCGCGGTTACAAGGATTGTTTACTTTACGCAAAGTTCTTTTTAATGCAGTTGTCTGTTGCTTTGGGTTTACACTTTGGGTGGGGCTCGCAACTTAATACCAGCGAGATGTTCTGGATAGATATCTCAAGGTGGATGATTAGTAGTAGATGCAGATGGATTTCGGTCTACTTATTTTGGCGTACTGCCTGTGCTTTTGAGCCTCTTCCTTTCTTTTGTAGCATAGTTAGCATTGCGGTGCGTTCATAATCCTGTCAATTGCCCTTCTGTAATTTGTTTACCTCGCATAGCTGTTTATCGTCTTTTGGGAGAGAGACGTCACTAGTGAACATCACGTATCCCGGTCCATATCCTCATTATTATTTCCAAGCTATATTTACTTTACTGCTTTTACTTGCTATCATTATCCCTTGCGTTTTATCCTTTGTGAACAACAAGACCGGAGAGATTGACAACCTCTCTGAACTTCGTTGGGAACAAAGTTATCTGTGTCTATGTGCAGGTCCACGTCAGTTGCGCCGCTGACACCTACTTATCATCTCTGGAGTCCTACAGGAGACAAACCTTGGTATCTTCACCGAGGGAAAACTGCTGCTGCACTACATCTCAAACCTTCCACTTGGGGTAACCAACGAAGGGCGAGAAGCCATCAATCATACAATTGGGTCGGTTCAGCACCCTTGTTCTGGCAACAATGTGCTCCCATGTGTTACCGGCATTTCCAATGCCCTATGAACAGGAACACGGGTTAGTCCTAGAGGCAGACTAAGAACACTTTGTGTTTATACTCTACACCTACATATGGGTTTTCCTCTGAAGCCAGTTAACATGCTACTTGGCAAACCTCTGCATAGGCCATTGCAGTTATAGCATAGACATATAAACATTAATAATGAACCTGAAATTATAATAACTAGATGATGCCCCGCACGTTGTTGTGGAACTTTTTTGCAAAATATTTCAGTGAAAATGTTTGATTAACTGAAGCATGTATATTTGAAATAATAAATTTTAAACTAATATATGAATTTAATATAAATATCATAATAAAAAAATATCATGCATGCATGTAGCATGTGGGTTTTTATTATGCATAGTGGCATATTGAGGTGGGTCTTTTTGAGGCATATTGAATAATGAGGTGGCATGCTTGCATGTTGAGAGAAATATGCTAGTGAAGAATGATGTGGCATGCATGATGAGGTGGAGTGTGTGCATGTTGAGAGAATTGGTAGTAGTGGGGAGCAACTTCTTAAGAATGTAAGATACAATTTATTATTGCCTCTAGGGCATAATTCCAACACATACCAACTCTTATTTGGTGGCATAGAATCGTTGATCAGTGGGTGGATCCCCTTAGTCCTTGGAAAACATCTTCTCAGGACTGAGTTCTTGAAGGGGACATACCACACATGTGTGTGCTAACGCACGGAATTACATCAATTGTACTAGGGGCATATCACCTGAAACCGCATCATAAATCAGCGAGTGCAAGCCTTGATGAGGCGTCGTAGTCGTCCAGCATGACATGATACTATTATGCGTACACATAATTCTCTTATTATATCAATTACCAATCCAATATTATAACGCCACTGTTTGAAGCATTTTATGACATGAAGTGCATGTCATTGTTACCGTGGAATGGTGTATGGGACTAAAGTCTATTTGACCTAACGTCATTAGAAACTTTAGACTGATTCATGAACAACTCAAGATAGGTCAGTCTAGACAAGAGAACTACGTTGATGCTAAATGAAAGGAGGTAACCTATGAGACTGCAGCTAATGCTTACCTTAGAGTTTCATTGTTACGCGGATGAAGATGTTTGGAATCAATGGCAAGCTAGCACCTTGATTCATAGGACTCTACAAGATTCTTTCAAGGAATGTCCAAGATTCTTACCAGCTAGAACTACAAGAAGCATGACCAGGAGGTCACGATATGTTCCATGTATCCCTATTGAGAAGTGTCAACCAGATATGGCGCATACACCCTTTAGGGACATAGTATCGCTGGATGAGATTCATTGGGAGGATGATCTCACATATGAGAAGAAGCATGTCAAGATTATAGAAACAATATAAAGAGTCACGCGCATAAAGACCATCAAGTTTTGTAAGGTAATGTGGAACCACCACACGAAAGAGGAGGCTACTATTGGAAACATGAGGAATACCTTTGAGTAAACCACTTGTGCCTATATACTAGCCAAACCAAATCTCGAGGGTGAGATTCAACTTAGGGGGTATTTTGTCACATTCGAAAAAAATTAAAATTAGGATGTGAACATATCATTCAAAATCTTACAATGATTTCAATGCATGACTGGATTTTGGGAATCGATTTGGCAATTTATAAAGCCTAATTGAATATAGAGACTTTTTAATTAGTCTATGTCGAGTCCATTTGCATAAGATGATTTTTTTAATATGCACTGGGGCATGAAACAATTTTCATATGATCTATAATAACGCTATTATTTTTGTTCATTTTTAGGATTTGAATTGACAATATTTAAACCTAATTACAATCCATAGTTCAAAATAAGAGAGAAAAAGGGGGGAAGGAGATGTTCACTGGGCCAACAATGTAGCATAGCGGCACAGTTCAATCGGCCACCTAACCCAATTTGGTCCACGACCCAACCACTTAGTTGAACTGGTGTGTAAGAGCATGTGGTAAGCCATGGCCGTGAGATCTTATGATCATCCAAGGGCTGGCAACATGCTTAAGGGATTGACTCGATGATAGGTGGGACCCACCCATCAGGTCATTGTTAACCTCCATCCAATTTACCTAGTGCCCAACGACGTGCCCGACCCCACACCCTCATAAAACCGAGACCCAATAGCCACCCTGATGTCGATGTTAAATAGCCTACGCCAAGCTTGTCATAAGCCCTTACATCGCACATCCTATCTACCGCCAGCCTGCTTGCAATCGACCTACTGTCGTTGCTCAATTTCGATGAGCCCAAGAAGCCCTCGTGTTGTTTCTTTTTCACACCTCACCTACACAGTCTAGTGTTTCATCTAGACACAGTACGCCTATCTAGATGGATCCTGAAGCAAGCCCACAACCACAATGGAGCACTCCCATCGCCGCATTAGTTATTCCGATGAGATAAACTTGCAATCGACACCGCCGTCAAGTCCAGTAGCGATAGCGTGTTCTATCTTGTGCGTCATACTGAACAATTGACATGAACCTAGGAGCACTACAACACCAACACCCGAAGCCCACGCCTGCCTGGGCAACTACAACGAGTAACTTCGGCCAATCTAGCGAACCCCGTCATCCGTGTATCGTTCAGTGTCGATATTATCGCTATAACCGTGCAGCACCATCGTTGTTGTTGTCTTTGATGACAAACTTCGGCCGGCCAAAACCCTAGGTCGACGTGGCCTCACGAGAGTCGTTCACCAACCTAGATGCGACGACCGGATATGACCGTTGTTACGGCTGAGACCGAGGCACCTGTCCCGACCATTGTTGTTAACTAAATTAAATTAAATACTACGAATTATGCACTTTTGCAAAAAAAACTCAAAATATAGTATCGTCCGTTCGTTGGCACTTGAACCAACGGATCATGAGAATGACTGAACCGAAGCGGACTGATCGGAAGGTCGAGTTGGCGCGAGCGAATTCCGAGGACATCACACAGGTCAGAGAGAGATATCCAAGACAACAATTTCACAGCACCATACGACACGATTAGACACAGAAAAAGAAATGTTCAACGGCCCTGCAGTATGAACCATGGAGATTATACGAACCCTAAAAATTAATCTTGCAACCTCAATAGTAAGCAATTTTTGGAGCTCCAGAAATTGCATTGCGTCTGATGAGCAATATCGTGGACGAACATCAATCAGTAATAATAGAAACAGAAAAAAGAAAGGAGCTGTTCTTCTTCTTCTTGAATTCAAGCTTACTACATAAACGGTGGGCCGACGCATGCATGCGTTGCTCGTCTCGTCCCTCATCGGATCGAGATCACATGTTGATCCCTTGCATCATGATCTTGAACTCGCCGAAGTCGACGCGGCCGTCGCTGTCGCGGTCGACGTTGCAGATCATCTCCCGGACGTTGGCCAGGCTGCTGGCCTCGGGCATGCCCAGCTTCTTGAGCACCTCCTGCAGCTCCGACGCGGAGATGAAGCCGTCGCCGTCGACGTCGAACACCTTGAAGGCCTCCCTCATCTCCTCCTCGTCCTCCCCGCCGGCGCCGCCCTCCTCGCCGTCGTCCGCCAGGGCGCCGAAGAGCGCGTCGCCGAGCGCGCGGTGGAGGCCCTCGAAGTCCTCGAAGCGAAGGCCGGAGGCGCCGGGCGGTACGTGCGCGCCCACGGTGGCGGCCAGGCTGGCGCGGTCCGCCTCCAGCCCGAGCGCGTCCAGCGCCTGCGCCAGCTCGTCCACCGTGATCTCGCCGTCGCCGTTGCGGTCGAACATGTCGAAGACGCGCCGCAGCCGCACCGCGTTGAGGCTGCCGTTGCGGAGCCGGAACGACGGCGACGGCGCGCCCTTGGACAGCGCCGCCGCCGCCCCGCCCTGGCCCTGGTGATGCTCGCCGGCCATTGCGCCCTTCGCCGGTTTGCTTGTTTATTTTCGGACGGTGTGGGGAGGACCGCGCCGAGACTCTCGCAAGCTTTATAGGGCCAGAGGAGGAGCGGAGGGTGTCCCCGGCGGAGGCGGAGGGCTTCCTTTTTCTCTGCCGGGAAATCCATCGCCTACCATACTATTTCCGTGGAAACCACGCATCGGAATCGATTCACGGTGGAGGACGTGCTGGATCCATGATCCGTCCCTTAATTTCCTTTACTTTCTTTGATTGAAGCAAACACCACGCGAGAGAGGAATCGTTCGAGTTAGGCAGACCGCTTTGGCATTGGCTCCGGCTGGCTTTCACGTCTAGGTTGTGTGAACTTCTTCTGGATCCGTGGAAGTTCACGAGGTCCCATACGGCCATATCCCACCGTGGCTTTCATGCTCTCGGCTATGCATTTCATGTCCTGTCTCAGCTGTGTTGGCCGGTGGCCCTGACGAGACGAGACGAGAAATGGCACCATGTGCGGATGCGCTCCCTCCATCTCGTCTTCACACACACGGAGCTGCACCGACTTCAATCCTTAAACCGCGTTTTTCTCGGTCCTAATCCCAATTTTAATGCTTACGGTTTTAAGGGACCTGGATTAAATCTGAGCATTTTTTGGGTCGACCTTTACACCCCCCCCCCTCCCAACCAAAAAACTCAAGCCCGGGCTTGGCCCAGCACGTTGCTCAAAAAATTGGTTGTGCTATCTGATTTAGAGGCTAAAATGATATTTTTCCGTTTCAAAATAATTGTCTTAATCTTAGTATAATTTTATATTAAAGGTAGTACAAAGTTGAGACAGTTGTTTTCAAATGAAGGGAATACTACATTACACCTAATTTCTTTAAATATATTAAAAACATGTTTGCTCATGCATCTAGCCGGGCAATGGGTAGAAAAGTGAGGCTCGAGCCCGGCCCAGACGCTGGCGTCATGGGCAAGGCCACCCATGCCCATGTTTAGCCCGAAGGCGTCCGCTATTTGTATGTGGCTGCAGAGCACCATGTGCACGTACAACACCACATCCGCTTTCGATCCTCCTCTGTGGTCCACCTCCGTCATGACGGCTACCCCTAGAGCAATATAGGTTAACCTATCAACGAAGCAAAAGCACGAATTGCCCGATGTTGATGGGGTTGAAAACAGACCCCATGAAAGTGACATCGGGATCGGATTTTGATCTTGTCTTGACTCGTGATGATCCTTGTTACACTAGAATGTTGAGTTTTCAATAAACTAAATGTTTTTGTCATTTGTCGACTGTGACGTTGAAGATTTAAATATTTTTAGGACATCTTCAAAGTGGATCCTTAAATTGCTTGTAACATCTGAACCACGTTGTTTGGAAGATGATTGTCATCCAATGCGGACCTGCACATGTTTGTGGACAGATTCTTGTGCCCGTTTTTCATAAATCGGACGCAAATGAGGGGGTTTTCGAGCGTCCGTACCGCTGTCACGTACGAGTGTCTTCTGGTTTCAGTCAAATCCTCTTTACGCGGAAAAAAATACTCTTCGAGTGCTGTGGTTGTCATGCATTCATGTCGTTCAGCCCACTCCAGAGAAGACACGACCATTCACTTGAGCCAAAGTGACACACCGGTCAAGAGTTTCGGTCTTTGCGCATGTTCAATGCCGAAGAGACGTGATGAGATGACTATTTGCTGCATTCATACCATGATCTTCGTTCGTCCACATGTCGACATTAAACAGGTGCAACAACCAAGAAACCTACTCCGACATTCACACTCGAATAGGTTGCCCACTCGGCCTAGTTTAAACCTAGGCATTTTCGGGCTTTAGAAATCCCGAATAAAAATTCAAGCCCGGGATGACCCGCAACCCAAAAAATGGTTGTGCTTTTGCTTTTAAAATAAAAATTACCTAATTTAAAGGCTAAATAATACTACATTATACCTATTTTCTTTAAATATCTCATAAAACATGTTTTTTCAAGCCCGTGTTTTGGGTTGGAAAGTGAGGCTCAAGCCCGGCCCAGAAGCCGGGCTTCGGGTCGGGCTTATCAGATGAAGCCAACCATGCCCAAGTTTAGCTTGGAGGCATATGCTATTTATATGTGGCCGTAGAGCACTATCTGCACCACACCATGTTCGGTTCCAATCCTCCTCCAAGCTCCACCTCCGCCATGACAACTGGCTCTAAAGCAATGTGGTGGAGTTGGGGAGGGACTCCCCTAGGCCGGCCGACCCCTTGGGGATATCCTCCTATATAAGGAGGCCTAGGGGGTGCAACAACCTTTTCCCAAAGCCTCGGGTTTGCCCCCTTTCCTAACCTTCACCTTGTTTCTCTAAATACCCCCGATCTAGATCGTTCCAGATCAGATACCGCTAGGCTTTTCTCTCTTTAGTTTTTTTATGGAGTTCTTGATCTGGACGGTGAATCTCTGGTGTACCTATATCTACTCTGGCATGTGTGAATAGCAGTGAAGGTATCATAATTTTGATCCTTGTTCGAGGTTATGTTCGAGGCGATGAAATCCTAGTGGCTGGAAGGTTGTCAATTTATGGTCGTCGGGATCTTCATCCACGGTCTTCCTCAATTCTCCTCTCTGCTACACTCTTTTGTTAAATATGATCCAAATCTTTGCTTGCATATTCATGTATGATCTTGAAATTCTTATTGGTAGGCAATTTTTTTAAATTTATACTATGTTCCCTAATAGTGACATCATGAGCGATTAATGAGTATATGCATGTTTCAATCTATATCATAAGGTTAAATGAGTAATCTTACATTTTTAAGAAGTTGGTCTCAATTCTTTCAATTTTCAAAGTGTCCACCTCAACATCTGCACTAAGCCACTACCTCTATTATCCTCACATGCACACATGATATCTCATTAAAGGTCCATCACAATATGCATGTGATAAGGTTTTCATTAATAGTTAATCTCATGCACAAATTCATCTCACCACACATGCCACCGCATCAAGGCTTAGTCATGCATGGGAAAAATTCATTGTATCATGTCATTTATATTAAATAAAAAATTCACAGTACACAATAATCAAATACAATATATAATAATATTTTTATTTTAGTCTATGTATTATTAATTCAATTATTTATGCTTCATACAATCAAAATATATTGCAATTGACTCCCGCAACAACGTGCGGGGTATCCTCTAGTTGCAAATTTTTTTGAGATTGGTATTAGATTGAATCTTGTACTACAAATTTAATTTTATGCTACTAATAGGTTGGATCTTCTATTTCTGACACCTCGCATGTTAAACTAGTAACTTGAAGTATTGTGTTCTTTGTGTTCGGTTTCTTATTCTAACAATTCTTCTGGTTCTTGTTGTCCTACTCGAAGAATTTAATCCTGCATGTTGAGGTCTTCATCTCTTTGCATCGGTGCATCTCGATGAGTTTTCATCCTTTCCTCGGGGCTTCATCGCACTCACGAACAGGTTAAGAGGTAAAGCTTAAGGGGGTCGGATCGATACAAGATCAATCAAATGGGGTTGCTCAAGGGTATGGGGTACAAAGTCCTTCCGAGTTTAAGCTCAGGGAAGTACATCGAGAGAAGTTTTAAGCGGATAGGCACATATTCGATGTCGATGACGGAAGATGGGAAAGGGGCCCCGATCATCAGACACAATCACCGAGTCTGATATCGGACGGAATATCACAAGGTCGATGACAAGAGTCAGGTTTCGGTCCTGTGGAACTGTGGGTTATGGGCCCACAGAAGGTAAGAAGGGTGGCGATATTCCATGCGAGCACGATGCAAGGTTTGTCAGAGAACAATTTGTCAACTATGTCGGCAACATCATCAGTGCCAAGGGCGAGGGACGAAGAGAACCATTTTCCTGCTCCTTAAGACGAGGCGGACCAATTGGCAAAGTTCTCGTCCATCGGTGGTCACCGAAAAGTCATCAACAATCGTAACTGGTTGTACAGACAAGGTAGCACACCAAAGTGTTTACATAAGCAGGGAATTTCACTGCTTAGATAAGATACATTACAAGAAAGGTTAAACAGACCAATGGAAAGGAAAATGTGGTGATACACAAGTATCAGGTGTATATCTTTCCGAAGGGAAAGCAGAGCACGATATACACGACCAAGTTGTACTGGCAAGGAGCCAAGGGAGGTTGTCGATGATAACACAAATCATCGAATGACAAGGATGGTATTACAAATGATGAATCCAATTGACACATGGAAGAAGCCATGTAAGATTATTCGGATAATAATCCACCAAAGGTCGGGTGGTTCGCAAAGAATCTGATGTGAGTATCGACACTCAACCAGAAGGAGAAATATTGCAAAGGCATCGGGTGATAGAAGCATCGAAATAATTTGATGCTTAAGTACAAGGGAATTATGACTTCCAGATCGGGAGGTGGATGTAACCATCCATACAGACTTATCGATGGCAGGGGATTGCAAGGCGATGAACACGTAGGTTCTCGGGAATTCATCGGAGAGTAATCGTCGAAATCTTTAGGTGGATCAGGCGATCATCGAGAATGCAGAGCTCTCCGGGAGGAAGGAGGTACGTGAACCTAAGTCAGAGTTATTAAAACTTTACCAGCAAGGATAAGAGATCAGAGTCCCAGAGCATAGGTACGGAGAAAAAGATCCTAATACCAAAGATATCACACGTGGTGATAACAATGTGGGCCCGTAAGCCAAACATTAAGTTAGCAAAGTAGTTTTGCAAAGTCTAGACTCAACTTCGACCGAGGAGTGATTAGGGGCTTCCTACAGTCAGTCGGCTCTGATACCAACTTGTGACGCCCCCAAAATCAGACCGTGTACAGTAATCATACACGCAAGGTACACGATCGAGATTAGGGACTCACGGTGAGATATCACAACACAACTCTACAAAAAATAATACAAGCTGTTTAATATAAGCCAGGGGCCACGAGGGCTCGAATACAACAGCTCGAGAGCACAAAGTCAGCGGAAGCAATAGTATCTGAGTACAGACACAAGAATACAAGGTTGCCTTAAGAAGGCTAGCACAAAAACAACACGATCGAAAAGGCGAGGCCTCCTGCCTGGGAACCTCCAAACTACTCCTGGTCAATGGGGAACTCGACGTCGTCGAAAGCATCGGGAATCTTCATGTTGCGGTGGTCGGCATCGGGGATCTCCTGCTCCTGGACTCCAACGTCGACTGCAGCGGCCGATCAGGCAAAACAGTAAAGGAAATAAAGCAGGTGAGTATCTAGTATACCCGCGAGTCTTACGTCCGCTACTAAGCATTATGCATTGTATCAACGGAAAGAAGAGGTTGTATATAGTGGACTGAAAGACAGAAATCCAGAGCAAGGGTAAGAAGCTAGGCCTAACGAAGACTAGCATCTTCCAACGATGTCTTGCGGCATGAGGTAAGAATCAGCCAACGGTTTATATAAAGCATAAGTAACAATGCAACAGAAGTTGCTGCAGCATTGTATAATAATAAGTTGTAATAATTAACAATGCCTCCGAGTTCACCTCCTCCACATCCCCGCGAGGAAGAAAACTCGGAACCATACAGTTTAATAATAATAGTTTGTAGTGGTAAGATCCAGCTTCAGCATAAAGCGTCATGTTACCGTGGACACGGCTATTCGAATAGATTAATCTTCCCTGCAGGGGTGCACTTGTGTTACGCTACACGCACGGATCTCCAGGGTGGAGGGAACCTTGTTAGGGAACGCTCCACCGAGGCTATCCGACACTTCATAGCCCATCTTTCAAACTCAACAGAGAGGCCATCCGCCGGTCTAAATCCTAAGTACGCCGGGCCTTGGACCCCAACCCGAACGTACTCCTGCACGGTGCGTGGCTGGCCGGTGAAGTTGAAGCAAATCCAAATAAGACACCACCGCGCGAGCAAATAAGACAACACCACTTCCCGGCGCAGGCCGCGGTACTATTGACGTCTGAAGAGTCCTCGGACGACACTATGAAGCAGAGGAGCCCATAACTCGTAATTCCCACGGGTAGGTAGTGCGTACATGGCATATAGCCAACTCAAGACATCCACTGAACCATTTAGAATTTTAATTACCTGCGTGACAACCGTTATCGTTGCCTCGACTTAACTGACCCGCGGACAACAACAGCAGCCAGGACCACCAGTACATCGGTGCCTGCCCCGTCGTCCCACCAAGTCACTGCGGTTACCAACAAGGTGAACCGTCTCCTTACCTTGTCTCGCGTGTGCTCCTGGAGGAGCTCGACTTTCGTGGTTTGGTAACTCTCGCGGCCAACGATCAGGGGCCAAGCACACCGGTACACTGGTCGTACCCTCCCCGTCGTCCCATCGCAATACCTCTCCCGGGCACCGTTGGGTCGCCCGACTTCTTACCTGAAGGACATCAGTTGGTTCGAGTCCCTACCATTAAGTGAAACCAGGAGGAATCACCCTCGATGGCACACTTAAAGAGGTTTGACAGAGACATCAGCGGAATGAACTAAAGAGGTAAACCTCGTATCATCCCGGTGATGCTACGCTACTGAGCCGACGAGAGTGAAATACGAGTCCATTCCACTCGTAAGTCAAACTCGAAGCAACTCAGCAGAGTCTCGCTGTTGTAGGTTCCCTAGGGCATCAGCATTGATCCGTACCTATTGCAGTTGTAATATATCGTTCCCGCGATCACTCCCAGAGTGATCACAACCCGCTATTCTAAACCTAACTAACAATGCGCAGGGTTTACTGCTGAATAATGCATAAGTAATAATAGGCAGCATAGGATTAAAGGAAGGTACATCAAGGGGCGACAAAAACAGGCTATGCAATTAAATAGGATTGTAATCGTAGCAGCAGCAGTAACAATGCCTAGTGCAAGAAATGTACGGAAAGATAGGCAATATCTGGGGAAGAGAATGGCTCTGCTTGCCTGGTAGCTCGACAGTAGCGGTACGGTCGTCGACGAAGTAGTCGTACTCAGCATCGGTGTAGTCGACGGCAGCAGCGCGGTCTACCGGAGATTAAGGGGGGAAAGAAACAATAAATACACAACAATAATAGCAATACAAATGCAAGACATAACAGATGAATTGTAAACGGGGTTCTAACGCAGTACGATGCACGATACTCGGAGCGGGAATTCATCCGGGGATGAAATACCGGCTCCGGGTTATTATCGGACAAGGTGTCCGGAGGGGGGGAGATATCATGCCGGAGGTGTCGTGGATATCCGACACATGTGTGGGTGGTGTATCCAGGTTAGTTGATATATTCCGAACAACTTTCGTATACAAAAGTTTTACATCCGGGCAACGTATACCGGTACCGGGAATTATCGACATACGGCCCGAAGGGGGGGAATGTCGATGTTCGGTACGTTAGAGGGGGATGGTAGACATACGGATAGCGTATTTGTATTTGTTATATTTTTTTGATCAATTTTCATGTATAAAGTTTTTGAATCTGAGTTACGGTTTAAAAGTTATTGAAATTCAAAGTTTTAAATCATTTAAATGATTTTCTGGAATTATTTTTATTATTAAAAATCCAACATTATCCACAGGCAGTTGACTGGTCAAACCTGACAGAGGGTCCCACCTGTCAGCCACATAGTTTTAACAAAATTATTTAATCTATTTATATGACAGTGGGGTCCCACATGTCATTCACAGTAACTTAACCAACCGTTTTTTCTAATTAAACAAAATGCCTGGACCCCACCTGTCAGTGACTTGTTAAGCTAATTAACCAACTTTAATTAAGTTTAATTAACTTAACTGAATCAAGGGCGTGGGACCCGCATGTAAGTGACTAGGGTTGCCCAGTCAGCACAGTTGACTGGTCAACCCAGTCAACTAGACCATGGGGTCCACAGGCAGTGACCCAGGGGGTGTCCCAGGTGTGCCACGTCAGGAGGCAACGGCGGCGAGTCGCCGGCGTGCTCCAGACGGCGGAAGGCTACGGGAGGGGCGCGGGATTTGCGTACCGGGCTCCATTAGGGGCGTGGCTAGGCTCAAACGAGCGAGGAGACGGCGCCGCGTTGATCTACGGCGGTAACGCAGGCTGGGAGGCACGGAGGCGAGTGCAAGCTCAAGGACGGCGGCGAGGTACTCCGGCGAGGTCTCCGTTCGCGCGATACCGAGCACCATTTGAGGTGCCACTTGTTGCAGTCGATGGGGAACTCCAAGCCGCGTCGTTCTGTGGTGATGCGGTGGAGAGAGACGGGCTATGGTGAGCTCGAGGTCGTCAATGGCGGGAGCAGGCATCGGGCTCCAATGGTAAGTTCCCAACGGTGGCGAAATCGAGCGGTCTAGCGGGCCAAATCGAACGAACGGGGCAGCAGGACCAGACGAAGCCAAAGGCGTGCGCTACGGGGGCTTGGGAGCACGGCTAGGACAACAATGGCGACGATCAAAGTAGTGCAAAGGGGAACGTGCAACTAGGGCTTATCGGGCGGCCGTGGCTAGTTGGCGACGGCTGTGGGGCTCACCGGGATCACGTAGAGGGTGGCAATGGGCTCGGGGAAGGCTTGGAGCTGCCGGAATTGCTCAGCGCGTCTGGCGGCCCGAGGAAGAAGACGACCGCGATTAGCTCGCCGTGGTGGCTCCGGGCTCGGCTCCTTCTGCTGGCAGACGAAGTCTTCGACGGCGAACGCACTGGACATCGTGGTTTGGTCGAGGGGAGAGGGTGGCCGCGCGAGCTCACGGGGGTGCGCCCATGGCGGTTTCTGACGAGGTGGGGAGCGACGATGGCGAGGGGGAGAGAGGATGAGCGGGGGGGGGGGGGGCGTCGATCTAGGGTTCCATGGGGGGGGGCTCGGGGCTCTTATCTGCGAGGGGGAGCAGGTGAGGGGAGGGGGGGGCATGGCCACAGTGGCCATGGTCATGGCGCACGGCGAGGTGGGGAAACAGGGGAGAGGGAAGAGAGAGAGGGGCTGGGCTTCGGCCCAGTGGGAAGGGGTGGGTTGGGCTCGCAGAGTGCGGTAGATAGGTTTCTTTAGTTTAATTTCCTTTTTCTTTTTTGTAATTTCTCTTTTGAATTTCTTTTGATGTCTTTTATATTTTAGAAAAATATGCCACTTGTACCATAATTAATACAACATCGTACCAGAGGGCTACAAAAAGTGTTGGGACTTTATAAAGTCACTAGATATTTATTTGGAATTTGCAAAAGGCAAATAGTGTTATTTTAGCACTGTTATTATTTGTTAGGAATTTTCCATAGTACTATAAATACCTATGACCACATTGGCATGGTCCAAAGACTATTTGGGACTTTATAAAAGTGGCTCCAAGATTTTTGGAAAAGATTTTATTGTCACAATATTTTTAATATTCATCAAAAGACATTTAGGGTTTGTTTGAATTTCAATTCAAATGGCTTGGACTTGTTTTCATAATTT
The DNA here is from genome assembly GCA_950022295.1 of Bromus sterilis. Classification (NCBI taxonomy): domain Eukaryota; kingdom Viridiplantae; phylum Streptophyta; class Magnoliopsida; order Poales; family Poaceae; genus Bromus; species Bromus sterilis. The sequence continues at coordinate 38,347,843 of OX465600.1, forward strand.
TTAGTTCATTTAAAAATTCCCACTTGTTTATTTTATTTCCATGGCAATTTAACAATTCCTAACTATTGTTTTTATTTTAAATATTATTCCTATACCATTTTAATAAAACCCTAAACACTTAAGGTGACCTACTGATTATTTGCAACTATTAAAAGTGGTTGCATAACTTAGGGTTTATTATAACTTTCATTTCCATTTTTAAATCAATAGAAATTTTGATAACCCAACATTGGTTCCATAATCATCATGGCCTTGGGATCATTCAAATGACTAGGGGGATTTGGCTTAACCATGATCAGGGTGATGGACATGCATCCACCATTCCTGGAGCAAACTTATAATCTGAAAATTTTATCAGGGTGAAAATCTGACAGAGCCATGATCAAGGTGATCATGGCTTGAGCATCAACAGTAATGAGCCTTAAACAGTGGAATCACTGTAGTGATTAGTGTTAGTGATTCCGAGGGTGTTACAATCGCGTTGCATTGACATCTCCCCTCAATTCTCGTAGAGTGAAGTCTGAAATAAACCTTAAGATTGTAGATACTGACGCAAATAAACCCTAACCTTTAAATCCCTGAAGTCTGTACCCTGACCTTTTCAATCCCGGTCTATTTTAACCTGGATATGTTTGGCAGACCGGGAAAAGCTTAATCCTATCCGGGAACTTACTTCATTCAGTTTTTTTCTGCGACTATGCTTCACTTATTATTGCGTGGGTCAACAGCAGATATATTTTTTACTCCTAAAAAAGCAGAATTTATTTCTTTGATATTTTCGGAAACCAACAGGTTACCTGCTCTTGCACATTCCCGAGAATCCCTAGAAAATTTTATACGATTTGAATTTAGAATCTGTAGAATAAACTGTGCTTGTTGTTTTAAGCAAATCTTTGAAGTTGGCCCTGTGGTAAGTGACCCGCACCTGACTTCTAGCGCCGCCCTGCCATTAGAGCGGAAGCGCTCAGGAGGAGCCCGATGCCGCGAGGGAGACGAATCGCTTGTCAATCCCACTGGTCGACATGGCCATACGACGAGGTGCACATGTCCATCCGACTCTCTGTTGAGGTTGTTAGTTGAGCAGGAGGAGTGCGCGTCGTCGGCCACGAACGCTGTCGGGCTTGGACGCGCCGAGTAGCTCGTCCAGGATGGCATCGACGGCTGAACCGATCCTGTCCCGCATGCTCATCAGGAGCTCGCCCATAGCGCCAGCGGCGGCCGCTAGATCCGACATACGAGTCCGCCTGCAGCGCGCTCTTGAGCTTGGTGAGAAGAATCACCTAGCAATCGGTGCCCATGTCGCCGAGCACGGTCCCCACCTGTTTTGGATCGGTTGGGAAGTAAACTTGTGAGGGAGAGATTGAGGAAGAAGATGCATATGACATGTGGACCCACGTAGTAAGTGACTGTAGAAATAAATCCCGGCAGGGATCATGCTTTTCTTATTACACCAAACAAGATTCTACGCATACAAGGTTAGGATTGACCAGGATCTGTAAATACGGGGTACAAATTTCAGGGATTTAAAGGTGAAGGTTTATTTGCGTCAATGGCTATAACATCAGTGTTTTTTCTAGACTTCACTCATTCTCGTATGTAATTAGTGGTTTAACCGAATGCCCATGTTTTTACAATCGGTGTACGACATGTAACACGCCGACAAATAATTTTCATGTAATGCGATATCAAAGAAGTCTAAACCCAACTAAAAAAAGTCCAAAACATGGAGATTTTTTTTTGGATCTCCTTTCTTTGCATCAAGTATATACTTACACTAGCAGCTGTAGTTTATCTTTTCTTGTATTGTCGAAAAAGTTTATCTTGGATACGCTTATTTGAGAAAGGTTGCAGCCTCTGTCGAGGAAGCGTTGGAATCGCAAACAGTCGCTCACACCCAAGTCTACAACTTTCTGTCCACTAAAGACGGGACTTTGGGCCGCACGCTCCTCATCAGGAGCCGCACGCCGTGCTCCGGCTCCACGGTGAGCCTGAGGACCGGCGAGTGCAGGTAGTCCGGCGACAGAGCCACCTCGAACCTTAAGAGCAGGAGCGATAGCAGCACCTTGAGCTCGGCCATGGCGAAGCTCTGCCCGAGGCAGGTTCGCGCCCCGGCGCCGAACGGCAGGTACGAGTGCAGCTGCGGCCGCGCCTCGAACCTCCCGGGGTCGAACTCCCGCGCGCCGGAGCCCCAGAGCTCGGCGTCCAGGTGCACCGTCGACACCGGCACGTAGATGTTGACGCCCCTTGGCACGCGCACGCCGCCGAGGCTGAGGTCCCGCAGCGCCTGCCGCGACACCACCGACCCCGCCGGGTACAGCCGCAGCGTCTCCTGGATCACCATCGTCAGCTGCGAATTAACAAGCAATCGATCGGACGCCATCAGATCAGTTCAGACACCATCGTCAGCTGCATGCGAGATCGTGTACGTAGTATACCTGTTTCATTTTCTGGAGCGACGACAAGTCCAGCGCGGCGCCGCCGGCGAGAGCCTCCATCGCCTCGTCCCTCACCCGGCGCTGCCATTCCGGGTGCAGAGCCAGGAGCATCATGCACCATGCCGCCGTCACGGCCGTGCTCTCGTACCCGGCGAAGTAAATGTTCTTACAGTTATCGACGACGAAGTCCTCGGCCGCCGCGACGCCGGACTCGGCCTGGCCGCTGCGGAGCATCGCGTTGAGCAGGTTGTTCCCGCCGTCCGCCTCGCCGCTCTCCCTCACGACGTCCAGTATGAGCCTTCGCACGCGCCGGTTGAGCCTCCAGGCCTCCCTGTTGCTCCTGGTGGGCAGGAACCTCAGCCCGGTCATCTCGGCGAGCAGGTTCGGCCTGGACACCGTCCTCTGCAGCTCCCTGATCATGGCGAAGATCCTCTTGCCCTTGATGTAGCTGCTCCCGAAGCACGCCCTGGAGATCACGTCCCCGGAGTAGGCCCTGAAGTCGTCGTCCACCTTGAGTTCCAACGCGTCGCCGTCGGTCCCGGCCACCCTGGCTTCCCACGACAACACCAGGGCGCTCGCCGAGTCCACCATGAGATCCACCATGCCCTAGGGAATGGAAGCCGTTGATCGATCAGACGATATTTACGTTTGTTCATCTTGCCGTCAAATCGTAGGGTAGGGGTGGTAGAGTAGCTAGAGTACCTTGACCTTGTCGGGGAAGAACTCGGGGGCGATGAGCTTCCTCTGGCTTGCCCAGGCGCCGCCGTTGGACTTGAGGATGCCGTCGCCGAAGAGCGGGTGGTGCGTGACCTTCATGTAGGAGCTTTTGCCGAGGTCGTCCGGTGAGACGCAGAGGCACAGGTCGCGGACCACGGCCGGGTCGGTCGCGTGCAGGAACACCATGTTGCCCACGGAATACATGAACACCGGGCCTGGCAAGGAAAAAAAATTAGGTGCATACCGGATGCAAACCTCCGCCCGTGTACATGAATTTTATCCAACAATGATCGTTCCAGGCTCAAGACATGCGCTGCTCGGCTCGTTTCTTGCGGCAAGTCTGTTGGCTGCACTATTGGCTCGGCTCAATCGATCCCCATTGCATCCTGCCGGTCCACGCCGCCGCCGCCGCCGGTGATGCGGCCTCTCTCTCCATGGCGTGGCGTCGTATGTGCCGATCTCGCGTCCCTCTGCAAATAGCTGAACCATACCTGCACTCTATGGCCGCTGCCTTTTTTCTCATCTGGATCGTTATCGTCTCCATCTTCGGCGGCGCTAGTAAGAAATAACACGATTCATCGCCTACCGCCCTACCCTTGTATCGTCAAAAAGGTCATCACCGTCGTGACCAGTTGTGCTTGATCACGCACCCCAAGGCCGTGCGCCATGGCCAAGGGATTACGGACTGTGCACCTCGGGACGGCTCAGGTGCGCGAGCGGAGGAGCCCAGTTCTTTTCCAGGAAAAAAAAGCAGAGTCGCGGCTTTCCTGCGTTCCTGGCTGGCTGAACGAGCCCAGCTGACGAGAACGCCTGAGACTAGCCATAGCTGGAGTAACTTCGACTAGTAACATCGCGTTGTTATTAGTCTATGTTACTATAAATATAGTGGGAAGTAACATAGATATGGTGTTATGCAACACTTCATTTATCATGTTGTAAATTTATATTGTATTGGTATGTATGATGTTACTCAAAGAGCAAGTAAGACTAGCCATAGTGGGAGTAACACAAGTAGTAACATAGGTGCCACATAAGCAAAAAAGATGATATGACAAGCAATTAAGACTAGCCATAGTGAGGAGTAACTACGACTAGTAACATAGTGTTGTTACTATTCTATGTTACTACTTCTATAGTGGAGAGTAACATAATAGTGGTGTCATGCAACACTTCATTTATTATGTTCTAGACTCATATTGTATTGGTATGTGTGATGTTACTCAAAGAGCAAGTAACTACCTAAGTTACCACATCCCTCTCTTTCCTCATTAACTACTTGCCACATCATCTATTTCGCATTGATAAATGTGATGTTACTAGTGATGTTACTCCCACTATGAGTAGTCTAATAAGAAAAGAAGCAAATGGAGTAACATACCATCACATATCGGTTTCCAATGCAAAATGAGTCTACAAATCAATTAATAAAGCTCTCTATGTTACTACTCATATGACACTACCCACTATAAGAGTGGTACCATAGACTAGTAACATACACATGTTACTAGTCTAAGTTACTCCCCACTATGAGCAGTCTAACTACAAGTTACCACATCCCTCTCTTTCCTCATTAACTACCTGCCACATCACCTATTTTGCATTGATAAATGTGATGTTACTACTGATGTTACTCCCACTATGGGTAGTCTGAGTCTTCCTCCAATGCAAAGGATCTAAGTGAGGTGCTAGAAGCATTAAATATGCTAAGCAACCATAGTCTCCAATGCATTGGTGTTTAGCTTGTTGCTGCTAAGCTTTCCTCATTTAATGGTTTAGTAAGTAAAGTCTTGCATGCATAAGCTAGTTTCCTTCATTTTTATTGTTTTGCCTAGGTCCCGTGACTAGCACCGTATCCTCCTGGGGTCACCAAACTCCTCTCTCTCCTCTTACTTAGGGTGCCACATAGAATATTTTGCCTTGTTGGCATGCTTAGCATCCATCCAAGATGGAGCATTGAGAGCAGCTGAGTGGAGGAAAGGGGGTCGTGATGCTATTTTGGACAGGTGGCGGCCTATCCCATCCGGTATGCACGGGCAGAGGTATGCAGCCCGTATGCACCAGATTTTTTTTCCAAAAAAACGGCACAACAAAAGTTATTTTTTAGTGATAAATACGTACTTCCTTTGTTCTTATTTACTATATTAGATTTGACTGAAGTCAACATTTATAAAGTTTAATCAAGTTTATAAAAAACAATAATAAACATTTATCATAAAAAATTATATGATGTGAAAGTCTCTTTGGTACTTCCTTTGTTCTTATTTACTATATTAGATTTGAATGAAGTCAACATTTATAAAGTTTAATCAAGTTTATAAAAAACAATAATAAACATTTATCATAAAAAAATTGTATGATGTGAAAGTCTCTTTGGAAAAGGAGGTGTACCCCCGGCCTCTGCATCAATCGATGCACACAACCATTTTATTAATTATGTAAAAGTACATTTAATAATAAAATTAATGGTATTGATTTATTAGTATATGTTAATATTTTTGTATATAAACTTTGTCAAATTTTACAAAGTTTGACATTGACCAAAGTTAATACGCGGAATAAATAAAAACAGAGAGAGTATATACACTCATTTTTATTAATGAAGTCATCACAGATATCTCGCTATCAACGTGAACATTTTCTCCCATGAAAAAAAATCGTTTTTTATGAAACATCAAAGCGTCAAACCTAAGGTTTAAAATCTGATGGATTAGAAATATGATTATCCTCCTCGTTCTCAAAAACAAAAGTTACTAAGTGCATCTCCAACGCGAACCCTTAAAGCTTCTACATCCATCTAGATTGAGCTGTTCGAAATAGTTTTGTCATCCAACGCGGCCCTCTATCCGTTAGCGGGCTGCTCCACCTATCCATTTTCTCGCAAATCTGATCCAAACCAAGGATGCCTTTGCGGGAGTCCGGACCGCAGAATCGTCCTGTCTCGACAACCTGATCCCACCCAAAAGCTCTTTGCGCCAGAAATATTCCCAGCACGCGAAGCGGTTACCGCACATCATGGAGATCCGTTGGCATTGGATGTCGGTCGAGGCGATCGATCACTGCGGCCAGCATTGATGCCCAACTAGCACTGACGCGACCCTTCACTAGTGGGACATACGGCTCACCGACCGAGAGCCTCCGTCTCCGCGCTTGCGCAATGCCGGAGAGACAAGACGGGACGACTAACCGGCCATCGCCTCGCGACATTAAACCAGCGTGGTGATCGAGAAAACCCACTCATGTGCTCCGCATTCAAACAGGTTCCTCTGCTCCTCTACCCGGTGTCGGCTATTTAAACGGACCCTCTCAGGACCGGGGAACACACCACACACAATCGTTCCCCTTTGTTCTTCCTCCACCTCCACCATGACTCTGAGCTCTATTCTTTAAGGGATAAAGGTCGGCTCACCTACCAAGCAACATCGATTACGGACAACAACTCTCCTCAAGAATCACGATGAAACGGTGGTCTGGTTGACCATTACGTGAGGCACCTCTCCTCATCAGACGAGCGGTGCATCGACTGACTAGGACATGCAAGAGTCTTGCTCCGATAGAGCGCGGTGACCAACTATGTCGGCCATCGCTTCATACTTCGGCATCACTCTGGAAAGGCCCACCCAGGATGGCCTATTGGGATGCCCTTCTCCTTGGGTTGTCATCACGCATCTTCATCACCGGTGACCCTAGAGATGAAGCAACTTGGTACATAAGACCTTTCTGCCGAGCCTTCTGTAACGTCTACCCCGAGCTTCTTCGCCGCTCGGCCACCGTCTATTCTGATGATCTGGAACAACAGGAATCGTCTAGTTTGAATGAAGGTCACGACCGTCATCGTCTATGCCGACAACCTGGAACGAGCGGACGTGGCTGCAAATCATGTAGCTTCTCACGACCGTCGTGGATGGTCACCGTTGTATTTTTAAATTAGGTTAAAGTCCCTTATAATGAAATCGTCCGGTTTGCATGAATTACGTTAGGTTTATGTAAATTATATCTGAATTTGAATGAAATGTATCCGAGTTTGTGATGTCGAACGGATGCGGATACGGTTGGATGATCGGCTCCTGCATTACTGTCTGTGGACCCGGTTTGGATCGATTCGCAGACGGATGCAGTGTCCATTTTAGGGGATAGCATTAGAGATTCCTAAGGCCAACACCAACGTATTGCATCAAACCATCTCAAAACCTTTGGATCATGCAGTCTGGAAAAGCCATCCAACGCATGCATCAAATTTTCGTTGGGAGTTTGAATTTTCAACCCAAAGATTTTCGTTGGGAGTTTGAATTTTCACAACCTAGAGGTAGGTTTGCAGGCTTTCGAACATTTGTCGTGTAGGCCTTCGGCACCTCCAGTCCTCCCAAAACCCTCTCTCTTGAGTTTAGCTCCTTCGTTGTCAGCATCGCATTCATGTCGGTTGAAAGCGGATGTGATCTTGCCACATGTCATTCGATTGTCGCGGCATTTACACTAGTGTGGTGGTCGAACCACTCTGACCCATCACTCGCGCCACGAGCACACGCTCTCTGCACCATGTTAATGCCGATTCAGAGCGGACATGATCGATCAAGACGACTTTCTGCCAACATCAAGAGGGTTGACCATCCATTCGCCTTCCCAGTATTCATACCATCACGGTGGACGAGAAACCAACTTCGTATAGACCCATTCAAGCCATCGCTCCGCCTACTCAATCACTCGCTATTTAATGAATGTAGGCCACAACACAAACCCTACCACATCTGAGCCACATCTCCCTCTATATGAGCCACCGGTGCATCACCCTTTCTTTTCATCCTTCTTCGACTGCCGCGAGCAATGGTGGGGACCCGTCGTGGATGATGGAAGAGTCATTCGTCATGGCATCACCACCTCTATCGGCTCCGTCCAGCTCGAGCACCGACCTCACTTCCATTGATATATTAGAATTCCTTTTCGAGCGTTGCTAATTCTTACGTAACAGATTTACGAAAAATTTACGTACTACTCTCATTGGTGAGGTTTTATCCTTGTTTTCTTCTAGGCAGTTATTCCTTGTTTTGATGCATAAGGTTGGATGATGGGCTCTTCTATATCACCGTTGTCGGTAAACACATCGCAGTTATTTGATGTGTTTGATGCACGGCTTTGAAGTTGCCCAACCAGCAAAACCACCATCAGATCGGCAGAGGACAGGACACGACGCGTCGATGATAGGCCGGCGGGCAGTACCGGGGAAGGCGATGGATCATTTGGGCATCCGGACAAAAGGAAGCGGCGAAAGGTACGTGCAAGTGTTGTGCGTGCCTCGCTTTCCGCAGGGCGCCATGACGACGACGGCAGCCGGAACGAAACGGAAAGAAACAAAGGTGGCGTGATTGTATTCTTCGCGCGTTAGGTATTGGTCATGGTATGGTATGGTATGGGATTGAATCCATCCAAGCAGCGCTTTACATCCTCATGGAACGGATTGCTATCCCTGTGCCATACAGACATGAAGCATATGCCTAACTAAGCTACAACACCCAGCAATCCCTACTCAATTATTGTTTCTTCTTTCGACCGTATTATCATTTCTGTGTAGGCACAAAGCGTACGCTAAGACCCCATCGTACACATAGTTTTTGTTGCGACGATTCGATCGATCGATCGATCGTCTCAATTATTGCCTTTTGCTATAGCTTTCTTTTTATAAGAAAAAAAAACATGCGTGCATGTACGCTGCTGTAAATTGAAACATGGCTGATCAGCCTGGCCGTGTGTGCGTGCAGTTGGTAATCCATGGCTGCAGTGCGCGTGTACGAGATCAATGGAGAGAAAGAGAGAGAGAGAGGGAGACGGATGTATCTTTTGCACGCACGTACCGTACTCCTTCCTCCACTTCTCGTAGAAGGGAAACACGGCGGGGCGGTAGTCGTGCACGATGTCGCGCCGGGACGACGACGGCGACGACGACGTCCGTTTGGCGGCGGCGGCGGCCTGCCTCATGTCGGCGAGGTTGCCGTAGGGGAAGGACGGCGGCGGCCCGCGGACCCCTTGCCTCCTCAGCGCGCGGCGGGCCCTCTCCGGCGCCAGCCAGAGGATCCGGCAGAGGTAGACCGCCAGGGCGCACGCGCCCACGCAGCACACGCTCGCCGCCGCCGCCGCCACCCCCATCGCCCTCCCCTCTCCTCAAGCTCTCTCTCTCTCTCTCTCTCTCTCTCTCTCTGTGTGCGCGCGCGCGCTGTGACGATGAACGTGGGTGTGCGATACGATGCGAGGGAATGAGAATCGTCGGGGGAAGAAGATATGATTGTATACGCCGGCGGCGGTGCGCGCGGCAGCTAGAGTCCAAGCCCGACCTTTGATCCGGGACCGGGAATATATAACGGTGCCGGTGCGGCGCCGGGGCTCCGACCGAGCGAGCCGTGGCAGGCAAAGGTCGCCGTCGCGTTTTTATTTCCATGCTGCTTCCATTCCTGGGTCGGGTGGGTCAGCTGGATCAGGGGACGAAGTACATGGGGTTGGGCACTTTGAAGACGCGGTCGCCGGCGCAGTCGCCCTGCAGGTCGCTCCACTGGTCGCCGACGTTGCCGCGGAGCCGGTACCCCTCCGCCGCCAGCCGCTTCCTCGCCGCCGACTTGAACACCACCGAGCTCTGCCCCCGGTACCCGGCGCTCCTGCATGCACATCGCACGGTCAGCATCCATCTAATCAGTCCGTACGTGCATGTAGAGTTGAGGACGGCAAGCAGATCCAGAGCTGTCGCGTCGCGGTTCGGGAGCTTCACGTCAGCTCGCTATCCAAGGATTCAGTGGAACATGGAATGTGCTAGGGCTACTGTGCTTCTGAAAGTTAAGTTAAGTTTAGTTGCTTCTGGAAAAATTATATCCTCCTCATCTTATTTTGTTTGTTCGTGCCACAGTACAAACGATGTGCTACGTCCATGGCCATGAGAGGGAGAAGCGAACAGCACGGTCCGCGTCAGTACGTACGTGCTACGTACTAGTACCACCGAATTAACGTGCTATTGATTTCCTTTTTTTGACATTTATGACACCCCCTTTATTCCTCAATCACAGTAGTGTCTCTTACAAGCAAGACATCAGATCATTCGGAGGGTTGCCTAACAAAACTCCGGAACTACTAAACTTAGCTCTACTAGCTAACTCATGATCGACCTCATTACTCTCCCTAAAACAATGATCAAAAAAGACATGCACCGAATCAAGACACATAAAATAACAATCTTCAATAATTGCAATGGCCGAGGAGGACGTAGAACGTGCTATTGATTGATCATAGTAGTGGGTAGTAATTTACCCCCTTCGTTCCAAATTAGATGACTTCCATTTGTTACACATGTGAACAAATAGAAGTCATCTAATTTGGAACGGAGGGAGTAGATTAGTAGGATACATATATTATTAATCTATATTCCTTTTTTTGCGAAGATAATCCATGTTACTATCTTCATGATGAGTAGTACTGACATATGTATAGTACTATTATATAATATTTTATTTTTTCGCAAAAATAAATATAAGATTATTACATTATAGTTTCATTTATTTTGGTATATGTGATGTTACAGTAACATATTATGTTATCTCTTTCTTTACTTATCTCACATAAATAAAATTATCTTAAGATGCGTGATGTTACTATCCAAATTATTTCCATTATGATCAGCATTATATAATTTCTAAATAAAACGATCACTAAGTATGCGCTTTTTATACCGAATGGTATATCTTGTTCTTTTCTATGTGGCCACACTTACATCTATGGGAATGATAGAGCGCGACTAGTCGTTAGGAAGGATGGCAAGTGCGAATGGGAAGGTGGCAATTCTCATATCCCGCAAAGAACAAAAACAACATATTCAACATGCATGTAGTAACTGAAAAATTAAACTCAATGAATTTTTATGCACGTGTACTAAATTTACCACCCACGTCTAACAGCAATCGAAATAGTTCATGTTTGCCATCTCTCCGAACGAACGTTCCCTCCTAGTTGGAGTCCTACATCTATATAGTGTGTTCATATCATTTTTTGTGGCGACTTAAATGGTTAAGCTATGGCAATCATTAGTTTCCTTACAAAAATTATTATTACTAAATCATATGGCAATTACTATAGTTGGTTCCTAACAAAAAAAATAGATATGATCTAGTAACCTTTATATGGGGTAAAATGCACGGGGATGAGTTGTGTCTCTCTATTTTGTTTTACAAGGTTAATCAGATTTTGCCAATACCATGGCTTTTTCTCAAAATTATGTATGCAAACAACATTTGCCATGATATAGGTACTAGTTTTGCCATGAAATGCATAGTTGTCGTGATAAGCAGGTTTTTTCTCCAGATTTGACATGTCCTAAAGAACTAAATTGATATGATATTTATACCAAAATGTAAGATGTTTTTTGGTTTTGCATAGAGCATACAAAATGTCTTGCATTTTCGTACGGAGGGACTATTATTTTTACAGAATAAATGTTCTTTAATTGCGAGGGCTAATTAGCTCTTTTATTCAATTTCATTTATTTCTCTCTGAATTAGCCATGCAACCAACATTTTCTATGATATAGGTAGTATATATGCCATAATATGTGCACTAGCCATGTCACAAGTATATTTTTTCTTCTCCACATTTGCCATTATCTACAGAGCTTATTTTATTCCTCATATTGTTTATTTTCAAAATAAAAATAGTCCTAAATTTTCCATGTAAACATTTTAAATTTATTTTTACCTCCTATGATGTTTTGTATAAACGAAAATTTTCCATGTGAACATTAAAAAAACTATTCTATATTTTTATCTAATTTTTGTTCAATCACAGGTGCAAACTTTTTTCCATGTTTGACATGATCTATGACGTGGACCATGACAAATTAATTTATGCATGTTTTTTCGTATCGCAGCATAGCATTTTTATTTTTGGACCATGGCAAATTTATGCAACATACCATAGTTAATTATTTGTGTACTCTATCATGGAAAATTTATTTTCGGACCAAAATATTTTTTGGACCATGGCAATTTATTGCACATAGCATGGCAATTTTATTGTACATACCATGAAAAAAATATTTAACATAACTGGTAAATTCTTTTGGACCATGGTGAATTTATTGGAGAAACCATGGTAAATTAATTTTACATACCATGGCAAATTATTTGAACATGCCATGGCAAATTTGTTTACATGATAATTTCATATTTTTTCATTATTATTTTCCATTATGTTATGAAAAACCTCTTTGGTAAAATCAACTATGTGATGACTAGAGTTTATTTTCAAAATTTACCATGCTCTAGAGAATCAATTCGCTATGTGACTATTTACAAATTTTCTAAATCTTGCCATCATTTCTAGAAAACATATTTTTTTTGTAGAATTGGTATGTGATCTTTAGAAACATTTCAAAATTTGCCATCTTTCTAGAGAAAAAATTTCTGTAAATCATCATGGTATAAAGAGGAATATATGTTTTTATTAAGCGAATGAATAGCATGCATGTTGACCTGCCACAATTTTTTTTTATCTCAACCAACCTGCATGCGTTCTCTTACCTCCTCCCACCTAGCTCCCTGCATGCACCCAATAAGCAACGGCTTTTCCTCTCTGGTAATTGATGCACAGCCCTAAGCCCCTAATACATATGGGGCCTAATAAATCTGGACGACATGGGGGGATGGCTTAGGGGCCTTTAAACCCAGACGAAGGGAGTACTATGTCACATCATCAAATTTACTTACTACTAGTTGGCATACATAATGTTAACTATGATACTTCTATTGCGAGAAGTCTTGATCAACGTCCTATTGATATATGTCTCTGTATCCAGATTCAGTGAAGTAAAAAATATGAGATCATCCGCCCGCCCATCATCGATCAAGACATAAGAAAATCTCGGTCAACTCGTTCCTGAATCTGGTGAAAGATAGACAGATAGTGTTCTATTCTCGAAGAAGAAAAAGGCAGTGTTTTCTTTTTCGAAGTTTATGGGCCGTGGGTGAGCAGTCTGGCTGGATCATTTTGTGTTTTCAGGCTAACTCGTGTCGTGTCGTACCTCAAGATGAGCCGGTCGTAGCCAGCGAAGCCGGCAGCGGCGAGGTTGGCGGCGGTGGACGCGCCGAGAGCCTCCTCGTCTCTCCCGGAGAGGAGAAACACCCTGAAGCCTCCGGCTTTGAGCGCCCAGAACAGCCTCACCATCGCCGGAATCCCCGGGCACACCCCTCTGCTCGCCCACGCCTTGAACGCCGCCGGATCGTACGCCCTGCTCCAACCAAACACCACAGCGCAACCAATCACTAGCTCAGTAGCAGTACATGCATGGTGTGCCAGGACACGTTGTGTGCGTCAAGATCGAGTACGCTACGCACCCGAACTGCTTGGCCTGGTAGAAGGGCAGGTTGGAGAGGCAGGTGTCGTCGACGTCGAGGACCCAGGCGTCGAGGCCGTCGGCGGCGGCGGGGGCCTGGCTGGCGTACGCGGCCATCTGGTCCGCCGCGCTGCTCACGTCCCGCCCGTACTGGCCCCAGGACATGTAGGCCCACACGTAGCCGACGCACGGCGCCGGCACCGCGCGCCAGTACTTGGCGTTGTTCGCCTCCACCATCACCCGCCAGCTCAGGCACCCGCCGGGGTTGTCGCCTCCCGGCGGCCAGAACCACGGCGCCCCATCGGCCACCTGGACCGCGGCGTGGATACCATTACCGACGAGCAGGGCCACTATCAGCCACCGCCGCAGGCCGAGAGCGGCCATTGCTGGAGCTGGAGCTACCACCTCTCCGAGGTACGTATGGGTCAAGGAAAGCAGCGGCTAACTTGTCGACCACACCATTTCGTCAATGAGCGTGGTGTGTGTGCGTGCATGGATTTTTATGGGCGCACGCACTGGGATTATTCCGTGCGTGCAATGCAACCTTTAGGCTTTAGCTTTTGGTGGACAATGCCCGGTGGAAGAGCTTGGCAGCATCGCGGTGGGCTAAAGCGCGGTCACCGGCGAGAGATGGCTTTAGCTCGGGTGCAGTGAACCCACCTCAGCGCCGTTCGCACGCACCGCCGCCGCCCCGGCCGCGCAACACGTGGACCCAATCAAGACTCTCCGGTCAATTACGCAGTACTTTCTGCAGCCAATCAAGTTGACAATTGGGACAAATCAAAGGAATTTTACTCCGGTGCTTCACTACGTACAGACAATGAGCACTTTGTGGTTCGTTTTCTGAATTCTGAATGGGCACTTTCGTGGTTTATGCATGCATGTAAATGTAGGATGTGTGATCCGCGTAAGCACACGAGGACAAGGCGCACGATACTGTCCGATCTTGACTGCGCCGGCGGGCACAGCCATGAAATGCTTGTCTGCACGCACGAGTCAAAATGTACTCTACCAGGCCGGAGTTTATTGGGAGGAAAGAAAGATTCGGTGGTTACTGGACGTGTTACCACTCAGCAAATTAAAGCGAGATCGAGGAACAGTAATTTGATGATCTACGCATGAACAGCGGCGGCCACTCGCACTGGGTCGCTAGCTAGTGATCACTCACCACGCAGCATCCGACAATTATATTATTAGTGGCATATAGACGGTAGTCGTAGTAGATGCTAATTCGCTCCCTATGATTTCCCTTAATCAATTAATTGTCTACGGCAATGCGCCTTTGCATGTTAGGAGCTGAATGTGCGTGCAATTTTTTCGTGTGGAAGCAAGCAAGCATGCCAACACTGGATATACTATGGTCAAGGAGTCAGCTAGTATAGTATAGCCAATCAACGTGCGCAATGCAAGTAGGGACGATCGATCGGAACATGGACGAACTGACCATGGTCCTAGCTATCTCACCATTAGTCTGTCCATTGGGATCCGAGTCAGAAAACGTGTGCAACACAATTGTCAGAACGAAAATTAGCAATACATGTATCGATACGAGTCTCATGTTCCTTTTTTCTGCATGACTGGGGCCTGCATGTGCTGCACAACTTTGACTTTTGATCTATTTTTTTACCCCGGCTTGTGGGTCTGCATGGGTTGGGCCACTTTGGCTTTGTGTGGTATTTTTACCACCACAACAAATATGAACGGGGTACATGCATGAGCATGTCGTGTGAACATGCAAGCATAGTTCACATGCTTGCTTTTGATTTGTCAGGACCGATTGTACTAGAAAGTCAAAATGAATAGCACGTAGTAACATGGTAACAACACATTAATGTCTACTAGATCCTAAATACGTAGTACGTAATATTTTGATAACCTAAACAATGCTTAATTTAGACTTTGTGCACATGTGTTGTAAACTTGTGATCCGTACCATCAAACGGATTTTCTAAAATCATCAATGGTTATCGGATTTGACAACTTACAGTGTTATCAACAACAAATAGCGTTTGCTTAACAACTTGATCAATCAAGCTATAAGTAGTAGTTGGTTGCATTGAACAAGACTACCGCGAGCGTCAGCACACATACAAAAGCAATATTTATGGACCCTCATTTTGCTCGTGAAATCTCTAGAAAAACTTAGAGTTTAATTTAGGGAACATGGTTAGTTGTTTATCAATTCTTTGTCCGTTCTATAAACTTTGCAAATATATTTAGTTCTTTGTCAGTTCTTTATGAATTTTTTATTAGTACTTTGTCGGTCCTGTAAGCTTTGTAAATATGTTTAGTTATTTGTCAGTTCTTTGCAAAAAAAATGTCAGTTCTACAATATAAGATTGATTCTGCCACCTGTTTCAATTAGAAGATTGATTCCGACGCCGATAATGTAATGAGCATACTCATCCTCCCATGCTTCTCGCCAACGCGCATTTATAGTCTGTAACTTGTTTTTACGTTATACCGTGATTAAAACGTTGGAAAGCAACGGTCGACAAAAGTGACCAGGAAAGTCTTCGGTGGGTCTAGATGCCTCAGCTTTTCCAGAGCAGTTACAGTTCAAAATACTAGATGCGTCCGGGCAGATTGATGAATACGGGCATCAAAAATAAAAAATACGTCCAAAAGTACAGTGTGGCCCCGTTGTGCCGGACCAGTTGTGCCTCGACATCTGCCCGTGGCAGATGCCGTCGCGGGCAGATGAAGATTTTCCCGATCGATCGGTCGGTGTTGAAAAGGAACAACACTGTTGATGCCTTGAGACGGAGGGAAGGTTGTGAGAGATGGCATAGCACACTAGCTAGTTCAGGAAACGTTAGCAGTGTCATCACCTCTTCTTCTTGGGATTTTATTGGACAATGCACCAATGTTGAAGAAGCCAAACTTCGAGCCTGCCTCGTCGGGTTTTATGTCGGTATGTATTACTCTTCATAAATCTATTATTGTAAAGGTTGATTGTGCTTTTGTGGGCTTCTTATCCGCAAATGAAAAATCCAGACAGGTCTCCTCTCGTTGATGTGAAGGAGGCGTTGCGTATCTCTAGGCTGCTCCAAGATTTTAAGATCACTAAAATTAATAGCCGTGCTAATGGAGTAGTTCATAAGATTGCACAATAAAGGTTTGATAGTAGGTCCGATTGTGTTTTGCTTAATAATTTTCACCCTGCAATATGTTTGCTGTATTGAATTAATACTCCTACATGGGTATTTTTCAAAATAAAAGGAAACGTTAGTAGTGGTGTGACAAAAAAAAATACATTGATCGTGTGAGGGCAACACATCAGTAGTGACAATGCTAGATAAGAGCACACCATCAATAATGTATATATCAGCAGCATGACAATTTAGAGATGCCACTAATATATCTTTTGGACTAGTGGCGCCGTTGCATGAGCTTAGGTAGGCCACTAGAGTATATTTTCCAGTGAAAAGGAAAATTCGGCAAATCATTGTCGTGGCATGCAGCAAGATGGTCAAACATATATAAAATGTTCGCTCTCTCAATTTGGTTCTTCAATTAAAAACGGTATGCACCTTCAAGAAAAAACTAATTGGTTCATCATCAACAAACGACTATACCGTCTTAAGCAACGTCCAATCATGCATTATCGACTTCACATGAACGGAGCTTGTTTTTAGATGATGTCATTGTGTCATCCTCTTCAAGTTGTTGCATGCGATGTTCCTTAGAGTGATTAGCATAACTTGTCGAACAGGTAGATCCCCCTCCCAGGAACTCCTTCCATCCCTCCTTGTTGAAGGCATTGCGTTTGTTCGTGTTCGTTTTCTAAGAAGCAACATTGTATCTCCCTGCTCCAAAGTGTAGTCTAGCAAGGCTTTCACTCGAGCTGGTAGTGATGAAAGCTATCTTCTTAGGTAATTTCTGAGATGTTGCCATGGAAGAAAACCAAAAGAGAACTCATATGAGACTACCACACGTGATGGACACATAAAAAAAAGAAAAATAACTTTAAGCAACTTATGATCATGTGTTTGTTGATAAGATTTGTCTTTGTCAAACGGGTCACCAATGGCAGACCATGTAGATATTGCTTGACGGTAGGATGTTGAGGAAGTAGCCAGCCTCATCATCGTTGAGCCTGATTATTTGGGCAAATAAGGTATAATCAAATGGGTCATCCCTGTCATCATTGATAAAGAGCATGTTCATCTTAGGCATTGTGTTTTGAAGGAAAAAAAATTCATTTATCCCCCGGATAAATTGTTTTGGGTAATGAACTGGTGTTATCCTTCGCATTCCATGCAGGTCCCTGTCAGTACCTTCTTAGTTTAACGTTGTATGTGCCCCCAAGATCCTCAAAAGCACACCATCTCCTCTTAATTGAACTGCAATTCTAAATTGCATGAAATAATATGTGCAACAAAAACAAACAAAAGACACATCTTCTATTGCTAAATAGCTATAACTCACTACCAGAAAATTTTAGACATGCAACCATGCCCCATAAGCAAGACATGCATGCAAGTCATAAATTATATGATTTTTTATTACTCTAAGCATGTTGCAATACCCCATCTTTAATTCATGCATGTAAGTCATACATTATTATTTTACAATATATTTTGTGTTGACAATATATGTGTTTTGTAATCGCAACATGTATATGTAATTCACCATTTATTTATTTTATTACAAATGATATTATTTTATGATTTTTTACATCCTTTGTATATTTTTTAGATTAAATTTGCTTATCATTTTTTTTGACATTTTTATGCATTTTTAGCAAAGTTTCCGCAGCAACCTGCGTGGCATCATCTAGTTAGATAAATGATAAAGGCACTAAAAGTGAAGAACACATGATTATAAGTGTATGCAAAAAACTGATAGTTACCATCAAACTTAAGAACCCCTCTACGAGAGAGACATTAAACAATGGTCTACTCAAAAGGCTTATTATGCACTTAGACATGCATACTTGGCATGCCATATCCTGTTAGAGAGGATTCAATCCAATTCACTAGCAACTTAAGAAATTGATAGCACTAGTAATTTACATGACCAATACCTACCATCCAATCACAACTACTTTCTCCGTTACGATGTATAGGGATTTTTTGAGATTGCACCACGACCAAGGAAAATTTGTACTGGCAAGGATCGATCATGACCAAGGCCAATTTCTACTGAACGGTCTTTTAATTAATTATCGTATTAAGTATATGCATGCTAATCGACCCTGCATTGGTCAATGCATTTTCATACCACTAATTAGAAATGCACATGGAGCGCAATGACCAGTTAGAAAATTGTGGTCGTGTGGACCATTGTTATTTTGAAAAAAAAATACTTGTGGCATGGCTAGTGTTTGGTGCATTATTACTGTGGATTGCGTATAAGCATCTCTCGCCCAGTGTTAGCTAAAATAATTCACATTTTTTTTACATGAACAGGGTACCCATTTCAGATGAATAGATGATTATCCGTGTAGCTAATGCTACGAAACGACCGAAGTAATGTATTATGGTACTTATTTGGGCTGTATGATGTGGTTTTTCTTAAGATCACTTGATAATTGCATATGTGTTGCAACAAATAGAGTATCCCTTGATTTATTTACCATATTAATGTGATTGTGTGAATAAATGTTTATAAATCTTATTCGTGATTTATCTATAAAAATATTTTTGAATTTTTAAATAATTTTCTAGCATACTGAAAAATCGTATATTTATCTAATAAGTTAACAAAAATGAAGCAATTAATACGAAGGTTAAACAAAGGATGGGTAGAATGCATTCTGTTGGCAAGAAAATGAATACTATTCTTTCTAAAAAGGTTTTCTTAAAAACCATGCATTTTTGTACCACAGTTTAAAATTGTATTATTATGATCATAAAGAAAAGTAAGTTAGCAGGCCTAGTTCGGTTGGTAATCCTGATCTGGTACCACTTAATAATGGGCCGACCCACAAACTACGCGCAGGCCAAGGCAGGCCTACATATTATATGTATGTGCTGCTAGGCCGAGATAGATTGTCTCAAAATAAAAAATAAATCTAGGCTGCGCAAGCAAGGCGGAAGCCATGACACGCGAGAACGAGGCCATCGCGCAAAAAGCGGCGGCGCGAGCTCTATGTATGGCGGGATACGTGCGCGATCCCACAATTGTCGCCGCAGCCGCTGCTGCCTTGGCCGCAGGCTCGTCTGCTGCTGTCAAGAGCGGCACTGGATCATCCCAGCGCCCGCGTACATCCGCGACCATGCCAGTGGCGTCGAGCTTGTCGACCACACCGCATGACACGTCGCCGGAGGTCGTCGAGCTTGTCAAGAGCGGCACTGGATCATCCCATATTCAAAAGAAGAAGCTTGAAATCGAAGAGAAGCAAGTGAAGCTTGCCGTGATGACGAAGCAAATGGAGATTATGAAGGTGGACTTAACCACCATATCTCCAAGGAAGCGGGCATGGTTCGAGAAGGTGCAAAATGAAATGCTTGCTTCAGATGATTGATTGGGGACGCCAAAGGGATTGGCGTAGGCTTTTTTTTGTTCTAGCGCTGGCATGTGCACTGAGCTTTGAATTCATGGCGCGAACTGTGTATTTTTTTATTGCCAGCGCGCGCCCTGGCATTGCGCGCCCCGGCATGGCGCGCTGCCATTGCCGCTGGCATGAATAAAAAATGCCGCTTTTGTTGACGCAGACAAAATGCGTCTTCGCATTGGCCGACGCGTCAAAAAAGTCACTGACAAGCGCAGACAAGTGTCCAAGGGCCGACGCAAACGGACTAAATCCGGACAAATCGGGTGTCCGTTTGTGTCGGCGCGTTAGAATTGCCCTAAGCAGCAACATTGAAGCTCCCTGCTTCAAAGTGTAGTCCAACAAGGCTTTCGCTCGAGCCGGTAGTGATGAAAGCTATCTTCTTAGGTAATTTCTGAGATGTCGCCATGGAAGAAAAACCAAAAGAGTACTCATATGAGACTATAACACGTGATGGACACATAAAAGAAAAAATAATAAATAACTTTAAGCAACTTATGATCATGTGTTTGTCATAAATTATATGTAGCTTGACGGTAGGATGTCAGAGGAAGTGGCCAGTACTCATAAGCAACTTTAAGCAACGCATGCAAGTCATAAATTATACTATAATTTTTTATTACTCTAAGCATGTTGCAATACTACATCTTTAATTCATGCATGTAAGTCATACATTATTATTTTTTACAATATATTTTGTGTTGACAATATATGTGTCCTGTAATTGTAACATATATATGTAATTCACCATTTAATTTTTTGTTACAAATGATATTCTTTTATGATTTTTTACATACTTTCTATATTTTTTTGATTACATTTGCTTCTCACTTATTTTAGACATTTTTTTACATTTTTATGCATTTTTTAGCAAAGTTCCCGCAACAACGCGCAAGACATCATCTAGTTAGATAAATGATAAAGGCACTAAAAGTGAAGAACAAATGATTATAAGGTATGCAAAACATTGATAGTTACCATCGAACTTAAGAACCCCTCTACCAGAGAGACATTTCACAATGGCCTACTCAAAAGGCTTATTATGCACTTAGACGTACATGCATACTTGTCATGCCATATCTGTTAGAGAGGATTCAATCTAATCCACTAGCAACTTAAGAAATTTATAGCACTAGTAATTTACCTGACCAATACCTACCATCCAATCACAACTACTTTCTCCATTACGATGTATAGGGCTTATTAGAAATTGTACCGTGACCAAGGCAAATTTGTACCGGCAAGGATCAATCATGACCAAGGCCAATTTCTACTGAACAATCTTTTAATTAATTATTGTATTAAGTATATGCCTGCTAATAGACCATGCATTGGTCAATGCATTTTCATACCACTAATTAGAAATGCACATGGAGCGCAATGACGAGTTAGAAAATTGTGGTCGTGTGGACCATTATTATTTTGAAAAAATACTTGTGGCATGGCTAGTTTGTGGTGCGTTATTACTGTGGATTACGTATAAGCATCTCTCGACCAGTGTTAGCTAAACAAATTCACATGTTTTTACATGAACAGGGTACCCACTTCAGATGAATAGATGATTTTCCGTGTAGCTAATGTTACCAAACGACCAAAATAATGTATTATGGTACTTATTTGGGCTCTATGATGTAGCTTTTCTTAAGATCACTTGATAATTGCATATATGTGTTGCAACAAATACATTATCCCTTGATTTATTTACCATATTAATACGATTGTGTGAATAAATGTTTATAAATCTTATTCGTGATTTATCTATAAAAAATATTTTTGGATTTTTTAATAATTTTCTAGCATACTGAAATATCATATATCTATTATATACTAAAAGCAAAATACGAATGAAAATAGAAAGAATTGCTAGAAAATCCCACGTTAATCAGAAACATCTGACCGTTTATTTGATGGTTCAGAAATCCACAACCATTAGATCTGCAAACATCCCAAAAGTTTTAAAAAATTACCCACCTCTGCCATTATTAAGTGTATAAAAACCTTTCATGTTACCTTTCACGTCTCATCTCCAACTAGCATTTTTTTCCTTAAAAAAGAAGCCTTTTTTTCTATAAAAATAATCCCTAAACAATTTTGTGCTGCCTCTCTCACGATCTCACCTCGCACCCTCCTAGAGCCGCCACAAACGCGCTTGCCGCCGTATCCCAAGTCTTCTCTAGGATCTCAATTAGTTTTCTTGTTGCACCTTCATGGAATTGTGCATGGTCGCCCTTCTATTTTTCTCACGGTCTGCTCATGCATCTCACCATCTGCTCATGCAGCCCAAGATTGTCACGTCCATGCGGATGATCGATGGACGGGTCCATGCAAGTGCAGTCTCCTCCCGTGGATGACCAGGATACTTAACTTCTTCCTGATGATCTGACTCTGATCCTTACGAGCATGATGAGATTGTATCCATGGAAACGCGACTGAAGGAGATTCAAAGATGGATTAATTATCTAAGGATATGGGCTTATCGATGGCAGTGTAGAGCCGATAAGAAGGTACTAGCTGGACTGTGGAGCTTCCACCCCACCATCGCTTTGTCCTCTCCTTCTGAAACACCATCCCTGTTGAGTCCTTGGTTTTCCTCAAACATACAATATTTAGACTAAGGGCACGCATCTCATCGTTCAAGGTTACTACTCCTACTTAGACGTAGTCATGTTAGATAGTTCATATTTAAGCATGCAAGATTGTAAACAAAGATGGCAAGTGATATCCACAATTCATACTTTAGCATCAATTTAATTGAGTACTCAGTTCCTGCTAGCACACAAGCCGCACATTCAGAACTTATTTATTGGACATCGACACCTTGAGAGGGACAATATGGGATGCTTGGGAGAAATATTTAACCTCTTTAAGGTCTTAAATTGATAATTATCATTATTAATATATTCTACTACAAGACACTTTTTTAGGATCAGAGGGAGTAATATATTTTTAGTGGAGAATAAATTACATTAGTTATACGGGAGATTCCAGGCCCATGGTTATCACACCTCAAGATTTTGTCCGTACATTGTAACATAATGATTCAGCTGAGGTTATCATCATGTTCGGCAACATCATGCATCCTTTATCCAACCCTGGGTTTTTAATACCTGATTTTTTTTCCATCCATGCTCTCCTATTCAAAGTTTCAGTACGTTTACATCTCACCTGAGTCCACACAAACATTTTTTTTTCTGATCAAACAAATTGAATGCCCGAGAAAAAATGGGCAACTTTGCTTCTTTTTTAGTGTCATGCATGCTAAAATAACTAGCCAACTCATTTACAATACACATGGGAAAATATTCGCAGGCAGGCCAAGGTACACGATGCTTATTGTTCCTAGAGAATTCTGCTACATTATTTCTTATTTGGTGTTATATTTTTTTCTTCAATGATGACATGACCAATAAGAGGAGCTACTGATATATTGTCCAAATTGGCAAGCAATTGAAGATATACAGATGGTACATTAAAGAAGACTCAACATCTGCACATATAAAAAGTATGTTCAGTTTGCTCTGCTTCGTGTGTTTCAGTAGTTTCTAGGTATATACTATATTGTTCTAGAGTAATTTTTGAACTACAAATATATGTAGCACCTTCATTTTCTTAAATGAAGCAACTGTTCCAACATGAAGATATATGGAGGAATCTCAATCCACACAGTTTGTAAGTTGATAAAGTGGCTTTTATTAAGGATATGTTTTAAATAAATCATTTCACAAAACGTCAAACAACTTTGACCAACTTGGATTAAGGATAGTGCTGGAGAATTACAATTATGGAGTATTATTAAGATGCACATATCTCAATTTTGTGTCCTTATGCTACTACTCACTATATGCAAATGCTATATCTATTTTGTAAATAACTGATGATTATGACAACAAGATTAGGTACATATAACTTTTTGCTAAGAAAAAACAAAACATCATTCCCAATTGTTGACTAATTGGAGAATGAAGGTCATTTCCATGCAAGTTTTTACTCAAGCACGAAAAAAATATTTGATTTGTTCTACTTAGGATAAACAGTGGTTGTCATTGATGTTGTTTCTACTTTAAAATGTGCCACACTCTTATACTTCTCTTTGAGTTCCATCCACAACGATTAGACATTCAACTCTTATGCTATGGAATCACAGTCATAAGCAGATTATCATTTAGTTATTACTTTCATTGAATGTGTAGATATTTTTAATAGGAATATACTTATTGCTTAAAAATAGTGCAAGGGACACGATAATATGTTTTACTTAGTCGAATTTGGATTTTCATGCCCTTCATTTTCTTTATATACACGACCTTTGGTTGAAACTTCCACCGAGATTCGAGAATTCTTTATTCGTCACAAAATATTAGTTCCTACTGTTCTACACATATATATTATTTTTATCATAAATTCCAATTCAGAACATTATTCTTGCTCTTGATATTATAATAGTTCACCATTTTAGCCCTCTAGCACACTACAATAATAATAAATTTGACGGGGTGAAAATAAACTGCCATTCTTACTACTTACGCCTACATATGCATATGCATAATGCCAGTTTTGAGTGAGTGGAACCAATCTGTTTTTGTTCTTCTCTCCAGACAGCTTATATGTTTTTACAAGACTATTATCTTCCATTGTAATTCATCTTATATTTACATGGAAATATCCACTTTCACATACTGTTATTATAGTATGAAAAAATAGGTGCATTATTCAATCATTTTCAACACACTAAATATGACGCCCTCGCATTTGCGAGGGCTCCTCTACTAGTTTATCTAATAAGTTAACAAAAAATGAAGCAATTAATACGAAGGTTAAACAAAGGATGAGTAGAATGCATTATGTTGGCAAGAAAATGAACACTATTATTTCTAAAAAGTCAATATTATTTACCCTTTTCTTAAAAAACTATGCATTTTTGTACCACAGTTTAAAGTTGTATCATTATGATCATAAAGAAAAATAAATTAGCAGGCCTAGTTCGGTCAGTAATCCTGATCTGGTACCACTTAATAATGGGCCAACCCACAAACTATCCGCAGGCCAAGGCAGGCTACATATTATATAGGTGTGTGCTGCTGCTAGGCCGAGAGTGTCTCAAAATAATAATAAAAAAAAGCTAGGCCGAGCGGCAACCCATATTCTCTGGACAATACTTTTTTTAGGGGATTCTCTGGACAATACTTACTAGAGTTTTCTTTCACCCACCAACTAGAGTGTGTCATTGTTCTGAGAAAAATAAATAGAGTTTCATCTCAAAAGAAAATCTTAGAAAAAAAAATAGAGTTTAAACCAAGAAAAAAGTATAGTTATGTATTGGTCACCCCGTGCATCGCTACGGTATGCGATTGCTCCGTGGGCGACGGCATACGACGTGATGGCCTCAATTCGGCAACGTGTCTGCGTGCACGCATCCACACCATGAGTTGTCGGTCCATTCGTATTAACACGAGAGGTGGATCCTTTGACCCCTTGTTCCTTCTCCCCTTCATTTTTCAAAAGAAATTATCATGGAGAGCTTAATGATGTAAGGTTAATAACATAAAGCATAACAAGCGAATGTTAGTTTAGAAGGATGACAAGCACGAACAGTTTCTTTCATGACAATAAGTTTAATTTGCGAGTGTGGACTATGTGTCTACTTTCAAGGTTTGAGCCAAGGAGATCCTCTTTCTCCTTTGCATTTTCACCTAGTAGGTGGTGTGGTGATGGGATGCACTATCGGCGGTTCTACTTCATCTTCAACCTCGTTCGGAATCAACTGGCTCAAGCAAGTTTTTCAGGCACATCATGATCTGCAGAACCGAAAATCACCAGCATGCTACAACATGCGACCCAATCCTACTGCAGGGGTTGCCAATATCGAATCCTGAACATATGGTGGTACTGCTGCTGCTGTACCACAGTCTGTGTACACATTCCAACAAGGCAAAGTATAGTAGAGGGAGGCGGCATTGAAACGGTGTCGCCGGCCCAAGCAAGGTCCACTCGTTGCTGGCACCCCCTCCCTAGTGCACTCCATCCAGTCCAGTGTACAGCAGTGTCCAAGTCCAACAGCAAATGCAGAGCGCAGAGCCTACGCAACCGCCCGCCGATCGATAGTCAACTCTCTCGACCGCCTACAACGCTCGATACCTGCAATTTCCAGCTCACGCATCACGCACCGAAAGCCAGTCCCGTTTCTTCATACAGAAGCAAGCAAAAGACAACGGTGAGCCCAGGCTAACTAACCGGATACAGACGAAACAAATGCACCCAACTTAATGTCTCTTGCCTGCACAAACAGTATCAGGATACCCCATTTCAGCGGCCCATGCTGCTGCTGGCTAGGCCAGGACTTGTGTATTATACAGAGAAAATCAGACTGTGCAAGATGACAAGTAGATTGTTTATATTCTGTTTTCTAGAGACGAGTTGCTGTCAATTCAGGATGGAGGTCAGGTCTCTCTCTTGGCTATGCGGTTCCTTGCAAGCATGCTTTTGGCCGCATTGCCATCACCCGAATACGACAGGGGAAAACCTGCTACTGCTAATCTATATATGAATGGGGATTATACTGCCTGCGTCGTACGTGTTACTGTTGACCACATTTCCAGGTTGCAGTGTGCACTAGCGCCAACAGAATACGATAGAAGAACCTGTTAAATCAGTCAGGACTATTATATATGTGTATGATCCTTCCTGTGTTGTCTTACTGCTGACCACATTTTGAGGTTCCAACAGCGTGCCAAAGCCTGCAGATTCTTGGTTTGTAGCTGCTTGTGTGTTGTGGTTTCATTCTTGGGACACTAAAAAAACTGAAGAGAGGTCCAAGATGATCCTGTGATCTGAACCTAATACCCCCCACATTGGCCCAGTAAAAGATAAACAAACCAAACCAAACAAAACAAAGCAAAGTACTAGATGCAAAGCTAACGATCTGAGTAGCACAGTATCCTTAAATTACTATGCTCCCTAAGTTTAAAGCTTCCACAGTCAATTAAGGTTGCAATTTGGGATTTTAGCTGCCGATTTTGACTGGGTCATCGCTGCGTTGTTGTCACCCCGTAGAAGCCTATCTGGGCACGTGTGCCTTTTTATGCCCCTGGTACGTGGCGGCGTGGCGCTGCCGGCGTGCGGTAGATCTGGGAAAGGGACCACTGAGGCGGCAGTCGATGGTTCTGGCAGCGGCGCGTTTGCCACCAAGGGCATCTGCGCGTCTTGCTTGATGGGGAGGAGTCGTCCCTGTCGCCACTCGCTCTGCCTTGCATCGTCTTCCTCCCTCCAATTTCAATCAGTTTCATTGTTCGTTCGTCTTTATTTCTCATGTTTTTTTTTCTTTTGATTCGGTTGCTTTGGTTGATGTTTTGGATGCCGTCTGCGCTATCTTCTTTTGACCTCCAATGCCCCGATAGATAGTATCGTGTTGCAGCCGAGAAGGGCACTGTTGGTCTCGAGCCATGGGGGCGGTGCTATCATGGACTGATGGGCGGAAGAGCGGTAGGAGTTATAGGCGGATACTCTACAGTATGGAGACGATGTCCGGAGTCCATCGAGTAGGTCGCTACCCTGACGCTGGCTACCGCTTCCGCCCTCTACTCCGAGCTCGCCTAAGAAGACGCCAACAAATCGTTATCACCACCACTCGCTGCCTCCCAACCTAGACCAGACTGTCAATGTGGCTTCAACATCAACTTGCACGGACATCCGCTATCGCTGGTGAAGAAATTAGGCAAACTTCCATGCCCCCAGTGGCCCAGTCCCCAAAATTTAAGGAACAAGATGACTTGATGATGCTTTGCCATTGGTCTATGGCGCTATTGTCTCTTGCAGATGGAGATGACTGCAGCGCTGGTAGTGAATCACATGATTTTTGTGTCCAACTTTGGTCTCTCCCTCACCGACCTCAAGCAAGTGAGCCTCAAACACCTTGTATTCCTATTCATTAGTTGAATGAAATCCTTTTTGCAGATTTAAATTGGTTAGTACCCAACTTGACATTATAGTTCTTGTGTGAAAAACGTTGCTGCAGAGACATATGGTCGGACTAGGGGTGGAAAGGATGAGCTAAAGAACATGAATTAATCCACATATTCAGGTTTCAGTGATGCTATTTTGAATGACTGCACTTGGTTCATGTTTAACGGATTTTTCTCGTTTGTGTTGAAAATAGGTGCTCCACCTTCATAACATGCTTGCTTAACACATTAGCTCGAGTGTGTTAATTATATGTTGCACGAACTTGAATTAGATACATATCAGCTGATTATCATTCATTTAACATTTATCTATTATGATTACTTTGTCTTTAATAAACCTAAATTTATACTATTTAACCTGAAGCAATGATGGTTAGCTTTGGAGATATTTCATAACAACATGATGTGTCTCTTCTCCTATAAATGATTTTGAAGCTGCTTGGGACCAAATCTTATTGTTTAGTGGTTTTGCAAATATATCATCACTTTCGTTCATTCCCAATATCTTAAATGCTAATGTAGTATTCATCGATGGAGTATAATTTTTTTCCCATTGAACACTAGTTGAATCAGAAAATTATTTTAGAAGAGTGAACAAAATATGTAGGTTTCCATGATTTATGTGTACGTTGCTCGTGAATCTAATCTGGCCCAGATTCCAGAAATTTTAGGATGGATGCTAAGCTTATCCTTTGTTATTTCCTTACTTCCTCTAAATAATTTTAGTACCATTGGTGATCCTGTTTATGTCTTGAACTCATGCATTTACATTTCCAGAATAAGCTAATGAATGCATTATCTGAGGTTAGATGGCAACCATTTTAATCTTGTATTTTGCTTCATAAGAAACCTTACTTATATTCTTTTATTGCATCATTTCAATGGCTCAAGTACTTTCCTCTTCGAGCTCGGTTCATCTATGCCTTCCTTTGATAGGAAGTTTAGAAATCATCCTCATGTTCCCTTGGTGGTCCTACCTATTATAGGTGATCAAACGATCTCATGCCTTGAACTACATTTTTTATTTATGCAACTTTAGGCGACATAATTTTCTTTATCTAAGCTTTGAGTGCTCATCTTCCCATATATGTAAGTATTAGACAACCACGATTACAGAGAAATACCGCAGTTGTTTTTCTATAAGCTTATGTATTGTATTTTAGTATACTTAGCATTATATTCACTCCACATTTTTAGTGGAATGCCATCTCCATTTAAAAAAAGAAGCTACCCACACAATCATGTTAATCAAGCTATGGGATTTTAATTAATGTATTCTAACTCCATGTGTTATTCATCATTGATCTCATCTCAAACCAAATAGAGTAAACTTATATGGCAACAAAGGAAGTCATCATTTTGAAATATTTGGAGAACACAGGCGATCTACGTTCAGCTCTGAGGATACAAATAAAGTAGCTAGCAATGTTCTCCGAGGATCACCTCTGGCACACAAAGAAACATACTCCTAGATACATGCCCACCTTAATTTCTGTGTGTCCATGAGACAACTATTATCATTTTGTTATAAAATCTGTGAGTCATGTATTGCATCAGCACTCAATGTATTATGCGTGTTCTTCAAAGCGGTTTTAAGATTAGGATTTCAACTGATTGAGCATTATTGTGTGTAATTATTTGTATATTGAATATAATGCTTTGTATTTATTTCTCACATCCACTTAGGTATAGCATGGGAGATATTATACACGCACAAAAAACCATTTCTATTACCTTGCAAAACTGTCTTTATTAAAATGTGTGTGTGTGTGGAGGGGGGGGGGGGGTGTGGTCTGTCTAATGTCATGTCCTGGTTTGGGGGCTGGTGTGTTATTGGTTGGGCTATTCAACGCTGATTTTTGTGCGTTCGAAAAAGAAATGGCGCGGCAAAGCGCGCACCTACGCTTCTAGTTACTCTACAATTGGCCTCTTGATTATATATACGCCTGGCTGCAAAAGATTATATATACGCCAGGTGCATGTGCAAGTTTTGCATTTCTTCATCAATAGTACGTTTAAAAAATAAGAACCAGGTATTGCAGGCTTTGCCTGCAGTTATTTTGAGTAATAAATTCAGGTGCGAACTATTTCCTTCCGTGATTGTTCAAAAAAACAAAAACAAAAAAAACGTATGGACGTTGGTTTCAAGTCA
This sequence comes from Bromus sterilis, assembly GCA_950022295.1. Classification (NCBI taxonomy): domain Eukaryota; kingdom Viridiplantae; phylum Streptophyta; class Magnoliopsida; order Poales; family Poaceae; genus Bromus; species Bromus sterilis. The sequence goes on from OX465600.1 coordinate 38,377,958, forward strand.
AGTCCCAACTTGCAGAAATAAACTGTTCCTAATCACTCACTGTTGCCAAGATGTACAGATTACAGTTCCCTTACACTATTTTTTTCCTTTATGCGCCAAACAGTTGTCTTGCACTAAACTACAGTACAAAAAAATACTCCTAGTAGTTAGGACTCCAACCTCTTTCTATAAATTTTTTGACGGAATCAAACAAACTTTAATGCAAACAAAATCCTATAAAATTGAAGTGGACATGACATTGCAATCCTATGTTTTTTCTGTTTCTATGATTTTCCCTTAACTTCTCGCTGAAGAAGCATGCGCAAGCGCTAACACACTGTGAGCTAGCACCACGGGTTTCCTCCTCTAGGAGCCTTTGAAGAGTTCGTTTTAGAGAGGATGCATGCATGGCACTACATTCTTTTGTTCGTTCGGTCCCATCAATTAGTCAATGACGGCCATATGAAATGCGGAAATGGACATCTCCCAATCATGCACCGAATGGATACAGCTTAATTTCGTCAGGTAGTTTTCCTCACACGTAGGGACGAATTTTAAAAGCGACAGCGACGAACGGTGGAAAGGATGGAGCCTTTAGACCTTGGGTCCAAGCAATTTCACTTTCAGGGCTTGGAATTATCGTGGCTAGACTTGTGTCATTTAGTACTAGCCAGACACGTTGACCATACTCTATCAGGCAAATGTAAAAGAAAAACAAACAGACAACCACTTCACCAGATGGCAACAAGGGCATGTGATGGTCTCCCACACCGATCCAAATATTGGACTTTTACCGTTCTCGCTTTTTCTAACAAAATGATACTCCCTCCGTTTCTAGATATAGGGGCGTCTAGTTTTCAAAAAAAAATCTAAAATATATGACGTATTGTGTTACAACACTTGTTTGGATAAATTTTAAGTTTTTTTATCATGTTTTTCTATTTTTTGCAAGCCCTTCTATTTGCTCACATCAATTACCTATGGATAATCCCTTTTAAATCTTGTGTAATTTTTCCTTCACGTGTGTTTTTTACTTTCCGTGCCAAAAACTATACGCTCTATATTTAGGAACGAGGGAGTAATAACAAATCCAACTACCGGCTGACTAAATGAACTTTCTTTGATCCATAATAAGTATTGTTCATTTAGTATAAAATTCATAGGCGAGCTGAAAAATCTGCCTCCCTCTCCCGAGCCGCTCCCGTGAGCGCGCTCGGGGGCAACCCTAGCCGCCACCTACCTACCTCTCCTCCTGGCCTCTCTCCCCCGCCGCCACCGCGAGGCGCCGCCGGGCAAAGCCCGGCCGGTGTTGGTGGCGGCAGGGCGCTTCTCCCCTCGGCGCGCGGCGGTGGCGCTGCGTTCGGAGGCGCCGGCTGCGGCTGGGCTCAGCGGCGCGAGTGGGGTTCGGCGGCGCGGAGCGGGGGGTGTGTCGGGCGTCGGGGCGCGGCCAGGCGGCGGCATGGCGGCGGCCGTCCCTCGTCGGCTGGCGTGGCGGCGGCGGCCGTTTCCCCCTTCTGCTGGCAGGACGACGGCCAGGCCGGTGGCGGCCATCGGCTCCCCTGCTGGTGGGGCGGCGACCTTGCGGCGCCGCTGTGGCGGCCGGCTCCCTGCCTCGCGTGGCGGCAGCCACGTGGTGGGATGTGTGGGATGTGCCCGGTCAGATCCAATCGGATCCGGCGCCGATGGCTGTCCTACGGCACGGGCTGCGTGATCTGCGGCACAGGCTAGTCGGTTCCAGGTACTCCGGTGGATGGAATACGGCGGGCAGCACGGTGGTTGGTGGTGGTGGTGCATGCTCGACGAGGCGGCTACGGATCTTGGCGCGGTCATCAGATCTGGCGGCGGTGGCCTTGCCGGTCTGGCTTGTTGGGCGATGCGGGCTGAGGGCAGGCCCCGCGGGGGTTGCGGCAGCTTAGGTTGGAGGCGGCGCATGTGGCGCAGGGTGGTGGCGACGGTCAGCCTTCTTCTGGATCTGGCCGACGGTGCGCGGGGCTGGGCGGACGCCGCCGCACGCGCCTCGGTGATGGGTCAGATCTAGGGTCCGTGCTCGGGCGGGCCAGTTCGGAGCCCGGGGCGGATCGGAGCTTCTGCTTCGGGTAGGCGCGGCTGGGCATGGCTCGGGAGGTGCCCTCGGGCGTTGGTCGTGCTCGCCTCGCAGGTACGGTGCTTGCAGGTGGCGGCCGTGGTAGCGGTTCGTCAGATCGCAGATCGGCAACGATGACCTCGGACTTGGCATCGCGAGAGCTCGCTCGGTCGAGTGGCATGGGTCGGCTCTCCGGTGGCCGTTGGCAGTCCAGGAGTTGCCTCCCCCCAATTCGCTGGAATTGGATGGGGACGCAGGCGTGGGGGCTTCTGATGATGGAGGCGCCCACCCAGACTCTGGGGCTGAGGCCGGGCGGAGAGGTGATGTTGAGTCGTCGCTCTTCCCACCGGGGTCGAGGACGCGGAGACGAGACCGACTGAAGCTATGTGGCGGCATGGATACTGGGGCGGCGGCCCCAAAAGGTGGTCCACATGGTTGCTTTCCGGCAGGCACCATTGTGGTGGTGGTGGCTCTCCCCTGGATTGTGCGGGCAACAGGTGGTGGAACGGGGGTAGCCCGGGCATGCCTCCTCGGGGGCGGTGTCCTGGTCCAGATCTGGGGCTAGCCTCCGCGTAACCCTCTAGCAACATCGGTGGCACAGACGAGTTGCCGAGCGAAAGCTCTGCGCCATGACGCCGACGGTGGCGACATCCGTGGGTGCCGCACTCTTCTTGAAGACATCGTCGTGGATCTGCTCTCCGTGTCAAGGCTCCAGGTGAATACCTCTGTCCGGCTGGACTCGACAGCGGCGACGCTCTGCGCCGTTTTCCCTCTTGAGGGCGTTGCCGTGAAGCTTAGGTGTGCTAGGGTGTTGCGTGTTTATGTTTAGCTCTCGTGTTGCTTATTTATTTTAGGACCAGCTTTGTAAGAGGGCTACCTCGCCATCCTGTATCGATCGGCCGTGTACCTTGGTTCTTTCCTTTATCTATAAAGGGGGGTGAAAGCCTGCTTTCTGGCTAGTATAAAATTTATAAAATGAGCGACATTTATTATGGATTAGAGAGAGTGTCATTTAACGGTCGAAGGATCAAGGAGGTTTAGGAATCAAAAATCTTAAGGTTAAATCCAGGTGTTTACTTAGTAAATGGTTTTACAGATTCTCAGTTGAAGATGAGGGTGTGTGGGTTTAGATATCGCCTAACAAATATTTGTATTCCAAGACTTCTGCACAAGTAACGACACAACTGATTGATTTACCTTTTTGGAAAGGGTTGATGAAGACTAAAGTCACCTTCTTTAATAGGTACAAATTCATTCTTAGGAACGGTAATACTATCAGATTTTTGAAAGATACATGGCTAGGGAACTCGCCTCTGACCATTCAAGATCCGAACCTTTATAATATTTTGCAAAGAAAAAAAATGCTTTTGTAAGCACAATTTTATCATCTATTCCCTTAAATATTCAGTTCAGGCATTCTCTGGTGGGGAACGATGGGTCAGATGGCTTCATATCGTGCGCAAGTTGATGGATATTAAGATTTCTAATGATCCAGATAAGTTTGTTTGGAAACTTTCGATACCCGGGGTGTCCACTGTTAAATCTATGTACACTGATTTGATCAATTCGGGACCAATCTCAATCGCTGAATATTTGGAAAGTTACTATTTTCCTTAACATTATGTTGTTTATGTGGTTTGTTCGCAAGAAGATCATCTTAACCGCAAACAACTTAGCAAAGCTTAGTTAAGATGTTGTTTCTGCTATCAAGATGATAGTAGTAATAAATGTAATTTTATGTTTTTGTATGGGGTGTATTTGTAATAAAATGTGATCCTTAATATATGGATTTAGGGCATCTTTGACGCCATTCCTCAAATTTTCTACAAACATCCGGACTAGGCTATTTAGACGTGTTCTGTCGAACGATGTGGTCCTACATTTGTACGTGGACCGTCCCGTGCGTCTGTTTTCCCACAGATCAGATGCAAGGTGTGTGTGTGTGGGTGGGGGTGGGGGCTTTGTGGGCATACAAACCTCCACCATGTACACGTCCTGACACCCTGATCCCACCCAAAAACCTCTGCATGGGAGACAGTTGCCGCCCATTCATGCCGGTGAACCTGCTCTAGAGCGAACGCGACTGGTTACTACAGCATGCATTGATGTATGCCCAGACCTGACATGGAAAATCATTGGAGCCATAGCGGCGCGCCGCTTGAGACTTTCGGTCTTCACGGCTGTTTAATGCCGCAAAGATGCGATGGAATGATTGGTGAGTCCAAACTTTACAATATTTTACAACTCTTATTTCATCTCGTAGCTATAGGATTCTTTGGATTTATCGAGTTCGCGCATCTCTTCTACATGTTTTCGCCAGGTCATCATGTAAGGAGTGTTTATGAAGTTTAAGAAAAGAACATCAAGTTATGGTGGTAAGATCACACACGCTCGTACCAACGGTTGTACCATTCGGTACCAGCGGTTGTACCATCGAAAACTATAGTTCCGAACGAGAACTGTTGCCTCCGAAAGGATTTCGGAAGGGGAATTGATAGAGGGACTTCACCGTCGCAACTCCACATCAAGAAGTCACCATCAACATATATCTTCACCAGCACCTTCCCATCTCAATATCATTGTAATACATTAGCCTATGTGGATTCACTTTTGTATACTTTGTGGCTACTCTCATGTTCATCATGATTATCCCACGATGTTTATGACCTTGATGTGTGCGAGTAGTTTTCCTACTTCTCGGGGATATGAGAAACCCTAGCATGTTTTAGACTGAAAGTTATTAGGACTTGATATCATCTTTATACGTTTAAGTTAATGACTTTCTTGATTTCCTGAGAACAACTTAGTCATCTTGATTCCAACAACCATTATTTACATATCTTGCTCTTTCAACTTACTCTTTTCTTACTTTCATGTTCACTTCAATCTTCTATTATTATTAACTTTCTTTTTCTTTTCTTTTTTTGACCACAACTAACTTGCGGGCACTACGTTATAATTCACTACACAAGAGACAAAGTTCGTTTAGTTACCCCCTATGGTATAGGTACTTTTACTTTAAAAAGGCTACAGCTAAACCATGTACATTTGCAGAGCATGAAAAACTATCTGTTGTATTTAAATCGACTGTCCTCCGTCCGCTTGTCGATATTAAACAAGCGTGGTGGACTAGAAACCCACTCTGACGCCTAACAACCAAATTGGTTGCCTCGCTTCCCTATCCGGCGCCTACTATTTATACGTGGTTGCCCAGGTTGTTATCCCTATCACATCATGCTCGCTCACATTCCTTCTTCGTGCTTCGGTCACAACAATGTCCGTAAGACATTTATAAAAATACGGTTGGCGATGAAAATGTGCATAAGACATTTATTAAAAATGCGGTGAAAAGTCAATTAAGGGGATGCATGGCATGACGTCGCATTTTATTTTTTCGATCACAACAATGAGTCAATGACAGCGATATGGAATACATAAATCAATGTATCTCCATTATACACACCCAGTGCGTGTCTTTATGTTCATCAACTTGCTATCTTCCCTACGTAGGGCCAAATGAATATCAACCCTACTTTGGCCAAGTTTTTCTTCTACCTCTCGCGATCTGCAGCCCTCAGTTTTACATATTAAAAGAGAACACAATGGAGTGGCTCACAATCTTGCGCATCAAAACTCTTCATTCTGATTTTTTTCTATTCTGCTTCTCATGATCATGCATCTTACTACTATGTTGCAAAGCTTGCTGCTCCAAACCCTTTGGGTTTTGTAATCTATGTTGTACATTGCTTCTAAATTTAAATAAATTTGGCACCTTGAGCGCCTTTCTTTCTAAAAAAAAGTTCCGTCAAAGAAAAATTGAAAAGGCGGCAGCAACAACCGTGGAAGAAGGATTGAGCCTTCTTCGGACTTTCGGTCCAAGCCAACTCACTTTCGGAGCCTGGAGTTGGAATCACCACCGAAGTCGCACTTGTCATTTCCTACAAGTCAGATTTTTTTCGGAAGACAGTACAAACGCAGATGCTTACAAGTACGTATTTACATTCATCTTTATGAATGCATATACGCACATCGAATCCCTATGAGCACATCCAAAAAATTGATCTTAATCCGGTGAGTCTTCATATTTAACAAGTCACTATAGACGTCTCGCTATCGACGAAAACGTCTCCTTTCATTGAAAGGATATTCACCTTTAAATTAGACATCAAAGTGTTAAATTTGAGATTTGATCTTTAATGAACTGAGGATACCATTCTTTCAAACCGAATACGTTGACCTCACTCTCTCAAGGAAAAGGGAAAGAGAGGCAGTTAAGCACTTCACCAGGTGCCAACAAAGGCATGTGAAGATCTCTCTCACACACGGTTGGAATACACGAAGACTTCTACACGTTGACACCAGCATTTGATTGCCAATTTGGTACTACCTCTATGATTTTGTTTCCCCTTTCTCTTTCGCTATGACACGTACCGAACGTAGCCGGCGGCTTTACACCGAGCAATCGCCAAACCAAACCACATGATGTGTTGTTGTTTTCGCCGGACCAAAACCAGACCTACCACCGTGTCGGGCCTGTATTATTGTCCGGCTGACGCCGATGGATGGATGGATGCCGACGGCGGGCGGGCCTCCGTCGATCATCGCCATGCTTCTTTCCGAAGGCACCTCGAAACGACGTTGGAGATGGGTGTAAATGAGGTGCAGTACAGGCCTAGCTAGCTAGCTTGCTGATGCTGCAGCGCGTTACTGCGATCTACGGTGGTTGCACCTGCACGACATGCGCTGCAATAAAGCCGGGTCGTTGCCCTGTGTGCCGTGCAAATTAAGAGAGTGTCCGCACGCGTATAGCAATGTCAACTCGCATCTCCCATCGGCTCCCATCTAAAAAAACTGCCCCATTGTTGGTTGGTTTCGGATGGTCGGGATAAAATAAAGGCATCTTTGATAATATGTCGTCTCATATTATAATCATATGGTGTTTGGATCATTTTTGCTACTCAATAGTCAATACTGTGCTGGATACGTCCATGGACGCATTTGCGTATTCGAATTCTTGCAAAATGGTATCATTTGTTCCATGTACGCACCCATTCGCTCGATCCATTAACACGCTCCCGCTTTTCAATTGTCGCCGCACATTCATATAGGTCAGATGCTTCAAAGAGAACTGGATTAGACGTTGCCGATCAAAACGATGTGGTCAGACGAGAGGTTGGTGTCACCTCAGTGGGGACGCGACCACCAAGAAACCTACTTCGATCAAAGATCAAACTTCATGTGAGGCACCGATTACCTATTCAATTCTCAAACTCTAAAACTCCTCAAAATCCTTCAAGATTTTCTATTTCCTACCTTTCATTCGGTGATGTCGAAGCACTTTCTTCATAGCCACCAATACAGGCAGATATAGTCATTGTTTTAAACCATAATTCAATCGGACTCTCAAGTATTTCATTCGGAGTCACCGAAGCAACTCGGCAAACCTTTTGTTTCCACGTTGGAACTTCCCGAGCAAAACCAGTGGAAAATCTCGAAGCGTCAACAGAGAGTGTCTTAGTCAAAGGTACTCAATTCGAAGCCACCGACTAACATCATCGGACCTAACGATGCATCTAAAAGTTAACTTTTATTCATTTCGAAGCATCCAAGGTTTGAGAGTCGGATTTTCTGTCCAACCTATAAATACCTTCACCTATCCCACGAACCTTCTATATCTAAATAGCTAGCCCCCACTACCATATGTCTCTCAAGTCTCAACATGCAAGCATGTCACAACATCATTCAACATCCATGAGAAAAGACTCACCTCGATATGCCACTATGTATAATAAATACTCACCCACACTAAACATGTATGCATTGAGATTGTCATTCTATTATGAAATTTATATTAAATTCATATATTAGTACAAAACTTATTGTTTTAAATATTCTTGTTTAATTTATCCAAACATTTCACTGAATTACATTACAAAAAAATCCGCAACAACGTGCGGGGCATCATCTAGTTCAGTAAGAAGCAAACTCCACTTCTTTAATTTGTTTAGTGAGAGAACTCCACCTCCCTGTGCTGATTTTAAAGGGTCATCTACTCTTTTTTTGACCGAAAAGGGTCATCTACTTCAACCATGCAATCAACCTTTTTAGATCTATCGCCTCTTCCTTTTCTGTCTCACGTTCTCCAAATCAATAGTCAAATTTTGAGAGAGTTTGAGTGTTAAGGAGATTATCTTTTGGAGCACAAGAGCAAGGAAATCATTGACAAACAACCTCTATTTTGTTACTTTTCGAGCGTGTGTACCTCCTAGATCGTCTATGTGTGCTTGTAATTCATCGGTTCATGAAGAAGCCAAGAAGTTTATAAGGTTCCAGAGATCACCTAGATAGATGTTGAAGACTTACAATAGTGAACTGGGCATAAGCCACGATGAAATTTCAGCATAATCGCACCTAAACCCAGCCCTCTCAAGCTACCAGAAATTTTAGCCGCCAGATCTCGTGTTTTGGTGATTTCTGGCCATCGATAAACTTCCAGTGGCGAACTGGGCCGCTCATCCTAAAGGGATGCTACTCCGAGAAGAAAAAAACGAGGTATGTGGTTGATTGGGCCCTCTACTACTTAAAGCCCATTTTCTAAGCCTCGCTCGACCCTCTCACGTGTTGCCTCGACATGGTCTTAGAATGAGAAGAAAACAAAGACAATTCAGTTGCAAGTTCAACGAAGAACAAGTTGGAGTCAAAGTCCCCAACAATCTCGAATCATAAACACATAGGTTTGCAAGGGTGAATGGGTGATGCCTCGGCCTATTACCTAGATGAATTACTCACACATGGCTATCGTATCATAAAGATAAAATATTGCAAATAAGAGAGACATGCTTGATTGATAAATCCTCCAATATAATGTTTGCTTGCTGGGATACACAATTACAAATATGACTAAGTGGTGGATATTGATGGTGGGGATTGATGGCCCTTTGTTGGTTACCCCAAGTGGAAGGTGAGATGTAGGATAACAGCAAATTTCCCCTATGTAGAGGATAGGGTTTGTCTCCCGTAGGACTCCGGCGATGATAAGTAGGTGGCAAGAAAACAATGGCACTGTTTACGACAAACGTTGCTTCCTTGACCTGGACCTGCACACAATACAATTAACTTTGCTCCCAACGAAGTTAAGAGAGGTTGTCATTCTCTCCGGTCTTGTTGTTTACAAAGGATCAAACACACAAGGGATAATGATAATGATAATAGCAACTGAAAGTAAATACTAAACAAGGAAATAGGCTTGTAAACAATAATGAGAATATGTACCGGGGTCCCGTGATGTTCACTAGTGATGTCTCTCTCCCAAAAGATGATAAAACTGGGCAATTGACAGGATTATAAACGCACCGCAATGCTAACTATGCTGCAAAAGAAAGGAAGATGCTCATAAGCATGGGCAGTAAGCCAAAATAAGTAGACCGAAATCCATCTAAATTTACTACTAATCATTCACCTTAAGATATCTATCCATAATATCTCGCTGGTATTAAGTTGCGAGTCTCACACAAAGTGTAACCCAAAGCAACAGACAACTGCATTAAAAAAATTTAAACTACTAAAGAAATAGCTATACATGAAAACCTTATTACTGGCGCATTTTTTATGTAATGCGCCACTATGTTGTAAGGGGTGACGTGTTGGTTAAAAATGCGCCACCTATAAGCTCTTATAGGTGGCGCAGCCCTGGATCCTCTTATACGTGACGCATTTGGAGAAATGCGCCACCCTAAGAACCTTATAGGTGACGCATTCTGGAAATTCGCCACCCCTAAGAGATTATGGGTGGCGCATTCTAAAAAATGCGCCACCCCTAAGGAATTATTAGTGGCGCATTCAGAATGCGCCACCCATAAGCTCTTAGGGGTGGCGCATCTTGCATATGCGCCACTACTAACCAAAAAATGTGAGGGAAAATTCCCAACACACAAATACACCCCCCGCCTCGTGGACCGTCTTTTCATTTTTAAAATATATAAAAGAAAATAATAGAAATGTCAAAAAATAAAAAAAATAAGTTTCCCATGTGATATGTGGTCTAGTTGTTAGGAAAATTTACAAATATGAATTCCGACTTTTTTTTGCAAAATCTCTCGAGAATTTTGTAAAATTGGCATAACTTTTGCATACGACCTCCGATGAAAAAGTTTTTTATATGAAAAATAATCTACTCGAAAAGTTATATCTAAATCGTTGAACATTTTTAGAATCCTCAAAAACCTAACCGAAAAAAGTTACGGGCGTTTGAAGATCTGGAGGCCAAAAAAATGGAGAAAAAAAATCAAAACTTATTAGTGGCGCATTTTGCTAGGTGCGCCATCCCTAAGGTTCTTATGGGTGACGTATTTTGCAATATGCGCCACTAATAAGGGTATATATAACCCATTCGGCTTCCTTCTCCTCCTTACCTCTTCATTCTTATCCTCCTCTCCTCCACCATCTCCTCCTCCTCTCCACCTTCTCCATGGCGCCCTCCTTCTCCTCCCCTCCTCCATGGCTCCAAGGCTGCTCCTCCTCCTCATCCTCCCCTCCTCCATGGCTCCTCCTCCTCCTCCTCCAAGGTTCCCCCTCCTCCACGGGTCTTCTTCTTCCTCCTCCCCTCCTCCATGGCTCCTACTCCTCCAAGGTTCCTCCTCCCCTCCTCCATGGCTCCTACTCCTCATGGTTCCTCCTCCCCTTTCTTGGCTCCTCCTCCTCCTCGTCTCTTCCTCCATGGCGCCCTACATCCTCTCCTCTCATCTCCTCCATCCTCCAAGATTCAAAATTGGCTAGATGAACGGGACAGAGAATAAAAATGAGCAAACAAAGTGGCTAGATGAACGAGACAAATCATTCAAAGAAAAAACGAGCAAAAAATCGCAATCCAGATCCAGATTCAAAATTCAAAAAAAAGTTTATGGTGGCGCATCTTCAAAATGCGCCACCCCTAAGAATCTTAGACGTGGCGCATTTCAGAAATGCGCCACCCCTAAGGCCTTATTAGTGGCGCATTTCAGAATTGCGCCACGCCTAAGATTCTTAGGGGTGGCGCATTTGAAATGTGTCACTATTAAGGCCTTATTAGTGGATTGTCCTTAGTGGCGCATTTAAAATGCGCCACTGACGAGGGGGTGACCCCACGACTCCTCTACGTGAGGATACCTGGTGTGTGTCATGGCTCGAGGCCCACCAGAGGCCCACTCGTGGACACCGACATGATGGAATAAGACGTGAAGCCAAAGACTTGAGGCGCAAGATAAGGACTCCTACTTGTAGTCGACTAAGACTCTTGTAAACCCCTACCTGGCTATCTATATAAAGCGAGGCAGGGGCACCTCTCTAGACAATCTCACAACCCCCACGCATAGAAATAGACAGACCTCTCTCCACCAAAACCCTCACGACACCTCTGTACATCATCATCAATACAAGATTAGACAAGCAGCATGTAGGGTTTTCCCTCCGGGGGCCTGAAGCTGGGTAAATCGTGCCCCATGTGTCGCTTATCCGCCAACCAACACACAATCTGTAACCCTAGCCTTGTGCGCACTAGCCTTGGCCTTCCCTGTAATGGCAACTCCAAGCAATAATATCGAGCAGGAACGTCTCCTCCTGTTAGCCGACGAGCTATCGTCCAACATGTGCCTATTATAACTAACCCAGGGTACCTGACCATGGGATTTGCCGGGGTTGATCCCCGTCAGCCACTAAAGGCAAAAAAAGGACGCCACTAAAAGGCTATTCCCTAGTAGTGTTGCATAAAGTAAACAATCCTTGCAACCGCGGTTACAAGAACCGTTGGTTTCCCCCTTGTGGCCACATCACATCCCCTAGACTCATGTTTCTGTCACTCAAGCGTGTCATCAGGGGGCATGTACCCACAATCGAGCATAACGTTCCCTCTTGGAGTTACTATCCACCACTTGGCCAAAGAAATAAACAGCAACGGAGAACATGCAAGAATTACTTAGGAACTAAAATATAAGAGATCAAAACCAAATATATTACTCTATCACGATCTGAACATAATCTCATAATCCATCGGATCCCATCAAACTCAACATAGCAACAACAGAAGAATTACATATGTGCATCGATCATGTAGGGCAGCTCATGAGGTCTAAACCATGAAGAACAAAGAGGGGAGGAGAACATCACATATCTACTGATCACGGACCCATGGTCCAAGGTATACTACTCACGAGACATCCGGGAAGCGTCCATGGTGGAGGAGAAGCTCCCGGAGGTCGATCCTCCCTCCGGCAGGGTGCCGAGAAGGGTCCTGACGGTGCTCCCGATCTTGGAAGCGCGGCAGCGGCGGCGGAACAAAGGCGAGATTGCGAAATAGGGTTCTGTCTTTGGATTTTCCCCGTCACGGAGAATAAATAGGCGAAGGGGGCAGCCAGGGGCCCACCAGGGGTCCACGCGCCCCCTGGCGCGGCCAGGCCCCTGGCCGCGTCTGGTGGCCGCCTGGGCCCCTGGTGGTGGCCCTCTGGCCCCACTTGGGTGCTTCTGGAAGACTCCGTTACGCTGATTTTTTTATCCGATTTTTCTCGAATTTTTGGAGCATTTTTAATATGGGGGAAAACTGGAATAGAAAACAGCAGAAAACAGGAACTGGCACTGGGGTGCACTGAGTTAGTAGGTTAGTCCATATATGATCAAAATTATATGAAAGTGTATTTAGATCATAGCAATATCACACAAAACATGCATGGAGCGAGCAGAAATTATCGATACGTTTGAGACGTATCAGGGATCAAGCTACTAGATTGGAATGTTGGTGGCGCATGTGGATGGAATAAGATGGTTATGGCTTATGTTTGCACTCCTCGGCTCCTCTGTTGTGTCTCCTGTGCGAAATAGGGTTGATGACCTTTATAAAGTTTGTTAGGTTGGACAACCTAGAGCCATCGACGTTTGGTACCACACGTTGTTGAGTGCTCCTGATCATGTTCACGGGCCACGTTTTGCTCCATTCGATTATGGCATTGATTCCTTCCTTCTTTAGCATGATTTCTAGTCCATATATGCCTCATTTCCCTAGGAAATAAAATAAATAGACCGATATGCAATGTCTTGCGTTTATTAGTCATTAGTGATCAAATAAGAGTGAATATATGAGAAATTCGAACATTATATGGTTTAAGTAATTGGTGTATGAGTGTAAAAATATCAATCATCGATGATGATAGTTTTAGATATGGTTCTTGTTGAATTATAGATGACACTTGGTCCCATATAAACATTAATTCCTGGAAAATCTCAAAAGCTCATGTGGGATGTCATGATATGGTGAAATATTAGTACCATACTGCTATTAGTTGAGAGTTGATACCTCTTTAGAAGAGATTTTCTTCCACATGTTATTGGAGCTTGAGAAGAGTAATGGTATGCACACACTCCTTCTCCTTCTCCTACATCTTCACGCCAGAAGCCACACGTGCATCATGTTTAGTGGATGAGGCAAGCTCAAATCTATGTCATGTGTGCACTTTGCGTCTTCCTCCTCTACTTCGACTATTTCCTCTACACCAACACCATAGTTAAAGACGCCGCCCAAAAAAAGGATGTTAATGCAGGAAGGTGTTGGGAAGCATAGTGGAAAAATAAAAAGCACCCTACAATTAACAACTCCCAAAATCATTCATGAAGATGCAAAGTAGGCTTACATTTGTTCTCAACTAGAGTAGCAACAAAGAGGAAACTAGGTGAAGAATGTATGTGCAGATCTCCTCAGGTAGGTTATACCTCCTAGCCGTGAGAATTTTGTCACTCGAGCAAAGATCAAACGTATGATCTCTCCAACGTTATTCATACGTGGTGGACTAAAGGTTCAACGGGTCTTCACCGTCCAGAGCAAAAATCCATAAAAAACCAGATGAAGAAAGACATAGCAGCACCCGACCTAAAAGAACTAGATCTGGGAGAAGTGGACGGAGCACAGCTGCGCAAGGTAATAGAAGGGGCATTGTCATGGGAATGCCGATAGGCATCCTTGAGGCAATTGGTATGCTTGGTGCCCCCTAATTCCCTTATATATGTGGTCACCCTTTAGGTCTTAACCGACTTGGGGGTGTCCCTCCCCAACTTCACCTACTAGTGGAGAAAACTCTAAGTGGAATCTCTCTGTAAGTCCTAATCTCAGTGGAAGTCACCCCCCCAGCCGGTCGACTTGGGGCCGCGGTGGCATGAAGGACGTGGGGCATGGGGCCATAAGGAACTTTCCAGACACTTCGGGAATCTTTCGGGACCCTTTAAAACCATTCTCGGCCATTCCGACACCTCTCGAGACCATTTTTGGACGTTCTGGGATCATGCGAGGAACTTTCAGAACACTCTGGAGCCATTCAAAATACTTTGTAGACTTATCAACATTTCTCTTTCATCTCGTAGTCATCTAACAAACCACTACCCATTAAGTGTGTGACCCTGTAGGTTCGGTATTATGAAGACAAGAACTGAAATGCTTCCCAATCAAAAATTAACAACGGGATGTGGGAATCCATATTAACTTTTGCACATACACAAATTGAATATCAAGTTAACATTGCGTTTTACATGTACCATTCCTTTTGTTTCACCATACATAACAATTCACGAGGTGATACAATTGTTGGTATCCATGTGACGCAACACTTGGTCATAACACCGTGTTATCCTCTTTACCACTTTTGTTGTTTTTCTCATTTATGCATTCTGATATCCCCATGGTCCACATGGTTCCCACGAGGTCGCGGATGACCTCACGGACCCGAGCCTCGTGGTCGTCGACGGGAGGTGGATGTGGCGAGGGCGGTGGCATATACTCATACCACGACCTCACCAGTGGCGGCGGGGGCGCGTAGACCTCAGCGTCGGGCTCCGCGGACGTCACGTCGAGCATGTCCGTGAACCCCGGCCACTGTTTGCGCTCCTCCCGCTAGGTCTCCTCACGGGCATGCTTGAGGGCGGCCTCCTCATCATAGCCCGACAGGTCGCAGGGCGGCGGCCATGGGGCGCATGCCTCGACGTCGACCTTGATAGGGAGCGGCGTCCCTCGAATCTAAAGGTCGCGGCCGAGCTGACTCGGCGACACGTAGGACAACGAAGGCCAAATTGGTCCTCGCGACCCTACTGTGGAGGAGAAGGGGGCATATGCGGCTGTGACGTGCGATTTTGGCACTAGTACCCTCACCGAGCTGAGGTGACAGTCGTGCGACAACTTCGTCGCTGTGTGGCACTAGTATGCCATTTTGCCAGTACCACACGACCTCATGTGTCAAGATCGACACGTGGTTGGACGGCTCATGGGAGCGGTCGCCGGCGGAGCTCCCCACCTCGTCGTTGTTCGAGATTGGCCGCCAGGGGGAGGAGGGTTGCTGGGGATTGGGGAGCGAGGTGAGCGGCGGCGAGAGTGGGTGGGGGAAGGTTTGGCACATTGGTCCTATTAAATAGGACCAGTCAACACCGCGTGGGGGGAATTCATCGGTGGATGTGTGGCTGCCACACGAGTTCGGGGTGGACGGGAGCGGACGCGTGGACGGTCATGTAGGGAGTATTAGTTCTAAACAATGTCTAAATGAAAACTTACTTTTTCGATGTAAATAAGAATGTTCCGCGCCAACAATCAGTTTAACTTAGGGCAACTCCAACGGCACGATCCACTTGTTCGCTTTGGGTTTGGTTGGGTTTGATCCCTTTTTCGGTTCACCGCGATCCAAATGCTGTCCAAATTTGTGACGAGTTTGCGTAACTGTCGCCGAAACAAGCGATTTAGTTTTAAAATACATTTTCACTCAGACCAATATCCTTGGTAAATAAATAGCACCGTTTTATTTCACAAAATGGACAAGTAAAATTCCTACACTTTTTGTGCGGTTGTCTCACATTTACACGTGCAGAAATGATAAAATTCTTACCCGCACAAAAAAGGAGTGATAAAACCCTGTTGACAGTTGTTGTTCTCCAGTGGTTCCGACCGTTTGGCTGCGAGTGGCACGGTGACTGCCAGTACTACTTTGACTGTGCCGCTTCACCTTCGCCACATTACCGCATCTACAGTTCATTGAATACCGCCGCAAAAGCAGGGGAAAACGGACGGAGCTGTACCAGTCATCACCCCACACTCTGCAACTGCAACAGGCTTCCGTTTCATTCCTCCCCTTAACTCCACTCCCCTCTCCCTCCCCCTCCCCTCCGGAGTCGCCGTCGTCTCACTCACTCCCCCTCCCCCTCTCTCCAAAGACCCAGCCGGAACCCCTCCTTCCCGAGCCCGGCGTCTCCGCAGTCCGGCGTCGCAGGCCAGCTGCCGCGCGCATTACCCGGGGGCCTCCGCCGGCCGGCTCCGTCGAGGTACGTGCCCAGCTCCGGCGGCCCCGCATTCTCGGCCGTTCGAATCTCTGATTCCCCCTTGATACCGTTGGATGCTGTTCTTGGCTGATTCTTCTTCTAGGTCCCCCCCCCCCCCCCCCCCTTTCTCCGGCTCCGCCCCCCTGTCTGTGTAGGCCGTCGTTTCTCTGAATTTGCAGCTCTTGATGCGTTGGTCTGTTCATTGTGTTGGGAGAAAGGGGCGCTGTTCAATTCTGCCGCGGAGTATTCCCGTCCTAGCCCACTGGCGTTTACTTGATTTTGTTTCTGTTCGCTTACTTTTGTTAAATAGAAAACGGTCGTTTTTGGATTACGCCCTTAAATTTCGACATACGGCTGTAGTTTAATTAATTCTAGAAGCACATCACCTCCAATTTTTTGGCAAAAAATATTACTCCACTAATGGAATACAACCAACATCATCTTAATTTCTTCATTTCCTTTTCACTTTTCAGTGAGGCACTCCTAGTTTCAGAAGGAAAAGAAAAGTTCTGTTCTTTGTTCTTCACTCCAAGTCTACGCATTTCCTCACCGTCAGATTTTAGTTCTGTCCCCGCTAGGAATTCTTGTAGTTTTTCACCTGTGTTCAGATGAGCTGTAGTTACCATTAATCGCTAGATGGATGTGTGTGTTCAGTCGCACTGCACGGCCGCCATTATTCAGGTGGACCAGGAAGCGTGCAGATGATGTTCTAGAGTGGTTTTAATTGGGTTTTGGTACTACCAATCAAACAAACAAAATACCAGTTCTTTTTCACTTAACTTAAATTCACGTTTTGTTTCTTGTGCTGGCCGAATATTGGATCTCTGCCGAGGCTGAGCTCCAGTACATGTTCCTGCTGTGGTGGATCCAGCAGCAGGCAGTAGTTCCCCCCTTCGATGCCATTAATTTCCTTGTAGCATGTTACTTGCTAGTATAGCTTAGAATTGACTCAGTCAGTAAAAGTTTCACATGAGCTGTATGTATGTAATTTAAGGGTTGGAAGCTGGAACCTGGAGATGTGTGAACTATGGGTATTGAGCTAGCTTGGACTTGGACTTTGGAGCACTGGGCATTATTCATTAGCTGGCCCTGATTAACAAATTGGTCCTTCTCAGGCTCTCTTTAATTGGGGATGAAGCAAACTGTGCACTGCTCTAGACCTTGTAGTCAGTAAACAATGGGGGTGAGCCTGCAAGCACATTGCCATGTGCAGCAGCTTCCCACATCCCCATTAGGCCACATAACCTTCAGACAGAGTTGCTTGTGATTGTGCTCGACCTTAATTTATTTAGTGGCTTCTCTGATGAAGCAGCTTTCTCCAGTGATCACTGCCTTAGATGTTTGCTGTTGGCGCGGCCAGATACCTTTCGTGCAACGCTAAAGCTGCGCCATCTTATTCCTAAGTGTGCTCAAAGTTTCTACATGTAGGGTTTCATCACATAATCGCCTCAGTTTCTGTCGGTACTATTGCATTGCGCCGTGTCAGAGTTCTGTGCCTGAGATTCAGATTGTCAATTAAGCTTAGTAGTGAGTAGTGACTAGTGAGAATACCAAAACACATGATGCGATGTGCTCATCTTTGTGGGTTCAGCTTTGTTCCTGCTATTCTCTTTCTCCCTACTTTGCTGATGCTTTTTCTTTTGGCTTTTCATGCGCTGACCGTATCATGTCACTTTTTTCCTTCCTCCCCTTTAATTGCTTTCTGCCTGCAATATGTATGCCATATTTTCCTGTCTTTATACTTTAAAGGGCGCCCAGGTGGAATTTCTGTCCCTTGACTTATTTTCCTGCTCAACTGCTTATGTATTCTTTCATTGTCACTAGAGAACCACACCTTCAGTGGATAGGAAGTTCAGAAAAGTCTCTGTCTGCTGGTCAATACTGATCGATCTCGCTGGATAACTGCCTGTGTGCGATGTGTAAATACTTTATACAGGAAACGTTAAGCTGCGCTAGTTTTGAATGATGAAATCTGTAGACAATGATGGGAATTTCATCTTTTTAAAGTGCCGTGACTTGTCTCTGTTGCGTCACTTGGTGGAAAAGAAAGCTGATTGTGCTGACTTACTTACAGTCGTGCTTGATTCACATAATAGCATGCATCAGTGTGCCCCTTGGGGCACCTTGCAGACATATGTTCAGTGATTGCCCATTTGTGTCTGTTCTCTTATGATGGAATACTGCTCTTATTTTAAGCTACAGTTCAAAGATTAGTGTCGGTATGCTAGTTTTTATAACTTAATGTCCACTTTTCTTTTGATCAGGGTTGGTTGGTGTAAACAAATGAAGGTGCTGCTGATTTAGTTCGCCTGTTTGACGATCATCCGATGGACCATCTCAATCTTGGAAGCCCTTTCCGTCTCCTGCTCTCACTACATCTCTTACTATCGTTATTCAACCCCCTGGCAGTAGCGGACTTGGCCTCGGAGAAGCGAGCCCTTCTCGACTTTGCCTCTGCAGTCTACCGCGGCAACAAGCTTAACTGGGTTGAAAGTGCACCATTGTGTTCATGGCATGGCGTTAAGTGCTCAGGAGACCAGTCACACATATCTGAGTTGAGGGTACCAGGTGCTGGTCTCATCGGAGTGATCCCTCCAAACACTCTTGGCAAGCTCGATTCTCTCCAAGTTCTGAGCCTGCGGTCTAATCTTTTATCTGGAAGCCTTCCATCTGATGTGGCCTCACTTCCTTCTTTACGCTCCATATACCTTCAGCACAATAAACTTTCAGGAGCTTTGCCTTCTCTTTTCTGTCCCAACCTTAGTGTAATGGAGCTCTCCTATAATTCCTTCACTGGACAAATCCCTACAGGCTTACAAAACCTTACTCAGTTATATGCCCTAAATTTACAAGAAAATTCTCTCTCCGGACCCATTCCTGATCTGAAGCTTCAAAGTCTGAGACTATTAAACCTGAGCAACAATGAATTGAAAGGCTCAATTCCTCGCTCGCTCCAAATATTCCCTACTAGTGCATTCTTGGGGAACCCTGAATTATGTGGGCCACCACTAGATAATTGCTCATTTCCAACACCAACACCCTCACCAGAATTGCCTTCAAAACCATCATCTCCATCACCTGCGAATCACGACAGAAAACTGAGCATAGGGTTCATAATTGCTGTTGCTGTTGGGGGATTTGCAGTACTGATGCTAGTTGTGGTTGTGTTGGCTGTGTGCCTTTCAAAGAGAAAGGGCAAGAAAGAAGCTGGTGTTCACTACAAGGGAACTGGTGTCAGGAGTGAGAAGCCGAAACAGGAATTCAGCAGTGGTGTCCAAACTGCTGAGAAGAACAAGTTGGTTTTCCTGGACGGTTGCACTTATAACTTCGATCTGGAGGATCTACTAAGAGCTTCTGCGGAAGTCCTCGGCAAGGGGAGTTATGGGACTGCCTACAAAGCTATACTTGAGGACGGTACTGTTGTGGTTGTCAAGAGGCTAAAAGATGTCGTGGCAGGGAAAAGGGAGTTTGAGCAGCAGATGGACCTTGTTGGGAGGCTGGGTAGACATGCAAACCTAGTCCCGCTACGTGCTTACTACTATTCCAAGGATGAGAAGCTTGTCGTCTACGATTACATTGCCACCGGCAGCTTTTCTGCCATGTTGCACGGTATGTGTTTTCACTCCTAATACTATTTCTTCATGATGTTAATAAATAGTTAACTGTGCACTGGCTGACAAGAGAAATACCAAGGGGCCAATATTGCTCAAGTGTCAAAATAATTGTCACCTTTCGAAGTAGTTCAAAACTTGCTATATCCATGCCATGTATGACAGTTAGCAACTTAGCATCTAAAATTATGACATTTACAAGATGTTAGGAACCTTTATTTTGCAATACTAGGTCTGAAAATAAAACCTGGGTATATTTCTGCACAATTCCTGCCTGAAGCTGCATCGATCCTTCTTTTCTCTCGCTTAAATTTTAAAATTCATGATAAGAAACATGACTTGTTTTAGGCAATAAATAATTTTAATTGCTGAATTGATAGTACCACTTACTAAACTGCTGATCAACAGGTATCAGAGGTGTTGCTGAGAAGACGCCATTAGACTGGAATGCCAGGGTGAAGATCATACTAGGAACAGCATATGGCATCGCACACATCCATTCTGAAGGTGGTGGAAAGCTCACCCATGGCAACATCAAGTCAACCAACGTCCTCGTCGACCAGGATCAAAATCCGTATGTGTCAGACTACGGTCTCGGTTCTCTGATGAATGGCCCCGTCAGCACATCTCGCCTCGTGGTTGGCTACCGTGCCCCGGAGACCATCGAGAACCGGAAGAGCACGCAGAAGTCCGACGTGTACTGCTTCGGCGTCCTCCTGATGGAGATGCTGACCGGGAAGGCGCCGCTTCAATCGCAGGGGAACGACGACGTCGTGGACCTCCCGAGGTGGGTGCACTCGGTGGTCCGGGAGGAGTGGACGGCCGAGGTGTTCGACATCGAGCTGATGAAGCACCAGAACATCGAGGAGGAGCTGGTCCAGATGCTCCAGATCGCGATGGCGTGCACCTCGGGCCCGCCGGAGCGGCGCCCGGCGATGGAGGAGGTGATCAGGATGATCGAGGGGCTCCGGCATTCCGCCTCGGAGAGCCGCAACTCCTCCGACGAGAAGTTCAAGGACTCCACTCCCCCGTCGGTCTAGGCTTATCTCCAGGCTGTTGTTGTTCCTCCTGCCTTGGCATCGATCATTGGATTTATTTAGCTAATTTGTAATTTGAGTTCATGCATGCCATTGCCAGTATGGCTGACATCAGGCGCAACCTCACTAGATTGGACAATTTGCATTGGGATTATGTATGTTGGCAAGTGTAGAGTTTTCCATTGGAGGATTGAATTTGCTATGTTTGTTTCATTGCTGTGCTGAATCCTCATGGTGGCAAGTGAGAGTGAGACCCACCCTTTGATGTCTTCTACAGTACCTTTGAGAGCAGCGAACAAACACCTGGTCGGCACCACCCCACGCCGGCGCAAGAACCAGTAGTTGCTTGAATGTACTATGACAAGAAGGGACAGGAGAGAATGGACGTCTGTAACTCACTGCGGCGGCCTGTAGTTGCACCGGCTGCTTCAAGCGCGCGCACTCGCAAACAGGGAAGCGCTGAGCAGGGCGGCAGGAGCGCAGAGCCGGGGTTGGTTTGATTATTTATGGAGTTGGATTCTCTTCTCGATGCTATGGTGAAGATCTTGCGATTAGATGGCCTGGACTTCCAGAGGATCATCACCCCGGCCCAAGTTCGTTGATCTTTCACGGTTTCTCATCTTTTTGGATGGACGAATCAGGGCTTCTCTGAAACCTATATCAACAGTTAAGTTCATGACTTGATTGCAGTGTTTATGTTGAAAACTTAAGAGAGGTTTTGTGGGTCAAAATTTATGGATAATCATAGTGAGTGAAACGTTCGCGGCCGGATATGACAAGAGCAAACATTTTGTATAACAATCATTGTAGGTATGGATGGCAACTGCCAATACGCCCGTGAACAATCGAAGAAAAAAGCTACAGTGAGTTGCCATGTGCTATACGCTGCAGTTGCCATCCGCTTCTACATCGATTGCCATAAAAATCTAAATATTGTTTGTGCTTGTCGTGTTCTTGAGCGAACGTTTGCTCTAAATTGACGTCATTTATTTGAGAGATCGCATTGGAGTTTTTAATTACTTTGTGGTTTCCTGGACTTTTTTATCTAAAGCATTGTAGTAGTATCTTTTATGGTTCATTTACGTGTTGGCTTAAAGTTGTAGTTACTTTCTAAAAACGATTCCCTCCGCGCGGTTCGGCGAAACGTAGGGGCTGCGTTTGCTCCTCCTCTTCCCCGAAGGATAAACACCACCACGTACTGCAAAGAGGAGAAACAATCAGAAACCACCCTTCCAGAATCGAAACTCTCCCTCGCGCGGCCGATCGATCGCCACCCCGGCTCCTCATCGACAAGGAGGAGGAGACGACGCCGACGAGAGCAGCCATGGCGGACGAGGATCACGCGGAGAGGACGCCGGAGCTGGCGGTCTGCGAATCCGAGGTGAGCGAGCTTAGATAGCTGCACTCCTCGCGCGCCCCTCGTCGTCTCTTTCGAGCGCTCGACCGATCGCGTGCTGGCCACCTAGGGTTTGATTGAGCGTTTAATTTTTCTTGGAATTCACTCGTTGTTTGGGTTACCAGGTTTAGCTAGGCTCACGGTAGAGATCTTAGCTGAAATCAATCGGACTGCTAGCTAGCTAATGAATGATGTGCCTGCAAAAGTTGAGTTCGGCAAATTTTAGGCTTCTAGCAAACCAATCATGCATGCATGCAATTGTTTGTGCGTTGCAGCGGATACGATAGCTTGCAGTTTATCCGTCCATATTCATGTAATTATGTAAATAAACATTTATCAAATTCTGCTTGTAATTTACCTATCTTAAATATAAATCTATTTGATAATCATTTGTTGGCTTACCTATGAAAACATAAGCTTATTTCGTAAGTTCATAAAAGGAAGGATAAATAAATAAGATGGAGGATGGCGGAAAAAAACGTGTTCTGCTGGAGGGAAAGGGAATATTACTCCCTCCGATCCACTTAGTACAAAATAAATGACACTTATTATGGATCGAAGGGAGTACTTTTTTTTAAGTATTACCCCCGATCCATATTAATAGACTCAACTTTGTCTAGATTATTATGTATCTAGTTAAGTATTTAGACTAAATGCATGTGTATTTAGACAAACTTAAGTCCATTAATATAGATCGAAGGGAGTAGTATAAGTAGAGAAGATAAAACACCTCAAACTAACTAGATGCTGCTTGTTCGAGTACCAGAAACTGATCCAAGGCTTTACCGTGTGCAAGTTTCAGGTTGAGCTTGACCCGTCTATTTCTATTCAGTTTGATCAGCAAACCGTACAGAAGGAACAAGGCATGGTGCTTGGTGGGGGAACTGACAGTGAGTACCAAGAGGTGCCTAGCTCTACCTTTTTTTTTTTAATTTAAACCATGCAGCCTTATGCATTTTTTATGACTAATTGGGTATTTTTGTTGCAGCTACTGGATAAAGTGTTCAACATTCTCAGTGGAAACAATCCAGATCTTGCTCCGAACGGGAGCAAAATAGTGATGACAGCTCCTAAGATTCTTAGGGAGGGCACGAGGAAGACGGTTTTCGTGAATTTTATGGAATCGTGCAAAACGTGTGTATCTGTTTCGATTTTATATCTGGAATGCGCTTTCACTAGCTGCTGAAAAAGTATTAACATCTAACTGACTGCAAATTACATCTCCAGGATGCGTAGGGAACCTAATCACGTGATGGAATTTTTCCTTTCTGAAATGGCAACAAGTGGGTCAATTGATGGGCAGCACAGGTTGGTGATCAAAGGAAGATTTGCTCCGAAATCCTTTGAATCAATCCTCAGGAGATACATCAGTAAGTGTCCTTGTCCGATTTCATTGGTTTAATGTTTGAATGGTGCTTGAACAAATAAGCATTGTTTTCTTTCATGTTTGTAATCGCACATACGCTGCCCAAACTGCCGGGAGGGCCATTTACTTGTGCCTAAATTGCTGTTACGTTTCCTGAATATAACGGGTTATCCGTGACTTCTACATTCCGTCATATTTTCTTCCCTTTCGTAATCATGTGTTTCAGTCAAAACTGTCGAAAGAACCATTTACTTGTGCCTAAGTTGCCGAGCTACCTATGACTTTTGCATTTTGTAAATCTTTCAGATGGATACGTCGTCTGCAATGGATGTAAGGGCCATGATACCACTATGACCAAGGAAAATCGTCTCTTATTCCTTCGTTGTGAGCAGGTAAAATGTCATATCTATGTACACATAAATATTAGGTTTACATCTAGTTTCTTCCACATGATCTGTCGATCCCATGTCAAACATCTTGCTACTTATCACCACATATAATTCCCTAGTTATTTATATCTGTTACATGCAAATTCAAGGTGCTATAGCCCTCCCATTGTTTCTGCAAATGATGCGTTGCAACCTCCTTGCCTACATTGCTTGACAAATACTTTAGTGAACAAAATTGCAATGACCAAGGCTCGAACAATGTTAATACAGTTCAACGACCGTGTGACATGACAATCCTGTTATAGTTTCACGCATTCTGCTTTATATTAACTAAACAACTGCTGGTGGAAATCTGGTTTCTTGGTGAATTAATATCATTTTAGGGTAAATTGGCCGTGATCATTTTGGAAAATAAGTTCTCTCATGTTACTATTACTGTATCCTTTTCCATCATGCAAATAAACTTTTGGTTGCAACTCTGAATGTGCCCTGCCCTTTTCTCTGCAGTGTGGGTCTTCAAGGTCCGTGGATCGCATCAACGTTGGATATAGGGCACAGGTTGGCCGTCGCAGTGCCTGAACAGCGACCAAAACTCTAGATCGTCTACCTCGCTATACCTATGTCTATGTGTAGACATGCGTTTTCTTTTCCTTTTTTGCATCAGTGGTGCAAGTGAGCTTCAGATTAACACGGTTGTGACGTGACCCCTAAGGGAATCATGATTTTTTATGTTTAACAAATTGTACTATTATGTGAGGTGAGCATGTCATGGGGACAAGTTATAGTAGTACTACCTACCTGATAGATGTTGCGTAGTCCCTTCTCCTGGCGGATAACGCTAATGTAGACCGAGCTATATATAGCATTTTATTTTAAACAAGTCATAAAATATATTTTACGTTATCCAAAAAGCATTGATTTTTTTATGAATATACATACACATGTATATGATATATGTGCAAAAATTCATACACTTTTACAAGTGGCGTATGAAAAAAAGACAAATATTTGATTTTAAATGGGCCTTTCTGTTGTTGGTTTTGGGCTGAATTTTTTTTATACAGACTGCATATTACAATATTTTTGAACAAAATTTGACATGTTCATGCGGAATACATATAATTTTTCACATTTTTTTTTGGATTTTTTCAAAACTTTTAAATATGATTTATGATTTTTTTCAAAATAAAAAACTACGTGTAGCTCGACCTCCAGAAATTCGCACTCACTCCTGGTTCTTATTTATAGTGATGATTACATGTTTTATTTTATTTTTGGATAAAGGATGGTTTTTATTAACTCATAAATGTAGCTTTAAGAGGATACAAGCCATCATGAACGATATCCATGGGTTTTGTACAATTAAAATGCACAGTCAACAAATGTAAGTCAAACGACATAATGACAATGGTAAACCGTATAAGATCGAGGATCGATCCGAAGATTATGTTGTCGCACATGTTGGGTGTCACACATGTTGATTAAAAATCTCTATGGTCACTTGTTTCAACCGCATACATTACCTTGAGCAGTGGTTGGTATTTCATTCGGTGTAGCATATATCACATCACATGTGACACCGTGTGTGGAAATAACATGTAATGGAGATAAAAACGTCATTAAAAACATAGTCAAAGCGACCATAATAAAGCAAATTGTTTGGTATTCCGTCAAAGTACTTATGAACGGACACAAATTGAACGCTATTTGAATGACCGATCAAGTACAACGCGTAAACTAGCACTATAAAAAGGGTATTTAATCGTCTCATCACAAGTATAAAAACAACACCTTTTTTACTTCCTTGCCCGTTGCATCAGGCAAGATTGTCTTAAATGAGTACAACTTCTCTTCGAAAATACTACCGTATGAAAATCTTAATTTTTAGCTGTACCTTAGACTTCCCAATTTAATTATTATTGTCCATTGTAATCCCAAAGTGCATAAAAGCACGATACATAGAGTCAATCGTGAATGATCCAGATGTGGTGAGACTCCAACGAAACAGATGCCATCTTTATGTCAGGTTGACTGTTTTCAAATGGTTTAACAGTTGTTGCCATGACAAAAGTCAGGGGCCAACCAAGTCCCGCCGAAAAGATACATCAGGCCTTGTTTGGCAGAGGAGTTTTGGAGTGTTTTCTAGTGTATATTACCTAGTGTTTTGGGTGAAAACACTCCTCACACCCAAAACACTCCAACCCCTCTCAATCCCCTTCTCCACCAAAACCCCCACCAGATCAAGTCGTTTGGTACAAAGGTTTTGTAGACAAGTGTTTCAGCAGCAATTAAAAAGGGGATCTTTTTAGAGCACATAAAACTGATCTATTTTCACGGGATTTGAACACACAAAACTGATCTTTTTAAACATCACATGAGCACACAGTTCAGCACAACATCAGAAACATTAATCAGATGCTACTAGCACTTCTACTGAACTGAAATGTACTAGTACTTCTTGTGAATTGAAATTTGATACTAGCACTCACTATAAACTACTTGAAAGGAAGAAAATGAACTGCTACTACTACTCAGCGCATCAAACAAATTCGCGAACTGGAACACATCAAGCAATAACTGCTACTACTACTAAAATCGATTGGCGAGCTAGTAGTACTAGCACAAAAGCAGCACGAACCCGTCGGCGAGCTGGTTGTCTAGTAGTACTAGCGAGCGCTCTGCCGGAGAGCTAGCGAGCTGGAACGCCTCCATCAGCCTGTCCCCATCCAGCACTCCGGCGTGGCACAACGTCACCTGCGCCGGACGCCGTCGTGCCGCCGTCCCTGAGGTCGCCGCTGCTGCAGCTTCTTGGGATGGCGCTGGATGCGGAGGAGTGAGAAAAAGAGAGGAGAGAGGAGGCCGGATGCGGCGGTGGATGGCGACGGCGACGGCGGAGGGACGAGCGACGGTGACGGAGGAGTAGTCGGCGCTGCGCTGCGTTGCGCCGCCAGAGACACGCCAAAACGCGAGGGGGGACTCGCGTCTCGATTCCACTCCAACCCGACGAATTTCCACGGGTCTGTCCGGGCTCGGCCCAACCAAAACCGGCCTGCCAAACAATGTTGGGGGTGTTTTCTGGTGTCTTCAGATGGGCCGGGAATTTACACCGAAAAGCACTCCAATACTCCTATGCCAAACAAGGCCTCAAGGGGATTGGAGCTGAGCATTTTCGCACGAGTACTATATTCTTATTGTGGACAATGTGGTACATAGCCCGGGTATTCTTTCCGAAAGCGATGTTTCCTAAACACTTATCCACGCAGAGACGCATCTATGAGCCGTCCTGTGGTCGCAACCAGTTTTGCACTATGCCTGAACATTGGTTTTCCATTTTTGTTTCTGCGTCATGTGAGAATGCAAATGAGTTTCAGATTCATCACAGGGCTGTGACGCGAAGAAAAGCACAATTTTCCTAGTTTTAAGTGTTGCATACCATGTGAGCCAAGCATGTCCTAGGAACAAGTTATGGCACGATCATATGACTAAAATCGTAGTTGCTTACTGTTTCCAGCTTCTCATTGCCGTAAGTGAAGTACAAGACGCGAAAGAATCGATATACATCATATAGGCCGTAGAACACAATGATTCAGTGAACGAACTAGATCAAAATTGTGCACACCTGTTTCAGGTGCACTGAGCAGAGCAGCCTAGCTAGAGCTCGAGGGCGGCTTCAGGTCATGGAGGAAGGGTGCGGGCCTGACGTAGGTGAACCCCGCGAAGTTGCCTTGTCCGCCCCCGGCTGTGACAGGGGTGGCGGCCGGGGAGTCCAGTACAGGCGTGTTGGTCCAGCACACATCGAAATTGGCGATGCACGTAAGGCCAGCCACGTCCGGCCGGAAGCTCGGCGGTATCTCCCGGGCGTCCAGCTTCCTCCAGTTGATCGGCTTGAACCACTTGTGCTTCTTTATCTCGTCACTGCCACCAGGTCCGGTTCCCAGCCGCTTGCCAGCTTCTTTGTGGAGCAACTGAAATGTACACATGATTGCGACTTTTCAGATTAAAACTGTCTATTTATGTGGCCAATTTGTTTCTCATGCCAAAAAAAATTTGGAAGATCTATACATGGTACTATAAGCGCTATAAGTTACATGAATAATGAAATCAAACAAGTTGGAAAACATACTCCTTTCAGCAGCGAGTGAGCTTCACTAGTCAAAAACGGAGGAAGCTTCAACTTCTCCTTCACTATCTTCTGCTGAACTTTGTCTCTGTTCCCAACAAACGGGGGCTGCAATGTGTTGCAAAGAATAGGAACTATAAGCCATAACACATCTGCACAAAAGACCTCTTCCGATGATAAGCTTGACATCCCATGCAAATATGCAACTCACCTTGCCTGTCAGCATTTCAAACAGGAGGATTCCTACACTCCACCAATCTGCAGCCTTGTCATGCCCCTGACCCTGAATAATTTCAGGGGCCATATACTCGAGAGTACCACACATCGAGTTTGATCTGGTATTCTCAAGGAATTCTTTCGCAAGGCCAAAGTCAGTTAGCATGGCCTATGACAGTTAAACAAACAAATAGATGTCAGATAACTGAAGGGGAGGCAAAACAGAATTATTAGTTGCAATAAAGAATTCTCACATGGCCTTCAGCATCCAATAGGATGTTCTCGGGCTTAAGATCTCTATGCATAATCCCATTAGCATGGAGGTGAGCTACAGCAGATATAATCTCAGCCGTATAGATTCGTGCAAGTTCCTCCCTGTTATAGGAAATGTTTAGTCTAAAGGAATGTGAAACTATCTTTTGGCAAACAAAATTACTAAGTGGAACAGCACCTAAATAATCCTTGCTTGTATAGCTGAAAGAAGAGATGCCCCCCGTTTACGAAGTCCAGGACAAGGTAAAGTCGGTATTTGGTCTGCACAGGCAAAACAATGTTTGAATATTTGTAACAAGATATGAATGTCAAGATAGAATTACAATATGGATACAAATGGCCTACCTGAAAGGAGTATCTCAGCTGCACTACAAAAGGATGGTCCATTTTTGTCAGTATGTCTCTTTCAGCTTTCATGTACTCAGAATGGTTCTTTTCCAGTATCTTGTCCTTCCTCATAACTTTCATTGCATATATCTCTGAAGTACCCTTCTTTCTAACCTGAAAGACTTTGCCAAATGCCCCTTGGCCTACAAGCTTCAAAATTTCAAAGTCATCAAGCCCAACATCCTCATCCACGGTCGCGGCATCACCAAACTCTTCATCACTGAACTGCTCTAGGTTAAGTTCCTTTTCCTCTGTAGTGCAGTCTACAAGTTCTGATGGTCCATCTGCTTTATTTAGAGTGAGCTTGCTAAGTCCCAAAGAGCAGCTAACAAGTGATGATGGACCAACAAGAGAATGTGACCGTTTGAAGATGACATCAGGGTCATTATAAACCTCCTCAGTGGACTCAACGGGTGCTGCAGGGCTGTCTGGATCAACAACACAAAGTTCTGTTGCCGTCTCAACTGGACTGGAACCAAAAACATCAGAGAAATCATATTCATCATTTTCAGAGGAGACAATGCCCGGGGGATCCATGGGGAGAATTATATTTCTAGTAAAGAGCTTGGGTCCTTGTGCAAGCTTTACTACCAGAGAGGACGTCTGAGAAGAAACCATCTATAAAAGGCCAATGCAGCCAGGGATGGCAGCTCCAGGGCACTTCTCCAACTTACTGAAACTAATGACTTTTGCTACATTGCATTCTCAAGTAGGCTCACGCCACAACTTCCAAGGATGTAAAATGATGTATTGCTGTGAACAAAGGCCTTGAGCAAATTGAAGTTTCCACCAGGAATTGCCCAAGTATCCTGCGAAAAGGCTGATCAAAACGATGATGCTGTTCCCTGCTGAATACAACTTGCTTGATGTCAATGTTCTTCCAGGACTCGTGAAGCAGAGATCTAAAATGGATACAGAACAAATAAATCGTTAGTCTCATCTATTATTGGAAGAAGTCTAAAAAGGAGAGCAAAATTTTCAGGGAAGTATTAGATAGGGATACCCTGTGCAAACAATCAATATATTTCTTTTGTAGTGGGGGCTATAAGAGCATGGTACAAACGTTTATTCTACTCGGTTCTAAGAATATCTTGCTACGATTTCATCCTTCTATGACACCAGAAACAATCATATGTTTCGGGAAAACTGCCTGTGGACATGGACAAAACTAAATGACAATCAATTGACGATCGGGATGATTCTCAGTTTGCAGCACCGACCATCAGCACCTCTTACCGGACGCATTTAAAGCTCCGGCACAGCAATCAACAAGGAAGCAGCTAGCAGATGACTCTGCAGCTTCATCAACTACAGATGTCTAAGGTGCATCAGTACTGCATCATCAGCAATTCGAGCATCTTGTATGCCCTGAAAGATTCTGAACAGTGTGCATATTGTGCTTAGCTCCTAGCACAGGGGACCTGAACCTAGCACAATGTCCCGAGGAGACAAGATTTCTCGGAAGTTACTTCCAGATTCTTGGAGCACAAAGGCAAGCGTCCTTTGTAAAAGCAGGACGGTGTGCCTTTAGTCCAAAATTGTACTACTTCCAAATTCCACAATCCTAGCATCCTAGCAACGGTACGTTCAACACCTCGAATCAGCTCTAACATCGGCCTTCTTTTACTGAATAACCAATCAATGAGCAGCGGATTCCTGATATGGATCACCCCACAAACACGGAGAGACTAAAAACACACGCTCCCACTAGAACGCATCGAAATCGTTGCAAGCAATCACCCATAGATCTGCGCTGGGGAACGAGAGGGAAGCGAGGGAGAGAGCCAATCCGCCGGACAGAGCCAGATCGAGGAACCGAAGCGCGGGACTAATTTATCCGCTCCATCGCTTTCCGAGAGCGCAGCGCCCGTCAGTAAATCGTAATTCAGATAGTAAGAGGCGGTGTCCACACGCGGGACGGGGGTGGGGGAGCTCACCTTCCGTGGTTCGCGGGTTCCGCCGAGGTGCGAGCGTTGCCGGCGACGGCCCGGCGAGCTCCGCTCGGCGGGCGGGGTGGCGAGGAGCGCGGTTGGTGGAGCGAAGTGGGCGGCCCGGGGAGGAGGGGAAAGGCGGCGAGTGAGGCTACGGACGGGCAGGGCGGGCGCCGCGTCCGGTCAACTTCGCGGGCTCGGTGCCTGGGTGAGGCCCACTTCCAGTGGGTGGTTGGTTATGGTCAGATTAGAGCATAGTATAGCCGGCTGTTGGCTATAAGAAGATGCCATGTCATTTATAGCCAACCTTATAGCCAACTAATACAATGGTTAGTTATAAATATGTACTACTCTATTGATATATGACCCATATGTCTATCTCACAAAGTGCCTAGAAGCATGTGCTGCAGCTGGCTACTAATCTGTAGCCCACTTCTCTTCTCTCTCCTCCACCTCACCTCAAATATAATATTTTAATGCTTACAGCCTGCTGACTGTACCTTATTGTACTTTCTCTAATAGTATAGCCGGTTGTTGGCTATAAGGAAATGCCATGTCATCTATAGCCAACATTATAGATTGGGAAACTCCAAACGGAGCATGCGGGCATATGCACCTACTAATTTAAAAAACCAAAACAAAATGCAAAGCAACTAAAAAAAAACCAAAATTTTGTGGAACACAACATACTCATGCAAGTGACATCCGTGCAAAATTTCAGAGTATTTCGAAATTCGATTTGTGAAAACCAAGGCAACACGAAATTCTTGATGAATAGTGTTGTTTTTCAAAAACCCTCACAGTCTCAAAATTTGTCATTTTTTAATTGGATTACTCGAATGTTCAAACTTCACGAAACTTGCCATGGACTTCGCACACATGAACATATTGCATCATACAAAAAATCCGAATTTTTTGATTTTGTTTACTTTTCGAAAAACACTTTCTAATACTAATAGATGCATATGCCCGTGCTGTCAAAAAAGCCGCTCCCAACTTAATTGGCCTCTTTCGGAAAATAGATGAACTCAACTGATCCAAAGTCCACGCAAAGTTGTTTGCACTCCAAGACTATTGCTGCTTCATGTCCCATATAGGGTTCGTCCTGTGTCAGAGCTTCAACAACATTCAAGCAATCTGATTCCACAATCAATTTATTGCAACCCAAGTGAGAGGCTAAATAGAAGTCATTCCTTACCGCCAAAAGTTATGCTAGATTGGCCGAACCTACATGCGGTATAAACCAGGTTGCGGCTCCTAGGAAGTCCCCCTTGCTGTTGCTGAGTCGAGTTGACACTGCGATTATGCGGATATGTGTAAAGCATATTCGTTGGGCTGACGCTAGCCGTCGGTGGACCGGTCCAGTTCACCGTGTAACCGTTTGATCTCGAAGATCCAACGGATCAGATTTCTATATATCCTTACGTTAAAAAAATCATGGATACGGTTGCAATTTTTTTGATACACGTATACAACAAGAAATTATGGTGTGCACTTTTTCTCAAGTTTTTCACTGTTGTAGCAAAAAATCTGACAAAATTGTAACATACCGTATTTACCATCAATTCGTGGCAGCAAATTTGATTAACGGTGCTACTTTTTTAATAAGGTTGCAACAAAATTCAGGACCCATTATCACCGATCACACTTCATTTTTTGTTGTTGTAGCAAAATTCATTAGTAGTATTTTTATGTCACGTTCTAAAATGGATGTGTTTAACACTAAAATATATCTAATATTCAATTAGCGAAAAATAACACAGATCAATGTAATAGCATTTGAATATTATAGTGGTACAGATAATAGCATTTAATACCACGATTGCAACATTTACTGTGTATCATATGCAGCAAAAACGGAAAAAAGTGCACAAAGGTGGGCTTGGCCCGGCCGGCCGGCCAGGACCATTAGCTTGTCTCGAGGAGTTTCAACCGTTGGATCTGAAATGAATAATACTGAACTAGTATTACATTTTGAAACATTGGCTACTTATTCTCTTGGCTACTTTCAGTGAAAATCCTGGTGGGAAACCTCATTCCCTAAGGGGCTGTTTGGTTCCAAATAAGTCACCAACTTATAAGCCATGTGACTTAAAACCAGTGACTTATATTGACTTATAAGTCAGTTAATCACACCTTCTCATGCCAAAAAGTTGTGGGACCCACACCAAAAGTAGTGACTTATAAGTTTTAAGTTGGGGTGGAGCAACTTATGACTTATAAGTTGGGGTGACTTATAAGTTAGAAGTGTTTGACAAAATAAGTCACTTTTTTTCACTTTTTGACTTATAAGTTGGTGACTTATTTAAAACCAAACAGCCCCTAAAGACCATTCAGAAAAATAGATATTGTAACATATTGCCTCTGTAATTTAATGTAAGTTGTTTTTTGACATTAAAATAGTGTTAAAAACATCTTATATTAAGATATGGAGGGAACATTTGTTACCATGACAAATCATTGCAATAATTCCATTTGGCAATTTTTGGGGAGCTTAGCAGAATTTCATACGTCTCGAAGTTTTGCATCTGCAGTATATGCCAAATAAAACCATACTAAACTTTTTTAGATTGTACATATTGTTTGGATAGGAACCAGCATGGAGCATAAACGTGGACTCTCTTACGAAAGAGGTAAATACAATGGTAGTCTTAGAACTTGCTTCCCAGTGCAACCTATTTTGGCCTGTTAATTTATTTTTTCAATTCAGTGCTGCTACATGACCTATAATTATGTGTTATAAATAATGTGAATATAAATATAATATAGTATAGTATATTGAAAATGTATAATTATTATTTTAAAAATACCAATATAATTAAATTATAAATTACAAAAATATTAACTTGCTATTATACCAGTATTGTTTATTTTGACAATTTAATTTTACGAATTTTGCTATCATTATACAATTAATTTAAAATTTTATTTATTATTTCTACGTATTTATAATAATATATTGAAAATGTATAATTATAATTTTAAAAATAACAATATAATTTAATTATAAATTACAAAAATATTAACTTGCTATTATACCAATGTTGTTTATTTTGATAATTTAATTTTATGAATTTTGATATCAATATATAAATAATTTCTAATGTTATTTATTATTTCTATGTATTTATAATAATTTTTAAGTAATATAATTACAAAAATAGTGCAAATAAGCCCTGCAACCCATGCAAGGATTGGATGATATAATGTTAGTATATTCTTTTAAGACAACTAAGGTGGTGTTTTGTTGGGCTGTGGATTTTAAAAAGTGCTTGCCAAAGGTAGTGGTGAGAAAGCTATATATCATTTGGCAAACTAGTTGTATGAGTTGTGGTGTGGAGATAAATGACTGAAATAGCCCTAAAAATTGAGAGATTGGTTGCATGTTGTTTAATGATAATAACATCATTAACGTTAACTTAGAGCATTAACAAAAAATTAACTAAATAATGAATATTATGATTTTTGAGGAAACAAACGCCATAAACTAGATGCATCGCTGCCATAACACTAATAGATCAACATATATATTAATCTGACCATAGGTTTTGACATCGAAAATGCACATACCACAACACAAATTGTATTAACACACATATTAATCCAACCATAGGATTTGATATAGAAAAGTTCAAAAGTTCCTTGCGCCGGTGGGGGTAGGGGGGTAGGGGCAGCTTGTACAGGTGGAGAATCTCGTCTGGCGGATGGGGATGGAGGCGTATGATGGCGGTTTATTTGATTTTGCTGTGGAAGGGACAACATAAGGCCTACTGGTGGCAAAGTGGAGATGTTCTTCGGGTGGATGGGGGTGGAGGCGTCTAACGGAGAGTTGAACGGGACGATGGATCACGTCGGTGGTTAGACCCTCGCGGCGGCGGCGGGGCAACCCTAATTGCCAGAGAGAGGGAGACGAGAGGCGAGATAAGTTATGTCGTGGTTGCTGGGATCGGTCCTCGCCTCTGGGTCGACCCATCCAATGGCAATGGCGATAACAAATCGTGAGGGTAGATTCGAAGATGCATGCAGCTGAAGCCAGGAAACCAAGGGTCGTCGCGCCGTCTATGAGCTTCTCAGAACGGATCTCAAGACGCCGAGCCGCCCTACAGCTGTCGTGCCGACCATCCACCCTCGTCGCCCCAGGAACGTCCCGTCCCCGTGTGAAGGGGGCACGTCAGGGGGAGCGTTGCCCTCACCCGCTGCCTTCGACAACCAGGTGTGGCCATCACCGTCGGTGCCAGCGGCGGGGGGAGCCACTGATCTCGTGGCCTGCCGCAGGAGGATGAGGGGCCTCCAAAGCCGCATGCCCGTGCAACCCGAAAGGCGATGGAGAGCGAAAGGGGCGGTGACAGCGACCGGCGCTACACAGGAAGCGAGAGGAGGGCCTAGCTGACGGACGAACCGGGCGGCGCGGTGGTGGCGGAAACCCTAGTCGCCGGGGAAGCGAGAGGAAAGGGAGAGTTGTGAATGGGTACTACGTATGCTACTACTGCAGCAGGTAGCTCAACATGGCGTTGTAAACCATCATGGATACGCACAAGCGATACCGTCACGTTCTAAACGACCAGGAGCGCTACCGCATGGCGCCGTGTGGCCCCGCGGATCAAAAAGAAGAGAGAACCCGGTCCCGGCGACGAGCGCCTGGGTGGCGTGGCGGTAGTTGGCTTCGCGCTGGTTGGTGCCGGTGGTCCGCAGCTGCAGCAGTTCTAGTAGGCAGGCGGGCCACGGGGCCAGGCGGCCGGCACACCCGACGTCCACCGCACTACCCGAGCTCACGCCATTGACAAAACGCCTGGCTTGCCTGGCTCGTGTCACCGACGACGGCGACGAGAGCGTGCGGCCAAGAAACGCCTTTTTCCATTTCAGGGGCCTCATTTATTCGGCCCGCGTGATGCTCCGCGGTGTGCGTGCGCCTCAACCCCCCCCCCCCCCCCCCCCCCCCCATCTTTTGGCAACGAGAACACCTTGATTACGTGAACCGGTCGCGCGAGGCCAAACTTCCTGTCACCACACACGCACGACTTTTGTATAGCAGCCATGACGACATGACAAGGCAAGGTCCTTGTTTAGTTTTCTCGTCCCTTCTTGTGCTACACAGATCAAACGCTTACTATTACTCCGTTCCCTTCCGCACTGACTGGACTGGACTGACGAAAATTAGCGCGTGGAAGGCGAAGAAAGGTAAACAAAGAAGCAAGGAAATGAGTGACAAACGCAAATCTAAGTTTCGTGCTAGTACTCCTACTACTAAATGGTCGTAGTAGGTGCCCAAATGCTGCCAAATGCATCCCCACACGGCCGGCCACACGGACTTATAAACTACTATTACTCATGCGAACATCATCACACACACCCAAGGTCTATCCAGCCTGCTTGGAAAACGACGGCCGGGCTCGCGCTCGCGGTGCGCATGGAAGAAGAAGACCCGTGTGCCGTGGGGACAAATTTAATCCCTCCCTTTCCTTTTCCTTGGCCTCCTCCAGCTCAAGCACCGCGCGCGCGCGACGGCGACAGTGAGCGGCCGGCCGTTCGGCACCCGGCAGGAGGAAGGAACGCGGGCGTCCCGTCAGCCGCTACGTCCGCAGCAAGACCACCGCAAAGCGGCCGCAGAAAAGGCGCGCGAGAGCAGCGGTGCGCCACGGCGGACGTCCACAAGGACGACCGCGGTGGCAGCTTGACTGGCATAGGCGACATGGCCGCATCCTCTTGTCTCGGCTCCCCTAGCCCGGACAACCTCGCCGTTCCACTCTATCCCATTCCCATCAATGCCATCTCTCTAGATTCCAGACTCAAAGAATTGACATAAAAGTACTTTCATCGTTTATAATAATACAATGTTTTATATTTTCATATAAACTACATATGGACTAAAATAAAAAAATAAAAGTGTCTAGGAAGAACTAGACACTACACGTATATAGGAGAAGGTGAGATTCGAACTAGCACACTACTTCTAGTGCTAGTCAGAAGACCCCCAAATCTTTTTCGACAAAAATAAATAAACAAATATACTAAAATACGTTTATATATACATATTCAATTTTAAAAAGTACTACAATACGACATCTTATGAATATGATTGTAAACAAACGGAGTATGAACGACCTGTTCAAGTAGAGACCGAGAGAAATCCCGTACAAAAAGATCGAGAGAGGACGATTCACCATCGGGTAAATGAGAACGGGTAACGGAATATTCCATATGCCTTTGGGTCCAAATGATCTTAATTTTCTATTGACCAGAGATTTACTGTGGTTACCATATTTTATATTGTATCCTCCACGCAGTTAATGCTCCACGGTCTACGGATGGACCGAATGTATCCACACAACAATGCATTTTTTCTTAACTTCCATAGTTCTTCAAGAAGTGGGTAGCCGCATTTTGTTCACGTCTCACATATATGACCTTTACTTCTCTACCCTCTTGGAGGGTTATCGTAGTATCAACCATCATTGCATACCTTGTCGTCCAACCTACCCTTGAAAGATCAATTTTTTTGTCTTTCAGTTGGCCAAAAAAGCACAATTTTATCATGAATAGTATTAAAATAAATAGAATTAGAAATTTTTTGCCATGAAATTAACTTTGCCATGTGAAAAAATCCACGTGGCAAAAAATGTATAAGTACACACACAAAATTTGCAAAAAATGTAAAATTACCATGAGACTATGTGGAACATTATTTAAACAATATAATAGCTTTTGACCAAATGAATATACAATTGAAAATTTACCATGTCATTTTGTGAATTGGAAAGTTTTTTTTTAAGTTGCCATGGTTCCAAATTTTTATTTGCCATGATGCAAAAGGTACAAATTTTCATGATCTATAAACTAAATTTTCCATGATCAAAACTAAAAGTTTGGCATGGTTTTAAAAATAAAATTCGGCATGCTACATGAACTAAAATTACCATCATTCAATAATAACTTTTAAGGAAATGCATATGTACCTACACAAGCGATACATGTCATATCCACACCATTCATTGAAAAACATGTTGCATCAAGATCTGTGCATCCATGCATCAGGCTGGATTGCATAAAGTATTTTGTACATACCAGTATTTCTGTGCACACTAGTATAATATCCGGGTACTAGTATAATGTGCTTCAAATGAAATTGCTGAAGTGCAAAGCGGATCTCAATGCAAAGATAAATGTTGTGGATATGACATTTATCGCTTGGGCTTGTACAAAATCCGCACTCTAATTTTTATCCTTTTTATCCTACAAGTTTTACGTATCTAAAATAAACTACTAGTTTTTATCCTTGAGAATCCACCTGTGGAGGGATGGTTAAAAGAACTGTGGTGTTCTCGGTTCATTAAGGATCAAACTCAGTTTTGATAATTTAGTGTCTCATTAAAGACGAATATTCTTTCAATGGAAAAAGACATTTTCGTCGACAACGAAGGCGCTTATGATGGTTTGGTTAAATTTTAAAACTCGCCGAATCAAAATCAGTATTTCGGAGATGCTCACAGGGATAGAGTATACGTGTATACGTTTATAGGGATGAGTGTGTGTGCGCGTAATTGTGAGCGTCTGATGCGTCTGTACTGTCTTCTAAAAAATATTTTTATCATTTTTTGGTAAGTTTTGCCATCTCTAGTAAAAAGTGAAAAAAAAGGAAAAGCCTGGGATTCAAACCAAGGTCTTTTACGTGAAGGATAGAGGGGTTTGCCACACTGCGCTAATCACATGCATTCGATTAAAAAAAAGATATTCACGATGCTTTATGTTACCGCAGACATGTTAAAGAAACATAATGTGAAAATATCCGTGCTCCGTAATTCGTATTGATGAATCTCGCAGTCCTGAATATATCGTATCAGAAGCAAAAAAATACTCCCACTCACTAGTGATCTAAACATTTTTATATATTTAGATTTGCTAGGGCACATCTAGATGTGCTTTAAGATAGAGCACATTTAAATCCTATACTATTGATTTTACATAAAGATTTATTTAGATATTTTTTCTTCTTTTCTTTTCTAGTTTGATTGAATATTTAGATGTGCTCTAACTAAAGCACATCTAAATGTGCCCTAGATAAACCCATATTATATTTTTTTACAGAGGGAGTAAATATGTTTGCTCCGTATAGATCTTGTAGAAACGTTGTAAACTGCGATGAGAATATCCGGTGTTCCCCGTACGTACACAAGGACCATCAGCCGCGTTGCCCGTGTGAGGTGTGACCCCGCGTATCCGGAAAGAAGAACTCGGTCCCGGTCCCGGTCCCGGCGACGGTTCGCAGCCCGCAGGCGGGGCCACGCGGAAGCACACCCGACGTCCACCCGCCGGCCGTCCACCGACGATGAGTGCCTGCAAAGCCAGGGCCATGCAATCCCGATCGAGCTCATCGCCGTTGACAAAACCGCTTCACCTGCGTGCGTCCTGTCACCGTCGAGCGGTGTGCATGCCGCCAAAAAACGCCTTTTTCCATTTCATGGTCAGGCGGCGGGGCGGCCCTCATTTATTCGGCCTTCTCGCTCGCCTTGTCACTTGTCAGTAGTACCGCCGTCCGTCCGTCGCCGTGCGCTTGCTTCTCCATCTTTAGTAAGAAAAAGAAAATCCTTATCCTTGCGTGAACGGTGAACCCTGAACTGGTCGCGCGAGCCCAAAACCTTGTCAAATGTCATCACCGCCTAGTACTACTACGACTTTCTTGTTCTTGCGGCGGCCGGGTCTTTGTTTACTCCATTTCGTTTTCTCATCCCTGGTTCCTGCTGCTACCCTTCAAACGCATACTAGTAGTAGGACTCTTTTTCTAGATAAATCAAAGGCATACTATTATTCCGTTCCGCACTGACTGGACTGACAAAAACCACGCGGCTTTACCTTTTTTTTAGGGTTTATGACAGTGGGGAGATCCCACACTAGTAGAAAACAAGGCTTTGGTTCAGGCCTGGCCAGCCTATTAGTCCCCGTTCTGTTACGAACCGGGACCCATGGGGGCATACGTCCCAGTTCGTGCGCCCAGGGGGCCGACCGAGCCTCGTGGGGCATTGGTTCCGCTTCGTCTAGACATTTTTGTCCCGGTTTCAGACACGAATCGGGACTAAAGGGTGCAGCAACCTTTAGTCCCGGTTGGTGTCTTGAACCGGTACTAAAGGTAGGACCTTTAGTCCCGGTTGGAGACACCAACCGGTACTAAAGGTCTGTTTTTTTTCTTTTTATAAACAGAAGAGTTTCTGTTTTTAGATTTT
Organism: Bromus sterilis; assembly: GCA_950022295.1. Taxonomy (NCBI): domain Eukaryota; kingdom Viridiplantae; phylum Streptophyta; class Magnoliopsida; order Poales; family Poaceae; genus Bromus; species Bromus sterilis. The sequence goes on from OX465600.1 coordinate 38,418,274, forward strand.
GAATAACTGTTAGAATATTTAGAGTTTTTGAATGATTTTTTTCTTTAGGTCAAAAAAATCATAAACTTACTGTTAGTGCCAGTAGTTTTCAAACTTCAATAGTTTAAACTTGAATTATTTTAAAATTTGTGTCAATCACTAGTTTGTGAATAACTTTAGTTTAAAAATAGATTTTTGACTGATTATTTTTCCTGTTGTTTAATATTAGTATGTTTTATCAGTATGTTCAATATGTGAATTTTTAGGATATTTTAAATAAGTGTTTTAATCAAAACCAGACTCTGTTTAACTCTTTATGAGGGTTTCGAACGAAAACTCATATGTTACAAGCCATTTCTTTTTTTTTAACTTATTTCTACTCCAGACTTTTTGTGCATTAACTATGCACCATACAAAGCCACATCCTCAAGTTTCAAACCTTTCTAACTTCATTTGATATTTTTCATGCATTTAATGATTGTTTTTGCGGTAAATGAGCTCGAAATTGAAAAGGCAGTAGAAATGAACTCTAAAAAGGTGGAAACTTGGCATGGTATCATCATTTCACCCACATAGCATGTGCTAAAAAGTTGAGAGGGTTACGGCAAAAATTGGATGCACTTCGTGTATAAATTGGACCGTCTCTTTCGAAGTAAGAGGGTTTCGGACGAAAACTCATTTGTTGCAAAGGCATTTCTATTTTTTTAACTTATTCAACTCCAGACTTTTTGTGCATTCAATATGCATCATTCAAAGACACATCCTCAAATTTCAACCCTTTCTATGAAATTTTTGCGCTAAATGACCATGAAATTGAAAAGCAGTACAAATGAACCCTGAAAAGGTTGAAACTTGGCATTGTGTCATCATTTCACCCACGTAGCATGTGCTAAAAAGTTGAGAGGATTACGGAAAAAACTAGATGTACTTCGTGTACAAACTAGACCATCTCCTTCGAAGTATGAGGGTTTTGGAAGAAAACTCATCTGTTATAAAGGCATTTCTTTTTTTGACTTATTTCAACTTCAGAATTTTTGTGCATTCAATATGCACCATTCAAAGCCACATCCTAAAATTTCAACCCTTTCTAACTTCATTTGTTATTTTTATGCATTTAATGATTTCTTTGCGCTAAATGACCCTAAAATTGGAAAGCCAGTACAAATGAACTCTAAAAATGTTGAAACTTGGCATGGTATCATCATTTCACCCACATAGCACATGCTAAAAAGTTGAAAGGATTACGGCAAAAACTGGATGCACTTCGTGTACAAACTGGACCATCTCCTTCGAAGTATGAGGGTTTTGGAAGAAAACTCATATGTTAAAAAGGAAAAAAATTTAACTTATTTCATCTCCAAACTTTTTGTGCATTTAATATGCATCATTAAAGCCACATCCTCAAATTTCAACACATTCTACCTTCATTTGTTATTTTTCATGCATTTAATGATTTTTTTTGCGCTAAATGACCCTAAAATTGAAAAGGCAGTACAAATGAACTCTAAAAAGGTTAAAACTTGGCATGGTATCATCATTTCACCCACATAGCATGTGCTAAAAATTTGAGAGGGTTACGGCAAAAACTGGATGCACTTCGTGTACAAATTGGACCGTCTCTTTCGAAGTATGAGGGTTTCGGACGAAAACCCATTTGTTACAAAGGCATTTCTTTTTTTAAACTTATTCAACTCCAGACTTTTTGTGCATTTAATATGCACCATTAAAAGCCACATCCTCAAATTTCAACACATTCTAACTTCATTTGTTATTTTTCATGCATTTAATGATTTTTTTTGCGCTAAATGACTCTAAAATTGAAAAGACAGTACAAATGAACTCTAAAAAGGTTAAAACTTGGCATGGTATCATCATTTCACCCACGTAGCATGTGCTAAAAAGTTGAAAGGGTTACGACAAAAACTGGATGCACTTCGTGTAAAAATTGAACCATCTCCTTCGAAGTGTGAGGGTTTCGGACGAAAACTCATCTGTTACAAAGGCATTTCTTTTTTTTAGCTTATTTAACTCAGAATTTTTGTGCATTCAAGATGCACCATTCAAAGCCACATCCTCAATTTTCAACCATTTCTAACTTTATTTGCTATTTTCATGCATTTAATGATTTTTTGCGCTAAATGACCATGAAATTAAAAAGTAGTACAAATAAACTCTGAAAAGGGTGAAAATTGGCATTGTGTCATCATTTCACCCGCATAGCATGTGCTAAAATTTTGAGAGGATTACGACAAAAATGGATGCACTTCGTGTACAAACTGGACCATCTCCTTGGAAGTATGAGGGTTTTGGAAGAAAATTCATTTGTTATAAAGTCATTTCTTTTTTTAACTTATTTCAACTCCACACTTTTTGTGCATTCAATATGCACCATTCAAAGCCACATCCTCAATTTTCAATCATTTCTAACTTCATTTGTTAATTTTTCATGCATTTAATGATTTTCTTGCAAAATTAACAAGCATGAATTTTGACATTTTTGACAAAATCTATCTAGAATTTGTAAAATGGTCATAACTTTTGCATACGACCGCCGATGAAAAAGGTTTTTGTATGAAACGGAAAAACCAAACAGAAAAAAAGTTATGATGCTTTTAAGATTTGGAGGAAAAATAATTCAAAAAATGTTGGCATAGAAATTTGAAAGGGCACCCATCCACTTACCCATTCATTATTCTCCTCAATAAAATAATTCAACAAAAATTGGGATAGAAATTTAAAATTGGGAAATATGAAATAAGGGTTTTTGACTACTATTGAGGGAAATATGAAATTTTCAAATTTTAGGTTTTGCAAAAATAATAATTATTTTTATTTTTATTGAAGATTATTATTATTTCATTACTTTTTTTTTTAAAATAATTATTTGGAATCAAAACAATATAGAAGTGTGACATTGTAATCAAGAGGTTAACGGGATTTATATGATAGTAATAGCAACAACATGTGCGAGGTGTAGTTGGAAGTGGAGACGGAAGGAACTCAGAAGTTAAGCGTGCTATTGCTGGAGTAGTGTTTAAGCGTGCTATTGCTGGAGTAGTGTAAGGATGGGTGACCGATTGGGAAGTTTGACTACGACTAAGTAATTTGACTAGACATTAAGGGTAGTTAGAGACTAAACTAGTTAAATAACTCAAATAATAGAAATTGTGAAAATATATAAAAAAGGGAGTGAAAAAAAACTGGCCAAATAATGGAAATAATATAATTTTTGAAAAAATAGAAAAAAGAAAGAGGAAAATATTTGATTTTTTTTCCCGTGGAGGCCTTTAGTACCGGTTCGTGTTACCAACCGGGACTAAAGGTCCTCCGCCCCAGTGCACCACAACAGCCCACGTGGAGGACCTTTAGTACCGGTTCGTGGACAAACCGGGACTAAAGGTTTTGGGCATTAGTAACAACCCTTTAGTCCCGGTTCCAAAACCGGGACAAATGAGCCTCTAGAACCGGGACAAATGAGCCTTTTTCTACTAGTGCCACTGCCTCTATATTGCATGTGATAAAAATGTTACTCCCTCCGATCCAAATTAATTGACACACACTTAGTACAACTTTGTGCTAGAGTTGTACTAAGTGTGCGTCAATTAATATGGATCGGAGGGAGTACATCATTTGCTAGTACATCAATGAGGAAACCTGGGGGTTCCTCCTGCCACTTTATAGTTCTAGTGGATTCAGCATTACTCCCTCTGTAAACTACTATAAGATGTTTTAGATAACTAAACTAGTGATCTAAAACATCTTATATTAGTTTACGGAGGGAGTACTAGCTAACAAATCTGCTACCATATGAGCTTCTCTAGGACAAAATTGCAGCTTGATAAAACTAAAATTATTTACAAGAAAAGTGCATTCTTCAAAGATTGTCGCTGCAGGTCCAAGGGAATTGCCACCATTGTTCATGATCTCCACCACGTACATGCAATCGGATTCAAACGACTCTATCAATTCCCATCGCATTTGCTAGGATGAGTGTCGTGGATATAAATCTGACAATAGATGTAGGGGTATGAAAGGAGCTAAATGAATCTGTACGCAGAGAGGGTTGACGCAAAGGGATTATACAGCTTAGGCCTCTCCGTAGAGATAAAAACCTTAATCATGTCCCAGGCTGACTGGGGTGTTCTTTCTTCAGAAGTACTGAGAGTATAATGTGTTGCGCGTGCCCATGCCGAAGGGGGAGGGGGGGGGCTTATATAGAGTGCATCCCTGCCTCCTTAATGCCTTGGCTTAAATGGGTCTTAATTACAATATTAAATACGTACTTAAATACAAAACGGTCTGCCCATTACTACGAACAAAGGAGGAGAAACGCCTGCAACATTAAATGCCTCCTGTCCGTTGCGTTTCCCATCTTCCGAGTAGGGGCCTCGTCGATTGCTTCCGAGTATCGGTCTTCTCGGATCTTGCTGGGCTTCCGAGTAGCTGTATATTCGGAAGCGGCTCCTGGTCTCCGAGTAACATGTTACTCGGAGATTCACAAAGCTTCGTGTTTTTGTTGATTTTATTTTGCTGGGTGTGCTTTGGGGAAACCCAGGGCTTAAGGGTACCCCTGGATTTCCCTCGCCTAGGGGTATGCCTTTAGTATTACCACGACAGTAGCCCCTAAGCGCTTTCGGGTGCTCGTAGGTGAGGTGACTGACATTTGTTAGTCTTTCTGAGATATGTGAAGATTGAACTCAGTAAGAGGCCCGGAAGGGCTTTATTGATGTTCGAACTTTTCCCTCGAGTGCGAGTTGGGCAGGTTAGCGGAAAAATTTGGCGACACTCAAACGTCTCTCGGAAGAGGTGGACCGAGGCCTCGGAAGGCGTGTCTCGAAGTAAAAGGCCTTAAACTCCATATGAACCAAATTTGTAAAGTTCAATGCCCTAGGACATCGTGTCGAGTCCTAGGCCATGCCACGTGGGACATTGATTCTTTACCCGCTGCGCCGGGTCTTACTGGTGGCCTGGCATTCTACGTCAGAGACGGGTCACCGGCGAGATATTTACTCGGATTTCTACCCGAGTAACCGGGTGCGAGATTTCGTTTCGCGGGGAACCTTCGAGTGGTTCTCTTCGTGGTTCTTCCGAGTGCCAGCTTACTCGGACGCTGCGGGAGCTTTGCAATTTCTTCCGAGTGATGGCGTACTCGGAGAGTTTGATCGATGTGCGTTGTGCTTCACATCTTCCGAGTAGTTGGGGTGGTTCCGAGCTTCGGGTCAAAGTCAGATTTGGTCTTTAACAAAGGATTTTGCCTTGTCAGAGAATCTTCTTGCCCAGATGAGTGGGCGCATTGTTTGGGCCTGTCTCCTCGATTCCCGTGGCGGTTTTATAGGGTAATAATTAACTGCCTGTGGGGAAGTGGGAGGGATTATGGGGAAGTGGAGCGGTTTTATGGGGGGAGGAACCGGCAAGCCCATTAGTGGGGTGCGGATCTGACGCGTGGTAGGCGCCACTTGAGCTATCAAAGCACCCCTACCTTTCGGCTTGGAGCAGATCCGCTCATTTCCCCCCTGCGCAGCCGTTCCCGCTTCTCTCTCTCGGTTCGCCTCTTCCCTGCCTGCTCAATCTCGCCGCCAAGACATCTCCGCCGGCTGCTCGAGTTCCGTCCTGGGAGGCCGCCATTCGCGCTGCCCTTCCGCCGCCGCCGCGACCATGTCTGCGGGGGAGTGGCTTCCGTCGATCGTGACGGAGGACATGCTGCTGGGGTACCAGGACGCCGGCATGGTTCCCCGCGAGGGTTGCCGTCTTCCCGCGGCTGGGGAAGACGAGCCTGCTCCACAGGACGGTGAGAGGGTTCTCTTACTTTCGCATGTGGATCACAACTTTTCTCTTCCCCCACATCCCTTCTTTTTAGATTTTTTGGCTTTCACGGGTGCTCAACTTCACCACCTTGTCCCCAATGCTGTTGCCCTCCTCTCTAGTTTTTTCACTCTTTGTGAGGGGTTCTTGGGCATAGAGCCCCACTGGCATCTTTTCCGTAGTATATACGCCATCAAACCTCAGAAGGCGAAGAAATCTGGGGAGGGTGGCGGTGTTGAGTTCAATCATTTCTGCGGCGGCCTGTTCTTGGCTAAGAAGCAAGGGGTGCAGTATTTTGCCTCTTGCGTGCCCGATTCTGTTAAGAACTGGCAAAATAGTTGGTTCTACTGCAAGGTGGCCGAGGGGCCGGGGGTGCGGACCTTGCCTCCTTACTCGGACGTTAGGCTGACTTCTTCTCATGGCTGGAACCCTCGACTCACCAACGCCGATAAGGAGCAGGTGCTCCCCTTGATGCGTGAGGTCATCCGGCTGAAGAAGAATGGTCTAGACGCCATAGATCTGATAGCCGCATTTGTGTTTCGGAGGATTCAGCCACTCCAGGCCAGGACTCGGGGGATGTGGACGTATTCCGGGTTGCAGGATGACACCCGCTATAGCAACACTGAGATGCCCTTGGACGAGTTTGAAATTCAAATGAAGATAATAACGAGCGTGACTCATGGTCTTCAGACGACTGGCCGAGTGAGACCCCTCAGCATCGAAAATCCTCCCACCTTGGTATGCTGACTCATGCCATATGTATCTTGAATGTGCTTCCTTTGTTGGCTCTAACTCGGACCTCTTTATTCATTGCTAGGATTTTACCCAATTCCGCTGCCCTATTCCTCTGGCTCCGCAGCATCCTACCGAGGAGGATGAAGATAGTACTGCTGGTGCGGGGGTCGGAGTTGAGGCGGGGGAGGAGCTGGAGTCCGAGGTGGCTCGGGTTCAGGCAGCGTCCGAGCAACGCTCGAAGAACAACCAGGACCGCGAGTCGGCGCGGGAGGGGCTTACTCGGACCCGTAAAAGGGCTCGTACTCCGAGTGGCGAAGAGGACAGCGGGAAGCTTCCTCCCTTGGGCCTCATCTCTGGGAAGGTTGCGCCCATGAAGAAGAAAAAAATTGTCACCCTTGGGGGCCGAGAGGCTAATCCCTCAGGGGGTGCTGCTGTTGAGAAGGCCAAGGGGGCTGGATCTGGTTCGGCCAGGGTTGCTCCCCCGAGGCGTAGCTTGAAGACCGCTCACAAGTAATGTTGTTGGTTTTCATATGCTTTAAGGCTCTGTTGGTTTTCATAGGCCCATCCTTAGCTGTTTTCATTTTGCAGTATTCGTCCGAGTGGTTCTGAGACGTTGCCTGGGATCGAGGATCCCGGGGTCGAAACTATGGAGGATGTTAGCACTTGCGAGGTGACTGACTTTCCTGGAATGGACGCTATTCCAGAATATACTGCGGCTGTTGGTGGGAATTCTTCGTTGTTTTTGTTGAGACGTTTACCACCGTCGTCTTTTCGCTTTTAATTGTTTGTTGTTTATGCTGCAGACATGGATGTTGACCCTACTGCTGGTCCAGCTCGGATTGTTGCCGAGACCGCCGCTGCTGGGGTCACTCCTCCTGAGGCGATTGTTCCTGAGGGGACAGTATCCTCTGGGTCTGGTTCCCGAGCTGCTGCACCTGATGCTCCGTCTGGGGAGGCTGTTAAGGAGACCCCTGTCGCTTCGGTAGCTGCTCGAGGGGGTGAGCCTGCAAGCTCGGGGGCCATTCCAGTCGGAGCCCCAGTGGAGAGTGCTATTATTGGTGGGTTGAAGGAGTCCTTGGTGAAGGCGACTCAGTTTGAGCTGCGGCTGCGGGAGCTAGCATCTGAGGCTGAGTTGGTGAAGTCCAACATGCACGTAAGTACTTACGTAAGTTTTCTTACCCACTGGGTGTAGCCCCCAAGGCTCCGAGTAACTTTGCGAAGTTATTAAGAGTCTTTTGATGGGAGGTTTTTATTTTAGTGAACTTCCACTGGGAGCACTTCTTAGTGCACCCACTGGGTGTAGCCCCCAAGGCTCTGAGTAACTTTGCGAAGTTATTCGTAGTCTTTTGATAGGAGGCTTTATTTTAGTGAAGTTCTAGTGGGAGCACTTCTTAGTGCACCCACTGGGTGTAGCCCCCAAGGCTCCGAGTAACTTTGCGAAGTTATTCAGAGTCTTTTGATAGGAGGTTTATTTTAGTGAACTTCCAGTGGGAGCACTTCTTAGTGCACCCACTGGGTGTATCCCCCAAGGCTCCGAATAACTTTGCGAAGTTATTCAGAGTCTTTTGAGAGGAGGTTTATTTTAGTGAACTTCCAGTGGGAGCACTTCTTAGTGCACCCATTGGGTGTAGATCCCAAGGCTCCGAGTAACTTCGCAAAGTTATTCGGAGTCTTTTGATAGGAGGTTTTATTTGAATATGGCATTCCTCTTGTCTTCATAGGAGGCATGCAAGCTTGGGTCGGCCTTCGTGAAGTTGCAGGAGGAGAAAACTGCTGCTCAGGGTGCGTATGAAGCGCTGCTTGAGGAGCACAACAAACTGAAGAAACAGCATGCTGAGGACAATGGTAAAAGCTCTTGGGTTTCTAAGCTGCCATTGTTCATCTTCTTATTTTTCCTTTTGACGTGGTGCTTGCAGAGGCAGCGAAGAAGGCCTTTGATGCGAAAGTCAAGGAGAACGATAATTTTGTTGCTAAGATGAAGAAGGAAATAGACCAGGTTGAGAAACGAGCCAAGGCTCACAAAGCTTTGGAGACCAGTCTTCATTATTACAAACAGGCAGTGAAGGATAATGAAGCTTGCATCTTAAAGCTGGAGTCTGACTTGGAAAAACTATCCGAGCTGCGCGCCGAAGATAAGAAGAAACATCAAGCCGAGTTGGAAACCACTCGGAAGGCGGTGAAGGCAGCTGAAGAGTATTGCGCTGGGCGTTTCGCCGTTTTCAGTGAGACCTTGTATGGTAAGTTTTTTGCCGTCCGAGTTGTGATAGGGACCTGTTTTCCAGTCTTAGATTGTGTACTCATCGTCTCCCTTGGTGCAGCATATGGGACAGATCCAGATGCCGAGCAAGCGCGCATGGCCGATTTTGCGGAAATCATGAAGAGAGACAACTATACGCCAGTGACCACAGAATTTGCTCTGGATCGGGGACTGCTGACCATGAGGTGCGCTAAAGCGAAGAAATTTGCTGAAGAAGTTATGGGTGCCACCCTGGCCTTGAAGAACAAGCTATCACCTGATGAGGGAAGCAGAGTGAAATTGGACACTGTTGTACCCGTCCTCCAGGAGGCTCCCCATCAGCTGGCCCGCTGGAAACGCTCAGCGGCACGGAACGGTGCGAATTAAGCACTGGCATTGACCAAGGCACATTTTCCGGAGCGGGTCCATAATCTTGAGCGGGTTGGTGGTGGAGATCCGAAATAAGGTCAGAGCTGCACCTCCTTCTTGCCGCGCTATGCTGAAACTGCTAGCCGAATTGCCCTGATGCCCGATCTGGACTTCTTTGTTGAGTCGACTGGCGTGACCAGTGAGTCGGACGAGGCGGGCGAGGAATGAGTGAAGCGTAGCAAAAAACACTGGTTTGATATTTGCCTCGGGATGCCGAGTGGATCTGTAATAAGTGCACTGTGTGGTTGTGTCATGACACTCCTTCGTTTGGTTGATGAACTCGTATTCTGTTTCTTAGTGGGAATCGAATATTTCTTCCGATGCTTGCTCTTCTTTTTCTAAGTTTTCACTCGGGCTGCGCATATTTCGGAAGAGAACCTGTTTTTATCGCTTTAAGCAGCCCCCAAGTCTACTTAGACTTGAAAGTACTTAGAAATTTTTTCTATTGATGATCTTGTAGACAAGATCCTCAATGCAGATGATGTTGTGAGTTTTCTAAGTTCTCGTCCGAGCTGTTCGCAGTTCGGATGGAAAACCTGATTGATAGTTTTCGTCCGAGCTGCGCACAGCTCGGAGAAATCCTGTTTTTAGAACTTTAAGCAGCCCCCAAGTCTCCTGAGACTTGGAAGTACTTAGAAAAAGAATTCTATTGATGATCTTGTATACAAGATCCTCAATGCAGATGCTGTTGTGCTACCTCAAGCCTGTGGGCGTTGGTGAGCACTTAACATAAGTTTTCTAAGTTCTCGTCCGAGCTGCTCGCAGTTCGGATGGAAAACCTGATTAATAGTTTCAGTCCGAGCTGCGCACAGCTCGAAAGAAAACCTATTTTTATAGCTTTAAGCAGCCCCAAATCTCCTGAGACTTGAAAGTACTTAGAAAATAATTTCTACTGATGAACTTGTATACAAGATCCTCAATGCAGATGATGTTGTGCTACCTCAAGCCTGTGGGGCTTTGGTGAGCACTTAACATAAGTTTTCTATGTTCTCGTCCGAGCTGCTCGCAGTTCGGATGGAAAACCTGATTAATAGTTTCCGTCCGAGCTGCGCACAGCTCGGAAGAAAACCTGTTTTTATAGCTTTAAGCAGCCCCCAAGTCTCCTGAGACTTGAAAGTGCTTAGAATTTGTTTTCCATTGATGAACTTGTATACAAGATCCTCAATGCAGATGATGTTGTGCTACCTCAAGCCTGTGGGGCGTTGGTGAGCACTTAACATAAGTTTTCTAAGCTCTCGTCCGAGCTGCTCGCAGTTCGGATGGAAAACCTGATTAATAGTTTCCGTCCGAGCTACGCACAGCTCGGAAGAAAACCTGTTTTTATAGCTTTAAGCAGCCCCCAAGTCTCCTGAGACTTGAAAGTGCTTATAAAAAATTTCTATTGATGAACTTGTATACAAGATCCTCAATGCAGATGATGTTGTGCTTCCCCAAGCCTGTGGGGCGTTGGTGAGCACTTAACATAAGTTTTCTAAGTTCTCGTCCGAGCTGCTCGCAGTTCGGATGGAAAACCTGATTAATAGTTTCCGTCCGAGCTGGGCACAGCTCGGAAGAAAACTTGTTCTGGAGTTATGAAAACAAATTGAGCAAGACGCACTATGCGTACGAAGTAATATTTATTCAGATCTTACAATCGTGCTCATGCAGAGAAGCGGCGCAATAACTGGGCGTATGCGTGAGGCTCTTCTATCTTATTAGTTACATCGTACAGGTGGTAGGCCCCATTGTGCATTACTCTGGAGATGATAAATGGACCTTCCCATGGGGGAGCTAGTTTGTGATCAGAAGTTTGTTTGATGCGAAGTACCATGTCGCCCTCTTGGAAGGAGCGAGCTCAGACGTGTCGGTCGTGGTATCGACGAAGGTCTTGCTGATAAAACGTCGAGCGGGTGAGAGCTAAATTTCGTTCTTCTTCCAAGAGATCAACGCCGTCTTGTCGTGCCTCTTCAGCTTCGGCTTCTGTGTACTGGCTTATACGGGGGGCATTGTGCTTGAGGTCACTCGGAAGGACTGCTTCTGAACCGTAGACGAGGAAGAAGGGGGTTGACCGAGTTGAGCGATTGGGAGTTGTACGCAATCCCCACAAGACTGAAGGGAGTTCATCAACCCAGGCACCCGCTGCTTCCTTTAATTCCCAAAGTAACCGAGGCTTGATTCCTTTGAGTATTAGTCCGTTGGCTCGTTCGACTTGGCCGTTGGACTGTGGGTGTGCGACTGAGGCAAAGTTGACCTGAATGCCATTGGACCAACAGAATTTCTTGAATTCAGCCGAGTTGAAGTTCGATCCATTATCAGTAATGATGTCATGCGGGACACCAAACCGATGTATGATGCCTTGCATAAAGCTGACTGCTGTGGCGGAGTCCTGGGTCTTGATAGGTTTTGCTTCTATCCATTTTCTAAACTTGTCTACGGCGACCAAAATGTGGGTGAAACCGTGCTTGCCCGTTTGGAGTGGTCCGATCATATCTAATCCCCATACTGCAAATGACCAGGCTAGGGGGATTGTCTTCAGCTCGGAAGCTGGTTTGCGGGGCTGGTTGGCATAAAACTGGCAGCCTTCACAGTAGTCCACGATGTACCGAGCATCGCTGAGGGCGTCGGGCCAGAAGAAACCAGCCCGGAAAGCTTTTGCCACCAACGTCCGACTTGAGGCATGATGGCCATAGTCTCCCGAGTGGATTTCTTGTAGGATGCAACGGCCTTCTTCCTCGGAGATGCATCGCTGGGGGACATGAGTGATGTTGTTCCTGTACAGCTCCCCATTGATCACCGAGTTCGTCGTCGGGCAACTCCTGTTTTTGCAGGTAGGCAAGGATTGGACGTGTCCATTCGGGGGAGTGACCTCCACATCAAACACCATGTCGACTACTGCGGGTATATCTTCTTTGTTGGGGATGTTCTTGTCAGGCAGCATATCTGGGTCGGCTTCTAGGAAAGGGTCCTCCTTGACTGTTGGGGAATGCAAATGCTCCAAATAAATCCCTGGTGGGATCTGACCCCGAGTGGAACCTAATTTGGCTAGGTCATCTGCTGCCTGATTCTTAGCCCTTGGAATGTGATGGAGCTCAAGCCCATCAAAATTTTTCTCCAATTTTCTCACTGCTACGCAGTAGGTTGTCATTGCTGGACTTCTGATGTCCCACTCTTTCATTACTTGGTTGATTACCAGGTCTGAGTCTCCGAATATCATAAGTCTCCTGACTCCGAGTGAAATGGCCATTCGGATATCGTACAGGAGAGCTTCATACTCGGCTTCGTTGTTTGTTGCTGGGAAATGAATCTGGAGGACGTATCTCATTTCATCCTTTCTTGGTGAGACTAGTACCACCCCTGCCCCTGCGCCCTGTAACATTTTGGATCCATCGAAGAACATCGTCCAATGCTCTGGCGTTGGCTGTGGGGGATGCTGGACCTCGATCCACTCGGCCAGGAAGTCCACCAGTGCTTGTGACTTGATTGATTTTTTGGCTTGGTAACTGAGGTCAAAGGGCAGTAGGTCCAGACTCCATTTTGCTATTCTGCCTGTTGAGTATCTGTTATTCATAATTTCTGCCAGGGGAGCTTCAGAAACTACTGTGATGGAATGATCCTGGAAGTAATGTGCGAGCTTCTGAGATGCCAAATAAATTCCCATTGCTAGCTTCTGGTAGTGGGGGTATCTTTGCTTGGATGGGGTGAGGACTTCGGAGATGTAGTACACTGGTCTTTGTAACTTTTGTGATTTTCCTTCTTCTTCCCTTTCCACCACTATGGCTACGCTGAAAACTCGGCTTGTGGCTGCAATGTATAACAGCAGCGACTCTTTTTCTTGGGGCGCTGCCAGGACTGACCGAGTTGACAGCTGCCTTTTGAGTTCTTCAAACACATTATGAGCTTCCTTCGTCCAGACGAAATTCGGCGATTTTTTCATCAGTTGGTAGAGAGGTAAGGCTTTCTCTCCCAATCTGGAGATGAACCGGCTGAGTGTTGCGAGGCAACCTGTTAACTTTTGGACGTCTCGGAGCGGCTTGGGAGGCTTCATGTTCTGAATTGCCGCGACTTTTTCCGGGTTGGCTTCTATCCCTCGCTCGGAGACCATGAATCCGAGTAGCTTCCCTGCTGGTACGCCAAAAACGCATTTTTCAGGATTGAGCCTGATGCTGTAGGCTCGGAGGCTCTGAAAATTTTCAGCTAGGTAGGCTAGTAAACTACTTCCTTTAGCCGACTTGATCACAATGTCATCCACATAGACCTCCACGTTTCTGCCGATCTGCCAGATCAGACAATTCTGCATCATGCGTTGGTACGTGGCGCCTACGTTTCTCAGTCCGAATGGCATCGTGACATAACAGAAGCATCTGAATGGGGTTACGAATGCTGTTTTGAGCTCATCTCGTTCGTATAGTCGGATTTGATGGTAACCCGAGTATGCATCGAGGAAACATAATCCTTCGCAACCTGATGTGGAGTCCACAATCTAGTCAATGCGAGGAAGAGGGAAATGGTCTGTTGGACAAACTTTATTGATATGACGAAAATCAACACAAGTTCTCCAAGATTTATCTTTCTTCAGAACCATTACAAGATTTGCTAACCACTCGGAGTGGAAGATTTCCCTAATGAATCCGGCTGCTAATAGTCTAGCTATCTCCTTCCCGATGGCCTTCCTTTTCTTGGAGGAAAACCGTCGGAGGGACTCTTTCACCGGTCTTGCTTTTGGATCTACGTGTAACTTGTGCTCGGCCAACTCCCTTGGGACTCCAGGCATATCTGTGGGCTTCCACGCGAAGATGTCCCAATTCTCACGGAGGAAGTTGACGAGCTCGAGTTCCTATTGGGGATCCAGATCGGTGGCGATGTTGGTGTATTTGTCTTCATCTGTGGGGTGTATCTGTACCCTCTTGGTCTCTCTGGCTGACTCGAATGAAGATGTCTTCTTTGGTTGCAGCAACTCGGACGAGTCGGCGGCTTTTTTGTACTCGGCCAGCTCGACCTCAGCCATTTGCTGATCAGCTATTAGGGAACCCTTCTGTAGTAGTTCTTCGGCTTGCTTGTAGTCTCCTGAGACAGTGATTACGCCGTGCGGGCCGGGCATCTTGAGTTTCAGATAGACATAGCAGGGGATGGCCATAAATTTCGCATAGGCCGGCCTTCCGAGTAAAGCATGGTATGCACTCGGGAAGTCCACTACTTCAAAGGTGATCTTCTCTTTCCGGAACTTACTCGGAGTACCGAAGACTACATTGAGGGTGATCATTCCGAGTGAGTACGCCTTTTTCCCTGGGATTATCCCATGAAATTCCAGATAGCTTTTGCGCAGCTTGGACATTGGAATATTCATGCTCTTGAGGGTGCTTGCATATAGGATGTTAATTCCACTGCCGCCATCCATCAAGACATTTTTGATCCTGAAGTTCCCATTCCTTGTTTCCACCAAAGGATCCACGATCAGGGCGTGCCTTCCCGGGTGAGGAATGTGAGGAGGGTGATCCGACTGATCAAAAGTGATTGGGACGTCGGCCCACTTCATGTAACTCGGAACTGCCGGAGTTGCCGAGTTGACTTCTCTGAATCTTATCTTTTCTACTCTCTTCGACTCTCGTCCTGCGAAGATGACCAGCACTCCGTCTTCTCTTGGGAAACCTTCGCTGTACAGTTCTGGGTGGGCGCCTTCTTTTTCCCGGTGTCCTTATCTTGCTGAGGGCATGTTCTTGCGTTCTGGGCTGCTCTCTTGATCAGGCGGAACTGCCGAGCTATATGCTTTGGAATAACCAACTTTCCTTCAGCATTACGGGTGGTGTGGGGAGGACAAGGCTGATCCAGAACTTCATCATCATTGGACGGATTTTTCTGTCGCGGTTGCCACTCCTTCCGTGCCTGACCCTTGCCATGAAGGCCCAAAGCGTTTGCTGCAGCCACCAGCTCTGCGTCCGTTGGGGTGTCTTCTGCCTTTCTCTTGTTGTTGTTTGCGGTCTTCTGCTTCGGGTTTGTCGCCGAGTTGCCACCTCCTCTATGCTGCTGGTTCTTCTGCCGAATCTCGTCTTCACCATTGGCATACTTGTTCGCTATCTCCATCAGCTTCCCGAGTGAGGTGATTGTAAGGCCCGATATGCGGTACTGTTCCAGATCTAGATGTTTCCATCCAGATCCGGGGACGAAGCACATATCGGTCCCACCGCGACATATGACGAAGTCATATGCCCCGGATTTCCAACATGATATCACAACGTTACAGATACAAGGATACAACATCTCATACAATCGGCATACAACTTCCTTAAATACAATACATCAGCGGAAGGTACATGTCTGAGTACAGACTACAAGCAAATGCCTAGTGGGAAAGAGAAAAACATCGATCCCCATAACCACACGGGTCCAGGCCCTCCGCCGAGATCCGTCTAATTAGTCGTTGTCGAGTCTCCACGTGAAACGTCGATCACCATACCTGTTGTCGATCAAGAACCCTGAAAAGATTTTGGGGGTAGTATCATGAGTAGAGAAGTACTCAGCATCCAACTGTAGTGGTCATCTGACCCAACAAGGACTTCATCACTCGTCATTCTAGGACAACTAGTAGTTTACGGTAAGGATGGGGTAAGTGGTGAGGTTGCTGCCGCACTAGCATTTATGTAGTGGCTAACGATCTAGAGAGTAAGATAAGAAGCCAAGCATTCGATGAGGAATCGACTCCAACAAGTCTTGCTATCAACTACTACGCAAACATAACACCTATCCTATCCTTGTCCTCCTCTTCGCATCCCGAAGAAGAAGAAGCAGTTAAGGCACACACACGTTGATAGAGTTATATTAAGATTATCTTAGTTGTTGTTGTCTATGAACAAGGAGTAGGTCTCAAGTCATCCATAACCGTGGACACGACTTCTCGAAAAGATTTAACCCTGCAGGGGTGTACCAACTGCCCATTACAAGGCTCCGCACGCACGCCCATCTCTCTCAGTTGCTACCCATGATAGGCAACCATTTTATGATTTAGTCCCAAGAGATCCGGAACGACAGGTCCCTCTAACTAACAACGCACAAATCCGGGTGGCCCCCGGTGAGTCAACATCCAACTCAAAAGCCGGCCGCGCTCTCGAATCGTCCTCTACCGTCTGGACGAGGTCGGGATAACCTACCCTCGCCCGGGCAGGCTCCATAGCTTCCAAGTGTGGACCAACAGGATATACCATCCCACTGGCCCGGTTTATTTTAAATCCACTGGCTGCAGACCAGTTACGCACACAGTTTCTCAAATGGTAAAATCAGCTTGGGCCACCACTAGAAATGTTTGCAGCTAGGTAGGTAAGACAAGGGGACCCCATAAAATCCCACACGCGGTTAGGCACGCTCAGTCTTGGAACCAATACCCGGAACTCGGATCCTAGGTGACGCGAATGGAACAAAGCGCCGGGGCGGGATAGCTTAGACCTTCCATCCTTCGTCGAATATAGTCAACATTATAATAATCATATCATACACAACAATATAATAATGTGATAGCCCAACCAAGGAGTAACAGGGTAACATCGTAGCATCCTAAGCATGCATACTAAGCAGGGGCTGAGCAACGAGCAATAGTAAAATAGCAGTACAAGGTTTGCAGGGCCTGGGGACATGGTTGTATCGGTTTGAAAGAGGCTGTAAACATGTGGTAGGATCAAACATCGAACCTAACCTAGACTAGCATGCAAACCGCTGGTTGAAATAGAATGGATCATAAGTAATGTATAGTCCTTGTCTGTTGATAAGTCGGGTTCCGAAGGTGTAGTCGGTCGCAAGCTCGCATCGTCTCCGAAAGTACCCGCGGGAGCACACAAGACGATAAACACTGGAAAGCAATCAACGAGCAAGCATCTATTACTACGAGGCAAACACGAGCAATCAACAACAAGAAAGGAAACACGAGACATCGCACCTACCGTCGAGAGCGGTTACTAACAATTTAAGTGGAGTACTCGTCACACACGACGATACCGCATATTTACGATGGTTCAAGTTGTTTAGTTACACAAGGTGAGCAAAGTTTATTAACATGGCATCTCACTCAAGCATGTCATAGCACACAAACATGACAAGAGGTGAAGCATAAAGTAACTATCTAATCTAGTCACTTTAAGTGGGGGGTAAAACCTATACATGGCAACTATTACGGACCCCACGATAATTATTTCATTTGGTACTGTTCTGCCCTAAACCATATTTTATTATTTTTATTAGCAAGCAAGAGTAGCATAAACACAAACTACATGCAATTCTAGTCAAGTTACATATAAAGAACATTTTAAACCGAGCAACGGTTAAAAAGTTATGGCAATTACAGTTTACAGTGGCAAGCATGTAATTAGCAGGTCAACAACATGTAAACAAATTCAAACATGGCAACAAGCAACATTTAATTAATCTACGCGCAAAACGGAGCAACTTTCATGTAGAAAGCGTCTCCATCCGAGCTACCGGTGAAAAGATATTTGCATCGCAAAATAATAAGTAAATCTGCCAAAATAAAAACCTAGAAAAGGGAAAAAAAACTATAACGGGCCGAATCTAGTGCTATTGGGCCCAACAGTGCAGCAGCAGTAATAAAAAATAAAAATAAACGAAAAAGGGGGCGGCTCACCGCATGGGCCAAGCCCATCTGGTCTGGAGAGGGGGCTGGGGCGCTGGGGCGCCATGCTGGTGGGCCACGTGGGGAAGGAGTCCGGCCCATGTGGCAACCGTGGCTGGCGTCGGGCACGGGGGATTCATGCTCGTCCTCCCCATGCCGACAGCGAGCGGCGGCGGCAGTTGGCTGGCCGGCCGGCCGGCTCCGGCGAGGAGGCACGCGGCACGGGCGATGCGGAAGCCGGGGATGGCGGATCCGGCGGCGGGGCGGCTGCGGACATGGGCAAGGCGGCCGATGACGAGCTCCGGCCTGAGCTCGGCCATGGCGCCATGGCTGCTACCTGCGAGAGAGAGGGAGGGGCGAGGTCAAGAGGGAGAGAGGGAAAACGAGGAGGAGAGGGAAGGGCGCACGGGGCTGCTGACCGGCGTCACCGGGGTGGAGGCGCGGCTCGCCGGACCAGGAGGCGAGGCTGCGGCGCCATGGGAGGAGGGCTCGGGAGGATCTCGGGCATGGATGCAGCACGGGGTGGTCTGGGGACGTGGCACGCTTCCTGGCCGTCAGATCGGGCGATCTGACGGTCCAGATCTGATGTGCTAGCAACAGGACGAAAATGGGGTATTTTTGTGCCAGATCTGGGGCTGGTGGCTGCCTAGGTGCTTAGGGGAAACCCTAAGTGGGGTGGTGGTCTATATATAGCCCAGGTGGCTGGCAAATTGCAAAAACATCCCCGTTTTTTCTCTCTCGCGCGCGGTGCTCACGTTTCTGACCGCCGGGGGTCCGCAGGACCTCCGATTCGGGTAAAACTTTGAACTGCGTGATCAGCGCGTCGAGCCGGAGGCGTTCACCTCGCGCTGGAACCGTTCCGAGAACACTTTCCGACGTGCTATAAAAATAACCCGTTTAATTATTAAACGGGGTTTTTTGTTCCGTTGGTTGCGGTTGGTCTCGTGCGGTTTTCGCGACGGTGATCGGCTGAACCCCGGTGTCGCAAAGGTCGAGTGTCAGGGTGGCAAGGGTCGGTCTCCGTCCGGTACGAGATAAGAGGGGGAAAAATTATCGCCGATCGATAAATCGGGGATGCAAATACTGCAAACAAATCAGACAAACAAACAATTCACACTGAAAACAAATTTTTTAATTTTTGTGAAAACTGGGTTGTTACAATATAACACCACCAACAAGGGATCTCGTCCCAAGATCCAAGATGATCCGGGGGAGAGGGGGGAGAGAAAAGAGAATCAACCATCTTCAACACCACCAACAAGGAACTCTGCTCCATGTCGACGTCGAACGGTCATCGAGAAACTTTCCGCACGGATACGACATCGTCGAAAATACGAAACCGTCGGTGTCAAGAGGAGGAATGACAAGGATAACCGGATCAAAGGATAGTGTTTTCGACGCAGGTCGTGAAAACACCGACAAAAGGATGGATGGCAATGGATGACCCAGATGTTTACCCAGAGTCGGAAGAACTAAAGGTACTACAGAATTTCCCAACCTGAGATTGGAATCGAGACAATACTTCCCAAGAAAAGCATTGTAACGATTTCGATACTCCACACACTCGAGATCCTAGAGTTTGAAAGGGGATAAGGCGAGAGTAAAACAGTTACGACACTTGTCCTGACCAGAGCAAGGGTAAGGAGTAAAAAGATTCCTACTCTCCGATAACTAACTTAGTAACTACAAAATAGTTTTGTCTAGACTCGACTTCGGCCAGAGAGGGGATCCTACGGTCGGTAAGGCTCTGATACCAAGTTGTAAGTCCCGATATGCGGTACTGTTCCAGATCTAGATGTTTCCATCCAGATCCGAGGACGAAGCACATATCGGTCCCACCGCGACATATGACGAAGTGATATGCCCCGGATTTCCAACATGATATCACAACATTAAAGATACAAGGATACAACATCTCATACAATCGGCATACAACTGCCTTAAATACAATACATCAGCGGAAGGTACATGTCTGAGTACAGACTACAAGCAAATGCCTAGTGGCAAAGAGAAAAACATTGATCCCCATAACCACACGGGTCCAGGCCCTCCGCCGGGATCCGCTTAACTAGTCGTTGTTGAGTCTCCACGTGAAACGTCGATCACCATACCTGTTGTCGATCAAGATCCCTGAAAAGAGTTCAGGGGTAGTATCATGAGTACATAAGTACTCAGCATCCAACTGTAGTGGTCATCTGACCCAGCAAGGACTTCATCACTCGTCATTCTAGGACAACTAGTAGTTTACCGTAAGGATGGGGTAAGTGGTGAGGTTGCTGCCGCACTAGCATTTATGAAGTGGCTAACGATCTAGAGAGTAAGATAAGAAGCCAAGCATTCGATGAGGAATCGACTCCAACAAGTCTTGCTATCAACTACTACGCAAACATAACACCTATCCTATCCTTGTCCTCCTCTTCGCATCTCGACGAAGAAGAAGCAGTCAAGGCACACACACGTTGATCAAGTTATATTAAGATTATCTCAGTTGTTGTTGTCCATGAACAAGGAGTAGGTCTCAATTCGTCCACAACCGTGGACACGGCTTCTCGAAAAGATTTAACCCTGCAGGGGTGTACCAACTGCCCATTACAAGGCTCCGCACGCACGCCCATCTCTCTAAGTTGCTACCCATGATAGGCAAACAATTTATGATTTAGTCCCAAGAGATCCGGAACGACAGGTCCCTCTAACTAACAACGCACAAATCCGGGTGGCCCCCCGGTGAGTCGACATCCAACTCAAAAGCCGGCCACGCTCTCGAATCGGCCTCTACCGTCTGGACGAGGTCGGGATAACCTACCCTCGCCCGGGCAGGCTCCCTAGCTTCCAGGTGTGGACCAACAGGATATACCATCCCACTGGCCCGGTTTATTTTAAATCCACTGGTTGCAGACCAGTTACGCACACAGTTTCTCAAATGGTAAAATCAGCTTGGGCCACCACTAGAAATGTTTGCAGCTAGGTGATGTGCGAGGTGATGATAGTGATTTCTTGCCCTTCGTTGGTAAACCCCAAGTGGAAGGTATGATGTAACACAGCAGAAAATTTCCCTCAGTAAAGATACCAAGGTTTGTCTCCAGTAGGACTCCAGAGATGATAAGTAGGTGTCAGCGGCGCAACTGACGCGGACCTGCACACAGACACAAATAACTTTGTTCCCAACGAAGTTCAGAGAGGTTGTCAATCTCTCCGGTCTTGTTGTTCACAAAGGATCAAACTCTAGGGATAATGATAGCAACTGAAAGTAAAAGCAGAAAAGTAAATGAGCGTGGAAACAGTGATGAGGATATGGACCAGGATACGTGATGTTCACTAGTGATGTCTCTCTCCCAAAAGACGATAAAACTGCTATGCGAGGTGAACAAATTACAGAAGGGCAATTGACAGGATTATGAACGCACCGCGATGCTAACTATGCTACAAAAGAAAGGAAGAGGCTCAAAAGCATGGGCAGAACGCCAAAATAAGTAGACCGAAATCCAACTGCATCTACTACTAATCATCCACCATGAGATATCTATCCAGAACATCTCGCTGGTATTAAGTTGCGATCCCACCCAAAGTGTAAACCCAAAGCAACAGACAACTGCATTAAAAAGCACTTTGCGTAAAGTAAACAATCCTTGTAACCGCGGTTACAAACACCGTTGTTTTCCTTCTTGTGGCAATAACACATCCACTAGACTCATGTTTCTGTCACTCAAGCTAGTCATCAGGGGGCATGAACCCACAATCGAGCAAAACGTTCCCTCTTGGGGTTGCTACCTACTACTTGGCCAAAGCAATAAACAACAACGGAGAACATGCAAGAATTACTTAAGAACAAAAATATAAGATATAAGAACCAAATATATTACTGATACGTACCAAATGTATCTATAATTTCTGCTTGCTCCATGCATTTTTGTGTGATATCGCTATGCTTTTGATACACTTTCATATCTTTTTATAACATATTTTGGAACTAACCTATTAATGGATGCAAGAGTGCACAAGTTCTTGTTTTTGTACTTTATGTGTAGGAATTACTTGGATAAAGGAAAAATCACAAAAAGGAGTCTTGTAGAAGTTGGACTCTAACTCTCCCGAAATCTGTCCCCACCAGACAGGTTTTAAAGATTGTCTCGGAAACGCTAGAATACGGCCTCAAACGGAAAAACTTAAAACTTCAAAGTTGTAGGGAATTTTTTTCCAGTGGATTTAGACATAAAATTCGACCCAATCGGAGTTCGGATGCTTCCAGAAACCCCGAAATACATAAAACGTAATCTGGATGACGGGAATCCGAGAGTATATATAAAGAGAGGAAACCTAGGTCAAAGGGCACCACGAAAATTCCTCCCCCTTGGCAGCCGTCTCGAGGGGGATATCAATCTCCACAGCAGCACCATCTCCAAGGAAGAAGAAGGGGCCAAGGGCCGCTGCCCCCAAGGGCCGTGGCCGTGGCCGCCGCCGCCGTCGCCGTCTCTTTCATCTCTTCCGGGCTGCATCTCTTCATCAACAACTCTCTCTCTCTCTCACACACAATGTCCATGTGTGAGTAGTTCCCCTCGGGGCTAAGGCTTGTATCTTGATTTATGTGGTTTCTCTCTCTCCCATGATGTGATCTTCGTTGTGATCATAGGCTATGTTAATCTAGGGTGATCCCATGATGTTTCCCCTTCTTCTATGTATTGAATTTGATGTACTCACTTGATCCTATCTAGTATAATCCCCGAGACCATGGTGACAGCGGTCTATTGGACATGGTTTAGAAGAATATTTTCATGAGTGATTTCCTCTTTTGTGTGTGGATTGAAGATTGAGAGTCTTTTGACGCTTGTCTTTGACTATCCTTTAGATATGTTGTGGTGATTGTGGTACTCTCTTTGGATGACCGCGGTGACATTGGGAAATCCATAGATTGAGAACTACAAACTCTGAGGTGTGCTTTTGTAGCCCTACACAATTCTCGTCCTCTCTTGACCACAAAGGAATGACCTCCGAGTATGTGTCCGTTGCATGTTTTATGAGAAATATCATGTGATTAGACTATGTTAATGTTGTTGGGAGTTGCCACTAGTGAAAGTATGAAGCCTAGGCCTTGTTTCCACCATTGCAATACCGTTTGTGCTCACTTTTACCACTTGTTTGCTTGCTGCAATTTTTATTACAAATTTATATTACTTTGTTTTGCCACACCTATCACCCATATTTTACCATCTCTTCGCCGAACTAGTGCACCTATACAACTCCTAGTTGTATTAGTTGGGAACACAAGAGACTTTTTGTATCTTAATTGCAGGGTTGCTTGAGAGAGACCATCTTCAACCTCTACTTCCATGAGTTCGATAAACCTTAGGTCATCCACTTGAGGGAAATTGCTGCTGTCCTACAAACCTCTGCGCTTGGAGGCCCAACATAGTCTACAAGAATAGAAGCGTGCGTAGACATCAAGCTATTTCTGGCGCCGTTGCCGGGGAGGTGAGTGCTTGAAGGTATATCTTTAGATCTTGCAATTAAATCTTTTCGTTTCTTGTTTTTATTTTCACTAGTTAGACTTTATGGAAAACAACAAAAATATTATGAGAGAGCTTTATGAGCTCTACCTTGAGTTAGGACATGAAGTGTTGAAGAGAAAATCAAAAAGCCTATGGAGCTTTATTATTTGCATAACACTCATGATAGTAGTAATGTTATTTGCATGTCTTCTTTGAACACTTTTGATACTAATGATATGCAAAGCCATAAGCTTGGGGATGCTACATTTTATGAAGATGATCTTTTTAGCCCCCCAAGTTTTGATGAAGAAATTTATTTTGATGATACTTTGTCTCCTATCTATGATGATTATTGTGATGACACTTATGCTATAAAGAATAAATTTTTACAAGTGCATCATGATAAGAATGATTCATGTGATAGCTATTTTGTTGAGTTTGCTCCCACTATTAGTAATGAGAAGGATTTTGCTTATGTGGGGAGTAACAAATTTTCTATGCTTGTGGATCATGATAAGAATTTTTTATGTGATACTTATATTGTTGAGTTTATTCATGATCCCACTGGAAATTATTATGAGAGGGGAACATATGCTTATAGATATTTCAATAATATCAAGTTCCCTCTGTTTATGTTGAAGGTTTTGAAGTTGCACTTATTTTGCCTTCCTATGCTAATATCTTTATGCTTCAATGAGTTATTCCTCTACAAGATCCCTTTGCATAGGAAGCATGTTAGGCTTAAATGTTTTTGGTATTTGCTTCTTCATGCTCTCTTTTGTTCTTCAACTCTTATTCCTACGAGAGCATCATTAAAATCTTAAGCCTATCTTTATGGCTATAAAGAAAGAGCTCTAGGGAGACAACCCTTGTTATCTTTACTTTGAGTTTTTACTTTCTGTTTTTAGTGGTCTTGATGATTGTTACTACTGTAACAACATCATTGTATATTTGTTTTCAAGTTTTGTGCCAAGTTATAGCCTCATATGACAAGGGAAGTGAAAGTTGTGACATGCTGTCCAGAAAACAGATTCTGTCCTCGTGATGGGAAAAATCATAGAAAAATCCCAGTTCATCTTTTTGAGCTGATTTTTTTACACAGCATGCTCTATACAATCACGGAACTTTTGTATGTTCTGAGTTTTTTGATTTGAGTTGCAAAAGTACCCCTAAAAAATTCCTTACTACCTTCTGTTCTGTTTTTTACAGATTCTGCCACGTTTTGTCTCTCCTAACTTTTGCAAACCTTAAGCTTTCTTTTTCTTTGCAAAAACATTTTGGAAGTCTTGAGAAACAGTAACTGTTCAATAATATCTTTATATCCAGTGGGGAAAAATTATTTATTAAGGGTACTAACCTCTCTAATCAGCTTATGATGAGTTATGTATGAAGGGAGTTTTCAAGTGTGCGATGGAAGATGATGAAAGAAG
The DNA here is from genome assembly GCA_950022295.1 of Bromus sterilis. Classification (NCBI taxonomy): domain Eukaryota; kingdom Viridiplantae; phylum Streptophyta; class Magnoliopsida; order Poales; family Poaceae; genus Bromus; species Bromus sterilis. The sequence goes on from OX465600.1 coordinate 38,442,958, forward strand.
ATCCGGGAGTGTCAAGCGCTCAAGCTTGGGGATGCACCCATGCATCCCCAAGAAATATTCAAGGAGACTAAAGCGTCTAAGCTTGGGGATGCCCCCGTGCATCCCCTTCTCCATCAACAATCATCAGTTCGTCCTTCGTCTCACTATATTTTTATCACTTCATGCGTTATGTGCTATGCTTGGAGCGTCTCGCTCTTAGGTTTTATTTTTAGTTTTCTTTAGCTTTGCTTGCTGTTCATAACAAGTTAGATCCCATTTTACTTTGTGTGAGAGAGAAACACGCTCCACTTTCAAAATCTAGAACACATCATAGGATTCTTCATGCCTATCTTTTTGTTGTTGTGTGTTCTTTATCTTTTCGTAGCTACTTCCATGTCTAGTTTTATTCTTAGTTTGTCTTTAGCAAGAGCTTTGGATTTTGTTTAGTTTGTTGCTGGAACTCTCTTTAGTTTTCATGTTAATCTTGTTAAGAGAGTTGGTTGTTGCACTGAGTTGTGTCTTGTCTTGAAAGTAGGTAATTGAGGTTGCTATTTAATTTTAGTAGTAACTTGCAATAGTTTTGAGGTATTGATGTGAGTAATGTTTGAACTTTTGGTGTCAAGAGCTCTAGCCTATTAGTGATAGGTGTCGTATTTTGGGCAATCCGTGTTTATTTTCAAAACCTACAAAACTAGTTGAGAACTCTAGCTACTAGATGGATCACTAATCTTTGGAGGGATCGGATATTAGAGTACACTCACGTACCATGAGTCGAGGATGCGCAAGGATAACCAAACCCCCATACACTCCTCCTCGGGGTACTTGTCTCTTTGTGAACCTCCTTACTAGATTGAGAGTTACCGATAATAAGTGCATGAGTTCTTCGGACTAATGTAAGTATTGAAAGTTGACACGTCCACCTCCTCATATTTGCTTGCCTCTCCTGTGCCGTGCATTGCTTTCTTCTCACTCCGAGAGTTGGCGTCCACCTTCGCCGGTACATCCAAACCCTTGGCACGATACGCTCTGTCATCATAAGCCTCCTTATATCTTTCCTCAAAACATCCACCATACCTACCTATCAAGGCATTTCCATAGCCTTTCCGAGATATATTGCCATGCAACATCCACCTCTTCATGACTTGATCTTCATGTCATACATGTTCCTGCTACACTGGCAGCGGCATACATTGCATACGTCATGATAGTTACATCTTCTTTATGATTCGAGTACTTTTGTAAAGTGTGAAAGATCTTCTATACTTCTTGTAATATATAGAGTGTTGCCCCTAAAGTGAGGAAAAGATCCCAAAGAGGACAAAATCAAAAGATCCCAAAGAGGACAAATGAGAGAAATAGAAAGAGCCATTGAGGCCACCAAAAAAATACAAAAAAGGAGAAAAAGAAATAAAAAAAGAGAAGGGGGCACACTACTATTCCTTTTGAGATATACACACTCGTACTCCATCTTATATCTTGTACTCCATAGAGATTATCATTCATGCATATAGCTATGTGGGGACCTTTACACTATAGAACTTGGCTTGTATATTCCAATGATGAGCCTTCTCAAATGAGCTCTAGGTCTTCTTGAGCAAGCAAGTTGGATGCACCCCCACTAGTTCCATTGGAGAGCTTACCTTAGCTCATATGTGCATCCGTTGCATGGCAATCCCTACTCCTCACATCATATCTATCATTTGGCTTTCTCTCGCATATGATTGTCCTCATTGATGTGAGCCTTTCACATTTTTTTGTCTTCCTCCCCCATAATTATTCTCTATTTTCCATCATAAGTGTCAACTTTCTTGCTTACGCTCATCCATTGCATGAGTGCTCAAAATATCGAAAGGGAGTGGATCATTTTGACTTGTACCTGGCTAGTGGTCTGGGGATGAGTCAAGATAAGATTCCAAAGAAGACCAAGTGTGAAACTTTAGTAGATTAAGTTCTCAACAATAAAAACTATGTTTTACTCTCTCGTATATCCGTATCCCCTTTCTTGCACGCAAACACCATTTGGAGACATTCGAGTCACGGACAGCGAGAGCTCTTGCATCTTTATGTTGTTTCGTTGCTTGTTTCAATGCTAATATAGACTCTTGCATGTTATGACTTGAATTGAATCACATACCTTGATTTCATTACTTTCAAAGTTCTTATATGTTTCCTAGCATGTCACCACATAAATTATTCTTTTTATCATTTACCTACTCGAGGACGAGCAGGAATTAAGCTTGGGGTGTTGATACGTCCCAAACGTATCTATAATTTTTGCTTGCTCCATGCATGTTTTGTGTGATATTGCTATGCTTTTGATACACTTTCATATCTTTTTTATAACATATTTTGGAACTAACCTATTAATGGTTGCAAGAGTGCACAAGTTCTTGTTTTTGTACTTTATGTGTAGGAATTACTTGAATAAAGGAAAAATCACAAAAAGGAGTCTTGTAGGAGTTGGACTCTAACTCTCCCGAAATCTGTCCCCACCAGACAGGTTTTAAAGATCGTCTCGGAAACGCTAGAAGACGGCCTCAAACGGAAAAACTTAAAACTACAAAGTTGTTGGGAAGTTTTTTCCAGCGGATTTAGACATAAAATTAGGCCCAATCGGAGTTCGGATGCTTCCAGAAACCCCGAAATACAGAAAACGTAATCTGGATGACGGGAATCCGAGAGTGGTCAAAGGGCACCACGAAAATTCCTCCCCCTTGGCAGCCGTCTTGAGGGGGAGATCAATCTCCACAGCAGCACCATCTCCAAGGAAGAAGAAGGGGCCAAGGGCCGCTGCCCCCAAGGGCCGTGGCCGTGGCCGCCGCCGCCGTCGCCGTCTCTTTCATCTCTTCCGGGCTGCATCTCTTCATCAACAACTCTCTCTCTCACACACACACAATGTCCATGTGTGAGTAGTTCCCCTCGGGGCTAAGGCTTGTATCTTGATTTATGTGGTTTCTCTTTCTCCCATGATGTGATCTTCGTTGTGATCATAGGCTATGTTAATCTAGGGTGATCCCATGATGTTTCCCCTTCTTCTATGTAATTGATTTCATGCACTCACTTGTTCCTATCTAGTATAATCCCCGAGACCATGGTGACAGCGGTCTATTGGACATGGGTTAGAAGAATATTTTCATGAGTGATTTCCTCTTTTGTGTGTGGATTGAAGATTGAGAGTCTTTTGGTGCTTGTCTTTGACTATCCTTTAGAGATGTTGTGGTGATTGTGGTACTCTCTTTGGATGGCCGCGGTGACATTGGGAAATCCATAAATTGAGAACTACGAACTCTGAGGTGTGCTTTTGTAGCCCTACACAATTCTCGTCCTCTCTTGACCACAAAGGAATGACCTCCGAGTATGTCTCCATTGCATGTTTTATGGAAAATATCATGTGATTAGACTATGTTAATGTTGTTAGGAGTTGCCACTAGTGAAAGTATGAAGCCTAGGCCTTGTTTCCACCATTGCAATACCGTTTGTGCTCACGTTTACCACTTGTTTGCTTGCTGCAATTTTTATTACAGATTTATATTACTTTGTTTTTCCACACCTATCACCCATATTTTACCATCTCTTCGCCAAACTAGTGCACCTATACAACTCCTAGTTGTATTAGGTGTGTTGGGGACACTGATACGTCCAAAATGTATCTATAATTTCTGCTTGCTCCATGCATGTTTTGTGTGATATTGCTATGATCTAGATACACTTTCATACACTTTTGAGCATATTTGGACTAACCTATTAACTCAGTGCACCCCAGTGCCAGTTCCTGTTTTCTGCTGGTTTTCTATTTCAGTTTTCCCCCATATAAAAAGTGCCAGAAAAATTCTGGGAAAAATACAGGAAAAATCAGCGTATAGGAAGCTTCGCGAAGAGCCCGGGAGGGTCCAGAGGGGAGCCAGGGGGGCCCAGGCGGACACCCGGCGCGGCCCCACCCCTGGCCGCGCCAGGGGGGGCGCCTGGGGCCCCTGGTCCACCTCTGGCTGCCCCCCTTCTCCTATTTATTCTCCTTCACGGGGAAACTCAGAAGACAGAACCCTATTTCGCAAACTCGCCTCTGTTCCGCCGCCGCCGCGCTTCCGGGATCGGGAGCACCAGAAGACCTCTTCCCGGCACCCTGGCGGAGGGAGGATTGACCTCCGGGAGTCTGCTCTCCACCATGGATGCTCCCCGGATGTCTCGTGAGTATTTTTCCTTGGACCATGGGTCCGTGATCAGTAAGTATGTGATGTTCTCCTCCCCTCTTTGATCTTCATTGTTTAGACCTCTCCAGCTGCCCTACAAGATCGAGGCACCTTTGTAATATTTCTGCTATTGCTATGTTGAGTTTGATAGGATCTGATGGATTATGAGATTATGTTCAGATTGTGATTGAGTAATATATTTGGTTCTTATCTCTTATATTTTTGTTCCTAAGTAATTCTTGCATGTTCTCCGTTGATGTTTATTGCTTTGGCCAAGTAGTAGGTAGTGACTCCAAGAGGGAACGTTTTGCTCGATTGTGGGTTCATGCCCCCCGATGACACACTTGAGTGACAGAAACATGAGTCTAGGGGATGTGTTGTTGCCACAAGGGGGAAAACAACGGTTCTTGTAACCGCGGTTGCAAGGATTGTTTACTTTACGCAAGGTTCTTTTTAATGCAGTTGTCTGTTGCTTTGGTTATATACTTTGGGTGGGGCTCGCAACTTAATACCAACGAGATATTCTGGATAGATATCTCAAGGTGGATGATTAGTAGTAGATGCAGTTGGATTCCGGTCTACTTATTTTGGCGTACTGCCCATGCTTTTGAGCCTCGTCCTTTCTTTTGTAGCATAGTTAGCATTGCGGTGCGTTCATAATCCTGTCAATTGCCTTTCTGTAATTTGTTCACCTCGCATAGCAATTTTATCGTCTTTTGGGAGAGAGACATCACTAGTGAACATCACGTATCCCGGTCCATATCCTCATTACTGTTTCCACGCTATATTTACTTTACCGCTTTTTACTTGCTATCATTATCCCTTGCGTTTTATCCTTTGTGAACAACAAGACCGGAGAGATTGACAACCTCTCTGAACTTCGTTGGGAACAAAGTTATCGTGTCTGTGTGCAGGTCCGCGTCAGTTGCGTCGCTGACACCTACTTATCATCTCCGGAGTCCTACTGGAGACAAACCTTGGTATCTTCACCGAGGGAAATTTGATGTTGTGCTACATCACACCTTCCACTTGGGGTTTACCAACGAAGGGCAAGAAATCATTATCATCATCTCGCACATCAAGCCAAATTTCTGGCGCGGTTACCGGGGACTCCGAGTGCTAAGATAGGGGAGTTGCACACTACCCTTTACCTTTGTTTTTTAGTCTTGTTAGTTTATCTTTCAGTTTTTATCTTTGTGTCTTTTATCAAAAATTATAAAAAAAATCTGGCACACTTGCTGCTACTATGGGTTCCACTGAAAACACCAAGTTGTGTGACTTCACTAGTCACAACAACCAAGACTTTATCTGCACCCCCATTGCCACACCTGCCACTTCAGCTACCTCTGATGAAATTAAACCTGCTTTGCTAAACCTTGTTATGAGAGATCAATTCTCTAATGCTGGAGATGATGCTGCTTTACACTTGAATAATTTTGTTGAATTATGTGATATGCAAAAGTATAAAGAAGTATAAGGTGATGTTGTTAATCTCAAGCTCTTTCCTTTCTCTTTAAGGGGAGATGCTAAAATCTGGTTTCAATCTTTGCCTAGGAATAGCATAGATTCTTGGGATAAGTGCAAAGATGCTTTTATAGGTAAGTACTACCCTCCTGCTAAGATTATCCAATTGAGGAGTAATATTATGAATTTTAAGCAATTGGATAATGAACATGTTGCCCAAGCTTGGGAACGAATGAAATCTCTTGTTAAGAAATGCCCTACACATGGTTTGACTACCTGGATGGTTATCCAGACTTTTTATGTAGGCTTGAACTTTACCTCGCGGAACCTGTTAGATTCGGCCGCGGAGGAACCTTTATGTCAACTACACTTGGTGCTGCCACGAAGCTTCTCGATGAAATGATGACCAATTATTCCCAATGGCACATCGAACGCGCTCCAACAGGTAGGAAGGTAAATTCTGTCGAGGAAATTACCTCCCTCAATGAAAAAGTTGACTTAATTATGTCTCTACTTACCAAGCAACCCTCTATTGATCCTCATGATGTTCCTTTAAATTCTTTGGTTGCTCAAGAACAAGTAGATGTGAACTTTATTGCTAGAAACAACTTCAACAACAATGCTTATAGGGGAAATTTTGCTAGCAATCCTAGACCGTTTCCATCCAACTATGGGAACAACAATACCTACACTAGCAACAAGAACCCCTCTTCTGAATTAGAAAGCATGCTTAGAGACTTTATCACTACCCAAAAAGCCTTGAACAAAAATGTAGAGGAGAAATTAGCTAAAATAGATAATCTCTCTTTGAAGGTAGAAAGCTTAGCCCTTGATATTGAGATGCTTAAAATTAGAACCTCTCCCCTTGAGGAGAATAAGGCCACACCTATTAATGTTATCCAATTACAAATTAATGAAAATATTAGGATGATGGCTAAACTTAAAGAAAGATGGGCTAGAGAAAAATAGGAAGATGATAGAATTAAGAGCCTTCCTACGCACCACACAGTTGCCACTATCAAAATTATTGAGGACACTCAAACTATTAGCACCCAATGCACTCCTAGTCCCGTTGGACCTATTAATGGTGATGCTAATACCTCAACCATAGATAAAGAAACTCCTATGAACATAGAGGGTTTCAAACAAGTGAGCCTAGATGACACTACTACCACCTTTGATAGTAGTGATATTGATTTTGATAGTTGCACCCTCTCAGAAGTTATTAGCTTGCTACACAAAATGTCTAGAGACCCCCACACTAGCACACTTAATCTTGCCTTCACAGAGCATATCACAAATGCTCTTATCAAAGCTAGGGAGGAGAATCTTAGAGTAGAAGCCTCCATACCTAGGAATCTAGATGATGGTTGGGACCCTATGATCAAAATTAAATTAAATAACTTCTCTTGCTATGCTTTATGCGATGTTGGAGCTAGTACCTCCGTTATGCCCAAAAGAATATTTGATATGTTTGAATTGAAGCACTTTGAGCCTTACTCTTTTGGTGTTCGTCTTGTTGATTCTTCCGTAAAGAAACCTTTGGGGAAGATCGACGATGTTCTTATCATTGTCAATGACAACTATGTTCCCGTTGATTTTATTGTTATGGATATAGAGTGTGAACCTTTGTGTCCAATTTTTTTGGGACGTCCTTTTCTTTGCACCGTTGGTGCGGTTATTGACATGAAAGAGGGGAATATAAAATTCCAATTCCCATTCAAAAACGGGATGGAACACTTCCCTAGAAATAAAATCAAGTTACCTTTTGAGTCCGTTACACGGGCTAGTTATTCTTTTTCTCTTGATAAAACTTGATTCTTCTTTTGCATCATGCCTAGCTAAAAGGCATAAAAGAAAGCGCTTTCGGGAGGCAGCCCGCAACGAATTTCGGTGTTTCTTTTTGCTTTTGTTGTGTCTTGATGTTTGTTACTACTGTATCAACATCTTTGTATCTTTATTTTTCAGCTTTGTGCCAAGTTATAGCCTCTTACGGCAAGGGAAGTAAAAGTTGTGACATGCTGTCCAGAAAACAGATTTTGTCCTCGTGGCCAGAAAAATTCCAGAAAAATCCAAGTTCATCTTTTTGAGCTGAATTTTTTTACACAGTATGCTCTATACAATTACGAAACTTCCGTATGTTCTGAGTTTTTTAATTTGAGTTGCAGAAGTGTCCCTAAAAAATTCTTTACTATCTGCTGTTCTGTTTTTCACAGATTCTGCCACGTTTTGTCTCTCCTAACTTTTGCAAAGCTTAAGCTTGCTTTTTCTTTGAAAACTTTTTGGCACTCTTGAGAAACAGTAGCTCTTCAAGAATATCTTTATATCCAGTGGGGAAAAATTATTTATTAAGGGTACTAACCTCTCTCATCATCTTATGATGAGTTATGTATGAAGGGAGTTTTCAAGTGTGCGATGGAAGATGATGAAAGAAGATCCAGGAGTGTCAAGCGCTCAACCTTGGGGATGCCCCCATGCATCCCCAATAAATATTCAAGGAGACTCAAGCGTCTAAGCTTGGGGATGCCCCCGTGCATCCCCTTCTCCATCAACAATCATCAGTTCGTCCTTCGTCTCACTATATTTTTATCACTTCATGCGTTATGTGCTATGCTTGGAGCGTCCCGCTCTTAGGTTTTATTTTTAGTTTCTTTACCTTTTCTTACTGTTCATAACAGGTTAGATCTCGTCTTACTTTGTGTGGGAGAGAAACACGCTCCACTTTCAAATTCTAGAACACATCATAGGATTCTTCATGCCTATCTTTTTGCTGTTGTGTGTTCTTTATCTTTTCGTAGCTACTGCCATGTTTAGTCTTAGTCTTAGTTTGTCTTAAGCAAGAGCCTTGGATTTTGTTTAGTTTGTTGCTGCAACTCTTTTTAGTTTTCATGTTTATCTTGTTAAGAGAGTTGGTTGTTGCACTGAGTTGTGTCTTGTCTTGAAAGTAGGTAATTGAGGTTGCTATTTAATTTTAGTAGTAACTTGCAATGGTTTTGAGGTATTGATGTGAGTAATGTTTGAACTTTTGGTGTCAAGAGCTCTAGCCTATTAGTGATAGGTGTCGTATTTTGGGCAATCCGTGTTTATTTTCAAAACCTACAAAACTAGTTGAGAACTCTAGCTACTAGATGGATCACTACTCTTCTGAGGGGTCGAATATCAGAGAACACTCACGTACCATGAGTCGAGGATGCGCAAGGATAACCAAACCCCCATACACTCCTCCTCGGGGTACTTGTCTCTTTGTGAACCTCCTTATTAGATTGAGAGTTACCGATAATAAGTGCATGAGTTCTTCGAACTAATGTAAGTATTGAGAGTTGACACTTCCACCTTCCCATATCTTGCTAGCCTCTCCTGTGCCGTGCATTGCCTTCTTCTCACTCCGAGAGTTGGTGTCCACCTTCGCCAGTACATCCAAACCCTTGGCATGATACGCTCTGTCATCACAAGCCTCCTAATATCTTTCCTCAAAATAGCCACCATACCTACCTATCAAGGCATTTCCATAGCCTTTCCGTGTTATATTGCCATGCAACATCCACCTCTTCATGACTTGATCTTCATGTCATACATGTTCTTGCTACACTGGCAACGACATACATTGCATACATCATGTTAGTTACATCTTCTTTATGATTTTGAGTACCTTGTAAAGTGTGAAAGATCTCCTTTACCTTCTTGTAAAATAGAGTGTTGCCCTTAAGTGAGGAAAAGATCCCAAAGTGGACACATTAAAAGATCCCAAAGAGGACACATGAGAGTTAAATAGAAAGAGCCATTGAGGCAACAAAAAAATACAAAAAATAGAAAAAAGAGAAAAAGAAATAAAAAGAGAGAAAGGGGCAACACTACTATCCTTTTGAGAGATCCACACTATTACTCCCTTTATATCCTTGTACTCCATAGAGATGATCATCTTGCATATAGCTATGTGGGGACTTCACACTATAGAACTTGGCTTGCATATTCCAAGGATGAGCCTCCTCAAACGAGCTCTAGGTCTTCATGAGCGAGCAATTTAGATGCACCCCCACTAGTTCTATTGGAGAGCTTCCTAGCTCGTATGTGCATCCATTGCATGGCAATCCCTACTCCTCACATCATATCTACCATTTGGCATCTCTTGCCTATGATTGTCCTCATTGATGTGATCCCTTCTCATCCTTTTTGTCTTCCTCCTCCACCATATTTCTCTCTTTGCCATCCTATGTGTCAACTCTCGTGCTTACGCTCATCCATTGCATGAGTGCTCAAAATATCGAAAAGGAGTGGATCAAATTGACTTGTACCTGGCTAGTGGTCCGGGGACGAGTCAAGATAAGATTCCAAAGAAGACCAAGTGTGAAACTTTAGTAGATTGAGTTCTCAACACAAAAATACTTTTTCTCGTATTCCCTATCCCCTTTCTTGCACGCAAACACCATTTGGAGACATTCGAGTCACGCACAGCGAGAGCTCTTGCACCTAATGTTCTTTTGTTACTTGTTTCAATGCTAATATAGACTCTTGCATGTTATGACTTGAATTGAATCTCTAACCTTGATTGCTTTACTTTTCAAAGTTCTTTTATGGTTGCTAGCATGTCACCACAGAAATTATGCTGTTATCATTTACCTACTCGAGGACGAGCAGAAATTAAGCTTGGGGATGTTGATACGTCCAAAACGTATCTATAATTTCTGCTTGCTCAATGCATGTTTTATGTGATATTTCTATGATCTAGATACACTTTCATACACTTTTGATCATATTTGGACTAACCTATTAACTCAGTGCACCCCATTGCCAGTTCCTGTTTTCTGCTGTTTTTCTATTTCAGTTTTCCCCCATATAAAAAGTGCCAGAAAAATACCGGGAAAAATACAGGAAAAATCAGCATACAGGAAGCTTCGCGAAGAGCCCGGGAGGGGCAGAGGGGAGCCAGGGGGGAACCAGGCAGCCACCCGGCAAGGCCCCACCCCTGGCTGCGCCAGGGGGGCGCCTGGGGCCCCTGGTCCACCTCTGGCTGCCCCCTTCTCCTATTTATTCTCCGTCACGGGGAAACTCTGAAGATAGAACCCTATTTCCCAAACTCTCCTCTGTTCCACCGCCGCCGCGCTTCCGAGATCGGGAGCACCAGAAGACCTCTTCCCAGCACCCTGCCGGAGGGAGGATTGACCTCCGGGAGTCTCCTCTCCACCATGGATGCAACCCGGATGTCTCGTGAGTAGTTTTCCTTGGACCATGGGTCCGTGATCAGTAGCTATGTGATGTTCTCCTCCCCTCTTTGATCTTCATTGTTTAGACCTCGTGAGCTGCCCTACATGATCGAGGCACCTTTGTAATATTTCTGCTATTGCTATGTTGAGTTTGATAGGATCTGATGGATTATGAGATTATGTTCAGATTGTGATTGATTAATATATTTGGTTCTTATCTCTTATATTTTTGTTCCTAAGTAATTCTTGCATGTTCTCCGTTGCTGTTTATTGCTTTGGCCAAGTAGTAGGTAGTGACTCCAAGAGGGAACGTTTTGCTCGATTGTGGGTTCATGCCCCCCGATGACACGCTTGAGTGACAGAAGCATGAGTCTAGAGGATGTGCATTGCCACAAGGGGGGAAAACAACGGTGCTTGTAACCGCGGTTGCAAGGATTGTTTACTTTACGCAAGGTTCTTTTTAATGCAGTTGTCTGTTGCTTTGGGTTTACACTTTGGGTGGGGCTCGCAACTTAATACCAGCGAGATGTTCTGGATAGATATCTCAAGGTGGATGATTAGTAGTAGATGCAGTTGGATTTCGGTCTACTTATTTTGGCGTACTGCCCATGCTTTTGAGCCTCGTCCTTTCTTTTGTAGCATAGTTAGCATTGCGGTGCGTTCATAATCCTGTCAATTGCCTTTCTGTAATTTGTTTACCCCGCATAGCAATTTTATCGTCTTTTGGGAGAGAGACATCACTAGTGAACATCACGTATCCCGGTCCATATCCTCATTACTGTTTCCACACTATATTTACTTTACCGCTTTTTACTTGCTATCATTATCCCTTGCGTTTTATCCTTTGTGAACAACAAGACCGGAGAGATTGACAACCTCTTTGAACTTCGTTGGGAACAAAGTTATCGTGTCTGTGTGCAGGTCCGCGTCAGTTGCGCCGCTGACACCTACTTATCATCTCCGGAGTCCTACTGAAGACAAACATTGGTATCTTCACCGAGGGAAATTTGCTGCTGTGCTACATCACACCTTCCACTTGGGGTTTACCAACGAAGGGCGAGAAATCATTATCATCATCTCGCACATCAGACACAAGAGACTTTTTGTATCTTAATTGCAGGGTTGCTTGAGAGAGACCATCTTCAATCTCTACTTCCCTGAGTTCGATAAACCTTATGTCATCCACTTAAGGGAAATTGCTGCTGTCCTACAAACCTCTGCGCTTGGAGGCCCAACATAGTCTACAAGAATAGAGGCGTGCGTAGACATCAATTACTAAATCACAATCTGAACATAATCTCATAATCCATCAGATCCCATCAAACTCAGCATAGCAACAGCAGAAAGATTAGAAAAGTGCCTCGATCATGTAGGGCAGCTCACGAGGTCTAAACCATGAAGAACAAAAGAGGGGAGGAGACATCACATAGCTACTGATCACGGACCCATGGTCCAAAGGAAACTACTCACGAGACATCCGGGAAGCATCCATGGTGGAGAGGAGACTCCCGGAGGTCGGCCCTCCCTCCGGCAGGGTGCCGGGAAGAGGTCTTCTGGTGCTCCCGATCTCGGAAGCGCGGCGGCGGCGAAACAGAAGAGAGATCGCGAAAAAGGGTTCTGTCCTCGAGGGTTTCTCGTCACGGAGAATATATAGGCGAAGGGGGGCAGCCAGGGGGGCCACCAGGGGTCCAGGCGCCCCCCTGGCATGGCCAGGCCCTAGGGCGCTGATTTTTTATCTGATTTTTCCCGAATTTTTGGAGCACTTTTTATATCGGGGAAAACTGAAATAGAAAAACAGCAGAAAACAGGAACTGGCACTGTGGTGCACTGAGTTAATAGGTTAGTCCAAATATGATCAAAAGTGTATGAAAGTGTATCTAGATCATAGCAATATCACACAAAACATGCATGGAGCAAGCAGAAATTATAGATACGTTTTGGACGTATCACTAGGTAGGTAAGACAAGGGGACCCCATAAAATCCCACACGCGGTTAGGCACGCTCAGTCTTGGAACCAATACCCGGAACTCGGATCCTAGGTGACTCGAATGGAACAAAGCGTCGGGGCGGGATAGCCTAGACCTTCCATCCTTGTTTGAATATAGTCAACATTATAATAATCATATCATACACAACAATACAATAATGTGATAGCCCAACCAAGGAGTAACAGGGTAACATCGTAGCATCCTAAGCATGCATACTAAGCAGACGCTGAGCAACGAGCAATAGTAACATAGCAGTACAAGGTTTGCTGGGAGGGGACATGGCTGTATCGGTTTGAAAGAGGTTGTAAACATGTGGTAGGATCAAACATCGAACCTAACCTAGACTAGCATGCAAACCGCTGGTTGAAATAGAATGGATCATAAGTAATGTATAGTCCTTGCCTGTTGATAAGTCGGGTTCCGAAGGTGTAGTCGATCGCAAGCTCGCATCGTCTCCGAAAGTACCCGCGGGAGCACACAAGACGATAAACACTGGAAATCAATCAACGAGCAAGCATCTATTACTACGAGGCAAACACGAGCAATCAACAATAAGAAAGGCAACACGAGACATCGCACCTACCGTCGAGAGCGGTTACTAACAATTTAAGTGGAGTAATCATCACACACGACGATACCGCACATTTACGATGGTTCACCTTGTTTAGTTACACAAGTTGGGCAAAGTTTATTAACATGGCATCTCACTCAAGCATGGCATAGCACACAAACATGACAAGAGGTGAAGCATAAAGTAACTATCTAATCTAGTCACTTTAAGTGGGGGGTAAAACCTATACACGACAACTATTACGGACCCCACGATAATTATTGCATTTGGTACTGTTCTCCCCTAAACCATATTTTATTATTTTTATTAGCAAGTAAGAGTAGCATAAACACAATCTACATGCAATTCTAGTCAAGTTACATATAAAGAACATTTTAAATCGAGCAACGGTTAAAAAGTTATGGCAATTACAGTTTACAGTGGCAAGCATGTAATTAATAGGTCAACAACATGTAAACAAAGTCAAACATGGCAACAAGCAACATTTGATTAATCTACGCGCAAAACAGAGCAACTTTCATGTAGAAAGCGTCTCCATCTGAGCTACCGGTGAAAAGATATTCGCATCGCAAAATAATAAGTAAATCTGCCAAAATAAAAACCTAGAAAAGGGGAAAAAAACTATAACGGGCCGAATCTAGTGCTATTGGTCCCAACAGTGCAGCAGCAGTAATAAAAAATAAAAAAAACGAAAAAAGGGGGCAGCTCACCCCATGGGCCAAGCCCATCTGGTCTGGAGAGGGGGCTGGGGCGCTGGGGCGCCATGCTGGTGGGCCACGTGGGGAAGGAGGCCGGCCCATGTGGCAACCGTGGCTAGCGTCGGGCACGGGGGCTTCGTGCTCGTCCTCCCCATGCCGACAGCGAGCGGCGGCGGCAGTTGGCTGGCCGGTCGGCCGGCTCCGGCGAGGAGGCACGCGTCACGGGCGATGCGGAAGCCGGGGATGGCGGATCCGGCGGCGGGGCGGCTGCGGACGTGGGCAAGGCGGCCGATGGCGAGCTCCGGCCTGAGCTCGGCCTTGGCGCCATGGATGCTACCTGCGAGAGAGAGGGAGGGGCAAGGTCAAGAGGGAGAGAGGGAAAACGAGGAGGAGAGGGAAGGGCGCACGGGGCTGCTCACCGGCGTCACCGGGGTGGAGGTGCGGCTCGCCGGACCAGGAGGCGAGGCTGCGGCGCCATGGGAGGAGGGCTCGGGAGGATCTCGGGCATGGATGCGGCTCGGGGTGGTCTGGTGACGTGGCGCGCTTCCTGGCCGTCAGATCGGGCGATCTGACGGTCCAGATCTGATGGGATAGCAACAGGACGAAAATGGGGTATTTTTGTGCCAGATCTGGGGCTGGTGGCTGCCTAGGTGCTTAGGGGAAACCCTAAGTGGGGTGGTGGTCTATATATAGCCCAGGTGGCTGGCAGTTTGCAAAAACATCCCCGGTTTTTCTCTCTCGCGCGCGGTGCTCACGTTTCTGACCGCCGGGGGTCCGCAGGACCTCCGATTCGGGTAAAACTTTGAACTGCGCGATCAGCGCGTCGAGCCGGAGGCGTTCACCTCGCGCTGGAACCGTTCCGAGAACACTTTCCGGTGCGCTATAAAAATAACCCGTTTAATTATCAAACGGGGTTTTTTGTTCCGTTGGCTGCGGCTGGTCTCGTGCGGTTTTCGCGACGGTGATCGGGTGAACCCCGGTGTCGCAAAGGTCGAGTGTCAGGGTGGCAAGGGTCGTTCTCCGTCCGGTACGAGATAAGAGGAGGGAAAAATAATCGCCGATCGATAAATTGGGGATGCAAATACTGCAAACAAATCAGACAAACAAACAATTCACACCGAATATTTTTTTCAATTTTTGTCAAAACTAGGCTGTTACAGTGATGTGCGGTGATCTGGCCAGCTTGAGACTTAACTCCCTGTACTTGACCCCTTTTTTGAAGGCTTGAATGGCCTGGAAATCGGAGACGCCTTCCACCGAGTTGTGGAGTGTGATCCACCTCTGGATGTAGTCCCGAGTAGTCTCGGTATTTCCTTGGACGCATAATTGTAGCTCGGTCAGGCCTCCAGGCCTCTTGTAGGTCCCCTCAAAATTCTTGATGAACACTCTCTCGAGGTCTTCCCAAACCCAGATGATACTCGGGGGGAGTTGATTTAGCCACGCCTGAGCTGAGCCCTCTAACATCAACGGTAGGTGCATCATGGCAATCTCGTCACCACCCCCTCCGACTTGCACGGCTATTCTGTAATCATCAAGCCATGTCTGGGGTTTAGCATCACCTCGGTACTTATCCACCCCTGGAGCTATCCTGAAGTTAGGCGGAATAGGGGTAGATCGAATCCTTTCACTGAAACAAACCGGCCTTGTGGCCATTGAGGGCCGAGCCTGATCCTGACGATGAGTTCTGGCGCAGTCGACTCGGCTCTGTACAAGATGGCTTCGGGCGTCGTCTTCAACATCAAGATAACGGTCGTCCCGCTGCCGAGGGAACTCTTCTCTCCGCGGTGCGGGCCGACCCGTTCCACGGACTTCTGTCCTCCTGAGATCTTCATGTCGATACTGCTCTTGGCGATGATCTCCTCGGGGTTCATCTCTGCGCCGAGGTGAATTGTTCTTGTTCCTCCGTGCTTCCCCATAGGGCGTGTGTACTGACAGCGACGTCCTTGCAGTGGGAACTTGGGAATGGATCTGCTGCTGTGATTGACTGAATTTCTTCTGCCGCCGATCCACTGGGCTGCAGAGATTTGCAATCCGAGTTGCTGATGGCTTCTCGCCCTTCGTTGGTTTCCCCAAGTGTAAGGTTGAGATGTAGTGCAGCAGCAGTTTTCCCTCGGTGAAGATACCAAGGTTTGTCTCCAGCGGGACTCCAGAGATGATAAGTAGGTGTCAGCGGCGCAATTGACGCGGACCTGCACACAGACACAGATAACTTTGTTCCCAACGAAGTTCAGAGAGGTTGTCAATCTCTCCGGTCTTGTTGTTTACAAAGGATAAAACGCAAGGGATAATGATAGCAAATAAAAGCGGTAAAGTAAATGTAGCGTGGAAACAGTGATAAGGATATGGACTGGGATACGTGATGTTCGCTAGTGATGTCTCTCTCCCAAAAGACGATAAAATTGCTATGCGAGGTAAACAAATTACAGAAAGGCAATTGACAGGATTATGAACGCACCGCAATGCTAACTATGCTACAAAAGAAAGGAAGAGGCTCAAAAGCACGAGCAGTACGCCAAAGTAAGTAGACCGAAAACCATTTGCATCTACTACTAATCATCCACCTTGAGATATCTATCCAGAACATCTCGCTGGTATTAAGTTGCGAGCCCCACCCAAAGTGTAAACCCAAAGCAACAGACAACTGCATTAAAAAGAACTCTGCGTAAAGTAAACAATCCTTGTAGCCGCGGTTACAAGCACCATTGTTTTCCCCCTTGTGACAACAGCACATCCCCTAGACTCATGTTTCTGTCACTCAAGCATGTCATCGGGGGGGCATGAACCCACAATCTAGCACAACGCTCCCTCTTGGAGTCACTACCTACTACTTGGCCAAAGCAATAAACAGCAACGGAGAATATGCAAAATTAATTAGGAACAAAAATATAAGAGATAGAAACCAAATATATTACTCTATCACAATCTGAACATAATCTCATAATCCATCAGATCCGATCAAACTCAACATAGCAATAGAAGAAATATTACAAAGGTGCCTCGATCATGTAGGGCAGCTCACGAGGTCTAAACAATGAAAATCAAAGAGGGGAGGAGAACATCACATAGCTACTGATCACGGACCCATGGTCCAAGGAAAACTACTCACGAGACATCCGGGGAGCATCCATGGTGGAGAGGAGACTCCCGGAGGTCAATCCTCCCTCCGACAGGGTGCCGGGAAGAGGTCTTCTGGTGCTCCCGATCTTGGAAGCGCGGTGGCGGAGGAACAGAGGCGAGTTCTCGGAATAGGGTTCTTCTTCTGGAGTTTTCCCGTGACGGGGGATAAATAGGCGAAGGGGGGCAGCCAGAGGTGGACCAGGGGCCCTAGGCGCCCCCCTGGCGTTGCCAGGGGTGGGGCCGCGCCGGGTGGCCGCCTGGGCCCCCTTGTCCCCCCTCTGTCCCCTCCCAGGCTCTTTTGGAAGCTTTCTGCACGCTGATTTTTCCTGTATTTTTCTCAGAATGTTTCTGGAACTTTTTATATGGGGGAAAACTGAAATAGAAAAACAGCAGAAAACAGGAACTGGCACTGGGGTGCACTGAGTTAATAGGTTAGTCCAAATATGATCAAAGTGTATGAAAGTGTATCTAGATCATAGCAATATCACACAAAACATGCATGGAGCAAGCAGAAATTATAGATACGTTTTGGACGTATCAACATCCCCAAGCTTAATTCCTGCTCGTCCGCGAGTAGGTAAATGATAACAACATAATTTATGTGGTGACATGCTAGCAACCAGAAAATAACGTTGAAAAGTAAAGCAAGCAAGGTTAGAGATTCAAATCAAGTCATAACATGCAAGAGTCTATATTAGCATTCAAACAAGTAACAAAAGAACATTAGGTGCAAGAGCTCTCGCTGTCCGTGACTCGAATGTCTCCAAATGGTATTTGCGTGCAAGAAAGGGGATAGGGAATACGAGAAAAAGTATTTTTGTGTTGAGAACTCAATCTACTAAAGTTTTCACACTTGGTATTCTTTGGAATCTTATCTTGACTCGTCCCCAGACCACTAGCCAGGTACAAGTCAATTTGATCCAGTCCTTTTCGATATTTTGAGCACTCATGCAATGGATGAGCGTAAGCACGAGAGTTGACACTTGGATGGCAAAGAGAGAAGTACGGAGGAGGAAGACAAAAAGGATGAGAAAGGGTCACATCAATGAGGACAATCATAGGCAAGAGATGCCAAATGATAGATATGATGTGAGGAGTAGGGATTGCCATGCAACTGATGCACATACGAGCTAGGATGCTCTCCAATAGCTATATGCAAAAAGATCATCTCTATGGAGTACAAATATATAAAGGGAGTACTAGTGTGGATCTCTCAAAAGGATAGTAGTGTTGCCCTTTCTCTCTTTTTATTTCTATTTTTCTCTTTTTCTATTTTTTTGTATTTTTGGTGGCCTCAATGGCTCTTTCTATTTAACTCTCATTTGTCCTCTTTGGGATCTTTTAATGTGTCCACTTTGGGATCTTTTCCTCACTTAAGGGCAACACTCTAATTTACAAGAGGGTAAAGGAGATCTTTCACACTTTACAAGGTACTCAAAAACATTAACAAGCTGTAACTAACATGATGTATGCAATGTGTGTCGCTGCCAGTGTAGCAGGAACATGTATGACATGAAGATCAAGTCATGAAGAGGTGGAAGTTGCATGGCAATGTAACTCGGAAAGGCTATGGAAATGCCTTGATAGGTAGGTATGGTGGCTGTTTTGAGGAAAGATATAAGGAGGATTATGATGACAAAGCGTATCATGCCAAGGGTTTGGATGTACCGGCGAAGGTGGGCGCTAACTCTCGAAGCGAGAAGAAAGCACTGCACGGCACAGGAGAGGCTAGCAAAATATGGGAAAGTGGAAGTGTCAACTTTCAATACTTACATTAGTCCGAAGACTCATGCACTTATTATCGGTAACTCTTAATCTAATAAGGAGGTTCACAAAGAGACAAGTACCCCGAGGAGGAGTGTATGGGGGTTTGGTTATCCTTGCGCATCCTCGACTCATGGTACGTGAGTGTTCTCTGATATTCGACTCCTCAGAAGAGTAGTGATCCATCTAGTAGCTAGAGTTCTCAACTAGTTTTTGTAGGTTTTGAAAATAAACACGGATTGCCCAAAATACGAGACGTATCACTAATAGGCTAGAGCTCTTGACACCAAAAGTTCAAACATTACTCACAACAATACCTCAAAACTATTGCAAGCTACTACTAGAATTAAATAGCAACCTCAAGTACCTACTTCTCAAAACAAGACACAACTCAGTGCAACAACCAACTATCTTTAACAAGATAAACATGAAAACTAAAAACGAGTTCCAGTAACAAACTAAACAAAATCCAAGTATCTTGCTAAAGACAAACTAAGACTAAAAATAAACATGGCAGTAGCTAGGAAAAGATAAAGAACACACAACAGCAAAAAGATAGGCAGGAAAACTCCTATGATGTGTTCTAGATTTTGAAAGTGGAGCGTGTTTCTCTCCCACACAAAGTAAGACAGGATCTAACTTGTTATGAACAGCAATCAAAGCTAAAGAAAACTAAAAACAAAACCTAAGAGCGAGACGCTCCAAGCATAGCACATAACACATGAAGTGATAAAAATATAGTGAGACGAAGGACGAACTGATGATTGTTGATGGAGAAGGGGATGCACGGGGGCATCCCCAAGCTTAGACGCTTGAGTCTCCTTGAATATTTATTGGGGATGCATGGGGGCATCCCCAAGCTTGAGCGCTTGACACTCCTGGATCGTCTTTCATCATCTTCCATCGCACACTTGAAAACTCCCTTCATACATAACTCATGATAAGCTGATTAGAGAGGTTAGTACCCTTAATAAATAATTTTTCTCCACTGGATATAAAGATATTATTGAAGAGCTACTGTTTCTCAAGAGTGCCAAAAAGTTTTTGCAAAGAAAAATCAAGCTTAAGGTTTGCAAAAGTTAGGAGAGACAAAACGTGGCAGAATCTGTGAAAAACAGAACATTAGATAGTAAAGAATTTTTTTAGGGGCAATTCTGCAACTCAAATAAAAAAACTCAGAACATACGGAAGTTTCGTAATTGTATAGAGCATACTGTGTAAAAATTGTAGCTCAAAAGGATGAACTGGGATTTTTCTGGAATTTTTCTGGTCACGAGGACAGAATCTGTTTTCTGGACAGCATGTCACAACTTTTACTTCCCTTGCCGTAAGAGGCTATAACTTGGCACAAAGCTGAAAAATAAAGATACAATGATGTTGATACAGTAGTAACAAGCATCAAGACACAACAAAAGCAAAAAGAAACACCTAAATTCGTTGCGGGCTGCCTCCCGAAAGCGCTTCTTTAAAGCCATTAGCTAGGCTTAATGCAAAAAGAAGAATCAAGTTTTATCAAGAGAAAGAGAATTACTAGCCCGTGTAACGGACTCAAAAGGTAACTTGATTTTCTTTCTAGGGAAGTGTTCCATCCCTTTTTAAATGGGAATTGGAATTTTATATTCCCCTCTTTCATGTCAATAACCGCACCAACGGTGCGAAGAAAAGGACGTCCCAAAATAATTGGACACAAAGGTTCACACTCTTTATCCATAACAATAAAATCAACGGGAACATAGTTGTCATTGACAATGATAAGAACATCGTAGATCTTCCCCAAAGGTTTCTTTATGGAAGAATCAACAAGAAAAACACCAAAAGAACAAGGCTCAAAAGGCTTCAATTCAAACATATCAAATAATCTTTTGGGCATAACTGAGGTACTAGCTCCAACATCACATAAAGCATAGCAAGAGAAGTTATTCAATTTAATTTTGACCATAGGGTCCCAACCATCATCTAGCTTCCTAGGTATGGAGGCTGCTACTCTAAGCTTCTCCTCCCTAGCTTTGATGAGAGCATTTGTGATATGCTCCGTGAAGGCAAGATTAAGTGTGCTAGTGTGGGGGTCCCTAGACATTTTGTGTAGTAAGCTAATAACTTCTGAGAGGGTACAACTATCAAAATCAATATCACTACTATCAAAGGTGGTAGTAGTGTTGTCTAGACTCACTTGTTTGAAACCCTCTATGTTCATAGGAGTTTCTTTCTCTACGGTTGAGATATTAGCATCACCATTAATAGGTGCAACGGGACTAGGAGTGCATTGGGTGCTAATAGTTTGAGTGTCCTCAACAATTTGGATAGTGGCAACTGTGTGGTGTGTAGGAAGGCTCTTAATTCTATCCTCTTCCTCTTTTTCTCTAGCCCATCTTTCTTTGAGTTTAGCCATCATCCTAATGTTTTCATTGATTTGTAACTGGATAGCATTAATAGGAGTGGCCTTATTCTCCTAAAGGGGGGAGGTTCTAATTTTGAGCATCTCAATATCAAGGGCTAAGCTTTCTACCTTCAAAGAGAGATTATCTATTTTAGCTAATTTCTCTTCTAAATTTTTGTTGAAGGATTTTTGGGTAGTGATAAAGTCTCTAAGCATGCTTTCTAATTCAGAGGAGGGGTTCTTGTTGCTAGGGTAGGTGTTGTTGTTCCCATAGTTGGATGGAAACGGTCTAGGATTGCTAGAAATTTTTTCCCTATAAGCATTGTTGTTGAAGTTGTTTCTAGCAATAATGTTCACATCTACTTGTTCTTGAGCAACCAAAGAATTTAAAGGAACATCATGAGGATCAATAGAGGGTTGCTTGGTAAGTAGAGACATAATTTAATCAACTTTTTCATTGAGGGAGGTAATTTCCTCGACAGAGTTTACCTTCCTACCTGTTGGAGCGCGTTCGGTGTGCCATTGGGAATAATTGGTCATCATTTCATCGAGAAGCTCACCAAGTGTAGTTGACATAAAGGTTCCTCCCGCGACCGAATCTAACAGGTTCCGCGAGGTAAAGTTCAAGCCTGCATAAAAAGTCTGGATAACCATCCAAGTAGTCAAACCATGTGTAGGGCATTTCTTAACAAGAGATTTCATTCGTTCGCAAGCTTGGGCAACATGTTCATTATCCAATTGCTTAAAATTCATAATATTACTCCCCAATTGGATAATCTTAGCAGGAGGGTAGTACTTCCCTAAAAAAACATCTTTGCACTTATCCCAAGAATCTATGCTATTTCGAGGCAAAGATTGCAACCAGATTTTAGCATCTCCCCTTAAAGAGAAAGGAAAGAGCTTGAGATTAACAACATCACCTTCTACTTCTTTATACTTTTGCATATCACATAATTCAACAAAATTATTCAAGTGTAAAGCAGCATCATCTCCAGCACGAGAGAATTGATCTCTCATAACAAGGTTTAGCAAAGCAGGTTTAATTTCATTAGAGGTAGCTGAAATGGCAGGTGTGGCAATGGGAGTGCAGATAAAGTCTTGGTTGTTCTGACTAGTTAAGTCACACAACTTGGTGTTTTCAGCGGAACCCATAGTAGCAGCAAGTGTGGAAGATTTTATTGTAGTTTTTGATAAAAGACACAAAGATAAAAACTGAAAGATAAACTAACAAGACTAAAAAACAAAGATAAAGGGTAGTGTGCAACTCCCCTATCTTAGCACTTGGAGTCCCCGGCAACGGCGCCAGAAAACTTTCTTGATGGCTTCTCACCCTTCGTTGGTTCCCAAGTGTAAGGTTGAGATGTAGTGCAACAGCAGTTTTCCCTCGGTGAAGATACCAAGGTTTGTCTCCAGCAGGACTCCAGAGATGATAAGTAGGTGTCAGCAGCGCAACTGACGCGGACCTGCACACAGACACAGATAACTTTGTTCCCAACAAAGTTCAGAGAGGTTGTCAATCTCTCCGGTCTTGTTGTTTACAAAGGATAAAACGCAAGGGATAATGATAGAAAATAAAAGCGGTAAAGTAAATGTAGCGTGGAAACAGTGATAAGGATATGGACCGGGATACGTGATGTTCGCTAGTGATGTCTCTCTCCCAAAAGACGATAAAATTGCTATGCGAGGTAAACAAATTACAGAAAGGCAATTGACAGGATTATGAACGCACCGCAATGCTAACTATGCTACAAAAGAAAGGAAGAGGCTCAAAAGCACGGGCAGTACGCCAAAGTAAGTAGACCGAAATCCATCTGCATCTACTACTAATCATCCACCTTGAGATGTCTATCCAGAACATCTCGCTGCTATTAAGTTGCGAGCCCCACCCAAAGTGTAAACCCAAAGCAACAGACAACTGCATTAAAAAGAACTCTGCGTAAAGTAAACAATCCTTGTAGCCGCGGTTACAAGCACCGTTGTTTTCCCCCTCTTGACAACAACACATCCCCTAGACTCATGTTTCTGTCACTCAAGCATGTCATCGGGGGGGCATGAACCCACAATCTAGCACAACACTCCCTCTTGGAGTCACTACCTACTACTTGGCCAAAGCAATAAACAGCAACGGAGAACATGCAAGAATTACTTATGAACAAAAATATAAGAGATAGAAACCAAATATATTACTCTATCACAATCTGAACATAATCTCATAATCCATCAGATCCGATCAAACTCAACATAGCAATAGCAGAAATATTACAAATGTGCCTCGATCATGTAGGGCAGCTCACGAGGTCTAAACAATGAAGATCAAAGAGGGGAGGATAACATCACATAGCTACTGATCACGGACCCTTGGTCCAAGGAAAACTACTCACGAGACATCCGGGGAGCATCCATGGTGGAGAGGAGACTCCCGGAGGTCAATCCTCCCTCCGGCAGGGTGCCGGGAAGAGGTCTTCTGGTGCTCCCGATCTTGGAAGCGCGGCGGCGGAGGAACAGAGGCGAGTTCGCGGAATAGGGTTCTTCTTCTGGAGTTTTCCCGTGACGGGGGATAAATAGGAGAAGGGGGGCATCTAGAGGTAGACCAGGGCCCCAGGCGCCCCCCTGGCGCGACCAGGGGTGGGGCCGCGCCGGGTGGCCGCCTAGGCCCCCCCTGGCCCCCCTCTGGCCCCTCCCGGGCTCTACTGGAAGCTTCCTGCACGCTGATTTTTCCTGTATTTTTCCCGGAATTTTTCTGGCACTTTTTATATGGGGGAAAACTGAAATAGAAAAACAGCAGAAAACAGGAACTGGCACTGGGGTGCACTGAGTTAATTGGTTAGTCCAAATATGATCAAAAGTGTATGAAAGTGTATCTAGATCATAGAAATATCACACAAAACATGCATGGAGCAAGCAGAAACTATAGATACGTTTTGGATGTATCAGTTGCCGCTAAGAGATTTTCTTCTGGGGTACCCATAGCTCGGAAAGGTTCTCGACCTGGGCCCCGCAGTTGACGACTCGTTCTGCTTTGTCTGAGCCGAGCTACCTCCCGAGCTTGACGCTCGAGAGTATTTTCTAGCTCGGCCAGGCGCTCTCGCTCAGCCAAATTAGTTAATCTGGCTGCCTCCAGGCCTCGCCCTTCTGGAGTGCTTGTGTCAATGGGGGTCTTTAGCAGTCGCTCGGCCGCTTCTGCTTCTTCCCGCTCCTCTCGAGTAAGGGGGCGGGGTTGCCGAGTTGACTCTCCGAGCTCCAAATATCGGAAAGTGGAAACACGTCGGGTTGGCTCCCGAGTGCCAACCCTGGATGGGTTGTTCGTTTCATCTCGAGCGTGAGTGTCCCGAGCTGGCGATGGATGAGAGGGCGGAGTCTCAGCCATGCACACTTCTGCAACTGCGAGTGGGGCGTCACTGCTGCCTTCTTGCTCGGCGCCTGACTCGGGGTCAGATGCTGCCATGCCTTCTTCTTCAACCAAGTCGAACAGAGGCAAGAGAGACGCTGTGGAGCCCTCTCTTGCGATTAGTTCGTCCAGGGCCTTGTGGGCTGACTCCAACGAGTCGATGACTGCCACCTGCTGGACCTTGACCGATTTTCCGCGATGGTGAGCACGCGGGCGACCCGAACGCTTCTTCTTGTGTCGGACAGATAACAGCGCGGGTGCTTGACGATGGGCCGACAGCTGGAGGCGCAGGGCCCCCGATGTTGGGAAACGTAGTAGAAAAGAAAAAAATTCAGCCTACGAATCAAGAACCCAAGATCATCCATGAAGATTACATCCAAGGTTTTAAGTCAAGGCTCACCAACCGATGTAGCGGAAGTAGAGTTGGTGAAGAACGTCGGTGCAGATCCCCGCAGCTAGGAATTTCAATGACCTCCCAACCACGAGGATATCGATCCCTCGAACCGTCCCGCGATCTAGTCCCACGGACAAGTCCCACTAACAAGCTCCTCGAAGAAGGGTCGAAGGTACAACCCCTCCATTAGTATCCACACATCCCGTAGCAGCAATCCAGCAGCGCTTCGCCGTCCAGAGATGAACGCCACCGAGAAAACTAGAGGGAGAAAACCCTAACGGATTCCGATCTAGAACAGCGTCTAAACCGGGGTCTAATTGTGGAGCAACGGGGTTTAGAGGAGGGAGGGTGGCGCATAGGCCTTGGGGACAAGTTGTGTTGCGCCCCCCACCCCTCCCCCACATTATATAGGTGGCCATGAGGCCCTTGGGGCGAAATAAGGGGGGTGGGGAGTCCAACTTGGACTCCCAAACCTCCCAAACCTTCCCACCGGAAACCTGCCATATTGGAGAGTTGGACTTCCCACCTGGAGGGGGATTCCTTCTCCTTGGTGCGCCCCCACCCCTTGGCCGGCCAGGGCAGCCTAGGTGGCTTTCCCCCCAAGGCTAGGGGCGTGGGGTAGTGGGTGGTACTGCCCGGAAACTTCCGGAACCTTCCAGAAGCTTTCAGGACCTTCCGGGATCGTTTCGGGACATTCCGGAACCTTCTGGAGATTCCAGGACCTTCCGGGACCGTTCTCGGACGTTCCGGAGCCATCCGGATAGTTTCCAAGACCATCCGAGTTAGAGTTTAAGCCACCCGATGACCGCGAAGGTTGTCAGGACGCCCAACGATTATCCAGAAACTATTCCGGTTGATCCAGGACTTCCTCAGTACCATTCTCATATGATTCGGAACCACCTGGGACTACTCCAGAGTGATACAGACATATCCTTAAATACCCAGAACTACTTCTGGTGCCCTTATGAACAATTCCATAAATCTCCGAAACTACTTCCGGTACCCGTATGAACTATTCTGCTTTGCTTCCACTAAACCTTCTACCATACTAGTATTCTAACAGACTACTGCTCGTTAAGTGTGTGACCCAATAGGTTCGGTATAATGCGGACATGACTCAGAACATCTTCCGGACATAGGTCAACAGCCTTTTGTCAATAGCCAATAATCAACAGCGGAGCCATGGACACCCATGTTGACTCCCGCACATACACGAAGAAACTTCGAGTGAACCATTATGTTTATTCATGTACCATTCCCTTTGCTTCGTGATATATGACAAAGTTAGAGGAGAGAAGTTTGGCACCCATGTGTAACAACTTCTTGAACACAAGCCACTCGTTATCCTCTTTGCTCGTTTGTCTCTATTTCTCGTTATTGTATTCCGGTATCCCCGTGATTAAATCACAACGCGTCTGGCCAGACTAGAATGGATACCGTCATACCGAGTGGGCCCAAAGTCAATATCTCTTCATCGTGAAGGATAAAATCCCATTCTTGAACTATCACAGTCACTAGCCACACCATCTGACATACCCAGAACTTATTTTACTACTTCCCATTTACGGGAGGATTCATCTCAGAACCAAAGCATGTCTTCCTGTGTGAAGCAACTCGATACTCTCATGGTCTAAGGAATTACGTATATGATAACATTTCATGATATGACTTATAACGTAGTTACGATGTGATCTCTAAGTATATCATTCAATACTGGGGTCGGTTCAACATCATTATTCTGCTAACAATATGTTCTCATTGCTACTGCCATCCTTGATAAAAGAACAATGTCCATGATTAAGAAAACGTAATCATCAGTTAGCACATGAGCTGGTCTTAGAGGCTAAACCAGTAACTCTTGGTGTTTACATTTCCACACATGCAAATGAGTTTTCTTCTGAATCTCACAGTCAGGGTCATTGCAATTATAGCACAGAAATATAAACATTAATTACGAACGTGGAAATATATATATAATAACATTTTATTATTGCCTCTAGGGCATATTTCCAACAGTCTCCCACTTGCACTAGAGTCAATAATATTGTCAGTGCTTGAGCACTTTACACCTATGGCATACGGTGTAATACATGCTTCATTTGTGGTATAGACTTCATCTACGAATCTGACGTTTCAAGCCCGTTTGTATCTTGCATATCTTCGCGTTTTCACGCTATCATAAAATTCACTAATTTTATCAGTTTAGCTTTGTATATGTTTGAATCATTTGGCAGGACCTTTGTTCCTTAGAATAAGTCATGAAATCATTCATCAATGTTCCATGAGATTCAAGCATCTAGGAAATCATACCATGTTCATAAATGAATTAATGATTCAAAATACCCTCCTTGTTACTTCTTTAAGCAACAATATACTTAGCCTCTGTTATAGAATTCGCCACAGTATCGAAGTTGACATAGTTCCTCCATACTGTGCCACCCTTACGTGTGAAACACATAATCCCAATTAAAATCGAAAATCGATCGGAGTAAGTATGAAGACTGAATTGGTGTAACTGTTTACATCAAAATTCATCTCGTGTAACTTGTTACAACGAGCTCTTCATTATCTCCATTTTCCGAGAAACATATCTTATCTATCATAAGTTTAACTTTTCACTGTTTGTCCAATGATCAACATATTGATCACTTTGGTATCTTGCTCACAACCTTTTGGAGCACTGGACATATCAGGTCGTTTTACATATTATGGTGTACATGATTAATCCAAACACACATGTGAGTGAAATTCAATTCATGTGTTTTGCTTATCTATGTTCATGAACACCGATTTCCGCAAACAACTTTTCACCATGACCTCGGCAAGAACATCCTTCCTGGCGTTTTCATACTAAACTACTTTAGTATCATGTCAACATGTAACGTTGGCTTTAGCATGATCAAGCTCTTACTATCTGCATAGATCACTGTGCTAAATACAAATGCTATATTAGCCCAAGTTCTTCAACTGAAAACTATTTCCAATGAAGTCCTTATTCGTGTCAAGAAATTTATATCATTTCCAATCAACAATATGTCATCTACATAAGGTTTTAGAAATATCATTCAGCTCCCACTTACTTTCTTGAACATTCAAGCATCTTCGTTTATTCCCGATGAAAAAAAAACTCTTTTGGCAATTTCATCATAACGAAAATTCCAACTCCATTGTGCTAGCTTCAGTCCATCACTGGATATCCAAGGCTTGCATCTATTTTAGCATCCTTTGAATCGACAAAACATTCCGGTCGTATCATATATACGTCCTTTGTTATATTTCCGTGTAGGAATTTTATTTTGACGTTCATTCTACCATATCCTATAAATGAGATATGTAGTAATTGCTAATATAACCCGAACTGACTAAAGCATCTCTACGGTCGACACTATTTCGCCATAGTCAACATTTGAACTTGCTAGAAAACAATTTTCCAACGAGTTGAGCTTTATGGATAAAACAATTTCATCCGAATCAATTGTAGATCCACATATATATTCTTCAGACTTTTAGTCTTTCAGAGGGTCTACCAAGTTCAAAACTTGACTTACTTCCATGGATACTATCTCGGATTATTTGGCATTTAGCCAAATCCCGGAGTCAGGGCCCATCAACGCTTCTTTGTATATCACAGGTTTATCATTGTCGAACAATAATATCGCGTTTTACATATCATGAATGTTTGTACGAGTTTTGTCTAACCTGTGTGGTTCAACTGCGCACTTATTTGAAGATTCAACAATCTTTAACAAGTTGCACTGTCCTCCCACTCACTCTTTTGCAAGAAACTATTTTTCTTCAAAACACAACGTTCTTAACAACAAACAGTTTTGCTTTTGTGTAGTGATAGAGGAATACCAAAACTTTTGGAATAACCTTAACAAAGTAGCACTTATCTGATTTGGGGTTTTGAGTATGTCAAACATATGCCTCATATACCCAAATTTTAAGAAAAGACAACATGGTTTTAACAGTTCATACCACATCTAATATGGTGTCATTTCAACAGATTTGATGGTGCTCTTTTCAGTGTAAAAGCCGTAGTCACTAACGCGTAACTTTAATAAGTATAATGGCAAATTGATAAACGTCATATTTGAACATACCGTGTCATACATGGCTTGATTACATCTCTCGAATACTTTACTCATAGTGGTGTTCCGGGAGACACAAGTTATGACACTTCTTCACAACTCATCAGACGTTCGCTAAACTTGTAACTCAAATATTACTTTCTACAATCTAATTTGCAGAAGCTTTATTTTCTCGTTACAATGAATTTCTATTTCACTCTAAAATTCCTTGAACATTTCAAAGATTTCAGACGTATGTCTCTATTGAACAGATATCCACATATCTACTTCAACTCATGAGTGAAGATAGGGAATCCACTGCACACAACTACACTTATTGGACTACACACATCATCATGTATGATTACCAATGGTTTAGTTGCCCGTTTATGTATGGCCTATCAACGGTGTTTTAGTCACATTACTTCGAGACAAGGATCGCAAGCGTCAAGTGATTCATAATCATATGACTCGAAAGTCCATCACTTATCGAAATTCTTCATGCATTTTATGTCACTTGTGATAAACGGCAGTGCCACATCTATGTGGTATTTCTGTCATTCTTGCGACGTTTAGCGTCAGTGTTATGGATGTTTAGTATTATTATCAAGATTCATAACATACAACCTATTCATAATGGAAGTATGGCCTTTACGTTATTCATAGCTTTGAACAACTTTCTTGCAACAAGCATGATTCAAAATGATGTTTTGCAACAAGGCTAAAGTGTAGTAACAATTTACTCAACTCTAAAATGAATTATGAAGATAATCATAGAGTCAACACACGGTATAGTAAACCTTTTACCGTATTCCCGAGCATGTAAAAAGTCATCATTAGCTAGTCATAAAGGCCATAGTATTTCTTGCATCGAGTTGCAACAATATGCAATCGATGTGATATTCCGGTGATCAACAGTTTAATCACAATATACAGAATCCACAATTAACTGCTTAATCATGACTCCCAAGAATTACATCTCTTGACCAGCAATGAATTCATCTATAACTTCGTATGACTTTCATTTCTGAGCTGGATATTCCAGTCTTCTTTCGCTTTGCCTTTATACGTATCATAGTTCTATTTCCAATGTCACTCCTACTCACAGAAGATCACATATGATCAAGGGTGGCGCATGCCATGGACTTTCCGGCGTGTGAGTCTTACTAACATCCTTTGGACTTCCTTTCCCTTAATTCTCATCATCATATGATCGGTGTTCTTCTGGATCCCACACTTATCAGTTTTGTTTAGAGCACAATGAACATTTTCACTAATGCTTACAATCATACATTGTACTAGATATCTTATATCCAACATTAATTGTCTTACTACTGAAAACAATTTTTCAGTTCCATGAATATAACATAACTATCCCAAACGTTTCGAAGTTCGGATTTCATGGTGGTGAAGACAATGCACTTAGCTGTGGTGGAATTCTAGCATTTTGGATTATGGACGTAAGTCACATGATCCATAGCATCAGCGGGAGAGCATAAAAAATTTGCGATAGGACAAGCTCCTTGTCGACACTATTGAGGATAGTCCTCACAATACGGTACCAATCGTAAATTTTTTACCAGATAATACAGTTAATCAAAATCAATTGGGAAGGTGGTAACGCGAGCCATTATTCTACAACGATAATGCAAATACTTAGGCTTTGTTCATAATTAAGTTGCACTTGTGATTAATCAATTTAATTACTTAGTGCGCTCCCACTCAGATCAATATCTCTCGTAATTGATGCTAGAGTGATTCAAGATCCGACCCAATCGTCCGCCATTGATGTGACATCACTGATGACTTACACTGGACCGGTAGGCCAACTTTCCAATCACGCCAAAGGTGATTCTTGTTCATCTTTCGATGGGTGTGTTCCGGTAGCAAACTTTTATCCAAACCGTCAAGACAACCAAGTGTAATTGCAGTGTGTTCTTAACACACCCGCCTTTTATGCGTCACACCGTGTGCACCCATGTGACATGACCTGCTCCGGTGTGAAACATAGTATAGACGGTGCTACAGTTGGAAGAACACTATCAACTTGATATTGTTTTGCGAGAGATCACCCTAATAAAATACGACTACCGCACATCAAACAAGGGTGCATCAAAGGGATAAACATCACAGACAGTTCATAAAATTATGTGATATAGTATAGCCCTTTGCTTCGTGAAGTCTTCATTGTCTTCACGTCGTCGTGGTTGAAGTCACCGTGTCCACCAACTTTGTCCTTGGCGCCGGGAACATCACCACGGCTTCCGGCATGTGCGTCGGGGTCCACCTCCGCATCGTAGATCATCACCTTGCATCTATCTATTGCTTTGCCTCGACCTAATAAACAGTTCTAACACGCAGGCCATAATTAAGTGACAATCATATGACTCCAGTCATCATGCCGTACCACGACACGCAGGTCGCGAATAAATATTACATCATATAGCATCTCATACAAACACATTGCAAATCTTGAAGGCTATACCACATCACATGCATACTCTGCAAAAACAAGTTAGATCGCTATCTACACGGGTTGTTGCAAATTTTATCGTGGTTGATTAGCAGGTTACATGCAAACGTTGTTCCCTAAACAAACCAAACACAATACTTCAATGTTGCTAGTTTAACGTTCGGGGTGCGTGTAGCAACTAATGCCACAAGCCAAACTTCGTTAAACGCGTGACCCCGGTGTGGATTTGAGTTCATAAAATCCACAAGCCCCTCCATGTTAAATCTTCTATTGCGAGATTAAGATGAGATCCAAGGAGTTTGATGTAGACCATGATCAGGCAACCAGCATAGTGAAAGCAGCATAGAGGGATCGATGGAAAACTCAATCCTTGTAGCAAAACCTCAACTTGCCATCATGCATAGAAAAAATCACAAGAAAGGGAAGCAACAAGAAAATCAATGCCTCATATCACACATATGATCTAGACCTAAACATGCATCTAATCAAGGATCGCTCTGATACCACTGTTGGGAAACGTAGTAGAAAACAAAAAAATTCGGCCTACGAATCAAGAACCCAAGATCATCCATGAAGATTGCATCCAAGGTTTTAGGTCATGGCTCACCAACCGATGTAGCGTAAGTAGAGTTGGTGAAGACCGTCGATGCAGATCCCCGCAGCTAGGAATTTCAATGACCTCCCAACCGCGAGGATATCGATCCCTCGAACCGTCCCGCGATCTAGTCCCACGAACAAGCTTCTCGAAGAAGGGTCGAAGGTACGACCCCTCCATTAGTATCCACACATCCTGTAGCAGCAATCCAGTAGCGCTCCGCCGTCCAGAGATGAACGCCACCGAGAAAACTAGAGGGAGAAAACCCTCACGGATTCCGATCTCGAACAGTGTCTAAACCGGGGTCTAATTGTGGAGAAATGGGGTTTAGAGGAGGGAGGGTGGCGCATAGGCCTTGGGGACAAGTTGTGTTGCGCCCCCCACGCCTCCCCCACATTATATAGGTGGCCATGAGGCCCTTGGGGCGCAATAAGGGGGGTGGGGAGTCCAACTTGGACTCCCAAACCTCCCAAACCTTCCCACCGAAAACCTGCCATATTGGAGAGTTGGACTTCCCACCTGGAGGGGGATTCCTTCTCCTTGGTGCGCCCCCACCCCTTGGCCGGCCAGGGCAGCCTAGATGGCTTGCCCCCCAAGGCTAGGGGCATGGGGTAGTGGGTGTTACTGCCCGGAAACTTCCGGAACCTTCCAGAAGCTTCCAGGACCTTCCGGGATCGTTTCGGGACATTCCGGAACCTTCTGGAGCACTTACAGGACCTTCCGGGACCGTTCTCGGACGTTCCGGAGCCATCCGGATAGTTTCCAAGACCATCCGAGTTATAGTTTAAGCCACCCGATGACCGCGAAGGTTGTCAGGACGCCCAACGATTATCCAGAGACTATTCCGGTTGATCCAGGAC
Organism: Bromus sterilis; assembly: GCA_950022295.1. Taxonomy (NCBI): domain Eukaryota; kingdom Viridiplantae; phylum Streptophyta; class Magnoliopsida; order Poales; family Poaceae; genus Bromus; species Bromus sterilis. The sequence continues at coordinate 38,476,085 of OX465600.1, forward strand.
TTCCCCAGTACCATTCTCATATGATTCGGAACCACCTGGGACTACTCCAGAGTGATCCGGACATATCCTTCAATACCCAGAACTACTTCTGGTGCCCTTATGAACAATTCCATAAATCTCCGAAACTACTTCCGGTACCCGTATGAACTATTCTGCTTTGCTTCCACTAAATCTTCTACCATACTAGTATTCTAACAGACTACTGCTCGTTAAGTGTGTGACCCAATAGGTTCGGTATAATGCGGACATGACTCAGAACATCTTCCGGACATAGGTCAACAGCCTTTTGTCAATAGCCAATAATCAACAGCGGAGCCATGGACACCCATGTTGACTCCCGCACATACACGAAGAAACTTCGAGTGAACCATTATGTTTATTCATGTACCATTCCCTTTGCTTCGTGATATATGACAAAGTTATAGGAGAGAAGTTTGGCACCCATGTGTAACAACTTCTTGAACACAAGCCACTCGTTATCCTCTTTGCTCGTTTGTCTCTATTTCTCGTTATTGTATTCCGGTATCCCCGTGATTAAATCACAATGCGTCTGGCCAGACTAGAATGGATACCGTCATACCGAGTGGGCCCAAAGTCAATATCTCTTCATCGTGAAGGAGCAAATCCCATTCTTGAACTATCACAGTCACTAGCCACACCATCTGACATACCCAGAACTTATTTTACTACTTCCCATTTACGGGAGGATTCATCTAAGAACCAAAGCATGTCTTCCTATGTGAAGCAACTCGATACTCTCATGGTCTAAGGAATTACGTATATGATAACATTTAATGATATGACTTATAACGTAGTTACGATGTGATCTCTAAGTATATCATTCAATACTGGGGTCGGTTCAACATCATTGTTCTGCTAATAATATGTTCTCATTGCTACTGACATCCTTGATACAAGAACAATGTCCATGATTAAGAAACGTAATCATCAGTTAGCACATGAGCTGGTCTTAGAGGCTAAACCAGGAACTCTTGGTGTTTACATTTCCACACATGCAAATGAGTTTTCTTCTGAATCTCACAGTCAGGGTCATTGCAATTATAGCACAGAAATATAAACATTAATTACGAACGTGGAAATATATATATAATAACATTTTATTATTGCCTCTAGGGCATATTTCCAACACCCGACTCGTCAGCTCGGAAGTGGACGCTGCCCCTTGAGGGCAGCAATTGTGCCTGGAGCGGAGAATCCGCCAGCCAGGCCGAACCATCAGCTATGAAAGCTAACGATCCGAAACGGAAAACCTCTCCGACGATGAGCTCGGAGCCGCGGATCGACGAAGAGGATGAGAAAAACGCCATCTCTACGATTGCTGATCAACTCAGCCCCACGGTGGGCGCCAACTGTCGTGGATATAAATTTGACAATAGATGTAGGGGTATGAAAGTAGCTAAATGAATCTGTACGCAGAGAGGGTTGACGCAAAGGGATTATACAGGTTAGGCCTCTCCGTAGAGATAAAAACCTTAATCCTGTCCCAGGCTGACTGGGGTGTTCTTTCTTCAGAAGTACTGAGAGTATAATGTGTTGCGCATGCCCATGCCGAAGGGGGAGGGGGGCTTATATAGAGTGCGCCCCTGCCTCCTTAATGCCTTGGCTTAAATGGGTCTTAATTACAAGATTAAATACGTACTTAAATATAAAACGGTCTGCCCATTACTACGAATAAAGGAGGAGAAACGCCTGCAGCATTAAATGCCTCCTGTCCATTGCGTTTCCCATCTTCTGAGTAGGGGCCTCGTCGATTGCTTCCGAGTATCGGTCTACTCGGATCTTGCTGGGTTTCCGAGTAGTTGTATATTCGGAAGCGGCTCTTGGTCTCTGAGTAACATGTTACTCGGAGATTCACAAAGCTTCGTGTTTTTGTTGATTTTATTTTGCTGGGTGTGCTTTGGGGAAACCCAGGGCTTAAGGATACCCCTGGTTTTCCCTCGCCTAGGGGTATGCCTTTAGTATTACCACGACAATGAGGCCATCTCTCAAAGCTCGTGCTTCGGCGGTACACGCGTCTTCGATGAAGGGGATGTCACTACATCATGTCGTGACAAAGGAGCCCCTATCATCTCTCAAGATCACTCACGTGCTTCCAGATCCCGAGTCCTGGGAGAAACTTGCAACAACATTCAATTTGTACCACCCCTCTCCTGGAGGCTTCCAGCCATGGCGAACCACACCTCTAGTTTTCCCACGGGACCTAGAGAAGTTTTTTGACAGGATTGTTATTGCATGCGCTGATCTTGGTGGTTCAAGAATTTTCTCCCCATGTGTGAACTACCTTCTATACCACCATACATACCAGACTATGGTAGCAATAAGATCATTCCGCTGGACGTCTTGGACATGTGATTTTATGTTGCTCCTTGATAATAAAATCTCCAGCAAGACAGCACTCCCATCACGTTCCATAGTGCCAACCTCTTCCACAAGACTTCGCAATCCAAGTATCCTCCAAATCTCCTGTACACGTGGGCACTGAGACATCACATGTTTGATGCTTTCACAATCAGCGGTACATGGCGGACATTGCGAGCTTGTTATCATATGTCTATTGGCCAGAACACCATAGCATGGAATAGCTCCAAGGATAGTTCTCTAGAGGTGAATCTTGATCTTTGATGGTACCCGTAGTTTCCAGATGGTATTCCAGATCGGACTAGTACTTGAGGTTTTTGAAGGGTTTGTAATCCTTAACTTTCGTCCGTGCTGGTGTTCCCATTCTTCGTGATAGGCCGAGCGAGTTGTAAAGTTTCCATGTTTATCCGGGTGCCATGAGACAAAATCTGTCATCATCCCAATCGCCAAGGGAATGTTCAGGATGCGTTGCGCATCAACTGGCCAAAAAATATCCCTTATAAGCTCCTCATCCCAAGTTATGTTATCCTCATCAATTATTTCAAAAACTTTGGTAATCACCACATTGCTTCTAGGTGTCATCACCCTTTTAGAAGGGCTGCTTGGGATCCATGGGTCATTCCAGATGTTGATCATAGACCCATCCCCAACTCTCCAGATATACCCTTTTTTGAAAGTTTGCAACCCACTCCACAGACTCTGCCAAGTATAGGAGCTCCCCTTCTTTAGTTCACAATTCAACAGGTCCCCATCTGGAAAGTACTTTGCTCGCAAAACTCTAGCACATAGAGATTCAGGTTCACTTATAAGCCTCCAGGTTTGTTTTGCTAACAACGCAAGATTGAAACAATGGATGTCTCGGAATCCCATGCCACCCTTCTCCTTGGGGATACACAATTTCCACCATGCAAACCAATGCATGTGTTTTTTTTCTGATCATCATCACCCCACCAGTAATTTGACATTGCCGAGGTAATATTATTACAGATTTCCTTCGACAACTTGAAGACCGACATGGCATAGGATGGGATAGCCTAGATAACCGCCTTCAGCAGAATTTCTCTTCCCCCCACCGAGAGGAGTTTCTCTTTCCATCCTCTGATCCTATTGAGAACTCTCTCCACAAGGTGTTGGAAGCAATCGGTTCGGTCCACCCCTACAATTGGCGGTAATCCTAGATATTTATCAGTTAGGGATTCAACCATAATGTTCAGGGTAGTGCACACCTGAACTCTCATACCAACCGGGGTGCACGGATTGAAGAAAACGGTCGACTTTGCATCGCTGACAAGCTGACCATACGCAATGCAGTACTCATCCAGTGCACGACGGAGACTTGTAGCATTCATCAAGTCTGCCCTCATCAAAATTAGGGAGTCATCCGCAAATAGCAAGTGTGACACAGCCGGGGCATCCCGGCACACCTTGACCCCTGTAAGATTTCCTTCCCTCTCCTCATGTGATAATAAGCCGGATAGTCCTTCTGCACAGAGTAGGAACAAATAAGGGGAGAGGGGTCTCCCTGTCGGAGGCCCCGAGAGGGAGCAAAGTAGTCAGATAGTTCGTTGTTAATACGAACTTGATACCTGACAGATTTTACACATTCCATTATAAGAGAAACCCATCCAGCCGAGAAACCCAGCCTTGTCATCATCTTCTCCAGGAAAATCCATTCTACCCGGTCATACGCCTTGTGCATGTCCAATTTCACCGCACATGTTCTAAAATTCCATGTAGTCTTTCTCTTGATGGCGTGGTATGATTCAAAAGCCACCAGGAAGTTATCCGTAATCAATCTCCCAAGGACAAAGGCACTTTGGTTTGGAGAAATGATGTCGGACAACACATGCTTCAGCCTACCTGCAAGGACTTTGGAGATGACTTTGTAAAGAACATTACAAAGACTAATCGGCCTGAATTGTGTTATGCTTTACGGATTTTTCACCTTTGGAATCAATACGATCGTGGTATCATTCCATCCAGCGGGAATTTTCTTATTTTGGATGGCTAGCAGTACTTCATCCACAAGGTCCTCTCCGATGATATGCCAGAACCTCTTATAAAAAACAGCATGGAGTCCATCTGGCCCAGGTGCCTTAAAGTCACCAATGTTATACAACGCCTTTTTTACCTCTTCCCTGGTATACGATCTATTGAGATCCTCATTCATTGCCGGCGATACACGGGGCACCACCTTCTGGAGAAGAGAATCATCAATGTTCGGCACCTCCGTAGTAAACAACGTGAAGAAGTAGCTCGAGACATGTTGATGAATGTCATCAAGCTCCTCGAGCCAGTCGCCATTGGGATCACGGATTATTTTTATAAAGTTCCTCCGGTTTCTTCCATTCGCTGCACGATGAAAGAAATCCGTGTTTTGATCCCCCTTTGCAAGCCAATCCGCTCTACCACGTTGCATCCAGTATAACTCCTCTTGTTCCAGTAACTTCTCAATCTCCATGTGAAGTTCTTGTTGCTTAATTGCCGCCTCATTAGTCAGAGGTCCAGATAATACAACATTTAGCTCAGTTTGAAGCTTGCGAAGCCGAACCCTCGATCCCTTTAAGGTTTCCTTGTCCCATTTGTGCAGGTCCGCATGCACACCCGCCACAATGTCAGCCAAGGGACCAAGTCCTTCTTCCTTCCTCTTTTCCCACGCAGTCTGGACAATTGTTTCTATGTCCTCCTCAACTAACCAGCGAGCTTCAAATTTACGGGGTCCACGGTTTCCCCTTTGTTGTACTCCTGAGATAGCTTCAGTATCAATGAGTATAGGTCGATGGTCGGATTTATCATATTCCTCATTGGATACCCCAAATTCAGGGAACAAATCTGCCCACTTCACAGTCCCGGTTGCTCGGTCTAGTCTTTCTCGAATGTTGCCCCTGCGCCAAGTAAATTTATCCTCGGTACATCCCAGATCATCCAATCCACAGTCCATCAAAGCATCACTAAAACCTTTCATACATCGTAGAGGTCTAGGTGCACCCCCTTCCTTCTCGTCACCATGTAGAATCTCATTGAAGTCACCTGCTAGAAGCCACGGCAGGTTTGTCATCGCATGTAATTGCCTGATGTAATCCCAAGTGAGATGTTTCCTTTCTCCACTAGATTCACCATACACCCCAGTGAACCTCCAGCCATCCGGATTCTGCTCATGAAGCCGTATATCAATGAAGTTTGTGTGCATCTCCATTGACGTCACCCCCACACCGTTGTACCAAAGCATCACCAAGCCACCACTACGGCCATCACTCTCAGCAACAGCCATTTGATCGAACCCCAACCTTCTTCTCAATTTTTCTGCCTTAGCTGTGTTCAAATGCGCTTCAGACAAAAAAAAGCACATCTGATCTTACCCGCCCTTGGATATTCAAGAGCGCTCGAACTACACCACGCGGCTTTACCTAGGCAAACATAAACAAAGAACAACAAGCGCAAATCTAAATTTTTGTACTAGCAACAAAATCCAACGCCACGCTTAGTTTACTCTCATACGAACGTCACGAGGTTCCCAAGTTGTACCGAACCTGCTCGGAAAACGACGGCCGGGCTCGCACTCGCAGTGCGCATGGCGGCAGGGTGCGCATCGCCAAATTATTTACCAACCCGTTTCTTCCCCTTTCCTCCCTACCCTCCCCTATCTCGCGTGACAGCGACAGTGATCGATCGGGCGTCGCGTCAGCCGCTACGTCCCCAGCAAGACCGCCGGAATCCAGAACCCCGACCCGGCCCCGGCCGCAGAAAAGAAAGAAAAGGGCGCGCGAGAGCGGCGGTGCACCACACCCACACGCGGCTCCACGGCGGACGTCCAGAAGGACGACGCGGTGCCGCCGTGACTGGCGTCCGCGACACGGTCGCATCCCCTCCCCTCGGCTCGGACGACCTGGCCGTTCCACTCGATCGCTCGCCCGCCAAGTCCCGCGGCCACGCCGTCGCTCTCATTGAAGCGGTCAGCCGCGCACAACCACCGCCCTCCTTCCTCCTCCTCCCCCACCGCAGCGCATATAAATATTTCTCCGCCCCGCACACATCGTTTTACATGAGCTCAGCGTCCCCATTATTCTATTGCACCCTCGCGCCTCCTCTGCATCCTCCTCGCTTCCATCACACGTACTACTACAAGAAGCACCAGACCATACTCCCCCGGTCTGGACTCCGCAGATTGCACTGCACCCATATATAACTAGCTTCCAAGAAGGATTGGTTGGAACCAGAGGTGAGGCGGCTCACTCAGTTCCCAGGACGACCGGAGGAAGAAGAAGAAGAAGGCGAGAGCACGCCTCGTCTCAAGTGGACGGACGCCGAGGGGAAAGTGCGAAAAAATTTAGGTGAGTGGGTGCGCTTTCTGTTGGCTGTGCTCGAGTGCCTGCCTGCCTCTTCTTCTTCCTTTTCAAGAACGACAATCCGGAAGAGGAAATCGAAGCGGAGCTAACGGTTTCCATCCTTTCAATTTGGCAGCAAGTTTTCGAGCGATCGGCAGCGCGAGTGATGCTCTGGGGCCTCCTCGGCTCATCATGGCGATCTCGGACAGCGGCGGGCCGCGCCACGTGAGGTGCCCCCGCTGCCGCAGCGTCCTCCAGGAGCCCGCCGGCGTTCCGGTCTACCAATGCGGCGGGTGCGGCGCCAGCCTCCGAGGTAAATTCCAAGCTCCGTTCTCCGATGATCGATGGGATCCTCCTCGCATTTCGATGTCGCAGGTTTCTGATTGAATTTCATTTTTGTGGCTGCGCAGCGAAACCCCGCGGCGGTGATGCGGTCGCCGGTGCAGCTCCGTCTTCGGAGACCGTCCTGCCGTCTCCTCGCCGGAGCCCGGCTCGGAGCGCCCACTTAGGCTCCGGGGATGTCGCGAGCACCAGCCGCCCAGGCGCCGGCGCGACGAGCCCACGCGAGGCCGGTGATCTCACGCCGGCGAGAGATCATCACTCGTCGGCCCAACCGCCGCCGGTCGTCGACAAGAAGGTGCATGAGCATGATCGGCATCGGAGTGCCGACCAGGTGGTGGAAGCTGCCGGCAGTTCTCGACCTCGCATGACAAGGGGCGCGGTTAGCGCTCCCAACGCCAGCGCTGCTCCGTCTTCAGAGACTCTCCGGCCGTCTCCTCGTCGGAGCCTGACTCGGAGCGGCCACTTGGGCTCCTCCGGGGATGTCGCGAGCACCAGTGCACCTACCCCCACTCCTCCTCATGTTCGAACCACCAGCCCCCGTGACGCCGGCAAGACAGGCCGTCGCGAGACCGGAATGGCCCTGGAAACGAGCGCTGATCTCACGCCAGCGACCAAGCATCACTTCGCCGGGCAATCGCCGCCGATCGTCGAGAAGAAGGGGCGTGATCACCGGAGTGCCGATCAGGAGGAAGCTGCCGGCCGCTCTGAACCTCGCACGGGAAGGGGCGCGGTGAGTGCTCCCAACGCCGGTGCCTACTTCACTTGGGGAAGCAGGGATGCCGCTGCCGAGCCGCAAGATTCAGAGATGAGACGTGGAGCCGAGTCTGAACCTGATGCCGAGAGGAAGAAAAGTTCAGGCCAAGCGGCTGCCGGAGAAGCTGCACCAATGCCTGATCGCGCCGCAGACTCCCGGTCTGCACCGGCTGCGGTGAGCTGGGAACGGCGGGACGATGCCGCGGCGGCGCCGGTGCCGGCAGTTGCCGAGGAAAAGGCAGCGAGCCCTCCTCCTCGGCACGCTCTGTCGCCGCAGAAGATGAGTCCCCTCCATGAGAAGATCCTGAAGACGGTGGATGATCTGAAATGCGACCTCTCCGAGCTCTTCAGCCAGTCTCCGGAGGCCAAGCCGAGGACACCATCGCGCCCGCCTCGTCGTCCCAGGCAAGAAGGCCCCGCCGCTCACCCCGCCACCCCTACCCGCAGAGCCCGCCATGCTGCCGCTCCGCACCAACGCGGCAACGCCGGCAAGCATGAGCAGGCTGCCCTCCGCGGTCTGCCGTCGCGGCGGTATCGCCGGTGCAGGGCGGACCCGTTCGGCGGCTACGACGCGCGCCCTGCAGGACCGTGCCGGCACAGCTGCTGCGATCACGTCAGACCAGAGTGCGGCAGCTGCAGGGGGCACTGCTGCCGCCCGTCGAGAGCGCAGGAGCCCGCGCGGCCGGCAGCCGTGGAGGCCAAGCGGCGCGCGCCGCCGACGAGGCACCACTGCCGGCCCGTCCTGAAGGGCGCGCCGTTCATCGTCTGCTCCAGCTGCTTCACGCTAGTGCAGGTGCCGGCCGGCTTCGCCGTGGCGAGCGCCAAGGTGCGCGACCTGCGGTGCGGCGCCTGCTCGGCCGTGCTCTCCTACTCGTACCGCGACCCGGACAGGAAGAAGTCCATGGACCAGGGCGGCGCGTCCCCCGCGCGGCACGTCGGCGCGCGGCCGGACCTGTTCTCGTTCATCGAGGACTTCGCGGCGGAGTACGGGGCGAGCAGCTACTCGACGACGGAGGACGAGCAGCCGCTGCACGTGTCGAGGAACTCGTCGTTCGACACCGTCGTCGTCGGCGCGAAGGAGAGCCACAGCCTGCACCGGCTGATGGGGTACGGGTCGGCGAGCGAGCTGCTGCTGCGGCGCTCCCCGAGCCTGTACGAGTGCGGGAGCTTCGACAAGAGGTCGACGCCGCCGTCGGAGGCGAGCAGGCGGCACGACGACAGGAAGGGGAAAGGCATCTGCGTGGAGGACTTCACCAGCGACGAGGACTCGGACGACGACGCGGGCGGCGGCGCGCTGAGGCGGTCGTACGGGAGAAGAGCTGGCTGGATGCCCGGCCAGGGGGTTCCTGCGGCGGGAGCCATCAGGATCAGGTAGCAGCAGCAGCAGCAGCAGCAGAGGAGATGCTCGGCTCGTCGTATATACTACTGTAGAAAAATAGATTCAGGTGATTGAATTGCAACGGTATTTTACCGTTGTTGGTATTCTGACAGGTATAGTGAATTGTAGAGACAGTGGGTGCATCGACGCTTGGTTGATTTTTTTTCATTGTTTGAGGTTCATATTTAGAGTCTCCTTCATCTCACAATGAAGGATTTTCAGGCCCTGTTTGGGAATGCAGTTAACATGTACAATTGTTTTATAATTTTATTTACTGTTCAAACTTATTTTGTTTAGGGCCCTTATAAGTTTTTTTTAAGGATTGAGTTCTTAGAAACTTATTCTTGGGTATCGTTTGTTTGATTCGCAGAATTGGAACCTTAAGAAGTTTTCTATATAATTCACTTGTACTTATTTTGAAGGAAAATCCACCTACTTCTTTTTGGTCGAATTGTTTTTTTGTGTGCTATTAAACACTCATTGATCAAAATTCTCATAGTTTTATAGTTCTATAAGATATAAGAACACATGTTATATAGCATAAAACTACTAGTAGGGTTTCACACAACTAGTCCTTTTTTTTGTCATTGATACCTACATCATATTTGGGTTTTCGTTTCAAAAAACACAAATGAATGTGTGGTTAAAAACTGGGTTGGGTTATGGCATGCGGCCCACTCATCAAGCCACATGCGCACGAGAGGGGGGGGGTTAGACGGAAAGGCTCCTAACGGTTGTCAACCACCAGGTCCAGCTAGACCTGGTCAAAACGGCCTAGGCATCCCCTCTCTCTCAGTTCACTCCATCTCCCTCTCTCTTTCTGTTGAGCCAAACACCGACGATGTCCCACCAAATGTTTGTAAGGCGGTAAGGCAAGGCAAAGCGCTGGGGGCACCTCACCGCCTAAGCGCTAAGGCATAAGGCAAGGCAGACACCTTAGAGAGTTCAAAGCAGTAGAAATGTAGAATATAGTAGAATACTATAATCTGTTGTTGTAGAGGAGGATGGAAGAGGAGGAGGAGCTGTGGGAGACGATGAGGAAGAGGAGCTGCTGGAGAGGAGGAGGGTGAGAAGATCTGATGGAGAGGAGGAGGAGGAGGAGCTGTAGATTGTGGGTTGTTTCTCTCTCTCTCTCTCTCTCTCCCTTCTTACCTATTGGCGCTAGAAACATCTCATTTTGAATTGCCTTCCTTTTGTGTGCATTCTTTCGCATCAAAGAAGTATTTTCTCATTACTTGGAGAAAGTTGTGCTATCGACTTCTCAACCATCCTCTCGCATGAAGTGTACAATGGATAGTGTTGTTTTGCGGTCGAAGTTTCCATTTCATAGTTTTTAGATAGAAATAGCTGAACCAATGTTTAGAGATGTTGGTGTTTTATTTTAGGATGCAACAAGCCTGTCATCCTGGGCATCATCGCTCGCGACACCTTCCAATGTAGCGTCTACAATGGCATCATCGTCAAAGGTATGTTACATTCTCTTTTGACAATTAATAATCACCTCTCTCTACTTCCCTGTCCCTCCTGAACTAATTGCTTGTTTGATGCCCATACATTTTTCGATACTTGAGCATACTTACCAGATACTTTCAAAACTAGAGGCTTTCAAAATCATAATTTCTTGATGCTTTCAAAACTACAGACTTGACACTAGAGATGATAAAATAGTGGATTATCATACTTTCAAAAGAACAACACTTGAGCATCCGTAACAAAGATGATTTCTTAATACTTTAAGTTTTAGATACATACTATCACATGTTTGATTTATGCTTTATTCAGATTTTAGTAAAAGCATGCGAGAAAATAAGGCATTTAAATTGAGTGTCTGACAAATATTTTGTTAGAATTCCTCAGCCTCTGTTACATCAAGGAACAACTGATATGAAATAAAAAATGTAACCACCTAATGACCAGCCTTAGTAACATCCTACTCATTCTAATTCTATCGCTATAAAACCGGCAGTCCAGTTTTTCTCTATCTAACCATCAAGATAGCATGCTTTATTTTGTTAACAAAAAATGTTGCAGCAATGCTTCTATACTACTGCGTATATACACAGTGGCATGCATTTTAGTGTCATCTTCTATCGTGTTATATCAGTGTCTACCATTACTAATTGTTCTTGGCAGAGAAAATATCATGGATGTATCATGTATCATTTGGTTTGGCTGACTCCGAGCTTGCCGCTTGCGGAACTTTGGTAAAAGAACAAATATTATTTATGAATAAGGTTTCTGACAAAAAAAGTCTGAAAAGATCACAGAAATACATTGAGATGTAATGTTCTTTTCGAAACTGTCACCGGGAGGGAGAACTCCCCACCTGAATTTGATCTCGTTCCAAAAGAAAAATTGATCCAATTTATAAGGAAAACCGGATCGAAAACCATACAGAGCAACCCAATTTATGAGGAAAATTGGGTCAAAAAACCTCACAAGCGAAGAGACCTAGTCTACCACATGACTGAAGGCTTCATTCGCATGGAGCACACCACCAAATCCGGAGCCGCCGCTCCGACGCCCTCCGCTCGCCGGCGAGCCGCAACGCCACACGACACGGCTGCCTTATATCCCTCGCTACAGGAGACGACCGCTCACAGACCACAAACATTGCGCCAAAATCCGAGGTCGCTACCTCGGCGTACTTGTAAGGCCCCCGATGCGGTGCTAACTCGAGTTAGTCGCTTTCGCACCCCGCTCAAGTTAGTAGCGCATAAAAGGCCACCGACTCACGACACTCGCACTCGTGTCGCTGCCGGATTCTCGACAACAAGTATAAGAACAATGAACTTTATACTAAGACATAAATATATAGAGTCCAGGGCATACATCGCCACTGGAATTTATTACATCATCTCAGAGGTCCATGGACCCAACAGTACATCATACAACAAGCGGAAGACAATCACGACCGAGTACGGTCAAAATCCAAATTTCCCTAGAGAGGGCTGCACATAAAGAGTCCACCCACGGATCGTCGAAGCCCAACTATAGGATCTACTGAACGAGGTCGTCCTCATCGTCATCCTCCGGGGGCACCTCCACGAAGTATCGCCCAGTGCTCGGGTCGAGGTAGTAGTCAACTGCAACGGCCTATTAGGCAAAACAGTAAAAGCACAAAAGGAAAACAGGGGTGAGATTATATCATTACAGGATAACTAACTCCCTACAGTAAGACAAGGTAAAGGTAAGGTTGCAGCCGCACTAGCATATATGGTGGCTAACGTTCTATTAGAGTAGAGGTAAGATCCAAGAATACACGTGACATCGCGTCATAAGTCTACTATCTCACCTACTTACGTCAAACATAACACAACCTGGATCTTCTCTCGGCCCCCCTGGACGAAGAAAAACAACCAAGGCACTCACACGGTAGGCAAGTTTTTAATTATGATTCAAATTGATGTTATTCTATGAACAAGGAGCGGGTCTCAAGTCGTCCATAACCGCGGACACGGCTTTTCGAAAAGATTTTAACCCTGCAGGGGTGTACCAACTGCCCGTCATAGGCTTCGCATGTACGCCCGGTTTCCACTTGGCTAGGTAGACGCCTGAAACTCCGAAACGTCAGAGCCCCTCTAACTAACAACGCACAATTCCGGGTGGCCCCCGGTGAGTCGACACCCAACTCAAAAGCTGGCCACGCTCTCGAATCGGTGTCTACCGTATGACTCGGGTTTGTATATCCGGTTAAATTCTCATATGAGACCGGGTCCTCAGCCGGTCAAGGTGGGCCAGCCAAGGCACAAGTCCTCCTGGCCCAAGGTGGTTTGTAAACAACTGGGTACCACCAACACACACACATGCAAATGTAAATCATCTCGGGCCACCAGTAGAACTGTATGAAGCTAGGTAGGTAAGACAAGGGGACCCCATAGAATCCCACACACGATTAGGCACGCTCGTCAAGAAACACAATACCCGGAACTCGGGACCTAGGTGACTCAAATGGAACAAAACACCTGGCGGGAATAGTCTGGTCTCCCATCATTCGTCAAGTATAATATTAACATCATAATAATAATAAATATCAACCAACTTTTTTAAATAACATGATATCCCAAACCAAGCATAGGGTAAGCAGCAAGTTTTTCTACTCATACTAAGCAGTGGCTGAGCAGCGGTAACTTAGCAATACAATGTTTCGCTGGGATGTAGGGATCATGGTTGTTTGATTGTTGAAAATGGCATAAGCAAGTGGATAGGATCAAACAAACGTTCTAGACTACAGCTAGGCAGGTAGGCAGAAAGGTATCGAGTAATGGTATAAATCTTCCCCCTGCCTGGTAATCGGTCGTCGAAGCAGACGCAGCAGGGTCCTCGGGCTCGGTGTCAGAAATCTCCACGTAAGTCTCCTCGGCGGTCTCAGGTGCTAACGTAAGGTACCGGCAAGGAAAAGGCACACAAGTAAGCAATGGGTGCAATGCACAGGCAAAGATGGTATGATCAAGTTTAATCGACATGATGTGACCCTATCTAGTCAGATTTAAATGAAGGTGGTGACGACACGTCAACAACTTCATATGCAATTAATTACATTGAATGGCTTCGGTCTTAGCCTTAATTTTGGTGTAAGTAACATGGCAACATGACATGATCAACAATGCAATTAACAAAAATAATTACAACATGAAAAATAAAACATCGATTCCGAAGATGGAGAGATGTCGATGAACTGGACATCGGAAAGGTGCAACAAAAGAAAGGAACCCATCCACATTGCATGTGACAATATGTATAGGGGCTGGTTTTTTACAAAGATGCAAAGATTTGAAGATGACATGGACAGGAACTTGGGTCCTGAGTGCAAAGTTGCACTAGATGCATTTTGAAAAAGGCTCAAATGTTCAAACCATTATCACCATGCAAATCCTTGGGAGAAACTAGCCCAAAGTCATATATGACATGGCCATATTTGAATTTGGGAAACACTTGATAAGACAAAAGATTTGAGGGGGGTTTATTTGCAAAATTACCATACTCCAATTCTAGAGGGGGCAAAGTGCAAATTTTTCCTCACCATGATGATCAGTGGGTCAAACTACCCCAGAAACACATATGGGGTGCCCAAACTTGAGTTTGAAGTTTAAAACAGATTTGGATTTGAAAACAAATTCAACTTTGAATTAAACAGAAAAGAAATGAAAATAAAATAAAAGGAAAAGGGGCCCAGACCCCACATGGGCTGGCTTCAGGCGAAAAGGCCCAGCTCTCCCTCTCTTCTCCACAGCCCAGCTCGGCTGAGACAGAAAAAGAGAAAAAAAACAAAACAAAAAGGAAAAAGGGCCAAGCCCACTGTTGGGCCAAGCCCACGGCCTTTCTACTCCTCCAGGCCCAGGCGACAGCCCCTGCTTCTGAAACTCGCGACACCTGCGGCCTGACGAAAAGCAGGCGTGTTCTGAACCCGACGCGAGCTGCCTTTCCGGCGAGCACCACGTCGCGCTCCGGCCACTTCCCGGCGAGTCCCGACATGGGAACCCTAGAGGGGACTTCCCTCTACCTCTCGGAGCCTGCACTGCCTCCAACTCGCTTGCTGCTCGCCGGAATCAACGAAGATTCAGAGGGGCGGCGACCTGCTCTGATGACACAGGACAACAGCGCAATCCGTCGAACTTCGGGCGAGGCTAGCGGCGAGCACAATGCGATTCTGGCCGCGCCAAGAGGTGCTACACCGAGCTGGGACACTCCTCTACAGATCCACACCCCAGGTTGGAGCCCTAGCTCTACCACGGTGAGGCTACGCTCAACTGAACTTCACGGCGGCGCTGCGGCTACTGCACAAATTCAGACTCTGGCGACGCGCAACGCAAAAAGGGCCAAAGGTGACCACTTGCGCGCCAAAAACGTGAACGACACGCAGCCAGGGCACACACGAGCATGTCCGAGGCACGCCACGAGCACGGCGACCACGGATTGCACGGCGGCGACGTCTACGGCGGGGAACGGAAGAGCACGACGACTCGACTATGCGTTCGTGCGCTACAAGGAAGGGCACTCGCTGAGGCTCACCTAGGGGTTGCTGGAGGCGAGCCTGAGCTCGACGTAGAGGTAGCAGAGGACGCAGCCGTCGACGGGGAAGACGACTGAGCCGAGGCGGGATCCACGGCTCGGGGACGTCCGGCTCCTCCTAGCGCGTTCCTGCAGGGCAAAACGCGCACATGGGGTCACCAGAACGACGACGAGCAAAGCAAGGACGGCGGAATCAAACGACGGCGACGAATTGCAAGAATCTCCCGGCGGCCATGGCGAAAACAGGGGAGAAGAACGGGAACGAACCCGGCGGCGGCGAGGAGGGACGACTGGGGGAACGGAACCCTAGGGGGTCCTGGGGGCTCGGGAGCTCGGCTTATATGGAGGGGCAGCCTCCAGCCACGTCGACAGGCGTCGACGTCGATGCCCGCCCGCCGGTGTGAGAGGAGAGGGGGAGGGGACCCGACGGGGATCAACCCCGGCAAATACCATGGTCAGGGACCCTGGGTTAGTCATGAGATGCACAGGTTGGACGATAGCTCGTCGGCAAACAGGAAGCCTCGCTCCTGCTCCATATTATTGATGGGGGAGATGTGATTACAGTGGATGCCAAGGCTGGAGCGCTCAAGGCTAGGGTTACAGGTGATATTAGATGTCTTTGGCGTCGCCCCTCCTAGCCATTATATACCGGTCTAGGTCTCAGGGAGTTCATCTACGTTTACAGGTAACCTTTCCTAACCCTAGCTTGCTCCGTACGGCAGGTCTTCGCACCTTCCTTGTGAGTCGCGGACTCCTACGTCGGTGCCAACTAGTGGGCCGAGGCTGTATCTTCATGGGCCTTCTACCTTCATGGACACCAGGTAGGCTCATCCGTAGGAGTCATGGGGTCACCCCCTCGTCAGTAGCCCCCGAGCGCCTGGGGGACTCAGAGAGTCGCGCAGGGACTCGAGTACATTCATTCGTCGGTTATTGGTACGCGCGGTTCTGATACGTCCAAAACGTATCTATAATTTCTGCTTGCTCCATGCATGTTTTGTGTGATATTGCTATGATCTAGATACACTTTCATACACTTTTGATCATATTTGGACTAACCTATTAACTCAGTGCACCCCAGTGCCAGTTCCTGTTTTCTGCTGTTTTTCTATTTCAGTTTTCCCCCATATAAAAAGTGCCAGAAACATTCGGGAAAATTCAGATAAAAAATCAGCGTGACGGAAGCTTCGAGAAGAGCCCGGGAGGGGCCAGAGGGGAGCGAGGGGGGCCCAGGCGGACACCCGGCGCGGCCCCACCCCTGGCCGCGCCAGGGGGGCGCCTAGAGCCCCTGGCCCACCTCTGGCTGCCCCCTTTCGCCTATTTACCCCCCGTCACGGGGAAACCCCAAAAGGAGAACCCTATTCCGCGAACTCGCCTCTGTTCCGCCTCCGCCGCGCTTCCGAAGATCTGGAGCACCAGAAGACCTCTTCCCGGCACCCAGGCGGAGGGAGGATTGACCTCCGGGAGTCTCCTCTCCACCATGGATGCTCCCCGGATGTCTCGTGAGTAGTTTTCCTTGGACCATGGGTCCGTGATCAGTAGCTATGTGATGTTCTCCTCCCCTCTTTGATCTTCATTGTTTAGACCTCGTGAGCTGCCCAACATGATCGAGGCACCTTTGTAATATTTCTGCTATTGCTATGTTGAGTTTGAGAGGATCTTATGTCTTATGAGATTATGTTCAGATTGTGATAGAGTAATATATTTGGTTTTTATCTCTTATATTTTTGTTCCTAAGTAATTCTTGCATGTTCCCCGTTGCTGTTTATTGCTTTGGCCAAGTAGTAGGTAGTGACTCCAAGAGGGAGCGTTGTGCTAGATTGTGGATTCATGCCCCCCGATGACACGCTTGAGTGACAGAAACATGAGTCTAGGGGATGTGTCGTTGCCACAAGGGGGAAAACAATGGTGCTTGTAACCGCGGTTACAAGGATTGTTTACTTTACGCAGAGTTCTTTTTAATGCAGTTGTTTGTTGCTTTGGGTTTACACTTTGGGTGGGGTCGCAACTTAATACCAGCGAGATGTTCTGGATAGATATCTCAAGGTGGATGATTAGTAGTAGATGCAGTTGGATTTCGGTCTACTTACCTTGGCATACTTCCTGTGCTTTTGAACCTCTTCATTTCTTTTGTAGCATAGTTAGCATTGCGGTGCGTTCATAATCCTGTCAATTGCCTTTCTGTAATTTGTTTACCTTGCATAGCAATTTTATCGTCTTTTGGGAGAGAGACATCACTAGCGAACATCACGTATCCCGGTCCATATCCTTATCATTGTTTCCACACTATATTTACTTTTCTGCATTTACTTTCAAGTTGCTATTATTATCCCTTGCGTTTTATCCTTTGTAAACAACAAGACCGGAGAGATTGACAACCTCTCTGAACTTCGTTGGAAAAAAAGTTATCTGTGTCTGTGTGCAGGTCCGCGTCAGTTGCGCCGCTGACACCTACTTATCATCTCTGGAGTCCTACTGGAGACAAACCTTTGTATCTTTACCGAGGGAAATTTGCTGCTGTGCTGCATCACGCCTTCCACTTGGGGCTCACCAACGAAGGGCGAGAAGACTACACCCGTCAACCCTCGCGCCATCAGGTTCATCCGCGGGTCGCTGGCAGTCTGGTGGCCATGACAAAACCTGTTTCGAGGGATGCTAAGCTGAAAGGGTCCAAGGAGTCGACGGGTAGAGCCTTGGTGAATTGCACTAGGGCAAATACCACAGTAGCCCAATCAAATCCACGTCCCTCGACGTGAGCTTGGAACACTGGTGTCGAGCAAAAGTCCGGCCGCTTCAGGTCTTACGGTGTTCATTTGCCGCCAGTAATGTGTACATCCTAAGGCGCGTCCGCCCGGCTTTTCTATCATGCGCAGCGCATGGGAAAGGTTGGGAGTGAAATCGCTCTTCGGCAAGTCCCAGCCCGGCCGTACTTCGCAGCGGGGTCTTACCTACACGCTAATCTTGCGTGGCATCGGGGCACAGCTTATCGTGTTCCAGGAATGTGTGTTTTTGAGGCGCGGAGCCTTACAACATTGCACCCGCCTGGAACAAAACATCAAGCGAGCTGTTCACTCATTCACCCGAGGAGCTTTATTTCGAGTGCTCAGTCGGGGGGTTTTTCGCGAGTAATCACTCGAATGTCGTTTCGGCTCTTGAGGTGAGGGAGCACCCGAGACTCTTAGTGCCGCATGGTCTTGGCGAACGCATGTTTGTCTTACGTCGGGTTGAGGGAGCACCCGAGACTCTCATAAGTGCGAGTGGTCACTCGAGCACATGGCTGACCTTTAGGTGAGGGAGCACCTGGGACTCTTATGATGTACTCTCCCGATGAGAGTAAGATATTTTTTCTTCATCGGGAAAAAGATTTGAGAGATGGAATCTGAGGGCCTTGATGTCTGATTGGTTTTCTTCGCCGCTTGTCAGGGATAGCGATGCCTCTGTTTGATGGCTGTCAGGGATGCTCTGCCAGTGAACCGTCACGTCTTCAGGACCGGTCATAATAATGGCCGTTGTGGCGTGCGGCAGGCGCCGGTTGAGTTTCCCATACGCGCGTTGGAAACGCGCGCGAATTGACGCGTCTTGCGTACAGTGCGTCCCGTTGGAAAGCATCTTTGTCTTGGAGTCCGAGATGGCTGGTACGTTTGGTCTTTGAATTAATTGCTGCTGTCGTCTTGGCTTCTCTGTGCTTTGAGGATTGTTGTTCTATAAATAAGCCTTTCTCTTCCACGCCTCTATCCAACTCGCTGCTTTGCCTCTTCCTTCATCTCTTCTTCCGCTTATGGTTCCCAGGCGAGGTGTTGGCCGTGGTGGCCGCACACCACGCTCATGCCGTGGTGGTCGCCATGGTACGGCGCCAGTGCCTTCCTCCTCTCCCTTGGAGGAGGGATTCTGGCGCTATGATTTTCTTTTACGTGTTCGTGGCCAAAGTGCCAATCGCATCCTTCTTCCCTCTGCTTTTTCTGCCATTGCCTCTGAGCGTGGCTTGGATGGCTTGCTTCTGCATCTTCAAGGGACCTGTCAATCTCCTTCTTATGTTGACTTGGAGGTTGATAGCTCTCGCTTGATTTTTCTTGGCTCTGGTTAGAGTTTGTTTGCTCGGCGGTTGAATTTGCGAGATGGCGATATGCTCAGCTGTCGCTTTGACGGCGAAAGCACTGTCACTGTCCGCGCATTCGATCCGAGTGGCAATGGCATGGATCCGCATGGGCAGGAGTCGAGCAGCGACAGCTCCACAAAGTCTAGGAGTCCTTCGCCGGCGTCTTCGACTGCTTCTTCCTCCAGGGACTCGTCTGGTGCTGGTGGTGAGCCGTCTTCAACTGCTTCCCCCTCTGGCTCTGACGAAGACCTCGATGTCAAGCCATCGGTTAAACGAGTGCGGCAGGCGACCTTGTAGAACTGGAGGCTGCGGCGTCATCTTCGCCGGCAGCTTGGGAGGAGCTGGAGAAGAAGCTAGAGGAGCAGGAGAAGAAGCTGGTGGAGCATCGTCTCCAATGTCTCCGCAAATAAGTCGAGCTTCACCTTTTGTTATGTCATTGACATCATGAGCCTACTGCTTCGACTCCTCCTTTGTCTGTGATGATGCTCTTGTACTAGAGTCGATTACCCCTCCTGGGCACTCATGTAGAAGTCATAATTCCTTGGGTGATTCCCTCTTGTAACAGGAGTTGCCTTCTATCCAAATGTAGTTGAGTCCTTTTTGTACTGAAGACGATCCTTATGATGTAAACTGTGCTTGATCCTTTGCAATGGAACTTTAAATTTTCTTTGGCACTGAGAGTTGTGTTCGAGTCCTTTGCGGCCGAGAGCTGTCTTCGAGTTCGTCTTTGCACTGTGGGTTCTATCGGGTGCGCGACAGCGCTCCCGATGGGAGTAGCCGCCGAGGCTACGCTTGAGTCGAAGGGTCGAGCGTAGGCTGAAATTTGTTTCCTTTGTCGTTAGTTTCTGTCTTTTATCGGGTGCGCGGTAGCGCTCCCGATGGGAGTAGCCCCCGAGTCTTTAGGCGATCGTTGGCGATCGGGTGAAGACTAAATGAGCCTGTGTTCTGTGCTTCTTCCAATGTTTCTTCAGAGTACTTGGGTGCTCCATCTGATTGTGGCCATGTTTTTCGAGCCTTGTTTTCAGCAGGTGGGGCTAGCCGGGTATTTTTTGCTTGAGCGTTTTTTAAGCTTCAGACTGCGCGAACGGTCTTCGGGAGGCGATGGTCCTCGAGCTCCCGAGTGCTTAAATGCAGTGGTCGCGTGGGTGACGATAGCGTCCTTCGGGTGGGAGTTGTACTCGAGACCCCGAGTGCTTTTGATGAAGACCGCGTTGCTCGGGGGGATTTTGCTCTTAAGCCCCCGAGTGCTTTGGTTAAAATCGCGCAGGCGATAGCGTTGCTCGGGGGGATTTTGCTCTTAAGCCCCCGAGTTCTTTGGTTAAGATTGCGTAGGCGATAGCGTTGCTCGGGGGGATTTTGCTCTTAAGCCCCCGAGTGCTTTGGTTAAGATCACGTAGGCGATAGCGTTGCTCGGGGGGGTTTTGCTCTTAAGCCCCCGAGTGTTTGGGTTAAGATCGCGTAGGCGATAGAGTTGCTCGGGGGGATTTTGCTCTTAAGCCCCCGAGTGCTTTGGTTAAGATCGCGTAGGCGATAGCGTTGCTCAGGGGGATTTTGCTCTTAAGCCCCCGAGTGCTTTGGTTAAGATCGCGTAGGCGATAGCGTTGCTCGGGGGGATTTTACTCTTAAGCCCCCGAGTGCTTTGAGATGGCAGTATTTGGGCAACATTTATTTTATTGCGGTCAAACGGTTACATGAGTTGCCAGTCATGTCCGACCGATAGGGGATATGGATAGAACAGTCACAGGTTTGCTACGTTCCATGGGTTGCCCACGTCCTCGTCTGTCTTCGGGTTCCTCAGCTTGTAGGCGCCACCTCCGATGACTTCTGAAATTATGAATGGTCCTTCCCATTGGGGGCAAGTTTATGGACCTTCTCTTGTATTAGTCGTAGGACTAGGTCACCTTTGTTGAAGGTTCTAGTGCGCAATCGACTGCTTTGGTAGGTACGTAGTTTGTCCTGGTACCCCTCTGATGTTGCCAGGGCTGCGTCTCTTGCTTCGTCGGCCGTATCTTTGTCATCTTATAGTGCTTCTTCTGCTTCTTCTTCTTCGTATCCGGTGATCCGAGGTGCTCCGAACTTGAGATCATGTGGTAGGACTGCCTCTGCCCCGTACAACATGAAGAAGGGTGTGTACTGGGTCGCGGTGTTTGGTGTAGTACGTAGGCTCCATAGGACCGCGGGGAGTTCTTCTACCCAGTTGCCGGCGGCTTGCTCGAGTGGTGCGAGGAGACGTTTCTTCATTCCCCCGCATACAAGGCCATTTGCTTTTTCCACCTGGCCGTTGGACTGCGGGTGCGCGACTGATGCATAATTAATTTTGATGCCCAGTTCTTCGCAGAAGTTCTGGAACTCTGCGACTGTGAAGTTCGTGCCGTTGTCCGTGATAATGTTGTGTGGTACTCCGAATCTGAAGATGATCGACTTGATGAAGTTGACAGCCGTGAGGGCTGTGGAGCTGGTGATGGGCACTGCTTCGATCCATTTAGTGAACTTGTCGACTGCGACGAGCAGGTGTGTCCTTCCGCCCTTTGATGATTTCTTGAGTGGGCCCACCATGTCAAGTCCCCAGGTGGCGAACGGCCAGGAGAGTGGTATGGTCTTGAGCTCTGATGCGGGAGCGTGTGGCCTGTTGGCGAATTTCTGGCAAGCGACACAACGTCTCACGATTTCCTCTGCGTTTTTCATGGTTGTGGGCCAGTAGAAACCAGCTCGGAATGCTTTGGACATGAGCACTCGACTGCTCGCGTGGTGCCCGCAGGTGCCTTCGTGGATTTCGAGCAGTAGGGCTTTGCCGTCCTCTTCGTCGATGCACCTTTGGAGTATCTGGGTGATGTTGCGTTTGTATAGTTGTCTGTTGATCACCGTGAATGCCTTGGATCGTCGGCTGATGCGTCGTGCTTCGGCCACGTCTTGTGGTAGCGTGCCTTCGATTAGGAATCGGAGGAACGGTTTTGTCCAGACAGGTCCTTCGAGCTCTGTCGGAGCTGTGCTGTCGGATGTGGTGGTGCTTGTGCCTTCTGATGGGGTTGCTGCTGCCACCTGCGCCATTTCTGTTGCGTCTTCGCCGTCCATGACTGCTTCAGGTGTTGCTACATGTACCTTGATGGATCTCCGACTGATGCTTTCGAGAAAAACGCCGGGTGGTACAGGTCCCCGGGTCGAACCGATGTTTGCGAGCTCGTCAGCTTCTGTGTTGTTGTCCCTGGTGATGTAGTTGAGCTCGCAAACGTCGAAACTTCCTTTGAGTTCGTTGTAGAGCTTTTGGTAGGCCGCCATGTTGTCGGCTATTGCATTGCAGTTTCTCATCGTCTGCTGGACGACGAGATTGGAGTCCCCGTAAATTATGAGGCGAGTGGCTCCGCATGTTTTGGCCATGCGCATGCCATGGAGGAGTGCCTCGTATTCTGCTCCATTGTTGGAGGCGTGACTGAAGTTGAGCTGGAGGACATATTTCAGTTTTGTTCCTTTAGGGGAGATGAGCACGACTCCTGCCCCAGCTCCTTGTTGTCTCTTGGACCCATCGAAGAACATTGACCATGAGCTTGATAGGTCTAGAGGGCCTGGCGTCTGAACCTCCGTCCACTCGACCAGGAAATCTGGGCGTACTTGGGCTTTGATGGCTGTTGGGTGCTTGAACTGTAGGTCCCGTGGGCTGAGCTCAATGTTCCACTCGGCGACTCGCCCGGTTGCTCCAGGGTTGTTGAGTATGTCAACGAGTGGTGCGCTGCTCACGATTGTGATGGGGTGCTCGTCGAAGTAGTGGGACACCTTTCTTGAGGTCATGACGATGGCCAGTAGTAGCTTCTGATAGTTCGGGTACCGCTGCTGGGATTTGGTCAGGAGCATGCGGAGGTAGTAGATTGGTCTCTGGATGCTCTGGACCTTGCCTTCTTCTGCGCGTTCGACGACGAGCGCTGTACTTACTACACTGCTACGTGCTGCCACGTAGAGGTATAGCTTCTCTCGTTCCTTGGGTACCGCCAGGATTGGTGGGGTCGAGAGTGTCTTTTTCAGGTCCGCGAATGCTTGGCGGGCTTCCTCCGTCCACTTGAATTTCTCTCCTTTCCTGAGCAACTGATAGAAAGGCAGCTTGCGTTCTCCCAGACTGCTGATGAAGCGGCTTAGGGCTGCGAGTTTTCCGGTGAGCTGATGTACTCCTTTGACGTCGGTTGGTTCTTGCATGCGGGTGATGGCTTGGACTTTCTCAAGGTTTGCCTCGATTCCTCGGGCAGAGACCATATAGCCAAGCAGCTTTCCCGCCGGTACGCCGAATGCGCACTTCTTTGGGTTGAGTTTGATTCTGTATTTGTTGAGTGCCGCGAAGGTTTCGCGCAGGTCGTTGAGTAGTGCGGCTGCTTTGTAGGTCTCGATGACGATGTCGTCCACGTAGACTTGCACGTTTCTTCCTATTTCCTCCTTCAGGCAGGCCTGCATCATTCGTTGGTAAGTGGCGCCTGCGTTTTTTAGCCCGAAGGGCATGGTTTTGTAGCAGAATACGCCATAGGGGGTGATGAACGATGTGTGCTCTTCGTCTTCTTCCTTCATCCTGATTTGGTTCTATCCTGAGTAGGCGTCGAGAAAGGAAAGTAGATCGCACCCTGTTGTTGAGTCGATTATCTGATCGATTCTAGGAAGGGGGATGTGATCCTTCGGGCAATGCTTGTTGACTGGTCCGTAGTCGACACACATGCGCTGCTGATGTGCGAGATGATGATAGTGATTTCTCGCCCTTCGTTGGTAAACCCCAAGTGGAAGGCGTCATGTAGCACAGCAACAAATTTCCCTCGGTGAAGATAGCAAGGTTTGTCTCCAGTAGGACTCCGGAGATGATAAGTAGGTGTCAGCGGCGCAACTTACGCGGACCTGCACACAGACACGATAACTTTGTTCCCAACGAAGTTCAGAGAGGTTGTCAATCTCTCCGGTCTTGTTGTTCACAAAGGATAAAACACAAGGGATAATGATAGCAATTGAAAGTAAAAGCAGAAAGTAAATGAACGTGTAAACAGTGATGAGGATATGGACCGGGATACGTGATGTTCACTAGTGATGTCTCTCTCTCAAAAGACGATAAAATTGCTATGCGAGGTAAACAAATTACAGAAAGGCAATTGACAGGATTATGAATGCACCGCAATGCTAACTATGCTACAAAAGAAAGGACGAGGCTCAAAAGCATGGGCAGTACGCCAAAATAAGTAGACCGAAATCCAACTGCATCTACTACTAATCATCCACCTTGAGATATCTATCCAGAACATCTCGCTGGTATTAAGTTGCGAGCCCCACCCAAAGTGTAAACCCAAAGCAACAGACAACTGCATTAAAAAGAACTTTGCGTAAAGTAAACAATCCTTGTAACCGCGGTTACAAGCATCGTTGTTTTCCCCCTTGTGGCAACAGCACACCCCCTAGACTCATGTTTCTGTCACTCAAGCGTGTCATCGGGGGGCATGAACCCACAATCGAGCAAAATGTTCCCTCTTTGAGTCACTACCTACTACTTGGCCAAAGCAATAAACAGCAACGGAGAACATGCAAGAATTACTTAGGAACAAAAATATAAGAGATAAGAACCAAATATATTACTCAATCACAATCTGAACATAATCTCATAATCCATCAGATCCTATCAAACTCAACATAGCAATAGTAGAAATATTACAAAAGTGCCTCGATCATGTAGGGCAGCTCACGAGGTCTAAACCATGAAGAACAAAGAGGGGAGGAGAACATCACATAGCTACTGATCACGGACCCATGGTCCAAGGAAAACTACTCACGAGACATCCGGGGAGCATCCATGGTGGAGAGGATACTCCTGGAGGTCAATCCTCCCTCCGGCAGGGTGCCGGGAAGAGGTCTTCTGGTGCTCCCGATCTCGGAAGCGCGGCGGCGGCGGAACAGAGGCGAGTTTGCCAAATAGGGTTCCCCTTCTGGAGTTTCCCCGTGACGGAGAATAAATAGGCGAAGGGGGGCAGCCAGAGGTGGACCAGGGGCCCCAGGCGCCCCCTGGCGCGGCCAGGGGTGGGGCCGCGCCGGGTGGCCACCTGGCCCCCCTGGATCCCCTCTGGCCCCTCCTGGGCTCTTCGCGAAGCTTCCTGTACGCTGATTTTTCATGTATTTTTTCTGGAATTTTTCTGGCACTTTTTATATGGGGAAAAACTGAAATAGAAAAACAGCAGAAAACAGGAACTAGCACTGGGGTGCACTGAGTTAATAGGTTACTCCAAATATGATCAAAAGTGTATGAAAGTGTATCTAGATCATAGCAATATCACACAAAACATGCATGGAGAAAGCAGAAATTATAGATACGTTTTGGACGTATCAACATCCCCAAGCTTAATTCCTGCTCGTCCTCGAGTAGGTAAATGATAACAGCATAATTCCTGTGGTGACATGCTAGCAACCATAAAAGAACTTTGAAAAGTAAAGCAACCAAGGTTAGAGATTCAATTCAAGTCATAACATGCAAAAGTCTATATTAGCATTGAAGCACGTAACAAAAGAACATTAGGTGCAAGAGCTCTCGCTGTCCGTGACTCGAATGTCTCCAAATGGTGTTTGCGTGCAAGAAGGGGGATAGGGAATACGAGAAAAAGTATTTTTGTGTTGAGAACTCAATCTACTAAAGTTTCACACTCAGTCTTCTTTGGAATCTTATCTTGACTCGTCCCCAGACCACTAGCCAGGTACAAGTCAATTTGATCCACTCCTTTTCGATATTTTGAGCACTCATGCAATGGATGAGCGTAAGCACGAGAGTTGACACTTAGTATGGCAAAGAGAAAATATGGTGGAGGAGGAAGACAAAAAGGATAAGAAAGGCTCACATCAATGAGGACAATCATAGGCAAGAGATGCCAAATAATAGATATGATGTGAGGAGTAGGGATTTCCATGCAACGGATGCACATACGAGCTAAGAAGCTCTCCAATGGAACTAGTGGGGGTGCATCTAACTTGCTCGCTCATGAAGACCTAGAGCTCGTTTGAGGAGGCTCATCCTTGGAAAATGCAAGCCAAGTTCTATAGTGTAAAGGTCCCCACATAGCTATATGCATAATGATCATCTCTATGGAGTACAAAGATATAGAGGGAGTACTAGTGTGGATCTCTCAAAAGGATAGTAGTGTTTCCCCTTTCTCTCTTTTTATTTCTTTTCCTCTTTTTCTATTTTTTTGTATTTTTTTGTGGCCTCAATGGCTCTTTCTATTTAACTCTCATTTGTCCTCTTTTGGGATCTTTTAATGTGTCCACTTTGGGATCTTTTCCTCACTTAAGGGCAACACTCTATTTTACAAGAAGGTAAAGGAGATCTTTCACACTTTACAAGGTACTCAAAATCATAAAGAAGATGTAACTATCATGATGTATGCAATGTATGTCGCTGCCAGTGTAGCAAGAACATGTATGACATGAAGATCAAGCCATGAAGAGGTGGATGTTGCATGACAATATAACTCGGAAAGGCTATGGAAATGCCTTGATAGGTAGGTATGGTGGCTGTTTTGAGGAAAGATATAAGGAGGCTTATGATGACAAAGCGTATCATGCCAAGGGTTTGGATGTACCGGCGAAGGTGGACACCAACTCTCGGAGTGAGAAGAAGGCAATGCACGGTACGGGAGAGGCTAGCAAAATATGGGAAGGTGGAAGTGTCAACTTTCAATACTTACATTAGTCCGAAGAACTCATGCACTTATTATCGGTAACTCTCAATCTAATAAGGAGGTTCACAAAGAGACAAGTACCCCGAGGAGGAGTGTATGGGGTTTGGTTATCCTTGCGCATCCTCGACTCATGGTACGTCAGTGTTCTCTGATATTCGATCCCTCCAAAGAGTAGTGATCCATCTAGTAGCTAGAGTTCTCAACTAGTTTTGTAGGTTTTGAAAATAAACACGGATTTCCCAAAATACGACACCTATCACTAATAGGCTAGAGCTCTTGACACCAGAATTTCAAACATTACTCACATAAATACCTCAAAACTATTGCAAGCTACTACTAGAATTAAATAGCAACCTCAATTTCCTACTTTCAAGACAAAACACAACTCAGTGCAACAACCAACTCTCTTTAACAAGATAAACATGAAAACTAAAAAGAGTTCCAGCAACAAACTAAACAAAATCCAAGGCTCTTGCTAAAGACAAACTAATACTAAAACTAAACATGGCAATAGCTATGAAAAGATAATGAACACACAACAGCAAAAAGATAAGCAGGAAAAATTTTATGATGTGTTCTAAATTTTGAAAGTGGAGCGTGTTTCTCTCCCACACAAAGTAAGACGGGATCTAACTTGTTATGAACAGCAAGGAAAGCTAAGGAAAACTAAAAATAAAACCTAAGAGCGAGACGCTCCTAGCATAGCACATAACGCATGAAGTGATAAAAATATAGTGAGACGAAGGACGAACTGATGATTGTTGATGGAGAAGGGGATGCACGGGGGCATCCCCAAGCTTAGACGCTTGAGTCTCCTTGAATATTTATTGGGGATGCATGGGGGCATCCCCAAGCTTGAGCGCTTGACACTCCTGGATCTTCTTTCATCATCTTCCATCACACACTTGAAAACTCCCTTCATACATAACTCATCATAAGTTGATTAGAGAGGTTAGTACCCTTAATAAATAATTTTTCCCACTGGATATAAAGATATTCTTTAAGATCTACTGTTTCTCAAGAGTGCCAAAAAAGTTTTTGCAAAGAAAAAGCAAGCTTAAGGTTTGCAAAAGTTAGGAGAGACAAAACGTGGCAGAATCTGTGAAAAATAGAACAACAGATAGTAAAGAATTTTTTAGGGGCACTTCTGCAACTCAAATAGAAAAACTCAGAACATACGGAAGTTTTGTAATTGTATAGATCATACTTTGTAAAAATTTCAGCTCAAAAAGATGAACTGGTATTTTTTTGGAATTTTTCTGGTCACGAGGACAGAATCTGTTTTCTGGACAGCATGTCACAACTTTTACTTCCCTTGCCGTAAGAGGCTATAACTTGGCACAAAGCTGAAAAATAAAGATACAATGATGTTGCTACAGAAGTAACAATCATTAAGATACAACAAAAGCAAAAAGAAAACACCTAAATTCGTTGCAGGCTGCCTCCCGAAAGCGCTTTCTTTTATGCCTTTAAGCTAGGCATGATGCAAAAGAAGAATCAAGGGTATCCAAGATCAGAATCATAAAAACCTTCAAATTGATTTTCAATAAGCTCATTATTCTTCTTACTAGGAATGAGATACTTACCTTTCGCCATACCGCGTAAGCGTATGTGCTTATTACCAATATCAATGAAGCCTTTCATAGCACGGAGGAAGTCTCTTCCGAGCACAATGTTACTTTTGTTTGGCTCCATGATGAAGAAATCCATTGGTGCAGTCCTATGAAGGAATGTAACTTGGACTTCTTTTACCTTTCCTTTAATCTCTGAAATATCTCCGTTAGAATGTTCATGATAAGATAATAATATATCCATATCTAGTTTCAAAGAATCATAAACTATTTTTGGCATAGTAGAAACTGTGGATCCAATATCACAAAGAGCAAGGAAGCCTTGGTTAGAGATGCTAATCCTAACAAAAGGCTCCCAATCATCATCTATCTCCAACATTTATTTCTTGTTGGACTTAAGTTCCTCTACCTTGCTCAAGTCTAGAGCATCCAATCTTTTTTCAATAGTGGCAAGTCTATCCATGACAGTATCAATACTACGATCATAAACAAAATAACTAGATAGACTATGCAAAATATCAAGAGCCCTATCTTCATCACACTCTAGAAAATCCCCTTCAGCTATAATGTCAAGAGAGTGTTTACACCACTTAAAAATACCATGGTAAAAATTTATAAGCACAATTTTTATAGGTATCCAAGGCATAATTCTTTTATGTGCTTCAGAGATTCTGTCCCAGGCCTTCTTCATATTTTCTCCATCTCTTTGACGGAAATCGAGAACTTCCGATTCCCGCAAAGAACCTAGCCCTAACATGTTCATCTAAACAAGGAGGACTACTAACAGCAAGATAAATAAATTTTTTGTAAATTTTTATAAAAGACACAAAGATAAAAACTGAAAGGTAAACTAACAAGACTAAAAAAACAAAGGTAAAGGGTAGTGTGCAACTCCCCTATCTTACCACTCGGAGTCCCCGGCAACGGCGCCAGAAAACTTGCTTGACGGCTTCTCGCCCTTCGTTGGTTACCCCAAGTGGAAGGTTTGAGATGTAGTGCAGCAGCAGTTTTCCCTCGGTGAAGATACCAAGGTCTGTCTCCAGTAGGACTCCAGAGATGATAAGTAGGTGTCAGCGGCGCAACTGACGCGGACCTGCACACAGACACAGATAACTTTGTTCCCAACGAAGTTCAGAGAGGTTGTCAATCTCTCCGGTCTTGTTGTTTACAAAGGATAAAACGCAAGGGATAATGATAGCAAGTAAAAGCAGTAAAGTAAATAAAGCTTGGAAACGGTAACGAGGATATGGACCGGGATACGTGATGTTCACTAGTGATTTCTCTCTCCCAAAAGACGATAAAACTGCTATGCGAGGTAAACAAATTACAGAAGGGCAATTGACAGGATTAAGAACGCACCGCAATGCTAACTATGCTACAAAAGAAAGGAAGAGGCTCAAAAGCACGGGCAGTACGCCAAGATAAGTAGACCGAAATCCATATGCATCTACTACTAACCATCCACCTTGAGATATCTATCCAGAACAACTCGTTGGTATTAAGTTGCGAGCCCCACCCAAAGTGTAAACCAAAGCAACAGACAACTGCATTAAAAAGAACTTTGCGTAAAGTAAAGAATCCTTGTAACCGCGGTTACAAGCACCGTTGTTTTCCCCATTGTGGCAACAGCACATCCCCTAGAGTCATGTTTCTGTCACTCAAGCGTGTCATCGGGGGGCAAGAACCCACAATCTAGCACAATGTTCCCTCTTGGAGTCACTACCTACTACTTGGCCAAAGCAATAAACAGCAACGGAGAACATGCAAGAATTACTTGGGAACAAAAATATAAGAGATAAAAACCAAATATATTACTCTATCACAATCTGAACATAATCTCATAATCCATCAGATCCCTCCAAACTCAGCATAGCAACAACAGAAATATTACAAAGGTGCCTCGATCATGTAGGGCAGATCACGAGGTCTAAACAATGAAGATCAAAGAGGGAAGGAGAACATCACATAGCTACTGATCACGGACCCATGGTCCAAGGAAAACTACTCACGAGACATCCGGGGAGCATCCATGGTGGAGAGGAGACTCCCGGAGGTCAATGCTCCCTCCGGCAGGGTGCCGGGAAGAGGTCTTCTGGTGCTCTCGATCTTCGGAAGCGCGGCGGCGGCGGAACAGAGGCGAGTTTGCGGAATAGGGTTCCTCTTCTGGAGTTTTCCCTTGACGGAGAATAAATAGGCGAAGGGGGGCAGCCAGAGGTGGACCAGGGGCCCCAGGCGCCCCCCTGGCGCGGTCACGGGTGGGGCCGCGCCGGGTGGCCGCCTGGGCCCCCTGGCTCCCCTCTGGCCCCTCCCGGGCTCTTCTCGAAGCTTCCTGTACGCTGATTTTTTCTGTATTTTTCCCAGAATTTTTCTGGCACTTTTTATATGGGGGAAAACTGAAATAGAAAAACAACAGAAAACATGAACTGGGATTTTTCTGGAATTTTTCTGGTCACGAGGACAGAATCTGTTTTCTGGACAGCATGTCACAACTTTTACTTCCCTTGCCGTAAGAGGCTATAACTTGGCACAAAGTTGAAAAATAAAGATACAATGACGTTGCTACAGTAGTAACAATCATCAAGACACAACAAAAGCAAAAAGAACAACCTAAATTCGTTGCGGGCTGCCTCCCGAAAGCGCTTTCTTTTATGCCTTTAAGCTAGGCATGATGCAAAAGAAGAATCAAGTTTTATCAAGAGAAAGAGAATAAGTACCCCGAGTAAAGGACTCAAAAGGTAACTTGATTTTCTTTCTAGGGAAGTGTTCCATCCCATTTTTGAATGGCAATTGTAATTTTATATTCCCCTCTTTCATGTCAATAACCGCACGAATGGTGCGAAGAAAAGGATGTCCCAAAATAATTGGACACAAAGGTTCACACTCTATATCCATAACAATAAAATCAACGGGAACATAGTTGTCATTGACAATGATAATAACATCGTCGATTTTCCCCAAAGGTTTCTTTATGGAAGAATCAACAAGACGAACACCAAAAGAACAAGGCTCAAAGGGCTTCAACTCAAACATATCAAATGTTCTTTTGGGCATAACGGAGGTACTAGCTCCAACATCACATAAAGCATAGCAAGAGAAGTTATTTAATTTAATTTTGAGCATAGGGTCCCAACCATCATCTAGCTTCCTAGGTATGGAGGCTTCTACTCTAAGTTTCTTCTCCCTAGCTTTGATGAGAGCATTTGTGATATGCTCCGTGAAGGCAAGATTAATTGTGCTAGTGTGGGGGTCTCTAGACATTTTGTGTAGCAAAGTGATAACTTCTGAGAGGGTACAACTATCAAAATCAATATCACTACTATAAAAGGTGGTAGTAGTGTCATCTAGGCTCACTTGTTTGAAACCCTCTATGTTCATAGGAGTTTCTTTATCTACGGTTGAGGTATTAGCATCACCATTAATAGGTCCAACGGGACTAGGAGTGCATTGGGTGCTAATAGTTTGAGTGTCCTCAACAATTTGGATAGTGGCAACTGTGTGGTGTGTAGGAAGGCTCTTAATTCTATCCTCTTCCTCTTTTTCTCTAGCCCATCTTTCTTTAAGTTTAGCCATCATCCTAATGTTTTCATTGATTTGTAACTGGATAGCATTAATAGGAGTGGCCTTATTCTCCTCAAGGGGAGAGGTTCTAATTTTAAGCATCTCAATATCAAGGGCTAAGCTCTCTACCTTCAAAGAGAGATTATCTATTTTAGCTAATTTCTCCTCTACATTTTTGTTGAAGGCTTTTTGGGTAGTGATAAAGTCTCTAAGCATGCTTTCTAATTCAGAAGAGGGGTTCTTGTTGCTAGTGTAGGTATTGTTGTTCCCATAGTTGGATGGAAACGGTCTAGGATTGCTAGCAAAATTTCCCCTATAAGCATTGTTATTGAAGTTATTTCTAGCAATAAAGTTCACATCTACTTGTTCTTGAGCAACCAAAGAATTTAAAGGGACATCATGAGGATCAATAGAGGGTTGCTTGGTAAGTAGAGACATAATTAAGTCAACTTTTTCATTGAGGGAGGTAATTTCCTCGACAGAGTTTACCTTCCTACCTGTTGGAGCGCGTTCGGTGTGCCATTAGGAATAATAGGTCGTCATTTCATCGAGAAGCTTCGTGGCAGCACCAAGTGTAGTTGACATAAAGGTTCCTCCCGCGGCCGAATCTAACAGGTTCCGCGAGGTAAAGTGCAAGCCTGCATAAAAAGTCTGGATAACCATCCAGGTAGTCAAACCATGTGTAGGGCATTTCTTAACAAGAGATTTCATTTGTTCCCAAGCTTGGGCAAGATGTTCATTATCCAATTGCTTAAAATTCATAATATTACTCCTCAATTGGATAATCTTAGCAGGAGGGTAGTACTTCCCTATAAAAGCATCTTTGCACTTATCCCAAGAATCTATGCTATTCCTAGGCAAAGATTGAAACCAGATTTTAGCATCTCCCCTTAAAGAGAAAGGAAAGAGCTTGAGCTTAACAACATCACCTTCTACTTCTTTATACTTTTGCATATCACATAATTCAAAAAATTATTCAAGTGTAAAGCAGCAGCATCTCCAGCACCAGAGAATTGATCTCTCGTAACAAGGTTTAGCAAAGCAGGTTTAATTTCATAAGAGGTAGCTGAAGTGGTAGGTGTGGCAATGGAAGTGCAGAGAAAGTCTCAGTTGTTGTGACTAGTGAAGTCACACAACTTGGTGTTTTCAGTGGAACCCATAATAGCAGCAAGTGTGGCAGATTTTTTTGTAATTTTTGATAAAAGACACAAAGATAAAAACTAAAAGGTAAACTAACAAGACTAAAAAACAAAGGTAAAGGGTAGTGTGCAACTCCCCTATCTTAGCACTCGGAGTCCCCGGTAACGGCGCCAGAAATTTGGCTTGATGTGCGAGATGATGATAGTGATTTCTCGCACTTCGTTGGTAAACCCCAAGTGGAAGGCGTGATGTAGCACAGAAGCAAATTTCCCTCGGTGAAGATACCAAGGTTTGTATCCAGTAGGACTCCGGAGATGATAAGTAGGTGTCAGCGGCGCAACTGACGCGGACCTGCACACAGACACAATAACTTTGTTCCCAACGAAGTTCAGAGAGGTTGTCAATCTCTCCGGTCTTGTTGTTCACAAAGTATCAAACACAAGAGATAATGATAGCAATTGAAAGTAAAAGCAGAAAAGTAAATGAGCGTGTAAACAGTGATGAGGATATGGACCGGGATACGTGATGTTCACTAGTGATGTCTCTCTCCCAAAAGACGATAAAATTGCTATGCGAGGTAAACAAATTACAGAAAGGCAATTGACAGGATTATGAACGCACCGCAATGCTAACTATGCTACAAAAGAAAGGACGAGGCTCAAAAGCATGGGCAGTACGCCAAAATAAGTAGACCGAAATCCAACTGCATCTACTACTAATCATCCACCTTGAGATATCTATCCAGAACATCTCGCTGGTATTAGGTTGCGAGCCCCACCCAAAGTGTAAACCCAAAGCAACAGACAACTGCATTAAAAAGAACTTTGCGTAAAGTAAACAATCCTTGTAACCGCGGTTACAAGCACCGTTGTTTTCCCCCTTGTGGAATCAGCACATCCCCTAGACTCATGTTTCTGTCACTCAAGCGTGTCACGGGGGGCATGAACCCACAATCGAGCAAAACGTTCCCTCTTGGAGTCACTACCTACTACTTGACCAAAGCAATAAAAAGCAACGGAGAACATGCAAGAATTACTTAGCAACAAAAATATAAGGGATAAGAACCAAATATATTACTCAATCACAATCTGAACATAATCTCATAATCCATCAGATCCTATCAAACTCAACATAGCAATAGCAGAAATATTACAAAAGTGCCTCGATCATGTAGGGTAGCTCACGAGGTCTAAACCATGAAGAACAAAGAGGGGAGGAGAACATCACATAGCTACTGATTACGGACCCATAGTCCAAGGAAAACTACTCACGAGACATCCTGGGAGCATCCATGCTGGAGAGGAGACTCCCGGAGGTCAATCCTCCCTCCGGCAGGGTGCCGGGAAGAGGTCTTCTGGTGCTCCCGATCTCGGAAGCGCGGCGGCGGAGGAACAGAGGCGAGTTTGCGAAATAGGGTTCCCCTTCTGGAGTTTCCCCGTGACGGAGAATAAATAGGCGAAGGGGGGCAGCCAGAGGTGGACCAGGGGCCCCAGGCGCCCCCCCCCTGGCGCGGCCAGGGGTGGGGCCGCGCCGGGTGGCCGCCTGGGGGCCCCCTGGCTCCCCTCTGGCCCCTCCCGGGCTCTTCGCGAAGCTTCCTGTACGCTGATTTTTCCTGTATTTTTCCCGGAATTTTTCTGGCACTTTTTATATGGGGAAAAACTGAAATAGAAAAACAGTAGAAAACAGGAACTGGCACTGGGGTGCACTAAGTTAATAGGTTAGTCCAAATATGATCAAAAGTGTATGAAAGTTATCTAGATCATAGCAATATCACACAAAACATGCATGGAGCAAGCAGAAATTATAGATACGTTTTGGACGTATACACAGGCGACGGCCCCTGGTCCACCTCTGGCTGCCCCCCTTCGCCTATTTATTCTCCGTCAAGGGAAAACTCCAGAAGAGGAACCCTATTCCGCAAACTCGCCTCTGTTCCGCCGCCGCCGCGCTTCCGAAGATCGAGAGCACCAGAAGACCTCTTCCCGGCACCCTGCCGGAGGGAGGATTGACCTCCGGGAGTCTCCTCTCCACCATGGATGCTCCCCGGATGTCTCGTGAGTAGTTTTCCTTGGACCATGGGTCCGTGATCAGTAGCTATGTGATGTTCTCCTTCCCTCTTTGATCTTCATTGTTTAGACCTCGTGATCTGCCCTACATGATCGAGGCACCTTTGTAATATTTCTGTTGTTGCTATGCTGAGTTTGGAGGGATCTGATGGATTATGAGATTATGTTCAGATTGTGATAGAGTAATATATTTGGTTTTTATCTCTTATATTTTTGTTCCCAAGTAATTCTTGCATGTTCTCCGTTGCTGTTTATTGCTTTGGCCAAGTAGTAGGTAGTGACTCCAAGAGGGAACATTGTGCTAGATTGTGGGTTCTTGCCCCCCGATGACACGCTTGAGTGACAGAAACATGACTCTAGGGGATGTGCTGTTGCCACAAGGGGGAAAACAACGGTGCTTGTAACCGCGGTTACAAGGATTCTTTACTTTACGCAAAGTTCTTTTTAATGCAGTTGTCTGTTGCTTTGGGTTTACACTTTGGGTGGGGCTCGCAACCTAATACCAGCGAGATGTTCTGGATAGATATCTCAAGGTGGATGATTAGTAGTAGATGCAGTTGGATTTCGGTCTACTTATTTTGGCGTACTGCCCATGCTTTTGAGCCTCGTCCTTTCTTTTGTAGCATAGTTAGCATTGCGGTGCGTTCATAATCCTGTCAATTGCCTTTCTGTAATTTGTTTACCTCGCATAGCAATTTTATCGTCTTTTGGGAGAGAGACATCACTAGTGAACATCACGTATCCCGGTCCATATCCTCATCACTGTTTACACGCTCATTTACTTTTCTGCTTTTACTTTCAATTGCTATCATTATCTCTTGTGTTTGATACTTTGTGAACAACAAGACCGGAGAGATTGACAACCTCTCTGAACTTCGTTGGGAACAAAGTTATTGTGTCTGTGTGCAGGTCCGCGTCAGTTGCGCCGCTGACACCTACTTATCATCTCCGGAGTCCTACTGGATACAAACCTTGGTATCTTCACCGAGGGAAATTTGCTTCTGTGCTACATCACGCCTTCCACTTGGGGTTTACCAACGAAGTGCGAGAAATCACTATCATCATCTCGCACATCAAGCCAAATTTCTGGCGCCGTTACCGGGGACTCCGAGTGCTAAGATAGGGGAGTTGCACACTACCCTTTACCTTTGTTTTTTAGTCTTGTTAGTTTACCTTTTAGTTTTTATCTTTGTGTCTTTTATCAAAAATTACAAAAAAATCTGCCACACTTGCTGCTATTATGGGTTCCACTGAAAACACCAAGTTGTGTGACTTCACTAGTCACAACAACTGAGACTTTCTCTGCACTTCCATTGCCACACCTACCACTTCAGCTACCTCTTATGAAATTAAACCTGCTTTGCTAAACCTTGTTACGAGAGATCAATTCTCTGGTGCTGGAGATGCTGCTGCTTTACACTTGAATAATTTTTTGAATTATGTGATATGCAAAAGTATAAAGAAGTAGAAGGTGATGTTGTTAAGCTCAAGCTCTTTCCTTTCTCTTTAAGGGGAGATGCTAAAATCTGGTTTCAATCTTTGCCTAGGAATAGCATAGATTCTTGGGATAAGTGCAAAGATGCTTTTATAGGGAAGTACTACCCTCCTGCTAAGATTATCCAATTGAGGAGTAATATTATGAATTTTAAGCAATTGGATAATGAACATCTTGCCCAAGCTTGGGAACAAATGAAATCTCTTGTTAAGAAATGCCCTACACATGGTTTGACTACCTGGATGGTTATCCAGACTTTTTATGCAGGCTTGCACTTTACCTCGCGGAACCTGTTAGATTCGGCCGCGGGAGGAACCTTTATGTCAACTACACTTGGTGCTGCCACGAAGCTTCTCGATGAAATGACGACCTATTATTCCTAATGGCACACCGAACGCGCTCCAACAGGTAGGAAGGTAAACTCTGTCGAGGAAATTACCTCCCTCAATGAAAAAGTTGACTTAATTATGTCTCTACTTACCAAGCAACCCTCTATTGATCCTCATGATGTCCCTTTAAATTCTTTGGTTGCTCAAGAACAAGTAGATGTGAACTTTATTGCTAGAAATAACTTCAATAACAATGCTTATAGGGGAAATTTTGCTAGCAATCCTAGACCGTTTCCATCCAACTATGGGAACAACAATACCTACACTAGCAACAAGAACCCCTCTTCTGAATTAGAAAGCATGCTTAGAGACTTTATCACTACCCAAAAAGCCTTCAACAAAAATGTAGAGGAGAAATTAGCTAAAATAGATAATCTCTCTTTGAAGGTAGAGAGCTTAGCCCTTGATATTGAGATGCTTAAAATTAGAACCTCTCCCCTTGAGGAGAATAAGGCCACTCCTATTAATGCTATCCAGTTACAAATCAATGAAAACATTAGGATGATGGCTAAACTTAAAGAAAGATGGGCTAGAGAAAAAGAGGAAGAGGATAGAATTAAGAGCCTTCCTACACACCACACAGTTGCCACTATCCAAATTGTTGAGGACACTCAAACTATTAGCACCCAATGCACTCCTAGTCCCGTTGGACCTATTAATGGTGATGCTAATACCTCAACCGTAGATAAAGAAACTCCTATGAACATAGAGGGTTTCAAACAAGTGAGCCTAGATGACACTACTACCACCTTTTATAGTAGTGATATTGATTTTGATAGTTTTACCCTCTCAGAAGTTATCACTTTGCTACACAAAATGTCTAGAGACCCCCACACTAGCACAATTAATCTTGCCTTCACGGAGCATATCACAAATGCTCTCATCAAAGCTAGGGAGAAGAAACTTAGAGTAGAAGCCTCCATACCTAGGAAGCTAGATGATGGTTGGGACCCTATGCTCAAAATTAAATTAAATAACTTCTCTTGCTATGCTTTATGTGATGTTGGAGCTAGTACCTCCGTTATGCCCAAAAGAACATTTGATATGTTTGAGTTGAAGCCCTTTGAGCCTTGTTCTTTTGGTGTTCGTCTTGTTGATTCTTCCATAAAGAAACCTTTGGGGAAAATCGACGATGTTATTATCATTGTCAATGACAACTATGTTCCCGTTGATTTTATTGTTATGGATATAGAGTGTGAACCTTTGTGTCCAATTATTTTGGGACATCCTTTTCTTCGCACCATTCGTGCGGTTATTGACATGAAAGAGGGGAATATAAAATTACAATTGCCATTCAAAAATGGGATGGAACACTTCCCTAGAAAGAAAATCAAGTTACCTTTTGAGTCCTTTACTCGGGGTACTTATTCTCTTTCTCTTGATAAAACTTGATTCTTCTTTTGCATCATGCCTAGCTTAAAGGCATAAAAGAAAGCGCTTTTGGGAGGCAGCCCGCAACGAATTTAGGTTGTTCTTTTTGCTTTTGTTGTGTCTTGATGATTGTTACTACTGTAGCAACGTCATTGTATCTTTATTTTTCAACTTTGTGCCAAGTTATAGCCTCTTACGGCAAGGGAAGTAAAAGTTGTGACATGCTGTCCAGAAAACAGATTCTGTCCTCGTGACCAGAAAAATTCCAGAAAAATCCCAGTTCATGTTTTCTGTTGTTTTTCTATTTCAGTTTTCCCCCATATAAAAAGTGCCAGAAAAATTCTGGGAAAAATACAGAAAAAATCAGCGTACAGGAAGCTTCGAGAAGAGCCCGGGAGGGGCCAGAGGGGAGCCAGGGGGCCCAGGCGGCCACCCGGCGCGGCCCCACCCGTGACCGCGCCAGGGGGGCGCCTGGGGCCCCTGGTCCACCTCTGGCTGCCCCCCTTCGCCTATTTATTCTCCGTCAAGGGAAAACTCCAGAAGAGGAACCCTATTCCGCAAACTCGCCTCTGTTCCGCCGCCGCCGCGCTTCCGAAGATCGAGAGCACCAGAAGACCTCTTCCCGGCACCCTGCCGGAGGGAGGATTGACCTCCGGGAGTCTCCTCTCCACCATGGATGCTCCCCGGATGTCTCGTGAGTAGTTTTCCTTGGACCATGGGTCCGTGATCAGTAGCTATGTGATGTTCTCCTTCCCTCTTTGATCTTCATTGTTTAGACCTCGTGATCTGCCCTACATGATCGAGGCACCTTTGTAATATTTCTGTTGTTGCTATGCTGAGTTTGGAGGGATCTGATGGATTATGAGATTATGTTCAGATTGTGATAGAGTAATATATTTGGTTTTTATCTCTTATATTTTTGTTCCCAAGTAATTCTTGCATGTTCTCCGTTGCTGTTTATTGCTTTGGCCAAGTAGTAGGTAGTGACTCCAAGAGGGAACATTGTGCTAGATTGTGGGTTCTTGCCCCCCGATGACACGCTTGAGTGACAGAAACATGACTCTAGGGGATGTGCTGTTGCCACAAGGGGGAAAACAACGGTGCTTGTAACCGCGGTTACAAGGATTCTTTACTTTACGCAAAGTTCTTTTTAATGCAGTTGTCTGTTGCTTTGGTTTACACTTTGGGTGGGGCTCGCAACTTAATACCAACGAGTTGTTCTGGATAGATATCTCAAGGTGGATGGTTAGTAGTAGATGCATATGGATTTCGGTCTACTTATCTTGGCGTACTGCCCGTGCTTTTGAGCCTCTTCCTTTCTTTTGTAGCATAGTTAGCATTGCGGTGCGTTCTTAATCCTGTCAATTGCCCTTCTGTAATTTGTTTACCTCGCATAGCAGTTTTATCGTCTTTTGGGAGAGAGAAATCACTAGTGAACATCACGTATCCCGGTCCATATCCTCGTTACCGTTTCCAAGCTTTATTTACTTTACTGCTTTTACTTGCTATCATTATCCCTTGCGTTTTATCCTTTGTAAACAACAAGACCGGAGAGATTGACAACCTCTCTGAACTTCGTTGGGAACAAAGTTATCTGTGTCTGTGTGCAGGTCCGCGTCAGTTGCGCCGCTGACACCTACTTATCATCTCTGGAGTCCTACTGGAGACAGACCTTGGTATCTTCACCGAGGGAAAACTGCTGCTGCACTACATCTCAAACCTTCCACTTGGGGTAACCAACGAAGGGCGAGAAGCCGTCAAGCAAGTTTTCTGGCGCCGTTGCCGGGGACTCCGAGTGGTAAGATAGGGGAGTTGCACACTACCCTTTACCTTTGTTTTTTTAGTCTTGTTAGTTTACCTTTCAGTTTTTATCTTTGTGTCTTTTATAAAAATTTACAAAAAAATTATTTATCTTGCTGCTAGTAGTCCTCCTTGTTTAGATGAACATGTTAGGGCTAGGTTCTTTGCGGGAATCGGAAGTTCTCGATTTCCGTCAAAGAGATGGAGAAAATATGAAGAAGGCATGGGACAGAATCTCTGAAGCACATAAAAGAATTATGCCTTGGATACCTATAAAAATTGTGCTTATAAATTTTTACCATGGTCTTTTTAAGTGGTGTAAACACTCTCTTGACATTATAGCTGAAGGGGATTTTCTAGAGTGTGATGAAGATAGGGCTCTTGATATTTTGCATAGTCTATCTAGTTATTTTGTTTATGATCGTAGTATTGATACTGTCATGGATAGACTTGCCACTATTGAAAAAAGATTGGATGCTCTAGACTTGAGCAAGGTAGAGGAACTTAAGTCCAACAAGAAATAAATGTTGGAGATAGATGATGATTGGGAGCCTTTTGTTAGGATTAGCATCTCTAACCAAGGCTTCCTTGCTCTTTGTGATATTGGATCCACAGTTTCTACTATGCCAAAAATAGTTTATGATTCTTTGAAACTAGATATGGATATATTATTATCTTATCATGAACATTCTAACGGAGATATTTCAGAGATTAAAGGAAAGGTAAAAGAAGTCCAAGTTACATTCCTTCATAGGACTGCACCAATGGATTTCTTCATCATGGAGCCAAACAAAAGTAACATTGTGCTCGGAAGAGGCGAAAGGTAAGTATCTCATTCCTAGTAAGAAGAATAATGAGCTTATTGAAAATCAATTTGAAGTTTTTATGATTCTGATCTTGGATACCCTTGATTCTTCTTTTGCATCATGCCTAGCTTAAAGGCATAAAAGAAAGCGCTTTCGGGAGGCAGCCTGCAACGAATTTAGGTGTTTTCTTTTTGCTTTTGTTGTATCTTAATGATTGTTACTTCTGTAGCAACATCATTGTATCTTTATTTTTCAGCTTTGTGCCAAGTTATAGCCTCTTACGGCAAGGGAAGTAAAAGTTGTGACATGCTGTCCAGAAAACAGATTCTGTCCTCGTGACCAGAAAAATTCCAAAAAAATACCAGTTCATCTTTTTGAGCTGAAATTTTTACAAAGTATGATCTATACAATTACAAAACTTCCGTATGTTCTGAGTTTTTTTATTTGAGTTGCAGAAGTGCCCCTAAAAAATTCTTTACTATCTGCTGTTCTATTTTTCACAGATTCTGCCACGTTTTGTCTCTCCTAACTTTTGCAAACCTTAAGCTTGCTTTTTCTTTGCAAAAACTTTTTTGGCACTCTTGAGAAACAGTAGATCTTAAAGAATATATTTATATCCAGTGGGAAAAATTATTTATTAAGGGTACTAACCTCTCTAATCAACTTATGATGAGTTATGTATGAAGGGAGTTTTCAAGTGTGTGATGGAAGATGATGAAAGAAGATCCAGGAGTGTCAAGCGCTCAAGCTTGGGGATGCCCCCATGCATCCCCAATAAATATTCAAGGAGACTCAAGCGTCTAAGCTTGGGGATGCCCCCGTGCATCCCCTTCTCCATCAACAATCATCAGTTCGTCCTTCGTCTCACTATATTTTTATCACTTCATGCGTTATGTGCTATGCTTGGAGCGTCTCGTTCTTAGGTTTTGTTTTTGGTTTTCTTTAGCTTTGCTTGCTGTTCATAACAAGTTAGATCCCTTCTTACTTTGTGTGGGAGAGATACACGCTCCACTTTCAAAATCTAGAACACATCATAGGATTTTTCCTGCTTATCTTTCTGCTGTTGTGTGTTCTTTATCTTTTCATAGCTACTGCCATGTTTAGTCTTAGTCTTAGTTTGTCTTTAGCAAGAGCCTTGGCTTTTGTTTAGTTTGTTGCTGGAACTCTTTTTAGTTTTCATGTTTATCTTGTTAAAGAGAGTTGGTTGTTGCACTGAGTTGTGTCTTGTCTTGAAAGTAGGTAGTTGAGGTTGCTATTTAATTTTAGTAGTAACTTGCAATAGTTTAGAGGTATTGTTGTGAGTAATGTTTGAATTTTTGGTGTCAAGAGCTCTTGCCTATTAGTGATATGTGTCGTATTTTGGGCAATCCGTGTGTATTTTCAAAACCTACAAAGCTAGTTGAGAACTCTAGCTACTAGATAGATCACTACTCTTCTAAAGAGTCGAATATCAGAGAACACTCACGTACCATGAGTCGAGGATGCGCAAGGATAACCAAACCCCCATACACTCCTCCTCGGGGTACTTGTCTCTTTGTGAACCTCCTTATTAGATTGAGAGTTACCGATAATAAGTGCATGAGTTCTTCGGACTAATGTAAGTATTGAAAGTTGACACTTCCACCTTCCCATATTTTGCTAGCCTCTCCCGTGCCGTGCATTGCCTTCTTCTCACTCCGAGAGTTGGTGTCCACCTTCGCCGGTACTTCCAAACCCTTGACATGATACGCTCTGTCATCATAAGCCTCCTTATATCTTTCCTCAAAACATCCACCATACCTACCTATCAAGGCATTTCCATAGCCTTTCCGATTTATATTGCCATGCAACTTCCACCTCTTCATGACTTGATCTTCATATCATACATGTTCCTGCTACACTGGCAGCGACATACACTGCATACATCATGATAGTTGCATCTTCTTTATGTTTTGAGTACCTTGTAAAGTGTGAAAGATCTCCTTTACCTTCTTGTAAATTAGAGTGTTGCTCTTAAGAGAGGGAAAGATCCCAAAGTGGACACATTAAAAGATCCCAAAGGGGACAAATGAGAGTTAAATAGAAAGAGCCATTCAGGCCACAAAAAAATACAAAAAAATAGAAAAAAGAG
The DNA here is from genome assembly GCA_950022295.1 of Bromus sterilis. Taxonomy (NCBI): domain Eukaryota; kingdom Viridiplantae; phylum Streptophyta; class Magnoliopsida; order Poales; family Poaceae; genus Bromus; species Bromus sterilis. The sequence continues at coordinate 38,519,349 of OX465600.1, forward strand.
AAAAAGAAATAAAAAGAGAGAAAGGGGCAACACTACTATCCTTTTGAGAGATCCACACTAGTACTCCCTTTATATCCTGGTACTCCATAGAGATGATCATTATGCATATAGCTATGTGGGGACCTTCACACTTTAGAACTTGGCTTGCATATTCCAAGGATGAGCCTCCTCAAACGAGCTCTAGGTCTTCATGAGCGAGCAAATTAGATGCACCCCCACTAGTTCCTTTGGAGAGCTTCTTAGCTCGTATGTGCATCCGTTGCATGGAAATCCCTACTCCTCACATCATATCTATCATTTGGCATCTCTTGCCTATGATTGTCCTCATTGATGTGAGCCTTTCTCATCTTTGTCTTCCTCCTCCACCATACTTCTCTCTTTTCCATCTTAAGTGTCAACTCTCGTGCTTACGCTCATCCATTGCATGAGTGCTCAAAATATCGAAAAGGAGTGGATCAAATTGACTTGTACCTGGCTAGTGGTCTAGGGACGAGTCAAGATAAGATTCCAAAGAAGACCAAGTGTGATACTTTAGTAGATTGAGTTCTCAACACAAAAATTACTTTTTCTTGTATTCCCTATCCCCCTTCTTGCACGCAAACACCATTTGGAGACATTCGAGTCACGGATAACGAGAGCTCTTGCACCTTTTGTTCTTTTGTTACTTGTTTCAATGCTAATATAGACTCTTGCATGTTATGACTTGAATTGAATCTCTAACCTTGATTTCTTTACTTTTCAAAGTTCTTTTATGGTTGCTAGCATGTCACCACAGAAATTATGCTGTTATCATTTACCTACTCGAGGACGAGCAGGAATTAAGCTTGGGGATGTTGATACGTCCAAAACGTATCTATAATTTCTGCTTGCTCCATGCATGTTTTGTTTGATATTGCTATGATCTAGATACACTTTCATACACTTTTGATCATATTTGGACTAACCTATTAACTCAGTGCACCCCAGTGCTAGTTCCTGTTTTCTGCTGTTTTTCTATTTCAGTTTTTCCCCATATTAAAAGTGCCAGAAAAATTCCAGAAAAAATACATGAAAAATCAGCGTACAGGAAGCTTCGCGAAGAGCCCGGGAGGGGCCAGAGGGGATCCAGGGGGGCCAGGTGGCCACCCGGCGCGGCCCCACCCCGGGCCGCGCTAGGGGGGCGCCTGGGGCCCCTGGTACACCTCTGGCTGCCCCCCTTCGCCTATTTATTCTCCGTCACGGGGAAACTCCAGAAGGGGAACCCTATTTGGCAAACTCGCCTCTGTTCCGCCGCCGCCGCGCTTCCGAGATCGGGAGCACCAGAAGACCTCTTCCCGGCACCCTGCCGGAGGGAGGATTGACCTCTGGGAGTATCCTCTCCACCATGGATGCTCCCCGGATGTCTCGTGAGTAGTTTTCCTTGGACCATGGGTCCGTGATCAGTAGCTATGTGATATTCTCCTCCCCTCTTTGATCTTCATTTTTTAGACCTCGTGAGCTGCCCTACATGATCGAGGCACCTTTGTAATATTTCTGCTGTTGCTATGCTGAGTTTGGAGGGATCTGATGGATTATGAGATTATGTTCAGATTATGATAGAGTAATATATTTGGTTTTTATCTCTTATATTTTTGTTCCTAAGTAATTCTTGCATGTTCTCCGTTGCTGTTTATTGCTTTGGCCAAGTAGTAGGTAGTGACTCCAAGAGGGAACGTTGTGCTAGATTGTGGGTTCATGCCCCCCGATGACACGCTTGAGTGACAGAAACATGAGTCTAGGGGATGTGCTGTTGCCACAAGGGGGAAAACAGCGGTGCTTGTAACCGCGGTTACAAGGATTGTTTACTTTACGCAAAGTTCTTTTTAATGAAGTTGTCTGTTGCTTTGGGTTTACACTTTGGGTGGGGCTCGCAACTTAATACCAGCGAGATGTTCTGGATAGATATCTCAAGGTGGATGATTAGTAGTAGATGCATATGGATTTCGGTCTACTTATCTTGGCGTACTGCCCGTGCTTTTGAGCCTCTTCCTTTCTTTTGTAGCATAGTTAGCATTGCGGTGCTTTCTTAATCCTGTCAATTGCCCTTCTGTAATTTGTTTACCTCGCATAGCAGTTTTATCGTCTTTTGGGAGAGAGACATCACTAGTGAACATCACGTATCCCGGTCCATATCCTCATTACCGTTTCCAAGCTTTATTTACTTTACTGCTTTTACTTGCTATCATTATCCCTTGCGTTTTATCCTTTGTAAACAACAAGACCGGAGAGATTGACAACCTCTCTGAACTTCATTGGGAACAAAGTTATCTGTGTCTGTGTGCAGGTCCGCGTCAGTTGCGCCGCTGACACCTACTTATCATCTCTGGAGTCCTACTGGAGACAAACCTTGGTATCTTCACCGAGGGAAAACTGCTTCTGTACTACATCTCAAACCTTCCACTTGGGGTAACCAACGAAGGGAGAGAAGCCATTACCTGCTCCTCGGGTAGGTGGGCGTACACGCGGACTGTTTTGTCCGGGTCCGTCGGGTGCACTTGGTGAGTGACTGTGTCGCTGTCGATGCTGAAGTCGCGTCCGTACTCCCTGGATTCGCTTCGGTTCACCAGTGGGAAGGTACTCTTGTCCGTCACCATGGCTATTTCTCTGAGTTCTTGTTCGGCTCCAAATGTGTCGGAGATTCTGTGGAAGTCACGATCACATTGATCTGATTTGATGAAGCTTCCGTTGATCGTGAGGACTCCTGATGATCCTGGCATCTTGAGCTTGAGGTAGGCGTAGTGTGGGACCGCCATGAATTGCGCGAATGCTGGCCGCCCCAATATGGCGTGATACTGCGATTGCCAGTCGAGTACTTCGAACTCGAGGACGTCCTTGGCGAAGTTGCGTCGGTTGCCGAAGACAACTTCGAGTTCGATGACTCCAAGGGATGTGGCTGCTTCTCCTGGGACTACCCCGTGTAACTCGGTGCTTGATTTTCTCCATACTGATCGTGGGATCAGCATCTTTTGCAGAGTGCTGGCGAAGATGATGTTCATGCTGCTGCCTCCGTCCATGAAGACCCTATCCATGTCGTACCCTCCGATTTGTGCATCGAGTACTAGGGGCGCATGCCCCGGTCTTGGGACTGCTGGCGGATGGTCGTATTGTGAGAACGTGATGTTGGTCTCCGTGTCATGTAGCTGGTAAACTTCGACTATGTTTATGCTCTCAGCTGCTCTAGCCTGCAGGGTGTGGGCGTCGCGTTGTGCTTGCGGTACCCTTCCTTCCTGGATCATGAGCAATTGTTCTTGCGGCGGGCTGTGACGTCCTTCCGGGCTTGAGGTCGGCGATTGCTCGGGTCGCCGATTGCGTCTGTCTTCTTTCTGCTTCTCTTTCTTGAGGTCGTCGGCTAGCTCGTTGAACAGGCGGCAGTCTCTCAAGGTGTGACCTGACCTGACGCGTCCCCAGTCATCCTCGAAGCTGTGGATCGTGCAGGGTCCTGCTAGCTGTTCTCTAGCCGTGAGTTTGCTGGATCCGGCGCGCCTCTTCCTTCTTGAGATTCTGAATATCTGCTCGTGATCCTCCGGGTGTTCGTGGAAACGAGGGTCGGTTTCGATTCCTCGACTCATGTCTTGGTTCTTGATGAGGTTGGTGAATTCATCCGGTCTTCGATCTGGGTCGTAGTACTCGCCTACAGGTGTCTCGGAGTCGCTGTCTTGGTTGGCGGCAGGTGCTCGCGCGACGGGGTGTCGTCGGGTGGTCGTCGGCTGTGCGGTTGCGTGATGTGGCTCGTTCATTGGGGCCTCGCCGTAGATCTCCCATGCGCGCCTTTTGGGTCATCGATTCCTTCTTCCTTGGCGGTTGTTCTGGTGATCGCTGGATTCGATCTCGTAGTCATCGTCTTGATGTGCGGTGGTGGGTTGTCGAAAGATTTGCGAGTCCTCCGCTGCGCGTCGCAGTTCGTCGAGTGGAATTCCTTTGTAGAGGCCCCTCGCCGTTCTTCTGGGTCGTCGACTCCTTCGGCGCTGGCACTGCACTTGGCCGTTACCGTAGTATCGGTCCTGGCACAACTGTAGCTCGAGTGGTCTTGATGGGGTGGCGGAGATGTCCGTCGTGATCTTGAATCCTTCGAGTGGGCTAGATCTGGTTCTTGCCCTTGAGTTGTAGCTTGCTGAATACGGGACCGCCGAGATCGTGATCCCAACCTATGTAGTTCCCACAGACGACGCCAATTGACGGGGATCAACCCCGGCAAATCCCATGGTCAGGGACCCTGGGTTAGTCATGAGATGCATAGGTTGGACGATAGCTCGTCGGCAAACAGGAAGGCTCGCTCCTGCTCGATATTATTGATGGGGGAGATGCGATTACAGTGGAGGCCAAGGCTGGAGCGCTCAAGGCTAGGGTTACAGGTGATATTAGATGTCTTTGGCGTCGCCCCTCCTAGCCCTTATATGTCGGGCTAGGTCTCGGGTAGTTCATCTACGTTTACAGGTAAGCTTTCCTAACCCTAGCTTGCTCCGTACGGCAGGTCTTCGGACCTTCCTTGTGAGTCGCGGACTCCTACGTTGGTGCCAACTAGTGGGCCGAGGTTGTATCTTCATGGGCCTTCTGCCTTCATGGACACCAGGTAGGCTCATCCGTAGGAGTCGTGGGGTCACCCCCTCGTCAGGACCTCTCCACGGTGGAAAGGCGACGCGTCCCCCCCTTGGATCTTGATCGGGCGGCCAGGGCTCGTCCCGCGTACCGCTTCGATGGACAGGGCCAGGTGGGCTGCGGACAAGGGGAGGCCCAGATGGGCCGGCCTGCTGGACTGCCTCCAGAGAAAAAGAAAAGAAAAGGGGTTTTTCCATTAAGTAAATAACCGAAATTCCCAAAAGTTTTTGTGGCCAATCCACAAAAGAGAAAAACATATAAAAATATGTTTTGGAAACCTTGGAATATTCTCCATTTTCTAAAATTGGTTTGACCAATTTTGGAGCAACTAAAGTGTGGGTCCCTTTTTGAAAATTCAAATCACATTGAACTGTGGGCCACATTTTTTAAGTTGGCAAAAATGTTGCAAGGTTTTTAAAAGGCTTGGGAAAGGCAAGGAATTGGCTATGCCAAGTTTGGGGCCAGGGAGAGAAAGCATGCAACATTGAAAAATCTTCAAACACCCTTCTTGAACCATTTTGGATGCAAACTCACACAAACCAAATGGGCTCCAATCCCAATGCAAATTTAAATCACCACATGAAATTATAATCTTTAGCATCATGCCAAGTTACAAAGTCAACAGACAAAGTACAATCTCATGGTGTTTTTCATTTATTGCACATGGGCTGTTACAGCACTCCCCCACCAACACAGGATCTCGTCCCGAGATCTAAGCCTGAAACAACTCAGGATACTCAGAACGGAGATGATCTTCGCGCTCCCACGTTGCTTCCTTCTCCGAATGATGTGCCCACTGAACTTTCATGAACTTGACGGTCTTGTTGCGAGTCTTGCGCTCGGACGTCTCAAGAACACGGACTGGACGCTCTGAGTAGGAAAGGTCCGCACTCAGCTGTATCTCGCCCAAGTCAACAGCCGGCTCTGACTGCTTGAAGCACTGCTTTAGCTGGGACACATGGAACACGTCATGCACCATGGACAAACTCTCTGGAAGCTCGAGCCGAAAGGCAAGAGGTCCCCTAGTCTCGAGGATGCGGAAAGGTCCGACAAATCTTGGAGCGAGCTTTCCTTTGATGCCAAAGCGGTGAGTTCCCCTCAATGGAGACACTCTCAGGTACGCCCAATCACCAACCTGATACGCTACACCACGGTGCCTTTTGTCATAATAGGCCTTCTGCCTAGACTGTGCTGCCTTTAGGTGCTCTCGGACAATCTTCACTCTGTCCTCTGCCTCTTGGATCACATCTGGACCGAACAGCCGTCTCTCACCTGTCTCGGACCAGTTCAAAGGTGTCCTGCACTTGCGGCCATACAAGACTTCAAACGGCGCTGCCTGCAGACTTTCCTGATAGCTGTTGTTGTAAGAGAACTCAGCATACGGCAAGCATTCTTCCCACTTCATGCCAAAAGAGATGACACATGCCCGAAGCATGTCCTCGAGGATTTGGTTCACGCGCTCGACTTGCCCACTTGTCTGAGGGTGATAAGAAATACTGAACAATACTGTCGTACCAATCGCCTTTTGAAACGCCTGCCAAAACTTAGAGGTGAAAAGGATGCCTCTATCGGAACTGATCTTCTTGGGAATGCCATGAAAAGATACAACTCTTGCGGTGTACAAATCCGCCAACTGAGCTGCTGAAATGGAGTCCTTCACTGGAAAGAAGTGGGCAACTTTGGAAAGATTGTCAATGACAACAAAGATGGCATTGTTCTTCTTCTGCGACAAGGGGAAGCCTGTGATGAAATCCATCTCTATATGATCCCATTTACACTCCGGAATCTCAAGTGGCTGAAGCAACCCTGCAGGCTTCTGGTGTTGTGCCTTCACTCTCCTGCACACATCACACTGAGACACGTAACGGGCAACATCTCGCTTCATACGGGTCCACCAAAAGCTTTGCTTGAGGTCTTGATACATCTTTGTGCTGCCAGGGTGAATTGATAGCTTGGAATCATGGGCTTCCTTCATGATGACCTCTCTGAGATCTCCCTCTTTGGGAACAACAACTCGCTCTTCGAACAACACGGTGCCATCATTATGCACTGAAAAGCAACCGTACTTTGGAACTGAGGCGGCAATACCCAGGCTGATCTTTTGTATCATTGAGCTGCCAGACTGAGCTTCACGAATCCTCTCATGGATAGTGGGCTCTACCACAAGGTTGGCAAGGTAGCCTGCTGGAACTAGCTCGAGATTGAGCCTTCGAAAGGACTCACACAAATCAGGGTGGATCTTCTGCACCTGGATATTATTGCAATCGCCCTTGCGGCTCAGCGCATCAGCTATGACATTCTCCTTCCCAGGCGTGTACTGAATATCAACTGTGTACTCAGTAATGGTTTCAAGCCATCTTCTTTGCCTCAAGTTCATATTTGGTTGAGTGAACAAGTACTTCAGACTCTTGTGGTCGGTGAACACATCCACCTTCCTCCCTAAGAGGAGGTGTCGCCAAGTGACCAAAGCGTGCACAACTGCTGCAAGCTCCAAGTCGTGCGTGGGATAATTCCTCTCACTCGTCTTCAACTGTCGTGAGGTATACGCCACAATATTCCTGCCTTGCATCAAAACTCCGCCTAGACCTTGCAAGGAAGCATCACAAAACACCTGAAAAGGCTGTGACTCATCTGGCGGCGTGAAAATTGGAGTTGTGGTCAACTTCTCTTTCAACTCCTCGAAGGCTGACTGGCAAGCTGGTGACCAAGCGTACCGTTTGTCCTTGCACAACAATTCAGTCATTGGCTTGGCTACTTTGGAGAAATTCAGCACAAACCTCCTGCAATAACTTGCGAGGCCGAGAAAAATCCTTAGCTGCTTCACGTTCTTCGGCGGAGCCCACTCTTGAATAGTGTGAACTCGCTCTGGGTCAACCGCAATTCCTTCAGCGGAGATGACATGGCCCAGAAAATTGACCTTGTCCAGCCAAAACTCACACTTGGAGAACTTGGCGTAGTACCAGTGCTCTCTCAACTTCTGCAGCACCAGGCGTAGATGTTCCTCATGTTCAGTCTCTGACTTGGAATAGACAAGAATGTCATCGAGGTAGAGGATCACAAACACATCAAGCCATTCTTGGAACAAATAGTTCATAGCTCTCATGAATGTCGGAGGGGCATTTGAGAACCCAAAAGTCATGACTGCGAACTCATACATCCCATAACGTGTGCTGAACGCGGTCTTGGGAATATCCTCTTCACGAACACGAATTTCGTGATACCCCATCCTCAAGTCAAGCTTGGAAAACACCTTAGCCCCATTCAACTGTTCGAACAGATCATTGATGCGGGGTAAAGGGTACTTGTTCTTGATGGTCTTCTTGTTGATACCGCGATAGTCCTGGACCAAGCGGCTAGTCCCATCCTTCTTCTGGACAAACAAAGCTGGTGCACCCCAAGGGGAAGTACTTGCGCGGATAAAATCGCCTGCTTCCAACTCTGTCAACTGCTTCTTGAGCTCAATCAACTCCTTCGAACACATCTTGTACGGATGCCGAGAAATCGGCTGGGTACCAGGCTCTAGCTCGATAACGAACTCAATAGCTCGAACTGGGGGAATACCTGGCAACTCCTCCGGAAAGACATCTGGGAACTCGCAGACAACTCTGACCTCTTCGAGCAAAGGTGCAACTCCTGCATTCAACGCGTACAACTGTGCTGGTCCTGCCATGGAGCCACAAGTGTACAAGACTTCTGCGCCTGAATCATGTGTCAACTTCACTGATCTGGTCGGACAATCAATCTTGGCCTTGTACTTGACAAGCCAATCCATACCCGGAATGACATCAATGTCGGAACGAGGCAAGACAACCAGGGACGAACAAAAGATAACACCCTGGATACAAATCTCCACATCTGGGATACTGCCTGAGGGTTGTATCCTCGATCCTGGAGAAGCAATAGCTAGAGGTGTAGGAAACCTCTCTCTTGGAAGGTCAAGGGACTTAGAAAAGGCATCGGACATGAAGGAATGGGAAGCTCCGGAATCGAACAAAACAGTCGCTGGAACTGAACACACAATTAACCTACCAATCACGATCTCTGAAGACTGTTGAGCATCTGAGAGCATCACGTTGTTCACTCGGACTGCACGTGGCTGTGCCTTCACCATCGCGGTGCTCGGAGTAGAGCGAGGTGGAGGCGGTGGGAGCCGAGCAAAGCGCGGGTCGGTGCAGTTGGGAGACGTGTGCCCTGGCTCTCTGCACTTGTAGCAGATCACGCCCGGCATGGGCGGCTGCTGCGGCCTGGGTGGCCTCGCGTGTGGTGGTGTAGAGCGAGGCCCCTGCTGGACTGGAACGGGCGGGCGGACAAAAGTGCGGACAACTGCCCCCCTCTGCTAGAACTGCTGCCTCTGTAGTGGTGCCTCTGTGACCCAAGTCTTTGCCTTCTTGTGAACCATCACTGCAGAACTGTGCTCTCGCTGGCGCTTCCTGTCTGCATCCCACTCTGCTCTGGCTGACTCCTGACGGATAGCCTAATCCACGAACTGCGAGAACAGGGTGGGGCTGCACTGAGTGAGCGCGTACTTGATCTCTGTGCTGAGACCCCCACGGAACCTGGCAATCTTCTTAGCATCTGTGCTGACCTCCTCTGGAGCGTACCTGGCGAGCCTAACGAAGGCCAGGTTGTACTCCTGAACTGACCTGTCACCCTGTCTCAGAGCCAAGAACTCCTCTCGCTTCCTGTCCATCAATCCACTGGGAATATGTGCTGCTCTGAAGTCTGCGACGAAATCTGCCCACGTGATGATAGCATCGCCCTTGTTGGCCTTGTAAGTATCGTACCAGCTGGTTGCTGCACCCTGAAGCTGGAAGGAGGCGAAGGTGACGTAGTCGACTGGTCTGACGGTTTTTGCATTGAAGTGCTTCTTGATCTCTGCGATCCAGTCATCCGCCTCCAGCGGGTCTCGAGCCTCGGAGAACCTGGGGGGGTTGATAGCAAGGAACTGATGCAGAGTGGTGTACTGTGGTCGATCATTCCTTTGGGCAGTCTGGTTCTGCAGCATCTGTAAGATCGCAGCTGTGCCCTGAGCCACTGCGGTCACAGCCTCCCCAAGGAGAGGGTTCTCTGGTGGCGGCATGTTCGCTCTTGGCATCCTGTATACATGAACACTTATGAGAACATGGTTGAAACATTGACGTAACCAGAAGATATAACAATATTGACAACAAAACTTCCTCACGAGGTATGAGAAAGCCGAAGGCTGAAATTCCACCAAGGTTAACCCGGAAAGTCGAAATCTAGGTGCTACTGGAATCCCCAGACCGAGATCATCCGAATCCAAGATAATAATCTGCTAGCGAGCACACAACAATATATACGAGTGGTTGAAGACCTGAACGTTGAGACATCTGCCCTGAGCGGCCCGCTGAAGCGGTCTCCTATAGGGGGAGGAACCACATCCGGAGGATGCCAACCATCCCTGTATAGGAGTTTCACCTGAGGTACGCCGTAAGCGAGGTGGAGCTGTCAACCCCAAGTGGCGGCTCAATGTTCTCAACGTACGCCAACCCTTCTCGTCGCTAGCAAAGAATTATAGAGGAATCGGAGCCTCATGTAAACGAGAACCTAGATTTATTTTGAAAGGGGATAAGTTGCAGAGAGAAAAACAACGTTTCACTTCCTCACGGAAAAGGGGTGGGAGGGTGGGGTAAAAAGAAAAAGAAAGAGTTCCTACTCTCTGATTTTTCCTTAATAACTACAAAATAGTTTCTAGACTCAACTTCGGCCAGTAAGGGGTCCTACAGTCAGTCCTGCTCTGATACCAAGTTGTAAGGCCCGCGATGCGGTGCTAACTCGAGTTAGTCGCTTTTGCGCCCGCTCAAGTTAGTAGCGCATAAAATGCCACCGACTCACGATACTCGCACTCGTGTCGCTGCCGGATTCTCGACAACAAGTATAAGAACAATGAACTTTATACTAAGACATAAATATATAGAGTCCAGGGCATACATCGCCACTGGAATTTATTACATCATCTCAGAGGTCCATGGACCCAACAATACATCATACAACAAGCGGAAGACAATCACGACCGAGTACGGTCAAAATCCAAATTGCCCTAGAGAGGGCTGCACATAAAGAGTCCACCCACGGATCTTCGAAGCCCAACTATAGGATCTACTGAACGAGGTCGTCCTCATCGTCATCCTCCGGGGGCACCTCCACGAAGTATCGCCCAGTGCTCGGGTCGAGGTAGTAGTCAACTGCAGCGGCCGATCAGGCAAAACAGTAAAAGCACAAAAGGAAAACAGGGGTGAGATTATATCATTACAGGATAACTAACTCCCTACGGTAAGACAAGGTAAAGGTAAGGTTGCAGCCGCACTAGCATATATGGTGGCTAACGTTCTATTAGAGTAGAGGTAAGATCCAAGAATACACGTGACATCGCATCATAAGTCTACTATCTCACCTACTTACGTCAGACATAACACAACCTGGATCTTCTCTCGGTCCCCCTGGACGAAGAAAAGCAACCAAGGCACTCACACGGTAGGCAAGTTTTTAATTATGATTCAAATTGATGTTATTCTATGAACAAGGAGTAGGTCTCAAGTCGTCCATAACCGCGGACACGTCTTTTCGAAAAGATTTAACCCTGCAGGGGTGTACCAACTGCCCGTCATAGGCTTCGCATGTACGCACGGTTTCCACTTGGCTAGGTAGACGCCTGAAACTCCGGAACGTCAGAGCCCCTCTAACTAACAACGCACAATTCCGGGTGGCCCCCGGTGAGTCGACACCCAACTCAAAAGCTGGCCACGCTCTCGAACCAGTCTCTACCGTATGACTCGGGTTTGGATAGCCGGTTCAATTCTCATATGAGACCGGGTCCTTAGCCGGTCAAGGTGGGCCAGCCAAGGCACAAGTCCTCCTGGCCCAAGGTGGTTTGTAAACAACTGGGGTACCACCAGCACACACACATGCAAATGTAAATCAGCTCGGGCCACCACTAGAACTGTATGAAGCTAGGTAGGTAAGACAAGGGGACCCCATAGAATCCCACACACGATTAGGCACGCTCGTCAAGAAACACAATACCCGGAACTCGGGACCTAGGTGACTCAAATGGAACAAAACACCTGGCGGGAATAGCCTGGTCTCCCATCATTCGTCAAGTATAATATTAACATAATAATAATAATAAATATCAACCAACTTTTTTAAATAACATGATATCCCAAACCAAACATAGGGTAAGCAGCAAGTTTTCCTACTCATACTAAGCAGTGGCTGAGCAGCGGTAACTTAGCAATACAATGTTTCGCTGGGATGTAAGGATCATGGTTGTTTCATTGTTGAAAATGGCATAAGCAAGTGGATAGGATCAAGCAAACGTTCTAGACTACAACTAGGCAGGTAGGCAGAAAGGTATCGAGTAATGGTATAAATCTTCCCCTTGCCTGGGTAATCGGTCGTCGAAGCAGACGCAGCAGGGTCCTCGGGCTCGGTGTCGGAAATATCCACGTAAGTCTCCTCGGCGGTCTCAGGTGCTAACGTAAGGTACCGGCAAGGAAAAGGCACACAAGTAAGCAATGGGTGCAATGCACAGGCGAAGATGGTATGATCAAGCTTAATCGACATGATGTGACCCTATCTAGTCAGATTTAAATGAAGGTGGTGACGACACGTCAACAACTTCATATACAATTAATTACATTGAATGGCTTCGGTCTTAGCCTTAATTTTGGTGTAAGTAACATGGCAACATGACATGATCAACAATGCAATTAACAACCTGTGTAGTTCCCACAGACGGCGCCAATTGACGGGGATCAGCCCCGGCAAATCCCATGGTCAGGGACCCTGGGTTAGTCATGAGATGCATAGGTTGGACGATAGCTCGTCGGCAAACAGGAAGGCTCGCTCCTGCTCGATATTATTGATGGGGGAGATGCGATTACAGTGGAGGCCAAGGCTGGAGCGCTCAAGGCTAGGGTTACAGGTGATATTAGATGTCTTTGGCGTCGCCCCTCCTAGCCCTTATATGCCGGGCTAGGTCTCGGGGAGTTCATCTACGTTTACAGGTAAGCTTTCCTAACCCTAGCTTGCTCCGTACGGCAGGTCTTCGCACCTTCTTTGTGAGTCGCGGACTCCTACGTCGGTGCCAACTAGTGGGCCGAGGCTGTATCTTCATGGGCCTTCTACCTTCATGGACGCCAGGTAGGCTCATCCGTAGGAGTCGTGGGGTCACCCCCTCGTCAGGACCTCTCCACGGTGGAAAGGCGACGCGTCCCCCCCTTGGATCTTGATCGGGCGGCCAAGGCTCGTCCCGCGTACCGCTTCGATGGACAGGGCCAGGTGGGCTGCGGACAAGGGGAGGCCCAGATGGGCCGGCCTGCTGGACTGCCTCCAGAGAAAAAGAAAAGAAAAGGGTTTTTTCCATTAAGTAAATAACCGAAATTCCCAAAAGTTTTTGTGGCCAATCCACAAAAGAGAAAAACATATAAAAATATGTTTTGGAAACCTTGGAATATTCTCCATTTTCTAAAATTGGTTTGACCAATTTTGGAGCAACTAAATTGTGGGTCCCTTTTTGAAAATTCAAATCACATTGAACTGTGGGCCACATTTTTTAAGTTGGCAAAAATGTTGCAAGGTTTTTAAAAGGCTTGGGAAAGGCAAGGAATTGGCTATGCCAAGTTTGGAACCAGGGAGAGCAAGCATGCAACATTGAAAAATCTTCAAACACCCTTCTTGAACCATTTTGGATGCAAACTCAAACAAACCAAATGGGCTCCAATCCCAATGCAAATTTAAATCACATCATGAAATTATAATCTTTAGCATCATGCCAAGTTACAAAGTCAACAGACAAAGTACAATCTCATGGTGTTTTTCATTTATTGCACATGGGCTGTTACAGTACTAGTCAGATCGATCCCATGGATCGGATCGACCGAGTCGATGAGCTCGCCACCCATGCAGCACAAGATCGACACACAAGTAATACGGAGACACAACCTCACCCCATGAGGCCACCACTACATTACCTTCTGAGGCCGTCGCCTCAGCACACATCCACCATCCGGAGCCGCCGCTCCGGCATCCACAAACCGTTGCACCATAACAGAGGTCAGCAAGAAGAGCTCGAAGAAAGCCTCAACCGCAGAAACGAACTCAGAGCAGCCGCCAATAACGCCAAATAACGCTGTGATGAACGACACCAGATCTGGTTGATCCCAAAAATCTAGGAGGTGGAGGACTCCGTCCCAGCTGAAACCACGACGCCACCTTCGTTGGAGAGCATGCAGATGCAAGAGGAGACTGTCAAAAAACCGAGCCATACCATCAAACCACACCACCACCACCATCAAACCCGCAGCAAGCAGGCACCCCACCACTGACTGAGCCTATCCTCAGATGATGCCTTCAAGAAGGAATGCGACGGGGGAGCGGCACCATCATCTGTTCCCGGACGCACAGGGAACACGGGTTTCCCCAGAGTGTCAAAGAGGGAGAAGTCACCATGAATACGACGCCTCCAAGGAGGATCGCGGCGCCCGCAGGCGTCACCGCCGCCAGCTCCGGCCGGAGCAGAGCTTTCGCCCAGGTGACCAGCCCCCAACTCCAACGCATCAGTGGACCACGAAGTGTTGCATCCTGCCCCGCCATCAATCCTCATCACCGCCCACGGCCTGAGATAGGCCGCAGAGGACCAGATCCGGCCGTCTCCCGCCCGCTCGTCGCTGCAAAGCAGAGCATCACTCCTTGGCCGCCCCTGCGCAAGCCCCGGGCAGACCGCAGGAGACCAACACCGCCAGCACGTGTCCATGGACGCGCCATCAAGCAGCAGGTTGCACGCGTCCAAGTCCAGCTACCACGCTGCCCAAGCAGCCGCAGTAGCCACCGCATCCACGAGCAGAGCCGAGGCCGCCGCCCCCGCCACCAGCCAACCGCATGACGCGCCAGCACCGTCCGGGGCCTCCGCGGAACCATGCCAAGACGCCGCCGCAGACCCCCGTACAACCGCATCGGGGCAGCCACGGCCAGCCGCCGCCGCAGATCCACGTTGCACTCACGGGATCTCGCCGCGTCGAGGAAAGGAGCCCCGCCGCCGCCATCCCTGTAATGTTACAGGTTACACCACTTTATGTAGGTTGTAGCTATTAGTATGTCTGTAAACGCTAGCTTTTATGCGTTTTATGACGGTCTATTAAGCATCTATGCTAGCTATTACTTATGTTTTATCTTATATATGATGTGTTGTATCTACATAGGTTGAATTCAATAAAAACATACTTCTTCCTTTTGTTTCCAATACTCTTTCATATCCCGACTCCGACATCTTGTCCTCATTTATCGTGAATTTTGCAGGCGAGGAGATCAGAGGCTATAGTTAACTGCAACGACAAAGGCGTGTTTGACGCATTTGGATTCCCCTGGCTCGAACCTCATGAATGTAATCTCTAGCTTACCCCAAACCTGTCTATGGAAATGTATTTCGCTAGATGTGTATTTTTTTCCTTGTACCCTACCTTAGCTGCACTTTCATTTCTTTGAATTCTGCAAATTCTGCAATGCAATGTTTTTGATTTACCAATGATAATGGATCATATGTAACAATATCTTCCAACACTGCCCTGCTTAAACCCTTTTCTTATAGAATGAAGAAGCCCCAATTTCATTACACACCAATATGCAGAAAACAATGTATCAATAAGCTCTTCTTGATAACACACATGAATAAAAAAGTAGTTCAATGAGAAATGTACTTCACTATCATTTAAAATTTAGTTTCCACATTATAGTACTTCACGGATCATCTAGTTTTATAAACATGAAAGGTTGCATGAATAAGATGTATACGATTTAATTTTAAATGCCATCTGAAAAGGTTATTTCGACGGTAGACTCGAAGTTTACCGTGATTTTCCTCCCTCGCTTACAAATAAATAATAGTATGATATTAATTCAAATTTGAACTAAAACTACATCACTTAGGGCCAGTTCTTTTGAGGCTTCTAGCTTATAGGCTTAACTTATCTTCATCAGGCTTTCCTTCACAATGAAAATAAGCTGGGTCGGCCAGCCTCGAGCGGCTTCTCGTCTCACCCCTCGCCCCCGATGCCCCCATCCTCTCCTCCTCTCCCCGGTCTCCAGCCCTCGCCCCCGCCGCCCCCATCGGCACGAATTGGGCCTCTCACCGCCGCCTCCTTCCGCCGCCGGTTCCCCACCTCCCTCACCGCGGACGCCTCCCCGAGCTCGAGGTCGCCGGATCCCAGGTCCGGCGCACGCGTCTCCTCCTCCCACTCAAATCCGGTGGCCTCGCTTTGGTCCAACGCCGGCCAAGCCAGCCTCCAAGCTCCCCAAGCGCCAGCCGCCGGCGGCGGCGCCTGTAGTGCCGGTCTCCAGACGCCTCTCCTTCTCTCCCCTCCTTTCCCCGGTCTCCTCCTCTCCGCGGTCTCCAGCCGCCGCCTCTCCTCCTCCTCTCCCCTCCTCTCCCCGGTCTCCTCCTCTCCTCCTCTCCGCGGTGTCTAGCCGCCGCCGGCCATCTCCCGGACAAAAGAACTGGATGGCTTAACTTATCTCCACGGCAGCTTATTTCGGGCTTATCTCCACAACGGCTTATGTTGGCCAAAAGAACTGGCCCTTATTCACGAAGTGAGGGAGTAAAAAAAAACAACTTCCCACTCAATATTAAAAAAATAATCTGTAAAACAGTTTTGGTTATCCTTCATCGGATCTCATCCAAAGTCCTTCCAAGTTCCAGCATGACGTCACTATCAAAACTAACTTCCCCTTGCCGTTTGCAAAAATTTACCCCGATTGCCCTTCTTCCTCCTCCTCCCCGCCCCATCTCTGTTCGCTCAAAACCCCGCCCGTGTCCCCTCCGGAGGAACAAATTCACAGCCACCAGAGCCTCCTCCAACACCCGAGCGCGGCGCCGGCGTGGCCTCCTCCCCCAGAAATCCGCATCACCACCCGAACTCCTCCCTCCTCGCATCCCAATCGCGAGGGTTTGGAGGATTCCGTAGCCCGCCCTTCGAGTGGCGCTGCCGTGCTGTGCG
Source organism: Bromus sterilis (assembly GCA_950022295.1). Taxonomy (NCBI): domain Eukaryota; kingdom Viridiplantae; phylum Streptophyta; class Magnoliopsida; order Poales; family Poaceae; genus Bromus; species Bromus sterilis. Next base: position 38,535,977 of record OX465600.1, read on the forward strand.
AGGCCCAATGCTCGGGAGAATCGTCTGAGGACGCCGCATGGGGAGGAAAAAGTCGCAGCCGTCGCGGGCGAGGGGGCTCGGCGCCTGCGCCGCGGAGCCCGACGCGCCGAGCCCTAGCGGCCGCGGCGCCCCCTCCAAATCGAAGCGCGCGGCCAAGGCCGAGGCGAGGAGGGACGTCCTCGTGGACGCAGATTGCGGCGCGCGTGGCTGCAGCGACGCAGACCGCCGCGACCTCGCCGAGCTGGTTCTCCACGACGTGAGGCTCGGCGGCGAGGGGAAAAAGGAGGGGGCCGGCGGCCTCAGAGCGCTGGAGGAGGAGAACGGGGGGAGGTGCTCGCTGCGCCTGCGGGTGCGGGACGCGCCGGAGGAGGGGTTCAGGCTGGGCCACTGGCCCGTGGTGCCGTCGGATCGCGTGCTGCTGGAGTATCACGCCGAGAAGCTTGGAGCCGGCGTCTTTGTCTCGGGCTGCTTCGATGGCCCCGACGAAGGCGTATCCGGCCTTGCCCATTTGGTTAGCTTGGGGTTCATTGCCCTGCGGGTTTGGGAGTGTGGCTCATCGCCGAGTGATGATTCAGAGCCGTCCATGGTGCTTCGGGTCAGAGTGGAGGTGATGGACCGGGCTTTCGGCGCGTGTGAGTCGCTGCTGGAGGTCGCGAGGCATCCCTGGAGGAAGAGTTTGATGAATGTGATGGCTTGGGTTCGCCCGGAGGTTACGACATCAGCTGTCATGTATGGCATGGATGGTCTTGTTCTGCAGATGGACGGTGATGCTGACTGTGATGTCACCCCGAAGAGTGACTCACAGTTTGATCTTGCTGCTTTCTACGAAGCCGTTAAACCTTCGATGTGGGTGTCTCATATCTCATGTGTTGGTTATTAGGAAACAATTGGGGCAATTATTCTGAACTTTTTATCTTTGAACTTCAAGAAGTATGTGAAAGTATTTACACCAGAATAAATTACTTTCTGCTGTCGGTATGGCATACATATGCTGACTTGGTGGAAATGTTTGGTTATCTGCGATCTCAAGCCATACAAAACAAAGTTAGATGTATTATGATAGCATTCTCTTTATGGCAGTTATATGATGCTTTTTCCTTACCACTTCTTGACAGGGACGCAGAGCCGCTGCAAGATGAACTTCCTGATTTACTTCCTCATCTCAGACCATACCAACTTCGTGCAGCAAATTGGATGGTTCAGCGTGAAAAGGGAAATACAACTGTTCCGTCACCCAATGAGGACTATGTTCATTCTGCACCATATTGTGTTCCCATAGATTTTATTAGCAAGAATTCAAGGATGTTCTACAATCCCTTCAAGTAAGTCCAATGCATATTACTTATACTTTCCCCGTCATTGCCTTTCTTTCCTTCAGTGCAGATTGACGTGTTTAAACTACGGTTTGCGTTAATTATCCTTGAGCTTTTATCACCATGTAAGGAAAATCAGTGGTAATTTGGTTTTATGTGGGTTGATGTTGGGTAGTGTTGACCAAAGAATCATGCTTGTGGTCAAAAGTATGTTGAGTTTTTTTTTTCTGGTGGTGTCAAGATTTGGCTTGATTTAGGATAACTGTAGGCTATTAGGATATGACATCGATTCTTAGACTCATATGCATATTATTATTTGTTTTGCATATTTGTTGTCTTACTCAGTTTCTCTTTTTCCAAATATACATTATTTCAGTTGCTCTGGATTTGGAATGCATTTGTTCTACAATATCCTTGAATGGTTCAGTTTCATATAATCTGTCCTTTTGCAGTGGAAATGTTTCATTGCAACCAGAGCCTTCTCCACCTTATGTCTCTGGGGGCATTTTGGCCGGTATGTTGATTCTAAGTGTTCAGAAATAATAGCTGTGCACTAATGTTTGGGGCACTAAGTATATTCATCACTGATTTTCCTTTTTATGGCTAAATAATTGCAGATGAAATGGGCTTGGGGAAAACTGTTGAGCTTTTGGCTTGCATTTTTGCCCATCGTAGCACATTTTCCATAGGCTGTTCTGCCTCTTCAAACAAAAAAGAAATAGATCGGATAAGTAGACAAAAAAGAGATAGGATTGAATGCATTTGTGGGGCTGCAAGTGAAAGTTCTGCATACAAGGGAATTTGGGTCCAATGTGACATTTGTGATGCTTGGCAACATGCTGATTGTGTTGGTTACTCACCCAAGAAAGACTTAACCTTTGATGATGATGATGTGTTGTCAAAGAATGAAAAAGGCACCATGAAGTCAAAAAGTAGAAGGCAGAAGAGAGCCAGATATTCTATTGCAGAGACGGAAGAAAACTACATATGTGTGGTGTGCTTGGAACTTGCTGAAGCAGCTCAAACTACTATTTTTAGCCATGCTACATTGATAGTATGCCCGTCACCGATATTGGCACAGTGGCACTCTGAGATTACCCGGTATGGTTTTTCCTGTCCAAACAATAGTTGCGCAGTATTATCTCTAGTTGAATGAATAGCAGAACCCTGCATTTTCGAAGTGTATAGAATGGTGATTTTTTGAACCACACCACTTATTGTAAAACTTAAAGCATGTGCATGACCAATTAACCATTCTATATGCTATTATTTCTTTCTAATTTCAGATGCATATCACTTCAATTGGAACGCAGAATGGTGATTTTCTTCTATTTTAACTGTGCCAGTCCCATAACTTCCTCTTCACTGCTTGTAATCGGATCATTTTAGAAATTCTGCAACTTTGAGTTGAAATCCTTTCCTCGTGTCTATAGGAATTAAGTTTGCTCATGACAAAAATGTTTTTTTATAATAAAATAAATACGATACATATTTTGGAAGAAGTTCTCAATTGCTTAGAATATACTCCCTCCGTTCCAAATTAGATGACTTCCATTTGTTCACATGTGTATCTAAACATGTACATAAAGGAAGTAATCTAATTTGAAACGGAGGGAGTATTTTTTACATGCAACATATTTTGCCCGACCATTCAAGTGTAGTACTCCCTCCGTTCCGAATTACTTGACATAGCTTTAGTTTAAGTTTAAACCAAACTTGAACTAAAGCCATGTCAAGTAATTCTGAACGGAGGGAGTATAATCTATGCATATAATTGAAGCTTCAAATGCCTTTTCCAGTCTTGATTATTTCTATGCTTACCGGTACATCCTTTGTTCAGTGATTATCTGCATATGATGATAGTGCTGACTGTTTAGTTCCTTTTCTCTTAGACACACAAGGCCAGGATCTCTGAATGTCCGCATTTATGAAGGTGCAAGGAACTTGGACTCAGCGTCTAACCAAAGAAATGATCTGACTGAGATAAGCACTGCTGATGTTGTTTTGACAACTTATGATGTCCTCAAAGAAGATCTATCACATGATTCTGATCGGCATGATGGCGATCGCCGTTTCTTGAGATTTCAGAAGAGGTACTAATGTTTAATTTTCACACCGAAGCTTGGCCATACTTGAGATAAACTTATTCTGTTATTTTGTAAGTTGACTTATACGACAATCTGATCCCTTGGTTAAAATTTGCCCTTAACTGAAAAGGGGTGTTGTCCCCTTCATTCTCGACATTCTGTAGCGATCACCATTTATTGAGATTTCAGAAGAGGTAATGTTAAGTTATCACACTGAGGGCTCGTTTGGTAGGCCGGGATCCCTTTGATTTCACCGGGTTGGAAATCCCGGCCTCGGGACGTCGGGAATTTTTTCCCCATCTTTCTACTGTATGTGTCACATGCCTTGAAAATTCCCGGTCGGAATCTGCTTCCCTGGGTATTGATTCCCTAGCCACCAAATGAGCCCTGAAGGTTGGCCATACTTGAGATCAACATATTCTGTTATTTGGAAAATTGACTTATATGACAATCTGAACCTCGGTTAATATGTGTCCTTAACTGAGAAGGGGTTTTGTCTTTATTCCACACATTCTGTAGAACCCCCCACCTTTAGTATCACATTTCCAGTTAAACTTGCGTTTCGCTTGCATCTAACCCTTGTCGACCCAAGACGTAGCACCTCTGCTTAAACCCCTTTACATGAATCGAGGACAAAATTGTAAGCGAGATGCTGTGAATACATGTCCACCCAATGGGAGGCAAGGCTGTTAGCCTCGCAGAGTGTTACACATTCGTCACATCACTTTAGGTCATATGGTTGCTTGGAAGCAGAGGCAGCAGTGCAGGACCAGAAGGTCATGCTATTTTTTGTGTTCATCTGGTTCTGGTGGGAGGGTTGGATGCTCACACTTCTATCTTTTATCTTTATAGGAGTGCTCTTTATTGTGTTGTGTTGATTCATCATTTCCGGGTTTCAAAATTATGAATTTATGATACCTAATTACCTATCTATTGGTCTTGCATGACCTAAATATGTAATCTTGCTACACCTGACAATGTTAGGATTTAAATGAGCTTGTATTCTGTTTATAATTATGATATACTGATAACAGCTGAAATAGAAGTGAACTAGATTATTTGGTCTGAGTATTCCATTGAATGCACTCTTATATGCATTGCATGAGTTAGCTTATTAGGCCCGCCAATCGTTCAATAGTATAAAAATAATCATGGCTTAACTTCCACTGAACTCTTAATTACAAACCTAGGTACCCTGTCATTCCAACTCTCCTAACAAGGGTCCACTGGTGGAGGCTTTGTTTGGATGAAGCTCAGATGGTAGAGTCCAGCAAAACTTCTGTTACTGAGATGGCAATGAGGCTAAGTGCGCAACACCATTGGTGTATTACAGGAACTCCAATACAGCGCAGGCTTGATGATCTTTTTGGTCTTCTACGCTTTCTCAGAACAAGTCCGTTTGACACATATAGGTGGTGGGTGGACATTATTAGAGACCCATATGAGGTACATTGATGCCAGTGGCATCTGCAAGCATTTAATACATCTTTCGTGATACTGCAGTTGCTCTAACTATTGGCAAAAGAATAAACATATACAGTATTGTTTATCATTCTTCGATATATTAATCACTGATAGTGAAAAAACTTGCACACATATCATTGACGGTGAAGACAGTGTAGTGAGGCACTAATAGCCTATAAACCTAGGATGGCATGGATTTTACTGTCAGCTCATAAGCTAATTTCTCATATGTAGGTTCATATAGTTCAAAACATGCATGGATAATGATCATCTTTGAAGAACTGTAAAACCTGATTAAAGAATGCCAATCTTAGTGCGAATTTGTTGCTTGGTATAGCAATATAGGAATGAAGCTATGATGGAAGCTTTTGCAAAGTGGTTCCTCAAGATGGTTGGATCAATTAATCATTTTCACCTTTTCCTCATTGAATTGAACTGCAGAGGGGAGATATGATAGCTATGAATTATACACACAAGTTCTTCAAGGAAATCATGTGGCGGTCCTCTAAAATTCATGTATCAAGGGAATTACAGCTGCCCCCACAAGAAGAGTGTTTCTCATGGCTCATCTTTTCTTCAATTGAAGAATATTTCTATCAGAAGCAGCATGCAACTTGCATGGACCATGCACATGAAATCATTAGACGTTTAAGAAATGACGCCAACAGAAGGGAACTAACATCAGGTACTTTGTCCATTATATCAATTATTTTCTGCTTCTGGTTGCTAGATTGATAATGCAGGGACAGGGTTTTAACAATTCCATTTCTTTTCTGTTTTTTTTCCTGTTATTGTTGTATTTGGATGGAAATAATTATAGTTTAAAGGACATGTCTTATGTAATAAGACAGCAATATATAAGGCAATGATGCAAGATATGCATCTTTTCTTGTTCTATTTTTCTCTTAAATGTCATGCCTAGAGACAATTTCTGTCCGAAATTTCGCTTTTAGTTACCTTTTCCATGTGTGCACTCAAACAAAGCAATCACGTGTACAACACACCTTAAAGGGCTTTGTTAAAGGTGTTATTCAGTAGCTGTTGATGAGCACAAGTTCGCAGTACTGGAAGGTGTTATTCAGTTGCTGTACAGTTACCGTGCTATACCCCCTCTGTTTAAAAAAAACTGAAACTGCTTTAACCTTTGGTTGTTTTGTAGATTCAAACACTTTATCAAATGTGTACCTCTCCAATAACGACACTGCCAAACTTCTAGTCCCGCTGCTCAAGCTTCGGCAGGCCTGTTGCCACCCGCAAGTAGGGAGTTCTGGTCTCTGCTCTCTGCAACGTACTCCTTTGTCCATGGATGAAATTTTACAGGTTTGACTAATTTTACCTCCCCAATTGGCAGCTAATTATTATTTGGATAATTACGTGATTTTGTGCTTATAGTTTCTCATGATCCTTTTCTATCTAGGTTCTTATTGGTAAAGCAAAAGTTGAAGGGGAGGAAGAACTTAGAAAAGTTGTTGTTTCCCTTAATGGTCTTGCTGGAATTGCTATTATTGAACAAAAGAACCAAGAAGCTATCTCTTTGTACAAAGAAGCACTAGATTTAGCTCGCCAAAATTTTGATGATTTCCGTGTTGACCCGTTGTTGAATCTCCATATTAACCACAATCTTGCGGAGCTGCTCAGAACTAGTTCTGAATACTTGCATCAATGCACACCAAAAACACAACCTCCTGTTGTCTACTACAGACGAAAAAGAAAAGAAACTAGCCATGCGGATTCAGATCTATGTGGTGCAAAGCGAAATAAAATATCTGAGAACAGTGGCTCAGTTTTGGCAGCTGGTAGTCCTGAGTACAAAAATGTTATTGGACAAGCATCCACAAGTATGGAGTTGGATGCAGATAATGATACTGGATGCCACTCGTCATCTGAATGTTTTGCTGATGGTTGCTTGAGAAAGAAATGCAACACACTCAAAGAAAAATATTTGTCAGTTTTTACTACAAAGCTATTAATAGCACAGAAAGATTTCAGTGCATCACTTGAAGAGGTTGATCTCTTCATTTTACTGTTATTTTGTGGGTTGCAACTTGCAAGAAGTGATTTTGCTCCACCTGTACTTTCCTTCCTTGTAATGTTCTTTGTTTTGTTGCAATGTTCTTGTGTGTTTGGATCTTGCTAAAGTGCTCTATAAGCATGATGTTTGCCTCTACTCTAGTTCTTACAGTTTTCTAGAATAAATTCATTACTATTTTCTAATGAGCTTCTGCCTTTAGGTCACAACTCTTAATAAAGAACTACAAAATCATGGTATGGGTTGGTGGCTATACGCTTTGGATTGCATTGAAAAGAACAAGGATGCTAGCGATGAGCTTTTTAAGAAGATTGATATTTTGTCCACCAAGAGCACCACTGGCTTGGGTACAGGGGGAATATCTTCTTCCAGGTCAGCACTAAATCTGGGCACACACACCCCCCCCCCCCCCCCCAAAAAAAAGAAAAAAAATGGAAGTTGCAGGGCTTTAACTATTTAGGAATGAGAATCAGTACATTAAAATATTTGTAGTATTGACGGATAACACAGTTGTTTTATTTATATGCATAGGGTTCAAACTGTTGCTGCCTTGAAGTATACTATTCAAGCTGGGATTGATTCCCTGCAAAGTTCAAGGCAGCAATTAATTGATAGGATATTGGAAATTGACAAAACAATGGATAACCCAAGGGACGAGGACATTGAGAGTCAGCGATATTGTCCAAAGTGCTATGATGGTACTGGTTCTTTGTGCATCCAGTGTGAATTAGATGGGCTGTCTCAGGTAATCTTGTATGATCGTGCTCTTCAATGTATTGTAGGTAAAATGAAATCAATAATGTGTTTATCAATCTCACGAATTCTTCCAGGGGTATGAGGCACGGCTCTTTGTTGTTAAGAAATCGAACAATGATTCTGTAATTGCTTCAGTAGATGAAGCACGGGATTTACAGAGGCGAAACTACGAGTTGAATCACTTTTTCCGTAACAAAAAAACTAATGAAGGATCTGAAGTTGGTGGTGACAATAATAATCCAAGATCTGTCCGGGAAAACATACAGGTGACTTTTGTTCTATCTTTATCACAATGATTGTCGTGTCCTTCATTTGTTGATATAGCTCAGTAGTTTTCTGTTAGAATACCCTTCACCGTACCCTTTGTTAATCCATCTTGGATTGCGCTGAGTATTCCCTTTTTCCATTCTTGAAATATTAAGTTTCATGCACCGACCAGGAGAACCAAAAGCCTGAACTGAAGGAGAAGGTTGGGCAGCTCTCACATGTGGCTCGATAAGGTCAAGAGAAGCTCTAGCAGATCCCTTAAAACCGTGAACCTTAAAACCTGGATAAGGGCCGAGCAAAGCACGGTTTAAGGGCCGAAATCGGCTGCAGCCGAACATAACCCTTAAATCGAACCGTAAAATTTGAAAAAAGGATTCGCGGGAGAAATAGCGAAGTTTGATCATCCATTTACATAGCATAGTTCATCATCATTTTACATAGCATAGTTCATCATCTCGCCGCCTAACCATAACTAGCCAAAATGGAGCTCACCGGAGCCCTCCGGGTGCGGCGGCGACGCTGCAGCGACGGAGCTCACTCTTCGACGTCCAAGCCGAGGTCGACGTAGATCTTCTCTTGCTCGGCGGCTTCACGGCACCATCCCGCCCGCCTCTCCTCGAACTCGCGCGCCGCCGCCGCCGCCTCCTGCACAGTGTGCGCGATGAGCGACTCCTCGAACACGTCTGCCTTAGGCCCGACGAGGTAATCCTCCCCCGATGACGCCACCGCTGCGTGGGCGCTCTTCTTCGGCTCCCTCTTCACGGAGCGGAGCGGTGGCATCACCTCGGCCTCCCTCTTCACCGGCAGCGGCGCGCGCGAAGAGCTCCCCGCGCTGGAGGAACTCCCCGCGTCGAAGCGCCGCGCGTGGCGACAGTCATACTTCGTCTCGTGCCGGCGGAGGGACGCTGGCACCTCAGGCCCGAGGTTGGTGTAGCGCCGGACGGAGCGCTTGTGCTCCTCGTCGTCGTCGCCGCTGGGGGATGCTGCTCTGCGGCCGCTGAACCTCATCCCGCACCACATCGGGGCTCGGCGGTGGCGGATCTATCGGCGGCGGCGAGAAATCGAAGCGGATTTGGTGGCCGGTGGCAAGAAATCGGCGCGGGATTTGGTGAGTCGCGGCGGCGGGGGATGAGGGTTGCTGCCCGTATACGCGCCACGAAACGGTAGAAATACAGGCCTTGCGGTTCGATTTGGGGGTCACTGTAATTTTTTTTAAGGTTTGGGGTCCGATAAGGAGTCTATTTGGGTTGTTTTTTCCTCGCGGAACTGTAAACCAGCGAAAATTTTAAGTTTCGGCGCGTTTTAAGGGATCTGCTAGAGATGCTCTAAATGTGGACAAAAAGAGGGCAAACAATAATTTTTATTTAAATTGTGAACGCCAAGACTTGAACTCAAAAAAACTTTTCTTTGATACCATATTAAGTTTCTTGCACCATTTAGTAGAACCAAAAGTCCGAACTGATAGGGAAGGTTGGGCAATCCACATATACTTCAACACCACCTCTCACATCTGGCTCAATAAGGCCTAAACGGGTAAATGTGGGCAGAAAGCGGGCAATCAATTTTTTTTAATTGCGAAAGCCGAGATTTGAAACAAGACCTTTTGACTCTGATACCAACCATTATTAGAAGAAAAAGTCTGAAGTGATGGAGAAGGTTGGACAGTCCACATATATTTCAACCAATGCACTTGTTAAGATCCACAGCCATGGCAGTTCAGGCAACGGAGAAAAAACTTAAGCGAGCAGCAGTGCACTTGTCCTACCAAGTACTTATAAAATATTCTCCCACCCAAAATTGGAGTGATGGCTTATTGGTTTGACTGAGCTATGCCAAACCGAATAGAGTCTGCGTGTCCTAGATGGGCGATGGAGATTGGGATGGAGGTGGAACAGTGAACTCGTTACCACCACCACCAACTCCAATTTACGAGGTAGTAGAGATAAGTGCCTAAAGACATCATTAGACCATTGTCAGATATGATTTTGGTTTAACTTCTTTTAACCATTTTCCTCTTCTTTCAACTATCTTCAGTTAAACACTTAAACCTGGCATTTGAAGGAATCAAAAGTGTTCAACTATTTATCTGTTACTATTATGTTTTATAGAGCATTATTTATTATGCTGCTTAGAACGGGAAATTCCGCGCAAAAGATCCTCGAAAAAACATTTGAAAAAAGTTCAAAAAATTCCAATTTTTTTTCTCGTGAAAGATGCTTATATATGCGAGATGTTTCTGCAAATTTTGGAGAAGTTCGGACTTCTAGAGAGCGCGCGACAAAAAAGACAAATTCAGCCCAAAATAGTGCATGAACAGTGTCTTCTCAAGAAACTGCAAATTTGTCTTTTTTGCCGCGCGCTCTTCAGAAGTCTGAACTTCTCCAAAATTTGCAGAAACATCTCGCACATGAGCATCTTCCACCACAAAAGTTTTTGGAATTTTTTGAGCTTTTTTCATATTTATTTAATTTTTTTAGTCTCCCTGAGTGCAGATGCACCCGGGCACCGAATCGCTGCTTCCTGGAACACATTATTATAGTTTTAATGTTTTGTATGCTGATTCTCTTTACAGGTCTACAGGCATCCTTCTCAAACTGAGACTGCTCTAAGGGCTATTCGAACCCACTCAAAGAGAGTATTGGGAAAGCAATATGTCGAAATTGCTAAGAAGCATTTACTTCTTTTTGAGGTACATCATAGTTTGTAGATTGGCGCCTTCTCTATTGGCATGATGCTCAATTCAATGACAATCAGTAAATTCTAGCACTACGGATTATTCTACTGTGGCATAAGGCATAGCAAATACAAGAAGCCCACGAATAGTATGCAAGGAGTACCTTCTCTTAAAAAGTGGTATTTTGTCATGTCATAAATTTTCATCAGAGAAAGAATACTTGTTTTCAGCCAGTGCTACTAAGCCTGTTACCATTTTAAACCTGCTTCATCTTGTTTGATGATCAATTGCATTGGGCAATATCTGAGAAAACATCAAGGGGAGATAGAGGCCAATCTAATTAGCCATCATTTTAAGAATCTTGTGGTATATCAAAGCTTTAATTCTTGCTTGCCTAGTGATCCGTATATTTAGTTCAAATTTAAAGGTTCAAAAAAATATCCTGGGCTAGGATATTCTGACTATGGTTGTTAATTTAGGCTATGCGCAAGGAGTTTTCTCTTGCAAGGAGTTTGTCAATTGCTCAGAACCAATTATTGCGTGCTCATGACGAGATCAAGATGTCTATCTCACGGATGGAGCTCAAAGAGAATGATGATGAGCCCAGTGCTGTCAATATTGTAACCAGAGAAGAGCTCATACCTTACAACGTGCAGTTCACGAGTGACAAGTTCTTGGCTCTTTCATCTTTAGCTCGTATAAGAGGGCAACTCCGGTACTTGAAGGTAGAATAATCACTACTAGTGACCTGCTGTCGACTAGATATTCTGTTTTAAATCTACTTGTATGTTCGTAATCTGTTTCAGCAAGTTCTTCTATAAATCCTGACCGCATATCCCTTTACCTTTAGGGATTGATGCTGCCCAAGTCAGAAAACACTGTTGCTACCGCGACATCCTTTCCTGCCACAGGGCAAATTGACTCTATTAACAACGAACCATGCCCAGTTTGTCAGGAGAAGATTCTCGAGCAGAAAATGGTTTTCCAATGTGGTCACTCCATGTGCTGCAAGTGTGAGTACCCAAGTTGTCTCCTCAAAATTTGTTTACAAGTAGTAATACAGTATGTGATCTTGCTTAAATTTTACCTCAGTTGAAGAATACATTAACTGGTGGAGTTAATGTTCTGCCCTTCTATTATTGGCTGTATACTACTCCTATGTGTTTGCCTGCATGCTGTATTATGGACTTCATTTATGCAAATCCAATCACATAAGTTTTTTTTTGTGAAAATTGCAACACTGATGTAATGTCAGGGAAAACCATTGATTATTCATGTCATATGTCCATTTGATGTATAATGAACTCTTTGCCATCACTAAATTTATCTCCTCGTTCCTCTCAGGCTGTTTGTACCTGACAGATCAAGCTGCTGGGAGGCATAAAAAATGGATTATGTGCCCTACATGCCGTCAACGTACATATCTTGAGAATGTTGCTTTTGTGGTTGAGAAACAGACTGAAGATGCTGATAAACAAGCTGATGATTTGACAGAAAGCGCTATTTCTGTCCAAGGCTCATACGGAACAAAGGTTTTATTTAAGTTCCTTATTTATTACTGTTTACTGTTGCATGTTCAAATTTATAGTTTCTGCTTGTTTGCCCGTTTGTAATACTTTAATGGAAGGCGGCAACTAACATGCAACAAGAAGCAACCTTTTGCACTAACAAACATTCTGTCAGATTGAGTTGCTTACCACTAATTCTTGGCCAAGCACATGATTTGTTATGCAATTGATTATCTGAAAGTTTGCAAAGGAAGTGATTTATCTGAAAAGTTGACAAATCTACCCATAACCTCAGAGCTTCTAGATGTTGTTACTTGGATGCACTTCATTTTTGTGCTTAGGGAGTAGAGTTCATGCTAAGTGAATGATCATGCTGTTATATAAAACTTGAGCAGAATCACAGGTTCATATGCCATGTACCCCCACGGAGCTGTCCAACTCAGGCTTATTTAATTAATAACTGTGTGCTCACGTTTTTTTTGGAGAGAACTATGAGTTCAAGTTGGGTACAATAACTCATGAAATCTTTTTGTTCTTTTACTTGGACTAAGATTGAAGCTGTGACAAGAAGAATTTTGAAGATCACTTCAACCGATGGAGCGGCCAAAATACTTGTTTTTTCAAGTTGGAACGATGTCCTTGATGTATTAGAGCACTCCCTTGCTGCTAACAATATATCCTATGCTCGGATGAAAGGAGGAAGGTGAGATGCGTGTAGCCCAGGCCATACATGCTTTAATTATTTGTCTCACTGCTGAGCTCAATAGTGTTTTACCATATTAGATATATTGAAGTTATTTTTATATTTTCCTTTACTGCTTTCAGTCTTGCTGCTAGTTGTTATTTCATCAAAGTCTTTCATATGTGCTGATCTTATGGACAATAAATGCAGCGCTTAATGCAAGTTCATTTTCCTTCAGAAAATCACAATTGGCCCTGTGTCAATTTAAAGGCCAGGCTTCCAGTATAGATGGAGAGAAAGCGAAGAAGGCAGTTTCGAAAATGCGGCCTGTTCAAGTATTGCTAATGCTTATCCAGCATGGCGCAAACGGCCTGAATCTGCTGGAAGCACAGCATGTAATTCTATTGGAACCATTGCTAAACCCATCAGCGGAGGCACAAGCTATCAGTAGGATCCATAGAGTTGGGCAAGACAAGAGCACATTTATCCACCGGTTTGTAGTAAGCACCACATCCTATGCTCTTGTTCATTTCAATGAAAGTATTCCCGGGAAAAATTATCTCAAAAGCATTATTGGTGTTCAGGTGAAGAAAACAATAGAGGATAGTATATACAAAATGAACAGGGGCAGAGCTGTGTGCTCCACGATCAAACGCAAGTCGAAAAACTTCAAAGACGAGCTTGCTCTGACGCTGAAGGACGTGGAGTCACTGTTTCCTGTGGCAGCACCTGATCGACCTCCAGAGGAGGAAGATAAGAGTCACGGTGATAGCCTGAGGAGTTTACCCCCGTCTGTTGCTGCGGGGCTGGCTGCTGAAATGAGGGCTATCAATGGGGCAACATGATTTACCACCATTAAGTTAACAGAGGTATTAGCCTTGGTCTAACTGGAAATTCCAGTGCTATGAAAGCTCAAGGCGTCAAAATCTCCAGGTTAGGGGTGACTACACTAATTTTAGATGAGTGGAGATGGTATGGTCATGAAGTTCTGGCATCACCCGATGGAATCACGTAGAGCACCGGAGCCGCTGTTGCCGTGAGGGCGTAGTTTGGGGAGACGGTGAAACTTGTAAATTCGTTGTCATATGTGTAGTGAACCATCTCGTTTCCTTTCTTCGTCACGGTAATTCTGCCATGACAAACTGTGTCAGATGTGCAATGTTCATGACTCGTGAGTATTGTTTTAGAACTGATGCGGGCAGTGGGATGACGATTCTAATTTCTAAGCTTCAGAACCGCCCACTTGTGATTGCGGTTTTCTGCGCGACTCTGCGTCGGGTATTCGTGTGTGCAGGTGGGACGGGGCAGATGGGCAGCATTGTTCTCTCTTGCCTTCTGCCTTGGGTTGGTCTGCTGTCCATCTTCCAAAATCGTCATCTTACCATTTTCCCCCAGATGTCACAATCTTCTGCTACGCAATTACTTTTTTTTTTGAGACAAAGCTATGCAATTACGTGGAAGAAAGACCGAAACTAATTATTATATCTACTGGGCCTCGTGTGCAGGGTAATCTCCAGTTACGTGCTCTCCGTGTTTTCCGTCACGCACGCGCCAAGGCAAAGACCAGGTCCTCCTATCCTATATGCAAATGTTTTCATAAACAAGATTGCCTCGCGAAGCACCCTTGGTTAGACTTGGACCATTGCTGGGTGAGCGGGCGCAGCGCATGCGCTGCGGCTCATTATTTAATTGTATTTTGCCTGATGAGTGATAAGTTTGTTATTTGGTTTATTTAATTGTATTTTGCCTGATGAGTGACAAGTTTGTTATTTGGTTATAGGCGTTGCACTTGTGATTAAATAACGTAGCTACGGAGTAAATTAGTACGTACTCCAATTTACTAGTTTCCTTGGTGAACACCGCGACTTCTGTAGCCTGCAAGAAAAGTGGCATGCATCAACTGGCCATTGCTGTTAAAATTTACTGTAATGACTACAGCTAAAAACGAAAAAAAGTAATTAATGATAAATATCTAAATATTAGGTGCATTAGTTTTTTGGAAAGTTAAAATGGTTTAACTTTGATCAGATTTTTAGAAAGATGTATCGATATTAGTTATATCAAATTGCTTTTTTTTGTGTGTGAAAAAGTTATATCAAATTGGTATAATTAGATTCCTCTTGAAATGTATTTTCATACCGTACTTACTTAATATTATAGTAGATGTTTACATTTTTTGCTATAAATTTTGTCAGAATTAAAGAAGATTATTTTTTAAAGTCTTAGACAACTTATATTTAAAAACAGAGGGAGTATATGCATGAACTAATGGTAGATTAATTCTAATGCTAACATCATAGCTGTGCAAACCATTTACGCAGGAGACGTACGGTACCATGCATGACCCCATGACCGTGTTTGAGGGACCGATGAGTCGGCCGTCATCAATCTTACCATGCCACGCGGCCTTTGAGCGATCATGAGAGTTATAATATAGCCTGACTGTTGGCTACATAGATACTATGTCATCTAAAATCTTCATAAAAAGCATTTATATAATAGGTTAGCTTTCTAATTAGGTTGATTCTAAGCATTTGATATTTACATAAGCAATGATATGATTAGATGAGAATTACATACACATTATTTTTTCTTGATTCATATGCTATTGCTATCTCTAAAAAACATGTTATATCTAGACAGTAGAAAGAGACCGCTTCACTCTCTCTCTTCTATTCTTACTCCTTCAAATAAGTTTTTTATGACATGGTAAGTCTTATAGCCTGTTAACTACTCCCTCCGATCCATAATAAGTGTCGCAAACTTTGTAGTAGATAAGCGACACTTATTATGGATCGGAGGGAGTAGGTTTTATCAGACTTACTCTTATGTTAAGATTGGCTATAGTGAAAGTAACTTAGAAAGTAACATCACATACCTCAAGAGTCAAAACAAGCTTGATTATATGGCATGTAGTTAATGGGAAGAATAACACTTGTGATAATATTATATAAATAAAATCCATAAACTAACAAATAAAAATTTACATAACACCACATATATGTTACTACCCACTATAAAATTAGTAACGTAGATTAGTAACACAGCGCGCGACCGGCCTTCCCGTTCTATATTTCCGTCTGGAGGGACTCTTGTTTGTTTATTAGATGGTGCATGTCATTACCTAACCCTTGAGAACAAGATACCACCAGGCTAGCTAGCTAGGGTCTGCGTCGATGCTCGGTTGGACCAACGGATATCCACGTTGGCTCCAGTGACAACGAAAGTTGAAAAATGCCACGCCAAGTTTCCAAGTTTTTCACTCCAGAGACTTTGACTACACTGCATATATAGTAGTGAAAAATACACTGCGATTGGCTCAACCACTCGACACATGGCTCCAAACATGTTCACATTAGAAAAGTAATGCATGCACTAGTTCTCCAGGTGATAAGCTCAGGGAAACAAAGGCACAAAGGCAAAGAACATGTGTAGTTTTCTTCAACATCTTTCATCTTACGTTCCTCGGGTGAAAACTACTTGCCTGGTCACCACGAGTGGTCTCAAGCTCTCAAGTAAGTCGGTTAAATCCAGTTCTTATCCGAGAACTTTACACTGTAAAAGCTCAGTGTTTCCCCCCTCTCTTGGAGTATATGCAAACCCACTAAAAGTTGAGCTAGAGCCTTCATCACGAAGACTAAAAGTCTAAGATGGTCCTTTCAGTTCCTGAAGAAGTTTCAACTAGAATCTTCTTTGTCTATAGCTAGTGCATTGTTATCCTACTTTTTCTGCATGTGGATCTTGCTTTCTGCTTGTGTTCATTAGTCAAGAATGATTATGCAAATTACATGAACTTTTCATTAGTCACAACAATCACCACATGAACTTTATACTAATTATGCAAATTACACCTTGACTTAACGTACATGATATGTATGTGAAAAGTTAAATCTGGTTAAAGCTGTCATAATACGACAAATATTTACTTCCATGTCACATGAAGAAATATCTTAACCTTCCTTTCAGTAAATCTATCGGGTTGAATATATATGTGTTAGGCTACTGTGCCTTAATTGTTTATTTGCAAATCGCAACTGACAGCTACGTTTTAGGTCAGAAGATTTTACGTGTGGATCAGAACCAGCTGCCACGCAAGTAGAATTCTAACCAGTGATAGTGTGCTCGTAAATAGAAGAGTGAATTTTCAGTTGTACCCTTAACTCTGTGATATTTTTGACGATAATTACCCCGTTTAGAAGATTTTCATCTGGATTACCCCATTTAGCGGAACTTTTGTCGGTTTATACCCCTTTTAAAGGATGCCAATAAGTGGTTGACGTTACCAGGGGAGGGGACCCTGGGGGACAATAGGATTCTTCGGTTACTAGAAGTGCACGGCTGCACTGCATATGCTTGCATATGCCACGACTGCAGATTCATCGACCGATCGAGTACCTCCAGATGTACGAGAGCACATGCACATATATCATGGTCAGATTTTCTACTGCAGTGGTCGAGAGGTGTTTGGATCTCAATACTTGAGAGAATCAACCGTCGTACCCAAAGGCTCATGTCGCTGTCGAAAGCAAGAGGATAGCCATGTATGCGTGAATCTCTTGATTGCATGCATTGGGGATGGAAGAACTTCCCATATGCCCTACACATGCAATATCAAGGCCATGTTAAAAAGGCCAACAACATTCTTGAAGCAATTGCTTCACATGATCTCTAGATTTGACACGTTTTTTTGGCATGCCCAGGTCTCACAATGATATCAAGGTGGTGCATCGGTCTTCATTGTTTGCTCGGTTGACTGAAGGAAAAGTTACTCTGTGCAACTATACTATCAACGAGCATGAGTACAACATGGGCTACTATCTTCTTAACGACAATTATCCTCCGTGAACGACCTTCGTAAAGACCATCTCCGAGCCATTAGGTCAGAAAAATCTCACTTTGTTCAAAGATAAGAATGGGCTAGAAAGGATGTGGAGAGAGCATTTGAAGTGCTCCAAGCTCATTTTGGGAGCCCAAGAAAATATGGGATCCGAAGACCTTGTGGGAGGTGATGACATATTGTGTGATCATGCACAACATGATCGTGGAGGATGAAGGTGAAGATGTTGTCGAAGGTCTGGAATTTGAGAGCATGAGTGATCATATTCAATTTTCATATCAAAATCCGCCCACATTTGAGGAGTTTGTTCAAATGCACCAATAAATTCGGCATGTGCAATTCATGGGCAGCCCAAGAAAAACCTGATTGAGCATTTATGGGATGTTAAAGGAATTAAATTTTAAAATATTCTATTAGGATAGATTGTTGAATTGTAATATTTAAATTTGAATTTTAAGTGTTGTGAACTTAGAAAAACAAAACAAAGACACACGTTCAAAATATAAGGTTACATGACCGACTGTATTAGTGTCCGTGAACTGGTCTGGACCAATACTGTGTTCATTTTGAGAGTCGACGTCGGAGATGCCCTTAATAAGCATTGCAACTTTCATGACCAGTGAGAAGTAGCATGCAGTGGTTGGAGCATGGTGTGTGTGATCTCGAACTCTTTTTTTTCTTCGAAAAGGGGGATAAATGCCCCGGCCTCTGCATCAACCGATGCACACAACCTTTTATTAATACAGTATCATTCAAAGTTATTACAAACTCAAGGATCGCTTAAAGTTGATACATGAATCTACCATCGAAAGAAAAAAAAAACGCATGCATAAGACCACTACGCATCTTGTAGACCAATAGCCATAATATCCCGCTGATCTGGCGGTAGTAGGAACGTCCATAGTTGTACCCAATGCACCACCATATGAATAACCTGCAAGAAGTTAAATTTTGTTTTTTTTGTTAAACACAATGTCATTCCTGCATCTCCATATTGACCAGCATAAGGCCGAAACATTAATGCGAATTCTAGCCTTAGATATTTTGTCTACTCCATTCAACCAATTTTCAAACGTAGTTGTAATATAAGTTGGGGGAGGAAGGTCATATGTGAAGTTTACTATGCGCCATAGTAACCTAGCAAAAGGACATGAAATAAACAAATGTTCTACGGTCTCTTGTGCCCCACAAAAGCAACATTTAGTACATCCATTCCAAATTTTTTTTGCTAAATTATCTTTGGTAAGTAGAACTTTGTTGTTAAGGAACCACATATTTTTTTTGATTTTGAGAGGGATTTTTAGTTTCCATAAATACTTGCAAGGAAAAGGCGTATGATCACTCCTAAGATCTTCATACATAGATTTTACCGAGAATATTCCTAAGGTTGCTGGTTTCCACACAAATCTATCTGGTTCATCGTTTAGCTGCACCATCATTAGTCGTTGGCACAAGTGTAGCCATGATGTTCACTTATTACCCGTTAGTACTGTTCTGAATCCAATACGCAAAGGTACATGAGCTAACACGTTTGCAATAGTTTTATTTTTCTGTTGTACAATGTTATATAATGTGATCTCGAACTCTTGTGCTTTCTAACGAACAGTAAATTTGGACAAAAAAATTATGATAAAATTTAACAAATGTTTTGAGTGCTTGCAAAATTCCGTCGTAAGATGACATTCATAGAAGCCACAAAAAAAAAGCACATGGGCTCGTGTTCACAACAACGCTTTCAGTATTGGTTGGTCCTTCTCATAGTCTCTAGCTTTGCTCTGTAAGAAAGATAATGATAAAACTTTGTTCTGTAAGAAAAGAAATAGTGTAGTATTTTCTTCGTCTCATATATCAACCCATCTAGATATATCTATTTTATTGATAGACGATAGTTATTATAGAACGGAAAAAATAGTAGATTAATCCTAGTAGTACTAATATCATGACTGTGCAAACCATTTGTCCAGGAGACGGAGACGGTGCCATGCCATGCCATGCCATGGATGACCCCACGACCGTGCATCCGTGGTCCATCCCATGAGCTCACCCCGCTGAGTCACGGCGATGACGCCCCACTGAGTCGCCTTGCGAGCGCGTAGGGACACACACATCTACTCCTACCTAGCTAGCCGGGAGGGGCCCGCGCTTGCCTCCTTGTTCCGCGCCACTTCCTCTTACTTTTCCCCCCAACTTCCCACCGCGCGCGCACCAATAAAAACTGCGGAAGCGGAACGCATACCGACTCTACTCCGCACGCCGCAGCACCAGCACCAGCAGCAGCAGCAGCTTCGCTTGCTCTCTCTGGCTGGCATGGAGTCTCCGGGCGGCGGGCGCTCACCGTCGGCGGTGGTCTACGACGACCTGGTCGGCGTGCGCGACCGTGTGGCGATGCTGCAGATCGTGCTGCAGGGGTCCTCGCCCGGCGCGGCCGGGGAGCTGGTGGAGGGGATGATGGCCAAGCTATCCAGCGCCATGTCGGTTCTCGGCACCGGTGATGGTGGCGTGCCATCGCCGTCGGGAGCAGGCCAGTTACCAGGTGGGAGGAGGAAGCTGAGACCCGGGGCGTCGTCGTCGTCGTCGTCCGGGCCGCACCGCCGGAGCTGCTCGAGGAGAAGGTGAAGAAACTCTAAAACCCTTTAACAACCATGCCACTAGCAGCTAGTAGCTCTCTTGGATGCGCTTCTGTATGCATGCGAGTTAACAAGTTATTACGGGCTTCAAATTTCCCTTTTGCAAATTGGGCTATTATTAGTGGGGAACTTTAAGCGCCAATGATCAGGGGATGACTTCTGAGGACCAATTTCTGTGTTATCGTATTGAAAAGATCAGAAGTAGACATGCCACTAAGATTAATTACTTTTGGCATGTATGCATGGGTATATCAAATCATATGTAGTTGCTAATTAATTATGTCTGTTATTCGTGGCAGGATGAAGAGCCCTCTAATCAAAACGGTCACCGCCACGACGTTAATCGACGGCATGTCATGGAGAAAGTACGGACAGAAACAGATAAATGACTCTACTAACCCGAGGTACATATATATGAGAGTACATGATAAACAAGTGCATATCTCAATATGTTTGTGCCTGCTCTGTTGTGCTCCCACTTGGTGAATATATGTTCTGTTGTGTGGTAAATAACTGAGATAGGAAATGGCTTACTTTTTATTTTGGAAAAAAAGATGACCCCTGGCCTGCATCAGGATGATGCATGCAGCCAAGGAAACGGTCTACCAAAATCAATAACACCATTTCATTATGTCAAGTTGTTCAAGTATAAGTAAAAAGTGATTACTGAATCATTTTTTGAAACTAGCTAGCTAGCAAAGGATACTTGCCAACTGGTCAATTTACTAGCTGCAAACTAGCTAGTTGAACTTTTTAATTTTGTACTTTGAGGGCCCAAAGTCGAGCTTTTTAAGTGATCAAATGCATATGGTGCTTCTCTATTCTAACTAGCAGCTAGTAGATTCGTAGATCGCTAGCTAGCTCGATTACTAATTTGGATATGGGCATATATATGTATCCAGGAGCTACTATAGGTGCACACATTTGCCAGATCAAGGCTGCAAGGCCAAGAGGCACGTCCAGGAATCCGAGTCCAACCCGTTGGAGTACACCATGGACTACTACGGCCAGCATACCTGCAGGGACCCCTCCACTTTCCCATCACTCATCGTCCAAGGCGCCGCCGACGCTGCGCCGCCGTCGGACAGTGCAAACCTCATCAGCTTCGCGCCCATCAATGGTACCGCGGCAAGCACGAGCATGAGCGCTTTTCCACATCGTCTCGTCAAACAGACGGTGGATCATCCGACGCCCTTCTCCAGCTTCGTCAGCCACAGCTCCTCACCGGCGCAGGAGGAGGACAGATTAGGCTCGACGTCGCCGGCTTGCTACGAGAAGTTCATGCGGTACGGCGGAGGCGGGCAGCTCGTCGACGTTCCTGGCCGTCGGGCGTCGCCATTGACCGTGGGATCAGCACCGTCGGAGTACTGGCCAGTCGTGGGGGTCACCGGCGTCGACATGGATGCCGGCGCCGGCATGGACAGCTTCCCTTCCTCGCCAAGTAGCCTCGGGTTCTTGTCGGGTTCGTTGGGGGGATCATTTGGCAACAACGTTTGCGACGACGACCTGTTTAGCTTCGATTCCTGACCAAGGCCGATCGATTACCCATGCATGCATGTACAATAGTAATTCGTAGTTGCTTATGTAAGCTGGTAAACACGGCAAGCTAGCGAGATAATCTGTAGCATTGTATTGGCACATCATGTGTCAGCATATTTACAAGTTTGTACGTACGACCACCCTAAATTGTGGTTTTGTAAATGTTGATCTATCTTTCCATTATTTTTGTTAGAAAAACAAAGCTTTTATTATTTCTGGCATCTGGGTCAAAGATGTATATATATTGACCAAAATCGTTACATTGTTTATTACAAACAGAGAAACAAGTAGCCAAGTTTAAAAAAATGTGTGATAAGCCACACCAAACATAAACCTAAAGTGCTAAAAAGCCCGCTAAAAATGTGCTAAGAAGTAAGGGCATGTCCAACGTTGATCCCAAAAACAGATATTGTATCGGTTCATAGATAGGTTCGGATCAGTTCATGAACACTAATACGGGAACCGGTCATCCAACTCTATCTCCTAAAGTTCGATCTTAGTTTTTTCTCTCTAAAGTCCACAAAACTTTAAATTTATATCAAAAAAATACAGTTCAACAAATATAACAGTTTAAACATGATTTCAACTTCAATTGATTTTTTTGTCTCCCTTAACATCTGCAAAGGCTCAACCAAAATTTCGTTGAGCTTCTCATGGGTTGCACGATATCGAATTTATTGATGCAATCGGACAAACTCCTCAAATGTAGCCAGAAATTGAGGTGGAAGTTTAATAGGATCACCTATGTTCTTAAACTAAAGATTTCCAGCAGCACCTTCACCCTCATCCTGCATGATCATGTTGTGCATGATAACACAACATGTCATCACCTCCCATAAGGTCTTCGGATCCCAATTTTTTCCAGACCCTCGAACAACTAGCTTGGAGCACTCCAAATGCCCTCTCCATATTTTTTTAGCTCCTTCGTTTCTTTGGGTAAAGTGAGATTTTTTTTGACCTACTGATTCAGAGATGGTCTTGATGAAGATCGCCCACGGAGGATAAATGTTGTCAAGCAAATAGTAGTCTATATTATACTCATACTTGTTGATAGTATAGTTGCATAAAGGAGCTTGTCCTTCAGTCAATCGAGCAAACAATGAAGAAAGTTACAACACATTGATATCATTGTGTGACTCGGGCATGCAAAGAAAACATACCAAATCCAAAAGGTAAGATGTTTCAAGAATGATGATGGGTTTCTTGATATGGTTTTGATATTTTCCTTGTAGAATATATGGGCAGTTCTTCCTCCTTCAAGCATGAAATCAAGAGATCTGAGCATACCTAACCATCCTCTTGCTTCTGGCATTGCCACAAGCATTTCGGTGTCCGCAATAGTTGGTTATCCCAAGTATTAAGGTCAAAACACCTTCACCACCGCTGTAGCAAATCTCACCATGGCGTCCCCGCATGTGAACTTGGACATCCGGATGTACCCGTCCCACGACTCCGCAGTCGTGCCATATGTAAGAATCCGCAATGCAACCATGCACTTCTGATAGATGGAGAATACAATTGTACCCATGGCATCCTTATTCAAGATCAAGTATTCATCATAGGACCGGGCGCCATGGCAGAGACGATCGAATATATATATTCTTCCGCATCCGAAAGCGACGGCAAAAACTGTTCGCGAACAGGGATCAAGATCAAAGTAATCGTTCATCAGGATCAAGCGCCCTCATGTCCTATTCTGATTCAGCACTCTGTGGTCTTTGATCGATCCCTTGAAATTGAGAACATGATTTTCCGCTTGCTCTGCGTCTGCAAGGGTTTCCTGGATCGTCACCGTTTCAACCATATATTCATCCTCGTCGGATGAATCGTTGGACGACTCGATGATGTTCTTGTATATGTACTCCATGTCTGAATCCATTTTTTGAAAGATGAGAGAAGTTGGTGATTAAAATTCACATGGGCATTTTGACAAACACTAGCCGGGCGAGTTCACCACCACGAATGACATCTGTAAGGAAGGATGGTACCAACACGGCGAACGAACGAGAGGATATGGGCATGGATCCGACAAAGCCTTGGCTAGCACTGGAGTGATGCAGCGATGGCATCCGTCAAGGAGCAAGCGGGTACAGAGGAAGAAGGGAGTGGCGGAATTGCGGCTTGTGAAGGGTTTTGGAGTGGATTGGGGGTGTCGGGGTCCTACATGTCAGCGATTCGCACTCCCCCAAAGCCCCAACAAGTTTAGTTTAGGTTTGCAGGAAAATGAACTATCGAACCGATCCAGAACGACGCAACCACTCACTCGAGCCATAGCTCCGGTGTCTGTGCTTGTTCAATACCTGAGACACGCGCTGGTCGAAAGCTTCAGTCTCTGTGCCTGTTCAATGTTGAAGACATGCGATGGGATGGGTATCCCCGAATTGAAACCAACTAGCTCTTCACCCGTTTACATGCATGAGCAGGCGTGACGACCGAGAAACCCACTCCGGCGTCTCGCATTCAAGCGAACATTCAACCGATGCCCTCACTGTCCCACTATTTAAACGCGATTGCACACTACACTATCCGCACTCCTCCCATTCTTCCTTTGTTCTACACTTTCGCCATGATGGTGAGCTCTATATCCCTATGGAAGAGCATGTCGACGGAGTAGAAGCATGAGTTGGCTTGTTTGGCTGGCAACTGGCAGGCCTGGTGTGCACGATGCATAGAGTCCAGCTTGCCGGCGAGCTCATCAGACTTGAGCAAGGACGAGATGCCAATGATGGAGGAGATGTCGGATGCCGAGACCGATCCCTTGCCAACGCCGGTCCATGTCGAGATCACCATGGAGGAGCAGCTGAATTTGCCTCCGCTTTCGCCTTTAAGACATGTGGTGAAGGACCAGAGGTACAACATGGACCTTCTCGAGCAGCACCGGCAGGCGGAGATCCAAATCTATGGCGACATGGCGAGATCGTTGACCTTGGAGACCATGATGGTGGAGGCTTTGAACGTCATTGAGTAACAACAAGCTCTCTACAGGTCCTCTTACTGCGATCGTGCAAGCTACAACGTGGCCTTTGTGGAGGTAGAGGCAGAGACATCACTTGATATGGCATACGACAACGTAGGCATCTCATTCTCGTGGACGCCGCCCGCGCCGGGGATCTCCAATGCTGATATGTCCATATCGACCATGGACCTCACTTCAACCAGCAACGTGCAGACGATCGACGACGGCTCGGAGGAAGAGTAGAATATGGGAGATTTGGGCCTGTTCTCCTCCCACTCCATGTTTCACAAAATTCTGGAGCGAAGCCGAGCCGAACGATTTTTCCCGAAGAAGCTTTGGTCGATTTAAGTGCAGAAAACTGAAGCGAGGTCAACCCAGCTACACCAAAATGAAAAGATGAAGTTTGATGATATTATGGACGAACTACCACCAAAAGAAAACGATTCACTCTTTCCCTCGTAAATAAAACGGTCCGCTCTTCCCTCGTACGTAGCCTCTCCTCTCTCCCCCAAAATGGGTTGGTTTCAGCCGACCCAAATGCCACCGAACAAGCTAGATCTTGGTCTAGCTGGGCTGCCAGCCAATAAAGCGCTCAAAGAACCGTCAATTGAGGGGTATCCCTCGCGGAGGTCACTCGGACGCGCTTCGAACGCATCAAGTGTCACGTTCTGGTGTGTTTCAGGGTTTCCTCTTAGCCCTTTCGCATTCGACACGTGGCACATTCCAGACGCACATCCACATGTCCAACCACAGTCACGAACGCAACCACAGTCTCAGCCACAATCCCTGCCACAGCCACATCATGAGCCACAGCCTGAGCCACAGTCCGAGCAACATCCACAGCCACAGCCACAGGTACAACCAAAGGTCCCGCGCAACCACAGTTACAGCCACAAGTACATCCATAGTCTGTGCACAACCACAGTTGTTGCTTCGCGTGGGACGCAGTCAAAGCGCAACACATGGCGCCTCCGGAGCGCGCCAAAGTGACCTTCGCAGGGACGCGCGAGAAGGTGCCCGCTAAATAGTGATTCCCCAAAAGAAGCTATCGATCGAGCAGAACGGAAGCTAGTGTGGGAAGTTGGATATGTGAAGTTGAAGGAGATCAGAACATGCCCTTTTTGTGTACCATGTGGGCCTGCTCCATGCCGGCCGCCGTGTTCCAATGTCAGTTTCGGGAACAACACTGAATCAACTTTAATTCATGGATCTCGCGGCCGGTGTGCACATCACTGATGTAGTTTTAGACTAAGTTAAAATTCATTTTTCATGAAAACCATCCGGTTTGCATCAAATGCATTCGATTTATGTAAATTATATTCAAATTCAAATGAATTTCCTTTAAGTTTGTGTGATTTTACTGAAATCGGACGGATGCATCATCCGTTTACACTACGGGACGGCAGACGTACGCCGACGGCCGGCCACCGTCGGCGTAGGCCAGAAAGCCACCGGCTTAGGCCTACGCCGACGGCCGCCGTCGGCGTATAGCCGTCGGGCATGGGTTTTCTCGGGCTTGCCCTAAAAGCCGTCGGCGTAGGGGCGGCCGTCGGCGTACGATCTGGCCCGACGGTTTTTGTGCGGCCGTCGGCGTAGAGGCCCTCGGCGTAGCACCAGTGGGCCCCACCCTGGGCTTAACGGCCGTTAGGCCTGGTTGCCCTCTACGCCGACGGCCTGGCCGTCGGCCTAGGGTGCCACGCGGCAGGCAGTGGGGTGGCTGGGCTTCGTCCCTACGCCGATGGCCTGGCCGTCGGCTTAGGTTCCCTCCCATTCAGGCCACGCGTCACCTCCTCCTCGCGCCTGGGCAGCAGGTCTACGCCGACGGCCAGGCCGTCGGCGTAGGCTCTGCCATTTGGCACAAAACAAGGCCTACGCCGACGGCCAGGCCGTCGGTGTAGGTCGTGTCATGTTTTCCCTTTTTTTCATTTCTGGTTCATTTCCTGCATATTTAAAATTCTCATAAGCATATATCCATTATATTATTCATACCCAGATTAGAGCCAGGCATTATAGGCATTTATATTACAAATGCACATTGTCAAAGACCAAACAATGCAAAATAAAAGACATAGTATAACAACATCTTATACATATATAGCATAACAAGTTCCAAACATGCAAAATAAGAGACATAGTATGGATACAAAGTATAACAACATCCCAAACATCGTTTCGGTACAAATGAGACTTCTACACGTCAGCTCATCGCGTCCGGAGAGGGAGTCGAGCCGGAGAAGCCGAGGTCTCCGCGCGTGAAGATAGGCGACTGACGGTGCGGAGGCGCCATCGAACCAGCACCGGAAGCAGGTGATCCCGCGCCACCATGAACCGGTGTGCTCTCGTGCGAGGCACCACTACCACCGGGGCCAGGGTGCACCGGTGTGACCGCACGGGACGCCGACGGCGAGGCAGCAGCACGACCAAAGGGTCCAGTCCCGGAGGCTCCCGTTCCCTACACGTTTGAGCAATAGTTAGCAACCGCCAAGGCACATGAAAGTTGTAGCAACTGATTGGGCAAGTAAATTACCGGGGTTAAGCCGGTGTAGTAGTAGTTCTGGGTGAACTCTTCCTTCGATACAAACTCCGGCTTAAGCCCGGCTCGAGGAGGTCGTGGCGGTATATCGACGAGCACTCCCGTAAGCCGAGAACTCTCTAGAGCCTGCAAGATAGTTAACATGTCAGGCATTGCACAAAAGTATGAAAATTGAGACTTGTCATCTTTTGAAAAAAAGAAAGGTTGGAACTTACAACTTCTTTTGCCTCTTTCCACTCCTCGTGTATTTGTGCTCTCTGTCTCCACTGCGCAAGGTCCACCAAATAGGCGTCGTTGTGGGCCTTGTAGGCCGCCTCGAAAGCAGCCTACAATTACAAAAATTGAACCATCTCATCAACTAAGCCACTGAGGAAGTAGTATTGTCACAGAAAGGATGGAAATGAGAGAAACTTACATCGTAGCCAGTCTGGGAAGGCCGTCGTCGAGGAGGCGGTGCGGGGTCGTCGGGACCGAGGGTAGCCTTGATCCGCGTGAGGCTCAAATTGGGACTGCGCGGGGTCATCTTATCCATGACCTTTAGACGACCGTGCTGAAAGCCTCCCCCAGACACGACCAACGCTCTGGGGTCGGGTTCCGCACTTCTAGGGTCATCCAACTCCGGATTAAAAGCGATCATCGCCTCGAGGTAGTTAGCACCGTCCTCCTGGGCAGTGCCGAAGTACTCGGGAAGCTGAGGCTGAGGCTGGGAGAGATCGGGCGCCATCATCCTCATCGAGTCCCATGACTCATATGAGCTGACAGGCCTCCCTAGTTTATCCTCCTGCATCGCCAAAGAGATTTTATGAGTACCAAGTAGGAACATGCATGAGGGGAAATAAAAGAAGGTTGTTCCATGTATGTGTATACCAGCTTGGCCTTGTAGCGCTCACTGCCTAGGTTTCCATCCCGATGTGTCCCCCCGCTGCCGCGGTTCGCCTTGTTCCGCTCGCTCAAGGCGTTCCACTCCTCGTCTTCCCCGCGCCACCTCGCAGTCAACGCCCTCCATGCCTCCTCCTTTCCATAGGCCCAATCGGGCCTAACCTGAAAAATCAATACGCATGTGAAGAACAGATGATGCAATTGCAACTTAGCATTAACATATAATCTCATCGACAATTTACTTACCTCGTCGTACTGTTCCGCGCTCATCGTCGAGCGTGAATTGACATTCTCGTGCTTCGGCAACGGCTTGCCCGATTTCTCCATGTTGTATTGACTCCTGGCGGTATGACCCTGGTTATAGAATTGCTGATTAGTCAACCTCTTACAATGAGCCTGCAGTGTCTTGTTCGCCGTCGCCTGGTGCTCCGGAGCCACCCTATAGAATCTCTGAAATCATGCATCAAAAAAGTGTGGGATTCATGAGTTAGCATGGCGGGGTCATCAACTATGAACAAAAAAAGTGTGAAGAGTCATGATTTTGCCTTACCCAAAACTTATTGATCACGGCGTCAGAAGCTTTCCCGTAGGGGGGACAATCTGCGAGCTCGTAGTGTCTCCAAGTCGTGGCTAGCTTCCTCTCGCCTTTGTCTGTGGTGTAGAAGCCCGGCCAAAACTTCCTAATGATAGCTCCAAGCATGCAGCCAGGGACTCGGGTCCCCGCAGGATGAAGCCAATTGCTGCACAAGAATCAAACATTAGTACATGCCAAGTTGGTATCAACGAAATGAAACTATAGCCACTTACTCAGTTCTAGTAGGTTCAATGAGGGTCCGAGCCTCCGGGGCAGGCTCCTCCTTAGGGGCTTCTGTTTCCCCACGAACCTTTGCCTTCTTCGTCGACGCACTCGATGGCCCCGACGCAGTCACCATCTCCTCATCTCGAGACTCCGCTTCCAAGTCTCGAGAGTCAATCTCCTCGTCTGGAGACTCCGAGAATGCGGTCTGTGAAGCCACGTCGCCGGAAGCGGAGGGTATGTCACTTAGAAGGACGGTACCTCGCCCTCGTCCTCGACCTCGTCCTCGGCCTCCTGCAATCGGAAAAGATAAACAATTAAGAAGCATGTTGAAAAATAAATACCAAGCATAATGAAGATGCAATGTACCTCCTCGGTCTGACCTCGGGGGACGTCCCCCTCTTCCTCCTCCTCGTCCTGCATCCCCTCCTCCTCCTACCTCCTCGGCGCCGTACCTTGAGGTGGTTGCTCTTCCACTCTTCGTCTTCTTTATCCCCTGAAGCAAGGACTGCGGTGATGCCTTGCCACTCATATTGGCCAATCACCTGCATTGAGAGAAATAAAACAATTAAGCATAAAGACGCAATGCAATTAAGAAGCATAAAGACGCAATGCAATTAAGATGAAAATAAATACTAATACTCGTCATCACTCTTAGGCTCGGGATCCTCGCACGATGGAGACTCATCATTGTCATGGAACATAGAGTATTTTAAATAGCACGTGCATATCGACAAGATACAAAATAACATCATCATCAATTCATCGTAGCACATCCGCACACAATCATCATCATCATCCAAAATAACATACATATAGTATCGAGATACATAAATACTAATAATAATCATCATCACTCTGAGGCTCATTCTCATCTCCATCATCACTATCACTATCATGTGCGTATAAAGCGTCGGGATCCTCGGACGGTGGAGGCTCATCATCATCATCACTCTGAGGATCATCATTGG
This sequence comes from Bromus sterilis, assembly GCA_950022295.1. NCBI lineage: Eukaryota > Viridiplantae > Streptophyta > Magnoliopsida > Poales > Poaceae > Bromus > Bromus sterilis. Next base: position 38,565,895 of record OX465600.1, read on the forward strand.
CATGTGCCTTGTTGAGCATCTCTATGTCACTTATATCCATGACTATCTCACCACAGGTGTGTGCATCGTTCTCGAGGTCCTCAAGACCTTCTAAGCCAAAGTCCCCAAAGTTCTCTTGCTCTTGATAGAAAATTCCCTCGTATGTTTGTGGGTTAATGTTGTTGTAATCGTCCTCGGAGGGCATGGGTAGTTTACCATGTGGCGATACCTGGTACACGACTTCCCAGCCCTGGAGGTATTCTTTCTGGCATGGGTAGGGCAAGTAATAAACTTGCTTCGCTTGGTGAGCCACAACAAAGACATCGGATCCGCTATAGGTGGTTGAAGGCCTAACTTCAACTAACCCAATGGAAGGGGTATTTTTGTGTCCATGGTGTGGATCGAACCAGTGGCATCTGAACACAACGAGATTGAGTTCTACGGGCCCATTGTTGAACGTCAGCTCGTATACGTTCTGCAACCTTCCGTAGTAATCAAAGTCATCTTGTCCCTTGGTGAAGACCCCGGTATTTATAGTTTTTGCACCCGGGCGACTATTTTGGTGGCCCTCTGTATGAAAGCGATACCCATTCACATCATACTTCTCATACATGTTGACTTTACTGTTAAAACCCTGAGAGACACATCTCAACTCATCCGACATCATCACTGTGGGATTAGCTCCCTACAAGTTTAGTACGAATCGTGCATTAGTTACGTGTAATAAGAGGGCCAAGTTGTCAGGTAATTAAGAGGGATAGGTTACGGATTACCTTTTCCCTGAACCATGACGTGAAACTTCTTCCCGGGGCACCCCCTTTCAGAAGAGCATCCAACTGCGCAGCATCGGGATCTGTTGGTCCCGGCCACACCTCATCCACGAATTGGCTAGAAGGAGAAAATACGTATTAGAACGAAACCGAGTTACCAGTTGCAAAGTGATTAAGTCGCCATTTTACCTAAGGAAACTGGGCACCTCCTCCTCCTCCTCCCCGCTCTCTTTCTTCTGGTCCTCCATCACTTCCCCCATGTTCATAAGCACATAGAGCATTATGCACTCCTTATCTTGGTTGGACAAGGTATGAGGTTTTGCGCCACCGGCCTTGCCACCGGGAAACTTGAAGAGGAGGAGCTTGGGGTCACGCTTGGGCTCGTCGACATTGTACCGAGGTACCTGGTTATGCATAGTGGGAACTTCATCCGCATAGTACGCTGTCGTGGCGTTTGCTATCTCCTGGAGGATAGTTGCCTCAGCTATGCATGCTTCAATCTTATTTTTGTTTCCACATTTGAGCCGAATATACTTGAACTCTCTCTCAATACAAAACTGCCAACGAAACTGCACCGGTCCACCCAAGAGTGCCTCGTTCGCGAGATGCACAATGAGATGTAGCATTGGAGTAAAGAAGCCTGGCGGAAATATCTTCTCTAACTTGCATAGCAACTCCGGCACTAGATCATGCAGCTTCTCAATCATCACGGGACATATCTGCTTAGCACAGACCGTGCGGAAGAAATGGCTCAACTCCGCTAGCACTCGCCAGATACGCTCAGGGAGATAACCTCGAAGCATCACCGGCATCAATCGCTCAATCCATATATGATAGTCGTGACTCTTCATCCCAGTGACTTTTCCCTTCTCAATATTGACTCCCTTACTTATATTCGAACAATAACCGGAAACATCACGACGTATTTCAGCCACGTGAATGACTCCTTCTTTTGGTCCTTATCAAGCACAAACTGTGAATGCGGCTTCAACCACCCTTTTCGTTTGCCTTCAGGAGGCTGCATGTGTTGTCTCGGCCTATCACACAGCTCCTTAAAATCGACTCTAGCCTTGACATTATCCTTTGTCTTCTCAGAAATGTTCAGGATTGTGTTAAAAAGGGACTCTGCGACATTCTTTTCGGTGTGCATCACATCGATGTTATGGGGAAGTGCTAATTCGTGATAATAGTCGAGCTTCGTTATGCCTGCCTCGTGAGTCCAGTTGTGCTCCTTACCATATCCGACAAATACTGGGACACCGGATTCAGTACGCACGAGAGCGGCTAGCTCGGCCTTAACAGCTGCACCATTGAACGTTGGTATATGTCTTTCTTCAAGCACAACTTTGCCCTTCTTGAAGTTCCTTCTGTCCTGTCTGAACGGATGATCTCCTTTGAGAAACGCCCGATGCGTGTCAAAGGCGGAATATTTTTTACCCGCTTTTAGCCAAAGGAACTCAAGTAGTTGCCTGCACACTGGGCATGGCCACTTACCAGCTGTACAGTGGCCGCAGAATAGGGCATACGCAGGCATGTCGTGCATGGAATATTGGTACCAAACTTTCATGAAGAAGTTTGACTTCGAGGCACGGTCGTATGTCAACGTTGGGTGGTGCCAAGAGTGGTTCAGATCATCCACAAGCGGCTGCATGTAGACACTCAAATTCTTCCCCGGGTAGTCAGGCCCTGGAATGATCAGCGTCAAGAATATGGTATTCCTTTGCCTTAGGGCTGGGGGAGGGAGATTGAGCGGAATAACAAACACCGGCCAACAGCTGTACGAGGAACTCGACATGCCATATGGATTGAATCCATCCATAGATATGGCAATTCTGCAGTGTCGGGCCTCTGCCGCCAGATCGGGGTGGTCTTCATCGAACTTCTTCCATGCCCTGCCATCAGATGGATGTCCCATTGTTTCCCGTCCGTGCTCGTCAGGGTATCTCTTCCCGTCCTTGTGCCACGTCATCTGTTTGGCAGACTCCAAGGTCATGTAAAGCCGCTGGATTCTTTTTATGAATGGGAGATAACGAAGAATCGAAGCGGGGACCTTTGTCTGCACCTTGGGCTCACCATCGGCTCCCTTGGACTCAAGATACCTAGAGGCCCCACACAAGCTACAGTACTTGTCATCCGCAAACTGTTTCCAAAACAGAAGGCAACCTTTTGGACAACAATCTATCTTTATGTAGTCCATGCTGAGCGCTCTCGTGATTTTCTTGCATTCGTACAAGGTTTTAGGCAGACAATGACCATCGGGCAACGTGTTAGCATGTCTTACCAGAGTGGCTTCAAAGCATGAACGGGTCATGTTGAACTGGAGCTTTGAGGCTAGTGCTTGTGAGATGGTATCGAGCTGAGAAACATTTGCACCCGGGTACAGAGGCCTCTTAGCCGATTCCATCATATCATAGAACGCCTTAGCGGATGGCTCGGGATCCTGTGGTTCAGGCGGTTGCTCCGGTTCCGGCGGTCCCTCTAGTTCAGCACAAGGTGGAGACTCCGGCATGGCATCACGGAAATCCTCCAGCAACTTTCGCATGCCATCGTACTCTATGCCATCGATCCGCTGCCGCATCACGTCAACTCTATCACGTTCATTCTGACTAAAGTCAACCGTCGTGACGAAGCCCGGCATATACCCATAAGCCCAAAGGTGTTGTTTCATAACCTCCTTTCTAGCGCGATGACGGTTTCTGCAACGGACGCAAGGGCAACGGGGTTCAAGTGTCTTTGGACCACGGGCTATATCCTGCACTACCATAGCGGTCTTCCATGTCCACTCATCTGTTCTGTCAACAACACTAGTACGACCACTATACATCCACCCATTATCAGCCATCCTCTTCTGCTTTATTGAGAGCCAAACGACAAACATAGCATTTAATATCAAACGGGAGATTAAAATGCTTCATTTTTTACGCATGCATCAACCTACATGTCTAATAGGAAAGTGGGTCCTAACCAGCCGCCGGATCCGTAGATTGGGTAAGTTCTCCCTGGCTCTACCCCGATCCGAGCAGAATTTCGGCAGCACCTCCCCGCTGCTCTCCCGATACACGTCTCGACTAAAAGCCGAGAGAATGTGCATCCGGAGAACAACGAGGAGGCGCCGCCGAAACCCTGTCTCGGATCGAGGAAGAGCCAGCGAAAACCATACCCAACTACGAATCCGCCGACTGCCCGACAAAAGCCGTAAGCGCTACGGTTCAAAATATGCGAGACCACTAATGCATATTTATCCGCGTAACGCTTACAGTCGGGATGACGCCTAGGTGACGCGACTGACTTGGTGATCTAGACATGAAAATAAACCTAGTTACACGAGAGGGGTGAAAGAATTCTCACCCTTGAAGCGTGATCGACGACATGGGGGTGCGAGGCGACGGAGGGGGATCCGAGACGACGACGGCTCCTAGAAATTCTGTAATTCCCATAAAAACAACAATTTAGCCTCTGATTCTCAACAATTTACAATTTGGTCCACAATATACGCAAGACTCTATATGACAACAATCGAACACAAATATCAACATAAGCTAGCAAGTTCAACCAATACATCCAAATTTTCTGTACTAGCATACATGTATATGCATTATGAGAAATGATACGCCAATATGTTAATGTTGACCTTCCACATTGTTTAGTGGCTAATGATATATAGCAATAAAAAATTGCAATAAACATGGAGTTTCAAATTTCGGTGTTAATCCATGTACAAAAATGCGCCAAAGTTCTTTTGTTTCTTGTCTAGTTGTTTTCCATTAACAAATTGTGTTACAAAAATGCGTCTAGTTGTTTTGCATATTAAGATCAACAAATATTGTGCAATGTTACAATATTGTGCATATCAGGCTCGGGGCGGCGGCGGTGGGAGGGAGCTCGGGCTTAGGCGGGGCAGCAGCTCGAGAAGCCCGACCTCGGGCCGGGGCGGCGGCAAGAGGGGACGACCGGCGAGAGAGATCTCGGCCTCGGGCCGGTGCTGCGGCGGTGGGAGCTCGGGCTCGGGGCGGGGCGGCCGGCGACGTGAGCTGTGAGTGGGCGGGAGGTGGCGGGGATGGTGAGGGAGCTCAGGGCGGGAGGGGGAGGGGCAAGCGGCAGCGGTGGGTGGGGCTCGGGGCTGGTGAGGGGACCGGCGGCGAGAGGGTGGGGCTCGGGGCGGGGGAGGCGGCGGCGCTGTCGCGTTGGAGAGGGAGGTGGGGGTCGGGGGAATGGTGGGTGAGAGGAGAGGATAAGGTGCGGTGGCAGTTGTTGTAATTAGATAGGTCGGGGATACGCCGACGGCCAGGCCGTCGGCCTATAGCTTTTTTAATTTCTGTATTTCTTGTGGGGTACAATTCTATCACTTTGACTTAATTGTGGCCATTTATGTATTATATATTGATTAATCAAAAAAAGAAGAAGAAATGTACAAATGTCCATGCTCTATTTTTTCACGGAATATGCTTTCGATCCATTTTATTGATAAAGCATAAATCAATGTACACGGTTGAACTATAGAGAGGATAATAGGAATACCCCTAAAATTCCGAAGCTATACCCCTATACCCCTCCAGTGATTCCGACGCTCCAGCGGTCTTCCTCCGGCGAAACCCTAGATCGAGGAGACCCGCAGATCTACCCCTATAGCTTTCTCCGTACGAGGGTCGATAATTGGATTTTTTTTTCTGTATCTATGTTTATTTAGCACATATGTAATGGAAAACCAAGGTTGGGCCACTTTCAGCGCTCTGGCGGTCATTCAGCTGCGACATCCTGCTCCGGAGGGGGGGCTGGCGGTCTACCCCTATAGCTTTCTCCGTACGAGGGTGGACCAATGGACTTTTTGTCTCTATCTGTGCTTGTTTAGCACATATGTAATGGAAAACAAAGGTTGGACACATCTCACCACATTATTCACACCGGTTGACCCGTACCGGGTGTTTCGACATACAGATCGAGGATTTAAATATATATATAGGAAACACCGCTAGCTTAATCAGGGCATCGGAATACCTCCAAACCTTGCATTTGACCCTAGAATATATATGAAAGTGTTGTGGAATGTTGAAAGATTCAGAAACACTGATAGCTTATGACCCTATGACCTAACCAAACACAACCCAAGACAAATTTCCACCGGGCTACCCCCATCCGTAGAATATATAGGGGGGTAGACGATCGGGGGGACCAATGAACTTTTTTATCTATCTATGTTTGGTTAGCACATATGTACATGGAAAACCAAGGTTGAACACATTTCACCACATTATTCACACCAGTAGACCCGTACCGGGAGTTTCTGTTGGGATACGGGGCAGAAAACACAAATTTTTCACACCTACGGTACCCGAACCCAAGATCTATGCTATGGCGATGTAAAGTAACGGAGGGAATCGGTGTTCATACCTTTGAAGACCGAAAGCGGGAAACGTTCTTACGAACGTGGTTGGCGTAGACTCAGAACTACGACCTCCCTGTCGTGTAGAAGACCACCACCGGCGAGGATGACTCCCGGTAAACCTCCAGCGATGAAGCAGCACCACAGGTGTAATGCCTCGAAGAGATTATACACGTACGGCACAATCGATGTTCCTCCCGGGCTTCGAACCAGGCGAGCAGCGGAAAGAAGACGGCTACGGATCCCGACTCCGGCAGAGCGACGGCCTGCCTTATGGTGGAGAACTCCAATCCTGGTGCAGACTCCAAACAAGGGGAGTCCACTTCCGGAAATGGAGAAGGAAGAAGAAGGAGATCAATTGTTGTATGGAAAAAGGGGGGTCTACCCCTCTATATAAAGGCCAAGGGGGGGTGTGATCCCTCTTCCCTCCCCCATGTGGGACTAAACCCCCAAGGGGGGAGGGGTGCGCCGGCCAAGGGGGGGTTGGGCCCCACCCCTTGGCGCCAAGCCCAAGGGGGGAACCCCCTCCTCCCCTAATGGGCCTCTAAGGCCCATATAGCCTTTTTTCCATTATTTTAATTATTTAATAAGTTTTAAATATTTAATTCAGATAATAAAATAAAAAAACATTATTAAAACAATTAAACTTTATTTTGAACTATTCAAAATGTCCGGAAACCATTCCGTCCTCCTTCGGAACTATTCCGGTGATTTCTCCTATTTCACCGATTGATCCCGTAACTGTCCTATGCATCGATTGCCCTTAAGTGTAACACCCTAACGGTCCGGGAAACAGCAGACATGGTCGAGACTCTTCTCATGGACCAATGACTAGTCAGTTGGACCTGGTTACAGTCCTTGACAGCCCCTGCGCTTCCATCGAATGAGCTTCGATCGCTTTTGGAAACCGTTAACGATACGACGTAATCCCTTTGTTCTGCGGTACTTTGTTTATCCGAGGTTTGATCGTCGGTATCCCACATACCGTGTTCACATCTCGTTCACGACAAACAACTTCTCTCGTCCATGATCATTGCATCTCTTGTGACCTAGTCACGTCCTTGCAAGGGGTTGATGCAATATCATCGAGTGGGCCCAGAGTACCTGTCCTGTCACAAGGACTGACAAATCCCGCTTTGATCTATTAACATACTCATCAACCATCTATTTCGGAATACCCAAAGTGCTCCGTTATAGCCAGCATATTTCAGTCAGGCGGTGGGATACAAATCAAAGTCTCCTCATAGATCGTGATTACGTATGATCATTACGGTCTAAGGACTAAGGCATACGTTACAAAGTCATAGCAATGATGAACTATGTGACTCGATCACATTGCATTACTTTAGGTGGGTGTCTGTCCATCACATCATTCCCCTAATGATATGACCTCATTGTCAATGGACTTAAGTGTCGCCATGATCAGGAAAGCTTGATCAATCAATTGCCCAATGAGATAGTTTACCCGAGTTAAACTACGGACCATGTTTTATACTACACCTGTATTAGTATTTCCAAGTAATACAGTTATAGCATAGTATAAAACGTATTATGAACAAAACGGATATGTGACAAATATCTTTATTAATTTGTCTCTAGGGCACATATCCAACAGTCTCCCACTTGCACTAGAGTACAAATTACACTAGTTTACATCAGGTATGTATCTAACACCAATGGTCTCTCGGTGTTCTTCAAACTTGCCCTGTGGAAGAGGTTTAGTCATCGGGTCTGCTGCGTTCAGATCCGTATGTATCTTGTGAATCCTAGTGTGTCCATCCCTGACGTAGTCTCGCGTCACATGGAACTTTCGGAGGATGTGCTTGGCTGTAGAGTGAGTTCTTGGCTCCTTCGCGTTAGCAATGGCACCCGTGTTGTCGCAGAAGATTCCCACGGGGTCAGTGCAACTGGGAAAGACGTCAAGCTCGATCACGAACTTCTTCAGCCATAGCGCCTCGTTTGACGCTTCGCAAGCGGCAATATACTCCGACTCCATTGAAGATTGAGCGACGACTGACTGTTTGCCGCTCCTCCAGCTAATCGCGCCTCCGTTCAACATGAAAACATATCCCGTCTGGGACTTCGAGTCATCTAGGTCTGATCCGAGGCTTGCGTCAACGTAACCCTTTACGGTGAGCTCCTCATCAACTCCTCCATAAACAAGAAAGAGATCCTTGGTTCTTCTCAAGTACTTAAGGATGTTCTTCACTGCTGTCCAATGGGCCATTCCCGGATTACTCTGGTAGCGATTAGTCATACTAATGGCCAGCGCTAAATCCGGTCTGGTACATAACATAGCATACATGAGAGAACCTATGGCTGAGGCATAGGGCTTTGAGGACATCTCCTCTTTCTCTTTAGCTGTGGTCGGGCATTGAGTCACGCTTAGTTTGACACCTTTTATGACTGGCAAGAGACCTCTCTTGGAGTCATCCATTTTGAACCTTTTCAAAATCTTGTCAATATAAGTATTCTGACTCAAGGCCAACCTCCGATTAGGTCTATCTCTATAGATCTTAATCCCCAGTATGTACGCAGCTTCACCTAGGTCCTTCATGAAAAATTGTCCATTCAAATATTCCTTCACTTCCTCTAAGAATTTCTTATCGTTCCCTATTAGTAATATGTCATCCACATATAACACAAGGAATGCTACAGAGCTCCCACTCAGTTTCTTATAGACGCAGAACTCTTCGACGTTTTGGACAAATCCAAAAGCTTTAATGACTTCATCAAATCGAAGATTCCAGCTCCGAGATGCTTGCTTCAACCCATATATGGACCGTTGAAGCTTGCAAACCATACCAGCATTCCTTGGATCGACAAACCCCTCTGGTTGCATCATATACAACTCTTCCTCAATGTTGCCATTTAGGAATGCAGTTTTCACATCCATCTGCCATATCTCGTAATCATGATATGCAGCTATTGCTAGTAGGATCCGAATAGACTTTATCATCGCTACAGGAGAGAACGTCTCCTCGTAGTCAACTCCTTGAATTTGTCGGAAACCCTTCGCGACAAGTCGAGCTTTGTAGACAGATACGTTTCCGTCTGCGTCAGTCTTTTTCTTGAAAATCCATTTATTCTCGACGGCCTTGCGGTCCTCGGGAATATCCACCAAAGTCCATACTTTGTTGGTGTACATGGAGTCTATTTCGGATTTCATGGCTTCAAACCATTTCTCGGACTCGGGTCCCTCCATTGCTTCTTTGTAACTCGTAGGTTCATCCGACTCAATAGCCGAGATTGCATTCACAAGCTGTCCGTAAAACTCAGTAGGTTGACGGACTCTTGATGACCTACGGGGCATAAAAGGTTCCTCTTCATTCTCATCATGATCATCATGAATGTCATGATCGTTATGAATGTCGTTCTGGCCATTCTCTTCAACTCCCACTGTGGAAGATGGTTCCAGAACAAATTCCGTAGCCATTTCATCCAATTGGAGTGATTGGTCAGTTACTTCATCGAGGTCTATTTTCCTCCCACTCAACTCTTTCGCGAGAAACTCCTTCTCAAGAAAGTGTCCCGTCTTGGCAACAAACGTTTTGCTGTCAGACTTGTTGTAGAAGGTGTACCCACAAGTTTCCTTGGGATAGCCCACAAAGATGCACTTATCCGCCTTGGATTCAAGTTTGTCAGGCTGTAGTTTCCTAACATAAGCCTCACAACCCCAAATCTTCAGGTGAGACAACTCAGGTTTAGTGCCATGCCATTCTTCAAATGGTGTTGTCTTTACGGATTTGGATGGTGCCCTATTAAGAATATGAATGGCGGTTTCTAATGCATACCCCCAGAATGACACAGGCAAATCAGTATGAGACATCATCGATCGCATGCTATCCAATAGGGTTCGATTACGTCGCTCAGCTACACCGTTTCTCTGAGGTGTGCCTGCCGGCGTAAGCTGTGGTACTATGCCACAAGACTTCAGATGATTGCCAAACTCGTGACTCAAATACTCGCCACCTCGATCCGATCGAAGGTGCTTGATTTTCCTTCCGAGTTGATTTTCGACCTCATTCTGAAATTCCTTGAACTTTTCAAAGGTTTCAGACTTGTGCTTCATCAAGTAAATATACCCATATCTACTCAAGTTATCAGTAAAGGTCATGAAGTAACGAAGATCATTGCGAGTGGGGACGTTCATGGGTCCACATACATCCGTATGTATGATCCCCAATAAGACATCTGCACGCTCCATCACACCATTGAATGGAGTCCTTGTCATTTTGCCCATGAGGCATTGTTCACATGTATCAAGGGATCCAAAATCCAATGACTTAAGAAGTCCATCCTTATGGAGCTTCTCCATGCGTTTTATACCAATATGACCAAGTCGGCAATGCCACATCATCATGTGATCTTCATTATTCTTCAATCTTTTGGCCTCAATATTGTTAACGTGACACACGTCACCATCGAGATTAAGTACGAATAAACCATGCGACTCCGGTGCGTGAACATAAAACATATTATCCTTATAAATCGAACAACCAATTGTATCGGACTTAAAAGAATAGTGGTCTCGCTTCAAGCAAGAACCACTCACGATGTTCACACTCAACGCGGGTACATAGTAACATTTATTCAGAACTAAAACCAATCCCGAAGGGAGACTAAGATGCTTCGTGCCGACCGCCAAGACTTCAATCTGGCAGCCATTCCCCACGCGCATCGTCACTTCATCTTTGACCAAGCGTCTCCTATTCCTTAGTCCCTGAATGGAATTAGAAATATGAGGACAGACCCTGTATCAAATATCCAGGATGTGTTCCCAGCGCTTGTCAAGAGAAGATCAACAATATGTATATCAAATATACCTTCGTCTCTCTTGGCGACCTTGCCAGCCTTCTTGTCCTTTAGGTACTTGGGACAGTTGCGCTTCCAGTGACCTTCACCCTTGCAGTAGAAGCACTCCACTCCGAGTTTAGGCTTGGGTGCCTTGGGAGGAGCGGCAACTGACTTGCCATCCCTCTTAGGGCCACCTCTTCTGGCCTTCTCCCGTCTGCTTGACTTCTTGAAGTCAGTGGTCTTGTTGACCATGAAGACGGCGTGCTCCTTCTTGATCTCAACCTCAGCGCTCTTTAGCATGGCGAACAACTCAGAAGGGGTTTTGGTCATCCCCTGCATGTTGTAGTTCAGCACAAAGCCTTTGTAGCTAGGGGGAAGCGACTGCAACACCCTATCAACCGCAAGTTCATCTGGAATCTGACATTCCAGAGCATTCAAGCGCTGAACGTAGCCAGACATTTTGACCACGTGCTCACTCACGCTGCCGTGCTCATCCATCTTTGCTGAGAAGAAGGCTTCAGAAGCCTCGTACCGTTCAGCCCTGGCTTGAGGTGCGAAGACCGCCTTGAGGTCGGTGATAATCTCATATGCACCCATCCTCTCAAAGCGTTTCTGCAGCTCAGCCTCCATGGAGTAGAGCATGCCACTCTGGACAAGGTTGTAATCATCAGTCTTGGAGAGATAGACATTCTTCTCGTCCTGACTGGCATCATCTGCTGGTGCGTCACCTAGTGCGTCCTCTAGTACGTATGCCATTTTGAGGGGAACGAGGAGAATCCTCAGGGTGCGGAACTAGTTGGTGAAGTTTGTCCCATCTGTTTTTAGCTTATCTTTCTCTAGGAATGATCCTAAGTTGAACGAGGGGCGAGGTGCTGCCATCTACAAGGTTGGATTCACAACGATACATATTTAGACTTTTGTTCATAATGTGGAGTTTCAATTTACTCTTAAAATTCTAGAAAGCTCCCACTTAGATAAACACCTCTCAATTTAACTAAGTGATTATACAATCCCAGTCCCCATACCTCCCCCGATATGTACGGCCCAGTATGCGAACCAGGTAGGCCTCTAAGCCAATCACATCAGGCATGTGACTCGTGCTCGACCTTTCGGTCTTCTGTGTTCCAGGCCCGCATCTACATACGTCAAGCCTGCCAATCGAACCTTGATGTTAGCTGTTCAGGCAAGGCCATATCTGCATATGCCAGGCTCGCCGAACCCAACCTCATGCGAGCTCCGTTGAATATGTAGGACAACTCCGGTATGTACGGAGCGTCAGGCCATATGGGAGAACCTTCCAGGTGGTGCCCATCAAAAGGGAGAACACAATGTTGGTATTGTGAGAGATGGTCCTGTTTCGTGCTACCGTCGATATATCTAGCATACTAGCATAAAACAGGAAGTAAAACTTTAAATCATACAACCTATGATCCCCCTTCATGCAAAGCAAAGTTAAAACGCCTTTCTACTTTAGCTTGTGCAAGTTTTACGTGGCTGCTAGGGGTTTCAAGAGAGAGAACCGATTTCTATCCTGCGAAAAACATGCCACAACACCGTCTCTTATCCGTCTCTATTACACCCCTGTCGGGGCCCTCCGTTGCAAACATCTTCGCATCGCTAATGCAGAGAGACAGACAGCCCCCCAGCCACTTTATATGGTACAAGCCATATGTCAAGCGTGGAACCAGTCTCGCGTAAACGCGTAATGTCGGTCGGGGGCCGCTTCATCAAACATTGCCGCAATGCTGAATGAGTACACGTGGGAGGGTAACGAATGAAGATTCGATGCCCACATCCTAGATGTGTTCTATCCGTACAATACATCTACGCATAGCTAGCTCTGATACCACTGTTGGGATACGGGGCAGAAAACACAAATTTTTCACACCTACGGTACCCGAACCCAAGATCTATGCTATGGCGATGTAAAGTAACGGAGGGAATCGGTGTTCATACCTTTGAAGACCGAAAGCGGGAAACGTTCTTACGAACGTGGTTGGCGTAGACTCAGAACTACGACCTCCCTGTCGTGTAGAAGACCACCACCGGCGAGGATGACTCCCGGTAAACCTCCAGCGATGAAGCACCACCACAGGTGTAATGCCTCGAAGAGATTATACACGTACGACACAATCGATGTTCCTCCCGGGCTCCGAACCAGGCGAGCAGCGGAAAGAAGACGGCTACGGATCCCGACTCCGGCAGAGCGACGGGCTGCCTTATGGTGGAGAACTCCAATCCTGGTGCAGACTCCGAACAAGGGGAGTCCACTTCCGGAAATGGAGAAGGAAGAAGAAGGAGATCAATTGTTGTATGGAAAAAGGGGGGTCTACCCCTCTATATAAAGGCCAAGGGGGGGGGGGTGTGATCCCTCTTCCCTCCCCCATGTGGGACTAAACCCCCAAGGGGGGAGGGGTGCGCCGGCCAAGGGGGGGTTGGGCCCCACCCCTTGGCGCCAAGCCCAAGGGGGGGAACCCCCTCCTCCCCTAATGGGCCTCTAAGGCCCATATAGCCTTTTTCCATTATTTTAATTATTTAATAAGTTTTAAATATTTAATTCAGATAATTAAATAATAAAAAACATTATTAAAACAATTAAACTTTATTTTGAACTATTCAAAATGTCCGGAAACCATTCCGTCCTCCTCCGGAACTATTCCGGTGATTTCTCCTATTTCACCGATTGATCCCGTAACTGTCCTATGCATCGATTGCCCTTAAGTGTAACACCCTAACGGTCCGGGAAACAGCAGACATGGTCGAGACTCTTCTCATGGACCAATGACTAGTCAGTTGGACCTGGTTACAGTCCTTGACAGCCCCTGCGCTTCCATCGAATGAGCTTCGATCGCTTTTGGAAACCGTTAACGATACGACGTAATCCCTTTGTTCTGCGGTACTTTGTTTATCCGAGGTTTGATCGTCGGTATCCCACATACCGTGTTCACATCTCGTTCACGACAAACAACTTCTCTCGTCCATGATCATTGCATCTCTTGTGACCTAGTCACGTCCTTGCAAGGGTTGATGCAATATCACCGAGTGGGCCCAGAGTACCTGTCCTGTCACAAGGACTGACAAATCCCGCTTTGATCTATTAACATACTCATCAACCATCTATTTCGGAATACCCAAAGTGCTCCGTTATAGCCAGCATATTTCAGTCAGGCGGTGGGATACAAATCAAAGTCTCCTCATAGATCGTGATTACGTATGATCATTACGGTCTAAGGACTAAGGCTTACGTTACAAAGTCATAGCAATGCTGAACTATGTGACTCGATCACATTGCATTACTTTAGGTGGGTGTCTGTCCATCACATCATTCCCCTAATGATATGACCTCATTGTCAATGGACTTAAGTGTCGCCATGATCAGGAAAGGTTGATCAATCAATTGCCCAATGAGATAGTTTACCCGAGTTAAACTACGAACCATGTTTTATACTACACCTGTATTAGTATTTCCAAGTAATACAGTTATAGCATAGTATAAAACGTATTATGAACAAAACGGATATGTGACAAATATCTTTATTAATTTGTCTCTAGGGCACATATCCAACAGTTTCCACATACGGATCGACGATTTTACTAAGTGTTAGCCCATGTCCGTGAACAACGTCAGACACATGACCTACATATGCCATCTACAAACATTAAATCACACGTATAAACATAACCTAGCTCCACATGCAGGTTTTCCAATGATTCCGGCCCTCCGACGGTCATTCACCTCCGAAACCCTAGATCTGGGGGGCCCGCAGATCTACCCTTATAGCTTTCTCCGTACGAGGATGGACCAATGGACTTTTTTTATCTATCTATGTTTGTTTAGCACATATGTACATGGAAAACCAATGTTGAACACATTTCACCACATTATTCACACCGGTAGACACGTACCGGGTGTTTCCACATACGGATCGACGATTTTACTAAGTGTTAGCCCATGTCCGTGAACAACGTCAGACACATGACCTACATATGCCATCTACAAACATTAAATCACACCTATAAACATAACCTAGCTCCACATGCAGGGTTTTCCAATGATTCCGGCCCTCCGACGGTCATTCACCTCCGAAACCCTAGATCTGGGGCCCCGCAGATCTACCCTTATAGCTTTCTCCGTACGAGGATGGACCAATGGACTTTTTTATCTATCTATGTTTGTTTAGCACATATGTACATGGAAAACCAAGGCTGAACACATTTCACCACATTATTCACACCGGTAGACCCGTACCGGGAGTTTCCACATACAGATCGACGATTTTACTAAGTGTTAGCCCATGTCCGTGAACAACGTCAGACACATGACCTACATATGCCATCTACAAACATTAAATCACACTTATAAACATAACCTAGCTCCACATGCAGGGTTTCCAATGATTCCGGCCCTCCGACGGTCATTCACCTCCGAAACCCTAGATCGGGGGGGGGGGCGCAGATCTACCCTTATAGCTTTCTCCGTACGAGGATGGAACAATGGACTTTTTTATCTATCTATGTTTGTTTAGTACATATGTACATCTAAAACCAAGGCTGAACACATTTCACCACATTATTCACACCGGTAGACCCGTACCGGGAGTTTCCACATACGGATCGATGATTTTACTAAGTGTTAGCCCATGTCCGTGAACAACGTCAAACACATGACCTACATATGCCATCTACAAACATTAAATCACACCTATAAACATAACCTAGCTCAACATGCAGGTTTCCAATGATTCCGGCCCTCCGACGGTCATTCACCTCCGAAACCCTAGATCTGGGGGCCCCGCAGATCTACCCTTATAGCTTTCTCCGTACGAGGATGGACCAATGGACTTTTTTATCTATCTATGTTTGTTTAGCACATATGTACATGGAAAACCAAGGTTGAACACATTTCACCACATTATTCACACCGGTAGACACGTACCGGGAGTTTCCACATACGGATCGACGATTTTACTAAGTGTTAGCCCATGTCCGTGAACAACGTCAGACACATGACCTACATATGCCATCTACAAAAATTAAATCACACTTATAAACATAACCTAGCTCCACATGCAGGTTTTCCAAATGATTCCGGCCCTCCGACGGTCATTCACCTACGAAATCCTAGATCGGGGGGGCCCGAAGATCTACCCTTATAGCTTTCTCCGTACGAGGATGGACCAATGGACTTTTTTATCTATCTATGTTTGTTTAGCACATATGTACATCTAAAACCAAGGCTGAACACATTTCACCACATTATTCACACCAGTAGACCCGTACCGGGAGTTTCCACATACGGATCGACGATTTTACTAAGTGTTAGCCCATGTCCGTGAACAACGTCAAACACATGACCTACATATGCCATCTACAAACATTAAATCACACCTATAAACATAACCTAGCTCCACATGCAGGGTTTCCAATGATTCCGGCCCTCCGACGGTCATTCACCTTCGAAACCCTAGATCTGGGGGGCCCGCAGATCTACCCTTATAGCTTTCTCCGTACGAGGATGGACCAATGGACTTTTTTATCTATCTATGTTTGGTTAGCACATATGTACATGGAAAACCAAGTTGAACACATTTCACCACATTATTCACACCGGTAGACACGTACCGGGAGTTTCCACATAGGGATCGACGATTTTACTAAGTGTTAGCCCATGTCCGTGAACAACGTCACACACATGACCTACATATGCCATCTACAAACATTAAATCACACGTATAAACATAACCTAGCTCCACATGCAGGTTTTCCAATGATTCCGGCCCTCCGACGGTCATTCACCTCCGAAACCCTAGATCTGGGGGCCCCGCAGATCTACCCTTATAGCTTTCTCCGTACGAGGATGGACCAATGGACTTTTTTTATCTATCTATGTTTGTTTAGCACATATGTACATGGAAAACCAAGGTTGAACACATTTCACCACATTATTCACACCGGTAGACATGTACCGGGAGTTTCCACATACGGATCGACGATTTTACTAAGTGTTAGCCCATGTCCGTGAACAACGTCAGACAGATGACCTACATATGCCATCTACAAACATTAAATCACACCTATAAACATAACCTAGCTCCACATGCAGGGTTTTCCAATGATTCCGGCCCTCCGACGGTCATTCACCTCCGAAACCCTAGATCTGGGGGGCCCGCAGATCTACCCTTATAGCTTTCTCCGTACGAGGATGGACCAATGGACTTTTTTATCTATCTATGTTTGTTTAGCACATATGTACATGGAAAACCAAGGCTGAACACATTTCACCACATTATTCACACCGGTAGACCCGTACCGGGAGTTTCCACATACGGATCGACGATTTTACTAAGTGTTAGCCCATGTCCGTGAACAACGTCAGACACATGACCTACATATGCCATCTACAAACATTAAATCACACCTATAAACATAACCTAGCTCCACATGCAGGGTTTCCAATGATTCCGGCCCTCCGACGGTCATTCACCTCCGAAACCCTAGATCGGGGGGGGGGGGGGCCCGCAGATCTACCCTTATAGCTTTCTCCGTACGAGGATGGACCAATGGACTTTTTTATCTATCTATGTTTGTTTAGCACATATGTACATCTAAAACCAAGGCTGAACACATTTCACCACATTATTCACACCGGTAGACCCGTACCGGGAGTTTCCACATACGGATCGACGATTTTACTAAGTGTTAGCCCATGTCCGTGAACAACGTCAGACACATGACCTACATATGCCATCTACAAACATTAAATCACACTTATAAACATAACCTAGCTCCACATGCAGGGTTTCCAATGATTCCGGCCCTCCGACGGTCATTCACCTCCGAAACCCTAGATCGGGGGGGCCCGCAGATCTACCCTTATAGCTTTCTCCGTACGAGGATGGACCAATGGACTTTTTTATCTATCTATGTTTGTTTAGCACATATGTACATGTAAAACCAAGGCTGAACACATTTCACCACATTATTCACACCGGTAGACCCGTACCGGGAGTTTCCACATACGGATCGACGATTTTACTAAGTGTTAGCCCATGTCCGTGAACAACGTCAAACACATGACCTACATATGCCATCTACAAACATTAAATCACACTTATAAACATAATCTAGCTCCACATGCAGGTTTTCCAAATGATTCCGGCCCTCCGACGGTCATTCACCCCTGAAACCCTAGACATGGTTTGTAATGACCCTAGCTATGACCTAACCAAACACAACCCAAGACAAATGTCCAACGGGCTACCCCCATCCGGAGAATATCTAGGGGGGTAGACGATCGGGGGGGGACCAGCAGGTCTACCCCTATAGCTTTCTCCGTACCAGGGTGGACCAATATATAATGGACTTCTTGTCTCCATCTGTGCTTGTTTAGCACATATATATGTACATGGAGAAGCAAGGTTGGACACATTTCACCACAAGATCATTCACCTCCGGGAGTACACGTCTACACGTGTGCACGAATCTTTTTCTAAGTGTTATCGCATTCATGTATGAAGAAGGTCACACCCGGGATCTATGTTTTGCATCTATGGGCCTTCCACCACACTTGAACACATAAACTAGGTCCACATGCAATTTTTTGTGGGATTCTGACGCTCTGGCGGTTATTCACCTGCGATATCCGGCCTGCTTCGGTGGGGGGCCTGGCGGTCTACCCCTATAGCTTTCTCCACATGATGTTTCAACAATGTACATTTTGGTTTGTTAAGATTTGTTTAGGACAAAACTACATGGAAAACAAGGTTGGGACCTTGTAACCTTTCGTAGCCCCCGGAATACCCGCAAACGGGTGTATTTCCACCTACATTTCCATGACTTTGAATAGTGCTATCACATGAATGTGAAAATGGTCACACCAAGGAGCTAGACATTGCATTTATGCATTGATCTTACACCACACTTGGACACATACCCTACAATTAATCACATGCAAGTTAATGCGGTACTACGGCGGTCTTTCTTCACCGAAACCCGGCTTAGTCCGGGCGCGAGGCCGGGGCCGGCCGGGAGGGGGCCGGCGGTGTACTCTTATAGCTTTCTCCGCACGAGGTACAACTGTGGAGCATACATATTAATATAGTAATAGTAGCATAATATATTTTAATTTAGTATTATAATTTGTTATTATATTATTTTATGTATTAATTAGTAGACATTAAAAGAATAAAGAGGCATACGTATATCGAGTGTTGAAATGAGATGATATATACTATAATTCCATTTCCAATATTATTTGATGTATTAGTATTAGTAATATAAGATTAAATAGTTAAACAAAAGAAAATGAAAGTGAAAAAAAAAACACAACCCGGGGTCTACGCCGACGACCAAAGGTCGGGGCCGTCGGCGTAGCCCCTGCTGGGCTGACGCTGTAACGTCCGGTCGTCACCGGGGCCCACCTGGCAGGCCTACGCCGACGGCTCATGAAACGCCGACGACGGCCGTCGGCCTAAATTGTTCCTACGCCGACGGCGGCCCTCGGCCTAGGTACGGCTACGCCGACGGCTTTGAGTCGCCGACGGCCCACCACCAGGGCTGACGAGGCGGGCCGTCTACGCCGACGGCCCCGACATTTGGCCGTCGGCGTAGGTTTCGGCCGTAGGCGTCAGCCTCCTCTCCCGTAGTGTTAGGGATCAACGATTGGAGATGCCCTAACTATCTCTTTTTTTAAACAAGATCTAACTGACCGTTTCAACTGTGTTGGATGACACAATTTTAAATGTTCAACCATGTAGCGAGCCTGGCAATCGATGACGATCTATAATTTTAATGATTAAACTAGATATTTCTTTTCGAGGAACCTCCAAAAAAAGGAGTACTTCTATCAAATAGGAGAATGCCCCTGTTTATATGACATAAATCAAACCAAAAAGCCTTACAAATTTTTGATTTCCGGAAACGGGTCATATCAGCAAGATTAAAATGCATACTCTGGCTAACTAGGACATTAAACAATTGCACATGGTCTTCCAATATCAATACAGTTGGTAGGTACCTTTATTAGCCTTTTTAATTTAAGTTACCAGTATTTTGTTTACTACCAGTAGATGATGCATCTCACTAACTACCCTTGGAACCAAGATACCAACGCACTAGGGTATCCATCGATGCTTGGTTGGACCAATGGATATCCACGTTGGCTCTAACGACAACGAAAGTTAGAAAACATTTTCTTTGCTTCTAGAGTTATTGTCATGCCAACTTTCCAAGTCTTTCACTCCAAAGACTTTGACTATAGTGCATATATAGTACTGCAAAAACTACTGCAATTAGCACAACCACTTGACACATGGATCCAAACATTTTCACATAGAGAATAAAAGCAAGAAAGTAATGCATGCATTGGTCCTCCAGGTGATAAGCTCAAAGGGAACAAACCTACAAAGGCAAAGGACATGTGTAGTTTCTTCAACATCTTTTATCTTGTGTTCCTAACAAAAACAAAGCAATGAAAACTACTTGTCTGGTCACCACGAGTTGTCTCAAGTTCTCAAGTCGGTCTTGCATCTAGATCTTATGTAAGAACTTTACATCTGTCAAAGCTGAGAGTGCTTTTTTGTCCCTTGGCTTATATGCTACCCAGCAAAAGTTGAGCTAAACTTCAGCACTAGAGACAAAGTCTGAACGCACAAGATGGCCCTTTCAATTCCTGAAGAAATTTCAACCGTATATACTCTCACCTTCTCTGTCTAGCTAGTGCACTGTTATCTTTTCGTGCATGTGGATCTTGCTTTTTTGTTTGGTGTTCATTTGTTGTCCTTAAAATAAATTATAACCAAGTATGATCATGAGTGCCACAATGATCGCTATATGAACTTTATTTACAACAATCACATAAAAATTACTCACATTGGCTTCACATATAGATAAGACCAATGTGGGGTGAAAAGCAAACGTTTTAAATCTGGTTTCACATACTATAGTAGTGCCAAAGAGTGCCACCGAGGGTCTCACGCTCAGTTATGCTTCGCAGAGCTAGGTGAAGACAGTGAGGAGGGTGACAGAGTTGGGTTGAAGGTAGAGTGCCTGGATCTGGTAATGCACCAGAATTGTGCAGAAGAAGGCAGAAAAGGACGTCACCAGGCCTCCGAAGATGGTGTGGAAGAAAAAGGGGAAGATCATCGGAGAAATCTTACTCTCCAGGAGTGCAGCATGGAAGATCCTGGTGGCTCCCCACTCAAAATGTCGTTGTCGGAAATCAACTTGGACACTTTCAGTGCCTGATCGATCTCTTTCGGGGCCTCCTGTTCCTTCTTGGTTATCTTCTTGCCGACCATTGCTTGGCGGCGGATGGGGATCACGAGGAAGGCAGAGCACAACCATCGATGAAGCAATGACCGGGGTGTAGAAGATCAAGGCGTGCGGTGGAAGCTAGGAGTAATTGTTGCTCCACACACAACCACATTTATGGAAGGAAGAACAGATGCCAAGGTGGCGTGGTCGTAGCGGGGGATCAACCCGCTCGGGGCGCATCACGTGTCGCTCCCCGGGCCTGGCGGTCGTTTGGCCCCACGCCGTTTCGACTTTAACAACTGGACCCGTGCATGCCGCGGGTCCGGGGGCTACCGTCGGTCCAGTGAAAACCAGGGTGCCTCGGGTCATGCTCAGGGCCAGGGTGTGCCCCACCGGCGCCAAGACTACGGGCTAGCCTTCTTGAGGACATATCTCTGGGGGACCCCTCGCGAGGCCCTGCCCTCACGAGGTGGTCTTTCCCATCGGGAAAGGAATGTCGCCGCTCTGGCGTATCCCTCACGAGGCTTGGTGCTCACGAGGACCTCATATCCGAGAGCGGCCTCGCAAGGCCTTCCGAGTTGGACTGTCCGTCACGAGCCCTGCTCCGAGGACTTAGGTACCCGACGATCTCCATCGCGGTAGGGAGCTCGCGGGACCTTCCTTCGCGTCGAAGGTACGCATGTAACACATGCCCCTTTTGTAGGCGTAGTAGAGTTGTCAGGCGACATAGAAGACCGCGCCAACGGCGCTGGCGTGATAAAGATTGACTCCTTTGGGAAAAAGGTGCCAACGGCCACTTCGCCCGGTGAAGATCCCTAAGACCGGCCACTTTGGTGCAAACCCTGCAAGCTGGCGCTCGGTCAGGGTTGATCTCTGCCAAAGTCGTTTCACTTTAGCAGAGGGTAGGTAGTTTTAATCGGGATATATAAGGGCAGAGCATGTCCCCCTTTCATAATTGTCTCCATGTGGCAATCCTTCCCTCGTGTGTTTTTGGAGGAAGAGGACCGGGGCGACTATATAAGGGGCGTGGAAGGGGATCGGCTCCCCGAGATCTTCCACCTTGTACACCCCATTGTCATCTCCACCGGAACAATTCGAAACATGCAAGAGTAGGGTTTTACACCTCCAAGGTGGCCCGAACCTAGGTAGCTCCATGTGTCCTTGTCGTTTTGTGCTTGTGTTTGCTTGCCTCTTGCCTGCAAATCTTCTCGTCCCCGTCATCGTCAAGCCGGAGTACGCGAACCAAGCCCCCTGTGTTCGAACGAGGGTTTTGGAAGATTCTCCCTTGAAAAATCTCTCTGTCAGCCTCATACTTAAATTACACACACACACACACACACACACACACAAAAGCAACTACTCGGATGGAGCCATCGAGCCAAGTAGGATGCACAAGATTCGTATTTGTGCTTATCATAATGCTCACTAGATCATTCCTGGTGTCACATACTGCCACAACATTTTAATCATCGGTATTCCAAATAATAAAATGATATTGTTAACATCATAGTCTCATCATCATCGAAATAGTGATATAAAGTTAAACACAAAGAAAGAAGGACATCATCAAAATAGTGATATAAGGCCACATTGAAAGTACTTTGCAAAATTTCTTCCTATAGCCTATCAGCTCTTGCTTCACCAATGGATCGGCTCCGTCACCGGAAAATAAGGCTTCTGCGCTCTCCCATTAAAGAAAATAATCCAAATTTTGTGTCTAACCGGATCCAAGGACCTCGCCTCTGCCATCGCCCAATGGAGGATCCCTTCAATTGACGATATGTTCAATTTTATGACCCGCTCCCTCTTCTCCATGCACAAATGTTTGAGCTCCTCCCCGGTAGACGGATTAGATATTTCCTCTGCCATATTGAATTTCCACCGTGCTCCCATTCTTTCTTCATCTTAATGGAGTTTTTGATATCTACCAGTGATGGTGTGGATAACACACTCTTGTTGGAACCCCAAGTGGAATGTGATGATGCAGATAGTAGCAAATTTCCTCCGGCCAATAAATCTAGAGTGTTTACACCACTTAAAGACACCATAATAAAAAATTCTAAGTAAAATTTGAATAGGTATCCAAGGCATGATTCTTTTGTGGGCTTAGGAAAGTCTATCCCAAGCCTTTTTCAAACTCTCACCATCCTTTTTCATAAAGTTTATGACTTCGGCTTCAGACAAAGTTTCAAAGGAAAAAGAGGTAGACATACTAACTACTACTAGAAGCAAACTAAGAACAGAGGAACTATTTCTTTTGGTATTTCTGGTATAAGACACACAAGAAAAGATTAAAAAAACTAGAAAGTAAACTAGCAAGACTGAAAAGCAAAGGTAAAGGGTAGTGTGCAAGTGCAACTCCCCTATCTGGAAGCTTGGAATCCCCGGCAACGGTTGCAGAAATAACTTGATCACGGGCAGATAATGCCTCGTTGTTGGTACCGCAAGTGGAAGGTTATGATCCATACAGTGGTAATTTCCCTTACACGTGAGAGAGTAAGGTTTGTCTCCAGTAGGATTCCGAAGACAACAAGTAGGTGAAAAGCAACAGCATAGAAATTGCTTGCATGGACCTGCACACAAGACACAAATAAATTTGCTCCCAACGAGTACAGAGAGGTTGTCAATCTCTCCGGCCTTGCTGTTTACAAATGATCAAACACAAAGGGGGAAGTAATAATGCAACGTAAAGGAAAATTAAAGCAGTAAACGTTGATGGTGTAAACTATGGTGCGAAGAGACCGGGGTACCATGATGCTCACTAGTAGTGTCTCTCTCCCAAAAGACAGTAAACAACTATGCTGGGTAAACAAATTATAGCTGGGCAATTGACAGAATTATAAACGTACCGCAAGCTAATCATGCTACAAGAAAGTAAAAGGCTCAACCCTATGGGCATTACAACAAGACTAGTAAATCGTTTATCCATGAGCATCTACTCACTAATCATCCACCTTGAGATATCTATCCAGAACATCTTGCTAGTATTAAGTTGCGAGCCACAACTAATGCTGTAAACTCAAAGCGCAACGGAGAACTGCCTTAACATACTATGCGTAATGTAAGCAATCCTTATGACACGCAGTCATAAGCACCGTTGTTTTACCCATAATGGAAACATCACATTCTCTGGTCTCTTGTTTCTGTCACTCAAGCTAGACATCAGGAGGCATGAACCCATCATCTAGCATAATGCTTCCTCTTGGAGTTGCAATCTACTATTTGGCCAGAATAATAAATGCAACAGAGAACATGCAACTCAAGAACAAAAATATAAAGGTAAACCAAATATATTAATCTCACAAAATTGAACATAATGTCATAATCCATCGAATCCCAGCAAACACAACATAGCAAAGAAGGAATCATAACATAGGTGCCTTGATCATGGTAGGCATCTCACAAGGGCTAAACATTGAAGCACAATATTGGAGACAAGACATCTACTAGCTACTGATCATGGACCCATGGTCCAATGGGGACTACTCAGAACGCATTCCGGTGGCGAGCATGGTGATGGAGGAGCCTCCAAAGAACAATCCTCCCTCCAGCAGGGTGGCGAGACAAGAACTTCTGATGTTCCCGATCTCGTAATCACGGCGGCGGCGGAACAGTAGGGTATTCGCGAAAAAGGGTTCCTCCCCTGAAGTTTTCGGAGAACGATGTAAATATAGGCCAAAGGGATGCACCGGGGGTGGCCCCACTGGTCCAGGCGACCAGAGGGCACGCCCCCTTGAGCGCTCCCTAGGGGCGCCTGGGCCAGGGGTGTCCCCCCTCTAGGTGGCCTTTTGGATTCTGGAGTCTTCCGGCATAAAAGAATTTTTGGATTTTTTCTGGAATTTTCCGAGAACTTTGATTTTTCACCTTTTTTCTGCAATGCACGAACAAAAACAGACAAAAACTGGTATTGGACACTAGGTTAATAGGTTAGTTCCAAATATGTTGTAAATGATATGAAAGTGCATCAAAACATATAGCAATATCACGAAAAAGCATAGAACAAGCAAAAAATATGGATATGTTCGGGACGTATCAACTGCCCAATCTCTTCCACCTCCGGAGGGTGTCCATGGGCACCGCTCGGTGCTCGTGCCCTTGTCGATGCCGACACAGACGACAACTGGCGTGGGCTGCATGCCGTGAGCGGCAACTAGCAAGGGATAGGGCAGCGGCGGGGAAGGTGTTGGCGATGCACCAGGCAATAGCGCGTGTGCCGGTGAATCCCGAGATCACGCCGGTCCTCGATCGCTCCCTCACGAAGCCAGAGACATAGTCTATATTCTTCGACGAAAGAATGTCGAGTCGTTCTGGATCGTCAACGAGCAGTCGGAGCGCGAGGTTGCAATGGATGTGGTGGCGAAGAAGAAGTCAGCCTGACATACCAAAAAGAAGAAGTGATTGCTTTAGAGGCTGACCGAGCACATCTCCTGGAACGTCGGTGACGGATCCGGCTCCAACGACGACCCTTCGCATGTCTATGCCTACACGGAGGGCCAGAGCGGCACAGCCGACCACAAAGGGAATGTGCCATTGATTTATTCCAGCCTTCTTGGTTTGTATTGTTCGGGGTGCAAACTATTGTTTTAGTTATCTGATGATCAGTTTGATGTAAATTATGCCTCATTTTAATTTTGTTTATTGCTAATTTATTAATCTACATAGATTTAGTTTGTACATTGTATGAATTGTATTGAGATACGAGATGTCGGATATGAGATACACGGCCGCCAATGCAGTAAAATGAAAGATACCTGATCAATAACCACGAACGCATCTAGATTCTAGAAGCTTTTTCTTTAGTAACCGGCCGGAGCACTGCCTATTCTTATAGAAGAAGAGAGAAACACATAATGTACAGAGGGGTGCGTGTTTTTAGGAAACGTGGCAAAAACCACCAAAAAACAGAAGAAAAAAAAACTAGGCTGCCTATTCTTATAGAAGAAAAGTGAAAAACATGATGTACAAAGGGGTGCATGTTTTTAGAAAACATGGCAAAAACCACCAAAATACAAAAAGAAAAACTAGCTTAGCACCCATAGTTGGCATGGCTTCAACAAAAGCTAATTTGCGTTGCTTAATATCCTCGAAGGCCAACATAGCGACTTCACGGTGAATAAGTCGCAGACCAATAAAAATGCGCATGTTTCGCTCTTTTTAGATAGACCATAAAGTGTAGATGATCCTCCCGATGCGATGCCGACGCACCTCCTTTCGTTCATTTGTAAGCATTATGTCCTACCAGTCCGACACTGATCCTAGTTTAAGAAGGTAGGTCGGTTGAGACCGGTAAACCCTCGTTCATCCATGTTTTCATTTTATTTCAAACCGATATGGGTAATCCTTTGATTTTTTTGATAAAAACGCCTTATTACTCCTTAAAAGTTTTAAGAATTACATCCGGTTTGTGCTTAACTAGGATGCACACATTCAGTCTAAATCTGAACAAAAAGAGGAAGATTAAAAAACTTAGCGAAATATAAACACTAGGTAGAGGTGTGGATCGCTTTCATGAACATTTTGATTTGAGGGATCGAATTAGGTGTGCTCAGCTGTAGATTTCTTAGTTCGTTGTGCTGAAAACGTATATGACGGCAATCCGGCCATTTTGCGAGCAATCGAGAGCCACGTCCCAGGACCATGCACGACAGATGAGCTCACGCCGCTGTGTCACGGCCATGACACGCGCCGACGTCGCTCGCTCGCTGCAGGGAGGGACACACAGCGATCTACCTTGGCGGGGCCCGGACGCGCCGTAGCTCCACGTTCCGCGCCGCTTCCTTCCTCCACCGTCCCTCTCGCAGTGTCGCTTTGCCTTTCTCTCCAACTTTTCCTCCGATCGAAATTCCCACCGCCCGCCGGCCGCGCCAATAAAAACTTGAGCCGTGAGCGCTGAGTACGCCCCTCTAGTCCTCTACTCACCCTACTCCAGGCACTGGATCAATAGCTCCCAAGCAAGCTAGCATGGCATCTTGTGGCGGCGCAGGCGATGACGGCGGGCGCTCACCGCCGGCGGTGGCCTACGACGACCTGGTGGAGGTGCGCGAGCACGCGGCGACACTGCAGACCATGCTGCAGGGGTCGCCGAGCGTGTCGGCCGTGGACGCGAGCGAGCTGATGGAGGGGATGATGGCCAAGCTGTCCAGCGCTATGTCCGTGCTGGGCACCACCGGCGGCGGTCTGGACTCGTCTTCTGGGGCAGGCCGGGGAGCAGGTGGGAGGAGGAAGAGACCCGACACGGTGGCGTCGGCCGGGCCGCACCGCCGGAGCAGCTCCAGAAGAAGGTGATCCATCGAAGAAATTATATAAATAAACCCTTTATTAACCGTGCAACTAGCTAGCTCAGTATGCATGCGATTTAACAAAATTATTATGGCCTCCAACTAGTATCTCTTTGCAAATTCAACTACAGTAGTACTATTAATTTGACGGCTTAGTGGGGGAACTTTAAGCGCCAATGATCAGGGGGGAATAGTAGATGTGCTAAGATTACTTTTCTTGTTGGGAGAGAAAATGCTGCTAAGATTACTTGGGCATGCATATGCATGCATGGATATATCAAATCACATATATGCATGTAGTAGTTGCTAAATAGAGCTGCGTGCTGTGCATGGCAGGTCGAAGAGCCCTTTCATCAACATGGTCACTGCTAGGACGCTCAACGATGGCAAATCATGGAGGAAGTATGGGCAGAAAAGGATTCAAGCCTGTAATACCCCGAGGTACATATATGTATGTGTGTATGTCGTTGTCATATATGTACAACAATGTTTATCTCTTTTCTGCTGTGCTGCGAATTATTGCAAAAAAAAAGAGGTAGTAATAGTATATAAGTGAGGCTTTTGCATTGCATGGAGAACCGAAAAAGAACTACCCACTGCCAACTATTGATTTGTGGAAGTATAACTGAAGAGTGATCATTAAATCATTAGTTGAAGCTAACCAAGGACACTTGCCAACTGGTTAATTAACTAGTTGAGCCTTTTTAGTTATACTCTTCTGAGGCAAGTTGAGCTTTTTGATTGAGCAAATGCATATTTTGCTTCTCTACATATAGCACTAGTTGTTGTATATATTGAGGTATTAGCTTAGGCTCTAGCTAGCTAGTAGAGTTGTAGCTAATATGCATATGCATGCACACATATGTATCCAGGAGCTACTACAGGTGCTCTCATAAGCCAGACCAAGGCTGCCTGGCCACGAGGCAGGTCCAGGAATCCGACTCCAACTCGTCGGAGTACCTCATCAGCTACTACGGCCAGCACACCTGCAAGGACCCCTCCACGTTCCGAGCACTCATCATCCAAGGCGCCGCCGCCGCTGCCCTGCCCGCAGACTGCACAAACCTCATCAGCTTCGCATCCATCAATGGCGCTGCCGCAAGCACGAGCACAGACGTTTTTCCACAGCATCTCATCAAAGAGAGGGTGGATCATCCGACGCTCTTCTCCAACTTCGTCAGCTACAGCTCGTCACCCACGCAGGATGGGGGCAACAAGGGCGCACCCAGCGGCTCGCCGCCGCCGTCTTCGTACGAGAAGTTCATGCACTACGGCGGCGGGCAGCTCGTTGACGTTCCGGGCCGTAGGGCGTCGCCGTTGACCGTGGGATCAGCGCCGGCGGAGTACTGGCCGGTGGTGGGGTTCCCCGGCGCCGACATGGACGCCGGCCCAGGCATGGGCAGCTTCCCGTCTTCGCCGAGCAGCCTCGGGTTCATGTCCGGCTCATTGGGGGGATCATTTGGCAATAACGTTTACGACGACGACCTATTTGGCTTCGATTCCTGACCAAGGTTGTGTACCATGCACATGCATGCATGCAAATTCCAATTTTCATGCATGAGGTAGTAGTGGTAGTACTCTAGTGTTGTGTATGTATATTGGGCATGTGTATAGCTAGTGAAAAAGCTAGCTAGCTAGTAGTAATCTGTTTTGTATTGGATGTCATGTGTGTAAACATACTACTACTACTACTACTACTACATGTATGTGATTTGATATATCAAAATGGAGGAAGTAATACAATAAAGGTAGTAGTAGGAGTATGTAAGTTTGCATGTAGGACCTTAAATTATGGGTTTTGTGTAAAAATTGTTAAATAATACACTAGAGCTTTCATCACTTGGCACTGCATAAAAAATGCATATAGCCCAGTACGCACGTGCCTTGCACAATAAAAAAAGGTGCCCAACAGTCTCTTGTCCAAAATAAAACCTGGATATCAATATTTAGTTTTTAACCAAGTGGAGAGCCACTTAATCTATTTCAGTCAACGATTTTAATGGTTAAATCAATATGATTTTTCTATGTCTGGGAAGAGCTCAGCAAGATTATATTCAAGGAACCTCAACAAGCAAGAGCAGTTGTATTTTATTTTATTTTATTCTTTTGTGTGGTACTTGTATGTTTTTTATTCTACGGGAAGCCCATGCACCTCAATTCTATTGAAAAGAAGAATGACCCTATTTATAACAAAAAAAACAGACAATGCTATTCGTATGTATGTATCAGTTTTATTTTTGCAAAAACGTATGCGCTATTCAATATAATGCTGACGATTATTTCCATGTTATTCCGTCTCTTACAATACGTAATTTTATATACTCTCTCTGTTTGGAATAAGCGGCGTGGTTTGAGATCAAATTTAAATTTAAACAATGTTACTTATTTTTTAATGAGAAAGTACATAGAAGTACGTATAAACAGGATTTCTGTAACAAAAATAAGACCAAAAGCATTACAAATTTACATATTTCAGAGATAAAAGCTCCATCTCAGTAGGATTTAGAATGCATACTTTTGGTTAGCTAGTACTCCAAAATGGAAGTATCTAGATGCATTTTAGTTATAGATACATTCATTTTTATTCATTTCTTTGATAAGTATTTTTGGACAGAGGAAGTACATTAGAAAACCACACATGGTTTGACAGTATCAAGCCGGTTTGTAGCAACCTTTTATAGCCTTTCATTAAGTTACCAGTATATGCCTTTGTTTCTTGGATGATAAGCTAACCCTTTAAACTAAGAAACTGCCACACTAGCTAGGGTCTGCATCGAGGCTTGGTTGGACCAATGGATATCCACGTTGGCCCTAACGACAACGAAAGTTGGAAAACGTTTTCTTTGCTTCTAGAGTTATTGTCATGCCAACTTTCCAAGTCTTTCACTCCAAAGACCTTGACTACACGTCTACACTGCATGTATAGTAGTGCAAAAACTAGTGGCAATGGGATCAACCTCTCGACACATGGCTCCAAACATTTTCACATAGAAAACGAAAGCAAGAAACTCATACATGCATTAGTTCTCCAGGCGATAAGCTCGGGAAATAAAAGCAAAAAAAAAATCATGCTTCAAGGTGTAACTTCTTCTACATTCTTTATCGTACTGGTCACCACGAGTGGTCTCAAGTTCTCAAGCCAGTCTAGTTACATCAATCCAGTTCTTATCTGAGGACTTTACATCTGTAAAAGTTGAGCTCTTTTTTCTCCCTGCCTTATATGCTACCCAGTAAAAGTTGAACTAACCTTCAGCACTGAACACCAAACTCTATAGATGGCCCTTTCAGTTCACAGAGAAACTTCAACTACATATACCTCAGAACCTTCCTTGTCTAGCTACCATGGTTTTGGATCCCGAAAGAAAAAAAAATCTTGTGAGGTACCGGGATTTTCGGTTACTGCGGTAACTGAAAAATACCGAACGGTTACCGAACGAAATTTGTAAATAAATTTGAATTTTAAATAAAATTTAAGCAAACTTTAGTTCAATTTGTAAAATTGAGATCTTTTGCTCGGTAAGGCGATTTCTGGTGAGGTACTAGGATGTGCGTTACCGCCTAGTAACTGGATTTCTCACTCGGTACCCAATTCCCTGCTAGCTACTAGCTGGTGCAGCCGTGCAGGTGGTGGAATGTGTACCTTTCTACTTTTGCTGCATGCGGATCTACCTTGCTTCTTCCGATCATTATTAGCGGTTGTTAAACTAAAATCAAGTGACTCGCCGTCACGTACATGCACTAGTGAAAGCCGTCATAATACGCCAAATATTTACTTCCAGGTCACATGAAGAAATGTCTTAGCCTTCCTTTGAGTAAATCTGTCAGCTTGGACATATGTGAGGCCAGTGTGCCATTGTGCTTGTTTATCCGCAAATCGCAAGTGACAGCTACTTTTTAGGTCGAAAGATTTTACGTGCGGATCAAAACCACTTGCCACGCAAGTAGAATCTTACCAGTGATCCTGTGCTGGTAAATAAAAAATTTCATTCTTAAGTTCACTGACTAGTTACAGTGAAGAGTAATTTAGACTACTAGTAATAATATGTTCGGTGGCAGAGCTTCAAAGAAAATGTTGGGCAGGCCAAGCTAAAGAAAAACACAAAAAATTTAGACACTAAACAATATTAAGTACCCATTCTAATGACGACGATTACTTCCATGTTTTGCTCCAGGCTAATATACCCCCTCTCACAATATGTGATTTTTTTTCTATATAAAAGTAGTACATAAGAATATGATTTCGGTAACAAAAATCAGACCAAAAGCATTACAAATTTACAATTTTCGGAGATGAAAGCTCCATCTCAGCAAGATTTAGAATGCATACTTTGGTTAGCTAGTACATTAGAAAATTGTGCATGGTTTGACAGTATCAACCCGGTTTTAGCAACCCCTTTATAGCCTTTCATTAAGTTACTACCAGTATATGCCTTTGTTTATTAGATGATGCATGTCACTAGCTAACCCTTGAAACTAAGAAACCACCACACAAGGGTCTGTGTCAATGCTTGGTTAGACCAATGGATATCCACGTTGGCCCTAACGACAACGGAAGTTGGAAATGTTTTCTTTGGTTCTAGAGTTATTTTGTCATGACGATTTTCCAAGTCTTTCACTCCAAAGACTTTGACTACAGCGCATGAATAGTACTGCAAAAACCAAGTGCAATTGGCTCAACCACGCGACACATGGCTCCAAATGTCTCATAGAAAACGAAAGCAGAACCTCATGCATGCATTACTTCTCGAGGTGATAAGCTCAAGGAAACGAAAGGCAAGGAACATGTGTAGTTTCTTCAACATATTTTTATCTTATGTTCCTTGAAAAAGCAAAGCAATGAAAACTACTTCCTCTGTTTTAAAATAATAGTCTTGGCTTTAATATAATTTTGTATTAGAACTAGTATAAAATTGAGACGGTTATTTTAAAACGGAAGGAGTACTTGCTTGGTCACCACGAGTGGTCTCAAGCTCTCAAGACTCAAGTCAGTCCAGTTACTCACATCCAGTTCTTATGTGAGTACTTTACATTTGTAAAAGTTGAGTGCTTTTTCTCTCCCTTGGTGTATGTCCAGATATCAGATATGCTACCCAGTGACCCTCCTTGTCTACTAGCTAGTGCAGGTGGATCTAGCTTTCTGCTTTTGGTGCATGCGGATCTAACAGCTTTGTGCTTTGTTCATTAGAGCAACTCTAATAGATATTGGCTCAATTGTCATAATAATTGTTAATATGGTTCTTTTGCTTACATAAAATGGCACTCTAGCAGAGACATCATATGCCTTAGAATCGCCTTATAAACAAGGTTGTAGCTTCCATATTTGAAGGATGTGGAGGTCCAGTATAGAGTTCTCTTTAAAACAACACTAGCGCGGGCGGAAAATTTCAAATTCTTCCTCCTCGCGCCCTGCCAAGATTTAAAGTTGCGCGTCACTCATACATGAACCGTCGCACACAGATAATCACCGATGAGTGGGGCAACATGTGGCTGCTAACTACCCACCCATTAATGGTGTGGTTGTTCCGTCGGATTACCAAGGTGGTAGTTCAGATGGCCTCCATGCCTCAACATCTGCTCGTCGTCCTCGGCTACAAAACTCTGGCAATGAAGCATCCCATCATCAAACCCTACTTGTCGCCTCCTTACCCTCCTTGTCGCCTGGCTCCTAGCTAGATCTTCCTCTTTCTGAGATAATGGTGTCGCATCCGGAGGCATCATACTAGGTAAATCGTGCTAGTGGCGAAGAACATCCCATCTCGGACGCCGCACAACCGACGGGCAAACTCTCCCCGCGACGCATTAGCCATAGTTGTCAACACATGCATGCTCTTCTCATGGAGCTGGGCGCAAGAGAGATGACCGCTCCCGTGGGGCGGGGGTGGATCTAGTGCCTCGGGTGCCATCTTCCATGTCACGACGGGCACGGAGTTGGAGCCACAGGACCCACTCATGGTCGTGTTGCGGCTCTCCGAGTTCGAAGCAAAGGCGAGCCACCACAAAGACGAGTGCATCTGCAAGCGCTTTGGCCTCACGGTTACCGGTGTGAAGGAGTAGCGGCAGCTCACGGTCATCGCTTCTCAC
Organism: Bromus sterilis; assembly: GCA_950022295.1. Taxonomy (NCBI): domain Eukaryota; kingdom Viridiplantae; phylum Streptophyta; class Magnoliopsida; order Poales; family Poaceae; genus Bromus; species Bromus sterilis. The sequence goes on from OX465600.1 coordinate 38,599,434, forward strand.
TCCGACCCCTACGCCTACCTCGATGACCTAGATTCAGACGAGGAGGAGAAGATGAACGATGACTTCGACAATGACGAGGATGATGACGGCTAGACGGCGTCAAAGACATAGAGTAGCTAGCAATGTTTAATAGTGACATTGCATATTTAAAACAAATTGCTTAATGACATCTCAAATCATTAAATATTTAAAACATTTATAATAATAAACGGAGTGAATAGAATCTAGCCAGTGCTTCTGTGTTGGTTAATAAATTATTCCTTTTTTTACTTCAGTGACTCCATCAAAGGGGAAAATGTATCCTCCAAGATGTGGTTGCATGCTTTTAAAGCATATTGCAATAACTAATCCTAAGCTCATAAGTATGAACATTGTTCATAAATCATAAGTATTCGCTCGTTGCACAAACGCATTAAAACGTATCTATATGCATTTGATTCAAACAAAATTTAGAACATCATATAATTGTGAACGGAGAAAGTAGTTTTTCCTTCTTTTTTTTGACAACCTCGTAAGAATAGAATATTGGTGTAAGAAAATTGCTAGTTCCTTGGTTGAGACTTTGTGTAAGTTGTAGACTTGCGTGTGAAGGCACTGCTTAGCGGTGGTATCATATTTTGTCTGGTTCATGACACAAGTGTAATTCACATTAATCATGTCTTAGGCATTACTAATTATTGACTATTAATTATTATTTTTGGGGTGGGGGGCTGCATTAAACCTTGAGTTCATGGAGTTCACCCGGAATCAAGCTCTAAACTCCCACTCCATGAAATAAGCAACATGTGCCTATTGATCTAGATCAATCCTAGCCGAAGACTTGTTCGACATCTCGATGACGATGATCCTGGTCAAAATCATTCATTACTCTCATTGACTACCAAGCTTCCCGAGCGCACCCCTCCTCCTCAAGTGGGTCAGGGCAAACAACGTCAACCATGCACATAGAAACTTCCTGATGTGGAGTGTGTCGGAAAATAAGTGATCCTCTACTAATTTAAAATGTCCTCAACAAACTTCATCATGCATGATCTGCCCACATTAACTAAAAAAAGTAATAGGATGTCATAAATGGTAACACTAAAACCTACACAATCACTTCAATATAAAACATTTAATTTTGGCGAATGCCCAATAAAAATAATCAGGTTTGGCAATCCATACGATCCAAGTATGACAGTTAACTATGCCATAAAATTTGATAAATATGGATCATATAAAATCTAGCACACACTAAAACCCAATATACTATTAGCAAAATAATGAGAACCAACATGTAGTTGGACATTTATGGGGGTGATTGTACCCTCAGCCCACTAGAGTTTAAACTTCACATTTTACATTTGTGTACCGCATAAAAGTTGATTTTTTTAGTGAAAGACAACGTTTTCATTAATAGTGAGGCATATGTGATAACTCAACTTTGTTAATCTTAAGATTGGTTAGCTCAATCCCCCCTAGTTATCATAACGATAGTTTTAGCATGATGACTTCCGATTGTCTATTACAATAAGGTTTTTCCCGCTTCGGTGAGGAAGAGGCGATGACATCGACACACCTTTAGCTCGATTTAGTGCTTGTAGTCGTTGCTATGTGATTTGCAGATCTAGATGCAAGTCTTTTCTTCTCATGTTCTTTGTAGTACCTTGACAATTGATGAATAAATCGAAAGTTTTCTGATAAGAATAATCGAACCCAGATTAAAGAAAAAGTCAAACAAGATGCAGCTCTTTTTTTAGGTGTACAAGCTGCTTTTTTTTTTAGCATACTGTGATTCACAGGTGAATTTGGGGTTTTGGCCCAGGTTAAAGAGACGATGCCTCAGTGGCCCATGCACCAGCCCGTACCCACGGGCCACTTGCCCAGCCTGCCGGAAACCCCCTCCTCCGTCCGGCGCGTCCCCCCGTCCCGCACCCGCAGACGCAACGAGCACCTCCCTCCCCCTGTTATCCAAGCAGAACACACTCCTCCTCCAGCGCCCCAAGGTCGTCGACGGCCCCCTCCTCCGTCCGCTCTCCGTCGCGACTCCTTCCTCCCCATGCGGCGTCCTCGGGCGACTCGATGACCGTAGCACTTAGTTTCTCCCGCTTCCTCAACCCTCGCGTGCATTCTTCGACGAACCGCATCCTCAGTCTCTGGTTCGCCTCCTGTCCCTGCTCCTCCGCCTCCGCCTCCTCCTCGGAGCCTCCGGAGATAGCCGGGGGCCAAGATACTGTCAGGGAAGGGCGGGCGGAGATATTCGCGGACAAGTCCAACTCGGTCTTCTTCAACAAGGCTCAGGTTTCGCCTCCTCGCTTCTTTTTTGTGTCAGCTGTAGATTTGTTTATTTGCTGTTGTTGTTGTAATAATGGTATCCTAATTCAGTTGCCTGAGGACAACTTAATTGGTTTTCTATTTGATGATTTCGGCTACTGCTCAACACCTCATTTCGTTAGAACAGCAAAGCAAGAACTATAGACTGAATATTCCTGATGTTTAAATGTTTAATATTAATATCCAACTCACAAATGAACACTGTACTATACTAGTTTTTTTTTTGAATTGGATCTACTATACTAGTTACTATCCAATATTTATTTTGAAAATTTGAACTTGGTTTTAGAAATATGTTCGCTGTTCTGTCCTTAAGAATTCGATTCTCGCCAGGTTAACAACAGGGATCTCTCCATTGCTGTATTGAGATGGTTTATTTTGAGAAGACAGGAAGAGCATGACACCCAATTAAAAGGTATTCGTTTGGACACAGTTTGCACTGCTAGTTTACAAACCTTTTCCAATTAAAAGGTACAAATATGCCTGATAAAATTTTGTGATGAAGCAGGCAAGTATGCTGAAATACCTCCGGAGCAGCATGTCGATGGATTAGACCCTGCCACCACAGGATGTGAAGATACTGCGTTGAGAAAGGAATCTAAGCCTAAAGCGCTTAAAGTTCTTGAGGTGCATTTATGAAGTCCTGTTGCTAATATGAATATATGATCCTTTGATCCACCTATCTGCACTTACTGTAATTTAGGTGGTGTTCTTTTTTTTCTGGGTGAGATATAATGATGCTAAGACAATGCAAGTTGTGATATGCTATCATATACTTATATATTTGTTCTGGCAGTTCTTCCATTTTTAAATTATATGTGGAGTGTAATCCCTTATCAAGAATTGACTTCAAGCTTTATGTACATAACCAAGCACGGCAGTGGTATTTGCATACACAATGCTGATATTTTTATTTCTGATCCTTCTTGTCATGAATTTTGTAGGCTTTATCTGCATCAGGGTTAAGAGCTATCAGATACGCCCTTGAGGTTGATGGAATTGGGGAAGTTATAGCTCTTGACAATAATGAAGGTACATTCTGATATTTCTGTCACAATGTTGCAGATGACTCTTCAGAAAATCTTTTGGTTGTAAAAGATATATTTAGTCCTTGGGAAATAATGCTCTATTTTATGTTTGATGATGCTAAACATTTTTTTATTAACTGCAGTAGCTATAGAATCATGTAAGAGAAATATTTACCACAATGGCATTCTTGCTTCTTCGAAGGTGGTGCCACATCTTGCTGATGCTCGCATTTACATGCTCACTCACCCAAAAGAATTTGATGTGGTATGGCTTTACTACTTTACTTTAACATGAAAGTAACTCTCTAATCATTTGTTACGTATCAGTTTGAGTGCCAAGGGAAATTAAATGGAATTTACACATTTTTGTACAAGTAACTATAGTATTTTCTATATTAATTTATTTTTCTTTTCCTGGCTGAGTAGAAAATCAAATCAAGTAGATATAAATTATTTTTCTACATATAATCTGGGAAATTCAGAACTCAAGTCTCGTAGAATTCAGTATTACCTAAGATTTTTACATATCACGATGCAATGCTACAATCCTACAAAAGTAAGACACAAAAACCATAATAGCCAATATGATTACTCGTGTGAATCTGTTTGTACACACTTGCAGCCTGTCAATGCTGTAATGCCTTATGTGTTGCATAGAAATCAAACACTTCGCTTACCATCATAAGATTTTTTATTTACTTTCTTACATTTAGGAAATAGTGGCACAACACACTCACATCATTGCTGTAATATGGCTATTCCTCTGTTTAGAAATATTAAGTATGTGAATTTTGGTATGTGTGGTATCCATACACATAAAGTTTGACCATTATGTTTTGTAATAATGCTTTGGACAATGGGCTCGGCAGTAAGAGTATCATGGTGGTAGCACCAAATAGTCAATTCTCTCCAGCAACTACAATGTGCGGCAAGAACGGGCCAGTATGTCCAGCACTCCAGTGGCAAGATGGTCAGGTTATTCGGGAGTCACAAACCAACATCAATAGCAGCGTTCTGCGAGAGTGCAGTGTCCAGCAAAAATCAGGAAGTTGAATCCGTAATCAATTGAGAAGTATATTAGAGACTGATTCAGTTAGTAGAAGTATAGTATGTATCTCAGTGAGGTTAGTCGGTAATTGGTTCAGACATCCCTTTATAGTTTATATAGATGTTATTCTTATCCCCATTCTAGTATCTCATCTTTTCATGCTGGGCCGTCCTGGCCATCTACTCTGTGAAGTAGCTTCATGACACCACCAAAGAATTCTGAAAGGACAGTGTTATGAAAATACTTCCGGTGAATGATGAAAGGTCTATTTGTCACCTTTCCATGCAATCAATATAGATACTTCTGCATGTTATCAAAGTTGGGGAATTTTGATTGCACACATGCCAGGGTGACACATTGACCAAAGGAACTACTTCTTTGCAATAAATTGTTAAAATCATATATCATATCCTCTTCTTTTGTTGATATCGGCACATGGTCACTTTTCCTCGCGTTTGAATACAATATGCATCCATATATCATGCTGTATTGATGTATATACTTGCTGATTCAGGTTGATCTTGATCCTTATGGATCACCAGCTGCATTCCTTGATTCAGCAGTTCAATGTGTTGCAGATGGTGGTATCTTGATGTGCTCAGCTACAGACATGGCAGTGCTTGCTGGGGGCAATGCAGAAGTTTGTTTTTCCAAGTCGGTTTAATACTTCACTATCAATTATCAACCACGTTACTACATCGTTTATTTCTTACCATATCAATTTCTATACCTACAGATATGGTTCTTATCCAGTAAGAGGCAAATACCGCCATGAGATGGCCTTGAGGATTCTTCTTGCCTGCATCGAGGTCAGAGTTTCTTGTATTTACATAGACACTATGACGATCCCATCAATTCATTTTCTTGTTTTGCTTGCAGTCACATGCGATCCGCCACAAGCGCTATATAGTTCCTGTCTTATCAGTGCACATGGATTTCTACATTAGGGTTTTTGTGCGAATCTTCACGTTGTCTCCTGCCTCCACCTCTCCTTTGTGTTTGTAATATGGTTTCCCACAAATAGATCTTACAATGTGCCTCTTCCACTCTGCAGGTCGGCTAGCACGGTGAAAAGCTCACCTCTCAAATTTTCACATGTATATCAATGTGTTGGATGCAGTTCATTTCACTTACAAAATGTTGGAAGAATAAACTCAAAGGTGAGACTTATTTTTATTGGTTCAATGTTTTGCATAGCATGCTTATGAATATGATCCTCTGATCCAGGATAAGAGGAATATTCCTCTACCGAATTTTTGCCCTACTGTGCCTCAAGAGTGTTCTGAGTGTGGCGGTAAATTTGTTATGGGGGGGCCTATATGGAGTGATCCAATACATGACAAGGATTGGGCTGCTTCCATCTTATCAAATATTCGTGCAACGAGTGGTTTATATCAAGCTTATGCAAAAATTTCAGCTATACTAACGTCAGTATCAGAGGTACTATTCTGGTTCTTATTCTCTTTTGGTTATGCTTATGTTGACTGTTGATTATATGCTAGAGAAAATGTAACATAAACAGGAGGAAAAGTGTACAGATTAGTGAATTTAAATGCTTTTAATACAGAATTGTTGTAGAAAGGTGCGGATAGGATAAAAGCTATTCAGGATGTGCATTTATTCTGACTCGTTACTGGAAGGATATATATACAAGTCTCACATTGGCGGCATAGACCAATGGACATGCAGACATATTTGCACTTAATATTATATATGCTTACGTGTCTGCAAGAAGTTTTATCGTACACAATATGTGATACATGGTTATTTGTAGTGCTAGACTCAGGTTTTGTGTAGTAAAGTACTAAAGTGTCTCATATCTCCATAAGGTGAAGTCAAGATGTTAAACATTCCCAGGGCAAAAGGTAGCGACGAATCTGTAAGTGGCCTGCCTGCAATGCATTCAGGAAACCCATTAGATGCCCTGTGGGTAACACCCCAGATATCTGCCATACCTGGTGAAGCTACCATACTATCTGATTACCATCGATTCTATACTCATATAGTGTGGTAGCATTACCAGGTAGGGCAGATATCTTGGTTGTAACACTGTGCTCAGTACCTATCTGGTAGGAAAGAACATCAATCTTTACTCTCAGCTGCTAGCATCCTTCATGGCAGACTAAATTTCATTTTGGCAATTTGGAATACCATTAGCACCAACCAAGCAGCCCAGCTCGTCTTGGGAGCCATAACCTATAGTTCTGAGACAAGATGTTATGCAAAAATAAATGGGTCGATTTAAAGTAGCATGCATTAAAGCAAAGAATCTCTTAATCGAGCACACAGTGAAATGCAAACTTCTGCTGTTTTTTATTGAAGCCTCTGCTGTTTATATATTGGATTCATAAATCACAATTCCCAAGGGATTTTCTTGTGCAGGAATTGCCCAATGCACCTTTATTCGTCAGTCTTCACAGTTTATGTGCAACATTGAAGTGCACCAATCCAACCATGGTTATGTTTCATTCAGCTATAAGAAATGCTGGGTATCAAATATCAGGTAGCCATGCGGATCCACTAGCCCTGAAAACAGATGCGCCAATGTCTGTAATTTGGGACATCATGCGATGTTGGGTATGATAGAAATCTCGGATTTTCTTGGTTAATCAGACGCAGTAGACTGTTCTATTAATGGCTTCCTCTCTGCAGGTCAAGCTTCACCCGGTAAAATCTCAACCTGAGAATCTTCCAGGTAGCAGGATACTTTCCCAAGAGCCTCAATTGCTGGTATAGATCATAAAACACAGCTTTGTATCCTTTTATGAACAATGCACAAAAATAAAATGGTTGCTATGCAAAAATGAGTCACATATGCTTCCAACTTACTTATTTTAAGCTCAAGCTCTTAGTTTATGTTGTTGTGATCAGAAGCTTGTGTTATTTCTTTTATATTAATCTGACAGAACCATGGGTGACGTGGATAAAGTACTTTAACCTAATTTTCCACCTGAAGAGTGTTTTATTTATTATGCTCTTGTTAAGCTTGAGCTGAGCCAAGGACTCTTCTCATTAACCATGGCCTGTTTCCTGAATGATCTAATTATCATCTGGCTGTTACTTTAAATGATACCAAACCATTTTTTGTACCATTGGTGCTTGCTTTCATGTATCTGTTATTCCCAACGCGGTGTCCTCATGATTTCTGAGCAAGTAGCACAATTCAGACTAGCACTAGTCAAGCTCATCTGCTGGGATTGGAATTGATACAAGTAACGAGAAGTGATCGGTTTTTACTGGGTCCTATCTCCTTTCAATTTTTGCTGGTTTCTCCTTTTTGTTGAAAGCCAGACAACTGTCTCCACTCAAATTATAGAAACCCAGCTGAAATCTCCCCAAACCATCTGTAGACACCTCAAATTGTTGTGAACATAGACCTACTATTGACCTGGTGTTGCACGAACTGCAAGCATACGAACTGTTGTATTTTTGTCCTGGTCACAGTTTTACCGCTAGAACTATGTTCATTCCATATATTGAGCTGGTGTTATCCCTTCGCCGGCATGTATTTTCTGTGTAGTGATTATTCAGGAATATCCTTATCTTTGGACAGAAGTTATACAAACTAGGCCCTTGTATTATTCTTTTCGTACTCTGAAGCCTTGTTACTCCATTCAGTATTCTAGTTCAACACATTGATTTGTTTTCCCTTTTTTTTTTTGCTCATTTGACAACAACCAGGCATCATTTTCTCAAGTAACTGGGGGTTTAGCTGCACGACGAAAGAGCCCAAGGTTTGTGCCTAATCCTGAAAAACACTGGGGTCCTAAGATGAAGGCCGGTAGACCACTGAAGATGCTTCCCATTGACATATTGTAATTTTTTACCGTCGATACACTCAACTCAAAGCTGGAGATGTGACATTCTTTTTATTCTTACAAAGTGAGCATAGAGAAAGTTCCAAAAATCTAATCTACAATTGTACCCTGAGCGACGGGTTTCTGCTGATCTCGAGATGTGAAACTTAACCACCTTGCTCAACCAGAGGCACGTGAAGAAGTTTGACAGAGGGGCACAATAACTGATGCTTGCTTCATAAATATGACATTGTTCTATGGTCTTCTTCGAGCTTGTCCTGATAAGTTTACCTATCAAGTGAATGAATGCAATGCCAACCATCTATGCTGCACACTGGTGAGAGAACAAATGGATATGATGGAAGGCGTAGCACAAGAGAAAGGGTAGAAGTGGTAAACCACCTGTGAGTGACACATTTTATTATTTTATTATTTGCCACACTTTTGTTCAAATCTTTTATTATTTACCACACTGGCCACCACCTGCCAGTAACACATGATGTTGTAAATAATAAAAATGAAAAGTAAAGTGTGGCAAATTAAGGATAACCGAGTGCAAACTCAAAAAAGGAAAGGAGTTTTTGGTCCCCTTGCCTCCATATGCCATCTTGGCTTTAGGAGGTGGGGGACCTCAGACCTTCAAGAATTTTAGAGTCTTTGGCAACATCTAACAACCATCATGTTTTTTTTGCGAGCTTTTGACGACGATGAAAGAAGGAGAACACCTCCTATCTTTTGATCGCAATGTGAGACAACTCGGTTCCTATCTACCGTTGAAATACTCTAATTCTTTATGGCAGTGTCATGGAGACAGGGAGTTCTATGTACTCGCAAAGCCGATCATTCAGATCTAATGAGTTCAGGTTATTGAGTCATGTTGTTTTTGTTGGAGTTGGAATATTTTCGCAACATTATGTGTTGATACACGAACACGTCACCGTGTACCCTCGACGCCGGGGGTGATACACCGCAGCTCACGCCGAAGGAGACCCGACCAGAAGCGCGATACGCAAGCAATCCGGCGGGTGCTTTTGTTGACCCGAAACCCCACACTCCCGAGAGGGACCCCGTCAGGGAGCACGGCGGATATGGGCTGCCCTAGGTCGACCTGATCGCCCCTAGGGCCTCGTGGGTCGTCGCCCTGCAAGAACAAGAATGAACGAAGAACGAGAAGAAATATACAAGGGACAGGGATAAAAGTAGGGTAAAAGATGTAGATGTGTTTGTTCGATTGTGTGTTGTTTCAATCGGCCGTCACCTCATCTATATATGAGGGGTTGGACTTCCCTTGCAAGACACAGACTTCGATTCCCGTCACAATGCCAAAAACTATAGCCAAACTCGGATTTTTCAAAATCTGCACGAATCTGCGCACAGACCGGTAGTACCGCTCTCTCAGACCGGTAGTACCGGTCGGCCGGTAGTGGACCGGTATATGAATTTTTACCGGAACAACCGGGGTGCTACCGGCTCGATTCCGGGCCTCAACAGAAGGTTTTTCGCGTACCCGGGCGGTAGTACCGGTACCGGTCTCCAGACCGGTAGTACCGGTATAGATTTATTTACCGGAACAACCGGGGTGACGGGGTGATACCGACCCGATTCCGGGCTTCAACAGAAGGTTTTTGTGTTTCGGACGGTAGTACCGGTCCTCTCTGCTGTGCCACACAGATTTGGCTCTAACTTCTTCATACGAACTCCGATTTGGGCGATTCAAGTGTCAAAATCGACCGGTTCGACGAGACGAAGCCAATAGATGTATAAATCTTATTATTTGAAGCCATCTTGAGGACGCAAATAGCCAAATAGTGCACTGAATGCCATAGTCTTGTTGCCCGGAACGTAGTTTCGGCCCTTGAGATGGAATCGGATGACAATAGCTCGAACTACAAAGTTGTTCACATCGACAATACCCAACTTTTTCATGTAGAGCACTTCTTCATTTGAGGTCATCTTATATAGGTTTATCGTCGTGCCAGAAACCGGTGTCAATACATGCCCCCCTGTTTTTCGGCAAAACTTGCGTGCCGAAAAATACTCTGCACCATATAGGTTCTAAGGACGATGTCAACACTCCATCGGCCATGATTATTCTTAGGGCGACACACATATATTGGCCATGCATGTTCTTAGGATAATAATCATACATCGGCTATTTTGTTGCTAGCGCGATTATCATATACCGTCCATTGCTGGTTTGAACATTTTTATGCAGACTTGGATGAAACTTTCTGAACTTGAAAATAATGCCATAAGAAATCCATCAATAATTCCCATATATCAAGATCCATCTCAAAGATATCCACTGAATCATACTGTCCACCCTTTTGCAAGAATCTTGTAAATAACAAATAGTGAACTTCCCGCAATCCTTGCTTTCGCCTGCATATAAAATTTTCCCATTAGTGGCCGAAACGGTAGGCTCCGATTCGGCCTTCCCTATGTTGGCAAACTCGGCATCGGCTCTTGAGCAATACACATGATTAACATGACAGCCGGATGCTTGTTGTGCCAACTCATTTGCTCTTCAATGTCATGTCTAAATATATGAGCAATACTAAAGCAATCAGATATAGAAATTATATCTAGACACTTATCAAAATAAATATTAAGTGATTCGTCAAAACACACAAAATCCATAGATATATGCTACACTACTAATAATGAATCACAAAAAGCCTCAATATGTGTAGCACCTATAGCAAGAAAAAGCTTTGAACCGACTAATACATATTCAGCTTTGATTGTTTGTGAAACAATATTCTAAGCATGATGAGGCTTCAAAACAACACCATGAAGAGATATAAAATCAATACCAAAACCTTGGCCGTTGCTACAAACTAAACCACCAAAATATAATCTCCATGGCACTAATGAGACAAAGTTCATAACAATATTATGCTCCATAATGAAAACACCAATGATTTGGCTTCTCATAGATTCAAATTAGCTATATCATACCTAGCCAAAGCATAATCCTACTCACCAATTCTTCAACTTACGAATTGGTCCATGCAACATATTTTTAACGAATGTACACCTTGTCTCAATCTCTAACAAAACTAAGGACGATGTTTAGAAAACCACATCGGCCATGTTTAGATGTATTCTTAGGACGATAGAACAAACATCGTCCACTAGTATAAACGACATATAGAATTCATCCACCAAAGCATATATAGCCGAAACAAGCAAATGAAATAACAAATCAAATATTTCGGCCCCTTGGATCAGCAATAAGAATGTAACTAATCAAATGTATAGTGACTTGGTAATCCCCTATCATGATGTAAGAAATTGTATTGCATCCATGAATCAAAATAATTCCATGGAGGGTAACCAATCATACCTGAGGATGAATTCCATGATAAAGGCATCAATGACATGTTTGAAGAATATGAATGATGTGCTAATCGAAGATTTCGGTTGGATGATGGAAACCTTCGGCTTAATCTTTTATGAGATGATTTCTCCTTCTTCACTCTGGTTGTATTCTCTAAAATAGAAGCTTGCACATCATTTTTGATTTGACTGCTCTTCTTGGGAACCCATGCCATATTCTTCTTTTCGAGTTCTCGTGCACTAAGCTTTTGCAATCTCTTCTTCTTCCAATACGATAAACCAAGTGGACACCTCGGCTGTGATTCTTTTTCAAGCAATGTCAATTCCTTTTTGACCTTGTGCACTCTCAGCTCCTTTTGTTCAGATTTGACATCTTGGTTTTGAAGATTTTATTGCTCCACGTCTTTGCCTTTAGTAGCCAATGTCAATGCTTTAATTGGCTCTTCATTATTTGAAATTAAATCTGAAGTGGGACACTTACGACCATCCATTTTGACACGATATACTTGCTTGACCACCTCTTTCTTTTTCCTTGAGCTCCGGACCGATTCCTTTCGATTGAAACGGTCTTTGTTATGCAATTATTCATCAAATATGGACCTTCTTGGAGCTGCATAATCTTGATGAGATGGTTCAGAATAAGATGGATAATGTGCCCTAGAATTATACATGTCCCATGATGGATATTGATTCATATAAGCATAGGGAGGTACCCATGACGCTGGTACTGGCGGCTCAAAATAAGGATATGAGTATGATGTATTGAAATTATCACTTTGCCAATACCGGTCCTCAGATTTGAGCCTAGGGGTGATCTTGATGCTTTCGAATTACTTGGCCGATGAGAAATTTTCCCCTCACTTATCTTCTGATATTTTTCCAATAGTTGCGCGAAACTGACCTTTGATTTCTTACTCTTGCGCTTATCTCGGCCTTTGCTCTCTTTGGTTTCTCTTGCATCGATCTTAGGATTTTCTTGCTGCCCCCCAGTGCTTGGCGTGTTCATTGTAACTTTGACAAAATTCTCGCCTTCAAGAATATCATCATTGCGCGCTCAGGAATAATTTGTGTCCTTGAAAGCTTGATCCCATCACCTGCAGTTTTTACCTTATTGTCCTTAAATGAATCGGCTTGAAGCAGCCGATGCAAAAACTTTTTGCCATCAGAACCAATAGGAATAGCATGATGATCCCTTGGTGTTTTAACAAGTTTAATCTTCCGCTATCAATGGTCGATTTGACTATCTGACGAAACATATTGCAGTCCTCAAAATTATGCTTCAACGAATCATGCAACTTACAATACATTCGTCCTTGGATTGATGGCTTGACATGGTGATCATGAATTCTAATATAATCATTCTTTAGCAACAAATCAAAAATCTCATCACACATATTTGAATCGAAGGTAATCTCTTTGTTTTCTAGCCGATCTTGGTGTGAGAATGGCTTTGGAAGTAAGCAAACGAATGGTTCAGATTTCGCATCACCCCATTCGGCCATGCATTGTATTTTGCACTCTATCTCCGATGACTTTGAATAAGAAATTATACTATCATCGGTTTTCTCAAAAGATTCAAATCATTGCTTTATTTTTCTGAAAACAAAACTGTTATAACATATATGTCTCACTTGAGACCAAATGAAAGCCAAGCATGAAACTAGCAAAGTTATCCATGTATATATAAACTTTAAATAAAACAATGAGAAACATTTTTGCTGCAATAATAAGTCACTATCGGTCTCTCTAAATGGCACAATGCGTTGACCGATACGCTTTGTTATAATTGTATTGCTAACAAGTAAATTATCCTTCTTGATTGGTCTCTCAAGATTTGTTATAAGAATTTTGCTAATAGATGCATCAACAATAAAGTTATGACCAAATCTGAAAATAGATAAATTACTTGCTAGACATACCTTTTCATATGCGTTGGGAGAGAATGATGGTTGCGTGAATCGAATAATAGCTTGTTCCCGTTTTGGATGACTCTCCAACGTCTTGTCCTCATCTCTTTCTTTGTTCCGTGCTTCTTCACTCGAATGATTATCAGGTGAACTTTGCTCAGCTGCACTCTTTTGTTCTTGATGTTCATCATTAACCAAACTTTGTTCGGCCATATCACTTTGTTCTTGATGCTCATCAATTTCTGTGGCACGGAACTCATAGGGCAGGAAATAGGTTCCCTTAGCTTCAGAAAAATCAAGCACGGTTATTATGTGCTTGCCATACCCTTTCTCAATGGTGCTTGCCTCTTTGGATTTGATGGATTCGGAACACACACTAGTTGATTCGGCTTTTCTAGCCGAAGAACTTTCAATCTTCGAATCATCACTCTTTTCATCAATTGGCAAGGCTTCTTTTCTTTGAGCCAATTCTTTTTCTATTTTCTCCAAACGGCGAGCAGCTGATTTAGCTTTAAGCTTCTTCTCAAGCTCAGCCCACCCTGGACAAGATTTCCACCCAATGCCTTTAGCTTTAACATTTTTCACAATCTCAGCCCACTCCGCGTAAGATTGCCCTCCAATACTTTCAGACTTTTTCGGCATTGGAACTTGAGTGTTGCCGAAACTTTGCAATTGTATATGGGGTATATAGTATGCTGGAGCAATAGGAGAAGACATATGCATTGGTGTGGAACTATATTTTTCATGGCATAACCTATCAATTGGCAATGATTCATCTTCTTGCAAAACTCTAGCTTTTATTGCATTATAGTCACGAGACAAACCACAAAGATATAATTCCATACAAGTATCACTAATCCTGTCATTTTGGGCTTTCTTCCTTTCTAACGCGGCTACCTCAGCAACAACTTTAGATGAAGGTATGCATGCTCCTATAGATTGATCACTTATTTGGCTATAACCACGAAGGTGTGGAGCCGAATTATGAGTATCAACAGTTGCATATGGCAATGCCAGATTATTGATGTCTACGCACGCTTCTATTCTTGTAGACTATGTTGGGTCTCCAAGCGCAGAGGTTTGTAGGACAGCAGCAATTTCCCTTAAGTGGATGACCTAAGGTTTATCGAACTCAGGGAAGTAGAGGTTGAAGATGTTCTCTCTCAAGCAACCCTGCAATTAAGATACAAGAAGTCTCTTGTGTCCCCAACACACCTAATACAATGCAAATTGTATAGGTGCACTAGTTCGGCGAAGAGATGGTAAAATATGGGTGATAGGTGTGGCAAAACAAAGTAATATAAATCTGTAATAAAAAGTGCAGCAAGCAAACAAGTGATAAACGTGAGCACAAACGGTATTGCAATGATGGAAACAAGGCGTAGGCTTCATACTTTCACTAGTGGCAACTCCCAACAACATTAACATAGCCTAATCACATGATATTTCCCATAAACATGCAGTGGAGACGCACTCGGAGGTCATTCCTTTGTGGTCAAGAGAGGACGAGAATTATGTAGGGCTACAAGAGCACACCTCAGAGTTCGTAGTTCTCAATCTATGGATTTCCCAATGTCACCGCAGCCATCCAAAGAGAGTATCACCATCACCACAACATATCTCAAGGATAGTCAAAGACAAGCACCAAGAGACTCTCAATCTTCAATCAACACACAAAAGAGGAAATCACTCATGAAAATATTCTTCTAACCCATGTGCAATAGACCGCTGTCACCTTGGTCTCGGGGATTATACTAGATAAGATGAATTGAGTACATCAATCCAATACATAGAGGAAGGGGAAATATCATGGGATCACCCTAGATTAACATAGCCTATGATCACAACGAAGATCACATCATGGGAGAGAGAGAAGAACACATAGCTACTGGTAGAAACCTCAGCCCCGAGGAGGAACTACTCCCGCTTCATGGAGGAGGGAAGCAACGTTGATGGAGATGAATCCGGGGGCACTTCCCCGTCCCGGCAGGGTGCCGGCACAGGAATTATGTCCCCCCCACGAAACTTGTTTTCGATGGCCGTGGAGATCGGAATTGCTTCTGGAGAAAAGGGGTCTGGAATCAGGGTTTCCTCCGTGGGGGTAAAAATAGGGGCCAAAGGGGGCACCGAGAGGGGCCACGAGGCAGTCAGAAGGGCAGGTGGCGCGGCCTAGGGCTGGGCCGCGCCAGGCACCCTCCTGGCTGCCTGGTGGTGGCCCTCCCTTCCTTCCTTGCTGATTCCAGAAGCTTCCGGGACGGTGATTTTTTATATAATTTTTCCAGAATTTTTGGAGCACTTTTAATGGCCGGAAAACCTAAAATACAAAAACAGCAGAAAACAGGAACTGGCAACTGGGTGCACTGAGTTAATAAGTTAGTCCAAATATGATCAAAAGTGTATGGAAGTGTATGTAAAACATGGCAAAGTCACACAAAACATGCATGGAGCAAGAAGAAATTTATATCTCTTATAAGACAAAACCCCACTAAGATGCATTTAAGGTGTCTATCTCAACATGCAAGCTATCCACATCACCCACTATTGTATCCAATAATTTGTCCATGTCATCCACTAACAAAATTCAACTAACATGCATTTAGGGATATCTATCTCAGCATGCAAGCTATCCACATCACCCACTATTGTATCCAATCATTTGTCCATGTCATCCACTAACAAAATTCAACTAACATGCATTTGGGGATATCTATCTCAACATGCAAGCTATCCACATCGCCCACTCTTATATCCAATCATTTAACTATGACATCCACTAACAAATTCAACTAACATGCATGTGTGTATCTATCTCAACATGCAAGCTATCCACAAAACTCATTATTATATTCAATAATTTATCCTTGTCACCCACTTTCATTTACATGAATTTTATACCCTTTCAATTTACATTGTAGAGTTCTTATAAAAAATTCCGCTGCAACGCGCGGGGTATTCTTCTAGTTATAGATACGTTTCAGACGTATCAACATCCCCAAGCTTAATTCCTGCTCGTCCTCGAGTAGGTAAATGATAACAAGCATAATTTCTGTGGTGACATGCCACAAAACCATATAAGGATTTTTAAGTAAAGCAATCAAAGCATGCAATTCAATTCAAGTCTTAACAAGCAAGAGTCTATATTAGCATTGACACAAGCAATAAAAGAACAAAAGGTGCAAGAGCTCTCGCTGTCCGTGACTCGAATGTCTCCAGATGGTGTTTGCGTGCAAGCTAGGGATAGGGAAATACGAGAGAAAAAAATTAAGGTTGTTGAGAACAACTATCTACTAAAGTTTCACACTTAGTCTCCTTTGGATTCTTATCTTGACTCGTCCCCAGACCACTAGTCAGGTACAAGACAAACTGATCCACTCCCTTTCGATATTTTGAGCACTCATGCAATGGATGAGCGTGAGCAAGAAAGTTGACACCTAAAAGGCGAAACAAAAAGAAGGTGGAGGAGGAAGACAAAAAAGGTGTGAAAGGCTCACATCAATGAGGAAAATCATAGGCGAGAGAAGGCCATATGATAGATATGATGTGAGGAGTAGGGATTGTCATGCAACGGATGCACATGTGAGCTAAAAGCTCACCAAGGGAACTAGTGGGGGTGCATCCAACTTGCTTGCTCAAGAAGACCTAGAGCTCGTTTGAGGAGGCTCATCATTGGAATATACAAGTCAAGTTCTATAGTGTGAAGGTCCCCACATAGCTATATGCATGATGATGATCTCTATGGAGTACAAGGGATAGAGGATGAAGTACTAGTGTGGATCTCTCAAAAGGAATAGTAGTGTGCCCCCTTCTCTCTTTTTATTTATTTTTCTCTTTTTTCTATTTTTTTGTATTTTTTTGGTGGCCTCAATGGCTCTTTCTATTTAACTCTCATTTGTCCTCTTTGGGATCTTTTGATTTTGTCCTCTTTGGGATATTTTCCTCACTTTAGGGCCAACACTCTTATTTTACAAGAATATAGGAGATCTTTCACACTTTACAAAGGTACTCACATAAAGAAAATGTAACTATCATGATGCAAATGTATGCCTCTGCCAGGGTAGCAGGATATGCAATGATACTAGCGCGTCATGTAGCAATGATTAGGGAAACTCCCAACTAGCATGCGGCTCATCGATCAAGCAAGTAGCATGAATGACATGAGGATCAAGTCATGAGAAGGTGGATGTTGCATGGCAATGTATCTCGGAAAGGCTATGGAAATGCCTTGTAGGTAGGTATGGTGGCTGTTTTGAGGGAAGATATAAGGAGGCTTATGATGACAGAGCGTATCGTGCCAAGGGTTTGGATGCACCGGCGAAGTATGCGCCAACTCTCAAGGTGAGAAAGGGCAATGCACGATACCGAAGAGGCTAGAAAAAGTATAGGTGGGTGGAAGTGTCAACTTTCGAATACTCACATTAGTCCGAAGAACTCATGCACTTATTATCGGTAACTCTCAATATAATCAGGAGGTTCACAAAGAGACAAGTACCCCGAGGAGGAGTGTATGGGGGTTTGGTTATCCTTGCGCATCCTCGACTCATGGTACGTGAGTGTACTCTAATATTCGAACCCTCCAGAGGTTAGTGATCCATCTAGTAGCTAGAGTTCTCAACGGGGGTTTTTGGTGTTCGAAAAACACACGGATTGCCCAAAATACGACATCTATCACTAATAGGCTCGAGCTCTTGACACCAAAAGTTCAAACATTACTCTAGTCAATACCTCAAAACTATTGCAAGTTACTACTACAGAGAGAATAGCAACTTCAACTACCTACTTCCTAGTCAAGACACAAAACTCAATGCAACAACCAACTCTCTTAACAAGATAAACATGAAAACTAAAGAGAGTTCCAGCAACAAACTAAGCAAAAGCCGAGGCTCTTTCTAAAGACAAACTAAAACTAAACATGGCAGTAGCTACGAAAAGATAAAGAACACACAACAGCAAAAAGATAGGCATGAAGAATCCTATGATGTGTTCTAGAATTTGAAAGTGGAGCGTGTTTCTCTCCCACACAAAGTAAGACGAGATCTAACCTGTTATGAACAGTAAGAAAAGGTAAAGAAACTAAAAATAAAACCTAAGAGCGGGACGCTCCAAGCATAGCACATAACGCATGAAGTGATAAAAATATAGTGAGACGAAGGACGAACTGATGATTGTTGATGGAGAAGGGGATGCACGGGGGCATCCCCAAGCTTAGACGCTTGAGTCTCCTTGAATATTTATTGGGGATGCATGGGGGCATCCCCAAGCTTGAGCGCTTGACACTCCCGAATCTTCTTTCATCATGTTCCATCGCACACTTGAAAACTCCCTTCATACATAACTCATCATAAACTGATTAGAGATGTTAGTACCCTTAATAAATAATTTTTCCACACTGGATATAAAGATATTCTTGAAGAGCTACTGTTTCTCAAGATTGCCAAAAAGTTTTTGCAAAGAAAAAGCAAGCTTAAGGTTTGCAAAAGTTATGAGAGACAAAACGTGGCAGAATCTGTGAAAAACAGAATAGCAGGTAGTAAAGAAATTTTTAGGGGTACTTCTGCAACTCGAATCAAAAAACTCAGAACAGACGCTCGAAAGTCAATTTTATGGAGCACGCTTCCAAAAAAATCAGATCAAAAAGATGATATGGTAATTTTAGGCTAATTTTTCCGTCCAAGGACAGAATCTGTTTTCTGGACAGCATGTCACAACTTTTGAACTTTCTTGCAATCGGAGGCTAGACTTGGCACAAAGATTGAAAATAAAGATACAATGATGTTGCTACAGTAGTAACAATCATCAAGACCACTAAAAACAGAAGTAAAAACACAAACTAAAGATAACAAGGGTTGTCTCCCTAGAGCTCTTTCTTTATAGCCATAAAGATAGGCTTAAGATTTTAATGATGCTCTCATATGAATAAGGAATAAGAGTTGAAGAACAAAAGAGAGCATCAAGAAGCAAATATAAAACACATTTAAGTCCAACATGCTTCCTATGCAAAGGGATCTTGTAGAGAAATAACTCATGGAAGCATAAAGATATTAGCATAGGAAGCCAAAATAAGTGCAACTTCAAAACCTTCAACATAAAGAGAGGGAACTTGATATTATTGAAATATCTATAAGCATATGTTCCCCTCTCATAATAATTTCCAGTAGGATCATGAATAAACTCAACAATATAAGTATCACATAAAGCATTGTTACCATGATCCACAAGCATAGAAAATTTGTTACTCCCCACATAAGCAAAATCCTTCTCATTAGTAATAGTGGGATCAAACTCAACAAAATAGCTATCACATGAATCATTCTTATCATGATGCACTTGTAAAAATTTATTATTTATAGCATAAGTGTCATCACAATAATCATCATAGATGGGAGGCAAAATATCATAAAAATAAATTTTCTCATCAAAACTTGGGGGGGGGGCTAAAAAGATCATCTTCATAAAATGTAGCATCCCCAAGCTTATGGCTTTGCATATCATTAGTATCAAAAGTATTCAAAGAAGACATGCAAATAACATTACTACTATCATGAGTGTTATGCAAATAATAAAGCTCCATAGGCTTTTTGATCTCCTCCTCAAACACTTCATGTCCTAACTCAAGATAGAGCTCATAAAGCTCTCTCATAATTTTTTTTGTTGTTTTCCATAAAGCCTAACTACTCAAAATAAAAACAAGAAACAAAAAGAATTAATTGCAAGATCTAAAGATATACCTTCAAGCACTCACCTCCCCGGCAACGGCGCCAGAAATAGCTTGATGTCTACGCACGCTTCTATTCTTGTAGACTATGTTGGGCCTTGATGGCTTCTCGCCCTTCGTTGGTTACCCCAAGTGGAAGGTGGAGATGTAGCGCAGCAGCAAGTTTCCCTCGGTGAAGATACCAAGCTTTGTCTCCAGTAGGACTCCAGAGATGATAAGTAGGTGCCAGCGGCGCAACTGACGTGGACCTGCACACATACACATAGAACTTTGTTCCCAACGAAGTTCAGAGAGGTTGTCAATCTCTCCGGTCTTGTTGTTTACAAAGGGTAAAACACAAGGGATAATGATAGCAAGTAAAATCAATAAAGTAAAGATAGCGTGGAAACAGTAATAAGGATATGGACCGGGATACGTGATGTTCACTAGTGATGTCTCTCTCCCAAAAGACGATAAAACTGCTATGCGAGGTAAACAACTTACAGAAGGGCAATTGACAGGATTATGAACGCACCGCAATGCTAACTATGCTACAAAAGAAAGGAAGAGGTTCAAAAGCACAGGCAGTACGCCAAAATAAGTAGACCGAAATCCAACTGCATCTACTACTAATCATCCACCTTGAGATATCTATCCAGAACATCTCGCTGGTATTAAGTTGCGAGCCCCACCCAAAGTGTAAACCCAAAGCAACAGACAACTGCATTAAAAAGCACTTTGCGTAAAGTAAACAATCCTTGTAACCGCAGTTACAAGCACCGTTGTTTTCCCCCTTGTGGCAACATCACATCCCCTAGACTCATGTTTATGTCACTCAAGCGTGTCATCAGGGGGCATGAACCCACAATCGAGCACAACGTTCCCTCTTGGAGTCACTACCTACTACTTTGCCAAAGCAATAAACAACAACGGAGAACATGCAAGAATTACTTAGGAACAAAAATATAAGAGATAAAAACCAAATATATTACTCTATCACAATCTGAACATAATCTCATAATCCATCATATCCCATCAAACTCAGCATAGCAACAGCAGAAATATTACAAAGGTGCCTCGATCATGTAGGGCAGCTCACGAGGTCTAAACAATGAAGATCAAAGAGGGGAGGAAAACATCACATAGCTACTGATCACGGACCCATGGTCCAAGGAAAACTACTCAAGAAACATCCGGGGAGCATCCATGGTGGAGAGGACACTCCTGGAGGTCAATCCTCCCTCCGGCAGGGTGCCGGGAAGAGGTCTTCTGGTGCTCCGGATCTCGGAAGCGCGGCGGCGGCGGAACAGAGGCGAGTTTGCGAAATAGGGTTCTGTCTTCGGAGTTTCCCCGTGACGGAGAATAAATAGGGGAAGGGGGGCAGACAGAGGTGGACCAGGGGCCCCAGGCGCCCCCCTGGCGCGGCCAGGGGTGGGGCCGCGCCGGGTGGCCGCCTGGGCCCCCTGGCTCCCCTCTGGCCCCTCCAGGGCTCTTCGCGAAGCTTCCTTCACGCTGATGGCTTCTCTCCCCCTTCGTTGGTTACCCCAAGTGGAGGGTTGAGATGTAGTGCAGCAGCAGTTTTCCCTCGGTGAAGATACCAAGGTTTGTCTCCAGCAGGACTCCAGAGATGATAAGTAGGTGTCAGCGGCGCAACTGACGCGGACCTGCACACAGACACAAATAACTTTGTTCCCAACGAAGTTCAGAGAGGTTGTCAATCTCTCCAGTCTTGTTGTTTACAAAGAATAAAACGCAAGGGATAATAATAGCAACTTGAAAGTAAATGCAGAAAAGTAAATATAGCGTGGAAACAATGATAAGGATATGGACCGGGATACGTGATGTTCGCTAGTGATGTCTCTCTCCCAAAAGACGATAAAATTGCTATGCGAGGTAAACAAATTACAGAAAGGCAATTGACAGGATTATGAACGCACCGCAATGCTAACTATGCTACAAAAGAAAGGGAGAGGTTCAAAAGCACAGGCAGTACGCCAAGGTAAGTAGACCGAAATCCATCTGCATCTACTACTAATCATCCACCTTGAGATATCTATCCAGAACATCTCGCTGGTATTAAGTTGCGAGCCCCACCCAAAGTGTAAACCCAAAGCAACAGATAACTGCATTAAAAAGAACTCTGCGTAAAGTAAACAATCCTTGTAACCGCGGTTACAAGCACCGTTGTTTTCCCCCTTGTGGCAACAGCACATCCCCTAGACTCATGTTTCTGTCACTCAAGCGTGTCATCGGGGGGCATGAACCCACAATCTAGCACAACGCTCCCTCTTGGAGTCACTACCTACTACTTGGCCAAAGCAATAAACAGCAACGGAGAACATGCAAGAATTACTTAGGAACAAAAATATAAGAGATAAAAACCAAATATATTACTCTATCACAATCTGAACATAATCTCATAATCCATCAGATCCTATCAAACTCAACATAGCAATAGCAGAAATATTACAAAGGTGCTTCGATCATGTTGGGCAGCTCACGAGGTCTAAACAATGAAGATCAAAGAGGGGAGGAGAACATCACATAACTACTGATCACGGACCCATGGTCCAAGGAAAACTACTCACAAGACATCCGGGGAGCATCAATGGTGGAGAGGAGACTCCCGGAGGTCAATCCTCCCTCCGGCAGGGTGCCGGGAAGAGGTCTTATGGTGCTCCCGATCTTCGGAAGCGCGGCGGCGGCGGAACAGAGGCGAGTTCGCGGAATAGGGTTCTCCTTCTGGGGTTTTCCCGTGACGGGGGATAAATAGGCGAAAGGGGGCAGCCAGAGGTGGGCCAGGGGCCCCCCAAAGTGTAAACCCAAAGCAACAGATAACTGCATTAAAAAGAACTCTGCGTAAAGTAAACAATCCTTGTAACCGCGGTTACAAGCACCGTTGTTTTCCCCCTTGTGGCAACAGCACATCCCCTAGACTCATGTTTCTGTCACTCAAGCGTGTCATCGGGGGGCATGAACCCACAATCTAGCACAACGCTCCCTCTTGGAGTCACTACCTACTACTTGGCCAAAGCAATAAACAGCAACGGAGAACATGCAAGAATTACTTAGGAACAAAAATATAAGAGATAAAAACCAAATATATTACTCTATCACAATCTGAACATAATCTCATAATCCATCAGATCCTATCAAACTCAACATAGCAATAGCAGAAATATTACAAAGGTGCTTCGATCATGTTGGGCAGCTCACGAGGTCTAAACAATGAAGATCAAAGAGGGGAGGAGAACATCACATAACTACTGATCACGGACCCATGGTCCAAGGAAAACTACTCACAAGACATCCGGGGAGCATCAATGGTGGAGAGGAGACTCCCGGAGGTCAATCCTCCCTCCGGCAGGGTGCCGGGAAGAGGTCTTATGGTGCTCCCGATCTTCGGAAGCGCGGCGGCGGCGGAACAGAGGCGAGTTCGCGGAATAGGGTTCTCCTTCTGGGGTTTTCCCGTGACGGGGGATAAATAGGCGAAAGGGGGCAGCCAGAGGTGGGCCAGGGGCCCCAGGCGCCCCCCCTGGCGCGGCCAGGGGTGGGGCCGCGCCGGGTGGCCTCCTGGGCCCCCCTGGCTCCCCTCTGGCCCCTCCCGGGCTTTTCTCGAAGCTTCCGTCACGCTGATTTTTTATCTGAATTTTTCTGGCACTTTTTATATGGGGGAAAACTGAAATAGAAAAACAGCAGAAAACAGGAACTGGCACTGGGGTGCACTGAGTTAATAGGTTAGTCCAAACATGATCAAAAGTGTATGAAAGTGTATCTAGATCATAGCAATATCACACAAAACATGCATGGAGCAAGCAGAAATTATAGATACGTTTTGGACGTATCAACATCCCCAATCTTAATTCATGCTCGTCCTCGAGTAGGTAAATGATAACAACATAATTTCTGTGGTGACATGCTAGCAACCATATAAGAACTTGGAAAAGTAAAGCAATCAAGGTTAGAGATTCAATTCAAGTCATAACATGCAAGAGTCTATATTATCATTGAAACAAGTAACAAAAGAACATTAGGTGCAAGAGCTCTCGCTGTCCGTGACTCGAATGTCTCCAAATGGTGTTTGCGTGCAAGAAGGGGGATAGGGAATACGAGAAAAAAGTATTTTTGTGTTGGGAACTCAATCTACTAAAGTTTCACACTTGGTCTTCTTTGGAATCTTATCTTGACTCGTCCCCAGACCACTAGCCAGGTACAAGTCAATTTGATCCACTCCTTTTCGATATTTCGAGCACTCATGCAATGGATGAGCGTAAGAACGAGAGTTGACACTTAGGATGGCAAAAAGAGAAATATGGTGGAGGAGGAAGACAAAAAAGGAGGAGAAATGCTCACATCAATGAGGACAATCATAGGCAAGAGATGCCAAATGATAGATATGATGTGAGGAGTAGGGATTGCCATGCAACGGATGCACATACGAGCTAAGAAGCTCTCCAATGGAACTAGTGGGGGTGCATCTAACTTGCTCGCTCATGAAGACCTAGAGCTCGTTTGAGGAGGCTCATCCATGGAATATGCAAGCCAAGTTCTATAGTGTGAAGGCCCCCACATAGCTATATGCATAATGATCATCTCTATGGAGTACAAGGATATAAAGGGAGTACTAGTGTGGATCTCTCAAAAGGATAGTAGTGTTGCCCCTTTCTCTCTTTTTATTTCTTTTTTGCTCTTTTTTCTATTTTTTTGTATTTTTTGGTGGCCTCAATGGCTCTTTCTATTTAACTCTCATTTGTCCTCTTTGGGATCTTTTAATGTGTCCACTTTGGGATCTTTTCCTCACTTAAGGGCAACACTCTAGTTTACAAGAGGGTAAAGGAGATCTTTCACACTTTATAAGGTACTCAAAATCATAAAGAAGATGTAACTATCATGATGTATGCAATGTATGTCGCTGCCAGTGTAGCAGGAACATGTATGACATGAAGATCAAGTCATCAAGAGGTGGGAGTTGCATGGCAATGTAACTCGGAAAGGCTATGGAAATGCCTTGATAGGTAGGTATGGTGGCTGTTTTGAGGAAGGATAAAGGGAGGCTTATGATGACAGAGCGTATCATGCCAAGGGTTTGGAAGTACCGGCGAAGGTGGACACCAACTCTCGGAGTGAGAAGAAGGCAATGCACGGCACGGGAGAGGCTAGCAAAATATGGGAAGGTGGAAGTGTCAACTCTCAATACTTACATTAGTCCGAAGAACTCATGCACTTATTATCGGTAACTCTCAATCTAATAAGGAGGTTCACAAAGAGACAAGTACCCCGAGGAGGAGTGTATGGGGGTTTGGTTATCCTTGCGCATCCTCGACTCATGGTACGTGACTGTACTCTATTATTCGACTCCTCAGAAGAGTAGTGATCCATCTAGTAGCTAGAGTTCTCAACTAGTTTTGTAGGTTTTGAAAATAAACATGGATTGCCCAAAATACGACACCTATCACTAATAGGCAAGAGCTCTTGACACCAAAAGTTCAAACGTTACTCACATCAATACCTCAAAACTATTGCAAGCTACTACTAAAATTAAATAGCAACCTCAATTACCTACTTTCAAGACAAGACACAACTCAGTGCAACAACCAACTCTCTTAACAAGATAAACATGAAAACTAAAGAGAGTTCCAGCAACAAACTAAAACAAAAGCCAAGGCTCTTGCTAAAGACAAACTAAAACTAAGACTAAACATGGCAGTAGCTATGAAAAGATAAAGAACACACAACAGCAAGAAGATAGGCATGAAGAATCCTATGATGTGTTCTAGATTTTGAAAGTGGAGCGTGTTTCTCTCCCACACAAAGTAAGACAGGACCTAACTTGTTATGAAAAGCAACCAAAGCTAAAGAAGACTAAAAACAAAACCTAAGAGCGAGACGCTCCAAGCATAGCACATAACGCATGAAGTGATAAAAATATAGTGAGACGAAGGACGAACTGATGATTGTTGATGGAGAAGGGGATGCACGGGGGCATCCCCAAGCTTAGACGCTTGAGTCTCCTTGAATATTTGTTGGGGATGCATGGGGGCATCCCCAAGCTTGAGCGCTTGACACTCCTGGATCTTCTTTCATCATCTTCCGTCGCACACTTGAAAACTCCCTTCATACATAACTCATCATAAGCTGATTAGAGAGGTTAGTACCCTTAATCAATAATTTTTCCCCACTGGATATAAAGATAATATTGAAGAGCTACTGTTTCTCAAGAGTGCCAAAAAGTTTTTGCAAAGAAAAAGCAAGCTTAAGGTTTGCAAAAGTAAGGAGAGACAAAACGTGGTAGAATCTGTGAAAAACAGAACAGCAGGTAGTAAAGAATTTTTTAGGGGCACTTCTTCAGCTCAAATCAAAAAACTCAGAACATACGGAAGTTTCGTAATTGTATAGAGAATACTGTGTAAAAATTTCAGCTCAAAAAGATGAACTGGGATTTTTCTGGAATTTTTCTGGTCACGAGGACAGAATCTGTTTTCTGGACAGCATGTCACAACTTTTACTTCCCTTGCCGTAAGAGGCTATAACTTGGCACAAAGCTGAAAAATAAAGATACAATGATGTTGCTACAGTAGTAACAATCATCAAGACACAACAAAATAAAAAATAAACACCTAAATCCGTTGTGGGCTGCCTCCCGAAAGCGCTTTCTTTTATGCCTTTAAGCTAGGCATGAAGCAAAAGAAGAATCAAGTTTTATTAAGACAAAGAGAATAACTAGCACGTGTAACGGACTCAAAAGGTAACTTGATTTTCTTTCTAGGGAAGTGTTCCATCCCCTTTTTGAATGGGAATTGGAATTTTATATTCCCCTCTTTCATGTCAATAACCGCACCAACGGTGCGAAGAAAAGGACGTCCCAAAATAATTGGACATAAAGGTTCACACTCTATATCCATAACAATAAAATCAATGGGAACATAGTTGTCATTGACAATGATAAGAACATCGTCGATCTTCCCCAAAAGGTTTCTTTACGGAAGAATCAACAAGACGAACACCAAAAGAACAAGGCTCAAAGGGTTTCAAATCAAACATATCAAATATTCTTTTGGGCATAACGGAGGTACTAGCTCCAACATCACATAAAGCATAGCAAGAGAAGTTATTTAATTTAATTTTGATCATAGGATCCCAACCATCATCTAGCTTCCTAGGTATGGAGGCTTCTACTCTAAGCTTCTCCTCCCTAGCTTTGATGAGAGCATTTGTGATATGCTCCGTGAAGGCAAGATTAAGTGTGCTAGTGTGGGGGTCCCTAGACATTTTGTGTAGTAAGCTAATAACTTCTGAGAGGGTACAACTATCAAAATCAATATCACTACTATCAAAGGTGGTAGTAGTGTTGTCTAGGCTCACTTGTTTGAAACCCTCTATGTTCATAGGAGTTTCTTTCTCTACGGTTGAGGTATTAGCATCACCATTAATAGGTCCAACGGGACTAGGAGTGCATTGGGGGCTAATAGTTTGAGTGTCCTCAACAATTTGGATAGTGGCAACTGTGTGGTGTGTAGGAAGGCTCTTAATTCTATCATCTTCCTCTTTTTATCTAGCCCATCTTTCTTTGAGTTTAGCCATCATCCTAATGTTTTCATTGATTTGTAACTGGATAGCATTAATAGGAGTGGCCTTATTCTCCTCAAGGGGGGAGGTTCTAATTTTGAGCATCTCAATATCAAGGGCTAAGCTTTCTACCTTCAAAGAGAGATTATCTATTTTAGCTAATTTCTCTTCTACATTTGTGTTGAAGGCTTTTTGGGTAGTGATAAAGTCTCTAAGCATGCTTTCTAATTCAGAGGAGGGTTCTTGTTGCTAGGGTAGGTGTTGTTGTTCCCATAGTTGGATGGAAACGGTCTAGGATTGCTAGCAAAATTTTCCCTATAAGCATTGTTGTTGAAGTTGTTTCTAGCAATAAAGTTCACATCTACTTGATCTTGAGCAACCAAAGAATTTAAAGGAACATCATGAGGATCAATAGAGGGTTTCTTGGTAAGTAGAGACATAATTAAATCAACTTTTTCATTGAGGGAGGTAATTTCCTCGACAGAGTTTACCTTCCTACATGTTGGAGCGCGTTCGGTGTGCCATTGGGAATAATTGGTCATCATTTCATCGAGAAGCTTCGTGGTAGCACCAAGTGTAGTTGACATAAAGGTTCCTCCCGCGGCCGAATCTAACAGGTTCCGCGAGGTAAACTTCAAGCATGCATAAAAAGTCTGGATAACCATCCAAGTAGTCAAACCATGTGTAGGGCATTTCTTAACAAGAGATTTCATTCGTTCGCAAGCTTGGGCAACGTGTTCATTATCCAATTGCTTAAAATTCATAATATTACTCCCCAATTGGATAATCTTAGCAGGAGGGTAGTACTTCCCTAAAAAAACATCTTTGCACTTATCCCAAGAATCTATGCTATTTATAGGCAAAGATTGAAACCCGATTTTAGCATCTCCCCATAAAGAGAAAGGAAAGAGATTGAGATTAACAACATCACCTTATACTTCTTTATACTTTTGCATATCACTTAATTCAACAAAATTATTCAAGTGTAAAGCAGCATCATCTCCAACACCAGAGAATTGATCTCTCATAACAAGGTTTAGCAAAGCAGGTTTAATTTCATAAGAGGTAGCTGAAGTGGCAGGTGTGGCAATGGGAGTGCAGATAAAGTCCTGGTTGTTGTGACTAGTGAAGTCACACAACTTGGTATTTTCAGTGGAACCCATAGTGGCAGCAAGTGTGGCAGATTATTTTTTGTAGTTTTTGATAAAAGACACAAAGATAAAAACTGAAAGATAAACTAACAAGACTAAAAAACAAAGGTAAAGGGTAGTGTGCAACTCCCCTATCTTAGCACTCGGAGTCCCCGGCAACGGCACCAGAAATTCGCTTGATGGCTTCTCGCCCTTCGTTGGTTACCCCAAGTGGAAGGTGGAGATGTAGCGCAGCAGCAAGTTTCCCTCGGTGAAGATACCAAGGTTTGTCTCCAGTAGGACTCCAGAGATGATAAGTAGGTGCTAGCGGCGCAATTGACGTGGACCTGCACACAGACACAGATAACTTTGTTCCCAACGAAGTTCAGAGAGGTTGTCAATCTCTCCGGTCTTGTTGTTTACAAAGGGTAAAACACAAGGGATAATGATAGCAAGTAAAAGCAATAAAGTAAAGATAGCGTGGAAACAGTAATAAGGATATGGACCGGGATACGTGATGTTCACTAGTGATGTCTCTCTCCCAAAAGACGATAAAACGGCTATGCGAGGTAAACAAATTACAGAAGGGCAATTGACAGGATTATAAACGCACCGCAATGCTAACTATGCTACAAAAGAAAGGAAGATGTTCAAAAGCACATGCAGTACGCCAAAATAAGTAGACCGAAATCCAACTGCATCTACTACTAATCATCCACCTTGAGATATCTATCCAGAACATCTCGCTGGTATTAAGTTGCGAGCCCCACCCAAAGTGTAAACCCAAAGCAACAGACAACTGCATTAAAAAGCACTTTGCGTAAAGTAAACAATCCTTGTAACCGCAGTTACAGGCACCGTTGTTTTCCCCCTTGTGGCAACAACACATCCCCTAGACTCATGTTTCTGTCACTCAAGCGTGTCATCGGGGGGCATGAACCCACAATCGAGCACAACGTTCCCTCTTAGAGTCACTACCTACTACTTGGCCAAAGCAATAAACAGCAACGGAGAACATGCAAGAATTACTTAGGAACAAAAATATAAGAGATAAAAACCAAATATATTACTCTATCACAATCTGAACATAATCTCATAATCCATCAGATCCCATCAAACTCAGCATAGCAACAGCAGAAATATTACAAAGGTGCCTCGATCATGTAGGGCAGCTCACGAGGTCTAAACAATGAAGATCAAAGAGGGGAGGAGAACATCACATAGCTACTGATCACGGACCCATGGTCCAAGGAAAACTACTCAAGAGACATCCGGGGAGCATCCATGGTGGAGAGGAGACTCCCGGAGGTCAATCCTCCCTCCGGCAGGGTGCCGGGAAGAGGTCTTCTGGTGCTCCGGATCTCGGAAGCGCGGCAGCGGCGGAACAGAGGCGAGTTTGCGAAATAGGGTTCTGACATCGGAGTTTCCCCGTGACGGAGAATAAATAGGCGAAGGGGGGCAGCCAGAGGTGGACCAGGGGCCCCAGGCGCCCCTCTAGCGCGGCCAGGGGTGGGGCCGCGCCGGGTGCCCGCCTGGGCCCCCCTGGCTCCCCTCTGGCCCCTCCAGGGCTCTTCGCGAAGCTTCCTTCACGCTGATTTTTTATCTGAATTTTCCCGAATTTTTCAGGCACTTTTTATATGGGGGAAAACTGAAATAGAAAAACAGCAGAAAACAGGAACTGGCACTGGGGTGCACTGAGTTAATAGGTTAGTCCAAATATGATCAAAAGTATATGAAAGTGTATCTAGATCATAGCAATATCACACAAAACATGCATGGAGCAAGCAAAAATTATAGATACGTTTTGGACGTATCAGGCCTCCAAGTGGTGAGGTTGGTTTGTAGGACAACAGCAATTTCCCTCAAGTGGATGACCTAAGGTTTATCGAACTCAGGGAAGTAGAGGTTGAAGATGTTCTCTCTCAAGCAACCCTGCAATTAAGATACAAGAAGTCTCTTGTGTCCCCAACACACCTAATACAATGGCAAATTGTATAGGTGCAATAGTTCGGCGAAGAGATGGTAAAATATGGGTGATAGGTGTGGCAAAACAAAGTAATATAAATCTGTAATAAAAAGTGAAGCAAGCAAACAAGTGATAAACGTGAGCACAAACGGTATTGCAATGATGAAAACAAGGCCTAGGCTTCATACTTTCACTAGTGGAAACTTCCAACCACATTAACATAGCCTAATCACATGATATTTCCCATAAAACATGCAGTGGAGATGCACTCGGAGGTCATTCCTTTGTGGTCAAGAGAGGACGAGAATTATGTAGGGCTACAAGAGCACACCTCAGAGTTCGTAGTTCTCAATCTATGGATTTCCCAATGTCACGACGACCATCCAAAGAGAGTATCACCATCACCACAACATATCTCAAGGATAGTCAAAGACAAGCACCAAGAGACTCTCAATCTTCAATCCACACACAAAAGAGGAAATCACTCATGAAAATATTCTTCTAACCCATGTCCAATAGACCGTTGTCACCTTGGTCTCGGGGATTATAGTAGATAAGATCAATTGGGTACATCAATCCAATACATAGAGGAAGGGGAAATATCATGGGATCACCCTAGATTAACATAGCCTATGATCACAACGAAGATCACATCATGGGAGAGAGAGAAGAACACATAGCTACTGGTAGAAACCTCAGCCCCGAGGAGGAACTACTCCCGCTTCATGGAGGAGGGAAGCAACGTTGATGGAGATGAATCCGGGGGCACTTCCCCGTCCCGGCAGGGTGCCGGCACAGGAATTATGTCCCCCCCACGAAACTTGTTTTCGATGGCCGTGGAGATCGGAATTGCTTCTGGAGAAAAGGGGTCTGGAATCAGGGTTTCCTCCGTGGGGGTAAAAATAGGGGCCAAAGGGGGCACCGAGAGGGGCCACGAGGCAGTCAGAAGGGCAGGTGGCGCGACCTAGGGCTGGGCCGCGCCAGGCACCCTCCTGGCTGCCTGGTGGTGGCCCTCCCTTCCTTCCTTGGTGATTCCGGAAGCTTCCGGGACGCTGATTTTTTATATAATTTTTCCGGAATTTTTGGAGCACTTTTAATGGCCGGAAAACCTGAAATACAAAAATAGCAGAAAATAGGAACTGGCAACTGGGTGCACTGAGTTAATAAGTTAGTCCAAATATGATCAAAAGTGTATGGAAGTGTATGTAAAACATGGCAAAGTCACACAAAACATGCATGGAGCAAGAAGAAATTATAGATACGTTTGGGACGTATCAATTAGTAGCATGAGTTGTAGCATATGATGGTTGATGGTAATTGGCCGAATAACTAGTGCTAGCATGGACAATTCCCCTATCCATCGGCATATTTGGATTAACATATTGCAAGTTAGGTGCCGATGAATAAAAAGGTGAAACACTTTGTTGCATGTTATTGAAATTTCCTACACGGGGTGTTTCAACTCTACTAACCGAGATCATCATGTTGTTCATCGGCATATGGATTTTTGGGGTTGCCGATGCATGAGAGTTGTAATACATATGGTGGATGTTACTAGTATCATAAGAAGTTGAAGCATGTAAATTACTTTCAATCGGTGATGTCTACGAACGCTTCTATTCTTGTAGACTATGTTGGGCCTCCAAGCGCAGAGGTTTGTAGGACAGCAGCAATTTCCCTCAAGTGGATGACCTAAGGTTTATCGAACTCAGGGAAGTAGAGGTTGAAGATGGTCTCTCTCAAGCAACCTTACAATTAAGATACAAGAAGTCTCTTGTGTCCCCAACACACCTAATACAACTAGGAGTTGTATAGGTGCACTAGTTCGGCGAAGAGATGGTAAAATATGGGTGATACGTGTGATAAAACGAAGTAATATAAATCTATAATAAAAAGTGCAGCAAAGAAACAAGTAACAAAAGTGAGTGCAAACGGTGTAACAATGATGGAAACAAGGCCTAGGCTTCATACTTTCACTAGTGGCAACTCCCAACAACATTAACATAGTCTAATCACATGATATTTCCCATAAAACATGCAATGGAGACGTACTCGGAGGTCATTCCTTTGTGGTCAAGAGAGGACGAGAATTGTGTAGGGCTAAAAAAGCACGCCTCAGAGTTCGTAGTTCTTAATCTATGGATTTCCCAATGTCACCGCGGCCATCCAAAGAGAGTACCACAATCACCACAACATATCTAAAGGATAGTCAAAGACAAGCACCAAGAGACTCTCAATCTTCAATCCACACACAAAAGAGGAAATCACTCATGAAAATATTCTTCTAACCCATGTCCAATAGACCGCTCTCACCTTGGTCTCGGGGATTATACTAGATAAGATCAATTGAGTACATCAATCCAATACATAGAGGAAGGGGAAATATCATGGGATCACCCTAGATTAACATAGCCAATGATCACAACGAAGATCACATCATGGGAGAGAGAGAAGAACACATAGCTACTGGTAGAAACCTTAGCCCCGAGGAGGAACTACTCCCGCTTCATGGAGGGAGGAAGCAACGTCGATGGAGATGAATCCTGGGGCACTTCCCCGTCCCGGCAGGGTGCCGACACAGGAATTCTGGTCCCCCGAAGCTTGTCGGCGATGGCGGCGGAGATCGGAATTGCTTCTGGAGAAAAGGGGTCTGGAATCAGGGTTTTCGCGACGCGAGTAAAAATAAGGGCCAAGGGGGGCCACCAGGGGAGGTCCTAGTCGCCCAAGCGGCCTGGTGGCGCGGCCTACCCCTAGGCCGCGCGGGGTGGCCGCCTCGGTGACTGGTGCCCCCCCTCCGGCTCTCCTTCGGTGATTCTGGAAGGTTCCTTCACTCTGATTTTTTATATATTTTTCCCAGAATTTATTGGGCACTTTAAGTAATGGGAAAACCTAAAATACAAAAACAGCAGAAAACAGAAATTGGCACTGGGGTGCACTGAGGTTATAGGTTAGTCCAAACATGATCAAAAGTGTATGAAAGTGTATCTAAAACATAGCAATATCACACAAAACATGCATGGAGCAAGCAGAAATTATAGATACGTTTTGGACGTATCAACATCCCCAAGCTTAATTCCTGCTCGTCCTCGAGTAGGTAAATGATAACGGCATAATTTCTGTGGTGACATGCTAGCAACCATATAAGAACTTTGAAAAGTAAAGCAATCAAGGTTTAGAAATTCAATTCAAGTCATAACATGCAAGAGTCTATATTAGCATTGAAACAAGTAACAAAAGAACATTAGGTGCAAGAGCTCTCGCTGTCCGTGACTCGAATGTCTCCAAATGGTGTTTGCGTGCAAGAAGGGGGATAGGGAATACGAGAAAAACATTTATTTGTTGAGAACTCAATCTACTAAAGTTTCACACTTGGTCTTTTTCTGGAATCTTATCTTGACTCGTCCCCAGACCACTAGCCAGGTACAAGTCAATTTGATCCACTCCTTTTTCAATATTTTGAGCACTCATGCAATGGATGAGCATAAGCAAGAGAGTTCACACTTTGGATGGCAAAGAGAGAAATATGGAGGAGTAAGACAAAAAGGATGATAAAGGCTCACATCAATGAGGACAATCATAGGCAAGAGATGCCAAATGGTAGATATGATGTGAGGAGTAGGGATTTCCATGCAACGGATGCACATACGAGCTAAGAAGCTCTCCAATGGAACTAGTGGGGGTGCATCTAACTTGCTCGCTCATGAAGACCTAGAGCTCGTTTGAGGAGGCTCATCCTTGGAATATGCAAGCCAAGTTCTATAGTGTGAAGGTCCCCACATAGCTATATGCATAAAGATCATCTCTATGGAGTACAAGGATATAAAGGGAGTACTAGTGTGGATCTCTCAAAAGGATAGTAGTGTTGCCCCTTTCTCTCTTTTTATTTCTTTTTTCTCTTTTTTCTATTTTTTTGTATTTTTTGTGACCTCAATGGCTCTTTCTATTTAACTCTCATTTGTCCTCTTTGGGATCTTTTATTGTGTCCACTTTGGGATCTTTTCCTCACTTAAGGGCAACACTCTATTTTACAAGAAGGTAAAGGAGATCTTTCACACTTTACAAGGTACTCAAAATCATAAAGAAGATGTAACTATCATGATGTATGCAATGTATGTCGCTGCCAGTGTAGCAGGAACATGTATGACATGAAGATCAAGTCATGAAGAGGTGGATGTTGCATGGCAATGTAACTCGGAAAGGCTATGGAAATGCCTTGATAGGTAGGTATGGTGGCTGTTTTGAGGAAAGATATAAGGAGGCTTATGATGACAGAGTGTATCATGCCAAGGGTTTGGATGTACCAGCGAAGGTGGACACCAACTCTCGGAGTGAGAAGAAGGCAATGCACGGCACGGGAGAGGCTAGCAATTTATGGGAAGGTGGAAGTGTCAACTTTCAATACTTACATTAGTCTGAAGAACTCAGGCACTTATTATCGGTAACTCTCAATCTAATGAGAAGGTTCACAAAGAGACAAGTAATCCGAGGAGGAGTGTATGGGGGTTTGGTTATCCTTGCGCATCCTCGACTCTTGGTACGTGAGTGTACTCTAATATTCGACCCCTCAGAAGAGTAGTGATCCATCTAGTAGCTAGAGTTCTCAACTAGTTTTGTAGATTTTTAAAATACACATGGATTGCCCAAAATATGACACCTATCACTAATAGGCTAGAGCTCTTGACACCAAAAGTTCAAACATTACTCACACCAATACCTCAAAACTATTGCAAGTTACTACTAAAATTAAATAGCAACATCAATTACCTACTTTCAAGACAAAACACAACTCAGTGCAACAACCAACTCTATTTAACAAGATAAACATGAAAACTAAAAAGAGTGGCAGCAAAAAAATAAACAAAATCCAAGGCTCTTGCTAAGACAAACTAAAAGATAAAACTAAACATGGCAGTAGCTATGAAAAGATCAAGAACACACAACAGCAAAAAGATAGGCATGAAGAATCCTATGATGTGTTCTAAATTTTGAAAGTGGAGCGTGTTTCTCCCCCACACAAAGTAAGACGGGATCTAACTTGTTATGAACAGCAAGCAAATCTAAATAAAACTAAAAAAAAACCTAAGAGCGAGACGCTCCAAGCATAGCACATAACGGATGAAGTGATAAAAATATAGTGAGACGAAGAACGAACTGATGATCGTTGATGGAGAAGGGGGTGCACGGGGGCATCCCCAAGCTTAGACGCCTGATTCTCCTTGAATATTTATTGGGGATGCATGGGGGCATCCCCAAGCTTGAGCGCTTGACACTCTTGGATCTTCTTCCATCATCTTCCATCGCACACTTGAAAACTCCCTTCATACATAACTCATCATAAGCTGATTAGAGAGGTTAGTACCCTTAATAAAATAATTCTTTCCCCACTGGATATAAAGATATTCTTGAAGAGCTACTGTTTCTCAAGAGTGCCAAAAAGTTTTTGCAAAGAAAAAGCAAGCTTAAGGTTTGCAAAAGTAAGGAGAGACAAAACGTGGCAGAATCTGTGAAAAACAAAACAGCAGGTAGTAAAGAATTTTTTAGGGGCACTTCTGCAACTCAAATAAAAAAACTCAGAACATACGAAAGTTTCACAATTGTATAGAGCATGCTGTAAAACAAATTCAGATCAAAAAGATGATCTGGTGATTTGATTCGAATTTTTCTGTCAAGGGACATAATCTGTTTTCTGGACAGCATGTCACAACTTTTGCTTCCCTTATCATAAGAGGCTATAACTTGGCACAAAGCTGAAAAATAAAGATACAATGATGTTGATACAGTAGTAACAATCATCAAGACCACTAAGAACAGAACAAAAGCAAAAATAAAAACCTAAATTCGTTGCGGGCTGCCTCCCGAAAGCGCTTCTTTAGAGCCATTAGCTAGGCTGAAAGATTATAGAAGATGCTGTCACAAGAATAAGAATTTTGAAGCAAAAGAGAGCATCAAGAAGAAAATACAAAACACATTTAAGTCTAACATGCTTCCTATGCAAAGGGATCTTATAGAATATTGACTCATTGAAGCATAAAGATATTAGCATAGGAAGGCAAAAGAAGTGCAACTTCAAAGCTTTCAACATAAAGAGAGTGAATTTGATATTATTGAAATATCTATGAGCATATGTTCCCCTTTCATAATAATTTTCAGTGGGATCATGAATAAACTCAACAATATAAGTATCACATAAAAAATTGTTACCACGATCCACATGCAAAAGGGTACTCTTACTCTCCACATAAGCATAATCTTTCTCATTGGTAATAGTGGGAGTAGGACTATCATAAACAACTTGAACACTATAGATTAATTGTGTATTAGGAAGATGGTGTTAAACAAGGGAGTAATTCCCTCCATGATCATGACAAGTTTCATAAGGATAATTACTCCTTATGTCATAGGTACCTTTATAATCACTAAAAATAGGATTTATAACATCATCATAGTAGATAAGAGCATTATCATTGCTAGAAACTATATTTGTAAACATGTTGTCTTTATTCTTACTAGCAAAAGAATTATCAATTACCACATCACTAATGGGTAAAGGACTTGCAATCCTATCATCCCCAAGCTTGGAGCCTTCCATATCATCACTCTTAGAGTTGGTACCAAAGAGATTTTCAAGGTCATAAGTAGCATTATCATCATTTTCCCAATCACAAAAAGTAACATGCATATCATAATCAAAATAATCTTCAATAGTACCTACAGACTTATCTTCAAGATAATAATGAATGCAATCAAGCTCACCATCCTCCATAAATTTCTGTCCGTTAGGATAAAAATCGATGCGAGGAATATGCTCAAGCCAGGTTGTTACCCATTCTTCTTCCTTCCTGCTCCTCTTCCTCCTCCTCTTCTTTTTCTTCTTCTTCACCTTAGGAAGGAGTGGTTGGAGGGGAAGTTTCTCCACATATCCTGGGTTATCATTAGAAACAATAGGGGAAACTTGGGAGAAACTCTCCTTTTTATTAGTAGAAATATAAGAGACATTTTTATACTTTGGTAGAGTTCCCTCCTTTCTAATCTTACTTATGTAATCATTCTCATGGCAATTAACAACACAATAGAGATGGCATTTCTGCAAAGTGTTATTTATTCCCAAAGCATGACCATCTAGCCAAGAAGTCTTTTCTGATAACTCTTCATGCATCAAAAATAACATAAGCTCATCATAAAGATCAGGGGTGATCATGTCATCACACAACTGGCTAACAGTTATGTTTTGAAAGTACATGCATTGAAAATTGAAGTGACCCTTTATGCAGCAAAGTTCACAAGTAAAAGGATAAAGGTCACACAATTCTCTAGCAATTTCATTTAAATATCTAACCCAAGTGATTGTTCTTTCATGGTTATGTTGCTTACAATACTTCTCTTCTTCAATCATAGGCCTTTCACAAGGTCTATCCACTCCACAAAAATTAACATGCTTATATAAAACTTCATTTTCAGGAATTGGATCATGCATGTTGCAATCATCATTAACAATTTCATTTTCTTTGCAAATCTCTTTAAAATGTTCATGATGCTTGATCCAATTCTCCTTAGGCATATTAAGATGTGAAGCAAAAGATTTGAGGAAATCAACAAGGAGTTGAGAATCAAGCCCAAACTTAGCACTAGATTTATTAAAACTTGCAGTTTCAACAAAGGACTTAATGCAATCATACTCATAAATTATACCTGACTCTTTACCCTTGTCGATCTCCCAATCTTCAGTGTTGTGTTGGATTCTTTCAAGGAGTTCCCATTTAGCATCAATCTTTTCGTTTGTGAAAGAACCCATCGAGGAAGCATCGACCAAGTCTTTATCCTGTCGAGATAGCCTTGCATAGAAATTAGTAATAATCATATCTTTGGGGAGCCCATGGTTAGGACATTTTAGCATCAAAGTTTTCAGTCTCCCCCAAGCTTGAGCTATGCTCTCTCCGTCATGAGGACAGAAATTATAAATATAATTCCTATTCTCATGAACTTCATGAAGAGGATAAAACTTGGAGTAAAAGAGAGACTGGATCTCTTCCCAATCCCGTAGGTGAGAATCATCTAGTAGCCTATACCATTCCAATGCTTTTCCTTTCAGTGACAAGGCAAATAATTTCTTCATGACTTC
Source organism: Bromus sterilis (assembly GCA_950022295.1). Taxonomy (NCBI): domain Eukaryota; kingdom Viridiplantae; phylum Streptophyta; class Magnoliopsida; order Poales; family Poaceae; genus Bromus; species Bromus sterilis. The sequence continues at coordinate 38,638,341 of OX465600.1, forward strand.
ACCTCTTGTCAAACCTGAAATCTTAAATAACTCACAAAGTTTTGTAAGTTTCAACAAATGAATACTAGGATTGACTGTCCCATCATAACAATCATTAATAATTATTTCAACTATCCCAAGTGGTATTTGGAATGGGATACATTCAGTAGGTGGCGGAGACTTCTCTACCACAGGTGTGGAAAAGCGGTCTCCCCGAAGCAGCGAACTAAGATTGCAGTTTTCCATAAACCTAACTAGTGAAAATAAAATCAAGAAACGGAAAGATTTAATTGCAGAATCTAAAGATATACCTTCAAGCACTCACCTCCCCGGCAACGGCGCCAGAAATAGATTGATGTCTACGCACGCTTCTATTCTTGTAGACTATGTTGGGCCTCCAAGCGCAGAGGTTTGTAGGACAGCAGCAATTTCCCTCAAGTGGATGACCTAAGGTTTATCGAACTCAGGGAAGTAGAGGTTGAAGATGGTCTCTCTCAAGCAACCCTGCAATTAAGATACAAGAAGTCTCTTGTGTCCCCAACACACCTAATACAACTAGGAGTTGTATAGGTGCACTAGTTCGGCGAAGAGATGGTAAAATATGGGTGATAGGTGTGATAAAACGAAGTAATATAAATCTGTAATAAAAAGTGCAGCAAAGAAACAAGTAAAAAAAGTGAGTGCAAATGGTGTAGCAATGATGGAAACAAGACCTAGGCTTCATACTTTCACTAATGGCAACTCCCAACAACATTAACATAGTCTAATCACATGATATTTCCCATAAAACATGCAATGGAGACGTACTCGGAGGTCATTCCTTTGTGGTCAAGAGAGGACAAGAATTGTGTAGGGCTACAAAAGCACGCCTCAGAGTTCGTAGTTCTCAATCTATGGATTTCCCAATGTCACCGCGGCCATCCAAAGAGAGTACCACAATCACCACAACATATCTAAAGGATAGTCAAAGACAAGCACCAAGAGACTCTCAATCTTCAATCCACACACAAAAGAGGAAATCACTCATGAAAATATTCTTCTAACCCATGTCCAATAGACCGCTGTCACCTTGGTCTCGGGGATTATACTAGATAAGATCAATTGCGTACATCAATCCAATACATAGAGGAAGGGGAAATATCATGGGATCACCCTAGATTAACATAGCCTATGATCACAATGAAGATCACATCATGGGAGAGAGAGAAGAACACATAGCTACTGGTAGAAACCTTAGCCCCGAGGAGGAACTACTCCCGCTTCATGGAGGGAGGAAGCAAAATCGATGGAGATGAATCCGGGGGCACTTCCCCGTCCCGGCAGGGTGCCGGCACAGGAATTCTGGTCCTCCGAAGCTTGTCGGCGATGGCGGCGGAGATCGGAATTGCTTCTGGAGAAAAGGGGTCTGGAATCAGGGTTTTCGCGACGCGAGTAAAAATAAGGGCCAAGGGGGGCCACCAGGGGAGGTCCCAGTCGCCCAGGCGGCCTGGTGACGCGGCCTAACCCTAGGCCGCGCGGGGTGGCCGCCTCGGTGACTGGTGGCCCCGCTCCGGCTCTCCTTCGGTGATTCTGGAAGGTTCCTTCACGCTGATTTTTTATATATTTTTCCCGGAATTTATTGGGCACTTTAAGTAATGGGAAAACCTAAAATACAAAAACAGCAGAAAACAGAAACTGGCACTGGGGTGCACTGAGTTAATAGGTTAATCCAAATATGATCAAAAGTGTATGAAAGTGTATCTAAAACATAGCAATATCACACAAAACATGCATGGAGCAAGCAGAAATTATAGATACGTTTTGGACGTATCAATCGGCCCTTGCATATAATTAGATGTATAATTGACAAAACTAGGGTTGGCCGATAAAGTATACTCATTGAACGATCTAGTAACACCATATGAGTTATTTGCATCTACATGAAGGGATTGGGTATTCATATTACCTTCGTAGATAGCAAACCCTTGATGACGATCTTTTCGTAGCAAGAACGGCCGGAGACCGTTCAAAGCTTCGTCCCCAGCGGAGTCGCCAAAAAGTGTGTTGATACACGAACACTTCACCGTGTACCCTCGACGCCGGGGGTGATACACCACAACTCACGCCGAAGGAAACCCGACCAGAAGCGCGATATGCAAGCAATCCGGCGGGTGCTTTTGTTGACCCGAAACCCCACACTCCCGGGAGGGACCCCGTCAGGGAGCACGGCGGCTATGGGCTGCCCTAGGTCGACCTGATCGCCCCTAGGGCCTCGTGGGTCGTCGCCCTGCAAGAACAAGAACGAACGAAGAACGAGAAGAAATATACAAGGGACAGGGATAAAAGTAGGGTAAAAGATGTAGATGTGTTTGTTCGATTGTGTGTGGTTTCAATCGGCCGTCACCTCATCCATATATGAGGGGGTTGGACTTCCCTTGCAAGACACGGACTTCGATTCCCGTCACAATGCCAAAAACTATAGCCAAACTCGGATTTTCCAAAATCTGCACGAATCTGCGCACAGACCGGTAGTACCGGTCGGACGGTAGTGGACCGGTAGTACTGGTATATGAATTTTTACCGGAACAACCGGGGTGCTACCGGCCAAGGTCTTGGTAACCGGGCGAGATTTTCGGTTACCGCCCGGTAACCAGTGTTCTCGCTCCCCCACGAGAAAATTGCAAATCGAGAAAAAAAATACCGAACTTTCTGAATTTAAACAGCATAAACCTTGTTAACTACGCTAAGAACTGCGTTGAAACTCAAAGATGGTCACGGTGTATTGGTTGCCAAGGTCTTCCACCTCGTCCTCAATTGTGAGGTCGCAGGTTCGATCGTTGTTTTTTGCACTTTTTGCCATTTTAATTCTAAAAATAGAACAAGTTAAGTTGCGCAGGGATCGAACTTTGCAACCAGTAGTTAGCTAAGAGGAGACGAACTAGCCATCACGCTATCAGCAGTTTTGTAAGTAAACCAAGACAAAAAACTTATATAAATACGTTTTGAAAATTTTGAATTCAAATTTCGCCCGAGTTTTTTCCGAGATTTTATGGTTACCGCGGTTACCGCGAATCTCGGCCCCCCACGAGAAAAATCAACCATTCGAGATCCAAAACCTTGCTACCGGCTCGATTCCGGGCCTCAACAGAAGGTTTTTCGCGTACCCGGACGGTAGTACCAGTCTGCAGACCGGTAGTAACGGTATATATTTATTTACCGGAACAACCGGGGTGATACCGGCCCGATTCCGGGCTTCAACGGAAGGTTTTTGTGTTTCGGCCGATAGTACCGGTCCTCCCTGGTGTGCCACACAGATTTGGCTCTAACTTCTTCATACGAACTCCGATTTGGACGATTCAAGTGTCAAAATCGACCGGTTCGACGAGAAGAAGCCAATAGATGTATAAATATTATTATTTGAAGCCATCTTGAGGACTCAATTAGCCAAATAGTGCACTAAATGCCATAGTCTTGTTGCCCGGAACGTAGTTTCAGCCCTTGAGATGGAATCGGATGACAATGGCTCGAACTACAAAGTTGTTCACATCGACAATACCTAACTTTTTCATTTAGAGAACTTTTTTATTTGAGGTCATCTTATATAGGTTTATTGTCGTGCCAAAAACCGGTGTCAACATTATGATTTTAACTTTTGTGGTCCGACGCCTTGCACTTCTAGGGGATCATCCCTGGACCAAGCATGTTTATCACTCAAAACTCCCCTCTTGTTGGGCGGGAGACTCAAGGGGCTTACAAAAACCCTTTATTGCTAATCAAGTTTGTGCAGGTGAACAAACAACACTAGCGCTACTCCAGTCCAATTGCAGTCTCTTTACTAAAGTTTTGGCGATATTTTATCTTGCAAAGATTGATACCACGAATAAGAGGTATCCAAGAGATTTATTGTAATTCTTAGTTGTAAGAGTTACTTGCTGGTAGTTTTTGGATGTTGGATCTAACGTGTGTCTGTAATGGTTTTGAGTGTGAGTAAGTTATAACTGCTTCTCAAAAAAGAATAATATTAAGTGTTGCAGACTTCTCTCATATAGGAGACTTTGATGACCGAGGAAGATGCTTGATTAGAAGGGTATTTTTTAGTGTTTTTCTTTCTTTTCTGAAACACCTGGCATTCCAGTTACAAGGAATCAACCAAATCAACGATCAAGACACATGTTACATCATATGGGATGTCCATCAGCCAAAGATGGTGCCTATCGTCCAAACTTCGTCTACCATGAGGAGTCAACACATGCACTGGAAGATTATATGCCACGATGAAGAAAGTTACCTTATACTCTATGAAGTTGAGTTAAAGGAGGAATTTTGCCTTGCGGAAGAGTACACCGAGGGGAGCCCGATTAAAGGTCGTGGACATGATTGCTTGGTTGAACCCCAAGCAACCGATTTCGAATATGACTTGCCCCGTACCATGTTCTTCAACAAGTTGAATGTCCTTTGAGAGAGTTAGTTTTGGAGAGTTGGGAAGGGTATTTTTTTATTTTTGTAGAATAGTTCTTTTCTCTAGTTTAGGGGCGCATTTAAAAATAGACCTTGAGGTCAAAGATAAACTAAGTATAATGATTAGATCCTTAGGGTTGAATTGGTAAGAATTACATATGCTTTTAGGCCATCATATGGACTGGTCCCATGCACCCATCTCCTCCTCCATCCTCACAACATGGTTCAACATGTATCTAAACGGGTCTAAACCATCTCGACCCGCGAAGATTTGTTTATAAACGGGTCGTATCGTGCCAGCATGTGTGCCTCAACTAACGATCCAAATACGACACAATGGGTAAACTGGTTGACCTATTTAGGCCTTTTGAGTTTTTTATGTACTTTTAAGTCATTTTTAATAAAATAAATGGACCATGCAGTGGTGGACCATGGGCCTCATCTAGGCGGATGAGTACAGAGCACGCGATGTGCCAAAAGTTAGGCACAACCGAAATCACTAATTGGAGGTACCTTTCGTGAAGGTCACTCGTCCGCGCTCCGAGTGCGGAAAGTGTTGTGTTGTGGTGTGTTTCAGGATTTTTTTTAGTCCCCTCCGCCCGTGTTCGGCACGTGTAGAGTGAAGAGGAGTTTCTCTGTTTCCGGTTTACCATTCACGAGAGAAACTACAGCCACGACGCAGCCACGGGCACGGCCACAGGCACAACCACAACCACAACCACTGGTGCAGTCACAGGTACATCTACAACCACAGACGTAGCCACATGCACTAGCGCAGCTGCAAATGCAACCACGGCCACAGGTGCAATCATTGTTCGCGCGCAACCATGGTTTCTTCTGCTTCGTCCAGGTGCGCCTAAAACGCGAGACGTGGGAACTTCTGCATGCACCAAAAATGATGATCCATACGATTGCTTTTGAGGGGTACCCTCTGATTAGTTGCTTCCCGGACACAGCCCGTTTAGTCGGGTCCCGGGCTGGGCTAATCATCATGTCCAGGGGGCATGTGCATGCTTGTGGGCCGGCCAACAAAATAGGGCCCGTTTGGCCAGCTATATGCGCGTTCCCCATTCCCTGCATAGAGGGCCCATCAGAGCGCTCAAGAAGCAACAGATTTTAACTAGTCGTCTCGTCTCTCCTTCCTCTCGCCTAATTTCCCCACCTGCCTCCCCGGAAAGGGTAAACCAACGAGACGCGAATCAGCGGCGGCGATGGCTCTCCCGGCGTCCACCTCCACCCTCTCCCGCTTCCTCTCCTCCCGGCGCATCCAGCCCACCGACGTCACCGCCCTCGCCACCTGGGGCGTATTCGCCGGCAGCGCCGCCATCTACCTCGTCCAGGTCGGTGCTAAAACTCTCAATTAGCGATGACGCGTCTGATCGTATCCATTCCCTAGTACCCCCGCACGTTTGAGCCTTGTTTCCTCTCGCACCCAATCGCTCGATCCGTCGATATGTTCGTCATCTCGGTGTTAGGTTTTGGTTCCTCTAGATTCGATCTGCCATGCCTGTGTGCCTGCTTGTTGCTGGGTCTAGATCTGCGGCGTCCTGGATCGGTCTTCAGGCTCGGATCGACGGTGATGTGATTTGGACGGGATTATAGGAAGTTTATTACTTAGTCAAACTTGTTGTTTGGATCTAAATAGCACTCCATTGGTAGGATGATATCGCTGACGGAGAAGATCAGATGACCAGATGATTATTATGTGATGGCAATGGATTTATTTTGGCGAGCCCCTGTGTTGTTTAAGGTGTCATTTAGAAAGGAATGTGCTGCAATAAGTATGCCAGGACAAATGCTGAAGTAGCTGTGGTCACATCTACTCCCTCCGTCCCATAATATAGTAACGTTTTGTGAGCTAGACTAGCTCAAAAAATGTTACTATATTATGGGACGGAGGGAGTACATCATGATAACATGACATTTGACAAGCAAGTTTAGCACATCAGTAAGTATGTAGTTTTAATTGTTCTATCTGGGTGAATATAATTAACTTTCGCTACCTCCATGATCATTTCTACCGAGTACATTGATTTCTTTACCTTAGTTTCACATAACTAAGATGTCCATTGTGTGTATTACCTCCAGGAAGGTCAATATAGATCATTTTCCTCTAAGAAAGCACTTCTGTTGAATATGTAGTCTGGTGTATTCCATTATTCCAGACTGTTGTGTATGAAAATTTGAAGCATCTAGGTGTTATTTTTTTCATATTAGCTTGTCTGAGGTACCTAATTCTATATGTCCTATTAATTATGTTTTACGGGCTATGTGTCCAGCTTTAAATCCAAACATTCAGAAATCAGAATTTCTTGTCTGAAACTGGCACCTTTTGCCTTCTGATGAACTGAACTTTATTTCCTCTCCTCTTGCCAAAAATCTATGTATCCATTCTGCCATACTGAACATTCAATGATTGAGACCACTTATACGACTCTGCTTAGCTACTTTACATAGTGAGCGAGTCTGCGTGTCTGGTATTTGAAAATTCTTCCTCCCATCTTGAGATCTAGTCTTGTGACTCATTGGTTAAACGTGAACTAAAATTGTGATGAAGATCCATGAACCATGGTGTGTATGTTGTTTGGGTTTACTCTATTTAACCCATTGCACAAGTTGCTTAATCAATTCCAAGTACTGTACCTAAATGTCTTGCAGCTTTATTTTATTCTCAAATTGCTTAATTCATGGTGCGTCTATGTTGTTTGGGTTTACTCTATTTAACCCTTCTCAAAGTCATCATATTGCTGTTAATTTGTTCTCTTGTGAATTTTATTTTTCCATTAGGTTCAGGTTGCCGGTCTCTCCGATTCTAAATATCCTTTTGATTTCTTTTGCAGCCATTCGACTGGATCAAGAAAACCTTCTTCGAGAAGCCCGAGCCAGAAGCATGAGCATCGTGGGCATGGACGGCTGCAACTTTTGATGCGTACATTTTCAGGATGATGATTCTCTGAGTTTGGAATGACCCAACCAAATAATATATAAGACCCTCGTGTTCCCTCGTTTGATTTTCCATCCAGATGTAGGTTTCCTCTCAGCACTGCATGTAATCCTCCCCAGGGGACGGGATTGATCATGTAAACTTATTTTTCATCACAGAGAAAAGAAACTGTGTTTATGTTTCGCTCCCTTGCTAGTGTGACTGCCCTCCAGAGCAAGCAGGATCGTTGTCAGATGTGGTGTTTTGTCTTCAGCCTGGTGCCTTTCTTGATCTTCTTGAACCCTACATTAATTGTGAACTACCTCAACTGGCGGAGGTGGGGTAAGATTTTAGGAAATTCGAGACTTAAATCTTGTTTTAAGTCGTAGCAAACTAGCAATTCAAGAAAGGTAGGCTTAAAAAAAACAGCACCATTGGCAGTGTTTAGTTTCTCTACCTACTCTTGAGGCAGAAAAGCAGCCCTTTTTAGTCTGATTTACAATAAACACGCACACGGGGTAACACACCGGCTCGAACCATATTTGTGATAATCTACCTGCCCCGGTATGACGATTGATACCGACCGTCCAATAATGCTCAGTTGCTAGCTCTACACACACAAAGGCGCTGTGCCCGGTCCAAAAAGCTCTCGCTTCCCTCGTTACCACGCAGCGACACAACGCACGCATACCGACTCGAACCCCGATCGTGTGGAGTCCTATTCCTAAGGATAATTTTCTAGTTTGAAAAGAGAGAAATGAGATGAGAAAAGCTCGCACTTCTTTATAAGCTACTAAGACAAGAAATACAATTTTATTCTTGACTCTTAGAGCATATAACCCCTATAATAAGAGGAGAATACGATTGAGTATACTTTAGCGATTACTATTTTAGAAAGTCGTTTGTCACCGATCTCTTAAACTTAGTGGAGCATAAAGATTTGAACACAAATTCGATCTAAATTTAACAAGATTCATACTTGATTCATTAAAAAAAAACTAGAACTGCATAAAAATAACCTAAAACTACTCAGTCGGATTTCTCGGCGAGCCATTTCCAACCGATGTCTCTTAGGGGTGCGTTGTCGTCATCGTCCTCATCGCTGTCGGAGTTCGTTCGCCCGACCACGTACTCCTCATAGAGGCGCCACACCACCTTGACATGTTTCAGATACCAGCAATAGAGTTTCGCCATGTACGCCTCACCGCGGTGCTGACGGCTTCGAACCTCCCGATCCTCCCGCTTCTCCCGCGTGGTGGACACTCACGGCCCGGCCAGCTCCAATAACGACAGTTGCCGTCGTATGCACGCGCCGACTGCTCGGCCGAGTGAAACAACCCGAGCAAGTGTCGTTGGCTTGTCTCACGGTTGGCAATTTCAGCTACCCACGTCCCCATCGACATTACCACAAGCCGACTGTGCATCTGCGCAGTCAGCGACAAATTAGGAGTTGTGTGTCACGAGAGGAGGAGGCGTCAATAGCACCCGTGCGGCGACAACGTGGTCCTTGCAATGAGCGCTCGAGGTGAGTGGCGGGGAACGGCGGTGGCTAGGTCCGACCATGATGTGGGTGGGGAGGGGGAGCGGCGAGGTGGATTGGATGGCGGAGCGGCCGATCCGGTGACTAGGGCGTCGGGAGGTGAAAGGGAAGGGGTGAAATATTTTTACTCGATGTGATTGCGGTAGAGTATATTTAGGTGTTGGACGAATCGAGGAGGATTATATCCTCCTCCAACGTTTATAAGAATTTGATTAGGTGGCGATTAGAGGAGGATAATGAAGTTTATCCTCCCTAAGTTACATATTTTCTAATTTAATTTTAATGATTTTATATAAATTTAGGAACATGCAAACACCAGTTTGACTACATAACACTAAAAACAACACCTTTTAAAGGTGAAATTGTCTTATGGATCACTCTGCATGCCCCCAACAACTCCACCGCCCCACGACGAGGCGGTTGTTCATCCCAAGCAAATCCACCTGACGTACGTACTCAGTGTGCCGAGTGATTCTGACCGTCCACACTCCATTGCTCAACACACACACACACACACACACACACACACACACACACACACACACACAAAGGCGCCGGGAAGCTCCGTTTGCTTCTTCTCGCGGCGCGAGGGATGAGCATGACAGCGTCCAAAAAGATATCGCCTTTCCCCGTCACCGCGCACGGACACGGCCAGAAACACAAGAGAAGAAAAGGCGGGAGGCTCCTTGGAAGCGTTCCAACCCTCACACGAGGAGGCCGCCACGTACCTCGCCCTCCCGCTCTCACTCCACACACCACGCCACTGCTCTCTCCCTCCTCCTCCTCCCAACCCCAACCCCCGGTCAAATCCATTCCATCCCACCCTTCACATCCACGCCACGCCACGCTACGCTCGCCTTTTCCGCTCAGACGCCACCGCGCCAGCCCTCCTCCTCCTTCCCCGATCAAGATCGATCCGTCGTCCACCGTCTTCCATCCTGTGTGTCCATCGTCGTGGAGGGATCCATCAGGCCATCGAGCGCGCGCGCGGCCGGGGTGAGCGAGCGACATGGGAGAGAGATCGTCGCCGGCGGGGTGGCGAGCGCGCCCGCCTCTTCTCCTCCTCCTCGCGGCGGCGGTGCTGGCGCTCTCGCTGACCAAGACGGCGGAGGGGAGGTTCGTGGTGGAGAAGAACAGCCTGCGGGTGACGTCGCCGGCGGCGCTGCGGGGCGTGTACGAGTGCGCCATCGGCAACTTCGGGATGCCGCAGTACGGGGGCACCATGCACGGCGTCGTCGTCTACCCCAAGACCAACAGCAGGGCCTGCAAGCCCTTCTCCGACTTCGGCCTCTCCTTCAACCCCAAGGCCGGGGGCCTCCCCGTCTTCCTCCTCGTCGATCGCGGAGGTTTCTTTTCCTTCTCCTCCTTCTAATTCATTCCGCTTTTCTTTATTTATCAGATCGATCGTCAGATTTAACCCGTGCACGGGCGTTTCATTTTGATTTTTCCTAACTACTAGGCGTCTACTCCTAGCAATTACTGTGCGTCTGAGAGAGACTGACTACATGCATGAATGGTTTAATATACGTTCTACTTTCTCATAAGAATCCAGACGTTTTAAATTGGAACAATATGATGCTGGGATTTGGACCTCGGAAAGTATGAGTTCTCTATCTCCTTTTTTTCTACTCAACCATACGTGTGGCACCAAGCACTTCGGTCATGTTTTTTACAACTAAAACTATCATCTAAAAAATGTAAAAAATAAACCGAAGCATGAAAATTGTCATGCTTTGATGTGTAAATTTGCCATCCTCGCACCTTGCCATCAAAAAGTTTAAAGTTGTCATGTGTTTGTCTCACACGGGTGACACTTACCAGGTTCCAATAGTTTTGTCACCTTCTTTGTACTGTATAATAATTTGAGTGAATATGTAATAATTTGAAATCCATCTTGATCACCTTCTTTGAGTGAATAGTTTTGTGAGTCAAACTATCTATATATGACATGCTAGAAAAAACTACCTCTTCAAATGGTTAGTTGGTACCCTTCTCTTGGACATTTTGGTATGTGACTAATTAAATCCTACCACTTCCTAATTAAATAGCACATGTTTTGCTCATGTCCTTTGAGTGGAGAGGTTCTTACCTACATAGTTGCATAACGGTGTTGTTTTGTACCGATCACATCTTAGTTGTGCGTTGGAGGAGAGCTCTTACCATTGTTTCAATCTAGTTATTGTGCTATGATGAGTCAGTCAGGGGACAAAACTAATTTGGTAATGTTCCAAAGAAGGAAACCTCTACCTAGAACGGTATCCTCGTCATAAAATGGGGTTAGAATTAGGTGTGCCATAATACTCACTATTCAACCATAGTTGTTCAACAAAGCAGATAGCTACGATGATAATGCTATCATCTTAGAATCAGTTATCCTGGTTATATATCATCTTAAATCTTCTTTCTCCTACCTCTTAACTGTGTTAATCTCACTGTCTAGCACTGTTTTCAATCATCATACCAAGAAGAGAGCTTGAATTCATTATAACGTGCAGACTGCTACTTCACAACCAAGGGATGGAACGCGCAGACCGCCGGAGCCGCAGCGGTCCTCGTCGCCGACGACAGAGTGGAGCCCCTGATCACAATGGACACCCCAGAGTCGAGCGGCAAGGAGCACCTCGAAAACATCACCGTGCCCTCAGCGCTCGTTTCCAAGAGGTTCGGCGACGACCTGAAGAGCGCGCTGGAGAACGGCGACATGGTGAACGTGCTCCTGGACTGGCGAGAGTCGCTCCCGCACCCTGACGAGCGGGTGGAGTACGAGTTCTGGACCAACAGCAACGACGAGTGCGGCGCCAAGTGCGACATGCAGATGAGCTTCGTCCGGGACTTCAGGGGCGTGGCGCAGGTGCTGGAGCAGCGCGGCTACACCCAGTTCGCGCCGCACTACATCACCTGGTACTGCCCGGAGGCCTTCGTGCTGAGCACGCAGTGCCGGTCGCAGTGCATCAACCACGGCCGCTACTGCGCCCCCGACCCCGAGCAGGACTTCACCACCGGCTACGACGGCAAGGACGTGGTGGTGCAGAACCTCATCCAGATATGCCTCTTCAAGGTGGCCAACGAGAGCCGCAAGCCATGGCTGTGGTGGGACTATGTCCACGACTTCGCCATCAGGTGCCCCATGAAGGAGAAGAAGTACACCCGCGATTGCGCCAATGGTGTCATCAAGTCGCTCGGTGCGTGTGGTTGGCTGCTGTGCTCGTTGTGATTGTTGTTTGTGCTGATGATTGGTTGTTTGTTTGGTTGTTTATCTGAACTTTTATTGGTTTGCAGGGATGGACATTGACAAGATTAACAAGTGTGTGGGAGACCCTGACGCCGATGAGGACAACCCCGTGCTCAAAGCAGAGCAGGATGCTCAAGTGAGTCTTTTGATTTGATTAACCAACTCATAAACCATAAGAAATTTGTTTGTTAATGACAGACTGATATATATTTATGCGTTTTGATCGTTTAGATTGGCCATGGTTCTCGAGGGGATGTTACTATACTGCCTACTTTTGTCGTCAATAACAGACAGTACAGAGGTGCGTCCACTCTCCGGCCCACTGTACATTTCTTTTCAGCGCAATGTTATTTATGTTAAGCTTTTTTAACGTATTTTTTAATTGAAATTTCTGTTTAGGAAAACTTGATAAAAGGGCGGTGCTTCGAGCAATATGTTCGGGATTCGAGGAGACAACTGAACCTGATGTCTGTTTGACTCAAGGTTTGTGGATTTACACCTTTGTTGCTGAATAAATCAAATCTACCAGCATTTTTTCTTGGTGAATTATAATTATTTGGGCTTCATCTCTTGGCGCATAGACATACAAACAAATCAGTGCTTGGAAAACAATGGAGGCTGCTGGCTGGACAAACATACCAATTTTACTGCGTGCAAGGTAGAGCTTCACTTGAAAAATACCCTGACATTGTTTACCTCGCCCTTATTCTATTTTCCTTCTCATGGGTAACATCTTCCAGGATACCTTCCGTGGACGAGTCTGTGAATGCCCGATTCTCAACGGTGTGAAGTTCGTCGGGGACGGATACACACACTGCGAAGGTATTGCTTCTGAGCTTGCACTGAATCAAAATGATGTTCATACATACAATCCTTTCTATGCATTCATGCTGATGGATATGATGCCTGGGTTTGACAGCTTCCGGTGTTGGTCGATGCCAAATAAACAACGGAGGCTGCTGGAAGGAAACGAGGAACGGGAAGTCCGTCTCTGCCTGCTCGGTAAGTTCATCTCCTGTCAGATTGCAGTTCTCTTTCTTGGGGCTTCTGTGTTGGGATACAAAACTGATTTTGGAAACTACAGAATGAACAAACCAAGGGCTGCAAATGCCCAGCAGGTTTCAAGGGTGACGGCATACACGGTTGCGAAGGTACCGCTATTAGAAACACTGTTTTGCAACCATGTTTGAGTAATTTGTTGTGCTTGATACCTGTCTGCTTGGCCCTTGCAGATGTTGATGAATGCAAGGAGAGGCTCTTCTGCCAGTGCAAGGACTGCAGCTGTGAGAACACATGGGGAAGCTATGAGTGTGGCTGCGGTGGTAGCAACATGCTGTACATGAGAGAGCATGACACTTGCATCAGTGAGTTGCCTGACCTGAATTTCTTCTTTTGGGGCCTTACTAATACTATGGTCCAGGTCTTGCCATGTTTCTAATTTTTCATTTCCAAGGTGTTAATGTGGATGGAATGTGCTAAGTAGCACCGTCAATCGGTACTTGCTTTGTCTAATAATAACGCGCTAATCCAACGCATTTTCGCAGGCAAAGTCGCGACTACATCGGTGGGCTGGGGGTTCATGTGGGTCGTCTTCTTCGGCCTCGGTTTCGCGGGAGTCGGAGCGTATGCCGTCTACAAGTATCGGCTACGGGTAAACAAACTCCCCATCCGAAAATGCTCCCACATAAATTGCCACTGTTTTACAAAGATTTTGTGCTGGTTTATTGAAGACTCATCATGCATTGTGTTACCAAATGATGCCATGGCAGAGCTACATGGATTCAGAGATCCGCGCGATCATGGCGCAGTACATGCCGCTGGAGAATCAGGAGACGTCGAGCCATCAACGGCACGTGGAGCACGCTGACATATGAGATGGCGAGGGTTCCAATTACGGATCGAGCGTCATAAGAGAGGGTCTGATCATCGCAAGTCCGTGGTTCATAGAGCGGTTGGGTTTGGAGCTGCAGTTTTGAATTCAGAAGATCGGTTAGCTTATGATGATGATTCCGAAAGACAATATACTTTGTTCTTTTTTCTGTTATTACAGGACAGGTTTAGGATCGATCTCACCGGAGTTTAGCCCTCTTTTGCCCCCTCCCCTAGTAGTCATAAATTCGATGCTCTTGGTCTTGTTCAGCTTATAAGATTGTGTAAATACCGTTGTTCGTTTGGACTGGATCGTCTTTGCTGCCCTTAATAAAAAGACCAGATGAGCATTTAGATAAGCTACTTCCAGTCCTCCACAGAGACTAGATTAAATGTGTTTTTTCAGGTAGGCCTTAACTGTCAGAGTGGTGACTCCTTCTCATTTTCGGATTGTTTTCATTTGATAGTACTCCATTTTGTAGCAAACGGATGACGTTCTAGACCTTAGCAAAAGTCTCTAACATACACCTTCAATAGTTACTTATAAAGTATACTTTGAAAATACGTTTCTGACTAATCTAGATATTTCTTCTACCATGGTAAAGCTATCCTAAATATTCTGCATATATGAGCGACCAAAGTTACTTTCTGTGGAATTGACTATGTACCAGTTGACTGGTTTTTGTTTTTGGGCCAGTAATTTTCTGTCCTACCGTTATCTTTTGATCCAATGGGGACAGACATCAAACATATGCAACCCAAATTGGCTGATCACAAATTTGTTTCAGTATATTTTCCTCAACCAGACAAAGTAAAGCCCTTTGCACACAAACAAACAGAAGGCCACAACAATTGTTGGGCTGAGGCAACAACAGACCCGATAAACCCAAAAATACAAAGGACCAACTAAGAAAAATTGTTCAACAAGTGGTTTACTGTTTGTGTCAGTGACCTTTTTAGCAATGTTCTAATTTGTGTGCATCATTTGTTTAGTCATGTTCTAAAAAGCAATGCAGAATTATATTAAATCTAATAATGCATTAGATTTGTTATCGTTATATTCTAATTTGGGCTGGTCACTTATTTCGCTGTGTTCAACAAGTAGTTTACTCTTTGGTTGAGAAAAAGAAGTGATGGAAAATAAAAACCAGTTCAGTAGATATTGAGTTGAATGCCCCCAAGCAGTAGAAAAAAACACAGCTAAAAAAGTCATGTTGATCTGGTCTAATACATCATCTATGTTAAACCGCAGTGGAGCCCAAGCTCAAAAATATAACCCACATTGACCAATGATAGATATTAGATGGATACATGCCGCATTGTTGTCATAATTATAATAAATATAATAGTTATGGTATTGTTGCCTTAAATAATAAATGAAAACTATTAAATAAATAAAAATGATTTTTTCTAAAGAAAAATGAGTTTGTGGAATTTATATTACCCTTTAAAAATAAATAATGAAAACTGTAAAATTGTAAAAACAATTACACAAATTTGTGTTTTTTACAATATACAAGAATAAGAATATAATATACAAAAATTCACAAAAAATGTTTTCTTATATTTGGAAAAATGAAGTTTTCTAAGAAGAAATGAATTAGTGATAATGGTATTACCCTTAAAGAATAAATAAGTAAAATTTAAACTAAAACAAAATAATCATAACGAAATTTTATAAGGAAGAAGGAATTAGTGTTGTTACCATCAATAAGAAATAAAATAAATAAAAGTAAAACAAGTGATGAGAAAATTGCACACAAATTACACATAAATTATGTTTTCTATAATATGTAAGAATAAACCTATAATAGTGGAATTTTCTAAGAAGGAATTAATTCATGGCATTGGTATTATCCTTAAGAAATAAAATAAAACATAAACAAAATACCCCTTATAGAAAACAATTTTAAAATAAAAAATTAAAAGAATACAAAACATGAAATAAAATAAGCAATTTATAACTAGCTTTAGAGCCCAATTCAAAAGTAGAGTTCCCCAAATTTAGTACTCCCTCCGCTCCATAATAAGTGTCGCTCATCTAGTACAAAATGACCGACACTTATTATGGATCGGAGGGAGTAATTTACATGTAACTGAATTGACTTTCTGTAGAATGTCTAGATGTGTGACGGCATGGGGATGTCAAAAGGTAAATGATGAAGTTTTTTCGGCCTTTGGCATGGCCATTAGCTCAGCGGTGGGATGCGTCCTGGTAATTGCGTTGTTGTGTCTAGTCTATCAAGGTTCTCATTAGCACGGAAAGCTCAATGTGCTCATGAACGCCTAATCTGAAGATGTGGATCATCCAAAACACATTAGCATGGCCCACTCCTCCCAGAATGATTAAAAGATTAACATTTCCAGTGTAAGGGTTATCAGTGATCCAGTGATTGCAGGTAACGCAGCCTTACAGGCTGGCCAGAGGCCAGTGCAGGTGCAGTTGCAGACAGAACTATGATGATATGCCATGCGTGTTTGGAATAATGCTAGCAGAATCATACGTGTAGTAGACTTGATTAGGGCATCCAGTACGTAGTGCTCTATTCTAGTGGTGCCCTAGCTAGCTAGCGATGGAGTGGACCAGAAGGAGAGGAGGAGGCCTGGGAATGGATCCATGATGATTTAACTGAACTTCCAAACAAAAAAGAGCAGGCCGCCCAATTAACAACTCTGTTGGCAATGGACAGTGGCACCTGTAGAGTGTAGACTGAGGATTGGGAGGCAGTTCCAGCCCGATCATTCTTTCGTTGTGGCACTCGCACTGCCTACGACGCCATGAGGAGGGTCCGAGGGATGTCCGCTGGTCTTGAGTCTTGACCGTTGGGGGTTGGGAACGTACCCTTTTTGCTTTGCCGTAGAGGGGCTTTCAGATTAGACACCACCATGACACCATTTTTCTATCGATCGTCACACAAAGCGGATTCCCATTCCCCCTAGCTCCTATCCTTGTCTCTGGCACTCCGAATCCCGATGTGGATTTGCCAACCACCTTGCCTGCTTTTCAAACTTGAAAAATACATTTTCAACCTCTGTATTTATACACGTGCTGTACTTTTCCGATCACATGGGTATTGGGGGGTGGTAGTTCCACCACCGGTCATTGGGTGGAGGACACCCCTACTCCCTAACCATCACATTCTGAGGGATACCCGACCCGGTTCCCGCTGATATTTAACATACTAGAAGTATACCCCGCGCGTTGCAGCGGGAATTGCTATGAAAATTATATGCATAAATAAAAAGTATATAAATATGATACATTAAGTTGTTTAAGTAAACATGCAACCGAAATATGTGTGTATTAAAAATTATTAGAGTGGACAATAAAATGATTAAAAGATGGTTGACATGGAGATTGCATATAGATATTATTAAATATATTAGTTGAGATGATATGGACAATTGTTTGGCTAAAAAATGGATGATGTGGATAGCTTGCATGTGAAGAGAGACAATTTAAATGACCTAAGTGGGTGACATGGACAATTTATTGGCTAAGAGAATAGATGATGTGGATAGCTTGCATGTTGAGATAGACAAATTAAATGATCTATAGTAGGGTTTTGTCTTATAAGAAGTATAGATTGGAGGGGGGATGTGAAGTATTAGGGAAAAGGCCAAGTAACAAGCATGTAAACATACGTGAATTTAGCATTTTGTGTTAAAAATTATTGGGGTTACGATCCGGAGCAACTACATGTTCAAGCTGTTCTAGGACACGTAGCTAACAATATCTTAAGCCTGAAACGTAGCAGTATAATCGTGGATGCACGTACGGCAACTTTAGCCAGTTCATGCGTGCATACAACTACAACAACTCTCTACAACCCCAATTCAAAAATAAAAAAACTCTACAACTACAGTGGTTGAGCAGCAGCACTTTGTTTATACGTATTCTGTCTAAGGTTGACTTGAGCGATTCAGCAGCATCGCCCCACCAGCGCGCCTGCGAGCGAGGATCAACCTAAAACAAATTTCAACAGCGACATCATCGTGAAGCAGCCGTCGGTGATTGTGCGTTACGTAAGCTTGGAATCACACCTGTTTTTATCCTAAGATCCCACACAATCAGGCCGTTCTTATCCGTTCGAGCTTCGTCTACCGTGAGACGCATCTTCAGTTTTCCCGTCACCGTCGACCGATTTGTTTAACCATCCCTTTTCCTTTGCATCGTTGTCGATGTATCCGTGGAGATTCTGCGGCGACGGCGACGGACACCTCCTAATCTCCACTCTTCCAAGCAAAACCTCCATCTCCATTGCCTCGTTACAATAAAGCGAACTTCAAATCTCCGTCTCCGGAAGAAGAAAACACACTCGCCCGTCGCTTCTGCGCGGGGCCCTGGTGCAGCGCCCGTGCGCCGGAGACGTCGCCGTCGACGATGTGCGCCATGTCGGGTGGAGGCACGTAGTAGCCTCACCTCGAGGCTCGAGGGCACCAGACGTTGGCTACGTAGTACTGCTCGTACTCTACATCCGCTTCATCGGTACTGCGCGACGTTGACCTTTTTTTTTAAACACAGTATAATTCAGACAATCACATACACATACACGAGTATATAATTATCCTTATGATGCACACACGCATACATTTTTTTAGGAGCATCTTCGCAATACTGAATTGGTCACATCTCCTTCCACTCAAAGTTGTGGTTGAGTTGGTTAGGTGGATGATTGTATTACAGTCCATCAGAATTTAAATTTCAGATTTGACAATATTACTCGTATTTTTCTAAATTTATTTCAAGGTTTCCGACGACGTTGACCCTTTGGCCCGGCGTCACGTGATGTGTACGGTGTACCTGTATTTTACTCTCTCTTTTTTGCATGGCATGCGTACCTGTAGACTCAAGCAGCTTGGAGTTTGTCCACGTATGTTGTGCGTATGGCCAGGACCAGTGAAAAAGTACTGAAACGTATCTTATCGTATCAGAATCGAGCCCTGCCTTCTCTACGCACCCGTGTGATTGGGAAAGACCAGAAGTATTTTGCAACCCTCAAAACTGAGTTGAACGTAAACAGCTACTCCATGCAATTATCTCACTATCTTTGAGTAGTACTATGAGAACAATACGTGCAATTATCTCGCAGTAAACGCAGCCTAGTGTGGCCATTGCAGCGAGAACTACCATGATGCGGCGCTGCCATGCGTGTATGGAATAATGTGGGCAGAATTATACCATTAGTAACTTGATTGGGGGAATCCAGTAGTGCCCTCGCGGTGGATCAGAAGGAGAGGAGGGCATGTGGATCCATGATAAACAACTCAAGTCGAAGCTAAAAAGAGAAGCTCGTCCGACCTAGTCGGCGCCGCATATATAGGAACTGGATTTGTTATACTATTGCCCATCGCCAAAAATGTTAAACCTACGGGGTTATACGGGTTGTTATAGGGCCTTTCCTCAAATCCCACTCTAATCCTCCCTGAATTCTTTCGCGGTGGAGCTTTGCTACACGTACGGAAATAATACAGAAGATTACGGGATAGTGTTAATTTAACTCGATTTGATTGGGCTAATGGAAATAAGCAGGCCCCGCCCATGTTAAATTCAGGGGGAAAGATGAAATTAGTGAAGGAAACTTCTGTAAAAGCCTGGAGCATGCCTGTATGTTTAACATTTTTGTTCGCGGTGGGATCGCCTATTTCTCTTAATCCAATCAAATCCTGCTTAATGAAAACTAACTTCGTAAAACCCCTAATCTTCCATGAGTGTAGCATTGATCTTGCATAACGGTGTTGCGTGGCGCACCGTGCACGTCCGTAAGACTTTGTACGTGGGGCAATTCACCCTGGACTACGCACGTAGGCCGCGAGCTCATGATACAGTCGCGTTGGGGATGTATTGTGCTCGGTCTAGCACGATGGCAGAAGAAAGAGGCGCCACGTCCAAGCCTGGTAGCTGTCGTGTTGGATTTAGATCCGATTAATTTCGTGCTAGATTTTTAGAAAAAAGGATAAATCGTTTCATTTTCACAAAGCGACGTGGGGCATGAGGAAGTAGAAAAATATCACAATCGTAGAAATACAAATAAAGTAGTAGAGAAATAAATATCGGATGGAACCAGTGAAAAATATGTTTCAAAGGTTCCAAAAAATGTGAGCAAAAATACAATACACCGAAGAGATGATGATGCCTACAAACCCGTGAAAGGGGGCTATAAAAAGACAAACATAAAAAAAATTAACTTCAAATTCAATTTCACTTAGAAGCTACTATGAAATTAAGCATGGCTGCAGAGACGAGAACTGGAAGCATCGGTTTACCGTGTGCCCTAAAAAAACCCGGTTTACTGTGTGCCGGCCGGTCGCTTTAAAACCGGCCGGAACTGAACCGACCCCACGACCACGAGCCCACCATGGCAGCCCAAGGGGGAGGGAATATAAGGCTAGCCACAATGGGAAGTAACTTAGCAGTAACATAGAGTCCAACTCATCAATTTTGCTTATGTGGCAATGAGTTAATGAGGAAAGAGATGTTTGTAGTAACTTAGCTAGTTACTTGCTCTTTGAGTAACATCACACATACCAAGACAATATGAGTCTATAATCTAATAAATGAAGTCTTATATGACACTATATACATATTACTATCATTTTGGAGGTAGTAACATAGACTCGTAATCCGTGTATGTTACTAGTCTAAGTTACTCCCCATAGTGACCAGCCTAATGCTAGTATCTTAGCACGAAATTATAGGTAATTTGCTTATGTGGCATAGTGTTTAATGAAGAAAGAAATGAATGTTGTATCTTAGTTAAGATACAACCCTTGCACGTGGCCATATGCAAAAAACATGATTAGACCAATCACATTTATGCATGGAGCTAAAATCATTAAATAAGATACAACATCTAAGAAACAATGCATTATGATGTTGTATCTTAAGTTTTTATTGCTCTTATGATATTGTGCTAAGAATTGGAAGAGCCTAATACGTCACGTACACCTTTGACCGTGTCACGTTCTTGGTCCCTTCCCGATGCATGCTATGCTCCGCTCCGCTCCGCTCAACATCATTCCTCCCCCTTCTCCACTCGTCCCACCAACACCTCAATCTCCGTCTCCGTCACCGGAAAAAGAAAACACAGTCACCCGTCACCTCCACGCGGGCCCCCCGCCGCAGCGCCCGTGCGTGCGCCCGAGCCGTCGCCGTCGACGATGTGCCCCATGTCGGGGGGCCTGTGCGTGCACGTAGCCTCACCTCGTGGCCACGAGTGGACGCTCGACTCCTACGTACTCCTCTACGTCCACTTCATGAGTACTGCTTACCGACGTCGACTACTGGGCCCCGGCGGTCAGTGGCGGCAGGATGCCGACGGCAGCATGCGCGGCTGTGGACGCACGCACGACGTAAGCAACAGGGGCAACGTGACGCCGTTAGAAACTGAGATCCCCAACTGTCCACGTCGCGGCGACCCACCACAGCTCCCTCCCGGTGACCTACCGGCTGACGCCGCCTTCAATTCCCTGCGCCGCGTTTCTGCACCCTATTCCGCTCTTTACGAGGCGACGACCCGTACTACGTCGTGTGCGCGTGTGCCGCGCCGGAGCACGTACGGACGGCACGCCCGTGGAATGAAGCGCCTCGCGGCCCGGCTGGAAACGTTGGTGCGGCCACCCTCACCTGAAGGCGACGTCACACGCGGGATCATGGCCAGCCGGCGCCGGAGCCGGTGGCATTGAAGGCCGGCCCGGCCGGCATTCTAAATTCCTCGTCGCATTGAATTGGGCGCGGGGCAGGTCGCGCCAGATGCACAGACACGCATGGTCTACTTTTTTGTTTTGTCCCGGGAGAACAATCGGGGAATAAACTATGGCAAGCCCTGCGCCCCCCTTGTCACGCATGCGCATGCAATGCAAAAGCAGCAGCAGGTGCAGGAGACGGACGAGCGCTAGCTGGCTGAGCAATGCTAGACACACGGGCTTTTACGGGCTAATTAGGGAAGCAAATGACTGTGATTGAATTAAGTACGCCGGACCCACCAGTTAAATTCAGGGGGGCCAATTAGTTCAGAACACGTTGGCGAGTGAATCCCCGTGAAAGTGAGTCCGTGTGTGTAGTATTATCGCTGGCTGGCTGGCCTCTCGTTTTTACAGTACGAACGTCGGCAGCACACCACAGGAAGAAGTAAAAACGGAGGCACAAGTGGCTGTGGGAGTTAAATAATAATTAGGGCGACGAGTGATCGGTGGTGATTGGCATGGCAGGCATGTGTGCCCATGACCGCAGCCTGCAACTGCTACAACGTCGTGGATGGGAGCAACAGCCAGAGCACATGTCGCCAGCGCGGGGGGAAATATAGAAAAGCAGGGCCATGTCGTGCACGCACGCTCAGGCACAGGACACAGCCCAGGAGGAACAAAAAGACACGCTCGCTTTATACTCCGAAAAGAAAAGAAAATCGCCGTCGCTGCTAGCATCAACTTATATTTTCACTTTCATCACGGAGAAAAAGAAACCCATCCAGTACTAGTGCGGCCGCCTTCCCCCATCTCGCTCGTTTTGCTTCGCTTCGCTTGCCCGCATCGCATGCACCAATCGCCCGCCCGTCCGTTCGTGCGCGCGTGCGTTGGTTGCTCTCTCCACATCCACCGGAAAACTACGCCTCCCCAACCCCTCCCTCTCTCCGTATCTCGTGGGGGTGCGCGATGCGGTGAGCCCAGGCCAGGCGAGGTGGACTCACCTTTCACTTTTCGGCGGCGGTGGGGGCGGCAGCTTGATCGGAGGGGGAGGAGGCCATGGCGGGGATGGCCGCGGCGGCTATAGCGGCGAGGTGCATGAACGCGGCGTGCGGCGCGCCGGCCCCCGGGGCGGCGGGGGAGTGGAGGAAAGGCTGGCCGCTGCGATCCGGCGCCTTCGCCCTGCTCTGCGACAAGTGCGGGTAAGCTCCTCCCCCCTGCCGCCACCTCCCTCCCTCCGCGCTTGCTGTGCGCGCGGCTGCGTGCTCTGTTCATCCGAATGGACTGGCTGTCCGGCTGGACGAATCGATTCGCTTCGTTTCGATGCTCCCTGCCTTTGCGCCCCAGGCCTTTTCCTCTCAAGGAGAAGGTGTTTTTGTTTCTTCTCCACGGTTGGTTGGGCGATTCCTGGATTTCCTTTCTCTTTTGCGCATGTACCAGCAGTTCTCAGAAAGTTGAGTTGACTCTGCTGTAGCTTGCTCGCGTGGATACCTACCAGGAAGATGGAACAAATAGTTACTTCGTATTAAGCACTTGGTTGTGTAGAGCTCATGTCCAGTTCGGATTTTGTATAGTCGTCATTCAGTTATTTTGTATAGGGCCGACACAAGAACGATTGCGGCATCATAATTGTGGAAATTCATCCTCTATGCTCTGAGTTTTGACCGAATTGGCGTCCTTAATGAAACAATTTTCCTGCTGCTTGGTGCTAGTAAACCGCACCTCTGTGTCTCCTATGGTTGACTCAGAGTTGCTGATTGCTTCATAGTAACTATTTGGTGTCCTGACACTGCAAGTTCTGTTCCCCGCGGTTTTCGATCATGGGAGGAACATTTGGCTTGATCCAGTATTTTTGAGAATTTTTTTCCTGCAACATAGGATGTTACTGCTACCCCTGTTACTGTTAGTTAGTACCCATTTTGCAGTTCGATTTTCACGACTGTTGATTTTTACGGCAATCATTTCTGGTGCACTTAGGTTGGCGTTCGAGCAGCTCGTCTTCTGCGATATATTCCACCAAAAGGAGTCCGGTTGGAGGGACTGTTCGTTTTGTGGGAAGGTGAGATTGTCACACATGCTGTCAATTACATACATGCAACTAAAAAAATTCGCAACATTATTAATTCCAAGGGGTTTCAGCGTCTCCATTGCGGTTGTGTTGCTTCGAGGAATTCCTTTGATCTACTTGACAGCGGAGGAGTTCAATGCGCGAATTGCATGAAAAATCCTGGAGTTCAACCTGTGAGTTCCTTTGTCGCGTGATATTTCGTTTCTTTTTCCAAATCTGATTGTTCTTTCTGTAGGTTTCATTCCAAGTGGCTCCAAAGCTGTTTTTATCTCCTCAAAATAACCAGAGACTCTTTGGTAAAAGCGATGAATTATTGCCAGGCAGACCGTTGGAGTCACCGCCCCTTATGCTCGATTCCAGGAATGATGATATTGCAATTATAGCCAAGAGCAATCACCCTTTCATGGTAAGAAACTTAGAACTTGGGCAAAGCAGCAACATTTTGAGGCAAAAGGAAATCGAAAATGGCGCAAGGCAGATTAAGTGGGAGCAGCCAACACTCAGTATCGGGGACCTGGGAAGGATGCCTTTCTTAATTAGGCCTCAGAGTGCATTAGAGTCTCCCCAATCCCAGTGTACACGAAAAGATGATAACAGAGACCCGACAGCAGATAGCACAACAAGTGAATCAATTTCAGAGGCATGTCTCAGTATGACCTTGGGCATTGCTAATAATGGAAACAAGATGGAGGCTACTTCAACTATGGAAAGACCTACGGTATCACCAACAACACCGTTTTCTGAAGGAAGAGAACTTGCCACCACATTATCCCCATTTCAGCATGCACAGAGGGCGCGGCATTTTCTCACCAGACCACCAAGGGTTGCCGAAGGTGCTCCTTTTGACCCAATGAAAGATGGTTTTCCACATCTTCGTGTTGCCAGACCGCCTGCCGAAGGAAGGGGCCGCAATCAATTACTTCCTAGGTATTGGCCAAGAATAACAGACCAAGAGCTGCAGCAAATTTCTGGAGAGTATCCTTAATGTTATTATTTTGAACTCCTTGGCAACATTGTTTCTTTAAATTATCTTATACAAATTACACAATGCATAATTGATCAAGTAGGACAAGGAACGCCTTCAATATGTTGTCTACCTTGTTGTTTGTGTGGATATTGTGTTGTCTTCCTTGACTGTATTTTGCTGCAAGTTCAAATTCAACCATCGTTCCACTGTTTGAGAAGGTTCTAAGTGCTAGTGATGCAGGCCGCATAGGACGACTTGTTCTTCCAAAAGCATGTGCTGAGGTGATATGTCTCTTCTTTATGGCAACCCTTCTGCTTCCTCTTCGTAATTTTAGTATGCTGTTGCCACACGTTTTGATTTCACTTTACGTATAATTTGTATGAATAAAACCCTTTATGCAAGGAGCATGAGCTCCCCGATGTTAGGATTTGGGGAATCACAGTGTTCAAGAGACTAATTGGAAATGAAATTAAGCAATGCGCAAAACCTATTTTAACACAATATATGTAAAACAGACAATAAGTCGATCTAATTAGCTTTTAGTCCCTTGTTGTTCTACCTATATGCAATCTAACGGTGAAATCTCATTGCATTGGTGATACTCCTGTCTAAAAGACCAAGTTAATCCTGTTTCATGTGGTAGAAAGTGCCATTCACATAGCTGCTGCGATGATGGACAGATAGCTGCTTGATAATATCCCTATAATTTATATAAGTTTTTCCCCTCTATAATCCTGAGTTGCTGAGGTACTGTATGTAGGCCTATTTCCCCCCAATCTCTCAGCCAGAAGGTCGTCCCTTGACGATTCAAGATGCAAAAGGCAAAGAATGGCATTTTCAGTTTAGATTCTGGCCAAATAACAACAGCAGAATGTATGTCCTGGAAGGTGTTACGCCATGCATACAGTCCTTACAATTACAAGCTGGTGATACAGGTGATTTGCAACTTATTTCATATTCCTGTGAATAAAAAAGTCCTATGCGGATCTTATTCTATCGAACATTTGTGTTTACCTTGGCTTTTTCATTGGGAAAGCGACCAAAGCATAAATTTGTAATTCAATAAGGAAACAATTTTTTTTAAAGGAAACAAATTATGAATCTCCTTAAGCAGCTCCAACTTTCTAAACTAGATGCATTGCCAGTTATTATAGAATGGACAAGTGCAAGTGAGGTATATGACATGTTTGTATGGGGGTTCCTTTGCAGATATCTTGTTTTTGTTGTCTCATATCCACTACTGCCCACATCACAGTATTTCTGTCTCAAATTGTCATGTCCAGCATCAGCTCTTACATTATTCAGTAACCTTTGTCATCTTTATGCTGCGTAGAATTATCAGCCTATACTATCTTCTTTGTATGTGATTTTACTGGGAAGGTTTTTATATTTACCAGTGTTTTTCTTTGTCTACAGTGACTTTCAGTCGGATAGAACCTGGAGGGAAACTTGTTATGGGCTTCCGGAAGGCCACAAACACTGTCAGTTTGCCAGTAAGTTTGGATTTCAAAGCAATTTGCTGCAGATATAGCATATGTTTCAAAGCAATCTTGTTCCCTATTCTGTGCGTCCAGCTTTACTTCAATGTATTTATGTTACTTGTACACAGGACTCACAGATTTCAGCTATTGCGACCGGTTCCCTTCTCAGTGATACTTTCTTTTCTAATGCAAATGAGAATCTATCAATAGTAAGTGGTTACTCAGGATTTCTTCAGTCAATGAAGGGACCCGCAGATCTCCAGCCAAGCTCTCTATTTGACCATCATGCCAGCTCAGCTGATGGGGATATTAGTTGGCTTAAGACAGATAGATTTGGTGGCAGGCCAGATGAGGGGT
This sequence comes from Bromus sterilis, assembly GCA_950022295.1. Taxonomy (NCBI): domain Eukaryota; kingdom Viridiplantae; phylum Streptophyta; class Magnoliopsida; order Poales; family Poaceae; genus Bromus; species Bromus sterilis. The sequence continues at coordinate 38,664,877 of OX465600.1, forward strand.
CCTTGCAGTTTTTACAAAAAAGAAGCCGCAATATTATTGGTTCCAAAAGCAGGAGGCTTTTAATGGATAATGAGGAGGCCTTAGAACTGAAGCTTTCCTGGGAAGAGGCTCAGGAGTTGTTGCGTCCTGCTCCATCTGCAAAACCAACAGTTGTGATGATCGAGGACTATGAATTTGAAGAATATGATGTAAGCTGGCTTCATTCTTCACGTTCCAGCACGACAAGGCACCCTTTATCGGAAGCCTAGCAAAGACACCCCTTTGTTCTCAGCAATGGACTTCAGTGACTGAACCTATTCTAACTTTACTACGTACATGCAGGAACCTCCTGTCTTTGCAAAGAGATCAATTTTCACCAGTCGTTCAACAGGGTAAGAAACTCAATGAACAACAAAAATATCATGGTGCTCTAACTTTCAACATGCAAGAAATCATATAGAAGTTTATGTTCTTAGCTTCAGTTGTACCAGTTTGTGCAAATACCTGATTATGTTTATTTAGGGAACAAGACCAATGGATTCAGTGTGATGATTGCTCAAAATGGCGCCGTGTGCCTCTTAATGTCATTATTGCCTCCAAATGGAGATGTGCTGACAACACATGGGATCCAAAAAGGTAATACACTATTTCACATTTGTGATGAAATCTATTTTTTTTGTGTGGAAAGAGAAGGATCTATCAGTTGTGATATCAGTAGGGTGTGCTGTGATGGACTGCATACTGAAAAGCTTATGCTTCTGGTTTTGGCTGAACTGACCCACAGCCTAACCTAAGCAAAAATTTGTGTCAAATAAACAACCTCTGTTTTCTCCTTTGACCGACTGCTTAACGCATGATTTGTTGGCTTTGTATGTCTATTTGAAAAATATATTTAATTTTTTACTCTTTGGGGTAAAAAAACTTTTTACTTTATTGCATAGTATATCTTGATTAGGTCTATGGGAAACTTAGTAGGATCGAATATCTAATACTGTCCACTCATGAGCTATCTAATAGTCTAAAACTCTAAATACAGTCAGAATATATTGTGATGTTATTCATAATATTGTTTGCTATTACTTCTTCAGCCTTAAAACAATTCTCTATTGTTATCACCGTATTCATCGCAGTTTTCCTCAATGTGAAAAAAATTCTAGTTATAATCACGTTGCTCTTACAGACATACAAGTACATAATGTTGTAGCCTCTCTTTGTTAGCGTTTCGATTTATTTTCATCGTATTTCATAGTGCTTTCACATTCTGCTTAGCTGCTTGTACTTAAATCAGTTGCTTCAATATGCAGCTGTTCTTGCTCTGCACCTGAAGAATTAGCCCACAAGGAGTTACAAAGTATTCTTCAGCAGTACGAAGGTATGCATTATTTGCTGGCCCTGGTAACAAGAGTACAAGATATCTATCCATGATAAAGAAAGGACGTTAGAGTAGCTTGACCTTGTGGAAAGTGAAAATGAAAATAAAAATGGAAAGAGAATATTTTTACATTAGATATCACCACTAAACATAATTCAAAAGGCTAACTATCACCACAGATATTAGGAGGCGGAAGAGCAACTATTTCTTGAAGCAGAGCATCCCCGAAATGGATGCGTCGAGCCTTGATGCCTTGGCCACTGCCGCGGCCTTTGGGGACGCTAGCAACCAAGGTTCTTCTTCTGTTGCAACGACTACCAAGCACCCCCGGCACCGGCCCGGCTGCACTTGCATAGTGTGTATACAGCCACCTAGCGGCAAGGGTCCGAAGCACAACCCTGCGTGTACTTGCAACGTGTGCATGACCGTCAGGCGCCGTTTCAAGACGCTCATGATGAGGAAGAAGCAACGGCAGTCCGAGCGAGAGGAGGCGGAGGCGAGCAAGAAGATCTCTTGGGTGGGCAGAGACGAGCCCGAGGGAAGCAACCTGTCGCGGTCCCCTCAGACGGTGGACACCACGCGAGACGGCGACGTGATCATGTTCGAGAAAGCCGAGACGAGCAAGGGCCACATAGACCTCAACTTCCATCCCGCCAGCCGCGAGGAGGAGCAGCAGCAGCAGCACGGCGGCCAGCCCCGGGTGAGCATGGTCAGCCTCCTCGAGGTCGCGAACCGTCCCCTGGAGAGCTACATGAAGCAGAACGGCCTCGTTAGCTTGGCGGCGGAGCAGGGGAGCTCCAGCACCGCCACAGTCCCGTCTCAACCTGCTCCGATGGAGAGTGATGAGCGGCCATCCGACGAGGGGCGTGTTTTGGTGCCGGTGGAGCAGGAGAGAGAGCCCGCAGACAACATGGCCGTCGACGAGGCGGCTGGTGAGAACCAGGGCAATGCCGCTAGTGCAAGTGACAACGCTGCTGCCTGATCTGAGCTTGTTGACCGTGCGCTTGTATTAGCGGGTGTGTGTGTGGGTGTGTGTATGATCGGCTTACCCCCCTTTTTTTCCATGGAACAGCTGGTGACTTTTGATGTGAAAATCAAAATGATAGGGTTTCGTCGTGTTCACTGTTGTAACATACGTGTACAGGGCTGTGCAACCTCGTTTGTACGGTGTAACATCGGTGCTTGGTATGAAAGGCAGCTTTGCTTTGGTGGCTGGGTGGTGTTGTACTTTGTACCTAATTCTTAACTCCGAAGCACCGGATAAACCACTAGGAATTCATGTAACCACAGGGCTGTACCGATATGAAATTCATGTAACCCTCTTACCCTGGTTGTATATAAATAGAGGGTACGTAGCACCTAGGGATATTTGATAACATTGTACAATCATAGTTTAGATCGCCTAGGGATATTTGAAAACATCTTACAATCATAGTTTAGATCGTAGATCTAGACGATAATCATTCGATCTGTATCACATGACCCTGTCCTAACCCCGTCCCACACCTAACCCTAGCCCCCATGCGGCGACGTCGTGCCGCACCGGGGATACCTCGCCGGCGGACTCTTCTCTCCCAACTCCGCACTCTCTCCCTCTGCTGTCGTCGTAGGTGCCGCCGGGCAAAGCCCACGTGCCATGGCGGCGGAGGGGACTTTGCTAGTCGTGGCTTGGAGCAGCGGCGGCAGAGCCCGCCTCTTCTTCTCTGGCCGTTGTGGTGCGTGGCAGCGGCGGTCTTGCCCAGGAGATCTAGATCAGAAAGAATCCGATCGAGCGCGTCCATATCAGCCTGCGAGGTTCTGAGGACGCATCGTGAAGCTCTAGACCTTGTTGATACAATGGGACATGTCGGCCCTTCGACTTCCATGCAGTAAACAACGCTGGAGATAGTCATGGTGGCTAAGATCGAAAAATCAGTTAGTTGGATGGAGCCTTTCTTGCGATGGAGTTAGCCATGTGATTGATAACTCTGAGAAGTGGCACTGTTAAGTGGTGGCGACAACATTGCAAGATTTTATTTTTGGTGGTGCTCTTCGGATACCCAGTCAGGACTTTCAGGGCGAAAGCCTAAGGTCTGACCTTCATTGGTTGTGTCTGGCAATTGCCTTGTTGAAGGAGTTGTTGGATATATTCTCTAGGGGCTAATAATAAATGATTATTATCATATATCTAAGTAAGTTCATAATCAGTTTCATACTGTGCTAGAACTGTATTAGTGAAACAATGATACATGTGTCGTATAGAAACAACCAGAGTTCCTAGTTAGCCTCTCACGATAATTAGTTCATCGTCAACTGATGATTGTGGTTTCACGATCATGGACAATCAAGTCAATTAACGGCGAGGTCACCTCATTAAATGAATGACGTGATGAACATTACCCAACGTAAGCATTGCAACATGATCAAATTATAAAAGTGCAATGTTGTAATTAAAGAAGTGGCAGCCTATTCCTTAGGCCGTGAGATCACATATAATTGCTATCTCCGAAGGATGCTTTGAGTGCATTAACCGCTACACCGTAAAAGGGTGGCCACAAAGGTGTATTTTGGGTAATCCGATGGGATATGCTGAGGAGTTGTAACAGCCCAGATTTCACAAAAAATAAAAAAATATTTTCGGTGTGAATTGTTTGATTGTCTGATTTGTTTGCGGTGTTTGCATCCCCGATTTATCGATCGGCGATTATTTTCCCCCTCTTATCTCGTACTGGACGGAGACCGACCCTTGCCACCCTAACACTCGACCTTTGCGACACCGGATTTCACGCGATCACCGTCGCGAAAACCGCACGAGACCAGCCGCAGCCAACGGAACGAAAATCCCGTTTAATAATTAAATGGGTTATTTTTGTAGCGCGCCGGAAAGTGTTCTCAAAACGGTTTCAGCGCGAGGAGAACGCCACCGGCTCGACGCGCTGATCGCGCAGTTCGAAGTTTTACCCGAATCGGAGGTCCTGCGGACCCCCGGCGGTCAGGAACGTAAAGACCGCGCGCGCGAGAGAAAAAAACCGGGGATGTTTTTGCAAACTGCCAGCCAACTGGGCTATATAAAGACCACCACTCTTCCACCTCTTTCTAGGGTTTCCCCTAAGCCAAAATTGCAGCCACCCCCTCAGATTTGCCTCCAAATTTGCCCAATTGCCCCATCTTCGCCCAAAACACCCCTAACCCAAAAATCCCCAGATCCAGCAGCTCCCAGCCGTCGGATCAGCCTATCCAACGGTCAGGAAGCTTCCACGTCAGCCCTCCAGCCTCTCCTCTCTCTCCAGCCGCGCCCGAGCCGCGGGCTCACCGCCGCCGCGCCTGCTCTGGCCAGCCGGCCAGGCCGCCGCCCGCCGCCGGCGACCTCCTCTCCTCCTCCCCCGCGCCTTCTCCCTCCTCCTCTCACCCTCCCCTCTTCCCCCCTGTGTAGGACGCCGCCACCATGGCCGCCATGGCCGAGCTCGCCACGGCCGCCTCCGACCTCACGCCGCCGCCCCATGGCCCTGTCGGCGACCGGATCGGGCGGATCCGGCAGCCTCCAGGCCGCTGCGTTCCTCTCGTGTCCCCGCCGCGCCTCCCTACGCCGCCGGTGACCGGCGCCGCCGTCCTCCTCGTCGGGAGGGACGGGGGGTCCCGTGCGGCCACGACCTCGCCTCCAGGTGGGCCGGCGAGCCCACCCCGGCCAGATTCGCAGCAACAGCGGCCCAAGGCCTCCCTGGCCCAGCAGCCGGCCTCCCCTCCCGCAGTCTGTTGGGCCGGCCCATGGGTGAGGCCCGAGCCGTTTTTTTCCTGTGCTATTTCCTTTTTTCCATTTTTTCTAAGTCTGGAATTATTGCTGTTGATGCTGTTTTTCGATGTAATTTGCGAGTAAACCGTAGCTCGGATGACGTTGCGCCCAAAAGGAAAATTGTTTAGAATTGTGTGTACTTCAGTTCATCTTTTGTGAGCATTTTGATTTGAGGCCATCTTGATATTGTTAATCACTGTTAAAGTGGGCATCAGACTGTTAAATGCTATTATTTTTTGTTAGTGTGTTGCTGTTATTATTTTATTGCAAGTTTGCTTGATGATTGTGACACATCCATTAGGCTTATTGCATTAATTCTTGTTGCATACTGTTAAGCATCATGTATACTTCCATTATATGTATTGCATTGTCATGTTTACATTTCTGGTCATAGATATGTTTAGCTCCAAAGTTGTTAGAGCATCTCCAGCCGCGCCCCCAAGAGGCCCCCAAGACGACGCAAATAGCGCCGGACGGACGTATTTCGCCCAGTCGCGCCCCCAAGACCCCAATTAGCGCCAGATCGAGCCGATTTTGAGTCCGGCGAACCCAAGCCAAACCCAGCGCACTGGGGGTCACTTGGGGGCGCCGGACGAAACGAAATCGTTTGCCTGGCCCACTGGCAGACCAAGCCGACCCAAAAGGGACTTCTCTCCCCCACCTCTCCCCACCGCCCTTGTCGTCGCCGGCCGCCGCGCCGCCGCTAAATAGACGTTTCTGCCGTGTTTCTGCCGCCCAAAACACGCCGCTGCTTCTCCCACGCCTCCCCTCTTCCAAGGCCGCCCCTAGTTCACCGGTGTTTGGCTGGCGCGGAACGCCAAGCCGAGAACGCCGGCGCAAAGTCGCGCCCTCCTCGCGCCCCACCTGTTCGACGAATTGCTGCCCCGAGATGGACTCCGACGACGAGACACTCTTCGCCGCGTTGATGGAGGAAGAGGTGATCGCCGGTGCCCAGGACGACGAGCACCTCATGATGCTCGCCGCCTTGGCCGACCTGTTCGGTGCCAACAAGGAGCCGCACCGAGGAGGTTCCAAGATGGGCCGCCGGAAGGGAAAGGAGAGGGGCCGTTCGGAGGGCTACTGTTTTCTCTACTCCGACTACTTTGCCGATGTTCCCCTGCACGGCGAGAAGACATTCCGGCGCCGGTACCGCATGGGCCGAAAGCTCTTTCTTCGCATTGTCAATTCACTTCGAGAGTACGACAGCTACTTGCAAGAAAGATTGCATCGGCACAGTTGGGTTCTCCTCACTTCAGAAGTGCATAACGGCCATGAGGATGCTTGCATACGGAACTCCTGGTGATGAACAAGACGACTATGGACGCATGGCCGAGTCCACCACCCTTGATTGTTTCTACAGATTTTGCAGAGCAGTAGTTGGCTGCTTTGGAAAACAGTACTTGCGAGCACCCAATGCAGAAGACACTGCTCGAATCCTAGCAGAGAATGAAGAAAGAGGATTTCCTGGGATTCTTGGAAGCATCGACTGCATGCATTGGGAATGGAAGAACTGTTCATTTGCTTGGAAGGGGATGTACAAGGGTGCAAAAGGTCACTGCAGTGTGGTACTTGAGGTGGTTGCTACACATGATATCTGGATTTGGCACTCCTTCTTTGGCATGCCAGGAACACACAATGACATCAACGTCCTGCAGTGTTCAAATATCTTTGCCAGGCTTGTCGAAGGTCATGCTCCTCCGGTGAACTTCGAGGTCAATGGGCACCACTACAAAAAGGGATACTATCTGGCAGACGGCATCTATCCAAGATGGCTGGTATTTGTGAAGACTATGTCAAACTCTGTGTCAGGGGGGAAGCACGCCCATTTTGCCAAGTGCCAGGAGGCTTGTAGGAAGGATGTCGAGCGGGCATTTGGGGTACTACAGTCTCGATTTGCTGTTGTCCGGTACCCCGCTCAGACTTGGTCGAAAGATCAAATGTGGGAGGTGATGAATTGTTGTGTCATCTTGCACAACATGATCATTGAGAGCGAGAAAGCGGAGCCAGTGTATGACTCTGAACCATATATCAACCAGGGGCCTCTTGTAGTTGTGGATCACCAGATACCATCAGATTGGACAGCCTATCTTAACATGCGCCAGGAGATCCGAGACCCGCACGTGCATCGTCAACTGCAGGAAGATCTAGTGGATCATCTATGGATGCACAAAGGCAATGTTTAGTTTGATCTGTTTTTTTGTATTTGTGCCGAACTATGTGTAATATCATGTTGTATGCCGAATTTGCGCCAAACTGTGCCTATATTTCCATGTTTGTGCTGAATCTGTGCGAAAAGAATTAATTTGCGCTGTTTTTGGGTCGAATTTGGGTCGAATATGAGCCGGCCCCTCTAGTCTTGGGGGTCGCCTTGGGGGCGCGGCTGGGGGGAAACTCGCCCCAAGACCTATCGCCGCGCCGAGCGCCCCCAAGCGGCGCTAAAATAGCGCCGCAAAACGTCTTGGGGGGGCGAACGGCTGGAGATGCTCTTATGCCACTGTTTTTGACAGCCACCTCTATTTTTCTCTAAGTCTATAACTTTCCGATGCCATGTTCCATGCTTAATATCTTTTAATCTGTGATGCATATGACCTTGATTCTTGTTTGTACCTGATCATCATCATGTCTACATCATGCCCATATATTGCTATGTCATGTTGCTGCATATTTACATATAGTTTTGCTCCTGTTTATACATCATGAAAATAACAGTTTCTGCCATGTTTTCCTGATTTTCACTAAGTCCTAGACCAGTAATGTTTTATTGCATTTTGCATGGGCTATAATTAATTGTTCATGATGCCTATTTGCATGATTCCTTTTGCCATGCCTTACCTGCCATGTATACTTTAGTTGCATATCATTTGTGAGCATGTTTGCATTCGTTATCCTGTTTATGCATTGATCTAAAGTGTGCTTCCTGATGTTGGCAGATTGTGTGCATAACTTGTTTTGCTTATATCTTTTTAACCGTAACTTCGTTTGGAGTGTTCTTTATATGTAACTTGATTAGAATTTCATGTACTTTGTGTTTATGCTATTGATGGCTTCTCGCCCCTCGCTGGTTACCCCAAGTGGAAGGTTTGAGATGCAGTGCAGCAGCAAGTTTCCCTCGGTGAAGATACCAAGGTTATCGAACCAGTAGGACTCAGGAGATACAAGTAGGTGGCAACGTCGCCAGAAATTGCTTCCTGACTAGGGTGTTGTCGTGGACCTGCACACAGCAACAAATAACTTTGCTCCCAACGAGTACAGAGGAGTTGTCAATTCCTCCGGCCTTGTCGTTTACAAAGGATCAACACAAGAGATAAAAGTGCAAAGGAAAGTAAAAGCTGAAAGTAAATTGAGGGTGTGAACAATAATGTGAAGATGGACCAGAGTCCCGTGATTTTCACTAGTGATGTCTCTCTCCCAAAAGACGATAAAAGTGCTAGCGAGGTAAACAAATCACAGTTGGGCAATTGACAGGATTATGAAGGCACTGCAATGCTAACTATGCTGCAAAGAAAGGAAGGGCTCAAAAGCAATGGGCAGTACGCCAAGGTAAGTAGACCGAAATCCATCTGCATCTACTACGAATCATCCACCTTGAGATATCTATCCAGAACATCTCGCTGGTATTAAGTTGCGAATCCCACCCAAAGTGTAAACTCAAAGCAACAGACAACTGCATTAAAAGAACTTTGCGTAAAGTAAACAATCCTCGCACCCGCATGTACAAGCACCGTTCTTTTATCCCTAGTGGCAACAACACATCCCCTAGTCTCATGTTTCTGTCACTCAAGCTAGACATCAGGGGGCTGAACCCACAATCGAGCATAACACTCTCTCTTGGAGTTGCAAATAAAATACTTGGCCAAAGCAAATACCGCAACGGAGAACATGCAAGAATTTACTCAAGAACAAAATATAAAAGAGAAGAACCAAATATATTACTCATCACAATCTGAACATAGTCTCATGATCCATCAGATCCCAACAAACTTAGCATAGCAACAACAGAAATTACATAGATGCCTCGATCATGTGAGGCAGCTCACGAGGACTCGAAAGTGGAAGCACAAAAGGGGGAGAGATAGATCACATAGCTACTGGTCACGGACCCATGGTCCAAGGGAAACTGCTCACGGTACATACGGGAGGCGTCCATGGCTATGGAGGGTCTCCCGGAGGGGGTAGCTTCTCCCGGCAGGGTGCTGGAGCAGCTTCTCCAGGCAGCCCTGATCTAGAAATGGCGGCAGCGGCGGAACACAGGCGAGATTGCGAAAGAGGAGTCCGTATTAGGGGTTTCCACCCCGAGGGGTAAATATAGGCGAAGGGGGGCGTCGAGGGGACCCACGAGGCAGTCAGGAGGGTCCCTGGCGCGGCCCAGGGTGGGGCCGCGCCACCTGCCCTCCTGGCTGCCTGGTGGTGGCCCCCCTTCCCTCTCTTGGTGATTCCGGAAGCTTCTGTTGCGCTGATTTTTTATATATTTTCCCGGAATTTTTGGAGCACTTTTAATGGCCGGAAAACCTGAAATACAAAAATAGCAGAAAACAGAAACCGGAAACTGGGTGCACTGAGTTAATAGGTTCGTCCAAATAGGTTAAAAAGTGTATGAAAGTTCAAGCAAAACATGGCAAAGTCACACAAAACATGCATGGAACAAGCAGAAATTATAGATACGTTTGGGACGTATCAACATCCCCAAGCTTAATTCCTGCTCGTCCTCGAGTAGGTAAATGATAACAAGCATAATTTCTGTGGTGACATGCCACACAACCATAAAAGGACTTTTAAGTAAAGCAATCAAAGCATGCAATTCAATTCAAGTCTTAACAAGCAAGAGTCTATATTAGCATTGACACAAGCAACAAAAGAACAAAAGGTGCAAGAGCTCTCGCTGTCCGTGACTCGAATGTCTCCAGATGATGTTTGCGTGCAAGCAAGGGATAGGGAAATACGAGAGAAAAATAAGGTTGTTGAGAACAACTATCTACAAAAGTTTCACACATGGTCTCCTTTGGATTCTTATCTGGACTCGTCCCCAGACCACTAGCCAGGTACAAGTCAAACTGATCCACTCCCTTTCGATATTTTGAGCACTTATGCAATGGATGAGCATGAGCAAGAAAGTTGACACCTAAAAGGCGAAACAGAAAGAAGGTGGAGGAGGAAGACAAAAAGGTGTGAAAGGCTCACATCAATGAGGATAATCATAGGAGAGAGAAGGCCATATGATAGATATGATGTGAGGAGTAGGGATTGCCATACAACGGATGCACATGTGAGCTAAAAGATCTCCAAGGGAACTAGTGGGGGTGCATCTAACTTGCTTGCTCAAGAAGACCTAGAGCTCATTTGAGGAGGCTCATCATTGGAATATATAAGCCAAGTTCTATAATGTGAAGGGTCCCCACATAGCTATATGCATGATGATGATCTCTATGGAGTACAAGGGATAGGAGATGAAGTACTAGTGTGGATCTCTCAAAAGGAATAGTAGTATGCCCCCTTCTCTCTTTTTATTTTTTCCTCTTATTTTTGGTGGCCTCAATGGCTCTTTCTATTTAACTCTCATTTGTCCTCTTTGGGATCTTTTGATTTTGTCCTCTTTGGGATCTTTTCTCACTTTAGGGGCAATACTCTATATTTTACAATAATATAGGAGATATTTCACACTTTACAAAGGTACTCACATAAAGAAAATGTAACTATCATGATGCAAATGTATGCTTCTGCCAGGATAGCAGGATATGCAATGATACTAGCGCGTCATGTAGCAATGATTAGGGCAAGTCCCAACTAGCATGCAGCTCATCGATCAAGCAAGTAGCATGTATGACATGAAGATCAAGTCATGAGAAGGTGGATGTTGCATGGCAATGTATCTCAGAAAGGCTATGGAAATGCCTTGTAGGTAGGTATGGTGGCCGTTTTGAGGAAAGATATAAGGAGGCGTATGATGACAGAGTGTATCGTGCCAAGGGTTTGGATGCACCGGCGAAGTATGCGCCAACTCTCGAGGTGAGAAAGGGCAATGCACGGTACTGAAGAGGCTAGAAAAAGTATAGGTGGGTGGAAGTGTCAACTTTCGAATACTCACATTAGTCCGAAGAACTCATGCACTTATTATCGGTAACTCTCAATCTAATCAGGAGGTTCACAAAGAGACAAGTACCCCGAGGAGGAGTGTATGGGGGTTTGGTTATCCTTGCGCATCCTCGACTCATGGTACGTGAGTGTACTCTAATATTTGAACCCTCCAGAGGATAGTGATCCATCTAGTAGCTAGAGTTCTCAACAGGGGTTTTTGGTTTTCGAAAAACACACAGATTGCCCAAAATACGAAATCTATCACTAATAGGCAAGAGCTCTTGACCCATTGATACGTCGCAAATGTATCTATAATTTCTGCTTTTTCCATGCATGTTTTGTGTGACTTTGCCATGTTTTGCTTGAACTTTCATACACTTTTGAACCTATTTGGACTAACCTATTAACTCAGTGCACCCAGTTGCCATTTTCTGTTTTCAGATGTTTTTTAATTTCAGGTTTTCCGGCCATTAAAAGTGCTCCAAAAATTCTGGGAAAAATATATAAAAAATCAGCGCAACAGAAGCTTCCGGAAACACCAAAGGAGCGGAGGAGGGCCACCACCAAGAGGCCAGGAGGGCCCCTGGCGCGGCCCCACCCTAGGCCGCGCCAGGAGGCCTCCTGGCTGCCTGGTGGGTCCCCTCAACGCCCCCCTTCGCCTATATTTACCCCTCGTGGTGGAAACCCCTAGGACGAACTCTTTTTCGCGATCTCTCCTCTGTTCCGCCGCCGCCGCCGTTTCTAGATCGGGGCTGACAGGAGAAGCTGCTCCGGCACCCTGCCGGGAGAAGCTAACACCTCCGGGAGACCCTCCATAGCCATGGGCGCCTCCCGTATGTACCGTGAGTAGTTTCCCTTGGACCATGGGTCCGTGACCAGTAGCTATGTGATCTACCTCTCCCCCTTTTGTGCTTCCACTTTCGAGTCCTCGTGAGATGCCTCACATGATCGAGGCATCTATGTAATTTCTGTTGTTGCTATGCTGAGTTTGTTGGGATCTGATGGATTATGAGACTATGTTCAGATTGTGATGAGTAATATATTTGGTTCTTCTCTTTTATATTTTGTTCTTGAGTAAATTCTTGCATGTTCTCCGTTGCGGTATTTGATTTGGCCAAGTATTTTATTTGCAACTCCAAGAGAGAGCGTTATGCTCGATTGTGGGTTCAGCCCCTTGATGTCTAGCTTGAGTGACAGAAACATGAGACTAGGGGATGTTCTGTTGCCACCAGGGATAAAACATCGGTGCTTGTACCCGCGGGTGCAAGGATTGTTTACTTTACGCATAGTTCTTTTAATGCAATTGTTTGTTGCTTTGAGTTTACACTTTGGGTGGGATTCGCAACTTAATACCAGCGAGATGTTCTGGATAGATATCTCAAGGTGGATGATTCGTAGTAGATGCAGATGGATTTCGGTCTACTTACTTTGGCGTACTGCCCATTGCTTTTGAGCCCTTCCTTTCTTTGCAGCATAGTTAGCATTGCGGTGCCTTCATAATCCTGTCAATTGCCCAACGGTGATTTGTTTACCTCGCTAGCACTTTTATCGTCTTTTGGGAGAGAGACATCACTAGTGAAAATCACGGGACCCCGGTCCATCTTCATATCACGGTTTACACCCTTATTACTTTCAGTCTTTACTTTCAGTTAACACTATTATTATCTCTTGCGTTGATCCTTTGTAAACAGCAAGGCCGGAGGAATTGACAACTCCTCTGTACTCGTTGGGATCAAAGTTATTTGTATCTGTGTGCAGGTCCAGGTGAAGCTAGCAACCTCGGCGCCATTGTTCACTTTACCACCTTCTTGTATCCTTCGGAGTCCTACGGGAGACAAACCTTGGTATCTTTGCCAAGGGAAAACTTGCCGCTGCACTATATATCCAACCCTGCACTTGGGGTAATAAACGAGGGCTTGAAGAGTATAACACTCTCTTGCCATCAACCATAAGTTCAAACATTACTCTAGTCAATACCTCAAAACTATTGCAAGTTACTACTACAAAGAGAACATCAACTTTAACTACCTACTTTCAGTCAAGACACAGAACTCAGTGCAACAGGAAAACTCTCTAACAAGATAAAACATGCAACCTATAGAAAGTTCAACCTAAGACAAAAAGAAAAGCTTTAGAAAAACTAAAGCACTACAACTAAACAGAACAACAGCTAAGAAAAGAAAAAGAACAGCTCACAGCTAAAAGGATAAGCATGCAAATCCTATGAGGAGTTCTAGTTCAAGCGGAGCGTGAATCTCTCCCACACAAAAGAGTAAGTTGGGGTCTAACTTGTTACTACAGCAAGCAAAGCAAAAGAAAACTAAAAACAAAACCTAAGAGCGAGACGCTCCAAGAATAGCACATAATGCATGAAGTGATAAAAATATAGTGCAACGAGAGACGAACTGATAATTGTTGATGAAGAAGGGGATGCACGGGGGCATCCCCAAACTTAGACGCTTGAGTCTCCTTGAATATTTATTGGGGGTGCACATGGGCATCCCCAAGCTTGAGCGTTTGACCCTCCTGAATCTTCTTTCATCATCTTCCATCGCACACTTGAAAACTCCCTTCATACATAACTCATTGTAGGCTGATTAGAGAGGTTAGTACCCTATTAAAATAATTTTCCTCTACTGCAAATAAAGATTTCCAGGAAGAGCTACTGTTTCCCAAGATTGCCAAAAGGTTTTCTTTCAAAGAAAAAGCAAGCTTAAGGTTTGCAAAAGTGAAGAGAGACAGAACGTGGCAGAATCTGTGAAAAACAGAACAACAGATAGAAACTAATTTTTTAGGGGTACTTCTGCAACTCAAATAAAAAAACTCAGAACATACGGAAGTTTCGTGATTGTATAGATCACGCTGTGCAAAAAATTCAGCTCAAAAAGATGAACTGGGATTTTTCTCTGATTTTTCTAGTCACGAGGACAGAATCTGTTTTCTGGACAGCATGTCACAACTTTTACTTCCCTTGCCGTATGAGGCTAAACTTGGCACAAAGCTTGAAAAGTAAAGATACAATGATGTTGCTACAGTATTAACAATCATCAAGACCACTAAGAACAGAACAAAAGCAAAAAGAAAAACCTAAATTCGTTGTGGGCTGCCTCTCGAAAGCGCTTCTTTAGAGCCATTAGCTAGGCTTAAAGCAGAAGATCAAGTCTTTTCAAGGGAATAACTAGCCCGGGTGACGGACTCAAAAGGTAACTTAATCTTTTTCCTAGGAAAATGTTCCATCCCTTTCTTGAGAGGGAATTGGAATTTGATAGTTCCCTCTTTCATGTCAATGATAGCACCAACTGTGCAAAGAAAAGGACGTCCCAAAATAATTGGACAAGAGGGCTCACACTCAATGTCCATAATAGTGAAATCAACGGGAACATAATTGTCATTGACAATGATAAGAACATCGTCGATCTTCCCCAAAGGTTTCTTTACGGAAGAATCAACAAGACGAACACCAAAAGAACAAGGATCAAAAGGGTTCAATTCAAGCATATCATACATTCTTTTGGGCATAACAGAGGTACTTGCTCCAACATCACAAAGAGCATAACAAGAGAAGTTATTCAATTTAATTTTTATCATAGGATCCCAACCATCTTCTAGCTTTCTAGGTATGGAGGCTTCTAGTCTAAGCTTCTCCTCCCTAACTTTGATTAGAGCATTGGTGATATGCTCTGTGAAGGCAAAATTGAGTGTGCTAGTGTGGGGGTCTCTAGACATCTTGTGTAGGAAACCAATAACTTCTGGTAAAGTGCAGTTGTCAAAGTCTAAGTCACTACCATCTAACAAGGAAGTAGTGATATCATTTAAGCTCACTTGTTTGAAAGCCTCTATATTCATAGAGGTTTCCTCTTCTAAGGTTGAGGTGGTAGCATCACCATTGATAGGTCCAGTGGGACTAGGGGTGTGATGGGTGCTAATAGTTTGGACAGCCTCAACTACTTGGATAGTGGATACTGTGTGGTAGGTGGGAAGTCTCTTAACTCTCTCCTCTTCCTCTTTTTCTCTAGCCCACCTTTCTTTGAGTTTAGCCATCTTCCTAATATTTTCATTGATTTGTAACTGGATAGCATTAATAGGAGTGACCTTACTCTCCTCAAGGGGAGAGGTTCTAATTTTTAACATCTCAACATCAAGGGCTAAGTTGTCTACCTTCAAACAAAGATTATCTAATTTAGCTAGTTTTTCTTCCACATTCTTGTTGAAGGCTTTTTGGGTAGTGATAAAGTCTCTAAGCAAGGTCTCTAGTTCTGAAGTGGAGTTTCGGGTGGTAGGATAAGTGTTGTTCCCATAGTTGTTGGATGGGAAAGGCCTAGGATTGTTGCTACCAAAGTTATTCCTATAAGCATTATTGTTGAAGTTGTTTCTAGAGACAAAATTAACATCTACTTGCTCCTGAGCAACCAAAGAATTTAAAGGAACATCTTGAGGATCAATAGAAGGTTGCTTGGTAAGTAGAGACATGATAAGGTCAACCTTTTCATTTAAAGAGGAGATCTCCTCGACAGAGTTTACCTTCTTACCGGTTGGAGACCTCTCGGTGTGCCATTGCGAGTAGTTCAACATCATCTCATCTAGTAGTTTTGTGGGAGCACCAAGCGTGGTTGACATAAAAGTTCCTCCCGCGGCCGAATCTAACAGGTTCCGCGAGGTGAAGTTCAAGCCTGCATAAAAAGTCTGGATAACCATCCAGGTAGTCAGTCCATGTGTGGGGCAGTTCTTGACAAGCGTCTTCGTACGTTCCCAAGCCTGGGCAACGTGTTCATTATCCAATTGCCCGAAATTCATAACGTTACTCCGTAATTGAATAATTTTAGCAGGGGGATAGTAATTCCCTATAAAAGCGTCTTTGCATTTACTCCAAGAATCGATGTTGTTCTTGGGCAAAGATTGTAGCCACTCCTTGGCTCTTCCTCTCAAAGAGAAAGGAAAAAGCTTCAGCTTGACGATGTCTCCATCCACTTCCTTGTACTTCTGCATGTCGCAGAGCTCGATAAAATTGTTTAGGTGCCAGGCAACATCTTCTCCTGCTCCTGAGAATTGATCTTTCATAACAAGGTTAAGCAAAGCAGGTTTAATCTCATAAGAAGGTGCTGAAGTGGCAGGTGGAGCAATAGGAGTGCAGATAAAGTCACTGTTGTTGTGACTAGTGAAGTCACACAACTTAGTGTTTTCATTGGAACCCATAGTAGCAGCAGGTATTTTTGGTATTTTTGATTAAGGACACAAAAGTAAAAACTGAAAGGTAAACTAACAAGACTAAAAAGCAAAGGTAAAAGATAGTGTGCAACTCCCCTATCTTATAGACTTGAGTCCCCGGCAACGGCGCCAGAAATTTGCTTGATAGCTTCTCGCCCCTCGTTGGTTACCCCAAGTGGAAGGTTTGAGATGCAGTGCAGCAGCAAGTTTCCCTCGGTGAATATACCAAGGTTATCGAACCAGTAGAACTCAGGAGATACAAGTAGGTGGCAACATCGCCAGAATATGCTTCCTGACTAGGGTGTTGTCGTGGACCTGCACACAGCAACAAATAACTTTGCTCCCAACGAGTACAGAGGAGTTGTCAATTCCTCCGGCCTTGTCGTTTACAAAGGATCAACGCAAGAGATAAAAGTGCAAAGGAAAGTAAAAGCTGAAAGTAAATTGAGGTCGAATTTGGGTCGAATATGAGCCGGCCCCTCTAGTCTTGGGGGTCGCCTTGGGGGCGCGGCTGGGGGGAAACTCGCCCCAAGACCTATCGCCGCGCCGAGCGCCCCCAAGCGGCGCTAAAATAGCGCCGCAAAACGTCTTGGGGGGGCGAACGGCTGGAGATGCTCTTATGCCACTGTTTTTGACAGCCACCTCTATTTTTCTCTAAGTCTATAACTTTCCGATGCCATGTTCCATGCTTAATATCTTTTAATCTGTGATGCATATGACCTTGATTCTTGTTTGTACCTGATCATCATCATGTCTACATCATGCCCATATATTGCTATGTCATGTTGCTGCATATTTACATATAGTTTTGCTCCTGTTTATACATCATGAAAATAACAGTTTCTGCCATGTTTTCCTGATTTTCACTAAGTCCTAGACCAGTAATGTTTTATTGCATTTTGCATGGGCTATAATTAATTGTTCATGATGCCTATTTGCATGATTCCTTTTGCCATGCCTTACCTGCCATGTATACTTTAGTTGCATATCATTTGTGAGCATGTTTGCATTCGTTATCCTGTTTATGCATTGATCTAAAGTGTGCTTCCTGATGTTGGCAGATTGTGTGCATAACTTGTTTTGCTTATATCTTTTTAACCGTAACTTCGTTTGGAGTGTTCTTTATATGTAACTTGATTAGAATTTCATGTACTTTGTGTTTATGCTATTGATGGCTTCTCGCCCCTCGCTGGTTACCCCAAGTGGAAGGTTTGAGATGCAGTGCAGCAGCAAGTTTCCCTCGGTGAAGATACCAAGGTTATCGAACCAGTAGGACTCAGGAGATACAAGTAGGTGGCAACGTCGCCAGAAATTGCTTCCTGACTAGGGTGTTGTCGTGGACCTGCACACAGCAACAAATAACTTTGCTCCCAACGAGTACAGAGGAGTTGTCAATTCCTCCGGCCTTGTCGTTTACAAAGGATCAACACAAGAGATAAAAGTGCAAAGGAAAGTAAAAGCTGAAAGTAAATTGAGGGTGTGAACAATAATGTGAAGATGGACCAGAGTCCCGTGATTTTCACTAGTGATGTCTCTCTCCCAAAAGACGATAAAAGTGCTAGCGAGGTAAACAAATCACAGTTGGGCAATTGACAGGATTATGAAGGCACTGCAATGCTAACTATGCTGCAAAGAAAGGAAGGGCTCAAAAGCAATGGGCAGTACGCCAAGGTAAGTAGACCGAAATCCATCTGCATCTACTACGAATCATCCACCTTGAGATATCTATCCAGAACATCTCGCTGGTATTAAGTTGCGAATCCCACCCAAAGTGTAAACTCAAAGCAACAGACAACTGCATTAAAAGAACTTTGCGTAAAGTAAACAATCCTCGCACCCGCATGTACAAGCACCGTTCTTTTATCCCTAGTGGCAACAGCACATCCCCTGGTCTCATGTTTCTGTCACTCAAGCTAGACATCAGGGGGCTGAACCCACAATCGAGCATAACGCTCTCTCTTGGAGTTGCAAATAAAATACTTGGCCAAAGCAAATACCGCAACGGAGAACATGCAAGAATTTACTCAAGAACAAAATATAAAAGAGAAGAACCAAATATATTACTCATCAAAATCTGAACATAGTGTAAGGCCCGATATGCGGTACTGTTCCAGATCTAGATGTTTTCATCCAGATCCGGGGACGAAGCACATATCGGTCCCACCGCGACATATGACATAGCCATATGCCCCGGATTTCCAACATGATATCACAACATTACAGATACAAGGATACAACACCTCATACAATCGGCATACAACTGCCTCAATATAATACAACTGCGGAAGATACATGTCTGAGTACAGACTACAAGCAAATGCCTAGTGGGAAAGAGATAAACATCGATCCCATAACCACACGGGTCCAGGCGCTCCGCCGGGATCCTCCTAACTAGTCGTCGTCGAGTCTCCACGTGAAACGTCGATCACCATACCTGTTGTCGATCAAGAACCCTGAAAAGAGTTTGGGGGTAGTATCATGAGTACAGAGGTACTCAGCATCCAACTGTAGTGGTCATCTGACCCAGCAAGGACTTCATCACTCATCATTCTAGGACAACTAGTAGTTTACGGTAAGGATGGGGTAAGTGGCGAGGTTGCTGCCGCACTAGCATTTATGAAGTGGCTTACAATCTAGAGAGTAAGGTAAGAAGCCAAGCATTCTATGAGGAATCGGCTCCAACAAGTCTTGATATCAACTACTTACGCAATCATAACACCTATCCTACCCTTGTCCTCCTCTTCGCATCCTGACGAAGAAGAAGCAGTCAAGGCACACACACGTTGATCAAGTTATATTAAGATTATCTCAGTTGTTGTTGTCTATGAACAAGGAGTAGGTCTCAAGTCGTCCATAACCGTGGACACGGCTTCTCGAAAAGATTTGACCCTGCAGGGGTGTACCAACTGCCCATTACAAGGCTCCGCACACACGCCCATCTCTCTCAGTTGCTACCCATTATAGGCAACCATTTTATGTTTTAGTTCCGAGAGATCCGAAACGACAGGTCCCTCTAACTAACAACGAACAAATCCGGGTGGCCCCCGGTGAGTCGACACCCAACTCAAAAGTCGGCCGCGCTCTCGAATCGGTCTCTACCGTCTGTCGCAGGTTTGGATAGCCGGTTAATCACACATGGGAAACCGGGTCCTCAGCCGAACAAGGTGGACCAGCAAGGGAACTATGTCCTGACTGGTCCAGGTTGGTTTGTAAACAACTGGCCGCCGACCAGCACACACACGGTTTCAAATGGTAAATCAGCTTGGGCCACCACTAGAAATGTTTGAAGCTAGGTAGGTAAGAAAAGGGGACCCCATAAAATCCCACACGCGGTTAGGCACGCTCAGTCTTGAAACCAATACCCGGAACTCGGATCCTAGGTGTCTCGAATGGAACAAAGCGTCGGGGCGGGATATCCTAGACCTTCCATCCTTCGTCGAATATAGTCAACATTTATAATAATCAACATCATCAACAACAATATAATAATGTGATATCCCAAACCAAGGAGTAACAGGGTAACATCGTAGCATCCTAAGCATGCATACTAAGCAGGGGCTGAGCAACGAGCAATAGTAACATAGCAGTACAAGGTTTGCTGGGAGGGGACATGGATGTATCGGTTTGAAAAAGGTTGTAAACATGTGGTACGATCAAACATCGAACCTAACCTAGACTAGCATGCAAACAACTGGTTGAAATAGAATGGATCATAAGTAATGCATAGTCCTTGCCTGTTGATAAGTCAGATTCCGAAGGTGTAGTTGATCGCAAGCTCGCATCGTCTCCGAGAGGTATCCACGGAAGCACACAAGACGGTAAACACTGGAAAGCAATCAACGAGCAAGCACCTATTACTACGAGGCAAACACGATCAAGCATCAACAAGAAGGCAACACGAGACATCGCACCTACAGTCGAGAGCGGTTACTAACAGGTTAAGTGGAGTAATCGTCACACACGACGATACCGCACATTTACGATGGTTCAAGTTGTTTAGCTACAGGTGATCAACAAAGTTGTTAACATGGCAACTCAATCAAGCATGGCATAGCACACAAAAATGGCAAGAGGTGAAGCATAAATAAACTACCTAAGCTATTCAATTTAAGTGGGGCGAAATCCTAGACATGGCAAACTATTGCGGACCCCACGATAAAAATGGAATTTGGAACTTTTTTCACCTAATCAATATTTTATTATTATATTTAGCAAGCAAGAACAGCATAAACACAATCTACATGCAATTCTAGTCAAGTTACATATAAGAAACATTTTAATCAGAGCAACGGTTGAAAAGTTATTAAATAAACAATTTTACAATGGCATGTGATGGTAATTAGCAGTAAACAACATGTAAACAAAGTCAAACATGGCAACAAGCAACATTTTTTTAATCTACACGAAAATCTAAGCAATTTACATGTTTAAAGCATCGCGATCCGAGCTACGAGCTAAAAGATACGGGCACCGCAATAAAAACAATACAATCTGCAAATAAATAAACTAGAAAAGGAAAAAAAAAACTCTAACGGGCCGAAATCTACTGGGCCCAACAGAAAAAAGAAAAAGAAAAGAAAAAAAGGCCGCCTCACCTCTGGGCCGAGGCCCAAGAGGCCTGGTGGGGAGGGCGCTGGAGTTGCTGGGCCAGGGGAGGAGGCGGCCCGCGTGGCCGGGGCGGCCCAGGCGGCGGTTGCCGGCAGCCCGTCCCGATCCCGATCGGATCGGTGACCAGGGCGGCGGCTGGTGGCTGGCGACGCGTGAGGGCGGCGGATCCGGAGTCCGTGGCGGCGGGGTCGTGGTCGGGGCGTCCGGCGACTGCGAGCTCGGCGGCTCGGGCTCCCGGCGGGCGGCGGTCATGGCCATGGCGGTGGCGGCACGCCGGTTTCCTGCACGGGACAACAGAGGAGCGGAGGTCAGGGGGTGAGAGGAGAAGGGGCGGGGGAAGAGGAGGAGGGGCTCGGCGCGCGGCTTGCCGGAAGCTCGCCGGAGTTGGTGGCCGGCGCGGCCACGGCTGGCTCGGGGGAGGCGGCTCGGGGCTGTGAGAGGAGAGAGATAGAGAGATGGGAGGACCCGGGCGCTGACGTGGCGGCCTCTGGGCCGTCGATCTTGCGATACGACGGTCCTGGCTGGCCAGAACTAGGGTTTTTTGGATCTGGGGTTGGGATTGCGAAAATTGAGGCTGTTTTTCCAGATCTGGGGGCTGGTGGCTGCCTATTTGGCTTATGGGAAACCCTAAGTGGGATGGTGGTCTATATATAGCCCCGGTGGCTGGCAGTTTGCAAAAACATCCCCGGTTTTTTTCTCTCGCGCGCGGTGTTTACGTTTCTGACCGCCAGGGGTCCGCGGTACCTCTGATTCGGGTAAAACTTCGAACTACGCGATCAGCGCATCGAGACGGCGGCGTTCACCTCGCGCTGGAACCGTTCCGAGAACACTTTCCGGCGCGCCATAAAAATAACCCGTTTAATTATTAAACGGGGTTTTTCATTCCGTTGGCTACGGCTGGTCTCGAGCGGTTTTCGCGACGGTGCTCGGGTGAAACCCGGTGTCGCAAAGGTCGAGTGTCAGGGTGGCAAGGGTCGGTCTCCGTCCGATACGAGATAAGAGGGGGGGGGGAATAATCGCCGATCGATAAATCGGGGATGCAAACACCGCAAACAAATCAGACAATCAAACAATTCTCACCGAAAATAAAAATTTTAATTTTTGTGAAATCTGGGCTGTTACACATAGTCTCATAATCCATCAGATCCCAACAAACTCAGCATAGCAACAGCAGAAATTACATAGATGCCTCGATCATGTGAGGCAACTCACGAGGACTCGAAAGTGGAAGCACAAAAGGGGGATAGATAGATCACATAGCTACTGGTCACGGACCCATGGTCCAAGGGAAACTACTCACAGTACATACAGGAGGCATCCATGGCTATGGAGGGTCTCCCGGAGGGGGTAGCTTTTCCCGGCAGGGTGCCGGAGCAGCTTCTCCAGGCAGCCCCGATCTAGAAACGGCGGCGGTGGCGGCGGAACAGAGGCGAGATCGCGAAAGAGGAGTCCGTATTAGGGGTTTCCACCCCGAGGGGTAAATATAGGCGAAGGGGGCGTCGAGGGGACCCACGAGGCAGTCAGGAGGGTCCCTGGTGCGGCCCAGGGTGGGGCCGCGCCACCTGCCCTCCTGGCTGCCTGGTGGTGGCCCCCCTTCCCTCTCTTGGTGATTTCGGAAGCTTCTGTTGCGCTGATTTTTTTATATATTTTTCCCGGAATTTTTGGAGCACTTTTAATGGCCGGAAAACCTGAAATACAAAAACAGCAGAAAACAGAAACTGGCAACTGTGTGCACTGAGTTAATAGGTTAGTCCAAATAGGTTCAAAAGTGTATGAAAGTTCAAGCAAAACATGGCAAAGTCACACAAAACATGCATGGAACAAGCAGAAATTATAGATACGTTTGGGACGTATCAGTTATTGTTTGTTGTTGTTAACCAACCTAAAATATGGTTTAGGGCAGAACAATACCAAATGCTTTAATTGTCATGGGCACTTAGTGTTATGCCGTGTTTAGGTTGTGCCTCACTTAAATTGACTAGCGTAAATAGTTTACCTTACGCTTCACCTCTTGCCATGTTTGTGTGCTATGCCATGCTTGAGTGAGATTCCATGTCAATAACCTTTGCTCATCTTGTGTATCTAAACAACTTGAACCTTTCTAAATGTGCGGTATCATCGTGTGTGACGAGTAGTCCACTTAACCTGTTAGTAACCGCTCTCGACGATAGATGTGATGCTGTGCTTTGCCTCGTGTTACCTCTTGATGTTGTTTGCTGGTGATTGCTTCGTAGTAATAGATGCATGCTCGTCGATTGCCTTTTCAGTGTTTACTTCTTGTGTGCTCCCGCGGATACTCTCGGAGACGATGCGAGCTTGCGATCAACTACAACTTCGGAACCCGACTTATCAACAGGCAAGGACTATACATTACTTATGATCCATTCTATTTCAACCAGCGGTTTGCATGCTAGTCTAGGATAGGTTCAATGTTTGATCCTACCACATGTTTACAACCTCTTTCAAACCGATACAGCCATGTCCCCTCCCAGCAAAACATGTACTTCTATGTTACTATTTCTCGTTGCTCAGCCCCTGCTTAGTATGCATGCTTACGATGCTCGATGTTACCCTGTTACTCCTTGCTTATGGGCTATCACATTTATTATATTGTTGTGGATGGTATGATTATTATAATGTTGACTATACTCGATGAAGGATGGAAGGTCTAGGCTATCCCGCCCCGACGTTTTGTTCCATTCGAGTCACCTAGGTCCCGAGTTCCGGGTATTGTGTCTCTTGACGAGCGTGCCTAACCGCGTGTGGGATGCTATGGGGTCCCCTCTTCTTACCTACCTAGCTCCAAACATTTCTAGTGGTGGCCTGATGTCTACGCACGCTTCTATTCTTGTAGACTATGTTGGGCCTCCAAGCGCAGAGGTTTGTAAGACAGCAGCAATTTCCCTCAAGTGGATGACCTAAGGTTTATCAAACTCAGGGAAGTAGAGGTTGAAGATGGTCTCTCTCAAGCAACCCTGCAATTAAGATACAAGAAGTCTCTTGTGTCCCCAACACACCTAATACAATGGCAAATTGTATAGGTACACTAGTTCGGCGAAGAGATGGTAAAATACGTGTTATAGGTGCGGCAAAACAAAGTAATATAAATCTGTAATAAAAAGTGCAGCGAGCAAAAAAGTGGTAAACGTGAGCACAAACGGTGTAACAATGGTGGAAACAAGGCCTAGGCTTCATACTTTCACTAGTGGCAACTCCCAACAACATTAACATAGTCTAATCAGATGATATTCCTCATAAAACATGCAATGGAGACGTACTCGGAGGTCATTCCTTTGTGGTCAAGAGAGGACGAGAATTGTGTAGGGCTACAAAAGCACACCTCAGAGTTCGTAGTTCTCATCTATGGATTTCCCAATGTCACCGCGGCCATCCAAAGAGAGTACCACAATCACCACAACATATCTAAAGATAGTCAAAGACAAGCACCAAGAGACTCTCAATCTTCAATCCACACACAAAAGAGGAAATCACTCATGAAAATATTCTTCTAACCCATGTCCAATAGACCGCTGTCACCATGGTCTCGGGGATTATACTAGATAAGATCAAGTGAGTACATCAATCAATACATAGAAGAAGGGGAAACATCATGGGATCATCCTAGATTAACATAGCCTATGATCACAATCAAGATCACATCATGGGAGAGAGAGAAGACCACATAGCTATTGGTAGAAACCTCAGCCCCGGGAAGGAACTACTCCCGCATCATGGAGGGAGGAAGCAACGTCGATGGAGATGAATCCGGGGGCACTTCCCCGTCCCGGCAGGGTGCCGACACAGGAATTCTGGTCCCCCGAAGCTTGTTGCCGATGGCGGCGGAGATCGGAATTGCTTCTGGAGAAAAGGGGTCTGGAATCAGGGTTTTCGCGCCGCGAGTAAAAATAAGGGCCAAGGGGGCAGCCAGGGGGGCCACCAGGAGTCTAGGCGGCCTCCCGGCGCGGCCACCCCCTAGGCCGCGCCCACTGGCCGCCTAGACAGCAGGTGGGGCCCCTCTGGGCCCCCTTCGGGCCTAAGGAAGCTTCTGGAACGCTGATTTTTTATATATTTTTCCCGGAATTTTCTGAGCACTTTTAATAATGGGAAAACCTGAAATACAAAAATAGCAGAAAACAGAAACTGGCACTGGGGTGCACTGAGTTAAAAGGTTAGTCCAAATATGATCAAGAGTGTATGAAAGTGTATCTAAAACATAGCAATATCACACAAAACATGCATGGAGCAAGCAAAAATTATAGATACGTTTCGGACGTATCAACATCCCAAAGCTTAATTCCTGCTCGTCCTCGAGTAGGTAAATGATAACAAACATAATTTATGTGGTGACATGCTAACAACCATATAAGAACTTTGTAAGTAAAGCAATCAAGGCATGTAATTTGATTCAAGTCATAACAGTCAAGAGTCTATATTAGCATTGAAACAAGCAACATAAGAACATAAAGGTGCAAGAGCTCTCGCTGTCCGTGACTTGAATGTCTCCAAATGGTGTTTGCGTGCAAGAAAGGGGATAGGAATATACGAGAGAAAATATTTTTGTGTTGAGAAATCAATCTACTAAAGTTTCACACTTGGTCTTCTTTGGAATCTTATCTTGACTCATCCCTAGACCACTAGCCAGGTACAAGTCAAAATGATCCACTCATTTTCGATATTTTGAGCACTCATGCAATGGATGAGCGTGAGAAAGAAAGTTTACACTTTGGATGGCAAAGAGAGAATATGGTGGAGGAGGAAGAAAAAAAAGGTGAGAAAGGCTCTCCAATGGTGGAGTAGGGATTACCATGCAACGGATGCACATATGAGCTAAGGTAAGCTCTCCAATGGAACTAGTGGGGGTGCATCCAACTTGCTTGCTCAAGAAGACCTAGAACTCATTTGAAGAGGCCCATCATTGGAATATACAAGCCAAGTTATATAGTGTGAAGGTCCCCACATAGCTATATGCATGAATGATAATCTCTATGGAGTACAAGATATAAGATGGAGTACGAGTGTGGATATCTCAAAAGGAATAGTAGTGTGCCCCCTTCTCTCTTTTTATTTATTTTTCTCTTTTTTATATTTTTTGTATTTTTTTGGTGGCCTCAATGGCTCTTTCTATTTCTCTCATTTGTCCTCTTTGGGATATTTTAATTTTGTCCTCTTTGGGATCTTTTCCTCACTTTAGGGCAACACTCTATATATTACAAGAAGTATAGAAGATATTTCACTCTTTACAAGAGTACTCAAATCATAAAGAAAATGTAACTATCATGAAGTATGCAAATGTATGCCTCTGCCAGTGTAGCAGGATATGTGATGACGGCTTCTCGCCCTTCGTTGGTAGGCCCCAAGTGGAAGGCGTGATGCGGTACAGCACCAAGTTTCTCTCAGTAAAGATACCAAGGTTTGTCTCCAGTAGGACTCCAGAGATGATAAGTAGGTGTCAGCGGAGCAACTGACGCGGACCTGCACATAGACACAGATAACTTTGCTCCCAACGAAGTTCAGAGAGGTTGTCAATCTCTCCGGTCTTGTTGTTCACAAATGATAAAACGCAAGGGGATAATGATAGCAACTTGAAAGTAAATGCAGAAAAGTAAATATAGCTTGGAAACAATAATGAGGATATGGACCGGGATACGTGATGTTCGCTAGTGATGTCTCTCTCCCAAAAGACGATAAAAATGCTATGCGAGGTAAACAAATTACAGAAAGGCAATTGACAGGATTAAGAACGCACCGCAATTCTAACTATGCTACAAAAGAAAGGAAGAGGTTCAAAAGCACGGGCAGTACGCCAAAGTAAGTAGACCGAAATCCATCTTCATCTACTACTAATCATCCACCTTGAGATATCTATCCAGAACATCTCGCTGGTATTAAGTTGCGAGCCCCACCCAAAGTGTAAACCCAAAGCAACAGACAACTGCATTAAAAATAACTTTGCGTAAAGTAAACAATCCTTGTAACCGCGGTTACAAGCACCGTTGTTTTCCCCCTTGTGGCAATAGCACATCCCCTAGACTCATGTTTCTGTCACTCAAGCATGTCATCGGGGAGGCATGAACCCACAATCTAGCACAACGCTCCCTCTTGGACTCACTACCTACTACCTGGCCAAAGCAATAAACAGCAACGGAGAGCATGCAAGAATTACTTAGGAACAAAAATACAAGAGATAAAACCAAATATATTACTCTATCACAATCTGAACATAATCTCATAATCCATCAGATCCGATCAAACTCAACATAGCAATAGCAGAAATATTACAAAGGTGCCTCGATCATGTAGGGCAGCTCACGAGGTCTAAACAATGAAGATCAAAGAGGGGAGAAGAACATCACATAGCTACTGATCACGGACCCATGGTCCAAGGAAAACTACTCACGAGACATCCGGGGAGCATCCATGGTGGAGAGGAGACTCCCGGAGGTCAATCCTCCCTCCGGCAGGGTGCCGGGAAGAGGTCTTCTGGTGCTCCCAATCTTGGAAGCGCGGCGGCGGCGGAACAGAGGCGAGTTCGCGGAATAGGGTTCTTCTTCTGGAGTTTTCCCGTGACGGGGGATAAATAGGCGAAGGGGGCAGCCAGAGGTGCACCAGGGGCCCCAGGCGCCCCCCGGCGCGGCCAGGGGTGGGGCCGCGCCGGGTGGCCGCTTGGGCCCCCCTGGCCCCCCTCTGGCCCCTCCCGGGCTTTTCTCGAAGATTCCGTCACGCTGATTTTTTATTCTCTGAATTTTCCCGAATTTTTCTGGCACTTTTTATATGGGGGAAAACTGAAATAGAAAAACAGCAGAAAACAGGAACTGGCACTGGGGTGCACTGAGTTAATAGGTTAGTCCAAATATGATCAAAAATGTATGAAAGTGTATCTAGATCATAGCAATATCACACAAAACATGCATGGAGCAAGCAGAAATTATCGATACGTTTTGGACGTATCAATATGCAATGATACTAGCGCATCATGTAGCAATGATTAGGGCAAGGCCCAACTAGCATGCGGCTCATCGATCAAGCAAGTAGTATGTATGACATGAAGATCAAGTCATGAGAAGGTGGATGTTGCATGACAATGTATCTCGGAAAGGCTATGGAAATGCCTTGTTAGGTAGGTATGGTGGCTGTTTTGAGGAAGGATATAAGGGGATTTTTGATGACATAGCGTATCATGCCAAGGGTTTGGATGTACCGGCGAAGGTGGACGCCAACTCTCGGAGTGAGAAGAAAGCAATGCACGACACATGAGAGGCTAGAAAAATATGGGAAGGTGGAAATGTCAACTTTTGAATACTCACATTAGTCCGAAGAACTCATGCACTTATTATCGGTAACTCTCAATCTAATAAGGAGGTTTCACAAAGAGACAAGTGATACAGAGTGGCAACTCCCCTCGTTGGTTACCCCAAGTGGAAGGTGAGATGCAGTGTAGCAGCAAGTTTCCCTTAGCAAAGATGCTAAGGTTGAGTATCAAACCAGTAGGACTCCAAGAGATACAAGTAGGTGTCATGACGCTTGACGTGGACCTGCACACAGATACAAATAACTTTGCTCCCAACGAGTACAGAGGAGTTGTTAATTCCCCCGTCCTTGCTGTTTACAAAGGATAACCGCAAGAGATAAAAGTGGAACTGAAAGTAAAGACTGAAAGTAAACTAAGGGTGTAAACAATAATGTGAAGATGGAGCGGGGTCCCGTGATTTTCACTAGTGATGTCTCTCTCCCAAAAGACGATGAAAGTGCTAGCGAGGTAAACAAATCACAGCTGGGCAATTGACAGAATTATGAAGGCACCACAATGCTAACTATGCTGGAAAGAAAGGAAGGTCTCAAAAGTAATGGGCAGTACGCCAAGGTAAGTAGACCGAAATCCAACTGCATCTACTACGAATCATCCACCTTGAGATATCTATCCAGAACATCTCGCTGGTATTAAGTTGCGAATCCCACCCAAAGTGTAAACTCAAAGCAACAGACAACTGCATTAAAAGAACTTTGCATAAAGTAAACAATCCTTGCACCCGCGGGTACAAGCACCGTTGTTTTATCCCTGGTGGCAACAACACATCCCCTAGTCTCATGTTTCTGTCACTCAAGCTAGACATCAGGGGGCTGAACCCACAATCAAGCATAACGCTCCCTCTTGGAGTTGCCAACAAACTACTTGGCCAAAGCAAAATACTGCAACGGAGAAAATGCAAGAATTTACTCAAGAACAAAATATAAAAGAGAAGAACCAAATATATTACTCATCACAATCTGAACATAGTCTCATAATCCATCAGATCCCAGCAAACTCAGCATAGCAACAGCAGAAATTACAAAAGTGCCTCGATCATGTGAGGAAGCTCACGAGGTCTCGAAAGTGGAAGCACAAAGAGGGGAGAGGTACATCACATAGCTACTGGTCACAGACCCATGGTCCAAGGGGGACTACTCACGGCACATCCGGGAGGCGTCCATGGCTATGGATGGTCTCTCAGCGGGGGTTCCTCCTCCCGGCAGGGTGCCGGGGCGGCTTCTCCAGGCAGCCCCGATCTTGAAACGGCGGCGACGGCGGTACAGAGGCGAGTTCGCGGAAAAGAGATCAATATTAGGGATTTCCACCCCGAGGGCTAAATATAGGCGGAGGGGGGTGTCTAGGGGGCCACCAGGCAGCCAGGAGGCCTCCTGGCGCGGCCTAGTGTGGGGTCGCGCCAGGGTCCCTCCTGGCCTCCTGGTGGTGCCCCCCCCTCCACTATCTTGGTGATTCCGGAAGCTTCCGGGTCGCTGATTTTTTTATCTGATTTTTTCGGATTTTTTGGAGCACTTTTAATGGCCGGAAAACGTGAAATACAAAAACAACAGAAAACAGCAACTGGCAGCTGGGTGCACTGGGTTAATAGATTAGTCCAAATATGCTCAAAAGTGTATGAAAGTTCAAGCAAATCATGGCAAAGTCACACAAAACATTCATGGAGCAAGCAAAAATTATAGATACGTTTGGGACGTATCAACAAGTACCCCGAGGAGGAGTGTATGGGGGTTTGGTTATCCTTGCGCATCCTCGACTCGTGGTACGTGAGTGTACTCTAATATTCGATCCCTCCAAAGAGTAGTGATCCATCTAGTAGCTAAAGTTCTCAACTAATTTTGTAAGTTTTGAAAATAAACACGGATTGCCCAAAATACGACATCTATCACTAATAGGCTAGAGCTCTTGACACCAAAAGTTCAAACATTACTCACATCAATACCTCAAAACTATTGCAAGTTACTACTATAATTAAATAGCAACCTCAATTACCTACTTCAAGTCAAGACACACAACTCAGTGCAACATGCAAACTCTCTAAACAAGATAAACATGAAAACTCAAGAGAGTTCTAGTAAAAAACTAAAAAAAGCTCTTAAAAAGATAAGCATGAAAACTAAGAGCTAAACATGGTAGTAGCTATGAAAAAGATAAAGAACACACACAACAAAGATAAGCATGAAGAATCCTATGTTGTGTTCTAGATTTTGAAAGTGGAGCGTGTTTCTCTCCCACACAAAGAAAGCTGGGTTCTAACTTGTTATGAACAGCAAGCAAAGCTAAAGAAAACTAAAAATAAAACCTAAGAGCGAGACGCTCCAAGCATAGCACATAACGCATGAAGTGATAAAAATATAGTGAGACGAAGGACGAACTGATGATTGTTGATGGAGAAGGGGATGCACGGGGGCATCCCCAAGCTTAGACGCTTGAGTCTCCTTGAATATTTATTGGGGATGCATGGGGGCATCCCCAAGCTTGAGCGCTTGACACTCCTGGATCTTCTTTCATCATCTTCCATCGCACACTTGAAAACTCCCTTCATACATAACTCATCACAAGCTGATTAGAGAGGTTAGTACCCTTAATAAATAGGGACAATTACATTTTTGCCCCTAGTTCTGCCGGCCCGTGGGTTTTGCCCTTACTTTTCGGCTTTGCTCAGTTTTGCCCTTAAATTTGTCTCTGAGGTCATCTGAACGCCCTTTGACCGTTTGACCAATACTTTGAAAATGCATAACAAATTCATATGAACTCAGAAAAATGCAAATAAGATATCAAAATGTTTAAAAAAGCATTACCTGTAGGTGCATGTTATTAGCATTCACGAACAAAATAATATTTAAACTACTTGAGGTTATTAATGTTATTAACATTATTAAACATTAAAGGGTATAAACAATACATTTTCATGATTAAAAATGACATGCGAATGTAGGTGATGTCTTCTGAACATTCTGATATCTTATTTGCATTTTTCTGGGTATATATGAAGTTGTTATGCATTTTCAAATGACTTTGACCATTAATTTTAAAATTCATAACAAGTTCATGTGAATTCAAAAAATCTCAAATAAGATATCAGAATGGTCAGCAGACATCACCTAAACTTGCATGCCGTTTTTATTCATGATTTTTTTATTGTTTACACATTTTTATTTTTAATAATGTTAAGAACGTTAGTAACCTTGGGTAGGTTAACAATTAATATTTTCATATGTGCAAATGATACACACATAAAGGAAATGCTTTTCTGAATAATTAAATATCTTATTTGCATTTTTCTAAGTTCATATGAATTTGTTATACATTTTCTAAGTATTGGTCAAACGGTCAAAGGGCGTTCGGATGACCCGAGGGACAAATCTAAGGGCAAAACTGAGCAGAGCCGAAAAGTAAGGGCAAAACCCACGGGCTGGCAAAACTAGGGGCAAAAATGCAATTGTCCCTAATAAATAAATTTTATCCACTGGATATAAAGATATTCTTGAAGAGCTACTGTTTCTCAAGAGTGCCAAAAAGTTTTTGCAAAGAAAAAGCAAGCTTAAGGTTTGCAAAAGTTAGGAGAGACAAAATGTGGCAGAATCTGTGAAAAACAGAACAGCAGATAGTAAAGAATTTTTTAGGGGTACTTCTGCAACTCAAATCAAAAAAACTCAGAACATACGGAAGTTTCGTAATTGTATAGAGCATACTGTGTAAAAATTTCAGCTCAAAAAGATGAACTGGGATTTTTCTGGAATTTTTCTGGTCACGAGGTCAGAATCTGTTTTCTGGACAGCATGTCACTACTTTTACTTCCCTTGCCGTAAGAGGCTATAACTTGGCACAAAGCTGAAAAATAAAGATACAATGATGTTGCTACAGAAGTAACAATCATCAAGACACAACAAAAGCAAAAAGAAAACTCCTAAATTCGTTGCGGGCTGCCTCCCGAAAGCGCTTCTTTAAAGCCATTAGCTAGGCATAATGCAAAAGAAGAATCAAGGGTAGCCAAGATCAGAGTCATAAAAACCCTCAAATTGATTTTCAATAAGTTCCTTCTTCTTCTTACTAGGAAAGCTATACTTACCTTTCGCCATACCGCGTAAGCGTATGTGCCTATTACCAATATCAATGAAGCCTTTCATAGCACGGAGGAAGTCTCTTCCGAGCACAATGTTACTTTGGTTTGGCTCCATGATGAAGAAATCAATTGGTGCAGTCCTATGGAGGAATGCAACTTGGACTTATTTTACCTTTCCTTTAATCTCTGGAATATCTCCATTAGAATGTTCATGATAAGATGATAATATATCCATATCCAGTTTCAAAGAATCATAAACTATTTTTGGCATAGTAGAAACTGTGGATCCAATATCACCAAGAGCAAGGAAGCTTTGGTTAGAGATGCTAATCCTAACAAAGGGCTCCCAGTCATCATCTATCTCCAACATTTCTTTCTTGTTGGACTTAAGTTCTTCTAATTTCCCTAAATCTAGAGCATCTAGTCTTAATTCAATAGTGGCAAGTCTATCTATGACAGTATCAATACTATGATCATAAACAAAATAACTAGATAGACTATACAAAATCTCAATAGCCCTATCTTCATCACACTCTAGAAAATCTCCTTCAGCTAGAATGTCAAGAGAGTGTTTACACCACTTAAAAAGACCATGGTAAAAATTTCTAAGCACAATCTTTAGAGATATCCAAGGCATGATTCTTTTATGTGCTTCAGAAATTCTGTCCCATGCCTTCTTCATATTTTCTCCATCCCTTTGACGGAAATCGAGAAATTCCGATTCCCGCAAAGAACCTAGCCCTAACATGTTCATCTAAACAAGGAGGACTACTAACAGCAAGATAAATAATTTTTTTGTAAATTTTGATAAAAGACACAAAGATAAAAACTGAAAAATAAACTAACAAGACTAAAAAACAAAGGTAAACGGTAGTGTGCAACTCCCCTATCTTAGCACTTGGAGTCCCCGGCAACGGCGCCAGAAATTTGCTTGATGGCGCGAGGGTTGATGGGTGTAGTCTTCTCGCCCTTCGTTGGTGAGCCCCAAGTGGAAAGCGTGATGCAGCACAGCAGCAAATTTCCCTCAGTAAAGATACCAAGGTTTGTCTCCAGTAGGACTCCGGAGATGATAAGTAGGTGTCAGCGGCGCAACTGACGCGGACCTGCACACAGACACAGATAACTTTGTTCCCAACGAAGTTCAGAGAGGTTGTCAATCTCTCCGGTCTTGTTGTTTACAAAGGATAAAACGCAAGGGATAATAATAGCAACTTGAAAGTAAATGCAGAAAAGTAAATATAGCGTGGAAACAATGATAAGGATATGGACCGGGATACGTGATGTTCGCTAGTGATGTCTCTCTCCCAAAAGACGATAAAATTGCTATGCGAGGTAAACAAATTACAGAAAGGAAATTGACAGGATTAGGAACGCACCGCAATGCTAACTATGGTACAAAAGAAAGGAAGAGGTTCAAAAGCACAGGCAGTACGCCAAGGTAAGTAGACCGAAATCCATCTGCATCTACTACTAATCATCCACCTTGAGATATCTATCCAGAACATCTCGCTGGTATTAAGTTGCGAGCCCCACCCAAAGTGTAAACCCAAAGCAACAGACAACTACATTAAAAAGAACTCTGCGTAAAGTAAACAATCCTTGTAACCGCGGTTACAAGCACCGTTGTTTTCCCCCTTGTGGCAACAGCACATCCCCTAGACTCATGTTTCTGTCACTCAAGCGTGTCATCGGGGGGGGGGGGGGTGAACCCACAATCTAGCACAACGCTCCCTCTTGGAGTCACTACCTACTACTTGGCCAAAGCAATAAACAGCAACGGGGAACATGCAAGAATTACTTAGGAAAAAAATATAAGAGATAAAAACCAAATATATTACTCTATCACAATCTGAACATAATCTCATAATCCATCAGATCCTATCAAACTCAACATAGCAATAACAGAAATATTACAAAGGTGCCTCGATCATGTTGGGCAGCTCACGAGGTCTAAACAATGAAGATCAAAGAGGGGAGGAGAACATCACATAGCTACTGATCATGGACCCATGGTCCAAGGAAAACTACTCACGAGACATCCGGGGAGCATCCATGGTGGAGAGGAGACTCCCCGAGGTCAATCCTCCCTCCGGCAGGGTGCCGGGAAGAGGTCTTCTGCTGCTCCCGATCTTCGGAAGCGCGGCGGCGGCGGAACAGAGGCGAGTTCGCGGAATAGGGTCTCTCTCGGGGGTTTTCCCGTGACGGGGGATAAATAGGCGAAAGGGGGCAGCTAGAGGTGGGCCAGGGGACCCAGGCGCCCCCCTGGCGCGGCCAGGGGTGGGGCCGCGCAGGGTGGCCGCCTGGGCCCCCCTGGCTCCCCTCTGGCCCCTCCCGGGCTCTTCTCGAAGCTTCTGTCACGCTGATTTTTTATCTGAATTTTTCCGAATTTTTCTGGCACTTTTTATATGGGGGAAAACTGAAATAGAAAAATAGCAGAAAACAGGAACTGGCACTGGGGTGCACTGAGTTAATAGGTTAGTCCAAATTTTATCAAAAGTGTATGAAAGTTTATCTAGATCATAGCAATACCACACAAAACATGCATGGAGCAAGCAGAAATTATAGATACGTTTTGGACATATCAGGTGCTCTCTTCAATCTCTCTCAGGAATATTCTCAGAGAAGCCACCCGCAAATGGAGGACGGGGCCACGTATTTATAGTTGGTGATCCTGAGGTGCGGAATGACCAAGTTAACCTGAGGTGACTGCTTGACACGTGTCCACAACGGTCGGATTTGTAATCACTGCGCAACTTTACTTGCGGAACAAGTAAAGCTGACTCACGGACTTAGTTCTGCGTCAGAAGCCAAAGAACGAAGTCTTTGCTACTGAAGCTTAACTTAGTGCACATGAGATTTCTTCGCTCAGGCTTCTCACTTGCTGTGGATTTGATCTGAGAATTTTCTCAATGACTTCGGTGTCCACAAACTAAAGACCCCTCTTGATAGTACGGTTTGTCCTATGACTCAAAGAACAGAAAAAGAACTACACAAAAACATCTAAGTCTTGCGCCGTCTTCTTCATTTCCATCAATGAGTTGAGCTTCAGGACACCTTCATTTTTGGGGGTCATCCTCCGTGATTAAGCTTCGCTCAGGGGGGTAATGCTTCGATAACTTGAAAACCTTCCCTGAAGCTTTATCACCTAGCTTGTCCTTCAGGAACCTATTCAACTGTTTACACTAGAAAACATTGTTAGTTCCTCTACTATCTTGTCCAACAATATCCAAAACAAACGGGGGCAAAACTTTGCTCTTACAATCTCCCCCTTTTTGTACTATTGTTGACAAAACATGCATCGATAAAAGATATTGAAGTTTTTGTGAAGTGATGGGACAAACTCTAAGATATGAAGTTTTTGGCTCCCCCTGAATGCAAGCATCGAAGATTTATATAATCGAAGTTAATGCTTGAGAGTAATTTCTTCGATGGAGAGCAAAACAAATATCTTAGCGAATACAATTGCATTTGAAGATATATATCCAGGAATATATGCAATTGATTCCAATGACCTGTGACTTAGACAGTAATAACCACCTGCAAGATAGAAGATATGAAGCAATACTTGCAAGCAAAGGGTTATTAAAACTTAATCGTAGCACAGGAGTAGCAGGACCGAAGTTTAAACTTAAGTTACAACCCAATCGAAGAGAATGGAATGTTTGTTGTAAGTTAACCAAGTGAAGCAAAAGCAAATAGCAAAAGCCCTTTCCCCGATGCAAATCTAACTCATCGATGCCCTCATTCTCCCCCTTTTTGTCAATGATTTGACAAAATGTTAAGAAGAGGTTCGAGAGATCTATTTCGCGGCATCAGCACCCTGGGAACCCGACGAAGCGGAGCTTGAAGAAGACTCATCCGACGAAGATTGATCGACAGAGGATTCTTCTTTGGAAGAAGACGAAGGAATGGCTTCGTGGCGCGTCTGGGTGATGAGGTTGATGTCAAGGTCGTTGTCGTCGAGGCCTTCGTCGTCCTTTGATGTGATGGAGTCGTTCTCAGAGACGGTGTCAGGCCTGATGGGTTCTGGTTCGTTGACGAAGAAGACTTCATCAATCTTGTGCAGGGGAGGGAGATTTTGATTCGGGCGGTCCACAGTATCATCACGAGAAAAGTTTCGCTGGAGGTGCTCATACTCTTTGTAGATGCGATCTTTATGAAGGCCTTTGTCAGAGTTGAATTTCCGGAGCACCTTCCAGGAATGACGTTTGAGAACACGCAGATACTGATTGTTATTGAGCGCAATGTTGCCAACACGGTTGATCTCATCAGCAAGAAATTGCATCTGGCGTTGATTGGCTTCAATGTAGTTTTCAAGCATTTGCTGCGACCGAAGATTAACTTCAAAGTGGTGGAAGTCTTTCTGGAATTTCTTGGATAAGTTTCGCTCATTGACTTCATGGCGCACGCCAACATATGTGGAAAATGGATCATTGGGCTTCCTTAGCAATTCCAAAGTGTCACGCACTGGTGGAAGGAAAAGCTTCGGATGATGGAGAGCCACAAAGTTTTCATTCCTGCCATAATCGCAGACAACTTGCAGCCAGGGAGCATAAGGCTTCAGTGTGAATGGCAGCTCTGCTGCATGAACCAAGTTCCGAATGAAGCAATCTTCAAAGTCAAAGATGAGACCATGAGTGAGCTTCATAATTGCATGCCTTGTCTCTGGATAAATATTCGATTCTTCCGAAGCAGTACTCAATGGAATCAAAGAGTTGGACAAGATGTAGAACCAAGTCCTGGAGATGAAGTTCAAATGCTTCGGACGAATGTTTTCAGGAAAGTAGTTAGACTTCAGTATCCAACAGAGTAGCAAATTCTTCTTCAGCTAGATCAGGTTCTAAGTGAATCTTTTCTTGGACTCCAGAATGCCTTGGAATATTGACAATCTCCATGACTTCGGCTGAAGACATTCTGAAGATTTGACCTTGAATCATCCATTCCAGCGTCCATGAGCTGGGTTCATTGGCATCACCTGAAACATAAAGAGTGGCATAAAATTGCTTGATGAGTTCAGAATTGAAGGGAGTGCTTAAAGCAAACAGCCGAGTCAGATTCTGATTCTCAATGGTTTTGGTGATGTTCTAAAAGGAAGTGGCAGTGGAAAGACTTCGCATATCCAGATATTTGTGCCTAAGCAGAACTCCTTGCTGACAGAAGACTTTGGTGTATAGAATTTGTTGCTCTGCAGTCCAGAAACGAAGATCATCTGTAGTGCGAGCTGAAGCATAAGGACGGACACCAAAGAATCGGTGACGCTTCTGATGTTGTTCCAAACTGAAATCCGGACCATGCCTTGAAGAATAACCAGCGCCCTTGAAGATAGGAAAAGTTTCACGAGGGTAATTTGATTCAAGCTGGGTGTCTTGGCAGGGGCGCGAATGAGCGCGAAACCTTTGCAGAGGAGCAATTTGATTGGCTCTAGAAGGGCCAGCAGTTTGAGCGACTATGAGCGCTTGCTCTTGCAAAAGATTCAGTATCTGAACTTGTTCGTCTTCGTCTTCATGTGCTTCGGTGTGAGACGCATGAGATTCGGACTCTTGAGCGGTTCAGGCAGGGGAAAAATCTCGGGTGCCACGGGTTCTGGAGTGGGTTGGAGAGGGTATATGTGCTTCATTGGGGAGGTGATGGAGGTGGTGCGGGAGAAGCTGGTGGTGTGGGAGTCCTTTGCGGTTCGGGGGTTGGAGCACGGATGGGTGTGGGTGCACGGGGTGGAATGGGTGCGGGAGTTCGCGCAGGTGTTGGAGTTGGGGTAGGAGCTCTTTGTGGTGGAGTTGGTTTGGGAGTGGATCTGGTAAGAGGAGGTGTGGGGGTTTTGGTGGGTGGAGCTGAAGGTTTTGGTATGGGCTGGGCAGGCTTTGGCTTCGAAGCAGGAGTGGGAACTGCTTCAGGAATTTCCTTCGGCTGCTCATCACTAGTGTCCATGTCAGCAACTGAAGCCAAAGTAATCTTCCTCTTCTTGGTAGATTTCTTCTTTGGAGAAGGGTCCGAAGCCTTTGAAACAGTAGCCTTGGCAGCAACAGGTTTTGCAATAGCTGGTACAACTTCTTATGGAGCCTTGCGCTTCCGTGAATCCCTTTCCATAATGGACGCATTATGGGTCTTCACCATTTCATCGACAGCGGCTTTAATCTTGCCCCTGAAGATTTTGATGTTATCCTTGGTGGTGGTGTTGACGTCTGTCACTTGCTGAAGCAATTTCAGGGCGTGCTGTTTGAATTCTTCATCAGGTTCAGGTTCAGTTTCAGCGCGCTTCTGATATTGTGAATCTTTGTAACTTCAGATTTATCTCTAGAATGCAAATCCTTCAGCTGACTGATCATAATGGAGATCATTGCTTCGATGGAGCTTGAGATATAAACTTCACCTAGATCAACAGCGTCAGGTTCTTCAGCAGCACACTTCTCCCAAAGGGCTTCAGTGATGCCCAACTGATCCCATAGTTCGCCTTCACGTGGGTCAGGGAACTGATGTTCACTATGGCGATCAGCTTCAGTTTGAGCTTCAGGCAAATATATGCCTTTCTGCTTCGGTGGAATAGCTTCAGTGGAGGGAGTCATATCAACAACGGGCTTTTTCTGACTAGCCCTAGCCGCTTTCTCAGCTTTCTTTGTCCTGAGGCCTTCTAGTGAGGCCTTGCGTTTTGCTTCATGCTCAGCCAGCTGTTTGGCTTCAGCGGCAGCTTTCTCTTCATTATTTTCGGCTTCGGTGAGCTTGCGCTTCGTCTTAGCCTTTTCAGCAGCCAATCTAGCGGAGTCCAACTCCTTTTGCTTTCTGGCGGCATCCTCATCTGCTTTCTTCTTTTCGGCAGCGCTTCTGGCGAGAATGTTTCTCTCAAGTGCCTCTGCGAGGTCTTTCTGTTTCAATTCTTCTTCAGTGAGCTTTCGCTTCGCTGAAGGGTTTGGCGGGGCAGACTGCTTGGGCTTCGTTGGTGCAGAATCCTTTGCAGGTTGTTGTGTAGCAGGGTCATGACTCTGCTTCGATCGCCTCTCAGTGTTGAGAGCATCAGCCGGTGGCTTGGAGGCCAAGGGCTTCACCACCACCAAGTTGGATAGGTCAATGGTGGGGCGAGCGGAGGGCTTATCCTTGGGGTCTTGAAACTTAATTCCCTTAGCAGCAGGTTTCTCTCCTGGCTTCTTCTTCAGATGAATCCGAAGCCTTTGCTTCTTGGGGGGAGCAGGATCTGATTCATCATCTGCTTCAGATTCAGATTCGTTATCAGCAGTAGCATTTGATTCGTCCAACATCGAATCTTCCAGAGCAGCTTGCTCTTGTCTGGCTTGCTCTTCATCATCTGTGGAAGCATGAGGAGGAGAAGCAGATTTCTTCTTCAGTTTCTTCTTCTTCTTCGAGCTAGGCCCAACATCATGGGCTTCAGCTTCAGCCAACTTGGCAGCTTTCTTGGCTTCCTTGAGTCTCTTTTTCTAGCAGCGATTCTCAATCGCTCTTGCTCTTCAGGATAGCCATCAGGAGTTTTAAGAGTATTGGGGTGAGGGACCTTGGGTGGAACTGGGTAGTACAAGTGACGATTTTCTTCGGTGTACTAACTGCACATGGCCGAAGTATATTGATAGGGTGGACTGAAGGCAAATTGCATATCCCACTTCTAGTCAGGGATGCTTTTGTACTTGTACCATCTGACAGCCCAGTACCGGTGAATGTTTTGCAGGCGAATCTTGCGCTGATCTCTGGTTTCTCTAGGAGGCGTATCATATCCAAGCTCAATGCGAATGGATTCGGGGATGCCTCGAGCATTGTTGGTTTCCTTGGTTCTGCCACCTTTCTTCTTCGGAGCAGACTGTTCTGCTTCGTTGATGTGATCAGATTTGGGGACTCATTCCCGAAGCCTAAATCCTCAGACATCCTGTGAAAAGCATAAAGTTGCGAGGGAAAGAGGCAAGTATGGAATGAGCACCAGCAAAAGTTTCGACCCAAAAACAAAAAGTTTTGACAAGATGTTCAGAGTTGAATATGGGAGAGAAATTCTATCTGTTCTGAGCTAAACTTCGCAATATCAATTGAGTGACAAACCCTAACACAGAATAGATAATATCTAACCCTAGCTTCTAACCTGAATTGAGATGGGAATCTTTTGCTAGCAGAAACAAGTTTCCCAACGGAGCAAAGATCCAACGGATCAAAGAAACCTAAGAAAATCATCCAACAAAAGGACTAAGAACTCGGATCCAATCTAGACAAAGATGAACAGAGAGAGACAGAGATTGGATCGAGGGCTCGGCGTACTCTAACTCGGTGGCGTCGAGGAGCTACGGCGACAACGAGCAGAGGAGGAGCTCGACGGCGGCGTGAAGTCCACGACGGCGCTCTTCCGGCAGTGAAGCGGCGAGAACGGCGACGGAGACGAGGAGCTCGGCGGCGCGCTCGGGAGCGATAGGGTTCTGGAGAGATGAGAATGAGGAGATGAGATGGATTCGCTGGGGGTGCCTTATATAGGCAGGTCTGACAGGAGTAGTCAGATCTGATCGGACGGCTCCCAGCGACCGTCTCTCCGGATTCTACGGCGAGGATTTCTTGGCGAATCGCGAGATAATCTCAATGACCCGGATTTGATGGGATCTCAACGAACGAAGAATATGTCTTCGACTTGAGTAAAACTTCGATAAAAATTGGAAGCATTTGATTCGGAACTCAATGATGTTCAAATAAAAATACTTTCCGTTTCAATTGTGCTCACCCATTTTGGACAGACGGAATAAGAACGAAGAAGAATAGAAAGGGTAGGGTCCAAAACTTATCACCTCGAAGAAAAACCAAACGAAGCAAAAGGTGATAAGCATTGAGGACTAAATCCAGGCAAAAATAAAGTTGAAGCAAAAACAAGTAACGAAACCAAATGATAAACACGAAGTAAATGAATATATACAAGGAGGTAAAGGTTCGGTCATACAGTACATTGCGTGAGTCCAATATATTGAGCTCACACCTTAGAGCACAGAACCTTTTCTCATCCAATGGTTTCGTGAATATGTTAGCCAATTGATCTTCAGTTCTGACATGACTTATGACAATATCTTCACGCTGAACATGATAACGAAGAAAATGATGGCGAATGTCAATATGCTTCGTGCGAGAGTGCTGCACAGGATTGTGAGCAATTTTGATTGCACTCTCATTATCACATAGAAGAGGAATTTTCTTCACATGAATACCATAATCCTTCAGTGTTTGCTTCAGCCAAAGAATTTGAGTACAGCATGACCCAGCAGCAATGTATTCAGCTTCAGCAGTAGATATTGAGACACAATTTTTCTTCTTTGAAGCCCAACACACAAGTGATCTTCCATGGAAATGACAAGTCCCTGAAGTTGATTTCCTATCCACACGATCACCAGCCCAGTCTGAATCAGAATAGCCAATGAGATCAAACTGAGCTCCCTTGGGATACCACAAGCCCAAGGTTGGTGTGTGAGCAAGATACCGAAGAATTCTCTTTACAGCAGTATGATGTGATTCCTTGGGATTGGCCTGAAAACGAGCACCAATACATACTAAAAGCATAATGTCAGGTCTAGATGCACAAAGATATAAAAGAGATCCAATCATAGACCGATATTTCTTCTGGTCGAAGGCTTTGCCCTTCTCATCTGCATCTAAGAAGCCATTGGTAGGCATTGGAGTCTTAATAGTTTTGCAATCAGTAAGACCAAACTTCTTCAGGCAATCCTTGAGATATTTTTCTTGAGAAATAAAGGTGCCATTCTTCTGTTGACGGATTTGAAGTCCAAGGAAAAACTTCAATTCACCCATCATTGACATCTCGTATTTCTTCGACATCTTTTTGGCAAATTCTTCGCTGATTTCAGTGTTAGTGCGGTCAAAAATAATATCATCTACATATATTTGACATACAAACAAATCACCATTATAAGATCGAGTGAAAAGTGTTGGGTCAGTTGTTCCTGGTTTGAAGCCTTTCTTAGAAGGAAATCCTTCAATGTGTCGTACCAAGCACGAGGTGCTTGCTTCAACCCATAGAGGGCCTTGTGCAACCTGTACACCATGTCAGGTTTCTTTGGGTATTCAAATCCTGGAGGATGCATAACATACACTTCTTCCTCGATTTCTCCGTTAAGAAAAACACTTTTCACATCCATTTGATAAAGTAGAATACCATTGAAATTTGCAAACGCAAGCATAACACGAATGGATTCGAGATGAGCAACTGGAGCATAAGTTTCGCCGAAATCGATACCTTCGATTTGGGTGTAGCCTTGTGCTACCAGTCGTTCTTTGTTTCTTACCACTATACCATCTTCATCTTGCTTGTTGCGAAAAATCCACTTTGTACCAATGATGTTGTGCTTTGTGGGATCAAGTCTATCAACTAAGGACCAGACTTTGTTTCGCTCGAACTGGTTAAGTTCTTCGAGCATAGCAGTTAACCAATCTGGATCCTTCATAGCTTCATCAAACTTTTAAGGTTCTAGCATGGAGACAAACGAAAAGTTTCCATAGAAGTTAGCCAAACGAGTACGAGAACGAGTGATAACCCTCAACTGTAGGGGATCGAGATAGTCTTCGCGGGCAAGATAACCCAATTTATTGATTCGACACTTGGGGACACAAAGAATACGTACAGGCTTTGAAAATTGAGTTGTCAATTCAACCGCACCTGAAATAAACACTTGCTTGCACGAAGGTATTAGTAGTAACTGTGACATGGTAGTGGTGGTAATGATAATAGTGGTGATAGTGATAATGGAACAGCAAAGGTAAACAACTAGTAACCAGCAGAAGGAAAACAATGTAGGCTAGGGAGATGGATGGTTGGGAGCTGCTTGGATGAGAACGAACATGTAACAAATTCTAACTTGGGCAAGGCTCACAGAAAAGAAAGGATCATCTAGTCAAATATCAAACGTCAGGCATGTATCCCAAGGTAGTTGTACGTGCTTGCAATAAGAACTTTGCAAAACATCTTTTGTCCTACCCTCCTGCTACAAACGGGGCCAAAAGGAACTTAGGGAGATTAAGGTACTCCTGTCAAAGAGCACCGGAACAAAGCATTAACACTTCATGGATACACGAAATCCTCAAATCATAGTCCATCCCCTTTGGTGTCCCAAGCTGTCACCATTGGGATCGCCGGTTCCGGACTATAATAGGTGCATACAACTCATAGATAGGATCAAGAACACCACAAACTCAAGAAGCAAAAGGGTGATCAGATCTGAAATCATGGCACTCGGGCCCAAAGTGGCAAGCATTAAGAGCAAAAAGTTGTAACAGAGATGATAAACACCAAATATATGATAGGCAACATGCCCCCAACAATATGATTGAACTATTACATGATCTAACTAATCCCTACCATCCCCTTTGCCTATAGCAGGGAATTACTCACACATGAGAGGAGAAGTCATGGAGGGGTGATGGAGAGGCGATGATGATGACGATGGCGATGATTCCCCCCTCACCGGAGGCCAATTCAGCCTCCAGATTAGCTCTTCGAGGAAGAACAGAGGGTTGCGGCGGCTCCGCAACGTGGATTGGAAAAGCGACTCCTGTTTCGGGATTTCTGCGTCGGGAGCATAAATAGGGGCCAAGGTAGGTCACCAGGGGGTGTGGGACCCAGCCAGGAGGGCAGGTGGCGCGGCCAAGGGCTGGGCCGCGCCAGGCACCCTCCTGGCTGCCCCTGGCTGCCCTGTGTCCCCCCTTTGGCCTGGTGGAAGCTTCCGGAACGCTGTTTTTTTATATATATTTTTGGGATCTTTCCAGCGTACCTAAATATCCAGAAACCTGCACAAAAGAAAACAGCACTGGTAGCTCTGCTGAAAACAGCGTCAGTCCGGGTTAGTTTCGTTCAAATCATGCAAGAATGAAGCCAAAACAATAGCAAAAGTGTTTGG
This sequence comes from Bromus sterilis, assembly GCA_950022295.1. NCBI lineage: Eukaryota > Viridiplantae > Streptophyta > Magnoliopsida > Poales > Poaceae > Bromus > Bromus sterilis. The sequence continues at coordinate 38,709,118 of OX465600.1, forward strand.
AAAAGTAGATACGTTTAGGACGTATCAACGAGTTGTGGGACGACCTGGTTGATGAATTTCTTCAAGGTTCGAATCAACATCAACTCTTCTTCGAACTCTTGATAAAGTTGAATCAATTGCTTCAGGCTCAGCTTCTGCTTCAAGATCTGCTCCTGCTTCTGGATCTGCTTCAACTTCAGGATCTGCTTCACCTTCAGCTTCAGCATTTCCTTCAGGATTAGCATTTCCTTCGTTCCCTTGCTCTTCTTCGTCCTGTTCATCATTAGCTTCAGGATGTTGATCTCTAGCGCCCCGGGCTATGTGTGGGAACATTGGACCATCATCATCCCTATTAGCTTGACGAGGATTGGCTTCAACAGGGCGAATGTCTCCAATAGCTATGGACCTGATCACTTCATCAAGTGGAGGTTCATCTAGATCATGAGGCAAATTCTCCTTTTGAGAGCCATTAGTTTCATCAAACCTCACATTTACAGTTTCCATAACTTTCCCAAAGTGAGAGTTATACACCCTGTAAGTGTGAGAATTTGAGCCATAACCTAGAAAAAAACCTTCGTGTGCCTTAGGGGCAAATTTGGAGCTATGATTCATATCTCTAATAAAGCAAGGAGCACCAAATACCCTAAGATACGAAACATTTGGTTTGTTACCAGTGATAAGCTCATGTGAAGTTTTCTTCAGAAATTTGTGAAGGTAAACCTTGTTGATGATATGACAAGTTGTGTTAATTGCTTCGGCCCAGAACCTGATAGGTGTCTTGTATTCAGCAAGCATGGTTCTGCCCATTTCAATAAGAGTTCTATTCTTCCTTTCAACAACACCATTCTGTTGAGGTGTATAAGCAGCAGAGAACTCATGAGTAAAACCATGATCATCAAGAAAATCTTCAATATGAGTATTCTTGAATTCAGTTCCATTATCACTTCGGATATGCTTCAGAGATAATTCATATTCTGTTTGAGCTCTATTAGCGAATGACTTGAATATTTCAACAACTTTGCTCTTGTCATCTAGAAAGAAAACCCAAGTATATCGAGAAAAATCATCAACAATAACAAGACCATATTTGTTTCCTCCCAGACTTGCATAATTCTGAAGACCGAAAAGATCCATATGAAGCAATTCAAGAGGACGAGTAGTAGTCTTTATAGTCTTCGTTGAATGATGTTTCTTTGTAATTTTACCAGCTTCACAAGCACTGCAGAGACGATCCTTATCGAATTTTACTTCGCTAAGGCCAATAACATGCTTCTTCTTCACTAGATTATGAAGATTTTTCATCCCTGCATGACCAAGTCTTCAATGCCATAACCAACCAGATGAAGCTTTTGCCATTAAGCATGTGGATACAGCAGGGCCCGAAGAAAAATCAACAATGTATAAATCTCCTTTTCGGTAACCCTCGAAGACAAACTTATAGTCATCCTGTGAAAAGACAACACAACGCGAAGCAGAAAATAGAGCAAGCATACCCATATCGCATAACTTCGAAATAGACATAAGATTATATCCAAGTGAATGGACTAGCATAACCTTGTCAATGTGCTTATCTTTCGATATGGCAACCTTACCCAAACCTAAAACTTTACCCTTGTTATCACCGAAGGTAATGTACTTATGAGAAGATTGAGATAGTTTTTCTTCGGTGAATAACTCCTTGTCTCCGGTCATATGATTTGTGCAACCACTATCCATGACCCATTCGGATCCACCGGAGACATAGCCCTGCAGAAGAATTAGTTCTTCTTAACCACCCACAAACGAGCAGGTGACTGAGAAGAGGTTGAAGCAATTTTACAGCGAACAGGAGTGTATTTCTTCGGTGTACCATCAAGCACACCATAAATGTAAGTCCTCTGTGAATGGTTAGGATAAGAATGAGCATATGCAATCTTAGTATTGTTATCATGAGGACGATAAGTATAACGACCAGTGCGATAGTATTGCTTCTGCGGAACATTTGATTTGGGCACCAGTGAATCATTTCTCGTTTCTAGAGAATAGAAATGATTCGGTGGTACCGAAGGCTTTCCCTGCATAGTATGGTTAGCAGGCAGTTTTTCCAAAAGTGTTTTCTGCACCCATATCTGCCTCTTATAGAAGCCATTCTTAGGAGGAGTGCCAACATACTCAGCAGTAACCTTTCCCTGTTCGTCTTTAATGAGCTTGTAGTCTGAATCAAGTGATTCATCCACAATGGCTTTGTTCATTTTGCAGTCGAAACCTGAGAGGTTAGCCATATCAATAGGTTTCTCCTTCGCTAGGACCCAAACATTTTTAGGATACTGCTCAGGTTCCCAATAGGTGCCATCAGGGTTTATCTTTCTCTCGAAACCAACACCTTCATTCCTGGGATTCCTGTGAAGGAGAGCGTTCCTCGGGATATCACAAAGATACTGGTGACCTTGCACACTTTTGAACATGCCTGTTTCAAATAAGTTTTTCAACCTGAGGAGTTCCTCGGTAACAGCAGGATTTTACTCATCCGAGGCATTAGTGTCATCAATAATAATAGGAGCTTTGCCTTTGGATTCAGTTTTGCTTCGTTCCAGACAAGTTAAGCAAGGTGAATCAGTTTTATGATTTGCTTCAGAACCTTGTTGAGCCATGAAAGAAAGATTGACATTTCCAACTCTTCATGAGCCTCTTTCAGTCTTTCGAGAGCCATTTTCCTCTGAAGAAATTCATAGGTAAGCTTCTCATAATCAACTGAAAGAAGATCATGCTGAGAGGATAATTCTTCGAACTTTTCCTTCAGAGTTGCATGCTCATTAGTTAAAGTTTGACCTTTCTCTATCTCATCGATCAACAGAGTTTCTGATTTCTTAATGGTTTTGCTTAGTGAATCAAGTTCATCTTGTTGGATTGAAGCAATTTTAGCAAGTTTAGCATAGCTTATCTTTGAATCACTATCATATGAGGAACAATCAGAAGTATCGTAGTTAGATTTGGATGAAGATACCTTCGCCTTGGCCATGAAGCAATATGCAGGAGTTTCATCTTCACTACTGTTGTTGGTGAAGAATGAGCTCGAAGCTTTAGTCGAAGCATCTGCTGAAGCGAATGCCAAACTAGCAACACCATCTGATTCGGACCCAGACCCATACCTTGAGCCTGATTTAGCTTTGGACCCAGAGGCTTCGTCTTCAGAGTTCATCTCCTTTCCCAGATAGGCCTTGGCACGGTGAGAACTGCTTCGTCGAGACGAGTGAGTCTTCGATGAAGAACCCTCGCGCTTCTTATGATACTTCTTCCTCTTGTCATCATCAGAATCTTTCTTCTTTTCTCTTCTCGAGCTGGAATCATGTCTCTTGGATTCATAGCTTCTGGAGGATCTGTGGGACTTGGTTGAGGAGTCTCTGAGCGAATGCTTTGATTTGTTCTCAGCTTCCCACAGAGGGCAATCAGCAATGTAGTGACCTGGTTTCTTGCACTTGTAGCAGCAGTTGTCCTTCGATGGAGAGCTTCTAGAGGATGAGCGGTGAGATGAGTGAGTTGAGCTTCTTGAAGAATAACTCTTCTTCGGTGAAGAAAAACCTTTTCTTTGGAAGCGGTTGAAGCGTCTCATGATCAATGCTAAATCCTTTCCAATGCTTGCAGGATCATCACATTCGACACCTGAAGCAGAACTGACTTCGGGTGAAGAATGACGCGAAGCTTTTGCTTTCAAAGCATGTGATCTTCTTCGAGAGCCATTTATGTCACGTTTCTCATCTTCTTCCATTTCAAAAGTATTGAGTCTCTCAAGAATATCAGCGGCAACAAGACGTCTGAAATCAGTTCTTTCCTTGATCATCAGCACAATGTGATCAAATGAATCATCCAATGAGCGAAGCAAAGTTCTTACAACTGAGTGAGGAGTAATGTCATCAGCACCGAGAGAAATCAACTCATTAGCAAGAGCAGTGAGTCTGCTGTAAATGGAGCTGACTTTTTCGCCCTCGTTTCTCTTGAAGCGATAGAATTTGCTTCGGAGTGTGTCAATTCTGGCATCCTTCTGGGTATAAACACCTTCACCAATCTTTTCAAGATAGTCCCAAACACCTTTGGCAGATGGAATACTCTTCACTTCATGATACTTTTCTGGTGTCAGATGATTGGTGATGAAAACCCAAACATTAGAATCAAGATCAATCAGTTTTGCTTCTTCAGGAGTGATGGCCTTCTCGTCGGCAACTGTGACTCCATACAAGACAACTTGCCAGGCAACTGAATTGATAGCCATGATATTTCTCTTCATTTTGTCCTTCCAGTGCGGGTAGTCCTTGATGGCTTCTCGCCCCATTTGTTGGTTACCCCAAGTGGAGGGTTGAGATGTAGTGCAGCAACAGTTTTCCCTCGGTGAAGATACCAAGGTTTGTCTCCAGCAGGACTCCAGAGATGATAAGTAGGTGTCGGCGGCGCAACTGACGCGGACCTGCACACAGACACAGATAACTTTGTTCCCAACGAAGTTCAGAGAGGTTGTCAATATCTCCGGTCTTGTTGTTTACAAAGGATAAAACACAAGGGATAATAATAGCAACTTGAAAGTAAATGCAGAAAAGTAAATATAGCGTGGAAACAGTGATAAGGATATGGACCGGGATACGTAATGTTCGCTAGTGATGTCTCTCTCCCAAAAGACGATAAAATTGCTATGCGAGGTAAACAAATTACAGAAAGGCAATTGACAGGATTATGAACGCACCGCAATGCTAACTATGCTACAAAAGAAAGGAAGAGGTTCAAAAGCACAGGCAATACGCCAAGGTAAGTAGACCAAAATCCATCTGCATCTACTACTAATCATCCACCTTGAGATATCTATCCAGAACATCTCGCTGGTATTAAGTTGCGAGCCCCACCCAAAGTGTAAACCCAAAGCAACAGACAACTGCATTAAAAAGAACTCTGCGTAAAGTAAACAATCCTTGTAACCGCGGTTACAAGCACCGTTGTTTTCCCCCTTGTGGCAACAGCACATCCCCTAGACTCATGTTTCTGTCACTCAAGCGTGTCATCGGGGGGCATGAACCCACAATCTAGCACAACGCTCCCTCTTGGAGTCACTACCTACTACTTGGCCAAAGCAATAAACAGCAACGGAGAACATGCAAGAATTACTTAGGAACAAAAATATAAGAGATAAAAACCAAATATATTACTCTATCACAATCTGAACATAATCTCATAATCCATCAGATCCTATCAAACTCAACATAGCAATATCAGAAATATTACAAAGGTGCCTCGATCATGTTGGGCAGCTCACGAGGTCTAAACAATGAAGATCAAAGAGGGGAGGAGAACATCACATAGCTACTAATCACGGACCCATGGTCCAAGGAAAACTACTCACGGGACATCCGGGGAGCATCCATGGTGGAGAGGAGACTCCCGGAGGTCAATCCTCCCTCCGGCAGGGTGCCGGGAAGAGGTCTTCTGGTGCTCCCGATCTTCGGAAGCGCGGCGGCGACGGAACAGAGGCGAGTTCGCGGAATAGGGTTCTGCTTCTGGGGTTTTCCCGTGACGGGGGATAAATAGGCGAAAGGGGGCAGCCAGAGGTGGGTCAGGGGCCCCAGGCGCCCCGCTGGCGCGGCCAGGGGTGGGGCCGCGCCGGGTGGCCGCCTGGGCCCCCCTGGCTCCCCTCTGGCCCCTCCCGGGCTCTTCTCGAAGCTTCCGTCATGCTGATTTTTTATCTGAATTTTCCCGAATTTTTCTGGCACTTTTTATATGGGGGAAAACTGAAATAGAAAAACAGCAGAAAACAGGAACTGGCACTGGGGTGCACTGAGTTAATAGGTTAGTCCAAATATGATCAAAAGTGTATGAAAGTGTATCTAGATCATAGCAATATCACACAAAACATGCATGGAGCAAGCAGAAATTATAGATACGTTTTGGACGTATCAACATCCCCAAGCTTAATTCGTGCTCGTCCTCGAGTAGGTAAATGATAACAACATAATTTCTGTGGTGACATGCTAGGAACGATATAAGAAATTTTAAAAGTAAAGCAATCAAGGTTAGAGATTCAATTCAAGTCATAACAGGCAAGAGTCTATATTAGCATTGAAATAAGTAACAAACGAACATTAGGTGCAAGAGCTCTCGCTGTCCGTGACTCGAATGTCTCCAAATGGTCTTTGTGTGCAAGAAGGGGATAGGGAATACGAGAAAAAAGTATTTTTGTGTTGAGAACTCAATCTACTAAAGTTTCACACTTGGTCTTCTTTGGAATCTTATCTTGACTCGTCCCCAGACCACTAGCCAGGTACAAGTCAATTTGATCCACTCCTTTTCGATATTTCGAGCACTCATGCAATGGATGAGCGTAAGAACGAGAGTTGACACTTAGGATGGCCAAGAGAGAAATATGGTGGAGGAGGAAGACAAAAAGGACGAGAAAGGCTCACATCAATGAGGACAATCATAGGCAAGAGATGCCAAATGATAGATATGATGTGAGGAGCAGGGATTGCCATGCAACGGATGCACATACGAGCTAGGAAGCTCTCCAATGGAACTAGTGGGGGTGCATCTAACTTGCTCGCTGATGAAGACCTAGAGCTCGTTTGAGGAGGCTCATCCTTGGAATATGCAAGGGAAGTTCTATAGTGTGAAGGTCCCCACATAGCTATATGCATAATGATCATCTCTATGGAGTACAAGGATATAAAGGGAGTACTAGTGTGGATCTCTCAAAAGGATAGTAGTGTTGCCCCTTTCTCTCTTTTTATTTCTTTTTCTCTTTTTCTATTTTTTTCTATTTTTTTGGTGGCCTCAATGGCTCTTTCTATTTAACTCTCATTTGTCCTCTTTGGGATCTTTTAATGTGTCCACTTTGGGATCTTTTCCTCACTTAAGGGCAACACTCTATTTTACAAGAAGGTAAAGGAGATCTTTCACACTTTACAAGGTACTCAAAATCATAAAGAAGATGTAACTATCATGATGTATGCAATGTATGTCACTGCCAGTGTAGCAGGAACATGTATGACATGAAGATCAAGTCATGAAGAGGTGGAAGTTGCATGGCAATATAACTCGGAAAGGCTATGGAAATGCCTTGATAGGTAGGTATGGTGGCTGTTTTGAGGAAGGATAAAGGGAGGCTTATGATGACAGAGCGTATCATGCCAAGGGTTTGCATGTACCGGCGAAGGTGGACACCAACTCTCGTAGTGAGAAGAAGGCAATGCACAGCACGGGAAAGGCTAGCAAAATATGGGAAGGTGGAAGTGTCAACTCTCAATACTTACATTAGTCCAAAGAACTCATGCACTTATTATCGGTAAATACTGAAAGTAAATTGGTAGTGTGAAAAATAATGTGAAGATGGACCGGGGTCCCATGATTTTCACTAGTGATGTCTCTCTCCCAAAAGACGATAAAAGTGCTGGCGAGGTAAACAAATCACAGCTGGGCAATTGACAGGATTATGAAGGCACCGCAATGCTAACTATGCTGCAAAGAAAGGAAGGGCTCAAAAGCAATGGGCAGTACGCCAAGGTAAGTAGACCGAAATCCATCTGCATCTACTACGAATCATCCACCTTGAGATATCTATCCAGAACATCTCACTGGTATTAAGTTGCGAATCCCACCCAAAGTGTAAACTCAAAGCAACAGACAATTGCATTAAAAGAACTTTGCGTAAAGTCAACAATCCTTGCACCCGCAAGTACAAGAACCGTTGTTTTATCCCTGGTGGCAACAGCACATCCCCTAGTCTCATGTTTCTGTCACTCAAGCTAGACATCAAGGGGCTGAACCCACAATCGAGCATAACGTTCTCTCTTGGAGTTGCAAATAAAATACTTGGCCAAAGCAAATACCGCAACGAAGAACATGCAAGAATTTACTCAAGAACAAAATATAAAAGAGAAGAACCAAATATATTACTCATCACAATCTGAACATAGTCTCATAATCCATCAGATCCCAACAAACTCAGCATAGCAACAGCAGAAATTACATAGATGCCTCGATCATGTGAGGCAGCTCACGAGGACTCGAAAGTGGAAGCACAAAAGAGGGAGAGATAGATCACATATCTACTGGTCACGAACCCATGGTCCAAGGGGAACTACTCACGGTACATACGGGAGGCGTCCATGGCTATGGATGGTCTCCCGGAGGGGGTAGCTTCTCCCGGCAGGGTGCCGGAGCAGCTTCTCCAGGCAGCCCCGATCTTGAAACGGCGGCGGCGGGGGCGGAACAGAGGCGAGATCGCGAAAAAGGAGTTCTTCTTAGGGGTTTCCGTCACGGGGGGTAAATATAGGCGAAGGGGGGCGTCGAGGGGACCCACCAGGCAGCCAGGAGGCCTCCTGGCGCGGCCTAGGGTGGGGCCACGCCAGGGACCCTCCTGGCTCCCTGGTGGTGGCCCCCCTTCGCTCCTTTGGTGTTTCCGGAAGCTTCCGCGACGCTGATTTTTTATCTGATTTTCCTGGATTTTTTGGAGCACTTTTAATGGCCGGAAAACATGAAATACAAAAACAACAGAAAACAACAACTGGTAGCTGGGTGCACTGGGTTAATAGATTAGTCCAAAAATGTTCAAAGGTGTATGAAAGTTCAAGCAAAACATGGCAAAGTCACACAAAACATGCATGGAGCAAGCAGAAATTATAGATACGTTTGGGACGTATCAAAATCCCCAAGCTTAATTCCTGCTCGTCCTCGAGTAGGTAAATGATAACAAGAATAATTTCTGTGGTGACATGCCACACAAACATAAAAGGACTTTTAAGTAAAGCAATCAAAGCATTTAATTCAAGTCTTAACAAGCAAGAGTCTATATTAGCATTGACACAAGCAACAAAAGAACAAAAGGTGCAAGAGCTCTTGCTGTCCGTGACTCGAATGTCTCCAAATGGTGTTTGCGTGCAAGCAAGGGACTGGCAAGAAAGAGAAAAAAGGTTTTTGAGAACAACTATCTACTAAAAGTTTCACACTTGGTCTCCTTTGGATTTTTATCTGGACTCGTCCCCAGACCACTAGTCAGGTACAAGTCAAACTGATCCACTCCCTTTCGATATTTTGAGCACTCATGCAATGGATGAGCGTGAGCAAGAAAGTTGACACCTAAAAGGCGAAATAGAAAGAAGGTGGAGGAGGAAGACAAAAAGGTGTGAAAGGCTCACATCAATGAGGACAATCATAGGTGAAAGAAAGCCATATGATAGATATGATGTGAGGAGTAGGGATTGCCATACAACGGATGCACATGTGAGCTAAGGTAAGCTCTCCAATGGAACTAGTGGGGGTGCATCCAACTTGCTTGCTCAAGAAGACCTAGAGCTCATTTGAGGAGGCTCATCATTGGAATATACAAGACAAGTTCTATAGTGTGAAGGTCCCCACATAACTATATGCATGATGATGATCTCTATGGAGTACAAGGGATAGAAGATGAAGTACTAGTGTGGATCTCTCAAAAGAAATAGTAGTATGCCCCTTCTCTCTTTTTATTTTTCTTTTCTCTTTTTTCTATTTTTTTATTTTTTTTGTGGCCTCAATGGCTCTTTCTATTTAACTCTCATTTGTCCTCTTTGGGATCTTTTGATTTTGTCCTCTTTGCGATCTTTTCCTCACTTTAGGGCCAATACTCTATATTTTACAAGAATATAGGAGATATTTCACACTTTACAAAGGTACTCACATAAATAAAATGTAACTATCATGAAGTATGCAAATGTATGCCTCTGCCAGTGTAGCAGGATATGCAATGATACTAGCGCGTCATGTAGCAATGTTGAGGGCAAGGCCCAACTAGCATGCGGCTCATCGATCAAGCAAGTAGCATGTATGACATGAAGATCAAGTCATGAGAAGGTGGATGTTGCATGGAAATGTATCTCGGAAAGGCTATGGAAATGCCTTGTAGGTAGGTATGGTGGCTGTGTTGAGGAAAGATATAAGGAGGCTTATGATGACAGAGCGTACCGTGCCAAGGGTTTGGATGCACCGGCGAAGTATGCGCCAACTCTCGAGGTGAGAAAGGGCAATGCACGGTATCGAAGAGGCTAGAAAAAGTATAGGTGGGTGGAAGTGTCAACTTTCGAATACTCACATTAGTCCGAAGAACTCATGCACTTATTATCGGTAACTCTCAATCTAATCAGGAGGTTCACAAAGAGACAGGTACCCCGAGGAGGAGTGTATGGGGGTTTGGTTATCCTTGCGCATCCTCGACTCATGGTACGTGAGTGTACTCTAATATTCGACTCCTCAGAAGAGTAGTGATCCATCTAGTAGCTAGAGTTCTCAACTAGTTTTGTAGGTTTTGAAAATAAACACGGATTGCCCAAAATACGACACCTATCACTAATAGGCAAGAGCTCTTGACACCAAAAGTTCAAACATTACTCACATCAATACCTCAAAACTATTGCAAGCTACTACTAAAATTAAATAGCAACCTCAATTACCTACTTTCAAGACAAGACACAACTCAGTGCAACAACCAACTCTCTTAACAAGATAAACATGAAAACTAAAGAGAGTTCCAGCAACAAACTAAAACAAAATCCAAGGCTCTTTCTAAAGACAAACTAAAACTAAGACTAAACATGGCAGTAGCTATGAAAAGATAAAGAACACACAACATCAAGAAGATAGGCATGAAAAATCCTATGATGTGTTCTAGATTTTGAAAGTGGAGCGTGTTTCTCTCCCACACAAAGTAATACATGACCTAACTTTTTATGAACAGCAAGCAAAGCTAAAGAAACTAAAAAATAAAACCTAAGAGCGAGACGCTTCAAGCATAGCACATAACGCATGAAGTGATAAAAATATAGTGAGACGAAGGACGAACTGATGATTGTTGGTGGAGAAGGGGATGCACGGGGGCATACCCAAGCTTAGATGCTTGAGTCTCCTTGAATATTTATTGGGGATGCATGGGGGCATCCCCAAGCTTGAGCGCTTGACACTCCTGGATCTTCTTTCATCATCTTCCATCGCACACTTGAAAACTCCCTTCATACATAACTCATCATAAGCTGATTAGAGAGGTTAGTACCCTTAATAAATATATTTTTTCCACTGGATATAAAGATAATATTGAAGAGCTACTGTTTCTCAAGAGTGCCAAAAAGATTTTGCAAAGAAAAAGCAAGCTTAAGGTTTGCAAAAGTTAGGAGAGACAAAACGTGGCAGAATCTGTGAAAAACAGAACAGCAGATAGTAAAGAATTTTTTAGGGGTAATTCTGCAACTCAAATAAAAAAACTCAGAACATACGGAAGTTTCGTAATGGTATAGATCGTACTGTGTAAAAATTTCTGCTCAAAAGGATGAACTGGTATTTTTCTGGAATTTTTCTGGTCACGAGGACAGAATCTGTTCTCTGGACAGCATGTCACAACTTTTACCTCCCTTGTCGTAAGAGGCTATAACTTGGCACAAAGCTGAAAAATAAAGATACAATGATGTTGCTACAGAAGTAACAATCATCAAGACACAACAAAAGCAAAAAGAAAAACCTAAATTCGTTGCGGGCTGCCTCCCGAAAGTGCTTCTTTAAAGCCATTAGCTAGGCTTAATGCAAAAGATCAAGTTGTATCAATCGAATCATTATCAAGATCATCAAAAAGCTCTTCAATTGTACAACTAGTCTTAAGAGGTCTTTCAAATAAAGGCCTAATTAAGATACTTCTAGGGAGAAAACCAAAAGGCGGAAAATCAATGGAAGATTCATTTATAAAATTATCAAAGAGAGGTATTTCTTCCAAAGTTTTCACGGTTTCAACTTCTTTGGCAATAGGTGGCTTATTTTTAGGTCGGGGAACCTTAGGGACATAATTGAACTTAGGTTCCCTTCTTGCCGAGGTCTCAACCTTTTTTGGTTTGATTGAGGAGAAAGTAGTTCCTAGAGTATTAATGATTTCCTCAATCTTATCTATCCTAGAAGGATCCGTATCACGGGATTTGATGACCTCCAAGGTTTTAATAATTTTAAGCATGGAGCTATCAAGCCTATTCAAATTCCCTTGAATCTTGCGATCCAACTCATTTATCCTAGTTATACTTGGTATTTCTAACTCTATCTTTTTAAGTTTCTTCATAATATGAGATAGAGTTATATCTTCTTGCATGCTAGCAATAGGGAGATTTCCAACAAGATTTTCAATAACATTAAGAGACTCCCAAGTCGGGGCTTCTAGAAAATTCCCATTGATAGCAGTATCTAATATGAACCTATTCCAAGGAGTAATCCCGACATAAAAATTTCTAAGCAGAATAGTAGTGGATTGCTTCTTGGTGGCTTTTCTATGAGAATCATTAATTCTATACCAAGCATCTTTTAAACTTTCTCCACCTTTTTGTTTAAAGGTGAGAACCTCTGTCTCAACAAAGGCAGAAGGGCCAGACATAATGACAACTAGCAAGATAAATAATTTTTTTGTAAATTTTGATAAAAGACACAAAGATAAAAACTAAAAGATAAACTAACAAGACTAAAAAACAAAGGTAAAGTGTAGTGTGCAACTCCCCTATCTTAGCACTTGGAGTCCCCGGGAACGGCGCCAGAAAACTTTGCTTGATGGCTTTGTCGTAGATATGTGACGGCAGATGCCATGGGGATGGCTAAAGGTGGGGGAACAACGCGCAGATGACCGGCGCTCCGGCACGGGTCTAGGTACAGGCACAGTCGGACACCGCGAAGTACCCAGGTTCGGGGCTCTCCGTAGAGATAAAACCCCTACTCCTGCCTGTCTGGACTATAGGCATATATCTGTACACTGATGCTCCTCGAGCTGTATATTTTCTGCAGACGAGCTAAAGGTGCTGCGGCCGAGCTGATCTACTCATGGATGGATGGATTGCTAGCTAGTACTAATGCTCCTGGCTCCATCCTCCTCCTCGCCGTGGGCACCCTTGCCCTTTATATAGTAGTGGCAAGGGGACAAGGGGGTGAGGGAGAGAGGGAACAAGGAGACAAAGGGGGGACAAGAAGTACAAGTGAAGTGACACCATGATGTGATGTAATGTGACATCTAACCACTACACTATTCCTGACATGACTAGAGATGTCACTCAGTTGTCTTGTCTTCTTGTCTTGTCAGCTCGATGTAGATGTCTCGGTTGACCTCTTGGACAGCCGAGTGCGCGAACAGTCGGCCGAGTGCGCGGACGGCCGACTGCGGGCAATCGACTGACATCCGAGCTGGCACGCAATCGGCATGGAGCAGTCGGCGGGGGGCCGAGCCGGAGCGCAGTCGGCGTTGCGTCGAATCGGTGACTTTGGTATACCCGGGGGTATTTCCTCCGACAGTAGCCTCCGGGTGACTCGGTGAGTCATCCGAATGGTTTCTTCTTTGTTGGTGTAGCCGAACGCCGATCGCACTTGGTGCAGCTTCTTTCCAGTGGGGGCGCGCAAGCGCACCCACTGGGTGTAGCCTCCGAGCCTCCGGGTGACTAGGAGAGTCATTCGGAGGGTTCCTTGATTTTGTTGTAGTCGATGGCGTCGAGGGTCTCAGTCGTTTTCCCCCGGAAACAATCATGCATAAGACACACGTTAGTTATCTCGGATATATCAAATACTTCTTATTTTTCTAAAAATGTAGATTTGTGCAATCGGGAGGCCGACTCGGCTTTGCCTTCGCCCCGCAGTCGTTTTTCTGTTCATTCCACCCTTTGGCTCTTGCTCTTACCAGCATTACAGCCGGCTTGCGGTCTGTAGACGGATCGAACAGTCGGCCGCAAGATGAAGTGTACAGTACTTAGACTTTGGGGAACAAACTCAACCGAGCAAACTTCCAAAAGGAAACGATCGGGTCGTCCAAATTGTTTTCTCTTTGGACGTTGTTCATGTGTGGTGACCTCCAGCTTTTGCTCTTTGCCAGCGTTGCAGCCGACATGCGGTCTGCAGATGGATCAAATCGCAGGCCTTTGGCTCCATACACACTACTAATCCGTTTGTCGGAAATAACTATTTGGGTTATCCGGCCTGCCCAGAGGCGGCCGGTCCCGGGCCGAACATGCATCCGACTGGAAATAACGCGGAGATAACCCCCGAAGACTACTCAGGTTCATCCGTCATGCTTGCTATGGTGAGCAGTATTGAGTGGAACTCACATTGAATTTTTGGCGCAGTCGGAACACCCACTGGGTCAAGGTGTAGCCTCCGGGTGACTTGGTGATTCATCCGGAGGGTTTCTGTTGATGTAGTAGACGGGACACTCGGCAGGCTCGTCCTCCGAGCCTCCGAGTGACTCGTCGAGTCGTTCGGAGAGTCTTTTGTTGATGAAGACGGGGCACTCGGCGGGTTCGTCCTCCGAGCCTCCGAGTGACTCGTCGAGTTATTAGGGCAAGTGATCCCTTGTGGTTGCTCCAGCGGATGGTCTGCCATCCGGGTCACAACCGCACTTCTTTTTCGCAATCGGCTGACCGGTCAGCGCAATCGGATTGACATCGGCCGACCTAACTGACGTTTTTTTTTGCAGTCGACTGGCCGTGCAGGCGTAAACGACTGCAATCGCGGTTTGTCGGACGCAATCGACCTGGCACCAGCTGAACTGAGCAGTCGGAACACACTTTTACTTGCTCGCAGCTGGTCCTGAAGATCACAGCCGGCCACTTCTTTTCTTCTCTCGGCCGAGCTGACGCACTTGGCAAAAAAGAGCAATCGGCTTTTGCAAAGTTGCAACCGGATCTCTCTTCTTCTTTTTTTCAGCCAAGCTGGAGCATTCGGCGGCCTCTTTCTCTTTTTTTTCTCTGGACTTTTCTTCAGACCACGCATGGATACAGGCGGCGCGGGAGCCGGGCCGGCCAGCAGGGGTCTCAACTGGAGGCCGGGGCATGGCGGTCAGGGCATCCGACAGGGGTCGAGCTAGAGCGGGGCTCGGCTCGGTGGCGAGGAGGATGAGCTTGGAAGAGCACGGGGGAGCTCGGAGGAGGGGCTCGGACCGCGACGAGGCGGAGCAGTCAGGGGCCGGACGAGCGCACACTCGGTGGAGGAGCCTGGAGGCGGCGAGGTCGGGCAGCCGATTGCCGGACGAGCGCGCGCTTGGAGGAGAGCTTGGAGGCGGCGAGGTCGGGCAGCCGATTGCCAGACGAGCGCGCACTCGGAGGAGAGCTTGAAGGCGGCGAGGTCGGGCAGCCGATTGCCGGACGAGCGCGCACTCAGAGGAGAGCTTAGAGGCGGAGAAACGGCCGCAGACGGGGCTGTCGGGGACTCGCACTGGAGGACTCGGCTGGGCGCACTCGGAGAGGCCATCACGGCCTGACTCAGCTCGACCGGGGCAGAGGAGGATGAGCTTGGAAGAGCACGGGGGAGCTCGGAGGAGGGGCTCGGACCACGACGAGGCGGAGCAGTCAGGGGCCGGACGAGCGCACACTCGGTGGAGGAGCCTGGAGGCGGCGAGGTCGGGCAGCCGATTGCTGGACGAGTGCGCGCTTGGAGGAGAGCTTGGAGGCGGCGAGGTCGGGCAGCCGATTGCCAGACGAGCGCGCACTCGGAGGAGAGCTTGAAGGCGGCGAGGTCGGGCAGCCGATTGCCGAACGAGCACGCACTCAGAGGAGAGCTTAGAGGCGGAGAAACGGCCGCAGACGGGGCTGTCGGGGACTCGCACTGGAGGACTCGGCTGGGCGCACTCGGAGAGGCCATCACGGACTGACTCAGCTCGGCGGGGGCAGAGGAGGATGAGCTTGGGAGAGCACGGGGGAGCTCGGAGGAGGGGCTCGGACCGCGACGAGGCGGAGCAGTCAGGGGCCGGACGAGCGCACACTCGGTGGAGGAGCCTGGAGGCGGCGAGGTCGGGCAGCCGATTGCCGGACGAGCGCGCGCTTGGAGGAGAGCTTGGAGGCGGCGAGGTCGGGCAGCCGATTGCCAGACGAGCGCGCACTCGGAGGAGAGCTTGAAGGCGGCGAGGTCGGGCAGCCGATTGCCGGACGAGCGCGCACTCAGAGGAGAGCTTAGAGGCGGAGAAACGGCCGCAGACGGGGCTGTCGGGGACTCGCACTGGAGGACTCGGCTGGGCGCACTCGGAGAGGCCATCACGGCCTGACTCAGCTCAGCCGGGGCAGAGGAGGTGCTCGCGGCAGGCGTAGCTCGGCCCGGCGCAGGAGAAGAGCTCGGAGGGGGAGCAGGCCAGGAGTGCATGTACGCAGCAGCGAGGTGGCTAGCTGGGAGGCTTTTTCGCGGGAGGAACAAAGCTCGGGGGGCAGCCATCGATGGATCACAACTGGATCAGAATATGTGACTAGAAGATGTGTAGCGTACTGTCAACACATGAAAAATATATGGGCATTATCTAGTCACTGTACGGGAGAAAATCTGGCTTGCATCTGGCTATTATGGGTAGCATACGGGGATTATCTGGATGGCAACCTGGGATGTTCACGGAGAGCCACGGAAACCAGAGAAAGGGCGGGCAGACCTCGGGCCGCATCTGGAGCTGGAGGAGTAGTGCGCTGTAACCGGCCACGGCGAAAACCATCAAGGCCTCGGCGAGGAAGGGAGCCAATAGGAGAGCGACGCTGGACGTCGGACGGGCCTGAGACGCTGCGGCGGTGGCAGCGGCCTTGGGCGCGGCGAAGCTATGACGACCGCGAGCGCAGGTCACACCTGCTGCGGAGATGGCCGGAGGGACCGCGGACGCCGTCGGCGGACGCGGCGCAAGGCGGCGAGGGCCGCAGGCGGAGGCGACACTAGCGACGACAAAGATGGCCGGAGGGGCCGCGGCCGCTGCCGACGAACAGCATGGCGATGCAGCCACGGTTGGGGCCGACGCTGGAGAAGCCACCGGCGGGGCCACGCTGGAGAAGAAACCACGGGCGGCGCACGCACAGCCGGCTCGGAAGGAGCTGTGGCATGAACCAGCAGCCACGCACGGCGGAGAAGAAGAAGTGCGCGCGGATGACGGCGAGGGGCTCGGGAAGGAGCAACTTGTGCCGGGAGGCCGCCGGTGCCGGGCGGGGGAGCATGGTTGCGGGCGCAACGAAAACCGCTGGCATGCGTAGCCTCCGGGCGCGCAGTTTGCTGGACTGAGATCCAGATCCAGAAAACTTTGCACCGACGAAATTGCTGGAGAAGAAAGGTCCCGGCCGGAGCGGAACTCCGGTCGCCGCAATTTTCCCCACGGTGGACGCCAACTGTCGTAGATATGTGATGGCAGATGCCATGGGGATGGCTAAAGGTGGGGGAACAACGCGCAGATGACCGGCGCTCCGGCACGGGTCTAGGTACAGGCACAGTCGGACACCGCGAAGTACCCAGGTTGGGGGCTCTCCGTAGAGATAAAACCCCTACTCCTGCCTGTCTGGACTATAGGCATATATCTGTACACTGATGCTTCTCGAGCTGTATATGTGCTGCAGCCGAGCTGAAGGTGCTGCGGCCGAGCTGATCTACTCATGGATGGATGGATTGCTAGCTAGTACTAATGCTCCTGGCTCCATCCTCCTCCTCACCGTGGGCACCCTTGCCCTTTATATAGTAGTGGCAAGGGGACAAGGGGGTGAGGGAGAGAGGGAACAAGGAGACAAAGGGGGGACAAGAAGTACAAGTGAATTGACACCATGATGTGATGTAACGTGACATCTAACCACTACACTATTCCTGACATGACTAGAGATGTCACTCAGTTGTCTTGTCTGCTTGTCTTGTCAGCTCGATGTAGATGTCTCGGTTGACCTCTTGGACAGCCGAGTGCGCGAATAGTCGGCCGAGTGCGCGGACGGCCGACTGCGGGCAATCGACCGGCATCCGAGCTGGCACGCAATCGGCATGGAGCAGTCGGCGGGGGGCCGAGCCGGAGCGCAGTCGGCGAAGGCGCGCAGTCAGCGTTGTGTCGAATCGGTGACTTTGGTATACCCGGGGGTATTTCCTCCGACAGGCTTCTCGCCCCCTTCGTTGGTTACCCCAAGTGGAGGGTTGAGATGTAGTGCAGCAACAGTTTTCCCTCGGTGAAGATACCAAGGTTTGTATCCAGCAGGACTCCAGAGATGATAAGTAGGTGTCAGCGGCGCAACTGACGCGGACCTGCACACAGACACAGATAACTTTGTTCCCAACGAAGTTCAGAGAGGTTTTCAATCTCTCCGGTCTTGTTGTTTACAAAGGATAAAACGCAAGGGATAATAATAGCAACTTGAAAGTAAATGCAGAAAAGTAAATATAGCGTGGAAACAGTGATAAGGATATGGACCGGGATACGTGCTGTTCTCTAGTGATGTCTCTCTCCCAAAAGACGATAAAATTGCTATGCGAGGTAAACAAATTACAGAAAGGCAATTTACAGGATTATGAACGCACCGCAATGCTAACTATGCTACAAAAGAAAGGAAGAGGTTCAAAAGCACAGGCAGTACGCCAAGGTAAGTAGACCGAAATCCATCTGCATCTACTACTAATCATCCACCTTGAGATATCTATCCAGAACATCTCGCTGGTATTAAGTGGCGAGCCCCACCAAAAGTGTAAACCCAAAGCAACAGACAACTGCATTAAAAAGAACTCTGCGTAAAGTAAACAATCCTTGTAACCGCGGTTACAAGCACCGTTATTTTCCCCCTTGTGGCAACAACACATCCCCTAGACTCATGTTTCTGTCACTCAAGCGTGTCATCGGGGGGGCATGAACCCACAATCTAGCACAACGCTCCCTCTTGGAGTCACTACCTACTACTTGGCCAAAGCAATAAACAGCAACGGAGAACATGCAAGAATTACTTAGGAACAAAAATATAAGAGATAAAAACCAAATATATTACTCTATCACAATCTGAACATAATCTCATAATCCATCAGATCCTATCAAACTCAACATAGCAATAGCAGAAATATTACAAAGGTGCCTCGATCATGTTGGGCAGCTCACGAGGTCTAAACAATGAAGATCAAAGAGGGGAGGAGAACATCACATAGCTACTGATCACGGACCCATGGTCCAAAGAAAACTACTCACGGGACATCCGAGGAGCATCCATGGTGGAGAGGAGACTCTCGGAGGTCAATCCTCCCTCCGGCAGGGTGACGGGAAGAGGTCTTCTGGTGCTCCCGATCTTCGGAAGCGCGGCGGCGGCGGAACAGAGGCGAGTTCGCGGAATAGGGTTCTGCTTCTGGGGTTTTCCCGTGACGGGGGATAAATAGGCGAAAGGGGGAAGCCAGAGGTGGGCCAGGGGCCCCAGGGGCCGCGCCGGGTGGCCGCCTGGGCCCCCCTGGCTCCCCTCTGGCCCCTCCCGGGCTCTTCTCGAAGCTTCCGTCAAGCTGATTTTTTATCTGAATTTTCCCGAATTTTTCTGGCACTTTTTATATGGGGGAAAACTGAAATAGAAAAACAACAGAAAACAGGAACTGGCACTGGGGTGCACTGAGTTAATAGGTTAGTCCAAATATGATCAAAAGTGTATGAAAGTGTATCTAGATCATAGCAATATCACACAAAACATGCATGGAGCAAGCAGAAATTATAGATACGTTTTGGACGTATCAGTCCTTCCCATTGAAAACAGGAATAGGTTCGCCGGAGCGAATAGCTGCGAAAGACATACTTGAAGACACTCCAGGAGGTTAATCCAAAACACACAGAGTGTAGGGAGTGACCAGCTCTGATACCAATTGAAAGTACAAGTATGTGATCAGAGGGGGAGGGGTGAATGATCACTTCAAAAATTTTGACTGAAACTATTGAAGTGAAGCATAAGTAGGGCGGAACAGCAAAGTAAAACTGGAAGCGAAACTAAATGGAGTGAATCAAAACACATTGAAGCATAACTGCGAAGCAAATGCAATACAGAAGGTAAATGCTTGAAGTAAAACGAACTGGGACTCGGCGATGTTTGTTCGACCAGTTCACGCTCTGCAAAGCGGTACGTCTGGTTGGAGGGACTGGTGATTGAACACCTGGAGCAAAACTCTCTCCGTCCGTTGCTCCACTGCACCAAACTCCTTGAGCTTGGTCAGTTCTTCACTCGTGGTTGATTATTGAGGGAATCACCGAAACCTTTGACAAACTGGACTTCGAGGCGACAATTACTCTTCGCTCTCTGAAGAACAACACTCTAACTGTCTAGGAGAATTGCAGTTCTCCAAGATAAAAAGGCTAGTAAGATTTCACCTAAGTCATTTCGAATCTACTCAGATCAATGGGACTTAGGCTTCAGTATTCTGGGTTTTGGGTTTTGCTTCGGTGGAGTTCTTGGGGTGCTCCCTTCAATCTCTCTCAGGAATATTCTCAGAGCAGCCACCCGCAAATGGAGGAAGGGGCGATGTATTTATAGTTGGCAATCCCGAGGTGCGAAATGACCAAATTGACCCGAGGTGACAGCTTGACACGTGTCCACAACGGTCGGATTTGTAATCACTGCGCAACTTTACTTGCGGAACAAGTAAAGCTGACTCACGGACTTAGTTCTGCTTCAGAAGCCAAAGAACGAAGTCTTTGCTACTGAAGCTCAACTTAGTGCACATGAGATTTCTCCGCTCAGGCTTCTCACTTGGTGTGGATTTGATCTGAGCATTTTCTCAATGACTTCGGTGTCCACAAACTAAAGACCCCTCTTGATAGTACGGTTTGTCCTATGACTCAAAGAACGAAAAAAGAACTACACAAAAACATCTAAGTCTTGCGCCGTCTTCTTCATTTCCTTCAATGAGTTGAGCTTCAGGACACCTTCATTTTGGGGGGTCATCCTCCGTGATTAAGCTTCGCTCAGGGGGTAATGCTTCGATAACTTGAAAACCTTCCTTGAAGCTTTATCACGTAGCTTGTCCTTCAGGAACCTATTCAACTGTTTACACTAGAAAACATCGTTAGTTCCTCTACTGTCTTGTCCAACAATATCCAAAACACACGGCGGGAAAACTTTGCTCTTACAGTAACAATGGTGGAAACAAGGCCTAGGCTTCATACTTTCACTAGTGGCAACTCCCAACAACATTAACGTAGTCTAATCACATGATATTCCTCATAAAACATGCAATGGAGACGTACTCGGAGGTCATTCCTTTGTGGTCAAGAGAGGACGAGAATTGTGTAGGGCTACAAAAGCACACCTCAGGGTTCGTAGTTCTCATCTATGGATTTCCCAATGTCACCGCGGCCATCCAAAGAGAGTACCACAATCACCACAACATATCTAAAGATAGTCAAAGACAAGCACCAAGAGACTCTCAATCTTCAATCCACACACAAAAGAGGAAATCATTCATGAAAATATTCTTCTAACCCATGTCCAATAGACCGTTGTCACCATGGTCTTGGGGATTATACTAGATAAGATCAAGTGAGTACATCAATCCAATACATAGAAGAAGGGGAAACATCATGGGATCATCCTAGATTAACATAGCCTATGATCATAATCAAGATCACATCATGGGAGAGAGAGAAGACCACATAGCTACTGGTAGAAACCTCAGCCATGGGGAGGAACTACTCCTGCATCATGGAGGGAGGAAGCAACGTCGATGGAGATGAATCGGGGGGCACTTCCCCGTCCCGGTAGGGTGCCGACACAGGAATTCTGGTCCCCAGAAGCTTGTTGGTGATGCCGGCGGAGATCGAAATTTCTTCTGGATAAAAGGGGTCTGGAATCAGGGTTTTCGCGTCGCGAGTAAAAATAAGGGCCAAGGGGGGCAACCAGGGGGGCCACCAGGAGTCTAGGCGGCCTCCCGGCGCGGCCACCCCCTAGGCCGCGCCTGATGGAAAGAGAGTGTTAATACTCTTCAAGCCTCGTTGGTTACCCCAAGCGCAGGGTGGGATATAGTGCAGCGGCAAGTTTTCCCTTGGCAAGGATACCAAGGTTTGTCTCCCGTAGGAATCCGAAGGATACAAGAAGGTGGTAAAGTGAACAATGGCGCCGAGGTTGCTAGCTTCACCTGGACCTGCACACAGATACAAATAACTTTGCTCCCAACGAGTACAGAGGAGTTGTCAATTCCTCCGGCCTTGCTGTTTACAAAGGATCAACGCAAGAGATAAAAGTGGAACTGAAAGTAAAGACTGAAAGTAAACTAAGCGTGTAAACAATGATGTGAAGATGGACCGGGGTCCCGTGATTTTTACTAGTGATGTCTCTCTCCCAAAAGACGATAAAAGTGCTAGCGAGGTAAACAAATCACAGCTGAGCAATTGACAGAATTATGAAGGCACCGCAATGCTAACTATGCTGCAAAGAAAGGAAGGGCTCAAAAGCAATGGGCAGTACGCCAAGGTAAGTAGACCGAAATCCAACTGCATCTACTACGAATCATCCACCTTGAGATATCTATCCAGAACATCTCGCTGGTATTAAGTTGCGAATCCCACCCAAAGTGTAAACTCAAAGCAACATACAACTGCATTAAAAGAACTTTGCGTAAAGTAAACAATCCTTGTACCCGCGGGTACAAGCACCGTTGTTTTATCCCTGGTGGCAACAGCACATCCCCTAGTCTCATGTTTCTGTCACTCAAGCTAGACATCAGGGGGCTGAACCCACAATCAAGCATAACGCTCCCTCTTGGAGTTGCAAGCAAACTACTTGGCCAAAGTAAAATACTGCAACGGAGAACATGCAAGAATTTACTCAAGAACAAAATATAAAAGAGAAGAACCAAATATATTACTCATCACAATCTGAACATAGTCTCATAATCCATCAGATCCCAGCAAACTCAGCATAGCAACAGCAGAAATTACAAAAGTGCCTCGATCATGTGAGGCAGCTCATGCGGTCTCGAAAGTGGAAGCACAAAGAGGGGAGAAGTACATCACAAAGCTACTGATCACGGACCCATGGTCCAAGGGGGACTACTCACGGTACATCCGAGAGGCGTCCATGGCTATGGATGGTCTCCCGGAGGGGGTTCCTCCTCCCGTCAGGGTGCCGGGGCAGCTTCTCCAGGCAGCCCCGATCTTGAAACGGCGGCGGTACAGAGGCGAGTTCGCGGAAAAGAGATCGATATTAGGGTTTTTCACCCCGAGGGCTAAATATAGGCGGAGGGGGTGTCGAGGGGACCCACATGGCAGCCAGGAGGCACCCTGGCGCGGCCTAGGGTGGGGCCGCGCCAGGGACCCTTCTGGAGTCCCTGTGGTGCCCCCCTCCGCTACCTTGGTGATTCCGGAAGCTTCCGGGTCGCTGATTTTTTATCTGATTTTTTCGGATTTTTTGGAGCACTTTTAATGGCCGGAAAACCTGAAATACAAAAACAGCAGAAAACAGCAATTGGCAGCTGGGTGCACTGGGTTAATAGATTAGTCCAATTATGCTAAAAAACGTATGAAAGTTCAAGAAAAACATGGCAAAGTCACACAAAATATGCATGGAGCAAGCAGAAATTATAGATACGTTTGGGACGTATCAGCGCCCACTGGCCGCTTAGGCACCAGGTGGGGCCCCTCTGGCCCCCCTTCGGGCGTAAGGAAGCTTCTGGAACGCTGATTTTTTATATATTTTTCCCGGAATTTTCTGAGCACTTTTAATAATGGGAAAACCTGAAATAAAAAAAACAACAGAAAACAGAAACTGGCACTGGGGTGCACTGAGTTAAAAGGTTAGTCCAAATATGATCAAGAGTGTATGAAAGTGTATCTAAAACATAGCAATATCACACAAAATATGCATGGAGCAAGCAGAAATTATAGATACGTTTTGGACGTATCATGGCCCAAGCTGATTTACCATTTGAAACCGTGTGCGTAACTGGTCTGCAGCTAGTGGATTTAAAACAACCTGGGCCAGTTGGATGGTATATCCTATTGGTCCAACTTGTCCGGCTGAGGACCCGGCCCCGGGTATGGGTGATCCGGCAATCCAAACCTGCGACGGACGGTAGTGACCAATTTGAGAGCGCGACCGGCTTTTGGAGTGGATGTCGACTCACCGGGGGCCACCCGGATTTGTGCGTTGTTAGTTAGAGGGACCTGTCGTTTCGGATCTCTCGGAACTAAATCATAAAATGGTTGCCTGTGATGGGTAGCAACTGAGAGAGATGGGCGTGCGTGCGGAGCCTTGTGATGGGCAGTTGGTACACCCCTGCAGGATTAAAAAATTTCGAGACGCCGTGTCCACGGTTATGGATGACTTGAGACCTACTCCTTGTTCATAGACAACAACAACTGAGATAATCTTAATATAACTTGATCAACGTGTGTGTGCCTTGACTGCTTCTTCTTCGTTGGGATGCGAAGAGGAGGACAAGGATAGGATAGGTGTTATGTTTGCGTAAGTAGCTGATAGCAAGACTTGTTGGAGGCGAATCCTCATCGAATGCTTGGCTTCTTATCTTACTCTCTAGATCGTTAGCCACTTCATAAATGCTAGTGCGGCAGCAACCTCACCACTTACCCCATCCTTACCGTAAACTACTAGTTGTCCTAGAATGACGAGTGATGAAGTCCTTGCTGGGTCAGTTGACCACTACAGTTGGATGCTGAGTACTTCTGTACTCATGATACTACCCCCAAACTCTTTTCAGGGTTCTTGATCGACAACAGGTATGGTGATCGACGTTTCACGTGGAGACTCGACGACGACTAGTTAGGCGGATCCCGGCGGAGGGCCTGGACCCGTGTGGTTATGGGGATCGATGTTTTTCTCTTTGCCAGTAGGCATTTGATTGTAGTCTGTACTCAGACATGTATCTTCCGCTGATATATTGTATTAAGGCAGTTGTATGCCGATTGTATGAGATGTTGTATCCTTGTATCTGTAATGTTGTGATACCATGTTGGAAATCCGGAGCGTATGACTTCATCATATGTCACGGTGGGACCGATATGTGCTTCGTCCCCGGATCTGGATGGAAACGTCTAGATCTGGAACAGTACCGCATATCGGGCCTTACAGGAGTGTTGGATCAAGAGCGGGATTTGTCAATCCACATGATGGATAGATACTCAGGGCCCACTCGGTGAGATTACATCCATAAAGCTGCGCAACATGTGACTAGGTCACGAGAATGGCTTATCACGGAACGAGTAAAGCATATTTGTCAGTAACGAGATTGAACTAAGCATTGGATGCTGATGATCGAATCTCGGACTAATCTAGTATCACAGAACAAAGCGAATGGAATACAACGTGTACAGCTCAATCGGTTTACTTCTGGAATGCACAGGGGTCATTATGGGCATCCGGGTCCCGCTGATGGTCATTGACCATAGCCTCGTCTCAGTCATGACTGGAGTGTTCTCGGACCGTAGGGTAACACACTTAAGGGCTCGATGAATATCGGAGACCATTTTGAAACTATCAGAGTTACCGGAGAAAAGAGAAGAACAAACCGGAAAAGTTCCGTGTTGGTCCGAAGGATGTTCGGAGTGATCCGGAAGGAGTTCTGGAGCACCGGGAGATGAAATAATATGTACGTATTATTAATCAATTTAATGACTTAATAATTAATAACATTTATTTATAATTAAAAAGTGCAATGGTCCTACTTTGTGAAAGAAGCCCATTAGGGGAAATAAAGGAAAAAAGAAAGAAAAGAAAAAAAGGAGAGAGGGGGGGCGCCATGGGCCTTGGCCCCATGAGGGGTGCACCCTCTCCCCTTGGCCGAATACCTCCTCCTAGCAAGGGGTTTGTCCCACATTGCTAAGGGAGAGGGCTTGACTCCTTTCCCCCTCATATATAGACGAAGAGGGTGCACTTATTTAATACATCAGCAATTGGTGGAGAAATAAATAAATTCCGAATTGAGATCGGTTTTCTCCGGTCTTCTCCCCTCTCTCGTCTCTCCCACCCGGGTTCCCCTTGTTTGGAGCATGTACTGGGATTGAGGCATTCTCCATCATACGAACGCCGTCGTGCTGCCGAAACTCCGGTTCTGAGAGGTCTACTTCCACAACCTTCGTTGGATCGGAGAACGAAGGTCGTCATCGAGTTTTGTACGTGTGCGAGTACTACGAGGTGCTTCACGTGTGGCACTTTCACGCGACAAGGTACTAACAAAGCCAGAGGGCTGTAAAGGTTATTCGGCTTCATCAACCACGTTTGCGGGAATGTTTCCCGCACAACGGACTGCGCCTCGAGGTATGTTTCCGCAAGTCTCTCCGTTACAGTAATACAGATAGATAGATCTTGGGTTAAGGGCGATGCTAGTTAGAAAAATTATTGTTTTCTGTTGCGAGGCCCAACATGAATTGTTTTGAGAGCTCAGACTTCCTCCAGGGTGAAAACCTAAGATCTTGGATCGGGAAACGACGATGCTTCTGCACCGTTCCCTTCTTGAAGGCGTTGCTTTTGGAGACCTAATATGTTTTCTGCGTGTTGCATTAGGTGGTTGTTAGTGTACCACTGCTGAGAGGAGTTGATCGCTATGACGTAACTTTTATTTTTTTCTTTCTTTTTTGTTTTCTCCTTTGGCTGTGTGCATCCTGGATGTCGTGGGACATCTTGTAGGTGCAGAGGCTAGGTGTAATTTATATCTCCGCGATATTAATATACACCCTTTTCAAAATAATAATAATCATTTCATCATTATATTTAGTGTTACATTCCATCATAATAAACAACAAGCGGAAATCAGGTTTTACCTCAATTAAGGAACCCGAACCTGGGTATAATTGTATGCCACGTGTCTCCTATTATCATCTCCGACAACGCGTAACTTTTCATAAGAACAAGGGCGCGTTTGGTTGCAATGCAGGCTGAAGAATGCATTGCATAGCCTGCCCAACTCAGCCTGGCTGAGCATATACGGACTGGAAACCAAAATCTCCCCCTAGTTTGGTTGCCCAAATACACTCTAGCCAGCCTCGGGAGAAACAGAGGGACTGGATGTTTGGTTACCGGGCTGAGCAGATGTAAACCACGACTATTTGGTTGCGTACGCGTTTGTACTATGCTCACCTTTTTCAAATGTGGTGCACTTACCACCACATTTCAGCACAATACCATAGCAAAAACAACAACAATCAAAACAAGAAGAACAAAAAAATAAGAATATAATGAATATTAAACTAAAAGGGGAACCCCATGCTCCCTGCTACACATTGCCAGGGTGCTATGCTGGCCAAAATTAAGAGCATCAGTTCATGAGCCACAAGTTAAAACATGTTCACCACCACAAACACTCACAACTAGTTAGATAAACACATAAACAAATAGCATGATCAGAGGGCCAAGGTGTACTCTCCCATGCAGTTGTGCCTGGTGCAGCGCACCGTGCAACAGTTGGAGGTGTTGCAGTTGAAGATCTGAACCTTGAGTTTCAGCGTGCTGATCCTAAGGACGAGTAGGTCGCCAGTGACGATCCGGTGGCAGCGGTAGAAGTACTTCTAGTCGTCGCTCCATGCAACGGCGAAGCCAACCTCTACAATCTATGGGGTCAATGTATTTTTTTGCTAATTTATTTCTTCACAATGTACAGTAAACGAACAATTTTAGGGTATTTTTCTCAAAAGCTGTGGGGTCAGCTGATCCTACATGCAACACATGGAATCGCCACTCGCTAGGTGGTCTACGGATCTGGATATATAACTTTAATTATTTTTTGTATTCGTTGTACTTCGATTGATTGAGATGAACAGATTAGAAGATTTCCAGAAAAAAAGTTAACAAAAAATGTCAGATTTGACTTTTTTTTTTCGAACAGAATCATACAGTATCATGCTAATCTTTATCACTGAGGTGGAAACAGTGATTCTTTGCCGCACACACACTGATTATTATTCTTAGCGTTGCACCGAGTGACGAGTGTAGGCTCCGCTTCGCCGACCCACAAGCGGTCAGAGTCTCCCGGAGACAGGAACACGCGCCCTCGCTGCCACCCGCAATGGCCATGCCGCCGAAGCCCGGCGAGCCGCCCAAGCCCTCGCCGGGCCGCGGCCCCAACCTCAACCCCAACCCCTGCCCGCTCCCGCCCATCCCCGGCGGGGCCCAGCCCCCCGCGGCGGCGCCACCGCCGCCTCCGCGGTCCCACCACCGCCGCGCCAGATCTGAGGTGCCCTTCCGCTTCCCGGACGCCGACGGCGGGGGCTTCGACGAGATCGGCTCCGAGGACGACCTCTTCTCCACGTTCATGGACATGGAAAAGATCGCCGGCGCCGGCCGCGACCGCGCCGCGGAGACGTCCTCCTCGCCGCCGCGCCCCACCAAGCACCGCCACAGCGCGTCCTTCGACGGGTTCGCCATGGGCTGCGGCGGGCCCGGCGGGCAGCAGGACGGCGGTGGGGGCGGAGGGGTGTTCGCCGACGTGCTGGAGGCCAAGAAGGCCATGTCCACCGAGCAGCTGTCTGAGCTCGCCTCCGTCGACCCCAAGCGTGCCAAGAGGTGACCCGTCGCACCCTGAGGCTCCCTTGGATTTTGGGTTGGTGCCTGGTCGGTAGGATATGCTAGGGTTACAGCTCGATAAACAATTGACAGAGTGTGATGAAGAACTAGGAAGAATTGCGCTCTAGGTAGGTGTGGCTCGCCTTGATTCTGCAAGCAAAGAAATGTTCCAGCAAAAAATGCAGGTCCTAAACTATCACATAGTCAAATCACGGCACATTGTTGGTGTTAGTGGTCTTAGAATCTGGATGGATAGTGACAGCCAGATCGTAGGACAGGACTTGAACAAGCTGGCCAGCCGAATTGGGCACCACAGGGTTTCATTTTGACGTTTATCGCTTACGTGGGTTTCCTTTTGGAATACAAGCACCCATAAAAGTGGTTCAAATGCTAATTCTGTTGTTCTCTTAAGTTGCTGTCATTGTTTGAAAAGCTGCTTCATGGCATTTAGTTCTTAAATAAGCGAAGGGCATGTGATGAAAGGGGCGGGAGATGGCAACGAATGCCGCATGCCGCCTTCTTATGGTATTTTCTCTCCATTGGCTATGGCTTATTTGTACCATTTTCTATGGATCATCAACTTATTCAATGAAGCTTACGTGCCATATCTTTGAATTTATAATTCTACTGTTTCAGATTAACCATTTCCTAGTTTTTCTTACATCAAGTTTGATTATACATTGCGACGCAAAAAAAGTTTGATTATACTTTAGTTAGTTTTCTTGATCTTTGTACCTTGATTTATCTATGCAACACCTACTACTGTGTATTTGTGATATAGGCTTTTACCTGTAGCAGTTGGTTACATTGTTTACACTTCTCCTTATAAATATTTAGAATTTCAATAGCTTCTGTAATAGCGTTAAATACTTATGCAATGTGTTTTATTTTGTATGTTATTATCTTAGTCCAAAATGCTTCTTAGCGCCATGTAGTTATTTAATAAGCTAATAAATACACAAAGCACATGGAGTGAAAGAGGCGGAAGATGGCAATTTGTTGCATGTTGCTTAGGTCTGCACTGTATTACAGTGTCGCCCCATTTTCAAGGCCTTCTTTATTTCATGCGCCAATGACCTGCAAGATGTTCAATGAAGTTACTATGATGAGTTTTTAATCTGTTCTTTATTTTGGAATAACTACCTGAAATTTCATTATATCCCTGTTTTGTGTACTGTAAACAGCATCGCATATACTTTTTTTCGAGCAAATGTTTGTACTGCAATCAAGTTATATAGGGCCAGTTCTTTTGAAGCTTATGACCAGCAGTGGAAATAAGTTGCCACCTCCCCAGCTTATTTTAGAAGCCCAACTTAATTTTTTATTTTAAAAGCATATTAATTAAGGGTTAACTAATAGACCTCTAAAATAAAAATTTAGATTGGGCTTCTAGAATAAGCTGGGGAGGGGGCAGCTTATTTCCACCGCTGGCCATAAGCTCCAAAAGAACTGACCCTATAATTACAAATACCTATAATTCTCGTGTTGGTTTCATTCGGGCAGCTTTCTAGTATCAGGCGATCTTGATTGCAATAGTTAAATTATACTGCTTACGAACTACTCCCTCCGTCCCAAAAAGAATGTCATAATTTGAACTAAAACCATGACATTCTTTTTGGGACGGAGGGAGTACTTTTTTGCTTATCAATCAAATTTGTCCCAGCTGTGGAAAGCTGATGTATCAGAACTCCACACAGGATATGATTCCTTCCATCTCCAAAAGAGAATATGTTTTTCTATTAAGGCTATGCTGTATTTACAATCATTTTGCCAATGTGAACATTTTTATCCAGCACACTGTGTTAGCTGACTGCATTGAATGATAGCCAATTTAATTCCTGAGCTTTCTTTGTTTCAGAATTCTAGCGAACAGACAGTCTGCAGCTCGGTCAAAGGAAAGAAAGGCTCGATACATAACAGAATTAGAGCGGAAGGTTCATACTCTTCAGACCGAGGCTACTACTCTTTCAGCACAACTGACACTATTTCAGGTAAACTTTCATCCATCTGCTTGCCTCATGGATTACGATATTATCATTATTATGTTAGTTCATTCATTCTCAGTGCACAAAAGAAAAAACATCAATCCTTAATGAAAGACACGATGCATAGTAATTCTGCCCTTTAACGGTGAACCCGGGCAGCTGCCCGGGCTGCTCCAGCGATTCTTCACTAAGTAATAAGAAGGAAACCACGATTAGTACTGCTATTAATGGGGCAAATGCTGCACGGCGTCATCTTGTATAGATTTTGCCCTGGCTCTTTGAGAGGGCTGGACCGCCACTGCTTTAAACTGTACTAAGAAGCCAGCTGCACCCTGTACATGGAAATCTGTGTCAACCAAACTGCATCTGCTCTCTGCTTAGTGGTTATTTCAATGTTTGGATAGAGATAATTATCTCTATGAGCTTATAGAAAACTAATTTTAGAAGATTTTTATTAAAATCAGTTTTACTATTTTTTTGTTAATAACAAGCTGATGGAGAAGGAAAACTATGTTTAGGCTAAGAAAAAGTGGAAGCTACTAAGTCCAGTGCCTAGTTTGGATGACGATTCCTCTTGTTGGTCTCACGTGAGTGTGATTCCATTTCCTCTCAGCTAGCTAACTTTCCTCAATTTGGTTGAATGAGCTGCTTCCTCCGATCTCGAATTCGTCTCGTCGATGCCTCTGGTCGCTGCTCAGCTTCTTCACAGCTTGCCCCTCCTCGCCCCCTCAGCCATGGTGCTCCTGTTTGGACACATGTGCTCGCCTGGCCTAGGAGCTGAGTTTGCTTCTCTATGGCCACCATGACTCACCCTCCCTCTGGGATCTCCGAGGCTGCCGTTCCCTCCGGCGGCCTGCATCCATTTTAGCTGCTATTTTTTGTTGGGTGTTCCAGTCGTTCCCTTGGATGTACCTGCAACTTCTGCATACATAGGCCACAACCCAAGGTGGATCTTGCTGCGGGCGTCGGCACGGCAGAGAAGTGTGTATGTGTGTTGCGACCAAGCTGCAGCATGACCGAGAGCTTACTTCTGCGGCGACTGTGTCTCACCAGAGCAAGAGGATCGGTACATGCGCCGATGGTGATTTGGAGGTATTGCTGCGACCCGATGTACCGGTTGGCCCCATGTCTGATTAGTTCTGGCCTCCTCGCAGAGGACATGTGCAAGCTCGGTGATAACGACGTCTGAGGACTCTCGCTTGCACCGAAGTGGCGCTCCGTCCCTCGGCTCATCATACGTACACTCCACCCTGCAGGATGTCCGTGGCGAATGACGGCAGGCTGGGCTGATGGCCGTTCGTTGCATGGAGCGGCATGGACGGTGGCACGCTCGCAGCGCTGAAGTCGCACAACTTGCCGGGGCTGAGTGTGCCGAATCACAGCAATAGCAAGCTACATGGATCTGGTTCGGTGCTGAGCCAACTCGACCTCCTCGTCAGTGCCTCGCAGCAAAATGCCGCCGGCGTCCCCATGGCCAACTCTGATCGTTCTCGTCCTCCTTGAGTTTCAGCATCACTGTGGCGAGTAGTGGTGGTGGTTAGGATTGGCATCACATGTCTCGAGAAGAGGCAGCCAACCTCCGTGAGCACGGGATGTCATCTGCGATGGAGGTGTAGGATTTGCTGATCTGGTTTATAGAAAAACGATTAATAGTCTTTTTCCCAAAAACTTGCCATTTTAGTTTGAAGAGAATCAAGTCTTTGTTATCTTGAGATTTTTTACGCTAACCAAACATAGTTTTAGATGGTCGATTAGCGGAAACCGATTTAGTATAATGACTATAATCTCCGTATCCAAACAACCCCTTGGTGAATCACCAGTCAAATGATATTTGTGTTAACTGATGCACATGCCATCAGAGCTATAGCACATATAAGTTATCTGTTTTTTGTTGACTAATAAAGCATATGAAGTGGTAGTGCCAAACCACCCAAAGTGATTTTTTGTACGTGGTAATATTAACAATCTGGAGGGCTGAAGGGTGATACCCTGCAGCATGGGTCAATAAAATGCTGTAACTCTGTTTACCAGAAATCCAGAACTGTTCTATTCTGGTGTTGCGATCTTTGCAAAGTTGCATGTATTAAGTTTTGACCAGGACTGTGGGTTATACATTTTATCATGTTCTGCTTTATAAAAATTGTTGTTTGCATAAAGTTACTGGTTATCCTTTTAAGGAATAATATCTTGGTGGCAGAGAGACACAACAGGACTTTCCGCAGAGAATACAGAGCTCAAGATTAGGTTGCAGGCCATGGAACAGCAAGCTCACATGCGTGATGGTGAGTTTTTTTTCATTTTTATTACCTTAACTAGTTTAATCTTGATTTTCATCGTTTCAGACGATTTTGTGCATGAAGGTGCCTCATTGTTGCTCTGTAAATTGACACAGAATACAGAACTTCATATCCAAACGATGTATATTCTTATTAGCAATCCGTAACTATAGCACGTAAAGGAGATTGACATTATGATCTTATAATAGGACACTTGGATCTTAATTCTCTTGCTTAATGTATTCATTTGCTGTGTTTTTACATGCAGTTACCCTGAAATGAGTGGATACATCATGCGATTATTTTCACTAGCTGTAGGTGCATTTCCTGGAATTATTATCGTTTTCTGTGCTCTTGGTTTTGCACACTTTATGTTTCCGTGTCTGCCTGGAACAGTATAGGAGCAGCATGTTCATATTGTTGTTAAATATCATGCTCGATCCTTAAACATTTATACTGAACGCTGACACATTGTCTCTAAAAATTTGTCATGTGGGGTCAGTCACATTTGTCATGCTAATAGTGTTGACATGTTTTACCAATCTATAAACATCTGAAGCCGTTTCATGGATTAGGACATAACTTGTGTTGTCATAACAGAAATAATATTCGAATAAAAGTCTTAACAGAAATAATATATGTTTGCAGCTCTGAGTGATGCACTCAAGCAGGAAGTGGAGAGGCTTAAGATCGCTACAGGTGAGATGACAAAGCCTGATGAAGCATATAATACGGGAATGCATCATGTCCCATACAACCCGTCTTTCTTCCAGCTCTCCGAGCAACACACACCTCAGCACCATTCAAGTGTTCATCAGCTGCCATCCCAATTGCAACCACCTCATCCCAATGTCCCAAGCCACCAGATGCTATCCCACCCAAATACGTTCCCAGATATGATGCAGCAAGACTCGCTTGGGCGGTTCCAGGGGCTGGACATTGGCAAAGGATCAGTGGCTGTGAAGCTGGAGGCAGAGGCTGCTGCGAAGTCAGAGGGCAGCTCCGTGTCAGCAGGTGAAAGTAATAGCACCTTCTAGTTGTGGACCTACCTGCCTGCACTGCAAGCAAGTACTTCTATCATTTAGATTTATTGTTCATAGTCTTGCATCCCTGAACTACTTTCCTCGCCCTGCTAGGCATAATTTTTATCCAATTCTTTCTATTTATCAGGCATTGTTTGGCTGTAGAGACTTAGGTAGTTTTGTTTGGTTTCAGTTCCCTTGTGTTGTGTGTTGTTTCGAAGTTAGGGGGACTGGGTGATCAGTGTGTGTTCTTTGGTTACCTTGTAGACAATGAATCATGAGTTTTCCATTTGGAATTTCGTACATTTTTCTGTTGATATCCTTTGCATCCTGGGAATCTAGTGTCAAATTGTTGTAGAACTGGGTTGTTTCAGACATCTCAATTTAGAAAATGGTATAACAGACTTTTTTTGTGGGATTTTTTCTTTCAATTTATTCATCAAACATCTTGCAGTATAGAGAACACTAGAAGTAAAAATTACATCTAGGTCCATAGACCATCTAGCGACGACTATAAACAATGGAGCGAGCAGAAGGCACGCCACCGTCCCTTCCTCACATCAGCCGAGCGAACCATGTTGTAGTAGACATATAGAAATCCGTCATGATAAGGTCCCAAAGGACTGACACATTAGAACAACAATCATCGTCGATGAAGAGAAGTGTCAAAAGAATCAACATGTAGACACACAAACGTAAATGAATGAATTCTAGATCCATACAAATACATCGAAGACATGTTGAAGAGATACCTTCACACGTCCTTTGACGATGCTAGATGCATTCCTGTAATGGGGACTAGGCGGGGAGAACCTTATTTCATCTTCAGGGAGCTGCCATTTTCTCACCTTTTCGAGCAAGACATAAGCGCTAAACAAACTTTAAAAGGCATAAGCCCTAAACAGACTTTAAAAAGCAACTAAAAGCGAAGGAGAAGCCCTTCCATCGACATGCGTTGGGATTGTTGCCGGGGGGGGGGGGGGGGGTTAGGGTCAAGTAAGCGAAACGACCTTTCAAGACAAAACAAAACGACTGGACCATAGTTGTTGGCTGGCCCATCAGCCGGAGCAATCAACCGGACCCGGTTGATCCAGATCATCTGGTTCCTCTAGCCAAGATTATCATCCGACCGATCACCTCCGGCTGGTGGCAGCCGGCGTGCGCAGAGTCAGTGCATGTCACCTCCCAGCGTGCCAAGGACCACATCGCACGTCATCAATGACACGGAAAACGTGGCTATAGTGTCCCAGGTAATGCTGACTGAGGCGACCATTGCCCGGACGGTGCAACACATTGTAGCTATGTGGCTACATAGTACGATGACCCCCAGGTAATGCTGACCGAGGCGACCATTGCCCGGACGGTGCAACACACTGTAGCTACATGGCTACATAGTACGATGACCCCGCATCCTACGACCAATAGTGGCCCGTATGACGATGGATGTATGAGCTACAGGACCCTGCAGTCGGAGGGGCCCACCCGAATGTGACCTGTCAGCCGGCGGGCCACCCATGATGACACTGCGTACTGGCTACAGGACCCCGCAGCCGGTGGGACCCATAGAAGGCACCCGAGGCTAACGGCAGGGGCCTACCCCCATTACTTTAATGCATTGTAACCCGGGGCGACCAACTATAAGACCCCCCCGGGGAGCCCTCCAAAGAGAGGGTCGGCTGTAGTTCTACTCCACCACACTCACTTGAGGCAGAGAGAGCAGAGAGATCCTCTTCCTCCTCCATACAGCTCCAGGAGCACTAGTCTATTGTTCATACCTCATAGTGATCATAGCAGGAGTAGGGATTTTACCTCCTCCATCAGGAGGGCCCTCATCCTTGGTACGTCTCTGTGTCCTCAGTGCTCGTATCCACTCTCGATTACGGCACCGTCGACGGCCATCGGGTCCTAACCACCTGAGAGAAGCCTACCCGCGACATTTGTCCGTTATGATACCTCGACATTTGGCGCTGCTCCCTAAGGCATCGATCGGAGTTTTGTTTCGTA
The DNA here is from genome assembly GCA_950022295.1 of Bromus sterilis. NCBI lineage: Eukaryota > Viridiplantae > Streptophyta > Magnoliopsida > Poales > Poaceae > Bromus > Bromus sterilis. The sequence continues at coordinate 38,744,598 of OX465600.1, forward strand.
CGGGACCGTACCTTCTACCCGGTGAGTGCGTCGTCCACAGTCTAGTTACGAGGTTTGGAACCCATGACCGTGTCAACGACAACGCGACACGCCTCGCGAACGCGTCGTTCCCCACTACCGTCTCCATCCGTTCCATTCAGCGACCATCGTGTCTACATCGTGGTCGTCATCGACCCACTACCCGCGCCTGGCTGCAGCGACTCTCCCTTCGACGTTTTGGACCTCTGCACTCGCGTGGAGGTGATGATGGCGGGGGACAATGCCGACAGCCGTTGCAGCAAGCTCCCCGCGGGCCCTTTGGCGTTCTAGATCCCCATCCACGAAAATTACCATTGCCTTGCAATAAACACATATTACAGTGTTTTAGCATTAATTAAACTCAATAAATATGCTTCAAAGTTCAAGATAAGGCTGCCCGTAATGGGTAGTATCATAGTATCATGTATATATGATAGTAGTGCATGATACTACATCTGTAATGCATAGTATTATATAATAATATCATAGATGATTTTATTTATTGCCATGCAAGTCACATAATATTACATCATTTAATATGATACGGTATCATAATATAATACTACATTCTTTCTTTCCTCATTAAATTACATGTCACCTCATCAAAATCGTCTATTATGAGGACCACAACAACCCAATGCCAGCAACACAAGCTAATCTCCACCACGAGTGGATCGCCTACCTCTATGGTTTCGCCACTGCCAGCAACACAAGCTAATCTCCACGGCGATGTCCCTAGCCGATGTAATCGTCCATTGTAGGCGTGAGTGTAGCCGCGGCAAGGCCCAACCGTGGAGGGACTAGAGCCCGACCCTTGACGTCGAGGGCGAGGGCTCGACCGTGTCGGATGCGCACGTAGACGCTGTCAGAATCAACAAAGAGGAGAGAAAAGGATCGACAGAGTTGAGGCTGCTCCGACTGCAGGATAATAATAGAAAAAAAATAACAACAACAAAAATTATGCTACAATTTTGGACTAGCCCGGTAGTCGGGCCGTGTCACGCGATTATAGGAATCGATATAGTGGATATATACATAGCCCTACCAGCAAGGTCAGGGTGCGACTATGTGCCGTTTGCAGAGAGCCGGATGCTAGTGTCGTCTGCAATTAGACAATAGTGGGCCGCCAAATTACGACATGGTGCCACCATGATGGCATATATCATGAAAGAAATTTAATAAATGCAACGCAATTTTTTTAAACTTAATGTAAAAAATATATTCACTTCTCTGTTAAAAATTTTCTACCATTTATTTAGAAAATCACCCCACTTTTATACATTGCTTCTAACATTAAAAAAATATGAAGTCCCTTAAAAAATGTTTGCCCACTTAATTTTTTTACTTACATTAAAAAATATATGAACATTTCAATAAATTTAAATGTGTGTGCGACATTTAAAATGTAGTGCAATGAAAAAGCATGTTCATATAATTAAATAATGTATGTGACACTTTAAAAATATTAATTATGAATTTAAAAATTGTAAACATATATACAATAATATTTATCTTGTATACGAAAAATGTATGATATGTGCAAAAAAATAGACATCAAAACTTATCTCTCAAAAAAAGTTGTTTTTATTGGAAAAATATTGGATCCATATAAAAGAGATTTCATATGTATGAAAAATGTACCATATGTATGAAATGATAGACATCAAAACATGTGTTTAAATAATACTATCTCTGTTCCAAAATATAAGACGTTTTGGTAGGTTAAAATGGACTACAAAAACATCTTATATTTTTAATATATGATCAACATTTTTTCTGTACGTATTTGTCATTTTTGGAATTCTTGTTTAACATTTTAAAATACTAGATTGATATTTTTAATACATGATCAACATTTTTTGTATACACATTATTTTTTTCCAAATTATTTATTAACAATTTTAAAATTCTAGATTTACATTTATTTAATACTTGGTAAATAGTTTTTCCGTATATTCATTTTTTTGTAAATGCTTGATTTACATTTTTAATACCAATTTATTTTTTACTAATAAATGGCTAAAATAAGATCACGTATATTTAACATTTTTTAAATTCTTGATTAACATTTTTATAAATATCCATTTCACATTTTTTCAAACGCTTGGAGTAATATTTTCTGAAAACAAGATCAATGTTTTTTTGACACACATTGTACATTTTTACACGTTTTTTGGGCTCATCTCACACTCGGCTTGATGTGAGGCTTCCTTTGTGTCTTGCTCTATAAAGGAGGGGACACAAACGCATTCCAAAAATAAATAAATACAAAATCACTATTTATGGGATATCTTTGCACATGGCATTTTTTACTTTTAATGATGATTAGTAGTGCAATGCATGCAGCATGCTGTCACTTGACGTAGCTGGAGAATTTTGCATGATTTTCTCACCTCGAGCATCTAGGACAATAGGTTGTTTCTTTGTGCTTTTTGTCATAGGCTCGTATTTTCGAAACTGTGTATCTTTTGAAGCATGCGTACAATTCACGAACCGTGTGTTCTTCGCATCAAAATCTTTAAAACTAAAGCCCATGTTGATAGATTTCGATAATTTTTTTGAGTGAAATTTGTTGTTTAAAATTGTATTAAATTATGCCTTAAAGCTGTACTGAACTGTGATTCAGAAACATAATAAATTATCTTCTCGTGAAGTCACAGTTTATACACAAATTGTACCTTTTCCTTTTTTGTTTTAGAAGCACGGATTTGCTTCTTGTGGAGCGACATATCTTTTTTATTTTATTTCTAAACGCATAGATTTGCTTCTCATGAAGCCATAAATTTACTTCTCCTAGAACTACGGGTTTTATTTCCCCTTTTTTATAAGCACAAGTTTTTTACGCGTGGAGCCACACATTTTTATTTTTCCGATGTTTTTATTCAGAAGCACGTATTTACTTCTTGTGAAGCCATATATTTACTTATCATGCAACCAGAAATTTAGTTCGTGTGAAGACATAATTTTTCTTCATGAAAGCAAATATTTGTTTTTTGCTAAAACCTGGAAAAACTGTATAATAAAAAACATAAAGTGTTAACAAACAAAAAATACCTGAAAAAATAGATTCCATCGACGCGCCCAAAGGGCAACACGTGACGAGAGCTAGTAGGATGGGAAATTCTACCTATACCCTTACACGTGGGAATAAAACTTTACCCACACCCATATCCATTGTGTATCCATTGGGTAGGAATTATTGATCCAGTGTCGCAATTCTGATGGCGAGACGAGGACAACCAAAAGAGGATGCATTGGATGGCTTGGTGAAAAATGTGTGTCCCTAAGAGTTTAGGGGGGATGAGATTTCGTGATACCCCTTGTTTTAATCTGGCATTGTTGGCCAAACAGGTGTGGCGACTCATTCAGACTCCTAGCTCTTTATATGCCACTGTGCTGAAAGCTAAGTATTTTCACGATGGTGACTTACATAATACAAACTTAAGAAAATGATCTTCTTCAAAGTATTATGGTGGGTGTTAATACTTTGAAGCATGGTTATATTTGGCGCGTTGGAAATGGACAGGATATCGATATTGGAAGATGCTTGGATCCCAAATTGTGCTAATAGAAGAGTTGTCACACCTAAAAGTAATCATCTCTTGTCAAAGGTGGCGGATTTTATTGACTCTATTTCAAATTCTTCGGATGATGATATGGTGAAACAAACTTTGTGGCCTGTTGGCGCTATGAGAGTACTTGCATTACCTCTCCCTCAACATGAGATGTCTGATTTTATTACTTGGAGCTACACACAATATGGTATGTTTTCGGTCAAGTGTGCTTGTTTTGTGGAATGGGAATATCAACATGGACGAAAACTATCCAGGATTTGTTCCCAGCGCTTGTTAAGAAAAGATCAATAACGTGTATATCAAATATACCTTTGTCATCACTATGGCGCTCCCACCCCCACGTCACCGCCCCTAAACCCTAGCCATTCCATCCAAGATCCTCGGTGATTGAGCCTCTTCATCAACATTTGGCTCCGATCATTGTCTCCGGCGTCTCCTCCTCTTTGCATACATAGCCATTTCATGGCAGTTTATGCAACCCTCCAGATGGGTTTGGATCTGGCTCCCGGCGTGGAGTTCGCTGAGGAGGTTCGACGCACCTGTTTCTCTTCGGTTCATCCGAATCAGCACTCTGGCCACTTCACAATGGTGGTGGCTTTTGGACGTACCTCCTTCAAGTTGATGGAGGACTCGGCGGCGGTAGCACTAGAGTCTATCACTGGCGGCCGATGTGATGCACTTAAAGTGTCTATCTTACGTGATCGGGTGTTTAGCTTCACGGTGGCGAATAAAAAGGTTGGATTCCTTCTCACTGGTCGCCGTAAATTTGTTTCTCGTCAGTTCATTTGTTACTTCTACCTCTGGAACTACGGCGGACCTCAATGGCAATATGAGTTCAAGCGATGGCAGAAGCAATGCAATGAAGAATGGACTCTTGTTAGTCCGACTAAGAAACGGGTTCAAGCGGGTTTGAATGCTCTACGTTCATTCCCTAAGAAATCCGCTATGAAGGCTGGGCCTCCTAAGGGCAAATCTCTACGTTTTGCAACTATCATTGATTATGACGCCTGCAAGAGCTACAATTTTCGTGTGCAACCTGAGGTACGTAAAGAGATCATTCACATGGGTTATGAGTTGCTTACGGATGAGTGTCCACCTCCCTCGCCACCGCCGGCAAAGCATTGGACGACGGTGGAGCCGATCATCCAATTTGGGACAGTTCCGCTTTCCATGGGGAGGAATCCCGAATCTTCAGAATCAGATAATGTGCAACGAAATTTGTTGCCTTCCTTGGAGTGCTGTGCTGCACCGGTTTTGGAGGACCAAACCGTAACAAATCTGGCAAAATCTCAACAGGAGCAGCGTCAAGATTCGGTCACGAGGGATGCCTCTTCAATGCAACCACCGGATGCATTTGAAGCCATGGTGGATGACATGGTGGCCCGAATCATGACATGTTCCATCTGCAAAGTGCAGGGCCACCTGTCATCGGCGTGCCCAACTACTAGGGTGTGCATGGCATGCAACCGTGTGGGCCACCGCCGAAGGGACTGCGATTTGATTGCACGTCAGGAGGGTCGCGTCTGGAGACCTGCTTCCACGCAGCTTCACATTGAGTCCACACCGGTTCATATTGGGACATGTGCCCCTTCTCCTTGCCTTGTCGATTCACACTCCTCCAACGAGAAAACCCCAGTCGCCTCTTGCGCTCCGCCGCCCAGCTTCGAATCGCCGCTGCCTAGATCGAAGAGCTCGCCAATGGTTGTCTATGAGGTCGACCCCCACCGCTTCCTTCCGGCCGGTCATGTCATCGTTGACGGTGGACCAACTCGTCTCCCTCGCACTTTCGTCACGGCGGGCAGAAGACCAGAGAGGCGCCATGAAGAATATGTCGTCGCGGAGGTAATGCCGCCGCCTCTGCCTGAATAGATGGGTCAAGTTCGCGAGGAGGTGGCGGATTTTCTTCAAGCCCGAGGAGTCATGGTACGCTCAGTTCAGCCATGGTTCCTGGGTGTAACCCTCAGAATCAGTAACAGTAATCACTACAGTGATTCCACTGTTAGTGATCATTACTGTTGATGATCAAGCCTTGAACACCTTTGATCACAGCTCATTGAAATTCCAACCCTGATAAAATTTTCAAATAAGTGTGGATTGTAAATCTTGCTCCAAGGATTGTGGATGCCAGTCAATCAACATGATCATGGTTAAACCAAGTCACCCTTAGTCCTTAGAATAATCACAAGTCTATGTTGATTGTGAAACCAATCTTGTGGTGTCATCAAAAAGTATTTTGAAAGTTAATATAAAAATGAAATCATGGTTAAACCAAATGATGGAATCTATTTATAAAATGCCTAGCAATCATCAGGCCATGATAATGTAGTAATGGATATTTTATTAAAGTGATTTAGTAATATTATGAAATAAAATAATTGCTTGGGGATTATTAAGTTGCCATGAAATTTTTAATAAACATATGGGAATTTTAAATGCACTAAAAATTATGAGACCAATTTTAGAAAATTCCTAAATAACAGTAAGCTATATTAAAAGTGGAATGGGATTTTATTACCATGTTTACAAATAATAACAGCGGTCAAACAATGACAATTAATGTCTTTTAAATAAAACAAAATACTAAATGATTTTTATTAATGCCCAAACTTTTTGTGGCACTTAACTATGATGCAACCATAATTTTGGAACAAATTTTATGTTGTAGAAAAATATATAAGACATTAAACTAATTACAAGCAGAACAAACAGAAAACAAAAATAACAAAAAAATAAAAGAAGACACTATCCTACGCTACTGGGCGTGGCCCACCCAGCCCACCACCCCGGCCAGCCCAACCCGTCTCCCTCCCCTGTTCCCCCCTTGTCTCTTCCCCCCCGCTGCACTGTCGCCATGGGAGCAGGGCGCCATGGCCCTCCCCTCACTTGCCCCCCTCACCTGCTCCCTCCCCCCCTCTTCACCTGCCCCCGTCGGTGGGTAAGGAGGCCACCTCGCCCCCCCCCCCCCGAACCCTGGACGCCCCCGTTTCCCTTCCCTGTTCCCCCCCCCCCCCCTCGCTAGATCTCGTTGCCAGGGGAACCGCCGTCGCCGTCGTACTCCATTGGCGCGGCCCGAGGCCACCCCGAGCCGCCTGCGCATGTTTCCCCGGCGTCCTCCCGTTCGCCCCCAACCCGAAGATCGAGCCGGCGTGCTCTCGAACGGGCGAACCGCGCCACGCCTTTCCTCCCCTGCCCAAGTTCGTCGCCGGCTCAATACGTCACCATCGCCGCACCTCGGCCTCCCAAACCTCGACCCGGCGCTCCCTGTGAGCTCCCCTTCCTTCCCCTGTGCTCCTTCTTCCCTCCCCGTCGCTGTACCGGCCGTCGCCATGGGACCAGTGCTCCGGCCGCCGCTAGGTCCCGTCGTGGACGTCACCATTGGCCACCTCCGCTCGAATTGGTTGCACCACCGGATGCGCGTTGCAACCCTCGTTCCATTCCACCCAGCCGCCGCTTGAATCGGTCACCGGAGCCCCCTCCCCGCTCGTCGCTGACACGGCCAGTGGCCACCGCCGGCAAGCTCTGGGTTGAACCAGGGGGTCGTCCCACTGACCACTGGGCCCCCTGGCTTAATCAAGCCCTTAATACCCTTTTAGTTAGTTTAACCCCACTGTTAAAATAACCAGAGAGATAACCCCCCCTTTGAGACTTACATGTGGGCCCCTGGCCAATTAGAAATAAAATTAACAAATATTTAGCACAGTTACACTTACACCTGGGCCCCACTGCCTTTTTATTAATAAAAATGATTTTTGGTAATTGTTGAGAGTATGACATGTGGGCCCTTAGCACTGTGAGGCTGACTAGTGGGTCCCCTCTGTCAGGTTTGACCTGGTCAAATGCACTGTTTTGGATAATGTTGGGTTTTATTAGATAAAATAATTCCATAAATTCTTTTTAAAATGATTTAAACTTTGAAATTCAATAACTTTTAAACCGTAACTCAGATTTCAAAACTTTATACATGAAAATTGATCAGAAAAATATACCGAATATGAATACGCCTTCCATATACCAACCACCCCCCTCTAACTTACCGGACATCGACATTCCCCCCTTCGGGCCGTCTGCCGACAATTCCCGGTACCGATAAAAGTTGTCCGGATGAAAAACTTTTGTATACGAAAGTTACTCAGAACGGATCCACGATTACGAATACGTTACTCATACTCCCACCACACCCCTCTAACATGCCGAACATCGAACCGTCCCCCCTCCGGACCATCTGTCCGATGAATTGTCCGGTACTGCTAAAGTACCCGGATGAATTTATTTCGAACACGAATGTTGTTCGGAATAGATCAACTAACCCGGATACACCACCCACACATGTGTCGGATGTCCACGACACCTCCGGCATGATATCTCCCCCCCCCCTCCGGACACCTTGTCCGATAATCACCCGGAGCCGGTATTTCATCCCCGGATGAATTCCCGCTCCGAGTATCGTGCCTCGTACTGCGTTAGAACCCCGTTTACAATTCATCTGTCATGTCATGCTTTTGATTGCTATGATTGCTTTGTATTTACTGTTTCTTCCCCCCCCTTAATCTTCGGTAGACCCCGCTACTGCCGTCGACTACACCGATGCTGAGTACGACTACTTCGTCGACGACCGTACCCCTACCGTCGAGCTTCCAGGCAAGCAGAGCCATTCTCTTCCCCAGATATCGCCTATCTTTCCGTACATTTCTTGCACTAGGCATTGTTACTACTGCTGCTACGTTACAATCCTATTCAATTGCATAACCTGTCATTGTCACCCCTTGATGTGCCTTCCTTTATCCTATGCTGCCCATTATTATTATTATTATGCATTATTCAGCAGTGAGCCCTGCGCATTGTTAGCTAGGATTAGATAGAGGGCTGTGATCACTCAGGGGAGTGAACGCGGATACAAATATTATAACTGCACAGGTACGGTACCAAGCAGACACCGCCAAAGGCCCTATCTGGGTTATGCCTAGTCACCTCAAGTGTGAGCTATCAAGGAGTAATCCTTGTACTCCACTCGAGGCTGACTTTGTCTTACCGCCATAGGGTCCTGAACAACGGTTGTCCTTCAGGTAAGAAGTCGGGCGACCCAACGGTGCCCGCGAGAGGTATTGCGACGTGACGACAGGGAGGGTACGACCAGTGTACCGGTGTGCTTGGCCCCTGATCGTTGGCCGCGAGAGTTACCAAACCACGAAAGTCGAGCTCCTCCAGGAGCACACGCGAGACAAGGTAAGGAGACGGTTCACCTTGTTGGTAACCGCAGTGACTTGGTGGGACGACGGGGCAGGCACCGATGTACTGGTGGTCTTGGCTGCTGTCGTTGTCCGCAGGTCAGTTAAGTCGAGGCAACGATAACGGTTGTCACGCAGGTTAATTAAAATGCTAAATGGTTCAGTGAATGTCTTGAGTTGGCTATATGCCATGTACGCACTACCTACCCATGGGAATTACGAGTTATGGGCTCCTCTGCTTCGTAGTGTCGTCCGAGGACTCTTCAGACGTCAGCGGTACTGCGGGCTGATTGCCGGGAAGTGGTGTTGTCTTATTTGCTCGCGCGGTGGTGTCTTATTTGGATTTGCTTTAACTTCACCGGCCAGCCACGCACCGTGCAGGAGTACGTTCGGGTTGGGGTCCAAGGCCCGGCGTACTTAGGATTTAGACTGGCGAATGGCCTCTCTGTTGAGTTCGAAAGATGGGCTATGAAGTGTCGGATAGCCTCGGTGGAGCGTTCCCTAACAAGGTTCCCGCCATCCTGGAGATCCGTGCGTGTAGCGTAACACAAGTGCACCCCTGCAGGGAAGATTAATCTATTCGAATAGCCGTGTCCACGGTAACAGGACGCTTTATGCTGAAGCTGGATCTTACCACTAGAAACTATTATTATTAAACTGTATGGTTCTGGGTTCTCTTCCTCGCGGGGATGTCGAGGAGGTGAACTCGGAGGCATTGTTAATCATTACAACTTATTATTATACAATGCTGCAGCAACTTCTGCTGCATTGTTACTTTATGCTTTATATAACTGTTGGCTGATTCTTACCTCATGCTGCAAGACATCGTCGGAAGATGCTAGTCTTCGTTAGGCCTAGCTTCTTACCCTTGCTCTGGATTTCTGTCTTTCAGTCCACTATATACAGCCTCTTATTTCCGTTGATACAATGCATAATGCTTAGTAGCGGACGTAAGACTCGCGGGTATGCTAGATACTCACCTTTGCTTTATTTCCCCTTTTTCGCTTTGCATGATCGGCCGCTGCAGCCGACGTTGGAGCCCAGGAGCAGGAGTACCCCGGAGGCGCCTACTACGACGTCGAGTTCCCCGTTGACCAGGAGTAGTTCGGTGGATCCCAGGCAGGAGGCCTCTCCTTTTCGATCTGTCTCTCTGATGTGATTTGTGCTAGCCTTCTTAAGGAAAAACTTGACTAACTATGTCTGTACTCAGTATTATGGCTTGTATGACTTATGTATTCGGGTCCGCGTAACCCCCCTTTATTGTAATATTTTTTTATCCTTTTGTGTTTAGTGTTGTGCTGTGATATTCTCACCGTGGCACCCTAATCTCAGCCGTGTACCCTGCGTGTATGATTACTGTACACGGATTGATTTTGGGGGCGTCACACTGGGGGTGGGTCTGTTACAGTTGCGGGATGCTGCGGTAAGATACACGCTTACTCAGCATGCTCCTTTCGAGCTTGGGGACGACAGATTCGTCCGTTTCTTCAATCATGACCAGGGCGAGGGATTCCGCGGCGCGGACGATTTCCGCACTGGATGGATTATGCTCATAGGGGTGCCGCTGGACTACCGCAACACCCAAAACTTGACTGAAGCCATTAACACCTTTGGTAAGTTCCATTCTTGGAACTCTGAGGATCCATATCTGGTGCGTTCGGTGATCCATGCATCTTTCCCCTCTACTGCACTTGTTCCATGGGACATTGTATTTGGAGATTATGCGGAATGGGGTGGGCATAGAGTGAACTGGACTACGGCATGCTACATGCTGGGAGCAGATTGGGCAAACCAAATGCCGCAAGATGAGGATCAAATGCCCCTCAATGGCAATCCTCATCCCCTGCCGGGGCAGTTTCAGCCGGACAATCTTCCATGGGTGATTCTTATGTTTCCTGAGATTGGTTGGAACGATGTGCCTGCTCCTCCTCCTGTGAATCACAATAACAATCACAATGAGGCGCCTGGCTGGGGACAGGCTGTATGGGGGGACGATGCCCCAAATGTTGAGGTTCAGCAGGAGCAACAATGTGTACCATAACAAGACCAACAGTCTATGGTGCTTGATCATCCTGAATTGTCCGATTCAGTGGAGCAACCCGTGCTAGAAGTGATTCATATTCCTGACGATGTGGAACAGGCTCATGCCCCTGCTCAGGAGGAGCCCAATCTGGCTCTGGTGGTCTATCAACCACCACCAATCCCACAGCAGCAGATTTTTGTTGGAATGATCAATGTTGTGGCGGGCCCTCCTCTTCCACCTGAGATGATCTGGAGCAGAGCTTTCTCCAGGTTGCTCCCTGAGATAAGTGTCATGCATATCCCTCAGCCACTTTCATTCTCTCCTGTACTGCCTCTGATTTGCTCTAATCGTACTTGGGCGATGGCTTTTGATGAGGAAAACATGGAGCTTTCCATTTCATATATTGAGGAGGATACTAACCTGTTGGCGCCTGCTTTTGCTCCTGCTCTACCTCTTGAGGATGTGCCGCAAGTCACATGTTTTGCCAGCCCTCCTCTGCAAAAGCCTGCAACAACTAGACGCAAGAAGAAGAGCCCTCCGGTGGTAGAGACCTTTGTTCGACGTTGCACCAGAAGCACTATCAAGAGGGATGGGTTCAAGGCGGGAAGCTTTGCTGAACTTCCAATGACCCCTAAAAATAAAAAGCCCAAGACCAAGCCCATTCAACTGGTGATTGAAGAGCCTCTGGACGAACCAGCCCAAGGCCCAGCACAAGAGGAGATGCCATCTGTGCCACCTACGCCTGTCAGGGTCATCCAGGCCATTGGGGCTGACCTTCAAATTGATCCATCCCTGCTTTCTCAAGAGAAGCTTATGGTGACCTCTTCTGCGGATGCTACCTCCAGCAATGATGCAAATGTTTAATGCATCTTTCTATATTTGGGTTTGGCAAGCCCCTAAATTGGGCAGTTGTTATGAAACCTTGGGGCAATACTTTTCTGGGCGTAGCCCCTGTTTTTGTGGGTGGTTAGCTGTAATGTTTACAGTTAATTTTACTTACCGCTGCTGGGTTTTCTATGGATAGTACATCAACTCGCAATTGGAATGTTCTTTGTTGGAATATTCGAGGTCTCAATTCTAATGCGCGACAAAGAGCAGTTAGAGCGAAAGTTGAGGAAAGTCAGTGTGCCATTATCTGCTTGCAGGAAACTAAATATCCCTCAATTGATAGAAAGCTTATTCAGGCGTTTTGTCCTCGCCGGTTCGATCAATTTGCTTTTGTTCCATCTAGGGGAGCTTCTGGGGGTGTTCTTACAATTTGGAACTCCAGCATGTTTGAGGGGCTACTTGTGGAGTCGCAGGACTTTGGACTGGTGATTAATTTCACTTCCAAACATAATGCAGAGACATGGACTTTGGTCAATGTTTATGGTCCTTGTGAGCAACATAGCAGGGATAATTTTGTGAACTGGCTTTATCATCTATCTATTCCTTTTGATGCTAACTGGATGATACTTGGTGATTTCAACTTCATCAGATCAATGGAGAACAAGAATCTGCCTGGTGGGGACATGAATGACATGTTCATCTTTAATGAAATCATTGGTCATCTTGGCCTTCTTGAGCTTCCTTTAAAGGGTAGAAGGTTCACTTGGTCTAATATGCAGGATAACCCTCTCTTGGAGCAGCTTGATTGGTTTTTTACTTCCTCCAATTGGATCACATGTTATCCTTCATCTCAAGTGCTCCCTTTGGCTAAAACCGCATCGGATCATGTGCCCTGTTTGGTTGTCATCAATACTTCCATTCCTAAGGCCAATATTTTCAGATTTGAGAATTATTGGGTAGAGATGACTGGTTTTAAAGACTGTGTGAAAAACTCATGGGAGATTCCTTCTGCTAAATGCCATGTTGTGGCCATAATTGTGGACAAGTTCAAAAGGCTAAGGAAGGCTTTGAAGTCCTGGCAAAGAGGACTCTCCTCCCTTAAAATGTTGATTTCCAAATGCAATAGAGTGATTTTCATTTTGGATTGTTTGGAGGACATTAGACCTTTATATGTTCATGAAGCCAACTTCAGGAAGATTGTGAAAGTGCATCTAGAGAAAATTTTGTTCTGGCAACACTTGTACTGGAAAAAAAGATGTACTCAGAGATATGTCAAAGTGGGAGAGGAAAACTCCAAATTCTTCCAAGCAATGGCTTCAGAAAGGCACAGGAGGAATTCCATTGCATCCCTGAACTTGTCTGATGGAACTGTTTGTGATCAACATGATGCAATTGCTACAACTTTTTGGTCTTCTTTCAAGAACAGGATGGGGGTGGCCAAAGGCATTGTCATGAGATGTGATCTGCCAGCCCTATTGCATCAGGTGGAGGATTTGGATTCCCTTGTGGATCCTTTTGGTAAAAAGGAGATGGATGACATTGTGCATTCCATGCCTACTGATAAATCACCTGGACCTGATGCCTTCAATGGTAAATTCCTTAAAACCTGCTGGCCTATCATCTGCAATGACTTCTATAACTTGGCTGCTGAGTTCCATACTGGCACGACTCATTTGGAGGGTCTCAATGGTTCTTACATCACCCTAATCCCAAAGAAAGCTAGTCCTGAAACGGTGAATGATTTCAGACCTATTTCCCTCACTAGTGTTGGTATCAAGTTCATCACTAAGATGGCTGCAAATAGATTGCAAAGGGATATTAGAAAGTGCATTCACAAAAACCAATATGGCTTTATCAAGGACATATCTATTCAGGACTGCATTGCCTGGACTCTTGAGTATTTACATCAGTGCCATCAATCTAAGAGACCACTGTTACTGCTCAAAATTTACTTTGAGAAGGCTTTTGATTCCATTGAGCACTCTGCTATCCTTGAGATTCTCAAATATAAAGGGTTTCCTCAAAAGTGGAGGATTTGGGTGCAGCAGCTTTTGGAGAGTGGGTCTTCATCTGTCCTGCTGAATGGAATTCCAGGGAGGCAGTTTAAATGCAGAAGGGGTGTTAGGCAGGGTGATCCTCTGTCACCACTTCTTTTTGTCCTTGCTGCTGACTTGCTGCAATCAGTGATCAATGACCTTCTCCAAAAGGGCCTCCTCAGCCCACCATTCCATGCCATGATACTGATTTTCCTGTTGTGCAGTATGCTGATGATACCATCCTGGTGCTGCCTGCTGATTTGCTCTCTCCCAATTGGCTGCTGCTTTTGGGTGTCAAGTGGGGAAATTGCCCTTCACCTATCTGGGGCTACCAGTTGGAACCACAAGACCTACAAAGGTGGATCTTCTGCCTCTGGTCGACTGCATGGAGAGAAGGCTTACTGCTAGTTCTTGCTTTCTCTCTCAGGGAGGAAAGTTATAGTTATTAAACTCAGTTATCTCCTCTTTGCCCATCTATTTCCTTTGCTCTCTGCATTTACCCATTGGTATAATTAGGCAACTTGAAAGGATACAGAGACAATGCCTGTGGAGGAAATATGGTCAGGACTCTGGTAAATCTCTGGCTGCTTGGGATCTGGTTTGCAGACCCAAAAACAAAGGGGGACTGGGAATTTTAAATTTGCAGTAGCAGAATCAGGCCCTTCTTATGAAGCACCTAAAGAAATTCTATAACAAAGAGGAGGTGCCCTGGGTGACTCTTATCTGGAACTCATATTACCATCAAAGAGTACCCCATGCAACTAAGCTCTGTGGTTCTTTCTGGTGGAGGGATGTAGCCAAACACATGGATAGTTTTGTGGAGGTCTCAAAGATTCAGATTGGCCCTGGGGATTCTGTTATGTTATGGCAGGATCAATGGATTCAACAGATGAATAGACCTCTAGCTAACAAATTTGCTAGATTGTTTTCATATGCTAAAGATCCTTTGATTTCTGTCCAGGAGGCTTTGGGTACTACTGAGCTCACTGAACTGTTTAATCTCACACTCTCTGCTCAAGCATATGAGGAGCTCATGGAACTTATCTTGATACTTCAGAATCACACTTCACAGTTGGCTACAGATTGCTGGACCTGGAGGCATAGTTCTAAGGAGACTTACACTGCAAAGAAATTTTATACCATGGTTCATGCCCCCATACAATCCAACCCTTTGCTAAACTGGATCTGGAAATCTTGTTGCATCCTCAAAACTAAGGTCTTTGCATGGCTAGTGATTATGGATCGTCTGAACACCAAGGACATGATCATTAGAAGACACTGGCATATTGAGGATGGGCCAGAATGTGTGTTATGCCCCACTCAACATCTAGAGACCCGAGATCACCTGTTCTTCCATTGTAACTTCAGTGCTAGGATATGGACATATCTTCAAATTGATTGGTCTTTGGGGACTGATATGGTGCAGGTAGCAACACAAGCTCGAAAGGCATTTCAGAAACCTTTCTTTGCTGAGGTAGTGTTCACTGCCTGGTGGAATATTTGGATGGTCAGGAATGTCAAATGCTTCAAACATGAGAGGCCATCCTTTGCAAAGTGGAAAATGGGCTTCACCCATGATCTCACCTTGCTTAGTTACAGGATTAAACCTAGGTTTAAAGAGGAGCTCCTTAGATGGATCGACTTTTTGCCCCCTTGAGGGCATATTTTTTGAAGCTTTGTTGTAAATTATGTAAATATTGTGCGCCTTTAATAAAATGCTGGGGGTGTTATACCCTTCAGTTTTAAAGCTTCAAAAAAAACATGGACGAAAACTTCAATATACAAATGGGATGGGTCGATCCACTCTGAACCCTATCTGGAGCAATATATGAAAGTTGTCGTGCCCGATGAAGGTTACATTTTTTATTTGGCGAACCCTACAAGGTATCCTTCCATGTCGTGTGACGCTTGCTAATATACACATTAAAATTTCTCCCCAATGTCCTTGTTCGTCTGGTCTAGAAGATACAAAACATTTGTTATTTCTTTGCAACAAAACTAAGGAGATTTGGACAAGACTGGGAATGGAAGCCATTATTAAAAGAGGATGTGTAGTTGATCGTGTCGGGGAGGCGGTGTTGGAATATTTACTTCTCCTTCCTGACCAAGATTTATCCACCATGGGGATTCTGAATCCTCGAGAGATGATAGTTATAACTTCTTGGTATTTGTGGTGGGTATGACGTAAATGGGTTCATGAAAAGATCACTTTTGATGTGAAACATATGGTTATGGGTATTCGTGCATTAACGACAAACTATGTGATTGTGTTCTCTCCAAAGGCCTCTTTTAAAAGAGGAGGGTGGATCAAACCTCCGTTGGGATTTGTGAAACTTAACGTTGTCGCTTCTTTTGATCAAGACTTATTTAGGGGTACAGCTTGGGCAGTCTTAAGGGATGATAAAGGAGAGTTCATTGCTGGAGGAAATTGTATAATTGAATGGTGCGCGGATGTCCTGACAGCTGAAGCCTTGGCTCTCAGATTTGGTCTATCCTTTGCACAAAGGGTCGGATGCAATCGACTCACGATTAGTTCTGATAATCTGAAGGTCATAGATACCATGAAGAATGGAGGACGTTCGGCCAGAGTGGTGGAGGAAATTTTTTATGCGTGTAATCATGTTACATGTGATTTCTATGTAACTAAGTTCGAACATTGTAATGGGGAATCTAATAAAATAGCTCATGAGATTACTAGATTGACTAAATTTTCTTTCCTGTTCTTTGCTTTTAGGATCCTTTAAGTGAAATTGTACCTCTCATAGACGATGTAATTGTTATTTCGATTGAATAAAGCTATGTGTTTTGTTTCAAATAAAAATTAGTGCACAAGTTGTTCATAATTTTGCATTTATTGATAGCACATTGATATTTTTTTTGTTCTCAACTTAATAGCAGGTAGATGAATACATAACAATTATCTTTGTAGGGTAGATACTCATTGGATAGATCAAATAATATAGAATATAAGTAGGACGTTGCTCTATGGTGGTCGTAAACCATCTTAATCTAAAACACACACTCCATAAATGAAAAGTTTAATTACTTGTTTTAAAAGTAGAAAAGTAGGACGTTGCTCTATGGTAGATGAAAATAGAAAGTTCAACTTAATAGCAGGTAGATGAATACACAGAAATTATCTTTGTAGGGTAGATACTCATTGGATAGATTAAATAATATAGAATATAAGTAGGACGTTGCTCTATGATGCTCGTAAACCATCTTAATCTAAAGCACACACTCCATAAATGGAAAGTTTAATTACTTGTTTTAAAAATAGAAAAGTAGGACGATTGCTCTATGTTAGATGAAAATAGAAAGTTCAACTTAATAGCAGGTAGATGAATACACAACAATTACTTTTGTAGGGTAGATACTCATTGGATAGATCAAATAATATAGAATATAAGTACGACGTTCCTCTATGGTGCTCGTAAACCATCTTAATCTAAAGCACACACTCCATAAATGGAAATTTTAATTACTTGTTTTAAAAATAGAAAAAGGTGTTTGATTGAATCCCCTCCACACCATACAATGCATGTGCATGTTTCTCACATGCGCAAAAGCAACAAAAAACACTGCAAGATCATAGAAAATTAGAATATTTCATTTGATCAAAGCGTTCAAATTAAATTTCTTCTTCACCGTTATGCTTCTCGCAAAAAGATGTTCGAAACAAGATCTCATATTGGCCTATGCCGACGTTTTTTAAAGCGACTTTGTCATACGAAAAGCAAGTTTCTAATACAAAGATGCTTTTTAATAACGATCTCTAAAATTGAAAATTGTTTGGACTAAAATCTGAAGCAAGCATTTATATATAGTTAAATGCATGATGTTAAATCATGTTTAGCTACAAATATGCTTTTCCACCACAAACCGATAAACCCACCATATGGTGTGGGCCGTTAAGGATAAAAAGCAAGTTTCTGATATGTAGATGATTGTATATCGTTAAATTGGTTTCATACAATTTTTAAAGAACATATAGTATCTCAAAAGAAAATTAGTACATTCAATTTTTCTATTAAACACTTTCTTTTTCATCATACTAATTTATATGTCATCATGTTGATGGTTTGTGACATGATATATACACAAAATCTGCTTTTCACAACATAATGATGTTTTCTCAGTGTTTCATCTGAATGAAAAACACATCTTTTAATGGCCATTTGAATGATACATAAGCAACTATATATTAGAAACTTATTTTGTACCTAAACAATTCTCAATTTATTGGTCAATGCTAGAAAAGCAAATTCATATGAGAAACTTGCTTTTTCAGATTAAAAAATTGCTTTAAAATAATAATACCAGAACGTGTTCACGTGAGATCTAGTTTCGTAGATCTCGTCGCGAGGAAAACAACCGTGAAAGAGAATGTTAACTTGACCGTTTAGTTTGAAAGTAATTCATTTTTAAAATTTTGAAACATGTTTACATGACGTCGATATCACCTATCTTGTCTGTAGATATGCATTGATGATTGATGCTACTTTTCGTCGAGCGGTTTATGTCCAAGAGTGTGCTATGAAAGACAAAATCGCACACGCACTTTACAACGATTGAGATATAAGTATTCATTGAATATATCAAATTATAAACCGATATACATGGATATGATATAAGTATATCCAGAAATATAAAGCTATGCCGATGCCTACCCACAATTTGATGGATGAGATGTAAATATTATTCGTGGGTATAAAAATATACGGAATTGCTATGCGTACGACAAATTCACGTACGATTTTCATACGACGCCATCCCAGTCATCCAGTGAATGTAATGGACGGCTGCTCCGTTAAGTCGTACGCAAATCGTACAGAAAGAGTCGTACGTGTGTGTAGCAGGGCTCAAAAATATATGCATGTTCTACCCATACAAATATGATACCCGCGAACATCCATGCCATAGATAAAATTGCTAGAAATAACCTCTACGAATGCTTCCAAAGGATTACCGTTAGAAAGGTACACCCTAAAAATAGCAATGGTGGCTTGGTCTTAGCATTATTTCTCACAAAAAAATAGCTACGCAGTGAAACGGTGCCTTTTATTGGCTACATTCACGCATGTAAACATGGAGCAGTTTCAAAACAAACAAAATTTGATTGATGAACATAGTGAAGCCAGCCAACTATTACCAAGATTTTCATCGTCTCCTTCGCTTGCTTTGTGCCGTTGAGCTTTTTCAGTGTCTTTCTAGTTTGGGCCTTCGGCAGAAGTGCTGCTGGGCTGCCACATGATCATCTTGGTCGGGAATCAAATACTTCTTCCGTTCCAAATTACAATAAATAATTTATATATATATATATGTATATAAATAAAAATCATATAATTTGGAACGAAGGGAGTACATAGTAAAAACTAATCAATTGTCACCGGGGGCACTGGGTGAGGCATGAAAGCGACAGTAAGCAATGTCAAAAACAAAAATTGGAAGCGACAGCCAGCAGTGTATTGCGCCTTCTTCCTAGCGAAAGCGGCCCAGTAACAGTCACTTCAAGTGTAACGGTGGCAGTTGATTTCGGTTCCCTGGGACCTGGCTGCAATGGCGTTTTTACCCGGATCAACGGGTGGGGTACAAATGTTTTAATATTGAGTTGCATACTGCACGAAGCTTTTATCATACTTGCATATTTTACGGTACGCAAACAAATATGCGAGAGAAGTGTACGTGTATATTACTCCATATAATAATGTATTTAGACAACCTGGACCGCACTGCCTTTTGTTTCTAAATGCATAATGTTTTTCTTTTCAAAAAAGCTATACTGATCCGATTTTTGTTGCAGATGCATTTTTGTTGTTTTTCGGCTATCCTTTGGATGAAGAAGGATCAGGCTCTCAGAATTCTTAGTCTGATCTAAGCATCCTTGAAAATATTTCCTATAGATAGAATGCCAGAAATAATACTTTTAAATGCTGTTGGATATATCGGAGACGTGTGTTGTCACTCTCCCGCCGCTCTAAGGTGATTCAATCTCAAGAGATAATGCAAAAGTATATGAGAAAAATGGCTATATGGGACGTAGTATAGATGTATAATCAAGCAACACGGAAAAATCAACTAAAATCAAGAAACTATCGAAAAGGGTGGTCGGGGGGGGGGGGGGGGGGGGAGGGGGTGACCCCTGTACGTGCATACATCGTTTTATGTTCAGTAAAAAATAAGAATTTCTCGTGGATATGATGTATTAATTCGTGTAGATAAATGAGACTGCAGGGACTTTTGTTTGATCATGTGTTTTCTTTTTCTTTTAAAAAAATTGGATTGTTCCTGATTTTGGTTGTACATGCATTGTAGTTTTGCGGATTATCCTTTGCTTGAAGAAAGCATGCTCTCCGCCTTTTGAGCGTGCCCCGATTTATGATAAGCATTATTAGAAATGCTTCTTTCGGACATACTACAAAAAAGAGAGATTTTACGGTGCATCATAATACACGATGAAAATTGTATTGTTTGAATGATCCAATAGTTCAAATTACATGAGCCTTACTTAAAACTACGGTCATAATGATCCAATAAAAATTGGTCATCCAAAGAAAGAAAAATTGATCCGAAGGATAATATCATCTAAAAAGTCATACCAAAACTACCCTTACTATTTTTGTGAGGTAAAATTCGAATATATTCAAAATAATTTTTGTGCTGAAAATGGTTCTCGGACCTCCTCATGATAGACATGACATTGAATTTGGTTAAGGGGCTGATGCCTTCCCACCCACCCAGGTTCAAGGCACGGTACTTGCAATTTGGGGTTTGTTGCATCTATTAAACTATGAGGGGTTCCCTTACAGTCTTTCTATAAAAACATGATACACGTGACATCAGCGTATCATATTATGATCTGAACCGTTGAATTCGGTTAAACGGACGATCCATATTCACTTGATACACCGTAAAGAGACTCCCAAAAAATACTGTTATGAAAGTATGTTTGATGTATGGAAGACATGTGTAATGTGTAACATTTTGGTCACAACTACCGGTTCCCTGTAGTTACGCCTAGCGGAATCTAGACTGGCACCATGGGGCAACACTAGTTTTTGTGTGTGTACTTTGTTCTCACTCGTGCGCATCCGGGAACAATTTCCTAATCGATCGTCCATACTCAAATTACTTCAAGACAAACATACTTAACTTTATAGTTCTTTGGAGATTGGCTTACGAAAAAGAAGGTGCACCTAGCAACTTTTACTGGAACTCGGCTGATAGTAAACGCAGGTACCGTATGGTTAAATGGAAAATTATGTGCAAGCCCAAGAGGATGGGTTGTTCTGGGCATCATTGATACGGGGACGATGAATTCTTGCTTACTGGTCAAATGGTGGTGGAGATTCCTGACCCGGGTTCTAAGTGGGTTTCCATGCTCAAAGCGAAGTACTTCCGTACCTCCTCTCCCTTGTTCGTTTCTGCCAAGGGTGGCTCCCAGTTCTTGCGCGAGTTGGTCCAAGTGAAAGATATCTTTAGATCCAATGTTCGATTTTCGGTCCACAATGGCTAGTCGATTCGGTTTTGGCGCGGTCTTTGTTCTCCTGTGGGGCGCTTGGAGCTTGAGCCCTCGGTGTTGTTTTCTTATCGTCCTAATGCTGAGATCTTCATCTCAGAGTTGGCGGCTTCTCGATGGGACTTCAGTTTTCGTTGCGTTCTTTCTCCTGTAGAGCTTGAGGAGTGCCAGCGGCTTGTTGATCTCCTTCCCAAGCTCTCGAAGGGAGAGGATGAGGTCTCTTGGACTTGTGGACATCGGGATGGTTCAACGTTAAGTCCATGTATCCGAACCTTTGTCAAGGAACTCTTACGTCCCGCTTTGCGATGCTGTGGTGAGCTAAAATTCCCCCCAAGATCAAAATCTTGATGTGGCAAGCATTTAGGGCCAAGATGGCTTATGGAAAGTTGACACGTTCTCCACACTATGGTATATAATAAATTGTAGTAAAAAAACCACTTGAACACGGAGTCATTTTTCATCATCATAACTACTGATATGCAATGCGCTCCTCAATCTATTAGATGACCCTGTCGGTGATTCATATGGTCTAACTATGATTATAGATACATGTATGGTCTACCTTATGATCATATAGATGTTGGAAATATGCCATAGAGGCAATAATAAAATGCTATTATCATATTTTCGTGTTCATGATATATGTTTATTTTCCATGCTATAATTATTAACCGGAAACATAATGCATGTGTGGTTGCATAAAAAACATCGCGTCCCTAATAAGCCTCTACTATACTAGCTCGTTAACTAATGATGGTTATGGTTTCCTAACTATGAACATGAGTTGTTAATTAATTAACGGGATCATGTCATTAGAAGAATGACGTGATGAACAGACTCAACTAAGCATAACAATATTGATCATTTCATTAAGTTCATATTTCCATGCCTTTTATCGTCAAGTATCTTGTTTCTTAGACCATGAGATTATGTTATTCCCGGATACCGGAAGAATACTTTGGGGACATCAACCATCACATCGTGATAGGGTGATCATAGTCTTACGGGTATTTTTGAAAGTACTTGTTGAATTACACGAATCAAGACTGTGATTTGTCCCTCCGTGTGACGGAAATATATACTCAGGGACCACTCAGTAGTGCACATTCGGTAACACTTGCAAGAACGCGACTAAGGAGTTAGTCACAGAGAATGTTGTATTACAGAACGAGTAAAGAGTACTTACCAGTAACGAGATTGAACTAGGTATAGTGATACCGACGATCGAATCTCGGGTAAGTAAAATATCGTGTGACAAAGGAAATTGTGTATGGATTATAGTATTCCACGACATAGTGGTTCAATCGATAAAGATCTTCGATGAATGAGTGGGAGTAATTATGGATATCCTGGTCCCTCTAATGGTTATTGATCAGAGAGATGTCTCGATCATGTGTGCATGTTCTTGAACCCGTAGGGTCACACAACGTTCGGTAACGCTAGAATAGCTCTGGGATAATTTTATTAATGGTTTCCAAATATTTTTCAGAGTCTCGGATAAGATCCTATACATGACGAGGAGCTCCAGAAGAGTTCAGAGGTAAAGTTTTATATATGGCAAGTCGATTTCAGGGTTTCAGAAAAGTTTGGGATTTTTCGGCAATGTCATAATGTTCTAGAAGGTTGCGGAGGGTCCCACTATGGGGCCCACCTGTCCTGGATGACCAAGGGTGGCCCACTTGTCCATGTGGCTAGCCCTCCTTGATTAATTAGGCCAATAAATGGGTAGCCCTTAAATGGGAGGGGCTACCACTCTTAAAAGAAATGTGTTACCACTTTTTAAATAAGAGATGGGTTTTCACTTGGAAATTGAAGTGGATACATTCCCCTTGCCTATATAAGAGAGGAGAGAGAGGCTCACCAAGAGTCGTCCAAGACCTTCCACACCTCCTCCTCCTCCCTCACGTGCATTGCTTGGCGAAGCCCTGCCCACGAGAAACTCTCCACCATATCCATCACCACGCCGTCGTGCTGCTGGAGTCGATCCCATCTATTTCCCCCTCTTGCTTGCTTGATCAAGAGCAAGGAGACCTCATCGAGCTGTGCGTGTGCAATACTCCGGAGGTGCTGCTCGTTTGCGGTGCTGATCGGATCGATCTTCACCAACAACTTCACTAATCTGCGTTGAAATAAGCGTTCAACGTGCGTGTTCTTCGAGGGTATGATGATCTACTCGCCCCGTTACTAGCATCTTCCAGATTGGATCTTGAGTGTTGCTTCCGCATGTGAGATATATTTTTTTGTTTTCTATCGCGCAAACTCCTACAATAGATACATTTATAGAAGGAGGGGATAGGTGTCGAAAATGAAGTGGCTCGCCTAGAAGATAGAAGGTTTATATAGGTGCTAAACTCCCTTGGGATCATAAACCTATTCATGTCTTGGCTTGTATTTATATAGTAAAAAATTAAAAAGGTGGTTTTGACGAGTATAAATGAGATCTATAGTGTTTTGAAACTAGGCGACTTGTGGCTTTACGAAGTTTTTTCTGAAATAAGAAAGTTGTCTTAGCCTACTAAGGAATGCTAGTTTTGTTGTTGTGAGAAACCAAAGAGATATATTATATTTTGTCCAGCTCTCACAATACATATTTACAAAGTAAAGAGTAAAAACATGTCGTTGGGTATATCAGCGACGTGTTCCTTATGCACTCATATGGTACGTGTCACGAACAAAGCTAGATATCACCTCTAGATTTATGGAACACCCTTAGTTCCACTAACACGCAATGGTATGTAAGTCACCAATTGAAGTCAAAAGAATACAGTGAAAACAAAACTGAGGGTTAGATCGCCATCTCGATGAATAAGGCAAGGAGAAGGCTAGACAACCATCCCATGTCGGGCCAAACCAAACAGGAGGATTACTTCACAAGAGGGATATGAAGCTAGGCATGCATCACCAAATGAAGAACCGAATATGAAAACATGAAATTCTATATCTACTCAACCAAACAACATCGTTGAAGAAAAACTTGGAAAAATTAGGGTCAGTACCAGCCTTGATCAAAGCTCAAGATATCACCGATACAAATAAACATCGTTGAAATGATAATAGTAATGGGATATCATATTCCATTATGTCGATGTTATTATCTCCTTACACCATTGTCCAGACACCTATACTGAGTCCTAGTCAGATCTAGAATGACTCAAAACCGACAAACCCAAAACTGGAGTCCCCCCACCTCATCAACATCGAAGGTAGTCGGATGCGAGGGGAACCAATGGTAGCAACACTTATGCATTAACTATATAGTTGCCTTCTTACGAGAGAGATGAGAGGCAAGAGAAAACACTCATGAAGCAAGCGTGCTAACGTAATAATGACTTATCTATTTTATCCGATTTGTTCATTAGCAAAAGGGTCGTGACAACTCTTTTACCAAACAGGTAATTCTAATATTTGTTGTGGGTGTTCATTGTACATTCACACCAATGATCTCATCAAATCTTACAATCTTGTTAATAGTGGCATGTTTCCTAGTTGTACCTTTTTGTTAAAGTTTATTGTCTATACATGATTTGCAATATTTGTTGAAAACATGAATATCGAACTATTTGATCTAGGGGGGACTCTCTAACATGTGCCTTGATTAAAGTTAAGATCACCATGCACATATTGAGGGGAAACCTTTCAAATAAATATGTCACATGCTCACCTGTGCTAAAATATGAAATATTTTGTGAGATCTACACGTGTATTTTCATCAACTACCAAAAAGAGGAAGACTGAAAGTGCAATCATGCCCTTAAGCATATTTTGATGTTAATGACAATATACATATAGAGAACTAATTACGTTTGTTAAGTGTATACACATGATATTAGTCCTCTCGACATCATTGTGTAGGGAACATGGGCTAAAGAACATTCATACAACTCAAGAAGATAATAAACGGTGGAAGACAATATTAATCCTTCCTTTTTCTATTACATCTTGAGTTATAAGAATCTCTGGACTATTAAGAGGGCATCATAAGGCTTAGATTTCGGCTTGATCAAGTAAACATAAAGTGAAAATTACATTCTCACACTAACACTAAGAAAAACTCGGATAAAATGAGCGTGCAAAAAGATGCATTTAAGTACTCTATATGCCTGGTTGGACCATCCGGGTCCCTAGCCGGATCATCCGGTCAATGTTTGAATCATTCAGTTAGGCCCCCGGACGTCCGTGTTGGGCGTGCCCCACTCACAGAATGAGATATGCCATTGGCTGGACCATCCGGGTCATTAGCCGGATCATCCGGGCTATGTTCAGATTATCTAGATAGTTCAGAAAACGTTCGAGATCAGCACACCCAATCACATAAGAAATTTCCTTAATGACTAGAAAATCTGGGTCATTAGCCGAATGATCCGAGCGATGCTTGGGGACACTTCACTCTCTAAACTTGTGATCTTGTTTTTTGATGTACATGATAAAAAAAATTATGTACAACTTGTGATCTTGTTTACCGAGCTTAGTTCTCACTTGGGGACAAGCGGAGTCTAAGCTTGGGGAGTTGATATGTCCAAAATGTATCACTATTTTGTATCATAATTTACTACTATTCATTGATATATTTCATATTATGATACATCTCTCATGGTGTTTTGGCTTATTTTACTCAGTTTACAACTTTCCGGTGCCCAAACAGTAGAGTCAGGAAACAACTGGAAAAGTGCACATAGAGTGGGCATATTTCCGCAACTCCAAATGAAGTGAAACTTTGTGGAAAGTATTTTTGCAGAAATTTGTGAAGACAGAAAGAAGGGGTCTCGGAGGGGGGCCCACCACGAAGCCAGGTGACCAGGTGGCGCGGTCACCCCCTAGCCGTGCCCCTGGCTGCCTGGGTGGTGTGACCCACCTCCACGGCCCCCTTTCACATATATGCTCCCTCTGACCTAAAAACACAGGGAGGCAGATCAGATCAGTTTTTCGTCGTGCTGTGAGGCGGAAACCAACAGAGAGGAAAAGACCTCTCCGGCAGCTAGATTATGCCGGGGAGAACTCCTCCCGGAGGGGGATATCGTAATTATCGCCAATACCATCATCACGAGCATCATCGAGGTCATCATCACCATCTTCCTCAACATCAGCACCATCTGTATCTCCATCACATTTCACTTTACCATTACAATTAGTGTTGTATCTTGCACAATATGCCCCCTCTACTTTACCAGTGTTTATTACTACTTTGTGGTTGATGCTATTAAGTTTTGTTGGAGAATTATTGTTATGATAAGATTGTTAATCACTTATTTATAACCACTGATCATGGTCTCTTTTATGTCTTGTGAGTAGTTACTTTAGTTCTTGAGGACATGAGAGAAGTCTTGTTGTTAGTAGTCATATGATGTTGAAGTAATATATGTTGGTTTGATATTTAAGTTGTGGTGTCATTCTTCTAGTAGTGCCATGTGAAAGTCAACTACATAGCACTTCACCTTTCAAGGGCCTAGGGGAAGGCATTGTGTTTTAAGGATGCTTATGGTGGGTTGCCGTGCTGACAGAAATTTGAACCCCAGTTTGCATACTTTTGCACAACGGAGTGTAGGATCCTAGAGTTTATACCTACAGTTGGGATTGCCTTAATTTATCTCTTGTATTTTCATATGCTTGCAAGAGGTTTAATTGTAAGAGTGCACTTGTCTTAGTTTAGGCGGTGTGCTAGCATAGGTTCACCCACACAACACTTATCAAAACAGTAGATACTACTTAGCCGAATATGGTGAAAGTAAATTGACAATCTCTCCCGTCTGTCCTCAGGAACACTTTAGATTTTATCATTACAACCTCTGTTCTTATCATTTGTGTTCTAGAGGATTGGGCCACTTGCTGCACTTTATTATTATACCGTGTTTGCTTCTTTATTTACCTGTCAACTAGTACAAAAATCCATAAAAAGTAACTTTGCAGAACTTCTAGTTATTCCTCACTCAAAATCACTTATCTTTACCTTCGGCTCCTGATGGCTTCTCGCCCCCTTCGTTGGTTACCCCAAGTGGAGGGTTGAGATGTAGTGCAGCAGCAGTTTTCCCTCGGTGAAGATACCAAGGTTTGTCTCCAGCAGGACTCCAGAGATGATAAGTAGGTGTCAGCGGCGCAACTAACGCGGACCTGCACACAGACACAGATAGCTTTGTTCCCAACGAAGTTCAGAGAGGTTGTCAATCTCTCCGGTCGTGTTGTTTACAAAGGATAAAACACAAGGGATAATAATAGCAACTTGAAAGTAAATGCAGAAAAGTAAATATAGTGTGGAAACAGTGATAAGGATATGGACCGGGATACGTGATGTTCGCTAGTGATGTCTCTCTCCCAAAAGACGATAAAATTGCTATGCGAGGTAAACAAATTACAGAAAGGCAATTGACAGGATTATGAACGCACCGCAATGCTAACTATGCTACAAAAGAAAGGAAGAGGTTCAAAAGCACAGGCAGTACGCCAAGGTAAGTAGACCGAAATCCATCTGCATCTACTACAAATCATCCACCTTGAGATATCTATCCAGAACATCTCGCTGGTATTAAGTTGCGAGCCCCACCCAAAGTGTAAACCCAAAGCAACAGACAACTGCATTAAAAAGAACTCTGAGTAAAGTAAACAATCCTTGTAACCGCAGTTACAAGCACCGTTGTTTTCCCCCTTGTGGCAACAGCACATCCCCTAGACTCATGTTTCTGTCACTCAAGCGTGTCATCGGGGGGCATGAACCCACAATCGAGCACAACGTTCCCTCTTGGACTCACTACCTACTACTTGGCCAAAGCAATAAACAGCAACGGAGAACATGCAAGAATTACTTAGGAACAAAAATATAAGAGATAAAAACCAAATATATTACTCTATCACAATCTGAACATAATCTCATAATCCATCAGATCCTATCAAACTCAACATAGCAATAGCAGAAATATTACAAAGGTGCCTCGATCATGTAGGGCATCTCATGAGGTCTAAACAATGAAGATCAAAGAGGGGAGGAGAACATCACATAGCTACTGATCACGGACCCATGGTCCAAGGAAAACTACTCACGAGACATCCGGGGAGCATCCATGGTGGAGAGGAGACTCCCGGAGGTCAATCCTCCCTCCGGCAGGGTGCCGGGAAGAGGTCTTCTGGTGCTCCCGATCTTCGGAAGCGCGGCGGCGGCGGAACAGAGGCGAGTTCGCGGAATAGGGTTCTGCTTCTGGAGTTTTCCCATGACGGGGGATAAATAGGCGAAAGGGGGAAGCCAGAGGTGGGCCAGGGGCCCCAGGCGCCCCCCTGGCGCGGCCAGGGGTGGGGCCGCGCCGTGTGGCCGCCTGGGCTCCCTGGCTCCCCTCTGCCCCCTCCCGGGCTTTTCTCGAAGCCTCCGTCACGCTGATTTTTTATCTGAATTTTCCTGAATTTTTCTGGCACTTTTTATATGGGGGAAAACTGAAATAGAAAAACAGCAGAAGACAGGGACTGGCACTGGGGTGCACTGAGTTAATAGGTTAGTCCAAATATGATCACACAAAACATGCATGGAGCAAGCAGAAATTATAGATACATTTTGGACGTATCAACATCCCCAAGCTTAATTCCTGCTCGTCCTCGAGTAGGTAAATGATAACAACATAATTTCTGTGGTGACATGCTAGCAACCATAAAAGAACTTTGAAAAGTAAAGCAATCAAGGTTAGAGATTCAATTCAAGTCATAACAGGCAAGAGTTTATATTAGCATTGAAACAAGTAACAAAAGAACATTAGGTGCAAGAGCTCTCGCTGTCCGTGACTCGAATGTCTCCAAATGGTGTTTGCGTGCAAGAAGGGGGATAGGGAATACGAGAAAAAAAAATATTTTTTGTGTTGAGAACTCAATCTACTAAAATTTCACACTTGGTCTTCTTTGGAATCTTATCTTGACTCATCCCCAGACCACTAGCTAGGTACAAGTCAATTTGATCCACTCCTTTTCGATATTTCGAGCACTCATGCAATGGATGAGCGTAAGCACGAGAGTTGACACTTAGGATGGCAAAGAGAGAAATATGGTGGAGGAGGAAGAAAAAAAGGATGAGAAAGGCTCACATCAATGAGGACAATCATAGGAAATAGATGCCAAATGATAGATACGATGTGAGGAGTAGGGATTGCCATGCAACGGTTCCACATACGAGCTAGGAAGCTCTCCAATGGAACTAGTGGGGGTGCATCTAACTTGCTCGCTCATGAAGACCTAGAGCTCTTTTGAGGAGGCTCATCCTTGGAATATGCAAGCCAAGTTCTATAGTGTGAAGGTCCCCACATAGCTATATGCATAATGATCATCTCTATGGAGTACAAGGATATAAAGGGAGTACTAGTGTGGATCTCTCAAAAGAATAGTAGTGTTTCCCCTTTCTCTCTTTTTATTTCTTTTTTCTCTTTTTCTATTTTTTTGTATTTTTTTGTGGCCTCAATGGCTCTTTCTATTTAACTCTCATTTGTCCTCTTTGGGATCTTGTAATATGTCCACTTTGGGATCTTTTCCTCACTTTAAGGGCAACACTCTATTTTACAAGAAGGTAAAGGAGATCTTTCACACTTTACAAGGTAGTCAAAACATAAAGAAGATGTAACTATCATGATGTATGCAATGTATGTCGTTGCCAGTGTAGCAGGAACATGTATGACATGAAGATCAAGTCATGAAGAGGTGGAGTTGCATGGCATTATAACTCGGAAAGGCTATGGAAATGCCTTGATAGGTAGGTATGGTGGCTGTTTTGAGGAAAGATATAAGGAGGCTTATGATGACAGAGCGTATCATGCCAAGGGTTTGGAAGTACCGGCGAAGGTGGACACATACTCTCGGAGTGAGAAGAAGGCAATGCACGGCACGGGAAAGGCTAGCAAAATATGGGAAGGTGGAAGTGCCAACTCTCAATACTTACATTAGTCCGAAGAACTCATGCACTTATTAGCGTTAACTCTCAATCTAATAAGGAGGTTCACAAAGAGACAAGTACCCCGAGGAGGAGTGTATGGGGGTTTGGTTATCCTTGCGCATCCTCGACCCATGGTACGTGAGTGTACTCTAATATTCGACTCCTCAGAAGAGTAGTGATCTATCTAGTAGCTAGAGTTCTCAACTAGTTTTGTAGGTTTTGAAAATAAACACGGATTTCCCAAAATACTACACCTATCACTAATAGGCAAGAGCTCTTGACACCAAAAGTTCAAACATTACTCACATCAATACCTCAAAACTATTGCAAGCTACTACTAAAATTAAATAGTAACCTCAATTACCTACTTTCAAGACAAGACACAACTCAGTGCAACCACCAACTCTCTTAACAAGATAAACATGAAAACTAAAGAGAGTTACAGCAACAAACTAAACAAAAGCCAAGGCTCTTGCTAAAGACAAACTAAAACTAAGACTAAACATGGCAGTAGCTATGAAAAGATAAAGAACACACAACGGCAAGAAGATAGACATGAAAAATCCTATGATGTGTTCTACATTTTGAAAGTGGAGAGTGTTTCTCTCCCACACAAAGTAAGACATGACCTAACTTGTTATGAACAGCAAGCAAAGCTAAAGAAAGTAAAAATAAAACCTAAGAGCGAGACGCTCCAAGCATAGCACATAACGCATGAAGTGATAAAAATATAGTGAGATGAAGGACGAACTGATGATTGTTGATGGAGAAGGAGATGCACGGGGGCATCCCCAAGCTTAGACGCTTGAGTCTCCTTGAATATTTATTGGGGATGCATGGGGGCATCCCCAAGCTTGAGCGCTTGACACTCCTGGATCTTCTTTCATCATCTTCCATCGCACACTTGAAAACTCCCTTCATACATAACTCATCATAAGCTGATTAGAGAGGTTAGTACCCTTAATAAATAAATTTTCTCCACTGTATATAAAGATATTCTTGAAGAGCTACTGTTTCTCAAGAGTGCAAAAAAGTTTTTGCAAAGAAAAAGCAAGCTTAAGGTTTGCAAAAGTTAGGAGAGACAAAACGTGGCAGAATCTGTGAAAAACAGAACAGCAGATAGTAAAGAATTTTTAGGGGTACTTCTGCAACTCAAATAAAAAATCTCAGAACATACGGAAGTTTCGTAATTGTATAGAGCATACTTTGTAAAAATTTCAGCTCAAAAAGATGAACTGGGAATTTTCTGGAATTTTTCTGGTCACGAGGACGGAATCTGTTTTCTGGACAGCATGTCACAACCTTTACTTCCCTTGCCGTAAGAGGCTACAACTTGGCACAAAGCTGAAAATAAAGATACAATGATGTTGCTACAGTAGTAACAATCATCAAGACACAACAAAAGCAAAAATAAAATCCTAAATTCGTTGCGGGCTGCCTCCCGAAAGCGCTTCTTTAAAGCCATTAGCTAGGCTTAAAGATTGTAGAAGGTGCTCTCATAAGAATAAGAATTTGAAGCAAAAGAGAGCATCAAGAAACAAATATGAAACACATTTAAGCCTAACCCACTTCCTATGCATAGTCATCTTGTAAGAAAATAAGTCAAAGAAGCACAAAGTGACATGCATATAAAGGTGGAACAGGAACATCTTCAAAACTTTCAACATAAAGAGAGGAGTTTTAGTAATATGGAAGTTTCTACAACCAAACTTCCCTCCCTCAAAATAATTTTCAGTAGTATCATGAACAACATAAAAAATATAACTATCACATAAATCATGTTGTTCATGAACTGCAAGCACACGTGTATAGTTTTCAACACGGTCTTTAGGATTATAAGATAAATGCAACCCATCACATTGAGCCTTGATAATAGCAAAGTTCTCCGGAGTTGAAGATTTCGAAAAGATAATAGGACAATCAAGTGTGGGTGCAATAGCAACAATTTCATGCTTAACATAAGGAACTATAGAGAGTTCATTTTTGTCAGCATCATCCATAGTGGCATCTTGGCCATCAACAAAGCAAGTATCAAAATTTTCAGAAAGGGATATTTCAAGTGAGTCCTCGGAATCATGGGATTCCTCCTCAATGCAATCATTGGCCTCTTCTTGGGCAGCAAACATTTTATTTTTAAAATCCTCAATATAAGAATTGGAAGTATAATTCTCGAAGCAATAAGCAAGAACTGCAAAGTTTTCAGACTCGAAAATAGTATCGTGATATTTTTCAATCAAAGAAGCAATCTCATAGGCACCTTTAAAAGCAACAAACTCTTCAATCTTTTCAACATCAAAGTAATCATAAACACCTTTAGCATAAGAAGATAAGATCTCATTTTCATTAAACTCACATTGGAAAGGGAGGTGTTTATGATCTATATTAGAACAACAAGTAAAATCATAAATGTGGCACAAAAGTTTAGCATGGCAATAAGAAACATGTATTTGATCCCATAAGTGTTTCCCTTTCTGAGATAGGCGGTGCCGCGTGTAATGAGCATGCTCATCCAATGATTTTCCCTCAACCAAGTCGGTTGGGTTTTTAGCGCGAGCACAAATTGATCGAAGACGATCCAAATGAAACATGTCCATCCTACCATATTTGGGTGGTTCATCACCCATGATGAGGATAGCATAAATAGGCAAAGCAAGACAAAGGCAAAAGGTAGAAACTTTTTGTGTTTTTCATAAAGGACACTAAGATAAAAACTGAAGGGTAAACTAACAAGACTAAAAAAACAAAGGTAAAGGGTAGTGTGCAACTCCCCTATCTTAGCACTCGGAGTCCCCGGCAACGGCGCCAGAAAACTTTGCTTGATGGCTTCTCGCCCCCTTCGTTGGTTACCCCAAGTGGAGGGTTGAGATGTAGTGCAGCAACAGTTTTCCCTCGGTGAAGATACCAAGGTTTGTCTCCAGCAGGACTCCAGAGATGATAAGTAGGTGTCAGCGGCGCAACTGACGCGGACCTGCACACAGACACAAATAACTTTGTTCCCAACGAAGTTCAGAGAGGTTGTCAATCTCTCCGGTCTTGTTGTTTATAAAGGATAAAACGCAAGGGATAATAATAGCAACTTGAAAGTAAATGCAGAAAAGTAAATATAATGTGGAAACAGTGATAAGGATATGGACCGGGATACGTGATGTTCGCTAGTGATGTCTCTCTCCCAAAAGACGATAAAATTGCTATGCGAGGTAAACAAATTACATAAAGGCAATTGACAGGATTATGAACGCACCGCAATGCTAACTATGCTACAAAAGAAAGGAAGAGGTTCAAAAGCACAGGCAGTACGCCAAGGTAAGTAGACCAAAATCCATCTGCATCTACTACAAATCATCCACCTTGAGATATCTATCCAGAACATCTCGCTGGTATTAAGTTGCGAGCCCCACCCAAAGTGTAAACCCAAAGCAACAGACAACTGCATTAAAAAAGAACTCTGCGTAAAATAAACAATCCTTGTAACCGCGGTTACAAGCACCGTTGTTTTCCCCCTTGTGGCAACAACACATCCCCTAGACTCATGTTTCTGTCACTCAAGCGTGTCATCGGGGGGCATGAACCCACAATCGAGCACAACGTTCCCTCTTGGAGTCACTACCTACTACTTGGCCAAAGCAATAAACAACAACGGAGAACATGCAAGAATTACTTAGGAACAAAAATATAAGAGATAAAAACCAAATATATTACTCTATCACAATATGAACATAATCTCATAATCCATCAGATCCTATCAAACTCAACATAGCAATAGTAGAAATATTACAAAGGTGCCTCGATCATGTAGGGCAGCTCACGAGGTCTAAACAATGAAGATCAAAGAGGGGAGGAGAACATCACATAGCTACTGATCACGGACCCATGGTCCAAGGAAAACTACTCAAGAGACATCCGGGGAGCATCCATGGTGGAGAGGAGACTCCCGGAGGTCAATCCTCCCTCCGGCAGGGTGCCGGGAAGAGGTCTTCTGGTGCTCCCGATCTTCGGAAGCGCGGCGGCGGCGGAACAGAGGCGAGTTCGCGGAATAGGGTTCTGCTTCTGGAGTTTTCCCGTGACGGGGATAAATAGGTGAAAGGGGGCAGCCAGAGGCGGGCCAGGGGCCCCATGCGCCCCCTAGCGCGGCCAGGGGTGGGGCCGCGCCGGGTGGCCGCCTGGGCCCCCCTGGCCCCTCCTGGGCTCTTCTCGAAGCTTCCGTCACGCTGATTTTTTATCTGAATTTTCCCGAATTTTTCTGGCACTTTTTATATGGGGGAAAACTGAAATAGAAAAACAGCAGAAAACAGGGACTGACACTGGGGTGCACTGAGTTAATAGGTTAGTCCAAATATGATCAAAAGTGTATGAAAGTGTATCTAGATCATAGCAATATCACACAAAACATGCATGGAGCAAGCAGAAATTATAGATACGTTTTGGACGTATCAGCTCCTCATTGGGATCGACATTCCTACTTATTGGAAAAATTACGATAGATCCCCTAAACTTGTGGGTCATCATGTGCCCTATCACAGAATACTTTTCCCGGGTGACCGAACCATCTGGACCCCCTGTACGGATGTCTGGGCTACCCGGATCATTCTCACTGTACCTTATGCATCCGCCCCCCGGTGCCCTATGTCACAAAAAGTTGACATGGCCGGCCATCCGCATCGCTAGCCGGATAATGGGGCAATACCCGAACCATCTAGATAGCTATCCGGACGTCCGGTCCAGGCCTCTTAAGTTGCTGTAACGACTATTTTTTGTAGCCACTATATATACCCCTCACCCACTACGGGAGATGGTTGACCACTTCATTTGAATCCATCCCAAGAATATAAGTGCCTCCTCTCATCTTCTCTCACACTAAATCGTAAATTCCAAAGAGATTTGTGAGAGTTCTTGGCAGGTCTTCGCACCGGTGATAGATCCACTCCTTCCCCACACTAATCCTCTCCTTACTCGCCCTCAACGTAGACCATGATGACTCAATCCTCTATGAGGTCATTTGCATACACCACGTGCAAACTTTATATAGACCTACCATGCTTTCAACCAATAATTGGCACTTTTGACCTATACCTATTAGGTTGGACTACCCTCCTCCTCACTAAAGGATGTTGTCTAATTCTTCTATCATTTGTGCTTGACTCTTTGCCTGCGTACTATGTGGGCCCCTTCGTCCTCCCAAAGTTCCTTATTGAGAGTCTTGAGGAAAAACGAAGGTGGTTCTTCTGGTATGACAAAGACACCTTCTTAGAAGCACAATGTTTGGTAGCTTGGTACAAAGACCGCACAAAAACGTAGCCTACCTTGACAAGCTGTGGGATGTCGACATGCCCATGGTGTCACTTCTACTCTAAAGGTCTTTATGACCCTCCTAGTACTGTGGAAGATATGGGACGCAAGAATCTATGTGGTCTTTAGACACCGTATACAAAATCCTGTTGAGGTCATCAGAACATAATAGATGATTTGACACCATGGTCACAGAGACTTAAGAATCCTAAATATAAGAGTTAACCGGTATTTGGCGACACTAAATTTCTTCAAGGTGAACTCGATTATACCCTGTCTAAAAGCTTCTTTCATTAAAAATCCATATGCGGCAAAACTCGATCTCCCCTTGAAGTTTCAAACAAGAAAAATAACCAGAACTTTCGGTAGCGCCATGCTTCCTAATTATTCCCCTTTGTCGTGTTTTATCAGTAAGTCCACTGATGCAACCCCAAAAATAACAATGTGGTTCAATGTACTTTCATGACGTCACGTGCAATAATTACACTATTGTGTTTTCGCCACAATCCACTAAATAAATACTTGTAACGGTAATAGAATCTACACAGCTTTTAAACTACATTTGAAATGGGTGACTCCAGACTCCATCCAATCAACCAAACGTTTCGATAATGCCACACTTTCTAATTATACCCTTTAGTCATGTTTCGTCGGCCAATCAAGTCATGCAACCCTAGTAACAAATTTATGGTT
Organism: Bromus sterilis; assembly: GCA_950022295.1. Lineage (NCBI taxonomy): Eukaryota > Viridiplantae > Streptophyta > Magnoliopsida > Poales > Poaceae > Bromus > Bromus sterilis. The sequence goes on from OX465600.1 coordinate 38,780,691, forward strand.
CGATATACTTTAGTAACGTCAAACACAATAATTATAGTCTATAGTTGCGTTTTCTTGCCCAATCCACTGCATAATTACTTATAACGTCAATAGAATCTACACGACTTCCCAAATCTACATTTGAACCGGTGACGCCATCGAATCAACCAGACTGTTAAAAGCCACACTTTCTAATTATACCCTTTTGTCGTATTCCGTCGGTCAATCCACTCATGCAACCCTAGTAATGAGTTTATGGTTCGATATACATTCATAATGTTAGACAAATAATTATACTCTACAATTGTGTTTTATCGTTAAGTCCACTATAAAAAAACTTATAACCATAATAGAATCTACACGAATTTTCGAATCTACATTTTAAACTGGTTACGCCATCGAATCAACCTGACTTTCTGATAACGCCACACTTTCTATATATACCAATTCGTCGTGTTCTGTCTGCTAATCCACTAGTAACAACTTTATGGTTAGATATACTTTTGTAATGTCACACACAGTAATTATACTATGTATAGGTACGTTTTTCGCCTAATCTACTGCATAAATACTTATAACGGCAACATAATCTACACGACTTTCCAAATCTACATTTGAAATGGTGACTCCATCAAATCAACCAAACTTCTCGATAACTCCATGCTTCGTAATTATACCTTTTTGTCGTGTTTCGTCTGTCAATCGACTCGTGCAATCCTAGTACTGATAATACAGTTGGATGTACTTTTCCATAACTTCAAAGCAATAATCATTCACTTTAGTTGTGTTTTGTCGCTTAATGTGCTATCGAAATGCTTGCAACAACAATAGAATCTACACGAGATACTAAATCTACATTTGAAACGGTGGCACAATTAAATTGATCAAACTTTTCGATAGTACCACGCTTCGTAATTATACATGTTTGTTGTGTTTCGTCATCCAACCCATTCATGCAACCCTAGTACCGACAGTACGGTGATGCGTCCCAAACGTATCCATAATTTTTGCTTGCTCCATGGTTTATTGATGATATTGATAAATATTTTGACGCACTTTCATATCATTTACAACATATTTGGACTAACTTATTAACTCAGTGCACAGTGCCAGTTTATGTCTGTTTTTGTCCGTGCATTGCAGAAAAAGGTGAAAAATCGGAAAATTCCCAAAAAAATACCAAAATTCTTATTCACCAGAAGATACCTCTAGCCGGAGGATGAGACCTGGGGGTGCCCCAGGCGCCTATAGGGCACGGTCAAGGAGGTGGCCGAGCCACCTGGCCGCCTGGGCCCGGGGGGGGGACCTCTCAGAACCCCCTTTGGCTCTTATTTATTCTCACGACATGAAAACCCTGAATCCAGAAACCTTTTCTCCAAAAGAAATTCCGATCTCCACCGCTATTCCCAACAAGCTTTGGGCCGGGGTACCAGAATTCCTGCTGCGGCACCCTGCCGGGACGGGGAAGTGCCCCCGGATTCATCTCCATCGACGTTGCTTCCTCCCTCCATAATCCGGGAGTAGTTCCTCCGCTGGGCTGAGGTCTTCTACCAGTAGCTATGTGGTTGATTTGTCTCCCATGATGTGATCTTGATTGTGATCATAGGCTTTGTTAATCTAGGGTGATCCCATGATGTTTCCATTTCTTCTATGTATTGAATTCGATGTACTCACTTGATCTTATCTAGTATAATCTCCGAGGCCGCAGTGACATTGGGTCTATTGGACATAGATTAGAATAATATTTTTATGAGCGATTTCTTCTATTGTGAATTGATTGAAGATTGAGAGTCTCTTGGTGCTTGTCTTTGACTATCCTTGAGATATGTTGTGGTGATTGTGGTACTCTCTTTGGATGGCCGCGATGGCATTGGGAAATTCATAGATGAGATTACGAACTCTAAGTTGTGCTCTTGTAGCCCTGCACAATTCTCGTCCTCTCTTGACCACAAAGGAATGATCGACCTCCGAGTACGTCTCCATTGCATGTTTTAGTGGAAATATCATGTGCTTAAACTATGTTAATGTTGTTGGGAGTTGCCACTAGTGAAAGTATGAAGCCTAGGCCTTGTTTCCACCATTGCAATACCGTTTGTGCTCACGTTTACTACTTGTTTGATATGTACTACCACACCTATCATCCATATTTTACCACCTCTTCGCCGAACTAGTACACCTATACAATTGTTAGTTGTATTAGGTGTGTTGGGGACACAAGAGACTTCTCGTTTCTTAATTGCAGGGTTGCTTGAGAGAGATAATCTTCAACCTCTACTTCCCTGAGTTCAATAAACCTTAGGTCATTCACTTGAGGAAAATTGCTGTTGTTCTATAAACATCTGCGCTTGGAGGCCCAACATAGTCTACAAGAATAGAAGCGTGCGTAGACATCATACAGTTGGATGCACTTTTCCATAACATCAAGCGCAACAATCATACTATGCAATAGTGTTTTGTTGCTGAATCCACTACTTTTCCATAAAATCAAGCACAATAATCATACTCTGTAGTTCTGTTTTGTCGTCCAATTCACTACATAATTACATATAAAGGCAATAGAATATACATGAGTTTCCGAATATACATTTAAAACGGTAACACCATCGAATCAACCAAACTTTTCATCTGCCCATCCACCTGTGCAACCCTAATACCGACAATACAATTGGATTTACTTTTCCATAACGGAAAAACAATAATTATATTCTATAGTTATGTTTTGTTGCTCAATCCGCTACTGAAATGCTTGTAAGGAAAATAAAATCTACACGAGTTCCCAAATCTACATTTGAAACGGTGACGCAATCGAATCGAGCAAACTTTTCAATAATGCCATGCTTCGTAATTATACATGTTTGTCGTGTTTCGTCGACCAATCCATTCATGCAACCCTAGTACCGACAATACAGCTGGATGTAGTTTTCCATAAAGTCAACCGCAATAATCATACTATGCAATAATGTTTTGTCGCTCAATGCACTATCGAAACGCTTGCAGCTACAATATTATCTACACGAGTTTCCAAATCTACATTTGAAACGGTGGCGCAATCGATTCAACGAAACTTATCGGTAACGCCATGCTTCGTAATTATAAATGTTTGTCGTGTTTCGGTGGCCAATAGAATCATGCAACCCTAGTACCGACAATACCGGTTGGATGTACTTTTCCATAACATCATGCGCAATAATTATATTATGCAGTTGCGTTTTGTCGTTGAACCCGCTACCGAAACACTTGCAATGACGACCGAATCTAGTGGATTTGCCCTTACTTTCATGCTTAACAAATCTACATTCTCAAACATTTTTTTTGCATATATAGTTTTAGAGGGAGGTGGGAAGGGTGTGAGAGTTTTTTTTTGCACGTTTAGTTTCGTTTTTTTAACCTCACATTTGGTTTCTTGGTCCATAAAAGAATCGGCCTGTTGAGCCCAAAGGAGGAGCAAGAAGAAGAGTCAGAATTCACAGCCACCAACCACACCAAGCAAGCAACATGCCAAGGGGAGAATCAACTGTGTATCCAACATGAGGACAAAGCACTTGACTAACCATAATGAAGTAGAAAATACGATATACTCGGGGGCATAATGAAATATGAATAGCACAGCACTCGCCACTGCGGTCATATATTTTCCTGCAATTAATCTCCAGCTCCCTAAAGATGGAATCCACTCCCCAGATATGCACCGCGGCCATTAAGTGCAGAGATCAGCAGGGAGCCCCAGTTTTGGCACCTCCATATCTCCTCAAGCAATCAATTAATGACGCCCCCAAAAGCCATTACTGATCGATCAGCCGATAACTCACATCCCCGGCCTCCGGGCTGCGCCTCCCCCCACCCACACCTATATAAACCGGCTCAGGGGACCCAGATCCAGGCACAGCTTTCACACTCACAGACAGTCAGATCCAGAGCAGCACCAGCATCAGTGCCCTTGCTTGTGCTTCTCTGTTTGCTCCTCATCTTCTGCTACAATCCAATCCATTTTCGGCCTCCATTGTCTACCTTTCTAGGACACACTAGACACAGAGAGAGGGCAGAAGAGAGTGGTGGAGTCAAACCCCCTGAACCGAACCCCACCACCGCAGCAGGAAGTACCAGGTTGGTTGGTACGAGGGAGATCCGGCGGCCCCCATCATCATCGGGACAGCAGGACCCAAGGCGACCGTAAGTGCGACACAGGGAAAGCGATTTGAGGGGGAGGAAATAATAATTTTTGTGTATGGTGCCTTTTGTGCTGACCCCTTGGATTCCGCAGGTCTTTCTATACAAGACCCCGCGGCCGGAGACGGGATTTTGCCCCCGCGCGCGGCCGCGGATGCTCCCGCGGCGCCGTCCCTACTGTAACCCAATGGCGACCCGCGCCGCCAGGCCCTACAGGCCGCACCACAACCACAACCAAAACCGCAACTACAACGCCGGGTACGGCCACGGCGGCTACGGCTACGGGTCCAGGGGCGGCCGCGGGCGCGGCCGCGGCAACGTCGGCTTCCACTACGGCAACGGCGGCGGATACTACAACGGGAACAACGGCTACGGCGGCGGCGGTGGCTACCACAACGGGAACGGCTACGGCGGCGGCGGCTACCACAACGGGAACGGGTACGGCTACAGCGACGGCATGTACCACGGGTACGGCTACGGCGGCGGCGTCCCCGGCTACGGCGTGGGCGTGAACCACCACCCGCAGGCGGCGGCCATGTCGATGGCGTCGACGAGCTACGCCAACGCGCACCCCTACCCCGACGAGCACCTGCGGGTGCTGCTGGTGGCGCCGAAGCCGGCGCCGCCGGTCCTCCCGGCGTCGATGCAGGCGGCGGAGACGGCCGCGGGGGAGGTGCTGCTGCGGCTGCACCCCACCAAGGAGGCGGAGCAGCGCCGCCACGAGGTCATCGCCTACGCCAAGCGCCTCATCGGCTCCACCTTCGGCTGCGAGGTACCCTCTCCCCTCCCCTCCCCAACCCCCCACGCGAAACCCTCGGCCGCCTGTCCGCCCCACGTGCCCCCCCCTTCGTCGTCGCCGCCCCAGCTTCCCTCCCCCCACAATTAACCGCAAAAGTTCGAGCGAGACTCCATCATCCGTCCGCCCGAATCCTCCTCGTGGTGCCGCGTCTCGGGTTTCCGTCTCGTGCGGTGCTGTACTTGCTGGAGTACAATTTTTCAGCAGCTTCTTCTGCCGTCGCTTTCACATGGAGCGGCAGGCAGACGCCGGATCCGTCCGTCGCACGGCGGCGGCGGCGTCCTCGGCGATCGATCGGGGAATTCTCCTCCGATTAGACTAATCGACGTGGATGGATCGGGTTCGTGTCGTCTCGGTTAGGATATTGTTCGTCTTTGTTAATTATTATCCGCTAGTTAAGTAGTACTAATATCATCCCTTGCTTATTATGTTACCCTTATTTGTTTATTTACTCCTACTAGTAACACAGTACTATTTTTGGATTGAAAGTCATCAGTCTAATCTGTAATCCTAGTAGTGTACTTCGATTCGACGATAGATAATGTGTTGAGGGGCATCAAGTATGGCAGCATGTCAAAGCGCAGTAAGATCTTTCCATCCTCAGTGGTTCAGTACGTCCTCAGTTTCCAGCACACACAAAAAACCCTTCAATCTAGTGGTCGTATCATAGTTTGATTCGAATTTCTATTCAAATCGTCTGTCAGTCTTCGTCCTACCATGGTCAAACTAAGTCAGATCTTCCAGTTTTTCTGTAAAAAGTAAAAAATAAAAAAAGCTTCAGTTCTCATGTCAGTTAGTTTCCCGAATAACCGGAGCAAGTTCAGGCTACTTTTTACCCTCTTCAGTATGCATGGTCATTACGTATAATATTAGCAACAAAAAAGCTTCAGTTCTCATCTGTCAGTACACTATTTATGAATTCAATTGATTAATCTAAAATAGGCGTAGTAGTTTATTTCGAATCTCTCTTCAGGTCATGTTCCAAGTCACTTCTCACTTGAGTGGTTGCAAGTCAAAGCGCTCCACGGCTTCAGTCCTAAGTTTTCAAGAAAAAAAAACTTCAATTAGGAGTGATTAATCTAGTAGTCATATCATAGTCTGCTACGAATTTCTATCAAATCACTTGCCAGTCTTCATATGCTACCAAGGTTAAATTGAGTAAGATCTACCAGTTTCAGCAAAAAAAAAAACTTCAGTTCTCAATTAGCATCCCTTTTAACCGGCGCAAGAACAGGACACTTTTTACCCTCTTTTATATGATGGCGACTATAATATTAGCAAAATAAAGCTTTAGTTCTCATCAGTTAGTACACTATTACTCAATTACAAGTGATTAGTCTAAGCCCAGTCTCAATAGTGTACTTCGAATCACTGAGTTCAGGTCCTTTCCCAAGTCACTTCTCAGTTGAGTGGCATCATGGTAGCAAGTCACAGTGTCTCACGGCTTCAGTCCTCATTTTCCAGGAAGAAAACTTCAATTAGGAGTGAGTAGTACTATAATACTGTAGTTCTATCATTAAATTACTTACTTCAAATTTCTATTCAAAGTCACTTCAAATTTCTATTCAAAGTCACTTCAAATTTCTATTCAAAGTCACCTGTCAATCTTCAAGTTAGTCACCAAGGTCAAACTGTTCACTTCGAATGTTTACCAGCTTCACTTCAGTTTCTAGTCCCCGCAAACAAATAAAAATCTTCAGGTCTCATCAGTTAAGCACCATTTTTTACCAGCTGAAGTACCGGCCATTTTTTTTTACCTTTTCTTTGTATACATGGCGAGTAGGATAACATTAGGGGCGTTGATGCGTAGTAGAAATAAACACTTTGAAGTAGAACACCTGAACATGGCAATTGTCCGATTAGACTAATCGATCGGCTCGTGCCGTCTGGGTTAGGATATCATGACTCGATCCATCTGCTGACTAGTCAATTATCATCCCTTGCTTATCCTGGTCTTTGTTTACTTAGTTCTACTACAGTACAGTACTGCTTTAATTTTTATTTTTGATGATGAAGTGAGTAGTTTAGTAGTCCTAGTGTAGCATCAAAATGTACGTACTGTAGTTGGATCAAAACTTATATGGGTCGGCGGAGACCTAGCGTGGACGTACAAGCAAGAACAAAATGTACACGAGTGCAGTGCCAATCAGTGCCAAAAAAATCTTCAGTTCTCAGTTGGAAAAGGCTGCATTTACCTTCTTCTGTATGGATAGCGACTAGTGTAATATTAGGACGTTGATGTCTGTTAGAAAAACAAACCTGAAAAATTGAAAGCAGTACACCCGGAAAGGTAGAAACCTTTCTGCTTGGCTGCTGTCGCTGTCTGTCCGCCGTCGCAATGCATGATCCTCCACATGGCCACATATAGCTGCACGTACCATGCAACCATATCTAGCCCTTCCCCTTGCATGCTGCGGCTGCACTGCTTGCATGTCTATAAGATTCCACACTCGCACTCAAATGTGTTCATTACATTTACTTCGAATATTATGGAAGAAGTTCGGCAAATGTACTTACTATATTTGCTTCAAATATTATGGAAGAAGTTCGGTGTATCGGTATTTAGCATTGAAATTGCAGTACATGCCATAATTGTGTGCCGTCTTGTAGAGTTGATTGGATTCGGTAGGGGGTTCATATTCTTGTTTAAAATAGCAATGATACTCATACTGCTTAATTTCTATACCCGTCATTGTGCGACACATTTTATGACCAATATTTAATGGTTTTGTTCTAACAATGCAGGTCTTTGCATTTGGGTCGGTTCCACTAAGAACCTACCTCCCTGATGGTGATGTCGACATCACCATTCTGACGAACAACGACTTGGACAGTAACTTCATCCAAGACGTCTGCTGTATGCTCGCAGTGGAACAGAGCAACGAAAAGGCTGAGTTTGTGTTGAAGGAGATTCAGTACATCAACGCTAGGGTGCGCTCTTTGTTTCAACTTACTAATCATTGATTTGCATATTTGTGGAAAGTGCACTTTTTGAGGGTTTGTGGAAATGACACTTTTTTAGCTATATGTTTCTTGCTATGTTGTTAAATAACTACATATGCTACTGATGCTCAAATTTTTGTCATTGTTTTTGTGCACCCAGGTCAAGATAATCAAATGTGTTATCGACAACGTCATGGTGGACATCTCTTTCAACCAAGTCGGTGGGGTGTCCACGGTCTGCTTTCTTGAGATGGTATGTAGATGCAATCTAAACTATTCGTCTTGATTTCAAAATTTTCATCTTAAACGCATACCCAGCACCTTGAATAAATTAGATCTTAAACCTGGATGTGTGCTCCTGTCTCAGGTCGACACCGAGGTTGGCAAGGACCATCTGTTCAAACGGAGCATTATTCTGATCAAGGCTTGGTGTTACCATGAGGGAAAGATACATGGATCTAACATTTGGCTGATGTCTACATACGCGCTGGAAGTATTGATTTTATACATCTTCAATCATTTCCACCGGTCTTTACATGGCCCTTCGGAGGTAATTCCTTGGAAAGCAATCCAAACAATTTTACAAGATGCACAAATTAAAGTTATTGATTTTATCTTCTTTGTTTAACAGGCCTTGTACAAGTTTTTGGATTACTATAGCAACTTTGATTGGGACAACTATTGCCTTACTTTAGACGGCCCTGTCCCATTGTCATCCATGTGGAACTACACCAGTGAGTCATAATAGCCTATCATTTTTACTTTGTTATGAGAATCACCTGGCATGTAAAGTCATTGTTACTTTACTAAAATCTCTATGACTTGCAGATGGGCCTACTGGCTTGAATGACGGGTTACTGCTGAGCAAGGAGCCCCTCAAGGGCTCACTGGGTACACTTATTGCACTTCCAGGATGTTCTGATAGGAGTCCACAATTCCGTCTGAAGCATCTAAACATTATGGACCCCTTGAAGGGGGATAATAATCTCGGCACAAGTGTCAGCGAAGGTTAGAATAACCAAGATGAACCATCATTTTGTTTTCTATCTTGATCATGCAGTGCAGATTTTTCTTTGTATTGGTTGGATGCTTTGATTGAACTTAACATATACATAATTTTATGCAGCAAACTCCCATATCATACGGAAAGCCTTTGCAGATGGTGCAGAAAGGCTTAGACAAGTTCTCAAGCTACCTTGTGAACTTGTTGCGAATGAAGTTTACGGTTTTTTTGCACACACACTGGCTAAACATGGACGGGGCGAAAGGCAGGACGTCGGCGATAGTGTCCAGATCTCAGGTAAATAATTTTCGGATCAATGCTAAAGTTTATATTTAGAAAAAGGGTTTGTCTAGGGCACATCTAGATGTGCTTTAAGTAGAGCACATCTAACTCCTACACCATTAATTTTACATAGAGATTCGTGTAAATATTTTCTTTTCTTTTTCCCCTTTTTCTTTTTAGTTAGATTGAACCACTTAGATGTGCACTACCTAGATGTGCCCTAGCAAATCTGTTAGAAAAAGCCTATTGGGTATTTCCATATATGATTATGAATGCAAGATAGATGGTACCGAGCATTAATTCATTATTTGTGGCTGTAGGTTCAGCCAACATCAGGAGCCACTCCAACTCATCATCTTCCTCAGAGAATGGCAACGGAGGGATTAAACATTGCCAGAATGGTTCCTCCACTTTGGTAAATGGTCCGGGTGCTTCCAGTTCTTATCCTATTAACGGGCCAAATTGGACTGGTGCCCCTCGAGAAAAGGTGCAACTTCCACATTTCGCGCCGATGAACCTACTGGATCTATCAGGACAAGTGGAGTGTCATTTGGCATGCCTTCGGAGTGTTCAATACAATCTGGAGGCCATGTATGATCAGCTCCGCAAATCATTTGAAGAAGCATGTTCGGCTGGTATGATAGACGAGGACAGCTTCATAGCTCCAACACTGCGCCCCAGTGAAAGGCCGGCTACACGTCCACGGCTAGCTCCAGCTTACTCTTCTCCCGACGCAGGAGTTGTTGCTCAGCAATCTATTGCTGAGTTCCAGGTTGAAGCAGAATATCCGTCATCGCCTGGAACACATATTCCACTCAACGGGTCAGCGATGTATCCACCTTTTGCCGGTCCTTGGTTTCCAAACACGGAGGACATGCAGAATCAAGGAGCTAGCACTTTCGTGCATGACATGGTAAGAAAGTTTGGCCCATGATCCCTTTTGTTCATGATCTATTCAAGTTTCCAATAGATTGACTCAATGTCTATTTATTTTTTCTTTATGCGCAGAACTATTCAATGTATCTTGGAACTGATGCACAATCCAGCGGGATGCCATTCTATCCAGCCACGTGGGATTTTCGGCAGACACGTGGAACCGGCACATACATCCCCAGAACGGTAAGAAACCTTGGGAAAAATGTTATGTCCACTTTTACAATGTAGCTATGTTGGCAATAGACTGAATCAATTATTGATTGCTCATCATTTCCTCCCATTTTATTGTCAATAAGACTCACATATGAAATGTCTAGCAGCGGACAATTTCAATGCAAACTTGAAAGCATGTACAGTAGTACTTCAAAGTTAAAACACGCATGGTCGTAAACATCTACTCATCCCAGCTTTCCGGTTGCAGAGTTGGTTCACCAACGGAGACAGGTCGTGGCATGACAGGGGAAGGATGCAAAGCCAGAGGCAATCAGACCGGTGTTACATTGAAAAGAGACCGGATCAAGTTGGCTCAAGCAATGGACATGCGCCAATGACGCGAGGCAATCCACACCAGGGTGCCTCCTCAAGCAACAACGTTGCTCCCAACGGGGGTCCTGGTTGTAACAAGGAGGTTCAGAACAGTGAGCAGAGGTATGCAGCACTGCTCAAACCTGAACTCACTGACGACAGATTATTATTATCATTATTATTATTAAGAAAACGACATATTGTTTTTGGTACTGATGAGATTCTTGTCAGGTCTGAGAATGGGTGGTCGGCGACGCAGATGCCACTAAGGATAGTGGTTCCTCGTGAGGGAGCTGGCGGCCAGTCCTCTTCACCAGCCGTGGCGGTGGTTACACCTGCCGTCACAATGGCTAACGGCCAGCCGGTCACAGGGGAGCAGAACCTGGAGTTCGGAACCATGGGGCCTTACTCGGCCACGCTTGGCAATGCTCAGTACGCCGGAGAATTCCCGTCTCTCATTGAAACAATGAGGCAGGGACAACAACAACAAGGCTCAGTGAGGAAACCCAAGCCCGGCGCGGTGGCAACCAGAAGCTCTTCTTCAGAATCATCTGGGTCAGCAATTCAGAGCCCTAGTCCCGGTGTGCATGCAACCCAAAGCTGGCCCAACCTTCCATCCCCCAGCCCGGTTGTGGGTGCGACCCAGGACCCCTCCTCCACTGCATCCACATCGCAGCAGAGGGAGAGCCCTAGGCCAGGTCCCAGTGCGGCCGAAAACAGGTACTGTAGATGTCTTCTTCTTAGCTCATGCATGAGTCTCTCTCAGTGTCCATTCTTTCTTGCACTTGGTGGTGAAACCAAACCATCATCTTCTAACCAACATTGCTTTCTGGTGGAATCAACGCAGGGCTGCCGGGTCGTTCCAGCTGCAAGACGACGCTGACTTCCCTCCTCTGGTAACCGAGGACCCGTACAACGCTGACTTCCCTCCTCTCCAAGCTGCCGCGCCCCGCCGCTGACACATGGTAGAGTTGAGATGACATACATCTAACTGTAACGGTGCAAGGGGAGAGCTTAACTTCCTAACTTTGGTTGAGGAGATGGAGCAAGATTTTCGTCCAGCGGCATAAACAATTTGGATCGATCGATGGACCGACGCTATTCGTTGTAATAGCGTGTTATATGTGTGTTGTAAAAACTTAAAACAATTCTGGTGCTGTTGTTAATTCCGTAGTTGTAGAAGAGGGCGATGCGAGCGCTGATTGCATCTCCGTAGCATTATATATACATAACCCAAAAAATTTAGAAAAAATAGAAAATGACCAAAAAATTGTAGCCTTACCCTTTGTAGATCAGTTGTTTAGCATTAATAAAAAAAGAAAAAAAAAGTAGTTAGAAAACAATGCCTCTCTTCGTTTCCGTGTGAAATGTTGATGTATTGTTTCCTTTACCATCATGATTTATATCATGCCTTGTCGCTTCTCTGCATTGTGGGTAGCAACCGAAGACCCAAACGAACACAAAGGGCGTGTCTAGTACTTATCTTGCATTTTTAAGATGTTTTCAATTTTTTTAACATGCAAAGTGTTCACCTCAACATCCCCACTAAGAGCATCTCCAACAGACGCATCCAAGCGCCGCGCGCTAAAAAATATTTACAGCGCAGAAATAGTGTTTTAGCACGCGGTGCGGCGAGTGCGCTATTCCAGGGTCTATACATTATACCGCGCGACGGGAGCGCTTTAGCGGGCGTTGTATCCGAGCACGCACGCAAGCATCATGCAACCTAAAATGGTTTCCATTTATTTCACTAGACTTCAATTTTAACCTAAAATGCAAAAACATCGATCCCTCTCACCCTCGCCATTATGGAACCACGATACCCTTGTCCATGCTGCCGCCAAGGTGCTGCCTAGTTACAATGAGCAACAAAGCGAAGGAAAGAAATTAAACAAACCTCAAAGTGTTGAGCGGCAAGCGAGTCGAGGATCCGCAGGAACAACAGGTACAGTAGTGCCAAACCTATACAGACTTCTCTCTTCGGCGCTTGTATGCCGGAAAAGTGCAGGGGACAAGCTTTGCCAGCGATTTGACAATTGCACATCTCAAAGCGCGCGTGGCCGGCGTAGATAAAGTCCTGCCTGTAGCCCGTCCGCCATACGTCTGCTCTAGTGGGCGTGGTCATTTCCACGGGGATCCTCCTAATCTGGCGTTCGGTGCGGTCGAAGACGGACAAGAAGATCTCGTACAGGGTGAGCAAGTCAAGGATCTGCGTTGTTGAAACTCTACATTGTGATGGCAACACTTTTGAATTTTGTAGGGACTGAAGGTGAATCCAACGGGGAGACCCAAATGCAGACAAAATATGTCCATTTTTACTTAGGTTGCCTCGCAGACGGGCCGACTCAGACGGATACGCATGTCCGGCCAATGCACTTGAAGGTGCTACCCATTTGACGATGGATAACCATTTGGATAGTCTGCGCGCTACTGCTATGGCGCCAACTTCAAGATACTCGAGTGCAACATCACCGTCCTCCTCTGCACCGTCGCATTACTCAACATGTAGCCGACCGGAAAGCCCACACCTCGACATCGTCAACCACCACCATTTCATAAATCTCCATGAAGTTCCTATAGCCCATGTCGTTGATCATGGTGTCATCGCTACGGTGGAACTTTGTTAGTCGACATGCCCCATCCCTAACCTCTGCTCACATAGACGGACACCGCCACACCGGGGTAGGGTGTGGGCTTGGCCCTTTCCACGAGGATCCTCCTGATCTTGCAATTGGTGCGGTCAAAGACGAATAAGAAGATCTCGCACGGGGTGGGCAAGTAGAGGATCTGAATTGTTGCTCCTCTACATTATGGTAGCAACACCTCCTTTTGATTTTGTAGGGACTGAGGGTGACTCCAACGGGAAGACCCAAATGGACACAATATGTCCATTTTTGTTCGTTTATGTCGCCTCACGGACAGGCGGATACGGTCGGTTACGCATGTACTGCTATGGCACCAACTTCAAGATATCCGCATGCAACATCGTCGCCCTATGTTGCAATTCCCCAGGAATTTCATTTAACCCATATGTCGTTGATCACAATGTCTTCGCTGCAGTGGAACTTTGTCAACCGAAATGACCCATCCATGGCGGCTGCTTACGTAGACGGACACCAACACGCCAAGGTAGAGCGTCAGCATGGCCCCTTGCCACGGGGATTTTCCTAATCTGGCGGTCAGTGCGGTCGAAACCGGACAAGAAGATCTCATTCGAGGTGAGCAAGTCGAGGATTTGAATTATTGCTCCTTTGCATTGTGGTGGTGGCGGTAACACTTTTTGATTTTATGGGTACCGAGGGTGACTCGAACGGATAGACACAAAATATGTCCATTTTTGTCCGTTTAGGTAGCCTTGACACATATGGATGCCGCCACACCAGGGCAAAGGCATGAGTGTATCCCTTTCCACGGAGTCCTCCTGATCTGGCAGTCGGTGTGGTCGAAGCCAGACAAGAAGATCTCGTACGGGATGAGCAAGTCGAGGATCCGCATTGTTGTTCCTCTGCATTGTGGTGGTAGGGACTGGGGGCGACTCCAACGGGGAGACAAATGGACACTCACCGACATGCGGATAAAGACGAATACGCGCGTTCAACCCATGGTGTTACCTCATTTGGAGATGGCTAACCATTTGGATAGTTTACGTGCTACTGTTATGGCGCCAATTTCAACATATTCGCGTGCAACGCCACCGCCCTTGGCTAAACCGCTGCGTTACTCGACATGTAGCCGACCGAAACACCCAAACCTCGACATTGTCTCCCACCACCATGTTACTGCTCCCCTTGAAGTTTATGTAGCCCATGTCATTGATCACAATACCGTCGTTGTGGTGGAACTTTGTCGTCCGATTTGCTCCATCCCTAGCCGCTGCTGACACCGCCACACCGGGGTAGGTCTTGAGCGTGGCCTTTTCCAGGAGGGTTCCTCCTGATCTGGTGATCGGTGTGGTCGAAGCCGAACTAAAAGATGGAAACTTTTAGTTTTAAAAAATGATTTTTTTCTTAAATGGTGGCAAAAACTTTGCCACATTAATTAATTAAAAGAGAATAAAAATTGCTCGGTTAATTAGGAAAAACCAAGCAAAAACCCTCACAACCACTGAACGACATCCTAAGAAACTCCACGCCGCACTTTAAAAAGTGTCACATCGAGACCGCACGCAGGCGTTATCATCACTACATATCCTCAAGAGGCACCATCGTCAATCCTAAATCCTGCGACCAAACATCACAACTCCAACTGAAAAGGAGCTCCGAAGGACAGAAACTAGGCACGATATCCGCCACGGAAGATCACTGAAAGGTTCACCTGCAGCCAGTCATCGTATACCACAGGGCCCCGTCATCGCAGCTTCGACTTCACAACAACAAAACGAACCGAGACAATCTCGCGGCGAAGAAGAGCAGACTAAGGGCCAGTTCTTTTATAGCTTTTTACAGCTTATTGCCAAAATAAGCTAGAAGTTGAAAATAACTGGATTCTGAAAATGAGCTCAGCTTATCTGCACCGTGCTAGCCTTCACGATGGAAATAAGCTGGGGGAGGGAGCTTCGCGTGGCTTCCCGCAAAGTAGCGAATCGGTACATCGCGCTGCCCCCATACTTGCTAGATATTACGGAGAAAATGCCACTGAACCGAACGAAAGGAGTGACCCGACCCTCGCGTCAATCTCCCACGAATCCTCTCCTCCTCTCCCCAGTTCGTCGCCGCCGCCAGCCCCGCCTCCGGCCCGCCTCCCTCCGTCGCCTCCCCGAGCTTGAGCCCCCCGCCTCCGACCCGCCTACCTTCACCGCCTCCCCGAGCTCAAGGTCGGCCGAGCTCGAGCTCCCCCGCCTCCGACCCAGGGGTAGGGTTCCCCGCCGCCGCTATCGAGCTAGGGTTCCCCACCGCCGCCGCCGGGCTAGGGTTCCCCGCCGCCACCGCAGCTTCCCGACGCCGGCATCTACGGCTGCTGCCCCTCCCTAGGTCCACAGCTCCCCGACGCCGGCATCTACGTCCGCTGCTCCTCCCCGGCTCCCGAACACAGTTCTGAACTCCGACGGGCCATGGTCTACTCCGGCGGACGGCGCCACGCTCCGGCCTCCTCCCCTCCTCCCAGTTTTGGGCGTGAGCTGCACTCCGGCCTCTGTTTTTGTTTTTGCAAAAACATTACTTATCCATTTGGTGTGAGCTACTGCTAATTGTATGTGCATAGAAGAATCATGGTCTCTGTGTATATTGAAATATTGGTGGTCTGTGTGTATACTACATATTGATTTGTGTTATTATTTTGTATTGCCATTATGAAATAATCAGAACAACAATATATTCAAAGGGCATTACAGACTTTTCGCTGGCCATACAACAGATAAGCTAAAAAAGACGACACTGAAAAGAACTGGCTATCTTATTATCTGGAGCTTATTCCACAGCAGCTTATTTAGAGCTTATTTTCACAACAGCTTATCCATAAGCCACATCTCAAAAGAACTGGCTCTAACTCAACCATAGCCGCGGCAACCGAGGCACCGAGGCAAAAGATTGGGGAAAAGATCCCCTTCAACCGGCAGATCTTTTGTCCGCGTCCACCGCCTGCGTAACCGTCCGATGCGGTTAGATCTACCGGCGCGCAAACTAGTATATGATGCCAACATACCTATTGTTGCAAAGGTCAGTTCGCAACAGCCGTTCTATTGCAAGGCTTGTTACGGTGATGAGAAAAGAAAAAATAAAAAAAATATTTGCAGGGTCCTTTGCAACAGGGATCATATTGCAAAGGTCCGATTACAACAACGCCTCTGTTGCAAAGCCCTACACAAGAGGATCAATGAAAAAATATGTAAGGTGTACTAGTATGGTTAAAATAAAAAAATCAATCCACGAAAAAATTTCATTTTAAAAGTTTTGCAACAAAGATTTGTTGCAATGGTTCAGACGCAACATAGGTTTTGTTGCAAAGCTATCGTGATGATTTAACGTAAAAAAAATCTTCATCAAGGCTTTGCAACAGAAGACATGTTGCAATGACTGATCGCAACGAAAGAGCTGTTGCAAAGCCCATGATGATCCGGGATAGATCGGACGATCCTACAGGTGGCGGATAACTGGTATACTACGACCGACGGACGCGTAGCATCGCCCAAAAGATTGCCCCCAAACGAGTAAATTACAGGCAGAGTCCTGGAACTAGTCGGTCGGTTCCAAAACAGTCCCGAAACCGACTCAACCCAACTCCCTATACAACTACAATGTGGCGCTTTCGTTCCAGGAACCAAACTGACTCAAAAGAGGGCTGTGTTATGCGTCCGCCGGCTGATCTTTCGAAAGGATCCGCCGGCTCCACTACCGTTCGATTAACACCGAAGATGTCCCAAATGCATATGCCCATGAGATGTCAAAGGAATATTCCTTTGCAACGGGAGGTTTGTTGCGAAGCTTCTTTGCAACAGACTGCTTGTTGCGAAGCTTTTTTATGCGCAGAGATTTTTTACATGTCACGTATAACATTCTTTGCAACGGGAGCCTTGTTGCGAAGCTCCTTTGCAACAGAATGCTTGTTGCGAAGTTTTTTGTGCGCAGAGATTTTTTTATAACCCGATACTTGTACGACGAACAATGTTGTGAAGCCTCATTGCAACATAAATGACGTTGCGAAGCTCTTTTGCAACATGATGCTTGTTGCGAAACTTTATTTATACGTTAGATAAAGAATTTTTTCGATTACACGTGCACTTGAGGCAAGGATCTAAGATTTTTTTCTCGATCACACGCACCTAAGACAACGAACTTTGCAACAAAGGCTCTGTTGCGGTTGGACCATTGCAAGAGAGCCTCTGCTGTAAAGGGATTCAAGTAAAAAAAATCAATCACGCGCACATGAAACAACAAGCTTTGCAACGGAGCCTTTGTTGCGATCAGACCATTGCAACAGAGCCTCTGTTGCAAAAGGATCCAAAGCATTAAGCGACATGTTAGAAACCCACGTGGACACATGGCAAGTACAGGAAAAGGCCGGCGCGCAAGAAGTTATCCGCCGGCTGACGGTAAACTTTTCCCCTCATCAATCACCCCTTAAATATGGGAAACGATTTAAATCATCTGGCTAATCCGTCGGGTTTGATCCGCCGCTTCCTCTGTTGGCCACGTGTCCCCTGACCACCCACGTACACATATCCTTTCCACCACCCCTTCGTGCTTATCCTTTCGTTTTCCTTCTTCATCACCAGAGCTGTGGACGGGAGGAGAGAGGGCTAGGGCCGCGGCACCGGAGCAGCCGACGGAGAGAGAGAGGGCTCGGGTCGCGGCCAGCTCGCGCGGACGCCCTCCTCGATGGTCGCCGCCGCCGGCGCAGCCCGCAGCGACCCGTGCGTCCCCTGGACGCCATGGATCGAGCTTGGAGCTCGCTGGAGTCGCCTGAACGCCGCTGCCCGCCTCCCCATCGCCCGGATCCGTCGCCACGCACCACCTTCGGTCTTCCCTGCCTCAATCCCCTTCTCTGATAAAGTTGAATCACTTTGCAACAGAGGCTCTGTTGCAATGATTCGACCGCAATAGGTCCTCTGTTGCAAAGCTCCGATAAAAAAATGTTTGGATCCATTCGCAACAGACTCTGTTGCAATGTTTCAACTGCAACAAAGCCTCTGTTGCAAAGCTTGTTGTCCTCAGATGCGCACGGTCGGGGAAAAATGCTTGGATTTTTTTGCAACAGTCTTTGTTGCATTGGTCCGATCGCAACAGAGCCTCTGCTGCAAAGCTCGTTGTCTCAGACGCATGCGATTTGCAAAAAGAAATGGTTAGGTCTCTTTGCAACAGAGCCTCTGTTGCAATGGTCCGATCGCAACAGAGGCTCTGTTGCAAGGTCCGTTGACTCGGCTGCGTGCGATTGGATGGTTCTCAATTACTACGTCGTGCGGTTCTACTGGCGGAGGAAGTTTTCTAATCTACGCTCGCAGACGCGTAGCGCTCCCCCTTAAATATGGAAAAAAGCTTCTATTCAGCCGGCTGATTTTTCTTACGCGTCCTTCGCCTGCTCCACCGTTGGATCAGCTAATCACACGATTTCCTCTAGCGTGCTTATTCTTCGTAGCTTTTCTTGCCTTAATTTTTCATACGTGCGTTGTTCTCTGTAGCCAAATTTTTTTGGTGCACGTGTGTTTAGAGCTTTATTATTTTTAGCGCCACGTATTCAAAGAAAAAATGGATCTTTGCAACAAGGTGCTTGTTGCAAAGCTTTTGAGCGCAACAAGATAAACGTTGCAAACGTCTTCGAGTAGTTCAATTTTTTTGCAACAAGGTGTGTGTTGCAAACTCATTAAACGCCACAAGTCTGTTGTTGCAAAGGAGCTTCGCAACGTCATTTGCGTTGTAAAAAGGTTTCACAACATTGTTAGTCGTACAAGCACTGAGTTGTAAAAAAAAAATATGCGTACAAATAAAATTTCTCAACAAGCATCTTGTTGCAAAGGAGCTTCGAAACAAGTATCATGTTGCAAAGAATGTTCTACGTGATACGCTAAACCGAACGGCGCCCGTGAAAAAAAATTGCGTACAAAAAACTTCGCAACAAGCATTTTGTTGCAAAGACGCTTCGCAACAAGTACTCTGTTGCAAAGAATATCCTTGGCATCTTTAAACATACACATCTCCTAGGCGTACGATGCGTTCTAATCCAACGGCAGTCGAGCCGGCGGATCCTTTCAAAGGATCAGCCGGCGGACGCCTAGCACAGCCCCTTAAATATTGTGCTTCTACCCACAACAATCAAGCCGAGAGGTCCGCGTCCACGACGGGAGCCGCAGCCGCCGCCGACCGTCTCTGCGCCCTCCCCGACCATCTTCTCCAGCGCATTCTGTCCTTCGCGCCGGCGCGGCCATCTCCGTCCTCTCGCGCCGATGGCGTCCGCTGTGGCGCCGGGTGTCCTCAACCTTGACTGCTTGACAGCAGACACTACCCGCCCAAGATAGGTACGCCAGCTTCGACGACTTCTTCCGCGACGCCACTGCCGCCCTCGCCGCCTCTCGCCGCCATGGGACGACCCTCAAGAGGCTCACGCTCTTCCTGACGGAAGGCGCCTACCGCCTCCGCAACAGATCGTACTCTTACAGCAACCGCGAACGGGAAGACGACGTCCGGGTCGCCCGCCTCCTCGCTGACCCCGCCGCAGCCGGGCTGGAAGAGCTCCTCATCGGCTCCGAGCACCAAAACCAGTGCGATGAGATGTACAGCCCGCCGCTAGGCTCCCTGCCGTGGGCCGCCACGCTCCGGGTGCTGGAGCTCGAGTGCTGCAACCTCGAGCAGCCACCGCCGTCGGCGCGCCCGGCCTTCCCCTGCCTCACGGATCTGACACTGCGCCGCTGCTTCGCCTTGGAGGGGAATCTCCAGGCCATAGTCGACAACGCGCCGGCGCTGACCAGACTGGCGCTGACGAACCTCAGTCAGCAGCCACCAGGTACCACGAAGCCCACGGCAACGCGCCGGCGCTGACCAGACTGTTCGGTACGAGCCCACGGCGCGCATGCTCACGAGCTTCTCCAGCACGAGGGCGCTCAAGCTGCACCTCGACTGCATCGAAGACATCCTGGCGGGCGAGGCGGAGCACGGCAGGGCCATCCTGCCCACGTTCCCAAACCTCAAGCTCCTCGAACTGGACGGGAAACAGAAGGACAGGGAAAGAAACACAGCGGTGGCAGTGGCGAGGCTGCTCGCCTCCTGCCCGGCCATGTCCGAGCTGCGGCTCAGGCTGGACATGCAGTACGACTACTGGTACGAGAACAAGGACCGAGCCGGAGGCCCCTTCGGCGAGTACATGGACCGCTACGAGAGGCTTGCATCCATGTCATCGGCGCATCTCGACGCGGTGCAGCTCTACGTGGTCTCGGAGCTCAAAAGCAACTGCACGTTCAGCTGCCTGGAGACGAGCCTGCGGAAGGTGACGCTGCAGTTCAAGGACAAGGAGGTCAACTGCTTCCAGGTGCGGCTGGCCAAGTTCCTCGTGGAGAAAGCCATGGTGCTCCAGGAGATGCACGTCGACGATGGCAGCCAGTTCTGGCCGGACCACCTCTGCCACAAGCTGGCAAGATGGAGAGCCGCTGCGTTCCAGGCCAGGAACCTGCCGGACACTGCCGGATTTCGGGTGTACCAACTGGCCAAAACACTATGATAGATGATCCTAAGGAACACTCAAGTTATGATTAGGATGGCACCTATAATATAATGAGAAAAAATTCGGTGTCCTGTATTTCCCCTTCAATAATTGAAAATTTATTACATATAACTTGGAGCATTTTCTACAGCATGCTGGATATATAATTGATCTGAGTTTATGTTGAAAACATGCTGATACATATATATACCGTGTGGCGTGGAACGCTGGGTGATTGATCAAAGTTTGTTTCTAGAACATGCTAATGTACCATGTGGGATTGACCTTTGCTCTCACCAACTGGCAGAAAAACTGATGGCGGGAGTAAAAATGTACATCTTGCAGTCGTGCACATCGACTTGGGCTCCAAAAGTTCCTACCACGTTCGCTGATAGAGTTTCATGCTGGAGAAAATGCAAATTTAGCAGGTGGTCAACACACCACACAGAAAATGTTAACAAGAGAAGTTTTAAGTGCATGACTACGTGTTTTAAGGTACAATAATATAGACTGTTTTTACGGTACCCTATACTGGTAACAGGGGAGGCAACAGTATATTAAAATCTGACCATTTATTTTCTAATGATAGGATAGACTTTTGGGTTTAAAAAAAATTTAAGGAGCATAATGTCATCCAATAAGAATAAGCTGCATAACCAAAGCATCCAGGTAACAAGAACAAGAAACGTAAAGGATTCAAGAAAGGAAAAAAGCTCTCCATACAACATGGGCAACCGCTGAAGCGGACGGTCAGCATGCTAGCCGCTAGGAGGAGCCATCGGATGGCGTAGATGTTGGTTGGAGCTCATGCACCTTGCCGGCCTAGCTGAACACGCCGGGGAAGATGCGGCCAAGCCGGGGTGAGGCAGCGCGCACTACTAGTACCAGAGGGGTTAGGAAGAGGCAACACAGTCGTGGGTGAGGGCCGGAGCGCGACGGGTTCCCTTCCTAGGGAGCAGCGGTGTCGGGGGCGGCAAGTCCTCCTCGAGCGCCTCGCGGCGGGATGAACAAGAGGAGGAGTGAGGGACGGGGGAGAGCAGCCCGCCCGATGTAGATGGCGAGGAAGACCGACCATAGATCGATGGCCTCCTGATAGGACATGTAATCATGTATACTGGAGGAAGGCACCACAACGATGCAAGCTATACCGCTCGTGTTTTCATTCCCAAACTCGAGGAGTACAGACCGATCGGCGCCGTTAGATATGACAAATGAACGGCCCATATTTCTCGCAGGGTACGGTAAAAGAGCTCATAATATATGCTCCCAACCTAGAACGCCCAATTGTCACATTGTTTGTTTCTATTATCCAAGATTAGCTGGGGCTGTAACGGAACTATGATAGTGTTTGGATTATAAAGCTTCCACCCTTGGATCTTACAACTAAACCAATTATTCACTGTCCCATTTTATCTGGAGCCTAATATTGATACACTATAAGCTATGTTTCTCCAGGCGCATTTATTTCAGAGCGACAAGAGCTGAAAACAATTAAAAGTAGGTAACTCACCTTCCACAGGTCTCTAACAGAATAAGCGGATGAGCCATCAAGGCCTACGGCTGGCAATGTCATCGTGATATTAACCGTCTCCGAACAACGATTCCATAAAGCAACAGCCAAACGGTTGCCTGAGAGGGGGCCAGCCCACACCTGCAAATATTGGAATAGAACAATGTCATGCAGTGTAACGAAAATCTGCCACTTATAACAGTTATCCCATATGGAGCAGCTAAATCACCTCACGGCATCCACCTTTTCCTTGGCCCAAAATTCTTCTTCCTTGAACACCAAGAGGATCTGCAGAAAAAGAAACTCAATTATTGCAATCAATTGCGTAGTTATAGCAGCACGTGTACAAATGCCTCTTACTGCGTGAATAGAACAATATGCCAGAAATCGTATATAGCAGAAGAAACACAATCAGGCACTTTAAAAACAAATGGCAACTAGTCAGCGCAATGCTAGTTGAGCATAATATAATGCATCTCTGAGAGCAATAAAGAAATGGCAACTAGTCAGCGCAATGCTCACGAGTCAATCAAACACAAAACATAACTTAAAAATAAAACAAAAATCTTCATCTTAGATCCATCAAGTGGTTCAAATAATTCCTACAAAAATATCCGCATTAGTTGGAGGAAACTGACTTCTAAAGAGCAGTTAAGATGAGAACATTATTTCAGTACATGGTTGTTTCAGACTTCAATGTCATGAAGATAATAGCAATAAAAAAACTGCTTTGAAGTTTCGACATGAGGACACATTATAGAGATAAGTACAAAGACAAGATTGTGATAAATACCTTGGTTTACTTGAATTACTTCTTTGTTGCTCAATATTTCAATTGTTTCTGAAGTCATATTTCTGACATCACAACCAATTAAGAGAGGTGCCTGAAATATGATCCAGGAGGGCATTTTCCAGTCAGTGAAATAAAATGAAAATAGCAGATAACGTGCCACCAATCAGCTTGTGTTTTACCGGCATTATGCATACAATAATATGCAAGCACAATTGATTGTAAAATTTCTTGTGTGGGATTTCACGAGACGATTCTGGAATTCAAAACTATTGTAATACTATATTATCAAGAATGTATGCAGTCAAACTTTTACTACTACACAAACTTGTTCTCCTGATATCCAAATAAATTATGCGCATCTGTAGCTGAACATATTTCTCTGCAACATTATCCTAAATTTGAAGGCCATGAGCCAAGGCGTAAAACTACAGAAGGAAATAAGCCTTTATTTTCAGAAACTCTTAGCTTGCTCATTGGCCCAGAAACAATAAACTACAAATAAGTAAAGGAGTGGATGCAGTGAGGCAATAGGCATTGACACAATCCTATTGACTACTGATGCACTTGACAAACTCTCACCTTCATGAGTGCCCAGATGCTGAAATGTGCACGGTACTCTGCAAACATCATGCCACCATTTCCAACTTCCAGCATGTCCGGATCTGCCAAAAATGACTCAGTTTAGAATATTGTACTATTTTGCTTTAGGGTCACTTACATCGTCAGGAAAGCTTGTATTCCTCATTAACATAGTTACCATTCCATCCACCTGGTCCAGCATATGATGCCCACTTGTTGTTCTTATCAGCAATGTCAGTCATGCTTGTGTTAAGCAGAAAACAGACAAGTCAACTTCACAGCACATCAGCAGCCTGATATATTCTTTTCTTTCAGGAAGAGCGTGAATCACCTTTTCCATGTATCTTGTATGTCGTCTGTTGTACGCCAACTGTTTCCAACTTTTCCAGCCCATAAAGCTGGATCATCCTGGCCCCTAAGAGAGATAACACATCTAAATTCAACAAGGTTGGAAGTTGAGCACGGCGTACAACTGCTATTTATTTCCCAGTGGTAACTGGCATACCATTCGCATAGGGAGTAGAATATCTGGCGCCCAGTTGAATTTAGAGCATCGCGCATTGGAGGATACCTGAGATTATGACATCATGCCCAAAAAATAGCTCTATGTATTCAGGCTAAATGTCTGTAAAGTCTGCGACCGAGGCAAATGAAAGAAATGTGAGCTAACCTTTCCTTTGGCGGTATTCCCAGATTGTAACAGTTGTCATACTTTAGATAGTCAACACCCTGGACAAAAAATATTTTCCATATGCATGCTCAGTAGCAGCTCAGAATAGGTTAAGATAGAAAGACTCAGAAAAGATGTTCTTAGAGTGTTCATCCCAATGTTGTTCAGCAACTCTTTAATGCATCACTAATTCTGTGGTTGCTTCTAGCTCATACCCATGAAGCAAAAAGGGCAGCATCATCGTTCTCGTGATGGAGCGATCCTGGTCGAACTTGACAAGTAGATACCCTGAAAGCTTTTACTTGTCATATTTTTGTTATTTGAATTAGTCTTGACTATGATACATTAAGAACTATAAAAGCTAACAAGTTAAATCATCTATAGTAGACTACTTACCCAGCGTCAGAGTAGATACCAAGTTTTAGACCTTTTCCGTGCACATAGTCCGCAAGTGATTTGATTCCAGAAGGGAAAGTCTTTGGATCAGGTAGCAATTGATCCTACATGTTACAGGAAATAATTTATTAAAAAGATGTGCAGATGTACACAAGATGTATGTATTTTAGTAACATAAATGAGTTTAATTCAATGACATAAATAGATTTCTCTGGATATCCAACAGTAGTAATCATAATGCCTCTGGTTGAGCAAATGGAAAGAAAGAATGTATTCACTTATTTATTTTTGATGAAAAACACTAGTTTACCAGTAACTGTATGGGAGTAGGAGGGCATATGAAAATACAGTAACTTCCAAGAAACAATGCTCAAGAAAAATAAAAAATAAAAACAGAGCTATTGAAAACAAACTGATGATCAAGGTATAGAACATCATTCTGATACGTTTTTAGCGAATAAAATTTTCAAAGTGAATGTAGGTATGACCAGTGTAGAAGCCTTTTATATTCACAATTTCAGACCACGCGCATTGGGGTCCAGTTATCATGAACACAAGAAAAATTATTAGGTCATATACTGAAGAGAAAAATAATATTCTGATCTCACTAATTCAAGCTTTAACATCATACCCCATGTAGAAGGAAAATGCGGTTAGGAAAATCGTAGTAATAAACTTATCACCTTATTTATTACTAGTAAAAAACTTATTACCTTATTTCCTCGTTTCACATATGACCAACAGTCATCTGAAGAGGAAGGAGCAATACAGCTTAGAGACGACCACATAAAACACTTGATGTAGCCCAATAATAGATATTAGTGTCATGCTAAGCAACGTACCGATGTTTACGTAGTTGTATCCCAAATCAGCCAGCCCGGTCGAGACCAATGCATCAGCTGTTTCAAAAATAGGGTTATACTGTAGAACTTTAAATTGAGTAAACTCTACTCTAGACTCTGAAGAATACATTCGGCACTCATTCGCAAGCACTAGTGCTACCGGCAGGCATACATGAGAGATGAGACATGAGACATCTGACACTGTTTTGGACTGTTGGATCCTATGACTTTGCATTTGCCGCAAACAGAGTACAAGTGTGCCCAGGCACCATTTAATGCAGATATAGCTACGGATTTACAACAGATGATAAATTCCGAATGGGGAATCACAGTTTTAACAAGGATTGTCTACGGTACAGGGATCCCGCGAACCTGTCTCGCGGATGAGCGTCTCGGTGATGTTGCAGGCGAAGAAATTCCAGCTGTTCCACCTGCAGTGGTCAATCGCTTAAATACTGACGGCAAGCTCCGTGAAGAAATCGAGCTGACGGCAACTAGCGGCAGGCGCGGGGAGCGGGACGGGTGAAGTTTATTTACCCCATCTGGGGCGCGAGGGCGAGGCCGTTGTTGAGCTGCAGCCTTCCGTAGTTGGAGGTGTCGTAGAGGCGGCGCAGCGCGGCGGTGGGCAGCGGCGCGATGCGTCGGGCCGCCGCCGCCGCGGGCGCAGTCGATGAGGCGCCCGGCCACCACGGCGAGAGGAGCAGGACGAGGAGGAGGAGGAGCGGGAGGGGGGAGAGAGGCGGCCCCATTCTCCGCTTCGTCTCGATGCTTCTGGCGCTCCCCTTCTTTCCACCGAACTCGAACCCGTCAAAGCCGTTCGCCTGTGCCGACGGCGCTCTCAGCGCAGTGCTCGAGCCCTTGTGGAAGAAAAAGGAAATGGTGGACCCAGGCCCACCTGTCGGTCAAGCGCTCAGGGCACCAGGGCCCACTGTCCTCCGGTCCGGACACGTGCGTTATCCGTTGCAGGCGAGCGCGTCGGATGGCGACGACGACGAGAACGTAAATGCATGGATGCAAGGAATTTCTTCTTTCGTAGTGCAAAAACTTGGCTGGAATTGGAATTTCGAAAAGCAAGGCTGGCGGGTCCGGTCCGGTCCTAATAAGATGATTGTTGTGTTGTTTTCTTGCCTTAAGAATTAAGATTAAGATGGGGGGAAACGATACGACACGCCACCCGTGCGTGCATTATCCATTTGTTGATGAACAGACAGTGATGCCCGGACAGTGACACGGCCACCTGCCCCCCACTTACACCTACGGATGTTGTGCTGTTAGTTTGCGCCTTTTAGGGCAACTCCAACGCGCCGACGCAAATGGACGCGCGATTTGTTCGAATTTGTTCGATTTGTGCGGACGCGCTCGCTCATCGCGTCCGTTTTTGTCCGTCGTTTTGCACGGTCGCCCAACGCGCTGATGCAAACACATTTTAAAAAAAATTTAACTGATTAAACACGAATTTAACTAATTAAACATAAATTTAAACCGTTTCCATTACATTAAAACTTAAATTTAAAAAACCTAAAAAAATAAAAACCGCGCCAATGCCGTCGCCTACGCGTCGTCTCCGTCGTCGTCCATGTCGTCCTCCTCGTCGCTAGAGAGGTCGATGACTGGTCGCTCTGAAGGCGCTCTGGTGGCTCTCTGGTCGCGGCGCGGGAGGCAAGTGTGGGGCGGGTGCGTGGATAGCGACGGCCCGTCGCGTGGGGTCGTCTTATAAAAAGACGCTAGGGGGGCTGGCAAGTGGCCCCAGCGCGGACGTTCAACGCGTTCGCTCGGTGTCCGCACAGACGCAAACCCCACGCACGTGACCGCGCCAATAAATGCGTATGCGATTGGGCGTTGGACGCCATTTTAACCGGTTTGACACAAATTCGAACGTGTGCGGACAAAATGCGTCGGCGCGTTGAAGTTGCCCTTATCCTGAACATTTCATGCCATAATCCATCTTACATCTGATCTCGTAGCTTCCTATCTTACTCGTAGCGGATCGAGTCGCGTTCGGGACGGACGATGCGTCGGTGGCACAGTCAAGGACTCAAAGGGTACGCTTACGTACGTGCCTCTCAATGCTTGTGGGACATTCCACACAACACCTACACAACACGCATTCTGGTTTCTGGATCCTGTTTCTAATCCCGCTTAATCACCGCTGTATGTACTAGGCTCCTTTGGAATCTTCGAGCTTCTTCTTCTTTTTCTTTTTCTTTTGTGCGTGCTTCTTTTTGTTGAGCCACACATTAGCACCAGTTTTTTTACACAAAACAACAACTACGGTTTACATCTTTGGATATCAAGGGACACGGTGTATGCGAGTCCGAGCTTAAATGAGTTCCGATGAACAATTTAATTAGAAAAAAACGATTTTTTTTTTAAATATGGTAAACATTGAGAATTTTTTTGCATGTGTGTAAAACGTTGTTATGAGATCACATTTGTGGTGGTGTGTGCTAAAAATGGATGCTAAAAAAAACTGTTTTTGAAGTCAATTATGAGCATTGCTTTTTTTTGCCCACACCTTCACAAATGTGTTCTCATAACAATTTTTTGCACACGTGTAAAAATCTTCTCACTGTTTACCACAAAAAAATCAGATTTTTTTAAATCCGATTTTACTGCTCACATAGAGAGCATATTAGCTCGAGCTAATAATGACATGTAACACCCTCAGTGTCTTGTAACAGTAATCACTTTTGGCTAATGATAATTATTATTGCTAATCTCACTTTCATCATCTTTGCATTTGATCACTCCAAAAACCCTTTTGGTTGTTATTAAAAACAAAGTGATAAACAAAACTTTGTCCAAAAATTGTGGAACCAATTTTGTTAAATGCCTAAAAATAAGTAATCCATGTTAAACCAACATTGGGTATTTATTGAATATTTAAATATTGCAAACAATTCAAACTAGTGCTAAAACAACCCCTTTCACTAGTTGCATAATAAAAAGAAATATGAAATGAATTTCTTTTGCACCCAAACTTTTTGTGGCACTCTATTAATGTGAAATGTTAATTATGGGACAAGTTCCATATTTTACAAAAAGTCCAAAATGCTAATTAAAATAAATACAAACAGAAAAGAAATTACTTAAAGAAAAGAATAAAAAAGGAAAACCTAAAGTACGCACTGGGCAACAGGCCCACCCCCTCCCCTCCACTGGGCCCCGGCCCAACCCCCACTCACCCCTACCTCTGTTCACGGGGGGGGGGGGGGCTGCCGTGGCGAGCATCCCACGGCCGGCCAACCCCCCCCCCCTCGCCGTGGCGGCCATCGAAGCCAGCTCCGGCAAGGATAAAGCCTCTTACACCGCCCCAAACCCTAGCCGTGCCCCTTGCCCCGTGGACGTAGCCCTTGGCATCTTCCTCCTCGCCTGCACCCATTCCCCATCTCGTAGAAGCCGCCGTGGGCACGCTCGTCGTAGCCGACGCGGCCAGTGACCTCCCCGGTGGCCGGAAACTTGTCCAGACGTGCCCTCTTCGACGACTACATCGGCAGGGCGCATCAATTTGAGGCGGGACGCCCCGTGGACCGCATCCCCTTCTCCCCTCCGCCGTCGGCCACCGTGCGCCTCACCGCCAAATTGCTCGCCTTCGGCTGACCTCCGGCTTCCCCGAGCGCTTCATCCAGCTCCTGGTGAGCTCGCCCTTCTTTCCCATCTTATCATGCATCGAATTGGCCCCCGTACTCGCCGCGACGTGGATTCATGCTCCGGCCGCCGCCCCGGTGAACTTCACCGTCGCCCGGGTCCGTTCCAGCTCGCGTTTATGGCACAGATGGATGTGGCTCGTCCCGTAGATCGCATAGGAGCAAACGACGTCTTGTTTAGCAAACCATAGCGAGCACACGATCCTCGCCGGAGCTACTGTTCATCGCCGGCGTGGACACTCCGGTCGTCGTGGTTAATTCAACGCTAACCCCCCCTCCACTGTCTCTGGCTAGTGGGCCCTGGCTTGTTAATCTTGATTAGTTAACTAAAACAGAAAATTATAACACCCCTTGAGTATGACAGTGGGCCCTAGGCCTTTAATTAAAAGTATACTAACTGTTAGTTGTATCTGTCTATGACACCTGGGCCCCACTTGTTATTAGATTAATTAAAAAGAAATTATAAAACAGTAGAGATTGACATGTGCGTCCATTGGTTTAATTAGATTTAGTTAAAACATTTTAATTAAACATTGGCTGACCAGTGGGACCCACTGGTCAGGTTTGACCTGGTCAACCCCTTGTGGATAATGTTATTTAGTTAATAAATAAATATTAAAATTCTATTAAAATGAATAAAACTTAGACAATTAATATCTTTTAAACCGTAAGTCGGATGAAAAAACTTTATACACGAAACTTGATCAGAAAAATATAATGGTTAAGAATACGCTACCCGTATGCCCACCACCCCCCTCTGGCATACCGAATATCGAACCGTCCCCCTCTGGACCGTTTGTCCGATGAATTGTCCGGTACTGTTAAAGTATCCGGATGAATTTATTTCGAACATGAAAGTTGTTCAGAATGGATCAAGTAACACGGATACACCCTTCACTTGTTTGTCGGATGTCCACGACACCTCCGGCATGGTACCTTCCCCCTCCGGACACCCTGTCCGGTAATCACCCGGAGCTGACAGTTCATCCACGGATGAATTATCGCTCCGTGCTACGTGTATCCTACAACGTTAGAGCATCGTTACCATTTCATATGTCATGTCTTGTATTTGTATTGCTATTATTGCTGTGTATTTATTGTTTTCTCCCCCCTCTTTTATTATCCGGTAGTCTCGACGTCCGCTGCTGATGCCCCTGTGATCGACTACTTCGTCGACGATCGTACCTCTACCGTCGAGCTTACAGGCAAGCAGAGCAATTCTCTTCCCCAGATATCGCCTATCTTTCCATACTTTTCTTGCACTAGGCATATGCTGCTGCTACGTTACAATCCTATTCAATTGCATAGCCTGTCATTTGTCACCCTTGATGTACCTTTCATTATCCTATGCTGCCTATTATATATATTATATTCAGCAGTGAACCCTGAGCCTTGTTAGTTAATAGGATTAGATAGCGGGTCGTGTTCACTCTGGGAGTGAATGCAGATATGATACATTACAACTGCTACAGGTACGGTTCAGAGCAGACACCGCTTCAGGCCCCTACCCCGGCTTTGCCGAGCCACATCAAGTGTGAGCTATCGAGGAGTAATCCTTGTACTCCACTCGTTGCTGACTCTGTATAGCCGTCCTAGGGTACTGAACCACGGTTGTCCTTACAGGTAAGGAGTCGGGTGACCCAACGGTGCCCGCGAAGGGTATCTTAGCGGAACGACAGGTCAGGTGTATTCCACCGGTGTGCGGCGGGCCTGGTACTGTTCGTGGCCGAAAGATTTCCTGTTGTACGAAAGTCGAGCTCTTCGGAGCAAACACGAGACAAGGTAAGGGGACGGTTCACCTTGTTGGTAACCGCACGAGTTGGTGGGACGACAGGGCAGGCACCGACGTTACGGGTAGTCCTGGCTGCTGTCGTTGTCCGCGACTCACCGAGAAAGGGGCAACGATAACGGTTGTCCCGACAGATAATAATAAAATTACTTAACGGTTCCGGTGGATGACTTGAGAGGCCGCAAAGGCTTGTACGCACTACCTTCACGTGGGGTTACGGTGTGGGCCCTACGCGTTGTGGTCTCGTTCGAAAGCTCTGAAAGACGTCCAATTTTAGCATTGTGGTTGGGTCGGATCGTGTTGCGGCACTGGATCCACTTGGCGCACAACGACCCGGAGTGCGAGAGGTGATGGCCCATGAAGCTCTTGCACTTAGGACTGTAGACCGGCGGGGACCTCTCTGATGAGCCGTAGGATGGGCCTCGACGTGTCGGATAGCCTCGGTAGGGCATTCCCTGACAAGGTGTACGCCACCCTGGAGATCCGAGCATGCAGGCTGAACAGTAGTGCACCCCTGCAGGGAGTTTGATCTATTCGAATAGCCGTGTCCATGGTAACAGGACGCTTTATGCTGAAGCCAGAGCCTACTACTACAAACTACTACTATTAAACTGTTGGTTCCGGTTTCTTTTCCTCGCAGGGAGTCGAGGAAGGGAACTTAGAGGCATTATTATTATTAAATATTACAACTTACTATTATACAATGCTGCAGCAACTTCTGCTTCATTGTTACTTTATGCTTTATATAAACTGTTGGCTGTTCTCTTCTTGTGCTGCAAGACTCGTCGGAGGACGCTAGTCTTTGATAGGCCTAGCTTATTACCCTTATTCTGGTTTCTACCTTGCAGTCCACTATATACAACCTCCCCTTTCCATTTGATACAAATGCATAAATGCTTAGTAGCGGACGTAAGACTCGCGGGTATGCTAGATACTCACCCTTGCTTTATTTTCCCTTTTTGCTTTGCCTAATCGGCCGCTACAGTCGACGTTGGAGCCTAGGAGCAGGAGATTCCAGGAGGAGCCTACTACGACATCGAGCTCCCGTTGACCAGGAGTAGTTCAGTGGATCCCAGGCAGGAGGCCTCGCCTTTTCGATCTGTATTCGGGTCTGTGTGACCCCCCCTTCATTGTAATATATTGGTTTATCCTTTTGTGTTTAGTGTTGTGCTGTGATATTCTCTCCGTGGCACCTTGATCTCGATCATGTACCATGCATGTATAATTATTGTACATGATCGTAAATCGAGGGCGTCACAAGTTGGTATCAGAGCCGACTGCCTGTAGGAAGCCACCCAACCACTACCTGGTCTAAGTTGAGTCTAGACTTTGAAAAACTTTGCTAACTTAATATTTGGCTTATGGGCCCACATCGATGTCACTACGTGTGATATCTATGATATTAGGATCCTTTTCTTCGTACCTATGCTCTAGGAATATGCTCTCTTATCCTTGCTGGTAAGTTTTACAAACTCTGACATTAGGATCACGTTCTATTAATTCCACCCGGCGTTCTGGTGCTACCTCATTGATTGAGTCGTGTCGCAGGAGTTCTACCCCAGGTCCCGGACTGCGGATCCCATTCTCATTCTGGGCAGGCCGCGCGTCCTCTAGCATCTACTCTTGTGGCCAACAGTTTTCTTGCGGCGTGATTGACATAGTGGAATCTATGTCGCGTCGTGTATTCCTTACCGCGGTCTGCGCGCCGCCTACTGAGTCATTTTCCTTAATTTCTACGACGTTACGCTGTCCGATTTTGACCGATTATGTGCAAAGATCTGTATGTCTATATGACTACTATTGTGTATCTACTGCACTTCTCGTTCTTTTTTCATACTACATCATGTATGACTTCTTATCCTTGCAAATGCTTTGTCTGAACTAACCCCTGATGTTCAGGCAGGATGGCTGACGATCCCCCACCTCCACCTTATATGGCCGCAGTACTGCAACAGTTTGATCTGAACCGTCAGTTTATGGCCGGAGTAATGACCCAGCTTTCAACTCAAAATTCCCCAATAACACTGCAGGAGTTCGTGCGCCTTAGTCTGTCCACCTTCCGCAGCTCCGCAAATCCTATGGATGTCGATGATTGGCTCCGTGATATTGCTTTTCAGATGGAGTCAGCTGTTGTTGCCCCTGCCAGTTACCTCACCTTTGCGACGTATCATCTGAGGGGTCCGACTGCTCAGTGGTGGGAAAGCCACCGGCTTGCGCTGCCAGATGGAATTGTAACCACTTGGCAAGAATTCCAGTTAGCCTTCCGTGCATGGCACACTACTGGAAAAATGGTCAATAATGGCGCACCTATTTTGGCTACTAATGGCGCACATTAGGTGCGCCATTACTAGCACGCCATTAGTAAGCGATAGTAATGGCGCACATTGGCGCACCAAATGTGCACCATTACTATCTCTTCAGGTGCGCCACTAGTAACTTTTTTTTCAATTTTTTTTTTGAATTTGGAAGGCGGGAAAATAGTAATGGCGCACATTCTAACCCTCTAGGTGCGCCATTACTATTTTGAATTTTGAATCTGGATCTGGATCTAGATCTGGATCACGATTTTTTTTTCGATTTTTTTTCTCGTTTTTTTGCACATTTATTTTTTCAAATTTCGTTCTCATTTCTGGATCTTGTATGTTCTCTTTGCCGGAGAGGAGTTCACCGGAGAGGAGTTCGCAGGAGAGGAGTTCACCGGAGAGGAGTTCGCCGGAGAGGAGTTCGCCGTAGAGGAGTTCGCCGGAGAGGAGTTTGCCGAAGAAGAGGGTCGAGGAGAGACCGTGAGCAGGAGAGGAGGGAGGAGGAGGTCACCGGAGAGGAGCTCACCTACACATCGCCGGAGGGGAGGAGGAGTTCGCCGGAGGGAGTTCGTCGGGGAGGAGTGGAAGGAGGTCACCGGAGAGGAGGATGAGGATGTCGCCGGAGGAGAGGAGGGGAGATGGAGTGGAGTTGTGGAGGAGAGGATGGAGTGGAGGAGAGGAGGAGATGGAGTGGAGGAGATGAGGAGAAAAATGAAGAGGTAAGGAAGAGAGGAGGCCGGCCAGCCAATATATACGGGATAGTAATGGCGCACCTTGGGCTGGTGCGCCATTACTAAGTTTATTAAATATTTTTTGACATATTTTGAATTTTGAAGGCGGGAAGATAGTAATGGCGCACCTTGGGTAGGTGCGCCATTAACTAAGTTTATTTTTTATTTTTTGACATATTTTGAATTTTGAAGGCGGGAAGATAGTAATGGCGCACCTTGGGATTCTAAAAATGCGCCACTACTAAGTTCAAACTTTTTTTTCATTTTTTTGTCTTCAGATCTTCAAATGCCCGTAACTTTTTTTCTGTTAGGTTTTTCAGGATTCTAAAAATGTTCAACGGGTCCCACCCAGTTGAATTTGGATATAACTTTTTGAGTAGATGATTTTTCATATAATTTTTTTTTCATCGGAGGTCGTTGCAAAAGTTATGCCCATTTTACACAATTCTCGAGAGATTTTGCAAAAAAAGTCGAAATTTATATTTGTAAATTTTCCTAACAACTAGACCACATATCACATGGGAAACATATTTTCTTTTATTTTTTTGACATTTCTATCATTTTCTTTTATTTTTTTTAAAACTGAAAAGGCGGTCCAGGTTCCAGTTGGGATACCTCGATGATAGCCCACAACAATCATATTGAAATTGGAGGATTGGTGTTTGCTGCTTCACTCATGGCCCTCAAGGTTTCTACCATTGACGTTATTCTTGGTATGGATTGGTTGAAAGCGCATGATGCTCACATCCGCTGTGGTACTAAAATAGTTCAGCTAATGCACCCTTCTGGCAAGAATTCTGTACTCGGCCCGAACAGTTCAACATGTCGAAGGCGAGATATATGCTCTGAACGCACTAAATGCCTCACCTCTTGAAGGAATTGAGAACGTTCCAGTCGTTCGCGATTTTCTCGACGTCTTCCTAGAAGAGTTGCCAGGAATACCCCCGATCAGAATGTCGAATTCGTCACCGACTTGAAGCCTGGCACCGTCCCTATTGCTAAGCGCCCTTATAAGATGCCGCCTCACCACCTCCTTGAACTGAAGAAGGAGATCGACATGGCACTCCACAAAGGCTTCATCCGTCCAAGTTCCTCTGCTTGGGGAGCACCTTCGCTCTTTGTCAAGAAGAGTGATGGAACGAACCGTTTGGTCCAAGATTACCGACCTATCAACCAGGTAACAATACAGAACAAGTATCCGCTCCCTCGGATCAAAGATCTATATGATCAACTTGCTGGATCTACAGTTTTCTCGAAACTTGACTTGAGGTTGGGTTACCATCAGATCCGGGTCCGTGAAGAGGACATACCGAAGACCGCTTTCATTACTCGCTATGGTTCATACGAGTACACCGTCATGTCCTTTGGCCTGACCAATGCCCCGGCCACTTTCTCTCGATTGATGAACTATATATTCATGGAATACCTCGACAAGTTCGTCGTGGTTTATCTGGATGATATCTTGGTATACTACAAGAATGAAGAGGAACATGCTGAACACCTTCGTCTTATACTAGAAAAGCTTCGAGAACACAAACTCTATGCTAAGTATTCTAAGTGTGAATTCTGGCTTCCCGAAGTAACTTACCTTGGTCATGTGATTTCCAAGGATGGCGTCACCGTCAACCCAGAACGTATTCAGGCTATTCTTGACTGGACTCCTCCCAGGACTGTAAAGCAAGTCATAAGTTTCCTCGGCCTCGCTAGCTATTGCCGCCGTTTCGTCGAGAACTTCTCCAAGATTGCCAAGCCTCTGACTAAACTGCTTCACAAAGGCATTAAGTTTGAGTGGACTGATAAATGTCAAGAAAGTTTTCAAGCTCTCAAGGACAAGCTCACTTCTCCCCCAATGCTTTCTCACGAAGATAAGTATCCAACGCATGATCTAGAATTGGCAGCAGTAATTTATGCATTGAAGCTGTGGCGACATTACCTCGGTTGTAATCGTTGCGAGATTTACACTGATCACCAAAGCCTGAAGTACTTGTTTACCCAGCCCGACCTGAATCTCCGCCAACAAAGATGGCTCGAGACAATAGCCGATTTCAACATGGATATTCATTACACCCCTGGCAAAGCTAATGTGATGGCTGATGCCCTGAGTCGCAAAGCCTACTGTAGTGAACTTGAAGTTCAAATACAACAACCACCTCTGTATGAAGAGTTTCGCAAGGTGAACATCGAGATTGTTCCGCATGGATATGTGAACTCCCTGGTTGTCAAGCTCGATCTCGTTGAACGCATCAAGACGATACAACATTATGAATCTGACATTTGGAAGATTAAGCGTCGTGTCGCCAGCGGAGAGCCCTCATTCTTCACTATTGATGCAAATGATGATAATGCGGTGTACTTCAAGGTTCGTTTAGTGGTTCCGGTAGCCAAGGCCAACCTGAACTACGCCCCTGATGTCATGAAAGAAGCTCATGATACGCCCCTATCGATCCACCCTGGTAGTACCAAGATGTACCAAGACATTCGTCAGCGGTACTGGTGGTCTAACATGAAGCAAGACATCACTCGATATGTAGATGAATGTGACGTTTGCTGTCGCATCAAAGCCGAACATCAAAGACCTACTGGAACTCTGCAACCACTCTCTATTCCTGAATGGAAATGGGACAAGATCGAAATGGACTTTGTCACAGGATTTCCCCGATCACAGAAGGGTCATGATGCTATCTTTGTCGTCATCGACCGGTTCTCCAAGGTTGCCCACTTTCTGCCAGTCAAGGAGACGATCTCTGCTAGTCAGTTAGCAGACTTATATGTTTCCAGAATTTTTTCCCTCCACGGTATTCCGTTGGAGATCAGTTCTGATCGTGGCAGCATTTTCACCTCAAGATTTCTGGATAGTTTCCAAGAAGCTATGGGCACTCACCTAAACTTCAGCACCGCTTATCACCCCCAGTCGCAAGGACAAGTTGAACGAGTCAATCAAGTGCTTGAAGACATGCTTCGAGCTTGTGTCACCTCATTCGGTAAGAAATGGGAGGAATCCCTTCCATTTGCTGAATTCTCGTACAACAATAGCTATCAAACTAGTCTGAAGATGGCACCCTTTGAAGTTCTTTATGGATGTAAGTGTCGAACCCCTCTGAACTGGTCAGAAACTGGGGAACGAGCTCTCATTGGTCCGGAAATTATCCAACATGCCGAAGATCAGGTTCGCGTTATCCGTGAACATTTGAAAGTTGCTCAGTCCCGCCAGAAGAGCAACTATGACCGCAAGCACAAGGAAATGGTCTATCAACCCGGCGAACAGGCTTACCTTCGTGTCACTCCCATGAGAGGCACTCATCGTTTTGGGATCAAAGCCACGTTAGCTCCTCGCTACATTGGCCCGTTCTGTATCCTGTCCAGAAGTGGACCGGTGGCATACCGGTTGAAATTTTCGTCAAACCTCTCTCAAGTTCATGACGTCTTTCACGTGTCGCAACTCCGTCGCTGCTTCAAGGATCCTATCCGAGCAGTGGATCATGGAATGCTGGAATTGCAACAAGACTTGTCTTATCGTGAACATCCGAGCCGCATTCTTGATCAGTCTGAACGTCGAACCCGCAACAAGACAATCAAGTTCCTTAAAGTTCAGTGGTCGAATCACTCTGAAGAGGAGGCCACTTGGGAACGCGAAAATTGCCTTCGTGAAGAATACCCCGATCTTTTCCCCTCTACCACTTAAATTCTCGGGATGAGAATTCTTGTAGTGGGGGAGATTTGTAACACCCTCAGTGTCTTGTAACAGTAATCACTTTTGAATAATGATAATTACTGTTGCTAATCTCACTTTGATCATCTTTGCATTTGATCACTCCAAAAACCCTTTGGTTGTTATTAAAAACAAATGATAAATAAAACTTTGTCCAAAAATTATGGAACCAATTTTGTTAAATGCCTAAAAATAAGTGATCCATGTTAAACCAACATTGGGTATTTATTGTAATATTTAAATATTGCAAACAATTCAAACTAGTGCTAAAACAACCCTTTTCACTAGTTGCATAATAAAAAGAAATATTAAATGAATTTCTTTTTCACCCAAACTTTTTGTGGCACTCTATTAATGTGAAATGTTAATTATGGGACAAGTTCCATATTTTACAAAAAGTCCAAAATGCTAATTAAAATAAATACAAACAGAAAAGAAATTACTTAAAGAAAAGAATAAAAAAAAGGAAAACCTAAACTACGCACTGGGCAACAGGCCCACCCCCTCCCCTCCACTGGGCCCCGGCCCAACCCCCACTCACCCCTACCTCTATTCACGGGGGGGGGGGGGGGGGGGGGGGGAGGTGCCGTGGAGAGCATCCCACGACCGGCCAACCCCCCCCTCGCCGTGGCGGCCATCGAAGCCAGCTCCGGCAAGGATAAAGCCTCTTGCCCCGCCCCCAAACCCTAGCCGTGCCCCTTGCCCCGTGGACGTAGCCCTCGACATCTTCCTCCTCGCCTGCACCCATTCCCCATCTCGCAGAAGCCGCCGTGGGTGCGCTCGCCGTAGCCGACGCGGCCAGTGACCTCCCCGGTGGCCGGAAACTTGTCCAAACGTGCCCTCTTTGACGACTACATCGGCATGGCGCATCAATTTGAGGAGGGACGCCCCGTGGACCGCATCCCCTTCTCCCCTACGCCGCCCGCCGCCGTGCGCCTCACCGCCAAATTGCTCGCCTTCGGGTGACCTTCGGCTTCCCCGAGCGCTTCATCCAGCTCCTGGTGAGCTCGCCCTTCTTTCCCGTCTTCTCATGCATCGAATTGGCCCCCGTACTCGCCGCGACGTGGATTCAAGCTCCGGCCGCCGCCCCGGTTGATACGTCCAAAACGTATCTATAATTTCTGCTTGCTCCATGCATGTTTTGTGTGATATTGCTATGATCTAGATACACTTTCATACACTTTTGATCATATTTGGACTAACCTATTAACTCAGTGCACCCCAGTGCCAGTTCCTGTTTTCTGTTGTTTTCCTATTTCAGTTTTCCTCCACATAAAAAGTGCCAGAAAAATTCCGGGAAAAATACAGGAAAAATCAGCGTACAGGAAGCTTCGAGAAGAGCCCGGGAGGGGCCAGAGGGGTGCCAGGGGGGCCCAGGCGGCCACCCGGCGCGGCCCCACCCCTGGCCTTGCCAGGGGGGCGCCTGGGGCCC
Source organism: Bromus sterilis (assembly GCA_950022295.1). Classification (NCBI taxonomy): domain Eukaryota; kingdom Viridiplantae; phylum Streptophyta; class Magnoliopsida; order Poales; family Poaceae; genus Bromus; species Bromus sterilis. The sequence goes on from OX465600.1 coordinate 38,819,848, forward strand.
CTGGTCCACCTCTGGTTGCTCCCCTTCGCCTATTTATTCTCCGTCACGGGGAAACTCCAGAGGAGGAACCCTATTCCGCAAACTCGCCTCTGTTCCGCCGCCACCGCGCTTCGGAAGATCGGGAGCACCGAAAGACCTCTTCCCGGCACCTTGCCGGAGGGAGGATTGACCTCTGGGAGTCTCCTCTCTACCATGGATGCTCCCCGGATGTCTCGTGAGTAGTTTTCCTTGGACCATGGGTCCGTGATCAGTAGCTATGTGATGTTCTCCTGCCCTCTTTGATCTTCATTGTTTAGACCTCGTGAGCTGCCCTACATGATCGAGGCACCTTTGTAATATTTCTGCTGTTGCTATGCTGAGTTTGATGGGATCTGATGGATTATGAGATTATGTTCAGATTGTGATAGAGTAATATATCCCTTTCTGAAAATTTTGATACTTGCTTTGTTGATGGCCAAGATGCCACTATGGATGATGCTGACAAAAATGAACTCTCTATAGTTCCTTATGTTAAGCATGAAATTGTTGCTATTGCACCCACACTTGATTGTCCTATTATCCTTTTGAAATCTCCAACTCCGGAGAACTTTGCTCTTATCAAGGCTCAATGTGATGGGTTGCATTTATCTTATAAACCTAAAGACCGTGTTGAAAACTATACACGTGTGCTTGCAGTTCATGAACAACATGATTTATGTGATAGTTATATTCTTGATTTTGTTCATGGTACTACTGAAAATTACTTTGAGAGAGGGAAGTTTGGTTGTAGAAAATTCCATATTACTAAAACTCCTCTCTTTATGTTGAAAGTTTTGAAGATGTTCCTGTTCCGCCTTTCTATGCATGTCACTTTGTGCTTCTTTGACTTATTTTCTTACAAGATGCCTATGCATAGGAAGTGGGTTAGGCTTAAATGTGTTTCATGTTTGTTTCTTGATGCTCTCTTTTGCTTCAAATTCTTATTCTTATGAGAGCACCTTTTACAATCTTTAAGCCTAGCTAATGGCTTTAAAGAAGCGCTTTCGGGAGGCAGCCCGCAACGAATTTAGGTTTTTCTTTTTGCTTTTGTTGTGTCTTGATGATTTTTACTACTGTAGCAACATCATTGTATCTTTATTTTTCAACTTTGTGCCAAGTTATAGCCTCTTACGGCAAGGAAAGTAAAAGTTGTGACATGCTGTCCAGAAAACAGATTCTGTCCTCGTGACCAGAAAAATTCCAGAAATATCCCAGTTCATCTTTTTGAGATGAAATTTTTACACAGTATGCTCTATACAATTACGAAACTTCCGTATGTTCTGAGTTTTTTGATTTGAGTTGCAGAAGTGCCCCTAAAAAATTCTTTACTATCTGCTGTTCTGTTTTTCACAGATTCTGCCACGTTTTGTCTCTCCTAACTTTTGCAAACCTTAAGCTTGCTTTTTCTTTGCAAAAACTGTTGGGCACTCTTGAGAAACAGTAGCTATTCAATAATATCTTTATATCCAGTGGGAAAAATTATTTATTAAGGGTACTAATCTCTCTAATCAACTTATGATGAGTAATGTATGAAGGGACTTTTCAAGTGTGTGATGGAAGATGATGAAAGAAGATCCAGGAGTGTCAAGCGCTCAAGATTGGGGATGCCCCCATGCATCCCCAACAAATATTCAAGGAGACTAGCGCGTCTAATCTTGGGGATGCCCCCGTGCATCCCCTTCTCCATCAACAATCATCAGTTCGTCCTTCGTCTCATTATATTTTTATCAATTCATGCGTTATATGCTATGCTTGGAGCGTCTCGCTCTTAGGTTTTGTTTTTAGTTTTCTTTAGCTTTGATTGCTGTTCATAACAAGTTAGATCCCTTCTTACTTTGTGTGGGAGAGAAACACGCTCCACTTTCAAAATTTAGAACACATCATAGGATTTTTCCTGCTTATCTTTTTGTTGTTGTGTGTTCTTTATCTTTTCATAGCTACTGCCTTGTTTAGTTTTAGTCTTAGTTTGTCTTTAGCAAGAGCCTTGAATTTTGTTTAGTTTATTGCTGGAACTCTTTTTAGTTTTCATGTTTATCTTGTTAAAGAGAGTTGGTTGTTGCATTGAGTTGTGTCTTGTCTTGAAAGTAGGTGATTGAGGTTGCTATTTAATTCTAGTAGTAACTTGCAATAGTTTTGAGGTATTGTTGTGAGTAATGTTTGAACTTTTGGTGTCAAGAGCTCTTGCCTATTAGTGATAGGTGTCGTATTTTGGGCAATCCGTGTGTATTTTCAAAACCTACAAAACTAGTTGAGAACTCTAGCTACTAGATGGATCACTACTCTTCTGAGGGGTCGAATATTAGAGAACACTCACGTACCATTAGTCGAGGATGCGCAAGGATAACCAAACCCCCATACACTCCTCCTCGGGGTACTTGTATCTTTGTGAACCTCCTTATTAGATTGAGAGTTACCGATAATAAGTGCATGAGTTCTTCAGACTAATGTAAGTATTGAAAGTTGACACTTCCACCTTCCCATAGTTTGCTAGCCTCTCCCGTGTCGTGCATTGCCTTCTTCTCACTCCGAGAGTTGGTGTCCACCTTCGCCGGTACATCCAAACCCTTGGCATGATACGCTCTGTCATCATAAACCTCCTTATATCTTCCCTCAAAACAGCCACCATACCTACCTATCAAGGCATTTCCATAGCCTTTCCGAGTTATATTGCCATGCAACTCCACCTTTTCATGACTTGATCTTCATGTCATACATGTTCCTGCTACACTGGCAGCGACATACATTGCATACATCATGATAGTTACATCTTCTTTAAGATTTTGAGTACCTTGTAAAGTGTGAAAGATCTCCTTTACCTTCTTGTAAAATAGAGTGTTGCCCTTAAGTGAGGAAAAGATCCCAAAGTGGACACATTAAAAGATCCCAAAGAGGACAAATGAGAGTTAAATAGAAAGAGCCATTGAGGCCACCAAAAAAATACAAAAAATAGAAAAAAGAGAAAAAGAAATAAAAAGAGAGAAAGGGGCAACACTACTATCCTTTTGAGAGATCCACACTAGTACTCCCTTTATATCCTCGTACTCCATAGAGATGATCATTATGCATACATCTACGTGGGGACCTTCACACTATAGAACTTGGCGTCCATATTCCAAGGATGAGCCTCCTCAAACGAGCTCTAGGTCTTCATGAGCGAGCAAGTTAGATGCACCCCCACTAGTTCCTTTGGAGAGCTTCCTATCTCCTATGTGCATCCGTTGCATGGAAATCCCTACTCCTCACATCATATCTATCATTTGGCATCTCTTGCCTATGATTGTCCTCATTGATGTGAGCCTTTCTCATCCTTTTTGTCTTCCTCCTCCACCATATTTCTCTCTTTTCCATCCTAAGTGTCAACTCTCATGCTTACGCTCATCCATTGCATGAGTTCTCAAAATATTGAAAAAGGAGTGGATCAAATTGACTTGTACCTGGCTAGTGGTCTGGGGACGAGTCAAGATAAGATTCCAAAGAAGACCAAGTGTGAAACTTTAGTAGATTGAGTTCTCAACACAAAAATTACTTTTTCTCCTATTCCCTATCCCATTTCTTGCACGCAAACACCATTTGGAGACATTCGAGTCACGAACAGCGAGAGCTCTTGCACCTAATGTTCTTTTGTTACTTTTTCAATGCTAATATAGACTCTTGCATGTTATGACTTGAATTGAATCTCTAACCTTGATTGGTTTACTTTTCAAAGTTATTTTATGGTTGCTAGCATGTCACCACAGAAATTATGTTGTTATCATTTACCTAGTCAAAGACGAGCAGGAATTAAGCTTGGGGATGTTGATACGTCCAAAACGTATTTATAATTTCTGCTTGCTCCATGCATGTTTTGTGTGATATTGCTATGATCTAGATACACTTTTGATCATATTTGGACCAACCTGTTAACTCAGTGCACCCTAGTGCCAGTTCCTGTTTTCTGCTATTTTTCTATTTCAGTTTTCCCCCATATAAAAAGTGCCAGAAAAATTCGGGAAAATTCCGATAAAAAATCAGCATGGAGGAAGCTTTGCGAAGAGCCCGGGAGGGGCCAGAGGGGAGCCAGGGGGCCCAAGCGGCCACCCGGCGCGGCCCCACCCCTGGCCGCGCCAGGGGGGCGCCTGGGGCCCCTGGTCCACCTCTGGCTGCCCCACTTCGCCTATTTATTATCTGTCACGGGAAAAATCCAGAAGAGGAACCCTATTCCGCGAACTCGCCTCTGTTCCGCCGCCGCCGCCGCGCTTCCGAAGATCGGGAGCACCAGAAGACCTCTTCCCGGCACCCTGCCGGAGGGAGGATTGACCTAGGGGAGTCTCCTCTCCACCATGGATGCTCCCCGGATGTCTCGTGAGTAGTTTTCCTTAGACCATGGGTCCGTGATCAGTAGCTATGTGATGTTCTCCTCCCCTCTTTGATCTTCATTGTTTAGACCTCGTGAGCTGCCCTACATGATTGAGGCACCTTTGTAATATTTCTGCTGTTGCTATGCTGAGTTTGATGGGATGTGATGGATTATGAGATTATGTTCAGATTGTGATAGAGTAATATATTTGGTTTTTATCTCTTATATTTTTGTTCCTAAGTAATTCTTGCATGTTCTCCGTTGCTGTTTATTGCTTTGGCGAAGTAGTAGGTAGTGACTCCAAGAGGGAACGTTGTGCTAGATTGTGGGTTCATGCCCCCCGATGACACGCTTGAGTGACAGAAACATGAGTCTAGGGGATGTGCTGTTGCCACAAGGGGGAAAACAACGGTGCTTGTAACCGCGGTTACAAGGATTGTTTACTTTACGCAAAGTTCTTTTTAATGCAGTTGTCTGTTGCTTTGGGTTTACACTTTGGGTGGGGCTCGCAACTTAATACCAGCGAGATGTTCTGGATAGATATCTCAAGGTGGATGATTAGTAGTAGATGCAGATGGATTTCGGTCTACTTATTTTGGCGTACTGCCTGTGCTTTTGAGCCTCTTCCTTTCTTTTGTAGCATAGTTAGCATTGCGGTGCGTTCATAATCCTGTCAATTGCCCTTATGTAATTTGTTTACCTCGCATAGCAGTTTTATCGTCTTTTGGGAGAGAGACATCGCTAGTGAACATCACGTATCCCGGTCCATATCCTCATTATTATTTCCATGCTATATTTACTTTACTGCTTTTACTTGCTATCATTTTCCCTTGCGTTTTATCCTTTGTGAACAACAAGACTGGAGAGATTGACAACCTCTCTGAACTTCGTTGGGAACAAAGTTATCTGTGTCTGTGTGCAGGTCCGCGTAAGTTGCGCCGCTGACACCTACTTATCATCTCTGGAGTCCTACTGGAGACAAACCTTGGTATCTTCACCGAGGGAAAACTGCTGCTGCACTACATCTCAACCTTCCACTTGGGGTAACCAACGAAGGGCGAGAAGCCATCACCGGTGAACATCACCGTCGCCCGGGTCCGTTCTAGCTCGCGTTTATGGCACAGATGGATGTGGCTCGTCCCGTAGATCGCATAGGAGCAAAAACGTCTTTTTTAGCAAACCATAGCGAGCACACGATCCTCGCCGGAGCTACTGTTCATCGCCGGCGTGGACGCTCTAGTCGTCGTGGTTAATTCAACGCTAACCCCCCCTCCACTGTCTCTGGCTAGTGGGCACTGTCTTGTTAATCTTGATTAGTTAACTAAAACAGAAAATTATAATACCCCTTGAGTATGACAGTGGGCCCTAGGACTTTAATTAAAATTATACTAACTGTTAGTTGTATCTGTCTATGACACCTTGGGCCCACTGGTTATTAGATTAATTAAAAAGAAATTATAAAACAGTAGAGATTGACATGTGGGTCCATTGGTTTAATTAGATTTAGTTAAAACATTTTTATTAAGCTGACAAGTGGGTCCCACTGGTCAGGTTTGACCTGGTCTACCCCTTGTGGATAATGTTATTTAGTTAATAAAATAAATATTAAAATTCTATTAAAATGAATAAAACTTAGATAATTAATATCTTTTAAACCGTAAGTCGGATGAAAAAACTTTATACATGAAACTTGATAAGAAAAATATAACGGTTAAGAATACGCTACCCGTCCCACCACCCCCCTCTAGCATACCGAACATCGAATTGTCCCCCTCTGGACCGTCTGTCCGATGAATTGTCCGGTACTATTAAAGTATCAGGATGAATTTATTTCGAACACGAAAGTTGTTCAGAATGGATCAACTAACACGGATACACCCTTCACTTGTTTGTCCGATGTCCACGACACCTCCGGCATGGTACCTTCCCCCTCCGGACACCGTGTCCGGTAATCACCCGGAGCTGACAGTTCATCCACGGATGAATTCCCGCTCCGTGCTCCGTGTATTCTACAACGTTAGAGCATCGTTAACATTGCATATGTCATGTCTTGTATTTCTATTGCTATTATTGCTGTGTATTTATTGTTTTCTCCCCCCTCTTTTATTGTTCGGTAGTCTCGACGTCCGCTGCTGATGCCCCTATGGTCGACTACTTCGTCGACGACCGTACCTCTACCGTCGAGATTACAGGCAAGCAGAGCCATTCTCTTCCCCATATATCGCCTATCTTTCCGTACTTTTCTTGCACTAGGCATATGCTGCTGCTACGTTACAATCCTATTCAATTGCATAGCCTGTCATTTGTCACCCTTGATGTACCTTTCGTTATCCTATGCTGCCTATTATATATATTATATTCAGAAGTGAACCCTGAGCCTTGTTAGTTAATAGGATTAGATAGCGGGTCGTGTTCACTCTGGGAGTGAATGCGGATACGATACATTACAACTGCTACAGGTACGGTTCAGAGCAGACACCGCTTCAGGCCCCTACCCCGGCTCTGCCGAGCCACATCAAGTGTGAGCTATCGAGGAGTAATTCTTGTACTCCACTCGTTCCTGACTCTGTATAGCCGTCCTAGGGTACTGAACCACGGTTGTCCTTACAGGTAAGGAGTCGGGTGACCCAACGGTGTTCGCGCAGGGTATCTTAGCGGAACGACAGGTCAGGTGTATTCCACCGGTGTGCGGCGGGCCTGGTACTGTTCGTGGCCGAAAGATTTCCTGTTGTACGAAATTCGAGCTCTTCGGAGCAAACGCGAGATAAGGTAAGGGGCCGGTTCACCTTGTTGGTAACCGCACGAGTGATGACCCTCAACGTAGAGGGATCTATTGCAGTGTTTTCGATAAGTAAGAGTGTCGAACCCAACGAGGAGCAGAAGGTAGTAGCAAGTGACTTTGGTAAGGGGATAACTGCAAACACTGAAAGATAACTTTTTAGGGGTTTTCTAGGTATAAGCGACAGGATAGTAAAAACGAGCAAAGTAAAAGATACTGGATAGTAAAGAGTATCCCAATCCTTTCTTAGCAAAGGAGAGGCTTAGCAACTGAATTATAAAAGCTAAAGTGTTCTTGAGGACACACGGGAGAGGTAGTCATGTGCTTTTGCCATATTCCGTATCGGTACTATGTATTTTATTGATAAGTGTTTGGTGGGTGGATCTATGCTAGTGCATCCTCTAGACTAAGATGAATGCACTCTTATGATTAAACACCTTGCAAGCATCCGCAAATACAAGATCATAATTAAGGCAAAAGGCTAACCATAGCAATACGATCGGTGATCCATTGTTCCCTTGTGCAAAAGCGTGCAAACTGGGTTTAGGTTTCTGTCACTCCGGCAACCCACCGTAAGCATTCTTTATACACAATGCATTCCCCTAGGTCCTTGATAAGGCGAAGTGTTGAGTGTTCGACTCACACAACACCACTAGGAAAATAACAACACAACTTAAATATCAACCAACACATATTACTTCAACATCATATGACTACTAGCAACTAGACTTCTCCCATGTCCTCAAGAACTAAAGTAACTACTCACAAGACATAAAAGAGATCATGATCAGTGGGGATAAATAGATGATAAACAATCTGAACACAATAATATTTCTCCAAGAAAACTCAATAGCATTCACCACAAAGTAGTAATCAACACCGATAGAGTAGAGAGGATATATAGTACGGATTACAACACGAGTTGCAATTGTGAGACAAGATTGGATGAAGATGGAGATGGTGCTGATGATGGGGATGATGTTGATGATGATATCGATGATGACCGTGACGATGGTGATGACGATGGCGACGATCTCCCCTTCCGGGAGGTGATCTCCCCGACGTAATCTGCCCTCCAGAGATGGCTTTTCTTCTCTGTAGGTTTCCGCCACGGAGCGGCGGCGGAACTCCGGAAACTCTCCCTGTTTTAGGGTTTTTGGATCACGAGGAGTAAATAGGCCAGATGGGGGAGCCGGGAGTGGCCCCGGGGGTCCAGGCGCCCTCCCGGCGCGGCCAGGGGTGGGGCCGCGCCAGGTGGCCGCCTGGGCACCCTGTGTCCCCCCTCTGGTTGCTCTTTTGCGTGTCTTCGTGATCCTTCTGGAAAACAGCCTCCGTCGATTTTCAGGTAATTTGGAGGTGTTCTTCTTCAGCAACTCAGCGTCCACTTTTTACCGCTGAATCCTGCGTCTGCTGCTTCGGCACTGGAAAGTTGCAAACTGTGTAAAAGAAGCCAAAACAACATAAGAATAGCATCATATAATGAAATATATCAATGGATAAGAAAGAATTACTATATAAAATAGTGATGCATTTTGGACGTATCAACTCCCCCAAGCTTAGACCTCGCTTGTCCCCAAGCGAATACTGAGCTCGGTAAACCTGTCCACAAGTTTTAGAGAGTGAAGTGTCGATAAATAGAATACGTACAAGAAGCATCAAGGTTCCTTCATCATACTCAAGCATCCTCAACATCAACCTCAACTCATAAGGCCCTCATGAGAAAGTAATAACAATTATAATCAAAAGTAGGGCTGAGGAAACTCATCAAATTATGGCAAACATAACCTTGGTCAAAGGACAACGACAAACAATTTGAAGCTTTTGAAAGTACATGTTAAGAGTCATGAAGTGCAAATGCTAACACGAAGGAAGATGCTCGCTAGGCAAAAGCTTTCGCAAACAACTTACTTATCAAAAGATAATGTCAACATGGATATGGCATGGCAAAACTTAATGCAGCTCTATATGGATGAATCCTCATCAACATCAAATGTCTGTTCTCTTAGGGAAAAGAAGGAAGTGGGAAAACTGACTCAACATGAAGGTGGAAGAAAGGCCTTGTCAAGGGCAAGCAGGGAAAACTCATGTGCTATCCTTAAATCAAACAGAATAAAAATAGATTTTGGGGCGGTGCATAGTTTATCAACGAATGCTAATAGATAGCTCAATTACTTCTCAAGATGGACAAGTTTCGAGGAACGGCTCCCAAGTGAGGACGATCACATCCTCTTAATCTCCTTTGTTTATCACTGCCAAAGTTTCTGATTTCTCATAGACCAAGCGTGAAGGAGGGTTTGTTTGTTATAATATCTTTCGAGCTGGGCGCACCCATGCCAGTTCCTCCTCGTATTATGGGTTTGTAGATTAGACATGTAATCCCAGGATAAAACTTGTCCAACTTACGAAGATCATGAATTACCTACTACTTCCTCATGAGCTAAACAAGAGGCACAAAACAGAAGATTTTGAACATTTAAGGATAACACATAAATTCTATACTTATAGGAGTGGTAGGGGAATACCACGAATAGGAAGATATGGTGGACTCATATGGAAGGTAATGGTTTCAGGGTATGGATGCACAAGAAGAAATCTACTTGGCAAAGAGTTTGGCTAGCAAAGGCTTTGAGAGAACAGACAGTTGATGCTAATTTAGATGCAAAACATATAAGGCATAAACATTAAGGTAAGCATAACACATCAAGTTGTCTTCCTTGTCAACATAATACTTCAAGTATAATAACATAAAGGTTTTGGCTAAGTCGTTACTTGAGAAAATATGCATGTTGTCAAGACCAAAGCTATGTGTGCCAAAATTTAAATAAAGTTTTCAAAGCCATACCTGATATAAGGTCAATACTCCCCATAAGAATCGTCATATGATGCCGATTACGTGAAGAGAATACCGAGTGCAGTGAAGGAACCAATAGACTTCTCAGTAATATTCCAATATAGACGACTCCACACTCACGGATACAATCTCTCCACAGACGGAGTGATAGACCTCAATGCAAACACCTATTTCATATAATAACTCCCTAGACATGATACGACTCTACTTGACTCTAAAAGACTAAGATAAAGATAAAGATACCGGGCACTCCCCCAAGCTTGGAACAAGCTGAGGGGATGCCATTACCCGAGGGGATTTACTCCTCATTCTTGTTCTTGTTGATTCTTCAAATCTTTAATGACACGGCGAAGGGTTTGGTTTTCCTCCTCCAAAATCTCCACTTGCACCTTTAGTACACGAAAATCTTCACACAGTTGATTGGTGATGCGGTAAGCTTCGGAGATGGTAGAGATCGTACGTTGATCTTCAAGTGCAGGGGTCGTTCCTGAAAGGTTAAGGGAAAGATCATAATAAGGTTGGACACTCCCCACCATGATGGGGTTGCTTGATCTTCCTCCTTGTGTTGATGGACCCCCTGATTGCTGAGCGGTGATAATCTTGACTTATTTTCTCACGGAACGCTCCATCTCCGCTCGCCTTGCAGCGATTTCTTCTTCTGTGGCCCAAACTATGTATTTCCCTTGGTTGAGATCTTTCTGAACTTCACGTAGACGCCGTCCCATGAAGTCCTCTCCACTTGAGCCACAAGAAGACATCTCTAACAATAGATTTTTACCCTGGCAGAAACAGACTGAAGAGAAAACACACGAAATCGCGAGATACGTTGCCGGAACGATCCGAGCAAATATATAGCAAAAATTTCTGCAACAAAAGGAAGGTAACGGGCTAAAGTGGGGTCCGGGACGGAGTCCTAGGTGCCCAGGCGGCCTCCCGGCGCGACTAGGAGGTAGGGCGCGCCAGGGGGGCGCTTGGCCCCTCTGGTGCTCCTCTCCGGCTCCGCTTAGGCCTCGAATTTTCGTAATTTTGCAAAAACTCATAATATAGAACTTTTATGGCGGTTCGCGATGTTTCCTTACCGTAATACATACCTTTTCTTATTTTGCTTCTGTCGGTGTCTGAAACAGGACTGCAACATGTTCTTCATGAGTTGTTGTGCGTATTATATTTACATCAACATTGACGGGATCTCCCGCCGTGTAATGCTTGAGTCTTTGCCCATTCACAACTTGAGGTTTGGTGCCTTCAAAATTGTTAATCTTAATTGCACCAGACCGATAGACTTCTTCGATATGAAATGGCCCTTCCCACCTGGAAAGTAGTTTACCTGGAGAAAACCTGAAACGGGATCTAAACAATAAAACTTTATCACCAACATTAAATTCACGTTTCAGAATCCTCCTGTCATGCCATTTCTTTACCTTTTCCTTGAACATTTTAGCGCTCTCGTAAGCTTCACCTCTCCACTCATCTAGAGAAGTCAAGTTCATGAGACGCTTTTCACCAACTAACTTTGGGTCAGCATTAAGCTCTCTAACAGCCCAGAAAGCTTTGTGTTCTAACTCTAATGGCAAATGGCAAGCCTTGCCATAGACCATTTTATAGGGAGACATGCCCATGGGGTTTTTGTAAGCAGTTCTATACGCCCAAAAAGCATCTCCTAACTTATTTGACCAGTCCTTCCTATTTCTGTTAACAGTCTTTTGCAAGATCAGCTTTATCTCTCTATTGGTGAGCTCAACCTGCCCACTAGTTTGAGGATGGTACGGTGACGCAATTCTATGATTGACATCGTACTTGGCTAAAGCTTTTCTAAAAGCACCATGCGTGAAGTGTGATCCTCCATCAGTCATGAGATACCTAGGTACACCAAACCTAGGGAAAATTACATCTTTGAGCATTTTCAAAGATGTTTTGTGATCAGCGCTCTCAGTGGGGATTGCTTCAACCCACTTGGTCACATAATCAACAGCAACTAATATGTGAGTGTACTTGTGCGAAGAAGGAAAAGGACCCATAAAATCAAAACCCCAGCAATCAAAAGGCTCAATCACTAGTGAGTAATTCATAGGCATCTCACTCCTCCTACTAATATTACCAACTCTCTGCCATTTATCACAGGCTAAAACATAATTTCTAGCATCTTTAAAGAGAGTAGGCCAATAAAAACCTGATTGGAGAACCTTATGTGCGGTCCTCTCACCAGCGTGATGTCCTCCGTAGGGATTATCGTGACATTGCTTGAGAATGTCCTCCTGCTCGTGTTCCGGTACGCATCTTCTCACGATCCCGTCTGGACCTTCTTTGAAAAGATGAGGGTCATCCCAAAAGTAATGCCTCAAATCATGGAAGAACTTCTTCCTTTGCTGAAATGTTAAGCCTGGAGGCAAATACTTTGCAACGATAAAATTAGCATAATCTGCAAACCACGGATCGGAAAGAGATTGTACTTTAACAACGGAAAGTTGTTCGTCTGGAAAACTGTCGTTGACTGGGATGGGATCATGCGGTATATCTTCCATCCTTGAAAGATTGTCCGCTACAGGGTTGTCTGCTCCTTTTCTATCAACAATCTGCAAATCAAATTCTTGAAGAAGGAGTACCCATCTGATGAGCCTTGGTTTGGCATCCTTCTTCTTCATAAGATACTTAATGGCAGCATGGTCAGTATGAATAATAACTTTAGAATCAACAATATACTGTCTAAACTTATCACAAGCAAACACTACTGCTAAGAATTCCTTCTCAGTAGTAGAATAATTCTTTTGAGCACTATCAAGTGTCTTGCTGGCATAATAAATAAAATTTAACTTTTTGTCAACCCTTTGTCCTAAAACAGCTCCAACAGCAAAATCACTAGCATCACACATAATTTCAAAGGGCAAATTCCAGTCAGGCGGTTGTACTATAGGAGCGGTTATTAAAGCTTTCTTAAGAACTTTGAAAGCCTCCTTACAATCTTCATCAAATACAAAAGGAACATCCTTCTGGAGAAGATTAGTGAGGGGTCTCGAGGTCTTAGAAAAGTCTTTAATAAATCCTCTATAGAAACCAGCATGACCGAGAAAACTACGAATACCTTTAATGTCCCTTGGATAGGGCATCCTTTTGATAGCTTCAATCTTCGCCTTGTCCACTTCAATTACCCTTTCGGAAATCTTGTGGCCAAGCACGATCCCTTCGTTAACCATGAAGTGGCACTTTTCCCAATTTAGAACTAAGTTTGTATCCTCGCATCTCTGCAAAACTTTATTAAGATTGCTGAGACAGTGGTCAAAGGAAGTTCCATAGACGGAGAAATCGTCCATTAAGACTTCCACAATCTCCTCACAGAAACCCTGAAATATTGCAGACATACATCTCTGAAAAGTAGCAGGTGCATTGCATAAACCAAAAGGCATACGCCTATAAGCATAAGTACCATAAGGACAAGTGAAAGTGGTCTTCTCTTGATCGGCGGTGTTAACATGAATTTGGGAGAAGCCAGAGTACCCGTCAATATAGCAGAATTGGGTGTTTTTGGACAGCCTCTCAAGCATCTGATCAATAAAGGGCAGCGGGTAGTGGTCCTTCCTGGTTGCCTTGTTCAGCTTCTGTAATCAATGCACATTCTATATCCAATAATAATTCTCTGAGGTATTAGTTCATTCTTATCATTAGGGACTACAGTTGTCCCTCCTTTCTTAGGAACACAATGAACTGGACTTACCCACTTACTATCGGCTATAGGGTAGATAATACCTGCGGCTAGAAGCTTGAGGATTTCGGTCCTCACAACATCCATCATCTTTGGGTTCAACCGTCGTTGATGGTCAACAACAGGTTTAACATCGGGCTCAAGGTTGATAGTATGTTGACAGATAGATGGACTAATTCCCTTAAGGTCATCAAGGGTATAGCCAATTGCACCTCGGTGTTTACGGAGTGTCTCCAATAATCTCTCTTCTTCATATCCTGAAAGATTAGAATTGATAATAACAGGATATACTTTCTTTTCATCTAAATAAGCATACTTGAGCGTATCGGGGAGAGGCTTGAGATCAAACACCGGGTCTTCTTTCAGTTTGGATTAAATTCCTAAAGGTTCAACCGGGAGGTTGTGCTTCAGGATAGCAGGTTGTCTCAAGAAGATTTCATCAATTTCATTTCTTTCCTGCATACGAGTATCATTCTCGTGGTCCTCCATGTATTGTTGTAAAGGATCATTAGGGGGAATAGCAATAGAAGCAATACTTTCAATAATTTTATCATCACTAGGTAATTCGGTACCACGAGGCTGCTTGGAAATCTTAGAAAAATTAAATTCATATGGCTCACCATTGAATTCAACAGAAACCTTACCTTTCTTGCAATCTATAATAGCTCCAAAAGTTCCGAGAAAAGGTCTACCAAAAATAATTGGACAAAAACTATCTTGCACTGAACCAAGTACGAGAAAGTCTGTAGGGTACTTTACCTTTCCGCATAGGACTTCAACATCTCTCACAATCCCAATAGGAGAGATAGTAGCTTTGTTTGCGAGATAAATAGTAACATCAATCTCTTCGAGTTCACAGGGTGAAATCTCACTCATGATCTCTTGATAAAGCGAATAAGGAATCGCGCTAGCGCTCGATCCCAGATCGCATAGTCCGTAATAATTGTGATCTCCTATTTTAACAGATACAACTGGTGTACCTGAAATTGGGCTTCTATTCTTGGTTGTGACAATGTTAGTTGAAACAGCACAAAAATTTATAATAGAATTTGAAACATCATTAGTAACTAAATCTTTAACCATATCAACTTGAGGATTGACTCTGATCTGGTCCTCAGGTTCACTTGTTCTTCTCTCACTTTTATTTATGATGCCTGTCACAAAAGAGTGCTCCCTTATTCTTGAAGGAAAAGGGGGCTGTTCATATATAACTGCAGGCAAAACAGGATCAGCAACGTGCATATCAATAGGCACTTCTTTGAAAGGCTTATGGTACTGATCCTTCTTCATCTTTTAAGAATCAACATGAGAGGCAAAGTTCTTACAAAAATCAATCATTAGATGGGAGTCCAGACCAATCTTAGAGCAAAAGGTATTAAAATAATCAGTTTTCACATGGCTCTCAATATAATCATGCTCATAATTTATAGCAGGTTCAATACCTTTATCGATTTCCCAATCTTCAGTATTCGTCTGCATCCTTTCGATGAGATCCCATCTTTCTTCAATGCTCTTTGTCTAAAATACCCCGCTAGAGGAGGTATCCAGCCTTTCCTTATCCTGACGAGAAAGCATGGCATAAAAATTTGTAAGTATAATATCTTTGGGGAGCTTATGGATAGGACATTTGAACATTAGGGATTTAAGTCTCCCCCAAGCTTAGGCGACGCTCTCTCCATCGCGAGACCTAAAGTTATAGATGTAATTCCTGTCTCGATAAACTTCATGAAGAGGGTAAAACTTTGTATAAAGAGAGACATAAGCTCTTCCCAATTAAGAGAATGTGAGTTATCGAGGAGCTTATACCAATCTGAAGGTTTGTCTGTAAGCGATACGGAGAATAATTTCTTCATAACGAACTCCAGTGACACACCTGCAAGCTTGAATAATTAACATAGTTGTGATAAATATAGCAAGTGTTCACCTGGATGTCTGTCTCCTGCATAGCGATTAGCTAGGACATAACTGATAATACCAGATGGTATCTTATAAGGCACAATTTCAGCAGGGTCAGGAGTAACCACCTTAGTTGTGGGGCGGCTCCCCAAGAACAACGATCCAAGAGTAGGGGTGTTCATAAGAACAAAAATAGCAACGGCAAACTAAAAACAGAAATATAAAAACTCCCTTACCAGCTTCACTTACTAATAGCGCTACACTCCCCGGCAACGGCGCCAGAAAACGTAGCTTGATGACCCTCAACGTAGAGGGATCTATTGCAGTGTTTTCGATAAGTAAGAGTGTCGAACCCTACGAGGAGCAGAAGGTAGTAGCAAGTGACTTTGGTAAGGGGATAACTGCAAACACTGAAAGATAACTTTTTAGGGGTTTTCTAGGTATAAGCGACAGGATAGTAAAAATGAGCAAAAGTAAAAGATACTGGATAGTAAAGAGTAGCCCACTACTAGGGAAATAGCTATACATGGAAAGCTTATTAGTGGCGCATTTTATATGTAATGCGCCACTAAACGCAAAAAAAGGACGCCACTAAAAGGCTATTCCCTAGTAGTGGCCCAATCCTTTCTTAGCAAAGGAGAGGCTTAGCAACTGCACTTATAAAAGCTAAAGTGTTCTTGAGGACACACGGGAGAGGTAGTCATGTGCTTTTGCCATATTCTGTATCGGTACTATGTACTGTGTTGATAAGTGTTTGGTGGGTGGATCTATGCTAGTGCATCCTCTAGACTAAGATGAATGCACTCTTATGATTAAACACCTTGCAAGCATCCGCAAATACAAGATATTAATTAAGGCCAAAGCCTAACCATAGCAATACCATCGGTGATCCATTGTTCCCTTGTGCAAAAGCGTGCAAACTGGGGTTTAGGTTTCTGTCACTCCGGCAACCCACCGTAAGCATTCTTTATACACAATGCATTCCCCTAGGTCCTTGATAAGGCGAAGTGTTGAGTGTTCGACTCACACAACACCACTAGGAAAATAACAACACAACTTAAATATCAACCAACACATATTACTTCAACATCATATGACTACTAGCAACTAGACTTCTCCCATGTCCTCAAGAACTAAAGTAACTACTCACAAGACATAAAAGAGATCATGATCAGTGGGGATAAATAGATGATAAACAATCTGAACACAATAATATTTCTCCAAAAAAGCTCAATAGCATTCACCACAAAGTAGTAACCAACACCGATAGAGTAGAGAGGATAGATAGTACGGATTACAACACGAGTTGCAATTGTGAGACAAGATTGGATGAAGATGGAGATGGTGCTGATGATGGGGATGATGTTGATGATGATCTCGATGATGCCCGTGACGATGGTGATGACGATGGCGACGATCTCCCCTTCCGAGAGGTGATCTCCCCGACGGAATCTGCCCGCCAGAGATGGCTTTTCTTCTCTGTAGGTTTCCGCCACGGAGCGGTGGCGGAACTCCGGAAACTCTCCCTGTTTTAGGGTTTTTGGATCACGAGGAGTAAATAGGCCAGAGGGGGAGCCGGGAGTGGCCCCAGGGGTCCAGGTGCCCTCCCGGCGCGGCCAGGGGTGGGGCCGCGCCAGGTGGCCGCCTGGGCACCCTGTGCCTCCCCTCTGGTTGCTCTTTTGCGTGTCTTCGTGATCCTTCTGGAAAACAGCCTTCGTCGATTTTTAGGTAATTTGGAGGTGTTCTTCTTCAGCAACTCAGCGTCCACTTTTTACCCCTGAATCCTGCGTCTGCTGCTTCGGCACTGGAAATTTGCAAACTGTGTAAAACAAGCCAAAACAACATAAGAATAGCATCATATAATGAAATATATCAATGAATAAGAAAGAATTACTATATAAAATAGTGATGCATTTTGGACGTATCAACGAGTTGGTGGGACAACAGGGCAGGCACCGACGTTACGGGTGGTCCTGGCTGCTGTCGTTGTCCGCGACTCACAGAGAAAGGGGCAACAATAACGGTTGTCCCGACAAATAATAATAAAATTACCTAACGGTTCAGGTGGATGACTTGAGAGGCCGCAAAGGCTTGTACGCACTACCTTCACGTGGGGTTACGGTGTGGGCCATCTGCGTTGTGGTCTCGTTCGAAAGCTCTGATGACGTCCAGTTTCAGCAATGTGGTTGGGTCGGATCATGCTGCGGCACTGGATCCACTTGGCGCACAACGACCCGGAGTGCGAGAGGTGATGGCCCATGCAGCTCTTGCGCTTAGGACTGTAGACCGGCAGGGACCTCTCTGATGAGCCGTAGGATGGGTCTCGACGTGTCGGATAGCCTCGATGGGGCATTACCTGACAAGGTGTATGCCACCCTGGAGATCCGAGCGTGCAGGCTGAATAGTAGTGCACCCCTGCAGGGAGTTTGATCTATTCGAATAGCCGTGTCCACGGTAACAGGACGCTTTATGCTGAAGCCAGAGCCTACTACTACAAACTACTACTATTAACTGTTGGTTCCGGTTTCTTTTCCTCGCAGGGAGTCGAGGAAGGGAACTCAGAGGCATTATTATTATTAAATATTACAACTTACTATTATACAATGCTGCAACAACTTCTGCTTCATTGTTACTTTATGCTTTATATAAACTGTTGGTTGTTCTCTTCTTTTTCTGCAAGACTCGTCGGAGGATGCTATTCTTCGATAGGCCTAGCTTCTTACCCTTATTCTGATTTCTACCTTGTAGTCCACTATATACAGCCTCCCCTTTCCATTTGATACAAATGCATAAATGCTTAGTAGCGGACGTAAGACTCGCGGGTATGCTAGATACTCACCCTTGCTTTATTTTACCTTTTCGCTTTGCCTGATCGGCCGTTGCAGTCGACGTTGGAGCCCAGGAGCAGGAGATTCCAGGAGGAGCCTACTACGACATCGAGCTCCCGTTGACCAGGAGTAGTTCGGTGGATCCCAGGCAGGAGGCCTCGCCTTTTCGATCTGTATCTCTGATGTTATTTGTGCTAGCCTTCTTAAGGCAAAACTTGACTAACTATGTATGTACTCAGATATTATGTTTGTATGACTTTGTATTCGGGTCCGTGTGACCCCCCCTTCATTGTAATATATTGGTTTATCCTTTTGTGTTTAGTGTTGTGCTGTGATATTCTCACCGTGGCACCTTGATCTCGATCATGTACCCTGCGTGTATAATTATTGTACATGATCGTAAATCGAGGGCGTCACATGACCCTTTTCAATATCAAGGATATATATATGTGTGTGTGTTTTATAAGTTATAAGTAGCCGGCGGAGGCATTCATCTGCCCATTTCCTGCGCTCCTCTAAACAAGGCAAGGCAACGAGAACCACCCATAGAAATGTAACGACGCGCCATAAGGATTGGATTTAAGGGTTGTGTCGGGGAATTGGTACCCGGGTAGGCTCACCCAAGAGAAAGCAACCTTTCAAGACAAGGATGGACCGATTGGGATGCAGCTGGGCCGAGCTGGGCAGGCGTACGACCGATTGCTTCAAGACAATCAGCCGAACCGAATGCCAGCAGTCGGCCCAGGCGCAACCGGTCCACCCTTTCATCACCAAGACAATCATCCGATTGGCCCGCAGCTGGTCCGAGATGGGCATCGGCGCGGCCGATTGCCTAGAGCAATCGACCCTGCCGAGGGCCACCAGTCGGCCCAGGCGCAATCGGTACAACTTACTACCCCTGGAGAAGTTGACCCGAGACCAGTCGGAAGTACAAGTACGAGGTCATAAATGCGCAATCCCGAGAGATCGGGGTGACAGAGAAGCCAAGTCACGTCGAAGATCTGGCAGAGATGCGTTGTCGACCTCTCCGCCGATTCCGCGGACATGACGACAAGACCGCACCTCCTAGCTCCACTGTTCACCATCATGCCCTACGAGTCTACATCATGGGCCGCCGCTCGTCGGGTGCGGATCACCCGGAGAGGAGCAGTCGGTGGGACCCAGCCGATTAGAGGATGACAGTTGGGCCCAATCGGCAGTGAAGTTACCGACTTACCCCGGGCTCACACTATAAGAGCCCGGGGTACCCCTCCTGCGTGAGGGACGATCCACAACATTCACACCATTACTCACATCTTATTTAGTTCATTCACTGCTAGTAGTTCCTCCTCAGGGAAGCAGGAGAGAGCCTTGCCCACGGCGGCGCTCACCTTCCCCTGAGTAGACAGAGAAGCAGTTAGTGTAGTTTAGTTCCATTGATATAGAAGAGACAAGCAGGAGTAGGGGTGTTATCTCTCCGGAGAGCCCCGAACCTGGGTACATCGTGGTGTCCGTCACCGTGTTTGTGCTCAACCCGATTCCGGCACCCTCGACATCTTCTTCCTCGCGTCTTCCCCTCACTTTAGCCATCCCCATGGCATCTGCCATCACATATCGACGACAGTTGGCGCCCACCGTGGGGCAGACCGAGGCGTCGACTGGAGTAAAGATCCAGACGGGATTTTCCTCTGCATCGGGCGGTAGCCACGCCTCTCGCCTGATTCTTAGGCGTGGGGCAATCGACTACGTGGTGGACTACTCAGCGCGGTACGGGGTCGGCGCACCCCTGCCGCCAGGTGTGTTGCTGCAGGTTGGCAGTCATCACCTCTTCATCGGCAGCTTCCCCGAGGCATATCCTAGGGAGATTCGAATCTTTTCGTGCGTCATGGATCCGCTCTCAACCAGGGGCTGCACTGCAGCACCCGGCGGAGAGGATGTCCGTGTGCACGCAGCCGTCATGATGGCGGGGGCATCTTCATCAAGCAACCGCGGCGCAGCGAGTGCAGCTAGGAGGGCCAAGGAGGCAGCTGACGTCGCGGAAAGAGTCGGCACCAGCGCGTTGCGGGATGTGTTGTACACACCCGTGAACAGGAATGGTGATCCCGACCAAGTTCACACTGAGCTGGAGATAGCACGGCTCGCCCTCGCTCGCAGGGCCGAGCAAGTGCTGGAAGAAGAGCGTAGGCTGGGAGCTATCACAAGGGAGTACAACACAGCGCATGCAGGACCGCGTCGGCCGATTGATGATACGTCCAAAACGTATCTATAATTTCTGCTTGCTCCATGCATGTTTTATGTGATATTACTATGTTCTAAATACACTTTCATACATTTTTGATCATATTTGGACTAACCAATTAACTCAGTGCACCCCAGTTCTAGTTCCTGTTTTCTGCTATTTTTCTATTTCAGTTTTCCCCATATAAAAAGTGCCAGAAAAATTCGGGAAAATTCTGATAAAAAATCAGCGTGGAGGAAGCTTCGCGAAGAGCCCGGGAGGGGCCAGAGGGGAGCCAGGGGGCCCAGGCGGCCACCCGGCGCGGCCCCACCCCTGGCCGCGCCAGGGGGGCGCCTGGGGCCCCTGATCCACCTCTAGCTGCCCCCCTTCGCCTATTTATTCTCCGTCACGGGAAAACTCCAGAAGAGGAACCCTATTCCGCGAACTCGCCTCTGTTCTGCCGCCGCCGCCGCGCTTCCGAAGATCGGGAGCACCAGAAGACCTCTTCCCGGCACCCTTCCGGAGGGAGGATTGACCTAGGGGAGTCTCCTCTCCACCATGGATGCTCTCCGGATGTCTCGTGAGTAGTTTTCCTTGGACCATGGGTCCGTGATCAGTAGCTATGTGATGTTCTCCTCCCCTCTTTGATCTTCATTGTTTAGACCTCGTGAGCTTCCCTACATGATCGAGGCACCTTTGTAATATTTCTGCTATTGCTATGTTGAGTTTGATAGGATCTGATGGATTATGAGATTATGTTCAGATTGTGATAGAGTAATATATTTGGTTTTATCTCTTATATTTTTGTTCCTAAGTAATTCTTGCATGTTCTCCGTTGCTGTTTATTGCTTTGGCCAAGTAGTAGGTAGTGACTTCAAGAGGGAACGTTGTGCTAGATTGTGGGTTCATGCCCCCCGATGACACGCTTGAGTGACAGAAACATGAGTCTAGGGGATGTGCTGTTGCCACAAGGGGGAAAACAACGGTGCTTGTGACCGCGGTCACAAGGATTGTTTACTTTACACAGAGTTCTTTTTAATGCAGTTGTCTGTTGCTTTGGGTTTACACTTTGGGTGGGGCTCACAACTTAATACCAGCGAGATGTTCTGGATAGATATCTCAAGGTGGATGATTAGTAGTAGATGCAGATGGATTTCGGTCTACTTATTTTGGCGTACTGCCCGTGCTTTTGAACCTCGTCCTTTCTTTTGTAGCATAGTTAGCATTGCGGTGCGTTCATAATCCTGTCAATTGCCTTTCTGTAATTTGTTTACCTTGTATAGAAATGTTATCGTCTTTTGGGAGAGAGACATCACTAGCGAACATCACGTATCCCGGTCCATATCCTCATTATTGTTTCCATGCTTTATTTACTTTACTGCTTTTACCTGTTATCTTTATCCCTTGCATTTTATCCTTGTGAACAACAAGACCGGAGAGATTGACAACCTCTCTGAACTTCGTTGGGAACAAAGTTATTTGTGTCTGTGTGCAAGTCCGCGTCAGTTGCGCCGCTGACACCTACTTATCATCTCTGGAGTCCTGCTGGAGACAAACCTTGGTATCTTCACCGAGGGAAAACCGCTGCTGCACTACATCTTAACCTTCCACTTGGGGTAACCAACGAAGGGGCGAGAAGCCATCAATTGAGCCCACAATCTTAGAAGATTTGAGAAGCCGAGGTAGGGCAATCCATTAGCAGCTGTCGGGAGCTGAGAAACCGGCGAGGCCGGCGCAGCAGGCGCAGCCGGCGCAGTCGGCATTCATCCAGAGGCCGACGTACAGCACACCTGACAAGAACCTGAGAGCCGCCGAGCAGATAGAAATCGAGTTAGAAGATCTAGAAGGAGATGAACGGCGTGAGCAGACACGCCGAATGCGCGAGCTGCTGGCAGCCGCAAAGGAGCAGCGACTTGTGGCAATGGAGAATCCAAATGCAGGACCTGGGGCGTCAATAGGAACTGTGAGGCCAATTCCGGAAGCTAGCCAGCGACCGAATGCATCGCGCCAGAACAGGCACCAACCGGCCCCATCTCGGCATGAGAGCAGGGTCAGAAGCAATCGGCCACCCCCAGTGGCAAGCAGAAAAATAGAAGAGCCAGCTGTTAACAGCAGGCGCAATGACATGCCTCAGCAATCAGCAGCAAGACCAACAATCAGCTCCCGACTTGGCCCTCGCCAAATCGGTCAGAATGACGCCAGACATCGCATTGAGCTCCTGGAGAAGGAGGCTCAAGAAGATGAAGAGGGAGAGGCTGGCCCGTCGTGTTTCGGTCATCGCATTCGGACCGAGAAATTTCCCAAAGGCTTCACGCTGCCGAGAGACACACCCAAGTACAATGGTTCTGTGAAGCCAGAAGATTGGTTGTCCGATTACTTGACCGCAGTTCGCATTGCAGGGGGCAGTCGGCGCGTGGCAGTCCGCTACGCACCTTTGATGCTGCAGCGTTCAGCTCGGACGTGGTTGAATAGTCTGCCCAAGGACAGTGTAAATTGTTGGGAAGATTTCACAAGTGCATTCATTCACAACTTCACGAGCACATATGAGCGGCCCAACCTCCCGCGACAGTTGTCTCTTTGTGTGCAAGGCAAGGATGAACCCCTCCGAGATTACCTATCTCGGTGGATCAAGCTGAAGAAGTCATGCGAAGGAGTCCATGAGATCCAGGCCATTCAGTACTTCACGGATGGATTCCTGGCCGATTCAATGTTGAAGCACAAGTTGCTCCGCAAGGATTTCACATCGCTTGCCGAGCTCATGAAGGTGGCCAACTCGTTCGCTGTATCCGATTATGCGATGCGCCCTATCCAGCTCGGAGTTGGAGGTGTCATTCAGTCACCAGGGGCTCCGCAGTCGAACGCAGGGAACCAAGGCCTCAGTCGGAAGGAAAGAAGAGAGAACAACCGCAACAACAACAACAACCAGCAGAACAATGGAAATCGCAAGGATGAGCAGCCAGATACTCCGTATGGCAGTCGGAACGTGGCCGCTGTCCAGAATGAAGAAGATCCAGGGGCTGCAGGAGGCAGTCGGAAGATGAGACCCAATGTGAGGCCACAGGGACAGATGACGCCCAAGTACACGTTTGATGATATGCTGGATGCACCGTGCAAGTTTGATGACCCTCAACGTAGAGGGATCTATTGCAGTGTTTTGGATAAGTAAGAGTGTCGAACCCAACGAGGAGCAGAAGGTAGTAGCAAGTGACTTTGGTAAGGGGATAACTGCAAACACTGAAAGATAACTTTTTAGGGGTTTTCTAGGTATAAGCGACGGGATAGTAAAAACGAGCAAAGTAAAAGATACTGGATAGTAAAGAGTAGCCCAATCCTTTCTTAGCAAAGCAGAGGCTTAGCAACTGAACTTATAAAAGTTAAAGTGTTCTCGAGGACACACGGGAGAGGTAGTCATGTGCTTTTGCCATATTCCGTATCGGTACTATGTACTATGTTGATAAGTGTTTGGCGGGTGAATCTATGCTAGTGCATCCTCTAGACTAAGATGAATGCACTCTTATGATTAAACACCTTGCAAGCATCCGCAAATACAAGATAGTAATTAAGGCAAAAGCCTAACCATAACAATACGATCGGTGATCCATTGTTCCCTTGTGCAAAAGCGTGCAAACTGGGGTTTAGGTTTCTGTCACTCCGGCAACCCACCGTAATCATTCTTTATACAGAATGCATTCCCCTAGGTCCTTGATAAGGCGAAGTGTTGAGTGTTCGACTCACACAACACCACTAGGAAAATAACAACACAACATAAATATCAACCAACACATATTACTTCAACATCATATGACTACTAGCAACTAGAATTCTCCCATGTCCTCAAGAACTAAAGCAACTACTCACAAGACATAAAAGAGATCATGATCAGTGGGGATAAATAGATGATAAACAATCTAAACACAATAATATTTCTCCAACAAAACTCAATAGCATTCACCACAAAGTAGTAATCAACACCGATAGAGTAGAGAGGATAGATAGTACGGATTACAACACGAGTTGCAATTGTGAGACAAGATTGGATGAAGATGGAGATGGTGCTGATGATGGGGATGATGTTGATGATGATCTCGATGATGCCCGTGACGATGGTGATGACGATGGCGTCGATCTCCCCTTCCGAGAGGTGATCTCCCCGACGGAATCTGCCCGCCAGAGATGGCTTTTCTTCTCTGTAGGTTTCCGCCACGAAGCGGCGGCGGAACTCCGGAAACTCTCCATTTTTAGGGTTTTTGGATCAAGAGGAGTAAATAGGCCAGAGGGGGGAGCCGGGAGTGGCTCCGGGGGTCCAGGCGCCCTCCCGGCGCGGCCAGGGGTGGGGCCGCGCCAGGTGGCCGCCTGGGCACCCTGTGGCCCCCCTCTGGTTGCTCTTTTGCGTGTCTTTGTGATCCTTCTGGGAAACAGCCTCCGTCGATTTTCAGGTAATTTGGAGGTGTTCTTCTTCAGCAACTCAGCCCCCAAAATCAGTCTGTGTACAGTAATCATACACGCAGATTACACGGCTGAGATTAGGGTGCCACGGTGAGAATATCACAGCACAACACTAAACACAAAAGGATAAACCAATATGTTACAATAAAGGGGGTCACGCGGACCCGAATACATAAGTTATACAAGCCATAATATCTGAGTACAGACATAGTTAGTCAAGTTTTGCCTGAAGAAGGCTAGCACAAATAACATCAGAGATACAAATCGAAAAGGCAAGGCCTCCTGCCTGGGAGCCTCCGAAACTACTCCTGGTCCTGGTCAGCGGGGGTCTCGACGTAGTAGTATCCGCCTCCGGGGTACTCCTGCTCCTGGGCTCC
Organism: Bromus sterilis; assembly: GCA_950022295.1. Classification (NCBI taxonomy): domain Eukaryota; kingdom Viridiplantae; phylum Streptophyta; class Magnoliopsida; order Poales; family Poaceae; genus Bromus; species Bromus sterilis. The sequence goes on from OX465600.1 coordinate 38,845,273, forward strand.
AACGTTGACTGCAGCGGCCGATCAGGCAAAACAGAAAAGGAAATAAAGCAGGTGAGTATCTAGTATACCCGCGAGTCTTACGTCCGCTACTAAGCATTATGCATTGTACCAACGGAAAGAAGAGGCTGTATATAGTGGACTGCAAGATAGAAATCAGAATAAGGATAAGAAGCTAGGCCTATCGAAGACTAGCATCTTCTAACAATGTCTTGCAACATGAGGTAAGGATCAGCCAACAGTTCATATAAAGCATAAAGTAACAACGAAGCAGAAGTTGCTGCAACATTGTATAATATAAGTTGTAATGATTAACAATAATAATAATAATGCCTCCTAGTTCACCTCCTCGACATCCCCGCGAGGAATAAAACCCGGAACCATACAGTTTAATAATAATAGTTTCTAGTGGTAAGATCCAGCTTCAGCATAAAGCGTCCTGTTACCGTGGACACGGCTATTCGAATAGATTAAACTCCCTGCAGGGGTGCACTACTGAAAATATGGCCTGGCTGACGGCACTTGAAACACAGGCCATCTTGAGGACGGAGAGGTGCAGTCTCAGTCTTCGGCTGTCTCGTCGGGGGCGGAGGCAGACGAGGTGCAACATACGACGGCCTTGGTGCAGGGGCAGTTGGACGCATAAGACTGTGTGGAAGCCAAACGCGTTCCTTCTGTGTTGTGCCCGAAGATGAGCCAGCATCACGGGGGCGCTTCGGCGAACCACCGAACTTAAGCTGAGCGGTCTCAAGAGTGATAGTCTGGTTCACCATGGTGGCGAAGTCGGGGAAGACGTGCAAAGCCAGTGCAAGCTGGAGGTCTGGGTTGAGCCCATCACGGAACTTCTCTTGCCTACTTGCATCATTCGGTAGGTCACTTGCAGCATAGCGGGATAGGCGGAGGAATTCCCTCTGGTATGCCTCGACAATTTTGTTGCCCTGAACGAGGTTGCGGAACTCGGCCTTCATATGGTTCATAATCGCCTGGGGGACATAACGAGCGCGGAAGGCAGTCTTGAACTCATTCCAGGTGACGACAGTCCCTTCAGCTAGCGAGCCCTTGTAAGTGTCCCACCACTGAGCAGCGGGACCACGCAGGAAATAGGACGCGAAGGTGACATAATCAGCAGCGCTCACATTAGCGAACTCTAGCTGACGAGTGATGTCACGAAGCCAATCATCAGCATCCAGCGGCTGTTTCGGTTGGTGGAAGAGAGGGGGATTGAGACGCATGAAATCCCGCAGAGTAACCACAGGCGGTTGGTTCTGGTGCTGGTTCTGGTTCTGATTCTGATTCTGGAGCTGATCTATGACTCCTTGCATAAACACCTAGTTCATCTGAAACTGCTGCATCATCGCGGCCATGTAGTCCGGCGGCGGAGGTGGATCGTTGGCACCACGACCACGACCACCACGACCAGCCATCCTGCTAGAATTTAACAGGGGTATTTCAGCGATGAACATTTTAACGAGATACCGGAAACGAGTACTAGATAAGGCGACAACAAAGGGGAGGCACGGATATATAGGAGTAGTCATATAAGACATACACATTTACACACAGAGTCAATCGAAAATCGGGCAGCGTAACGTCGTAGAAATTAAGGAAAAAGGACTCACTAGGCGGCGCGCAGACCGCGGTTAGGATTACACGACGCGACATAGATTCCACTATGTCAATCACGCCGCAAGAAAACTGTTGGCCATAGGATTTGATGCCAGAGAACGCGCGGCCTGCCCAGAATGAGAATGGGATCCGCGGTCCGGGACCTGGGGTACGACTCCTGCGACACGACTCAATCAATGGGGGAAGCACCAAAAACGCCGGGTGGAATCAAGAGAACGTGATCCTAATGTCAGAGTTTGTAAAACTTACCAGCAAGGATAAGAGAGCAGATTCCCAGAGCATAGGTAAGGAGAAAAGGATCCTAATACCATAGATATCACACGTAGTGACATCGATGTGGGCCCGTAAGCCAAATATTAAGTTAGCAAAATAGTTTTTCAAAGTCTAGACTCAACTTCGACCAGGTAGTGGTGGGGTGGCTTCCTACAGGCAGTCGGCTCTGCTACCAACTTGTGACGCCCCCAAAATCAGTCCGTGTACAGTAATCATACACGCAGGGTACACGGCTGAGATTAGGGTGCCACGGTGAGAATATCACAGCACAACACTAAACACAAAAGGATAAACCAATATGTTACAATAAAGGGGGTCACGCGGACCCGAATACATAAGTTATACAAGCCATAATATCTGAGTACAGACATAGTTAGTCAAGTTTTGCCTTAAGAAGGCTAGCACAAATAACATCAGAGATACAGATCGAAAAGGCAAGGCCTCCTGCCTGGGAGCCTCCGAAACTACTCCTGGTCCTGGTCAGCGGGGGTCTCGACGTAGTAGTATCCGCCTCCGGGGTACTCCTGCTCCTGGGCTCCAACGTCGACTGCAGCGGCCGATCAGGAAAAACAGTAAAGGAAATAAAGCAGGTGAGTATCTAGTATACCCGCGAGTCTTACGTCCGCTACTAAGCATTATGCATTGTACCAACGGAAAGAAGATGTTGTATATAGTGGACTGCAAGATAGAAATCAGAATAAGGATAAGAAGCTAGGCCTATCGAAGACTAGCATCTTCTGACGATGTCTTGCAGCATGAGGTAAGGATCAGCCAACAGTTCATATAAAGCATAAAGTAACAATGAAGCAGAAGTTGCTGCAACATTGTATAATATAAGTTGTAATGATTAACAATAATAATAATGCCTCCGAGTTCACCTCCTCGACATCCCCGCGAGGAAGAAAACCCGGAACCATACAGTTTAATAATAATAGTTTCTAGTGGTAAGATCCAGCTTCAGCATAAAGCGTCCTGTTACCGTGGACACGGCTATTCGAATAGATTAAACTCCCTGCAGGGGTGCACTACTGTTCAGCCTGCACGCTCGGATCTCCAGGGTGGCGTGAACCTTGTTAGGGAACGCCCCACCGAGGCTATCCGACACATCGCAGCCCATCTAGGCTCAGCAGAGAGGCCATCCGCCGGACTATATCCTATGCGCCAAGGGGTCTAGGTCCCTCACCCTTGCACGCTCCTGCACGGTACGAGACTGGCCGGTGAAGCAAAAGCAAATCCAAAACACACCTGCTGCAGCAAATAAGACAAGACCGCTTCCCGGCTATCAGCCCGTGGTACTGCTGACGTCTGAAGAGATTTCGAACAAACTACGACGCAGGGGAGCCCATAACTCCTTATCCCACGTGAAGGTAGTGTGTAGAAACCAACGGGTCTCTCAAGTCATCCACCAAACCATTTAGCATTTTAATTAACCTGCGTGACAACCGTTATCGTTGCCTCGACTTAACCGACCCGCGGTCAACGACAGCAGTCAGGACCACCAGTACATCGGTGCCTGCCCTGTCGTCCCACCAAGTCACTGCGGTTACCAACAAGGTGAACCGTCTCCTTACCTTGTCTCGCGGGTGCTCTTGGTAGAGCTCGACTTTCGTGGTTTGGTAACTCTCGCGAGATACGAGCAGGGGCCAAGCACGCGAGTAACGTCGGTCGTACCCTCCCTGTCATTCCCGATGATATACCTCTCGCGGGCACCGTTGGGTCGCCCGACTTCTTACCTTTAAGGACAACCGTTGTTCAGGACCCCATGGCGGCAAGACAAAGTTAGCCTCGGGTGGAGTACGAGGATTACTCCTTGATAGCTCACACTTGAGGTGACTAGGCATAACCCAGATAGGGGCCTTTGGCGGTGTCTGCTTTGTATCGTACCTGTGCAGTTGTATATATTGTATCCGTGTTCACTCCCAGAGTGTTCACAACCCGCTAACTAATCCTAGCTAACAATGTGCAGGGCTCACTGCTGAATAATGCATAACTAATAATAGGCAGCATAGGATAAAGGAAAGGTACATCAAGGGGCGACAAAATCAGACTATGCAATTGAATAGGATTGTAACGTAGCAGCAGCAGTAAACATGCCTAGTGCAAGAAATGTACGGAAAGATAGGCGATATTTGGGGAAGAGAATGGCTCTGCTTGCCTGGAAGCTCGCGGGTAGGGGCAGGGTCGTCGACGAAGTAGTCGTACTCTGCAGCAGTGTAGTCGGCGGTAGCAGCGGGGTCTGCCGGAGATAAGGGGGGGAGAAACAGTAAATACAAAGCAAGCAATGCAAACATATGAATGACATGGCAAATGTATCGATGTCGGTGTTCTAACGCAGTACGATGTATCAGGCTCAGAGCGGGAATTCATCCGGGGATGAACTACCGGATCCGGGTGATTACCGGACAGGGTGACCGGAGGGGGAAGGATCAAGCCGGAGGTGTCGTGGACATCCAACAAAGATAACGGGGGTATATCCGTGTTAGTTGAACCATTCCAGACAACTTTCGTGTTCGGAATAAATTCATCCGGGTACTTTTTATCGGTACCGGGAATTATCGATAGACAACCTAGAGGGGGGGGAATGTCGATGATCAGTGTGGTAGGGGGTGTGGTGAGGGTATGGATAGCGTATTCTTAATCGTTGTATTTTTCTGATCAATTTTCATGTATAAAGTTTTTGAATCTGAATTACGGTTTAAAAGATATTGAATTTTAAAGTTTAAAACATTTAAATCAATTTCTGGAATTATTTTAATTGTTTAATACACATTATCTAGAACAGGGGTTTGACCAGTCAAACCTGACCAGTGGGTCCCACTGGTCAGCCACACACTGCTAATAAAACATTTATTTAAATTTATTTAACCACTGGACCCACATGTCATAGGGACATAGCAATAATTCAATTTTCTAAAACAAAAATCCAGAGGGGGCCCACTGTCAGTGACCTAACCTACTAACAGTGGTTAGTTAGTTTATACTAACTAAATATTAGTCATTAGGGGGGTTTAGCGGTCGGGGCCCACTCGTCAGTGTGAGGGGGAGGGGATTTAACCCCCAATTAACCGGCTGACACGCCGGGCCCATCGGCCAGTGACCGTGGTGGTCACCGGCGACGACGGCCGGCGGCGAGCTCGGCCTAGCTCTCGGCATAGGCCACGGGAGGGGACTTGGAGGGGCTCGTTCGGCGTGGGCGTCCAAGGTGCGTCGAATGGTGGTGGGGGCTTCGCCGGACACGACCGGAATCCACGCCGGCGACGTGCGCAGCGGCGGAGCCGGACGGGGCGAGGATGACGACGACGTTCTAGCGCACGGGAACGAAGGGGAGCTAGCGCGTTCGACTACTGGGAGCAGCGCGAGCGCAGTGACGCGCTTGGCCTGCCATACGTGTGCCCGGGGCCACGGCGGTGAGCTCGCGGGCGGCGACGAGCTTCGGCTCTAATGGTGGAGCGGGCTACGGCGGGAGAGGAGGGGAGCGAGCGCATGGGGAATGTGGCCGAGCTCACCAGGAGCGCATAGAGGAGGGCAGCTAGCTCGGGGGAGGCGCGGTGGTGCGTGAATTTGCCGACGACGGCGGCGGTTGCAGGGAGGGGAACGGCGACGAGGAGCTCTCCATAGGCGGCGGGGGCTCGATTCCTTGCCGGGGAAGACGAAGACGAGGCAGCGGCGGCGAATGGACACGATGGCTTGGTCTCGGGAGCTCAGTGGCCGCGCCGGAGCGGCGGTCGTGCCCACGGCCGGCTCGGGGAAACGACGTTGGCGAGCGAGGAGGAGGGGGGCGAGATCCAGGGAAAACTGGGGGCGCTAGGGTTTGCAAGCAGGGGGAACGGGGCAGGGGGCGCCTTATCGACGCCGGCGAGTCGCCGATGGGCAACACGGCGTCGCCCGTCGCCGTGTCCACGGCCGATGCCCTCCACGGCATCGTGGTGAACAGAGGGGGGGTGGAACGGGTGGGGATGGGCTCGGCCTGGGGTCAAGTTGGGCTGGCCCAAGGGGAACAGGGGGTTTGGGCTCCCAAGCATAGTTTAGGGTTTTATTTATTTTTCTGTTTTTACCTTTTTGTAATTTCTCTTTGTATTTATTTTATACACCTAGGCAATTTTGTAAAATGTTTTATGTGTCCCATAATTATTGTTATACCCTGGGCTAGTGCCACAAAAGGTTTGGGCACTTATAAAAGTCATTTAATATTTTATTATAATATTAAATGATTAATATGAGGTTTTTGGCTACTGTTTGAATTGTTTGATTTATTTTATAGCACAATAAATACCCATGACCACATTGCCATGGTCCCATGATTATTTGGGATTTTATAAAAGTGGTTCCAAGATTTTTGGAAAAGATTTATTGTCACCATATTTTTAATATTCACTAAAAGGCACTTTAGGGTTTGTTTGAATTTTATTTCAAATGTCTTGGACTTTAGTTGGCCAATGATGATCAAGGTCCATGATTCATATTTGCTTGCAACAATATCAAAAGAGAATTTGAATTTGAACTGAACCAGTTGATCAACAAAAGTTTTGAACAGTACAGATGAACAGTAACAGTGATTACTGTTCACTGACAGTGAGGGTGTTACAAATCTCCCCCACTACAAGAATTCTCGTCCCGAGAATTTAGGTGGTAGAGGGGAAAAGATCGGGGTATTCCTCACGAAGACGATCTTCGCGTTCCCAAGTGGCTTCATCCTCAGAATGATTCGACCACTGAACTTTGAGAAACTTTGTTGTCTTGTTGCGGGTCTTGCGTTCAGACTGATCGACAATGCAGCTTGGATGTTCTTGATAAGTCAAGTCCTGTTGCAATTCAATCATATCATGTTCCACTTCGCGAATAGGGTCCTTGAAGCAGCGTCGGAGTTGCGACACGTGGAAGACATCGTGTACTTGAGAGAGGTTTGCCGGCAATTCCAAACGGTATGCCACGGGTCCACTTCTGGAAAGAATACGGAATGGGCCAATGTAGCGAGGAGCTAACTTGCCTTTGATCCCGAAGCGGTGAGTGCCTCGCATCGGGGTGACACGGAGGTAAGCATATTCGCCAGGTTGATAGACCATCTCCTTATGCTTGCGATCATAGTTGCTCTTCTGGCGGGACTGAGCAGCCTTCAAGTGTTCACGGATAACGCGAACCTGATCTTCGGCGTTCTGTATAATGTCCGGACCAATGAGAGTTCTTTCTCCAGTTTCTAACCAATTTAGAGGGGTTCGACATTTACATCCATAAAGAACTTCAAAGGGTTCCATCTTCAGACTAGCTTGATAGCTATTGTTGTACGAGAATTCAGCAAATGGAAGAGATTCCTCCCATTTCTTACCGAATGAAATGACACAAGCTCGAAGCATATCTTCAAGCACTTGGTTGACTCGTTCGACTTGTCCTTGCGACTGGGGGTGATAAGCGGTGTTGAAACTTAGGTGAGTGCCCATAGCTTCTTGGAAACTATCCCAGAACTTTGAGGTGAAAATGCTGCCTCGGTCGGAACTGATCTCCAACGGAATACCGTGGAGCGACACGATTCTGGAAACATACAAGTCTGCTAACTGACTAGCAGAGATCGTCTCCTTGACAGGAAGAAAATGAGCAACCTTGGAGAATCGGTCGATGACGACAAAGATGGCATCATGACCCTTCTGCGATCGGGGAAATCCGGTGACGAAGTCCATTTCAATCTTGTCCCATTTCCATTCAGGAATAGAGAGTGGTTGCAGAGTACCAGCAGGTCTTTGATGTTCGGCTTTCACGCGACGACAAACATCACACTCGTCGACATAACGAGCAATGTCTTGTTTCATGTTAGACCACCAGTACCGCTGACGAAGGTCTTGGTACATCTTGGTACTACCAGGGTGAATCGACAAAGGAGTATCATGAGCTTCTTTCATGACGCGCGGGGTCAAGTTCAGATTGGGCTTACTCCTAGGGACCACCAAACGATTCTTGAAATACAACGTACCATCATCAGCAACAGTGAAGCATGATGGCTTCCCACTAGCGATATACTTCTTGATCTTCTCGACATCAGAGTCGCATGTTTGTATCCACTTGATGGTGCTGTCGAGGTCCGGCTCAACAACAAGGTTATCCACATGTCCCTGCGGAACAATTTCAAGGTTCAACTTGCGGAGCTCTTCATACAGAAGTGGCTGCTCTATCTGCACTTCAAGTTCAGAACAGTAGGCTTTGCGGCTTAAGGCATCGGCCACCACATTAGCTTTGCCAGGGGTGTAAGAAATTCCCATATTGTAGTCGGCTATTGTCTCGAGCCATCTCTGCTGGCGGAGATTCAGGTCGGGCTGAGTAAATAGGTACTTCAGGCTTTGGTGGTCGGTGAAAATCTCGCAACGATTACCGACGAGGTAATGTCGCCACAGCTTCAATGCATAAATTACCGCTGCCAATTCGAGATCATGAGTTGGATAGTTTTCCTCGTGAGCACGCAACTGACGAGAACCATAAGCGATCACTTTGCGCTCTTGCATTAGGACACAGCCTAATCCTTGACGAGACACGTCGCAATAAATCACGAAGTCCTTCTGAGTATCAGGAGGAGCAAGCACCGGGGGTGAAGTGAGCTTGTCCTTGAGAGCTTGAAAACTTTCTTGACATTTATCAGTCCACTCAAACTTGACGCCTTTGTGAAGCAGATTAGTCAGAGGCTTGGCAATCTTGGAGAAATTCTCGACAAAACGGCGGCAATAGCTGGCAAGGTCGAGGAAACTTCGGACTTGCTTGACAGTCCTGGGTAGAGTCCAGTCAAGAATAGCCTGAATACATTCGGGGTTGACGGCAACGCCATCCTTGGAAATCACATGACCAAGGTAAGTTACTTCAGGAAGCCAGAACTCACACTTAGAATACTTAGCATAGAGTTTGTGTTCTCGAAGCTTTTCCAGTATAAGGCGAAGATGTTCAGCATGTTCTGCATCGGTCTTGGAGTAAATCAATATATCATCCAGATAAACCACGACAAACTTGTCGAGATATTCCATGAATATAAAGTTCATCAATCTGGAGAAAGTGGCTGGGGCATTCGTCAAGCCAAAGGACATGACAGTGTACTCGTATGAACCATAGCGAGTAATGAATGCGGTCTTCGGGATATCCTCATCACGGACCCGGATCTGATGGTAACCCAACCTTAAGTCGAGTTTTGAAAACACCGTGGATCCAGCAAGTTGATCATAAAGATCATTGATCCGAGGGAGGGGGTACTTGTTCTGTATCGTGGCCTGGTTGATAGGTCGGTAATCTTGGACCAAACGGTTCGTGCCATCACCCTTCTTGACAAAGAGCGAAGGTGCTCCCCAAGCAGAGGAACTAGGACGGATGAAGCCTTTCTCGAGGGCCGTGTCGATCTCCTTCTTCAATTCAAGGAGGTGGTGAGGTGGCATCTTATATGGGCGCTTGGCAATGGGGACGGTGCCAAGATTCAAGTTGATGACGAATTCAACTTCCCTAATCGGGGGTATCCCCGGCAGTTCTTCTGGGAATACGTCGGTAAATTCACAAACGATTGGGACTTTCTCAATCCCTTTGAGAGGTGCGACATTCAAGGCATTCAGAGCATATATACGAGCTTCGGCATTCATCGACACAATGGCAGTGTGACTCACAATCGCGCCAGAAGGATGAAAAAGTTGGATGACCTTGGTGCCACAATAAAGTGCGGCATCGTGGGTTTTCAGCCAATCCATGCCAAGGATAAGGTCGATGGTGGAGGTTTTCAGAATATGTGGGGAGACAAGGAACTCAATCCTTTCGATCTCGACGGTGATGTTAGGTGCTAGCATGTCAACGTGACACATGCCGCCGGGTGTTTTAACGGCCAAGGGGTGCGCATCTTTTCGTGGAATATGCCATGCTTAGATGCAAATGCTCCAGACATAAATGAATGCGATGCTCCTGTATCAAATAAAACGGTAGCAGGTATTGAGTTAACAAGGAGAGTACCCATCACTGTAGCGGGTTGTGCCTGAGCTGCTTCAACATCAATGTTGTAAGCATGACCACGAGCATGAGGATTTGACCCAGTATTATAGTTGAGGGTCCCATTGTTTCCACGACCATTTCCGCGGCCAGCAGGGTGAACTACCAGTTGATTCTGTCGCTGAGGGAAGTCTCTGAAAATATGGCCTGGCTGACGGCACTTGAAACACAGGCCATCTTGAGGACGGAGAGGTGCAGTCTCAGTCTTCGGCTGTCTCGTCGGGGGCGGAGGCAGACGAGGTGCAACATACGACGGCCTTGGTGCAGGGGCAGTTGGACGCATAAGACTGTGTGGAAGCCAAACGCGTTCCTTCTGTGTTGTGCCCGAAGATGAGCCAGCATCACGGGGGCGCTTCGGCGAACCACCGAACTTAAGCTGAGCGGTCTCAAGAGTGATAGTCTGGTTCACCATGGTGGCGAAGTCGGGGAAGACGTGCAAAGCCAGTGCAAGCTGGAGGTCTGGGTTGAGCCCATCACGGAACTTCTCTTGCCTACTTGCATCATTCGGTAGGTCACTTGCAGCATAGCGGGATAGGCGGAGGAATTCCCTCTGGTATGCCTCGACAATTTTGTTGCCCTGAACGAGGTTGCGGAACTCGGCCTTCATATGGTTCATAATCGCCTGGGGGACATAACGAGCGCGGAAGGAAGTCTTGAACTCATTCCAGGTGACGACAGTCCCTTCAGCTAGCGAGCCCTTGTAAGTGTCCCACCACTGAGCAGCGGGACCACGCAGGAAATAGGACGCGAAGGTGACATAATCAGCAGCGCTCACATTAGCGAACTCTAGCTGACGAGTGATGTCACGAAGCCAATCATCAGCATCCAGCGGCTGTTTCGGTTGGTGGAAGAGAGGGGGATTGAGACGCATGAAATCCCGCAGAGTAACCACAGGCGGTTGGTTCTGGTGCTGGTTCTGGTTCTGATTCTGATTCTGGAGCTGATCTATGACTCCTTGCATAAACACCTAGTTCATCTGAAACTGCTGCATCATCGCGGCCATGTAGTCCGGCGGCGGAGGTGGATCGTTGGCACCACGACCACGACCACCACGACCAGCCATCCTGCTAGAATTTAACAGGGGTATTTCAGCGATGAACATTTTAACGAGATACCGGAAACGAGTACTAGATAAGGCGACAACAAAGGGGAGGCACGGATATATAGGAGTAGTCATATAAGACATACACATTTACACACAGAGTCAATCGAAAATCGGGCAGCGTAACGTCGTAGAAATTAAGGAAAAAGGACTCACTAGGCGGCGCGCAGACCGCGGTTAGGATTACACGACGCGACATAGATTCCACTATGTCAATCACGCCGCAAGAAAACTGTTGGCCATAGGATTTGATGCCAGAGAACGCGCGGCCTGCCCAGAATGAGAATGGGATCCGCGGTCCGGGACCTGGGGTACGACTCCTGCGACACGACTCAATCAATGGGGGAAGCACCAAAAACGCCGGGTGGAATCAAGAGAACGTGATCCTAATGTCAGAGTTTGTAAAACTTACCAGCAAGGATAAGAGAGCAGATTCCCAGAGCATAGGTAAGGAGAAAAGGATCCTAATACCATAGATATCACACGTAGTGACATCGATGTGGGCCCGTAAGCCAAATATTAAGTTAGCAAAATAGTTTTTCAAAGTCTAGACTCAACTTCGACCAGGTAGTGGTGGGGTGGCTTCCTACAGGCAGTCGGCTCTGCTACCAACTTGTGACGCCCCCAAAATCAGTCCGTGTACAGTAATCATACACGCAGGGTACACGGCTGAGATTAGGGTGCCACGGTGAGAATATCACAGCACAACACTAAACACAAAAGGATAAACCAATATGTTACAATAAAGGGGGTCACGCGGACCCGAATACATAAGTTATACAAGCCATAATATCTGAGTACAGACATAGTTAGTCAAGTTTTGCCTTAAGAAGGCTAGCACAAATAACATCAGAGATACAGATCGAAAAGGCAAGGCCTCCTGCCTGGGAGCCTCCGAAACTACTCCTGGTCCTGGTCAGCGGGGGTCTCGACGTAGTAGTATCCGCCTCCGGGGTACTCCTGCTCCTGGGCTCCAACGTCGACTGCAGCGGCCGATCAGGAAAAACAGTAAAGGAAATAAAGCAGGTGAGTATCTAGTATACCCGCGAGTCTTACGTCCGCTACTAAGCATTATGCATTGTACCAACGGAAAGAAGATGTTGTATATAGTGGACTGCAAGATAGAAATCAGAATAAGGATAAGAAGCTAGGCCTATCGAAGACTAGCATCTTCTGACGATGTCTTGCAGCATGAGGTAAGGATCAGCCAACAGTTCATATAAAGCATAAAGTAACAATGAAGCAGAAGTTGCTGCAACATTGTATAATATAAGTTGTAATGATTAACAATAATAATAATGCCTCCGAGTTCACCTCCTCGACATCCCCGCGAGGAAGAAAACCCGGAACCATACAGTTTAATAATAATAGTTTCTAGTGGTAAGATCCAGCTTCAGCATAAAGCGTCCTGTTACCGTGGACACGGCTATTCGAATAGATTAAACTCCCTGCAGGGGTGCACTACTGTTCAGCCTGCACGCTCGGATCTCCAGGGTGGCGTGAACCTTGTTAGGGAACGCCCCACCGAGGCTATCCGACACATCGCAGCCCATCTAGGCTCAGCAGAGAGGCCATCCGTCGGACTATATCCTATGCGCCAAGGGGTCTAGGTCCCTCACCCTTGCACGCTCCTGCACGGTACGAGACTGGCCGGTGAAGCAAAAGCAAATCCAAAACACACCTGCTGCAGCAAATAAGACAAGACCGCTTCCCGGCTATCAGCCCGTGGTACTGCTGACGTCTGAAGAGATTTCGAACAAACTACGACGCAGGGGAGCCCATAACTCCTTATCCCACGTGAAGGTAGTGTGTAGAAACCAACGGGTCTCTCAAGTCATCCACCAAACCATTTAGCATTTTAATTAACCTGCGTGACAACCGTTATCGTTGCCTCGACTTAACCGACCCGCGGTCAACGACAGCAGTCAGGACCACCAGTACATCGGTGCCTGCCCTGTCGTCCCACCAAGTCACTGCGGTTACCAACAAGGTGAACCGTCTCCTTACCTTGTCTCGCGGGTGCTCTTGGTAGAGCTCGACTTTCGTGGTTTGGTAACTCTCGCGAGATACGAGCAGGGGCCAAGCACGCGAGTAACGTCGGTCGTACCCTCCCTGTCATTCCCGATGATATACCTCTCGCGGGCACCGTTGGGTCGCCCGACTTCTTACCTTTAAGGACAACCGTTGTTCAGGACCCCATGGCGGCAAGACAAAGTTAGCCTCGGGTGGAGTACGAGGATTACTCCTTGATAGCTCACACTTGAGGTGACTAGGCATAACCCAGATAGGGGCCTTTGGCGGTGTCTGCTTTGTATCGTACCTGTGCAGTTGTATATATTGTATCCGTGTTCACTCCCAGAGTGTTCACAACCCGCTAACTAATCCTAGCTAACAATGTGCAGGGCTCACTGCTGAATAATGCATAACTAATAATAGGCAGCATAGGATAAAGGAAAGGTACATCAAGGGGCGACAAAATCAGACTATGCAATTGAATAGGATTGTAACGTAGCAGCAGCAGTAAACATGCCTAGTGCAAGAAATGTACGGAAAGATAGGCGATATTTGGGGAAGAGAATGGCTCTGCTTGCCTGGAAGCTCGCGGGTAGGGGCAGGGTCGTCGACGAAGTAGTCGTACTCTGCAGCAGTGTAGTCGGCGGTAGCAGCGGGGTCTGCCGGAGATAAGGGGGGGAGAAACAGTAAATACAAAGCAAGCAATGCAAACATATGAATGACATGGCAAATGTATCGATGTCGGTGTTCTAACGCAGTACGATGTATCAGGCTCAGAGCGGGAATTCATCCGGGGATGAACTACCGGATCCGGGTGATTACCGGACAGGGTGACCGGAGGGGGAAGGATCAAGCCGGAGGTGTCGTGGACATCCAACAAAGATAACGGGGGTATATCCGTGTTAGTTGAACCATTCCGGACAACTTTCGTGTTCGGAATAAATTCATCCGGGTACTTTTTATCGGTACCGGGAATTATCGATAGACAACCTAGAGGGGGGGGGGGAATGTCGATGATCAGTGTGGTAGGGGGTGTGGTGAGGGTATGGATAGCGTATTCTTAATCGTTGTATTTTTCTGATCAATTTTCATGTATAAAGTTTTTGAATCTGAATTACGGTTTAAAAGATATTGAATTTTAAAGTTTAAAACATTTAAATCAATTTCTGGAATTATTTTAATTGTTTAATACACATTATCCAGAACAGGGGTTTGACCAGTCAAACCTGACCAGTGGGTCCCACTGGTCAGCCACACACTGCTAATAAAACATTTATTTAAATTTATTTAACCACTGGACCCACATGTCATAGGGACATAGCAATAATTCAATTTTCTAAAACAAAAATCTAGAGGGGGCCCACTGTCAGTGACCTAACCTACTAACAGTGGTTAGTTAGTTTATACTAACTAAATATAGTCATTAGGGGGGTTTAGCGGCCGGGGCCCACTCGTCAGTGTGAGGGGGAGGGGATTTAACCCGCAATTAACCGGCTGAGACGCGGGGCCCATCGGCCAGTGACCGTGGTAGTCAACGGCGACGACGGCCGGCGGCGAGCTCGGCCTAGCTCTCGGCACAGGCCACGGGAGGGGGCTTGGAGGGGCTCGTTCGGCGTGGGCGTCCAAGGTGCGTCGAATGGTGGTGGGGGCTACGCCGGAGACGACCGGAATCCAAGCCGGCGACGTGCGCAGCGGCGGAGCCGGACGGGGCGAGGATGACGACGACGTTCTAGCGCACGGGAACGAAGGGGAGCTAGCGCGTTCGACTACTGAGAGCAGCGCGAGCGCAGTGACGCGCTTGGCCTGCCATACGCGTGCCCCGGGCCACGGCGGTGAGCTCGCAGGCGGCGACGAGCTTCGGCTCTAATGGTGGAGCGGGCTACGGCGGGAGAGGAGGGGAGCGAGCGCATGGGGAATGTGGCCGAGCTCACCAGGAGCGCGTAGAGGAGGGCAACTAGCTCGGGGGAGGCGCGGTGGTGCGTGAATTTGCCGACGACGGCGGCGGTTGCAGGGAGGGGAACGGCGACGAGGAGCTCTCCACAGGCGGCGGGGGCTCGATTCCTTGCCGGGGAAGACGAAGACGAGGCAGCGGCGGCGAATGGACACGATGGCTTGGTCTCGAGAGCTCAGTGGCCGCGCCGGAGCGGCGGTCGTGCCCACGGCCGGCTCGGGGAAACGACGATGGCGAGCGAGGAGGAGGGGGGCGAGATCCAGGGAAAACTGGGGGCACTAGGGTTTGCAAGCAGGGGGGAACGGGGCAGGGGCGCCTTATCGACGCCGGCGAGTCGCCGATGGGCGACACGGCGTCGCCCGTCGCCGTATCCACGGCCGATGCCCTCCACGGCATCGTGGTGCACAGAGGGGGGGGGGGGGTGGAACGGGTGGGGGTGGGCTCGGCCTGGGGTCAAGTTGGGCTGGCCCAAGGGGAACAGGGGGTTTGGGCTCCCAAGCGTAGTTTAGGGTTTTATTTATTTTTCTGTTTTTACCTTTTTGTAATTTCTCTTTGTATTTATTTTATACACCTAGGCAATTTTGTAAAATGTTTTATGTGTCCCAAAATTATTGTTATACCCTGGGCTAGTGCCACAAAAGGTTTGGGCACTTATAAAAGTCATTTAATATTTTATTATAATATTAAATGATTAATATGAGGTTTTTGGCTACTGTTTGAATTGTTTGATTTATTTTATAGCACAATAAATACCCATGACCACATTGCCATGGTCCCATGATTATTTGGGATTTTATAAAAGTGGTTCCAAGATTTTTGGAAAAGATTTATTGTCACCATATTTTTAATATTCACTAAAAGGCACTTTAGGGTTTGTTTGAATTTTATTTCAAATGTCTTGGACTTTAGTTGGCCAATGATGATCAAGGTCCATGATTCATATTTGCTTGCAACAATATCAAAAGAGAATTTGAATTTGAACTGAACCAGTTGATCAACAAAAGATTTGAACAGTACAGATGAACAGCAACAGTGATTACTGTTCACTGACAGTGAGGGTGTTACAGCAACTCAGCGTCCACTTTTTACCGCTGAATCCTGCGTCTGCTGCTTTGGCACTGGAAAGTTGCAAACTGTGTAAAACAAGCCAAAACAACATAAGAATAGCATCATATAATGAAATATATCAATGAATAAGAAAGAATTACTATATAAAATAGTGATGCATTTTGGACGTATCAACTCCCCCAAGCTTAGACCTCGCTTGTCCCCAAGCGAATACTGAGCTCGGTAAACCTGTCCACAAGTTTTAGAGAGTGAAGTGTCGATAAATAGAATACGGACAAGAAGCATCAAGGTTCCTTCATCATACTCAAGCATCCTCAACAGCAACCTCAACTCATAAGGCCCTCATGAGATACTAATAACAATTATAATCAAAACTAGGGCTGAGAAAACTCATCAAATTATGGCAAACATAACCTTGGTCAAAGGACAACCACAAACAATTTGAAGCTTTTGAAAGGACATGTTAATAGTCATGAAGTGCAAATGCTAACACGAAGGAAGATGCTCGCTAGGCAAAAGCTTTCGCAAACAACTTACTTATCAAAAGATAATGTCAACATGGATATGGCATGGCAAAACTTAATGCAGCTCTATATGGATGAATCCTCATCAACATCAAATGTCTGTTCTCTTAGGTAAAAGAAGGAAGTGGGAAAACTGACTCAACATGAAGGTGGAAGAAAGGCCTTGTCGAGGGCAAGCAGGGAAAACTCATGTGCTATCCCTAAATCGAACAGAATAAAAATAGACTTTGGGGTGGTGCATAGTTTGTCAACGAATGCTAATAGATAGCTCAATTACTTCTTAAGATGGACAAGTTTCGAGGAACGGCTCCCAAGTGGGGATGATCACATGCCCTTAATCTCCTTTGTTTATCACTGCCAAAGTTTCTGATTTCTCATAGACCAAGCGTGAAGGAGGGTTTGTTTGTTATATTATCTTTTGAGCTACCCATGCCAGTTCCTCCTCGTATTATGGGTTTGCAGATTAGACATGCAATCCCGGGGTAAAACTTGTCCAACTTAAGAAGATCATGAATTACCTACTACTTCCTCATGAGCTAAACAAGAGGCACAAAACAGAAGATTTTGAACATTTAAGGATAACACATAAATTCTATACTTATAGGAGTGGTAGGGGAATACCACGAATAGGAAGATATGGTGGACTCATATGGAAGGTAATGGTTTCAGGGTATGGATGCACAAGCATAAATCTACTTGGCAAAGAGTTTGGCTAGCAAAGGCTTTGAGAGAACAGACAGTTGATGCTAATTTAGATGCAAAACATATAAGGCATATACATTAAGGTAAGCATAACACATCAAGTTGTCTTCCTTGTCAACATAACACTTCAAGTATAATAACATAAAGGTTTTGGCTAAGTCGCTACTTGAGAAAATATGCATGTTGTCAAGACCAAAGCTATGTTTGCCAAAATTTAAATAAAGTTTTCAAAGCCATACCTGATATAAGGTCAATACTCCCCATAAGAATCGTAATATGATGCCGATTGCCTGAAGAGAATATCGAGTGCAGCGAAGGACCAATAGACTTCTCAGTAATATTCCAATATAGACGACTCCACACTCACGGATACAATCTTTCCACAGACGGAGTGATAGACCTCAATGCAAACACCTATTTCATATAATAACTCCCTAGACATGATACGACTCTACTTGACTCTAAGAGACTAAGATAAAGATAAAGATACCGGGCACTCCCCCAAGCTTGGAACAAGCTGAGGGGATGCCATTACCCGAGGAGATTTACTCCTCATTCTTGTTCTTCTCAGTCAGGTACTCCTTGGCGAAGCGCTTCCATGGTAGCTCCTCTCCAGTCTCAAAGGACATTCCCGTCTCCAGGAACCTGCACTCAGCACCTAAACCCATGCGCAGAAACTTTAGTTCATACTCACAGTTCTGGTTGTGCAGATCATAGATTTGTGCTTGGAGCTGATAAACTTTTTCTTCTAGTGCGGAAAAACTTGACCATATCTCCTTCATCCCTTTCCTATGGGAAGCCTCGATCTCGTTCCTGATGTCGAAGTTGGCTTCAACACCACGCTCCACCATCTTCTTGAACTTGAATACCTCATGTTCCATCTCCTTCAGCCGCTCCTCGGTGCTCCCCTCCATGACTGGTCCCTTTAGATCTTCCTTGTGGAGAACACCGTCCTCCACACGAAGGACCTGGGGGTGCTTGTTCACCTCAGCGAGGTAAGGGTTGATGACGTTGACGACGAACTTGTCCTTGGGGGAACTTGGGGAAGCCATGGCACCTAGGTCTAGCTAAAAGATTTCCTGGCAGAAAGAGATTGAAGAGAAAACACACGAAATCGCTAGATACGTTGCCGGAACGATCCGGGCAAATATATAGCAAAAATTTCTGCAACAAAAGGAAGGTAACGAGCCAAAGTGGGGTCGGGGACGGAGTCCTGGGTGCCCAGGCAGCCTCCCGGCGCGGCCAGGAGGTAGGGCGCGCCTGGGCCCCCTGGAGCTCCTCTCCGGCTCCGCTTAGGCCTCGAATTTTCGTAATTTTGCAAAAATTCATAATATAGAACTTTTATGGCGGTTCGTGATGTTTCCTTACCTTAATACATACCTTTTCTTATTCTGCTTCTGTCGGTGTCTGAAACAGGACTGCAACATGTTCTTCATGAGTTGTTGTGCATATTATATTTACATCAACATTGACGGGATCTCCCGCCATGTAATGCTTGAGTCTTTGCCCATTCACAACTTGAGGTTTGGTGCCTTCAAAATTGTTAATCTTAATTGCACCAGACCGATAGACTTCTTCGATATGAAATGGCCCTTCCCACCTGGAAAGTAGTTTACCTGGATAAAACCTGAAACGGGATCTAAACAATAAAACTTTATCACCAACATTAAATTCATGTTTCAGAATCCTCCTGTCATGCCATTTCGTTACCTTTTCCTTGAACATTTTAGCGCTCTCGTAAGCTTCACTTCTCCACTCATCTAGAGAAGTCAAGTTCATGAGACGCTTTTCACCAGCTAACTTTGGGTCAGCATTAAGCTCTCTAACAGCCCAGAAAGCTTTGTGTTCTAACTCTAATGGAAAATGGCAAGCCTTGCCATAGACCATTTTATAGGGAGACATTCCCATGGGTTTTTTGTAAGCAGTTCTATACGCCCAAAAAGCATCTCCTAACTTATTTGACCAGTCCTTCCTATTTCTGTTAACAGTCTTTTGCAAGATCAACTTGATCTCTCTATTGGTGAGCTCAACCTGCCCACTTGTTTGAGGATGGTACGGTGACACAATTCTATGATTGACATCGTACTTGGCTAAAGCTTTTCTAAAAGCTCCATGTGTGAAGTGTGATCCTCCATCAGTCATGAGATACCTAGGTACACCAAACCTAGGGAAAATTACATCTTTGAGCATTTTCAAAGATGTTTTGTGATCAGCACTCTCAGTGGGGATTGCTTCAACCCACTTGGTCACATAATCAACAGCAACTAATATGTGAGTGTACTTGTGCGAAGAAGGAAAAGGACCCATAAAATCAAAACCCCAGCAATCAACAGGCTCAATCACTAGTGAGTAATTCATAGGCATCTCATTCCTCCTACTAATATTACCAACTCTCTGCCATTTATCACAGGCTAAAACATAATTTCTAGCATCTTTAAAGAGAGTAGGCCAATAAAAACCTGATTGGAGAACCTTATGTACGGTCCTCTCACCAGCGTGATGTCCTCCGTAGGGACTATCGTGACATTGCTTGAGAATGTCCTCCTGCTCGTGTTCCGGTACGCATCTTCTCACGATCCCTTCTGGACCTTCTTTGAAAAGATGAGGGTCATCCCAAAAGTAATGCCTCAAATCATGGAAGAACTTCTTCCTTTTCTGAAATGTTAAGCCTGGAGGCAAATACTTTGCAACGATAAAATTAGCATAATCTGCAAACCACGGATCGGAAAGAGATTGTACTTTAACAACGGCAAGTTGTTCGTCTGGAAAACTGTCGTTGACTGGGATGGGATCATGCGATATATCTTCCATCCTTGAAAGATTGTCCGCTACAGGGTTGTCTGCTCCTTTTCTATCAACAATCTGCAAATCAAATTCTTGAAGAAGGAGTACCCATCTGATGAGCCTTGGTTTGGCATCCTTCTTCGTCATAAGATACTTAATGGCAGCATGGTCAGTATGAATAATAACTTTAGAATCAACAATATACTGTCTAAACTTATCACAAGCAAACACTACTGCTAAGAATTCCTTCTTAGTAGTAGAATAATTCTTTTGAGCACTATCAAGGGTCTTGCTGGCATAATAAATAAAATTCAAATTTTTGTCAACCCTTTGTCCTAAAACAGCTCCAACAGCAAAATCACTAGCATCACACATAATTTCAAAGGGAAAATTCCAGTCAGGCGGTTGTACTATAGGAGCGGTTATTAAAGCTTTCTTAAGAACTTCGAAAGCCTCCTTACAATCTTCATCAAATACAAAAGGAACATCCTTCTGGAGAAGATTAGTGAGGGGTCTCAAGGTCTTAGAAAAGTCTTTAATAAATCCTCTATAGAAACCAGCATGACCGAGAAAACTACGAATACCTTTAATGTCCCTTGGATAGGGCATCCTTTTGATAGCTTCAATCTTCGCCTTGTCCACTTCAATTCCCCTTTCGGAAATCTTGTGGCCAAGCACGATCCCTTCGTTAACCATGAAGTGGCACTTTTCCCAATTTAGAACTAAGTTTGTATCCTCGCATCTCTGCAAAACTTTATTAAGATTGTGGAGACAGTGGTCAAAGGAAGTTCCATAGACGGAGAAATCATCCATGAAGACTTCCACAATCTCCTCACAGAAACCCTGAAATATTGCAGACATACATCTCTGAAAAGTAGCAGGTGCATTGCATAAACCAAAAGGCATACGCCTATAAGCATAAGTACCATAAGGACAAGTGAAAGTGGTCTTCTCTTGATCGGCGGTGTTAACATGAATTTGGGAGAAGCCAGAGTACCCGTCAAGATAGCAGAAGTGGGTGTTTTTGGACAGCCTCTCAACCATCTGATCAATAAAGGGCAGCAGGTAGTGGTCCTTCCTGGTTGCCTTGTTCAGCTTCCTGTAATCAATGCACATTCTATATCCAATAATAATTCTCTGAGGTATTAGTTCATTCTTATCATTAGGGACTACAGTTGTCCCTCCTTTCTTAGGAACACAATGAACTGGACTTACCCACTTACTATCGGCTATAGGGTAGATAATACCTGCGGCTAGAAGCTTGAGGATTTCGGTCCTCACAACATCCATCATCTTTGGGTTCAACCGTCGTTGATGGTCAACAACAGGTTTAGCATCGGGCTCAAGGTTGATAGTATGTTGACAGATAGATGGACTAATTCCCTTAAGGTCATCAAGGGTATAGCCAATTGCACCTCGGTGTTTACGGAGTGTCTCCAATAATCTCTCTTCTTCATATCCTGAAAGATTAGAATTGATAATAACAGGATATACTTTCTTTTCATCTAAATAAGCATACTTGAGCGTATCGGGGAGAGGCTTGAGATCAAACACCGGGTCTTCTTTCGGTTTGGATTAAATTCCTAAAGGTTCAACCGGTAGGTTGTGCTTCAGGATAGCAGGTTGTCTCAAGAAGATTTCATCAATTTCATTTCTTTCCTGCATACGAGTATCATTCTCGTGGTCCTCCATGTATTGATGTAAAGGATCATTAGGGGGAATAGCAATAGAAGCAATACTTTCAATAATTTTATCATCACTAGGTAATTCGGTACTACGAGGCTGCTTGGAAATCTTAGAAAAATTAAATTCATATGGCTCACCATTGAATTCAACAGAAACCTTACCTTTCTTGCAATCTATAATAGCTCCACAAGTTCTGAGAAAAGGTCTACCAAAAATAATAGGACAAAAACTATCTTGCACTGAACCAAGTACGAGAAAGTCTGTAGGGTACTTTACCTTTCCGCATAGGACTTCAACATCTCTCACAATCCCAATAGGAGAGATAGTAGCTTTGTTTGCGAGATAAATAGTAACATCGATCTCTTCGAGTTCACAGGGTGAAATCTCACTCATGATCTCTTGATAAAGAGAATAAGGAATCGCGCTAGCGCTCGATCCCAGATCGCATAGTCCGTAATAATTGTGATCTCCTATTTTAACAGATACAACTGGTGTACCTGAAATTGGGCTTCTATTCTTGGTTGTGACAATGTTAGTTGAAACAGCACAAAAATTTATAATAGAATCTGAAACATCATTAGTAACTAAATCTTTAACCATAGCAACTTGAGGATCGACTCTGATCTGGTCCTCAGGTTCACCTGTTCTTCTCTCACTTTTATTTATGATGCCTGTCACAAAAGAGTGCTCCCTTATTCTTGAAGGAAAAGGGGGCTGTTCATATATAACTGCAGGCAAAACAGGATCAGCAACGTGCATATCAATAGGCACTTCTTTGAAAGGCTTATGGTACTGATCCTTCTTCATCTTTGAAGAATCAACATGAGAGGCAAAGTTCTTACAAAAATCAATCATTAGATGGGAGTCCAGACCAATCTTAGAGCAAAAGGTATTAAAATAATCAGTTTTCACATAGCTCTCAATATAATCATGCAAAAAATTTATAGCAGGTTCAATACCTTTATCGATTTCCCAATCTTCAGTATTCTTCTGGATCCTTTCGATGAGATCCCATCTTTCTTCAACGCTCTTTGTCTGAAATACCCCGCTAGAGGAGGTATCCAGCCTTTCCTTATCCTGACGAGAAAGCATGGCATAATTTTTTTTAAGTATAATATCTTTGGGGAGATTATGGATAGGACATTTGAACATTAGGGATTTAAGTCTCCCCCAAGCTTGAGCGATGCTCTCTCCGTCGCGAGACCTAAAGTTATAGAGGTAATTCCTGTCTCGATAAACTTCATGAAGAGGGTAAAACTTTGTATAAAAGAGAGACATAAGCTCTTCCCAATTAAGAGAATGTGAGTTATCGAGGAGTTTATACCAATCTGAAGCTTTGTCTGTAAGCGATATAGAGAATAATTCATTCATATCGAACTCCAGTGACACACCTGCAAGCTTGAATAATGAACATAGTTGTGATAAATATGGCAAGTGTTCACCTGGATGTCTGTCTCCTGCATTGCGATTAGCTAGGACATAATCGATAATACCAGATGGTATCTTATAAGGCACAATTTCAGCAAGGTCAGGAGTAACCACCTTAGTTGTGGGGCGGCTCCCCAAGAACAACGATCCAAGAGTAGGGGTGTTCATAAGAACAAAAATAGCAACGGCAAACTAAAAACAGAAATATAAAAACTCCCTTACCAGCTTCACTTACTAATAGCGCTACACTCCCCGGCAACGGCGCCAGAAAACGTAGCTTGATGACCCTCAACGTAGAGGGATCTATTGCAGTGTTTTCGATAAGTAAGAGTGTCGAACCCAACGAGGAGCAGAAGGTATTAGAAAGTGACTTTGGTAATGGGATAATTGCAAACACTGAACGATAACTTTTTAGGGGTTTTCTAGGTATAAGCGACAGGATAGTACAAACGAGCAAAGTAAAAGATAATGGATAGTAAAGAGTAGCCCAATCCTTTCTTAGCAAAGGAGAGGCTTAGCAACTGAACTTATAAAAGCTAAAGTGTTCTTGAGGACACACGGGAGAGGTAGTCATCTGCTTTTGCCATATTCCATATCGGTACTATGTACTGTGTTGATAAGTGTTTGGCGAGTGGATCTATGCTAGTGCATCCTCTAGACTAAGATGAATGCAGTCTTATGATTAAACACCTTGCAAGCATCCGCAAATACAAGATAGTAATTAAGGCAAAAGTCTAACCATGGCAATACAATCGGTGATCCATTGTTCCCTTGTGCAAAAGCGTGCAAACTGGGGTTTAGGTTTCTGTCACTCCGGCAACCCACCGTAAGCATTCTTTATACGCAATGCATTCCCCTAGGTCCTTGATAAGGTGAAGTGTTGAGTGTTCGACTCACACAACACCACTAGGAAAATAACAACACAACTTAAATATCAACCAACACATATTACTTCAACATCATATGACTACTAGCAACTAGACTTCTCCCATGTCCTCAAGAACTAAAGTAACTACTCACAAGACATAAAAGAGATCATGATCAGTAGGGATAAATAGATGATAAACAATCTAAACACAATAATATTTCTCCAACAAAACTCAATAGCATTCACCACAAAGTAGTAATCAACACTGATAGAGTATAGAGGATAGATAGTATGGATTACAACACGAGTTGCAATTGTGAGACAAGATTGGATGAAGATGGAGATGGTGCTGATGATGGGGATGATGTTTATGATGATCTCGATGATGCCCGTGACAATGGTGATGACGATGGCGACGATCTCCCCTTCCGGGAGGTGATCTCCCCGACGGAATCTGCCCGCCAGAGATGGATTTTCTTCTCTGTAGGTTTCCGCCACGGAGCGGCGGCGGAACTCCGGAAACTCTCCCTGTTTTAGGGTTTTTGGATCACGAGGAGTAAATAGGCCAGAGGGGGGAGCCGGGAGTGGCCCCGGAGGTCCAGGCGCCCTCCCGGAGCGGGCAGGGGTGGGGCCGCGCCAGGTGGCCGCCTGGGCACCCTGTGCCTCCCCTCTGGTTGCTCTTTTGCGTGTCTTCATGATCCTTCTGGAAAACAGCCTTCATCGATTTTCAGGTAATTTGGAGGTGTTCTTCTTCAGCAACTCAGCGTCCACTTTTTACCGCTGAATCCTGCGTCTGCTGCTTCGGCACTGGAAAGTTGCAAACTGTGTAAAACAAGCCAAAACAACATAAGAATAGCATCATATCATGAAATATATCAATGAATAAGAAAGAATTACTATATAAAATAGTGATGCATTTTGGACGTATCAATGTTGCACATCACTCCTGGCAGGCCGTCTGCGCATACCACTCGGCAGTGTGATTTTCTGAGAAGGATTGCAAAGGGAGAAGCTTTACCACCTCCACCCCACCACCACCATAGAACAGAGGACCACCTCAGCAACAGAACCAGTTCCCGCGGCAAGACGCCGCTTATATGATTTTCACCAGCGAGTCCACCGACAAGGGCAGTCGGAGAGCCCGAGCTCAAGAAGTCAATGCCATCATGCCACTGATTCCTCAGTACATGCATTGGTCCAAGTGTGCCATATCCTGGGACAGAGCAGATCACCTGACCATCTTGCCGAATCCAGGAAATTATCTGCTTGTGGTTGATGCTCTGTTCGCAGGACCAAGATTTTCATGCAAGTTCTCCCGAGTGCTCGTCGATGGAGGAAGTACAATCAACATTCTGTACAGAGACACCTTGATCAAGCTAGGACTCACCGAGAAGGATCTGGAGTGTAGTCGGACGACATTCCATGGGATTGTCCCTGGGTTGTCTTGTACCCCCATGGGTCGCATTCGGCTGGATGTCATATTCGGCACAGAGGAGAATTTCAGGAGGGAGCCAATCTGGTTTGAGCTCGCCGACCTCAGCAGTCCTTATCATGCTCTTTTGGGACTGCCCGCATTCGCCAAGTTCATGTTCAACGCACAGCAGACTTACCTCAAGATGAAGATCCCAGGGCCAAACGACGTCATCACCGTCACCGGGGACTTCAGGAAGTCCCACGAGTGCACGTCGGCTGGCGGCAGTTTGGCTGACTCCCAAGTGGTCGAAACAGAGAAGCGTCAGCTCGGCAAAGTGATAGCAATGGCGCAAGCGCAGAACAAGGCTCCACTCCCAGTTGGCCCAGCCAAGAGAGCAGATGAGGAATCGGCCTTTCAGTCGGCCAAGGACAGCAAGAAGGTCGCTCTAGATCCCTCCGACTTAACCAAGTTCGTTGTAGTCGGAGCTGGACTTAGCGACAAATAGGAAAGCGAGCTCGTCAAGTTTCTCCGTGAGAATTGGGACATCTTCGCATGGTCTCCACAAGACATGCCTGGTGTGCCGAGAGAACTCGCCGAGCACAAGCTGCACATTCGGCCAGGCTCGAAGCCGGTCAAGCAACCCCTGAGACGTTTTTCTGAAGATAAGAGAAGGGCAATCGGCGAAGAGATTGCGAAGCTGCAAGCTGCATGTTTCATCATGGAAGTGTTTTACCCCAAGTGTCTGC
The DNA here is from genome assembly GCA_950022295.1 of Bromus sterilis. Lineage (NCBI taxonomy): Eukaryota > Viridiplantae > Streptophyta > Magnoliopsida > Poales > Poaceae > Bromus > Bromus sterilis. The sequence continues at coordinate 38,871,450 of OX465600.1, forward strand.
CGAATCCAGTCCTCGTGATGAAGAAGAACAAAACCTGGCGCATGTGTATCGATTACACCTGCCTGAACAAGGCATGCCCGAAAGATCCGTTTGCTCTGCCCCGTATCGATCAAGTGATTGATTCTACGACCGGCTGCGAGCTTTTGTCTTTTCTGGATGCCACAACTGGCTATCACCAGATCAAACTTGTTGTGGAAGATCAAATAAAAACTGCATTCATAACCCCGTTTGGGCTTATTGTTATATTACGATGCCTTTTGGTTTGAAGAACGGAGGTGCCACGTATCAGCGCACAATTCAGAGATGTACACACTCCCAACTCGGCAGAAATCTCCATGTCTATGTGAATGATCTGGTAGTGAAGTCGGCCAAGGGAGTCACACTCCTAGATGACCTCCGAGAGACATTTGCAAATCTGAGAACTTACCAGATCAAGCTCAATCCTGAGAAGTGTGTTTTTGGGGTCCAAGCCAGCAAGCTCTTGGGATTTCTCGTTTCTGAGAGAGGAATCAAATGCAATCCCGAGAAGATAGCCGCAATCGAGCGAATGGAGCAACCCAAGAACCTAAATCAAGTACAGAAATTCACCGGTTGCCTCGCCTCACTCAGCCGATTTCTCAGTCGGCTGGGTGAAAAAGCAATCCCGCTATATCAGCTGATGAAGAAGACAAAGAAATTCACTTGGACACCTCAGGCAAGAGAAGCATTCCGAGAACTCAAGCGCATGCTCTCCACTGCGCCGATTCTGGCTGCCCCGATTGAGAAGGAGCCAATGATGTTGTACATTGTGGCAACCAATCGGGTGATCAGTGCAGTCATGGTGGTGGAGCGGCCCGAGAAGGACAAGGCTTAGCAGATTCAGCGACCTGTGTATTATATCAGTGAGGTGCTCTCGGCGTCCAAGCAGAACTACCCTCACTACCAGAAGATGTGCTATGGAGTATATATGGCGGCCAAGAGATTGAAGCCATATTTTCAAGCCCACCTGATCACGGTCGTCAGCTCGGCTCCACTGGCCTACATGATAGGAAGCAGAGACGCAACCGGAAGAGTGGCGAAGTGGGCAATCGAGATCGCCAACCATGGCATCCAGTATGAGCCAAGAACAGCAATCAAATCTCAGGCGTTGGCCGATTTCCTGGTGGACTGGGCTGAAACTCAATATATGCCACACATCCCAGGATCGGACTTCTGGTGAATGAATTTTGATGGATCCAAGATGAAGAGCGGCCTAGGGGCTGGCGTAGTGCTCACTTCACCAAGAGGAGATCAACTACACTATGTACTCCAGATTCACTTTGCAGCATCAAACAACGTTGCCGAGTACGAAGCCCTTGTGCATGGTATCAAGCTGGCCAAGGAAATCGGCATTCGGAATATCGAGTGCTTTGGTGACTCCGTTTTGGTGGTGCAGCAGTGCACAGGCACCTGGGATGCAAAGGATGCAAATATGGCAAGCTACTGTTTCCTAATGCAGCAGATCAGTGGGTACTTTGAAGGATGTGAGTTTCACCATGTGCCGAGAGCAAGCAACGAAGCAGCAGATGCGTTGTCCAAGCTCGGCTCAACAAGGCAAGCTATTCCGCCAGGCGTATCACTTGAGCACATCAGGAAGCCATCCATCATGCCGCCTCCATAATCCGAGTCCATCTTCATCACGGAGACTGACCTTGAAGCGTTGAAGAAGGCGAAAGAATCTCAACCGGCAAAAATCCCAACTCTGAAGAAGCAATCAAGCGCCCAAGGTGCTCCATCCTCAGCAGAGCCGACAGCACCAGGGGTTGCCGATTGCAGGCCAGGGGCTGCCGAATGCAGCAAAAAGAGTAAGGCTAAAGGGAAGCGAGCAGAAGCAGCACCAGACGGCACAGCCTCAGAAGAGCAATGACATCAGGCACTGTCGATTGCATTGAAGAAGTTCCAGATCCAAACAAGCAGTCGTCACCAGGGGCTGCCGAATGCGTGCCAGGCGCTGCAATCGACAGTTCAGAGACAGAAGTCGAGATGGCAGAGGGTCAAGAGGCCGAAATCCAAGAGGCCAATGGCCAAGAAGCCGAGGTCCAAGAAGAAGTCGCACCCCAGCAAGCAGTAGTGATGGTTGTCGTCAGTGCGCCATCATGGGCACAGCCGATTAGAGATTTCCTAGTGGACGGAGTCCTTCCAGAAGACGAAGCTGAGTCAAGACAAATCAGTCGCCGGTCTTGGGCATACACAATAATCAACAACGAGCTAGTGCGCAAGAGTGCAACTGGTGTCTTTCAGAGATGTGTAGAAGAAGACAGAGGCTTGGAGTTGCTCAGAGATATCCACCAAGGTGAATGCGGTCATCACGCGTCAGCAAGAGCCATTGCCAACAAAGCTTTCCGACATGGTTTCTACTGGCCGACTGCGCATGCAGCGGCTGAGAACTTGGTGAAATATTGCAAGGGCTGCCAGCGGTTCAAGGCAAAAGGTCATCAGCCAGCATCAGCATTGAAGACAATCCCAATAGCATGGCCATTTGCGGTGTGGGGTTTGGACATGGTTGGTCCGTTCAAGAGAGCCCTAAGTGGCATGACACATCTCCTGGTCGCAGTGGACAAATTTACCAAGTGGATTGAAGCCCGCCCGATCAAGAAGCTGGATGGTCCAACTGCGGTCTGTTTTGTGGCCGACATCGTGTGCAGATATGGTGTGCCCAATAGCATCATCACCGACAACGGCACCAATTTTGCGAAAGGTGCACTGGCTCGATATGCATCTCAGCAGGGTATTCGGCTTGATCTTGAATCCGTTGCACATCCTCAGTCGAATGGTCAAGTAGAAAGAACAAATGGCCTCATCCTCTCAGGTATCAGACCCCGATTGGTGGAGCCACTTGAGAGGGCACCCGGAGCTTGGATTGAAGAACTCCCAGCAGTCTTATTCAGCTTAAGGACTACGGCAAACAGGTCGACTGGATTCACTCCTTTCTTCCTGGTATATGGGCCAGAAGCAATTATCCCGTCCGACATCGAGTTTCATTCACCTCGGCATGACTTGTACACCGAGGAAGAAGCCAAGTTAGCACGAGAAGACGGCGTCGATCTCAAGGAAGAAGCCTGCCTGCTGGCCTTGTCCAGATCGGCAGTCTACCAGCAGAAGTTGCGGCACTACCACAGCAAGAAGATTCGTCCTCTCGCCTTCCGAGAGGGTGACATGGTGCTATGCCGAATTCAGAAGTCAGAGGGGCAGCACAAGCTGGCCTCACCCTGGGAGGGACCTTTCGTCATCAGCCGCACACTCAAGAACAACTCATACTATTTGATCGACTGCACCAAGGGCACTCGGCATAAGGGCACGTCAGGAGTAGAAACGGAGCGGCCGTGGAACGACGAGCTTTTATGCCCGTTCTATAGTTGAGCGGCAGAAATTTATGTATGCTATTCGGCAAATGATCAGTAAAGCTGTCATGCCTCCGAAGAAGAGCATTCGATTACCTTTGCATAATTTCATTCGAAAAGCTAGCCCAAGTCAGCAATGCTTAGTCATACCCGAGACGTGAATAACGCACTCGGGGACTGACCGACCACGAGGTCAGAAAAATAAGCCAACGAGGCACGGGGGCTGCGGGTTGGCACTCAACTTAGCACCTGACTCAAGCACAAGTCACGAGAGTGGTTGTGGCATTGAGAAGTGTAGCGGTTGAGGCAGTCGGCAGTACAAATCTCCGAGAAACAAATCGAAACGCTCTAAAAAGGGCATAGCCGACTAAGTTAGCTACCGATTGTGCCGCAGGCCGGTGCACCGAGCAACCGGCAGCGAGCAATCGGCTCCTAACATTGCAGAATCCTTTGCGCTAAGTCTTGTCGTGTAAACTCGAAAAAACTTATCGAACCTTGGCCGGAAATCAACCTTCGATCCGACTGCAGACCGCATAATCGACTGTAGAATGGACAAGGCATAACGCCCCCAAGTGCAGACCGATAAAGGAAACCGACAAAAACGCAAATTAGATCGCACAAATAAAACTTGCAACGAGAAATCGAATTGCATAAGGATAGCAGGCCTAAGGCCGAATAAGTTCATTACAACGAACCACACCCAGTGGGTGTCGGCAGAATTAAAATCGTGTTTTACAAGCAACTATTCTGAAAATAAAAATAAGATAAGGCCGATCAGATGTCGGCGGCCGAGGTAGATGGCGTCATCGGCGGCGTAGCTCAAGAAGTCGGAGCAGCTGGTGGCGCAGAGCTCACAATTGGAGCGGCTGAGGTGGCGGGAGCAGTCGGATCAGCTTGAGCAGTAGCGGCATCCGGCTCCGTCTGCGCGTCAGTCGATGTGGCCCCAGCTTGTTTGGATCTCGGAGAGGTATGGGACGAGCCGCTGTCAGAAATCTCATCGGCCAAGCCAGAGATGGAAGTTGCTGCCAGTGGGTTCCCTCCCTCGTCGAGATACGGAGTGTAGTCATAGGGAGAAAACTAGTTCACCATGGTGCTGGCCAGCCGATTCACCTCAGCATAAGTCTTCTCAAGCAAGTCGGTTGCGTTCTCTCTGATGCTGTAGAGCTGGGGAAGCTTCACTTGTGGGTACCAGCTCAGCACAGTCTGAAGGGCAGTCTCCGCACCAGTCCGACCGGCAGAATTAAGCAAGACATCAATCCGACGTGGGATGGCCTTCAGAAGAATCCGAGTCTGCTCGGTGGTAGCATTCGGAGCCTCTCCCTTGTCGGAATCTTCTTCATCCAAAGTCTCCGGTTCGCGGGTCTCGGCGGAGGAGCCGGCAACGTGCTTCATCCTCTGGAGCACAACCTTGAGCTCAGTCGGCGGCCACAGCAATTCAGCAATCTTCAGAATGCCAAGCTTGAAGGACAGCGCAATTCCCTTGATAACAGGAATGCGAGCCTCTGTACCAATCAGATATTCATGCCGAGTCCAGACATTAGCCTCAAGTTAGACGGTCCCTCCGGCCGCGATGGTCTCCTCTCGGGATTTGGCCACCGCTGCATAAGCGGCTGCCTCAGATTCAGGCCAAGCCTCTGCATCACGAAGGAAAGCATGAGTAAGAACATAGAAGAAGGAAGCAATCGGAAAATGCACTCGGATGCAAGAAACACTCACCGCTAAGAAGGACGTCCATCTCAGTCATTGTATCGCAGAAACCCTTGGCCCGGCGGCGCAGTCGGGTTGTTTCTTCATAGTTGCGCTTCTCCAAGTCTTCATACTTGGCAATGTGCTCGTCGCGGTCTTTCCGGATGGAGTCTCGGGCACCAACGGAGCCATCCCTCTCGGACTGCATCGCTTCTCGGGCGGCCACAGCTGCATCTCGTTCAGCACGGAGTGCATCGCCAGTAGCAGTCACAGCAGCCAGGTCGTCCGAATGCTTCTTCTTCAGAGCATGCAGCTCGGAGCGGAGGGTTTGGATGGTCCGAGTCAAGTTGGTTTCCACTCCCTGCAGTCGGGTCATCTCTTGCCTAGCTGTGGTGAGTGCGGGCCCTTGCTGGCCGAGTTCAGTGGTCAATTCAGCAATACGGCCCTGAAGGTCATCCACCATGGGAACAGAGACTAGAGGAAGATATAAAGATATTAATACAAGAGAAATGATCAATCGGAGGGAAGATAAAAGTAATGGAGAGGTTACCTCTCAGCATGTTGATCTCGGCCGAATGATTGTTGACCTTGAGATGGGCCTGAGCGAGGGTTCGGAGGCTGGCGGCGTAAGCTTCGAGGAGCTTCTCGAAGACCTCGCGTCGTTCTTCAAGAACAACTTGAGAAGAAGAACAAGATGAACTTTATATGCACAACAGCCAAAAGAAGATCCGAATCGATTGCAAACAATCGGCCCAAATCTCGGGGACTACACCCAGTGGGTGCGCTTGCACGCACCCACCGGAAGCAAAGTCTCCCGATAGGAGGAAGGCAGGAGAAATGAGAAAAGGATATCTAAGACATAAAGATCCGAACCGATTGCAAACAATCGGCCCGAATCTCGGGGACTACACCCAGTGGGTGCGCTTGCGCGCACCCACCGGAATAAAAATCTCCCGATCGGAAGAAAGGCAGGAAAAAGAAGCAACAAAAATAAAAGATCCGAACCGATTGCTAACAATCGGCCCGAATCTCGGGGACTACACCCAGTGGGTGCGCTTGAGCGCACCCACCGGAAGAAAAGTCTCCCGATTTGAGGAAGCCATAAAGGAAAGTTGAAGAACTTACCGCGTGATGGCGGTCGAGCAGTTGGAGATCCTGAGCCATGGCGGTGGCGAAGTCGTTCACCCGGTTGTAGGCCACCGTCAGGGGACCCTCAGAGGAAACCGAGGAGCGGTGTGAAGCATCATGCTCGGCGCCGACATGTCTGGTGCGAGAGTACTCGGCCCGGAACTGGTCCACCGAGCGCATCAAAATTATTGACGCAGAAGAGGTCGGCTGTGCCGGCGGAGCTGGGGTTGCAGCGACAGAGGAGGCAATGGTCGAGTCCGGTGGCGCCGACGTCACCGGAGGGCCGGAGGCATTCGGCTGTGGCTGCGGCGAAGTCGAAAAGACGAGGTTGAAGGACTGGTTGCCACAATCGGCGAGGTGGTCGTCATAATTGGCAAGGTGGTCGTCGTAATCGGCGAGGTGGTTGTCAGGATGGGCGAGGAGATAGTCGTAACAGGGGCGGAGACTGGGTCGGAGCGTCGTGGCGGAGATGGGGCAATCGGATCGACCGGTTGTGCTCCTTCGCCACCAGCAACTCCTTGGTCGGTTGTGCTCTTCGAGGCCTTGGAGGCAGTGGTGGAAGTAGTAGTTTTCTTGGCAGTCTCGAGGTGGGCTTTTTTGGCGGCGCGCTCGACATCCTTGGAGGTTCGATGTGAAGCCGGTTGCCGTTTGCGAACCGCAGCAGCAGACACGGCGGGGGAAATGACTGCGCCGACATGGACAGGAATGTCGGCGTCGACGTCATGAAGACCAATCGGCTCCCTGAAAGAAGAAAGAAGAATTGAATTAGTATAGGAGAAGGCAGTGAGGTTCGAAGCATGAAGATAAAGGCATACCCGACTGTTCTCGGCGCGCCCGTGGGCATCCGACATCTCAGCGGGGCGACATTCAGAGGGGCATCTCTTAGGACAGGTCCGCCCCTGGACCTGCCGAGAGGATCTTGACTAGTCGGCACTCGAGTGGCTGCGACCTGAGGCTATTTGCCTTTGTGAGAAGTCGGCGCCGTCTTAGCAACCTTGCTGGGAGCGGCACCAGAGGAGGAGCCGGGCGCCGAGGCACGCTTAGTCGGCGCCTTCGGAGGCTTGGCGTGAGGAGCTGCATCAGAATCACCAACCTTTGAGACACTGTCGTCATCGCTCCATTCGACCAGAAATTGCTCAAGGGAAGGGTCAGGCGTACCTCCTTGAGCCGCATTTCGGATGTCGGCGTTCTTGGGGTCGGCGGCCTCGGCGTCGGCGTCGTCAGTGGGATCTTCGGATTCGGAGGACTCCCCAGAAGATTCACCGTCATCGGCGGATTCGGATGGGGGAGCCTCACCGTTGTACTCGAAGTCCGCGGGGTCATCTTCCTCACGGTCGGGGGCATACGTGCCAGCCACCTGGACGTCTTCCATCAAGTCGGATCGAATGAAGTGTTGATCAAGAAGAAGAAGGTTATCAGAGAAGTTAAGTATGAGGAAAAAGCAATCGGAGAAAAGGAACAGTCGGAACATACCACATGTGGTTTCTGCCGGCGGTTGAGGTACTCAAGGCCGAAGTGGAAAGGGTCGGGCGAAGAACTGGATGCGATAGTTTTCAGCCTGGTGCAGAGGTCTTCAAGTTTCACTCGCCATGTGCAGAGCCGAGTGGGATCTCAGGGGCCCGACATGTCACAGATGCGGTGCACTCGGCGCTATAGAGGAAGCACTCGGGCTTGAAGCCAGGCAGCAGCAAGATCAGTCGGCAGGAGCCCCTCCTGCTCCAGCTGAGCAATCCTTGCGACTTGAGCGTCGACATCGCAGTCTCCGACACCATACTTCAGCGACCACTGGTACTTCTCAGTCGGCCGTGCGAGGGAGAACTCGGGCAGGTTCAGGAGATCGGGGCCTTGGTCGGGCGACTTGACATAGAAGAATGTGGTTTGCCAATTCTTGCACGATTGGACGATCTTGGGACCTTTGTACTTGTGATTTCCGGCTGCGACAAGGCAATTGCCGCAGTCGGTCATGTCAGTCACAAATGTCGGATCGCCACCTTTCGTGGCAGAAGGCACCACAGCTCCTGTCCGAGCATTGTGAGCTCGGAGGTTGAAGAACCGCTTCCAGAGAGCGATGCTTGGGCGGAAGCCGAGATACCCCTCGCACAGCGTGACGAAGCCGGAGATGATCATGATGAAGTTCGCCGCAAGGTGATGCAGCTGCAGGTGGTGGAAGTTGAGGAAGTCGCGAAAGAAAGTGCGGGCCGGGAGTCCGAATCCATGCTCGAAGTGAGAGAGGAAGACGACCCTCTCGCCAGCACGCGCATCGGGCACGAGCTCGGCGCCGGGAGCACGCCATTGGACCTCGGCCGGCATCTTGCGGGCGCGAACCAAGGCCTGGATGGCATCGGCGGTGATAGTGGAGCCCTTCAGCACCCACGGCTGGCCTGAGAGGTGTCTCGCCGGGGCGCCATGGATCTTACGGGCGGAAAGAGAATGAGGAAGAAGAGCGCAGGAACACTGCGCGAGGCGGCGGTGAGAGGTTACCGCGAGGCGGAGGAGCACGCGAGCAAGTGGTCGAAGCAGATTCCGTGTGCAGAAGCGGAGTCGTGAGCGATGGAGAGCTTGGGGCGGAGCAGCAATGGCGTGCGCGAGAGCGAGAAGCGGAGGAGGAAGAAGGAGTATGCGAGAAGGAGGAGCCCGAGGCCCTCCCGTGTGGCTTATATGGGCGGCGGGGGAGGGGAGTGGGATCTGGCTGCGGCCGTGTGGCCCGGTGTGGCCTAGCCCACAGGAAGACCAACCGGAAAACCGACGTAAGAGATCCCAGCGTGGGAAGCGAGGCGTGCGACGTGGGGGTCGAGGCCTGCAGTTACTTCAAATCGCGCGTGGGTCGTGGGCCCCGGTCCATTGACTGCATCCCGGAAGAATCGGAGGTAACCGTTAGAAGACAACCGGTGAGGATTAGATCCGAATCGGCGAGGGATATGATTCTCACAAAGTGAAGAAAGAAATCGGAGACAACGCAAGTCAGATCGGACGAAATCTTGGCCAGCCGAGTGTGATCTCCGAGTCGGTCGACGAACTCGGAACGACACACTTGATGAGGCCAAAGCATTCGGAAGATGTTGGAGAAAGATGGAAAACTGCAAAGGCCCCGCGATCGAGTGACTGTGGGACCTTTACAGCTTTAGGGGCTACTGTCGGGGGATTGGTACCCGGGTAGGCTCACCCAAGAGAAAGCAACCTTTCAAGACAAGGACGGACCGATTGGGCTGCAGCTGGGCCGAGCTGGGCAGGCGTACGGCCAATTGCTTCAAGGCAATCAGCCGAACCGAATGCCAGCAGTCGGCCCAGGCGCAACCGTTCCAACCTTTCATCACCAAGACAATCATCCGATTGGCCCGCAGCTGGGCCGAGATGGGCATCGGCGCGGCCGATTGCCTAGAGCAATCGACCCCGCCGAGGGCCACCAGTCGTCCCAGGCGCAATCGGTACAAGTTATTACCCCTGGAGAAGTTGACCCGAGACCAGTCGGAAGTACAAGTACAAGGTCATAAATGCGCAATCCCGAGAGATCGGGGTGACAGAGAAGCCAAGTCACGTCGAAGATCTGGCAGAGATGCGTTGTCGACCTCTCCGCCGATTCCGCGGACAGGACGACAAGATCGCACCTCCTAGCTCCACTGTTCACCATCATGCCCTACGAGTCTACAGCATGGGCCGCCGCTCGTCGGGTCCGGATCACCCGGAGAGGAGCAGTCGGTGGGACCCAGCCGATTAGAGGATGACAGCTGGGCCCAATCGGCAGTGAAGTTACCGATTTACCCCGGACTCACACTATAAAAGCCCGGGGTACCCCTCCTGCGTGAGGGACGATCCACAACATTCGCACCATTACTCACATCTTATTTAATTCATTCACTGCTAGTAGTTCCTCCTCAGGGAAGCAGGAGAGAGCATTGCCCACGGCGGCGCTCACCTTCCCCTGGGTAGACAGAGAAACAGTTATTGTATTTCAGTTCCATTGATATAGAAGAGACAAGCAGGAGTAGGGGTGTTATCTCTCCGGAGAGCCCCGAACCTGGATACATCGTGGTGTCTGTCACCGTGTTTGTGCTCAACCCGATTTCGGCACCCTCGACATCTTCTTCCTCGCGTCTTCCCCTCACTTTAGCCATCCCCATGGCATCTGCCATCACATATCGACGACAGGTTATTTGGTTTTAAGTTTAGCCATGTCATGTTTTTTTATCAAATTTCTAAGTTTAGTTCTTTAAAATAAAAGGCACAAGTTGACGAGCCTAAAGAAATTTTGTACTGTATTATTTCTTGTGTGTATAGGATGCGGAACGCTAGTGTAGCAAAATGCAACTTGCCTAGAGTGTTTGAACCAAATACTAACCTAACTTACCTAACTTTAGATGCGGTAAATTTTATCATAAACTAAACAACCCTTAATCGTCACGCGCCGGCCCTCCACAGCACGTTCGCGCACTGCTTAAATTAGGCAAGCAGGCGCCCCTTTTTCCAAAAATAAAATGGGATCGGATTCCCTCCTTCCCCTCCGCGTATGTACAATGCTAGCCACTGTACTAGTAGCGCGAAAAATCTCTTGTTGATTTCTGCTTCCTCTTCCGTTTAGATTCATCGCAAGCAAGACTCGTGCATACTTGATTTCTTAAGTGTCATTTAGACTTTTCTCAGCAACAATAAAAATCGTTTATTACTATAATTTCACATAAAAGTTTTCAGCAAAGGCAAGAGATTGAAAAGGCTGTTTGGTTTTTGAGTCGAGAAGCATAGCTCCAACTAGAAGGGCAAGAATTTCTAACATAAATAACCATATATGTGAGCAAAATGATTAAAAAATACCATATTTAAAGGTAAATAATTAAACTACCATGGTAGTAAGCCCGGCAAGTAACACGTGTCACTTACCGAACTTGATGCCACGATAGTTTTGTCATTTGTGTTTAAAATATATTTTTGTTAATTCATTCATACTAGCCAGTGGTCTTTTTGTTAAAACTTAAAGGGCGGTGCGCGCTTTGCCGCGTTACTTACGTTTTTTTGGGTTACATAGACCTTATTTTCTATGTGTTAGTTTTTCTTAAGTTCTTATTTCTATTTGTTGTTTGGATGGGTCATTTCTCTTATGATTGGAGGATAACTTATAAAGACTGCACATACATCGGAAGTTAACTATTTTGTTAACCTGGTGTGTTATGATTGTGTAAACTAGATGATACCCCGCGCGTTGCTGCGAAAATCAGTTGCAATATATTTTGAATGATTGATTGCATGAAATATGAATAGTTGAATTAATAGTATATAAACTAAAGTATAAAAATACATTTTATGTATTGTATTTTATTATTGTGTAGTTAAAAATATGTATTAAATATAAGTAATGTAATATAATGAAAAAAAATCCATGCATGTTGAGTAAGTTGGCATGTGTCACTATATTGACATATGCATGAGATCAACTAATAAAAAAAACTTGTTCTCATGCATATTGTGGTGAGTCTTTGATGATGTGACATGTATGCATGTTAAAAGTGATGTAATATAATAGGAAAAAAATCCATGCATGTTGAGGGAGATTGCATGTATCATTAAATGAATGTGTGCATGAAATCAACTAATAATGAAGAACTTGTTCTCATGCATATTGTGGTGGGCCTTTGATGAGGTGGCATGCTTGCATGTTGAGATAGATAAGATAGTGGGATGATCTATTATAGTATTATAGATGCATCATAGGCGGCTTTTCCTTTTTGCCAACCAAAGCTCATGTCATCAAATCATTTATTAAAGTGATCCATCCACTGAAATATCCCACCATAAAGTGTAGGACAACAAGATATTTAAATCTTGTATCCAGTTTAAAAATTGAATGCCTCTATTGAAAGTAAAGGCTCTAAAATCAGAGAGTTTAGTAAATTTAATGATATATTAATCCTTCAAACACCAATTGACTATGTTTAGGTCTAGGATTAAAGTAGATATCAAACTATTAGACATGACGTCGTTGAAAGTTGTTGGAACGATGCATGAGCTTAATCATCCGATCGTGAAGTCGGTAATTGTGTACTATAACAACATCTCGATTGTAAACTCATGATAAATTCACCATAGCATAGGCGTATGAACCATATTAAAATTAAAACTCATTTGATGGAAAATTGTTAAAAAAGGTAAATGATTGTTTATATACATAACCAAGGGGTACGATCAAATTAAAATTAAATAGAAGCTCAATTCCGTTAATTGAGCTTCTATTTAATTTTAATTTGATCTTACCCCTTGGTTATGTATATAGGCGAATTGCGGCCTAATGTTATTAATCTCATGATAGAAATCTATCATGAGATTAATAACATTAGGCCGCAATTCGCTTCAATTCAAAAGACCAGTTGACGAGAGGATAAGCCCACGACTCCTCTATGTGAGGGTACCTGGTGCGTGTCATGGCTGGCGGCCCACCAGAGGCCCACTCGTGGACACCGACATAATGGAGTAAGACATGAAGACGAAGACTTGAGGCGCAAGACAAGGACTCTTACTTGTAGTCGACTAGGACTCTTGTAAACCCTACCTGTCTATCTATATAAAGCGAGGCAGGGGCGCCTCTCTAGATCAGATGACAACCCATCATCTAAATCCCCACGCATATAACTAGACAAATATCTCTCCACCAAAGCCCTCACGGCACCTCTGTACATCATCATCAATATAAGATCAGACAAGCAGCATGTAGGGTTCTCCCTCCGGGGGCCTGAAGCTGGGTAAATCGTGCCCCATGTGTCGCTTGTCACCTCCGAATCCTACCAACGCGCAGGACACGTCGTTGTCTTTCCTCCTACACGAAACCTAGGGTCCCTGACCATAGGATTTGCCGGGGTTGATCCCCGTCAATTGGCGCCGTCTGTGGGAAAGACATGCGCGTTGGAATCACGGATCGGCGGCTCAAACCTACATCGACGATCGACGATCCGTCGACTTCGAAAGGATCTATTCAAGTTGAGTTCATCGCAATCTCGGCTTCTTCAACAACTACATCAAGATCTACATCAAGCTCACGGAGAAAACAAGAAAATTTTCGAGCGCGCCCCTCGAAGATCGACATCAACAAAAGCGCTCACGCGCAGCCTACAGGACAGAAAAAACGTCTGTGTTGCGGGCACTCGCGGCGGCGACTCAGAGCTCATCTCGACGATCCCTTCAGTGGAAAGATGCGAAATCGAATTTTCGAAAATGTGTGAAAATTTCAGCAAATTCCAACGGCTGGATCCCCGTCGGCGACCCGCGCACTGAAGCACTCTCGGAATCTGACGGAACTCCGCGCGACTCCAGCACAAAAATTCCTGACATTAGCTCGGACATCAACTTGAAGATCCCTCCGGTGAAAGCATGCGTGATGGAATCCCCCATCAGCACAAAAGATTTCAGAAAATTCCAACGGTTAGATCTCCGTCGGCGGCTCTCGCACTGCAACGCGTTTTTGGATCTACGCGAGATCGCGAATTTCCAATCGCGAATTCGGGTTCAATCTTGACCCACAAGGCTTCTACTCCAACTCGACATGCCATGGATGACTCACCAATGCTTCTACATCGACTCGAGCCGCGACAACAACAACAACACACGACGAGGAATCGATAACTCGACGACTACATCAACAATGATTCACTATGAAGATCCAGATCGTAGAAGAAGAAAAAAACGCAGTCAAAACCGTCGCCGCAAAAGATTGCGGAATCATGCTGCGCACGTCTACGTGAAGCACTCGAAGATCGATCGTCACGATCTAATCCAAACTGGCAATATCTCGTCTGCGGTTGCGGCGTCGACTCCGTCTTCTACATCAACTACGGGCGAGGCGTCGACTCCGTCCACAGCATCGACTCCGTCCTCTACATCAACCACGGACGAATCACGACGCGCACTCGAGGCTCGGGGGCTGGCACTTTTTCGACATCAACAACGACATCAACTTCATCGGCTCCAGTGCGGATACACGCCGCGAAATTTTGTCATGTCGACTCCACCAGGCGCGCCGAGCGCTTCTCGGTCACTTGCCGCACCGTCGACTCCAAGTACACGAATCATCATGCGCCAAGCTCCTTTGTATGGGCTCTCCCGTACCGAGCTCCATCGCGCAGGAATCGCCGCATCGAGTCCTCTCGTCACTCGCCGGATAAATTCATCACGACGACTTCGCCACGCAACTCCGCCGCCTCAACACTCGGGGGCTCACGGACTCGGGGGCTGAACGTCGCAGTCGCCGTCACATCGACTCCGTTCTCGCCTCGTCGACTGCTCATCGTCGACATCCTTCGCCGCGTCGATCCTACAACTAAGTTTTCTTTACGTTCTTATGCTATGATTCCAAAACCTTTATACATTCTCGATCAGTCGCCAAAGACGACTACGCAGTCGCACACAAACATCTGAGGACTACAAAATCATTCTTTGGATCATGCTCAGTTTTATATACTGTTTGTTCGCGTTCGTCAAAATAGAGGCTGGGTACCAAAAGTCCGCTCTTGTCTCCGGGTTCAACAAGTCTGTCATCGCGTCCCTGTTACCCGGAAGGAGTTTGCTGCTGGAGGGCCTACTCACAAAAAGACACGCTTAAACCTTATATGATGCTACATTTTCCACTCGACAAAAGTGCAATGTCTACAAATCACGTACCTTACAATTCTTTTGTATATCGCGCAAGTACATCTTAATACAGTTGCACCTTTTTCTCCTGCTCAGCAGGTGCTCGGGGGCTGGGCGCCCTCATGACGCGGCGACGTCAACCTCCTCGTCCATGATTTGTCCCTACAACAACTCACGCCTACGACGCAAGACCTGAATCGAGCACTTCCTCGGATGAAAATTACTCGACGACGAAGAAGTCTTGAGTCTATGCTCGACTGCAAGCAGTCGAACATAGCCTCGGGGGCTACTCCCATCGGTAGCGCTGACGCGCATCCGACAAGAATGAAGGGGTTAGCTTAAAAACAACTTGAGCCTATGCGCGACTCTACGAGTCGCACATAGCCTCGGGGGCTACTCCCATCGGGAGCGCTGACGCGCACCCGACGACCGCTCGACTGGGCAACTTCTCTCCACCCGACGATGAAACAAGAAGACGAACCAGACTGTAATTTCGATGCTTCATCCAAATACTCCCATCGGGAGCATACTCACGACATCTTCGACCGTTCATCAGCAAATGATCGACACGCACTACGGCGGCTACTGCAGATTCGAGTCCCCGCGCGACTCTTCGAGTCCCCCAGGCACTCGGGGGCTACTAACGAGGGGATACCCCCATGACTCCTCTATGTGAGGGTACCTGGTGCATGTCATGGCTGGTGGCCCACCAGAGGTCCACTCGTGGACACCGACATAATGGAGTAAGACATGAAAACGAAGACTTGAGGCGCAAGACAAAGACTCTTACTTGTAGTCGACTAGGACTCTTGTAAACCCTACCTGGCTATCTATATAAAGCGAGGCAGGGGCACCTCTCTAGATCAGATGACAACCCATCATCTAAATCCCCACGCATAGAACTAGACAAATCTCTCTCCACCAAAGCCCTCACGGCACCTCTGTACATCATCATCAATACAAGATCAGACAAGCAGCATGTAGGTTCTCCCTCCGGGGGCCTGAAGCTGGGTAAATCGTGCCCCATGTGTCGCTTGTCACCTCCGAATCCTACCAACGCGCAGGTCACGTCGTTGTCTTTCCTCCTACACGAAACCTAGGGTCCCTGACCATAGGATTTGCCGAGGTTGATCCCCGTCACCAGTGGTTTGATGCATCGACATCAAGGAAGATCGAATAATTTTAAATTTGAAATGTTGTCCCTTAGAGCCTGATTCATTAGAAAGGTAGAAAAATTGCCCGGTTAATTAACAGAAACCAGGGCGAAAACCGTTACAACCTACCCACAAAGGGAAATGGCCATCCTGGCACCCACAAGACCATACACACCCTCGAGGTTGGATTGCCAACAATGTTATCATCGTCACCTCTCTTCGAGCACGCGACCGCGAACTACCAATCAAGACCCCTCCGAACAAATGACACACGAGGACCTCAAAGGCCAAAGCCAAACATTCAACCGCCGACGTCGAGGACAGGTGGCTTCGATTTTGTTGACGTGCTTCGCAGGAGAAAGTTACGAGCCTCGCACCGACCTTGCTCATCGCGACCTCTGTAGAGCACCATCCTCTGAAACCACCCTCATGGAGTCGTCGTTGCCGTAGGGCCTCGTTGTCCGCAGATGATGCGCTGATTTGGAATTCAAGCGTTAGATTAGTTTCAATTTTTATCAACTACTGCGCAACCATTTAATATCAAAAACCATCTCGATTTTCTAGCGCCAAATCTCTATTCTCCGCGCGCCCGCATGGAGTTAATTTCCATGCAATTAATCACACCTGACAAATAGCGACTCTCCTTCATCGGCATGCAAAAAGGATGTTGTCGCATGGCCTAAGGGCCCTATAATTGCAAACAAAGGGAGTATAATTCAGCAAAACCGTGTGGAAAACTGTCAAAGAACAACTTTTACCAATGACAAAAAATTATAGAATCAACTACTCCCTCCGTCCCGATTTATTAGGCCCGTAAGCAGCATAAGCATGCCCCTTTTTATAAGGCCCCGTCTTGGGAAGTTGCGTGCATGCATCCTTTTCATTGGTTGTATGAAGAGTTATAGTTGTTTTTTTTTAATTTTAAGACTGTGAAGCATGAGCTCCACAGTAATTTATTGCATGGGAGAACCAAAGGTTCTCAAAGAATGGTACAACTAAATAGTAAAACAGAACAATAAAGTACAGGAAGAAGACTAACCCTACCTATACTATTGCAGAGAATTGATCCATGAAATCAATCTGTTTTTAGGATCACCCTGCAATCTATGTGAAAGCAGGGTGATATCATGCACAAAGTGCCTTCTCCAGGAATGAAAAGAAGGTCTCTCATTCCTGAAGGTCTTCCCATTTCTGACTATCCAGATACACCAGGAGGCAGTAAGCATGACCTCCATGAAGAAAGACTCACCAAATGAATCTTTGGCCTGTTGTAAACAGGAATGCAAGGATCCATTGCCCCCCCCCATGAAATTTTTAGATAGCTCCAAACTCTGCAACTAAAGTTGCAAGAGAAGAACAAGTGCAGTCTGTCTTCAAGATCATGTGAGTGATACATCACACAAGAATTATCCTCAGTGGGTGGTCTCTAGTGTCTCCTAACCAGTAGGTCTTTAGTGTTTAATCTGTCAAACATGAAGAGCCAGCCAAAAACTTTTATCTTCATGGTGCACTTACTCCTCCATATCCAGGCACAAGATTGATCAGTTGGCATGTGAGAATGCATGAGATTGTAAAACCCTTTGGCAGTATAACCATATTTACCAGGCCAGTGCCAAGAATCAGCAGCTTGAGGATCTCTCTGAAGATTAGAAATCCAGTCCTTAAGACAGAAGTATTCATCAGCAGCTTGTTGTGTGAGTGGCAAGTGAAACAAAATCTCTTCATCCTCCAAGCTCAAAAATCATAAACAGATAGCTTGTCATTTCTCACAAAAGAGAAAAGATGAGGCAATCTATCACGCAGAGGTCTACATGAGCCATTGATGCACAACCCATCTGACCAAAAAAGTGTAGAAACCCCAGCATTGATCCTGATAGAGGTCACAGGTCTATATAGGTCACTTAGCTTAAGGATATCCTTCCACCAAAAGGATCCACAAAGCATTGTTGCATGTGGGACATTGCCATTATAATAAGTGTGCCAAATAAGGGAAACCCAAGGAATATTCTCCTTATTGTAGAACTTATGCAAGTTCTTCAGAAGTAGGGCTTTGTTCTGAATTTGCAGGTTGAAAATACCCAGACCACCTTTCTTTTTAGGCCTGCAAACAAGCTCCCAAGCAGCCAGGGATTGTCTTGGGGTATCAGAGTTTCCTCTCCAGAGGCATTGTCTCTGAGTTCTCTCCAGTTGTTTGAAGATGCCCTGAGGGATAGCAAGACTACAAAGGTGATAAATGGGCATGGAGGAAATTACTGAATTGAGTAATTGAAGCCTTGCCCCTTGTTTCAGCATAGCAGAACTAGCAGAGAGTCTTCTTTCCACCCTGTCTACCAAAGGCATCAAATCCTGAATTTTAGGTCTGGTAGTGCCCAGTGGTAGACCCAGGTAAGTGAAAGGCATTTGACCAATGGAGCATTCAAACATTTCAGCAAGATGAGCAGTCATAGCATCATCAACATTCAGGGGG
The DNA here is from genome assembly GCA_950022295.1 of Bromus sterilis. Lineage (NCBI taxonomy): Eukaryota > Viridiplantae > Streptophyta > Magnoliopsida > Poales > Poaceae > Bromus > Bromus sterilis. The sequence goes on from OX465600.1 coordinate 38,889,851, forward strand.
ATTAAAGAGGATTTATTGAAGTTCACTTTGAGACCAGTGGAAGCATGAAACCTGATAAGCATCTCTTTGATAGCCAACAACTGGGATTCATCAGCATGAACTACCAATATGGTGTCATCAGCATACTGAATGATAGGATAATATGGATCATGAGAATCAATTGGCAGTGTCAGGATTTGATCATGGAGCATTTTATTGACTACTGATTGTAACAGATCAGCAGCCAATACAAACAACAGGGGAGACAGAGGATCTCCTTGTCTAACCCCTCTCTTACAGTAGAACTGTTTACTAGGCACTCCATTCAACAGGATGGAGGAAGATCCAGAGCCTAAAATCTCTCTAATCCAACTGATCCATTTCTGACAAAACCTCTTGTGCTCCAAAACCTGAAGAACAACTTCATGTTCAATAGTGTCAAAAGCTTTTGCAAAGTCTAACTTTAGAATAAGAAGAGGCTTTTTAGACTGTTTGCATTGGTGGATATACTCAAAAGCCCATGCTAAGCAATCCTGAATAGATCTAGACTGAAGAAAGCCATATTGATTCAAGTGAATGCACTGTAGAATAACCTTCTGAAGTCTATTAGAAAGCAACTTTGTGAGGAATTTCAGGCAGGTGTTAGTCAGAGATATAGGCCTAAAATCATTTGGACAAACAGGAGCTAGCATTTTTGGAATCAAGGTGATTAAAGAACCATTAAGACATTCCAACTTGAGAGAGCCATGAGCAAACTGAGAAATAAGATTCATAAAATCAGATTGGATGATGGGCCAACATTTCTTAAGGAATAAACCATTGAACCCATCAGGCCCAGGAGCTCTGTCTACAGGGAGATCCTTGAGAACCTCATTAATCTCAGCCTGAGAGAAGGGAGTGGTCAAATCCTGCAAACCCTCCACTGGGTGGATTAAATCTGGTAAATTGAACTCCATTTGGATACCTTGGGAAACCCCCATTCTCTCTCTGTAAGAGTTCCACAACAGGTTGGCCATCTGCTCATGATCAGAGAGAACAGCCCCATCAGGAGCATGTAAAGAGGAGATGGAGTTCTTCCTCATTCTTTTAGAAGCCATAGCATGAAATAATTTTGAATTTTCCTCTCCTACTTTAATATCCCTGATAGTACACCTCTGTCTCCAATATAAATATTGAAGTCTGAGAAGACGTTCATGGTGAGATTTCACAATTTGCCTGAAATTAAACTCAGGTCTAGTTAGGGGCCTTAATTCTTCCAAGGAATCAAAGGCTAACACCACCTGAGAGCACTTGAGAATGACTTTCTTGAGAGATGCCATATTGAAAGACCACTTCTTTAGAGCATATCTGAGCCTTTTAAATTTCTAAGAGATAATGGAAGCAGCAGAATCAGCATCAGTAGGAGAATTCCAAGAATTCTTTACACAGTCCAGAAAACCTGGTAACTCAGCCCAATAGTTTTCAAACCTGAAACGATTACTCTTTGGGATATCTGTGTCTATGGACACAATACAAGGCACATGATCAGAAGAGGTCTTGGCCATGGGAAGGACAATTGTGTTTGGATAAACAGTGATCCAAGAACTGGAAGTAAAAAACCAATCCAATTGTTCCAGCAGTGGCTCATCCTGCATGTTAGACCAGGTAAAAGCTCTACCTTTAAGTGGCAACTCAAGAATCCCCAGGTGGCCAATAATCTCATTGAACAGTAGAATGTCATTGATATCACCACCAGGCCTGTTTCTGTTCTCGAAAGATCTGATGAAATTGAAATCACCTAATAATAGCCAGTTTTCACCATCAGGAATGTTGAGATCATATAGCCATTGGACAAATTCATCCCTCATTGGGCCCTGGCAAGGTCCATAGACAGAAACCAAAGTCCAAGCTTCAGCATTATGAACTGAGGTGAAGGTGATGGTAATACCAAAACGATTAGACTCCACCAGAGTTCCATGAAACATGGATGAACACCAGAACACAATAAGACCCCCAGAAGCTCCCACAGAGGGGGAAAAAACAAAATTGTCAAATCTACGAGGACAAAACTTCCTGACCAGACGTAGATCAAAATTTTCACACTTGGTTTCTTGCAGACAGAGAATGGAACAACCACTTTCATTAATCTTTGCTCGCACATCATGCTGTCGTTCAGCCGAGTTCAGACCACGCACATTCCAGCACATAACACACCAATTACGATAATGAGAACTATTCATACTGAACAAAGTTGGGTAAAACAGAACTCATGTTTGCATAACAGACATGATAAATTCCAGTGTAGTCATACCAAAAGATCGAAACATAGGGACCAAAGTTCAAAGTAAGCAAAAGACCACAACTACTACAGTCCACACTCCTATATAATATAAAAGTTGTATCAATCATGATTAAGCTTCAGGAGATGCTGGAGCAGACGGTCCCGCCATAAGCTTGGACGTAGTGAGGTCTTCAGGAGAAATACCCAGAGCGATGCCCATGTCCTGCATTGCACGGATTGGGGTGGGCGGAGGTATATGAAGATCATCTTCAGAATGTGCAGCCGGAGGCGCATGAAGTCTTGGCTTTTTTGCACGTGGCTTCCTCAAAGGACTGGGCTTCATCTGGACAGCAAAGGTAGGCTTGAAACCCGACTTCTTAGCATAGCTTCTGGTGATTCGTCGTGTGGAGAAATCCACGTCATCACGCACCAGAGGTGGCCGATTACGGCGCTTCTTACCAGTAGTAGGCTCCATAGCAGCAAGTACAGCAGGTACTGAAGAACTTTCCAAAGGGGGAGGTTCAATTCTCAGAGGTTCAGCAACCACCACTGGGTCCTCATCAGCTTGAAGAAGTAGGGCCCAGTCACCAGATGGAGGAAGTGTAGAGGGCAGAATATTGATACTTTTGGGGATGATCCGAGCAGAGATAGATGGAAATAACTCCCTCATTGTTCTATCCAGGATTATCTCAGGAGGGAGACCCGGTCCAAACTGAACATGATGGATTTCCTCAATTGGATCCAGCACAATGACCTGAGGCTGATACGACACAATGGCCCAGTCCTGCAAATTATAAACGGGCTCGTGATCCTCCACAAAAGGCGCCTGGACTTCAATCACCTCAGAGTCAGAAGATGAACTAGAGCCCGCAGAAGAGTTGTTCTCTATGGAAATTTGATCCTGTTGAGGCATAGCATCAACCGGCTCATTCTCAGCTGCAACCTCTACCCCTGCCTTTGCCTCTGCCTCCCAAGTAGGCCAACCAGCGTCATCTTCAGGCGCAGCATCATTGTTCCCTTGATCATGCTGAGGTTGATGTTGCATTCCTCCTTCATTCCAACCCAAAGCAGGGTACGGTGGGCCCCCCCAAGCAGGGAAAGGGGGTGGAATATGACCTGGCATGGGATGGGGATTTCCATCCAGTGGCATAACGTCCTCATCTGCAGGTAGTACATCATCCACAAAGTTGGCAGTGAGAATATATATTGCTGTAGTCCAAGAAACCACCGTGCCTCCCCATGGAGCAAATTCTCTGAAGACCACGTCCCTCGGCACAAGAGCATTTTCGGGGAAGGAGGCATGAACCAGCGAGGGGACCATGCGCCTGTCAGTGTGATCCCACTCGATGAACTGCCCAAAAGTGCCAATCACCTCAGAGAGATAGCGGGTATTCCTATAATCCAGAGGCACCCCAATAAGCATGAGCCAACCAATGTGGTGACCATGAATAGCCCGGAACCCTTCTCCTTCATTGTGAGGAATGAATCTAACAAAAAACTCATCTCCTTCTTCATCAAAGCCCAGCGCAAAAGGTGCATGTCCAACAAAAGATGCTCGAACCACAGGATTCTCAACTTCAAACAAACCTACCCCTTGAAACCAGGTCTGGGCGGAGGGAACAATCACCTCAAGTTCCTGGGTGAGGAAGTGCAGCACTTGCTCACGTCGGACCCCAACCAAGTGTGCCGGCGACGGTGACTCCACAATCGCCACCATGTAGTGCTCGTGCATCCGTGGCGGAGGTTGAGATGCAGAGTAGAAAGTCCGGGGAAATCTCTCTGGGCCGCCATCCACAATGTCATGACCCGCCGGGAGGAAACGACGAGGATCTAGCTCGAAGTTGGCCATGGATGCAGAAGATTTCTGCAGCGATGCAAACGGTGGAGCACTGTGGGGGGGGGCAAAGCGGCGATGAGGAAGAAGCAGGGGAGCCGCCGCTGCTGCTAGGATTGGGGTTTTTTGCGGGAGAGCTCATGCGTATCTGAGGCGAAACCGAATCGTCAAGAGAGGACAAAGCTGGGGCTCGAGTTCCAAAGGTTTTAGATGGGACTTTAGGCACCCAAATAGGAGCTGCATTAATGAGGCCTGGGCATTCTTTTTTAACGTGACCGTACCTGAAGCACAGTCTGCAACGCACCCGGTTAGTACACACGTTTGTTGCATGTCCCATGCTGATGCAGTTTTGGCAATCCCAGAAACTAGCAACCATCTCCTCAATCATCTCGTCAAAACTTTGTAATTGTTGAACTGCCTCTTTAGGTGACGGGATCTTAATCGGAGAATCGCGATCATAATCATAATCAACCAACCTAGGCAAGATAGGATTCCCGCTCTCCTCCGAAGCAAACTCAGAAGAAACAACCCTAACTTCCCGGTCCGCATTGGACGGAGTTTCAAACGAATTTTGCATGGTAGGTGATCCCAACTGAGCCGGGCTAGGAGCAAAAACTTCCAAACCGAGAGGGACGGTGGAAAAACTACCAAATTGAATCACCGGCCGTTCAGAGGCCGCCGGAGACGTGGATGACAATGGAGGGCTATCATGAACAGCAGTATTGGCGTGCAGATGGGAAATCTCATGACGAGAAAAGGAGTAGCCAGCTTCAAGAACCAGTTGTGTGTCCCTACCAGTAGGGAGAAAACGATAACCCTTACAAGCTTCATAGTTCATAAACGTCGCAAATTTAACCTTTTTGTTCTTGGATAACGGGGACTTGAACGCCGACTTGGATGGAGATTTCTCCATCGCAGCTAAACCTAGTTTAGCACGACGTTTAGAGGGACTAACCAGAGTCCATTCTTCATCGCATTCTACTTGCCAAGAACGAAATTCCTTCATCCAATCAGGACCACCATTACCCCAAAGATGAAACAAGCAATGAAACTTAGGGCAAACAAAGGTCCTCTGATGATATATGAAGAAACCCACATCCTTACACGATACATGAAAACCATAAACCCGATCTTGCAAATGGAAAACCTTGAGGCTGGAACAAAACCCTCCAATGGCAGCTTCCAACGCCAGACTAACATTATCTTCATTCAAACGGAATGAATGTCTCACAAAAGAAACAACCAGAGTAAAGTGACCAGATTCATCAGGGTGTACCGTGCGTTTGAAGATCCGATAAACATGTTGAGCCAACTTGATCCCCGGGGCAAAGTCAAGTCCCAAGGAGATTGATGCATGGACCGCCATAGAAATGGAGATCAGTCGATGCAGAGCAACGCAGCGAAGAGAATGATGGGCGCCGAAAACAAATCTCACGGTTGGACGTAGAGATCGCCGGCGACGAGGTGGCGGCTAGGGCTAAGGGGGTGGGAGCGGGGTGGGAGTCATTTTTTGGAATGGAGATCAGAGTTATAGTTGTTAGTCCCATTGTAAGGAAATAAATACACTACATGCAAGTTTTTTTTTTGGCTACATATAAAAACTAACATATGAGAGAGTGCATTGGGAATGACATAAAGTGATTAATGTGAGCAAATTACTATATACATTAGTATAAGAGAAATGGTCTTTAGGCCTAATAAATCGGGACGGAGGAGTACTTAGCAGCAAGGGTTGTGTACACTCCTAGCACCATGAACCATATCGTGAGACATCAATCGAGCGCAACATCGGCACACTCCCACTTTGATACATCATGCGACAATCCTTAGCAACAGGGGTACCCAATATCTTCTCCTGCTAATAACTTCACTAGGAGAATTGCCATCACCGGAGCTGCCACCCCGAATCAAGATGCTACAACGAGCCCCCGTCTGAGGAGGAGTTAATTGCAAAAAAAACCACGACAATTCATTCTAGTATTGTAGAAAACACACATTTTTAGTTTTTCTGCAAAAAATACTAATTTTTTTACTAATTTTTTGTAAATACCACAGATTGCTCAATTTACTTCATTTAAGTATAATTATGACAGATGGAGCCCACCTGTAAGGATGACGTGGATCCAATGACAATTTTATTTTGCAGAAAGACCCCTCAAAAAAATAAAAAAAGCAACCGGGTCCTCAATGTCTGGCCAGCCCCGCCCCGTTTCCACCCGTGCGCCGGCTCATGCGATGGCCGCGCCACGCCCTGTGGCGACCCGTGCGCCGGCCACGCCAAGGGCGCGCCGCCCCGCGCTGACCCGTGCGCCGGCCGCGCAAATCCCAGCACCACGGTGTAGCCGTGGCCGCCCCAAGCCGCCTCCGGAGCCACGCCCGGCCGCCTCCCGTGGCCGCGCCCAGGGGTCGTCGTGGTCGCCCGCTGGCTCCGACGTTGACGCCACCTCCCCGCCTGTCGCCTGCGCCTCTCTGCTCACGGTGCCAACCGCCGGCTCCCTGCCTCGCCCATAGCCTGGACGGCGCGGGTGGCCTGGACGGAGAGGAAGGAGGAGGTCGGCCTTTCGCGGGAGGCAGCGGCGTCTCGCCGGAAACGAGCGGCGCGGCGGCGGCGGCTCCTCTCGCCGGACCACGGCCGACGTGCCTCCTGCGGCGGCAGCAGCAGAGCAACAGGGCTGCCCCCTCATGGGTCCGGCCATGGGATGGAAAGGACCCGATTGTTTTTTCTAAAAAAAATTAGGGATATTTTTATAAAATATTTTGCTTACAAGTAGGTCCCATCTGTCAGAATGTGATTAAAACCGATTAAACACGCGATCTGTGGTATTTGCCAAAAATTAATAAAAAAATTAATATTTTTTGCAGAAAATCTGAAAATGTGTGTTTTCTGCAATACTTACCCGAATTGTCATGGTTTTTTGCAATTAACTCATCCGAGGAGCACTCACTGTCGCAGCTGACAGACACTACACCCACCAGTAGTGGCACACCGCCATAGTCGGTGCACGCCGCACCAACGAACACGCTGAACAATATTGGTTGGGCTCGAATTATCTTACTCCTATGGTATACTTTTTAATTTAAACACGCTGAAAGTGTAGTACTAGTTTAGCTTGAACTATCTAAATTTAGTTTATACATTGTATTATGGTATACTTTTGTTTAAATTTAACTTTGAATAGAGTATTTTCAGTTTGTGTTTTAAATACAATTGTGTAAATATTTTGAAGGAGTTAAATTTAAGTGTTCAGTTAGGAATTGCTATTTCTAGACAGTTCAAATTGAAGGAGTTAAGATTTGAGAAGGCATTTAAGGGTTTAAATTAAAAAGGATGGCTAGAGATGCTCTAGTAAAATATAAAACATAGATACACTTTCTTCAAAGGTGGTAGCACAAATATTCGGACGCCCAAGCGACCAACAAACCCAAACAAATGTAAAATTAGCTCAATTGGACATTTTGCTCTCTTTTGAAATCTGATTTCAAATCATGATCAGAGCCATTTACTCGAGATCGATTGTTGTGGTCCTTGTGAGATCCGCCCAAGGTGTAACATACCTTGTTCGGTTGTATATTCTAGGTCACTGGGCTGAGTGATTTGTGAAGTCTTGGTGGTTAACGTCTACGTTGCATGGAACTTGGATACATACTAGAAGCGAACACGCGCGCTTTGCCGCGCCGTCTTTTATTGATATTGTTACACTGAACCACCCACATATAAGAAAATATAGATCACTCGTGGCCACATTGACATCACGATATGTCACGACATATACTTTATATAGGAAATACGATGGATCCATGGAAATATCTTCACGCTGATTCTAAACATGTTAAAAATGGCACCACATTTTTTCCTGGCAGATAAAGAACCCTAAGAATATACTTCATGACAGTGAATGCTACATTGAGGCTCGAAAGCTATTTATATCAAAGAGAAGGCGCAAAAAGACATAAGCTGATTGAAAATATGACCGTTCTGCTTTTTAGGAATAGGAACCAAAACAATTTGTAGGCTACCGAGTAGATGATGACTTATGATGTTAAAAAATGTTCTCATTCCCAGTCTACATCCAAAATTAATGATTGGAAAACAGTCATTGCGGAAACAATAGAATAAAATGGCATGTTCCTGAACCTGCAAACAACATATAATGACTTATCTAAATTAATTTACACAATAGAAAAATTAGAGGGAATATAGAAAGCAGGTGCATGAGGGATAGCATAAGTACATCCTTGATGATATTTTTAACACTAAAAATTTCAGCATGCGACTTAGAAGCAGTATTTGTTAAGGCTAACATGTCATTTAAAAAATGTATCGATCTTTCCTTATTTCGGTAATTGGATGAGAAGGATAGAAAAAAGTTAGTATTCTTGTCTGAATAAGGATGGAAAAGAATGGACAAAAAATCCTTAAGTCTAAGATTAGAAATCTAGTGCTTTAGCATAAGGGGGCATATAAGGACAATAGTGAAGTCATAATATGTTTGAGGAACATCACATTAACTGCAAAGATGAAACAAAAAATTTTATGGAAACTTTTAACACCTTCATTATATTTTCGTGAGCAGTGAATGCCTCATACATTTTCATATTAGAATGGGGGGCATAAACATTGATCTGAAAACATCATCATCTTACATCGACATGCAGATAAATGAGAGCTTAGAGTAGATGAACTTCGGTAAGAGTTGATCTATTAATTATTCATCATAGGATATCAAAGCCACCTTGGAATATGTTCTTACCACTGTGTGGTCAGTAGAGAATAGGTGCAACTTATTAAGATCTCCATGTTCCTATCAGAAGAGAAGTTAAAAAATAAGTGGACTTAGTACTAAGTAAGAAGTATCAATTACTTACAAAATGTGTGAGTGTCGAGTGGCATGTCAATGGTGGCCTCCGCTTCCACCAATATGCAGTCATAACACTGTAGTCTCTAGTCTCTACCGCTGGGAGCAACACTGCGAGCAAGGATGGCGTTTTGAGTTGCTCGTGAAGTTCCTGCAGGTGCATCACATACCTAGTCGATATCGCGGCGATCAAGTACCCTAAGCCACGATTCCCCTACAATCAATCATGGCGAAGTGGGTTTCCCCTACAATCAATCATGGCGAAGTGGGTATGTCCTCGCTCGTCATGCAATCAATCAGATGTATGGTCTGCCATGGAACAACCAAACTCCGCACTACCGTCCTACATTGTTTTCTCCTCATAAAATGTTTTTACCCTATTTTTTTTCATACGTGGACCGTGGTTGTGTGCAAAAATACAAAAAAATTCAATTCTTGGCTCGATTCATTAATTAAGCTTGACCAATGACCTCTGGAGCCTGGTGTGCCATGGATCATTGCATCAGTTCTTTCGGATCAAACAAAACTACAAAAGCATTGGTGCAGAGTTAATATCCTAATACATTAGACATAAAGATTTAATAGAATCACGCACACGAAAAGGTGGTACCAGGGAAGAAAAAATGGCAGGGACCACCTAGAAACATAGACAAGAGAGCTCACATCATCCCATTTATAGGGAGTGGAGAGATTTTCAATGGTAAACCTGTTCAAAGGTGGTACCAAGTGTATGTAGTCCAACTGCTGCAATGGGCAGTGAGCCTGTTGATGTAATCTTCGATCATTCTCTTGAGCTCACGGTGATATACGTCTAAGACCGTCGAGTTTGTAAACTTTAGTATCACGTCGCTAAATTGTCTATATGACTTTCAAATAGTGTAATTGTACTATGGAAATATAATTTCGAGCGAGATCCTCTTAAGAAAAAACTATAGATATCCAAAAATTTACATATTGTCGACCTAGTGTTTTTGCTATCAACAAATTTATTTACTTGGGAAGAACCTTAATCTGATTATGTACTAAATGTAGATCATGCAAAATGATGTTAAAATGAATCTCCTTTTCTTGTTCTCTTGTGTTAAGAATCCTATGTGAAAAAAAGACAGAAATATACCAGCTATGCTTGATCCAAAATATTGGCACGCAGATCTGCACTCAATTAATTATAGATACAAGATTCATGTTGCAACAAATACACACAACTATACTATTGTCAAACAAGATTACTTGGACATCAATTGGTGTATATAGACGTATAGCTGTGTGGGGAATTCAGGTTATTTTCAATCATGTATAGACCTATCACGTATTTGGCCACACAATGAAACTCTGAATTCGGCTAACAGTAATGAATTACCAGCAAAAAAGGAGAAATCTGTACCGGGTACCCCTTAAATGAAATGGCATTTGAACTTCCTCTCAAGATGGAATCCACAAAACCTGCAAAAATGGATCGAGGAACCACAATGAAATTCTCACAGATCGAATCACAAAATGACCAGGAACAAAGATCTGTGGCCCATCACGCCATAGACAAGTGCAATAACCATAAAAGTTAACAAATGATATATACCTTACCATTGACCGCTCCATCCAATCCACACGAAATATCATCCATTGCCTAATTGATGTACCAAGAATCATCTTGATTCCTGCCTGCACATCACCATTCTAAAGTTTAATAATGAACAAAGTGTAGGGGATCAAAATATAATTCAAATGGTACGGGGAAAAGAGGGCAATGCACTGGGGAAGCATTGAGGAGGAGAACTAGCACGGAACTAAGAAGATTAGCAGACGAAGTGTGGACAAAGCTCGCGGCTGGCGAACCCGAATCTCCCAAGCAGCCACCCAACAAGCCAACACGCTGATCGCCGCCGAACGCCACATAGACCGAGACGACATGCAAACCGTCCATGAACGTCGCACGGGTCACCGCTTTGCCGAAGCACCGTTGAGAGAAGCCGATCCATATCAGCATTAACTCAGCAAAATCGGACATGGAAATTAACCCTAGAAAACAAACGGATCCATGTACCTTCGAACAAGCGTGCGGAGTAGTCCGACGGCAGCAGGTGCCGCTGTCCTGACAACGAACGAGAGAGAAGAAGCGCAAGCAAGCCTCCCTCATCGGCGAGCTCAGCAGATCGAAGCAACGACTCAATATCATGGTGAATCGAACCAGAACTCCATCCCCTCCTTTCCTGGTGGCCACCGACCAAACGGGAACGACGCGTGGCCAAGGCGAACACTCCAGCCGCCAAGCCGCCATCCTCCTCCAGCGGAATTCCCACCAACAAGATGGGCCATCAAACTAGCGACCCATCATGGCACAAGCGGCGCTTAAAGGCCCGCATAACAAAACGACCAGGTCAAAATCGAAATAGAGACTGGAAATTGAGTGCTCAATTGATTCTGGAGCCTCCAATCTTAGGGAGCATAGTGAATTTAAGGATAGGACACATGATATGGGATACACTCGATACGGCAATTTTTTAAATATAGGATATGGAGATACGTTTGTATATATTTGTTATTAAAATATGAAAAATAGTACTATCCCGACCCATATTAATGGGCACACACTTAGTACAACTCTAGTACAAAATTGTACTAAGCGTGTGCCCATTAATATGGATCGGAGGAAGTAACTTTTGATAGAAAATGTACTTTTTTATTGATGGGCACATATGGTTACTGTGATGTTAGATTTTATTGATGAAAATCGGGTTGTATCGGCACAATATCCGAGTAGCAGGCAATATCTTGTGGGATACACACGTTTTTTTTCTTTGAGGAACACAGTACAACTTTGGCGCTCATAAATACGAGTATACAATCACCCTATGACGCAAACACGCACACCGTACTCCTATGAGTATCTTCGCAATACAGAGCCGGTACATCATCTTAAGATTAGCGAAGCCTTCACCTCGTCTTCGACGGGAACGTCTCCTCCCACTGAAAGCGCATCACCGAAAGCTCTGGAATAAATCCAAGAAAATGCGAGTATCATTGTCAAATCTGAGATTTGAACTCTAATGGACTGAAGATACAACCATCCACCTAACCAACTCAACCATAGATTGATTCGCATACACACGCTTTTTGAAGTAACCATGCAACATAGGTCAACGTCGCGACAACATCAGATATGGTCGGCATGTCACCGGCTAATTCTTGGATGCAGAGAAGCCCGACCTGAATGCAACTCTTTAGTTTTTTTATTGGAATGCACCTCTCAAGTTGATAGCCTATTTCGGAACCCATCAGGGGAGGAAGATTCACTATCTAATTAAGAAAAGCCAGTTTCATGTTCTTCTCTGACAACCTCATGCATGTACTAGAATAGATTCCCTCACATAGTTTGTGTCTTAATATTGAATTAGCCCAAATGAGTGTATTTCTGCTATGTCTGAGTACAACATAAAATGGATGCGGGAACTCATTTGGGCCAATTCAAGGTCTAGAAATAAAAGAAAATCACGAGAATACAACCGGATTGGAGAGTGGCTTACGTAGTTTCGTGGTGCCGAAGTTCGCAACCTTGTTCCTCCAATTGTCATATAGAAAAATGTTTTAAAGCTTCAAATCTTTGTGCACAACACTGGGATCCCTCGTGCATGTATGCCAGATTTTTTTAAATAATACATTTATTAAAAAAAATTCAAAAAATTTCAGAAATAATGCACGTTTTCAAAAAAATTCATAAATAATACACCTTCGGCCATCCAGTTGGTCACGGCCTGGCCGATTGGATCCAGTTGGCCACGCCGTGGCCGATAGGATGCCAGTCGGCCTAGCCGTGGCCGACTGGAACAGTACCCATGCAGTCGGCCTGGCTGTGGCCAATTGGCCCAGTTGGCCAGCCCGTGGCCGACTGGATAAAAAAAAAGTTTTTGCTAAAAAAAATATATGCACCATTGGCCTCACGAACTTTCGGCGCTGAGGACACCGGGATTGGGATGCTTTCGGTGGTGAGGTGACCGGGATTGGGATGCTTTCGGTGGTGAGGTGACAGGGATTGAAACGCTTTCGGCGCTGAGGAGACAGGTTCAGACACTTTCGGCGCTGAGGAGAGAGGATTGGGACGCTTTCGGCGCTAAGGAGACATTGATTGCGCTAACTTTGAGGAAAATAGTAGCGCACTGAGGCTCGTCGGTTCTTTAAAAAGACCTCATATTTGCCTCTTTTTCTCCTCATTCACTCTTCTCCTTTCGCAGTGATGGGTGAAGGCTCAAGCTCGAAGAATAAGAAGAAATCAAGTGGTGCATCACCAAAGCTGGCTGAAGATAGTGATGATGACTTTATGCCAGACAAGCACGGAAACTTACCGTGAAAAAAAAACAGGTAACGGTGCTGCATCAGTGTCATCCAAGAAGAAGAAATCAAGCGATGCATCAGCAAAGCCCGCTGAAGATAGTGATGATGACTTTATGCCAGACAAGCACGGAAACTTACCGTGGAAAAAAAGCAGGTAACAGTGATGCATCAGTGTCATCCAAGAAGAAGAAATCAAGCGATGCATCAGCAAAGCCCGCTGAAGATAGTGATGATGACTTCATGCCAGACAAGCACGGAAACTTACCGTGGAAAAAAAGTGTTGACGACTTTATGTACTGTTAGCGATAAGCACTACGTTGTATCTTACTTTCAGTTTAAGTGGTTTCATTTAATTTATGTCGTACCATGTCGTACGATTATTAGCAAGAATAATGATGAAGAGTTGATGTAGTGAATAGGCATAAGTCTCATACATAGAATAGGCATATGTCTCATACATAAGCATAGGCATAAGTCTCATACATAGAATAGGCATAAGTCTCATACATATAATAGGCATAAGTCTGATAGGGAGGAGCTTCAAGGATGGCGTCTGGGACGGCGGTCAGGAAGTGTAGTAGGCGTCGTCCAGCCATACCTGTGAGGTGCCCTAAATTGCCGAAGAGGAATCTCAGAACCGTCCTGATCATACTGTGTCTCCTGGGTGGGGCCTGGTGGAGGAGTCGAATAAATGTCTATCCAGTCGTTCTGCTGCGACATGTAATCATGTGTACTGTCCTCAGGATCTGGTTCACTAGCCCACACAGATCCAGACATAGGCGTATCATTTCCGGTTCCTGTAGGATGAAACATAAGTACTGAAGACAAATGTAGTTCCAATTATAATTATAAAGTGACATACCCTGATGTTGTGACGCTGGGTGAAACGAGGGAGGACCATCCTGCGGGTACTGCCATGCTGAACCTCCCGCCTGGTCAGGACGGGGTGGCTGATACGGGTAGCTAGACGTGGGACCCTGCTGCTGGTACTGCCATGCTGAACCTCCCGCCTGGTCAGGACGGGGTGGCTGATACGGGTAGCTAGACGTGGTACCCTGCTGCTGGTACTACCATGTTGATACCCCCGCCTGGTCAGGAGGGGGTGGCTGATACGGGTAGCCAGATGTGGGACCCTGCTGCTGGTACTGCCATGCTGATCCTCCCGCCTGGTCAGGAGGGGGTGGCTGATACGGATAGCCAGATGTGGGACCTTGTTTCTCTACACGTGGACGCGGGTGGTGTCGATGCTCAGTGGAGGAACGCGCTGGTCGCTGTAGATGATGATGTTGAACAACATCTGAAGTGCGGTTGCACGTGATAACATCGTAGAGAGCTCGTAACTTCTGTTGAATGCGTGCAAAACGACTCCGGTATGGAAGAAGAGGGCCTGACGATGATGAACGTGCAAGCGCATTCATCTCATCCCTCAGATCGAGTGTAATGTCAGCCTGGAATTGAAACGATGATTTAATAAGTAACCACATCAACGTATTAGTTAACTAAATGCATTTGGTAAAGAGAATATATGTTACCGCTAATTGTCTGGAGCCGGAAGTATCAAAGCTGGGGTACGTGTCCCCCGTAGTAGGGACGGGCATCACCTCAGGGCGAGAGTGCTGAATGATGCGCAACCATGTTCCGGCCATGTACTGTCGCAAATAGACATTGAATTGATGGATATCAAACCTGGCATCCTCGTTCCAAATGCGTGTCGTGGCAGTCTCCTACTCTGTAATGTATGGCTGAACTCTCTGAAGCCACTGAGTGAGTGTCCTGTTTACCCCCTTCCTTGTGATCCTAAAATTATGGTTTGTGTTCAAGAATTAAATAATACATACACCGATGGATCAACTAAATAAAGTGTACGCACACATATGGAATGTTAATAATACCTGTGAATTTCTGGTGGCAGTGGATCCTCTGTAGACGGAGGTTCAACCAACTGTTGAAGACCAAATTGCCTCATAACTCTTTGTTGCGTCATCACCTCGACGAAGACATCAAACATGATCTTTGATTTTGTCATCCAATAATCCCGATCCCTTGTGCATAGAACAGAAATACCGTGGGGGTATCTTGCAGCTATGGCTTCTCGTGTATATGGCTGCCAGATCACACCAGTGTACACATCGAACTGCTCGTTTAAAGCTGTGTAGGCTCGCCTTATCTGTTCAGTAGCAAACCGTCTCTGTGCAAAATAACAGTTAGCGAAAGTTAGCGAAGGATCTTTGTGACAAATTATGTTGCAATGCAAGAAATTGTAGCATGACACATACCTTGCAACGTGTCCAACACATGCCGAAAGTAGGCATGTCTATGCGAGCAGCATCGTTCAGCTCATCGGAAGGCCAACTGTCCTCAATATGTATGTTCGGACGTCCTATAGAGAATCTCTCCCACGACCACAACTATAAAAATATAGGGCAAACGAGAAGTGCTGCCTTGTTACCTGGCGGCAACGTGCAACCCTTGCACATACCTCGGTAAGTAGCCGCTAAAACCGCAGAACCCCAACTCCTCTGTGTGATATTCTTAAGCTTCACAGCTGAAGCGATCTCCAGTGCAATACCAATGTAGCGTGCGCTAATACTTGTCACATGGTTCTCTGTGAACATCACCTTCCCTAGAAGCCACAAAAGGTATGCCTCTAGGCTCCGCGTGATCTGTGTCGCTGTCAACGGTACATGTGGATACCCCGGAAACTTCTGAATCTGTATTGAGTAAAGAGAAGGTGTTACTAAATAAGGAAAGTACTTCTGAAACGAGATAATATATGAACACAGAAATGTGAACTTACCTGAAAATTTAGCAACCAGTCATACTTAGGTCCATGAGCCTCTGTGGCAAAGTCCGGAGCACCTTCATACAAATGCGCGAAGCGCGCTGCCATATCATTTTACCAAGTAGATGTTGCCGCCAGAGGTCCAATGGCTGACCCCGCCAATGGTAAACCCAACAAGAAGGACACATCCTCCAGAGTAGGAGCCACCTCTCCCCAACGAAAGTGGAACGTGTGAGTCTCAGGCCTCCATCGGTCCACTAAGCAACTCAGAAGAGACCCGTCAATGGCGAGGCGTGTAGAGGTTTCCGTGGCTTCAACAAGACGCGCGAAAGGTAAAAGCCCAGCCCATTTCAACCTGCATTAAATAAAACAAGACGCGCGAAAGTTTCAGCCTTTGATGTACATGATCGAAAGAATTAAATAAAACACGTACCTTTGAACCCAATCCGGGTGTATCCTTCAGTTTTCCTTTGGAGTACGAGTGATGAGGGGCTCGATATTCTGGTGCTGACATAATTTTGCAGCACGATGCTTACTATCAATTTCCGGGTCAAGCAACGTCATTCCCTCCATTCCTGCTCTTATTTAGACATAGTTGTACGCACAATACAAATTTGAACAAATAGTGGCAGACTTAGTACAAATTAAAACCATACTGGCACACTTCATACAAATAAAGAACATACTGGCACACTTCATACAAAATAAAACCATAGTGCGACACTTAATACAAATAAAGAACAAATTAAAACCTAGCTTCTTCCTCTGCCTCTTCCTCCTCTTCGTCCACGGTTGCCTCGTCCACGCACAGAAGCACCGCCAGTGACGAAAGTGGGACAACTAGTGTCCCTATGGCCAAATAAATTGCATAGAATGCATTGCATAGTGCGGCCTCCCGCTTCAGATTCATCCATATCATTCCGGATCCGTTGACACTGTCGTCTACCTCTACTTGTACGCATATTAGCTGGGTCTGGAATGTATCGTCTTTCAACAGGATTTACGGTGTTGAAGTTACCCATTGATCGAAATCCTTGCAACTCACCCGTCCAGGTATTAAGGACAGCCTCTTTCTGAAAATATGGAGACACGAACGAGATTGCATCCATTCCAAGCTGCCTGCAAGCAGCAAGTACATGCGAGCAAGGTAGGTGTAGCAACTTTGGTTTGTTGCATGTACACTCACATGTTGGCCACGCTTCATTTCCAATTTTGACCTCATGGGTCCTCATCTCATTTGCACATCCGAATTTGTTGTTAGCTAAGCGTACCTCAAACCTTCTTTCTTGATTTCCGATGGCGACTACAGTGTGTGACATAACTTTTTCCATCTTTTCATCCATGTACTTCATAACCCTCTCACAGTAACGTGTGTTAGGGTTGTTCATCATATGCATCTCAGCTTTTGCACGCCTATCTCTGAAATACTTGACCGTGCCATAGAAAATACCCTCAACCAGAGCTGTAAGTGGCAATGCCCTGTTCCCTCTGAGGACAAAGTTATATGTTTCAGCGAGGTTGGTAGTCATGACACCATACCTTGCTCCATGTGTGTCATGCAACAAAGACCACCTCTCTAGAGGCTCATGCTCTATCCATTGTTCAAATGTTTTAATAGTCCTCCCAAGCCTTCTCTTAGTACCCGGTGGGTCAAATCCTGGCAAGTCGCAAAGCCCAACAGATTCTTCCTCCACGGCAGTTGTTCCTGTTGCTAACTGTGCAGCTATTGCCGCTACCTGTGCCCTCACAGCTGCATCTCGTGCAGCTTTCCTATCCCTAACATGTCTCTTTGTGCACACATTAAGTCTTTGACGGATCAAATTGTACTTCCATACCTGATTCTGTTTGCACAGTTTTTTGAAAAGATTCATAAGGTTCTTATTTCTGAACTGGGAGAAGAAATTGGCACCGAGATGACGCATGCACCATCGACTCTGCAAGTCAAGCCATGGAGTTTGTTCATCAGGCCCAGGGTTTGTCAGTTTCTTTATCGCACTCAATATACCTGCATGCCTATCATGAAGGATGCACACATTCGGCTTATTCTGCACAACTGCTATTTTCAATTGCCTGAAGAACCATGTCCAACTTTCAATGTTCTCGCTGTCCACAAAAGCAAATGCAAGTGGGACAACTTGATTTTGGCCATCTTGACCAATAGCGGTCAGGATCTGACCCTTGTACTTGCCGGTGAGAAAAGTGTCATCTACACAAATCACCAGTCGACAATGAATGAAAGCTTGTATGCAGACACCGAAAGAGAAGAACAGTCGATGCAAAACCTTCACAGTGGGAAACTCTGGCATGAAAAAGTCTTGGATGTTGACATATGTGCCTGGATTCCTCCCCTGCAGTGTTTGAAGAAGCCGCACAACAGAGTCATATGCATCAAAATATGAACCAAATCTTGTCTCAAGCGCCCTATGTTCAGCCCTCCATGCCTTGCCATACGAAATATTATAGTTCAACCTGCCGAACACTTTTGTCTGGATAGCCTTCACTTCCATCGCTTTGCACTCCACTATCTCGGTGTAAAACAACCGAGCAATAAGCGTGGACGAAAGGTTACCATGATCTTGAGGGATACTGGGAATAACACATGTGTGATGCACTAAATCACTTATCACCCAACTTGTGTCGTACTTAGGGAGATAGGCATGCACCCTGCTGGGACATTCCATGTTCGTGCATACCATTGTTAAGTATTTCTGACTTGACACCTTAGTCCTGAAAACCCTTTTGGTGGACATTGCCCAGTTAATGATTGCATCCTTCAGGGCTTTTTGAACTTGATCGGGTCCACAATGCATGAACACCGACAGTGTATTTTTCAGTATTAAGCCCTAAAGAGGTTGTCAACCAGTCTGTCACCTGACTAATTGACCATTTTTGAGGGTCATTCAGTGGCACCTCTATGTACTCAAAATCACTAAGATCAACTCCTATCTCATTTGTTTGGACAGTACCATGACCATAGTAAAATACGAACTTCACAATATCGGACATGTTTGCTGACCTACAAAATTATTCAACCTTCATTAATAAGACTGAATAAATTAATCCGCACATCGCACATCTAAATAGACTATCGCCCCAACTAAATAAAATATTCACACATCTAAATATACTATCGCCCCAACTAAATAAAATATTCACACATCTAAATTTATTGTATCTAAATATAATGGTCACACTATCGCCCCAACTAAATAAAATATTCGCACATTTAAATACACTATCGCACCAACTAAATAAAATATTCACACATCTAAATTTATTGTATCTAAATATAATGGTCACACTATCGCACCAACTAAATAAAATATTCGCACTTCTAAATACACTATCGCCCGAACTAAATATAATGTACGCATACATACATATATAAACGGATGAACTAATAAATTGTACGCGCATATATTTTGTTCAAACTAACCTTGAAATACGACCACCACCTCCGCAGCGCTTCACTTGAACAGCGGCAACACCATGAACACAACCACCTCCACCACCACCATGAACACCACCTCCACCACCACCATGAACACCACCTCCCCCATCACCTCCACCACCTCCACAAGCTATCCCATCAACAGATCGAGATATCCCTAACCTTCCTAAGCCATATGGAATATAACTACGATGGAAAATGGGCTAATTATTGGTTGGAAATGGAGTATTAATTGGAGCAAAGTTGAACTCGTGAGAGAGAAGAAAGAAGGAAAGAGAGGAAGGAAGAAGAAGAGAAAGAGGAGAGGAAGAAGAAGGAGTGGCCAGCCGCAGCAGCCTTTCGGCCACGCCAGGGCCGAGTGGACCTGTCGGCCACACCGAAGCCGACTGGACCCTGTCGGCCACACCGAAGCCGACTGCATGCCCAGGTGGGCCGACTGGCCAGCGCAGCCCCTAATCGGCCACGCCTAGGCCGACTGGGCTCTAATCGGCCAGGCCGTGGCCAACTGAGTCCAGTCGGCCAGGCTGTAACCTAGGGTGTATTATTTTTGCAAAATTTTAAAAACATGCATTATTTTCGTAATTTTTTTTAATAAATGTATTATTTAAAAAAAATCTGTATGCCACACCTTGTGCGAGACCATGGATGGTATCAGCCTCTGCCTCCAGCTCAACATACCACGAAGGATGGGTTCACTTGTGATGCACGTACATTTTTGTTGCTGTTGTTGGCAAACCAAATGCACGGATAGACATAACCTAATGATCTAAAACATGATTATTCAGAGAACATATTTATGTGTATCATTGTTTTTAGTGCTTTTTAAAGTACTTCACCAACAATTACCTCTCAAACCATCTGTATGATTAAGAGGCAAAGAAGGTATTCATACAACACCCATAATATTATATTGAAGTCTTCCTTGAGAGCGTAAAGGGTGTGTGAACAATCATACACATGCACTGGCTCAAAGTTGCACGGACCTTCAACATCTTGAAAGGCTTAATATTCGTCTTTCACTCACTACAGGAAAAACCGAGTATGCCGAGGGTTTTATATTTGCCGAAGGCTTATTATCGGGGTCCTCGGCATAGCAGGGTGATACGCCGATGGCCCAACAAAAACCTTCGGCAAAGAATTGCCTTCGGCAAATAGTCGTCTATGCCGAGGGCCGCCTTCGGCAAACATAAAACCCTCGGCAAATAGTCTCCTACGCCGAGGGCCACCCTCGGCAAAGGTAAATCCTTCGGTAAATCGGCTCGTTGGGTGACGGACGGCTGCCGCTGTCACATTTACGCCGAGGGCAGCCATCGGCAAACCTTTTTTTATTTTCAAAAAAAAATGTTTAAATTGAATTAATTTACATCTAACTTATCTAAACTTAAACTTATACAAATTATATATCAATTTGGGGTAGATTTTTTCATAGATTATGAATATCCACTTTATTTCTGTTTTTAACAATGCTAAAAATGCAACCTCGTGTACTTTTGTACCCGGAATTGATTTTTTTTAAAATAAAAAAGCAAACTTGACCCGTTCCAACTGAATCGATGGAAATTTATCTTTTTCAAAAGAGGTGTATGAAAATCATTTGGCATACAAAAATATGGTCTAGTATTTTACAAAAATGGAGTGGTTCAAATTTACACCAAATCTGGTGCAATATTTTTCACATAAAATTAATTTCTTTTTTGACCGTTAATGCAATTAAATCCAGAAAAATACCTAGACATCTCTAAAGGTTATGAAAACTTGTGGAGATGATCTTTGTGATCCTATTGACCTCTCCCAAAGATATTGGCTACAAATAAATAAAGGAAATTGCATTTTCCTTTTATAAAGCCAATAATCCCTTTTATCCCCTTTCTAAAGGAGCTACTATTGTCGTTGATCCATTAAGTCTAAAATGAATTGGGGAAGCTCCTACAATCCAACCTATGATCATTTCCATCAAAACATGGATTCCCATAGTTCAAATTTTGATAATAGCGTCCATTTGCAAATTTAAGGCAGAATATCACTTTACAAAGGAAGTGTTATTTTTATTTTCCAATTGCTCCTCAAACTTTTTGTGCAAGCTCACCTAACCATATGATCATGATGTGCCAAGTTTTAGTCCCATTGGCCTAGCAAATATTCCTCACCAAAATCACAAAGTTTCTGCCCTACAGAAAGCTTTGTAAAGGAAGTGCAAGCTAGGAATGCCCAAATGCTATGAAACTTTGTACACATCGGACATTTGAGATCATTTGAGAAAACTATCCTTCGAAACTAGCACTAACATCGGACATTTCGCTAGAAAATCTTCATAGTCGATAGCTCATTTTGAGAAGACTTTTTTTAAGATATTTGTCATATTTCAAGTTTGTTGTTTTGTATGGTTACTAGAACATAAATTAGGATGCAACGCGAAGGCTTTACATTTTTTTGATTTTTTTGAATTGTTTAATCCGATTTACGTCGAAATGAGCACAACGCGAGGCAATCTTAGGCATGACCGGTGATAGCTAGGGATGGAATCTTGCAAAACTCTTGGTGGATCTCCGATAAAATGAATACTTGTGCACCTAGAAATGATTTTTAGAAAAAATAAAGAGCAAACTATCAAGCACTTATAGTTCAAATTTCACCCCGTTCCAACTAAATCGACGGCAATTTGTCTTTTTCAGCAGAGGTGTATAACAAACATTTTACATGGAAACTTTGGTCAATTGTTAATAAAATATGGTCTAGTATAATACAAAAATGGATTGGTTCAAAATGACATCAAATATTTGTTAGATCCTTCACAAAAAGACCCTACTTTTGGCACTCGGAAAATGAAAAATGGATTTTTCGTGCAACGAAAATGAAAACTTCCTTTGGAAAACTTGTTGGCCATTCTAATATACACACATATGCAAAATATGAGATCATTTGGTGAAACTATCATTTGAAATTAGCTATAACTTCGGCCATTTGGCTTGAAAGTCATGAATCTTCATACTCGATAGCTCATTTTGAGAAGACTTTTTTAATAGATTTGCATTATTCCAAGTTTGTTGGTTTGTATGGTTACTAGGACATAAATTAGGATGCAATGCAAAGGTTTTACATTTTTTTAATTTTTTTTAATTGTTTAAGCACCGATTTCCAAATGCAGTCAAAACGGGGGGGGGGGCATGTCCGGTGATAGCTAGGGGTGGAATCTTGCAAAACTCTTCGTGGATATTTGATAAAATGAGTAATTGTGCACCTGCAAATGATTTTTTGAAAAAAAAAAGAGCAAACTATCAAGCACTAGTAGTTCAAATTTCACGCTGTTCCAGCTAAATCGGCGGCAATTTGTCTTTTTCAAAAGAGGTGTATAACAAACATTTTGCATGGAAACTTTGGTCAATTGTTAATAAAATATGGTCTAGTATAATACAAAAATGGATTGGTTCAAAATGACATCAAATATTTGGTAGATCCTTCACAAAAAGACCCTACTTTTGGCACTCGGAAAATTAAAAATGGATTTTTCGTGCAACGAAAATGAAAACTTCCTTTGGCAAACTTGTTGGCCATTCAAATATACACACATATGAAAAATATGATATGATTTGGTGAAACTATCATTTGAAGTTAGCTATAACTTCGTCCATTTGGCTTGAAAGTCATGAATCTTCATACTCGATAACTCATTTTGAAAAGACTTTTTTAATAGATTTGCATTATTCCAAGTTTGTTGGTTTGTATGGTTACTAGGACATAAATTAGGATGCAATGCAACGGTTTTACATTTTTTTGATTTTTTTTGAATTGTTTAAGCACCGATTTCCAAATGTGGTCAAAACGAGGGAGGGGGCATGTCCGGTCATAGCTAGAGGTGGAATCTTGCAAAAATCTTGGTGGATATCTGATAAAATGAGTACTTTTGCACCTACAAATGATTTTTTGAAAAAATAAAGAGCAAACTATCAAGCACTTGTAGTTCAAGTTTCACCCCGTTCCAACTAAATCGGCTGCAATTTGTCTTTTTCTGCAGAGGTGTATAACAAACATTTTACACGGAAACTTTGGTCAATTGTTAATAAAATATGGTCTAGTATAATACAAAAATGTATTGGTTCAAAATGACATCAAATATTTGGTAGATCCTTCACAAAAGACCCTACTTTTGGCACTCGGAAAATAAAAAATGGATTTTTCCTGCAACAAAAAATGAAAACTTCCTTTGGAAAACTTGTTGGACATTCAAATATACACACATATGCATAATATGAGATCATTTGGTGAAACTATCATTTGAAATTAGCTATAACTTCGGTCATTTGACTTGAAAGTCATGAATCTTCATACTCGATAACTCATTTTGAGAAGACTTTTTTAATAGATTTGCATTATTCCAAGTTTGTTGGTTTGTACGGTTACTAGGACATAAATTAGGATGCAACATGAAGGTTTTACTTTTTTGATTTTTTTTGAATTGTTTAAGAACCGATTTCAAAATGTGGTCAAAACGGGGGAGGGGGGGCATGTCCGGTGATAGAGAGGGGTGAAATGTTGCAAACCTCTTGGTGGATCTCTGATGAAATGAATACTTGTGCACCTAGAAATGATTTTTTGAAAAAATAAAGAGCAAACTATCAAGCACTTGTAGTTCAAATTTGACCCCGTTCCAGTTGAATCTACTAAAATTTGTCTTTTTTAGGAGAGGTGTATAAAAAACATTTTACATGCAAAAATTTGGCCAATTCTTAATAAAATATGGTCTAGTATTTTTTTAAATGAAGTGGTTCGAATATATATCTAATATTTGGTAGGTTCTTCACAAAAATAAATAATTTTCCATTACAATATGCACACTTTAGCACTCGAAAAATGAAAAATAATTTTTCAATGCAAAAAAAATATAAATTCCTTTTACAACATTGTTTGTCATTACAATATTCACACTACTTCTCCAATTTTTCATTTTTTTTCATTTTTTTTCATTTTCATTATTCGTTTTTAAAGAATACAAAGAAGTACAAAATAAATCTCTTGCTATGATTGGTTAATAGGAGATCCCACGGATCAATGACATGGCACCAAGTGACTGGCCCACCGCCCACGCCTGCCTCCGCTGAATAACCGACCCGCCCAACGCCTGCTTCCCGCATCCCACGCTCGCACACTCACATGCGGCCGCCAGAGGAGGGCATGGCCGAGCTAGCCGCCGCCGGAGGATGGCGCTGCCGAGACGCCGCCGGAGGAGTACGCGGTGGAGCGCTGCCGCCGCCCGCCCCGCCTCCCCGACCCCGGCGACCACGGAGTTTCTGGAGCGCCCGCCGTCGCCCGCCCAGCTTCCGCCTCCCGCCCTGCCTCCCTCACCGCCTCCCCAGCCCGCCTCCTCGCAAGCTCTGGCGCAGACGAGCTCCGGCGATGGATGAGCTCCTAGTCGCGTGCGACGCAGACGAGCTCCGGCGAAGACCTCCGTCGGCGGGCTAGAAGCGGGCGCCGCCCTCTCCTCTTCCCTCACGGCTCCGGGCGGACGAGCGCGGGTTGGACGACCTCTGACGACGGACGAGCGGGCGCTGCCTCTCCCCTCCGACCTTCCCTCATGAGAACAAAACGTCGGCGAATACGGCGGAACCACGGTCGGCCGCACGGCCACGACATTGACGCCGCCGCTCGCCCTGAAGGTCACAACATCGATGTCGCCGCCCGTGACTGCTCCTCATCTCATTCACGGTCACAGCTCGCGCCACTCCTCGCCGGAGATGGGAACCCTCACGCCGGAGCTGCCGAAGCGGCGACATTATTATTATTTTTGTACAGATCTTTGCCGAGGGTAAAACCCTCGGCATCTTCGTTAGCTCTTGCCCACCAGTTGCAGCCACGTGTCCACTCTTTGCCGAGGGTAATACTCTCGGCAACTCTGCGCAGTACTTAACGGACAGAGACAGTAGTGTTTTGTTTGCCGACGGTTAGGTACCCTCGACATTGCTATCTTTGCCGACGGCCAAATGTTTGCCGAGGGTTTGTGCCTGCTTGCTGATGGAAAGGTTGCCGAGGGGGATATGCCGAGGGCCACCTTCGGCATAGGCCTTTGCCGAATGTATTTTGGATTTGCCGAAGGTTTTAGGCCGTCGGCAAATAGGGTTATTCCTGTAGTGACTTCAACAACTTTCCAAATGAGATTCATCTGCTATTTACCGCCTATGATTCTACTTCCCAAGGTTTAGATATTACATTTATATGTGGTACTTTTTGTGTGTGCTTGTGTATTGTGGTCTATTAACTATATGGTTTACTGTGATGTCAAATGAAATCTTGATGGGCACATATATTATCGGTTGGATATGAAATCATGATGAATATTTGATGTATATGAAATGATAAATTTCTTATTACAAAGACAAAATAATGGTATAATAAACATGCTTATTGGGTCATTGAATTGCACATGATTCATACAGAGGCACGTTGGCAATGATTACATGCAGCACACATGATTGCTACAAAATAAGCGTGTCAGTCATATGAATCACCACACACAATTATGTCATAGACAACGTGTGTGATGGATGGGTTAACCCCCGTACTTAGGTGAGTCATTTGGCATGAAGGACCCCACCCACACGATTGTGTGTGATACGTGGTCCGAATTCAAATGTTTTTATTTGGCAAATCATGTGCGATGAATGATGGCATTCCACGTGATTTTGTGCCTCCCATCATATGTAACACTATGTCTGAATCCAAACATTTTTACCCATCAAATCATGTGAGATTTATGACATATCTCACCCATTTTCTTTTGGCTGGTCGTTTGTGATAACTCACCTTTTTCGCGAAAACGCAAAAGCCTTACGTTTCGATGCATCTACTACTAATATAAAAAGCACCAGAGGTGCTGATCCAAACAATCTCGTACGTCCATTGGCATTCATCCAACAAACCACGTTCAACCCGTGTTTAGCGCACAACACAACTCTTATTCGATCCCGCAAAACGTACCCCTTCATCGCTAGCTCACCAATCCTCTTCTGCTCGCTCGCTCGCTCCCCTCCTTATCCCTGTAGCCCTAACCCCCGCCGGCCCTGCCGCCGCCCCACCACCCTCCTCCCCGCCGCCCACCAGCCCTCCCCGCCGTCCCATCCTACGGCCCTGCTTACGCCCCACCCCCCGGCGCCAGCCCCTGCTGCGAACTTCATACCCCGGCGCCGGCCCCTGCTGTGAGCCCCATACCCCGGCGCCGCCCCATCCTCGCTGCGCCCCTGTCCTTCGCCCGCCATTCCACGACGACTCCTATTCCGCCGGCCTCTGTTGCCGCCCGATTTCCCCCACAAAGAGAGGCGTCAAGACTCCCCTGCCCACCCGGCAACCTCGCCTGCGTCAAACCTTCCCGGCAACCTCGCCTGCGCCGCCAAGATCGGCTGCATCCAAGTGCTGGCTTCGCTGCCCCGCTCGGCAGCTATCTTCAGAACAGGTACAGTCTCTTCTAACAATTCAGTTCTCTGTATATAGGACCAGTGGATTTGCAATGCGGAGCCCTGCTGCATGATGCCGTCTCTATTCAATTAGTTTAGCAACTTTTATTGGTAAAGAGCAGGAGTGGGAGCAAAAATTTAAGCAGAGCCATGTAGCTGATTGAGTCGAGCAATCAATGAATAGAGAGATGGATTTGAAGTTTTAATCAGTTTATGTCTTTTATTAAAGTGACAACTAAATGGGCCTTACTTATGTGCCTGCAGGGAGAGCAGCAGAAACTAAGGTTGTTGTTGATCTTATATGAGGAATCAGTACCTTGATAATTAATACTGATCCTCTGCCCATGGGGGTGGGGCGTAAGGAGGGGCCCCAGGAGAGATGGCGGCGGACGACTACCGGTCGGTGGCGAACGACTCTTGGTCCATCGAAACTTGTACTTGCGACTATAGCACCTGAATTTGTATATGCAAACTTAAGGAAACAAGTAGAAAATAGGATAGGGGCGAGCATGAGAAAATCACCCCTACTTGTGCATTACATAGTACTGAAATGATAGGGGCGAGCATGATAAAATCAATCATGTGCAGGAGTTCATTACTAGGTACAGCCATACAAATAGATAGGCTCTCCGCTTAATCAAACTGGTGTATCATGTACTTTTTAACTCCGCTACATTTTGCATTGTGGTATCTTGACCAGCTGATCATATTTCTTACGATTACATGTCACTTTCTTCAGAAGATGCAGTACTCTGCATTATGTATGCATTATTTTTTTTTCATCCAGTTAGCTAAAGCCATAATTTTTGGCAACCCAAATTTGCAGGAGATGTATAATGCTTTTGGTGTTAGGCTACATGCAGGGAGACAAGCAGAGGTACAACCTGAAACCTTCAAATATATGTAACCATCAAAAGTAAAATAAATGTGACAGCGGGGTTCAACCTGAAACCTTCAAATATATTTAACCTTTTGTGTACACATATAGTGTTTATTTTGTTGAATAATAAACTTTTTTTATCCAACCAATGCTGGTTTGCTGAAGTTCACATCAATATGAAAATTTCTGCTGAAGCAACTATACATCATATGGTTATATAATTACTAAGTGTATTGTTACATCTACCATAAGTAACAACGCTTTTCATTATATGGAAAAATTAGAACATGGGCAATGGTTAGATTTTCAGTTTTTTTTTCTTTCTCGCAATCAGTGCTTACATGAATTCTGATATTGGCTATTTTTAAGGAACAATCAAGAGCAAAGCAGCAACTAGCATTTAACCTGTTTAATTAATTGTCTAATTGTTTAATAATTTTTTAGGAGGAGGGTCAAGAAAAAGACGCAAATGCAGAGCTTGCTCCCCGATTCTAGTTTTTGCAGCCATCAATGATAAGCATTGAGTTGAGCAAATGAGTATAGAAAGAAAGGCATGGAAACTTGATAGACTGCTTCAATGCCAAGATAAAAAATTCAATTTGAAAAACTGAGATAACACCCACTATTTATGCTTATTTTGAATTGATAGATCCTATACTGGCATGGATAATTGTGCAGATGCCATGGTTCCTAATTACCACGATGATTTGTCGGATGAGGACGTGGGAGAGGTGCCTCCTAAGAAGGTCGACGCCGGTCAAGGGGAGGAGGACGAGAAGGGTGCGGAGAAGAAGCAGAGGCTGACGGGGAAGAGAATGAGCAAACATTTGAACCTATAGAACAAACTCATGATTTATCAAGAGTGTGGTGTTGCCGCCAGAGTAGAAAATGAAATCTCATATTAAGGTGTTTTTGTCCTTTTTGTTTTTTTACAAAATTGGTGCAAGCAATTTTTGCTGATCTATATAAGTTTTTCTGCAGGGATGTATATAAGATGACTAGCATTATCTTTGTATGGGATGTTGAGTTAACATTATCTTTTATATCTAGAAAATTTGTTATAGGCATGCAGTGAATAACATTTGAAGGCGGTAGTCGCCCTTGTCTCTTGTTGCTGGCTTGCCACGGTGGCGTCGATCACTAGCTCATTTAGATTGTGAGTTAGTGAATTTTGTGATATGAGTGAGGGTTAAGAGTGAGCGGGATGGGGGTTGGTGTTGGTCTGTTGTTGTTTGAGTGGACTAATTTATCTACTTTCGAAAAGATGGCAATTGCATTTCATTAGAGATGGCTTTGCAACAAATTGCATCATATTTTCTTTCATGGTAATATGCGGCATTGAACCGTATGTTACAATGTAGCAATAGTTTAGGAGACATCGGATCTACCTTCTTGGCTCGAGGAGAGTCTCAGGTGGTGCACGTCTCAGGTGATTTTGTCAAGACCATTGGGATAAACTTTTTTTAGTTGAAGTACTCATCTTATTACAAAACATGCAACATCTGTTTTACCCGGAGTGTAATACATCTACTTCGTATAATTTAAATCAGATGAATGCTTTATCTTTGCAAATGAAATATGTAGATATTTTTCGTAGATTCAATCCGGTACATTATTATGTTACTTTATCTCAGTAAACTAATTCAAATAATTATCGATTAATTTTTTTAGATAATACTGGTTTATATTTTAGATTAGTCGATGAAATCGTTGAGACGTAATTGTTTATGGTTTGTACATGTGTCCCCCGTAGCAATGCACTGGCATTTTACTATGAATTATTAATTTGATCACATGTGCAACCGCGTCATTGGCATATAATTTTGTTAATAGGACATAGACTCCAAATATTTATTTGATATGTGTTGAATGTTTCATTCATATATCATTCATAACGCTACAAAAAAAGTATATCATTCATAATATTATAAAATCTTTTTAGAAAATATGATATAAAAAAGAATAAAAAAATCTAATTTTACAATTACACGTGCAAGCTTACTAGTTGATAGAAAAGAAGAGAGTCATGTATAAGATTTACAAAGGCGCCAGTTTCCCACCCTTACAACACAACCCGCTAAGCCTACGGAGCTGCAGGGATCAAGACCCCCAACCTGCTCGCGCCGGCGGCCGCCCAGGAGCGTGCCTCAGATCGAATCGTAGCGAGAAGACAACCCATGTTAGGAGACGCATTGTCGAAGACCACCGTGTTGCGCTGCTTCCATATCCACCATGTCGTGAGCATGATTAATGAGGAAGTCCCCTTGCGCAAAGCCCTCGGGGTCGAACGGCCCGCCTGAAGCCAAGTCCACAAAGCCGTTGTCTCCGCTCGGAAGTGAGGTCGTGGATCGAACCCAGGAGAACACCTCGTGCCAGAGTGGCCTGAGAATGAGCAGCGGACCAGCAAGTGTGTCATTGTTTCCTCCTCCTGGTCACACAACGGTCAACGCGGGGGGTGAGCCAACCCCCTCCTCGCAAGACGCTCAACGGTCCAACATCGATCCTGGCAAGCGAGCGACACAAAGAACTTGACGCACCGAGGGAGGGGGGGGGCAGGCCTTCCATTTCAGCTTCCAAGATCTGGAGATGATCGAGCCCTAAAAGAGGAACTCGTAACAAGAGCTAGCCGAGTAATGCGAAACCGTCGTCCACCGCCAAAGTAGCTTGTCCGACACCTCCGAGAGCACGAAGTCACGCAGCTGCGTGCAGAGCTGCACATAATGCCAAAGGGCCAGCACCGAAAGCGCGCCCTGGATGGAAGTGTTCCAACGATGCTCCACCATGGACTCCTGGCCGTGCGGTGCTTCCTGACGCGACTCGGGATGAGTGCTAGTAGACATGGCGCTATCTCCCCAATGGACTTACCATCGATCCATCTGTCAAGCCAGAAGAGCGTCGTCGCTCCATTTCCGACCACCATCGTAGTGCAGGCGTCGAAGACCTGAAGCTCGATCTTGGAGAAGTGCACGTCTAGGCCGCGCCAAGGCCGTAGCGGGGCCGTGTGCATCCGCCAAATCCAATGAGCACGAATGTTGTGCACCGTACGAGCTAGGTCCAGAACCCCTAGACCACCATAGAACAACGGCCTACACACCCTCTCCCAGTTGACGTGGCAATGCCCGCCGCTAGCCTCCGCTTTGCCAGCTGATGTCTACACACGCTTCTATTCTTGTATACTATGTTGGGCCTCCAAGCGCAGAGGTTTGTAGGACAACAGCAATTTCGCTCAAGTGGATGACCTAAGGTTTATCGAACTCAGGGAAGTAGAGGTTGAATATGGTCTCTCTCAAGCAACCCTGCAATTAAGATACAAGAAGTCTCTTGTGTCCCCAATACACCTAACACAACTAGGAGTTGTATAGGTGCACTAGTTCGGTGAAGAGGTAGTAAAATATGGGTGATAGGTGTGGCAAAGCAAGGTAATATAAATCTGTAATAAAAAGTGCAGCAAGCAAACATGTGACAAAAGTGAGCACAAACAGCGTAACAATGGTGGAAACAAGGCCTAGGCTTCATACTTTCACTAGTGGCAACTCCCAACAAAATTAACATGGTCTAATCACATGATATTTCCCATAAAACATGCAATGGAGACGCACTCGAAGGTCATTCCTTTGTGGTCAAGAGAGAACGAGAATTATGTAGGGCTACAAAAGCACACCTCAAAGTTCGTAGTTCTCAATCTATGGATTTCCCAATGTCACCGCGGCCATCCAAAGAGAGTACCACAATCACCACAACATATCTCAAGGATAGTCAAAGACAAGAACCAAGAGACTCTCAATCTTAAATCAACACACACAAGAGGAAATCACTCATGAAAATATTCTTCTAATCCATGTCCAATAGACCGCTGTCACCTTGATCTCGGGGATTATACTAGATAAGATCAAGTGAGTACATCAATCCAATACATAGAGGAAGGGGAAATATCATGGGATCACCCTAGATTAACATAGCCTATGATCACAACAAAGATCACATCATGGGACAGAGAATTGACCACATAGCTACTGGTAGAAACCTTAGCCCTGAGGAGGAACTACTCTCGCTTCATGGAGAGAGGAAGCAACGTCGATGGATATGAATTCGGGGGCACTTCCCCGTCCCGGCAGGGTGCCGACACAGGAATTCTGGTCCCCCGAAGCTCGTCGGCGATGGCGGCGGAGACCGGAATTGCTTCTGGAGAAAAGGGGTATGGAATAAGGGTTTTTGCGACGGGAGAATAAATAGGAGCCAAAGGGTGCACCGGGGGGCCACCAGTCGCCCACGAGGCCACCCAGCGCGGCCGCACCCACTGGCCACCTGGGCACCAGGTGGGGCCCCTCTGGCCCTTCTTCGGTGAATTTGGAAGCTTCCGGAATGCTGATTTTTTATCTGATTTTCCCAAATTTTTGGAGCACTTTTAATATGGGGGAAACCTGAAATAGAGAAACAGCAGAAAACATGAACTGGCACTAGGTTGCACTGAGTTAATAAGTTAGTCCAAATATGATCAAAAAGTGTATGAAAGTGTATCTAGATCATAGCAATATCACACGAAACATGCATGGAGCAAGCAGAAATTATAGATACGTTTGGGACGTATCAACATCCCCAAGCTTAATTCCTGCTCGTCCTCGAGTAGGTAAATTATAACAGGCATAATTTCTGTGGTGACATGCTAGCAACCATATAAGGACTTTTAAAAGTAAAGAAATCAAGGTATCTGAATCAATTCAAGTCATAACATGCAAGAGTCTATATTAGCATTGAAACAAGCAACGAAAGAACATTAGGTGCAAGAGCTCTCGTTGTCCGTGACTCGAATGTCTCCAAATGGTATTTGTGTGCAAGAAGGGGGATAGGGAATACTATAAAAAAGTATTTTTTTGTTGAGAACTCAATCTACTAAAGTTTCACACTTGGTCTTCTTTGGAATCTTATCTTGACTCGTCCCCAGACCACTAGCCAGGTACAAGTCAATTTGATCCACTCTTTTTCGCTATTTTGAGCACTCATGCAATGGATGAGCGTAAGAACGAAAGTTGACACTTAGGATGGCAACGAGAGAAATATGGTAGAGGAGGAAGACAAAAAGGGTGAGAAAGGCTCACATCAATGAGGACAATCATAGGCAATAAGGCCAAATGATAGATATGATGTGAGGAGTAGGGATTGCCATGCAACGGATGCACATATGAGCTAAGAAAAGCTCTCCAATGGAACTAGTGGGGGTGCATCTAACTTGCTCGCTCATGAATACCTAGAGCCCTTTTGAGGAGGCTCATCCTTGGAATATGCAAGCCAAGTTCTAGAGTGTGAAGGTCCCCACATAGCTATATGCATGATCATCTCTATGGAGTACAAGGATAAAAGGGAGTACTAGTGTGGATCTTTCAAAAGGATAGTAGTGTTGCCCCTTTCTCTCTTTTTATTTTCTTTTTCTCTTTTTTCTATTTTTTGTTTTTTTTGTGGCCTCAATGGCTCTTTCTATTTAACTCTCATTTGTCCTCTTTGGGATATTTTACTCACTTAAGGTCAACACTCTAATTTTACAAGAGGGTATAGAAGATCTTTCACACTTTACAAGGTACTCAAATCATAAAGAAGATGTAGCTATCATGATGTATGCCTCTATCAGTGTAGCAGGAACATGTATGACATGAAGATCAAGTCATGAAGAGGTGGAAGTTGCATGGCAATATATCTCGGAAAGGCTATGGAAATGCCTTGATAGGTAGGAATGGTGGTTGTTTTGAGGACGGATATAAGGAGGTTTATGATGACAGAGCGTATCATGCCAAGGGTTTGGATGTACCGGCGAAGGTAGACGCCAACTCTCGGAGTGAGAAGAAGGCAATGCACGGCACGGAAGAGGCTAGCAAATATGAGGAGGTGGAAATGTCAACTTTCAATACTTAAATTAGTCCGAAGAACTCATGCACTTATTATCGGTAACTCTCAATCTAATGAGGAGGTTCACAAAGAGACAAGTACCCCGAGGAGGAGTGTATGGGGGTTTGGTTATCCTTACGCATCCTCGACTCATGGTACGTGAGTGTACTCTAATATCCGATCCCTTCAAAGATTAGCGATCCATCTAGTAGCTAGAGTTCTCAACTAGTTTTGTAGGTTTTTGAAAATAAACACATATTTCCCAAAATAAGACACCTATCACTAATAGGCTAGATCTCTTGACACCAAAAGTTCAAACATTACTCACATCAATACCTCAAAACTATTGCAAGTTACTACTAAAATTAAATATCAAACTCAATTACCTACTCTCAAGACAAGACATAACTCAGTGCAACAACCAACTCTCTTAACAAGATAAACATGAAAACTAAAGAGAGTTCCAGCAACAAACTAAACAAAATCCAAGGCTCTTGCTAAAGACAAACTAAGACTAAAACTAGACATGGCAGTAGCTATGAAAAGATAAAGAACACACAACAACAAAAAGATAGTGAGACATAAAGCAAATCTAAAGAAAACTAAAAATAATATCTAAGAGCGAGACGCTCCAAGCATAGCACATAACGCATGAAGTGATAAAAATATAGTGAGACGAAGGACGAACTGATGATTGTTGATGGAGAAGGGGATGCACGGGGGCATCCCCAACCTTAGACGCTTGAGTCTCCTTGAATATTTGTTGGGGATGCATGGGGGAATCCCAAAGCTTGAGCGCTTGACACTCCCGAATCTTCTTTCGTCATCTTCCATCGCACACTTGAAAACTCCCTTCATACATAACTCAGCATAAGCTGATTAGAGAGGTTAGTACCCTTAATAAATATTTTTCCCCTACTGGATATAAAGATATTCTTGAAGATCTACTATTTCTCAAGATTGCCAAAAGGTTTTTGCAAATGAAAAGCAAGATTAAGGTTTGCAAAAGTTAGGAGAGACAAAACGTGGCAGAATCTGTGAAAAACAGAACAACAGGTAGTAAAGAATTTTTTAGTGGTACTTTTGCAACTCAAATAAAAAAACTCAGAACATACGAAAGTTCCATGATTGTATAGAGCACACTGTGTAAAAATTCAGCTAAAAAAGATGAACTGGTGATTTAATCTGATTTTTCCTGTCACGAGGACAGAATCTGTTTTCTGGACAACATGTCAGAACTTTCACTTCCCTTGTCATATGAGGCTATAACTTGGCACAAAGCTTGAAAATAAAGATACAATGATGTTGCTACAGTAGTAACAATCATCAAGACCACTAAAAACTGAAAGTAAAAACTCAAAGTAAAGATAAAAGGGTTGTCTCCCTAGAGGTCTTTCTTTATAGCCATAAAGATAGGCTTAAGATTTTAGTGACGCTCTAGTAGGAATAAGAGTTGAAGAACAAAAGAGAGAATAACGAAGCAAATATCAAACACATTTAAGTCTAACATGATTCCTATGCAATGGGATCTTGTAGAGAAATAACTCATTGAAGCATAAAGATATTAGCATAGGAAGCCAGAATAAGTGCAACTTCAAAACCTTCAACATAAACAGAGGGAACTTGATATTATTGAAATATCTATAAGCATATGTTCCCCTCTCATAATAATTTTCAGTGGGATCATGAATAAACTCAACAATATAAGTATCACATAAAAAATTCTTATCATGATCCACAAGCATAGAAAATTTGTTACTCTGCACATAAGCAAAATCCTTCTCATTAGTAGTAGTGGGAGCAAACTCAAGAAAATAGCTATCACATGAATCATTCTGATCATGATGCACTTGTAAAAATTTATGCTTTATAACATAAGTGTCATCACAATAATAATCATAGATGGGAGGCAAAGTATCATCAAAATAAATTTCCTCATCAAAACTTGGGGGGCTAAAAAGATCATCTTCAGAAAACGTAGCATACCCAAGCTTATGGCTTTGCATATCATTAGGATCAAAGGTATTCAAAGAAGACATACTAATAAAATTGCTACTATCATGAGTGTTGTGCAAATAGTAAAGCTCCATAGGCTTTTTGATTTTCTCTTCAAACACTTCATGTCCCAACTCAAGGTAGAGCTCATAAAGCTCTCTCATAATATTTTTGTTGTTTTCCATAAGGCCTAACTAGTGATTTAATTGCAAGATCTAAAGATATACCTTCAACGCTTATCTCCTCGGCAACGGCGCCAGAAATAGCTTGATGTCTTGATACGTCCAAAACGTATCTATAATTTCTGCTTGCTCCATGCCTCTTTTGTGTGATATTGCTATGATATTGATGAACTTACATACACTTTTGATCATATGTGGACTAACCTATTAACTCAGTGCACCCCAGTGCCAGTTCCTGTTTTCTGCTATTTTTCTATTTCTGGTTTCCCCCATATTAAAAGTGCTCCAAAAATTTGGGGAAAATCCAATAAAAATCAGCGTACAGGAAGCTTCCGGAATTACCGAGGGGGGGGGGGGGCAGAGGGGACCCACCAGGGCCCCAGGCGCCCTCCCAGCGTGCCCCAGGGGGCCGCCTGGACCCTTGGTGGCCCCCCTGGCTGCCCCCCTTCGCCTATTTATTCCCCGTGACGCAAAAACCCCGGGACGGGAACCCTTTTTCGCGATCTCTCCTCTGTTCCGCCGCCGCCGCGCTTCCAAGATCGGGAGCACCAGAAGACCTTCCCGGCACCCTGCCAGAGGGAGGAACCACCTCCGGGAGCTTCTCCACCACCATGGATGCTTCCCGGATGAACCGTGAGTAGTCCACCTTGGACCATGGGTCTATGATCAGTAGCTATGTGATGTTCTCCTCCCCTCTTTGTTCTTCATGGATTAGACCTCGTGAGCTGCCCTACATGATCGAGGCACATATGTAATATTTCTGCTATTGTTATGCTGAGTTTGCTGGGATCTGATGGATTATGAGATTATGTTCAGATTGTGTTTGAGTAATATATTTGATTCTCCTCTTTTATATTTATGTTCTTGAGTAATTCTTGCATGTTCTCCGTTGCTGTTTATTGCTTTGGCCAAGTAGCAGGTAGTGACTCCAAGAGGGAGCGTTATGCATGATTGTGGGTTCATGCCCCCCGATGACTAGCTTGAGTGACAGAAACATGAGTCTAGGGGATGTGTTGTTGCCACAAGGGGGAAAACAACAGTGCTTCTACTTGCGGGTGCAAGAATTGTTTAGTTTACACAAAGTTCTTTAATGCAGTTGTCTGTTGCTTTGAGTTTACACTTTGGGTGGGATTCGCAACTTAATACCAGCGAGATGTTCTGGATAGATATCTCAAGGTGGATGATTAGTAGGTAGATGCAGATGGATTTCGGTCTACTTGTCTTGGCGTACCGCACGTGCTTTTGATCCTCTTCCTTTCTTTATAGCATAACTAGCATTGTTTTGCGCACATAATCCTGTCAATTGCCCAGCTGTAATTACCTCGCATGGCTATTTTATCGTCTTTTGGGAGAGAGACATCACTAGTGAACATCATAGGACCCCGGTCCATATTTCCAATACTTTTTACACCCACTATCAATTTACTGATTTATTTACTTTTCCGTTGCTATCACTATCATTATTATCCTGTGTGTTTTATCCTTTGTAAACAACAAGGCCGGAGGGATTGACAACCCCTTTGTACTCGTTGGGAGCAAAGCTATCTGTTGTGTGTGCAGGTCCACGTCAACCGCTAATCTCTGGCGCCGTTGTCACCTTCTTTTCGTTATCGGAGTCCTACTGGAGACAAACCTTGGTATCTTCACCGAGGGAAATTGCCGCTACTCTATATCTCAACCTTCCACTTTGGGTAAACCAACGAGGGGCGTGAAGTAAAGTCTCGTGACATCAAAACAATTTCTGGCGCCGTTGCAGGGGACTCCGCTCTTCAAGATAGGGGAGTTGCACACTATCTTTTATCTTTGCTTTTTAGTCTTGTTTGTTTACCTTTCAGTTTTTGCTTTGGTGTCCTTTATCAAAAATAAAAAAATTAGTTACCTTGCTAGTAGTTGTCATTATGTCTGGTCCTTTTGCCTTTGGTGAAGCAGAAGTACTCACCTTTAAACAAAGAGGTGGTGAAAGTCTAAAAGATGCCTGGTATAGAATTAATGATTCTCAAAAAAGAGCCACCAAGAAGCAATCCACTACTATCCTGCTTAGAAAATTTTATGTTGGAATTACTTCTTGGAATAGGTTTATTCTAGATACTTCTATCAATGGGAATTTCATAGAAGCCCCAGTTTGGGAAGCTCTTAGTGTTATGGAAAAACTTGTTGGAAATCTCCATGTTGTTAGCATTCAAGAGGACATTACCCTAGCTCATATTATGAAAAAATTGAAAAGATAGAGCTAGAGATGCCAAGCGTTAATAAGATAAGTGAGTTGGATCGTAAGGTTCAAGGGAATTTGAATAGACTAGATAGTTCCATGCATAAAATTTTAAAACCTTGGAGACCATCAAATCCCATGACTTGGACCCTTCTAGGATTGATAAGATTGAGGAAATCATTGACACTCTAGGAACTACTTTCTCCTCAATCAAAACAAAAAAAGTGGAAACTCCGTCAAAGAAGGAACCTAGGTTCATTTACGTTCCAAAGGCTCCTCGTTTCAAAAGTAATCTATCTATTGACAAAGGGGTTGAAACTGTGAAGACTTTGGAAGAGATACCTTTCTTTAATAGAATAAATGAGATTCCAATTGATCTTCCACCTTTTGCTTTTATTCCTAGAAGTATCTTTATTAGGCCTTTTGAAAGACCTCTTAAGAGTGGTTGTATTATTGAAGATCTTTTTGATGATCTTGATGATGGTTCAATTGATACAACTTGATCTATTTGCATTAAGCCTAGCTAATGGATTTAAAGAAGCGCTTTCGGTAGGCAGCCCGCAACGAATTTAGGATTTCATTTTTGTTTCTCTTCTGTTTTTAGTGGTCTTGATGAATGTTACTACTGTAGCAACATCATTGTATCTTTACTTTTCAAGCTTTGTGCCTTTTATAGCCTCGTATGACAAGGGAAGTGAAAGTTGTGACATGCTGTCCAGAAAACAGATTATGTCCTCGTGGCTAGAAAAATCATAGAAAAATCCCAGTTCATCTTTTTGAGCTGATTTTTTTAAACAGCGTGCTCTATACAATTACGAAACTTTCGTATGTTCTGAGTTTTTTATTTTAGTTGCAGAAGTATCCCTAAAAAATTCTTTACTACCTGCTGGTCTGTTTTTCACAGATTCTGTCCTGTTTTGCCTTTTCTTTGTTTTGCAAACCTTAAGCTTGCTTTTTCTTTGCAAAATCTTTTTGAAAATCTTGAGAAACAGTAGCTCTTCAATAATATCCTTATTTACAGTAGAGGAAAAAATATTTTATTATGGGTACTAACCTCGCTAATCAGATTATGATGAGTTATGTATGAAGGGAGTTTTCAAATGTGCGAGGGAAGATGATGAAAGAAGATTAAGAAGTGTCAAGCGGTCAAGCTTGGGGATGATCCCATGCATCCCCACGAAATATTCAAGGAGACTCAAGCGTCTAAGCTTGGGGATGCCCCCGTGCGTCCCCTTCTCCATCAACAATTATCAGTTCGTCTCTCGTTTCACTATATTTTTATCACTTCATGCGTTATGTGCTATGCTTGGAGCGTCTCGCTCTTAGGTTTTATTTTTAGTTTTCTTTAGCTTTTCTTGCTGTTCATAACAAGTTAGAACCCAGCTTTCTTTGTGTGGGAGAGAAACATGCTCCACTTTCAAAATCTAGAACACAACATAGGACTTTTCATGCTTATCTTTGTTGTGTGTGTTCTTTATCTTTTTCATAGCTACTTCCATGTTTTGCTCTTAGTTTTCATGGTTATCTTTTCAAAGAGCTTTTTGTTTAGTTTGTTTCTGGAACTCTCTTGAGTTTTCATGTTTATCTTGTTTAGAGAGTTTGCCTGTTGCACTAAGTTTTGTGTCTTGACTTGAAGTAGGTAATAGAGGTTGCTATTCTTTTGTAGTAGTAACTTGCAATAGTTTTGAGGTATTGTTTTGATTAACGTTTTTAGCTACTAGATGGATCACTACTCTTCCGAGGGGTCGAATATTAGAGTACACTCACGTACCATGAGTCGAGGATGCGCAAGGATAACCAAACCCCCATACACTCCTCCTCGGGGTACTTGTGTCTTTGTGAACCTCCTTATTAGATTGAGAGTTACCGATAATAAGTGCATGAGTTCTTCGGACTAATGTGAGTATTCGAAAGTTGACACTTCCACTTCCCATATTTTTCTAGCCTCTCTTGTGTCGTGCATTGCTTTCTTCTCACTCCGAGAGTTGGCGTCCACCTTCGCCGGTACATCCAAACCCTTGGCATGATACGCTCTGTCATCATAAACCTCCTTACATCCTTCCTCAAAACAGCCACCATACCTACCTACCAAGGCATTTCCATAGCCTTTCCGAGATATATTGCCATGCAACATCCATCTTCTCATGACTTGATCTTCATGTCATACATGCTACTTGCTTGATCGATGAGCCGCATGCTAGTTGGTCCTTGCCCTAATCATTGCTACATGACGCGCTAGTATCATTGCATATCCTGCTACACTGGCAGAGGCATACATTTGCATACATCATGATAGTTACATCTTCTTTATGATTTGAGTACTTTGTAAAGTGTGAAAGATCTTCTATACTTTTTCTAATATATAGAGTGTTTCCCCTAAAGTGAGGAAAAGATCCCAAAGTGGACAAATGAGAGAAATAGAAAGAGCCATTGAGGCCACCAAAAATACAAAAAAAAGAGAAAACGAAATAAAAAGAGAGAAGGGGGCACAGTGATACGTCCCAAATGTATCTATAATTTCTGCTTGCTCCATGTATGTTTTGTGTGACTTTGCCATGTTTTGCTTGAACTTTCATACACTTTTGAACATTTTTGGACTAATCTATTAACCCAGTGCACCCAGCTGCCAGTTGTTGTTTTCTGTTGTTTTTGTATTTCAGGTTTTCCGGCCATTAAAAGTGCTCCAAAAAATCCAGGAAAATCAGATAAAAAATCAGCGTCGCGAAAGCTTCCGGAAGCACCAAAGCAGCGAAGGGGGCCACCACCAGGGAGCCAGGAGGGTCCCTGGCGCGGCCCCACCCTAGGCCGCGCCAGGAGGCCTCCTGGCTGCCTGGTGGGTCCCCTCGACGCCCCCTTCGCCTATATTTACCCCCCGCGACGGAAACCCCTAAGAAGAACTCCTTTTTCGCGATCTCGCCTCTATTCCGCCGCCGCCGCCGTTTCAAGATCGGGGCTTCCTAGAGAAGCTGCTCCGGCACCCTGCCGGGAGAAGCTACCCCCTTCGGGAGACCATCCATAGCCATGGACGCCTCCCGTATGTACCGTGACTAGTTCCACTTGGACCATGGGTCCGTGACCAGTAGCTATGTGATCTATCTCTACCTCTTTTCTGCTTCCACTTTCAAGTCCTCGTGAGCTGCCTCACATGATCGAGGCATCTATGTAATTTCTGTTGTTTCTATGCTGAGTTTGTTGGGATCTGATGGATTATGAGACTATGTTCAGATTGTGATGAGTAATATATTTGGTTCTTCTCTTTTATATTTTTTTCTTGAGTAAATTCTTGCATGTTCTCCGTTGCGGTATTTGCTTTGGCCAAGTATTTTATTTGCAACTCCAAGAGAGAGCGATATGCTCGATTGTGGGTTCAGCCCCTTGATGTCTAGCTTGAGTGACAGAAACATGAGACTAGGGGATGTGATGTTGCCACCAGGGATAAATCAACGGTGCTTGTACTTGCGGGTGCAAGGATTGTTTACTTTACGCAAAGTTCTTTTAATGCAGTTGTCTGTTGCTTTGAGTTTACACTTTGGGTGGGATTCGCAACTTAATACCAGCGAGATGTTCTGGATAGATATCTCAAGGTGGATGATTCATAGTAGATGCAGATGGATTTCGGTCTACTTACCTTGGCGTACTGCCGATTGCTTTTGAGCCCTTCCTTTCTTTGCAGCATAGTTAGCATTGCGGTGCCTTCATAATCCTGTCAATTGCCTAACTGTGATTTGTTTACCTCGCTAGCACTTTTATCGTCTTTTGGGAGAGAGACATCACTAGTGAAAATCACGGGACCCCGGTCCATCTTCACATTATTTTTCACACTACCAATTTACTTTCAGTATTTAATTTTCCGTTGCTATCACTATCATTATTATCTCTTGCGTTAATCCTTTGTAAACAGGAAGGCCGGAGGAATTGACAACTCCTCTGTACTCGTTGGGAGCAAAGTTATTTGTATCTGTGTGCAGGTCCAGGTGAAGTTAGCAACCTAGATTGTGAACGGCGCCATTGTTCACTTTACCACCTACTTATATCTCTTGAGTCCTACTGGAGACAATCTAAACCTTAGCATCTTCTCTAAGGGAAACTTGCCGTTGTGCTACATCAAACCTTCCACTTGGGGTAACCAACGAGGGGCGAGAAGCCATCAAGAAAATTTCTGGCGCCGTTGCCGGGGACTCAAGTCTACAAGATAGGGGATTTGCACACTATCTTTTACCTTTGCTTTTTAGTCTTGTTAGTTTACCTTTCAGTTTTTACTTTTGTGTCCTTAATAAAAAATACCAAAAATACCTGCTGCTACTATGGGTTCCAATGAAAACACTAAGTTTTGTGACTTCACTAGTCACAACAACAGTGACTTTATCTGCACTCCTATTGCTCCACCTGCCACTTCAGCACCTTCTTATGAGATTAAACCTGCTCTACTTAACCTTGTTATGAAAGATCAATTCTCAGGAGCAGGAGAAGATGCTGCTTTGCACCTAAACAACTTTATCGAGCCCTGCGACATGCAGAAGTACAAGGAAGTGGATGGAGACATCGTCAAGCTGAAGCTTTTTCCTTTCTCTTTGAGAGAAAGAGCCAAGGAGTGGCTACAATCTTTGCCCAAGAACAGTATCGATTCTTGGAGTAAATGCAAAGATGCTTTTATAGGGAAGTACTATCCCCCTGCTAAAATTATTCAATTACGGAGTAACATTATGAATTTCAGGCAATTGGATAATGAACACGTTGCCCAAGCTTGGGAACGTATGAAGACGCTTGTCAAGAACTGCCCCACACATGGACTAACTACATGGATGGTTATCTAGACTTTTTATGCAGGCTTGAACTTCACCTCGCAGAACCTGTTAGATTCGCCCGCGGGAGGAACTTTTATGTCAACCACGCTTGGTGCTGCCACAAAGCTACTAGATGAGATGATGCTGAACTACTCTCAGTGGAACACCGAAAGATCTCCAACTGGTAAGAAGGTAAATTCTGTCGAGGAGATCTCCTCTTTAAATGAAAAGATTGACCTTATCATGTCTCTACTTACGAAGCAACCTTCTATTGAACCTCAAGATGTTCCTTTAAATTCTTTGGTTGCTTAGGAGCAATTATATGTCAATTTTGTCTCTAGAAACAACTTCAATAATAATGCTTATAGGAGTAACTTTGGTAGCAAAAATCCTAGGCCTTTCTGATGCCCCACAGGCGTAAGGGATCGAGATAGTCTTCGCGGGTAAGTTAACCCAATTTATTGATTCGACACACGGGGAGCCAAAGAGTATTTATAAGCTTTGACAGTTGAGTTGTCAATTCAACCGCACCTGACATATACTTGCTTGCAACAATAGATAAGTGGTAACCGTGATGTGATAGTGATGATAGCAACAGCAAAAGTAAATAGCAAAAAGTAACAACTAATAACCAGCAGGATTGAAAACACTGTAGGCTAGGCAGATGGATGGTCGGGCGTTGCATGGATGAGAGTAAACATATAATAGATTCTAACACGGGGCAAGGCACACAGAAAAGCTATGATCATCTAGGCAAATATCAAACATTAGGCATGTATCCCGTAGGTAGTTGTGCGTGCTTGCAATAAGAACTTGCACAACATCTTTTGTCCTACCATCCCGCTACGGACAGGGCCAAAAGGAACTTATGGAGATTAAGGCACTCCTGTCAAAGAGCACTGGAGCAAAGCAATAAACTCAATGGATACATGGAGTCCTCAAATTATGGACCGTCCCCTTTGGTGTCCCAAGCTGTCACCTTTGGGATCACCGGTTCCGGACCATAATAGGTGCATACAACTCATAGATAGGATCTAGAACACAAATATATTCATGGAAACGCATAGGATTCAGATCTGAAAACATGGCACTCGGGCCCAAAGTGACAAGCATTAAGAACAAAAAGTTGTAGCAAAGAAGATAAACACCAATCTAGATGATAGTCAACATGCCCCCAACAATCTGACGAACTATTACATGATCAAACTCATCCAATCCCTACCATCCCCTTTGCCTACAGCAGGGAATTACTCACACATGTGAAGAGAAGTCATGGAGGATGGATGGATTGGTGATGGTGATGACGATGGCGACGATCTCCCATCTCCGGAGGCCAAATCAGCCTCCAGATTAGCCCTCCCGAAGAAGAACAGAGGGTGGCGGCGGCTCCGCGACGGAAACTGGGAAAACGACTTCTGTTCTGGGGTTTTCTCGTCACGGGGATAAATAGGAGCTTCGGTAGGGCACCAGAGGAGGGGGGAGCAGCCCAGGCGGCCTGAGGGCGCAGCCCCACCCCTGGACGCGCCAGGGGGGCGCCTGGGGCCCCCAGGGCTCCCCTCTGGTCCCACTTCTGGCTCCTGGCTCCATCGGGTGCGTGGATTTTCTGGTATTTTTCTGGGAATTTTCCGGGATGTCCAAAAATCCATTTTCCTGCACACAAATAAAACCATATAGGCAGCTCTGCTGAAAACAGCGTTAGTCCGGGTTAGTTTCATTCAAATCATGCAAGAATGAGGTCAAAACAATAGCAAAAGTTTTTGGAAAAGTAGATACGTTTGA
The DNA here is from genome assembly GCA_950022295.1 of Bromus sterilis. Lineage (NCBI taxonomy): Eukaryota > Viridiplantae > Streptophyta > Magnoliopsida > Poales > Poaceae > Bromus > Bromus sterilis. Next base: position 38,934,487 of record OX465600.1, read on the forward strand.
GACGTATCAACTCCCCCAAGCTTAGCATATTTCTTGTCCTCAAGCAATTCAGTTCAACGAACTGGACGCGACAAAGAAAACTTTGACAAACTCTTTTGCTTCATTAGATGTATATAAGCATGTATTGCGAAAAAAGTTTAGCAAGTAATGAAACAATGCTATAAGGACAATGCACAAAGCAATTCTTCTTTCATGTGATCAGTCACAAACAACTAAAAGTAAATAATAAGCTACTGAAAATCAAGACAGGATCACAGTGCACATAGATTGAACATACTTGAGTGGCATTTCGCTAGCCTCCATGAGTGAAGCAAAACATAAATGCAGAAACTCCTCCGGAGTTTTAAAGGTGACTAGAACTCAGTATTTCAAACTAGAAATAACACAATCATGCAGAAGACAATGTAATACTTTGGGACAATGCATGTTACACTAAGAATGACAATTATGCTCTCAGAGTTGGTGCTTTGAAGAAAGAAGGGGAGACTCTCGAACCGTGGCTTTTGATGGCAAGGTTGAAAACCCGTGAAAGGAAGCAAAGACTAAACATGTGCCAGAGCTCTTGGTTTTGAAAACAGAGATAAAACAATTTTGAGAAGTGCAACTTTCCAGTCAACGGTTAACGGTAAAGGTCTCTCAATATCTCCCATGCCAACCATATATAATGCCTTTTGCTTGCACATATTCCCTTATCCATGAATCCTTCGATGGTCTATGGAACCTTTTATTTTCCCTCAAGGATGGAAGGAGGGTATCGTTCCACCTATCATAAGCAGCATTTGGTCCATATCACTCCATCATCGAGTATGGGGGAGGTTTAACTCTCATATTTTTTTTTGTTTTTCTGTTTTGACTAGTTAAAACTTCCGTCAAAATATTTTTGGCATGAAAGATATTGATTCCCCTTCACCGCACCATGAGCTTGTACGGTTACAAAAAGGGAAACTTTTTGAATAAATTTCGAGATGGCACAAGAAAGTCTAAGTTAGGAGTGGCCGGTAAATACCACATATAGGTAGGTATGGTGGACTCAACTGGAACAACTGGGTTTGAAAAAGGAGTTTGGAAGCACAAGCAGAAATCCGCTTGGTGCGAGCGAAGGCTAGCAAAAGACTGGGAAGCGACCAACTAGAGAGCAATAACTGTCATAATCATGCAGAGCGACAAAGCAACATTGAATCGGGCATGAAAGTGATATAACTATTCTGAAACAAAAAGATCATCAAGGAAAAAATAGACTTTCTAGTCATAAGCATGTGTAAACATGTGCCAAGTCAATCCAAAAATCCTCCGAAGGGAAATACCACTCCAGTGTGCCAAACTATGAACAATGCAATGCATGTAAATCATTTCAACAACACATTATGTACTCTTGGGACTAGCCACAAGGAAAGCATGTACACTGGGAAAGCATTGTAAACATAGCACTATGTCGCTACAAGCTGGTCTCTAGATCATAAGTACAGGCATATGTACAAAAGTAGAAACAAGAAGAGTTCATACCGGTTTTCCTTGTTGCTTCCCTTCCGTCGATCTTCGTCATTACTGCCTGGTCACTTGCACGATCGAACGTAGGAAATATAATCAAATGCCATCACGGACTCGGGCTGATCTCTGAAAACAAAACAAACTAAAGAGAGAAAGGAAATATTTTTGGGGTTTTTAAAGGTTAAAAGAAAGCGAGAGAAAAGAGAAAATCTTTTTGTTGTTTTTGCAAAGAAAGAAAGAAGAACGGGAAAAAACTTCGAAAAGATCAAAGCGAATAAAATGGATAATACAATGGAAAAGTGAGAAGGGCACGTACTCCCCCAAGCTTAGGCTTTTGGCCTAAGTTGGTAGTAGCTAATGTCCCCAGGAGCCTCCTGCTCCAGGGTAGTACGGGTGAGTCCAAGGTTCGTATGAGGCTTCCGGTGCGTACACCGAAGTCCTCGGCTCCTCCCACGAGGAAGGATCCGTGCTCCAAGAAGAGGAAGACCCTTCACCAAACTGGGTGAAGGTCTCCCCTTGTAAAGGTGGGAACTCACCATGCTCCTCCTCGTCGGGCACAACCCCCTCCATAGGGTTATGAAACTGATGCTGGACCACGAACTCATCGAACTGGATAACATCAAAGGACCATCCGTTCCTGCGAGAAAAATCAAACAAAAGAGGTGCAGGTAGACGGATCTTGCGTTCCGTGGTAGCTCCGAAACGCAAGATATAATCAAGGTTACCAAACTCGGAAGTCATGGTAACAAACTTATGCCTTTTCATAGCAGCAAGATCAAAACTTAAATAAGTAAAAGGCTTATCATCGGGGTGTGGGGTGCCATTAAGAGACTCTAGGATAAGCGTGGCGTAAACGCCACCAAATAAGTCTCCCTTGTTACCGTTCATAGCAAGGCGTCGAGCAATTAAGGCACCCACCTTATAATTAAACCTCCCTGAAAGGGCGGTTTCCAGGATAGCAATATCCGGCGCAGATATGTTGCTCATGTTGTCACGAGCTAACACCCCTCTAGCAATAAAATACGCAAAATACCTGAGGTGTGGGAATAAGATGCTGGAGATCTTTGACCGATGAATATCCCTTGTATCCATGCTACAGAGCGAGTTGAAGACGGTTCTCAGCTCGGAGGGCTGAGAGCTCATCTTCGCCGTCTGTCCCACGTTCGGCACACCTATTATTTCACAAAACCTTTCCAACGGCATGGTCAAAAGATCATTGTAAATTTTAAACTCAACAGAACCAGCATCAAGGTTATATCTAAAACTATTAATGAAACAGGAGGTGAGTTTTTGATACTGAGTAACACGGCATGTTGCGAGCCGCGTCAAACCTGCATTAGCACAAAGATTATAGAACGCCTCCCTAATTCCTGCAGCTTCAAGGAATACATCGCACGGGAAAGTCATTGCATGTGCTTGATTTGTGTTCTCCAACAACTCCAAGGGCACATGATCTTCATTGTAGCTCACCCTAGCAGTCGAGGGTGAAGTTGCAGCTCTTGTAACTCGATCGGAGCGCTCGGGCCTCTTCTTCCCAAGCCACCCCTTTGCTCTTCCTAGCAAACTCATTTCTGAAATTTTTGACAAATTACAAAAACAAGGATTTAAATAAAGTAAGTTAAGGCAAACTACTCAACTCACTTACCTAAGGCATAAACTTGCATCAAAACTTGGAAAATAAAATTCTACACATGCATGCAAGCTCATATAAACAACACCAAGAGCTACTAAATACTCACAAATGAAGCCACCAATCAAAAATCTAATTGGAGGGGTGAAGGAGTTACATACCAGGGAGTATTTTCTCAAAAATTCAGCTCGAATGGTGGGCTGGAGAGAGAGATCGAAAATCGCCTCCAAGAATAGCAAGAACGCAAGAACAAAGTGCAAAACTCGTGTTTTTGGAGAGAGAAGAAGGAGGAGGAAGAAGACATACCTGGAAGTGGGGCCTGTGGGCCCCAGGCGCCCTGTGGGCGCGGCCAGGGGGCAGGCCGCGCCAGCTGGCCGCCTGGGCCACTGGTGGCCCCCCTGGTCAGCCCCAGGTGCCTCTGGGTCACTACCGGCATGGAAATTTTTATTTTTATTTTTCTGGAATTTTTCTGAAAACTTCACTGTTGAAAATTTCTCGGAGTTCAAAAAGCTGCAAAACTTTCTGAAAACTTAAAGTGGTGATTAGTATTGTGAAGATTCAAAAACATAAAAACTTGGTACAGCAAAGAGAATGAAAGCTAAAGCAAATGAAAACATAACAAGCTTGAATTTTTACCTATATAAAACAAGCTCACTAGTAAGGTTGATCAAGTCTTAGCAACAAACCGGCGATATATAGAACAAGAAGTCTCCCCTCTTATGAAGTGATCATTGCACCTTTACTTTAATGGACATTGTCCCCACCATAATGGTTTTGTACTTGTGGTGCACATGTAGTGGACAGTCCCATTCTCCAATCTTCACGGTCTCGATATTCTCTATAGAGTTAAGGCCATGCCTCTTGTCAATCTTCTTTGGAAAATACACCGTGTGTTCTTTGTCATCAACGTTGAAGGTGACCTTTCCTTTATTGCAATCAATAATAGCACCTGTGGTGTTAAGAAAAGGTCTACCAAGGATAATGGACATGCTCCCATCCTCGGGCATGTCAAGCACAACAAAATCTGTAAGGATCAAACAGTTAGCAACTTCAACGGGTACATCCTCACAAATACCTATTGGGACAGCTGTTGATTTGTCAGCCATCTAAAGGGAGATATCTGTAGGGATTAGTTTCTCTAAACAAAACCTTTTGTAAAGAGAGAAAGGCATAACACTCACTCCTACCCCAAGATCACACAAAGCAGTTCTGACGTAATTATTCTTTATGGAGCAAGGAATAGTGGGTATACCTGGATCACCGAGCTTCTTAGGAATCTTGCCACTGAAAGAGTAGTTAGCAAGCATAGTAGATATAGCCTCATTAGGAACTTTTCTTTTATTACTGACAATATCTTTCATATATTTCGAATAAGGAGGTAACTTAATAGCATCAGTCAAAGGAATTTGAAGAAAAAGAGGCTTCATCCATTCACAAAATTTATTATAATGCTCTTCTTCTTTAGATTTGAGGGACTTACTTGGAAAGGGCATAGGTTTCTGTATCCATGGTTCTCTTTCCTTTCCATGTTTTCTTGCGATGAAGTCTTCTTTAGAGTACCTCTTGCGTTTATCGGGTGCTTCTTCTTCTCTTACCTTGGGTGGATCATCCTTCTCGGCGTCTTTTTCTTCAGGCTCGACATCGTCTTATGTTTCAGCATCAGAGGTAGATATGCTGTTAGGATCAACAGCTGGCTTTTTACTTGTAATAGGATCATCGGGATTGTCAGCCTCCTTGTTTTTCTTCTTCTTCTTTTTCTTCTTTGGAGAGATAACAGCCTCGTCTTCTTCTTGTACCTGAGAATCTTGCTCGATCCTCTTCGGGTGCCCCTCAGGATAAAGTGGGTCCTGGGTGTGTATTTCACCCCTTTTTTTGATTCCATAAGCTTGTATGTCCTGTTTGGCATTATTAGCAAGCAAATCTTTTTGCACATTAGAAATTTGTTCAAGCTGAGTTTGAACCATATGAAAATTCTTAACAAGACATTTAACATCATTAACTGTTCTTTCTAGAACATCACATAAACTTTTGATAGCAAGAGAATTATCATGCAACTGACTTTGTAACTTCCTATTAAAATGGTCTTGCTTAAAAATAAAATTATCAAGCTCATATAAGCATTGGTCGGGAGGCTTACCTCTAGAGATGTCACTTTCAGTAAAGTCTAATAGAGAGTGTACCTCTACCAAGGTAGGGTGAGTGGTAGGCTCACACAACTTCTCAATAGGCGGTAAATTCTTCACGTCTTCGGCTTTAATACCTTTCTCCTTTATAGACTTCTTTTCTTCTTTCATATCTTCGGGGTTCAAAACAAGCATGCCCCTCTTTTTCGGTGGTAGAAGTGGTTCAGGGACGGACCAATCTTCATAGTTCTTGGCAATTTTGCACATTAGTTCTTCTGCATCGTCCGGTGTTCTTTCCCTGAAAACACAACTAGCACAACTATCCAGATAGGTTCTGGATTCATCGGTTAAACCAGCATAAAATATATCAAGAAATTCATTCTTGGGGATCCCATGTCCCGGCATAACCTTAAGTAAATCACAAAACCTCCCCCAAGCTTTAGGGAGGTGCTCATCCTGCAATTGTTTAAAGTTATAGATTCTTTGCAAAGCAGCATGTTGCAGATGAGCCGGAAAATATTTATCAACAAAGAATTTGACTAAGTCCTGAGGACTTTTAATGGAACCATAGGGTAGTGCATCGTACCATGATTTAGCGTCCTCCTTCAAAGAAAAAGGAAAAAGCTTGGCCACATAGAAGTTTCGTATCTTCTCATCAGTAGTGAATAGGTTGCTTAACTCAGCGAGTTTGGTCAAGTGTGCTATAGCATCATCATTTTCTCTGCCATAAAAAGGGTCAGCCTCGACTGTAGATATAAGTGAAAGATCAACAGAGAATTCATAATCAGGATCAGTGATGCATATAGGAGATGTGGCAAATTGAGGATCAGGAATAACTTTGTTCTTCATGGAGTGCTTTTTGAGAAGCTCCTTGATAGCTCCAGGGTCAGAGTCGACACACTCTCTGAGTTCCCTGCAAAAATCATCATCAAGAGTAACATAATCATCATCAAGGATTCTCTCCCTGAGTTCATCTAAGCTCGGGTAACCAAAGGTTTTGCAGGTAGGAATATAGGTAGTATGGGTCTCGGTCTTGGATTTTGCTGCAGCCTTAGCAGTCTGAGTTTCAATATGGCGACCAAGAAAAGTAGCATCATCAAGAGTAGTGGAATCATCATCAAAAGTATCGGACATAGTGACAGATTCAATAGAGGCATCATGTAGTGGTGGTGAAGTAAACTTACTCATAACAGAAGGTGAATCAAGTGTAGCACTAGTGTTCAGAATAGTACCTTTTCTTGTACGGGATGGTAAGATCGGAACCTTGGGGTCTCCTTTCTTACCCATAGCGAATGATATGAAGCAGGAAGGATACTTCAAGTAAACTTGTAAATATTGCTATGCTCCCCGGCAACGACGCCAGAAAACGCTGCTTGATGCCCCACAGGCGTAAGGGATCGAGATAGTCTTCGCGGGTAAGTTAACCCAATTTATTGATTCGACACACGGGGAGCCAAAGAGTATTTATAAGCTTTGACAGTTGAGTTGTCAATTCAACCGCACCTAAAATATACTTGCTTGCAACAATAGATAAGTGGTAACGGTGATGTGATAGTGATGATAGCAACAGCAAAAGTAAACAGCAAAAAGTAACAACTAATAACCAACAGGATTGAAAACACTGTAGGCTAGGGAGATGGATGGTCGGGCGCTGCATGGATGAGAGTAAACATATAATAGATTCTAACACGGGGCAAGGCACACAGAAAAGCTATGATCATCTAGGCAAATATCAAACATAGGCATGTATCCCGTAGGTAGTTGTGCGTGCTTGCAATAAGAACTTGCACAACATCTTTTGTCCTACCATCCCGCTACGAACGGGGTCAAAAGGAACTTATGAAGATTAAGGCACTCCTGTCAAAGAGCACCGTAACAAAGCAATAAACTCAATGGATACATGGAGTCCTCAAATTATGGACCGTCCCCTTTGGTGTCCCAAGCTGTCACCTTTGGGATCGCCGGTTCCGGACCATAATAGGTGCATACAACTCATAGATAGGATCTAGAACACAAATATATTCATGGAAACACATAGGATTCAGATCTGAAAACATGGCACTCGGGCCCAAAGTGACAAGCATTAAGAACAACAAGTTGTAGCAAAGAAGATAAACACCAATCTAGATGATAGGCAACATGCCCCCAACAATCTGACGAACTATTACATGATCAAACTCATCCAATCCCTACCATCCCCTTTGCCTACAGCAGGGAATTACTCACACATGTGAAGAGAAGTCATGGAGGATGGATGGATTGGTGATGGTGATGACGATGGCGACGATCTCCCCTCTCCGGAGGCCAAATCATCCTCCAGATTAGCCCTCCCGAAGAAGAACAGAGGGTTGCGGCAGCTCCGCGACGGAAACTGGGAAAACGACTTCTGTTCTGGGGCTTTCTCGTCACGGGGATAAATAGGAGCTTTGGTAGGGCACCAGAGGAGGGGGGAGCAGCCCAGGCGGCCTGAGGGCGCGGCCCCACCCCTGGACGCGCCAGGGGGGCGCCTGGGGCCCCCAGGGCTCCCCTTTGGTCCCACTTCTGGCTCCTGGCTCCATCGGGTGCGTGGATTTTCTGGTATTTTTCTGGGAATGTTCCGGGATGTCCAAAAATCCATTTTCCTGCACACAATAAAACCATACAGGCAGCTCTGCTGAAAATAGCGTTAGTCCGGGTTAGTTTCGTCCAAATCATGCAAGAATGAGGTCAAAACAATAGCAAAAGTGTTTGGAAAAGTAGATACGTTTGAGACGTATCACTTTCCCATCCAACAACTATGGGAACAACACTTATCCTACCACTAGAAACTCCACTTCAGAACTAGAGAGTATGCTTAGAGACTTTATCACTACCCAAAAGGCCTTCAACAAGAATGTGGAAGAAAAACTAGCTAAATTAGATAATCTTTGTTTGAAGGTAGACAACTTAGCCCTTGATGTTGAGATGTTAAAAATTAGAACCTCTCCCCTTGAGGAGAGTAAGGTCACTCCTATTAATGCTATCCAGTTACAAATCAATGAAAATGTTAGGATGATGGCTAAACTTAAAGAGAGATGGGCTAGATAAAAGGAGGAAGAAGAGAGAACTAAGAGCCTTCCTACCTACCACACAGTAGCCACTATCCAAGTAGTTGAGGATGTCCAAACTGTTAGCACCCATCACACCCTAGTCCCACTGGACCTATCAATGGTGATGCTACCACCTCAGCCTTAGAAGAGGAAAACTCTATGAACATAGAGGCTTTCAAACAAGTGAGCTTAAATAATATCACTACTTCCTTGGTAGATATTAGTGATTAGGACTTTGACAACTGCACTTTACCAGAAGTTATTGGTTTCCTACACAATATGTCTAGAGACCCCCACACTAGCACACTCAATCTTGCCTTCACAGAGCATATCACCAATGCTCCAATCAAAGTTAGGGAGGAGAAGCTTAGACTAGAAGCCTCCATACCTAGGAAGCTAGAAGATGGTTGGGATCCTATGATAAAAATTAAATTGAATAACTTCTCTTGCTATGCTCTTTGTGATGTTGGAGCAAGTACCTCTGTTATGCCCAAAAGAATGTATGATATGCTTGAATTGAAACCTTTTGATTCTTGTTCTTTTGGTGTTCGTCTTGTTGATTCTTCCGTAAAGAAACCTTTGGGGAAGATCTAAGATGTTCTTATCATTGTCAATGACAATTATGTTCCCATTGATTTCACTATTATGGACATTGAGTGTGAACCTTCCTGTCCAATTATTTTGGGACGTCCTTTTCTTCGCACAGTTGGTGCTATCATTGGCATGAAAGAGGGAACTATCAAATTCCAATTCCCTCTCAAGAAAGGGATGGAACATTTCCCTAGGAAAAAGATTAAGTTACCTTTTGAGTCCGTCACACGGGCTAGTTATTCCCTTGAAAAGACTTGATCTTCTGCTTTAAGCCTAGCTAATGGCTCTAAAGAAGCGCTTTCGGGAGGCAGCCCGCAACGAATTTAGGTTTTTCTTTTTTGCTTTTGTTCTGTTTTTATTGGTCTTGATGATTGTTACTACTGTATCAACATCATTGTATCTTTATTTTTCAAGCTTTGTGCCAAGTTTAGCCTCATACGGCAAGGGAAGTAAAAGTTGTGACATGCTGTCCAGAAAACAGATTCTGTCCTCGTGACTAGAAAAATTACAGAAAAATCCCAGTTCATCTTTTTGAGATGAAATTTTTACACAGCGTACTATATACAATTACGAAACTTCCGTATGTTCTAAGTTTTTTATTTGAGTTGCAGAAGTACCCATAAAAAATTCGTTTCTATCTGCTGTTCTGTTTTTCACAGATTCTGCCACATTTTGTCTCTCCGTACTTTTGCAAACCTTAAGCTTGCTTTTTCTTTTCAAAAAACTTTTTGGAAATCTTGAGAAACATTAGCTCTTCCTTGAAATTCTTATTTTCAGTAGAGGAAAAATTATTTTATTAGGGTACTAACCTCTCTAATCAGTCTACAATGAGTTATGTATGAAGGGAGTTTTCAAGTGCGCGATGGAAGATGATGAAAGAAGATTCGGGAGTGTCAAGCGCTCAAGCTTGGGGATGCCCCCATGCATCCCCAACAAATATTCAAGGAGACTCAAGCGTTTAAGCTTGGGGATGCCCCCGTGCATCCCCTTCTCCATCAACAATCATCAGTTTGTCCCTCGTTGCACTATATTTTTATCACTTCATGCGTTATGTGCTTTTCTTGGAGCGTCTCGCTCTTAGGTTTTGTTTCGTTTTTAGTTTTCTTTAGCTTTTTTTGCTGTAGTAACAAGTTAGATCTCAGCTTACTTACTCTTTTGTGTGGGAGAGATTCACGCTCCGCTTGAACTAGAACTCCTCATAGGATTTGCATGCTTATTCTTTTATCTGTGAGCTGTTCTTTTTCTTTTCTTAGTTGTTGTTCTTTTTAGTTGTAGTGCTTTAGTTTTTCTTTTCTAGAGCTTTTCTTTTGTCTTAGGTTGAACTTTCTATAGGTTGCATGTTTTATCTTGTTAGAGAGTTTTCCTGTTGCACTGAGTTCTGTGTCTTGACTGAAAGTAGGTAGTTAAAGTTGATATTCTCTTTGTAGTAGTAACTTACAATAGTTTTGAGGTATTGGCTGTTGGATATATGCTCTAGAGTCAAATAATATATGATTATTCCAATATATCTAAGCAAGTTCATAACCAGTTTCATACCGTGCTAGAACTATGTCAGTGAAACAATGATACAGGTGTGGTATAGAAACCCCCAGAGTTCCTAGTTAGCCTCTACATCGATAACTAGTTCATGGTCAACATGATGGTCGTGGTTTCGCGATCATGGACAATTAAGTCTCTTGACTATGAGGTGAAGGCTTATCGCCCCTCGTTGGTTACCCCAAGTGGAAGGTTGAGATGCAGCGTAGCGGTAATTTCCCTCGGTAAAGATACCAAGGTTTGTCTCCAGTAGGACTCAACGATAAGTACGATAGGTGGCAACGGCGCCAGAAATTATTCTGATGCGTGGAGTTGTCGTGGACCTGCACAAAACAAATAACTTTGCTCCCAACGAGTTCAGAGGAGTTGTCAATTCCTCCGGCCTTGTCGTTTACAAAGGATCAAACGCAAGAGATAAAAAGGTACTAGTAAAAGTAAAAACAGAAAGGTAAATAGTGGGTGTGAACAATGGTATGAAGATGGACCGGAGTCTCGTGATTTTCACTAGTGATGTCTCTCTCCCAAAAGACGATAAAAATGCTAGCGAGGTAAACAAATCACAGTTGGGCAATTGACAGGATTATGAAGGCACCGCAATGCTAACTATGCTGCAAAGAAAGGAAGGGCTCAAAAGCAATGGGCAGTACGCCAAGGTAAGTAGACCGAAATCCATCTGCATCTACTACGAATCATCCACCTTGAGATATCTATCCAGAACATCTCGCTGGTATTAAGTTGCGAATCCCACCCAAAGTGTAAACTCAAAGCAACAGACAACTGCATTAAAAGAACTTTGCGTAAAGTAAACAATTCTTGCACCAATAGGCACAATCATCGTTGTTTTATCCCTGGTGGCAACAGCACATCCCCTAGTCTCATGTTTCTGTCACTCAAGCTAGACATCAGGGGGCTGAACCCACAATCGAGCATAACGCTCTCTCTTGGAGTTGCAAGCAAATAACTTGGCCAAAGCAAATACTGCAACGGAGAACATGCAAGAATTTACTCAAGAACAAAATATAAAAGGGCAAACCAAATATATTACTCATCACAATCTGAACATAGTCTCGTAATCCATCAGATCCCAACAAACTCAGCATAGCAACAGCAGAAAATTACATAGGTGCCTCGATCTTGTGAGGCAGCTCACGAGGTCTCGAAAGTGAAAGCACAAAATAGGGAGAGGACATCACATAGCTACTGATCACGGACCCATGGTCCAAGGGGGACTACTCACGGCACATACGGGAAGCGTCCATGGCTATGGATGGTCTCCCGGAGGGGTGATCTCCTTCCGGCAGGGTGCCGGGGCAGCTTCTCCAGGCAGCCCCGATCTGAAAACGGCGGCGGCGGCGGAACAGAGAGGTTTCCGCGAAAAAGAGTTCTTGTTTTGGGGTTTCTACCCCGAGGGGGTTATATAGGCGAAGGGGGCGTCGAGGGGCCACCCAGGGCAGCCAGGAGGGTGCCTGGCGCGCCCTAGGGTTGGGGCCGCGCCAGGGACCCTTCTGGCTCCCTGGTGGTGGTCCCGGCTCTCTCCCTTGGTTATTCCGGAAGCTTCCTGCCCGCTGATTTTTAATATAATTTTTGCAGAATTTTTTGGGCACTTTAATCAGCCGGAAAACCTGAAAAACAAAAACAGCAGGAAACCAGAAGCTGGCAACTGGGTGCACTGAGTTAGTAGGTTAGTCCAAATTGGTTTAAAAGTGTAATAAAGTTCAACCAAAACATGGCAAAGTCACACAAAACATGCATGGAGCAAGCAGAAATTATAGATACGTTTGGGACGTATCAACATCCCCAAGCTTAATTCCTGCTCGTCCTCGAGTAGGTAAATGATAACAAGCATAATTTCTGTGGTGACATGCCACACAACCAAATAAGGACTGTTAAGTAAAGCAATCAAAGCATGCAATTCAATTCAAGTCTTAACAGGCAAGAGTCTATATTGGCATTAACACAAGCAACAAAAGAACAAAAGGTGCAAGAGCTCTTGCTATCCGTGACTCGAATGTCTCCAGATGGTGTTTGCGTGCAAGAAAGGGACTGGGAAGAAAGAGAAAAAAGGTTGTTGAGAACAACTATCTACTAAAGTTTCACACTTAATCTCCTTTGGATTCTTATCTGGACTCATCCCCAGACCACTAGCCAGGTACAAGTCAAACTGATCCACTCCCTTTCGATATTTTGAGCACTCATGCAATGGATGAGCGTGAGCAAGAAAATTTCACCTAAAAGGCGAAACAGAAAGAAGAGGTGGAGGAGGAAGACAAAAAGGTGTGTGAAAGGCTCACATCAATGAGGACAATCATAGGCGAGAGAAGGCCATATGATAGATATGATGTGAGGAGTAGGGATTGCCATACAACGGATGCACATGTGAGCTAAAAGCTCTCCAATGGAACTAGTGGGGGTGCATCTAACTTGCTTGCTCAAGAAGACCTAGAGCTCGTTTGAGGAGGTTCATCATTGGAATATACAAGCCAAGTTCTATAGTGTAAAAGTTCCCCACATAGCTATATGCATGATGATAATCTCTATGGAGTACAAGGGATAGAAGATGAAGTACTAGTGTGGATCTCTCAAAATGAATAGTAGTATGCCCCCTTCTCTCTTTTTATTTTTCTTTTTCTCTTTTTCTCTTTTTTTATTTTTTTGGTGGCGTCAATGGCTCTTTCTATTTAACTCTCATTTGTCCTCTTTTGGATCTTTTGATTTTGTCCTCTTTGGGATCTTTTCCTCATTTTAGGGGCAATACTCTATATTTTACAAGAATATAGGAGATCTTTCACACTTTACAAAGGTACTCACAAAAAGAAAATGTAACTAATCATGATGCAAATGTATGCCTCTTCCAGGATAGCAGGATATGCAATGATACTAGCGCGTCATGTAGCAATGATTAGGGCAAGGCCCAACTAGCATGCGGCTCATCGATCAAGCAAGTGGCATGTATGACATGAGGATCAAGTCATGAGAGGGTGGATGTTGCATGGCAATGTATCTCGGAAAGGCTATGGAAATGCCTTGTAGGTAGGTATGGTGGCTGTTTTGAGGAAAGATATAATGAGGCTTATGATGACAGAGCGTATCATGCCAAGGGTTTGGATGCACCGGCGAAGTATGCACCAACTCTCGAGGTGAGAAAGGGAAATGCACGGTACCGAAGAGGCTAGAAAAAGTATGGGTAGGTGGAAGTGTCAACTTTCGAATACTCACATTAGTCCGAAGAACTCATGCACTTATTATCGGTAACTCTCAATCTAATAGGAGGTTCACAAAGAGATAGGTACCCCGAGGAGGAGTGTATGGGGGTTTGGTTATCCTTGCGCATCCTCGAATCATGGTACGTGAGTGTACTCTAATATTCGAACCTTCCAGAGGTTAGTGATCCATCTAGTAGCTAGAGTTCTCAACAGGAGTTTTTGGTTTTCGAAAAACACACGGATTGCCCAAAATACGACATCTATCACTAATAGGCAAGAGCTCTTGACACCAAAAGTTCAAACATTACTCTAGTCAATACCACAAAACTATTGCAGGTTACTACTTCAAAAAGAAAAGCAACTTTAACTACCTACTTTCTAGTCAAGACACAGAACTCAGTGCAACAGGCAAACTCTCTAACGAGATAAAACATGCAACCTATAGAAATTTCAACCTGAAAAGAAAAGCTCTAGAAAAACTAAAGCACTACAGCTAAAGAGACCAGCAGCTAAGAAAAGAAAAAGAACAACTCACAGCTAAAACAAATAAGCATGCAAATCCTATGAGGAGTTCTAGTTCAAGTGGAGCGTGTTTCTCTCCCACACAAAAGAGTAAGTTGGGGTCTAACTTGTTACTACAGCAAAGAAAGCAAAAAAAACCTAAAAAAGTAAAGAGCGAGACGCTCCAAGCAAAGCACATAACGCATGAAGTGATAAAAATATAGTGCAACGAAAGACAGACCGATGATTGTTGATGAAGAAGGGGATGCACCGGGGGCATCCCCAAGCTTAGACGCTTGAGTCTCCTTGAATATTTATTGGGGGTGCACTTGGGCATCCCCAAGCTTGAGCGCTTGACACTCCTGGATCTTCTTTCATCACCTTCCATCGCGCACTTGAAAACTCCCTTCATACATAACTCATTGTAGGCTGATTAGAGAGGTTAGTACCCTAATAAAATAATTTTCCTCTACTGAAAATAAAGATTTCCAGGAAGAGCTACTGTTTCTCTTTCCTTCCCAAAAAAGTTTGCAAAGAAAAAGCAAGCTTAAGGATTGCAAAACTGCTAAAAGAAAAACTGGGGCAGAAGCTGAGAAAAACAGAACAGCAGAGAAAGGGGAATTTTTTCGAGGTACTTCTGCAACTCAAATCAAAAAACTTTGAACAGGGGCTAGCAAGAAAATTGTATGGATCATGCTGTCAAAAAAATTCAGATCAAAAATATGATCTGGTGATTTATCGCGAATTTTCCCGTCAAGAAGACAGAATCTGTTTCTGGACAGCAAGCTCCAACTTTTGAACTTTCAAGCACTCTGAGGGCTAAACTTGGCACAAAGCTTGAAAAAGAAAGATACAATGATGTTGCTACAGTAGTAACAATCATCAATACCACTAAGAACAGAACAAAAACAAAAAGAAAAACCTAAATTCGTTGCGGGCTGCCTCCCGAAAGCGCTTCTTTATAGCCATTAGCTAGGCTTAAAGCAGAAGATCAAAGTTCTCCAAAATCATCGGAAGGTTCACCAAGGATTTCAAAAGGGTTTTCAATAAGCTCATCCTTGTTCTTCCGAGGGAAGAGATACGTACCTTTCGCCTTACCACGCAAACGTATTTGTCCTTTACCTATATCAATGAAGCCTTTCATGGCTCGGAGGAAGTCCCTTCCAAGCACTATATTTCCTTTATTGGACTTCATGATGTCAAAGTCAATCTCCACACTCCTTTTAAGAAACATGACTTGAACATTTTTCAGTCTTCCCTGTATCTCAGAAATATCACCATTAGAATGTTCATGGAAAGACGGAAATTTGTCTATGCTTGCAAGGTACAAAGAATCATAGATAAAGCTTGGCATTATAGAAACTGTAGATCCAATGTCACAAAAAGCAAGGAAGTTTTGATTAGAGATAACAACCCTAATAAAAGGCTCCCAGTCATTTTCTATTTCCAAAATGTCCTCTCTAGGAGGATTTAGGCTCTCTACTTTTTTTAGGACTAGAGCATCAAGTCTCTTTTCAATAGTAGCAATTCTATCTATAATAGTATCAAAACCATCATAAACAAAATAGCCAGATAAACCATGTATAATTTCAAGTGCTCTAGCTTCATCACACTCTAAAAAGTCTCCTTCGGCTATAAGATCAAGAGAGTGCTTACACCACTTAAAGAGGCCAAAGTAAAAATTTCTAAGCACAATTCTTGTAGGTAACCAAGGCATATTTGCCTCATGTGCTTCAGAAATTTTGTCCCATGCCTTCTTCATATTCTCCCCGTTCTTTTGGTGGAAATCCAAGACTTCGGATTCCCCCATAGTACCAGCTCTTAACATACTTCACCACACAAGAAAGGTAACAGGTATTTTTGGTATTTTTTATTAGGGACACAAAAGTAAAAACTGAAAGGTAAACTAACAAGACTAAAAAGCAAAGGTAAAAGATAGCGTGTAACTCCCCTATTTTTGATACAGGAGTCCGACAACGGTGCCAGAAATTGGCGGTTATCAGGACCCGCGTATTTGTACTTCCTTTGAGTCCCCGGCAACGGCGCCAGAAATTAGCTTGATGGCTTCTAGCCCCTCGTTGGTTACCCCAAGTGGAAGGTTGAGATGCAGCGTAGCGGTAATTTCCCTCGGTAAACATACCAAGGTTTGTCTCTAGTAGGACTCAACGAGAAGTACGATAGGTGGCAACGGCGCCAGAAATTATTCTGATGCGTGGAGTTGTCGTGGACCTGCACAAAACAAATAACTTTGCTCCCAACAAGTTCAGAGGAGTTGTCAATTCCTCCGGCCTTGTCGTTTACAAAGGATCAAACGCAAGAGATAAAAAGGTACTAGTAAAAGTAAAAACAGAAAGGTAAATAGTGGGTGTGAACAATGGTATGAAGATGGACCGGAGTCCCGTGATTTTCACTAGTGATGTCTCTCTCCCAAAAGACGATAAAAATGCTAGCGAGGTAAAAAAAATCACAGTTGGGCAATTGACAGGATTATGAAGGCACCGCAACCCTAACTATGCTGCAAAGAAAGGAAGGGCTCAAAAGCAATGGGCAGTACGCCAAGGTAAGCAGACCGAAATCCATTTGCATCTACTACGAATCATCCACCTTGAGATATCTATCCAGAACATCTCGCTGGTATTAAGTTGCGAATCCCACCCAAAGTGTAAACTCAAAGCAACAGACAACTGCATTAAAAGAACTTTGCGTAAAGTAAACAATTCTTGCACCAATAGGCACAATCACCGTTGTTTTATCCCTGGTGGCAACAGCACATCCCCTAGTCTCATGTTTCTGTCACTCAAGCTAGACATCAGGGGGCTGAACCCACAATCGAGCATAACGCTCTCTCTTGGAGTTGCAAGCAAATAACTTGGCCAAAGCAAATACTGCAACGGAGAACATGCAAGAATTTACTCAAGAACAAAATATAAAAGGGCAAACCAAATATATTACTCATCACAATCTGAACATAGTCTCGTAATCCATCAGATCCCAATAAACTCAGCATAGCAACAGCAGAAAATTATATAGGTGCCTCGATCATGTGAGGCAGCTCACGAGGTCTCGAAAGTGAAAGCACAAAAGAGGGAGAGGACATCACATAGCTACTGATCACGGACTCATAGTCCAAGGGGGACTACTCACGGCACATACGGGAGGCGTCCATGGCTATGGATGGTCTCCCGGAGGGGTGATCTCTTTCCGGCAGGGTTCCGGGGTAGCTTCTCCAGGCAGCCCCGATCTGAAAACGGCGGCGGCGGCGGAACAGAGAGGTTTCCGCGAAAAAGAGTTCTTGTTTTGGGGTTTCTACCCCGAGGGGGTTATATAGGCGAAGGGGGGCGTTGAGGGGCCACCCAGGGCAGCCAGGAGGGTGCCTGGCGCGCCCTAGGGTTGGGGCCGCGCCAGGGACCCTTCTGGCTCCCTGGTGGTGGTCCCGGCTCTCTCCCTTGGTTATTCCGGAAGCTTCCTGCCCGCTGATTTTTAATATAATTTTATCGGAATTTTTTGGGCACTTTAATCAGCCGGAAAACCTGAAAAACAAAAACAGCAGAAAACCAGAAGCTGGCAACTGGGTGCACTGAGTTAGTAGGTTAGTCCAAATTGGTTTAAAAGTGTAATAAAGTTCAACCAAAACATGGCAAAGTCACACAAAACATGCATGGAGCAAGCAGAAATTATAGATACGTTCGGGATGTATCATGAGGTCACCTCACTGGTTAAGTGACGTGATGAACATTACCCAAAGTAAGCATTACAGCATGATCAAATCTTGTGAAGGTTCAGTGTTGTAATTACAGAACGTGGTAGACCATTCCTTTGACCGTGAGTACGTGCATAATTGCTATCTTCCCGGAAGCTTTGACCTACATCCCACCACCTGACTGAAATATGCGGGTCATAACGGTTGTATCTTGGGTATTCCGTGGATATATGTTGAGGAGTATTGTTACAAGAGCGGGATTTGTCAATCCATATAATGGATAGATACTCAGGGCCCACTCGGTGAGATTCCATCCATAAAGTTGCAGCGTGTGACTAGGTCACGGGGATGAATATCACGGGAACGAGTGAATGAGGATTAGTTTAGAACGAGGTTGAACAAGACATAGGATGTCATTGATCGAATCTCAGAAAAATCCAGTATCGCTGACAAAGGGAATGCTATACGGCGTAAGGTCCAATCGGTGTTTGATATCCGGAATGCACAGGGGTCATTATGGGCATCCAGGTCTCGCTGATGATCATTGACCGTAGCCTCATCTCGGTCATGACTGGAGTGTTCTCGGATCGTAGGGTAACACACTTAAGGTCTCGATGAAATCGGAGACCTTTTTCGGAACCATCGGAGTAACCAGAGAATAAAGGAAACAACATCGAAGAAGTACCGTGTTGAACCGAACAAGTTCGGAGTGAATCGGAAGGTGTTCCGGAGCACCGGGAGATGGAATATTATGTTTTAGTTATTAATTAATTGAATTAATAATTAAAATCATTTTATTTCTAATTAATATGTGCAATGGGCCTTAGTGGAGAAAAAGGCCCATTAGGGGAAGAAATAAAAGGGAAAAAGAAAAAGGAAAAAAGGGAGTGGGGGGGAGGCGCCATGGGCCCTAGGGCCCATGAGGGTGGCGCCCCCTCTCCCCCCTTGGCCGACGCCCCCCTAGCATGTGGGATAGTCCCACATTGCTAAGGGAGGGGGGTTGACTCCCTCCCGTACCCCTATATAAAGAGGGCCATGGTGCACATATTTAATTAAGACAAATACACAATAAATCGGATTAAATTAGTATTTACTCCGAATTGAGATCGGTTTTATCCGGTCTTCTCCCCTCCCTTGTCTCTTTCACGGTGGGCTCCCTAGTGTGAGCCTATAGTGGAATTGAGGCTTCTCTGCTAGAATCGGAGGCCGTCGTGCTGCCGAAGCTCCGTCCGGATGTCTGCTTCCGCCACCTTCGCTCGATCGGAGAACGGAGGTCGTCATCGAGTCTCGTACGTGTGCGAGTACTACGAGGTGCTACACGTGTGGCACTACACCCATACGGGTGCTCAACACAGCCAGGGGGCTGTGAAACTTGATCGGCTACATCAACCACGTTTGCGGGAACGTTTCCCGCGCAACGGACTACACCCCGAGGTATGTTATTTCCGCACTCCTTTCCGTTACGGTAATACGGCTAGCTAGATCTTGGGTTATGGGAATGCTAGTTAGAAAAATTTGTGTTTTCTGCTGCGAACCCCAACATTGACTAGAGTAATGGTTGAACTTATGGTGTCAAGAGCTCTTGCCTATTAGTGATAGATGTCGTATTTTGGGCAATCCGTGTGTTTTTCGAAAACAAAAAACCCCTGTTGAGAACTCTAGCTACTAGATGGATCACTAACCTCTGGAGGGTTCGAATATTAGAGTACACTCACGTACCATGAGTCGAGGATGCGCAAGGATAACCAAACCCCCATATAGGCCTGGGCATTCGGTCTAACCGAACCGATCGGTTCGGTTTTTAAAGTCACAAAAAGATTCGGTTTCTTAAAAACGCTAACCGATCGGTTCCTTCACAATTAGGGAACCGATTCTTTTTGGAACCGAAAATTCGGTTCGGTCATCGGTTTTTACCGAAATAAAACTGAAGTTTAGTTATTAGGGTAACATTTATTTTCTTGGTTGGCGATATTACACGTTTACTAGTAGGTTTGGACAAATTGGATGGCCAAGCTACAACCTTTATAGACTTGCCCACGCTTTTCATCAATGGTTACACGAGGTGGTACTAAACTAGACTGATGTACTGTAGCCTTTGTATGGGCCGGTTTCTACAATCTCATTTGGGCCATCCCAAACGTGCATGTGTGACACACACAGCAGGATAAATGAGAGAAGGGAAAATGAAGAGGAGCGGTTGGCCTAGGTGAGTAGCACGAGCGGGGAGACACACAACATTGAGCGAAGCGTGTTCTGTACTTTCGGTAGTTTAAGTTATTTCGGGTAACCAAACATAAAAACCGAATTTATAAAATAATTTTCGGTTCTATAGATTTATTAACCGAACAAGGAACCGGAAAATTCGGTTTCAGTACATTCGGTTTCGGTCCCGGTTTTTTCGGTTAGGTACATCGGTTCTCGGTTTATATGCCCACCCCTACCCCCATACACTCCTCCTCGGGGTACCTGTCTCTTTGTGAACCTCCTGATTAGATTGAGAGTTATCGATAATAAGTGCATGAGTTCTTCGGACTAATGTGAGTATTCGAAAGTTGACACTTCCACCCACCTATACTTTTTCTAGCCTCTTCGGTACCGTGCATTGCCCTTTCTCACCTCGAGAGTTGGCGCATACTTCTCCGGTGCATCCAAACCGTTGGCACGATACGCTCTGTCATCATAAGCCTCCTTATATCTTTCCTCAAAACAGCCACCATACCTACCTACAAGGCATTTCCATAGCCTTTCCGAGATACATTGCCATGCAACATCCACATTCTCATGACTTGATCTTCATGTCATACATGCTACTTGCTTGATCGATGAGCATCATGCTAGTTGGGCCTTGCCCTAAACATTGCTACATGACGCGCTAGTATCATTGCATATCCTGCTACACTGGCAGAGGCATACATTTGCATACTTCATGATAGTTACATTTTCTTTATGTGAGTACCTTTGTAAAGTGTGAAAGATCTCCTATATTCTTGTAAAATATAGAGTATTGCCCCTAAAGTGAGGAAAAGATCCCAAAGAGGACAAAATCAAAAGATCCCAAAGAGGACAAATGAGAGTTCAATAGAAAGAGCCATTGTGGCCACCAAAAAAATAAAAAGTAGAAAAAAGAGAAAAGAAAAATAAAAAGAGAGAAGGGGGCATACTACTATATCTTTTGAGAGATCCACACTAGTACTTCATCTTCTATCCCTTGTACTCCATAGGGATCATCATCATGCATATAGCTATGTGGGGACCTTCACACTATAGAACTTGGCTTGTATATTCCAATGATGAGCCTCCTCAAATGAGATCTAGGTCTTCTTGAGCAAGCAAGTTGGATGCACCCCCACTAGTTCTATTGGAGAGCTTACCTTAGCTCACATGTGCATCCGTTGTATGGCAATCCCTACTCCTCACATCATATCTATCATATGGCTTTCTTTCACCTATGATTGTCCTCATTGATGTGAGCCTTTCACACCTTTTTGTCTTCCTCCTCCACCTTCTTTCTATTTCGCCTTTTAGGTGTCAACTTTCTTGCTCACGCTCATCCATTGCATGAGTGCTCATAATATTGAAAGGGAGTGGATCAGTTTGACTTGTACCTGACTAGTGGTCTGGGGACGAGTCCAGGTAAGAATCCAAAGGAGACCAAGTGTGAAACTTTTAGTAGATAGTTGTTCTCAACAACCTTTTTCTCTTTCTTCCCAGTCCCTTGCTTGCACGCAAACACCATTTGGAGACATTCGAGTCACGTACAGCAAGAGCTCTTGCACCTTTTGTTCTTTTGTTGCTTGTGTCAATGCTAATATAGACTCTTTCTTGTTAAGACTTGAATTGCATGCTTTGATTGCTTTACTTAAAAGTCCTTTTATGGTTGTGTGGCATGTCACCACAGAAATTATGCTTGTTATCATTTACCTACTCGAGGACGAGCAGGAATTAAGCTTGGGGATGTTGATGTTGGGGTTCGGGGCAGAAAACACAAATTTTTCATAACCTACGAGACCCATACCCAAGACCTATGCTATGGCGATGCAAGTAACGGACAGAAATAGATCACATACCAGTATGTAGTCCGTTAAAAGGGAAACGTTCCCGCATGAACGTGGTTGGTGTAGTCGTACCAGCAATCCCCGATGCCGCGCAGATCCACGATGACTCCTGTAGCCACTCGATCCTTGTAGACCGATGACGGGATTACGTCCCCGTCGGAACGTTGCTGATGAAGACCTCGCGATACGACCACGATGATGAAGTAGCACCACAAGTGTAGTGCCTCGCGGGATTATACACAGACAGTATACCCGACGTCCCTCCGGGCTCCGAACCAGTAGAGCAGCGGAAAGAAGATGGATTCGGATCCCGATTCCAGCAGCACGACGGCGTGCGTATAGTGGAGTAATCCCCAACCCAGTGCAGCCTCCAAACAAGGGGAGTCCGCTCAAAGGCAGGAGAGAAGGAGGAAGAAAGAACTTCCATTGTTGAATCAAAAGGGCACCCCTACCCCTCCTTATATAGTCCAAGGAGGGGTGGGATCCTCCCTCCCCGAGGTGGGACTAATCCCACCAAAGGGGGGAGCTGCGCCGGCCTAAGGAGGGGGTGGGCCCCTCCCTTGGCGCCAAGCCCAAGGGGGGAGGCTCCCCTCTCCCCTAATGGGCCCTTAGAGGCCCATACACCTTTTTAATTCATTTTTAATATATTTAAATACATTTTAATATTTAATTCAGATAATTAAATAATAAAACATATATTAAATATTATTATATATATTTTGAACCTTTCAAAATACCCGGAACAACTTCCAGCCTTCATCGGAACAATTCCGGCCATCACCGGAACAATTCTGGTGTTCTCTCCAATTTCTCCGGTGATCCCGAATCAATCCTTACTGCGTCGAATACCCTTAAGTGTAACACCCTACGGTCCGGGAAACAGCAGACATGATCGAGACAATTATCATTGATCAATGACTAATCAATTGGACCTGGTTACAATCCTTGATAGCCCCTGCGCTTCCATCGAATGAACTTCAATTGCTGTTGGATCCGTTAACCGTGTGCCTGTTCCCTTTGTCCCATGGTACTTTTCTTGTCCGAGGTTTGATCATCGGTATCCAATATACCTAGTTTTTCCTCGTTCTCAACAAAAAAGTTTACTCGTTCCCATGATATTACAACTCCGTGACCTAGTCACACGTTTGCAAACTTTATGATGTTACATCGCCGAGTGGGTCCAGAGTACCTATCCGTCACACGGATGGACAAATCCCGCTTTGATCTATTTGCATACTCATCAACCATCTATTTCGGAATACCCAAAGTGCACCGTTATGGCCAGCATATTTCAGTCAGGCGGTGGGATACAAATCAAAGTCTCCTCATAGATGACAATTACGTATGATCATTACGGTCAAAGGATCTGGTCACTACGTTATAGTTATCGCAATGTCGAGCTATGTGACTTGATCACATCGCAACACTTCTGGTGGGTGTATGTCCATCATATCATTATCCAATGATACGACTCCATTGTCAACAGACGCCATTGTCTCATGATCAGGAAACCTTGATCATCAATCGCCCAATGGACTAGTATACTAGGGTTAACTAGGGACCTGGTTGTTTGTATACCACACCTGTATTAATGTTTCCGCTTAATACAGTTCTAGCATAGTATCAAACGTATTATGAACTAATGGAATATGCTCGATAAAACATATTTTATTTGCCTCTAGGGCACATTCCCAACAGTCTCCCACTTGCACTAGAGTACAAATAATCTAGTTGCATTTTCTCTAGATCATAACTCCTTATTGATCATGCTTGCTCGTGGAAGAGGTTGTATCAACGGTCTGGGTACCATTCATAACCGTATGTCCTTTTGCAAATCATAATGTCACCTAATTTGACATTCCTTCATTATCCACTATAATGATGAGGTATATATATTTGGCGGTGAAGTGAGACTTCGTTTGTTGTGTCATAGCAATGACATCCGGTGGGTCACGAGGACTTTCCCATAGTCATGCACACTTGAAAATCACTCAATCAGAAGTCGAACTTCTTAAGCCATAATATAAATCCTGCTACTTCTAAAGCATCCACATTAATGTGGATTCAATCCTTAGTGCATTGTATGCAACTTTGATGTCTAACCATGTTTCTTTCAACTTAGGCATTCATTAGTATGATATCTCAATTTTTCTAGGTTAGTGTCAAAACTTGAACCAGCATAACATTTATGGTCAAGTCCACTATCCTTTTCAAATTTGAGATGTATCCTCAGTTCTCTCCAGACACTGAAGGATAAACTTAACTCTTTGTTCAATGATTTACTCATAAATCATATCACAACATGTTCTTACTACTAAGAACTTGGGTCACATTACGTCGAGTACATAACTCTGGTTTTATATGAAAGAACCTATGACAAAGGCATAGAGGATCCAACACATCCATTTCTTTCATTAACCATTAACCATTGTTCTTGTACTGAGATTAACTCAACACTTCTCTTGGATATACAAGTAAGGACCACTTCTTGACTTGTCCCATTCTGAACTCCTTCAGAATCTTATCCAGGAAAGTATTACGACTCAATGTTATTAAACACATATCTATCTTAATAGATCTTCAATGCTTAATACTTATTCATCTTTATTTATGAAAGATTCAAATATTCATTAACACCAACTACACCATTCAAAATATGTTATCCATATATGAGAATGTTATCATGCTCCCACTCAAATATGTCATGCACATATTAAGTTATAGGATAACACTCATATTGCTCCCACTCAAATATGTCGGCCACATATAAGACAAGGATAACATCCACATAGCTCCCACTTAGATATGTCAGACACATATTAAGTTCAGGATACTAACCACATGGCTCCTACTCAAATATGTCATTTACATATAAGTCTAGGATAATAATCCCATAGCTCCCACTCAAAATATGTCGTCTACATATTAAGTTTCAGGAAACTATTCAGCTCCCACTCAGTTTCATGCAAATGCATGTTTCCTCCATATTTTGGTTAAGTCCAAAATCCTTTGATCATCCATCAAAATGAGAATTCAGTTTACGAGACACTAGTATCCATATGTTTTTCCAAAACCTTCTTGTTGTACCAATTACAACATTCTTCAAATACAGGATTTGAGGAAGTCACGGTATTGATAACAATCCTGGATCAATCGTAGTGAATATCCCTTTGACTCAAGAATTGCTACACATTGTAGTCAACCCATTGAATTTGTCAGAAATAATCTTTGTGACAAACCAATCTTGGCGTCCCTTTGATGTTCACATTTATTCCTCATAACTCTGAAGTTATTGTGAATATCAAGTAACCTCCTTACTTGATAAGATTCAAGCAATCTTAAATGTAACTCAACGTAGGATTTCATGACTCGTAGTCATATCTCGTACTTAGGTCCACCATCGCTTCTTTGTAGTTCGTAGGAATGTCTTGTTCCATTAACATGACAAGTGAATCATGAATACAATTTTGCACCAGGGGCAAATATATATTCCTGAATCCTACTTTTCTCAGTAAAAGTTTCCATCAGAAGATCATGATCATTATCATTAGTTTCTCCTCTTATTGTAGAGCTTTGCTTCCAGAACATATTCCGTTGCACTACTCTGACATTTGGAGGCAAGGTCAATTACCTTGGTTGAACTTTCACTTTTCTTCCATTACCACATTTATCAAGAACAATTCTTGACAAACACCAAACATAGCAATACAAGTTTTGCTCCTTTTGGTTCTAGTTGTGGAAGATGCATCCATAGTTGTCTAAGGATACACTACAAAGATAATTTATCTTACATAAATCAAGCTTCCTAGAAACCACAACACACCATGACATATATAGTGTTGGTTTCCACGAACTCAGATGGTTCCCTATGCTGAAGTGAGTGTTTGCATATTAAATTAATAACTCTAAACAATAATAACGTAACTTGGTAAGAGATAACTTAGACCATACACTTTTCGATAGAATATGATCACAATGTTCAGGCACGTCAATCATATTGAAGTGTCTCAAGACATTGCAATTTGTGGAACAACTTTCACACAAGTCTTTATGCCCAAGACTAACTCAAAACATTTGTCACTTTGATCAAATCGTAGAGACTTGTCTTTCTTGTTAATTTAATATCCATCTTTACTCTGAAATCCCTTTTGATCATATCAAATTATTTCAGACTCATGTTTCATTAGTGAATACAAATATTCGTCTAAGTCCACATACGAAGTTCACGAAATAATGAAATTCACCACATGCTGACATACGATACATCACAATGTATGATACTCAACAATCAGTACACATTTCGTTTACCAGAATGCGAGGTTTTAGTCATCTCACCTAAAATGCATGGTTTGTATGTGTCAAGAGATCAAGTATCTTAAGACATCATCATACCATTCATGACTTAAACTGTAGTGTCATTATTAAGCCTGGATATTTCTTGGCATTACAATATTTCTTATAAATGATCAAACAACTATCATCAATATAAGAATAACTCATTCATAATCGTAATGTGACCATAAGAGATATCATTCATAAAAGGAGAACAACTGACTTGTTTCTCACTAATATGAATAATTGTCTTCGCGAGATGCAAGACACACTAATAAAGTCCTCATTCAAACGATCATAAAATTTATTCATATATTAATCAATTGATAGATGTAGAGGGAGAGTGTTGTCGACCATCAACTATCTTGATTGCCTTCAGCACACATTGTCACCTCATCCCTCCCAAGCCACTCTCAAGCAGTAAGTTCAAGCATCGAATACTTAATCAACTGCAATTAGTGTTTCGTGGGAAAGACATTTATAACTGGTATATCAAATATACCTTCTCCGTCAATGACCATTCCTGCATTGGTTCTACTCTTAAAGTTCTTAACTTTAACCATGACCTCATGACAGGTGAAGGATTCTCCTTCATAACATAGTCCAGACATGGTCTTTGTAACTGGGAGTAAGCGGATGCAACTCCCCAGTTATCGCAAAGTAACCAGTCATTCAGTAGTCCAAGTTATACACAAGGTGTTCCATGTATCTTATACATTTTCCAAGTGACTTTCTCAGCAGGTTGTTCCTTCCATCATAGTTGAAAGAAACCCCGTCCATATACTCATATTCCATTACTCTGATTTGTGACCAAGTGCTTTCAATTTCACCTAGCACGTCATACGTGTTGGTTAACATGCATTCACAATTCATATTCCATAGAATGAATTATGGTGTATTGGACAGTCATTCATAAGTGACGGTGAGTGCGATGCTCATCATCATCTTCCTTGATTACGGAGTTGTCAGGTGTATCTCCTAGCAGTTCTTCGTATTATGTTTAGCAAGTCATTACTAATGAGTATGTCTCTAATGGTGTTGGTACACATCAATGAAGTAAGACCCATTTACCTTAAGTTCTATCATACTAAAAGAGACATAGTTCTAAACATTGGTATGACGTTATCTACAATGATATTTGCTAAGACATGAAGATTAAGTTCATAATATGGAGTTCATGTTTCAAAAAACAATTCTGGAACTCCCACTCAGACAAACATCCCTCATAGTTTATTCTAAGTGATTACATGATCCTTAAACACCATACCTCCCCCGATCGTCACGGCCATCAGTATGTTGTTCAAGGTAGGCCATCATGCCAATCACATCATCCATGTGACTCATGCTCGACCTTTCGGTCTCTTGTGTCCCGAGGCCATATCATATACATATGCCAGGCTCGCCACCACACCCTATGTGATTTGTTGCTGTGTCATGCAAGGCCATATCATATACATATGCCAGGCTTGCTACACCCACCTCATGTGAACGAAAAAATGTTTGACACACGTGTGACACGTGGTGCCTCCATAATGTAGAACTTTCCAGGTGGTGCTCACTAGGGTAAGGACACTATGTTGGTTTTAGTGAGGGATCATCCTATTATGCTACCGTCGTATATCTAACATATTAGCAAAACAGGATGCAATAGTATAAATCATACATGCTATGATTCCCCCCGACATGCAAATTAAAGTTGAAAACGCCTTTCTACTTTATCTTTTGCAAGTTTTACGTGGCTGCTAGGGGTTTCGAGAAAAGAACCATTTCTATCCTACGAAAACAAGCCACAACACCAATCCAAAATTGTCTCTATTACACCCCTGTCGGGGCCCTCCGTTGCAAACATCTTCGCATCGCTAATGCACAGAGATAGACACCCCCCCAGCCACTTTATATGGTACAAGCCATATGTCAAGCGTGGAACCAGTCTCGCGTAAACGCGTAAGGTCGGTCGGGGGCCGCTTCATCAAACATTGCCGCAACGCTAAATGACTACATGTGAGAGGGTAACAATTGGAGAATTGATGCCCACATACTAGATGTGTTCTATCCGTACAATACATCTACGCATAGCCTTGCTCATGATACCACTGTTGGGGTTCGGGGCAGAAAACACAAATTTTTCATAACCTACGAGACCCATACCCAAGACCTATGTTATGGCGATGCAAGTAATGGACAGAAATAGATCACATACCAGTATGTAGTCCGTTAAGCGGGAAACGTTTCCGCATGAACGTGGTTGGTGTAGTCGTACCGGCAATCCCCGATGCCGCGCAGATCCACGATGACTCCTGTAGCCACCCGATCCTTGTAGACCGATGACGGGATTACGTCCCCGTCGGAACGTTGCTGATGAAGACCTCGCGATACGACCACGACGATGAAGTAGCACCACAAGTGTAGTGCCTCGCGGGATTATACACATACAGTATACCCGACGTCCCTCCGGGCTCCGAACCAGTAGAGCAGCAGAAAGAAGATGGATTCGGATCCCGATTCCCGCAGCACGACGGCGTGCGTATAGTGGAGAAATCCCCAACCCAGTGCAGCCTCCAAACAAGGGGAGTCCGCTCAAAGGCAAGAGAGAAGGAGGAAGAGAGAACTTCCATTGTTGAATCAAAAGGGCACCCCTACCCCTCCTTATATAGTCCAAGGAGGGGTGGGATCCTCCCTCCCTCCCCGAGGTGGGACTAATCCCACCAAAGGGGGGAGGTGCGCCGGCCTAAGGAGGGGGTGGGCCCCTCCCTTGGCGCCAAGCCCAAGGGGGAGGCTCCCCTCTCCCCTAATGGGCCCTTAGAGGCCCATACACCTTTTTAATTCATTTTTAATATATTTAAATACATTTTAATATTTAATTCAGATAATTAAATAATAAAACATATATTAAATATTATTAAATATATTTTGAACCTTTCAAAATACCCGGAACAACTTCCAGCCTTCATCGGAACAATTCCGGCCATCACCGGAACAATTCCGGTGTTCTCTCCAATTTCCCGGTGATCCCGAATCAATCCTTACTGCGTTGAATACCCTTAAGTGTAACACCCTACGGTCCGGTAAACAGCAGACATGATCGAGACAATTCTCATTGATCAATGACTAATCAATTGGACCTGGTTACAATCCTTGATAGCCCCTGCGCTTCCATCGAATGAACTTCAATCGCTGTTAGATTCGTTAACCGTGTGCCTGTTCCCTTTGTCCCATGGTACTTTGCTTGTCCGAGGTTTGATCATCGGTATCCAATATACCTAGTTCGTCCTCGTTCTCAACAAACAAGTTTACTCGTTCCCGTGATATTACAACTCCGTGACCTAGTCACACGTTTGCAAACTTTATGATGTAACATCACCGAGTGGGCCCAGAGTACCTATCCGTCACACGGATGGACAAATCCCGCTTTGATCTATTTGCATACTCATCAACCATCTATTTCGGAATACCCAAAGTGCACCGTTATGGCCAGCATATTTCAGTCAGGCGGTGGGATACAAATCAAAGTCTCCTCATAGATGACAATTATGTATGATCATTACGGTCAAAGGATCTGGTCACTACGTTATAGTTATCGCAATGTCGAACTATGTGCCTTGATCACATCGCAACACTTCTGGTGGGTGTATGTCCATCATATCATTATCCAATGATACGACTCCATTGTCAACAGACGCCATTGTCTCATGATCAGGAAACCTTGATCATCAATCGCCCAATGGACTAGTATACTAGGGTTAACTAGGGACCTGGTTGTTTGTATACCACACCTGTATTAATGTTTCCGCTTAATACAGTTCTAGCATAGTATCAAACGTATTATGAACTAATGGAATATGCTCGATAAAACATATTTTATTTGCCTCTAGGGCACATTCCCAACAGTTGATACGTCCCAAACGTATCTATAATTTCTGCTTGCTCCATGCATGTTTTGTGTGATTGCCATGTTTTTCTTGAACTTTCATACACTTTTGAACATTTTTGGACTAATCTATTAACCCAGTGCACCCAGCTGCCAGTTGATGTTTTCTGTTGTTTTTGTATTTCAGGTTTTCCGGCCATTAAAAGTGCTCCAAAAAATACAGGAAAAATAGATAAAAATCAGCGTCGCGGAAGCTTCCGGAAACACCAAAGCAGCGAAGGGGGGCCACCACTAGGGAGCCAGGAAGGTCCCTGGCGCGGCCCCACCCTAGGCCGCGCCAGGAGGCCTCCTGGCTGCCTGGTGGGTCCCCTCGACGCCCCCCTTCGCCTATATTTACCCCCCGTAACGGAAACCCCTAAGAAGAACTCCTTTTTCGCGATCCCGCCTCTGTTCTGCCGCCGCCGCCGTTTCAAGATCGGGGCTGCCTGGAGAAGCTGCTCCGGCACCCTGCCGGGAGAAGCTACCCCCTCCGGGAGACCATCCATAGCCATGGACGCCTCCCATATGTACCGTGAGTAGTTCCCCTTGGACTATGGGTCCGTGACCAGTAGATATGTGATCTATCTCTCCCTCTTTTGTGCTTCCACTTTCGAGTCCTCGTGAGCTGCCTCACATGATCGAGGCATCTATGTAATTTCTGATATTGCTATGTTGAGTTTGTTTGGATCTGATGGATTACGAGACTATGTTCAGATTGTGATGAGTAATATATTTGGTTCTTCTCTTTTATATTTTGTTCTTGAGTAAATTCTTGCATGTTCTCCGTTGCAGTATTTTCTTTGGCCAAGTATTTTATTTGCAACTCCAAGAGAGAGCGTTATGCTCGATTGTGGGTTCAGCCCCTTGATGTCTAGCTTGAGTGACAGAAACATGAGACTAGGGGATGTGCTGTTGCCACCAAGGATAAAACAACAGTGCTTGTACTTGCGGGTGCAAGGATTGTTTACTTTACGCAAAGTTCATTTAATGCAGTTGTCTATTGCTTTGAGTTTACACTTTGGGTGGGATTCGCAACTTAATACCAGCGAGATGTTCTGGATAGATATCTCAAGGTGGATGATTCGTAGTAGATGCAGATGGATTTCGGTCTACTTACCTTGGCGTACTGCCCATTGCTTTTGAGCCCTTCCTTTCTTTGCAGCATAGTTAGCATTGCGGTGCCTTCATAATCCTGTCAATTTCCCAACTGTGATTTGTTTACCTCGCTAGCACTTTTATCATGGGACCCCGGTCCATCTTCACATTATTGTTCACACTACCAATTTACTTTCAGTATTTACTTTTCCGTTGCTATCACTGTCATTATTATCTCTTGCGTTAATCCTTTGTAAACAGCAAGGCCGGAGGAATTGACAACTCCTCTGTACTCGTTGGGAGCAAAGTTATTTGTATCTGTGTGCAGGTCCAGGTGAAGTTAGCAACCTAGATTGTGAACGGCGCCATTGTTCACTTTACCACCTACTTGTATCTCTTGAGTCCTACTGGAGACATTCTAAACCTTAGCATCTTCGCTAAGGGAAACATGTCGTAGTGGTACATCAAACCTTCCACTTGGGGTAACCAACGAGGGGCGAGAAGCCATCACACACTACTATTCCTTTTGAGAGATCCACACTCGTACTCCCTCTTATATCTTGTACTCCATAGAGATTATCATTTATGCATATAGCTATGTGGGGATATTCACACAATAGAACTTGGCTTGTATATTCCAATGATGAGCCTCCTCAAATGAGCTCTAGGTCTTCTTGAGCAAGCAAGTTGGATGCACCCCCACTATTTCCATTGGAGATCTTACCTTAGCTCATATGTGCATCCGTTGCATGGCAATCCCTACTCCTCACATCATATCTATCATTTGGCTTTCTCTCGCCTATGATTGTCCTCATTGATGTGAGCCTTTCACACCCTTTTTGTCTTCCTCCTCCACCATATTCTCTCTTTTCCATCCTAAGTGTCAACTTTCTTGCTTACGCTCATCTAATACGTCCAAAACATATCTATAATTTCTGCTTGCTCCATGCATGTTTTGTATGATATTGCTATGATCTAGATACACTTTCATACACTTTTGATCATATTTGGGCTAACCTATTAACTCAGTGCACCCCAGTGCCAGTTCCTGTTTTCTGCTGTTTTTCTATTTCAGTTTTCCCCCATATAAAAAGTGCCAGAAAAATTCCGGGAAAAATACAGGAAAAATCAGCGTACAGGAAGCTTCGCGAAGAACCCGAGTGGGTCCAGAGGGGAGCCAAGGGAGCCCAGGCGGCCACCCGGCGCGGCCCCACCCCTGGCCGCGCCAGGGGGCGCCTGGGGCCCCTGGTCCACCTCTGGCTGCCCCCTTCGCCTATTTATTCTTTGTCACGGGGAAACACCTAAGACAGAACCCTATTTCGCAAACTCGCCTCTGTTCCTCCGTCGCCGCGCCTCCGAGATCAGGAGCACCAGAAGACCTCTTCCCGGCACCCTGCCGGAGGGAGGGCCGACCTCCGGGAGTCTCCTCTCCGCCATGGATGCTCCCCGGATGTCTCGTGAGTAGTTTTCCTTGGACCATGGGTCCGTGATCAGTAGCTATGTGATGTTCTCCTCCCCTCTTTGTTCTTCATGGTTTAGACCTCGTGAGCTGCCCTACATGATCGAGGCACTTTTGTAATCTTTCTGCTATTGTTGTGCTGAGTTTGATGGGATCTGATGGATTATGAGATTATGTTCAGATTGTGATAGAGTAATATATTTGGTTTTTATCTCTTATATTTTTTTTCCTAAGTAATTCTTGCATGTTCTCCGTTGCTGTTTATTGCTTTGGCCAAGTAGTAGGTAGTGACTCCAAGAGGGAACGTTATGCTCGATTGTGGGTTCATGCCCCCCGATGACACGCTTGAGTGACAGAAACATGAGTCTAGGGGATGTGTTGTTGCCACAAGGGGGAAAACAACGGTGCGTGTAACCGCGGTTGCAAGGATTGTTTACTTTACGCAAAGTTCTTTTTAATGCAGTTGTCTGTTGCTTTGGGTTTACACTTTGGGTGGGGCTCGCAACATTATACCAGCGAGATGTTCTGGATAGATATCTCAAGGTGGATGATTAGTAGTAGATGCAGTTGGATTGCGGTCTACTTATTTTGGCGTACTGCCCGTGCTTTTGAGCCTCTTCCTTTCTTTTGTAGCATAGTTAGCATTGCGGTGCGTTCATAATCCTGTCAATTGCCCTTCTGTAATTTGTTTACCTCGCATAGCAGTTTTATCGTCTTTCGGGAGAGAGACATCACTAGCGAACATCACGTATCCCGGTCCATATCCTTATTACTGTTTCCACGCTTATTTACTTTCCTGCTTTTTACTTTTAGTTGCTATCATTATCCTTTGTGTTTTACCCTTTGTGAACAACAAGACCGGAGAGATTGACAACCTCTCTGAACTTCGTTGGGAACAAAGTTATCTGTGTCTGTGTACAGGTCCACGTCAGTTGCGCCGCTGACACCTACTTATCATCTCTAGAGTCCTACTGGAGACAAACCTTGGTATCTTCACTGAGGGAAACTTGCTGCTGCGCTACATCTCAACCTTCCACTTGGGGTAACCAACAAAGGGCGAGAAGCCATCAAGTAAATTTCTGGCGCCGTTGCCGGGGACTCCGAGTGCTAAGATAGGGGAGTTGCACACTACCCTTTACCTTTGTTTTTTTAGTCTTGTTAGTTTACCTTTCAGTTTTTATCTTTGTGTCCTTTATCAAAAATCAAAAATATATATAGTATGTCTAGTTCCTTACTTGCCAATCAATGTCTAACTTCTTTGAAACTAGATCTTATTGGCATGGAGGATTCACTGAGGATCAACAAGAATATTACAAGGAATACCGCTTGTCTCAAAAAGGGATACACTTATGGAGACTCATACATCAATCGTATGAGTATGCTAAAAACTTGTGCTCAATATATAATATATCTTTCTGCAGGGATGAATCTTGTTGCTTTATGAGGCACAAACACCTTGCTTTCCAATGTGAGTACAATGAGGATGAAACCTTAGCTTCTTATGCTAAGGGAAATTATGATTTTTATGATGTAGAACAAATAGAAGAATTTGTTGCTTTTAAGGGTGCCTATGAAATTACTTCTTTTCTTGAAAATATTGATGACGCCCCTTAAAAATCTGAGAGTCTTGCTATACTTAACTATTGTTTGGAAAATTATGATGCAAATTATTATATTACTGGTCATCTTGAGAGAATCTCTCCCCCAAAGGAAGAGACTAATGTTTTGCAGGACTCTATAGAAGAAGAAATTACTGAACCTGAAAGCTCTTTGGATGAAGAAGAGGAGGAGAGTGACGAACAAAAGGAGGAAGAATGGAGCCATCCATGTCTAACTTCTAATGAGAGTAACTCTTTTACTCTTACCTTATATGAGTATTATGATCCTATGGATTCTTTTGAAATATCCCTTTTTGATGAAGTTGATGCCTTCTATGCTTATGGCCTTGATGCCACTATGGATGATGCTTACGGAGATGAACTTGCTATAGTTCCTCATGTTAAGCATGAAATTTTTGCTATCTCACCCACACTTGAGTGTCCTATT
This sequence comes from Bromus sterilis, assembly GCA_950022295.1. NCBI lineage: Eukaryota > Viridiplantae > Streptophyta > Magnoliopsida > Poales > Poaceae > Bromus > Bromus sterilis. Next base: position 38,969,221 of record OX465600.1, read on the forward strand.
ATCCTTTTAAAATCTCCATTTCCGGAGAATTTTCCTCTTATCAAAGCTCAATGTGATGGGTTACATTTATCTTATGATCCTAAAAACCGTGTTGAAAACAATACACGTGTGCTTGTAGGTCATGAACAATATGATTTATATGATAGTTATATTCTTGATGTTGTTTATGATATTACTGAAAATTACTTTGAGAGAGGAAAGTTTGGTTATAGAAACTTCCATGTGACAAAAACACCTCTCTCTAAACTGAAACTTTCGAAGTTGTTCTTGTTCCACCTTCCTATGCATGTCACTTTGTGCTTCTTTGATTTATTTTCTTACAAGATGCCTATGCATAGGAAGTGGGTTAGGCTTAAATGTGTTTCAAATTTTCTTCTTGATACTCTCTTTTGCTAAAATTCCCATTCTCTTGTGAGAGCATCTTTTATAATCTTTAAGCCTAGCTAATGGCTTTAAAGAAGCGCTTTTGGGAGGCAGCCCACAACGAATTAGGTTTCTTTTTGCTTTTGTTGTGTCTTGATGTTTGTTACTACTGTAGCAACATCATTGTATCTTTATTTTTCAGCTTTGTGCCAAGTTATAGCCTCTTATGATAAGGGAAGCAAAAGTTGTGACATGCTGTCCAGAAAACAGATTCTGTCCCTTGAAAGAAAAATTCGAATCAAATTACCAGATCATGTTTTTTATCTGAATTTGTTTGACAGAGTGCTCTATACAATTTTGAAACTTCCGTATGTTCTGAGTTTTTTTATTTGAGTTGCAGAAGTGCCCCTAAAAAATTCTTTACTACCTACTGTTCTGTTTTTCACAGATTCTGCCACGTTTTGTCTCTCCTAACTTTTGCAAACCTTAAGCTTGCTTTTTCTTTGCAAAAACCTTTTGGCACTCTTGAGAAACAGTAGCTCTTCAAGAATATCTTTATATCCAGTGGGTAAAAATTATTTTATTAAGGGTACTAACCTCTCTAATCATCTTATGATGAGTTGTGTATGAAGGGAGTTTTCAAGTGTGCGATGGAAGATGATGAAAGAAGATCCAAGAGTGTCAAGCGCTCAAGCTTGGGGATGCCCCCATGCATCCCCAATAAATATTCAAGGAGACTCAAGCGTCTAAGCTTGGGGATGCCCCCGTGCATCCCCTTCTCCATCAACAATCATCAGTTCGTCCTTCGTCTCACTATATTTTTATCACTTCATGCGCTATGTGCTATGCTTGGAGCGTCTCGCTCTTAGGTTTTATTTTTAGTTTTCTTTAGCTTTTCTTGCTGTTCATAACAAGTTAGATTCCTTATTACTTTGTGTGGGAGAGAAACACGCTCCACTTTCAAAATCTAGAACACATCATAGGATTTTTCCTGCTTATCTTTTTGCTGTTGTGTGTTCTTTATCTTTTCGTAGCTACTGCCATGTTTAGTTTTAGTCTTAGTTTGTCTTTATCAAGAGCCTTGGCTTTTGTTTAGTCTATTGCTGGAACTCTTTTTAGTATTCATGTTTATCTTGTTAAAGAGAGTTGGTTGTTGCACTGAGTTGTGTCTTGTCTTGAAAGTAGGTAATTGAGGTTGCTATTTAATTCTAGTAGTAACATGCAATAGTTTTGAGGTATTGTTGTGAGTAATGTTTGAACTTTTGGTGTCAAGAGCTCTAGCCTATTAGTGATAGGTGTCGTATTTTGGGCAATCCGTGTTTATTTTCAAAACCTACAAAACCAGTTGAGAACTCTAGCTACTAGATGGATCACTAATCTTTGGAGGGATCGAATATTAGAGTACACTCACGTACCATGAGTCGAGGATGCGCAAGGATAACCAAACCCCCATACACTCCTCCTTGGGGTACTTGTCTCTTTGTGAACCTCCTTATTAGATTGAGAGTTACCTATAATAAGTGCATGAGTTCTTCGGACTAATGTAAGTATTGAAAGTTGACACTTCCACCTTCCCATATTTTGCTAGCCTCTCCCGTGCCATGCATTGCCTTCTTATCATTCCGAGAGTTGGTGTCCACCTTCGCAAGTACATCCAAACCCTTGGCATGATACGCTCTATCATCATAAGCCTCCTTATATCTTTCCTCAAAACAGCCACCATACCTACCTACCAGGCATTTCCATAGCCTTTCCGAGTTATATTGCCATGCAACATCCACCTCTTCATGACTTGATCTTCATGTCATACATGTTCCTGCTACACTGGCAGTGACATACATTGCATACATCATGATAGTTACATCTTCTTTATGATTTTGAGTACCTTGTAAAGTGTGAAAGATCTCCTTTGCCTTCTTGTAAAATAGAGTGTTGCCCTTAAGTGAGGAAAAGATCCCAAAGTGCACACAATAAAAGATCCCAAAGAGGACAAATGAGAGTTAAATAGAAACAGCCATTGAGGCCACAAAAAATACAAAAAAAATAGAAAAAAGAGAAAAAAAGAAATAAAAAGAGAGAAAGGGGCAACATTACTATCCTTTTGAGAGATCCACACTAGTACTCCCTTTATATCCTTGTACTCCATAGAGATGATCATTATGCATATAGCTATGTGGGGACCTTCACACTATAGAACTTGGCTTGCATATTCCAAGGATGAGCCTCCTCAAACGAGCTCTAGGTCTTCATGAGCGAGCAAGTTAGATGCACCCCCACTAGTTCCATTGGAGAGCTTCTTAGCTTGTATGTGCATCCGTTGCATGGCAATCCCTACTCCTCACATCATATCTATCATTTGGCATCTCTTGCCTATGATTGTCCTCATTGATGTGAGCCTTTCTCATCCTTTTTTTCTTCCTCCTCCGTACTTCTCTCTTTGCCATCCTAAGTGTCAACTCTCGTGCTTACGCTCATCCATTGCATGAGTGCTCAAAATATCGAAAAGGAGTGGATCAAGTTGACTTGTACCAGGCTAGTGGTCTGGGGATGAGTCAAGATAAGATTCCAAAGAGGACCAAGTGTGAAACTTTAGTAGATTGAGTTCTCAACACAAAAATACTTTTTTCTCGTATTCGCTATCCCCCTTCTTGCACGCAAACACCATTTGGAGACATTCGAGTCACGGACAGCGAGAGCTCTTGCACCTAATGTTCTTTAGTTACTTGTTTCAATGCTAATATAGACTCTTGCATGTTATGACTTGAATTGAATCTCTAACCTTGATTGCTTTACTTTTCAAAGTTCTTTTATGGTTGCTAGCATGTCACCACAGAAATTATGCTGTTATCATTTACCTACTCGAGGACAAGCAGGAATTAAGCTTGGGGATGTTGATACGTTCAAAATGTATCTATAATTTCTGCTTGCTCCATGCATGTTTTGTGTGATATTGCTATGATCTAGATACACTTTCATACACTTTTGATCATATTTGGACTAACCTATTAACTCAGTCCACCCCAGTGCCAGTTCCTGTTTTCTGCTGTTTTTCTATTTCAGTTTTCCCCCATATAAAAAGTGCCAGAAAAATTCCAGGAAAAATATAGGAAAAATCAGCGTACAGGAAGCTTCGCAAAGAGCCCGAGTGGGGCCAGAGGGGAGCCAGGGGGCCCAGAAGGCCACCCGGCGCGGCACCACCCCTGGCCGCCCTGGTCCACCTCTGGCTGCCCCCCCCCCCCTTCGCCTATTTATTCTCCGTCACGGGGAAACTCCAAAGACAAAACCCTATTTCGAAAACTCGCCTCTGTTCCGCCGCCACCGCGCTTCCGAGATCGGGAGCACAAAAAGACCTCTTCCCGGCACCCTGCCGGAGGGAGGGCCGACCTCCGGGAGTCTCCTCTCCACCATGGATGCTCCCCGGATGTCTCGTGAGTAGTTTTCCTTGGACCATGGGTCCGTGATCAGTAGCTATGTGATGTTCTCCTCCCCTCTTTGTTCTTCATGGTTTAGACCTCGTGAGCTGCCCTACATGATCGAGGCCCTTTTGTAATCTTTCTGCTATTGCTATGCTGAGTTTGATGGGATCTGATGGATTATGAGATTATGTTCAGATTGTGATAGAGTAATATATTTTGTTTTTATCTCTTATATTTTTGTTCCTAAGTAATTCTTGCATGATCTCCGTTGCTGTTTATTGCTTTGGCCAAGTAGTAGGTAGTGACTCCAAGAGGGAACGTTATGCTCGATTGTGGGTTCATGCCCCTCGATGACACGCTTGAGTGACAGAAACATGAGTCTAGGGGATGTGCTGTTTCCACAAGGGGGAAAACAACGGTGCTTGTAGCCGCGGTTGCAAGGATTGTTTACTTTACGCAAAGTTCTTTTTAATGCAGTTGTCTGTTGCTTTGGGTTTACACTTTGGGTGGGGCTCGCAACTTAATACCAGCGAGATGTTCTGGATAGATATCTCAAGATGGATGATTAGTAGTAGATGCAGTTGGATTACGGTCTACTTATTTTGGCGTACTGCCCGTGCTTTTGAGCCTCTTCCTTTCTTTTGTAGCATAGTTAGCATTGTGGTGCGTTCATAATCCTGTCAATTGCCCTTCTGTAATTTGTTTACCTCGCATAGCAGTTTTATCGTCTTTTGGGAGAGAGACATCACTAGCGAACATCACGTATCCCGGTCCATATCCTTATTACTGTTTCCACGCTTATTTACTTTCCTGCTTTTTACTTTTAGTTGCTATCATTATCCTTTGTGTTTTACCCTTTGTGAAAAACAAGACCGGAGAGATTGACAACCTCTCTGAACTTCGTTGGGAACAAAGTTATCTGTGTTTGTGTGCAGGTCCATGTCAGTTGCGCCGCTGACACCAACTTATCATCTCTGGAGTCCTACTGGAGACAAACCTTGGTATCTTCACTGAGGGAAACTTGCTGCTGCGCTACATCTCAACCTTCCACTTGGGGTAACGAACGAAGGGCGAGAAGCCATCATCATCCATTGCATGAGTGCTCAAAATGTCAAAAAGGAGTGGACCATTTTGACTTGTACCTGGCTAGTGGTCTGGGGATGAGTCAAGATAAGATTCCAAAGAAGACCAAGTGTGAAACTTTAGTAGATTATGTTCTCAACACAAAAATACTTTTTTCTCGTATATCCCTATCCCCTTTCTTGCACGCAAACACCATTTGGAGACATTCGAGTCACAGACAGCGAGAGCTCTTGCACCTTTATGTTCTTATGTTGCTTGTTTCAATGCTAAATATAAACTCTTGCCTGTTATGACTTGAATTGAATTACATGCCTTGATTGCTTTACTTAAAAGTTCTTATATAGTTGTTAGCATGTAACTACAGAAATTATGCTTTTAACATTTACCTACTCGAGGACGAGCAGGAATTAAGCTTGGGGATGTTGAAACGTCCAAAACGTATCTATAATTTTTGCTTGCTCCATGCCTCTTTTGTGTGATATTGCTAAGATATTGATGAACTTCTATACACTTTTGATCATATTTGGACTAACCTATTAACTCAGTGCACCCCAGTGTCAGTTCCTGTTTTCTGCTGTTTTTCTATTTCACGTTTCCCCCATATTAAAAGTGCTCCAAAAATTTGGGAAAATCCAATAAAAATCAGCGTACAGGAAGTTTCCGGAATCACCGAGGGGGGGGTGGTAAAGGGGACCCACCAGGGCCCCAGGCGCCCTCCCGGTGCGCCCGAGGGTGGGGCCACGCCAGGGGGCGCCTGGACCCCTGGTGGCCCCCCTGGCTGCCCCCCCTTCGCCTATTTATTCCCCGTGACGCAAAAACCCCGGGACGGGAACCCTTTTTCGCGATCTCTCCTCTGTTCTCCCGCCGCCGCACTTCCAAGATCGGGAGCACCAGAAGACCTCTTCCCGGCACCCTGCCAGAGGGAGGAACCACCTCCGGGAGCTTCTCCACCACCATGGATGCTTCCCGGATGAACCGTGAGTAGTCCACCTTGGACCATGGGTCTATGATCAGTAGCTATGTGATGTTCTCCTCCCCTCTTTGTTCTTCATGGATTAGATCTTGTGAGTTGCCCTACATGATCGAGGCACATATGTAACATTTATGTTGTTGCTATGCTGAGTTTGCTGGGATCCGATGGATTATGAGATTATGTTCAGATTGTGTTTGAGTAATATATTTGATTCTCCTCTTTTATATTTATGTTCTTGAGTAATTCTTGCATGTTCTCCGTTGCTGTTTTTTGCTTTGGCCAAGTAGTAGGTAGTGACTCCAAGAGGGAGTGTTATGCATGATTGTGGGTTCATGCCCCCCGATGACTAGCTTGAGTGACAGAAACATGGGTCTATGGGATGTGTTGTTGCCACAGGGGGAAAAACGGTGCTTGTACTTGCGGGTGCAAGGATTGTTTACTTTACGCAAAGTTCTTTAATGCAGTTGTCTGTTGCTTTGAGTTTACACTTTGGGTGGGATTCGCAACTTAATGCCAGCGAGATGTTCTGGATAGATATCTCAAGGTGGATGATTAGTAGGTAGATGCAGATGGATTTCGGTCGACTTGCCTTGGCGTACCGCCCGTGCTTTTGAGCCTCTTCCTTTCTTTATAGCATAATTAGCATTGGTTTGCGCACATAATCATGTCAATTACCCAGCTGTAATTTTTTTACCTCGCATGGCTATTTTATCGTCTTTTGGGAGAGAGACATCACTAGTGAACATCATAGGACCCCGGTCCATACTTCCAATACTATTTACACCCACTATCAATTTACTGTTTTATTTACTTTTCCGTTGCTATCACTATCATTATTATCCTGTGCATTTTATCCTTTGTAAACAACAAGGCCGGAGGGATTGACAACCCCTTGTACTCGTTGGGAGCAAAGCTATCTGTTGTGTGTGCAGGTCCACGTCAACCGCCAATCTCTGGCGCCGTTTTCACCTTCTTGTCGTTATCGGAGTCCTACTGGAGACAAACCTTGGTATCTTCACCGAGGGAAATTGCCGCTACTCTACATCTCAACCTTCCACTTTGGGTAAACCAACGAGGAGCAAGAAGTAAAGTCTCGTGACATCATGTCTACGCACGCTTCTATTCTTTTAGACTATGTTGGGCCTCCAAGCGCAGAGGTTTGTAGGACAGCAGCAATTTCCCTCAAGTGGATGACCTAAGGTTTATCGAACTCAGGGAAGTAGAGGTTGAAGATGGTCTCTCCCAAGCAACCCTGCAATTAATATACAAGAAGTCTATTGTGTCCCCAACACACCTAATACAACTAGGAGTTGTATAGGTGCACTAGTTCGGCGAAGAGATAGTAAAATATGGGTGATAGGTGTGGCAAAGCAAGGTAATATAAATCTGTAATAAAAAGTGCAGCAAGCAAACATGTGACAAAAGTGAGCACAAACGGTGTAACAATGGTGGAAACAAGGCCTAGGCTTCATACTTTCACTAGTGGAAACTCCCAACAACATTAACATGGTTTAATCACATGATATTTCCCATAAAACATGCAATGGAGACGCACTCGAAGGTCATTCCTTTGTGGTCAAGAGAGGACGAGAATTATGTAGGGCTACAAAAGCACACCTCAAAGTTCGTAGTTCTCAATCTATGGATTTCCCAATGTCACCGCGGCCATCCAAAGAGAGTACCACAATCACCACAACATATCTCAAGGATAGTCAAAGACAAGCACCAAGAGACTCTCAATCTTAAATCAACACACAAAAGAGGAAATCACTCATGAAAATATTCTTCTATTCCATGTCCAATAGGCCGTTGTCACCTTGGTCTCGGGGATTATACTAGATAAGATCAAGTGAGTACATCAATCACATACATAGAGGAAGGGGAAATATCATGGGATCATCCTAGATTAATATAGCCTATGATCACAACGAAGATCACATCATGGGAGAGAGAATTGACCACATAGCTACTGGTAGAAACCTTAGCCCCGAGGAGGAACTACTCCCGCTTCATGGAGGGAGGAAGCAACGTCGATGGAGATGAATCCGGAGGCACTTCCCCGTCCCGGCAGGGTGCCGGCACAGGAATTATGGTCCCCCGAAGCTTGTTGGCGATGACGGCGGAGATCGGAATTGCTTCTGGAGAAAAGGGGTCTGGAATCAGGGTTTTTGCGATGGGAGAATAAATAGGAGCCAAAGGGGGGCACCGGGGGGGGCACCGGGGGGGGCACCAGTCGCCCACGAGGCCACCCGACGCGGCCAAGCGCTGTGCCGCGCCCACTTGCCGCCTGGGCACCAGGTGGGGCCCCTCTGGCCCTTCTTCGGTGAATCCGGAAGCTTCCGGGACGCTGATTTTTCCCAAATTTTTGGAGCACTTTTAATATGGGGGAAACCTGAAATAGAAAAACAGCAGAAAACAGGAACTTGCACTGGGGTGCACTGAGTTAATAAGTTAGTCCAAATATTACCAAAAGTGTATGAAAGTGTATCTAGATCATAGCAATATCACACAAAACATGCATGGAGCAAGCAGAAATTATAGATACGTTTGGGACGTATCACCAGCCCAGAGAAAACCTCTGACAATCTTCTGAATCTGCTTGAGTGTCATCTTGTTGAGCCCCAAGACAATTACCTAATGCAGAGGGATCACCATAAGAACTGATTTAACCAGTTCTAGGCTCCCCGCCTTCGTCATCATGAAGGTCTTCCATGTCGGAAACCGCTAGGCAATACTGTACACCAAGGGTTGGAGAACCACAACGGAAAGCCGTCGTAGCGACAGAGGTATTCCAAGGTACCTAACCGGGAAGGGTGCCCCCTAGCACTCCATAACCGTTGCCGCCCTCAAGGCCTCATTCTCAGAACAAGCGATCTAAGAAACCAAGCACTTGGTGAAGTTTGTGTGGAGTCCCGATGCCTCCCAAAAAGATCCAGCAGCGCGCACAGCTCCGGCTCATTCGAGTGACAGAAGATCACCACGTCATCCGCGTACAGAGACACCGTCGTCACCAATCGTGAGAGAAATTCACAACCCAAACTCAAGGGCCCTAGCCAACAGCCTATTGAGCGTGTTGATAAACAACACGAACAACATTGGTGACAGGGGGTCTCCCTGTCTCAAACCCCTCTGGTGCCAAATCGGGGGGCCAGGCTCGCCATTAAGCACCACCCGAGTTATAGACGCTGAAAGTAGGATAGCTATCATCTCGCGAAATCTTGGACCAAATACAACTTTTAGCAGCACCTCGAATAGTAGCGCCCAGGACACCGAGTCGAACGCCTTAGCGATGTCCAGCTTAAGCATGACTCTAGGTTCCTTCTGCCTATGCAGCAAGCGCGCCGTCTGGTGTACCAGCATGAAATTATCATGGATACCATGATGCCGAATGAAGGAGCATTGGTTCAAATCGACCGGCGGCCCTAGACGGAGGGCAAGCCGCACGGCCAACACCTTTGTCGTTGCTTCTGTGTGTATCTTATGCACTGTTCAAAATAGCGGCCGATAAACCGATAAATCAACCGATTTATCGCTTATAGTTCTCTAACGATAAGATAAGTACATATCGGTCAGGTTTCCCTTTCTAGATGAATTTTTGCTATAACAACCAATTTGTTAGCTTATCGACCGATATTTTGGGTCGTGTTCCACCTGATTCCACCTAGTTGTTCCCTACGCTATGCACGCACTCGACCCCCGCACCCCAGTTGACCCACAAAAGGGTTTTAGCACTGCCATCCCGCACCCACAATTAAGTTAGCCGCCGCCACCATGGTCCCCTCCTTGGTTCGAGCTAGATCAGGTGCAAAAAATCAAGTTGATATTTATTTCCAATATATTTTTGTGTATAATATTAACATATAATATTTTAGATTATTTTGATTAAGAAAACCTAATATTTTTTTGAAAAACTTACCGATAATGGTCGACCGATAAAATCGATAAATCGTCCGATAAACCGATTTATCTCTTATCTTGGGTCGACCGATAAGATAACGAAAAGCGATATCTTGAACATTGATCTTATGCAATAGGTAGATTTATCGCACATGATTATCCTTCAACGTGTGTGTGATGCCCTTCACCCCCCCCCCTCTCAATGCACAACATCGCAAGTCGATGGTTCTTAACTTTGTGTACGATAGGATTCTATAATCGTGTCCGATGGCCCAATATGAATTAATGAAAACTGGTTCGAAAAACAACATGTAAGAAGCAAGTACGTAATGCCAAAAAAGAAAGAAAAGATAATACCTCATGAGGAGGAGATGTTGACTTCTAGTCCTCATAATTAAATGTAGCCAATCAAATTAAATTATAGTTAGCTAGTTATCCATATCAATGCAGCCTAATTTGGCACACTATAATGTCGGTGTCAAAATGGTACAATAGTAATTAGATGATAAGTATCATAATTAATTATATATAGTGGGCTAGTCCTAATTATAGTACTAAGCTAGGCTAATCATCCATATCCAACAAGACACATAATTTCTCAGGGACAAAATTGGTACAATAATTAATGGATGACTAATTTTAGCGAATAAGACCATGGTAACATGTATATCCAAGAGGCTCTAGTTTATTCATAATATGGCACGATATAATCTCTCAGGGCCAAAAATTGGTACAATAATTAATGGATGCTAATTTTAGCGAATAAGACCATGGTAGCATGTATATCCAAGAGGCTCTAATTTGTTCATGAATAGTATGCCATAATCTTCAAATGCCTCACAAATGCTTATAAATACGAGTAACACGCTTCACTTTCCTTACCATGACATAACAATTTTGAGTACCTTGCCATAATCATTTGAGTACATTGTGTTTAGATAATCTGTAGACATCAAAGACCATGGCTAGGGCGGTGACAATTTCGATATGTATCATGTTTGTACTGGTGGTGGTGGTTGGTGCAGTGGATGCAAAGCTTGGCTGCGAGCCCGGTATGCTTTTTTCCTGCAATACAGCGATCAAGAATGGTAAGGCACCTTCAACCTTGTGTTGCTCGAACCTCCGAGCACAGAAAGAGTGCCTATGTTTGTACTTATACAATCCTGCGTACCATGGCTTCTTGAAGGGACCCTACACCGACAAGACCTTCACCTCCTGTGGCATCCCCCTTCCAAAATATTGTGTACAACTATAAATATCCGGTACACAATATATGTATGGTACCTATATTTTTAGAATAAATGGGGACTCTTACTATATCTAGATCTTAAAAAGGGGATTTATGTTCTATAATGTTCAGCCAACCATTGATTTATGAGTACCTTTATCCTTGTGTTTTATTTTTTGCGGAGACCTTTGTCTTTTTAGTTTTTGAGGGAAGCCTTCATGATAGATTAAATCTAATGAAAAACAAACAGATCAAAAATCATCAACAAAAACTGTACAAGACATATGCAACTATGTTCAACCTATTACAAGATATGAAAAAACACATACTTCTAAGTCAACTTCTTTCACAACAATTAATTGACAGTATCACACAGGATCGACACCAGCAGCTCGAGCGAAACCATAGCTGGAAGTTTAGACTTCGAGATTAAACGAGAATTCAAACATACTACCAAAAAAAACACATGGATTGAAAACAAAGATCTAACATGGGGAGAGAAAGGGGAAGAACGAACTAGAGCAAATCCATCATAGAGCTCAACAGTATATTAGTTAATTACACATTCTCATCACCTAGGTCACCACCCATGTGACACTTTGTAAACTTCATTTGCCCATACTTCAGTATTCTTTCTATCAATCTCAAAACCCTTTGTTGTGCCTCCTTTATCTATTGAATTAGCTAGTCGAAGTTCAAAGAACTAATCAATTTACCAGTTTCATAGTATAAAAAAATTTCTTTAAAATATAATGCCATTTTTACATTTCCATATAGTCCAGAACATCATTGAGAAACCAACAAAAACTAGCTTCTTACAAGAATTATATGTTGGGCTTTTAAGTCGGCTTCCAAAACAATTGAAAAGGTTACCAAGATTATTATTCAAATTAAGGGCCAATTCTTTTGGCAACTTAAATAATAAGCTACCTCCAGCCTGCTTTCCTCATAAGCTGTCCCTATCATTCATCGAGACTTCTAAACTAGTTATGCATAATTAATTTAGAAGCCTCAAAAAATTTAGAAGGCAACTTATTTTTTTTAAGCCGGGGAGAGGAAAATTATTTTTTAATCTGCCCAAAAGAACGGGCCCTAAAGGCACATTTTAAAGACTCCAAATTAACCTTGCAGTAGACAATTTATCAAAGAGATGATCAATATATTATTTAGCACCACAAAAGAAACATTTTACCTAACCAACATCTTTTTAAAATATTGTCTTTAGTAAGAATGATATTTTGAGCTAAGAGCTAAATGAAGACTTTATTTTTTGTTGGATCCTTGGTTTTCCACAAAAAAATCAGAGGAAAACTACAATGAGAGTTAAGAAAAATTTTATATCACAATCTCATAAAAAACTTTCTATCTACTGTGATCATCCACTTAACACCATCTTTATAATTTAACATTCTAGTTTCTTCAGGTATAAATTCTAGACTATTCTAGAGATCCGGAGATTCTCCAAATAAATTCCTTCTAAAGAGAAGCCTTCCCACCCACTTATAATAGCACCATCCACAAAAATGTTGTGGTTTTGTAGAGTTTTATCATCCAACCACTATTATTCTCAAAATCTAGTATTTTGTCCATTACCAATCACATTTTTACAATTATTGTAAAAAAGATTGTTAACTTCCAAGATGCTCCTCTAAAATTGAGATTCACCCACCTTTGGCTTAATACCAAGTTTTTTTTCCCGTAGAGTGCTTACTGATCAACACATCTTGTCAAAGCCCAATTAAGTTTCTAATTTACAAAACCATATTGCAAAGAGTGTTCCATTTATCAACTCTAAATTTAAGATACCTGAACCACCCTGCTCCTTAGGAAAACACCGAGTTTTCATGTTCACTAGATGTTTTTTTGTTATCTACATCAGCTTCTCAAACTAACATGGATCTGAAGAAATCAACTTTCTTTCTAACCCCCACAATTATGGGTTAAAATGACATCATATATAAATGTATATTAGTCATTCAAGCCTGTACCAATGTAATTCTTCCACCTAGTTGAGCAACCTGCCTTGCCAGCAACCACATCTCTTATCAGTTTTATCAACCACCTCATTTCAATGTTTATTTCTGATTTTCACATTAGTGACACGAATTAATAAATATTTTAGTGGGATTTTACTTTTTTCACAAGTACCAATCTCCAAATATATGATCCCCCCCCCCACAAACACACACAACATCCCCGAACAAGAATAGTTCTCCCTTACAAAATTTAATAGTTAAACCCAAAATTTTCTCAAAGGCACTCAGAATGACTATATTTTTATACTACCCTTATCATCTTGGAGTATGAAGATGGTAGCATCTCCATATTGTGGCATATTTAACTTCAGAATTAAATTATCCATCAACACCCTTTGATTATATTATTCCTCCTATCTTTGTCCATGATAATAGCTAAAGCATAAATAGACAAGTCAAAAAGCAAAGTGGAAAGTACATCCCCCTATCTCTGACCTTTATGAGTTTTAAAATAAGCTCCAATCTTATCGTTCATTAACTTTTATACCTACATGTCCACCTCTAATAGTATACATAATCCAATCACACGATTGATCAAAAATACCCGTCATCTTAAGAATTTGGTACATAACAGGCCATTTTATTTTATCATAGCTTTTCCAAAATCAAATCTAAACAACAAATAATTATGTTTCTTATGATGTATATATTTTAGGGCCTCATGTAAAACTAGCACACCTTCCATGTTATACCCGCCATAAATAAAAACACTTTTGTTATAAGAAATCACCAGACCATCATGGTGTGCGTTGTTGCGCTTGTTATTTTAATGATTGAAGGATAGTAATTTACATAAATATAGAGATATGAAACGTGCAAGTTAAATTTACATGAAGTAAGGAGCGAAATCAACTTTAGGCCCGATTTTTCTAAAAGCTAGTAGTATTTTAGGACATACTACCCGGTTTGTGAGGTAATTAAGTTACATCATAGATACAAAGTTAGATAGAGCACAAAAATTGGATGTGTGACATGGATCCTAGAGTGTCGCATTGTGGTGCCCATTCTTTTTTTCCAGAATATATCGAGGCATTCGGGTGGGCATCATGTCAAGAGTTTGATTCATTCCCTTCTCCCTTATGACGATTGCACGCCGATGCCTAACCCAATGTGATGTTGTGATTTGATATGGTAGCCATAAAGGCAACCATTGTTGAGCCTATCACTATTATCACTAAAAATACAAATAAACTCAAAACAATGTTCTAAGCCAACTTACAAAAAAATGTTCCTTTAATTCATTTAGTTGAGCATACAGAATGGGATGTGGGTCGCTCATTCATAAAACATCACATTCCATTCTATTTCTAGTTAATGGAACAATCTTCTATATAACTTAGATCATGCTATAATTTAATCTATCATGGTTGTCGAGTAAATTGGTACCATTCAAGAACACCCTTAAAATTCACTTAAGATATCCAAATCGGATAAATAAAAACTTCACTTCATCAACAAAAAAGGTTGGAAACAACTCTCTTCATTAGTGCACTATGGAAACATATTTACGAAAATACCCTCGCATTACAACATCACATGCACTGAGGTTATATAATACGTAATGAATTAACACGTCAAGAATCTATAATACCTTAATAGTTCATTCCAACTCACCTATTTCTCTTGATATGCTAGCTATCCACATGATCAAGTAGGTTTACCATGTAGAAACTTTTTTTCATTAATTCTTCATGCACATGCTACCCTTAATTTTGCATGTGCGTGCAACCTATACCAAATACATAAATAAAAATTTATGCACTCAACCTTATGATTTATAAGGGCTTTAAAAAAATCCAATTGTGATTTACCTCACATTTTATTTTTCTACGCGATTTTTTTTATGAATGCATATATGTAGTTATTATCATTGTTTTAGGTTAACCAAGGGTGATATCTCCGTTGTCTCTACTCAATGTTATTTTTGCCTTATATTATCTCACTGATATATTGCCAAGGTAATAAATTAATAAAACAAAAATCACTCTCATTTCTGGATTTTACATTTTTTATTTTAGATTTTACTCTGAAGAATATGTCTTTCATTAAAATTATAATCAAAATATACTATTTTCATTAAAAAAATCATATTTTAAAATATTAATTTATTTGTAAAAAATTCTCGCAGCAACGTGCGGGGTATCATCTAGTACTCTCTCCGTTCCAAAATAACTGTCTCAACTTTGTACTAGCTCTAGTACAAATTTATACTAAGGCTAAGACAGTTATTTTAGAACAGAGGGAATAACATCTAACATCTCATACGACTTTCTTCTTGGAAAAGATACAAGTAAAAATGGATGCATGGATTGGCTGGATAGAAATAAAGGGAGATGTTATGTTAAATATATCACCTTGACAAATGCAATTGAACAAACAGACAAGGTACTCATAGCGAGAAAATGACTATATGTTTTCAATTGCCATATTTTTGCTCAGTCTGAAAACCTGATAACAAGTCAATAGAACTTTTCCCTTGAGTAAGTAAAATATCACAAGATTTCCATCTTGAACTTGAATATTCTGCATTTGAAACACACAAATGTTAAGAAGCCAACCAAACAAAAGAACCTATACTTTGAGCAGATTGTGTAGAAAATAGATATGATGGTGTATAACTTAAATTAGAAAATCCATTTTTAATTGCAGCATACTATTGCCCCTTTGCTGAAAATTGGTATGGTAAGAGGGTTTCTACCCCATATAGAAAGCACAATATGTAAGAAACGCAGTTGTTAACCATTTTGTAAAAATAGGATGCACATAAGCATTAGAAACCTCGTATGAAGGACATGTGTGATTATCTTTACATATTAAATGGTTTAATAGGAGATTTAATCAAATCATGCAAAAGTGTTGCTCCCGGCCCAACTCAAATCTACATGAGCAAGAAAGTCTCAATAAGAGTGAGCAACAACATTGCTCAACAAGTATTATCAACCAACATCTCTTCAGAACTCATAAGCGGGACAACTAAACAAAATTCCACTATACTGCATCCTTAGTTATAGAAATTAGTGGTCGATCCATATCTCACCTACGAATTATGATATGTAAGACTTCACTTGCCCATACGAATAGGTTGATGTCCTTGCCATACAAGTGAAAAAAAGAGCAACCATAAGTATGAAACATAGAAGTGTGTGATGTCAATTGGGGAGAATGACGAGTCATAACTCAATAAAGAAGTAGCAAGCATAATTATGCTATAATAATAATCAGGGATCTATAAATGCTTCACAAATGAATCCTTGCAGGTTGCAGTACATGCGACCTAGCTCCATCCAATTCTAAAGATCCAGACACAATTTCTAGCAAAAATCTGAGAATTTTTTCATGCATTTTCATCACATGTACATATATAACATCAACAGTCAATACTTGTGCAGAAATCTTTAAAGTGATGTCAAAATTGACAAGTCAATAGGAGAAACTTAACAAACCTCATGGCCTCTGGATGTTGTATCAGATGCCACACCCACCCACGACATTGGTAAGGAGAGCAGAAAGTTGACAATGTTGCCAACGCCTACAAGTACCACACTCTATCGCTATCATTTTCCTGTTGGAGGTGTGGTCGCATCTCAAGTGGCAGCTAAGGTTTATTGCCTTGAGGGAGGCGGATGCAAGAACTCTGGGAAGGAGAAATGGGTTGAGAGGGTTACCCTATCGTTGGGAGAGGGGGATGGGGAATCGCTCGAGGCCACAACTGTCACCCTCAATGCTATAGTACACGTTTAGTAGGGTTTTGCGACCACCCGCTAGAGGAGAATAGAGATCATAAGGGTGAGCGACACACACAAGATGGGACTTTCCGGTTGAGGGGTTGTACTTAACCGTTTTAGGGTGCATTCGCGGATCCATAACCCAAAATACCTAATTAACCACATGTCATCAATTTTATCACGGAAGTAGCTTCCCAACCCACAACATGTTTGACCTGAAAATGATCTGATCTGTAAATCTTCCTGATGCGGGAAGGCATTTGTGCATCGGACAGCTTGAAATGCCTAGAGAGCACAATCAGATGGCTCATGCAAGTGGATGCGTGAGAATACTCCAAATGTGCTCAGTTATAATGTCTTTAAATTTGTATCATGCAATAACAATTTTTCTCATTTGGCATGTATCACGCGTACTCATCGCCTTCGTAAACCAGACCAAAATTCAATCAAGTAAGCCACTTTGTGCTAAAGAAGTTGCTCAATCAATACGTGTCAGAGTTTTTGTCAATATTGGAAACGTACTTGGTTCCATGATTCATTCTGTGGCATGAAATCCATCATTGGTTGGGCAACTATTTAGTTGTTTTGATTTTGCAATCATCGAAGGTATTGCGTTGTTTACCCCCGATAATAGACCAAATTACATAAGTAACTTTTGTAACCAAGGAACTTAATGATCCAAGCAAAAAACTCTTGCAGAGAACTCAAATTCATCTTAATCCTAAAGACAACTGACCACCCTCAATCCATACGACAGTTAGAAGTAGGAAAGAAATGATGAGTTGCACTCTCATTGTCAACACAAGCATAATCTACATTTTTTGCACCCAATCCAACCTTTTCCAAAAAATTAATTAAAACACTATTTTTAAACCTAAGCCCGAGGAACACTTTGATATGAAATGTGTTGTAGTAACAAACTAAAGTTTCCTAAAAGGACACTTAGTTAGATTGTCCAGTGTCCATTGTTGACAGATGAACAACTCGGCTTTCTATTGAAATCTAACTCAAACCTAAAAGCTACTAATTTTGTCGAGTGCTATGTCTTCCTTACTACGAGACGTAACCTCTCCACGTCTGTGGTGCTCTAGTAACGGGTCGACTAACTACTATCGCTCTCTCAAGTGGTTTTGGAAAGGTTCTATGGACCGATTTGGCTTGGTTTTAGAAATTTTTGTGTGGTTTTTTCTTCTTCTATTTTTTCCTATGTGTTTTCTAAATCGAACCGTGATTTGGTTACGATATCTTTTGGGTTTTAGCTTTAGCCTACCCCAACTTGTTTGGGACTGACAGGCTTTGTTGTTGTTGTGTTGTTGTTGTTGTTTTCTAAATCGAGATTTTTAATTAATTTTTCTGAATACATGTTGTATATGTTTTGTATACATACAAAAACATTTTTGATACATGTTGAATATTTTTCAAATGCATGTGAATATTATTTCATATACATTTTTTAACAAATTAATACATGTTGATCATTTTTTTATAATTGATACATGACATCACGCGGTATTTTTTACATTATATAAAAAAAATGAAAAAAATAAATGGTATAGATCATATTTATTTAAGTTACATGAATAATTATTTTACACTTTATAAACATTTTTTAATATGTTACGAATACATTTTTAGAACGCGTGATTTTCGTATAAATTTCACGGATATTGTTTGGATGGCACAAATTTTTTGAAAAATTGCCTGCAAGAATATTTTACACTGCACTAACATATCTCAAATGCGTGATCAAGGCTTATGAAAAAATAAGTAAATTAAATATATATATATATATATATATATATATTTAAAGTACTTTTTATAATAAAATATAGTAAAACGCTTGAAGAACAAACGTGCAATTTGTGACGCACGTCTAGTGCTATTGGGCCTGACTCTCTTCAGGCTGGAGTTGTAGACAACGCGTCACACAATCAATCAATACGCGAGAAGTGACACTGCCATCAGTGTGTGTGGCCTCAAGAATAAAAAAAGACTGACACTGGTGCAGAGAGCTCATATATGCTGGCCTAAAATGAGTCGGACTAGCTGCACATTTGTGTATACTAAAAATAAGCTGCACATTTATGTATACCAAAAAAAGCTGCACATTTGTGTTGGTTTAATGTTTAGGCAATATTTATTTAATATATTCTCAACAAATAATAACTAATTATTCCAGAAATTCCGGAAAATATATTGCTGTTTGTATAAGTCCAAAATAAATTGAAATGTTTGAAAAAAATTCAAGTATACACATTCTCAAAATGAATGTATGTTTGTATTTAGAGAATGTAATTGTGTATTTAAAATTGTTTTCTTCATTATGTGTTAATAAATGTTCATTGTATATTTAAAAAAAATCAATATATTTTAAAACATTTCTCCATATAATAAAATTGACCACCTTATGTTAAAAAGTGTCAAGAGTATATTCCAAAAAAAATTAGTGCATATTAAAAAACGTCACCATGTTTAAAAAAAATAGTTAGCACATATTCAAATAAAAAATAATGTATAAAAAAGTAGAAGTAAAAAAAGTAAAATGAAATTAAAGAAGGAAAAAAGAACCAAATCATAAATCCAATAAAAGGAACAAGAAATCACAAACGAAAAACCAACAAATTCATAATAAAAACCATGAAAAGAAAATTATAAAGAAATTAGAATAACAAAGATTAAAAATAACATATATAAAAAAAAGAGAAAAACCATATAGCAAACAAAAAAATAAAACAACTAAAGCAGCACAACAAAACGTGAACCAACTAGCCTTGACTATTAAATATCCATTTTGACACCTATATTTTATGGTAGTTGGGCCAACCCAGTTCAGTTACTTCAGTGCTTCCATTGTTTATTTATTTTTCCTAAAAATAAATTGTTTCAGTTTCTTTTCTATTGTTGTTTACTATACGTTTTTTATATCACATATGAGTGTTTCTAGAGCCCAAGATAATTAAGAAGTGCCCAAAATCAATAATCAAGAAGTACTCTTTTCAACAAACATCCCACACCCTTCCCGTTTGACAAGTGGCGCATTGTCTGCGTGTCACTTGTCGCACTCTGGTGTGCCTCTCGCGAAGCAAATTCGTGCCTCCCGTGAAGACATGATCGTGCCTCTTAGAGGTACGGGTCGTGTCTTTTTTTATAGAGGCACGCGGTGTGCCTCTCTCGAAGCAGATTTGTGCCTTATGTAGAGGCATGGTTGTGTCTCCTTTTTTAGAGGCATGCGGTGTGCCTCTCGCCGAAACAGAATTGTGCCTCCCGTGGAGGCATAGTCGTGCCTCTTTTTAGAGGCACGCGGTGTGCCTCTCGCGGAAGCAGATTCGTACCTCTGCGAGATGCACGATCATACCTCTCTTTTTTAAAATAATATTTCGATTTTTTTCACCAAAATGTAAGAAAAAACCGCACGAAAACTAGAAGAGCCTAAAAATCGAAAAAAACATTTTTAAATGCGAAAAATGCGTACACAAAAATAAAATAAAACAAAAATCCAAGGAAAGCACCAGAACGCGGCATGTAGTGGGCTCTTAAAATGATCGCTAGTTGAGCTCTGAAGAAATACTCTCTAATTAGTTGCCCTCAGCAGTGCGGGCTATGAAACTTTAAAGAGGGCCCAACCAACTGCACAATTCTTCTGTCCACGACGAAGGTTGGACTGGGCCAACCATGAATGAGTGCTCCACTTTGTGTTATTTTCTTTTTGAGGTGTAATACTCAAGTTTTATTACGAAAATAATACAATGAGACGGTCCAGCCCGCCAGATCTCACTCCTTTCTTCACCAACCGCCCTGCACGCTAGCTGGTGAGCCGCCCGGTTAACCGAACGCCTTCTCCATGTGATCTTGTACCTTCCATGCATCGCTAACTTCCTCTTGATTTCCTCCACCACCGGTCCCATTCCCATAGTCAAGAGATCCTTGTCAATTTTCTATCACGGCGCGGTTCTATTAAAAATGTCATGATGCATTCTTACAAAAAAGGTACCATGACACCTTTGGAAAAAAGTCCTGCAAACTCGAATTGTTGACATAACCAAGATCACCTGAGTAGAAAAGAAAATCGAAGAAAACATCCCTACATACATGCGGCCAACGTCACTAAGAGCAACTCTAGCAGATACCGCAAATCAAATATGCAGTACGAAAATTGGCGCGACAGAATTGATACTGCATCCTCGAACGACATATTACATATTTGGAAGAAAAAATGTTCGCGATACAGGGAATAGTCGAAGCACACAAACACGACAAAAAACCTAATATTTGGTCACTGAAGGTCGCCGAGGTAGTACATAAGTCGTCCAAGAAGAGGCGAAGCTCACGACTTGGGGACGAAGTGGGCTCACGCCGCCAAGTATTCCTCGTACACGGCATCGTACCAAGTTCTGGCCACGACGCGGAAAAACTCCTCAGCGCGGCACAACCTCGCGATAATCGGGGCTAGCTGTTGCCCGAGCTCGGAGAGGCACATCCACTCGTGGTTGACATCTTCGTTGCCGCCGCATTGGAAGAAGAAGCGGTCGTACTCCCCAACGTTGGCACGTCCTCCGCTCGAAGTTGGCTACTCTACACGTCAAAGAAAAGTAGTTGCGGCGAAGGAGGGGGAAAAGATGAGGGACGGGTACCCTAATAACCCCCCGCGCCGTAGATATTACGGCCGAAGCGATGTTTTACGGGCCATCCGTCGAGCCGAGAGAATTGTGGTGGTTTTGCTTTGAATCAAAACTTCACCCGTCCACCAAAAAACTGACGTATATATGGACCGACGGCGAAATGACGCATCTGCTAGAGTTGCTCCAAACTTACACTTGCTCAAAAGATCACTACAATCCAATCCACATGTCATTCTTCTTCCCAAGAAGAACACGAAAACGAAAACGACATTATTCTCGGCAGCACAGCACCGTCCATGGCGGCAACGAAGAAATGGCATCCATCCACGCCCTGCTCTCTGTGTGCTTGTACCGGTACGTAAGCTAAGCGAGCGTCTCCCTTGGCCTGCGTAGTACGCCTCGCAGTCGCACGGCGCCGGCCTCGCCTCGCCTGTCCTCCCCCATTCCCAGCTATCCGCAGAACACGCGTGGGTGCGCGCGCATGTGATCGATCTCACCGTGGAGCGGCGCATGCAGGCAGGCAGCAGGGGGCGGAGCAGGAGCACGGGACGGCATGGAGCTCAGCTGCGAAACCTGGGCAATCCCGATGGCGAAACATTTGTACGTTGGCGCTTGTTCTCTTGCCAAACTTGTGTGCCTCTGCCACCCCATGCACGCACGCACGCCTGAGGCCTCACCTCATGGGACGACAGAGGGCCTGAGATGCCACTTGCAACTCCTCCTGGTGACCTGACCCATGGCATGGCATGGACGAAGGAAACTCACAACGCTCCGCTTCTGGATCGCTGTCTTTTCGTCGAGAATCCACCACAAGCTTTCCTCCTTTCTCTTCTTGTTTCTGCACGGGTCTCTCTGGATGGATCCATGCTGCTCCAGCTCCATGCTCTCATCATCATCCGCTCCATTCTGATGAGTGGATCTCCCCAAAAGTCGGCCCTGCTGATTGCAGCCACCGGGCACGAGAAAGGGAGGGGCCCTGCCGCCCATCGGCATTGCAGGCTGGCCGGCCAGACCAGGAGGATCCATCTTTTCCACACGTCACGCCTCAGCAGGTCAGCGGCGACAGACGACGGCCCATGCACACATCTGCTGCGATGGGAAAACTGACACATCAATCTTACAGCTTGTGTACAATGGCATGGCAGATTGGCAGCAGGAGGAAGCTTAAGGTGTCTTTTCTAGGCGGCCGTTTCTTCAGTTGGTGACCTGGAGAAGGGTAGAAGGGAAGGCGTGGCGAGCCAAGCAAGCGGATGCTTGCGGAATGGAGTGTGGCACGGGTGAACCGCGGATCCAACAGCTACGGGGTATTGAGTATGGACGATTGGACGGTGAAGTGGGGAAGCATCTTGAGAAGGATGCGTGGCCCTGCTCCATCCTGAGCTGCATATTGGATCCCCTTGTCCGATTCCTGTTCAGTTCGCTGCGTATATAGAAATGTAGGTAAAAGTTTCATCACTTCCAGAAGATTTTGGTCTCCTTTTGCCTTCAACGGCGTACCAAATTGAGAATTTTCTGTACATCCCGGAGGCACCCTTGTTGGTTCTTACCCTGGTTCATTACGAGCAAAGCTAGATCGAAAAACAAGAACTCAAGCAAACCTTACGTGAGAGAGGAAAACGAATTTGGTGGTGCACAATGATCGCACATTTTTTGGTTCTTTTCTGCTATTCTTATAGGCGTTTACAGATAGACTCCACGCCCAACACGAAACGGCAAAGCCGATCGCAACACGACGTGACCCGGTACACAGATCGTACTCGGAACGTAAACTTCCTAATCTTTAGACTGAAACTTGGACGACAAGATTAACCATCAACAACCCTGACGTTTCGAGGCTCTAAACTGAATTTTTCGTTTCTTTGATTTCTTTCTACTGCGCTTTATGTTGTTAGTGTCAAAAGTTTCTGATTACAAAAAGGTGTGCAATTCAGGTACTCTTGAAAAAAGAAAAGTGTTGAACTGAGTTTGGCTGATATGGTTGGATTTCTGGTGGTGGAACCATTCCACCAAGTTTAAGTTTTAGGCTTGTCACAAGTGTTTGTATTTCCATGAATTTATTTTAAGTTCTTTTTATGATGCTCGTTTTATAGGAGACAACATTCTCATCTATTACTATGTGCTTGTGGTGATCTCGTTAATCTTAAAATTTCTGGTGGTTATCGATTTGAATACTATGATAAAACTACACCACAAGTGTCTTGAAAAATACACCACAAGTCAAGGGGTTGGACCAAGTCAAAATTATCAACCCAACTCCAAATATGAAACCTCAATTGAATGAGAGGCCTCCAATTCCAGGGAGGTTAATGATATAGAAGATTATGAAGTATTCTTCGCTTACTCTATGAACTCCATTTTCTCTCATCACACAATAGGTACACTCGTTAGAAACGCTGATAACATTTCATGAAATATTTAAAATTGAATTCAAATGCTTTATTGTCCACGAAATTTCCAAAGTAATACTATAAATCTTGGCGGCAGATTTTGACTATACTCTTTTTGAAGTATATTAGAAATTTCATATCCCATTTAATTCAAAATATAATACAATTTTGAAGCTAAATATATTTAAATTTTGAGAAGTTACTGTATTATTTCATAATAAGTATGTATATTTCAGGGAAAAATATCACACGTTGTATAATTAAAATGGGGGTAAATACACCTTTTCATGAAATTTTACGAACTACTTTTGTGACAATGGATTTTGACAATTCACAACCATCACAGGAATTTTGCTCTTGTTCACAACTACCAGCACATCATTATTCACACGCACAAGCATCACAACAATCATAGGAACAAACTCTTTAATATAATAACATTAATGTGGACATGGAACCCCCCCTGGAAAGAGCAACACGGGAAGGAGATGGCACCAAGGTCAGAGATGTGGTACACTTCATCCAAGCGAGGACCGCTAAATATTTTCCATGCGAAATCAAGGTTGAATTGAAGGAACATGGTCAAAGGGCATTTCCCGTCTTAAGTGTTTCAGTGTTAATAACAACACGGTTTGTAGATTAAACGTGTGCTTGAGCTACAAAGACATCTATTTGGCACAAAATGGTTATGTAACCCTTTGGAAGGAAAAGATCGAAGCCGACATTTTGACACTCTTATTTCTTTGGTCATAGAAAATCCATACTATTCAAAGGGGGTCTAGATCGAAACGTTTGGGTGAAATCAAATCAGGTACACAGAATATATGTTGCACCCACTTTAGCCTTCCTAGCCGTTTTGAGGAAAGATTCAAAATTTAACCTTATGCAGAAAACACCACAGACGGTTGTACCGCTGGTGTGAGTGGTTGGATCACTCCCTCGGGGGAGTGGCACCTTGGGGCGGTACTAGCGGACCATGTACCAGCACAACTACCGCCCGAGGGTTGATTTCTCTCGGGTAAGGCAGCAGTACTCAAGCGATGACCGAACTGTTGTACCGTTATTTAACTAATAACCGGGACAACTGGGCAACCGAGCGATTATACCACTATGTATGCCCTAGCCAAGCATGTAGCACATGGCGATTGTACCGGCCCATGTACCACCCCAACCATCGCATGATGGGTGATTCCCTTGGGTGTGGGGTGCTGTAGTTTGGCATGGTTGTATGGTTGTACCGTGAATTTTATATTATTTGGTACAATCTACGTTCGAAGTGGTTGTACCGCTCTGGCCGCAGCATCCCAAGTTTCTGTCTGGAGCGGTTGTGCCACTCATGTGATGCTTTTCTGCACATAACAGTTGGATTTAGAGTGAGACTATCAAAGGAGGGCTTATTTCTCCTTCAACCTACTCTTGCATCTATCTATCCTCCATTAATAACTTGATCTTGTTCATGTTCGTTCTTCATTTTTAGCCAACCAAACTTATTGATTTGCTAGTGATTGAGGGAGGATACCTAAATATACACTTTCACCAAAGGAAATTTGATACTCCTTTACATTCCATTGTGCATTTTGTTACTCTTGGGTGTTCAAGAACTCTAGATGGAATAAGTCACCTTGGAACCACATTCCATTGTGGTGATGCTTTGTGGTGATGTGGGGAGCCACTAAACAAGTTGTGAAGGTTACTTCAAGGGCACCGTGGTGGATTCACGAAACCTTAAATTTTGTGAGGGCATGAGAAGATAAGATGAGTCATTATGGCACTTGGTGAGCATTGTACTGCCACATCTCTCCAAATGGAGACGTACTTGGAAGGAACTTCGGAAACACATCCTTATCTTCGTTGTTGCAAGCATAGTTAATTATTGTTCATATTATATTTTCATTGATTATCATTTGATTATCATATAGGTTGTCCACCTAGTTGCATATCCAAACAACCTACTTTACTGTTGAGCCTAAATTTGCAAAAAAGAAGTAAGAAATTGTTATTCTCCTACTACCCCCTTTAGTCAACATACTAATCCTTTCAATTGGTATTAGAGTTGTGTTTCTTTATTAAAGGCTATACTGCGTAAATAGGACGTCGACCGATGAGTATAAGTCCAATAACCTCATTTCTCTCTAGAAACTGAAGGATAAAGTTAAATCTTGTTCAGTGATTTACTGAGAATTCACTTCGAAACTTATTCTTTTTACTAAGAACTTGGGTCACATTATGTCGAATACACAACGTGGTTTATATGATAGAACCTATGACTGAGGCATAACGAACGTAGCACGTCACTTTTCTTTCATTTAACCATAGTTGTCGCACCTAGATTAACTTAATGCTTCTCCTAGACATACAAGCAAGAACTTTTTCCTTGGCTTGTTCTGGGTAAGACGAGGAACGACCATAACGTGATGCAGGGCATGGTCACCCCGTCGGAGGACGACCACGATGTGAAGTAGGGTGTGGTCACCATGACAGAGGATGACCACACTATGATGCAGATGGTCGGCACGCCGGAGAAGGTAGGCGGCAAAATCCATCTTGACAAAGAAAATGAAGACGTGGAGGAGGAAAACGGGACGCCCTAGAATCCATCGGCGCACAACCGATGGATTCAAAGGTTCATCGGTAATCATTCCCCCCACCCCTAATTTGTCATTCCCCCAACCCCGATGTGTTCAATCAATCCCCTCCCAACAGGCTCTAATCAAGTGTGCAAATCAAGATACAGAGTAAGGGCTTACCACCATTACCGAGCTCGTGAATCCGCTGCTCGATGTCGTCTTGAATCTTCGTGTAGTCATTGTGGTGCTTGTCACCGACGATGTGAGTGGGGAAAAGGGAAGAGTGAGCGGTGAGGGAAAGTTATGGGGCGACATCGGGATACAACTCGGCTTCCGGAGTGTGGCTCCTCGCATGCAACGAGACCTTAGCGGCGTGGCTCGACTCAGCCTAGCTCCCTTGAAACTGCTTTGAGGTTCAACGGATCTGACTGAGAACTCCTTTGAGGTTCGTTCGATGCGTACTAAACAGAGAACACAGGTAACTAACAGGCTTGCTTCAGTGCTCCCCCCTGGCGAAACTTTAAGACTCCGTTTTTTCCCACACGTCGGGCCCGCCTAGCCCATACCCAAGCCCTATATAGACCCACATCTGGGAAGCCACCGTGGCGCATGACTCAAGCCACCGTGGCGCACGACTCAAGCCACCGTGGCGCACGACTCAAGCCACCGTGGCGCATGACCCCACCACGCGCGTGCTCCTCGTATCAATTAGGTTACTCGCACGATCGAAGCCTGCCGTCCTTGGGGACTCCTCGTTGAGCGGCGTCGTTCTCGTCTCCGGTGATCTGTTGCGTCTTTCCCGGCTTCCTCCAGAGGACCAAGGTACGCATACCGCGGCATCATCCTCTCGACTCCATCTAACTGCCTGTCCCCCGCGTATACCTGATTGTCGCGCGTGCTACTCGTATGAATTAGGTTACTCGCACCGTGATTGGAGCCTGCCCTAGATAGCACCGTCCTTCAGGACTCGTCGTCGAGCGGCGTTGTTCTCGTCTCCTGTGATCTGTTGTGTCTTCCCCGGCTTCCTCCAGCGGACCAAGGTAAGCATATCCCGGCATCATCCTCTCGCCTCCATCGAACCGCCTGCCCTCCGCGTATAACTGATAATCTTTGTCGCTAGGTTTTCAAGATCGTAGATAGTCGGCTACCCAGCTCGTCGGCAAATCTTACGAAATGGCCGACCCAGTGATCTATAACGGTATCGAGGAAGATGAAGGGCGTTTGGATAGTTCGGCAGGCTATAGTTCTGATAGTGGAGACTCGTCAGACGATTCTAGTTCAGAGTATGGAGATAATTCAGTGCGTGAGAACGACGTGGAAGGTGCTAATGTGAGTTTCATGTTTCGATGTCTTATTATGATGTTATAATGTTCTTTGAGTGAGTGATTTTGGCTCATACTTTGTATTGATTTTTGTAGATAAACATCGATGGTGACAGTGTGAACAACAACAATGAGGTTTCGGTTGAGGAATACATTAATGGGGTATGTTGACATCATTTTATGTGTGATAAACAACCAATCCTCATGATGAAATGATAACGAATTATTCAAACTTTCAGCTATTTCCGGAAGATAGTGATGCAAATGACTATTACGGTGATTCCGACATGGAGAGTGGTTACGAAGAAGATACACTAGACACACACGATTCAGGGGAGTCCTCGGTTAATATGAGTGAGGTATGCATCCTCACCAGTAGCTGAGAAAAAAATTCAAATTATGCATATCAATGGATTGATTCATAATAACATCTTACAATTAATGCAACTGTTCTGAATGTGTAGGTGACAGAGGTTGGTAGTAATGAAAAAGTCATTATGAGAGGCCATGCAGAAGACAAGAGGGAAACAGTATGGAAGATAATGCAAATGACTTTTGTTGCTGAACCAGCTGCTTATGTGTTCTACAACAACTACGCAAGAGATAATGGATTTAGCATTAGGAGGGATAAGATTCGGAGGAGCAAAGGTGGTTCGAGAGAATGGAGGTTCAGGCGATATGTATGTTCAAAGGAAGGGAAACGTGACCCAAAGTTGTGTACCGGTGAGGGACGCTCCCGTAGGCTCAGAGGACTGTCTCGTTGCGGATGCAACGCGCATCTTACCATAAAATTTGATAAAGAGAAGATGGTTTGGTATGTTTCAAGTTTTGATGACAATCACAATCACACACTAGCAAGTCAGGACGAGGTACCATTTCTTTGGTCACATAGAAAAATCAATGAGTACCAGAAAGTTGAGATACAATCTTTGGTAGCTCAAGGGGTAAGAAAGAGTGCGATCATGGATTCATTTATTGTCAAAAGTGGATGGTACGGCGGTGTAGGGTTCGTCAGGCGGGATCTGTACAACTCCTGTGCCAAGGAGAAGAGGAAGCTGCTTTCACAAGGTGATGGTTCCACTGTCATAGGTATTATGATGACCCGGAAGAAGAATGACCCCAGTTTTTTTTTCGAGCACGAGTTAGATGCCGAAGGACGTATGAACAGAATGTTCTGGTGTGATGCCCAATCCCGTCAAGATTATAATGATTTCGGTGATGTTATGGTTTTTGACAGCACGTATAAGATGAATAGGTACGGCATGCCTTTCATACCTTTTGTTGGTTTAAACCATCACCGGAAGACAACGGTTTTTGGATGTGGCATTGTTTCAGATGAGACCGAAGAGACGTATGTGTGGCTGCTAAGAACATTCCTTAAAGCAATGTGTCAGCGGAAGCCAAAGAGTGTAATCACGGATGCCGACAATGCGATGATCAAATCTATTCTGAAAGTCCTACCTGATGTGTGGCACCATATTTTCTCTTGGCATGTTGAAAAGAATATGAAGATACACCTTTGTCACAAGTCACTAAATGAGTTCAGAAGTCTGTTGTACTACACCACGTCGACTAACATGTGGGAGGAAAGATGGAACGCGTTTGTAAGGAAATGGCAGACGAAATCCACAAAAACTTGGTTAAGGCGTATGTACAGGAAGAGGAGGTTGTGGGCGGCCTCGTATCTGGCCGGAGGATATTGGTTAGGGATGAAAAGTAACCAAAGGAGTGAGAGTTTGAACTCATGTCTTCACCTACACCTTGACGGAGAAATGACCCTAGTGGATATGGCTGTGCACTTCGAGGTTGCCAATGTCCGTATCCGTGAGAACGAGGCACGTGATGATTGCACAGATTCACAGACTTTACCAGTGCCGGTTACTAGCTCCAAGGAACTTGAGATAGTTGCTGCCAAAGTATTCACTGCAGCAAACTTTTACATGTTGCAAGATGAGCTCAAGAAAATCAGCGGCATAGAAATTTTAGAACGAAACATTGGGGGGGAGTCGGTGACGTTCTTGGTGGCATGGAGAAATAACCACAAGAGTAAGTTTTACGTGCAATATAGACCTACAAATTTGGATGATGTGATTAGTTGCAGCTGCAAAAGGATGGTTCGAAAGGGTCTTCCTTGCAAGCATATTCTCCACGTACTGAAGGTCCTCAAATTTACTGAGATACCGAAATGTGTTGTTCTTCGTCGATTCTCAAAAGATGCCAGGGGCGGCATGCCTGCTAGGCGGCAGAGCGACCTGTTTGCATTTGGTTGGTTTGGGGCAGCTGAACGAATGAGATATAGCCAGGTAAGTGTTTTAGTGTCACAAGCTTTGCATGCTTCATGTAGACACCCGGCGTTGTTCCAACAGCTGCAAGACAGTTTAAGGGACATAATTACTAAGAGCTATGAGTATGATGCAGCCTCAGCTGGGCAGAGTAGTTTCGCAAGGAAAAAGACAGAAAATACTGAAAGCATCCTACCTGTAGTTGGGGATCCTATTAAAGTATCTTCAAAAGGTTCTTCAAAAAAAAGCAGTAAACAAGTGCATGACAACCTCGTTGTGACCAAAAATGGCCGACCACTATCATTCGACGAGATCAAAAACCGGTGCGGCGCTTGCAGAGAGTGAGGAAACAACAGACGCAGCAAGAGATGCAAGTTAAACCAGAAGTAAGCAATATATGTTCTTTTTATTCAAAAAAATCAATATTTCAAATTTTACAATACTAATATATAAGTGCTTGACCTTTTTTCTTTACATGTCCAGGATTGTGGAAGAGCTACAACAATAGAAGAGCTACATTGCTGGTGGACATGCAATAGCATTTTACTAAGACTACCTATGTTTTTTATAAGATGTATTTCATCGGAAATGCCTTTTGGAGCTCGGGCTCACTGGATCCCTGTAAATTTGAACTCGAAAATTCATCAAAATTCATATTTTTACGTTTCAAAATTTTTTGAAAAAAATACAGATATACATGAAGGTATAACTCACAAGTGTGTAAATTTTCAGGATGAAATACATTGAAATGAGGGTTGTGAAAAAATAACAAATCTGGAGGCTGTTAACACATGATACTATTCATCCTCTTAGGCCAGGAACTTGTCTTTTTTACACAAGCCTCAATTCAAGGTATTTCATCATGAAATTTTACACACATTTACATTACATCCTTACATACTTGCATAATTTTTTTCAGAATTTTTTGACATCGGAAAAGTTGAATTTTGATTTTTTCAAAAACCGGGCTCCAAATGCCTCACTCGTATTTCATACAATATGGTATTGCGACAGACAGAATAAGTGTAATGCTTTCAGAATTATTACATAAAATGATGTGCATTGCTCATCACCAAATATAAGTGCTTTCACCAAAATTTTGTTCCTGGCGGTAATCTCGTGTTGATTATGCGTCAGGATTCGCCTTGGATCAGACGCCAGGATCCTCCTCGGATAGGCCATCTCGGCAGGCACGTGCACAGAACGGAAGCGGGACCCGTAGGCCCATGCACATGTGCAACCGTTCCCGTCCCAGGCCTGGCCCGCGGGGCCATTCGAGCGGGGCGTGATCGCCTCTGGCGTGACGCGCGCGCGGTGAGTGCAGGCGACCAGGCGCGCGCTGTGGTTACCATATACATAAAATAACGGGCCGGAACCCTAAAGATCCAAAATTCCAAATCTACTATGCGGCGATGACTGGCAGCGAAAAAGGGAGACGCGGCGCCGTCCCTTCGCAAGGACCTGTCGCCGGTGACTGCGTGCCTGCGGATCCCTGGCCTCGCATACCCGACTCGCGCGTGTTCCCGCAGGAAATATGGCAGCGCGGCGAGCCAGAGATGCGCCCTGTCCGTGGGCGTGCCGTCATTGCGCGCACGGTTGGCATGGCTGCTTTGGAGAAGGAGTTCCGCAACTGTGCATTGTATGCCACGCTGCTTGGATATTCTCGTGTCCTGGCGACGCCGGCGGCACTGGCTGCGGCCATTGATGCTCACTGCGCCGTCCGTCGGGTGAAGGTACAGGTTGCTTGCCCACCATATAACTTTTTCCTGTAATTCGAGTCGGAGGCCGACTGCACTCATGTGGTCCACGTGTCGGAGAAGTTCAAGTGCGCAGGAGCTTGGGTTAGTTTCCAGCGGTGGCATCGATCATCTCATGGTACAAAGGTTAATTTCAAGTACAAGGCGCTGCTCAGTTTGGAGGGGATCCCGGAAGAGTGTTGGGATCATGACACTGTCAACTTAGTCCTCTCTGGTGTGGACGGTGAGCTAATACAAATGCTCCCGGCTAGTGATAAGTGGGTGCTGCCCTTAACTGCGTGGCTACGCAATCCTAGTGATGTACCCAAGGTGTTGACTGTGTCTATTCCTGCACCACCTAATGAAGAATGGAAGCCAGACTCGGACGATGAGAATTTGCATTCGCCTCCTGTACCCAGCTCTCCAAGAGACCGTGCAACTTTTGAATTTTCAGTTATCATTCATGTGAAGGAGGTCGTTGATAATGGTCCTTTGCTAGTTGAAGATTTGCATGACGATTATCTTCCAGGAGAAGGTGAAGACCTGAGACGCAAGCACAAATTCAAAACTTGGCGAGGCAAGATAGATGGCACTGGGCCAGGTCCATATGGCAGTGCATAAAGTTATTCCTTGTGTCATTTTTATTGTAATTTTTTTTTGAACAAAAGAAGGCTACCCTTCCGATTTAATAAAAAGAAATCATATGTCTTGATATTACAGGCAGCAGAAAATAAAAAGGAAACCAGACACCCCCATTTTTCGAGTATGAGGACATAGAGGACTGCACCTCCAGGAACCCATCCCCCATCTCCAAATCATGTGCTCACTACCCATGATGCAAGAGCTACCAACTAGAAAGCCTTCTAAGGCAGAAAAGTAAACTAGATAAGCGAAGTATAATGAGTGCATTACAGGGGGAAATTTTTGCCAATGAGAGCAAAATAAAGAACAGGCATCCCAAAAACAGGACCAGCTGTTGGGGTTGTTTCAGCATCGACGGTTTAGTCGCCATCTTCACTGTCTTCTTCCTCCTCCAACTTTAGTCTTGTATCCCTCCTGAACCACCCTTTGGTCTTGTGGTTTTGTCTGTAAAACAGACCAATCAGAGATCAAATTAGCCACGAAATGAACAGGCACACTGGGATCAGTGACTTTGTCATTTTCAAAAATAGCTTTATTTCTTAATTTCCAAATAGTCCAAATAATAGCTGATATTCCAACTAGCATATTCTTTTTCAAACTCCCCCTGAACCTATTGATCCAGGGTCCTAATAAATCCTCCACATTTTCAGGGTTTCTAGGAATGTTAAAAGCAAACCTAATGATGGTCCACATCATTTTTGCCATGGAACACTCAAAAAACAAGTGATTAATATTTTCATCATTACCACAAAAAACACAACAAGCACTCCCCTGCCAATTCCTTTTGCTCAGGTTATCTTTTGTTAGGATCGCATTTCTATTGACTAGCCATAGGAAAAAAATTATTCTGTATGGGATTTTTACTTTCCAAAAAAAATTGTGGATAGGTGACCCCATCTTCTACCAGATACCTATACATAGACTTAACAGTATATCTCCTGTTTTTGTTAAGAGTCCAAATAATTCACTTGTTTTATCTATCTCATCTAGCTGAGTTAGAATTAGTTTTTTAAGATCTCTGTACCACGCAATGCCTTCATCAATGCCTTCTCTGATTAGCCAAGCATTTTCAAATTTAAAAATTGGGTCCAGTCTAGGTAAATCTCCAAACCAAACAAAAAGGGGAACATGGTCAGACAGCTCTGTCCCAACCCCACATACAATGGTTAAGGGGTAATTATCATCCCATTCTACATCACATAGAACTCTGTCCAATTTTTCAAAGGTAGGGATTTCCTGGTTATTTCTCCAAGTATATTGTCTCCCATTAAGTGGTATAATTAACTCCTAATAAAAGCCCTCCAGAGTTCCCTCTGGAGGGAACATGATGCCAATGGAAATCTCTACCAGCACACAACTTCTATCTATCATTTTCTGTTTCGCACATTTCAGCATTTTCTTACTGTATTTGCCATTGCATTCACTTATTAACAGTGATATGGAACTTACTCGCATTGCAGCTATGTACATCATCTCCAGAGCTCTCCCCTGCCAGCATCCAGAATCGGCTGCCGGCCGGGGAGCAACTCAAGAGCGGGGCGGCTGATCGGCCCCCTTTGCCAGCCGAGGAGAGCGACGCGGTCCCACCGCCGTCAGTCGTGGGGAACGGCGGGAAGAGCTTGTACTCCCCCCAAATCCCGACGAACTGCACTTTTAATCCTCTTCTTCTTTCCAGCACCAGAACTTTCCTGCACTGCATCCTCTCCTCCCATCTTCACATCCACGATCAACGGATTCATCCTCTCCCAGCTCTCCAGATCTATTGGCAGCTCCGCCTCTCCCCTCACCGGAACCTTCTGCAGATTTCCCCTCAGCATCACCATGTCTTCTTCCAGATTCATCTCCTGATCTACCATAATCGGCTTGCGAGAGCACCCAGGCGCCTCCAAATCCTCTTGTGGTTCCACCACAATCGGTCTGTGGGAGCTGCCAGGCGCTGAGTTCCCCCATATGGTGCGCCTGGATTTGTACTCCTTCCATCTCTCTCTCTGTTCTGGATCCGCAGATGCGGCATCCTCCATCGCCCAGACCAGAGCCTGCACCGCCTGCACTCTTCCTGTTGGAAACATGCGGGTCAACTCCGACGGATTCGCCCTGACCATGGCCACCACCGATTCCCGGTACAGGTCTTGCATGTTCGAGAACCAAGAGCACACCTCCAGCGCCTTCCGCAATCGCACTGGATCTCACGCCGCAAACTGCTCGGCCAGTAGCACAGCTCTCGGATCTCGATCCATGGTGGTCTAGTGCGGCGGCACGAAGAGAAGAAGGAGGAAGGGGGGAATTGGTTTGTGCAAGTCAGTTTCGCTTGGCCGCACGTTCTGTGTCCTTCCCACACGCCCCCTTGCCTCCTATACCCCACCTCTCAGTCGGACATGGCGGATTTCGATCCTTTTATTGTAATGTTAGGTCTATGATCAGTTTGAATGTGAACAAATCGATCTGCTGCTCAAATCGATCTCAATTATTGTACTTATGAGAAATCAAATAAAAGACATTTTTTCTTGAGTTTAACTGAGTGTGCTCTTAATTATTGTGCAATGCAATGTAATCCCTTCTCTAGTGAAGGGAATGTATCCACTTCATTCCACGGGGATAAAAACCATGCCTGGTACTGGTGGAAAAATTCCACCAAAAAAAGTACTTGTGGACAAATTCGAGCAGAGTATTTCAATCCAAACTTCGGTAGGAAAACCCGCTGTGTCTAGCTAGTACACCACGGGACAAAAAACCTACCACTACCTACTGCCTAAACTACATAAGGCTCCTCATTTGATCATTTTCTCTGAGAGGGTGACGACCGTCTTTTTAACTTCCTCGAGATTGTTTGTACTTGATAGAAGATCTTGGGCAGCTTTAAGACTCCTAGAGCCGTTCACCTTTTCCTACAAAAAATATATTTATTTAAAACATGGACAGTTATATATGAAGGAACAAATTAAGTAGATGTTTAAGAATCCATCAAAAACAAACCTGGTTTACTTCTGCAGTCCAACGATCCCCATCCCAGTGTTCCATGCACTCCGTCACGAAAAGTCCACACGAGTTACTGCAATAAAATTATTGGAAAAATAAGTTATGCTAATTCACTATCCTTGCTATAACGGAAATAATAACATGCACCAGAAACTCACTCATCTGTTTGCTTTGGCATATCATCAACTTGTACAATTGGCCATGTTAACACGTCAGCATAGTTGGTATTCAAAATGATGTTTGCGTCCAGTATGTCATCTGCGATGGATGTTATCTGGAATATTTTGAACTTTAAGTCAAATGCATAAAATCATATTGTCGGACTTGGAACTAAATATGATTTGACACTCAGGATAGGTGGCATTCAAAAGGATGCATAAAATCATACCAGTTCATTGACTACGCTTTGTATCTGACTTAATTCATATCGAGAGTCCAGAACTTGGAACTGCTCCTTTGGTGTATGCATAACAACAGTCGCCCAGTGACTATTGGCTATATTCAGCGGGAAGTATGCCTACACATGGGGAGGGAAATCAATTTATTAGCATTCATTATTACCATGTACATGTTGTGCATTGTGCGTACATGCAATGTTTACCTTGTCACGGATGAAATATTCCTCTGTAACTCTTAGAACAAGTCCATTCTTCTCAGCAGGAATGGTCTGCTTTGACTTTCGAGGTTTATACCCATTTTTATGCTTCCTTAACAGGAATCCTGTCCTCCATGCCGTAGATAAGTGCCGGTCATCTCCAACACGTAGACACAAATCCGCAATGTAAGCATCAAGAACCTGCAAGGAATAACGGTTTTTTTGTCAACGGAATCAATATTGTGAAGAGACTAGTTTAGTAGTAATTAACTGTATGACTTACATTTTCCGATAACCACTTATGGTGGAGGATAGCCTGAAGTCTTCTACTGTCCACTACATCATTATGGGCATTCACATAAACCTCTACTTCCGCATGGTCCTTGTGATTTGCCACTGTTTCAACGTAGTGCACCGCCGCAGAAATAAGAACCGGTGATAACGCCGAGGAGCCTTCAGGCATATCATTTTCCGTGCCAAACAAACCTGCAATACATGTCATATGTTGTTCGTTAGTAATCTCATAGAAGCAACAAAGATAAATTAAAAACACTCCTCAATTAATAATAATGTCATGGCCAGTACCTTTCTTGATATCACTACGAGTCTGACGCTTTACAGGTTTTTGAATCACATATGAATCATAGCGAACCGGTACCTTCGACTGTCGTTTTTCATGTTCTTTCTTACTCCCGCCTGATTTACCACCGCGACGAACCGTGCGTAGGGAGGCTTGCAATATCTCTTTCTGCACCTCCGGTGAAGAGATAGGCACGTCCGGTGCGCAAGGCAATTCCTCATCATGCAAAGTCCATGGATCTTCGGGAGTGCCATTTCCTTCCCATCCTTTCTGCTTTATCTTATATTTCTCTTTGGCAGGTGTGAGAAAGTCTTTCATGACATTGGGTTCTAATTTGACAGGTGCAATACTGTTGGGGAACGTAGTAGAATTCAAAACTTTCGTGCCTACGTAACGAGAACCCAAGATCATCCAAGATAGATCACATACAAGGTTTAGGCTTTTGCTCACCAACAGTTGCAGCGGAAGAAGAGTTGATGAAGCGGCGTGGACGTAGTGGAAGTAGTCGAAGCAGATCTTCCACGAACAATCCCTCGAACAGATCTCCGAGAAGAAGATGGTCCTCGAAGCAAGATCAAAGCTATGATCTCTCCACCGGTATCCACACGTCCGGCACAGAAATCCGGCAGCGCTCCGCCGTCCAGAGAAGAACGCCTCCGAGAAAACTAGAGAGAGAAAACCCTAGCGAGTTCCGATCTAGATTAGAATCTAAACCGGGGTCTAAAAGTGGAGCAACTAGCAACTAGGGCAAAGGGGAGGCGCAGGGGCTTGTCTAAAATCCTCCACCCCTTGGCTCACCTTATGTAGGTGGCCAAGGGGCCTAGGGCGCCGGCCAAGAGGGTTTGGGAGTCCAACTTGGACTCCCAAGCCTTCCAAACCTACCCATACCTTCCCACCGAAAACCTTCCATAATGGGATTTGGAAATCCCACCTGGAGGAGGATTCCCCCCCCCTTTGGTGCGCCCCCACCACCTGGCCGGCCAGGGCAGCCTAGGTGGCTTGCCCCCCAAGGCCAGGGGCGCAGGGCAGTGGGTGGTACTGCCCGGAACCTTCCGGAACCTTCCATGCCCTTCTAGAAGCTTCCAGGACCTTCCGGGACCTACTGGGACCGTTTCGGGACATTCCGGACACTTCTGGAGCACTTCCAATACCTTCCGGGACCTCTAACAAATGTTCTGGAGCCATCTAAATAGGTTTCGGAACAATCCAGGCTTAGGTTAATATGTCCGGTGAACACAACATATTGTTTAAGATGTCCACCGATCACCGAAACTATTCCCATTACAATTTTCATATGAACTAAAGTTATCTGAAACAATTCCAAAATATCTTACCCATATTCTTTGCTCTTTAATTGCTTCCACTAAACCTTCAATCATCCTAGTATTCTAACAGATTACTGTACTTTAAGTGTGTGACCCAATAGGTTCGGTATTATGTGGACATGACTTAGAACGCTTTCAAGACTCATAGTCATTTGTCAATAATCAACAGCGGAGCCATGGACACCCATGTTGACTCCCACACATACACGAAAAGTTCGAGTGAACCTTTATGTTTATCGTATACTATTCCCTTTGCTTCGCGATATATGACAAAGTTAGAGGAGAGAAGTTTTGGCACCCATGTGAAACAACCTTTTGATCACAAGCCATTAGTTATCCTCATTGCTCGTTTGTCTTCATTCCTCGTTACGTATACCGGTATCTCCGTGATCGAATCACAAAGTGTCTGGCCAGACGAGAATAGATACCGTTATACCAAGTGGGCCTTGAGTCTATATCTCTTCATCGTGAAGGAGCAAATCCCAGTCTCGAACTATCACTGTTACTAGACACACTGTCCAATGTACCCAGAACTTATTTTACTACTTCCCATTTACGGGAAGATTCATCTAAGAACCAAAGCACATCTTCTTGTGTGAAGTGACTTGACATTCTCATGGTCTAAGGAACTATGTATATAATAACATTTTATGATATGACTTATAACGTTTGTTTTACGATGAGTTCTCTAAGTATATCATTTAACACTGGGGTCGGTTCAACATCATTGTTCTGCTAACAATATGTTCTCATTGCTATTGACATCCTTGTTACAAGAACAATGTCCATGATTAAGAAAACATAATCATCAATAAGCACATGGGCTGGTCTTAGAGGCAAAACCAGGAACTCTTGTTGTTTACATTTCCACACATGCATATGAGTTTTCTTCTGAATCTCATAGTCAGGATCATTGCAATTATAGCACAAAAATATAAACATTAATTATGAATATGAATATATAAATAATACTCCCTCCGATCCATAATAAGTGTCGCACATTTTGTACTAAGCTAGTACAAACTTTGTACTAGATGAGCGACACTTATTATGGACCGGAGGGAGTAATACACTTTATTATTGCCTCTAGGGCATATATCCAACAGTCTCCCACTTGCACTAGATACAATAATAATAGTTCCATAAGTTCTCTCACACCAATGGTTGTTCGGTGTTGCTCATGTTTTGCTCGTGGAAGAGGCTTCGTCATCGGATCTGACACGTTCAGGTCCGTGTGAATCTTGCATACTTTCACATATCCTTTGTCAACGAACTCTCGGATTTTGTGGTAACGGCGTTCAATGTGTTTGGATTTCTGGTGGGACCTTGGTTCTCTAGCTTGCGCCACGGCTCCACTATTGTCACAGTAGATTTCCATGGGGTCTTCAGCACTAGGAACCACACCGAGTTCAGTGATGAATTTCTTAATCCAATATCCCTCCTTCGTGGCTTCTGAAGCTGCGATGTACTCCGCCTCCGTTGTAGAATCCGCGACCGTATTCTGCTTAGAACTTTTCCAGCTCACGGCATCCCCGTTGAGTGTGAAAACATATCCTGATTGAGATTTGAAGTCATTCGGATCTGTCATGAAGCTTGAATCAGTGTAACCCTTTACAACAAGTTCTTCATCACCTCCGAATACCAAGAACATATTCTTAGTTCTGTTTAGATACTTCAAAATATTTTTGACTGCTACCCAGTGTGCATTACCTGGGTTGCTCTGGTATTTGCTACATATACTCAGAGCATAGGAAACATCTGGTCTTGTACATATCATGGCATACATAATAGATCCAATTGCCGAAGCATATGGAACTGTGCTCATCTCTACCTGCTCCTCAGTGTTCTTAGGACACTGACTCTTGCAGAGTACCACACCATGTGACATTGGGAGGAATCCCTTCTTAGATTTCTCCATTCTGAACCTATTCAGAACCTTGTCTATATACGTGCTCTGGCTCAGCCCTATCAAGCGCCGGGATCTATCTCTATAAATCTTAATGCCCAATATGTAAGCGGCTTCACCTAAGTCTTTCATCGAAAAACTGCTTTTCAATGACTCCTTTATAGTGTTAAGAAATTCTTTATCATTTCCAATCAACAATATGTCGTCTACATACAGTATTAGAAAAGATATTGCGCTTCCACTTACTTTCTTGTAAACACAAGCTTCTTCTCCATTCTGGATGAAGCCAAAACCTTTGACCACTTCATCAAAACGAAGATTCCAACTCCGTGATGCTTGCTTTAGTCCATAGATGGATCTTTTAAGCTTGCACACCTTTCCAGCATCCTTTGGTGCGACAAAACCATCAGGTTGTATCATGTATACATTCTCCTCGAGGTTCCCATTCAGGAAAGCTGTTTTGACGTCCATCTGCCATATCTCATAGTCGAAATATGCAGCAATTGCTAGTAAAATCCGCACAGACTTAAGCATTGCTACTGGCGAGAAAGTCTCGTCGTAGTCAACTCCTTGCACTTGTCGGAACCCTTTCGCAACAAGTCTAGCTTTATGAATAGTGATATTACCATCCGCGTCTGTCTTTCTTTTGAAAATCCATTTACATTCAATTGGTTTCACACCCTCTGGAGGGATCACCAAGTCCCATACTTGGTTTTCGTACATGGATTCCATTTCGGATTTCATGGCTTTTAGCCATTCAGTGGAGTTGGGGCTCATCATCGCTTCTTTGTAGTTCACAGGCTCATCATCTCCTTGGTTCAGTCACTAGCTTCTCAGAAGTTCCTGCATCACTTGCAGGAGCTTCCGGTTCCTTCATCGGAATGACTGCTGGAACAACTTCCATCGTTTCATTCCTTGGTTCCGAAGGTTCACTAACCTCATCAAGCTGTACTGTCCTCCCACTCACCTCTTTGCTAAGAAACTCTTTCTCAAGAAAAGTTCCTCCTTTAGCAATAAAGACTTTGCCATCGGAGGGGTGGTAAAAAGAAGAGCCTACGGTGTCTTTGGCATAACCTACAAAGTAGCACTTGTCTGCTTTAGGGTCGAGTTTGTTCGGTTGTAAACGTTTTACATAAACATCACAACCCCGAATTTTCAGGAACGAAATGTTGGGTTTGTTCCCATTCCACAACTCGTATGGTGTCGTTTCCACAGACTTTGACGGCGCCCTATTTAAAGTAAAAGCAGCTGTCTCTAACGCATAACCCCAAAAAGATAGTGGCAGATCAGTTAATGACATCATGGACCTCACCATGTCTAACAAAGTTCGGTTACGCCTCTCAGACACTCCATTTCTCTGTGGAGTTCCAGGTGGCGTCAGCTGTGAAACGATTCCACGCTCCATGAGGTGTTCTCTAAACTCATGACTAAGATATTCACCACCACGATCAGATCGTATAAATTTGATTTTCTTGTCACGATGATTCTCAACTTCATTCTGAAATTCTTTGAACTTTTCGAAAGTTTCGGACTTTTGCTTCATTAAGTAAATATAGCCATATCTACTCAAATCGTCAGTAAAAGTTACGAAGTAGAGATATCCACCGCGCGCTGGTATACTCATCGGACCACACACATCACTATGTATTATTTCCAATACGTCAGTCGCCCGTTCTACATGACCTGTAAACGGCGTCCGAGTCAATTTGCCCATCAGACAAGCCTCACATTTATCAAATGATTCGAAATCAAAAGATTGCAAAATTCCATCTTTATGAAGTTTCTGCATGCGTTTCTTTCCGATGTGACCTAGACGGCAGTGCCACATGTAAGTGGTATTATCAGTCTGCTTGAGACGTTTAGAGCTAGTGTTTAAGATGTCATTACTACAAACAAGATCTAAATAAAACAGCCCATTCTTAATAGGTGCAAAACCATAGAACATATTCTTCAAGTAAATAGAGCAACCATTGTTCTCAGACTTAAAATTATAACCGTCGCGGATTAAACATGATCCGGACATAATGTTCTTACATATAGCAGGAACGAAATAACAATTATCTAATTCTATGGTAAATCCTGAAGGTAGATGTAGAGTGTAGACGCCCACGGCTTTAGCAGAGATCGTAGCTCCATTTCCGACACGCATCGTTACTTCATTCCTTTCCAGCTTCCTTATTCTCTTTAGTCCCTGTAATGAATTACAGATATGAGCAACAACTCCAGTATCAAATACCCATGACTTAGAGTGAGGGCCGGAAAGAAAAACATCTATGACATATATAACTTGTATACCTTCGCTGGTAAAACCAGGCTTCTTTCTATCTGCCAGATACTTCTTGCAGTTCCTCTTCCAGTGACCCTTAGCTTTGCAGTAGAAGCACTCAATATCTTTGTTAGGGCCAGTGCCAGAGGGTTTCTTGGTCTTGGCGCCAGGCTTGTCGGCGCCCTTGCCCTTGGACTTGCCCTTCTTCTTGAAACTGGTGGTCTTGCTAACCGCCAACGTATAGTTAGGGTCAGCCTGCATGGTAGTCTCCGCATTTTTCAGCATTGCAAGCAGTTCATTAACTGACTTATCCATCCCGTTCATGCGATAGTTCTGAACAAAGCCTTTGAAACTTGGCGGGAGTGACATGAGGACAATATCTGTACCCAGTGATTCCGGGACTGGAAATCCCAGCTCAGTCAACCTTTGCCCAAGGCGCATGATTTTTATCACGTGCTCACTGACAGGTGTTCCTTCCTTCATCTTTCAATTCCACATGGCATGAGTTACCTCATACCGTTCAGTTCTAGCGTGTTTGGCATACAGATCGTCTAACTCCTTAACAATTAAGTAGGGATCGGTGTTTTCAAACCTCCCTTGTAACTCTGATTCCATACACGCAGTCATAAGACACTGAACTGTGGTACTATCATCAAGCTTGGTCTGATGCACATTCTGCTCAGCAACCGTGGCTTCAGGCCCCGGTGCTACTGGGAGAGGTGTCGTCAGGACATAGTCCTTCTTAGCACTCCTGAGTACAATTCTCAGGGCACGAACCCAGTCCGCATAGTTGCTTCCATCAGCTTTTAATTTTTCTTTCTCAATCAACGGACCTAAGTTAAACTGGGGATTGACACGGGCCATTTCAATCTACAACATAAACACAAGTTTCACTTTAGACAATATTCATAATTAAGTTGCACTAATTAATCATACTATTAATTTTATTAAGTGCTCCCACTCAGATTAACATCTCTCGTAGTTAATTCGAAGTGATTCAAGATCCAAATTTAGTCGTCCGCCATTGATGTGACATCACTGATGACTTAGACTGAACTGGTAGGCCATCTTGCCAATCACGCAAGGTGATTCTTGTTCATCTTTCGATGGGCGTGTTCCGGTAGCAAACTTTTATCCAAACCGTCAAGATAACCAAGTGTAATGTGTTGTGTGTTCTTTTAACACACCCGTCTTTTATGCGTCACACCGTGTGCACCCATGTGACATGACCTGCTCCGGTGTGAAACATAGTATAGACGGTGCTACAGTTGGGAGAACACTATCAACTTGATATTATTTTGCAAGAGATCACCCTAATAAAACACGACTACCGCGCATCAAACAAGGGTGCATCAAAGGATTAACATCACAGGCAATTCATAAAATATGTGACATGATATAGCCCTTTGTATCTTGAAGTTTTTGTTGCCTTCATGACTCCGTGGTTGAAGTCTCCACCCACCACCTTTTGTCCTTGCCGCCGGGACCTCCTCATGGCTTCGGCATGTGTGTTGGGGTCCACCTTCACATCATTGATCATCACCGCATCTCCATCTATAGCCTTGCCTCAAGCTACTAAACAGTTCTGGCACGCAGGCCATAATTAAATGACAATCATATGACTCCAGTCATCATGTCGTACTACGGCTCGCAGGCCGCAAAAATATTACATCATATAGCATCTCATACAAAACACATTGCAAATCTTGAAGGCTATACCACATCACATGCATTCTCTGCAAAAACGAGTTAGATCGCTATCTATACGGGTTGTTGCAAATTTTATCGTGGTTGTTAAGCAGGTTTACAAGGCAAACGAGAAACCCTAGACAAAACAAAAACATGATACTTCTTTTGTTGCTAGTTTAACATACGGGGTGCATGTAGCAACTAATGCCACAAGCCAAACTTCGTTAAACGCGTGACCCCCGTGTGGATTTGAGTTCATAAAATCCACAAGCCCGTTCATGTAAAATTTTCTATAGCAAGACTTGGATGAGATCCAAGGAATTTGATGTAGTCCATGATCAAGGCAACCGGCAT
Organism: Bromus sterilis; assembly: GCA_950022295.1. Taxonomy (NCBI): domain Eukaryota; kingdom Viridiplantae; phylum Streptophyta; class Magnoliopsida; order Poales; family Poaceae; genus Bromus; species Bromus sterilis. Next base: position 39,013,188 of record OX465600.1, read on the forward strand.
ACTAAGAGCAGCATAGAGGGATCATGGCAAAACTCAAACCTTGTAGCAAAATCACATCATGTCGTCGAGCAAAGAAAAAATCACATGATAGGGAAGCAGACAAGAAAATCAATGCCTCATATCAACATATGATCTACCTAAACATGCATCTAATCAAGGATCGCTCTGATACCACTGTTGGGGAACGTAGTAGAATTCAAAAATTTCGTGCCTACGTAACGAGAACCTAAGATCATCCAAGATAGATCACATACAAGGTGTAGGATTTTGCTCACCAACAGTTGCAGTGGAAGAAGAGTTGATGAAGCGGCGTGGACGTAATGGAAGTAGTCGAAGCAGATCTCCCACGAACAATCCCTCGAACAGATCTCCGAGAAGAAGATGGTCCTCGAAGCAAGATCAAAGCTATGATCTCTCCACCGGTATCCACACGTCCGGCACAGCAATCCGGCAGCGCTCCGCCGTCCAGAGAAGAACGCCTCCGAGAAAACTAGAGAGAGAAAACCCTAGCGAGTTCCGATCTAGATTAGAATCTAAACCGGGGTCTAAAAGTGGAGCAACTAGCAACTAGGGCAAAGGGGAGGCGCAGGGGCTTGTCTAAAATCCTCCCCCCGCCTTGGCTCACCTTATATAGGTGGCCAAGGGGCCTAGGGCGCCGGCCAAAAGGGTTTGGGAGTCCAACTTGGACTCCCAAGCCTTCCAAACCTACCCATACCTTCCCACCGAAAACCTTCCATAATGGGATTTGGAAATCCCACCTGGAGGAGGATTCCCCCCCCCTTTGGTGCGCCCCCACCACCTGGCCGGCCAGGGCAGCCTAGGTGGCTTGCCCCCCAAGGCCAGGGGCGCAGGGCAGTGGGTGGTACTGCCCGGAACCTTCCGGAACCTTCCATGACCTTCTAGAAGCTTCCAGGACCTTCCGGGACCTACTGGGACCGTTTCGGGACATTCCGGACACTTCTGGAGCACTTCCAATACCTTCCGGGACCTCTAACTAATGTTCCGGAGCCATCTAAATAGGTTTCAGAACAATCCGGTCTTAGGTTAATATGTCCGGTGAACACAACATATTGTTTAAGATGTCCACCGATCACCGAAACTATTCCCATTACAATTTTCATATGAACTAAAGTTATCTGAAACAATTCCAAAATATCTTACCCATATTCTTTGCTCTTTACTTGCTTCCACTAAACCTTCAATCATCCTAGTATTCTAACATATTACTGTACTTTAAGTGTGTGACCCAATAGGTTCGGTATTATGTGGACATGACTTAGAACGCTTCCAAGACTCATAGTCATTTGTCAATAATCAACAGCGGAGCCATGGACACCCATGTTGACTCCCACACATACACGAAAATACTTCGAGTGAACCTTTATGTTTATCGTATACTATTCCCTTTGCTTCGCGATATATGACAAAGTTAGAGGAGAGAAGTTTTGGCACCCATGTGAAACAACCTTTTGATCACAAGCCATTAGTTATCCTCATTGCTCGTTTGTCTTCATTCCTCGTTACGTATACCGGTATCTCCGTGATCGAATCACAAAGTGTCTGGCCAGACGAGAATAGATACCGTTATACCGAGTGGGCCCTGAGTCTATATCTCTTCATCGTGAAGGAGAAAATCCCAGTCTCGAACTATCACTGTTACTAGACACACTGTCCAATGTACCCAGAACTTATTTTACTACTTCCCATTTACGGGAAGATTCATCTAAGAACCAAAGCACATCTTCTTGTGTGAAGTGACTTGACATTCTCATGGTCTAAGGAACTATGTATATAATAACATTTTATGATATGACTTATAACGTTTGTTTTACGATGAGTTCTCTAAGTATATCATTTAACACTGGGGTCGGTTCAACATCATTGTTCTGCTAACAATATGTTCTCATTGCTATTGACATCCTTGTTACAAGAACAATGTCCATGATTAAGAAAACATAATCATCAATAAGCACATGGGCAGGTCTTAGAGGCAAAACCAGGAACTCTTGTTGTTTACATTTCCACACATGCATATGAGTTTTCTTCTGAATCTCATAGTCAGGATCATTGCAGTTATAGCACAGAAATATAAACATTAATTATGAATATGAATATGAATATATAAATAATAATACACTTTATTATTGCCTCTAGGGCATATATCCAACAAATATAACAAGCATTCTTCTCTTGCTCTTCAAGCGACTCACTTCCTGGCTTGTACATAAATTCTTTTTTTTCTTGTTTGACTTGCCCATGTTCGGGGCCATTCTGGTAAGACTCGCCTACATCCTCGTCTTCAACATCCTGGGACGAACAATCTGCTGATGGTTTGTATGCGATGCCAGTCTTATTCATAATTGAAAGAACATTCTGCAATTGAAAATGAAAGTCATGTGTTGTTTCAATTGAAAAACTGCATCTACAATCTTTATAACATATCGTGTGCTTCAGCTGAGGAATAAGTTGGATGTCTCCTCTAAAGTCCCTCATCTCCTGGATGAGCTGTTTGAGCAGAATATCAGTTTTTGAATCTTTTCTGACGACAGTCTTACGCGGCTGGACTTGTCTCTTGGAAGACTGTCCCTTGTGCCTAGAAAGATGAGGTGACTTTGTTGATGGCTCATTCCTATACTCCTCCTTTATATTATCTTCAATCTGCAGATTAATAACGTTAAGAAACTAGTAATTAGGTATGAATTACTATATGCACAAAATAAGTATGGATTGCATAGAACGCATAACCTTCACACGGCCATGACCGACACCACGCCCATTGTCGGCGTCATATGTATCTCGCTTATTTGCGGCCGCCTCGGTCCAGTTCCTCATAAGGGGACGAGAGGACACACCCATAGCTAATGAAGGCACGTCCTGTGGCTGCACCTTCTCCCAATAGAGATACTGCATACAAAAAATAGTACAACTTAGATTCATAATTTTAATGCATTTGGGAATTTCATGTGATGGGAAACCATAGTGTACCTGCAGTAGTGGCAAGTTCCTTTCGGCCACTGCCTAATCTTTCTACCTTTCTTGAAAAACTTGATGTTAGCCATAAAATAACCTAGTGTGAACGCATTCCAATTAATTTTATTAATCCGCACAACATCCTCAACTAACGCGTACATCTGCTTCTGAACAATCTTAGTAGCTGATGGCGCCAACACTGTCCCCAGTAGCACGAGGACGGACATACGAACGAAATCATCATCTGCAGCTTCATTTGTCATAATATATTCGATCAAGTCATCGATATTGATATTGCCAGTTGTTTTGCTCAGAAAGTGTGGTGGGATACGATCCTTTGCCACCTCTCCTTCCTCATCTAAGATAGATGAGGCGCTCAGTCCTGTATTGTTAAGCCCCGTGATGCACTCAACATCAACTGAAGTTAATGAAATTTCGCCAATACGTTCTTCAATGATGAATTTCCCAGAGGATAATTCATAGGCCTCCAACATATAGCTAAGCAAAGTAGTTCGCATCTTGATTGGGGGTATCTGCATCATACACCGCAGTGATGTGCTGCCAAGTTTGCCACGCTGGTCGACAGTCATAGATGCAACTAGTTTACACCACTTCTCTACGTTGCAAGCAATTTCCCCGAGAGGGTCCTCCATTCTGCAAAAAAAAAGACATGATGCATGAACACATAAAATTGTCCATGTTACATGTGCTAAAATAAAACATAGTACCTGCGTTCCGGTGTGAAGGGCTTACTACACCTTACAGTGCGACCAAGGTGCAAAGCTAGAGGATGAGCTTCAAATTTCTTGTATTATCAGTGATCCTTTTTTTAATGCAGGCAATTAAAAAGGCAATCAAAGCGACATAGAAGCCCACAGGATAGGATAGGAGGCTAGCACCGCATGCTACAGCTGCATGCATATCACATCTATTAAACTAATCTAACTAAACTAAAATAAATATGTCTTTCATGTCCAGATCGCACAGGTTCAAGGCTTATGAATTGGTTGCTATACGAACTAAACCAACACTGCTCCGAAACCAAACATACGTATGCGGCGAAACATGTGGATTAGGAGGAGGGAATAGTGCGGGTAACATACAGATCGCTCGATGGAGTTGACGCCGACGTGCGGAGTTGCTGTCTATGAGCACCGACAGAGGTCGCCGCCGACGTGCGGAGTTGCCGCCTATGACCACCGACGACGGAGAATACTGTTGTGGACTCAGGGTTTGGAGAGGTGGGTCAGATCTACTAGGAGCGTGTTTAGGTTATCACGTCGCACGACCTCCGTGAAAGACGCAACCTACCGAATTTACCATATATATCATGCATGCAGGATGGGCCCGGCTGCTTCCACCGTGGGCAGTGAGACCAGGCGTCGACCGCGTGGGCAGCCCCTATTCATACCGGCCCAGTGAAAAAACACTTATTTTGTGTTAATCTCAAAAACAAATTGATTTTCAAATGATAATGTAGAAAATGAAAAACCCATAGGAAATGTTTGGAATTTTGCATGTGTGGTTGGTATGGTGTAGTTAAGCCGTGCAAAAAAGTTGGGATCATTCTGAGTGTTTGAAGATGGACTTGCTTCACAAAGTGGAAGCCGTAGGACAAAGGTTCCGGTGTGGAGTGCGCGGTGATGCACACATTGGTCATCATGGGTGCATGATGGATTGGGGTGTTCATAAGTTGTTGGCTGTCATGTAGGAGCTTTAACCAACCAGCCTCTACCCCAATGAGTGAAAGTCTAGGAGGGGTAGACCGTCGGGGGCCATTTTCCGGAATTTTTCGACCGGAAAAATGAATTATGTGTAAATAATGTAAAATTTGCATACAATTGTGCATTTCATGTTGTTTTGATCATGTGAGTCCATAAAAAAATATGGGTTGATTTCATGAATGTGAAAAAATGGAGGTGCTCCGATACGGAGCCTTCCGGGCTAGTCTGGGACCCTCTTTTTAGACAAGTGGTTTCTTTGACCAACTCAGAATTATCCCAAATTTTTGTGGTCACTTGTTGATGCCATTTTAGGGATACATGCCAAGTTTCAACCATTTTGAACAAATGTGGCAAGATTTGTCGCTACTGGCCGTTTTACACGCATTTCAGGAGGAAAAAAATGTAGAAAATGCAAAACCCATAGGAAATGTTTGGAATTTTGCATGTGTGGTTGGTATGGTGTAGTTAAGCCGTGCAAAAAAGTTGGGATCATTCTGAGTGTTTGAAGATGGACTTTCTTCACAAAGTGGAAGCCGTAGGAGAAAGGTTCCGGTGTGGAGTGCGTGGTGATGCACACATTGGTCATCATGGGTGCATGATGGATTGGGGTGTTCATAAGTTGTTGGCTGTCATGTAGGAGCTTTAACCAACCAGCCTCTACCCCAGTGAGTGAAAGTCTAGGGAGGTAGATCGTCGGGGGCCATTTTCCGGGATTTTTCGACCGGAAAAATGAATTATGTGTAAATAATGTAAAATTTGCGTACAATTGTGCATTTCATGCTGTTTTGATCATGTGAGTCCATAAAAAAATATGGGTTGATTTCATGAATGTGAAAAAATGGAGGTGCTCCGATACGGAGCCTTCCGGGCTAGTCTGTGACCCTCTGTTAAGACAAGTGGTTTTTTTGACCAACTCGGAATTATCCCAAATTTCGGTGGTCACTTGTTGATGCCATTTAAGGGATACATGCCAAGTTTCAACCATTTTGAACAAATGTGGCAAGATTTGTCGCTGCTGGCCGTTTTACAGGCATTTCAGGAGGAAAAAATGTAGAAAATGCATAACCCATAGAAAGTGTTTCATATTTTCGCATTATTCTTAGTGTTTCAATATGCCAGAAAAACATATTCTGGTCCAGCACATAAGATGTAAATGAGTATTGTAAACGAAATTACACGACAACTTGGTTCAACTAAGTGATTGGAATAATGTATGCTATCACTGGTGACTTCAGAGATGATAAACAAGAAGCTTAAGACCATCCCGGCTTCCTCGGAACCAAAACACAAAGTTTTCACCAACTCTCATATCAATCTTCTTCACAAACTCCATCCAGTTTGTTGTTAACATGACACCACTTGTCAGTTTTCCTTTCACCTTTGACTTGCTCATTACAACCTTAACTTTCAGTAGTTCTGTATTATTGGAATAGACTTGAATGAATCCTGGTAGTTGAATATGTGGTACAATGTGCTGCATGCTGAAGCTCCTCGAAAAGTACTGCATGCATCATGAATTTTTCTATGTCAATCCCTGAAGTAGTAATGTATATGTGACAAGTCATATGTAGTGAAAATGAAATCTTTACCATTTTTCCTTTGCCTTTGACTATATTTGATTTATTGATTGTGCACACATAGAATGGTTTTCTTGGCAGGTGCTTATCAACCATCGCCTTGAGTGTAGCAACTTCTGCATCATCCATCGATACGTGGTTGCCGTACTGGCAGAAACATTCAAAGTCTTCCTCGTCATTAATTCCAGGACCTTAAGAAAAGACAATCGAACGTAAGCAGGAGGAGTACAATTAACTGAATTTAATGCATACGTATTTTATGAATGATACTGTGACGCCCCCAAAATCAATCTGTGTACAGTAATCATACACGCAGGGTACACGACTGAGATTAGGGTGCCACGGTGATAATATCACAGCACAACACTAAACACAAAAGGATAAACCAATATGTTACAATAAAGGGGGTCACACGGACCCGAATAAATAAGTTATACAAGCCATAATATCTGAGTACAGACATAGTTAGTCAAGTTGTGCCTTAAGAAGGCTAGCATAAATAACATCAGAGATACAGATCGAAAAGGCAAGGCCTCCTGCCTGGGAGCCTCCGAAACTACTCCTGGTCCTGGTCAGCGGGGGTCTCGACGTAGTAGTATCCTCCTCCGGGGTACTCCTGCTCCTGGGCTCCAACGTCGACTGCAACGGCCGATCAGGCAAAACAGTAAAGGAAATAAAGCAGGTGAGTATCTAGTATTCCCGCGAGTCTTACGTCCGCTACTAAGCATTATGCATTGTATCAACGGAAAGAAGAGGCTGTATATAGTGGACTGAAAGACAGAAATCCAGAGCAAGGGTAAGAAGCTAGGCCTAACGAAGACTAGCATCTTCCGACGATGTCTTGCAGCATGAGGTAAGAATCAGCCAACAGTTTATATAAAGCATAAAGTAACAATGCAGCAGAAGTTGCTGCAGCATTGTATAATAATAAGTTGTAATAATTAACAATGCCTCCGAGTTCACCTCCTCGACATCCCCGCGAGGAAGAGAACCCGGAACCATACAGTTTAATAATAGTTTCTAGTGGTAAGATCCAGCTTCAGCATAAAGCGTCCTGTTACCGTGGACACGCCTATTCGAATAGATTAATCTTCCCTGCAGGGGTGCACTGGCGTGACTCTACGACGCTCGGATCTCCAGGGTGGCGGGAACCTTGTTAGGGAACGCTCCACCAAAGCTATCTGACACAAAGTAGCCCATCCTTCGGCAATCAACAGAGAGGTCATCCGCCGGACTATATCCTATGTACGCCGGGCTTTGGACCCTAACCCGAACGTACTCCTGCACGGTGCGTGACTGGCCGGTGAAGCAAAATCAAAGCAAATACAAACACACCTGCTGCAGCAAAGAGAAGACAACACCACTTCCCGGCAATCAGCCCGCGGTACTACTGACGTCTGAAGACCCTCGAACGAGACTATGATGCAGGGGAGCCCACACTCCTTATCCCATGTGTAGGTAGTGCGTACAAGCCAAAAGGCTACTCAAGACATCCGCCGAACCATTTAGCATTTTAATTAACCTGCGTGATAACCATTATCGTTGCCTCGACTTAACCGACCCGCGGTCAACGACAGCAGTCAGGACCACTAGTATATCGGTGCCCGCCCTGTCGTCCCACCAAGTCACTGCGGTTACCAACAAGGTGAACCGTCTCCTTACCTTGTCTCGCGTGTGCTCTTGGTAGAGCTCGACTTTCGTGGTTTGGTAACTCTCGCAAGATACGAGCAGGGGCCAAGCACGCCAGTAACGTCGGTCGTACCCTCCCTGTCGTTCCCGACGCTATACCGCTCGCGAGCACCGTTGGGTCGCCCGACTTTCTTACCTTTAGGACAACCGTTGTTCAGGACCCTATGGCGGCAAGACAAAGTCAGCCTCGAATGGAGTACAAGGATTACTCCTTGATAGCTCACACTTGAGGTGACTAGGCATAACCCAGATAGGGGCCTTTGGCGGTGTCTGCATTGTACCGTACCTGTGCAGTTGTATATATTGCATCCGTGTTCACCCCCCTGAGTGATCACGGCCCGCTATCTAGTCCTAGCTAACAATGCGCAGGGCTCACTGCTGAATAATGCATAAGTAATAATAGGCAGCATAGGATAAAGGAAAGGTACATCAAGGGGCGAAAAAATCAGGCTATGCAATTGAATAGGAGTATAACGTAGCAGCAGCAGTAACAATGCCTAGTGCAAGAAAGTACGGAAAAGGTAGGCGATATCTGGGGAAGAGAATGGCTCTGCTTGCCTGGAAGCTCGACGGTAGGGGTAGGGTCGTCGACGAAGTAGTCGTACCCGGCAGCGGTGTAGTCGGCGGTAGCAGCGGGGTCTATCGGAGATTAAGGGGTGAGGAAACAGTAAATACACGGCAATAATATACAAACATATGCATGACATGACAGATGAAATGTTAACGGTGTTCTAACGCAGTGCAATGCACGTTGCTCGGAGCGGGAATTCATCCGGGGATGAACTACCGGATCCGAGTGATTACCGGACAGGGTGTCCGGAGGGGGAAAGGGTTCATGCTGGAGGTGTCGTGGACATCCGACAAAGGTAAGGAGGGTGTATCCGTGTTAGTTGAACCATTCCGGACAACTTTCGTGTTCGGAATAAATTCATCCGGGTACTTTTTATCGGTACCGGGAATTATCGACAGACAGCCCGGAGGGGGGATGTCGGTGTTCGTTGTGTTAGAGGGGTGTGGTAGACATACGGATAGCGTATCCGTATTCGTTATATTTTTCTGATCAATTTTGATGTATAAAGTTTTTCAATCCGAGTTACGGTTTAAAAGATATTCAAATTCAAAGTTTAAATCAATTTAAATTAATTTCTAAATTTTCTTTTATTAATAAAATGCAACATTATCCACAGAGGGGTTTGACCAGTCGAACCTGACAGAGGGGACCCACGTGTCATTGGCTGGGCCTTTGACTGGTCAAACTGACCAGTGGGTCCCACATGTCAGCCACACATTTTTAATAAACATTTTTTATTAATCTAAAAGAAGTGGGGGCCCAGCTGTAAGTCTAACAGGGATATTTTAACAGTTGTTTTAAATTAGACAAAAGGTTAAGTGGTATAGGTCCCACATGTCATTGGCTCAAATTTTATTAGCAAGTTTATTTAGCTGAATAAAGGGGGGGTCGGGCCCCACTGGTCAGTAACACCCAGGCTAATTAAGCGGGGGGGGGTATTACCAATGGGGATTATCCCCTGGCTTAAGCTTGCCTGCACGCCGACGACGTACTAGAGGGCGCCGGCGGCGACCGCAGAGGGGACGGTGAGTGGCGGGGCGCGGGCGCGCGGGCCTGCGGGCTAGCTCAACGCGTGGCTGGGGCGCGGCCAGCACACGGTGAGCGTGAGTCAGGGCGCGGCCATGGCGCGGGCCAGCCGTGGAGGACGGCGACGACCCGACTACGGTCACGGCGGCCACGGCGAGTGAAACGACGAGGAGGAATGGGAAAACTGGAAGAGGGGCTCACAGTGGGTGTAGAGGAGGGCTCGGCCCGGCTCGAGGTGGTCGGAGTGGGGGGAATCGACGAGGCAGCCGTGGGTGATCCCGGCGGGGAAGTAACGAAGAAGGCGACGAATGGGGGCGTCCCGGCCCAATTCCGTGCGCGAGGAGACGTCGTCGAGCGCGGCCAACCTCCTGGACAGGACGGCCGTGCCAGAGGTGGCCGTTGGCCGCGTCGGCTGGGCGGCGTGGCCACGAACTTGCTCAGGTTCGCGCGGGAGGGGAGGGAAGAGCACCCGGGGAACAGGGACTGGCGGCTAGGGTTTCCAAGCGGGCTCGGGGTGGCCTCGTGGGACTTATCCCCGCCGGCCAACCGCCGATGGGCGCCACGGCGCGCCGGCCGGCCGCGGGATGGCCGCCACGGCATCCCTCGTACGGCAGGTAGAAGAAGGGGCACGGCGGGCTTGGGGTGGGTCGGCCCAAGGGGGGTTAAGGAGGGGGTGGCCTGGTGGGCTTCGCCCCCAGGCGTAGGTTTAGGTTTTCATCATTTTTTTTCTGTTATTGCTTATTTTCATTTTATTTAAATGCTTAGGCATTTTTGTTAAATACAAATATTGTTCCATAATTAGTAGAACATATATCCGGAGTACCACAAAAAGTTTAGGGTTTTTCTAAACCCTTTTGCTAATTTACTTTATTATTAAATGAGAAATTGTCCTGGAATTGCTACTGTTATTAATTGTTTACAATTTTCAGTAGCCCAATAAATACCAATGATTACATGGGCATGGTCCAATGATTATTTGGGATTTTATAAAAGTGATTCCACAATTTTTGGAGAAAGTTTTATTGTCACCATATTTTTAATAATCACAAAAGGCATTTTAGGGTTTGTTTGAATTTTATTCCAAATGGCTTGGACTTTGTTTTCATCCATGATGATCAAGGCCCATGGTTCATATTTGCTTGCAACAATATCAAAGGAGAATTTGAATTTGAACTGAACCAGTTGATCAAACGGAAGTTTTGAACAGTAGAGATGAACAGTAACAGTGATTACTGTTCACTGACAGTGAGGGTGTTACAGATACGTACCTCTTATGTGCTGCTTTCCACCCGGCAAACGAGAAGCACTAAGACGATGAGCCCGAGCAGACATCACCACCTGTCTCAAGATCATTATGCAACGCCAGGATAATTAAGTTAACCTACATCTTAATGGTTGCCAAATAGGAGACAGCGGGAGGATCATCTAGTGTACGACAGCGGACTACTGAAGGCGAGAACATACCTGATCCATGTGCGTATGCGGTCTCCGATGAAGACTATAGGAGTAGATCGTGATGGTCGTCTGTCGGCGGAGGTGTTGAAGATGACCAAGATGCGCTCTAGGTCGTCGAGGGGTCGTGGATTGCGTGGTTACGTGATTTGCGGGACGAAATCCTACCTTTATGACATATCGGCAACTAACCCTAGATTGTGGTGCGCGGTTGGGCTGGCCCATGTACGTATGACGGCAGGATCAAAAAAACAATTGCATATACCGCTCAAAAAAAGTCTATTCCATATTTTTTTGGGCAACTACCCCTATTTCAAATTTTAATTATTTTGATAAAATCACCTTAAACTCCATCAAAACTCATGTGTACTATTTTTCATTGGCACTAGTACATAAATGATGACTCCATGACAGGGTATTCCTTTTTTTGACTTATTTTTCAATTTTTTCTGTTTTTTTAACTGGCCAAATTTGAGACCATACAAATTAGTTGAAAGGTTCGAAATTTTTTAAAGGTAAGAACATTTCTATGATATTACCACCACTTGCCTACCTAAATATTATTTTTTGGAAAAGATTTAAACACAAGATCAAGGACTTGTATTTCAAATTTGAATTAATCTGGGAAAATCATCGTAAACTCCATTAAATGTGGGAAATTAGCTACACATGGAGAAAATTCATAAAATTTGGGCAGCATCCCTCAAATATGATATAGTTTGTGTGAAAATTGTCTGGTTGCACTTTTGGCAATTATTTGAAAGGTTTGGAAAAAAATTTAAACAAAATGAAACAAAAGTTGCATGACATTGTTTCCCATGCCAACATGCACCAATGCTCCAAGTTTGGGGTGAATATCAGAAACCATGCCATGGGATTGCTCAAAAACTAGCTCCTTTGGCTTGAAACCTATAGATGTTCATACCTGATACACCTCGTTGTGAAGGATCATTTTCAAAAGTTTATGAAAACTCAAGTCTAATATTTTTCACAGCAAGTAGTACATAAATGATGAATCCATGCAATGGGATTTGTTTTTCTGACTTTTTTTCAAAAAATTTGAATTTTTCTGAAAACTGGCCAAATTTGATAGCATGGCAATTACTTGAAAGGTTTGGAATTTTTTAAAAGTAACAACTTTTCTATGATATAAGCACTACTTTTCTACCCCAAAATGATTTTTTGGAAAACATTTAAACACAATATCAAGGACTTGTAGTTCAAATTTGAATTACTCTGGGAAAATCATCGTAAACTCCATTAAATAAGGGAAATTAGCTACACATGGAGAAAATTCATAAACTTTGGGCACCATCCCTCAAATATCACCTAGTTTGTGTGAAAATTGTCTGGTTGCACTTTTGGCAATTATTTCTTCCACCTCCTTCACAAAAAGTTGCTTCTGTAGGGCAAAACAAAATTGAATTTGTTTAAAACAAAATGAAACAAAAGTTGCATGACATTGTTTCCCATGCCAACATGCACCAATGCTCCAAGTTTGGGGTGAATATCAGAAACCATGCCATGGGATTGCTCAAAAACTAGCTCCTTTGGCTTGAAACCTATAGATGTTCATACCTGATACACCTCGTTGTGAAGGATCATTTTCAAAAGTTTATGAAAACTCAAGTCTAATATTTTTCACGGAAACTAGTACATAAATGATGACTCCATGCAATGGGATTTGTTTTTCTAACTTTTTTTCAATTTTTTTGAATTTTTCCAAAAACTGGCCAAATTTGATAGCATGGCAATTACTTGAAAGGTTTGGAATTTTTTTAAAGTAACAACTTTTCTATGATATAAGCACTACTTTTCTACCCCAAAATGATTTTTTGGAAAACATTTAAACACAATATCAAGGACTTGTAGTTCAAATTTGAATTAATGTGGGAAAATCATCGTAAACTCCATTAAATGTGGGAAATTAGCTACACATGGAGAAAATTCATAAAATTTGGGCATAATCCCTCAAATATGACCTAGTTTGTGTGAAAATTGTCTGGTTGCACTTTTGGTAATTATTTCTTGCGCCTCCTTCACAAAAAGTTGCTTTTGTAGGGCAAAAAAAAAGAAAAATGAATTTTTTTTAAACAAAATGAAACAAAAGTTGCATGACATTGTTTCCCATTCCAACATGCACCAATGCTCCAAGTTTGGGGTCAATATCAGAAACCATGCCATGGGATTGCTCAAAAACTAGCTCCTTTGGCTTGAAACCTATAGATGTTCATACCTGATACACCTCGTTGTGAAGGATCATTTTCAAAAGTTTATGAAAACTCAAGTCTAATATTTTTCACGGAAACTAGTACATAAATGATGACTCCATGCAATGGGATTCCTTTTTTTTACTTTTTTCATTTTTTGAATTTTTTCAAAAACTGGCCAAATTTGAGACCATGGCAATTACTTGAAAGGTTTGGAATTTTTGAAAAGTAACAACTTTTCTATGATATAATCACTACTTCTCTACCCCAAAATGATTTTTTGGAAAACATTTAAACACAATATCAACCACTTGTAGTTCAAATTTGAATTATTGTGGGAAAATCATCGTAAACTCCATTAAATGTGGGAAATTAGCTACACATGGAGAAAATTCATAAACTTTGGGCAGCATCCCTCAAATATGATCTAGTTTGTGTGAAAATTGTCTGGTTGCACTTTTGGCAATTATTTCTTGCACCTCCTTCACAAAAAGTTGCTTCTGTAGGGCAAAAAAAAGAAAAATGAATTTTTTTAAAACAAAATGAAACAAAAGTTGCATGACATTGTTTCCCATGCCAACATGCACCAATGCTCCAAGTTTGGGGTGAATATCAGAAACCATGCCATGGGATTGCTCAAAAACTAGCTCCTTTGGCTTGAAACCTATAGATGTTCATACCTGATACACCTCGTTGTGAAGGATCATTTTCAAAAGTTTATGAAAACTCAAGTCTAATATTTTTCACGGAAACTAGTACATAAATGATGACTCCATGCAATGGGATTCCTTTTTTTGACTTTTTTTCATTTTTTTTCATTTTTTCAAAAACTGGCCAAATTTGAGACCATGGCAATTACTTGAAAGGTTTGGAATTTTTGAAAAGTAACAACTTTTCTATGATATAAGCACTATTTCTCTACCCCAAAATGATTTTTTGGAAAACATTTAAACACAAAATCAACCACTTGTAGTTCAAATTTGAATTACTGTGGGAAAATCATCGTAAACTCCATTAAATGTGGGAAATTAGCTACACATGGAGAAAATTCATAAACTTTGGGCAGCATCCCTCAAATATGATCTAGTTTGTGTGAAAATTGTTTGGTTGCACTTTTGGCAATTATTTCTTGCACCTCCTTCACAAAAAGTTGCTTCTGTAGGGCAAAAAAAAAGAAAAATGAATTTTTTTAAAACAAAATGAAACAAAAGTTGCATGAAATTGTTTCCCATGCCAATATGCACCAATGCTCCAAGTTTGGGATCAATATTAGAAACCATGCCATGGGATTGCTCAAAAACTAGCTCCTTTGGCTTGAAACCTATAGATGTTCATACGTGATACACCTCGTTGTGAAGGATCATTTTCAAAAGTTTATGAAAACTCAAGTCTAATATTTTTCAAGGCAACTAGTACATAAATGATGACTCCATGCAATGGGATTTGTTTTTCTGACTTTTTTGAATTTTTTTGAATTTTTTCAAAAACTGGCCAAATTTGATAGCATGGCAATCACTTCAAAGGTTTGGAATTTTTGAAAAGTAACAACTTTTCTTTGATATAAGCACTATTTCTCTACCCCAAAATGATTTTTTGGAAAACATTTAAACACAAGATCAACCACTTGTAGTTCAAATTTGAATTACTCTGGGAAAATCATCGTAAACTCCATTAAATGAGGGAAATTAGCTACACATGTAGGAAATTCATAAACTTTGGGCACCATCTCTCAAATACGATCTAGTTTGTGTGAAAATTGTCTGGTTGCACCTTTGGCAAGTATTTGATGCACCTGTGTGAAAAGTATTAGCTACACATGCATTTTTAAGCCAAAGGAGGTAGTTTGAACATACGAGGCATATTTACAACATGCATCATATGCATTTTTGAATGAACATATATATGCATTTTTGAAATGAACTGGTTCAAACTATCATATTGTACTAAGGTCTGTAATTTTTTTAAAGTAAGAACTTTTCGATGATATAAGAACAAATTGTGTACCTAAATATGATTTTTTCCAAAAAAATCATAACACAAGATCAAGGACTTGTAGTTGATTCTCTAGTGGAAAAAAATGGCAAGTGATTTTTTTAAAATCAAAATTTAACCTAGAATGCTCAGATTGAAGTCTAATGCCAACATACAAATATGTGCCAAACAGAGAACTTAGAACATACTAGCTAACATTCATTAATAAGTAGAGCAACGAAGTTCAGCATTCTCCACGCATAATGTTGCCAACAACCACACATAAACATAGTACTTCGGTACGACCTAATAGTTCACCACTACGTCACTACACATTCATCAGCAAAATACAGAAGGTGATACATATGGTGCCTTAATTGTCGTACTGCGTCAGGACAGCTAAGAGTGCAGCATGTTCGCCCTGATCACGGAGATCTTTAGCACCAGCACCCTGAGCGATAGCCTTGACATGGGCAAGCAGACCAGACCTTTGGCCATCCCTAGGGACAGGCTTGCCTCTTTTATGGAACTTGCAGAAATAGTCTCCACTTTTGGTCATGTAGGCAGAACATCCCTCCTTCCAGAGCTGGTCCTCCACCTGCATCGTGAATGACTTGTAGTTGTAGTCCTCCACTTCAGGTAGCTCGCCTTCAGAATCAACTTGAAACTTGTACTGCACAAAGCCAACATCAAACAAACATGCAAAAAGTTAGTATTCATCAATCCCATGACCAGGACAATGAGATCACCTGCATGTTTTAACAAACTCACCGGGACATCGTCATCGGTGCTGCTGTCCGAGTCAGAATAGGGATAAGGCTGCTTCCTCTTCTCGCCTCTCTTGCCAATCTGTTTCAGGAACAGGAGGAATCAAGTTATATTATAGCACACAATATATAACTGTCCTACCTCATTATTAAACACTTGTTAAAGAGGATGTACACTGTCCTAGCTTATTACAAATGGAGTTAATTGCAAACATCTAAATTTGAGAGATATAAATGAATGGATGTATCTGCAATTATAAATGAATGTTAATTTGATAAATCTAAATGGATGTTATCTGCAATTATGAATGGATGTTATTTGCAAAGAACTAATTACTGATGACATAAATATATAACTGTCCTAGCTATTATGAAACACTTTTTAATAAAGAAAAGATGTACAATCACGCACAGTTCATATGAATGATCCAAGAAACTAATTGGTTATCTGCAATTATAAATGGATGTTAATTGCAAAGATCTAATTTATAAATGGGTGTTAATTGCAAAGATATAATTTATAAATGGATTTGAATTGCAAAGATCTAAATTATAAATAGCAAAATCAAGGATAATTAAAGCAGGGGTAAATGGAAAATGCTAATTTAAAAATAGATGTCAATAGCTATTATGAAACAATAATTAAAGCTGAGATAACTGATACACACAGATAACAATCAATACATAATTAAAGAACTAGTTATCAAACAGTAATTAAAAGAGCACTGGGTAAATCTTAAACACTTTCTTACAATGAACCAACATAGATGCATTCACACTACCAACCAAAACCAACAACAGCACTTAAAAAAGTCACTTTATTACAGTGAATGGACTGTATTTTACCAAATTATCTACAATTGGATATGAATATGGCTTCACAATATCAGAGCTAACATAAATCAGTGTGTAAATAAAATGTCACAATTGTGCACAAGTTCAGGTTTTAAATATGCATATCTATTTCAAATAACAATTTCATTACATTCAAATACAGATAAATCACAATCAAGGATTAAGCAAGCTAGCACATAATCTTTTCAGGTTTAACCAACACAACTTCAGGTTAAACAAATGCATATCTATTTCCATACAACCATATCATTTCATTCAAATTCAGTTATATCACAAGCATGGATTAACAAAACTAGCACATAATCTTAAGGTTTAACTAGCACAAGTTCAGATTTAAACAAATGCATATCTATTCCATCCAAGACCACTATCCAGCATGCATCTCAACAAGATGAATAAACATGATATTGAAGATCCAGAATAGAGAGAGATGCCAAGGTTAAAATTGGAGATGAAGAAACATAACATTCCTTAAGTTCAAGGGAGGAACAACAAAAATCAAGTAAACAGAGCCTAGGATATATTCTACAGCAACTTCCATCTTCAATCCCATTTATTCATTCTAATTTATTTATCTTAGAAGCATGGATTAACCAAACTAGCACATAATCTTTCCAGGATTAAGTTGCACAAGTTCAGTTAAAAAATGCATACATATGTTGATACAACAATTGAAATCCAAGAACCAAAGTTAACTTACTAAACTACTCCTACTGAAATATTTGACAACTGCGTATGCCACCAAACCAGCAATCAGGGCTTAATACTGAACAAAAGTACAGTGAACTTTGCTGTAATCAAAAAAATGGGAAACCCTAACGTTCCGCCCGCGACGCTCACGCAAGCAAGTTTGACGTAAATGGAACTGCACAATACGAAACCCTAACGTTCCCGTCCCGCGACGCTCACGCAAGTAAGTTTGGGGTAAATCGAACTACACAATACGAACCCTAACAAAAAAGAGCAGACGAAACCACCGATGGATCTACAAGATGCTCACCAGGCGCTGCTCCGATGGGCCTGCGTCGGCGCCCGCGGCGGTGGAAATGTCCGCGGCCACCACGGCGCCCGCGGCCTCTGCTTCCTCCACCGCCACTAGGGCGGTGGCCGCTGCAAACTCCGCCTCCGCCGCTGCAACCTCCGCCTTGGCCGTTGCAACCCTTGCCTCCGCCGCTTTGAGTGCGCTTGCTGCCGACATTGCGCCTCGATCTCGTCGGAGACTAGGAGAGGAATGGGCGGTGGAGAGGTGGGTTTTTGCCGAATTGGGGGAGAATGAGAGTGTGCGGGTGGAGAGGTTAGGGGGAACCCTTTTATACGGATTGACGGTTCGGTTCTCGTGTGAACGCACCGATCCGTCCACGCCGACGCTTCCGTTTCTCTCCTCTTTTTGTTTTCTTCTTCACATAATGCCACGTCCGCTCCGTCCCACGGTACAGTCAGCACTACACGTCCGCTCCGGTACGAAATACCTCAGCCCCGCGCGGCCCGTATGGGTTTAATACAAATAAAAAGACCCGTCACGGCCCTAATTGCAAAGGGTTATCATCTAATCACAGCCGTCCGTACTTATTTGAGCCTGCTCGCTTTCAGCAAGGAGGGAGCACCGGAGCAGAAGTGGGTAACTAAACAGCCTAAAAACTACACGCGCGAACCTGACTAATTTGTACATGTGCATGTCACCATATATGCATCCGTAGATGCTTACCCAGTTACCCAGTCCCGTGGTCCGTAGGTGGCACCACCAACAACAACAACATCAAAATCCGAAAGGGAGTTGTTCTTCCAGCAAGAACAAAACCTGACGCAGGTAGGCCTACTCCTCCTATCTGTAAAGACAGGAGAGCGAGAGCACACGATCCATCCATCGATTCCCTTTCGGAACCACTGCAACCAAAGCAAGCAGAGCACCCTTACCCTACCCCCGTGACGCGCGTGCGCTCGTCGATCCATTCGGCTTTGCAGCAGAATCGCAGCACAGCAGCGACCGTCGAGCAGACACACGGCGGCCATGGCCAAGAACTTTCACAAACCACACCTATCAATTCACCACCGTAAATTTTTAATAAGTACTCCTGTACACGGGCACACGTGGTGAGCAGTAACTTCTAGCCAGACAGCCCCAGCGACGGCGACGGCCTGTGCTTGGCGGCGCCGTCGAGCCAGGCGCGCCGGAAGGCGGCGACGATGGCGCGGTGGTGCTCGGCGGCGTTGAGGGCGAGGTAGCACGCCAGAAGCTCCTCGAGGCCCCGGGGCGACGCGCGGACGTCGTCGTTGGCCGCGATCATCTCCGCCATGCTCGCCAGGAAGTCCTCCTCGGGCTCCGCCGACTCCTTCACCACCACCAGGCTCTCCTGCAGCCATCGCCGCCGCCTCTGCGCCGCGGGCTGCGCGTCCGCCGGCCTCCCCTTGCGCCCGCCGCTCGGCTTCGCGTGGACCCGCCTTCGCCTTCGCCGCCGCGCCCTGGCCGTCGGCGACGCGCCAGCGCTGCTTCCTGAGGCCCCCTCCTCCCCGTCGACCTTCTTTGCGGGCCTGGTGAGGATCGGCCGCAGCTTCAGCTCCGGCATCGCCCCGAGCCCGTCGAACCGGCCGGCCGCGGCCGACACGGTGACCACGTCGAAGACGATGTCGTTCGGCTGCGGGCTGCGCGGGAACTGCGTGTCCCGGCGCTTGGGGATCCCCTTGGCGGGGCCACGCTCGCCGCTCGGGACGTAGTAGGACGCTCTGTTCGGGGAGCACGGAGGCGGCAGGGGCACCCCGTGCGACGACGACGAAGACGGCGTGGTCACCACCGCCGGGGCACGATCAGTCCTGTTTGGCTCGCCTGCGTCGCCTCGCCTGCGCCGCAGCTTGTGGAACCAGGAGCCCGGCGGCGGCATCGTGCAGGCAGCGCCGCCGCGAGAGTGAAAAGTTGAAAGTTCACACTAGATAGCTCTCGTCTCTGCCTTTTGTGTTGCACTTGGTGTGGAGTACAGTAGGGAGGCTGGGGGAGAATGTGGAGTGAGCTGCCGTGCGAGCACTTTTTATGGCGCGAAAGTTTGCCGCGGGTGGCAGTCGACACAAAGCCGCGGTGGAAAAGCGCAAGCATCGTCACATAACAATCTGTCATACACGTCCATCTGCTCCTGTGGGGAGCCTGTCTGATTAGGATATCCCGAAAACACTTATAGCTCATGCTAATTTTTTGTTAGCACTGCTCACTTTAAAGCATCTCTGCCTAACCAAATCCTCAAAATTGTTTAAATATGTGAAATATTTTATTTAAGAAGTTAAGGCACACCTAGCCAAAAATTTCAGGGCTTCCTTTGTTTTGGAGGAATATCATAGAATTTTGTATGATAGGATTCTTATAGGAATTTTTCCTTTAGAGCCCTTTGATTCATAGGAATGGATTCTTATTCCTACATAAGATTGGTTCCTATCCTTCACATTTTAAAGGAAAATAAAAATGAGCCTAGACTCAATGGAAAAATTCCTTTGGTGTAACCAAATAACATCTCTTTTTCTATCCCTACTCACAGGATTGGAGATACATGTCATCTCATTTCCTATAAATTTCCTATTCCTATGATAATCCTATCCTATGAACCAAAGGAGGCCTAGATAGTTTCTAAAAAAATTAGGTGGCTTATCGTCAACACGGCACCTCATATTTAAGCTCCCGGGCACGCCAGCGAAACTCCAGAAAAAGGATTGAGTTTGGCCGCGGCAATCATGGTTGACGACGGGCACATGACTCAGAGGAGAGTCTTACTCCTCGAAGCATGTAGGCCACCCCCCAGTCGCTCGCCGTTCACCCGCAACCTCACCCTCCCCTCAATGCTGTTGGTGATCCTTCATCCGCAAATTGTTCGATGAATTGGTTAAGTGCGTATTTTGATGATTTTGACCATTATCATGGTTCTTCGTGAGAACTGTTAGCGGTCAAAACCAGGATCACAGTTCGATCGCTCGTACATCAATAAGGATAGCGCAGAAGGCCATGGCAAACTTATGAAGTATTACTTGGCATCTAATTCAACATATCCATATAGAAGTATTTTCACCGTCAATTTCGGATGCATCGATGTCTCTTCCGAGTATTAAAAGCCAGGATTGCATGGCAAATAATAATATGTTGCATCATCTTACACAACATAATCATTGAGGATGAGAAAAGCAGGCCAGAAAGATTTTGTACATCTTCAATGGGGATCACATCGAGTTGGAACATAATGCAAACAAAATACATAGATTCCTCGAAAACACATTGAAGAATCGAGAACATAAGTTTATACCCATCTTCAAAATGACCTTGTTGAAAACATGTAGTCACTTCATAATACTTGATTATTGTGCTTTCTAACATGCTCTTTATTTGAATTATTATTTCCTTTAGATCCTTCTGTGTGTTTGAATTTGAATAATTGAAATTGCAAACTTTTAATTTGAAATGTCTGTTAATTGTGTGAGTCATAATAATTAAGTTTGGATTTACTATCCATTTACTCCCTTCATTTCATAATATAAGATCATTTTGCAAGCTAATAGCTGCAGAGACCAACATCTGTAGTAAATTGACCAACAGACACTGTCAACTGCGAACAGTTATTTTACCACGGGCCCAGGCTAATTGAGCATGCGACATGGTCCACAAAAGTCAAAACGTTTGAATTCGACATGAGTCAGTGTGTAGGCAGGGGACTGATCGATGACAGACCGGGGAGAGGAGAGGCCGGACCACGCTGCACACATCGATTCAGAACTCTTTTACCACGAGCCTGCAACGAGTAGTACTGATTATTGTCTCTATTATATCCTGCTCAAACGGGCCATCTCTCCTAGCAAAGCAACCGTAGCAGGACGGTTAATCGCCGTACCACATGAGTTTCACAGACAGCAGGAGGTTAGGTTAGGTAGGAGTATGAAGCAAGTGAGCTCGCTCTGGTCTGGAGGCAGCTATGATTCGGTGCCTGCGGGGGGACATGAGCGCTTCCAAAAGTCCCAGACTTTGGTCCACCACGCATCAGTGTGTGGATTTGCTTTGCTTTGGTCCTCGTGTGGGGCAGCACGATCTTATTAGAGAGATCACAGCGCTAGTGGTGCAGCCAACCGAACCAGCCAGTCATCTAGATGCTCCGTGCGACTTGCTTAGTAATTACGTATAAAATTCGAATTCAGAAATGTGTGTGCTGCATGCAACCAGAAGTTCAGAACACTGTAATTAGGAATGTAGCATAAGATTTCTCTTTTTAGATCTTTGGATTCAACAATGTAACATAAAGGGACACTGTCAGGTCTTGGCTAGCCTACCTAAACTTTTTCCTTGAAACTCTGATGTAACACATTTTGAATGAAAACATATTCAAGTAAGGATTCTCTCCGTTCAAAAAGAAGAAGAAGTTCAGAACACTCTTTTTTACTGCAGGCCGGCTTCTTCTTCGCTCCATCAACTTTCAAATTTGGCATGCCGACGAATCATTCGGCGTATGTCATGTTTGTGTTAGTAGTACAGTACGATCTAACTAATCTATGCATGATCGCGCTCATGATTTCGCGGCGCGTTCTGCCGGACGTACGACCGAACCCCGATGATCTCGTCGCGGGGTTCATTCTGCCAGTGGTTGCGGGGACACTAGCTAGCAGGAGCTACGAACGAGGTAGATCATCCCGCGCGTCGCGACTAGACGGGCGCAGTACACTCTACCCCAAGTCCCCAACAACACCCCCAAGTTAGCAATGCCAAAACGGCGATTGTAATCGCAAGCAACCACCGGTCTAGCAGCTACGTATGTGGCATAGCCATCGTCCCACTCCCGACTCCCGACCCATGGATGGAACGGGGAAGAAGTGGAAACGAAACAACACCCTGAAGTTATGAGCAGATGAGGTTGGGCAGATGGATGATGGCGTCTTCTTCTGTTAGGTGCAACAGGTACGAGTGAGTGGTCGCAACTGATTGATGGAGAAACGGAGGAGAGTTTAGTGAGACCCCGCGCCATGATTGCGGCTTTGCGAATCCTACTCCTCCAACGCCATCATTCATTGCCTTGTTCATGGATGGCGAGAGTTTTAATTGTTTATTTTATTTTGAGGGAAAGCGAGTGTTTCATTATGCGCGGAGGTTTCAGTCATAGTCATGGCGATCATTATGGGCCGGCGCTAATCATACGGCGTGTGTAATCTAATACTACAACAGTATACGGCATGCTGAAATGCTGACACGCCGCTATACACACAAAGATAGGGAGTAGTAATATTCTCTCCTCTCTATATATTATTATTATTATTATTATTATTATTATTATCGCAAAAAAAGATATTCTTTCCGCTCTATATTAACTGTCATCAAAATGGATATATTTAAACGTATTTTATTATTAGATACATACATTTTGAGGACATGTGTCTTTTTCACTATATTGCAACACTTGGGCGGACTTCAAGGGTGATTGCATAGAATTGATTAATGCTAATTTCGCATGACCATTTGAACTATCTACTCCCTCCGTAACTTAATATAAGATGTTTTAGATAACTAAACACATCTTATATTAAGTTACAGAGGAAGTATCGTTGTTGTTTTTGCAGCAAAAACCACTGTAGAATTTATATTATTATAACAAATAATTATACATTAAAAAAACAAGTGGTGGTGCGGTCCTCGTAGAGGTTCCCCTTTCCCCTCCTCCTCCTTGGTCCTTCTTCCGAAGGCCCTACTGCTCATCGTCATCGCTGGAGAGATCAATGGAGGGTGCCGCCGACCACGATAGACCGGGAGGGGGGAGAAGGGTCGCTAGCGCGACGGCCTAGGGGGGGGGGTTCCCGACTATTGTGGGGACGATGGATCCAACTGAGGGAGAGGGCCGTGAAGACCCAGGTCGTGTCGACCATGCACCGGATGGCCTCGCGATCGAGGCGCTCATCCTCCATGGCCATCGTCGGCACCAGATCCATCTCTAGTAACTCGTACCACGATCGATCTTGTGTTAGGTGGAAGTGGCCCGAGGATCGTGGCGGCATGGATGACGTCGAGCGGGCCTGGCCAGTATCGGGCCTCCTCGAGATTGGAGAGATCGAGGGTGGTATGGAGGGGTGCCTCCTCATCGTCCTCCAACGATGGCGGCGATGTCAGTAGCACGACCTACAGTGGTGGCGTTGGCGTGTGCGTTGATCGTGGTGGTGGAGGTGGGCGAGCACTGACCAGCGATGGCAGGCATGCCGCATGACGTTGTCCGCGGCGAGGGGGGGAGACGATGTACACGTCCACCACCTCCAGCGGCTGCACCGGCAATTGCACGAGGCTTAGCCGCCACCCATGGGAGAGGTGCACGTCTAGCCACGACATTTTTTTATAAGAAGGCAGGGAGTCCCCCTATCCCGATTTCATATAGTCTAGCCACGACATGGGGGTGCCCTTCTACCAGTACCATACCGCCTCCACGACAGTGCAACTGTAGCGGTCGTGGCGCTCCCGACTGCGTCTTTCCGACGAGAAGGACGCCTCACAGTTGTGCATGGAGGTCGTCAGGTGTTGGACGGCGGGGCGAGCACGAGCTGATGGTCGCCCACGAATCGCATTAAAGTTTACGCGGTTAAAGAGGCCATCGATGGTTAGCTATGACTGTCATACGGATTTGAGGTGGACACCAAGCGAACGGACGCGAACACGGTAGCGAAAACTTGAATTCACCTTCAATTTAAGTTTTAAATGAATCACGTCGGATTAAAAATTGGACTTTCGTTAGTTTACACCCCGCATTGAACCGCCTACATACTTTGATCGCGCAAATCCAAACGAATCAAATACAGTAGATGACCCCGTTGGAGTTGCCGTTGTTATTTGCACCCGTTCGTTCATGTCCCCATCGCGCGCGTGGGTGCATGGATCGGGAAAGGACAGGAAGAATGTTTGGCGTCCGCGTGATCCCGACGGGGACCGGTCGGACCGCGAGGCGTGCGCCCTTCCACGGCGAGGCAATTCGGTGCCGGACCACGCCCGCGGCTTTAAAGCTGCCATTTCTCCGAGCCCATGGGCACCTCACCTGGCATGTGGCAATGCGGCAACGACACGGTTGGAGCCGCCGGGACGCGACTCCATCGGAGGCCGACCGACCGCGCGCGCGCGTCGGACGCATGCACGGGCACACGATGAGTCGGTGCGTGTGGTCGGCCGCGGCGAGATCCACGCGTTTGTTGCATGCCGGATTTGGCCGGCCAGGCTCAGGCACAGCACCGACGCATGCATGCATACACCGATCTCAACGGCGTGCAATACCGGGCTGCCATTTGTTCCTAGTAGATGGTTAGTTAAAGACGGGACGTGCGTACTTGATGAAGTGTATGGTATGGCCCCGTTCGATTTGTCACCTCTGCTGAATGGCGGTCGATGGCATATCATCGGCTTTGTCTCGTGTCATGATGCGGGACTGCGACGACGATGATGCATCGCAGACTCGCGGTGACCCGATCCATCTTTACAGCAAAAGTGTGTGTGAAGGAGCAATCAGTGCCTGCCACGCCGCTGCTGCCGCCGGCGATGATGTATTCTATGCCAGGCCATGCACGGCGGCACGGCGACTTCGTTGGCACCGTTGCTGGTAAAACGGCAAGGTTTATCCCGCCGCCGCGATAAAGTCAAGCTATTTTTAACTAGACCCAATTACACTAAAAGTGTTAAAACTTGACAAGAAATCTCAGTTAAGTATATTAAACTAGAATTATATTAATTTCGTTATTTTAAAATAACTTATTATTATAAAAATATATTAATATAGTCAAATAATTTTTTATATGTACATTATATTTATTTATATTTATAATATATATGTTTTAGAATACACGCTACTTTTCTTTTATTATAATTTTCTGAAAAAATCTATATAAATAAGCTTTATAATATGTAAAAACTTTATTTTAATAAATGTTAATATAAAATAAAAAAATATTTCTAAAAATGACGTATAATTATAATTTACATACATAATTTTTTAAAATTTGCATGCTTTAAATTAAATTTGCTTTATTATTCCATGAATAGATTTGTATTTTGTAATTAATTATATTAAATTTACATGTTTATATATATTTAATACGTGATTATTTTTGTAATATTATTTTACTTCTGTATATTTATATTTTCTAATTTATATAACACATTATTATAGTTTACATATATTAATAAAATTTGAAAAAAAAACAGTGTAGATCGGGCCCCAGTGCAACAGCCCACGTAAGCCTAAAAGAATAGTCAGCGTTTTTACGTACAAAACTGTAGTTTACACTGTATTTGCACGAAAATGTCAAGTTTACGCACTATTAATATGTATACCAAAAGTTTTAGCACTAAACTGAAATTTCTTGCCAAGTTCTAGCACTTTCAGTGTAATTGCCTCTTTTAAGTACTGAAAAACTTGAAGAATTATCTATTTTAATAAAATATATATTATTTTACACTTTGAACTCGTCGAAGTACGGCGATTATAATTCTGAAGTTGAAATCACCGTGGTTTGCTCTTTGAATTATGGAATCCCAGATTAAATTGAACCTTGGACCTGTTTGGCGGATCGAAAACCAAAAGATCCCGATCGAGATGAAAGTCTGGAAATAAAGAGCGAACTGGGCCGGCCTATTAGCGCCATTGCTCAAGTTTTTTCCTTTCAATTTAATTTCCTTTTTTAGTTTTATTTTATTTAATTTTAGTTGTATAATTATTAAAATTTGTTAACATATTCACTAAATAGTTCGCATTTTGAAAATGTATTAAAAAATTTGAACAATTTAAATTTTCATAAATGCAGTTTAACTCATTGTTAAATGCAGACAATTTTTTAGTACGCGAACAATTTGAAATTTTGAATTTATGAAGTGTGAAAGTTTTTTCAATGTAATGCGAAAAAATTAATAAAAGAGAAAAATGAAAAAAAATGTTCCTTGCAAAGCGAACATTTTTTAAAATTTTAAATTTTTTATGTGGGATTTTTGTGTGTACTTATTGCTAGAAAAAAGACAAAAACGAGCGGCTGCACGAAAATGCCGGCCAAAGCTAGCCAGTCCAATCGTGCTCCTCTATTTTAATTAATTTTAGGTCCATACAATTTTTGAAATACATGATTTACAAAAAATCCCCAAAGACTGCGCTAGCATTCACGAACATTTTAACACAGATTTGAAGTGTAGACTAATAAAAAATGCATTTGAATGTATTTTTTAGTGTTCTTTTATTTGAAATATTTGAAGATTTGAAATTTTGAAATTTCTTGAGTATGAACGTTTTAAAAATGTAATACAAAAAGAATAAGAGATAAAAGAAAATAAAATGTTCCGGTTCGAGTGAACATTTCTTAAAAAAAATAAAAAATTAAGTTTACATTTTTAAAATTATAAAAATTTGAAGTACAAACATTTTTTAAATGTATACTCATAAAATAAAAATAAAAATAAAGCAACCGAGTGCGTGCGAGTGACCGCGCTAATGGACTGACCCAAGCCAACCAGCCCGATCAAAATCTTTTTTTTTCATCTGTCAGACAGATATAAGGTGTTATTTAGATCGGGATTCAATAGTTCAAAGTACGAACGACAGGAATTTAAAGATTGGGGTTTGATTCGCTGAACCTTTACAAGTTTAAGGTTTGAAATGATTTTTTTCCTATTTTAAATTTGAACGTTGGGGGAAATGAAAGGGAGGGGAGGGGAATCAAAGAAGAATATGCACATGGGTCAAGGCGAGTTGCATGTCTAGTGTGTGACATGCTGGTGGGTTACTTGAATTTTAAGTTAAAGGGTGAACATTCAAATGGATCGAGACGAGTTACGTGTTAAGTGTGGACATGCAACTGGGTCGAGGTAAGTTACGTGTCAAGGGTGAACATGCAAGTGGATCGGGGCGATTTTTCTTGTCAAGGATGAACACACAACTAGGTCGGTTGAGTTTTGGGGGTCAATGATGGACGTGCAACTGGGTTCAAGGAAGTTGCGTATCGAGAATAGACATGCAACTGTGCTAAGGGCGGAGAAATTGCATATAGAAGGTGAACATACAAAAAGGCCAGATCGTAAGAGCAACTCTAGCACATGCGCCATCCCGTCCCCGGCCCGCCCCTCCTCCGTTCTCCTCTCTCTCCCAGCTTCTTATCCATCTTCCCCGTCTCTTCTCTGCTCACAGCCACGCAGGACGTCATGGCCACTCCGAAGGTCACCTTGCCCGACATCATCTCCCTCGCAAGCGTGGGACTGCTTGATTTGCATCTCTCCGGTGTTGCTCTTTGTGCCCGTTGGCTATGGCTGCAGATGACGGATATCTCTAGACCCTGGAGCCATCTACACATGGAAAATCAACGATAGTGGTCGCTGTCGTTTCTAGTTAGACCATTGGATTGAAGGAAAATTAGTTGCAGAACTGGCCCCCTGATCTTTGAGAGAGTCCCACGTCGTACATGGAAGTCCTGGTCGGTGCGCGATCGTTTGCACCTTCGCTCTTGGGTGTGCGACATTGTCGGTGCGCTCGGTCCCGCCGCCCTATTATAATATGTGGACCTCTGGCGCCGCACATGCTTCATCACACTCTCGGACTCCCCCAACGCGATCTCCTGGAGGCGGACCGCATCTGGCACCTACTTTGCTAAATCTTGTTATGAGGCAATGTTCCTTGGCGCCACTCAGGACCCTGACTGGAATCTCGTCTTGAAGACACCGTAATGGGTGTGTCTTCGATGGACTAACTCCCTCGATTAGTCGGCTGGTGCTCTTCATCAAGGGGGAGGCCCATCAGTGGGTTAGATCTGGAGCCAAAGGGCTCACCATACTGTTTGAGATTTAGACCTTTTAGACCTAACTAGTCAAAGCACCCTTATTTTTCTTAGCTTCTTAACCTCTCCCTTTCATGCTTCTCTGTGTACGTGGATTATGATGAGTGAACTCTTTTAAACTTCTTTTCTACCTATCAATTATCAATGAAATGATACGCATCTTTGATTATTCGTGAAAAATAAAACGTGGTTTCTGGTTTTGTGGAGGTTAGCCTCCCTAGCTTCTTCTAGAATCGCAACTCTAATTTTTTTTACAATTTTATCTTATTAGATCTTAATTACATAGAAATATCAAAAAAATATAAATTAAAAGATGATGACGATTCTGAAAAAAATTAAGAAAAATAATGATTTGGGAGAATCGTCGAAAAGAAAGGCCCTAAAACTAAAAGGGAGTCAACTTCCCACGCCAGGCAGGGTTCGCTCGGGGACGTGAACTAAACACGCAGCGGCAGCACACGGCTCTATCTCTTCTCGTCTTCTTCTCTTGTCCACACCCTCACACCTTTCGTCTTTCTCTCGGAAACAACCATTTTCACACGCAAGCCGAAGAACGCATCTTCTCCACTCTCCTTCGCTCGACAACCTCCGCCCTCCCGGCATGCTCTCCGCCGCGATGAGCGCCCGCCCCGTGGCCGCCCGTCCTCCGCATCTCCCAGCGCGAGCTGCCAATCCCAGTCCCTCGTCCTCACCTGGTACGCGCGCTTGCTATATACTGCGTGTTCCGTGCTTCCACTAGCATTTAGTCTGCTGCTTTTATGCGTAATCCCGTGAGAGAAAAACATTCGCAGGGACTCATGGAGCCAGACCGGGGGCCGAGGCAAGGCGGCCGCTCCTCCGCCCGCTCCCGATCGCGCTGTCATCCGTGGCCGGTACTAGCAGTAGCTTGAGCTCCCCCCTCATGTCTTTTTTTTTTCCTATCTCTCGCTGGCAATGTGTTCGATGAAATGACTATGAGAAAACTGCTGTTTATGCGTTGCAGTGGGGAGTCTGGTTGCTGTTGGGGCTGCAAATGCTTCCGAGCTAGGGGAATCTCTGGTGAGTGGTTACTAGTGTCAAGTATTGTACTCATGAGATGCAATCAACTGGAAATTGGTAATGGATCCCGGGCTTCATGGAGCCCGGATTTTTTGGAACAATTCAGATATTCCATTTTTTATGTTTCAAAACGTTCTACAAAAGTACGTTTCTATGCGAGCCATGTACCCAAAAAAAGAATGCATGTATTTCACATACAATCCGTTTTAGATAAAAGGCTTCCGCCCGACTTTATAAATAAAGCCATAAACTGCACCAAGGTTCACAAAGCTGCCACCACAGCAGAATAACAGCATTCAAAACAATGAACAACAATAAAAAAGGGGGAAAAATGTATGATACAGGTCAATGGCCACCACCAGGCATGCAGGCCGACTACCACGCGAAAACCACATAAACTGGGAAGTAGAAGACATCAAGGCCACCACCGCGGAGGACACGGACTACTGGCGAGGAGGTAGATAGGACGCAGCCGTCGTCTTCATCGGAGAAATTATGGCCGCCATGCCCTCTTGATCGTCTTCCTTACATAGGGGCTTCCAGATCTGTAGAAAACCAATTAGTTTAAAAATGCAAACCGCAGGGCACTTAGGAAAGGAGTGCTCAATAGTGATCTTATTCCTAATATTCCAGAGAGACCAACAGGCAGCAGAAAAGAAAGTCCAAAAGAGGCGGCGAGACCGCCCAGACAGGGAGCGAGCAAGCATCCGGACCTCCACAAAGCCGGGGCTCCAAGAATTACCCATCCACTCACGGATGCAACTCCACAAGAATTTTGCCAAAGCGCACTGGAAGAAAATGTGTTGAGCATGTTCAGGGCATCCACACATGGTGCACGCCGCACTCCTATTAGCATTACGCTTATGGATCTGATCCGAGGACAGGAGCTTGCCTTTGAAGGCCTGTCAAAGGAAGATTTTAATTTTGGGGGGAATGCGCGCTTTCCAGGCCGGAGAGAACCTGGAGGTACGGATCCCAACAACCAGAGCCGAATAAAGAGACTTAACCGAGAACCTCCCCGAGCTCGTGAGGGACCAGGATACCTCATCTCTTCCCTCCGAGAGCGAAGGAAAAAGGGCAGCAAGGTGATGCCAGTCTTCCAACTCTACAGTAGACAAGGAGCGGCGGAATCCTAAATCCCAGCCAGAAGCGCCACCTTCGAGATAGAGATGTCAGGATAGGGGCAATACGAAAACGGTCTGGCTAGTTAGGTCTTAGTCGACCGATCCACCATTGATTTTATCTCTGCTTTTAGATTCACGGGAAGGGTTTTTTTTTCCTCACATTTTTTTGTTTTTTTTTGTTTGACTGGGCCTGTACCGGTTCGGTCGCTTTTGGTTGGCTTTGTTTGATTCGGGTGCAATTGCATGTACATAGACCCGGACGCAACTGCATGTCTGTATTTTAATAGAACCGGATTCAACTGTATGTTCGTAGAACCGACCGCAACTGCATGTCCATAAAACCGGATGCAATTACATATTCATAAACTCGACCGCAACTGTATGTCTATAGACCCGGGTGCAACTGCATGTCCATAAAACCGGATGCAATTACATATTCATAAACTCGACCGCAACTGCATGTCTATAGACCCGGGTGCAACTGCATGTCCATAGAACCGGGTGCAACTGCATGTCCATAGACTCGACCGCAACTGCATGTCTATAGACCCGGGTGCAACTGCATGTCTATAAACCCGGGTGCAACTGCATGTCTATAGATCCGGGTGCAGCTGCATGTCCATAGAACCCACCACAACTGCATGTCTATAAACCCGGCTGCAACTGCATGTCCATAGAACCCACCGCAACTGCATGTCCATACACCCGGGCGCAACTGCATATCCATAGAACCGACCGCAAATGCATGTCTATACACTCGACCGCAACTGCATGTCCGCACACCCCGACCGCAATTGTCTTCACACCCGACCGCAATTGCATGTCCGCACACCCGACCGCAACTGCATGTCTGCACACCCGACCGCAACTGCATGTCTGCACACCCGACCGCAATTACATGTCTATACTATGGTGGCGTGTTCATTTTGTGTGTGTGCAATCCACTCAAATTCTACTCTATATTCATGTTTGTTTTAACATCCTGACACACACGTTCTACATGATTGTAGTTGTATTTTCCTCTACTTGTGAACAAATAATAAAATGCCTTACATGTACAACATTTTTTTCTTCTAATTATCCAATTTATTTTTTTGCATGCGCGGATAAAAAAAAGTAAAGGATGCAAGAGCTAGAACAAGCGAACAGATCACCGGTACAGGTGTTGGACTGGCAATATTTGTATCAGACCAAAAAATAAACAAAAAAAGCCCCAGAACAGACATGAAAACAACCTAAAAAAGCAAAGGCACTTAACAAGTCTAACCCACCTACAGTGACGTCACTCGACTGAGACCTCAGTCGATTGAGACGTAGACACTCCCATACGAAAACAGAATAGGGAAGGCCTCACTCAATCGCCCAACAGGTAACCAAAGGTCAAGCCAAAAATGAATAGAGGATCCGTATTTAACGGAGAAGCGAACAAAACGGCGGAAAGTATCCTTAAGATTAGCAAGCGTCCTCCAGAATTGGGAACCGCCAGAGCCCGAGGCGAACAAGGGGGAGGAATTTGGAAAGTATTTAGCCTTCAGAATACGAAACCAGAGCAAATCAGGGCACCCAGTGCATATCTTCCACCACCACTTGGTGAGAAGACACGTTCATTGAGGATGCCCAGACCACCCATGTTTTTGGGAAGACACATTGTTTTCCACTTAACAAGGCGATATTTGCGCCGGTTCTCCGCAGAATTCCGAAAGAAGCCGCTACGATGCTTATCAAGGCCCTCATGAGAGATAGCAGGGAACTTGTAAAATCCCATCGAGTACATAGGCAACGAGGAAAGACAGGCATTGATCAGCACATACACTATTCACTATAGGAGTTCATGATTTCGTCTTTTTTGTGTAGATCAGATAAAAAAAAAATTTCATCGTCAAAATTAACAGCAGTGCAGTAAGCATCCTTGTGTATTTAGTATTTTTTTTCAGAACTTTTAAATATTTTAAAGAATGTGATTTATTATTATTATTTTCAAAATTTCGGGCACCATGGAGCTCGGGAGCCGAAAATCCTCTCTCGCAATCAATACACTGGGTATAGAAAAATCATTCAGTACGCTATTGCACAGTACTTTAAAACTATCTAGGCTATATTTGTGTTTCTTGTTTCGTGCTTGTTGCATCTCTTGGCAAACCCTAAGGCCAAATTCTTCCTTATACACGGAGTAATCCCCGCAAACCACTCTTGTTGTTCAGCTAGGATCATCGGGGCTTCTCTTGGCTGACTTAAGCGTTGGAGATTGGTTTGGAGGTTTGTTATTTTCAGCTGGGCAGCAAGCTAATGAGGCTGTTGTGGATCAGTTGTCTGCTCTCAGTTTCACTAGGTCAGCTTTCTTTCTCTGCAGTTCATTTTCTGTAGACACTACATCCTTTAATTTTCTGCTTCCTGCTAACACCTGTTTCTTTCTGACTTATTTCTCTGTTCTCCAGCTTGGCAGTAATTTTTGGTGCTGGACTTGTAACTAGTTTGTCCCCCTGTACACTCAGTGTTCTGCCATTGACTCTAGGATACATAGGCAAGTATAGTGGCGATTTTGAAATGATCTCTTTTACCCATTATTGGTTAGCACTAATGACATTGATGTAACACATCTTGTAAAATATTGTAGGTGCTTTTGGCTCTGGAAAAGATCGAGCTGAGGTAATTTAAGACAACTAAGCATATTCAAGTTTTGCTTGCCATAAAAGAACCAAAAAGAATTGGCAATAGTTATCTGTCAGAACGTGTATGTGCAAAACCAGTCTATACTAAGATGCTTACATGATTAGTTTGGCTCATTAATAGTCTATTGAGCTCTTTTAAGATGGTCTCAAATCAATATGAGCTGTTAACTTCTCATGATCTGATGGCTAATATTACTATTAGCACTTGTGGGATAAAATGTTGTCAATGATTATGTGGGGCTAGTATGGATTTTTTACTTCCTTAAATAAGAAAATAGATTATAGTGCCATTAAACATGAAGGCAAATAAGCAAAGATATATAAAACTAATTAATGATATCTTTACTTTCCAATCTTGGTTTGGTCACAAGGCAATAGGCACAAACGTATAGCAGTTTTTGCATTGACACTACATTCTACTTGATCATACTATTTACACAGATAATGTGGCATTTGTAAGAATTACACATGAATATATCATCCGTGATTTAGAAAATACATCAATATACTGATTATATATTAATCACATAGGTAATTTAGAAAAATTACATGCTGATTTTTTTAGCACACACACATATAAACTATCATTAGGATTTAGGCATATTTAAGTACAACCAATATGATATAAATATTTAAGTGGCGTTGAAGTGATGAAATATCATATGATTGTTTTTATTTCTAAACTCACTGGATGTTAATAAGATTAAGAAAAAAAACATACTTCAAGACGTAATATACACATGTACTTATCTCGCAAAAAAACACATGTATGCCATATTTTATTTTGAACGAACATGCATAGTATAAATGAAGTCTATTTTTGGCAGAGCGGAAGTCTCTTCTTGGAGAAGATTACTAGATCTGTCAAGAATATTTCCTATTTATTATGTTGTACGTACCATATTTGTGTAGTCATATTTACCCTTGATCAATTTAAATTATCCTCTTGCCTCTTGGGAGGTAAGAGGGAGCGTCCTTAAATTTCTCTACTCTATCGTTCCTGATACAAATTGAGTTGTTTTTGTTCTATCTAGTAGGTTGTTGGAAATTCAGTTGCTTTTTCATTAGGACTGGCAACAACGTTAGCCATCCTTGGCGTTGCTGCTTCTTTCGCTGGAAAGGCTTATGGGCAAGTAGGACAAGGACTCCCAGTGGCTGCTTCTGGGTTAGGAATCATCATGGGATTGAACCTACTAGAGGTAAATGATAAATCACAAACCAAAAGAAAATTCATAAAATGGGACATTTTAATCAATTTATTTATTCTACCATGTAGTCTTAAAGCCAAATCGACAATGAGTTGATTTCATTGCCTTAAATAATTGTAAAAATATAGTCACTGTGGCAATGCCTTTCATTGAAATTGAAGTCTCTGCTATTGCATCTGTAATATTATATGTAAGCACGCTACCCTAAACCATTTTCTTTTCTGGTTATGTTGTATCTGACAGGTAGTTGAAATACAACTTCCCTCGTTTTTCAGCGATTATGACCCTCGAGCTGCTGCAGCTAACTTGCCTTCCAGTGATGCTTCTTGACACTATTGTTTATTTTTCCCATATGTATATCACCATCTTTCTTTT
This sequence comes from Bromus sterilis, assembly GCA_950022295.1. Classification (NCBI taxonomy): domain Eukaryota; kingdom Viridiplantae; phylum Streptophyta; class Magnoliopsida; order Poales; family Poaceae; genus Bromus; species Bromus sterilis. The sequence goes on from OX465600.1 coordinate 39,048,201, forward strand.
AATCACAGCCAGTAACATCTTGCCTTTTCCTAACTGTGTTTGATTGTCAGGTGTACAAGCATATCTTGCTGGCCTGACATTTGCATTAGCAGCATCACCTTGCAGTACACCTGTTCTTGCTACCCTTCTGGGATACGTGGCCACTTCAAGAGTATGCATAACAGAATATATACTTATAAGTTACCTCAGCAGTTTATTACATAGCTTAAAGCTCAAATGCAAAACTGTTTTACATATTTTTTTATCGACTTTAATACTTTACCCTAAACCCTAAACTCTTTGATTTCCTATCTATGTTACCTTTACCATGCTTGGTTAATCTGTTGACATTGTAATGAACATGTAGTATTGGCTTCCTCTAGCTTATTCTTCTGAAATGATGATAAAGTCTGGTCACTACATCTTCAATGTTCTCCTCTCAGGATCCAATTGTTGGGGGAAGTTTGTTGTTGACATATACAACTGGCTATGTCGCACCTCTTCTCATTGCAGCCTCTTTTGCTGGAGCATTGCAGGTATGTATGCATGTAGGAATTATAAAGTACAGATAAGATAGTAGCAGCAAAAACTGAAACTTTGAGTTGCCCTTGGACTTCATGAACATCACGATTCTAATAGATCAACCACGAGTGTATTCCTACTTTTTCTGCCTGATTAGTTAATTGCCATCTACAGAGTTTGCTGTCATTCAGAAAATATTCCACATGGATAAACCCCATCAGGTATTTACTTAATTTTTAGTTCTTACTGGCTCTTGTTTTTCTTTTCTGTTGAGTAAATATTAAACTCTACATCGACTCACATCATGTATTTTTTGGTCAAGATTCTAAAATCAACTCTCATATCGGTGAACTTAATTTTCTGCATCAAATTGTCAAGTCTAACCATTTGTGTCTGATTCCTTGAACAAATACTGTGAATATACTTCACAATGCTGAATTACTAACTAAATCCATTCCTTGACTGGCTATGTAACTAAGTAACTAACTATTGATGTACACTGTATTGATTGCCAATTACCAACACATGATAGTTGGGGTATGTAAGAAGTAGCTACTCCTTTTTCTTTGGAGGTGAACATTTAAAGCTAACTTCATTTTACATTGACTATCTATGTAAACTGTATTGCTTGCCCCATACCAACACATGATAATTACCATATATAAGAAATAGCTAGTCCTTTTTATTTGGAGGCAAACATTTAATCTACCTTTATTTTATAGATATCAAGCATATGTTGTTTTATACAATTTCACTCTATCAGCTCAGGGCTCACAGTTACATTTTTTGTCTTGCTTCCTGAGAAAAAATAATACGTCAAACCTACCCTTTATTCTCCTTTAGAACATTGCTTTTTCCAATATACTGTTGTAAAGCCGTTCGTATTCCTCAGAGAGGTTCCAACCAAGAACCTTTTGTTGATGAAAATATCCTCAGAAAATACGCATCATTCCTTTTAAATTTTATTTTCTGTTTGTACAAATGCATTGCACTAATATAATCTTGGCAGTGGTGCATTTCTATTGGGTGGAGGTGTTTATACCCTACTGGACAAGCTGTTCCCTGCGACATCAATGGTCATGTAGACTGTGGAGTTATAGGCCATTGTTATACAAGAGGTGCTAGACAAGGATCACCTTTGTTGCACATGACAACATATGTCAATGTAAAGTGGCAAACATAGATGACAAGAGAGTAGATAAGTTTTTCTAGCTTTTATAGGAATGTAAATCTGTTGAGCAACTTAAACATCTTTTTTCAGAAACACGGTACATACGCAGACACTTGCAACACACATACACACTCATCCCTATGAATACACGTATGCAACTCTACCCCTATGAGCGCCTCTAAGAGACTGAGATGGCAGATCTTGAGATGACGAATTTGGCAGACAACTCATAGTCGATGGGCACACCATACTACCGAAAGAATAGCATCCTAGAGCCTGAAATAAATCTAGGAAATATGTGAGCACCCACGTCAAGTCTAGGATTTGAATCCGATGGGCTGGTTCCACCACAAGGAACCTAGCCATCTAAGCTAGGCTTAGCTCTTAACTTAAACATCTTGATCTCAGCAATCCACAGAAAGGCTTGAGGTATGACCCCATCCCCCTCAAGGACCCAAAAGAACAACAAAAACACGATAAATAAATATCTACATGCACATGTACCATGTCTGAACTTGATATTATATGATTTGTGTAGTTATCTCTTAGCAGGTTATTATTACAGGGGACATCAGTATAGAATCATTCTGTTATTTTATTTACAACCAGGCAATAATTAAATCATAGAGAAACATAATACTCCAATTTGAATGGACTCCCACTTCACCAGCCTGCTCCAAATATTTGACTAGGAGCCTCCCTGTTTACAGCTCAACAGTTCACGCAGGACTTCACAGTTAACCGAAACACACAGATGAACTGAGTAGGAATCTTCTATACTCGCAGGAGTACAATTTTGTTCTCCATAACTTCCATCGCCAATTTCCATATGGTCAGCAGTCTGCCATCTGAGAACAAGTGTAGCAGATCCGCCATTCCGCCACCGGTTCATACATATAAGTGTTTTTTGGTGGATGGGTGATTTTCCGGGTCAGACTAGATACCACATAAATTCCACGGCCCGTAATTTTTTTTGCGGGCTATCCGCAAATGACCGCTTCGCCCGCTATATCTACGACACTGGGGTGATTTAGGGTTTCAGTCTCTCATCCTTTATCCCCCTCTCTGCCACAATCTCTTCTCTCTGTCGCTTTCTTTGTCCAACTCCGGCGAGCAATTCCATGGCAAGTGGTGCGAGTGGTGGTCAAGGTTGTGGTGGAAACGGGGTTGCCGCGGAGGAAGGGCTGGTAGCTCCATCCAACCCGGGTTCCTTTTTCTTTCGCAGCGGCGGCGACGAGGCCTTCGACCGCGCTTGGGTGCACTTCCTCCAGCTCAACCGTTACCTTGCGTCGTACACCACCAGGATGTGCAGCATCGACGTGGCTCTCCGCGCTGCCACCAACACGCTTGTCCGCGATGAAGATGGTGCACCCTACGCCGCGTCGAGGCTTCGGCGGAGTACAACCTCGCCATAGAGGAGTACATAGCGGCATGCGCCCTCGACCTTTGAGCCATCGCCTCCGCCACAACTACTATCTCGTCTCTAGGTTATGTAGCATCTAGTTTTTTTAACCACATACTCCTAACCTATGTGCTAGCTCGCCAAGTCTGGTACACCGTGCTTGCTGCATGGGGAAGACAGGACTAGGCACCGACACCTGAAGATGCGCTTGTTGAATGGTGCGCCAGTCGGGTCACAACCGTGGGTGAACGAAAAAACGTTTGAATTGGGATGGCCCTGGTGCTAGTGAAGGATGGGCGTGGGCCGCGTGGCGAACCGCAGGACTACTCAAAGGAGAAGCTGCTGGCGGAAACTGCAAATGGTGGCCTTTTAAAAGGGCGTGGCGAACCGCAGGACCTTTTAAAAATCAAATTTTTACTTTGCCAAAAAATCTAAAACTTTTTGTAAACAAACATAACATATAATACTCCCTCCATTCTGAAATAAGTGTCTCAACTTTGTATTAATTTTAGTATAAAATTGTACTAGAGCTAAGACATTTATTTCAGAATGGATGAAGTACATATTTGTACAAAATTTAAATCATTATGATTTCATATGTGGTGTATAGAAAAAATACAAATATGAATTTTAAAATGGGCCGACATTTTTTATTGTTGGGCTGGAATTTTGTTTATTTTGCACAGCCTTTAAATCATAATATTTTCAAACGAAAATTTACACGCTAGTGTGAAACACATATAAATTTTCATAGAATTTATTTTGGATTTTCTGAAGAAAAAAATGATTTTTTCAAACTAAAGTCTACCATGGAGTCCGAGCTCCAAAAGTCCATACTCAAGCTGCTGGGAGGATGCTGGATAACCTAGGTAGAATTTGGAGGAGTGTTCTGTAGTGAAGGCGTAGTGTAGTGGAGTAGTAGTAGCTCTGGCCGGCGCCGCTTGGTCTTTGTAAGAATGGTCGACTAATTGGGCTTTCTCTGTCCCTTCTTCTATAAAAAATGATACACATGCTGTGTGTATTTTAGAAAAAAAGTATCTAGTTTTATGTAGTAGATGATGAATTCCGGTGTGTATTTCGGTTGTTTGTACCATAAATTATTTATATTTTTAAATTTGTGAAATATACTGTTTGAGATAACGAATAGGTTCTGCTGTGATCGATTTTGTACTGCATTTTTCGTTTGGGACGAACCGCATAATGATTTTGCAGGCTTAAGTTCTGGCGGATCTGCTAAAGAGGCTCTGAGGGTTCCTGGATTGAAGTGCCATATATGTTATTAGGGTATAAATATACTTGATTTACACTCTTTGTTTGCTATGATTTGAGATTGTAAATCATTTGTTCATCGTGAAGTTCATTACTCCTCGAGATGTTCGTCAGAGCCGCAGCAACTTCCTTGCTTAATATTATTTCAATAGCTATCCCCTCTGGCCGTATTTTAAAATTTATCATAATCTCAGACGGATCGGGGAAAATTTAGTTTCTCGGTTCTTGGACGCGGCTATTTGGCTCTGGGGTGCACGCGCTCTCTAATGAATAGTAAAATTAAAACAAATAAAAAAATCAAAAAAATCTGAAATATTTGATGAATGTTCATATTAGTGTAGCATGTGTGCTTGTCAATTTTGATGCCATATGGTGCAGTGGTTCTTCCTCGGTGAAAAAACAAAAGTACGTACGACGTTTTGCTACATTTGAAGGTATCGTTTGACGTTTGATTTGTCTTTTTTTCACAGGCCAAAATACTAAAGCTTTTCACCTAAAATTTTGCATGTGCCATTTGAATATGACAAAGAACACATATAAATTTTTTTCAAATTTTTCGGCATTGGCAAAATGTACATTTGGCACACAGGTGCACGTGCACCCCAGAGCCAAAGGGAATATCCCCTCGGTTCTTTCTCTAATTACTAACGTTACATCACCTCTTTTGGGAACCAAACCCCTGGCTTTGTGCCGCCTTCTAGAACTGCTTTACCGAAAAAGAAGAAAACAACTCCCAAAAAAATGGTTCAGCCCCACATCGTCTTCAGACGACACGGGCGGCGGCCCTTCTCCTCCGTCCTATACCGACACTCACACAATCTTCTTGTGGCCGGCGGTGATGACGAGGACTCGTTTTCTATCCACCAACGGCGGAGGGCATTCTAGCGTTGATCTTGGCCGTCTGCGTGGTGCTTTACGCGTAGGTGCGGTGATGAAGTGAGATGTGGTGATAGATGTGTTGCACGATGCCAGGACGACGCGGTTGGGCAGCGCAATAAACGGTGCAAGGTTGTGAGCTGCACGACGGTATGTGATCTAATCGGGGCTCTCCCTCCGGATCAAGTAGTCGATCAACACTCCACGTTTCAACTTTCATGTGATGTCTCCTCTGGCAGCCGACAGACTAGACGTCGGGATCGTGGCTAGAAGCCGTATGATAGTATCTGACGAGGGGGTGATCCCACGACTCCTATGGATGAGCCTATCCGGTGTACCCGAAGACAGGAGGCCCACAAAGATGCCGCCTGGGCCCAACCTTGGCCCACTAGTGGTACCGACGTAGGAGTCCGCGACTCATAAGGAAGGTGCAAACTTGCCGTACGAAACAAGATCAGGGTTAGGAAACCTCATCTGTAATCCAGAACGGACTCCCCGAGACCTAGCCTAGTATATAAAGGTTAGGAGGGGAGACGTCAAGGGACAAGTAATACACAATCTGTAACCCTAGCCTTGTGCGCATTAGCCTTGGCTCCTCTGTAATCGCCATCTCCAATCAATAACATCGAGCAGGAACGTATCCTCCTGTTAGCTGACGAGCTATCGTCCAACCTGTGCCTCTCATGACTAACCCAGGGTCCCTGACCATGGGATTTGCCGGGGTACATCCCCGTCAGTATCCATGTACGAAAGTCAAGTTGTTAAACTTGGTAGATCCTCAGAAGGCATGAAGCCTATCGAATGTAAATGGATCTATAAAGAAACAAATGTGGATGTTCACATCTATGAAATGGTCGACATATCTAAAAGGAGTTTACGACAAAGTTCAAAGAGTTGACTATAAAAAGATTTGATCTTCCGTAGCAATGTATAGTTTGTACAGATATGGTAGCAACCACTACTTGTTTCAACTTTGCCACATGGTAGTTGAATAAATAAATCAACGTTCTTCTAATGGAATGGAAACCTAGGACCTGTACATGACATTGGTCAGAGGACTTTGTTGATTCAAAAGGATGCTAGAAAAGTGCGCAGACTTCATTAGTTGAAGTAAGCATCACAGAGTTGAAATCTTCACTTTGATAACATTGTAAAGATTTTAGTTTCATCGGGAACAATGAAGATGTTTGTATTTACAAGAAATTAAGTGGGAGCGCTGAGACATATTTCCAATACTTTATGTAGGTGAAATATCGTTGATTGGAAATGATGTATTATTTTTCTTGACACTATTAAGATTTCATTAAAAAATAGATTTTGATGTAGGACTTTATGCAGGAGTGACAAACAATTCATTGTAAAGTGTTACATTGATACTAGTTTCTTCACATATACAAACAAATATTTATCTCATAGGCTTTGTCTTTAATAAGAGGTGGCACAATGGTATGGAAGAAAGTTCCATGATGGATTTGGATGAGTTCCATAGTTAAACATTGCAATGGATACTACAACAAAGGCTGAGTATATGACTGCTCTACTAGCATCAAAGGAGGGCATTTGTGTCTACGAGTTTGTTATAAAAGTAGGTGTAGTTCCAAGCATGCTAGTACTATGAAGATCTATTGTGTGACAATAGTGGAAACATAGTTCCGGCCAAGGAACTCTCACCAAAAAACCAAATTTATACAATGACATCTCATTTAAAAATGAGTGATGCGTGAAGACGCAAAGATATGAAAATACACACGGATCTGAAAACTCAGACCTGATGATGATGTTTACAACATGCAACGCGTATGAGTGACACCGGAATGCCATAGGCGTTAAATACGCAAATATTGACTAGATTATTGACTCTAGTGGAAGTGAGAGACTGTTGAAAATATACCCAAGAGGCAATAATAAAGTTTTTATTACCATATTTCATGTTCATGATAAATGCTTATTCTTCATGCTATAATTGTATCAACCGGAAACGTTATACATGTGTGGTTACATAAACAACACATTGTCCCTAGTAAGCCACTACTAAGACTAGCTCGTTGATTAAAAGATGGTTAAGGTTTCCTAACCATGGACATGAGTTGTCATTTAATAACGAGGTCATATCATTAGGAGAATGATGTGATGGACATACCCAATTGTTAGCATAGCTTTTGATCGTGTCACTAAGTTTAAATTTCTATATCTTTCTTAATGTCAAATATTTGTTCCTTAGCCCATGAGATCATGCCACTACCTAGTACCGGAAGAATACTTTGTGGGTATCAACCGTCACTTCGTAATTGGGTGATTATAAAGGTGCTCTTCAGGTATCTCGAAAGGTGCTTGTTGGGTTGCATGGATCAAGACTGAGATTTTTCACTCCATGTGACGGAGAGATATCTCTGGGCCTTTTCTATAACACAACATCCTAACTAGCTTGCAAGCATGTGACTAATGTGTTTAGTCACGTGGATATTGTATTAATAAACGAGTAAAGAGAACTTGCCGGTAACGACATTGAAATAGGTATAGTGATACCGACGACTAAATCTTGAGCAAGTAAACATATCACTGGACAAAAGGATTTGTATACGTGATTGTTTGAATCATTTACATCGTGGTTCAACCGATGAAAGATCTTCGTGGAATATGTGGGAGCCATTATGGACATCCAAGGTTCCGTTATCAGTTATTGATCGGAGTGGTGTTTCGATCATGTCTACATGTTCTCGAACCCGTAGGGTCACACACTTAACGTTACATGTCGCTAGGTTTCATGAGATAATAAGATGGGGTAATCGAATTCTGATTCGGAGTCTCAGATGGGATCTCGGACATCATGAGGACCTTCGGAATGGTCTGGAGATAAATTTTCATATAAGGAAAGTGGTGTTTGAGGTTCCAGAAAAGTTCGGGAATTTTCGGTGTAGTACCAGAGTTCTGCAGAAATGTTTCGAAGGCTCCCTAGTTAGTGGGGCCACCATGCCATGGTGCATGGGGTCACCAAGGGGCTCTTCCTATATTGCTTAAATCTCATATTTAGGAAGGCCCTGATATGTATATTCTAATATAGGTATGTGATTATCTTGCATTTATGTGAAGATATTATATCTTGAATAGAGGGAATGAAATGATATGAATCTTCTAATTAAGATATGTCATTATCTTGCATTCATGTGGAGATATCATATCTTGAATAGAATAAAGGGAATGATACATATTTATTATGGAAATAATTCCCTACCATATGGAAGGGAATGGGCCACCTTGGCCACACCCTCCTATATAAAAAGAGTGGAGAGGGTGCACCAGAGGGCACTCATTCCTAGCCGCCCTCCTCTCTTCCTCCTCATCCGCACCTGCTTAGAAAGCTTTGCAGAAACTCCACCATACTTACACCACCACGCCGTCGTGCTGCCGAGATCGATCTCATATACCTGCCCCCTCACTTGCTGGATCAAGAACGAGGAGACAACAACAATCCGTATGTGTGCGCAAATAGGAGGTGTCGTTCGTGTGGTGTTAAATCAGATTGATTGGACGGAAAGTACGACTACTTCACACACGATCTTAATTGCAACGAACCCCATCAACCTTATGACTATTCCACTTTCAAGCATCTTTTTCCAAAGAAAACCCAAAATTTCATCAAAAATCAAGAACGGAAATCGATCTCCCCCTTTTCTTCGTATACCTCTCCCATCAACAAGTCCCATTGGATTGAACAAGTGAGACTTTTTCTCCTGCACATATGAAATTCAATTCCTATGGTATTGAATACTGACTAAACTCCTGCTTGATGCATCATTTGCCTAAAATAAAACGCATGAATGAATATAGGGCTGCATTTTGTAGTCTGAAAGAAACCTTGAGTGTAAAAGGTGAATCGATTTTCACAAAACTTAGACATGGAGAAAAATAGCGTGGTATCTAGTATTGCAAACAATCTTGGATTTCGTATGTGCACTGCTTAAAGGCAATGAGCCTCTTTTGATGATGTATACCCCTTTATGCTAAGAGGTATTTAAAACATACGAAAATACAAATAAAACTTTTTTTTGTAGAATAAGCAAGAGTATGTGTGTCATATATTCACAGGAAGAAGGCGGGTAAAAGAGCTCGTCCACCTTACAATCCACCGCCTCACAGGCCGAATGTTGAGAGAATGAATTACACTTCACCCCTAGCCCACCTAGACAACCTAGCTAAACGCGAAGACGTATCAACCGAGAAGAAGCCATCGTACACAAGATATGTATTCCAATATCTAAAATAAAACTTCATTGTTGCGTACACAAGATATTACAAAAGCTATCTTCAGAAGTTTAGATACATGTCTTCCATTACCTAAATAAGATATGTTCCTCAATCCAACCTATAACTTGGTGATGTAAATAGTCAATGTTGGGGATATCGCTTAATCGCTTATCGGGAACTTATCGGTTGACCGAAGATAATGGGTAGATCGATCGGTTTATCAACATATCGGCCGATTTATCGACATATCTACCAATCTATCAACCGATTTATCTTATTGGTAAGATATCTTGAACAATGAAAATAGTGCATGAATCCACCATGACTCTAGAAAAGGGAAACACCACTTTTTTATGGCATTCTAGTCTGATATGAACCCAATGAAGGAATGAAGAACAAAATAAACATAAGTAGAAGCAGGCAACCCTGGGTATATACCTTCACAACCGGATGCATGAGACATGGCTGCACACACCCTCTGCTCCCCATATTCCTTGACAGTCACACCGGCTGCACCTTCGTGGCAGTGCTCTTCCTTGGCAATAACAAAGAGCTGATGATGCCAACAACAAAAACTTGGGATGGCCACTCGTGGTATATAAATATAATAACGTGGAAACAATATCTAGTAAGTAATCTATATGTTTGGTTCTACTCCATACTGTTACAATAGCAAGTTGATATAAGTTTGCAAGGTTCTTTGTGAGGATTGAAGAATCAAACAAGTTCCTGAATGTAATTTGTCAAGAATCCCTATTCTGCGTTGACTGAAGTTTGTTCAACATAAATCGATACATTCATGGCGATTCAAAATTATGCTTATCTTTAGACACAAACAATTTGTATAGCATATTTTCTATGTGAAAGCTCACCCGTGAAGAACTGGGGGAACTTGACGGGCAATATGATAAACTCCTATAGTGTTTGCTTGGCGGTCTCGGGGCTGGCGATGTCGTTCCACTTGATGTTGGGCTTCTTAAAGATGATGGCATAGTTGAGGCCAACCCTACACTTGTACTATTCAGAGTCATCCCCGTCGGCGTCGTCCCTGAAAGGATCGAGATAGACCTAGAGGGGAGGGGGTGAATAGGTCTTATTACAAATTTTATCACTACTTAGCAATTTTTAGGCAATAGTGCGGAAAACAAAGGTGTGCCTAACAATTGCAAGGTCTATTTAGCAAAGACAAGATAGACAATAAGCACAATAAACAAAAGCAAGTGAGGGGCAAATAATACGGTAGCACAAGTAATAAGGGGAAAGAGTAGGGGTAACCGAATGACGCGGAGACAACGATGTTGGGAATGTGCCCTAGAGGCAAATAAAATATGTTTTATCGAGCATATTCCATTAGTTCATAATACGTTTGATACTATGCTATAACTGTATTAAGCGGAAACATTAATACAGGTGTGGTATACAAACAATCAGGTCCCTAGTCAACCCTAGTATACTAGTCCATTGGGCGATTGATGATCAAGGTTTCCTGATCATGAGACAATGGCGTCTGTTGACAATGGAGTCGTATCATTGGATAATGATATGATGGACATACACCCACCAGAAGTGTTGCGATGTGATCAAGTCACATAGTTCGACATTGCGATAACTATAACGTAGTGACCAGATCCTTTGACCGTAATGATCATACGTAATTGTCATCTATGAGGAGACATTGATTTGTATCCCACCGCCTGACTGAAATATGCTGGCCATAACGGTGCACTTTGGGTATTCCGAAATAGATGGTTGATGAGTATGCAAATAGATCAAAGCGGGATTTGTCCATCCGTGTGACGGATAGGTACTCTGGGCCCACTCGGTGATATTGCATCATAAAGTTTGCAAACGTGTGACTAGGTCACGGAGTTGTAATATCACGGGAACGAGTAAACTTGTTTGTTGAGAACGAGGACGAGCTAGGTATATTGGATACCGATGATCAAACCTCGGACAAGCAAAGTACCATAGGACAAAGGGAACAGGCACACGGTTAACGGATCCAACAGCGATTGAAGTTCATTCGATGGAAGCGCAGGGGCTATCAAGGATTGTAACCAGGTCCAATTGATTAGTCATTGATCAATGAGAATTGTCTCGATCATGTCTGCTGTTTCCCGGACTGTAGGGTGTTACACTTAAGGGTACTCGACGCAGTAAGGATTGATTCGGGATCACCGGAGAAATTGGAGAGAACACCGGAATTGTTCCGGTAATGACCGGAATTGTTCCGATGAAGGCCGGAAGTTGTTCCGGGTATTTTGAAAGGTTCAAAAATATATTTAATAATGTTTAATATATGTTTTATTATTTAATTATCTGAATTAAATATTAAAATGTATTTAAATATAATTAAAAATGAATTAAAATGCATATGGGCCTCATAGGGCCCATTAGGGGGAGAGGGAGTCCTCCCCCATGGGCCATGGCGCCATAGAGGGGCCCACCCCCTTTATTCATGGCGCACCCCCTCCCTTGGGATTAGTCCCACCCCAGAAGTGGAGGGGGGTGGCACCCCTCCTTGGTCTATATAAGGAGGGGTAGAGGTGCCCTTTTAATCATCATATTCTTGAGATAAATTCTCATCTCTCTCTTCCTCCTTTCTCCTTCCTCGAGTGGACTCCCCTTGTTTGGAGTCTACACTTGGTTGGGGATTTCTCCACTATACGCACGCCGTCGTGCTGTTGGAATCGGGATCCGAATACATCTTCTTTCCGCTGGTCTACTGGTTCGGAGCCCGGAGGGACGTCGGGTATACTGTATGTGTATAATCCCGCGAGGCACTACACTTGTGGTGCTACTTCATCGTCGTGGTCGTATCGCGAGGTCTTCATCAGCAACGTTCCGACGGGGACGTAATCCCGTCATCGGTCTACAAGGATCGGGTGGCTGCAGGAGTCATCGTGGATCTGCGCGGCATCGGGGATTGCCGGTACGACTACACCAACCACGTTCATGCGGGAACGTTTCCCGCTTAACGGACTACATACTGGTATGTGATCTATTTCTGTCCGTTACTTGCATCAGCATAGCATAGGTCTTGGGTTTGGGTCTCGTAGGTTATGAAAAAATTGTGTTTTCTGCCCCGAACTCCAACAGTGGTATCATGAGCAAGGCTATGCGTAGATGTATTGTACGGATAGAACACATCTAGTATGTGGGCATCAATTCTCCAATTGTTACCCTCTCACGTGTACTCATTTAGCGTTGCGGCAATGTTTGATGAAGCGGTCCCCGACCGACCTTACGCGTTTACGCGAGACTGGTTCCACGCTTGACATATGGCTTGTACCATATAAAGTGGCTGGGGGGGTGTCTGTCTCTCTGCATTAGCGATGCGAAGATGTTTGCAACGGAGGGCCCCGACAGGGGTGTAATAGAGACAATTGCGGGATTGGTGTTGTGGCTTGTTTTCGCATGATAGAAAGCGGTTCTTTTCTCGAAACCCCTAGCAGCCACGTAAAATTTGCAAAAAGATAAAGTAGAAAGGCGTTTTCAACTTTAATTTGCACGTCGGGGGGAATCATAGCATGTATGATTTATAATGTTGCATCCTGTTTTGCTAATATTTTAGATATACGACGGTAGCATAATAGGATGATCCCTCACTAATCCAACAAAGTGTCCTTCCTTAGTGAAGCACCATCTGGAAAGTTCTTCATTATGGAGGCATCATGTGTCACACGGGTGTCAAACATTTTTCCATTCACAAGAGATGGGTTGAGCAAGCCTAGCATGTCCAGAAACATGGCCTTGCATACGCGTCATATACTCACTAAGGTTATTGTGGCGAGCCTGGCATGTGCAGACATGGCCTCGGGACACAAGAGACCGAAAGGTCGAGCATGAGTCACATGGATGATGTGATTGGCATGATGGCCTACCTTGAACAACATACTGATGGTCGTGTCACACGGGGGAGGTATTTTCTTCAAGGATCGTGTAATCACTTAGAATAAACTATGAGGGATGTTTGTCTGAGTGGGAGTTCCAGAATTGTTTTTGAAACATGAACTCCATATTATGAACTTAATCTTCATGTCTTAGAAAATATCATTGTAGATAACGTCATACCAATGTTTAGAACTATGGATTTTTTAGTATGATAGAACTTAAGGTAAATGGGTCTTACTTCATTGATGTGTACCAACACCATTAGAGACATACTCATTAGTAATGACTTGCTAAACATAATACGAAGAACTGCTAGGAGATACACCTGACAACTCCGTAATCAAGGAAGATGATGATGAGTATCGCACTCACCGTCACTTATGAATGACTGTCCAATACACCATAATTCATTCTATGAAATCTGAATTGTGAATGCATGTTAACCAACACGTATGACGTGCTAGGTGAAATTGAAAGCACTTGGTCACAAATCAGAGTAATGGAATATGAGTATATGGACGGGGTTTCTTTCAACTATGGTGGAAGGAACAACCTGCTGAGAAAGTCACTTGGAAAATGTATAAGATACATGGAACACCTTGTGTATAACTTGGACTACTGAATGACTAGTTACTTTGCGATAGCTGGGGAGTTGCATCCGCTTCCTCCCAGTTACAAAGACCATGTCTGGACTATGTCATGAAGGAGAATCGTTCACCTGTCATGAGGTCATGGTTAAAGTCAAGAACTTTAAGAGTATAACCAATGCAGGAATGATCATTGACGGAGAAGGTATATTTGATATACAAGTTATAAATGTCTTTCCCACGAAACACTGATTGCGGTTGATTAAGTATTCAATGCTTGAACTTACTGCTTAAGAGTGACTTGGAAGGGATGAGGTGACAATGTGTGCTGACGGCAATCAAGATAGTTGATGGTCGACAACACTCTCCCTCTACATCTATCAATTGATTAATATATGAATAAATTTTATGATCGTTTAAATGAGGACTTTATTAGTGTGTCTTGCATCTCGCGAAGACAATTATTCATATTAGTGAGAAACAAGTCAGTTGTTCTCCTTTTATGAATGATATCTCTTATGGTCACATTACGATTATGAATGAGTTATTCTTATATTGATGATAGTTGTTTGATCATTTATAAGAAATATTGTAATGCCAAGAAATATTCAGGCTTAATAATGACACTACAGTTTAAGTCATGAATGGTATGATGATGTCTTAAGATACTTGATCTCTTGACACATACAAACCATGCCTTTTAGGTGAGATGACTAAAACCTCGCATTCTGGTAAACGGAATGTGTACTGATTGTTGAGTATCATACATTGTGATGTATCATATGTTAGTATGTGGTGAATTTCATTATTTCGTGAACTTCGAATGTGGACTTAGATGAATATTTGTATTCACTAATGAAACATGAGTCTGAAATAATTTGATATGATCAAAAGGGATTTCAGAGTAAAGATGGATATTAAATTAACAAGAAAGACAAGTCTCTACGATTTGATCAAAGTGACAAATGTTTTGAGTTAGTCTTGGGCATAAAGACTTGTGTGAAAGTTGTTCCACAAATTGCAATGTCTTGAGACACTTCAATATGATTGACGTGCCTGAACATTGTGATCATATTCTATCGAAAAGTGTATGGTCTAAGTTATCTCTTACCAAGTTACGTTATTATTGTTTAGAGTTATTAATTTAATATGCAAACACTCACTTCAGCATAGGGAACCATCTGAGTTCGTGGAAACCAACACTATATATGTCATGGTGTGTTTTGGTTTCTAGGAAGCTTGATTTATGTAAGATAAACTATCTTTGTAGTGTATCCTTAGACGACTATGGATGCATCTTCCACAACTAGAACCAAAAGGAGCAAAACTTGTATTGCTATGTTTGGTATTTGTCAAGAGTTGTTCTTGATAAATGTGGTAATGGAAGAAAAGTGAAAGTTCTACCAAGGTAATTGACCTTGCCTCCAAATGTCAGAGTAGTGCAACGGAATATGTTCTGGAAGCAAAGCTCTACAATAAAAGGAGAAACTAATGATAATGATCATGATCTTCTGATGGGAGCTTTTACTGAGAAAGGTAGGATTCAAGAATATATATTTGCCCCTGGTGCAAAATGATATTCATGATTCACTTGTCATGTTAATGGAACAAGACATTCCTACGAACTACAAAGAAGCGATGGTGGACCTAAGTACGAGATATGACTATGAGTCATGAAATCCTATGTTGAGTTACATTTAAGATTGCTTGAATCTTATCAAGTAAGGAGGTTACTTGATATTCACAATAACTTCAGAGTTATGAGGAATAAATGTGAACATCAAAGGGACGTCAAGATTGGTTTGTCACAAAGATTGTTTCTGACAAATTCAATGGGTTGACTACAATGTGTAGCAATGCTTGAGTCAAAGGGATATTCACTACGACTGATCCAGGATTGTTATCAATACCGTGACTTCCTCAAATCCTGTATTTGAAGAAGTGTTGTAAATGGTACAACAAGAAGGTTTTGGAAAAACATATGGATACTAGTGTCTCGTAAACTGAATTCTCATTTTGATGGATGATCAAAGGATTTTGGACTTAACCAAAATATCGAGGAAACATGCATTTGCATGAAACTGAGTGGGAGCTGAATAGTTTCCTAAACTTGATATATGTAGACGACATATTTTGAGTGGGAGCTACGGGAGTATTATCCTAGCCTTATATGTAAATGACATATTTGAGTAGGAGCCATGTGGTTAGTATCCTGAACTTAATATGTGTCTGACATATCTAAGTGGGAGCCATGTGGATGTTATCCTTGTCTTATATGTGGCTGACATATTTGAGTGGGAGCAATATGAGTGTTATCCTATAACTTAATATGTGCATGACATATTTGAGTGGGAGCATGATAACATTCTCATATATGGATAACATATTATGAATGGTGCAGTTGGTGTTAATGATTATTTGAATCTTTCATAAATGAAGATGAATAAGTATTAAGCATTGAAGATCTATTAAGATAGATATGTGTTTAATAACATTGAGTCGTAATACTTTCCTGGATAAGATTCTGAAGGAGTTCAGAATGGGACAAGTCAAGAAGTGGTCCTTACTTGTATATCCAAGAGAAGTGTTGAGTTAATCTCAGTACAAGAACAATGGTTAATGGCTAAATGAAAGAAATGGATGTGCTGGATCCTCTATGCCTTTGTCATAGGTTCTTTCATATAAAACCAGAGTTATGTACTAGACGTAATGTGACCCAAGTTCTTAGTAGTAAGAACATGTTGTGATATGATTTATGAGTAAATCATTGAACAAAGAGTTAAGTTTATCCTTCAGTGTCTGAAGAGAACTGAGGATACATCTCAAATTTTTAAAGGATAGTGGACTTGACCATAAATGTTATGCTGGTTCAAGTTTTGACACTAACCTAGAAAATTGAGATATCATACTAATGAATGCCTAAGTTGAAAGAAACATGGTTAGACATCAAAGTTGCATACAATGCACTAAGGATTGAATCTACATTGATGTGGCTGCTTTAGAAGTAGCAAGAGTTATATTATGGCTTAAGAAGTTTGACTTCTGATTGAGTGAGTTTCAAGTGTGCATGACTATGGGAAAGTCCGCGTGATCCACCGGATGTCATTGCTATGACACAGCAAACGAAGTCTCACTTCACCGCCAAATATATATACCTCATCATTATAATGGATAATGAAGGAATGCCAAATTAGGTGACATTATGATTTGCAAAAGGACATACGGTTCTGAATGGTACCCAGACCGTTGATACAACCTCTTCCACGGGCAAGCATGATCAATAAGGAGTTATGATCCAGAGAAAATGCAACTAGATTATTTGTACTCTAGTGCAAGTGGGAGACTGTTGGGAATGTGCCCTAGAGGCAAATAAAATATGTTTTATCGAGCATATTCCATTAGTTCATAATACGTTTGATACTATGCTATAACTGTATTAAGCGGAAACATTAATACAGGTGTGGTATAAAAACAACCAGGTCCCTAGTCAACCCTAGTATACTAGTCCATTGGGCGATTGATGATCAAGGTTTCCTGATCATGAGACAATGGCGTATGTTGACAATGGAGTCGTATCATTGGATAATGATATGATGGACATACACACACCAGAATTGTTGCGATGTGATCAAGTCACATAGTTCGACATTGCGATAACTATAACGTAGTGACCAAATCCTTTGACCGTAATGATCATACGTAATTGTCATCTATGAGGAGACTTTGATTTGTATCTCACCGCCTGACTGAAATATGCTGGCCATAACGATGCACTTTGGGTATTCCGAAATAGATGGTTGATGAGTATGAAAATAGATCAAAGCGGGATATGTCCATCCGTGTGACGGATAGGTACTCTGGGCCCACTCGGTGATATTGCATCATAAAGTTTGCAAACGTGTGACTAGGTCACGGAGTTGTAATATCACGGGAACGAGTAAACTTGTTTGTTGAGAACGAGGACGAGCTAGGTATATTGGATACCGATGATCAAACCTCGGACAAGCAAAGTACCATAGGACAAAGGGAGCAGGCACACGGTTAACGGATCCAACAGCGATTGAAGTTCATTCGATGGAAGCGCAGGGGCTATCAAGGATTGTAACCAGGTCCAATTGATTAGTCATTGATCAATGAGAATTGTCTCGATCATGTCTGATGTTTCCCGGGCCGTAGGGTGTTACACTTAAGGATACTCGACGCAGTAAGGATTGATTCGGGATCACCGGAGAAATTGGAGAGAACACCGGAATTGTTCCGGTAATGACCGGAATTGTTCCGATGAAGGCCGGAAGTTGTTCCGGGTATTTTGAAAGGTTCAAAATATATTTAATAATGTTTAATATATGTTTTATTATTTAATTATCAGAATTAAATATTAAAATGTATTTAAATATAATTAAAAATGAATTAAAAGGCATATGGGCCTCATAGGGCCCATTAGGGGGAGAGGGAGTCCTCCCCCATGGGCCATGGCGCCATAGAGGGGCCCACCCCTTTATTCATGGCGCACCCCCCTCCCTGTGGATTAGTCCCACCCCGGAAGTGGAGGGGGGGTGGCACCCCTCCTTGGCCTATATAAGGAGGGGTAGAGGTGCCCTTTTAATCATCATATTTTTGAGATAAATTCGCATCTCTCTCTCCCTCCTTTCTTCTTCCTCGAGTGGACTCCCCTTGTTTGGAGTCTACACTTGGTTGGGGATTTCTCCACTATACGCACGCCGTCGTGCTGCTGGAATCGGGATCCGAATCCATCTTCTTTCCGCTGCTCTACTGGTTCGGAGCCCGGAGGGACGTCGGGTATACTGTATGTGTATAATCCCGCGAGGCACTACACTTGTGGTGCTACTTCATCGTCGTGGTCGTATCGCGAGGTCTTCATCAGTAACGTTCCGACGGGGACGTAATCCCGTCATCGGTCTACAAGGATCGGGTGGCTGCAGGAGTCATCGTGGATCTGCGCGGCATCGGGGATTGCCGGTACGACTACACCAACCACGTTCATGCGGGAACGTTTCCCGCTTAACGGACTACATACTGGTATGTGATCTATTTCTGTCCGTTACTTGCATCAGCATAGCATAGGTCTTGGGTTTGGGTCTCGTAGGTTATGAAAAATTTGTGTTTTCTGCCCCGAACTCCAACAAACGATGTATCCCGATGTTCACTTCCTTGGAGGGAAGCTACTCACCGTTCGGAGAGAGTGGGTGAAACCACGAAGTCACACCAATGCCACGAAGGCTCACTCTATTCCCCTTGAGATATCACCACGAAGGCGATTCCCAACCACTACCGGTTGACCTTAAAGGTGGTCACCAAACCCTCACAAACTCAACGAGGGTAATCACAATGGTCGATTCCTCTCCGAAGAACTCCTACCCGCCTAGGAGTCTCCAACCTCCAAGAGTAACAAGATCAACGGGAAATGATCAAGATTTTCTCAAAACGCGATTTGGTTTGGTTGGAAGATGGGGAAGGGGCAGATCTATCACTGGGTGAAAGATCCGTCAAGAACTCTCAAGGAACTCTCCGGGATCTGAGATTTGGTGAGGAAGAGAGTGAGAGGGAGCACTTGTGTTCTTGGGTGATTCTAAATGAAGTGGTCAACCCTCACAAGTGGGAGTGAGGGGGTATTTATAGCCCAAGGGACGAAATGGACGTTGGGACATTAATGCTGTGTAAGTGTCAGACGTCCGTCAGGTATCGGACGTCCGAAAGTTCACATGTCGGACGTCCGAGCCAGGTCGGACGTTCGAAGTGTTATATCTGCGTGCAACAACCAACATTATAAGAAAAATATCAATAGCACATCGGACGTTCGACAGAGTTCGGACGTCCGAAACATGTCGGATGTCCGGCATTTTCGCATGCCTACTGACCTTTCCTACAATAAACAATATATGAGATGTCGGACGCCCGAAAGCAGTGATCATATTTTTACTTTTGAGCTCCAATATTGAGTTGAGATGTTTTTGTTTTAATTAGCTTTGAGCAAATCTTAAACACAAACCCACTGATCCCCTCTTAATAGTGCGGGGATCCCTATACTCAAGATAAACCGAAAAGCTTACGCTTTAACATGGTTGGATCCGTATCTTGAGCATATCGACATGATTAGATGGTCCTTTATCCACAAACACAACGCACCGAGGACTAAAACCTGAGATATACTTGGCAAACATGATTAGTCCTCAATATGTACATTGTCATCAACATCAAAATATAATTAAGGGCAAGATAGCACTTTCAATCTCCCCCTTTTTGGTAGTTTATGGCAACATACATATAGCTCCCAAAATTATTCAAAAATTTGCTTTTAGTGGTAGCAAATTTTACAATGAACTCCCCCTTAATGTGTGCATATAAGACTCTTTACTTTTACACAAGATGCACACATTTGGGGCGAGTCACAATACATGATATCAAGGCAAGCAATCATTGATTATGGAGATGACAGATTAGATTGCACCAAAACATAATAGACCCATAATTCCAAAAGCCAGCCAAACGTAAGAGCAACACCATGCATAACACAAAGTACAAAATGCAAAACACAGAGTACACATAACGATCACACTCAAAGGTCTTAACACACCAGATCCCATACAACGACATAATCAAGTCTCGAACACCTAGACACCATAAGTAAAACACATATGACTCTCCCCCTTTGGCATCAAGGACCAAAAAGGGGCACACGCGCTGACGAAACTAGTGAGTCCCACTGCCACTGGCGCCAGGGTCTCCAGGGAAGAAATCCGCCCACTCCGGTCCCGTAGGGAAGTCGAAGCCAAGATCAGTGGGAGGAGCATCGGGAAGGCGCTCATCATCACTGACGTTGGCCTCTCCATGTGCACGCAGACGGGCCTTCAAGGAGTTCTTGGACTGGATGAGACGCGAGACCACCGTGTGGTTGGAGTGGCAGTTGAAAGAAATAGCTCGCATCATAGCTACTTGGGCCTTACCCAAAAACTGAGCCATACGACGCATAGGAGCATGCTCCACAGACTGATGCTCAAGGTTGCCACGAACCGTGGTGTGTATCGGAACAGGCAACCTTAGGAGCATCAAAGTACATGTGCTCCGGAATGGACCAAACAGCATGGGGCTGAGTGATCTCCAATGGGGAGGAGACGACGTACTGAATGAGTGCCATGATGAAAGGTGCATGGGGATATTGGCGACGCTGCTGAAGACTCGCCATCCGAATCTCGTGCCAAAGATAGTGGGCCACATCAAGGCGCTTGATAGGAGTGTCATGGATATGGCACATCAGTGTGATAGCAGAGCTGCTGCAATGAGTCTTGTCACCAGACTTGGAATATAGAGTCCGGAGGACGCACTGGTAGAGGAACCTATAGGGTTGCTTCCAAATGGATATGTCATTTGCCTTCCTGTAGCTGTCATCACCACGAATCCCAGACTTAAAAAAAACACAGACAGTCATTGATCCCCTTGGGCTTCTCCTTGGTAGAGGCATGAATCCGGACACCAGAGGACCGAATGTTCAGAGCTCGCTGAAACTGAGCAAACGTGGCTGTGCACTGCTGCTCACCAGTCATCCATGATATCTCCCAGTGATTGGTGTGGAAGTAGCATGTGGCATAGAACTGGAGGATCGCAGCAGTGTTCCAGTGTCGGGACCCGGGGTTTGCATATGTAATTCCAGTCACAATTCAATCATATGAAGAGCCGAGAGTCATACCCACTTGTCTAAGCAGACAAGGCCAAGTACAAGACACTCTCGGAAAGCTCGAACGTGAGGGGGCATCCCATCCAGGCCGGATGATCAACTGTGATGGGTCCTCATCGCCCGCTCACAAGTCTAAATGATTATGGGTGGTGAAATCCCATACTCATAGACAAGTCGCCTCAACCATATTATCGATTGAATCCTAACACTTACATAAACAGACTCCAGCCCGATCTCTTAGTCGGGGTCTCGGGCGGGCTCAATCATACAACAAAGTGTGCCACGTGACAGAGTCACGAGCAATCGCATCGCGATGCCCCAAGCTGCGCACATCTAAGGACCGCTTGGTGTATAAAAGACCGCCGGCAAGAGCACAACTAAGGTATCGAACCCCACACATGACATGCACGATATAAACATACACACAGCATGCATGCCAATGTGTATAACAGCAGGTAACACAACATGAACTCTACAAACTCATAGCTTTATTGCATCTGCTAAACAGAGCAGATATAGTAGTGTTACAAGCAGAGATCACATCACTGTGATCCAACATTACATCATACAACAACGGAAGCAAATTATGTCTTAGTAAAGACAAGGTTAACAAATGGCTTAAGAAGCCTTTAAGAAAACACAACGACCCTCCAGAGGGACCAGGTTGCTGTCTGGGACTACATAACTTCGTCGATGTCGAGCTTGAAGGGGGAGGCCACCATCAGGGTCAGTGGTCTCGTCTCTAAAACATAGAATAAGCAAACGTGAGTACAAAGTCGTACTCAGCAAGACTTACGTCAGAACTATACTACTCATGCTCAGGTACCAAGGTAAAGGTAAGTGGGGTTGTAATGCAGAAAGCTTTGACTTGGCTAACCTGTACTACGACTACATAGAGATGAGATGAGAGGCGCACACGAGTCCATCTACTCTTGATCACCACATCAATACACAACCATGGATCCTTCCTCGACTTCCCCACGAGGAAGCAACCCAAAGCACTCACACTTATCTTGCGATTTTTAGAGTATCCATTTGAGTTGTCTAATAATCAAGTAAAGATCTCCAAGTAGTCCATAACCGCGGACACGGCTATTCGAATAGTTCATTAACCCTGCAGGGGTGTACTTCTTCACATACGTAACTACCACTTACCGCCTAGAACTCGTCACCTTCAAGCGGTGTCGGCGAGGATAGTACCACGACACTTACCTCACGGCTCCAACTCTAGTCCAGGGAATCGCCTATCTGAGTTGTACCCCAATCGGGAATCCGGCCGGGGTTTCCGTTCAGGACCCAGACGATGTATGGACGGTCCGACAAGCCCACCTCGACGGATGGTGCTGCGCTTGCCTAAAACCGTGCTACGTTATGAAAGCAAATAGAATAAAGTTAACCCATGCGAATCCTGGACCTTAGTCGGGGTGAGTTAATAGGTCGAGAGGGGTCAATGAGCCCAACATGTGGTAGTAATCTGTGTCTTGGATCACAACACAAGAACTCGGGGCCTAGGGCAGTGTAAATGAGACAACCCACTGTGTACTCCTACACAGCCTCTCATTGTTCACTTATATTAGGGTGACTTCATCAACACATTACCACCTTGTTGCATGTGTTCACTACCATCCCGATACATCACCCATATGGATCAACTTTAATTCAAACAACTCTAGCCTGGCATAGCATATCATGGATGAAGGGCCACATGATGAGCACAAACAATCTTGTATCTGCTAGGTTGAGGTTTGCTTAATACTGTGGTAGCAATGATAGGTCATGCAAAGGATGGGTTCACTAGCGGAAGAACGGTAACATGTGAATCACCTAATCATGCATAAGAGAACAAGAGGGAAACTGGGTTTTTATAGATATGATCAAAGGGGTTTTGCTTGCCTTATTGTCGAGACTCGGGGGGGTGCCACTCTTCGGAGGAAACAGGGACTACGTCCGGCGATGGATCTATCGAGAAGAAGCAAACACCGAAACAACAAAGTATAAACATCACATTGCAATGCACATTCAAGAATGAAACATGGCATGGTACTGATGTGATCTATGTTCAATTTGCAACAAGTTTAATTGAAGTTGATTTGAAAAGGAATTCAAATTCAAACTCCAAATGTGGTTCAAATTAGCCAAAGTTGCATTTGCTATTGTTTGGATATGGTAAACCATGTGGTCATGTGTATGATATGCCTCTCATGTTCATGTGATAAGGTTGGCATTGCAAAGATTTAATTTGAAATGATTTAAACATTTAATTTGAATTATTCCAAATAAGCCATATAGCTAAATGCTACTGGTTCATCATCATAGATGTGTTTTTCATCCATGAAAGTATGATATTTGGAATCCTTGCATTTTTCTGATGATTTTTCATATATAATTTATTTGATTTGGAGTTAGGGATAAAAAGTTATTGAATTTCAAAGATTTAAGCATTTTCTGGATTCCTGATAAATAGAAAAGGAATTATTGCGCAAGCATGACAGCATGATGACGTCAGAGCGCTGACTGGTCAAACTGACACGCGGGGCCCATCTGTCATCCACTCTGGGGTTAACCCTGTTTTAATTAAATTTAATAGGGGATTAGTGGGGGGTGGGTCCCACATGTCTATGACAGAGAAAGTGATTAGTGGGGTGGGGGTTAGGGCCTAATGGCCAAGCCACGTGGGCACGGCCGGCGGTTAGCCGCCGGTGGCCACTGGAGACGGCGGCGCCCGCTCTGGACGACGGCTCCGGGCACGGGAGGCCACGGGGCGACCACCAAACGGTTCCCCGCGCTCGTGCGCTTCAAGGGGAGCACACACGCCCATCGGAGGAGGCCGGAGGCCACGGTGGTGAGGAGCTCTGCGCCGGCGCCGCTCGGCCGAAGAGGGAAAGAGGGCACCGGGGCGTGTGGTGGGGCTCGAGATGGGGGAAACGAACCGCGGCTCACCCTGGTTGTGCTGGAGTGGTCGCCGGAGTCGAAGGAGCTACGGCGGTTACGAATTCGCCGGAGGGATGCCTCGGCGGCCAGAGCAAATCGGCGATGCGTGCGTCGTCTTGCCCTCCTGGCTCGATTGGGGGTGCGGCTAGACGAAGTCGAGGCTGAGCTTCATCCTGGACATCAAGGCGAGGGCAGAGGAGCTCGGTGGCCACGCCGGGCACGGCGGCGCGGTCCGGCTGGTCTCGGGGCAACGCGCGAATCCGACGAGGGAGCGGGAGAGAGGACCAGAGGAAGAGGGGGGAAGGAAGGGATGAGCACGGGGGTCTCCACGGCGGTTGGATAGGGACGAGGGGGCCCCCCGAGTGAGCTGGACGTGGCAGCCGCGGCGAGCAGGCGCTCCACGCCTCTGCCAGAAGGCAGAGGTTGAAGACGCCCCTGCCCCTGGCAGGCTGGGCCGGCTTCTGCCACGTTTGGGCCAGGTGGGCCGGAGGTAAGGGAGGTGGGTGGCTTCGGCCCTTTTGTTTATTTTCCCTTTTCTGCTTTCTGTTTAATTTGTTTTGCTCTGAAAAAAATATCAAAGCAATTTTAAAAATCCCAAATTTTTTATGTTGGACATATGTGACCTAGTACTAGTCACTCCCAAGTTTTGGAGATTTTTGAAATTCAAAACAATTGAATTTCAATTCAAATAGCATTTAATTTTAATTTCCAAGCCTCTGTTTGAATATTTGAAAAATCCAGGAGCATGGGTTTGACTCCAAATCATTTTTAAAATGATCATACTCATTTATAGGATTTTTCAAAATTGTTTGGAGGAATTTTGGAAAAACTTTTTATCTGGCCTTTTATTTAAATTCCTTTTTGAGGCTTTTCCAAATCCCCAATTATTAAACCAAGGAAAATAAACATGATGCAATTATTTTAATAATAAAAGCACATACCAAAAGTAGGGTTGTGACATCCAGTCACGCCGAAAGCTAAAGACTGGACCGAGCCCCACATAATCAATAATATCCATCACACCGGGAAACTTGTCCGGATTCTCCTGGATGAAGTCAAGTGGGATGCAGGCATGAGAGTTTGCAAGTTCCTGACGAACTGCAACTGACGTGAAGATATCGGCCTGCACATTGGTCCGGAACCTGCTGTCCAGACAATCCTAAGGAGCCTCAAACTTATTAACACGGCGAAGCTTGCGATAGGCATCCAAAGAAATCTTCGAGTAATCTGCCATCATACGTCCAGTAGCAACCACCGGCTCAGATGAGATATGTATCGGTATAGGAGGAGCATCAGCAGGATCCTCATCATCACGAGCACCAGACGCCGATGAGGAGCCCTTAGTCGGGCGACGCACCCCAAGTTTGGAGGGGCGAGTCACCACCGGGGGATCATCTTCTTCAACCACAAACTCCTCTTCATCCTCAAATTCAGAGGCATATGTACTATCCTCCGCACTAGGAGTGTGCTCACTGTCCGAGGAGGGTTCCGTGTACGTCGGTTGCTTCATGCGGCGACGAAGACGGGGCGGTTCATCCCCTGAACCACCTAGCCATACGTGAGGAATATGAGTACAAAACCCTAACCAACAATGAAGACACACGAAGGAGATAAAGCTAGGTATGAGCATACCACGGGAACCGGAGGCCTCACGATTCTTGCGACCGCAAGTTTTTGTCCTCACCATTGCGAATCCCTAGAGGAAGGAGATGCAAGAATGAGGCAAGAAACCGGGCAAAAATGGAAAAATCAATCGGATGAGAGGGTAGATCGGGATGAGAAGTACCGCGGGGGAGGAGATCCGGAGGAGAGGAGCACCGGGGAGGACGGGGCGGCCGGCGGCGGCGTCAGGCGGCGGCGGCGCATGAGGGTTTGCAGAGAGGAACGGCCGAGGGGAAAGAAAAATTCCCCCTCGGCCCGACGGCCACTATATATAGTTCAGCCAACTTCGGACGGTCGATGCCTTTCGGACGTCCGACGTGTCAGACGTCCAAAACCCAACGGATTTCCGAAGAAGGCTGATTCTGTGCAGGCTGGACAGGTTGGGCACCCAGGTGTGGGCAACATGGAATGTCGGAAATCCGACGAGTTTCGGACGTCCGACATGTCGGACGTCCGAAATCCAACGGATTTCCGGCAGGCTACTGGGATTTGACGTGTAAGCCCGAAAATATGAAGAAATAGTTGATGCTCGAATTTCAAACAACCTTTACAGGGGCCAAAAGTAGATAAACACACAACATCGTAACCATGGATGCACACAAGAATGATCAAATCAAACCTTTCACAAAGGAGAGGTGGTGGCCGAAACCACCATGTTTGAGTGTATAGTGCTTTGACACCGCGAAGATGTACCTTGGGTTCGAAGACACTTACTCCATCGATAACTGCTACACGTGGGTTCACCGTGGTGAGCACGCGGATTGTTGATGTGGGGATCCATTTATGCATCACGTAGAAGGAGAGAAATCATTGATTGAGTGTCTCCCCCTACATATATGCCTACATCTAGACAAGATAGTTGCTATGTGCATGAATGAGAGCAAGATACCCCTAGGCCGAGAAGCTATAACGTTCCAAGATACCAAGTTCACCCCTTAGTTGGCAAAACCTTGCTTCATCCAATGGTTTTGTGAAAATATCGGCAAGTTGCTTGTCGGTGCCCACATGTGCAAGAACAATATCACCCTTTTGAATGTGATCCCGTATGAAGTGATGACGAATGTCATGCTTGGTGCGAGGATGTTGACACGGGTTGTTGGCAATCTTGATAGCACTTTCATTGTCACATAAGATGGGTACCTTCTTGTAGGTGAGGCCATAATCCTTCAAGGTTTGCCTCATCCATAGAACTTGAGTAGCACAACTTGCGGCGGCCACATACTCGACTTCAGCAGTGGAGAGGGAGACACAATTTTGCTTCTTAGAATGCCAACTTACCAATGAGCGCCCAAGAAATTGGCATGAACCGGATGTTGACTTCCGATCCACCTTATCTCCGGCCCAATCTGCATCGGTGTACCCCAAGAGATCAAACTTGGCTTCCTTGGGGTACCAAAGGCCCAACAAAGGAGTATGAACAAGGTATCTAAGAATGCGCTTAACCGCCAAATGATGACTCTCCATGGGAGAGGCTTGATATCTTGCACACATTCCTACGCTAAGCATAATATCCGGTCTAAATGCACAAAGGTAAAGCAATGACCCAATCATAGAACGATAAAGAGTAGCATCAAATGGAATACCGGAAAGGTCTTGATCTAGATATCCCTTGGTTGGCATGGGTGTCTTGCATGGCTTGGCATCCTTCATACCAAACTTCACGAGCATGTCTTGAATGTACTTTGTTTGAGAGATGAAGGTTCCTTCGGCAAATTGCTCGATTTGAAATCCAAGGAAATACTTCGAGCTCCCCATCATGGACATCTCAAAGTTCTTGGTCATAGTTTCCGAGAACCACTTGCACAAAGATGGATTAGGAGAACCAAATATGATGTCATCTACATAGATTTGGCATATGAGAAATTCACCATTGGTTCTCTTGGTAAAAAGAGTGGCATCAATGACACCCCTCACAAATCCTTCCTCGAGTAAAAACTTCCTAAGATGGTCATACCAAGCCCTAGGGGCTTGCTTAAGACCATATAATGCCTTATGAAGTTTGTACACGTGGTCCTTGTGATGAGGGTCACAAAAGCCGGGTGGTTGAGCTACAAATACATCCTCCTGTAGAGGACCATTAAGGAAAGCACTTTTTACATCCATTTGAAATAATGGAAATCCATTGAATGCGGCATAAGCAAGAAACATGTGTATAGATTCAAGGCGAGCAACGGGAGCAAAGGTCTCATCAAAATCCAAGCCTTCAACTTGGGAGTACCCTTGAGCCACTAGCCTTGCCTTGTTTCGAATGATATTAACATATTCATCTTGCTTGTTTTTGAACATCCACTTGGTTCCAATGATGTTATGATCATGACCGGAAGGCCTCTCCACGAGAGACCAAACTTCATTCCGGGTGAAGCTAGTGAGCTCATCTTGCATTGCAATGAGCCAACCCGCATCCACAAGTGCTTGTTCAACCCTAAGTGGTTCAATGCAAGACACAAACGAGAAGTGAGCGCAAAAGTTCATAAGTTGACGACGAGTAACTATACCTTGCCCCAATCCCGTGAGGATCTTGTCAACATCAACACGTCTAGCCACCAATGGCATGATGGAAGTTGGAGTTTCAATAGGCTCTACCCATTCGGGCTCATGGGCAACATTTGGTTCATCATCAAGGGCGGAGCCATAATCAATTTCATCATTTTCTCCAAAGCAAATGCGGTCAAGTCGATCACGTGGATCAACCGCAACCTCGACTTGTGGTTGAGCAACAACATCGGATTGTGGAGGGTCTTGTTCTTGTTCTTGGATAGTGGGCTCATCATGAGCAATCAGATCTTGAGTGGTAGGAGGAGGTGCTTGTGGTGGTGGAACACTTGGCCCATCACACACCTCATCATCTCTAGGGACTTGAGCAATGGGCACAAGATCTCCAATGCCCATAGCCAAGATGTCTTGAGAAGAATCTTCATTATTTCCTACATCACTTAGATCAACTTGCTCCCCATGGGATCCATTAAATTCATCAAACTCCACGTCACAAGTTTCCACAACACATCCGGTGGATTAGTTGTAGACCCTATAGGCGTGAGAATTTGAAGCATACCCAACAAATATACCCTCAATTGTTTTGGATTGAAACTTAGCTAACCGGTCTTTCTTATTGAGAAAGAAACACTTACAACCTGTGACGCCCCCAAAATCAGACCGTGTACAGTAATCATACACGCAAGGTACACGATCGAGATCAGGGACTCACGGTGAGATATCACAACACAACTCTACAAATAAAATAATACAAGCTGTTTAATACAAGCCAGGGCCCACGAGGGCTCGAATACAACAGCTCGAGAGCACAAAGTCAGCGGAAGCAATAGTATCTGAGTACAGACACAAGGATACAAGGTTGCCTTAAGAAGGCTAGCACAAATAACAACAGATCGAAAAGGCGAGGCCTCCTGCCTGGGAACCTCCAAGCTACTCCTGGTCAACGGAGAACTCGACGTCGTAGAAGGCATCGGGGGTCTTCACATTGCGGGGGTCGACATCGGGGATCTCCTGCTCCTGGACTCCAACGTCGACTGCAGCGGCCGATCAGGCAAAACAGTAAAGGAAATAAAGCAGGTGAGTATCTAGTATACTCGCGAGTCTTACGTCCGCTACTAAGCATTATGCATTGTATCAACGGAAAGAAGAGGCTGTATATAGTGGACTGAAAGACAGAAATCCAGAGCAAGGGTAAGAAGCTAGGCCTATCGAAGACTAGCATCTTCCAACGGTGTCTTGCAGCATGAGGTAAGAATCAGCCAACAGTTTATATAAAGCATAAAGTATCAATAAAGCAGAAGTTGCTGCAACATTGAATAATAATAAGTTGTAATAATTAACAATGCCTCCGAGTTCACCTCCTCGACATCCCCGCGAGGAAGAAAACCCGAAACCATACAGTTTAATAATAATAGTTTCTAGTGGTAAGATCCAGCTTCCGCATAAAGCGTCCTGTTACCGTGGACACGGCTATTCGAATAGATTAATCTTCCCTGCAGGGGTGCACTTGTGTTACGCTACACGCACGGATCTCCAGGGTGGCGGGAACCTTGTTAGGGAACGCTCCACCGAGGCTATCCGACACTTCATAGCCCATCTTTCAAACTCAACAGAGAGGTCATCCGCCGGACTATATCCTATGTACGCGGGGCTTTGGACCCTAACCCCGACGTACTCCTGCACGGTGCGAGGCTGGCCGGTGAAGTTAAAGCAAATACAAATAAGACACCACCGCGCGAGCAAATAAGACAACACCACTTCCCGGCGCAGGCTGCGGTACTGCTGACTTCTGAAGAGTCCTCGGACGACACTAAGAAGCAGAGGAGCCCATAACTCGTAATTCCCACGGGTAGGTAGTGCGTACATGGCATATAGCCAACTCAAGACATTCACTGAACCATTTAGCATTTTAATTAACCTGCGTGACAACCGTTATCGTTGCCTCGACTTAACTGACCCGCGGACAACGACAGCAGCCAGGACCACCAGTACATCGGTGCCTGCCCCGTCGTCCCACCAAGTCACTGCGGTTACCAACAAGGTGAACCGTCTCCTTACCTTGTCTCGCGTGTGCTCCTGGAGGAGCTCGACTTTCGTGGGTTGGTAACTCTCGCGGCCAACGATCAGGGGCCAAGCACACCGGTACACTGGTCGTACCCTCCCTGTCGTCCCGTCGCAATACCTCTTGCGGGCACCGTTGGGTCGCCCGACTTCTTACCTTTAAGGACACCAGTTGGTTCGAGTTCCTAGCATTAAGTGAAACCAGGAGGTATCACCCTCGATGGCACACTTAAAGAGGTTTGACAGAGACATCAGCGGAATGAACTAAAGAGGTAAACCTCATATCATCCCGGTGATGCTACGCTACTGAGCCGACGAGAGTGAAATACGAGTCCATTCCACTCGTATGTCAAACTCGAAGCGACTCGACAGAGTCTCGCCGTCGTAGGTTCCCTAGGGTGTCTGCATTGATCCGTACCTGTTGCAGTTATAATAATTGTAATCCACGTTCACTCCCCAGAGTGATCACATCCCGCTATTCTAAACCTAGCTAACAATGCGCAGGGTTTACTGCTGAATAATGCATAAGTAATAATAGGCAGCATAGGATTAAGGAAGGTACATCAAGGGGCTACAATGACAGGCTATGCAATTGAATAGGATTGTAATCGTATCAGCAGCAGTAACAATGCCTAGTGCAAGAAATATACGGAAAGATAGGCGATATCTGGGGAAAAGAATGGCTCTGCTTGCCTGGAAGCTCGACGGTAGTAGTGGGGTCGTCGACGAAGTAGTCGTACCCGGCAGCGGTGCAGTCGGTGGTAGCAGCGGGGTCTACCGGAGATTAAGGGGGGGATGAAACAGTAAATACAAAGCAATATATACAAACAAATACATGGCATGACGTATGCAAAGTTAACGGTGTTCTATCGCAGTGCAAAGCACGTTGCTCGGAGCGGGAATTCATCCGGGGATGAACTACCGGCTCCGGGTGATTACCGGACAGGGTGTCCGGAGGGGGAAGGATCAAGCCGGAGGTGTCGTGGACATCCGACAAACATAAGGGGGGTGTATCCGTGTTAGTTGAACCATTCCGGACATCTTTCGTGTTCGAAATAAATTCATCCGGGCACTCTAACAGTACCGGACAGTTTAACGGTTATCGGGCAATCTATCGGACAGTGCCCCCGGAGGGGGGAACAGTTCGATGATCGGTATGTTAGAGGGGTGTGGTGAGGGTATGGGTATCGTATCTGTAACCGTTGATCCGTTCTGAGTAACTTTCGTATACAAAGTATTTTGATCCGGGCAATTTTTATCGGTACCGGGAATTTTCGACAGACAACCCGAAGGGGGAATGTCGAAGTTCGGTACGTTAGAGGGGGGTGGTAGACATACGGATAGCGTATCCGTATTCGTTATATTTTTCTGATCAATTTTCATGTATAAAGTTTTTGAATCCGAGTTACGGTTTAAAAGTTATTGAATTTCAAAGTTTTAAATCATTTAAATGATTTTCTGAATTTCTTTTATTATTTATTAATCATTATCCAAAACATTATCCACAACATTATCCAGAACAGTGCTGACATGTGGGACCCACATGTCAGCCTCTGTTATTTATAAAACATTTAATTAAATCAGAAAATGCCTCTGGACCCACCTGTCAGCCTCACAGTATTAATAATCCACTTGATTAAATTTAATAACAGTGGGGTCCCACATGTCATAGAGACAGATTTGGTTAATTATTTTATTAAGTTAATCAGGCGGTTAATTGGGATGGGCCCACATGTCATAGGCCCAGGGCTTATTTCCATTTCTGTTTAATTAGTAGGATGGTTAGGGGCACTGGACCCACAAGTCAGTGTCAGGGGGGTGGGTTTTAGTGTTAATTAAGAGTCTGACGAACGTGGCCCACATGGCGGTGGGTCAGGGTGCTCACCGGCGACTTGCCGGCGACAGTACGCCGACGAGGTCGAGTCCCCGCAAGATTCCGGCCACGGCTTGGAGCAGGGTTGGGTTCATTCGAACTAGGGGGCGACGACGAGGCAAATGGTGGTGGTGGCGGCCCGGGGGTGGCCGGAAACCATGCCGGCGACGAGGTCTGCGGCGGCTGCCTTTCGGGTGACGACGGGAACGCGGTCTTGATGGGTTTCTTGAAAACGCAACCTGGCGAATCGGGTCTAGGGCGCAACGGGAGCACAATGGTGCCGCTGGCGCGAGCTGAGCGGCACGGGGAGCACGACCATGGCCATCACGGCGGCGGCCGGTACGCGTCTACGGGGAGATGAGGGAGGGGCATAAGCTCACAGCGGTGACGGGGGAACGCTCGCTGAAGACGGAGGAGCTCGGGGTGGGGCAAAGCGACACCAATGGCGACGACGGTCGTGGTTGGGGAAGACGAAGGTGACGACGAGCACGGGGCATGGCCGGTCGATTCCGTGCTCAGGGTGAAGCAGACGAGGAAGGGGGTGCGCCAGGACAGCCCGGTGTGGCCTGGGGTTGAGGGTGGCCGCGCCGGCGACGAGGCCGTGGCCGCGGATGCGCGGTCCTTACCGGTAGCAGAGAGAGAGAGAGCGAGGCGAGGGGGGGAGGGGAGGGAGTGAGGACAGGGGGCAGCTGTGGGCATCCTTATCGTCAACGGGGCAGGTGAGAGAGGGGAGGGGAGCAGGTGAGCGGAGGGGGCCGGCCAGGCAGTGGCCATGGCCATGGCCGTGACGCCACGGGGGGGGGGGGGGGGGAGCAGGTGAGGGAGAGAGAGAAGAGAGGGGTGGGCTGGGCCCTGGGGTGGGCTGTCACCCCAGGCGTTAGATTAGGGTTTTGTTATTTTTTTGTGTTTTCCCCTTTTTGTTTTCTTTCCTGTTAGTTCTGTTTGTAATTAGTTTAATGTATTTTATATTTTTATACCACATAAAATTTGTTCCAAAATTATGGTTGCATCATAGTTAAGTGCCACAAAAAGTTTGGGCATTAATAAAAATCATTTAAATATTGTTATTTATGTTGAAAGGCTTTTTGGCATTGTTTTGCTACTGTTATCACTTAATTGCATTATTTAAATATCTTAATAAATTCATACTCCAATATTTATAAGACCTACTGATTTTTAGGCACTTAATAAAATTGGTCTCACAATTTTTAGTGCATCTAAAATTCCTACTTGTTTATTAAATTTACCATGGCAATTCAATAATTCCCAAGCATATATTTTTATTCCATATTACTATACCGTTTTAACAAAACAACCACTGCTATATTATCATCATCTAATATTGCTAGGCATTTTAATTAATATGTTTCATTATTTTGATTCAACTAAGATTTCCATTTTTATATGAACTTTCAAAAATAATTTTTGATGACACACAAGATTGGTTTCAGAATCCACATAGACTTGTGATTATTCAAATGGCTAGGAGTTGACTTGGTTTAGGTAATTGCAAGATGGTTATCATTCACCCACAATTTCCTTGGAGCAAAATTCTAATCCACCTTTATTTGAAAATTTTATCAGGGTTGGAATTTCAATAAGCTGTGATCAAAGGTGTTTAAGGCTTGATCATCAACAGTAATGATCACTAACAATGGAATCACTGTAGTGATTACTGTACTGGGTCTGAGGGTGTTACACAACCGAATACTCGGAAGTATTTGACGTTTGGCTTGTGGCCGGTTAGAAGCTCATAGGGGGTCTTCATCAAGATCTTGCGAAGAAAGAGTCGGTTTGATGCATGACATGCGGTGTTGATGGCTTCGGCCCAAAAGCTATATGGTGACTTGTACTCATCCAACATGGACCGGGCCATCTCCACAAGAGTACGGTTCTTCCTCTCGGCTACACCATTTTGTTGAGGGGTGTAAGGTGTGGAATATTGATGTTCTATCCCCTCATCACTCAAGAATTCTTCCAAGGTGTAGTTCTTGAATTCGGAGCCATTGTCACTTCGTATTGCCAAGATAGCCATGCTGTATTTCTTTTGTGCTTTCTTGGAAAAATCAATGAAGGTGACCTTTGTCTCGTCCTTGGACTTGACAAAGAACACCCATGTGTATCTTGAATAATCATCAACAATGACGAGACCATATTTCTTCCCACCAAGACTATCCCATGATGGAGTACCAAAGAGATCCACATGAAGGAGCTCCAAAGGCCTTGATGTTGACACGATATTCTTGGGGGTATGCTTTGCTTGATGTTGCTTCCCGGCTATGCATGCACTACACACACGATCTTTCTCAAAAGACACGTTTGTTAGTCCGAGGATGTGTTCACCCTTTAGGAGATCTTTTAGATTTCTCATACCGACATGGGCTAGCCGGCGATGCCATAGCCACCCCTTGTCGGCCTTGGCCATTAGACAAGTTGCATGGTAAGTACTCTCTTTCGAGAAATCAATTGTATAAAGTTGCCATCCAACTCTCCAACAAAGGCCACTTCGAGAGTATCTCTCCTAAAGACTTTCACACTTGTTAGACCAAATAGTGTATCATAACCAACGGAAGCTAGTTGACGAACGGAAAGCAAATTGTATTGAAGGGATTGGACAAGCATGACATTTGCAAGAGACATGTCATTAGTAATAGCCACTTTGCCCAACCCAAGTACCTTTCCCTTGGAACCACCACCAAAGACAATGCTCATGTATGGTTGAATTGCATCCATGAAGTCCTTGAGCAAACGGCTTTCTCCGGTCATATGATTGGTGCATCCACTATCAATCACCCATTTGACTCCACTGGAGATAGCATCCTACACATGGATTTAGGCTTTGGTTAGAGGTGCCAATTTTGCAATGGGACCTCTAAGGTTAGTAACAAGGGTCTTTGGAACCCAAATGGTATAGAAACGAAAATCATTACGGGGCCCGATGAATTTTGCAAACACCTCTCCATCCTTTGCCTTACGGAGCACATAGGATGGAGGCATTTTCTCCTTCTTCTTGTTAGGAGTGGGCTTGCCCCTAATGGCCTTCCCATTCCCAACACCAACCTTATCAACGTTTTTCTTACCTTTGTCCTTGTGCCCTTCACGAACAAAGATCACCTTTTGGGGAGTTGATTCCTTGCTAAGGGTGACATCCTTTGTCACACTCGTACTTGGATCAAATCCAAGTCCTTCCTTAGCAAAGGATTCCTTGTGATGACTTAATACATCATTTAGGTTTTTCTCGCCTTGGGCACAAGTCAAGAGGCCCTTATTTAGTCGAGCATGAAGAGCTATGTTCTCCTCAATGAGTGATGCTTGATCAATGGTAGAGTTAGTAGCACAAGCATCAATATGCACAATAGTTGGAGGAGACATCTTCGTAAGTGTTTTTATATGGGCAAGTTCGTGGGCCTCGAGATTTTTCTTAAGGGTGGCGAGTTCCTCATCTTTTGTCTTGAGGGACAAGGTGAGTACCTCAACATCCTTATAAAGGGAGGTGTTTAGCTCCACAAGTTTGCTCATATCATTAGCAAGCTCTTTACATATTTCATTAGCCTTTTTCAAGGAGGTAACATGCTTGTCATTTAAGTCGTTTGATGCGTGAACAACTTTGCATAAGTTGTCATTTCGAGCTTCCTCAAAGTAAATTTTTCGCTCAAGGAGAGTATAGTTCTCCTTTTCCTTGGTGAGGAGGATTTCAAGATCCTTAATGGTTGTGGAGTGCTTACCCACCACATCCATAAGTAATTGAAACATTTTGAGCTTGTTGCCTTTGAGAGAGCTCATCATTTTGTTCACTTTGGCAAACAACAAATCTTCACGTATAGCATGTGCATCATCACTTTCCGCATCATGAAATTCATCATGAGGTTCGGAAGAGAACATGAAGGACTCATCAATAGGAGTTACCTTGATCTTAGCCGAGATGGAGGGAGTGTCATCGTCAACCAACTTGGCCATGAGACACTTGTGTGCATTGCCGGTGTAGTCACTCATGTAGTTGTAGTTTACAACTTCACCTTCCTTGTTGAGGAGCTTCAAGGTTTTTTGTGTATCTTGAGAAACTCCGGCCACACCACCAACATACTCAGGATCGGACCCTTCAAGTGCCAACAATGCTTTCTTTTTGAACTTGTTGTTGAGAGGGTTTGGGAGCTTCTTGGTGACATACTTCCGAGGAAATCGAGGTTTGTCCTCTCTTTTCTCATATGGACACTCCTCCGCAAAATGTCCCGGTCTCTCACAGTTGTAGCAGTTTCTCGTCTTCTTCTTTTGGAATCTTCCCTTGAAGTCCCCTTTGGTGAACTTCTTCACAAAGAGAGCAATATCATCATATGAGGGAGTATCATCGGAGTTATCATCGTCTTCATACTCATCTTCTTCCTCATCATCATCAAACTCCTCGAGCCTAGCCTTGAGAGCAAGGTTTGAGGATGGACCACCATATGTGGCAAGAAGCCTCTTAGACTCCTTTAGGTGCTCTTCATATTGCAAGAAGGTGGCAATCACATCATCCGGTGTCATCTTGAAGAAGTCGGGCATACGCCTCAATTCCCACACCATTTGATGAGAATACACCATGAGAGCATTCAACATTTTGTCCAAAAGGTAACGGTTGGTGATTTGATATCCATCCAAAGATTTTTCACATGTGAAGGACTGGACATGAGCAGAGAGAACCTTGAGACGCATATGAAGTTGTTGGGGCGTCTCATCTTTCTTCATGTGAAGGTTGTGCAATGCATTCTTTGCGGTCTCATATCTTGTCATTTGAAGCGACCCGGTGCCGGACTTGGCAATGAGAAGAGTATCCCACATTTCCTTGGCATTGGTGATATGAAGAAATGGTGCACGTGTCAACTCATCCATTCCTCTCTTCAAGAACCCAATAGCCGCAAGGTTGAGATGTCGATCAAACACCACTTGACGTAAGGTTGTTCCATTCCTTGGAGTAAGGTTGTTCGGATCAACGGGATAATAGCCTTTCCCGGAGTCGATGAGGTTCCACATGGGTTCGCACACAAACCTAAGATAATCTGCCATAAGACTTTTCCAATCCAAAAAGTTAGTGTTCTCGGTTAGTACCGGTGGATTGCCGTTGAAATTATACTTAGGTTCCACAAGCTTAGGAGCAGGATAGTCCCATTGGTAGGGACGACCTCTTTGCAAGTGAGCCTCGGAACCGGGGTGCACAAAGGTCGCTTGTGGGGACCTAGGGGCCGCACCACTTGACGTTTGTGACTCCGACGCCGAAGCCTTCAATCTAGCAAAGGAGGCTTCCATTTCCTTCCTTTGATTGTCCAAAGCCTTTTGCAAGGCTTTTTCCATATCTCTGGAGGTGAACAACTTGGGGTCCTCAATCTCATAACTAACATGCCCCGTGGAGGGAGGCAACGCAGCTTGTGCGGCGACCCTTTATTCGGTAGCCAATCTCTCGGCTTCCGAACTCGCGACATCCGCAGCAATTGCGACCTCCTCCACATTGGCACCCGAACTTTCGGGGATGCCGTTCTTGGTCATCTCGCTCTAGGGCGGTTAAGCCACAAGAATAGAGCACGAGGCTCTGATACCAATTGAAAGGATCGAGATAGACCTAGAGGGGGGGTGAATAGTCTTATTACAAATTTTATCACTACTTAGCAATTTTTAGGCAATAGTGCGGAAAACAAAGGTGTGCCTAACAATTGCAAAGTCTATTTAGAAAAGACAAGATATACAATAAGCATAATAAACAAAAGCAAGTGAGGGGCAAATAATACGGTAGCACAAGTAATAAGGGGAAAGAGTAGGGATAACCGAATGACGTGGAGGCAACGATGTATCCCGATGTTCACTTCCTTGGAGGGAAGCTACTCACCGTTCGGAGAGAGTGGGTGAAACCATGAAGGCACACCAACGCCAAGAAGGCTCACTCTATTCCCCTTGAGATATCACCACGAAGGCGATTCCCAACCACTACCGGTTGACCTTAAAGGTGGTCACCAAACCCTCACAAACTCAACGGGGGTAATCGCAATGGTCGATTCCTCTCCGAAGAACTCCTACCCGCCTAGGAGTCTCCAACCTCCAAGAGTAACAAGATCAATGGGAAATGCTCAAGACTTGCTCAAAACGCGATTTGGTTTGGTTGGAAGATGGGGAAGGGGCGGATCTATCACTGGGTGAAAGATCCGTCAAGAACTCTCAAGGAACTCTCCGGGATCTGAGATTTGGTGAGGGAGAGAGTGAGATGGAGCACTTGTGTTCTTGGGTGATTCTAAATGAAGTGGTCAACCCTCACAAGTGGGAGTGAGGGGGTATTTATAGCCCAAGGGACGAAATGGCCGTTGGGACATTAATGCTGTGTAAGTGTCAGACGTCCGTCAGGTATTGGACGTCCGAGCCAGGTCGGACGTCCGAAGTGTTATATCTGCGTGCAGCAACCAACATTATAAGAAAAAGATCAGTAGCACATCCGACGTCCGACAGAGTTCGGACGTCCGAGAGGTCGGACGTCCGAAACATGTCGGATGTCCGACATTTTCGCATGCCTACTGACCTTTCCTACGATAAACAATCTATGAGATGTCGGACGTCCGATGTCTGTCGGACGTCCGAAACTTTGAAATGTCGGATGCCCGAAAGCAGTGATCATATTTTTACTTTTGAGCTCCAATATTGAGTCGAGATGTTTTTGTTTTAATTAGCTTTGAGCAAATCTTAAACACAAACCCACTGATCCCCTCTTAATAGTGCGGGGATCCCTATACTCAAGATAAACCGAAAAGCTTACGCTTTAACATGGATTGGATTCGTATCTTGAGCATATCGACATGATTAGACGGTCCTTGATCCACCAACACAACGCACCGAGGACTAAAACCTGAGATATACTTGACAAACATGATTAGTCCTCAATATGTACATTGTCATCAACATCAAAATATAATTAAGGGCAAGATAGCACTTTCAGTCCCTCCTTCGTCCTTCCCCTTGGTCTCCCAGTCTCACTGGCGTGCGCATGAGAATGAGGGAGAGCGGGGGATTAGCAAATCTGTTTGATCTCGTTGG
Organism: Bromus sterilis; assembly: GCA_950022295.1. Taxonomy (NCBI): domain Eukaryota; kingdom Viridiplantae; phylum Streptophyta; class Magnoliopsida; order Poales; family Poaceae; genus Bromus; species Bromus sterilis. The sequence goes on from OX465600.1 coordinate 39,087,906, forward strand.
CGTGTGTACGAGAGCGAGGAAGAGCCGCCCCTCACCAGATAACACCTGCGTCATTGTAGCTCTCCTAGTGCAACCGCTGATTGAAGAGGAGGGAGTGAGGGAGGAGAGGGGATGAATCAGGAGTTGTGAGGATGGCGAGGCGGAGCTAGGGTTAGGTAGGAGGAGAAATGAGACACGATTTTCTTGAACCGATGAGAAAAATGGTGGGATGGGATGGTTGAGGGGAAACTCGGTGGAAGGGTGAGCTTCGTTCGATGAAGATGGGGAGTTTTTTTAGGGTATGCCAAAGGCATACCATAGCTTTATAGAAGAGAGAACATATGTACAACAAGGTTACAAAATACGCCTAGCGCACACTCCGCCCCGACACTCCACACTCCTAACACTACTCGACTACTCACGCAACATGTTTGCTCCCTGGCCTCCGGCCATCGTCCAAAGGTCGTGCTCCTGAAGAATGTGCTCCACCGTAGCCCCATGAAGGTGGGGAGTTGATGGTACGATATTTCCTGGTAACGATGTATCAACTTTTTCTTTAAGAGTAAAGATGACTAATCACGTACAACACTTATTTTATTAGATTGCGAGTGCGTTCAAGATGACAAAGAAACGCCTAAATTCACATAGCATGACCTGTGAACTCTCAGCGGGTACGACAGTTATTTCGACTCGCATTTAATAGACTAGCTTTCGAAGTGCCATTAAAAATCCTATCGTCTAAGACCGACTCCTAAGGATAATGGCAAGTATATGGCAAAAAAAAAACCATAGTACATTTTTCCTAAACGCGAAGTTGTCAAACACCGCTCGTCGCAGAGAACAAAGATGCATAAGTTATGATATTTGTCGAGTATAAGCTAGCTGCTCGAACCCACTGAATTCTAGTCTGATGGAATTTTTGCGAAAGTGACTGACCTATGCTATACCAGAAAGAAAGAAAGGTATAGATGTTTTCTGAAATGCATTTTGCGATTTGCAAATTTAGGCAAATTGTCTCAGTTCGATTTTCCGACAAAAGGAAAAACTGCCACAGAGACCGGGAAAAAAAACGAGGGAACGAATCCCCCTCCTCGCTCACCCGCATCCCCGCGCGCTCGGCCGCACTCCTCTCGCCCTCTCTCGTCTTCCGCCGCCGCCTCTTCTAGGTTTTCCCCGCCGGCGCCGACCCCGCCCCCCGCCGGCGCCGACGTATCTCGCCTCCCTCTGGTCCTCCGGCGGCTCGAGCGGACGGCTCCCCAGCTCCGCGGCTTGTCCTCTCCCCAGCCTCTCTCTGCTCCGGCGGCCAAGCTCGAGCCCAACGCCGTCCAAGACACCCGCCAGCGTCCCAGTACATCTCTGAGCAGCACGTACCAAGGTGAGGGCTTCTCTGCCTAACTTTTTTTTTTGAGATTTCTTGTTTTTTTTTCGTGTATGAACGAATTTGATGTGGCTATTATGTGAGTGTATGTACCGAATTAATGGTGCTATATATAATTGTATGAACAAAATCTGTGCGCCGTGCGCCGACTCGCCTACGTCGCCATTTCCTGGGAGAGAGGGAGTGAGAAAGGGTCAGGGGGGAGTGGATCCAGTCGCCAGGGGTAGAGTTGAGCGAGATCCGGCCGCCGCACGTGCCTACGCTTCGGATCCAGCCGCCTGGGCGACGGCTCGACGTGTTTTTGTTGATGATTTTGCTGCTTCAGGTGGTGTTTTGGATGATGATTTTGCTGCCTCGGGTGAGAAAATTGAGAGACGAGAGAGTGGAGGTAGAGAAATGGTTGTTTCAGGTGAGAGAATCGAGAGGCGATGATTATCTGACTGGAGCGTAGGCGGCTGTGCGTGGGTACGCATTGGATTAGACCAGGTCTTGCCCATGGATTCATATATTAAATTTGTAGATTTTATGCAGTGGATTTCGTGGCTGTGGGTTCTTACTCTCCTGATTTTCCTTTAACATCTGGGAACCTCACCCTGATGCATTTTTGTGGATAATTTTTATGTCTTTCGCCTATAGTGTTGTAGCAAGTGTGATGCATTTATTCTTCTTCCTTTTTACCCACTGTCTGTAGATTTGATCTGAATGAGAAGAACAGATTTATTTCTTTGATTCAGTTAATATAGGAGTAAGAAGGTGAATAAAGGTTGAATAACTCCCTTTTACCCGTGGAATTTGATTGATAAAAGATCAATGTGCGAACTGTATGTATGAGATTTATGTGTTGTATTGAAGAACTGGTTGTTATCACCAGTGAGAACTCATAGGAATTTTCTTGAGCACTCCGTGCTTGCCGAAATTTTGGTTGAAGTACACGCTACTCTCCTCAAGCCAAGCCTACAGTGGATCTGACCAGTTCTGAGCATCTGGTCCAGAGTAAGGAGGAGGATTTCTGTATGCCCCTTCTGTGATGAATTTAGGATCTGAGCAGTGGTTGGATTGTCTGACTTGATTTCAGATGGTTTCTTGCTAGCCTTCCTTCTCCTTTTCTCTTTGGGACGATTTCTTGCTTGTTTTACTACTTGTGTTGTTCTTTAGAAGAAATTCAGTGTGTAAGTCAATTTTGATTTTGTTTCCTCTCCATCTTCATGGATGTGATTTTTAATTTGTACAATGCCACTAGCCACAGTATGCCACACTAATTGCTTTGCACTTTGCAGTTGCGCGCGCATAGATTTAGGAAAAATCGATTCTTGACAGAACGTCGATAGCTTAACACACAAGTCGACTCCTTCCTACAGGTTCAACCAGAAGCCCAACACCGCCTCTCCCTCCTGGTGGCCGGCGAGATGGCTTCGAGTGCATACCTCGAGACGGACGAGAACCTGGAGGCCCTCATCAGCCGCATTGAGCAGAAGTCCCGCAAGATCGAGACCCTCCTCAAACAGTAAGCCCCCTCTTGCTCTCTCTCCCCTCTTGATTCCTCCGCTGCTTCCTGATTATACTGTGCGGCATGGGCAGGTCGAAGCCAGTGGAGGCCCTAAAGACGGCGCTCGAGGGGTCGCCCCTCAAGACCCGCGATGAGCGATGCAAGGTTTGTTTTTCTGTGCGCGGTCCTTCCTTGTCTTGTTTCTTGCATGGGTTTCATCTCCATAAGAGTGTCTGAGTTTTGATGTTTTCTGTGTCTTGTTTCTTCCCTGGAATGTCTTAAAAATAAATAAATATACTGGTTTCTTTATCTTGTCGCAGTCAGCGAACTGGATTGTGGTGCACCGCGCCATGATGGCGATCAGGGACATCGACGGCATGTTCAACTCACTGGATACCGAATACTACGACATCCTCATGAAGTGAGACCCATCCCCTTCTCTTTCCTAATTCCCTTTCTTGCTGCCAAGATCCAACCACTTTAATTGAATCAGAGTAAATTGCTGTGAGCAACATTTAAGTGTAGGGTTGCTGTTTGGAATTTGGGTGGTGTTGATCATTAGTTTCTAGTTCAGCCTCCCAAGTATGTGGTAGCAGCACAGCATTTTGCTGGTTTGGTCTTCCTGGACTTTGTCACAGTATTGCGGCAGTCGTTGCCTTACATATTCTTTTCACTGTTTTTTGCATGTACCGTTGGTGTTTTTCATTCCAAAATCTGTCATTGTAACATAGAATTTTTCTGTTTTATGCCCGTCAAATGAAGTTAGTATTGACTACTGCCACAAGTATTAGCTCACTTAGCATTTCATTGATAACTGTACCACACGGACCATTGATAGCTCTTGCAATAAATGGAACTACATTTGCCAGGGTGCAAATCCCTCCATGATGTTGGTCATTTATGTTTGCAAATGTGTGGTTCATGATGGAAAATGTCTGAATCATTGTTTGATGTGTTGTAGATTTGTTTGGAGTGTATTTGCACAGTTCAAATAGAGGTAGAAGCAATGGAATGAAACGTAGGTAAGCAGTTTTAGGTATGCTGTTGGAGACGATCAAAAAAGGATTTTCTCTGAATCTTCTCTCTTGTATACCCAAAACTGATTTTAGGTAACGGAATTTGGGCATGCTATTGGACTTTCTGTTGACTGCTTTCACCTCAGAGTGTGTACTGAACCATCATTGTCTGAACATGATACCGGTGTATAGTCCTTGGCTCGAAGGCGCAGGCACTTATGTGGTTCAACTTCCTGACAATATAATTTTTTCCTCAAAGGTTCCACTTTATTTAAACATCTCTAATATTGTTGCCCATCAATGATTCTGGGGCTATTCCCTCTCAATGAACTCGAGTCTGCATGTATTTTGGGAGCTCTTTACTCTGCAAACTTGTAGACTTGTAGTGCAAGTTGATTTATGGAAACTATCTAATCTGCATATCTTTTGTCTCTCTGTAATGTAGGTACCTGTACAGAGGTTTGTCCACCGGTGATAGGCCAACGTGTGACCAGTGCCTCAAAATACATGAAAAACTGACGGAGAGAGCAGGCTTAGGATGCATACTGCGGGCACTTGCTGATACTGTGAACACCGTGTGAGCCTTGTCTTCATTAACAGTCGATGCTGTGAAAATCTTGTCCAGTTGAATTAGTTTTACGGTTGTTTTTAATACAGATGATTGTTGACCTCTTCTTTTGGCTGTTTGGCAGCTTCGTAAATACGTAGAACATTGTTGTGGATGCAAACTATCTCAGCTTAAGCTCAAATGAGCTCGAATAAACAGTAGAATCAAAAAAATGAATAGAAAAAACTGATTTTTTATAACAAACATTAAGAAAAATTATTCATGCGTGCAAATATATTGTGATGAAATGTCATTTTTGGAGGTGTGGGCAAAATAGCAAAATTGATGCTAAAAGTCTGCTTTTGGAAACATTTTGGAGCATCGATTTTGTTTTTTTGACACATCTACAGGAATGTGATTTTCTCATGAAATTTTGAGGCGATGAAATTTCACTTGGTATCTCCTTCACACCATGCTTGGAACCCTAACCGCCATGATGAACCTATGCTCGAAATCCCGATCAAGGCTTAATTATCGCTGCTGGCAACTACTTTCTCCGTTCAAAAATACTTGTCGAAGGAATAGATGTATCTGTACATTCATTTTTATCCATTTTTTCGATAAACATTTCCAAACAAGGGATGGTTGCTTACCTTGCCGCCCACACAACCAACACCACTGCCTCACGGCTCGTTGAAGAGCTGTTCGCTCGGTCCTACATTGTCGCTTAAGCCTCTCCACACTACCGACACCACCACCACATGGGTGCACCTCCCACCATCGTCGATCACTGGTCGAGGGGTATCCCTTGCGTAGGTCATTCGCGCGCGTTTCGAGTACGAAGTGTCAAGTTCTAGTGCGTTCAGGGGTTTCTTCTTATTCCTTCCGTGTTTGACACGTGTTGCTTTTCGGACGCACAACCACAACAACACACGTAGCCGTAGATCCAGTCACAGTCACGGACGCAACCATAGCTTCAGCCACAGTCTGAACCACAATCATAGTCCGAGCCACAACCACAATTTTCAGCCACAACCCCTGCCATAGTCCATGCCACAGCCACACTTTTTAGCCACAGACCTTGCCACATCTCGAGCCACAGTCTTTGCCACAACCAACAACCCGAGCCATAGTCCAAGCCACAGCCACAGTCACAGGTCCGTGCGCAGCCACAAGAACAGCCCACGGATACAACCACAGTCCGCGCGCAACCACAGTTGTTGCTTCGCGCGGGACGCAGTCCAAGCGCGACACGTGGCGACTTCGGAGCGCGCGGAAGGGTGCCCGCTAAATAGTTGCTCTCCCCAACACCAGGAGGAGACGAGCAATCATCGGAGAGGGCCTCGCCGTCATGTCCTCGTGGCCACATGGGTCTGGTCCATTATGGGTTTTGTGATCATTTCCCCCTTTAAACCTTTTTTAGCTTCTTTCGTGTTTTATTTGATTTATTTCCATTTCTAGTTTTTTAATGTGTACACACAAACATTTTATTTAAAAACATAGATGTTGAACATATTTTCTAAAAAGCATGATGCCAATTATAAATTGTCAAATGTGTGATGAACATTTTAAAAACACATTGTACATTTTAAAATATATTCTATGGTTATTGTAGTTATTATTGAAACTTGTTTTGAAAATATTTTTCAAGAACATATTTAGTTACAATAATATTTTTCTACCAAAAACTTTAGAAGTAAAAATAGTACTTCCTTCGATTCATAATAAGTGTCGCTCAAATTTTATACTAGACGGGCGACATTTATTATGAATCAAAAGAAATACAAAATAAGGTTATTGTGAGGTCATTTTGCGGGCCCAATAACCTTCTTTGTGCGATATGCCTCCTGTGTGTCAAGCAAATGCCCCTATAGGAAAAGAAACGAAATCACTAGTTAAATACTCCCCCAGTCCTCAAATATATGTGTTGTAGCAAGCTAAATAACTTGCCACAATGACATATATTAGGGAACGGAGGAAGTAGTACTCGCTGCAGCGAATACCCTTACCCTTTCGCGGTTGACAAATAACGCACTGTACGTGCTTTATTTGTTGCGACCTGAAGGTTTATTTTTCTTGTTTTAGAGACACGGAGTGTGCCTCCCGAAAACAAATTTGTGCCTTTATGAGAGGCACGACCATGCCTCTCTGAAAAAAAACAAGTTATTATTTTCCTTTTATAAGGGCATGGGGCGTGCCTCTATTTTTCTTTTTATTTTTAGAGGCACGAGACGTGTCTCTAGAGGAAGCAAGCTTATTTTTCCTTTTTTTTGAAGGCACGTCTCTCGCGGAAACAAACACGTGCCTCCACGAAAGATACAATCGTGCCTTTGATTTTTTCTTTGTTAGAGATACGAGGCATGTCTCTCTTGAAAGAAAACCTGTTTTTTTTCCTTTTAGAAACACGAGGCATGCCTCTTGCGAAAACAAACTTGTGCCTTTATAAGAGGCATGATCATGCATCAGTTTTTTTTACAGGCACGGAAGGCATGATCATGCACTAAAAAATGATCTTGTTAATTGGTTGCTCTTGTAAAAAATGCTTGGTGCTCTGGGAAAAAAAACTTTGAACTGTCATATAGGTGTAGTATAAGTTTTGATGCTTTGCACGTACCAATGGACGCCTCCTCTCCTCCTATTACTCTAGCTCCGTCTGCAAGGGCTGCAGCAAGCTAGCAACCAACTATTTTTAATCAGTCCATTTTTGCGATTATCGTCAATAATCCGTCCTATTAAACCCCTCTGAAGATCGTGAACCCGAATATTTCTGCATTTTCTGCAGTAGTCTCCGTAGCTTTCGCCACCTGTAATTCCACAGTTTTTAGCTGATCGTGTCCCCCCACTTTGCACCCCTCGCTACGTAGTACGTGTACACCACGTCCAACTCTCCCGCCATCACCACCCATAAGAATCCCACATTCCAATCATCCATCACCACCCGGATCGATTCTGGATCCTCCGTCGAAGACCTTCGGGGATCGACAACCGGCGACCAAGAAAGGACGGCGGGTAGACAGCTCAAGAGCTCGAGCGCCGACCGGACCGACCATGCCGACGGAGTGCAACCCGTGCAGCGGCATGCGCGCGCTTTTCAAGGGCCGCCCGAGGGCGCAGCAGCTGTCGCAGCCGCCGCCGAAGCCCACGCTGCTCCGCCGCGCGTTCGGCAGGATGACGGGCAACCGCCGCCGCCGCCGGCACCGGACCAGCAGCTTCAGCTCCGTGCGCGCCGTCTTCTGGCCGCTCATGTCCATGGGGTCCGACGTCGACCGCGGCGACGTCGCCGACCGGCCCCCGAGGAGCTCCTCGGCCGACAGCGGCGGCACCGCCGTGCGCGCGCCGTCGCCGTCCCTCGACACGCCCGGCGCCGCGTCGACCACGGCCGCGCGTTTGCTCGCGATCCAGGCTCAGATCGGCGAGGCCGCCGCGTCGGCGTCTCCTGCCAAGCAGAGCAGCACGTCATCTGGCGCAGTGCGCGTGCCGTCGCCGTCGATTGACGCTCCGGGCGCGTTGACGACGACGGCAGCGCGGGTGCTCGCGCTGCAGGCCCGGCTAGGATCGGCCGCGGTATTCGCGTCGCCGGCGAAGCCGATTAGCACCGCAGTGCATCGCCCCAGCGACGTGGCCGCCGCCTGCGGCGACGCCGACGTGGAGGGGGCATGCAGAGGCTTCGAGAGTCGCCTGATGGAGATGCTGGTGGAGGAGGCCAAGGTGGGGGACCTCATGGACGTCGAGGAGCTGCTGGGATGCTGGGAGAAGCTGAGGTCGCCTGTGTTCGTCCGGCTCGTCGGCCGCTTCTACGGCGACCTCTGCATGGACCTCTTCTCCGACCTCGATGACGACGTGTCATCCGAGTCGTCCCTTGAGTCGACTGTTTGACCGCGCACGGGGTTTTCAGTTTATTATCATTTCTCCAGATTGAAGGAGAAAACAGTTTCATCCTTTTCCTGTTTCAAGCATTGCTCACCGGCTTCTTCTGCACCTCAAAAAAATGGAAATGATGGGTTTGTTTTCACCTGACTTTCAGCGTAGCCCTCGCTTTCTCCTTCCTACCTTCGTCTGAGTGCTCCCAGTGAAACGCCGGGCCGATCCCGAGCCTTCTCCGACGGCTTTGCCGGCCAGAGATGGCGAAGGAGAGGCGTCGGAGTAGGTAGTCGTCATAGTAGTGGTCGTTTGCTGGTTGTCTATGGGATCTCGGAGCACTCGCGTTGCTCCTTGTATTCGTTGGAGTTGCCAACGCCCCGGTCTCCATGGTGGAGAGGTGGAGGCAGCGGCGGATCCGACGAATGTCGTCTTAATAAGCGTGTGTCCTCCGGATGGATCCGATCTAGTGAGCTTCTCCTCCTCTTGTGGCCGTCGTGGTGCCGGGGTGCAGTTGGAGGCAAAGCTTTTTTTGATTTGGTCGATTCGGTCTCTGTTGTTTCTCTGGTTCCTTCTTTGTTGCATCTTTGACTCAAGTTCCATGGAGAAAAGAAATATTGCGGTGGTTTTTCTCCCCCACTGGACACCTTCAGATTTTCTTGCTGCAGTTTGATCTCGAGCATTAGGCGGCAACACACATGGCGTCCATGAAGACGATGCCGAGTTGCTGCATCTTCTAGCTGAAGGACAACTAACTCATATTCCTCTGTATAGGGCAGTGCTTCTTCTCTCTGGTAGCCACAGGTGGTGGCGCTCTCGTCGGACCAAGTGGCCTGGTCCCCGGCGCCGACGAGGAGTATCTAGGAAGAAGAAGGACCCGATTGGTTTCTTATTTACTTTTCAAGGTTGTTCTTGCAAAAGTCTAGGGACTGGGTTGTATTTTCAAGTTTTATCTCAGGTATTTTTGTTGGAATTATGCCCTAGAGGCAATAATAAATTGTATTATTATAATTCCAGGTTCATTATTAATGTTTATATGTCTATGCTATAACTGCAATGGCCTGTGCGGAGGTTTGCCAAGTAGCATGTTAACTGCCTTCGGAGGAAAACCCATATGCAGGTGTGGAGTATAAACACAAAGTGTTCTTAGTCTGCCTCTAGGACTAACCCGTGTGTTATGGATGACATGTTTTCCTGTTCATAGGGCATTGAAAATGCCGGTAACACATGGGAGCACATTGTTGCCAGAACAAGGGTGCTGAACCGACCCAATTGTATGATTTACTTTGAGATCACATCGTTTCCATGTTATAAGTAAAATCATCTAAAGTTAATATGCATGTGTCCTTCATGACCATAAGAATGTTTCGTAACTTCATACCGGAGGGTGGGTTTTGACTCTGTCCAAACACCACCCGTAACAGGCGTGGCTATAAAGGCTTTGATCACTCACACCTGAAAGTGTGTCAAGGGACTTAACTATTCGAGTTGGGAATTTGCTCCTCTAACGATGGAGAGATACTTCTTTGGTCCCTCTCGGTATTACGGTATTCAACATCGTCTGGCCAGACACTGTGAATTGATCACAAGGGATACCGGAATACTAAACGAGAAGAATGAAACAAAACAGAAAGGAGGATGACTTGGTATAATGGTTAATGGTTAATCATGCGGATACCTAAAAGATCTCACCTCAGGTTTTGTATAGTATCATGAAGCAAATAGGACTGACATGTTAAGCTTATGGTTCACTCGAATTCGAACCGTAAAGAGATCGTGCGTTCGATCTTTGTTCGAGGGACTTCACGTGGAACAGATCTGTTCGTGGGGTTGCGCTTCTTCAAGTTTCTCCAACTCTCCATAAACACCTTCCGCTGCGAGAGTGCATCCGTTGAACGGTTGCAAAAGGTAACAAAAGCGCTATCCTTGTATGCATCTTCCTAGATCCGTTCTTGGGTTTGGCTTCGTAGTGTCGATTTTTTTTGTTTTCTACTCCGAATCCCAACACTTTTGTAATTTGTGTTGTAATGCTATGTTTTAATAAATTGTCTTTTATGTTAAATAAACATAGAGAAAACTTTTGAAACCTTTTTTAGCACAGTTGGTGTGGTGTGGTTGAGAACTTTATAGAGCGTGCTACACGTTGATCGACGGATAGCGGTTGAACACTGTTTTCATCATTGCAATAAAGATAATGTTGTAGATTTATTTGCAATAGAGTTTATGTTGCAGAATTTATTTGCAACATAGATGACATTATAAAAATTTTGTTACTCCCTCCGATCCAAATTAATTGACACACACTTAGTACAACTTTGCACTAAAGGTATACTAAGTGTGCGTCAATTAATATGGATCGGAGGAAGTACATTTTTTTACAACATAATGTTGTTGCGGAAGGAAGATTTTCAACACAGGTGTTGTTGTAAAAAAAAGTGTACAATATATTATTTTTCATCTTCACTTTTTGCAACATGAATATTGTTGTGAATTTTTTTACGACACTGATGATGTTACGGAAAAAATTATAGATTTTTTTTCATCTTCATTTTTTTTGCAACAAGAATATTGTTGCTGTAGAAAGTTGGCAACACATATAATGTTGTGGAAAAATTCATTTCTACCAAGATGGAGCTTGATGGTCCTATACAAAGACATGTGAATCACACATAAAAGGGAGGGAAGTGCGGCCCGCCAGATTTCTGAAATTATATTGCTTCATTCAAGTAGGGAGTATGAAATCTTGATTCATTTTCGATAACATCATAGACTATGTTGTTGTTGCATGATTAACATGACTTGATACATGTTAATTGTAAAACACCTTTGAAAAGTGCTTACATCAGAACCATTGTTCCTTTCCACACTAGTTTCCTAAAAGCATCTACAACTGAACCTAAAAAATTCGGCTATTTAAATGTTCATGAACAGTGACTGATCATCCTTTATTTCATTGCCATCGCAACCGTCTCCTTCATATCCCGTCCCTCGAATCCATGCCATCCGTGCAACAAAGCTAAAAAACCCGTGGCCGTACTAAAATTTTCCCACCTCAGATAACACCGAACCAGCGGTGGGTGGTAAAATCCACTCGCCATAGGTCACCATCAATTAAGTCGGCATAGTTGCATTCAGATCGGTGGCAAGGTGCCACCCGCCACATGCATTTTTTTCTTCAAATCCTCTGATTGGGGGGGGGGAGGGGGTGTTCTTAGGGGCAACAGTGGGGGATGGGCGAGAGGGAGTTGCCGGCCGTGGATGGCGGAGTCAGGCAGCCCGTCCGGTGGTACACTGGATGTTTTATTTAAGTGTACGAGTGCGGATTTTGTACCTACACAAGCGGATACATGTTATATCATCACCGTTCACTGATGCATTGAGATCCGCACAGAGATGAAACCGTTTGCACTGCACGAGCTATATTTTACTTTGTGATCGTCTTGTGCTTTCTTTATCTCCTTAATGTGCATACAAAAAGCCTAAATAAGTACCTAAAAATACATACAGGTACAAAAACACAGTTTTTAATATGTACAAAATTCTTTTTCATTTTTTTCCTTTGTGTGTAGAAAAGGTTAGCTTTTTTTCCTTTGTGTGTCACGTCGTTGCCTTTTTAGTTTTTAATATGCACAAAATTCCTTAACACAACCTATTTTGATGCATGGATGTTCAAATCTCAAAGCAAAATATCTTTCAATAGATGGTGTAGATGTAACATATACCCACTTGTATTGGTACATATGCATTTCCGAAAAATGAACACTGGATGGTTTGAGAAAAAAGAACACAGTTTGTTTTTAACAAAAAAAAGAACCGTTAGAGAAAGAAGATGTAATCTGATCCATCAATTTTTTATCTAACGTTTCAAATCAATCGACTGACCCAGAGGAAATTGCAGAATCCACCATATATTGCTCCCATAGTTGCGCAAATCACCACATGGACGTCTTTTCTGCGGCATTCACCAGGTCTTGGTCTAATTTATTGCACTCTGGTTTAATACGAATAATTAATAGCAAACATGACAATCTTAGGATTAAATCAGCTGACCCGTGCATGACGTTCCAGCTTTTCTATCATCTGTTACTAAATATTCCGAAGATATGGCTATTCTAAATTTTAACATGCATCTCCATATAAAAAGAACAATTAAGGCATTATATCCGAATTACCAACAACGCATGAATAAAAATATGAACATAATAGTGGCAAACACAAAAAATGCTAGATGATAATGGCGTGTTAGATATCTACACATTATAGATAAATAAAAATGTTAGTGACGCTTCAATGCTTCTCACACGTCATCATTAATAAAACCAATTTTTTGTTGTCGCCGGCGTGCCATCCCTAGTCGCTCATCGGATGCCGTTTGTCGCTCTCTGTCGTGGATGTAAATCTGACAATGAGTATAGGGGTATGAAAGGAGCTAAATGAGTCTGTACGTAGAGTGGGTTGACGCTAGAGGATTATACAGGTTAGGCCTCTCCGTGGAGATAAAAACCTTAGTCCTGTCCCAGACTTACTGGGGTGTTCTTCCTTCAGAATACTGAGAAGGGAAAAAGTGTGCGCGTGGACATGCCAGAGGGGAGGGGGTGGCTTATATAGAGTGCGCCCCTGCCTCCTTAATTCCCTGGCATAAATGGGTCTTAATTACAAGATTAAATACGTACTTAATTACAAAACGGTCAGCCCGTTATTACTAATAAAAGGGGGGAGAACGCCTGCAGCATTAAATGTCTTCTGTCCGTTGTGTTTTCCATCTTCCGAGTAGTGGGGGCTCGCCGGTCCCTTCCGAGTATCGCTCTACTCGGATCTTGCTGAGCTTCCGAGTAGTTGTTTAGTAATGTGTTACTCGGAAGCCGCCAATGCTTCGTGTTTTTTGGTTGATCTTATTTTGCTTGATGTGTGTTTTCTGGGGGAAACCCAAGGCTTAGGGATACCCCTGGGTTTCCCTTGCCTAGGGGTATACCTTTAGTATTACCACGACAGTAACCCCCAAGCGCTTTCGGGTGCTCGTAAGTGGGTTGACTGACATCTAGTCTTTCTGAGGTATGTGAAGATTGAACTCAGTAAGAGGCCCGGAGGGCTTTATTGACGTTTGAACTTTTACCTCGAGTGGGAGTTGGGCAGGTTAACGGAAAAATTTGGTGACACTCAAAACTTCTCTCGGAAGAGGTGGATTGAGGCCTCGGAAGGCGTGTCTCGGAGTAAAAGGCCTTAAACTCCATATGAATCAAATTTGTAAAGCTCAATGTCCTAGGACATCGTGCCGAGTCCTAGGCCATGCCACGTGGGACATTGATTCTTTACCCCCTGCGCCGGGTCTTACCGGCGGCCTGGCATTCTACGTCAGAGATGGGCCGCCAGCGAGTTTGTTATTCGGATTTTCGCCCGAGTAACCGGGTGCGGGATTCTTCGTCTTGCGAGGAATCTTCGAGTGGTTCCTTTCGTGGCGCTTCCGAGTGACAACTTACTCGGATGCTGTAGGAGCCTTGCGTTTTCTTCCGAGTGATGGCATACTCGGAGAGTTTTGTTGTTGCTATGCCCCGCCTCTTCCGAGTGGTCAGGGCGATTCCAAACTTCGGGTTGGAAACAGATTTGGTTTTTCCCCAAAGGATCTTATCTTGTCAGAGAATCTTCTTGCCCAGGTGAGTGGACGCACTGTTTGGGTTTGTCTCCTCGATTCCCGCGTCGGTTTCATAGGATAATAATAATTAACTGCCCGCGGGGGAAGTGGGGCGGTTTTTATGGGGAAGCGCAACCGGCAAACCCATTAGTGGGGTGCGGATCTGACGCGAGGCGGTTGCCGTCCTGAGCTATAAAAAGGGGCCCCCTTGCCTTGCGGTTTGGAACGTCTCCACTCATTTTCCCCCGCGCAGCCGTTTCCGCTTCTCTCTCCTGCTCCGCCTCTTCCTCTGCCTGCTGCATCTCGCCGTCGAGACGTCTCCGCCGGCCGCTCGAGGTCCATCCTGGGAGGTCATCACTCGTACTTCCCCTCTTCCGCCGCCGTGACCATGTCTGCGGGGGAGTGGCTGCCCTCGATTGTGACGGAAGACATGCTGCTGGGGTACCAGGACGCCGGCCTGGTTCCCCGGGAGGGTTTCCGTCTTCCCGCGGCGGGGGAAGACGGGCCTGCACCGCGGGACGGTGAGAGGGTAATTTTACTTTCGCATGTGGATCGCGGCTTTTCTCTTCCCCCACATCCCTTCTTCTTGGATTTCTTGACTTTTACGGGCGCTCAGCTTCACCACGTCGTTCCCAACGCGGTTACCCTTCTCTCCAGCTTTTTCACCCTTTGCGAGGGATTTTTAGGCATATAACCCCACTGGCATCTCTTCCGTAGTATATACGCCATCAAGCCTCAGAAGGCGAAAAAGTCTGGGGAGGGCGGCGGCACTGAGTTTAATCATCTTTGTGGCGGTCTGTTTTTGGCCAAAAAGCAAGGAGTGCAGTATTTTGCTTCTTGTGTTCCTGATTCTGTCAAGAACTGGCAGAATAGATGGTTTTACTGCAAAGTGGCTGAGGAACCGTGGGTGCGTACCTTGCCTCCTTACTCGGACGTTAGGCTGACTAACTCTCAGGGCTGGAACCCCCGGCTCACCGATGCTGATAAGGAGCAAGTGCTCCCCCTGATGCGTGAAGTCATCAGGTTGAAGAAGAATGGTTTGGACGCCATAGATCTGATAGATGCTTTCGTGATTCGGAAGATCCAGCCGCTCCAGGCCCGAGCTCGGGGGATGTGGACGTACTCCGGGTTGCAGGATGACACCCGTTACAGTAACACTGAGATGCCCTTGGATGAGTTTGAACTTCAGATGAAGATAATAACAAGCGTGACTCAGGGGCTTCAGGCAATTGGCCGAGTGAGACCCCTCGGCGTCGACAATCCTCCCACCTTGGTATGCCGAGTTGTATGTTTCTTGAATGTGTTTCATTTGTTGGCTTTAACTCGGACCTCTTTTTTTATTGCTTAGGATTTTACCCAGTTCCGCTGCCCTATTCCTCTGGCTCCGCAGCATCCCGCCAAGGAAGACGAAGATAGTGCTATTGGCGCGTGGGTCGGAGTTGAGGTGGGGGAGGAGCTGGAGTCCGAGGTGGCTCGGGTTCAAGCAGCGTCCGAGCAACGCTCGAAGAACAACCAAGATCGCGAGTCGGCGCGGGAGGGGCTTACTCGGACCCGAAAAAGGGCTCACACTCCGAGTGGTGAGGAAGACGGCGGGAAGCTTCCTCCCTTGGGCCTCAGCTCTGGGAAGGTAGAGCCCATAAAGAAGAAGAAACTTTTCACTCTTGGGGACGAGAGGCTAATCCCGCAGGAGGTGCTGCTGCTGAAAGGGCCAAGGGGGTTGGATCTAGTTCGGCCAGGGTTGCTCCTCCAAGGCGTAGCTTGAAGACCGTTCACCCGTAATGTTGTTGCTTGACGCGTGCTTTTAAGGCTCTGTTAGTTTCTCAGACTCATCCTTAGCTGTTCTTTTTGCAGTGTTCGTCCGAGTGGTTCTGAGACGTTACCCGGGATCGAGGAGGATCCCGAGGCTGAAGCTATGGAGGACGCTAGCACTTGTGAGGTGACTGATTTTCCTGGGATGGGCGCTATTCCAGAAGATACTGCGACTGTTAGTGAAATTTTTTCGTTGTTTTCTTTGTTGAGGTGTTTGTTGTTGTCGTCTTTCGCTTTTAATTGTTTGTTGTTTCTGCTGGAGACATGGATGTTGACCCTGCTGTTGATCCTCCTGAGGTGACTGTTCCTGAGGGAACGGTAGCCTCTGGGTCTGGTTCCCGAGCTGCCGCACCCGATGCTCCAGCTGGGGAGGCTGTCAAGGGGACCCCTGTCGCCTCAGCGGCTGTTCGGGGGAGTGAGCCTGCTAGTTCGGGGGCCATCCCCGTCGGGGCCCCAATGGAGAGTGCTATCATTGGCGGATTGAAGGAGTCTTTGGTCAAGGCGACCCAATTTGAGCTGCGGCTGCGGGAGCTGGCGTCTGAGGTTGAGTTGGTGAAGTCCAACATGCACGTAAGTACTTACGTAAGTTTTCCTACCCACTGGGTGTAGCCCCCAAGGCTCCGAGTAACTTTGTGAAGTTATTCGGAGTCTTTTGATAGGAGCTTTTTATTTTGATGAACTTCCAGTGGGAGCACTTCTTAGTGCACCCACTGGGTTGTAACACCCTCAGAATCAGTAACAGTAATCACTACAGTGATTCCACTGTTAGTGATCATTACTGTTGATGATCAAGCCATGATCACCTTTGACCATAGCTCTGTCAATTTCCAACCCAGATAAAATTTTCAAATTGGGTAAATTATAAATTCTCTCCAAGACCTGTGGATTCCTGTCCATCATTTGATCATGGTTAAACCAAAACCACCTTAGTCATTTGCATAATCCCAAGTTAATGATTATCATGAAACCCATAAGGTTGGAATATCCAAATTGTCTTGGAATTTAAAAAAAATGGAAATGGAAATCTTAGTTAAACCAAAATGTTGGGATCTATTTATAAAATGCCTAGCATAACAATGGATATTCTATTAAAGTGTTTTTAGAAAGTATTATGAAATAAAAACAATAGCTTGAAAATTATTAAATGGCTATGGTAAATTAAATAAACAAGTGGGAATTTTAAATGAACTAAAAATTGTGAAAGCAATTTTGTAAAATGCCTAATAATCAATAGGTCATATTAAAAATGAATTGGGGATTTATCAAAATGTTTTAATATTGTAAATAAATAAAAACAATAGCAAAATAGTAGCATTTGACCCCTTTTAAATAAAACAAAAATGCAATTGATTTTATATGTCCACCAAACTTTTTGTAGCACTGTTATAACTTGTAACACTAATATTAGAGTTTGTTTCATGTGTTGCAAAAGTCAATAGATGGTCAAACAAAATGTAAACATAATTGGAAAGGTAACATAAAAGAAAAATTGGCAAAACACTAAATCTCGCCATGGGCGAGGCCCCCCCGGGCCCAGCCCCCCCTCCTCTCTTCTCTCTCCCCCACCCCAACTACCCTCACCTGCTCCCCCTCCCGTGGCAGCATGGCCATGGCCAGAGCGCCGAGCTGCCCCCCCCACCCTCTCCCCTCACCTGCCCCCCTCCTCCACAGCGCCCCCAATGGATAAGAACGCCCCCTGCCCCCCCTCTCAAACCCTAGATCGAACTCCTTCCCCCCCCAGCCTTCGTCTCCCCTCGCACCCGAAGCGGCCATGGGCGCGCCTCCGTGAACGCACGCGGCCACCGTGCGAGACGAGCCCAACCGGCATGTCCACGGTGCTCGTCGTCGTCGACTACTTCACTCTTCGCGTGGAATCGAGCTCGGACGCCTTCAAGGGCACACCTTCGTCGTCGTTCCGAGCTGCGGTCGTCGTTCTTCCCCGGGCAAATTCGGCCGCTGCACACCTCCCCCGAGCTCGCCGCCACCGCCGTTTGACTCCTAGGTGAGCTACGCGCGCAAACCCTCTGTTTCCCCTTCGGTTCGTGCGTTGTAACACCATGCCCACCGTCGCGAGCTCCGGCCGCCGCCGTGGCCAGTCCGGGCCGTGCTCCCTGTACCCTATCGCCCGCACCAATGGCACCATCACGTTCCCAGTTGAACGCATGTTCGATTTGCTCGGGTGGCGCGCTTGATTTCGTCCCGAGTCGTAGTATGCCATTAGACCGTACACCGGCCGCCGCCGCCGTCGTCCGTGAGCCCTACTCCGGCCACGATAGCCGCTGCGACCACACCCAACCGGCGCGGCTCGACCCCCTCTTCCGAATAAGCCCGGTCCCATGCCCGCCCGTGCTCTGTAGCGAGCTCACGGTCTCGCCGGAGTAGCTCCGGTGATGGTCGTCGCGTCGCCGTGGTTAGTGCTTCACTAACCACTAATCCCTCCCCCACCACTGCCAATGACATGCGGGCCCGACCCCCCCTAGGTTAAGCCTGTGTTAATTAGCAACTAATAAAACCCGCTTGGAGTCTCTGACTAGTGGGCCCAACCCTTTAATTAAATCATTGGGTTAATTAAATTGTTTTAATTAACTTACCCTCCATGACATGTAGGCCCCACTGGAATATTAGATTTAATTAAAACATGTTTATTAAATACTGTGTATGACATGTGGGACCCACTGGTCAGTAGGCCCCACATGTCAGTTGACTGGTCAAACTCTACTGTTATGAATAATGTTGTGAATTAATTAATAAATTAAATCCAGAAATGATTTAAAATTGATTTAAACTTTAGAAATTAATATCTTCTAAACTGTAAGTCAGATTCAAAAACTTTATACATGAAAATTGATCAGAAAAATATAACGGATACGAATACGCTATCCACATACCAACCACACCCCTCTAACACAACGAACATCGAACCGTCCCCCTCCAGACCGTCTGTCCGATGATTTGTCCGGTACTATTAAAGTACCCGGATGAATTTATTTCGAACATGAAAGTTGTTCGGAATAGATCAACTAACCCGGATACACCACCCACACATGTGTCGGATGTCCACGACACCTCCGGCATGATAACTCCCCCTCCGGACACCCTGTCCGGTAATCACCTGGAGCCGGTAGTTCATCCTCGGATGAATTCCCGCTCCGAGCATATTGCATTGCACTGCGTTAGAACACCGTTAACATTTCATCTGTCATGACATGCATCTGTTTGTATATTCTTGCTTTGTATTTACTGCTTCTTCCCCCCCTTAATCTCCGGTAGACCCCGCTGCTGCCGTCGACTACACCGCTGCTGAGTACGACTACTTCGTCAACGACCCTACCCCTACCGTCGAGCTCGCAGGCAAGCAGAGCCATTTTCCTTCCCCAGATATCGCCTATCTTTCCGTACATTTCTTGCACTAGGCATTGTTACTGCTGCTGCTACGTTACAATCCTATTCAATTGCATGGCCTGAGTTTTGTCGCCCCTTGATGTACCTTCCTTTAATCCTATGCTGCCTATTATTACTTATGCATTATTCAGCAGTAAACCCTGTGCATTGTTAGCTATGGTTAGAATAGCAGGCCGTGATCACTCTGGGAGTGATCACGGGAACGATATATTACAACTGCAACAGGTACGGATCAACGCAGACGCCCTAGGGAACCTACAACGGCGAGACTCTGCCGAGTCGCTTCGAGTTTGGCTTACGAGTGGAATGGACTCGTATTTCACTCTCGTCGGCTAAGTATCATAGCATCACCGGGATGATATGAGGTTTACCTCTTTAGTTCATTCCGCTGATGTCTCTGTCAAACCTTTTTAAGTGTGCCATCGAGGGTGATACCTCCTGGTTTCACTTAATGGTAGGGACTCGAACCAACTGGTGTCCTTAAAGGTAAGAAGTCGGGCGACCCAACGGTGCCCGCGAGTGGTATTGCGACGGGACGACAGGGAGGGTACGACCAGTGTACCGGTGTGCTTGGCCTCTGATCGTTGGCCGCGAGAGTTACCAAACTACGAAAGTCGAGCTCCTCCAGGAGCACACGCGAGACAAGGTAAGGAGACGGTTCACCTTGTTGGTAACCGCAGTGACTTTGTGGGACGACGGGGCAGGCACCGATGTACTGGTGGTCCTGGCTGCTGTCGTTGTCCGCGGGTCGGTTAAGTCGAGGCAACGATAACGGTTGTCACGCAGGTTAATTAAAATGCTAAATGGTTCAGTGAATGTCTTGAGTTGTCTATATGCCATGTACGCACTACCTAGCCGTGGGAATTACGAGTTATGGGCTCCTCGGCTTCGTAGTGTCGTCCGAGGACTCTTCAGAAGTCAGCAGTACTGCGGGCTGATTGCCGGGAAGTGGTGTTGTCTTATTTGCTCGCGTGCTGGTGTCTTATTTGGATTTGCTTTAACTTCACCGGCCAGCCACGCACCCTGCAGGAGTACGTTCGGGTTGGGGTCCAAGGCCCGGCGTACTTAGGATTTAGACCGGCGGATGGCCTCTCTGTTGAGTTTGAAAGATGGGCTATGAAGTGTCGGATAGCCTCGGTGGAGCGTTCCCTGACAAGGTTCCCGCCACCCTGGAGATCCGTGCGTGTAGCGTAACACAAGTGCACCCCTGCAGGGAAGATTAATCTATTCGAATAGCCGTGTCCACGGTAACAGGACGCTTTATGCTGAAGCTGGATCTTACCACTACAAACTATTATTATTAAACTATATGGTTCCGGGTTTTCTTCCTCGCGGGGATGTCGAGGAGGTGAATTCAGAGGCATTGTTAATTATTACAACTTATTATTATACAATGCTGCAGCAACTTCTGCTGCATTGTTACTTTCATTACTGTTATATTAACTGTTGGATGATTCTTACCTCATGCTGCAAGAATCGTCGGAAGATGCTAGTCTTCGTTAGGCCTAGCTTCTTACCTTTGCTCTGGATTTCTATCTTGCAGTCCACTATATACAGCCTCTTCTTTCCGTTGATACAATGCATAATGCTTAGTAGCGGACGTAAGACTCGCGGGTATGCTAGATACTCACCTGCTTTATTTTCCCCTTTTATTGTTTTGCCTGATCGGCCGCTGCAGTCGACGTTGGAGCTTTGGAGTCCAGGAGCAGGAGATCCCCGATGCCGACCACCACAACATGAAGACCCCTGATGCCTACTAGGACGTCGAGTTCCCCTTTGACCAGGAGTAGTTTGGAGGTTCCCAGGCAAGAGGCCTCGCCTTTTCGGTCTGTTGTTTTTGTGCTAGCCTTCTTAAGGCAGATCATGTATACCTTGTGTCTGTACTCAGATACTTTTGCTTCCGCTGACTTTGTGCTCTCGAGCTATTGTATTCGAGCCCTCGTGGCCCCTGGCTTGTATTAAACAGCTTGTATTATTTTATTTGTAGAGTTGTGTTGTGATATCTCACCGTGAGTCCCTGATCTCGATCGTGTACCTTGCGTGTATGATTACTGTACACGGCTTGATTTTGGGGGCGTCACATGGGTGTAGCCCCCAAGGCTCCGGGTAACTTTGTGAAGTTATTCGGAGTCTTTTGAAAGGAGGTTTGTATTTTCGTGAACTTCCAGTGGGAGCACTTCTTAGTGCACCCACTGGGTGTAGCCCCCAAGGCTCCGAGTAACTTTGTGAAGTTATTCGGAGTCTTTTGATAGGAGGTTTTATTTTGATTATGGTATTCCTCTTGTCTTCGTAGGAGGCATGCAAGCTTGGGTCGACCTTCGTGAAGTTGCAGGAGGAAAGTGTTGCCACCAAGAGTGCATACGAAGCGCTTCTTGAAGAGCATAACAAACTGAAGAAACAACATGCTGAGGATAATGGTAAGAGTTCTTGAGTTTCCAAACTGCCATCGTTCTTCCTCTTGTTCTTGCGTCTAGCGTTTTGCTTGCAGAGGCGGTGAAGAAGGCCTTTGATGCAAAAGTAAAGGAGAACGGTGATTTTTTGGCCAATATGAAGAAGGAAATAGACCAGGTTCAGAAGAGAGCCAAGGCTCACAAAGCTTTGGAGACCAGTCTCCATTACTATAAGCAGGCGGTGAAGGAGAATGAGGCTTGCATCTCTAGGCTGGAGTCTGACTTGGAAAAGCTTTCCGAGCTGCGTGCCGAGGATGCGAAGAAACATGAAGCCGAGTTGGAAACCACTCGGAAAGCAGTGAAGGTAGCTGAAGAGTATTGCGCTGGGCGGTTCGCCGTTTTCAGTGAGACCTTGTCTGGTGAGTATTTTACTGTCCGAGCTGTGGTAAGGAGCCGTGGTCCGTTCTCAGATTATTTACCCGTCTGCTCTATTGGTGTAGCGTATGGTACAGATCCAGATGTCGAGCGGGCGCGCATGGCTGACTTTGCTGAAATCATGAAGAGAGATAACTATACTCCAGTTACCACAGAATTTGCTTTGGCTCGGGGATTGCTGACCATGAGGTGCGCCAAAGCAAAGAAATCTGCTGAGGAGGTTATGGGTGCTACTCTGGCTTTGAAGAGCAAGCTGTCACCTGAAGAAGAGAGCAGAGTGAAGCTGGATACTGTTGTACCCGTTCTGCAGCAGGCTCCCCATCAGGTGGCCCACTGGAAACGCTCAGCGGCCCGGAGCGGTGCAAATTACGCACTGGCTTTGACCAAGGCGCATTTTCTGGAGCGGGTCCATAATCTTGAGCGAGTTGGTGGTGGAGATCCGAAAGAAGGTCAAAGCTGCACCTCCTTCTTGCCGCACTATGCTGATACTGCTAGCCGATCTCGATTTCTTCGTTGAGTCAACTGGTGTAACCAGTGAGTCGGACGAGGCGGGCGAGGAATGAATGGATTGTCTTGAAAAACAGTTGCTTGATATTTGCCTCGGTATGCCGAGTGGGTTTGTAATAAGTTGCACTTTGTGGTTGTGTCGTGACACTCCGTCGTTTGGGTGATGAACTCGTGCTCTGTTTCTTTGCTTGGAATGAATTTTTCTTCCGACTTGCCTTTGTGAAGGTTCGAAGTTTGTGATGCGCGCAACTCGGAAGAATAACCCGTTTTTATCGCTTTAAGCAGCCCCCAAGCTTCTTTAGGCTTGAGAGTACTTAGAATTTTTTTCTTTTGAAGATCTTGTATACAAGGTCCTCAATGCAGATGATGTTGTGCTTCCTCAAGCCTTTGGGGTGTTGGTGAGCACTTAACATTGGTTTTCTAAGTTCTCGTCTGAGCTGCGCACAGCTTGGATGGAACCTGATTAATAGTGTTCGTCCGAGTTGTGCGCAGCTCGGAAGAAAACCTGTTTTTATGGCTTTAAGCAGTCCCCAAGTCTCTTGAGGCTTGAGAGTACTTAGAATTTTTTTTCTATTGAAGATCTTGTATACAAGGTCCTCAATGCAGATGATGTTGTGCTTCCTCAAGCCTTTGGGGCGTTGGTGAGCACTTAACATTGGTTTTCTAAGTTCTCGTCCGAGCTGCGCACAGCTCGGATGGAACCTGATTAATAGTGTTCGTCCGAGCTGTGCGCAGCTCGGAAGAAAACCTGTTTTTATGGCTTTAAGCAGTCCCCAAGCCTCTTGAGGCTTGAGAGTACTTAGAAATTTTTTCTATTGAAGATCTTGTACACAAGGTCCTCAATGCAGATGATGTTGTGCTTCCTCAAGCCTTTGGGGCGTTGGTGAGCACTTAACATTAGTTTTCTAAGTTCTCGTCCGAGCTGCGCACAGCTCGAATGGAACCTGATTGATAGTGTTCGTCCGAGCTGTGCGCAGCTCGGAAGAAGACCTGTTTTTATGGCTTTAAGCAGTCCCCAAGCCTCTTGAGGCTTGAGAGTACTTAGAATTTTTTTCTATTGAAGATATTGTATACAAGGTCCTCAATGCAGATGATGTTGTGCTTCCTCAAGCCTTTGGGGCGTTGGTGAGCACTTAACATTAGTTTTCTAAGTTCTCGTCCGAGCTGCGCACAGCTCGGATGGAACCTGATTGATAGTGTTCGTCCGAGCTGTGCGCAGCTCGGAAGAAGACCTGTTTTTATGTATTTAAGCAGTCCCCAAGCCTCTTGAGGCTTGAGAGTACTTAGAAGTTTTTTTCTATTGAAGATCTTGTATACAAGGTCCTCAATGCAGATGATGTTGTGCTTCCTCAAGCCTTTGGGGCGTTGGTGAGCACTTAACATTAGTTTTCTAAGTTCTCGTCCGAGCTGCGTGCAGCTCGGATGGAACCTGATTAATAGTGTTCGTCCGAGCTGCGCGCAGCTCGGAAGAAAACCTGTTTTTATGGCTTTAAGCAGCCCCCAAGCCTCTTGAGGCTTGAGAGTACTTAGAAATTTTTTCTATTCAAGATCTTGTATACAAGGTCTTCAATGCAGATGATGTTGTGCTTCCTCAAGCCTTTGGGGCGTTGGTGAGCACTTAACATTAGTTTTCTAAGTTCTCGTCCAAGTTGCACTCAGCTCGGATGGAACCTGATTAATAGTGTTCGTCCGAGCTGCGCGTAGCTCGGACGAAAAC
This sequence comes from Bromus sterilis, assembly GCA_950022295.1. Classification (NCBI taxonomy): domain Eukaryota; kingdom Viridiplantae; phylum Streptophyta; class Magnoliopsida; order Poales; family Poaceae; genus Bromus; species Bromus sterilis. The sequence goes on from OX465600.1 coordinate 39,112,059, forward strand.
CTGTTTTTATGTAATGAAAAACGAATGGAATAAGGCGCACTAGGCGTACAAGTAATTTTTATTCATATCTTACAAGCTTGCTCATGCATAGAATCGGCGCAGTAACTGGGCGTTCCAGGCATGAGGCTCTTCTATCTTATTGGTTACATCATACAGGTGATAGGCCCCATTGTGCAGTACTCTGGAGATGATAAACGGGCCTTCCCATGGGGAGCTAATTTGTGATCCGAAGTTTGCTTGATGCGAAGTACCATGTCACCTTCTTGGAAGGAGCGAGCTCGGACGTGTCGGTCGTGATATCGGCAAAGGTCTTGCTGATAAAACGTCGAGCGAGTGAGAGCTAAATTTCGTTCCTCTTCCAGGAGGTCAACGCCGTCTTGCCGTGCTTGTGCGGCTTCAGCTTCTGTGTACTGGCTTATACGGGGTGCATTGTGCTTGAGGTCACTCGGAAGGACTGCTTCTGAGCCGTAGACGAGGAAGAAGGGGGTTGACCGAGTTGAGCGATTGGGAGTTGTGCGCAATCCCCACAATACTGAAGGGAGTTCATCAACCCAGGCGCCCGCTGATTCCTTTAGTTCCCGGAGGAGCCGAGGCTTGATTCCTTTGAGTATTAGTCCGTTGGCTCGTTAGACTTGGCCATTGGCCTGTGGGTGTGCGACTGAGGCGAAGTTGACCTGGATGCCATTGGACCAACAGAATTTCTTGAATTCGGCTGAGTTGAAGTTCGATCCATTATCGGTAATGATGTCATGCGGGACGCCAAACCGATGGATGATGCCCTTCATGAAGCTGACTGCTGTAGCGGAGTCTTGGTTCTTGATAGGCTTTGCTTCTATCCATTTGGTAAACTTGTCGACGGCGACCAGAATGTGGGTGAAGCAATGCTTGCCCGTTCGGAGTGGTCCAATCATATCCAATCCCCATACTGCAAATGGCCAGGCTAGGGGGATGGTCTTCAGATCGGAAGATGGTTTGCGAGGCTGGTTGGCGTAAAACTGGCAGCCCTCGCAATGGTCCACGATGTACCGGGCATCGCTGAGGGCGTCGGGCCAGAAAAAACCAGCTCGGAAAGCTTTTGCCACTAACGTCCGACTTGAAGCATGATGGACACAATCTCCCGAGTGGATTTCTTGCAGTATGCAGTGGCCTTCTTCCTCGGAGATGCATCGCTGGGGGACATGAGTGATGCTGTTCCTGTACAGCTCTCCGTTGATCTCCGAGTAGGACTTGGACTTGCGGACTATCTGTTTGGCTTCTACCTCGTCGTCGGGAAACTCTTGTTTTTACAAATAGTCAAGGATTGGGCGTGTCCACTCGGGGGGAATGACCTCCACATCGAACACCATGTCAACTACTGCGGGTATGTCTTCTTTGCTGGGGATGTTCTTGTCAGGAAGCATGTTTGGATCTGCCTCCAGGAAGGGATCTTCTTTGACTGTAGGGGAATGTAGATGTTACAGATAGATCCCTGGTGGGATCTGTCCGCGGGTGGAACCCAATTTGGCAAGGTCGTCTGCTGCCTGATTCTTAACCCTTGGGATGTGATGGAGCTCCAGCCCATCAAATTTTTTCTCCAATTTTCTCACTGCTACACAGTAGGTTGTCATTGCTGGGCTTCGGATGTCTCACTCTTTCATTACTTGGTTGATTACCAAGTCTGAATCTCCGAATACCATAAGTCTCCTGACTCCGAGTGAGATAGCCATTCGCATGCCATACAGAAGAGCTTAATATTCTGCCTCGTTGTTTGTTGCTGGGAAATGGATTTGGAGGACGTATCGCATCTCATCCTTTCTGGGTGAGACTAGTACCACCCCTGCCCCTGCGCCATGTAGCATCTTGGAGCCATCAAAGAACATTGTCCAATGTTCTGGTGTTGGCTATGGGGGGTGTTGGACTTCAATCCACTCGGCTAGGAAGTCCACCAGTGCTTGTGACTTGATTGCTTTCTTAGCTTGGTAATTGAGGTCAAAGGGGAGTAGGTCCAAACTCCATTTTGCTATTCTGCCTGTTGAATATCTGTTGTTCATAATTTCTGCCAGGGGGGCTTCAGAGACCACTGTGATGGAATGATCCTGGAAGTAATGTGCGAGCTTCTGAGACGCCAGGTAAATCCCCATTGCTATCTTCTGGTAGTGAGGGTATCTCTTCTTGGATGGTGTGAGGACTTCGGAGATGTAGTACACCGGTCTTTGCACCTTCTATGCTTTTCCTTCTTCTTCTCTCTCCACCACTATGGCTATGCTGACAACTCGGCTTGTGGCAGCGATATACAGCAAGAGCGGCTCTTTTTCCTGGGGTGCTGCCGGGACTAGCTGAGTTGACAATTGCTTCTTGAGTTCTTCGAAAGCCATTTGAGCCTCTTCCGTCCAGACGAAATTCGGCGATTTTTTCATCAGTTGGTAGAGAGGTAGGGCTTTCTCTCCCAATCTGGAAATAAACCGACTGAGTGCTGCGAGGCAGCCTGTTAACTTTTGGACGTCTCGGAGCTGCTTGGGAGGGTTCATGTTCTGAATTGCCGCGATTTTTTCCGGGTTGGCTTCTATCCCTCGCTCGGAGACCATGAATCCGAGTAGCTTCCCTGCTGGCACGCCGAAAACGCACTTTTCAGGATTAAGCCTGATGTTGTAGGTTCGGAGGCTCTGGAAGGTTTCTGCTAGGTCTGCTAGCAAACTACTCCCTTTAGCCGATTTGATTACGATGTCGTCCACGTAGACTTCCACGTTCCTGCCGATCTGCCAGATCAGACAATTCTGCATCATGCGCTGGTACGTGGCGCCTGCGTTCCTTAGTCCGAATGGCATCGTGATGTAACAAAAACATCCGAATGGGGTTATAAACGCCGTTTTGAGTTCGTCTCGTTCATATAGTCGGATTTGGTGGTAACCCGAGTATGCATCGAGGAAACATAATCTCTCGCAACCTGATGTGGAGTCCACAATCTGGTCAATACGAGGAAGAGGGAAATGGTCTTTGGGACAAACTTTATTGATATGGCGAAAATCAACACAAGTTCTCCAAGATTTATCCTTCTTCGGAACCATTACAGGATTTGCTAACCACTCGGAGTGGAAGATTTCCCTAATGAATCCGGCTGCTAATAGTCTAGCTATTTCCTGCCCGATGGCCTTCCTTTTCTCAGAGGAAAATCGTCGGAGGGACTCTTTTACCGGTCTTGCTTTCGGATCTACATGCAACTTGTGCTCGGCCAACTCCCTTGGGACTCCAGGCATGTCGGAGGGCTTCCACGCGAAAATGTCCCAATTCTCACGGAGGAAGTTGACGAGCTCGAGTTCCTATTGGGGATCCAGATCGGTAGCGATGTTGGTGTACTTGCCTTCATCTGTTGGGTGTATCTGAACCCTCTTGGTTTCTCCGGCCGACTCGAATGACGATGTCTTTGGCTGCAGCAACTCGGACGAGTCGACGGCCTTCTTGTATTCGGCCAATTCGACCTCGGCCATCTGCTGGTCAGCTATCAGGGAGCCTTTCTGCAGCAGGTCTTCAGCCTGCTTGTTGTCTCCTGAGACAGTGATCACGCCGTCAGGGCCGGGCATCTTGAGCTTCAGGTAGACGTAACAGGGGATGGCCATAAATTTTGCGTAGGCCGGCCTTCCGAGTAAAGCATGATACGCACTCGGGAAGTCCACTACTTCAAAGGTGATCCTCTCTTTCCGGAAGTTACTCGGAGTACCGAAGACCACATTGAGGGAGATCATTCCGAGTGAGTACGTTTTTTCCCCGGGATTATCCCATGAAATTCCAGGTAGCTTTTCCGGAGTTTGGACATCGGGATGTTCATGCTCTTCAGAGTGCTTGCATACAGGATGTTAATTCCGCTGCCACCGTCCATCAAGACATTCCTGATCCTGAAGTTACCATTTTCCGTTTCTAGCAAAGGATCAACAATCAGGGCGTGTCTTCCCGGGTGAGTAATGTGAGGAGGGTGGTCCGACTGATCGAAAGTGATGGGGACGTCGGCCCACTTCATGTAACTCGGAACTGCCGGAGCCGCCGAGTTGACTTCTCTGAACCTTATTTTTTCCACCCTCTTCGATTCTCGTCCTGCGAAGATGACCAACACTCCGTCCTCCCGCGGGAAACCTTCGCTGTCCAGTTCCGGGCTGGGTGCTTTCTTTTTCCCGGTCTCCTTGTCTTGCTGGGGGGCTGTTCTTGCATTCTGGGCTGCTCTCTTGATCAGGCGGCACTGCCGAGCTGTATGCTTTGGGATAACCACCTTTCCCTCGGCATCGGGGGTGGTGTAGAGAGGACAGGGCTGATCCAGAACTTCATCGTCGTTGGACGGCTTTTTCTGCCGCGGTTTCCACTCCTTTCACGCTTGACCCTTGACATGAAGGCCCGAACCATTTGCTGCCGCTACCAGCTCTGCGTCTGTTGGGGCGTTCTCCGCCTTTCTCTTGTTGTTTGCGGTCTTCTGCTTCGGGTTCGGTGACGAGCTGCCACCTCCTCTATGTTGCTGATTCTTCTGCCGGATTTCTTCCTAGCCATTGGCATACTTATTTGCTATCTCCATCAACTTCCCGAGTGAGGTGATGTGTGGTGACCTTGCCAGCTTGAGGCTTAATTCCTTGTACTTGACCCCCTGCTTGAAAGCGTGAATGGCCTGGAACTCGGAGACCCCTTCGACCGAGTTGTGGAGTGTGATCCACCTCTGGATGTAGTCCCGAGTTGTATCGGTGTTGCCCTGGACGCACAATTGCAGCTCGGTCAGGCCTCCGGGCCTCTTGTAGTGTAACACCCTCAGATCCAGTACAGTAATCACTACAGTGATTCCACTATTTGTGATCATTACTGTTGATGATCAAGCCATGATCACCTTTGATCATAGCTCTGTCAATTTCCAACCCAGATAAAATTTTCAAATTGGGTAAATTATAAATTCTCTCCAAGACTTGTGGATGCATGTCCATCACCCTGATCATGGTTAAGCCAAATCCCCCTAGTCATTTGAATGATCCCAAGGCCATGATGATGATGGAACCAATGTTGGGGGATTATCCCGATTATTTTGGAAATTAGTATACAAATGGAAATCATAGTTAAACCAAAGTTAATGAAACATATTAAATAAAATGCCTAGCAATCTTAGGCCATGATAATATAGCAATGGTTTTTTTATTAAAATGGTATAAGAATAATATTTAAAATAAAAACAATAGATAGTAATTGTTAAATTGCCATGGAATAAAATAAACAAGTGGGAATTTTAAATGAACTAAAAATTGGTGAACCAATTTTATAAAATGCCTAAATATCAGTAGGCTTTATTAATAGTGGAATGGGATTTTATTACCATGTTTAAAAATGTTAAACAAATAAAAACAGTAGCAAAATTAGCTCCATTGAATATTTTGTGCATTGAATAAAATCTAGATGAATTTGATTGTGGGCTAAACTTTTTGTGGCATCATGTTAAAGTGTAACACTAATATAGGTGCAATTATAACATTTTACAAAAATCAAAACCTAGCTAAAATAAATTAAAACAGAAAAGAAATAGAACAAAAAAGAAAAGGAAACAAAAAAATAGAAAACCCCAAATCCCGCCCGGGGCGAGGCCCACCCGGGCCCAGCCCCCCTTCTCTCTCCCCTCCCCTGTCTCATCCCCACCAACTCCCCTCCCCCCCACCTTCCCCATGCCGCACGCGCCATGGCAGGGAGGCCATGCCGCCGGCCCCCTCCCTCACCTGCTCCCCTACCTGCCCCCCTCGTCCCCTCTGGATAAGGCCGAGGTCGTGTGCCACTCCCTCCCCTGCCCACCTTCCCCTCTCCCTCCCCTCTCCTCGCGCCATCTCTCGTCGGCACCGGGCGCGGCCGTGTGCACGCCATCGTCGCCGGCGTGGCCACCGGGCACACCGAGCCACCACAGCATGTCCTGAAGATCCGCCAGACTCCTCCGCTTCACCCTCGCCCTCGGGCTCGAGATGGGAGGCCCTACCCCGCCGGAATCTTCCCCGTTCCCCTGCCGGCCGCCGCGGCACATCGTCAACGATTAGTGTCGCTGCACGCCTCCCCCGGCGTCCACAACCCTTCCCCGAGCTCCATGGTGAGCCACCTCACCGACTTCCCTTCACCCCCCTGCGTTTTGGTCGCCGGCAACACGTACCCAGCCCGGGCCGCCATGGACGGGAGCTAAGCTCCTGTTTTGTTCGCCGCCGCTGCTGCTTAGCGGTTTGGCCTGGCCGGGCCCCGAAGTGCTCGCGCGCGTGCGCGTAGCCGTACCGGCAACATGCTCCGCACCCCGCCCTTGCCCGATCTGGCCGGGATGGCCCCGCCGCCGTGCGCTTGCTCACCGGCGAGCACACCACGGGCAAACCCCCCTGGCTAACCCCCCCCCCCCCCCCCGTTAAACAATTTAGTTAACCCCCCCCCTTAGACTTACACATGGGCCTAGCCCTTAGGATAATCCATGGTTAAGTTTAATCAGTTAATTATGCCACTGTTACATTGACAGCTGGGTCCCACGGAATTATTAAACTAATTAAATTGATTTTATTAAATCCAGTGCATGACATGTGGGCCCTCTGATATTTTTGATTTAAATAAAATGAGTTAAATGCCTCTGTGTATGACATGTGGGTCCACCCTGTCAGGCACTGTTTTGGATAATGTTGGAATTTATTAATAAAAGAAATTCAGAAAATCATTTAATTGATTTAAAACTTTGAAATTCAATAACTTTTAAACCGTAACTCAGATTAAAAAACTTTATACATGAAAATTGATCAGAAAAATATACCGAATACGGATACGCTATCCGTATGTCTACCACACCCCTCTAACTTACCGAACATCGACATTCCCCCCTTCGGGCCGTCTGTCGAAAATTCCCGGTACCGATAAAAGTTGTCCGGATGAAAAACTTTTGTATACGAAAGTTACTCAGAACGGATCCACGATTACGAATACGTTACTCATACTCCCACCACACCCCGCTAACATGCCAAACATCGAACCGTCCCCCTCCGGTACCGCCAGTCCGATAATTGCCCGATACCGATAAACCCTCCGGATGAATTTATTCTGAACACGAAAGTTGTTCTCCCGGATACACCACCCACACACGTGTCGGATGTCCACGACACCTCTGGCATGATATCTCCCCCTCCGGACACATTGTCCGGTAATCACCCGGAGCCGGTAGTTCATCCTCAGATGAATTTCCGTTCCGAACAACGTGCATTGCACTGCGTTAGAACATCGTTAACTTTGCGTTTGCCATGTCTTGTATTTGTATTGCTATTATTGTTGTGTATTTGTTGTTTATCCCCCCCCTGTATTCTCCGATAGACCCCGCTGCTGTCGTCGACTACACCGATGCTGAGTACGACTACTTCGTCGACGACCGTACCGCTACTGTCGAGCTACCAGGAAAGCAGAGCCATTCTCTTCCCCAGATATCGCCTATCTTTCCGTACATTTCTTGCACTAGGCATTGTTACTGCTGCTGCTACGATTACAATCCTATTCAATTGCATAGCCTATTTTTTGTCGCCCATTGATGTACCTTCCTTTAATCCTATGCTGCCTATTATTATTATGCATTATTCAGCAGTGAGCCCTGCGCATTGTTAGCTAGGATTAGATAGCGGGCCGTGATCACTCTGGGAGTGATCGCGGGAACGATATATTACAACTGCAACAGGTACGACTCAATGCAGACACCCTAGGGAACCTACAACGGCGATACTCTGTCGAGTCGCTTCGAGTTTGGCTTACGAGTGGAATGGACTCGTATTTCACTCTCGTCGGCTCAGTAGCGTAGTATCACCGGGATGATATGAGGTTTACCTCTTTATTTCATTCCGCTGATGTCTCAGTCGAGCCAGCTCAAGTGTACCATCGAGGGTGATTCCTCCTGGTTTCACTTAATGGTAGGGACTCGAACCAACTGGTGTACTGAAAGGTAAGAAGTCGGGCGACCCAACGGTGCCCGCGAGAGGTATTGCGACGGGACGACAGGGAGGGTACGACCAGTGTACCGGTGTGCTTGGCCCCTGATCGTTGGCCGCGAGAGTTACCAAACCACGAAAGTCGAGCTCCTCCAGGAGCACACGCGAGACAAGGTAAGGAGACGGTTCACCTTGTTGGTAACCGCAGTGACTTGGTGGGACGAGGGGGCAGGCACCGATGTACTGGTGGTCCTGGCTGCTGTCGTTGTCCGCGGGTCGGTTAAGTCGGGGCAACGATAACGGTTGTCACGCAGGTTAATTAAAATGCTAAATGGTTCAGTGAATGTCTTGAGTTGTCTATATGCCATGTACGCACTACCTAGCCGTGGGAATTACGAGTTATGGGCTCCTCGGCTTCGTAGTGTCGTCCGAGGACTCTTCAGACGTCAGCAGTACCGCGGCCTGCGCCGGGAAGTGGTGCTGTCTTATTTTCTCGCGTGGTGGTGTCTTATTTGGATTTGCTTTAACTTCACCGGCCAGCCACGCACCGTGCAGGAGTACGTTCGGGTTGGGGTCCAAGGCCCGTCGTACTTAGGATTTAGACCGGCGGATGGCCTCTCTGTTGAGTTTGAAAGATGGGCTATGAAGTGTCGGATAGCCTCGGTGGAGCGTTCCCTAACAAGGTTCCCGCCACCCTGGAGATCCGTGCGTGTAGCGTAACACAAGTGCACCCCTGCAGGGAAGATTAATCTATTCGAATAGCCGTGTCCACGGTAACAGGACGCTTTATGCTGAAGCTGGATCTTACCACTAGAAACTATTATTATTAAACTGTATGGTTCCGGGTTTTCTTCCTCGCGGGGATGTCGAGGAGGTGAACTCGGAGGCATTGTTAATTATGATTACAACTTATTATTATACAATGCTGCAGCAACTTCTGCTGCATTGTTACTTTCATTACTGTTATATTAACTGTTGGCTGATTCTTACCTCATGCTGCAAGACATCGTCGGAAGATGCTAGTCTTCGTTAGGCCTAGCTTCTTACCCTTGCTCTGGAATTTCTGTCTTTCAGTCCACTATATATAGCCTCTTCTTTCCGTTGAAACCATGCATAATGCTTAGTAGCGGATGAAAGACTCGCGGGTATACTAGATACTCACCTGCTTTATTTCCTTTACTGTTTTGCCTGATCGGCCGCTACAGTCGACGTTGGATCCTTGGAGTCCAGGAGCAGGAGATTCCCGATGCCGACCACCGCAACGTGAAGACCCCCGATGACAAAGACCAGGAGTAGCTTGGAGGTTCCCAGGCAGGAGGCCTCGCCTTTTCGATCTGTTGTTATTTGTGTTAGCCTTCTTAAGGCAACCTTGTATCCTTGTGTCTGTACTCAGATACTATTGCTTCCACTGACTTTGTGCTCTCGAGCTGTTGTATTCGAGCCCTTGTGGCCCCTGGCTTGTATTAAACAACTTGTATTATTTTATTTGTAGAGTTGTGTTGTGATATCCCACCGTGAGTCCCTGATCTCGATCGTGTATCTTGCGTGTATGATTACTGTACACGGTTTGATTTTGGGGGCGTCACATGTAGGTCTCCTCAAAATTCTTGATGAATACTCTTTCGAGGTCTTCCCAAACCCAGATGCTACTTGGGGGGAGATGATTCAGCCACGCCCGAGCCGAGCCTTCTAACATCAACGGCAGGTGCATCATGGCTATCTCGTCACCGCCCCCTCCGATCTGCACGGCTATTCTGTAATCATCCAGCCATGTTTGGGGTTTAGCATCACCTCAGTATTTGTCCACCCCCTGGGCTATCCTGAAGTGTGGAGGAATGGGAGTAGACCGAATCCTTTCGCTGAAGCAGACCGGTCCTGTGGCCATTGAGGGCCGAGCCTGATCCTGACGATGAGTTCTGGCGCGGTCGACTCGGGTCTGAACAAGATGGCTTCGGGCATCGTCTTCAATGTCAAAATAACGATCGTCTCGGCGCCGCGGGAACTCCTCCCTCCGAGGTGCGGGCCGACCCATCCCACGGGCTTCTGTTCTTCTGAGGTCTTCATGTCGATATTGCTCTTGGCGATGATCTCCTCGAGGTTCATCTCTGTGCCGAGGCGAACTGTTTCTGTTCCTCCGTGCTTCCCCATAGGGCGTGTGTACTGACAGTGACGTCCTCGCAGGGGGAACTTGGGAATGGATCCGCTGCTGTGATTGACTGACAGCAGCGTTTTGATCGACTGCGGCTTGCAAGAGGAACGCCAGGTGCTGAATTTCTTCCGCCGCCGATCCACTTGGCTGCAGAGAGTTTGCGATCTGAGTTGCCGTTATGAGATTTTCGACTGGGGTGCCCATAGCTCGGAAAGGTTCTCGACCTGGGCCCCGCAGTTGATGAATGGTTCTGCTTTTTCTGAGCCGAGCTACCTCCCGGGCTTGACGCTCGAGAGTGTTTTCCAACTCGGCCAGACGCCCCCGCTCAGCCAAATTGGTTAATTTGGCTGCCTCCAGGCCTCGCCCTTCTGGAGTGCTTGTGTCAATTGGGGTATTAAGCGGTCGCTCGGCCACTTCTGCCTCTTCCCGCTCCTCCCGGGTAGGTGGACGAGGTTGCCGACTTGAATCTCCGAGTTCCAACCTTCGGAAGGCTGAAACACGTCGGGTCGGCTCCCGAGTTCCAGCCTTGGATGGGCTGTTCGTTTCATCTCGGGCGCTAGTGTCCCGAGCTGGCGATGGCTGAGAGGGCGGAGTCTCGGCCATACATACTTCCGCAACCGCGACAGGGGTGCCGCTGCTGCCTTCTTGTTCGGCGCCTGACTCGGGGTCAGACGCTGCCATGCCTTCTTCTTCAACCAGGTCGAACAGAGGCAAGAGAGAAGCCGTGGAGCCTTCTCTTGCGATCAGTTCGTCCAAGGCCTTGTGGGCTGACTCCACCGAGTCGATGACCGCCACCTGCTGGACCTTGACCGAATTTCCACGATGGTGAGCGCGCGGACGGCCCGAGCGCCTCTTCTTGTGGCGGACAGATAGCAGCGCGGGCGCTTGACGATGAGCCGACAGCTGGAGGCGCAGGGCCCCCGATTCGTCAGCTCGGAAGTGGACGCTGCCCCTTGAGGGCAGCAATTGTGCCTGGAGCGGGGAATCTGCTAACCAAGACGAATCGTCAGCTATGAAAGCCAACGATCCAAAACAGAAAACCTCTCCGACGATGAGCTCAGATCCGCGAGTCGACGAAAAGGTTGAGGAAAATGCCATCTCTACGATTGCTGATCAACTCAGCCCCACGGTGGGCGCCAACTGTCGTGGATGTAAATCTGACAATGAGTATAGGGGTATGAAAGGAACTAAATGAGTCTGTACGTAGAGTGGGTTGACGCAAGAGGATTATACAGGTTAGGCCTCTCCGTGGAGATAAAAACCTTAGTCCTGTCCCAGACTTACTGGGGTGTTCTTTCTTCAGAATACTGAGAAGGGAAAAAGTGTGCGCGTGGACATGCTAGAGGGGAGGGGTGGCTTATATAGAGTGCGCCCCTGCCTCCTTGATTCCCTGGCATAAATGGGTCTTAATTGCAAGATTAAATACGTACTTAATTACAAAACGGTCAGCCCGTTACTACTAATAAAAGGGGGAGAACGCCTGCAGCATTAAATGTCTTCTGTCCGTTGCGTTTTCAGTAGTGGGGGCTCGTCGGTCCCTTCCGAGTATCGCTCTACTCGGATCTTGCTGAGCTTCCGAGTAGTTTTTTACTCGGAAACGGCTCCTGGTTTCCGAGTAATGTGTTATTCGGAAGCCGCCAATGCTTCGTGTTTTTTGGTTGATCTTATTTTGCTTGATGTGTGTTTTCTGGAGGAAACCCAAGGCTTAGGGATACCCCTAGGTTTCCATTGCCTAGGGAAACCTTTAGTATTACCACGACACTCTCCGCTCGCCGTTCGTCGGACGTCGCTCGACGCCGCTCGTTGTATATTGGACGCGAAAAATCGCTCGCTACTCGTCGGACGTCGTTCGTCGTTCGCCGGCGACAATTTTTTTCTTGATTTCATTATTGATAATGTGTGAGAAGCGTTAAACGTCACTAGCATTTTTTGTTTATCTATAGCGTATAGATATCTAGCACGCCATTACTATCTAGCATTTTTGGTGTTTGCTACTATTATGTTCATATTTTTATTCCTGTGTTGTTGGTAATTTGGATAAAATGCCTTAATTGTTCTTTTTATATGGAGATGCATGTCAAAATTTAGAATAGCCATATCTTCGGAATATTTAGTAACAAATGACAAGAAAGGCTGAAATGTTATGCACGCGTCGCTGATTTAATCCTAAGATTGTTATGTTTGCTACTCTCTCCATTCCTTGATATAAGGTGCCTAAGCTTTTTGCACGGATATTAACGCACATGTATAATGCTATAATTAGACAGATCTTTTCCTACAAAAAATCGGGAGAAAATAGTTCGAATCAACCAATAATAAGAAAGAGACCCTCCGTTCTATCTCTTTTCTAGGTATATTTATTTAGATGGGTGATATAATACCAATATGCCATGTGTTTTAGAATTTTTTTCAAAATCTTAGGTACCTTATATCAAGGAACGGAGGGAGTATTAATTATTCATATTAAACCAGAGTGCAACGGGTTAGACCAAGACCCGATGAATGCCGCAAAAAAGACGTCCATGTGGTGATTTGTGCAGCTGTGCGAGCAATATATGGTGGATTATGCAATTTCCTCCCTGACCAACAACGTGTTTTTAGTTACGGCCTTGCTAGGTCTCAGTCAACTGAGACTTCTTAAGTCTCAGTCGATGTTATATTTATGAGATTTTACATTATGATTGATGCAAAATTTTATTTTCAAATTTTTTCTCTCTCCCATGTTACGTGACATAAATAAGACTTCGTGCCACACCCTTTTAATTAACTTGAACATAGTCAGTCCCTTCCATTACACGTGCACTCTTCAAGAACGCCTTCCCACTCGTTTATCCACCTGCAGCTAGAACACCCGGAAGCCGGCTGCCGTGTCCGCCATCTTCTTCCTCCGGAACGACTCGGCTCTCCATCTCGCAACCTTGTGACGCAGGTGGTCCGGCCAGAACTGGCTCCCGTCGTCGACGTGCATCTCCTCAAGCACCATGGCGTTCTCCACTAGGAACTTGGCCAGCTGCGCCGGGAAGCAGTTGACCTTCGAGGCCTTGTACTGCAGCGTCACCTTCCGGAGGCTCGTCTGCAGGCACCGGAACGCGCAGTTGTTGGTCAGGGCGTCCGGGAGCTCCGAGACCCCGCCGAGGTCCACGGCCGACGATTTACAGGCGAGCCTCTCGAACCGCTCCATGGTCTCGCGGAAGGGACCTCCGACATGTTCCTTGAAGTCTTCGTCGTAGTAGTCCGACCGCACGTTCAACTTGAGCAGGAGCTCGGACATCACCGGGCAGGCGCTGAGGAGCCTCGCCGTTGCCACCGCCCTGTTCTTTTCAATCGACTTGAATTCTGCATCTAGTTCCAGGAGCTCGAGGTTCGGTAGCTCTGGCAGGACGATACCGCCGTCCTTGTCCTCGCCGGCGACGATGTCCTCGATGAACCTGAGGCGCAACTTGAGGGCCCTCGTACAGGAGAAATTTGCGATTATTCTCGATGGCAGCTGGTAGGCCCAGTAGCCACGCTGATGGCGGTATGCCACGTCTATATCGACTCGCGCGAGCCCCGGCGCCGGCGATGCGAGCGAGAGCTTGACGGGGTATCCCTTGAACCGGAAGAAGCGGAGGCTCGGCATGTCGAGCTCGATGCCGCTGCCGCCGTCGGCGCACGCCTTGATCTCCTTATCGCTGACGAAGGTAACGAGCACCAAGGCGTTGACCGTCGGGCATCGGAGGCGGAGCGGCAGCCTGAAGTAGTCCGACTCGAAGAATCTCTTGTCGGAATCCGGCAGCTCCGCCGCCCTTTGCTTGACGTTTACCAGCGCCAGGCTTGTGAGCGCCGGCGCGGCGTCGACCATGTCCTGGAGATACCCCTCCAAGAGAAAGCAGTTACGCAGCGTCAGATCCGTCAGGCACGGGAAAGCCAGGCCCGGGGACGGCGCCGTCGATGACGGCTCAACGTTACAGTTCGTGAGCTCCAGCACCCGAAGCGTGGCGGCGCACGGCAGGGATGCCAGCGGCGGGAAGTAACGGTCCTCTCTTGAATGGCCCTCCCCGCAGCCGATGCTGAGCTCTTCCAGCCGCGCGACGGCGGGGTCGGCGAGGAGTTCGCTCACCCTGCGGTCCGGTTCGGCATCGTCCTCCTCCCTACGCCACCAGCTCTTGCTGGTGTAGTAGGTGCTCTTGCTGGTGTAGTAGGTTCCTTTCTCGAGGAAGAGCGAGAGCCTCTTGATGCCCGGGCGCCGGCGGAGCGCGCCGAGGACGGCGTGGGCGTCATAGAAGAAATCCTCAAACCTCGAAGAGCGCGGTAGTATCCGTCTCGGTATATTTCGGCGTACGGCCTGCTGTCGAGGTTGACGGCGGTCGTCCGGCGCCACAGAGAACGCCACCGGCGCGAGAGGAGGGTGGTGGCCGCGGCCTCGTTCGTCGGCGCGAAGGAGAGGATGCGCACGAGCACATCGTCTGGGAGGGAGGAGAGACGGTCGGCGGTGGAGGACATCGTCGGTGCGAACGTCGCGGTTTGGATCGGAGGAGTGCGATATTTATGGATCTAGACTAGATAGGCTGCGCGCCGACATACATACAGAATTCGGAATTTTAGGCGCAATCGATTTGTGGTTCTTGTACTTGTACTAGCACGGTAGCTGTATATATGTTATGTTTATTTTTAATTTTATTTAGACTTTTCAAAGATTTTTTTGTTTTTAACACATAATATAGACGCTCGCTCATATACGCGCAAATACTAATTTGTACGAATCATGCACGCATATTTATCTTTATAAAGAGATTTTTTAAGCACTTTTGTTTACCGAAGCATAATACATAATCCAGACAGATCTTCAGATTTATGAAAAAAAAGGAGCGAATGCCAAGATTTTCACATTGGCGCGATCATTTTTTAGGGAGAATTCCTTCTTTGACCCTTCTTTAATTTTTTTTCCTTTTTTTTTTGCCTCAAAACCACTTTTCTTGCCTTTTTGACACTTCAATTATATTTTGTTCCCTATGTGACACTTAAAGACCGTTTTACCTCTTGTTTACTGTGAGCAGATTATTCCTCGGAGTCCTTCCTAAGAGCATCTCCAGCCGCGCCCCCAAGAGGCCCCCAAGACGGCGAAAATAGCGCCGGGTGGAGAAAAATCGCCCAGCCGCGCCCCAAGAACCCAAATAGCGCCGGATTGGGCCGAAATTGAGTCCGGCGATCCCAAGCCAAACCCGTCGCGCTGGGGGTCGCTTGGGGTCGCCAGGTGAAAGGAAAGCGCGCGAACGGAAGGAAAGCATGCGCGCGCGCCTCGCGCCGCGACCCACCTGTCGGCGTGTGAACACGCGTCGTCGTCATCCTCTCGCCTCGGCTTCCCCGCACCTGCCGCCGCCGCAGCGATTCAATGCGGCGGCGGTGACGAGTCCAATCGTCGCAGAGAGCATCAATGCGGCGCGTCGAGATACCCAACGGTCCGTCGACCGCGCCGCCGCCTGTCTCGTCTTCCTCGCTCCTGACGCCGCCGCAGGGGAATCAATGCGGCGTCGGAGTCTAGTCCAATCGTCGCTGCAGTGGGAATCAAACGCCGCGGAGTAGTCTAATAGGCGACGCGCGTCCGCCGCGTGTCCCCCGCCGCATGCGCCCCGCTGCTATATAAAGCGGGCTCGCCGTCGAAGGACAATGCGCACTCTACTCCTCCTTTCCTCCCCTCTCGCCGCAATCCGCTCGCCATGGACCACAATCACCGCAACATGAACGACATCCGTCGCTCCCTCACCCGCGCTGAGGTGAGCCTCCTGTCCCAGGGGAACTATCCCTGCCCGCCGAACATGAGGATACCACGCGGCTGGGTGCTCAGCGTCGCCGCTGCCTCAAGGCGCTCAGTTCGACCGGGAAGTCCTCGCCATCCGCGCCACAATGACGGAGGCCGAGCTCGCTGACCCAGCGGGCAACTTCGCCCGCTGGATGGCGCACTTCGAGGAGCGCCGCAACCAGGCGCTCGCCTCCACCGAAGGGCTGGAACCGGTGTCGGGCCCGATGAACCGCCTCGGCCGGATGCTGTGGTGGAGCCCCGAGGAGCGCACGCTCCTCAGTGTCCTCTACCACGTTCAGGACGGCAACGAGCCGCGCCTCGAGTACCCGTGAAGGGACGGCGGCGAAGCGTCGTCGGCGGCGGCGGCGAGCGGCGTCGACGGTGCCGCAGGAGGCGGCGACCTAGTAGTTTTTTTTTATTTCCTACCTATGTAATAAATTTAGACCGAACATTTATAAATTTCGCTGAAGTTTGACTATATTTGATGAAATTTGGCCGAACTTGGAGGGTATCTTGGGCCGCGGCTGGGTAGCCGGGCCCCCCAAGCCGTTTTTCCCGCCCAAGCGCCCCCAAGCGGCGCTAAAATAGCGCCGAAAATCGCCTTGAGGGGCGAACGGAAGATGCTCTAAGCATTTGCATGTAACTAATCTGCTCACCTACTGAACTAGGGGTAAAACGCTCTTTTTTATGTTGAACTTAACACCATCAGTAGCCAAAGCTGATATAATTGTCACATAGGGAACACAATTAAATTAAGTGTTAAAAAAGGAAGAAAGAATATTTTTTGGGCTAAAAAGGGGAGTCAATTTTAAAAAAATTGGTCAAATAAGGTTTTTTCTCTCTTTTTTACCATTTGATTTGGACACGGATATTGATGCAGGGAGACAAGAAATCATATTTTGAAGTCGTTCATGTGAAAATAAAGGTAAAGCGAAAACCCTTCTAAAACGAATACACATGCCACATGCCAGTGCATTGGTTAGACTAGTATCCTTATGTCCAGAAGATTTGGTTTTGAATCTGGTGTCCTTAATTCTTTTCTTTATTAGGGTGGCAAAAAATATTTAAAATATATGGAAAAAAATACAATAAAAATTTATACACTGTAGTTTTTTTAATTACATATGAATGGTCATGGAAGTTATTTTTGATTTTTTGCAAAAAATTCTAGACACTAAAAATCATGACATTTTTTGTGTACATCATTTTTTCTAGACACAAAAAATCATGAAAATTCTAGACACTAGATGGCATGTGTCTACAGTAAATATATGTCTATACAACATAACAATTTTTCAACTCAACCATGGTATTTTTGTATTATTTATATCATGATAGTTCTAGTTCTATTGCAGATATCATGATAATTTCAATACTAGACCTTGGATATGTTTTAATATCGCATGGAAAATTTTATTTAATACACCATGGATTTTTGTTGTATAGGTTGAGATTATATTACATACATTGGTAAATTTAACATGGCAAATTTTATATAGGTAGCATGGTAATTTTATTTATACACCATGAGATTTTTTTTCTCTTACAGGATGAAAACTGTTTTACATACATTACACACTTTTTTATAGTAGGATGAAATCATAATTAAAACAACCTAGACTTACTATAGACATGAGCGGCCCAACCTCCTCTTCCTTACCGTCTTCGGTCAACAAAGCCGCCAGAGAAGGAGGGAAGAGGAGTCAGGGATGCAGTGATGACTCTCAAGAGAAGAGGAGGAAAGAGAAAGGGAAAAAAGATACCGAGAGCCCCAATAGTTTCTTGTTGTGACACCCAAATTAAAGAAGACATGATATTCTTCTAACAATTTTTCTTCTGTTTGTTACAGCCATGAAAATGGCACCGGGTTCAAGGGAAGCATCTCCAACAAATAAAATACTCACTTTAAAAATATTTTATGAGGTTTCATATAATTTAGCGAAGGTTAACAACTGAGGTGCTTTGGCATGTTCCGTAGACATCTTCCCTTAAAAATAGAGTTCCCCTTATTTTTCTATCAACTGTAATATACAAATGGCTTGCATGTCAAGAAGGTCCGACGAAACGGCACAAAGAAGTTCCAACAACGAAAGCGTGCCAACACGGAGAGCTGGTGGCACAAGAGGCGGGTGGCTCGGTCGTGCACCCGAGGAGTGGCATCCAGGCGGAAGGAGGCGTGTTGGCGAGCATAAGGAGGTATGACGAGACCGACGATGGAGAGGCAAGTGGCAATACGACCGGGCAGCTGATTGCGAAGGTGGCAACAGGGCAGTGATGCCAACGACAAGGTAGCATGAAGAGGCGACGTGGCAGTGCGGCGGACCGATGGCGCGGAGGCCGGCATGATGTTTTACCCATCCTTTTTTCCTTTTGCATGTGTTTTGCCTAAGGGAAATGTTTTATTTCGTCCGACTAATTTTCTCGCGCTGTAAGGCTTTCTCCAGTGCATTGGTTAATAGTATACCCTTCTAAGTGAGGTGCTAGAAGCATTAAATGTGCTAAGCAACCATAGTCTTCAATGGCCCTATTTGAATACTCTAACTCGGTTAGAGGTTAGAGTTAGATTCTAACTCTAGTCTAACCCAAAACTAACTCTAACCAAAGAGTGTTTGGATGGTGGGTTAGATTGGCAATAAATGTACTATTCCAATCATTTGACTACTTTATTCAGAATTTTGTATGGTGGAGATAGTGGAAAAAGTAACTTTTTGTGGGCCCCATCCAACTCTAACCCAAATAAGCACCTCTTGGGTGGGTTAGATTTTTTGGATAGGTTAGATGCATCTAACCAACTCTAACCCTCCTGTTTGGATGTTTTGGGGTTAGTTTGGTACAATCTAACCAACTCTAACTCTAACCCATGGATCCAAACAGGGCCAATGCATTTGTGCTTAGCTTGTTGTTGCTAAGAGCATGGTTAATAGTATAGCCGGTTGTTGGCTATAAGAAGATGTCATGTCATCTATAGCGAGCCTTATAGCCAACTAGTACAATGGTTAGATATAAATATGTATTCCTTTATTGATACATGGCCCACATGTTTATCTCACAAAGTGCCTAGGAGCACGTGTTGCAGCTGGCTACTAATCTGTAGTCCGCTTTTCTTCTCTCTCCTCTTCTCTCTTCTCCATCTCACCTAAAATATAATATTTTAATGCTTATAGCCTGTTGACTGTACCTTATTGTACTTGCTCTAAGGGCTCTCCTAATGCATCGTTTCTTAGCACAATACCATAGGAGCAATAAAAACTTAAGATACAATTACCACAATGCATTTTTCTTAGAGTTGTATCTTATTTAATGATTTTGGCTACATGCATACATGTGATTGATCTAGCCATACCTTTTGCATATGGCCATGTGCAAGGGTTGTATCTTAGCTAAGATACAACCCCACTCTCTCTTTGTTCATTAGAGCAAGTACAATAGAGCTGACTGGGCGGGCTATAAGGAATAAAATAGTATATTGTTTCTTAGTTGGAAGAGAGAGAAGAGGAGAGAGAAGAGAAGCGGGCTACTAATTAGTAGCCAGTTGCAACACGTGCTCCTAGGCACTTTGTGAGATAGACATGTGGGCCATATATTGCTAAAGTAGTATTCCTTATAGCCTTCCTATTATACTTGTTGACTATAAAGTTAGCTATACATGACATGGCATCTCCTTATAGCCGGCAGCTGGCTATACTATTAACCATGCTCTTAAATACTATGCCACATAAGCAAAATGCCTATGATATCGTGCTAAGATACTAGCATTGGGAGTGCCTAAGCTTCCCTTATTTAATGGTTTAGCAACTAAAGTCTTGCATGCATAGGCTAATTTTCTTAATTTTTAATGTTTTGCCTAGATTCTCGTGACTAGCACCGTGTTCTCTTGGGGTCACCAAACTCCTCTTTCTCCTCTTAATTAGGGTACCACATAGGATTTTTTGTCTTGTTGGCATGCTTAGCACCCATCCAAGATGGAGCATTGGGAGCAGCCTATTAGGCCCTGTTTGTTTGGGATTTTGCTTCTGCTTTTACAGCTTTTTCATTTTGACCAAGAAGCCATAAAAGCTCCTAAATAGGTGCTTTTAGAGCTTTTATGGCTTTTGGAGCTAAATATTGTTATATTGATTCATCAAAAGTCATAAAAGCTCCTAAATAGATGCTTTCGGAGTTTTTATGTCTTCTTAGCATCATGAAAAAGCTGCAAAAATAGAAGCAAAAGCCCAAATAAAGAGGGCCTAAGTCGCCTCTGTTGCGTGACACGTGCACCCGTGGGCCTGCCCGACACTCATCTCGTAGCCTTATCCCATACGATTTCACCTGGACCACGCATCTTCTCCGCCCCTCTCGTCTCGCATAGCCCCACTCATTTCCATGGACGAGAGTGAGACGCGCGGCTGCACACCAGATTCATGTGCGCGCCACCTCCTGTTGCTCCCTCACCTTTCCCTCCTAGTCACCGCCCTCGATCACCGTTGCAATCATCGGCGCTGCTGGAGCGGCGACC
Source organism: Bromus sterilis (assembly GCA_950022295.1). Taxonomy (NCBI): domain Eukaryota; kingdom Viridiplantae; phylum Streptophyta; class Magnoliopsida; order Poales; family Poaceae; genus Bromus; species Bromus sterilis. The sequence goes on from OX465600.1 coordinate 39,132,395, forward strand.
ATGTTTCAAAGCAACAACAGCTTCAAAAGCCTAGGGAAAATTAACCACCGTCGAGGTTTCAAGTCGGTGATTTCTGTTTCGATCTCTGCGTTGCAGTGCTTGGAGTTGCAATGGAGCCTCGCCGGAGTTGCATGGACCTGCAACGGAGCGTTGTCGGAGCAGCAAATGCTGCAATGCAGCGGCCAACAGTCACCGCTCGTCGTCAGTGATGCAGTGCGCAGCACGTCGCCGAAGCTGCATTGAAGCATCGCCGGAGAAGTAAGTGTTGTGATGCAGTTGTCCTCGGTCGCCGCTCGTCGTCGCCGAAGCAGCGAGTGCTGCGATGCAATGGCCGCCGCCTCGCAGGTTACCGCTCGTTGCCAGTGATGCAGCGCGACACGTCGCCGGAGCTGCATTGAAGCGTCGCCGGAGTAGCGCCCGCCAGCTGCACCGCGGGTCTTCGAGTGCTGCAAGAAGAGCGTATCCCTCATGCAACGTCCACCACGCTACAATCGACAGTGCCAACGAAACGGCGGTGATGTTGCAAAGCAACATCGATGGCAAGCCGGTGCTCCTCCGCTGCGAAGTGCGATTCTGCTAGGCAACGTGGATAGACGGTGTGGCTGCAAAGCAACCTCGACGGAGGCGGTGTAGCTGCAAAGCAACACCGCTGGAGTGGAGGGCTCTGCATGAGGGGCGGCGATGTGCAGAAGAGATGGGGCTGCATGCGTGGCTGCAAAGCAGCATCAATGGAGGCAGTAGCTGCCAAGAAGCATCATGGAGGCATCAATAATGGGGGCGGCATAAGTTACAACAACATGTCACCAAGGTGAGGGAGGAAAGAGTGCTGCAAGTCGCCTGTGCTCGTTTGAATATTTTTACATGCTTCGTGCAGTCGAGGAATGAACAGTTGGATCGTAACAATGAAGAAGGAAATCAAGTGGATGCAGTGTATCGTCCTGGATCAAATCAGACGGCTGTCGAGGCGGCTTATCTTTTCCAAAGATAAGCCGGCTAATGCCTAGCAGCCGTCTTTGCCTAACCCATCTGTGCCTTCTTTGCCCAATATATTCACTACTACTCCTTCCGTAAATTAATATAAGATTTTATCATTTTTCTACATAAAAAGAACAATGAAACCTTAATAGAGTAATTGGCTAAAAAAATGCTAAACCATAAGGACTGGAAGTCTGGAACCATGCATGTGTGATGTGTCAACACAAAATTCTTGCGGATCAAGGAAGCCCGCCGTCTCGGCGAGTACATTATTCCTTTATACTGTACAGTACTCCGTATAAGATTGGGCACTCTACGCATATCAGTAATGTACCTCAGGATCTACCACAGGATTGGCTAGCTGCTGCAAACGAAAGCCGCCAGTGTCCGGCAGGTTCCTCCGACGGAAGGCGTCGACCCTCCATCTCTTGAGCTTGCCCAAGAGGTGGTCCGGCCAGAACTGGTCCCCATCCTCGACGTGCATCTCGTCGAGCACCATGGCGTTCTCCACGAGGAACTTGGCCAGCTGCACCTGGAAGCAGTTGTGCTCCTTGGAATTGAACTGCAGGGTCACCTTCCGCAGACTCGTCCTCAGGCAGCTGAACCCAGAGCTGTCGGCCAAGGCGGGGAGCTCCGAGACCCCGCCGAGCTCCACGTCGTTGCGGTGTTCGGCACACATGGACCCGAGCGTGTTGAACCTCTGCATGGACTTGGCGAAGGGGCTTCCGGCTTCTCGTTGGGTCTTGCGATCGTAGAGGTAGTCCCATTTCATGTTTAGCCTGAGCCGGAGCTCGGACAGCGCCGGGCAGGCGCGGAGTAGCGTCGCCAACGCCAACGCCTTGTCGTTGTCCCTGTAGTTGAAGTTTGCGTCTATTTCGAGGAGCTTCAGGTTCGGGAAGGTCGGCAGGATGACCTCCTCGTCAGGGCTTTGGTTGCCGGTGGAATATTGATACCGATGGCTTGATCCTTTATCGGAGACGATGCTCTCGATGAGGTCCATGTGCAGCTTCAGGTACCTCGTGCTCGAGAAGCTCGCGATAGCGCGCCCCGTGGGCTCACACCTGTAGACACCTCTCTCGCTGTGGTTGTTGTCGAAGTGGACTCGTGCCAAGTGCGGCGCCGGCGAGGTCAGCGAGAGCTTGACGGGGAACCCCTTGTAGATGAAGGAGCACAAGCTCGGCATGTCGAGCTGTATGCCGATGTTGCGGGAATCGTCGAGCTCCTCATTGCTGACGGTGGTCTCGAGCACCAAAGCGGTGACCGTCGGGCAGCGGAGGCAGAGGGGCAGATTGAAAGTCTTTGGTTCCATGAAGCTACGCTTCTCGGAAGCCGGCGGCTCCAGCGGCTTATTGGTGACGTTCACCAGCACAAGTCTGATGAGCGCCGGCGCGGCGTCGACGACGACCTGCAGGTACCCCTCCAAGTAGGTGCATCTGCGCAGCGTGAGATCCGTGATGCGCGGGAAAGCGAGGTCGCGCCCGGACGGCTCGAGGCTGCAGCCGTCGAGCTCCATCACCCGGAGCGTCGTGGCGGCGCACGGCAAGGATGCCAGCGGCGGGACGTAGATGTCTCGGTAGGAACGCTCGGCGGTGATGCGGAGCTCCTCCAGCGCGTCCGCGGCGGGGTCGGCGAGGAGGGCGGCGGGCCGGGCATCGTACTGCGGTTTCTTGTCGTGGGAGCGGTACCTGTCGCCGACGAGGTAGGCGTCTACCACCAGGTAGAGAGTGAGCCTCTCGAGCGCCGTTTCGCGGCTGGCGAGGGCGGCTTTGGCGTGGCGGAAGAAGTTGTCGAAGCGGTTGTGGTAGTGCCAGCGGGAGTAGTCTCTGGAGTAGGGCCTGCTGTCGAGGTTGAGGGCGCCCGTGCGGCGCCACAGCGGGCGCCATCGGCGCGAGAGAGCGGCGCTGGCCGCGGCCTCCTTCGCCGGCGCGAATGACAGGATGCGGTGGAGAAGGTCGTCGTCGAGGGCGGAGAGACGGTCGGCGGCGGCCATGGTGGGGCGGGCTAGTTGGGTGTGCGATCGATGGATGCAGGAGTAATTTATGGATCTAGGGTAAGGGCGATCGAGTCGGTTTGTTTTGGTCGACGAATAATACGCTGTATGGCCGCGGTTCGTTTAGCGGCCTTGCTATGTCTCAGTCTACTAAGACTTCGTTAAGTCTCAGTCGATGCTATATCCGTGAGATTTTATATTAAGATGGATGCAAAACTTTTTTTTCGATTTTTTATTTTTATCTCTTGCATGTTATGCGACATGACCGAGACTTCGTTAAATTTCAGTCGACGGAGACCTAGCCACACCCTCATTTAGAGTCCCAGATAGTCGTGTTTGTTTTTTTTGTTCAGAGAGATGAGTGAGGCCCTCGGCTGAACGGCCCAAGTATGTTCCCTTTTAATGTCGATCGCCTTCATGATTGTTGGATCTAATTTTAATTGAACGTTTTGAAAGCACTCTTTATCCTTTGTTCAATTTTTATAACTTGGCTTTTTTTTGCGAGTAACTTGGCTTTTATTCCTTCATGTTCATTCGTAACGAAATGTTCATTGCAGGTCGACCATGTGCAAGGGAAGTCAATGGCGGTTGGATCCTGTCGTGTTTTTAAAGAAAACAAATGATTTAAATTGATCGCAACAAGTCTTCTGTTGCAAAGAACTGACTGTAACACTATCTTTGTTGCAAAGATTAACGTTGCTCACGTACGATATATCATAAAAGAATTGGTATTTTCAAAAGGAAATTTTTTTGGTTTGAGGTCATTGTAACAAGCCTTCTGTTGTAAAAAGCTTTGTGCAACACTACGTTTGGTGTAAAAAAATAAACGGATATTCAATTTTTTTTTAAATATATCAGGTGATTGCAAAAGCCTTCTATTACAGTGAAGATTGCAACACTAAATGTGTTGCATAAGCAAGGGTTGTTCATGTGCGGTAGAACGAACGAGTATTCAAAGGAAAATAGTAATTCGAATGATTGTTATAAGCCTTATGTTGCAAAGGATCAACTGCAATACTATCTTTGTTGCAAAGACTAATACTGCTTGGATGTGATAAATCTGAAGGTTATTTACGTGTCATCCAACGATCCGTGAGGCGGTTGATCTTTTTAAGGTGTCAGTCGGCGGGCGCGTAGCGTGACCTGTTTTTAAGAGGGAAGTATGTTGTTTAGTGTGTGTGATAATACTATCTCATTCATATAATAAAGATTAATTTACCAGTCACATCCACATCAAACTGATAAAACTAAATGAATAGTAAAAATTGATAGCTTTTGCACAAAGAATTATCACCCGAGAATCTATAATTCCTAAATAGTTCATCTCATTAACCTATTTTTCTTGACATGCAAGCTATCAACATCATCAAATAGGTCCATTTTTTCCACTAATTCTTAATGCACATGCTTTCATTAAAACTGCATGTGCATGCAACCTATCACAACTAAATATTAAAAAATTATGGACTAAGCCTCATGATTTCGAAGCATTTTTTATATAAAATCAAATTATGAATTACCTCACATTTTATTTTTCTATGCTACAATTACTTTTTATGAATACATATACGTAATTTTTTATCATTGTTTTAGGTTTAACTAAGGGCGATGTCTCCACTTTCTTCATTACTTTTATAGTGAAAAATATAATTAAGGCCGAAGAATTTCTTGAGCTTGACACCAACGTGCATTACTTTTCTTCGTCGCCACCTTACCAGCCACCAAAGAAAAAAATAAATAGATCACCTCTTCATCTGAGCTCGACACGGCTGCATCGTTGATACGTAGCTTTTCAAACCTCCAAGGTGTCTTACTACCAAAGAAAAAGCCATTCGTATCTCCGATCAAAGCAGAGAGGACAATGAGAATCAGGTCGGGGCCAGAACGGCTGTTCCACTCCCCCATCTTTAATTTTGTAACTCAGATACTAGTAATCTGGAGGTTGCGGAAATGTTCGTTGCGTCACATCTCGTATTCGGCTCAACGGCGTGACTGACCGGTTCAGCAGTTACGCGTTGCCAAGCCAACCAGCAGGGCCATTGTCATTGTGCAACAAAAAGAGAACAAAGACATGGCCATTGCGAAGCGGCCAAGTCTCGTTTGGTCACCGCGCGCACGCTGGCCCTAGCGCCAGCCAACCAATTCCCAATTCCCAATTCCCAATTCCGTCCGGCACGCGAACGGCGAACCCCGCGTCCGGTCTTTGAAAACCCCACGTCCCCACCCCACCCCACCCCACTGCGTCAACTAAACGCGCCCTTCCGCGCCGCCTCGCCCGCTATATATCGACCCACAAAAAGTGCTGAGTCCTCCCCCTCCCCCTCCCGTGCTTGTTGGCAACCGGCAGGCGAAATATTCGGCGCACATCTACCACGACTTGGGCGAGAAGAAAGAAACTCCGCAGCCGCACCCATGGCCGCCGCCGCCTCCTCCTCCGCCACCTGGAAGCGATGGCTCCGCCCCGAGGTACGTCCGGTCCCAACCCCCTTTGGCTCAACCATCTCCTCGCCTCTCGCTCGCTGCCGCCGAGATCTACTCCGATTACCGCAGTGATCCACTTCGCAGACGTTTTTTGGTGTAAGATTCGATCTGTTTTTCTCACGATGAACGGCCGCGCGCCGGCACGGTGCAGGCGTACCCGATCTTCCTGACGACCGGCGTCGCCGTCTCCATCTGCGCCATGCAGCTCATCCGCAACATCACCACCAACCCCGAAGTCAGGTACGTACGGAACCCTGTCTCTGCGGCGGAGACCCCGATCCGACTTTGAAACCCCGACGAAACCGCTTTCCGATCGATTCTCAAACCCACGATCTGTCTGCGCAGGGTGACCAAGGAAAACAGGGCGGCGGGGGTCCAGGAGAACTTCGACGAGGGCAAGCGCTACTCGCAGCACGGCTTCAGGAAGTTCATCGACCGCCAGCGCCCCCAGATCATGCCGGCCATCAACAACTTCTTCTCCGACCCTCCCAAGTATTAGTTCAAGCCTTCAGGCAGGCACGCCGCGCATCGGAAATTCGTTCGTTCCAAATACCAGTATTGTTTTGTCATAATTCATTCGACTCGTTTACATGGCCATCCATGGATTGATTGCCTGTCTGTACGACTTTGATCATGTTCGGACCTCGATCGGCTTAATTTGCATGTCGTTTTAAGAATTGGTTGCCTCCTACCGAGAGAAATGTTTGATCATGTTCGGACCTTGGATCTGCTTAATTTGCATGTCGTCTTAAGAAATGTTTGATCATGTTACTATTATACTCTTGTGATTTGTATTTCTTCGTACTTGGTTTTCTCAATCCTCTATGCACCTTCCAATACCTTGTTTTGCTTTCGAGGTTTTGTCAAGCCTGCGTTCTTAGAATAAGTAAAACATGTTGTTGACCAATTCATTGAACACTAAGTAAAACATGTTGTTGACCAATTCATTAAACACATTGCTTGTGTCGGCGATTAGAGAGCATGATAGTTTTAGCCTAGTGGACGTTTGAGGCCTGGGCTCATCTTTCATGTGTGAGGTGATTGTGGGCGGGCATAAACAATGTAAAAGAGATGCAATAAATTATGGAAAAATAATTTATAGCAAGACATCATGTTTGCCAATGTAAAAGGAATCTCAAGCCTACGTTATAATAAAAAATGTTATTGGTCAATTCGTCGAACACATTGCGTGTATCGGCGATTAGAAAGCATGATGGTGAGCTACGGGGATATACCACATTCGGTTTTTTAGCTTAGTGAACGTTTAAGGCCTTGGCTCAGCTTCCTCTTGGTAGGATCTGAGGTGATTGTGGTCGGGCGTAGACAATGTCAAAGAGGTGCAATAAATTATGGGAAAATGATTTATAGCAAGACATCATGTTTGTCAATGAATTACATAGATTTAGAGATGGGAAACCATTAGAAAAAGGAAGAAGATGGCAACAAAAGCGAGAGATGCATTGTTGGTTCCCCGATGTCGCTAGAATAGAGGGAGAAGGGGGCCCTTCATCATTGGATCTCTGGTTAGACCGTTGAATGTTCTCATATATTTTTAGTTCAAGGGTCTTGCAGAGACCCAAACACATGTAGCATAATGCCATTGGCGGGCATAACGTTTATCAACAGGGATACCACTATAACCGAAAAGAGGCCCAAGGCCCAAACCCATTATTGGCCCAACTTGAACCCATTTTCCATTGTGGGCCCAACCTAAACCCACATCACACTATTGTAGCGAGCTCTTGCGTCAATTTGCGCATCCATCACATCTTCTCATAGACGTACAACCCCTCACATATCATGCTACCGCATGTTGTCTTTGAAGCTCTTTATTGGCACCTTCTTTTAGCCACCCGCATAAGATGTCATGCCTTAGTGACACTTACATTTGGCAAGACCATAGTCAATTTCACCGGCAACGAGCGCCCCTCGAGTTACAAGGACTTTCCCTCGAAAGGTGCCACTTAAGAATGGGTTGATGGAGAGATATGTAGAATCAACATTTCTTACAACAAGAGGGAGTGGATTGCGCCTTGATTAACACCATATTTATGTCATCTCCTCTCTTGGTTTGAATGTCACGTTGACCCTATGACCCCACAGTATTCAGAAGTCTTCATCATGACAAAGAAATTCCTACATAGGTTAACATCTCTGATGATACCCAACCCCTCCATGCATAAGTGTGCGGAGAATGTCACGATAAAAATTGCCACATGATCAAGATTGACAAGCTCCACATCATAGAAAGTCAAGATGTTAGACATGAAATCCAACAACGGTAGTTGAAATCCTCGCACGAATAACTTCATGAAGGTGATGTCTCATCCACCATGGTCTTTGGACGCTACATCCATGGTGAAGGAGACGCCGAGCTAATTAGGATAAGAGACAATGATGGTTTGTTTGGGTAACGACTTATCCCTAAACAATATGGGATTTTGAGGAGCCAATGTGGGGGGCTTTATCTACCATATTGTGGATTGTTTTATTTTGCTCCAAGGTGGAAGACTAACATGTTATCGTATGAGTGGGTTAATAACGATAGGTGGGTGGATTCACCGCCTTACTATCTTTATATTTTGTTAGCATACGATGTAAGTTTATTTGGTGATTAATAAAGATAGGTCTTACCGTAAAAAAACATGTTAGCGTATGAGAGTGAGTGCCCAATTTTTTTTCCACCACTGGACAGTTTGATGGTAGTCAAAAAATATGTAGGTTGATAGATACTTACCCAACCAATTTTCGATCGCAACCTTATTTCACGTATCGACATGGGCTTGTTGGTAAGTAATGATACACTATTGTAGGGACTTCGCGAGTGTGGATATACCAAATCGATCGAAGGGTTTCTTAGGACCCTCGAGGTTTGAACCAAGATGTGCACCAGTGGGCACTCGGAGAAGATAATGATGGACACACTCAATCCAAGAACATGTTGTTGAGGGCAATATATTCATCGTAATCATAAGAGCTCAGATCATATCAAACCATCAAACCAATGATATAAGAGTTGATGCTAAAGAAGGCGAACCTATATAAAGTCTTTGAAGATCCTCACCGAAGATTCAAGCCATTCATGGAGCTATTCTCACAAAACATAGCTTCATAAATCCGAACTATGATCTATACTCTCCCTTCTCGCAAAATAGTGATCTATACACTCTCATTTATCAATATAGTTCTATAAATAGGCGTATGTCTATTATCCACCCGAAAGACTAAATCTAGGAAAAACACTATATGTCTTCATTATCTTGAATGGGATATTTAGTTTATACTCTTTCTTCTTCTCGATTCTTATTGGATTGCAAGATCGATGACTCGACATAGTTCAAGTGTTAGTTTTGTTGTTAAATTTGAGTCAACCAAATCAACCATGAATGCTTAGCTCCCATAATTAAGCCTAAGAAGAAGTTCTTTTTGAAGAAAAATAAAATAGAACTATAGTATCTCAATCTTAGAGCATCTCAAAGAAGCTTGCTAGAAAAAAACTCCCTCAATATATGTTACTGGGGTTCTTTCAATATTTAGGAAGGATTTGCAAGTAAGGTGTTTTTTAGAACTGAATTATATCTCTCTCAATACTAAATACTCCCTCCGTTCTTTGATATAAGGTGCCTAAGCTTTCTGCACGAATATTAACGCGTACATGTAATGCTACAATTGGACAGATCTTTCACTAGAAAAAATCGGGAGAAAACAGTTCGAATCAGCCAATAATATGAAAGAGACTCTCCGTTCTATCTGTTTTCGTAGGTATATTTACCTAGACGGATGGTATAATATTTTAAATTTTTTCTTAAAATTTTAGGCACCTTATATCAAGGAACGGAGGGAGTATAACTTTGATGCTTTATTGTTCAAAATGTGACGCCCTTCTCATTTCAGCAACGACGGCGGCAGTGCGTCGGACTTCAATGACGATGCACTAATGTGTCACTTATTGGGAGAGCAGAAAAATCAATACTCCATTAAAAGAGATTAAAAAAGGAACTCCATTAAACCATGATTTTGGGCTCAACTCTTCTAATCTCTACTATTTTAAAAGTGTTTCCTCTCCAAACTCAACAACGTTTCACCTCCTCCTTGTCCATCTTTTTTAAGCATCATTCCTTATAAATCTACTTAATTTCCCGTCTTACATTAACTTACTAAAAAACTTATGTTTTCTTTGGTATACCAATAATTAATTAAAAACAAAATCTTAAATATATTTAGATAGGTAAATTACAGGTGAGATTTGATAATTATTTATTTGTAAAATCACATTAATATAAACATATAAAATCACATTAATACTCCATTAACATACTAAAAATCTTTATATTCCATTATAACACATGATTATCTAGCAAAAAAATAACACATGATTATCTAGTCCGAAAATTGTATGAAAGGAAATGGAGGCCTTCTCTCAAGCCTGGCGCTTTTGTGTGATTTACTCACACCGGAATATGATGCTACTCGTACGTATGTAGAGGGTAAAGCGAACCACCACCGCACGTCGAGCGACTATAATAACCAGTTGCGGCTCGTGATACAGTCTTTGGCATATTCGAAAAATAAAGTCTAGAGTTCTCTATTTTAAGACCTGTTCTTTCCTTCCCTTGTGCGCCAACAGTGTCTTCCTCGACAGCAAAGCGGCGAGTTCCGTATTGGCCTTCCGTCCGCCGTTCCCCAATCGCATCCTTCCTCCTCCTCCTCGACGCGCGCGTGATCTGAGGTGAGTTCTTCATGCGGTTCTCAGTTCGCTTCGTCATTTAGCCCGCTGGGTTTGGTTCCTGAAGGTTGCGGGACATTGTTGTTGGGTTGGCCGATGGGAAATATTCAGAAATACTACTGTATTAGGCACACAGATCAATTTCTGACCCAGGAGTTCGGCGGATTTCTGGGTCAGGACCGAACGGGAGAATCATCCGAGGTTTCGCTTGTGCAGATCCGTTGGATTTCCAGCACATTTGCTCTGAAATCCAGCGAAATTTGTCGACCAGGTACTGAATTTCGGATGATTCTCTTGTTCGGTTTTCAAGATGGAAGTTTCCTGGGCGGGCTGCAACCTGATAGTTTATCCCGTTGGGAGGGGGGAGATTCCGACATTTTGGTGCCCATACTATTTTTACGAGGTCCAATTTTTTCGATAAAAGAAAAAAATAGAAATAAGCTCTGTTATCAATTTAGGCAGGAATGGAAATGCAATAGAACACTTGGACGTACCTTTTTATTTATTTTTTGCGTAAAGGACGAACTTGTTGTTTACCAGATGGTTGACGGAACAACTAATGGTTACACATGCATATGTCATTTTTCTTATTGGCGTATATGGGTTCTGAACATATGAATGCGGTTTTGATCTCATCACCGATTGCAGACTTCTCAATTGCTGAACTGGTTTTAGTTTTGCGCTATCTTCACAGATCACATTCAAGAGTACATGATGTTGTGGCGCACGATTCGCAGTATGGAGGTGATGACGCATTCTTCTAGTTTCCTTCTTCCAAAACTGCAGCAGCCTGCCAAGACTCCAGCAAACAACTGTACTCTGGTTGTTCTTAACCAGCAACTTCCACGATTCATGCCTCGTCTCTGGGCTCAAGGTAACTAGCTCTAGCTTATATGTTCTTTGCATATTTTGTTTACGCCATGTATCTTTGAAATGCTTTCTTCGAATTTAATTTAGAGCAGCAAAGATGAGAATATGTGCTGACGGAGGAGCCAATCGTGTTTTTGATGAGATGTCTCAAATGACAAATGAACAGGAGCATGAAAGCACCAGAAATAGGTGAACTGCTTCTTTCCTCCTTCTGTATTAAAGGCTTAACTAATGTGAAACATTTCTGACCACAATCAATTTTTTTGCACCGAACTGCTTATATATGTTTATGCTTCATTCGGCCCTTATGATCAGACCAACAAGGTTTTTGTGCGTACATCACTCAATTGATTGCTGTTATCCAGATATATTCCAGAAATAATTGAAGGGGACATGGATTCTATAAGGCCAGAAGTAAAAAGATTTTACTCTAGTCAGGTATTTTGCTTCCTTCCTCTTCTCTACTTCACATTATCTGAAATCTTGGTATTATCCAACTTAACATGCTGAACTATTGTTTGAAAATATCCTGATGCTGACTTTTTTTTTAGAACCGGGCACATGCCCCTTTCCATTATTATCCATAACGGAAATAAACCAGTTCTGGACAAAGTTCGAACGGGAGGGAAGGGAAAGGGGGGAATGTGACCGACACCGCTGGGAAACCCACCGCCTAAAGACCCGCATCGAGTCCCAGCTATGGGGCAAAAACCCAGCAACGCCGCCCAGAGCAACTACACCTAACCAAAATACAGCAACTTCAGGTTCAATACATCAAAGTCTACCATTGTCAAACCAAAACAGACACCAAAAGCATCACAGGGGAACTTGTAGCTTCGTCCAGCTCGAGTCAGTGGCCATCACCCTGTACCGCCTCGAAGATCCGCATCATTTGAGTGGCATTCATCTTTAGGATCGCCGTGCCTTTCTTCAAATCGTCAGCATTCGTCGCCACCTTCTGCAGACCTGCCCAGTATAACAAATGTGGACAAGCCAGATAAACCACCTTAAAAGGAGACCTCAAAACCTTGAAGTCAAATGTAGCTCTATTCCGGCAATTCCAGATTGCCCAACAAATAGCAGCCAAACCCACCGAATAAAAGATCTCCCCATCTGGGAACAAAACACCTCACCATGCAAAAAATTGCCAAATGTTATTGGGGCAAAAATCCGCCCCAAAAACAGAGGCCACAGTTCTCCATATCACCCTAGCCACAGGACATGTAAAAAACAAGTGCTCCCTCGTTTCCACTTGACAACAGAAGGAGCATTTCGGATCCCCCTGCCATTTTCTTCTCTTCATAACATCACGAGTAAGAATAGCATCCTGTTGTAATTGCCACAGGAAAAATTTCAACTTTAAAGGGATACCTGCATTCCAAATCCATCTATAGTCACACCCATGCAAGTTGTTTTCTAGAAGCTCATATACAGATTTTGTCGAGAACTTTTTCTTATCACCCAAGCCCAGGAGATCTCATCCACCTTCCTGGATGTGCATTTCTCCCTCCAGCAATGCAGCACAGTATCCCATTGCACCCTCAGGTCAGCAGATAAACTGCAACAGAAAAAGACATCAGGATCGGCCCCCAGCCCTTGTATAACATTTTTTTTAACGGTCACCGGGGGGGAGAGATTCCCCACCTGAATATATTACCTTCCAACCAAGTTTGAGGAGGGCTACGCCTCAATTACATCACTAGAGATCTAGTAGCTTAGAGGAGAGAAAGGCTAACCATGCTCTAGCAGCAGTCTTATTACAATCTTTTTTGAATCTAAAGGCCCAGAGAGAGAAGTCATCGACAATGTGGCGAATCGTGGTTTTGGAGTTGTGGGTCTCATTTTTGAAGATAGAGGCGTTTCTAGAATCCCAAATCTTCCAGCAAATCGCCAACGCCACTGTAGGCCAGACATTAGGGTCTAGGCCAGGAGGGGAGTGAGCACTCCAAATGTCTTGGACGTCTTGAGGGGGAAGAATTCCCAGAGAGAGCCACACTTGAGAGGATGAGGGGCACTGGATGATCAAGTGGTTTGCATCTTCAAACGGGGCGTCACAGCGGGGGCAAGCAGCAACAGGGGCCATATGCTTCTTCATGATGTTGCCCTTGGTGTTCAACCTGTCCCTGAGCAGTAGCCAAGCGAATATTTTGACCTTGAGAGGAGCTTTGGACGACCAAATGTAGTCGTGATGGAGGTCCAGCGGCTTGTCGGCATTGCATGTGATATAGGCATTCCTGGAGGAGAAGGGGAGACCATGCAGCAGGGACCTGTCATCAGTGGCATCCGACGGCTGGAAGTCCTGCATGCGAGAGAGCACAATATCCAAATCTAGCATGGCAGCATTAGTTAGACGAGACCGGAGGTTAGTCAGCAAGCCAAATTCCCAAATAGTCGCCACTAGAACCTTGTCATCTGTGGTGTGGGAGAAGAGGTGTGGGAAAGCTATATGGAGTGGTTTGTCTAATAGCCAGGTGTCTAGCCAGAAGAAGGTGGAGCAGCCATTGTTTGTGATGACAAAAGATGAATTTATGAGCAGGGGTAGTTGCTTGTTGACAATTTTCCAAAGAAAGGAGGGAGAGGAGGGTCTATGGGCAGGGTTTTGTGAGCAGTTTTGGAGAAACCAGTGAACCCAAGGCAGGTTGGGTCTTTGAAGTAGTTTAAAAGAAAATTTCAAGAGTAGGCAGTTGTTTTGGGTATCTACAGATATTGAACAGATCAGGATACTGTTCATTAAAAGGAGCATTCCCCTCAATCCTGATGCTGACTTACTGCTAATATAATGCATAGTAGACACTAAGCTCATGTATAACTTATGAGATGTATGGTGTCTGTGCAAAAGTTAGTAAAATTCATGGCAGGGTTCAAGCATGAAAAACCGTGCCACAAAATCCCCAAATGATGGGAAAATATTTACATGCATCTTTCCACTGCACAGTTCTACAACATAGTCCAATAGCTCCATTTGACGAGTTTAGGTTCAGGTTTTCAATGTTAACAACACAGTCACTGGTCAGCTAATGTCCCGAAGAAAAGAAAAAACACTACCAGTTAAAACGAAAGCAGCAGTCAGAAGATTTAAACTGAAAAGGCAGTGTTTGTCCTATAGCTAGAAATAATATATTTTGTTGCCATGGAAGAAAATACTCCCTCAGTTCCAAATTAGATGATGCAGATTTGTCTAGATGAGGAAGTAGTATTCTAATTTCCTTTAGACAACATTGATCAATTTCACATGTGGCAGCTAACTGTTTTTAACATGCAGGAGACTGCATGATAAAAAGTTGACTTTGTTGGTACAAGCTTGGTCCATTTTTAGCATACAGGAGACTGCAGTTTTATTTGGTATATTGGTTGAATATAGTTAGAAATGGTGCTGTCTTTGTGATCTTGAATAAAATCACAACTATTTGGTCATTTGGTGGTTGTGTGTTAAAACTTGCTTTTAAGGAAAAGTCGATGTAAACTTATATATTCCATTTGATATGGGGATTATTGTTGGTTGTCCTTCAAATTTTTGAATTGTTCAGTTATAGTGGTTGAAAATTTCAATTCTTGTGGAAATTCAGTTGTCCAAGGACTTTGATCTTACATTGCAGCGTACACTACAAGTGCATCCAGGGCAAGGCACTTTCTAGTATAACCTTCAGAAATTTTGCAAAATTATTTTGATAAGTGGCACCAATTGAAGAGAAGCTTGTCCAACATCGTCTGAGATGGTTTGGGCATATCCAGCATAGGCCTTCTGAAGCGCCTGTGCATATCGGGCGGTTAAGGCGTGCTGATAATGTCAAGAGAGGTCGGGGGAGGCCAAACTTGACTTGGGAGGACTCTGTGAAGAGAGACCTGAAGGACTGGGCTATCAACAAAGATCTAGCTCTGGACAGGGGTGCGTGGAAGTTAGCTATCCACGTGCCAGAACCGTGATTTGGTTACGATATCTTTTGGGTTTCAGCTCTAGCCTACCCCAACTTGTTTGGGACTGACAGGCTTTGTTGTTGTTGTTGTTGTAGTAACTGGCCGAACCTCAAGTCGAAGATGGTAACACGAACACTGTTTGACATGGAATGCACATTTTCGAATAAAGAACATCTGTGTCAGAATATTAACTTACACTATTTCGAATCTGAATTTTGAGATGAAGTGGAATGCACATTTTTTTGTTGATCTGAATGTAACATAATGAATTTTGCATTGGTGAACTAATCATATTACAAATGTGATCAGGGTATCACTGACTCATCATTTTGTTAAACTGTTCTCTACACAGGGATCCAAAATATCTGATAAATCACATAATCAAGAGACAACAGATCTGCACAAGTGTATTTCGAGTATCCGCCATCGCACACCTGATCATGAAAGGCCTAATGTAAGTAGTGTCTGTACTTTCTAATTTGGTACTTTGTGTCATTGCTATCATCTACCGTGTAATATGTTCTATCAGTATCAAAACACAAAGTTATGTAAGGTTCAGATATATTTGGTCCTAATTCTACTATGTAACCTTTTTTTTTGGGTTCTATGTAGCTTTGTGTTCTTGTTACTGGAGCACTTGGTGGAAGGTTTGATCATGAGGCTGCAAATATCAATGTTCTTTATGTGTTCTCGGACATGCGGATTGTCCTTCTGTCAGATGATTGCTTGATCCAACTTCTTCCCAAAACGCATCACCATGAGATCTATATTGAGTCGTCTGTAGAAGGACCACATTGTGGGATTTTTCCTATTGGAGCACCATCTATGAGCACTACAACCACTGGCCTCAAGTGGAACCTGAGTAAATTTCCTCTGCTCGTCTGTCACCAGTTATCTTGCAATTTCAGAGTTTTACTATATACACTAAAAAATTCACCAGCAAAATTTCGAATTGGGTTCATTTCTGCAGCTTGAGGAATTGGTTGGGCCTAGCACCTAGTGTTTCTTCACGTATTTCCTTGGTTGGAGAAATGGGATGAGTTGGTCCATCAGCATTAATCCTTAGGGCGAGCTTAACAGGAGTTGGGCTCAGTCGTATCTCGTATGTAATGTAGTTTCTCTGGCTGGATGACCCATGTCATTCAAGGGCTGGATTATGTCCGTCGATTAACAACAAAAGCGTAATCAGGTCGAGCCTTGCAGCCAGTGTCTGCCATGTCTGAGATGCTTTAGCCGTGCATACTAATGGGGAGCCACAAATAGTCAACTCTACTAGTGTACCAACATTGTGCCAAGTATCGTAGGGAATGCTGACTGTGGGATAAAGTCTCCCTAAACAGATTTCGGACACGGTCGACCCTTAGTATGTCCCTAGTATACAGTTGATGGTATATAAGCATGTGAGTTTTGAATTATGTGTTACTATGTTTTTATTTTGGTCTTGCCTTTCAACCTAAATAAATTTTCTTGCACCGATTTGCACAAGTGATGTGCAGTGCAGTGAATGTGGTTCATCTTGTATTCGTGGTTCCAAATGAGACTCTTATGCTTAATATTGCCCTATTTGCCAATGAAATAATTGAAGCAACTGCCAGTAAAATTAATGGCTGGACCAAAAACATATAAACCCTGTCAAATTAAAGAAGACGACAGGTGAATCCTTTTGATACAAAATTAATATAGGGCGACAGCAAGCGAAACCCTTTCCACCATATGCATTTCAGTGCGCATGAACCTTTGGTACTTGTTGGAGTTTCGGTGCTGAGTCATATAGAAGAAAGCATTGTGGTTCCTGTTCCATTTCGGATGCGATGACCTTGCTACTACTAGCATGGGCTAATTTTGCGCAAACCTTTACTGCTTCCAGGTGATGCAGAGATGAAATTCGGGAGCATGATAAGCACGTCCAACATCGTGGACTCGGACAAAGTAACTGTGCAGTCTGATGCAGATCTTCTATGGACAATTTCTCTTCGAAATCTGACCTAAAGAATGTCCACTTAATGTGGATCATCTGCTGTGTTTTCTCATAGCAGAATCTCTGTTGATGTTTTATGCTATATCAGCTCAGCTCTTGTACAGTGCAGCTGTTTTTGTGCTCATAAGTTGATCTCTTGTCAGATAATGTCCACGAGATCATCTTAAGGATGTCTAGTAGTATGTTTTTGTGAATGTACGAGCGACGATTGATCATGTCTTGTATACCACTGCTGTAATTGGTAAGATGCCACTAAAGTAAGCGTTGCATCTGTTGAAAAAATCGTGATAGCAGTTTTCTTTTATGTTTTCTAGAGACTAGATGACCGGTTGCATAAATGGGGCGAGCCCTTGATTTGAGCCGATTTGTTCTTTTAGGATTTTAACTTTTCATAATATTGATGTTGCGAGATGATTGGGAAAATCGCCCCTCTCTCCAGCTTCTTCCTGAATCTAGAAACACCACTCCTTTGACAATCCTAACTAGGGAGGGGTTTGATTCTCCCAGAATCGGTCAAAACAACTGGCCCTTGAATTAGTTTATTGGCGTTAGGAATGTGTAAAACAACTGGCCCTTGAATGTGGAGCGGAAAATGAGCATGGAGCACAAAGAGGAGGCATAGGCTGACAGAAGGAAAAATTGGTTAACCCAGAAGGTGACTAGCCTTGGATCACATATACCTAATTGATTATCATTTGATATGTAAAGCATGAACGACACAGAAGAAACCTAAGAATATCTCCTACAGCTGCCCTGTAATAGGATATAACCAGTTTTTAGGACATTTTGTTTAAAAACGATGCTCCAACAACTGGCATACAACTACTTGTGCTGCAAATATACAACAGTTGGGTTGCTATTGACATTTGAAGTGCCGCAAATCCTTTTTGCAGGTGTTTGAAGATCTGTAAAAATATGTGACTCAAGAGACATCGTGAAAGATGATGACAACTTGTGTGATCATGCACAACATACATGATGAAGAAGAAAGTTTGTCACGATCGTGGAATTCGATCCTACCAAACTTTTAGAGTAACATCCAGTGATGTTTGAGGACTAAATGCATCAACAGATTTGCCATCGAACAACTCATGAACAGATTCAAAATGATCCGATTAAGCATTTGTCTGCTTCAAAGAAAAAACTAAAAAGTGTGCCTGAATAAAAGTAAACAAATTTGAACTATTTTACTACAAAACTACATGTTTGAACCGTATTATTTACATTGAAGGGAAAAGCTTAACAGCTCCGCCGCATCCAATCGTTTTCGTGCGGCGGGCGATGCGATGCATGCAACTCTTTACCGCACGGTCAAAGGAACGAAATATGTAGTGACAGCCATAAATAATTTTGCCAGGCCTCGTACTGATGTGCATGAACACGTTGTGTGTGGTGGGACCGTGGGACCTTTTTCAGCATGCAAAGTGTAAAAGTCTGCATCGTGGCTACAGGAAAAATAGTACTGGTACAGTACAACAACATGCATAGAACAACATGCATAGTTGTATCACATGTTGTGTCGGGCTTTCTTATCTAACTTTTGGCTGCACTAGTATTAAAGGATTTTGCAATGCTCGTACCTCCCTCTCCCTCTAATCTAAATCCAACTCAGAGCCTAAAGGCAAATAATTAACCTACTAAACCTTTTTCTCAAGATTAAACATGCAACTACACTTTTTTGGATGAAATCAAACAATAAATATTTTGTAGTTTTGATGGCGAATACAATAAATAATTCTTGCAATTAGGTGTATTTTTTTATGGCAAACACAAGAGATAATTTGTTACAACTAGTATAATTTTTTGATGGCAAGAAAAATAAATAATTCTCACTATTAGGTGTACATTTTTGTGACAAGCACAAGAGATAATTTCTTGCAACTAGTGTAAGTTTTTGTGGAAATCAAAATAAATAATTCTTGCAACTAGGTGTATATTTTTGTGACAAGCAGAAGGATAATTCTTGCAACTACGTGTAAGTTTTTGTGGCAATCAAAAAAAATCTTGCAACTAGGCGTAAATATTTTGTGGCAAGCACAAGGAATAATTAACTCAATTAGGGGTAAATTTTAGTGGCGAACACAAGAAATAATTCTCGCAATTAGGTACAATTTTTTGTGACAAGCATAAGAAATAATTCTTGCAACTAGGTGTAAATTTTTATGGCAAGAAACATAAATAATTCTTAAACTAGGTGCAAAATTTTGTGGCAAGCACAATTAGGCACAATTAAACCTAACAACTATGTTTATAAAACATGAGAAATTATAAATAACAACATTGGTTGAATATAAATATATAAATCTGACAACTAAACATATTTAAAATCTAACAACTAAACATATCTTAAAATCCGACAACTAAATAATTAGTAATCTGACAAGTAAACATATGTTAAACTTCTTTGAAAATATCGCATATTCCTATGAGAAATGGATTAAACTACTTTACTAATTTCGTTGTAGTTGTCCAGTACAACTATGTAACTTTACTATAGCTACTAGCAGCTATACTCCTAGGTATTGTGCACTTTTGCTAGGCTTGTGGGAGCTGCATGGCCACAGTACACGATGCTGCTACATAGCTACGTACTGTTTAGAAAGCATGTGCTAGTGCTATGATTAAATGTATTTGCATGCGCTGCCGTTGCTCCTGTAGTTGCTGCGGCTGTCAGCTTGAGGTTGAAATAGGAGCCGCCGCACAATAAAGTTGATATGCGGCGCCGCTTTGTAGTGAAGTCCTATATTGAATTATTATTGTGAAATATTGGCACATTATGAACAAAGGACAATATTTATCTACAATTATTCCTAGTGCTCCGGATATAAAAAAAAACATGAGCAAACATTTGATGCGGATTTTCGCCCCCTATTGGTTGTCCACCATGAACACATCCAAATACATGTCTGAACGTTTGATGTGTTCATTTTGATGCACGGTTATAAAGAGGAAACTCCATATTTGCGGTCACAATTCAGCACACGGTAGCCTAGCTAGCTAGTACCGGCGATGACTTCTGACCCGAAAGGCTCCTGTGTCCGGCAGGTTCTTCCTCCGGAACGAATCCGCCCTCCATCTTGCAGAGGTGGTCTGCCCAGAAATGCTTCCCGTTCCCATGGTCGACGTGCATCTCCTCGAGGCCCATGGCGTTCTCCACGATGAACTTGGCGAGCTGGACCTCGAAGCAGTTGACCTCCTCGGACGGCCAAAACCTGAGCGCCACCTTCCGCAGGCAGCTGAGCGCGCAGCCGCTCAAGGCGGGGAGCTCCGAGATGTGGCAGGCGGGCGATGCGAGCGAGAGCTTGACCGCGTGTCCCAGCTAGCAGAAGGAGCGCAGGCTCGGCATGTCGAGCTCGATGCCGCTCTCGTACCAAGCCATGCCCTCGCCGTAGCAATAGCATTCTGTGGTGTCGATCTCCAATGCCGTGACCGTCGGGCACCGGAGCCGGAAGCGCCGCCCGGAACCGTCGGGATCTCCCTTCTCCGCCGTCTTCTGTGGTTTGCGGCTGACGTTCACGAGCACGAGGTTCGTGAGCGCCGGAGCGGTGTCCACCACCACCTGCAGATATCCCTCCGAGACGACGCAGCCGTGCAGTTGCAGATCAGCCAGGCGCGGGAGAGCGAGGACCGCGGATCGCGCCGGCCACGTCGACGGCGGGTGGAGGTTGCAGTGGGTGAGCTCCAGCAGCCGGAGCGTGGCGGCGCACGGCAGGGACTCGAGCCGCGGGCGGTGCTGATATTCGTATCTCCGGCACTCGAGGCGGAGCTCATCCAGCTGGGACGCGGCGGGGTGGGCGAGGGCGAGGGCGAGGCCGTCGACCCTGTCGCCGTCCGGCTCCTGGTTGAGGTCGTCGTCCTTGAGGATCCAGTACGGTTTGGCGCGGCGGTAGGCATCATCGTCTAGTCTGAAAGAGAGCCGCTTGAAGCGTGTGCCGGGGTTTAGCGGGCCGCCGCGGTGCCCGCGGTCTCGGCGGCGCTTAGGAACCCGTCCGACATGGTCGGAGATCGGGTGGACGTACGTTGGCGTTCTCACCTCGATCCGGCCATCGGTGACGACAATGAGATTATATACTCTATACGGGAAGATCGATGCAAGAGCCGGGCTTGGGTTGGAAACGACAATGGCAATTTGGAGTCGGTTTGGATTCTTTCCATGTTTCGTGCGCTAACAGTCAAACTAATCCCGAGCTAATTCTAGCAGATAAGATTAGTACTTCCTCCGTTTTGTTGTACTTTGCATATAAATTTTGTTTGAAATTAAACTTTGTAAAATTTGACCAATTTTATAGGAAAAAACATCAACATTCACAATACAAAACCAATATCATTAGATGTATCATGAAGCTAATTTTTATATTGTATAACTTTGATATTGTTTCATATAAATTTGGTCAAACTTTATGATGTTTGACATCAAACAAATTATATATGTGAAGTAAAAAAAACGAAGGGAGTACATCCCTAGAAAATAGGAAGGAGGAAGTTATGCATGCAACACAAACGACTATGTCAATAGTGATGCGTGGATCCATCCAAGGTCGTAAGATCGATGCATCGACTCTATCAATCCTCCCTCGTGGTAAGATCGATGATCATCGAAAACTTCATCCAAGGGAAGGCCTCCTTAAATACTGTTAACGTCGCCACATGTTGGGTTGCATTTGGCGCCTGCATCGCCGCCTCCCGCTCGTCCTCCATCCAACGCTTCGCCTCCTCCCGCTTGACCGCTAATCACACCCATCCAAACGGGTGTGCGCGACACCCAGATGGGCATGGTGCTACTCCACGAGATGGAGCGCCACACCTCGGGTGTGGGCGGTACTAGTGGAGGTGGCGGTGGGGGCACGTTGGCCCGCGCTATGGTCGATATTCTTCGAGCGACTCGGAGGGCCACCTCCAAGGTGTCAACAGCTCGCTGAAGCGCCGCCTCCTCGTATGCAATGACCTATTGGAAGGCCGCCACCTTCCCCTGGTCCTCCTCCTTCACCATCGATGCGGGAGGGATGTCACACGCGCACGGCGCACTGGGCGTGAAGAACGATCAAAACTCGAGCACTAATCAAGTGTCCTTATTCAACAACAGAGAGATTTGTATCAATGCATCATATACATGAGAAACATTAAGAAAGAATACCAGAATAATGATTTAGCGAGAGATTTCTCCAAAAGTTATTCGAAGCTATGACGGGCTATTTAAAACTTTGCAATCTTCCCTAATTTTATAGGCTCCCAATTATTCATGCTGCAATCATGACCAATCATTGAAACACATGACAATTACTCGATTTGTTGTGGCATAGCAATTCTTTGTATACAATATGGCAATTTTTACTTTAGAGTACAGAAAATCCATATGTAGCACAGTTTGAGAAATTCATAAGTTTTTTGCATGATAATTTTGAAGCAATCGCTTTTAGGTTTTTTAGCGAACAAACACTTTTGTTCGTTCTTATATGGCTGAGAAAACGATTGCTCTCTCTCTCCCTCCCTCCCTCCCTCCCTCTCTCTCTCTCTGGATTTGCATGGTGTTCTCCAAAATAAACTTGAAGAAAATCACAGCAATGATAATGGAACCAAGGATACATGGTTGTGGACCTAAACTTCACAACCTTTTCGGGAAGAACTTTATTTGCATCATGGCATGCTTCTTCCCCCAATCTTCCTTTCGTTCCTTTTTTCTTGGTTTTACATATGCAATAGGATGAGAAAAATAATACACAGTATAAAATTTGTTGAGGATAAGTTAAAATGAAGACTGAAAAAACTCAAAAAAATGGGACTTAAATTATGCGGTGTGTTCAGTACTCACTGTAGAAAATTCAATTTTCCGTGGAGCCGCAAAGGTGACCTAGGGTTTCCCCCGGACTCGAACTGCACCACCAGCACGGGAAGCGCCCCCATCGACGCCGGATCTGGCGACGAGGCCTTAAATCGAAAGCACCAGGGAAGGGGGAAAGCAGGGGAGGTGGTCACAAAACCGATCTGGAGCGGATGGGGTAAACTGCGCCGCGCCACAACTGCTGCCCGCCGGACCCTCGCTGCCTGCGCAGCCGAGGACTCCGGCCTTCTACTCTCTCGCGCGCCATCCGCCGAGAAGAGGCGTCGCCTCGCCGTCCAGAGCCGCCACCATGGGATCCGCTGGCCGCCGCAAGAGCAGAGCGCCGAAGACCTCGCCGTCACCTTCCTTGACAGCGGCGCGGGCTAGGCCGGCGACTGCCTCGGGTGGCGTCAAGGGTGGAGGGAGGTGGCGGCGCCGGGAACCCTAGTCGCCCCCGAGTCGCCCTCGGGAGGACGACGCGAGGTCCTGAAGCAAGTCATTTGTGTCCGTTCCCGGGGAAGCTATGGTGATTCGGGCGTGTGTAGCAGGGGCAGGCGGGCGCGTGCTAATTCGCGGCGGTGTTCGTGGATGGGGATTAGGATCCCCTTCCTGTTGGCAATTCCGTCGCTGGCTCCCCTTCCTTCAGCGACCTTCCCGACGGCTTTCTCTCTGCTCTTGGCTACTTGGCGGACTGCGGTGAAGCTGGTGTGTGTGTGCATCGACAAGATGATGGTTGTGCACTTGGGCTGCTCCGGAATCGAGACCAATCCCTGCTCTGCTCTTGGGTGAGTTTCCTCTACACCACGACGGTGCGGCGCCTTCGAGCCTAGGCAAGGGGATGTGATCCTCTTCGTGGTAGAGGGGGCAGGTGCTTGGCGCTCTTACCCGGACTTCTTCTTGAGCCTGATCCTCTTTTGCGGATTCTTCCTCGAGGCTTAGTTGCAGTTGTCTAAGACGCCGGGATGCAGCGGACTTGTACACTACTAGCTATTCTCTTAGTTCTATCTGATGTTTGCTGGTAGTGTAGGTAGTTTTAGATAGATGTTCTTCCTGTCTCTCATTGTATCTATCGGCCGACGTTGATTAGTGGCCAGTTTGTAATCTTGGCCGGTTGATGACTTCGTTAATTCAAAGTCGGGCTTTTCTTGAGCCTTCGTTCTAATTTTTTTTACCTATGATTCATGGAGCTACTTTTTTTAATAAATATGTTTTATTACTTAAAGGATTTAATCAATTACATATGATCTTCACATAACTACGATGCACATAGACGAAACAAATCCAAGAGAAAATATGAAAAAGAACTGGGGAAATACAAATTAATTGGTGAAAAGTGTATATCGCCTATGGGGCTACTTGAGCAAATGTCTTCGATTTGGACCAATTGATCTTCTCGGCATACTCTGGTGACCTTTGCTTATTAAGAATTTGAACCAGAACTTCACAGTCTTGCTAATAATATACGTAGAATAAAATGCTAAATACCTTCCTAATGATACACCCGAAGCCCAGCTCCTGTTTCGGTCAGATTTCTTCTGTGGAACGACTCAGCTCTCCATCTTGCGACCTTGTGACCCAGGTGGTCCGGCCAAAACTGGTCCTCATCATCGACGTGCATCTCCTTGAGCACCATGGCGTTCTCCACAAGGAACTTGGCGAGCTGGACCTGGAAGCAGTTAACCTCCTTGGCCTTGAACTTCAGCGTCACCTTGCGCAGGCTCTTCTGCAGGCAGCTGAACGCGCCGTTGTTGGTCAAGGATGCCGGGAGCTCCGAGACGCCGCCGAGCTGCACCATGTCGCGATGCGCCGAGGACATGAACCCTAGCCTGTTGAACCTTTCCATTGATTGGGCCAAGGGGTCACCCACCGTCTTCTCAATCTTGCGTTCGTAGTGGTAGTCACGCTCCATGTTTAGCCTCAGCCGGAGTTCCGACATCGCCGGGCACGAGCTGAGAAGTCTCGCCATTGCTACTCCCGTATTGCTGTTCATGTACCTGTACTCTCCTTCTACCTCGAGGAGCTCCAGATGTGGGAACGTCGGCAGGATGACCCGGCCGTGCTCCTCCTTTTCGCCGGCGACGATGTCCTCGATGTAGTGGAGGCGCAGTTTCAGGGCCCTCGTGCTGGAGAAGCTCGTCAGGATGCACGACACGGGCTGGAAGTACTCCTCCACGCCGTAGTCGTATCGAGAGACGTCAAGGTCGACTCGCGCGAGAGCCAGCGCGGGCGACACCAGCGAGAGCTTGATCGGGAATCCCTTGTAGCGGAAGGAGCGCAGGCTCGGCACGTCGAGCTCGATGCCGGGATCGGCCCAAGGCTCGAGATCCGTCTTGTGAGGAATGGCCTCGAGCACCACGGCGGTGAGCGTCGGGCACCGGAGACGGAGGCGCACCATGAAACCAGACCCTGCAAGTAAAAACTTCCCGTTGTCCGGCTTCACGGCCGGTTTGTGGCTGACGCCCACCATTACGAGGGTCGTGAGAGCCGGCGCGGCGTCGACCACGGCCTGGAGATACCCCTCCGAGATGACGCAGTGGCGCAGTCGCAGATCTGTCAGGTGCGGCAAGGATAGTCCCCCTGACGGCTGCGTCGGCGGTGAATGGATGTCGCAGCAGGTGAGCTCCAGCACCCGGAGCGTGGAGGCGCACGGCAGGGAGTAAAGCCGCGGGCGATAGCGATAATCATCTGGCCGGCAGTGGACGCGGAGCTCCTCCAGCTCGGCCGCGGCAGGGTGGGCGAGGACGGCGACGCCGACCCTGTCCTGGCTTTCCTCTTTCTGCTTCTCCTTCTCGTCCTTCCAGCGCCAACCTTTGGCCCCGCTGTACGCCGATTGGTCCAGGGACAGCGTGAGCCTCTTGAGCCCCGCGCCGCGGCGGAGGGCGTCGAGGACTTTGACGGCGTCGGGCAAGAATGGCGAATCGGTGTATCTGGTTCTACGTACGTAGCCGCCGTGGTAGGTCTCGATGTAGTATGTGATTGCATGGACGTCGGCGGAGTACGGCTCGCTGTCCAGGCTGACGGCGCCTGCCCGGAGCCATACTGGACGCCAGCGTCGCGAGAGGAGGGCGGTGGATGCGCCGCACTTGGGTGGTGCGAAGGATAGGATGCGCTGCAGCAGGTCGTCCGGCAGGGCGGACAGGCGGTCGGCGGTCATCGACGATGCAAGAGTGAACCACGCCTAGATCGGATCGATGGGGTGTTCCAGCTCGTGAGGAAGACCGATGCCTGTACCCACAAGAAATCTCCAAGGATCTCGCTAGGTTCTTTGGAGTCGGCTTGTTTTTTCGGATGGATAGGGTGTCCGTGTTAGGTTTTTCAGTCCGGTTTATGTTTGGGCCCTAACAGTCGGTGCAGAATTTTCGGGATTTTGGGCTCAATTTCCAGGGTAGAAAACAATTGTTTTTTTAATAATACATTATTTTTTGAAACTTACATAAATAAGAGAGCAACTAGTTCTAAAGTACTCGTTCGGAAGCCTCCGCAAAGAGCACTTTTGATGAGTTGACAGCGCGCCACGTGTCGCGCGCTGAATGCTTTCTTTGAAAATTCGGTTTTTATTTTATTTTTGTGCGCGCATTTTAGGTGCTTAAAAATGGTTTCTTTTTTTTTTAGTTTTTTGGTTTTCGGGCGGGTTTTTTTACATTTTGGTGATTTTTTAAGAGGCACAAATTTACTATCGCGCGAGTCACGCCGCATGCCTCCGTGAGAGCCACTGTCGTACCTCCATGGAAGGCATTATCGTGCCTCCGCGAAAGGCACTCGTGCCTCCGTAAAAAGGCATTATCATGCCTCTTGAAAAGTACTAACGTGCCTCCGTAAAAAGCACTCCTGTCTATAAAAAACAAAAAAAAACAAAAAAGCTCCAGTACGCGACAAGTGTTGCGCATATGATGCAACACGTGTCGTGTGCGGAAGGCCTCGCGATGTTTGTTGCTACGAGTACTCTTAAATTAGTGATTTTGCAGGAATAATGCATGATTTTAAAAATTACAAAAATAATACACCTTCGGCCTTCGACTGGCCGATTGGGCCGAGTCGGCCTCGGGCTGGCCGACAGGAGGCAATCATCCGCCTGGCCTGGCAGTAGGCCAACCTGGCCATGCAGTCGACCTTGGGCTGGCCGATAGGCCCAGTCGGCCACAAGCAGACCGACAAGTGATGTTTTTCATATATATAATATATTTTGAATAAAATATCTTTATCATTAGAAACGTAGGAATATTTCAAAAAATCTAATTTGTTCAAAATATGTGTAAGTGAATTTTTTTTAAAAACTTATAAAATGTAGAAAAATTATTGTGTATTTCAAAACAAAATGTTTCTCACCATTACGAACATATATATTAAATTTATCAAATTATAATAACTGAACTTAAAATAATGTTAAAGGTGTATACAAATGTTAACCATTATATTTGAAAACACGTACACATTTTAACCATTATAATAACTGAATTTAAAATATATTATATATATGAAAAACATACACATAAAATACTTATATGTGTTAAAATGTAGAAACACGTACAAATGTTAACCGTTATATGTGTTATACATCAGGGCAAAAATTAAACACGTATAAAGTATTTTTAATAAAAAATATTATATATATGAAAAACATCTCCTGTCGGCCAGCCCGAGGCCGACTGGGCCCAATCGGCTAGCCCAAGGCCGAAGGTGTATTATTTTTGTAAATCCTTAAAACCATGCATTATTTCTGTAATTTAAAAATAATAATGTATTATTTAAAAAAATCCAAAACAATCTACGGTTATTGAATTGTTTGTTATAACTATGCTTGTTTGCTAACATTCTGCTAAAAAATAGTGAAAATAAATACGGTAAAAAATAATCTTCTCTCTCCTGCTTACAAAAATATGGGACAATTATAATTGAGCTTTTAGCTGCGTCAACACTCCCAAACAAAACATGTGAGACGTGGATAACCAACGCCCGTGCGCTCAGTTGAACGATCAAGCGGCCTTTTCTGAAATAGAAAGTACTACCTTCATGTTATTTCCACCTTTTAAAAAGAAAAGAATTTGTCTTCGTGTTGTTCCGTATTAGAAGTCTAGCACGTTACGTGCATTTATTTTGAATTTCAAAAAGTTTAAAAAGCTATAACTTTTGAACCGAGTATCGAAATGCCGATCCGTTTTCACCTTTAGGTTTCTCGCGACGAGTTCTTCAAAAGTAGATCTCATATGGATAGGTTTCGACGAATTTTTATTTTTGAGCAACTTTATGTGGTATGGAGACAACTTTAGTGCTATAAGTAAGCAACTCTTATTTTTGTCTAAATATGACTTTCAATCAGCTTGGTTTGTGTAAAAATCAAGAAAACGACATAAAATATGATGCACCTAATTATTGCATTATATGTATCAATGAATTTTTTTAACATTATCTCAACTTACCGATCATTGTTATTCAGTTGCCTATTGTTTATGATAGTTGCTTATCTTCTTGTTTTTTTGAGAAACTTGTATGCTATGTAGGCAACTTTAGTATTATTAGTAAGAAACTCTTGTTGTTTGTTTAGTATAACTCCCTATCAGATTGGCTTATGTAAAATCGAGAAAATGTCACAAAGCGAGCAACTATACTAATAAAACCAAGCAACTATCCAAGTAAATCAAGCAACTATCATAACAAAATCAAGCAACTGTCCTAGTAAACCAAGCAACTATCCTAGCAAACAATGTAACTATCATAACAAAACCGACAACTATCCTAGCAAAACAAACAACTATCGTTACATTGTTACGGTAGTTACTTGTTATGCTTGGATATTTGCTTGGTTTACTATCATAACAAAACCAAGCAAATGGCCTAATAAACCAAACAACTGTCATAATAAAACCAAGCAACGGTCCTAGCAAACCAAGCAATTATCCTAGCAAAACCAAGCAACTGTCCTAGCAAAACCAAACAACTGCATTACAAAAAAAAATGCAAAACATGCGCAATTAAATATGTTGTCATCATCAAAGTTGCCTAGCGATGATTATTAATGCCTATATACGATGAACAACTATTCATGATTTGTAAGTGCTCTATGACATACTTGTATGATAAATTCATTAGTAAATATGATGTATGAAAGTTGCTTTTGTTTAACACTATAGTTGCGTATTTTTTTAAAATCATCGAAACATGGTCTCATGGGATCTAGTTCTGATGATCTCATCGGGAGAAAGCTAACGGTGAAAACGGATCTTTGTTCCGACGCTCAGTTCAAAAGTTATAACTTTTTTCTAAAAGTGAAATGGAATAAATGAGTTACTCAGCATATGCACACGCGTGTAGGTACTCCTATTCATATGTGTAACGAGCGGTCTCCACCAATGTGGTCATCAATAGTGATCCTTATTTGTCAGCTAGTGCATGTGTAAACTGTTAATCTACTACTAATATAAAAAGCACCAGAGGGGCTGGAACAATTGATCTCGTACGTCCAATGCTTTTCATCTGACGAACCATATTACACCCATGTTGTATGGCACAACACACCTAAACACTTGGATCCCGCAAAACAAAACCCTTCGCTTCTCTAATCTCTTTCCCTCCCCCTCGAGCGATCTCCTCCCCTGACACCGCCGCCGCCGACGCCGTCCCTCCCCTACGCCCGCGTCCACCCCATCCCCGGTGAAAAGGGACACAAGCCCCGCCGCTGCCCCCACCACTCCGCCGCTGCGCCCACCCCCGCCACTCCCCCGCCGCCTCCCGTCGACGTTCTGTGCCGCCACCCCAGCCACGCCGTGGTTCTGTGCCGCTGCCGCCCATCCCCGCGCCCCCTCCATGGTTCCTGCCGCTGCCCCGTCTCTCCTTTGGAGCATGGACGGCGCCCGCTGCTACTACACGTGCACGCCCTCCGGCCGTTGGACTCTGCCAAAGCCGACCAAGCCGTAGCAAATTTTGGATTTCCTGATGGATATGTGTACAGCCAGGAACATAGGTACGATTCCTGCTGTAAATTTTGGATATGATGTTCCAAGGGAAAATGTATATGTTCCAAGACATTGACTAACATCACTCTCACATCATCAATGTGATTAGTCAGAATTTTGTATTGTTAGGAAATACGAAATAGTTTTTACTACAGACAGTGTAAAACCATATTTTACTACAGACAATTTTGCAGATTTTTCTATTATAGTTTTGTTTCCATATATATAATTTCTACCATTTCCTATTAAGATTGTAACTGAAGCAAAGGCACAAGCTTGGCGGTCAATTGCGGAAAAGGGTGTAGTGCTTATTGGTACTGCCCATGGAGAAAGTTTTGCTAGCATTATAAATAATTCGGTTTATCTAACATGGTCTTCCATTATTCTAGTAATCTTGCAATATGTCATAACTTTCACGCCGGACCACTGTCTCCACCCGGCGCCATTCCTCAGCCTACACATGTTGTGCTCCCGTGGGTTAGAGGGCCGATGGGAGGAGAAACGACCCGCGGCACCGGACCTCCACCCCAACTACCTGACAACTACTCTCTTATTCTGGTACGGATCCCTGGTCCTCTCCACCAATTCTTTCTCCACGTTTTTTGTTCTTATCTTAATTACTATTAGATCATGATCAGTCCTAAATTTCGGTGAACCTTGGAAATTTTTTGTGATTAATCCCTAAGACAAGTGTGCAGTTGAGATTGCTCGCTGAGAAGACGGAAATTGTATGCACTGGACAAAGCAAAAGTGCTTGAGTGATTAGTGTATCCAAACATCATATAAATCTGATAAAAAGAGTACTCAAGTTACAAGGTTTTATTTGACATGTGTAGTCACTGAGAAGATTGGTGGAGTGTACTCAAGTTGAAAAGTTTCATTAGTTGTCACTGGGTTGTCATATATGTGGATTTTAGTGAGCTGAGATGCTTTCTAATTTCCTAATTTTCAACCGTCACCCGGTGGTCGTTGACACTACCACGATGACTATTTTCGCTCGCTGAGAAGACGGAAATTGTATGCACTGGACAAAGCAAAAGTGCTTGAGTGATTAGTGTATCCAAACATCATATAAATCTGATAAAAAGAGTACTCAAGTTACAAAGTTTTATTTAACTTGAGTTGTCACTCAGAAGATTGGTGGAGTGTACTCAAGTTCAAAAGTTCCATTAGTTGTCACTGGGTTGTCATATATGTGGATTTTAGTGAGCTGAGATGCTTTCTAATTTCCTAATTTTCAACCGTCACCCCGTGGTCGTTGACACTACCACGATGACTATTTTCTTAATATGACTAGTCTTCTTGTCCTAAAGAGGAGAAGCCCAAGGGAAAAAGAATGTAAGGGCTAAGGAGCTAGAATGCTGAAGTAGTTATTCCCATTAGTTAGCATCACGAAAGGAGCATTAGTACTAATATTTGGCTTTCCAATCTATAGTGATTTTTTTCTGCAGAAGAACCATGTTGTTATGATTTATCTATTTATATTCTTCTTGATTTATCAATATACGTGAAATATATTATGCAATTTATGTAGGCATGCATTTTTTGTGCTTGGAACATGTTTATTTCGATTTGTATAAATCATGCAAATGTCTTTAGAGTTCCACCGTGGTATTAGTTCATAGGTGCAATGCGTTATTGAATAATTGCAACAAAAATCATCGTACATATTATAGGAATATAGGTGTTATTGAACAATTGTTATTTCCCATTCATGTGCTTTTAAAGTCTGGCTATAAATTACCTTATTTTTTCTAGAGTTAAGTGATTACTTTTCAGTGTGTAGAGTGTATTGATTCCTAAAATTATTGCAAGTATCTAGATTCTTGGGTTGATTTAGTAAAAAATTCATAACTGCAATTTTCTTATTAAGACCTATTTTCTTTCAGAATATTACAAGAGTAACACAGAAGCCATCACCAAGGCCACGTCCGCATGTGTTGTCGCTGCAGGCCACGCGCTTGGACCAATCGCTACCATTGACATCCGTTACATCCGTACAACCATGATACCTTCGAGCGCAGAACCGCTCGACACCGGCATCACACATGCTGCAATGAGCCTCACCGGACATGACACAACGCGGTTCATCCTTCGTCCCTCCCCCTTTGCTGCCGCAATTCTCCTGATTGGTGTCTTCATCGTGCCGCTTGATATTATCACCATCCCTAAGGTATCCTGGGTGTCTCTCCATGCGTCAGCAAGCTCGCCCTCTCCAAACCAAGACAAACACATCATCCTAGCAATCTCTTTATGGTGTGTTCAGTTTAATTAACAAATTGATTTCCATTGCCCTTAGTTATTTTGATGGTCCTCATTTGTGTTGTCAATTCCATCGGGTTATCAAATATTTCATCATGTTAGGAGTTGATTTCTTATAAGTCTATGTGCCACACTTATGCTTGAGACGTCAACCATATGAACAGACATGATCTTGTAGATATTGTACTCAGGTGTTGGCCTATGTCATGTGTGCAAATTTTTACAAGAAAACTTGAACTAATTTCGTACAGTATAATACAACATTTTTCTTTGAGCCTCTATGGAGATTAGCTTCCAGTGATAATCAGTAATATGATGGGTGGGATGATGGTAGTTTTTAGGTAAACTGGGTTAGATGGGCACCTACACTGCAAATATACGGAGGATGATAATATACATTTTCGATTAGATTGTTGTTAATTCTGAAATGTTGTTGTGGCGACTATTTTTGATCCATTAATTTTATTTAATCATGGTAATGAAAACATGAAAGGAGTTTTTACAATCATATGTGCGTTGCCTGTGCACTATTACTAGAATGAATCATATACGATCAAGTTTTTGTGCAGCAAAATATATGTTGATTCAAAGTCTGCATGTACTTTTTTTTTGTACAACCCACAAGACAGAAGATTTTCATGAAACTTGAAAGCTTGACATAATAATGACTCTAACATCCCTTGTGTAGTATCAGATTCGACAAAGAGAATTTGGATAGATATTTCCTTAATATCATTGATTGGTAGGCTTTGTTGTTGTTGTTGTTGTTGTTGTTCATTTGGATATTAACAGTTGAATCGTGATGAGAAATATATTCACTAGATTTTTTAAACGAGCTTAACAACTATTTTTTGCATTAATACATTTTTAAAGAAGAATGTCACCCTTGCAATTATTTCGTTTTGAGAGAATAAGAACTCCAATTTGTGTATTTCGGGAATTGAACCTCGGTGTTTTTTTGTTAGGTCATGTGTTGCAATAATAATACATTATTATATCTCCGCCAATTTTTCATATTCATGTTTTATTGAACTTTTTTATTGATTGTAAAATACTATGTACTAAATGAGATGAAAGTCAAAAATTTCTATCAAAGACTACACGTGCAACAGCTTACTAGTATACTTAAATAGCGCGGAACAGGGTGCGCCCGACTCGACAATAGAGCACAGCTGCGCCTTCCAGCTTTTAGACATGTTATAAGCCGTCAACTGATACAATATAGCAACTTTTAGTGCTTTGTCGGTAGGGGCACGTGATGTGGCCGACTAGCAACTGTTGTTGTTGGATATGCTTTTGCATGACTGCTAGAGGGCATCGTGGTTGTAGGTTAAGTTTTGTGAGCTCTTTAGGGGTACACTTTTTCCCGGTGCTTCATTTTCTATAAATTATATGAAAAACTTTTTAAAATTACATGATATTTCGAAAAATGGAGTGAACATTTTTTTAATGTTGCTTAGACTTCTAAATTACGTAGAAATTTAAAATATGGAGAATAAAAATTTAGTTTAGTGCAACTTTAAACATTATTTTATAACACTCTTAAAATTAAATTAACATTTTAGTGCAACTTGTTTTAAGGATTTTTTTTATTTTAAAAAATCATGCTTTTCTAAAAAAAAATACAAATGAATTTTATATAACATGGAATAATACTGTAAAGTCATTTTTTAAATATATGATCGCTTTTAGAAAAAATATAGCACTTATAAAATTATAGAATGACTTATTTATAACTTGTGGGTATTTTAAAGGTGTGAATACTTTTTAAATTTTCCCCCAGATATTTTTGATAAATAAAAGCACGTCTTGCTTATTAACATCTCAGAAATATTC
This sequence comes from Bromus sterilis, assembly GCA_950022295.1. Lineage (NCBI taxonomy): Eukaryota > Viridiplantae > Streptophyta > Magnoliopsida > Poales > Poaceae > Bromus > Bromus sterilis. Next base: position 39,166,196 of record OX465600.1, read on the forward strand.
CACCATAGTTAAGGCAGTTAAACCAATTCTCAGACGAGCTCCCGGTGGTTCATTCATTTGGCCATAGACTAGAGCTACCTTTGATTCCTCAATATTTTTTTTCATTAATTACTCCGGATTCCTTCATTTCCATATAAAGATCATTTCCTTCACGAGTCCGTTCCCCTACTCCACCGAATACAGATACGCCCCAATGAGCTTTAGCAATGTTATTGATTAATCCCATGACCAGTATTGTTTTATCTACTCCATCCCCCCCCCCAATAGTTCTATTTTTCCTCCACATCGATAAGGAGCTAAAAGACCGACGACCTTGATACCTGTTTCAAAGATGGATAATTTCGTATCTAACTCGATAAAGGCGGGCGCAGATCTATGAATAGGGAACGTTGCACTACTATCTACAGGACCCAAATTGTAAACAGGCTCCCCAAGAACGTTGAAAATTCATCCGAGAGTAGCTCCACCGACCGGAACACTGAGAGGAGCACCCGTGTCAATCACTTCCATTCCTCGCATCAACCCGTCCGTAGCACTCATAGCTACAGCTCTAACTCGATTATTTCCTAATAATTGTTGTACCTCACAAGTCACATTAATTTGCTTATAGGCAGTGTCTCTACTCTGGACTACCAAAGCGTTATAAATATAAGGTAACTTGCCCGGGGGAAAAGTGACATCCATCACGGGTCCAATAATTTGATCGATACGACCTGTACTTTTTTCTTCAATTGTAGAAACCCCGGGACTTGAAGTAGTAGGATTGGTTCTCGTAATTATCACATATTAAAGAAAGGAATTTGTCAAAAAATTTCTTTTTTTTATTGTTGAATAATTCCAAATCAAAGCAAAAAAAATACAAAAATCCAAAAATAAAAAGGAAATGAGTTAGTTAATTCAATAAGAGAGAAAAGGGGACCAGGACTTGATTTCGTTGCCCAAGCGAATCCCATTCAACCGCTTACTCATGGAATAAGTCCGTTGGAAAGTTCAATCAATCTTTTTTTTCATATACATTTTGCCTTTTGTGTAGGATCTGTGCCTACTCTACTTTCCTATCTAGGACTTCGATATACAAAATATATACTACTGTCAAGCATAGATTGCTGTCAACAAAGAATTTTCTTAGTATTTAGTTAGGTATTTGCATTCAAAATAAGAAAGAGACCTATTAAGAACTTGTAACATATAGATGTGGAGGTGTCAACCCCAAACACAATAGACATGTTCTCCTATTGGGTTGCCCCCTTTCTCCCTCTTCAGATTTAATATCTCCACCACACCCCGAAGAGCTACTCCTCCCTCCTCTCTACTTCGGTGGCGCCGAGCTCTAGACGTGGAGCCTTGCCGGATCAACTGCACCCTATGTGTGGTCTTTGTTCGAGGGAATGAAGATTGGTCTTGCTCGCGGAAATACTTCCGAATCTGTTCGTGGGACTTTTTCCGGATTGGATCTTCATGGTTCTCTAACTCTCCCTCAACTTCTCCCCCTGCGTGAGAGATGCTTTGTTGAGCAACGTGAAGCTCAATAGATCGCTAACCTTGTACGCATCTAGCTAGATCTTCTTGGGACTCGGTTTCGTAGTGCTATTTTTTTATTTTCTACTCCAAATCCCAACATGTGAATCGTAGACTCGAATTTCTTTGTTTTCTACTTTGTTTTCCAACATCGGCACCCGAGGAGCACCATCAAAAATAAAATTCTCTAGAGATACCGCTCCACAACTACTTATGAAAGTTATCAAGCACCTGGTTGACTCCTTCGCCTACAAGCCCCCTCCGCCTTACGGATCCTCCCATGTTAGCCGCCATGATTTTTTCCACCACTTTATTCACACCATGGAAATCAAGATGTCGACATGTCCCATGAAGTAAAAAAAAGCTTCGTGATGCGCCCTCCTGGAACAACATAGCCTGATATGGATGCACACAACTGGATTCTATCCGATCCAAATACCCTTGGGAAAGATCTTCTTCAGCAGTTTCGAAACATGTCGACGACCAGATTGAGGAGGATCTATCATGCAGACCATTGTCGTGATGTGAGAAGATTACTACTACCTCCTTTCCGGTTTATAAGGCTTGCACGTATCTCTAGATCTCTAATTTGATCAACATAAGATAAGTTGTATAGTCTATACCATTAAAAAAATGTGATTTCAAGTTTATAATGATATATTTTTTATGATATATAACTTGTATTATGTTGGTCTATTTGTCAACCTAGAGATACGTGTAAGCCTTATGAACCAGAAAGGAGGTAGTAGAATCGTCATCACACCACTGCCTCCACCACGTCGACTCCATCGCCGCCACGGCTGAGGACGCCGCCCCGCACCGCCCGCAACTCGCGCCACCGGCTGAAGACGGGAACCAGATTGAGGCAGACGATCTGCCACCTTTAAGCCTGCTATACGCCGCCAATGCCGAGCGCCACCGTTGTTAGGGATCAGGGGCAGAGACTAGAACCACCCCCCCCCCCCCTCCTCAATGTCTCATGGTCGATATTAGTATTAGTCTATTATTACTTAATTGGCCGGGGCTAATGACAACTTAATTAGTATTTTGGCCCAAGATTAACTTTTTTTAGATAGAGCCCAAGATTGTCTAATCTGTGCGTACTACCATGGCAAAGACAAGCCCAAATAGTAGCCCATCCGTTTCACTCTGGCCACGGTGGAGAGAGAGGGGCAGAGGCCTATATATTTGATTTTTCTTTCAAGTCTGTACGTTGATCTGATCCCTAATCTTTCCCTAATAATTCCTAATCCTAATAATAAAGGGAGGTGGGTTTCTCCTTACGTTATGGCGAGTATGCAAAAATCCCCCTAAGATTTCAGTGAATCAACCCGCCGTCCATCTTTTAAGTGGAAAAAACGATTCATCCCGCACGTCGCCCAGTTACACGGCCCATCGGCGGGAGGCGTAAAAATTAAGTTCCCATTTTCGAACCGGAGACCTCACGCATACACGAGGTGTGTGCACAACCAGCTGAACTACCTTAGGGTTAGCTACTAAGTTTCGGTAAGTTTTCTTGTTAAATAGTTCTACATCGGTCTTTTACACTAGATTTCTCCAACTTAAATATGTTTCCAATTATTTTAGAACAATCAATAAACATAAACGAATATCATAATGACTCTACAGGACCAAGTAACGTGGCAACAAAATTAGGAGAAGCATAACGATGGCCCTAAGACATGCATATATTCAATTAAAGGAGAATAACATGGGAAAAGAATTAGAAAAGCAGGATGAGGAAATGGACCCTGAGAAATGCATGCAATAAAAGGACGTGCTTGTGGCAGCTTTGGAGGACCTCGGGTGCCGCGCAGGTGTGATGGTGCAGGGTTAGACGACATGAGTTGTTCATTGTTATATTTTTGTGTAGCACAAATAATCACTGTTATATTTTTCATTTCCCTTTGCAGTAAAAGTTGCGGTGCCCCTCACACTCTCTTAGATAGAAGTATTTAGTATTAAAATATATCTAGATACGATCAGTTTAAGTTACATGTAATATGGATCAGAGGTAGTATTTTTGTGTCGACGCTTTGAAATGGATGTGTTTAGCACCGAAATTCATCTAGATACATCCGTTCGAGCGACATATAATATGGATCAGAGATAGCATTTTTGTGTCGACCCTCTCAAATAGATGCATTTAGTACTGAAATACATCTAGATACATCCGTTTGAGCAACATATGATATATATCGAAGGTAATATTTTTGTGTCGACACTCTAAAATAGATTTATTTAGTACTAAAATACATACATACATTTGTTGTATGAGCGACAAGTACTCCAGTATAGATCCAAGGTATGTCAGAGTTGTAGAGTTCCTCAATAATACTGACGCAATCAACAACTCGCCGTACATAACCTTAACTCTCCCAAACAATTGTTGCATTTCCTGTTGTTATCAATGATAGCAAAAACATCGACATTGGCTGTAGCAAAATGGGTTGATGCGCGCATGTGGGTGGGGTCGTTCGGTCGGTCGGCGCGCCACGTTTTTCAAAAGAAAAAGCAAACATACTCTGCACGTCTAACCCGCGAAATCGTTTACATGTATATTTTTATTTTTGATATTTATTTTCCTATCAATTTTTTAAATCGGGTTGATCTACATACTTTCGTTTAAGTGTAGTTGTTACAAATGGCACATGCAACATTGCAAATCCGACTAATGTTACTGAAACTGGGACGCGGTGCTGCAAGTAGCCAAAGCACGCCAATGTAACACCAGTCATCTTTTTTTCTATTCATTAGTCGTATCGTAGTGTTACAAAACCATCCACAAACGTTGCAAAGACGATAAGTCAGACGAACAATGTGAATGCTATAAGAATGACCAACATTATTGCAAGTCAGACGCTTATCTTTGCTAACTTTGATGTGTTCTTCACTGCTGCTATCGTGTGGAGCCGTTAGAGTGTTATCGTGTCATGTTGTTTCACATGTTCATTTTTACTCCCGTTGCAACGCACGGGCATATTTTCGCTTCTAAAAGAAATCGCGAAGGTTTCTAGCCGCCGCTCACCCCAATCCCGCTCACCAACCATCAGATGCTTCTCTCGTTTACCGGTGGCGTCCGCGCTTGAAAACTATTACGGCAAAGATACAAGTTTCTGTGATGATTAGCCTCTGGATTGGTTTCACCATCGAGCCATGTCACTGAGTTCGCTGGATTGATTTCACCATTGAGCGATGTCACTTGAGTCCGTTGAGTATATGCATATAATCTAAGGTTCAGTTTAAAATGTATCTACATACACTATATATCCCTATTACTGTATTTGGTTCATTTTTTTATAGATCATAACATAGCAGCTTATTAATCAAGCATGCAAGATGATACGTTAATTTACTAAGTAGATGTTTCTTCTAAAAATCAACAAACATTGTCGTTAATTGATATTCTTGTATCTCCTAATCAAATTTATTAATTGTATGTTTGAACTATCATAGTGCAATATCTTTACGAGCTAAGATTTAAGTTTTAGACGTAAAAACATTTGTCAATAAGGTTGTTTATAATGGATTGTGGGTTTCGGAAATTTATAATTTCGACTCGCCCCCCTATGTTTAATTTTTGGCTCCGCCCCTGGTAGGGATCCTCCGCCGCACCACCGCGACCATCATCATCATTGTGGCATCTCGACCCAAGCGTGCCTCCCCGCAGCGAAAGCCCTGCGTGAGAAGACAAAACGCCCCATCGTCCTTGACGTCCGATTACGTCCTCTAACAGCGGCGAGGGAGAATGAAAAATGGTGAGGGAGGTGACGGCAGCGACGTGCGCACCCTCCCGGTCGTGCGCCAAGGAAGCTACGCGGGAGGGTTAGATGCCCCTTGAAGTGGAGTCCAATTTTTTTGGCAATTTTGCCCGTTTAAACAACCGAAGCTCTATTCGTTTTACTTTGCTGAGCAGAGAATTTCATCCTAATCGCTCACGATCGTGATCGGAGCAGGCCAAATAAATCGCAAAGACGTGACACGCATGCATGCATGCATGCATGCATGTGGCCGCCTTTGCATCGCCGCCGTCCGCGCAGCAGCGGCCGAAAGCAACATTCCGATTCTCATCGGCGTGCATGCATGCATTCATGCACATGTTGAGTAATGCTCCAGCTAGCTCGCACCCAACTCCATTAACGTGAGACTGCGTACGTACCCCGGCCGCCAATCACTGCCACGGGCGCCGTAGATGGCAAAACCCGGCGTCTTCTCGCCGACCAGGAAAACGTCCCTTTCCCTCCCGCGAAACTGGTGCTCTTGCCGCGTGGCGTTTACCGGTCGCGGCAGAGCGGCTCACGAGAGCAGTCACGGCACGCTCGGGGGTCGGGCCGGACACGGCACGCTCGATCCATCGATCGATGCGGCCAACCGCCGATCCGTCGGTGGCGCCGAGGGAGAGGATTGGACAGTGGCAGCAGCGTGGCGTTGAGACTGATGCCGCGACGGCGACCGCGACGGCAACGAACCGGCCCATGCGGGATGCCGCCGCTCCGCTTTTCTATCTAGAAGTGGTGGAATAGAATAACCCGGTTAAAGGATAAGGATCATACGTTTGTAATGCATTGTATGGCCTGAAATAGGTCTTATTTTTCTATCTTTTACAGGTAGTCGATGGCTATTCAACATTATCATCTTAACACTAAAGAAGAGTTTGACCCAATGCTTTATTTTTGTCTTAGTGAATCCCGATTCGACATTAAAAGTACATTGATTCGATCGGTTCAGTTTGGGTCGATGAGTGCGTAGCACTTCGATCACCTGATCCAACGGATCAAATTTGTGTGTATTTTTTTCGTGTGGTACGGTTGTAACACTTATGGATCGGTTATAACTTTTGCAGTACGGTTGTAACACTTATGGATCGGTTATAACTTTTGCAGTACGGTTGTAATTTTCGTGGTACACTGATGTAATATTTTTAAGTTTTAGCGTCTTTTGAAGGAAAAAAGGTTGATGGTACAAATTTTAATGGTGGTACTTCCTCCGATCCATAATAAGTGTCGCTCATTTAGTATAAAGTTTGTACCAGCTTAGTACTCCCTCCATCCCATAATGTAGTAACGTTTTTTGAGCTCATTATGGGACGAAGGGAGTACAAAATAAGCGACACTTATTAGATCGGAGGGAGTAGCATTTTTTAGTATCTATTGCAACGAAAAATCATATCTCATCATCGGCAATCACTTTATCATTTTTTGTTGCAGCAAAAACTCTTAATAGCAATTTGTAATAGATGCGAAATATGAAAGTTTACCTCTAGGACGAGGTAAAATGTCTTTGCGCAAACGATAACCTTGAAATCACTCAATGTTCTTTGACTCTTCACGATGAACACTATATTCCAACCAGCCACGATGATTTTTGTATCAAGAATCATGAAAGCTTCTATACCCTTTTTCTACCAATTTCCGTTCATATTTATGATCTTTTGGTTGGCATGGACCCTTACTAATATACTCTCTTCTAGCAAGATCTCTAATATCTAGATCTAAATCCTCAATAGGTATTCTCTTACCAGGATCCAGTTCAATATCGCCAAGCTTAAGTTGAGTTGCAACACGAGGAAAATTATCACTTGTTTGAGTTGAAGGACCCGTTTCTGGTTCTGCAAAATCAGTGCTTTGTGGCTGAAAAAAAGATGTCACTGATCTATTTCTTTTGTTCATCTTGTCTCCCTGTAAATTAAAATACAAACTAAAATTAGTTTGATATGTCACTAATTTACATTATTGAAATTTCTAAAGGATAATCTGCAGCATTGAGCAAAACATGGAAAATCTGTAGCATTGAGCATTAAATATGTCTATATTAACATTTGGAAAGGAAATAGACGGGGATTGAGATTTCGGAGAGGGGAATTGGGAGAACTAGATGATACCCCGTGCGTTGCTGCGAAAATTATTTAAAGAAAAAATATGAGAAAAATCTTTTTTGAAACATGAGAAAAATTATTAAGTGTAGTATAATTTGATTATAAATTATTTTTAAAAATAAATATTGTTTAGAGGAAAAATATAAGAAAATTTGATGAAAACCCAAAAAATGAGTATGATTTTTGTTTTGTTAATTTATTACCTTGATAATATATCGGTGAGATAATATAAGACGAAAATAATGTTGAATAGATATAGTGAAGACATCTCCACCATTGGCTAAGTCTAAAATAATAATATGAATTATAGATGTGCATAAAAAAATATAAGATAACTAATAATTTAATTTTTCTTAATAAAAAAGTCTCTTATAAATTGTGAGACTAACTTCATATAAAGTTATTATTTATTTAGGTTGCATGTTCAAGCCAAGTTAATGGGAGCATGTGCATGCATAGTTAGTGGAAAAGAATTTTTACATGATAAATATACTGGATGATGTGGATAACTTGCATGTCAAGATAAATAAGTTATTGGAAATGGACTATTTAGGTATTATAGATACCTGGTCGCTGGATGCTGGACGCCCGGATCGGTCGGACTGTCGGAGGACGAGAGGAGGCGAGGAGCGGCTACAGTCGAAGACGACACGAGGCGGTGAACCAGGGAGCAGGGGAGGAGTCGCTGGACGCCGAACCGGTGGGAGGAGGAGCGGCTGCAGGCGGTGAGCCGGCGACGGCTCGAACAGGCTAATGGCGCGGCGAATGCGGATGCGGTAGCCAGTAGGGGTTCCTCTCCTCTTCCTCATTTCCTTTACTCGCTTGCTCTCTCGGTCGCTAACTCGCTGGCGAAGGGAACGAACAGCCCACTGAAAACGTGTTGGGCTGGGTTGCACCCGGGGCCACTTTCTTTTTGATATATAAGCCTAAAAAAATTCCCACGCCCCAGGCCATGGCCCTGGTTGCCTGGGCCCAGCTACGCCTTTGGTGGTGGTCGATCCAACATTTATCGTCGATGATTGAAGCTTTTTTAACCGTCAGTTGTAGCTTTTTAGGCATCGGTTGTAGCGTTTCGTGTTAACGGTTGCAACTTTTTCGTTGTGGTCATTGAAAAACTCGAGATGATGGTTAGTGACGGCCATGACGGCAAGCGACGACACGAAGGCAAGGACGCGTCGATGGTGGCGCGAGGCGTGAGGACGAGACGCTGGACAACAGTCGTGGGTGAAGCCGCCGGTGGCATGGGGACGAGATCTGGCGGTGGAAGCCCACTAGGGCGCCCGAGATGGGGACCTACAACAGTGATGAAGGTCAACGACAAGGCACCATACGCTGGAGACGCCTGTGGGCTGTGAAAATGGACGCCAGCGGCGACGTTCCTTCCATTTATCTGCAATGCGCTCTGCGTGTTGTACGTGCAGTCTGCCCCGTGCGTTGAGGAAAGCGATCGGCCGAAACACTAGGCCGGTTGGCCGTTCCTGAAGGTTTCCCTTTCTAATACTTTTTCTTTTCTTTGAGCAATCATTCTAGTGGTACTCATTTTACTCTCATAAACATTAATAAAAACTGTACTACGGGTGTGAGTGACGGTGACGATTCGTTTGGATCTCTATCATGTGGCGGGGGGTGAAGTGGACCATGATGGATTGCGAGATCCATCCACGATGAGATAGATAGAAGAAGAGGTACTCCTACCGTCCTACGTAGTAGCCCATGTGTTCTGGGTACTCGCCGCGCCATTTGTTTACCATAAAAGTCCGCGGTCGTGGCCGGCCGTTCAACGCTCTCTGTTGCAGTTGCACACACATGAGATGAGATGAGAATGAGATGATGAGGAGAGTCCAGTCGTGCCGTGCGTATTTTATTCTGGACGGATCCCAGCTCGTTATTAGAAGGGGAGTATACTACTCCCTACTGTTGCAAGAAGATACTCCAGATGTTCTTGGACTGATCCGCTAGCTCCATCTTCCGGCGTGTTCCATCCATCGCCTGCTCGTGGCAAGTGGCAACACAAGGTCAGTGCTGTGCTACACAAGTTTGCAGTCGCATGCAATATCTGGTTGGGCATCGTGCTGCCGTTACTCCCTTGTGTGAAAGAAATGATAAGGATCTCCTTTCGATTCCACGACCATAAAAAGAACTGATCGGATAGATAGATCTATGCATCGCTTCTCTCCCTCCTTGCCTGCATTAATTGGAAGAAGAAGAATGACAAGATTGTTCTGCCCCAATCTCCTAGCTTGCACTACCAACTGTAGACAGGTTGATATATGGAGATGAATGAAGTGGTAGTCTCCAACTTGAGCAACTAACTCCATTGCTTGATAGTAGGAGTAGCATTCATTCATAGTTGCAGTTCTAGTTGTTGCTGAAGATATCGGACCAATCAATCTCCCCGCCAAACACCCAATAGACGAGTCTACCACACATGCATCAATCTTTTCACCCCAGTCATCTCCAGACGTATCCATCGCTTTGCGGCAAAGGGGAAAGAATGAATGAAAGACAGAAAAAGGCTAGATTTTTAGGCAGGGATCACTGTGTAGCCAGTAGTAGCCACGAAAGGTGCGGGACGAGTCCCACCATTAGCGCGCCGGCAGCATCGAACCAGGGGAGGCCGTCCCTGGTCCGCGTTCCCGAAAGCTAAAGCTTGACGATGATGGCTGATAAGAGTGCCGCGAGCGAGCGAGCACGCCAGTTCACATGCCTTTCTTTGTCCTTCGGCCCCACCCATTCCATTCCAACCACACCGCCGCCGGCCTCGGTGCCACCGCACGTTCTCATAAATCTGTTGATAGCCGGACAAAAGCTTCGTGCTTGTGCGTCTACAACATACGTAGGGGAGGAGATAGGACGTGCCATTGCCGTCCATGGATTTTAGATTCTAGCACCCTCATGCTTTGCCGACTTTATCTGAATGAAAAATGAGATTTTAGTTTATCATCTGTTCTTTGAAGCAGCCAGGGAGGAGATTCAGAGGACTGGAGTGCGCACTAGCTAGCTGTGGGTGGGGGTTATAGGCGGACTGGCCCCACCACACGTGACACGGCTCCGCACCATGTTTTCCTCGGCGGATATGTATGCAATAACATTATGCCATTCTTCTCCTCCTCCCCTGTTTCCTTCCTTCCTTGATTTCGTCGCACTTTTCCCCTTCCTGTTGCGCTTCTCCTACATATATCCATCTCGATTCAATCGTCTCTAGTCTCTACTACGATTAGAATACTCCCGTATCCTGCCATTGCCAGCTCTCGATTCTTTCGAGGTGTCCGTCCGTCAGTCAGTTCGTGCGTGGCAATCTTGTTCTTGGCAAGCTCAATCTGCCAACTGATAACAGTGTTTCTTTCTTTCTTCACCTTGATTGATGTGCTCTCTTCTTGGAGCCAGCACAAGGAGAGCGCAGCTGCTATGACCGGAGCCTAGAAGCTTTCTCGACGACGGCCACCGGATCCTGACAGAAGAGCTCGGGAGCGCCACCGTCGCCATGGAGCCCGGAAAGGTCAGCCACAAATTTAACCAATTTTCAATCTCAAAATTAACCAAGGCACTACTAGCCCGCGGTAATGCTGAGACCGGTTGTCTTATCTGGTGCGGCGGCGGCGGCGGCAGAGGGAGACATGGCGGACGACGATGCTGCTGGCGTACCAGAGCCTGGGGGTTGTCTACGGGGACCTCAGCATCTCGCCGCTCTACGTCTACAAGAGCACCTTCGCCGACGACATCACGCACACCGAGTCCAACGACGAGATCCTCGGCGTCCTCTCCTTCGTCTTCTGGACGCTCACCCTCATCCCGCTCCTCAAGTACGTCTCCATCGTGCTCCGCGCCCACGACAACGGCGAGGGCGGCACCTTCGCGCTCTACTCCCTCATCTGCAGGCACGCCAACGTCAGCCTGCTCCCCAACCGACAGCTCGCCGACCAGGAGCTCTCCACCTACAGCCTCGACCGCCCGCCCGAGCTCGCCGGCGGCGGATCCCGCCTCAAGCGATGGCTCGAGGCCAGCCGCGTCCTCAAGACCGCCCTGCTCGTCATGGTCATGATCGGCACCTGCATGGTCATCGGCGACGGCGTCCTCACGCCCGTCATCTCCGGTGCGTGTCTTCAGACTTTTTTCAGTTCAGTCCATTCTTTTTTGTTCGGTTACTTACTTGGTGATGATGATTTTTGTCTGTTGCAATTCAGTGTTCTCGGCTGTTTCTGGGCTTGAGCTCTCCTTGTCCAAGCATCAGCATGAATGTGAGCCTCACTAGCCTGAACTGTAATTTGGCATTTTCATTTCAAGATTTTGTTGGTCTTGTATGCAACCAATGAACACAGTATACTGAACAATCGATCATAATAGCGCACGAGCTAGTGATTTTACTGATCATTCATATGGTGTGGTACTTTATAATGAAGTTTATGGATTGGTAAAATTAGTAAATTTTGGCAGTTCTGCTGGTGTGAATGATGCAAAACTGTGAGCATAACCAAACAATTAGTAGTATAGTTAATTTGGAGCAAACTGCTGAATTGTTAACACTCAACTGGCCCAACTACTCCCTGTTATCAGCTCTCTAGCAGGACTATATCATGACTTGTATGCCTGAATTTCTGCCACAGATTGGGCTGAAAGTAAGGAAGACCGAACCGTTAAATGGAAGAATTATACTGGCTCTCTGTCACCTGTTTTAATTACCTTGGCACCAAAATTTGTCCTGCCATGCTCATTTTTCTTCTCGTTGTTGCTTTCATCCAGACGCCGTCACTCCGATAACCTGCGGCATACTGGTGTTTCTGTTTGCGCTCCAGCATTACGGCACCCACCGCGTCGGGTTTCTCTTTGCTCCGATAATTCTAGCCTGGCTGATCTGCATGAGCGCCCTCGGCGTGTACAACATCATCCACTGGAACCCTCAGGTTTACCAGGCACTCAATCCCATGTTCATGCTCAAGTTCCTGAAGAAGACCAAGAAGTCTGGCTGGTTATCCCTGGGAGGGATTCTGCTTTGCATGACAGGTAAAATTTACCAACCGAAATTAGACAGGGGAATTTCCATAAGTGAACAAGTCTTGACTTGTTTGGCATTCCAGGATCTGAAGCGATGTTTGCGGATCTTGGACACTTCTCCTATAGTGCAATCCAGGTAACTAATTTCAGCAATCAGTTGTGCTCATTTGTTCTTTTTTGTTCAACTTGCCACGCTGTTTGGGCAGAACCTTCTTGACTCTGCTCCCTGTTTTGCAGCTTGCTTTCACTTCTTTGGTATACCCTGCACTGATCTTAGGGTACATGGGTCAAGCTGCCTATTTAACCAAACACCATGACTTCGACTCCAGCTACCAGATTGGATACTACATCTCAGTTCCAGGTACCCATTGCTTACTAGATTAGTACTAGTAATACTAGCTGATGATTATTGCAGAAGAACATTACCTATTGAAAGACTTGTGCATTTACCATTTGATTCAGTGAACATAGAGTAATTGGACAACAAAAGTAAGTAATTTGGTTTGGCTGTGCAAAATGCAGAGTGTGTGAGGTGGCCGGTGCTGGTGCTGGCGATCCTGGCGTCGGTGGTGGGAAGCCAGGCGATCATCAGCGGGACCTTCTCCATCATCAACCAGAGCCAGTCCCTGAGCTGCTTCCCGCGGGTGAAGGTGGTGCACACATCGGCCAAGGTCCATGGCCAGATCTACATCCCGGAGATCAACTGGCTGCTCATGGTGCTCTGCATCGCAGTCACCGTGGGGTTCCGCGACACCAAGCACATGGGGAACGCGTCGGGGCTTGCGGTGATCACGGTGATGCTGGTGACCACGTGCCTGACGTCGCTGGTGATGATGCTGTGCTGGCGGCGGCCGCCGGCGCTGGCGCTGTCCTTCTTCGTCTTCTTCGGCTCCATCGAGGCGCTCTACTTCTCGGCGTCGCTCTACAAGTTCATGGACGGCGCGTGGCTGCCCATCCTCCTGGCGCTCATCCTCGTCGCCGTCATGTTCGTGTGGCACTACACCACCATCAAGAAGTACGAGTTCGACCTGCACAACAAGGTGACCATGGAGTGGCTCCTGGCGCTCTGCGACAGGCTCGGCATGGTCCGGGTCCCCGGCATCGGCCTCGTCTACACGGACCTCACCTCCGGCGTGCCCGCCAACTTCTCGCGCTTCGTCACCAACCTCCCGGCGTTCCACCGCGTGCTGGTCTTCGTGTGCGTCAAGGCCGTCCCCGTCCCGCGGGTGCTCCCCGCCGAGCGCTACCTCGTCGGCCGCGTCGGCCCGGCGGGGCACCGGTCGTACCGCTGCATCGTGCGGTACGGGTACCGGGACGTGCACCAGGACGTGGACTCGTTCGAGACGGAGCTGGTGGAGAGCCTGGCGTCCTTCATCCGGCTGGACGCGCTGTTCCGGTGCAGCGACGCCCGCAGCGACGCCGACTACGAGCGCGAGAACGCGTTCACGGTCATCGGCAGCAACCCGCTCCGGCGCCGCATCAGCTACGACGACGCCCACGACGGCGCGTCGTCCGTGGAGATACGCGTGGACAGCCCGACGACGCCGGGCGGCGGGACGGTGGAGCTCACGTCGGCGGCGGCGCCGCGGGTGGTGAAGAGGGTGAGGTTCTTGGTGGACCCCGGGAGCCCCGACGTGGAGGACAAGCAGATGCTGGAGGAGCTCCAGGAGCTGTGCGAGGCGACGGAGGCCGGCACGGCGTTCATCATGGGGCACTCGCACGTCAAGGCCAAGCCAGGGTCGTCGCTGCTCCGGAGGCTGGCCATCGGCTACGGCTACAACTTCCTCCGCCGGAACTGCCGCGGCCCGGACGTCGTGCTGCGCGTGCCGCCGGCGTCGCTGCTCGAGGTGGGCATGGTCTACGTGCTATGACTACTCACCTTGGGCTTCTCTTTTGTCTATCTCGCTTCCGGACATGCTGCTGCTGTAAATTGTACTGTCGTGACAGCGTGACGCGTGATGGGAAAAAAAGTATGGTTTGTCCAAATTCCGGACCAAACTCGAAATGCGTTCGTAACAACATCTTCAGTAGATTGATGTAATAAAATGCATCATTAAATTATATTTCAAGTAAAATTTACATCATCAAATGGTAGATTTTTACATCATTAAGAACCTCCAATTTCCCCCTAAAAAAAAGAATCTCCAATTTCAATAGATGATGTAAAATCACCATCATAAAAAATCTTCAAGACGGTCCATGGTGAGGTGCACCGGCGTTGGAGGCATATTCGGGGTAGTCATCATCGGCGGACCCCGTACTCAACGGGCATGCACAAGGCCTCCACCTCCTCCAAGGTCTTGATTGTGGTGAGCTGCTCTTGATATATTGCACCCCCCGCCCCCCCTCATCTGCGCACGTGGCATAAGGCGGGGATGAAGTTGTCGAGCACCGAAGCAAACGGCGAACTAGGGAGGAAGGGCGGTGGCGGCAAAGGCTAACTTGGACATTGATACATCGATAGCGCGCCCGAGCCGAGTTGCGACGCTAGAGCCATAGTCGATCGATGATGGAGTTGATGCTGTTGGGCAGTAGCGGAGTATTGCGGTCGTTGGTGTCCATCGACGGTAGGGTCACGGCTAGAAGGTTCAGCGCGTCAGTTGGCATATTCCATTCCAATGGACCATAGTTTGCTAACAATTACAATCATATTCCATTTTGTAGTAAAATTCTTTTAAATTAATCTTATTTGTTTGGCGAAAAATTGATGTGATAGATTTTCATTGCATTTTGAGAGCAAGTGCTTGGTATCAATAGCTAGCTGGGATGTTAGGTACCAACTATATATAAAAAAACTAGGAGAAATAGCAACAAAAATAGGGTGCAACACAACTATACATCATGCATCGGTCAAATCAACATCAATGGCGAACACCTCGAAAGCTCAATAGATTTATGACGAGTGCATTGTGTTGTCCTCCTCTATTTAAAATTTAGAAAAATACCACAATACCATTGTAGGATGATTTATTCTAGCGGGATCTTTTTATTAGCTTTGTTATGGGAGCTATCTCAACGTGATGTTACAGTGCTTACATGTATCTAATCTTGTTAGTCGAGTCAGGTCTTCCTTATTAAAAATACATAAGGTTCTGATGTTCATATTGTTTGCCCTCCCTCCCCACCTTACCTCGTCTATTTCTAATTTTATCATTTTTTTCTCTACGGTTTCCTTAGAAGCCGCCAGTCTGCCTCAACTAACCCACATCTTTTAGACTCAAAATAAAACTCAGTACCTATTTATTATTTTTTGTATTTATTATTTTCGGTATATGATCTCATTAACAATAAAATGTCTGGTAAATCACGTTGATTCCATAGAAATATGTATGCTTATTTGCAACACCCATGCAATTATTTAGTACTAGTAGAATACCCATGCGTTGCCACGGGCTTTTGAAATAATCTACTGAATTTCTAAACATAATTCATGTAAATTTTTTAGCACATGTACAATCAAGTAGTAATTGAAGTTCACTTCACTTACAATGCAAATTCATAGCAATCACAATTTAACATTGTGGCCATATAATTCAATAATCCAACTAAATCACAATTCATAGAAATCACAATTTAACATTCTAGAAATATGTTACATACTAAGATCTACTTGACATGCTTAAGAAAATCTCACAAAATATCAGGAATGATCTCTTTAGCTTCATTCACACAATGGTTGAGCAAGTATAATAAAGATTGGATTGTCAATTCATGCCCATCCTGCACAACCAATATATGTAGTCAAGACAAATACTTCATGTCAAAGGTTTTAAAATGTGTAACAGAGAGTACTCACCGTGATAACAGGACGAACAATTTTTTTACAGTTCCTCCAGAGATAAAATAAAAAACAAATTAGCCGGACGCATCCCTGCAATTAATTAAATCAATATTATCTTGAATATAGTGATAAAAAATAAATACTTGTATTTAAAATTTTATGATAATTAAATATAAAAAATTACCCGTCCATGCTTGTTCGAATACCAGGTGGAAATACACGTTGTCATTTAGATATATCATAATTCCAACCATGTTCCTTTATTTTGAGTACATCGATTGAATTCCCTCGCAAATCTTTGTAATTTCACTAAATGCCTTAGATGTTTAACCTCTTCGCATGTGATATATGTATAGGGTCCAAAATGTTTACACGACGTGCATGTTTATCGATGATGTACAAGATGTATCCGCCGATGGATGCATATGGAAAAACTACTACATCAAGCTCCTCTGATTTCATTGTTGAGTTCCAATGAAAAAGGCAGTGTGTTTATTGAACATGACTGACATGTGCGGCGTTCTCCTATCCGGTTTGATGCAAGAGATGAGTGTAGATAGATCCGGTGGCAGTCGTGCATGCTCCAACCAGGAATGTCTCCCAGGATTGAAACAATGTGTGATAGGTTGTTTTTGGTATGTGATAGGAAATTTTTATCTGGTGGCAAAGGATTGGATGTATGTCAAGAAAGTTTTATTATGTGACATGTATATACAGTAATGTCCCTTTAAGAAAGGTTTATATCTCCCCTATGTATGTTAGGAAAGTTATATGCGACATATGGGGTTGACGTATACAAAATCAGTGTGGTTGGTTGTCTTAAAAAAATCGGTGGGGTTCATTGGCTATCGATCTGGTGTTAGTGGCGGTGTTGGGTGGTGTGGCCGGGTTACGTGAGAAAAAAATGGTAGGGGGTTGTGCGCGAGCTAAAAAGTCGATGGGAATTCCCTTGCTTGGCTACGTGCGCTAAAAAATTGGTGGGAATCCCCTTCGTTGGGTACGTGCGCTAAAAAACTGTAGGGATTCCTTTTGCTGGGTAGGTGCACTAAAAAATCGATGAGGATTCCTTCGTGGGAGGGGTAACGAACGAACGAAACGACTACGTACTACCTCTTTAGAAGTAGAGATACACACACATGAGCCTGATGGGGTTAGATGCGCTTAAAAATTTACAATCATAATCCATCACATAGTATAAAATAATTTTATTCTTCTTATTTGTTCGACAAATTAATTGATCGGGTAGATTTTCATTGCAATTTAAGAATAAGTACAAATTATCAATAGCTAGGTGGACCATTAGTCCCCTAAAAGGGTAGAAAAAATTAGGAGAAATAGCAACAACTACTAGACATATCACAATTATCCATCATGCACCGTTAAAGTCAATATCAAGGATTTGGAGAATACTACAGTGCCATTCTAGGATGATTTATCCTAGTAGGATCTTTCTATCAACTTTTTTGTGGGAGCTCATGTGGCCATCATATGCTTGTGATGTGCTAAAAGTGATGTTACAATGCTTAAATGTGTACTCATTTGACCTTCCTAGTGCAGCCATGTCTCCTACTAAAAAAATACATAAGGTTTTGTCCTTCACCCTCTTTTGTACTACCTCCCAATGTTATCTACTCCATTTCTAGTTTTAACAATTTTCCGCGCGGTTTTAAAACACACTTCAACTGGCCACATCTTATTGAATTGCCAAATTAAATCATGTATGTTTTCTTTGATAACTCAACTTTTACCGATTCATTTACCGTTTTGCTACATAACCACATTAACCAAAAAAATACGGTTGAAGCACATTGATGGGGTACAAAAATATTTGCACTATTTTGTAATGCATGAGTAATTATCTAGTATACACACACACATGAACCCTATGGATTTAGATAACAACTTACAATCATATTGATCGCATAGTAAAAATAAATTCAAATATTCTCATTTGTTTGGCGAAGAATTTGACCGGGTAGACTTTCATTGCAATTCGAGAATGAGTACAAATTATAATTAGCAAGTTAGGATGAAATGAAGCAAAAACTAGGATAAATGACAATAAAAGTTGAACACAATAGAGATAACACATCAGGCATCAATCAAATCAACATCGCTGATGAACACCTTGACAGCTCAAGAAGTTGATTTGCGAGTGCCTTGTGTTGTCCTCCGCCATTTTATTGTCGGGAGAATACTACAATACCATTGTAGGATGACTTATCCTACTAGGATATTTCTAT
The DNA here is from genome assembly GCA_950022295.1 of Bromus sterilis. Classification (NCBI taxonomy): domain Eukaryota; kingdom Viridiplantae; phylum Streptophyta; class Magnoliopsida; order Poales; family Poaceae; genus Bromus; species Bromus sterilis. Next base: position 39,184,605 of record OX465600.1, read on the forward strand.
TAGCTTTGTTGTGGGATATCATGTGGTTACCATTTGTTTGTGACGCGATAAACGTGATGTTCAAATTCTTACATGTGTACTCATCTGATCTTCTTAGTTCACCCATGTCTCCTACTCAAAAGATACGTAAGTTTTTGTCGTTAACCCTTTTCCCCTCCCCCCTATGTTATATCCTTATTTCAACTTTTATCGTTGTTCCCCTCGGTTTAAAAAGTTGCTTGAAGTGGCCCACGTCTTATTGAATTACCAAATAAAATAATATTTTCTTTGGTAATTCAATTTGTACTTATTCAATTGCCATTTTTTGTACTTAATCGTATTAACAAAATCCTAGTAAATCACAGTGATTGCGTACTAAATATTTGCACTATATTGCAATCCATGAGAAATTATCTAGTATATATACACATACGGACCTTATGGAGTTACATAACAATTTACAATCATATTCCATCGCAAAGTAAAAACCAATTTGAATCTTCTTATTTGTTTGACAAAAAACTTAACCGAGTAGATTTGCATTGCAATTCGAGAATGAGTACGAAGTGTCAATAGCTAATTGGGGTGTTAGGTCCCTAAATGAAAACAACTAGGAGAAATGGCAACAACAATTAGGCACAATAGAGCTAATGCATCCTAAATGAAAACAAAAACTAGGAGAAAGGGCAAAAAACAATTGGGCACAATAGAGCTTATGCATCATGCACCGATCAAATCAAAATCGATGGTGAACATCTTGAAAGTTCAAAAGGTTGATTGGCAAGTGCCATGTGTTCTCCTCCCACGTTTAAGTGTCGGAAGAATACTGCAATACCATTGTACGGTGATTTATCCTAGTACAATGTTTATTAGCTTTTTTTGTGGGAACTCTCATGCGGCCATCTTATGCTTGTGGTGAGTTAAACATGATGTTACAATGCTTACATGTGTACTCATCCGATTTTCTTAGTACAACCATGTATCATACTCAAAAAATACGTTAGGTTTTATCTCCCACCCTTTTTTTGTCCTTCCTCCCCACGTTATCTCCTCCATTTGCGGTTTTATTTATTTACAATTTTAAAAGCCGCTTCAATTGGCCCATGTCTTGTTGACTTGCCAAATAAAATCATGTTTTTTTGGTAAGTCAATTAGTACTGATTGAATTGCCATTTTTGGTACGTGAATCCTGGTAAATCATAGTGATTGCATACAAAATATTTGCACTATTTTACAATGCATGAGCAATTATATATATACACACATGGATCCTATGGGGTTAGATAAAAGTTTACAATAATATTCCATCACATAGTAAAAACCAATTCAAATAGTCCTATTTGTCAGACAATTTTTTTGACCGGGTAGGTTTTCATTGCAATTCGAGAACGAGTACAAAGTATCAATAGCTAGTTGGGACGTTAGGTCCCCAAAACGAAACAAAAACTAGGAGAAATGGTAAAAATAATTGGTCACAATAGAGATAACATATCAGGCACCGATCACATCAACGTTGATTGTGAACATCTTGAAAGCTCAAATGGTTGATTGGCCAGGAACTTTTCTTGTCCTTCGCCGTTTAAGTGTCAGGGGAATACTTCAATACCATTGTAGAATGTTTTATCCTAGTAGGATCTTTTTCTTATTAGCTTTGCTATGGGAACTCATGTGGCCACCAAATGCTTGCGGTGAGTTGAATGCGATGTTACAATGTTTACATATGTAATCATCTGATCTTCTTGGTCGAGCCACTGTTGAGATGGTATAGGGTGAAGGATTTTGTTGAAAGATAACAGTTTGGCCACCCATCATCATTTTTTGCATTGCCATTCGTGCATGGGTAAATTCTGGAACTGTACAATATGTCTGATTAACAAGTGGTAGGACGCCATAACAGTTTTCATATGATGATGACTCCACAATTGTATATGGATTCTTCTCCTGCACAGAGTTGGATCTTAAATACAGTTTGGTTGGCACCTAGTATAGAAAATAAGAAGGCAATGGTAGTGATTTTACCCTAGAAACAAGCCATTCAGGATACTCGAAGACAGAAGAAACATTGAAAACTTCACTAGAGTTATGGTTGTCATCCATGATGGCAAGGGGACTTCCATGGTTCGTGGGATGGACCTGCATGGTAAAATTCTATATTTAATCAGACAAGAAAACCAAAGTATATATCCACCAGATAATGCACGATGTTGTGCTACTATAACACACTATCTCTGGTAATGGACTAACCCTGAAGTTGTCCACAAATGGACTTGTGCTATCCGGTGGTGCAACAAGAACGGAGTTGGAAGAGAGTGCTGGTGGAAGAGGCATTAAATCCATGTGGTGTGACAACATGGATTGTTCATCAAACCGAAACATGGACCCTCCAGGTTCTGGGGTGATGGGCATACTATCCATAGATAAAGCTGAAATTGGCATTGAGTTGTTCAGCTTTTGAAACTCTTCCAATGTTGGCATCGCTGTTGTACCTCTAAGAGCTTCATGCAACGGGGAAACATACGAAATGTAGTCCTCACTCATGTAACTTCCTATATCCTTGGTCAAAGAACCATTTGGGTCCATGGAAGGGATGATAACTTATGTGTGTCTTTGTTCTGTCTAGAAGAACTGTAGGTGATTTCTGGGGCAGCGTAAGGGGCCTCTTTATAGCAATCAAGTCGAAATGGAAACTTTGTTTTTGCATGTGTGAGAATATCTAAGATTTATGATATATATTTTCTTATAATCTAGAAGATACGATTTAGACATGCATGGGTAAAATTATTTAGTTAAATGTTTTCGATTTACATATTGAAAAAAAGATACACTAACTACACCTACAAGACAAAGTACGCCACCCTTGTACAATTTGATATTTGCACGTCTTGTTATGATGCGAGTCATATTCGTAGATCATATTTCTCTTCACGTTCTCACGGATGGCTATCAAATCAAGCAAGTTTCTACGTACCTCAGTTATATTTGGTAAGAGGATAAATAGGGGATACTGGCGATGCATCAGATCGATAACTGAAATTATGGAAGATTTCAGCCATTTTATGAGGTTAAGTTGCAGATCAGGCGATCGATTTCGTTTTGCATCGGCACCCCAGCGATGTCTGATCCCATGAGATCGTGTGCTTCCCTATGGGTCATATCTTGTTTTTTTGGCGTGCCTTAGGGCAGCTCCAACGGGGCGATTCAAATGTCCTCATATGGTCTATTTGATCCGCCGCGACCCATTTGCAAACAAGATTTGGGAGGTAAAATGGGTTTCCACATACAGAAGGCCCGGCCACACGTCTGCGCACGTTCACCCTCATCTGCTCCGGATGCGTGTGGTAACCGCACAACGTCAGCTGGCCTTCGATGAGCACAAGCGCAAGCTCCGCATGGTAATCCACGACATGATGGGTACCCGCAAGACATTCTACACTGACCCCACCGAGATGTTGCCGCCGCCCCCGCCCCCTCCTCCACCGCAGCCGCAACAGGGCTACTAGACCCACGACATTCATGGTCACCACCCCCTTCGCCGTCCTGTTCATGGATGGTGCTAGTGACGTCGACGATGAGTAGAGGCCAGGGTGAACCGGAGACGAGGACCAATATCATTTTTTATTTTTTATTGTGTAATTAAGTTTTATGAACATTTTGAATTAAAAAATTGTCAAAAAAACTGGATCGTGATGTAGTAGTTTTGAACCTCCCGCGATCTCGACATCCTTTTATGAGGATCTGTTCACTTCCGAAGGGCACGCTGGGGCCGATGGGGTCCTACAACATGTTGAGCAATCCCTACCATCCCCTTTGCCTACAGCAGGGAATTACTCACACATGAAAGGAGAAGTCATGGAGGGAGGATGGAGTGGTGATGATGATGACGATGGCGATGATCTCCCCTCACCGGAGGCCAAATAAGCCTCCAGATTAGCCCTCCCGGAGAAGAACAGAGGGTGGCGGCGGCTCCGCGACGAGAATTGGGAAAACGACTTCTGTTCTGGGGTTTTCTCGCCACGAGAATAAATAGGGGGCAAAGTAGGGCACCAGAGGGGGAGGACCCTCCCAGGCGGCCTCCTGGCGCGGCCAGGGGCGGGGCCGCGCCAGCAGGGCGCCTGGGCCCCCTCGCTGCCCTCTGGCCCCACTTCTGGTATATTGGTCCTTCGGGTGCGTGGATTTTCTGTGATTTTTCCTGGAATTTTCTGAGACACGTAAAATCCATTTTCCTGCACACAATAAAACCATATAGACAGATCTGCTGAAAACATCGTTAGTCCGGGTTATTTTCATCCAAATCATGCAAGAATGAGGGCAAAACAATCGCAAAAGTGTTTGGAAAAGTAGATATGTTTGAGACGTATCAGGGAATCTTGCCTGTTTTGATCTCAGAGGAGCAAAGTGCCTTTGTACCGGGGAGACTCATCATGGACAATGTTTTTGTGGCCTAAGAATGTGTCCATGCGATAAGGAATAAGAAGATGAAGACATCGTTGTGTGCCATCAAGCTTGACATGATGAAGGCCTATGATAGGGTTGAGTGGGTCTTAATGGAGAAGATGATGAGGAAATTTGGCTTCTCTGAGAGGTGCATCAACATGATTATGAGATGTTGAAAGGACGTGGATGTCGCCTAAGGCGGGGTGAATAGGTGCTTAAAATAATTGCAGTTTAGGCTTGAATAAACGCGGAATAAAATTTAGCGCTTAATTTGCAAAGCAAGAAATCTAAATAAGCTAGGCTCAACTATGTGCACCAAAAACTTATACTAAGAAAGATAAACAACTATGTGATAGCAAGATATATAACAAGAGCACTATAGCTATCACAAAGTAGGTGCACAAGTAAATAGGTTGACTGAAAGTGCAATATATCGACCAGAGGGGGGTGAATGGGAGATTTTTAATTTTACTACCAGATTTTGGTTTTCTTCAGGACTGAAGCAATACGAAGCTGAAGAAGTAACCAAAATGATGAAGAAATAAAACTTCATAGAATGTAATCATTAGGGCAGCTCATCACAATGCAACAGAAATAAATCAATTCAGATAAGCAGAAGTGCTTCACATGAATAGTATGAAGACTAAGAGCGGAGGGAGAACTGAAGCATAAGAAGTCAACATAGCAAGTACTGAAGCTTAAGAGGTTGAAGAGATAGCACCAGTGATTGAAGACTTTGGTTTGGTAGACCAGTTCAAGTTGCTGTGACAACTCTACGTCTGGTTGGAGAGGCTGAGATTCAACTCAGAAGACATAGTCTTCACCCTTTTCTCCTTGAACTAGAGTCCTCAGACTCCGTCCAATAACTCAGGTGAGTCTTCAAGGTAGACTTCCGAAACCTTCACAGACTCAGTCACTCCGGGAAGTCACAATTGCATCTTGACTTCCTCAGACTGAAGACTTCTACACCGGCTGGAAGATCACAGTCTTCAAGAGTAAAAAGCTTCGGATCACTCGAACCGACTTCCTCAGAAATGCTCACTACTCAGGCTGGTGGTTTTCCTCACTTAGGTTCTTCAGTGTCCTTAGAGGTGGGTTTCTTTCAAATGACAAGTGTCAGTTTTTCTCTCGGAGCAGCCAACCCACAAATGGGGCTGGGGTGGCTATTTATAGCCGCGGAGCAACCCGAGGTGAAAGGACATAAATGCCCATGCATGCAATTACTCTCATGCCCTCAGAAATGACCGTTGCTAGACAAGTTCTAGCCTCTCACCACGCAACACGTGGCACGGTCAAAGTATTCTCTCTCCTCACGATTTTCAGAAGAGTCGCACTGGCGATCTCCAGACTCCTCAACCGAAGTTAGTTACCTCAGTGTCCTAAAGAACAACGTCTCAGACACCCGAGGACTGAACTTCTACTGCAGGAGATTTCCTCAGGGTTTTTCTTCAGGATTCCTAGTTGAGCAATTCCTCAGACCTTCGGAGCTCGTTTTCTTCAACCCCTCCAACAGTACGATGTTTTCCAACGAATCAAGAAAGAAAAAGACTTAACGAAGACTACGCTTCAGCTTGATCTTCATCTTGACATGTCTTCAGTATGGCGCAACTTTCTTCAGGATCACAATTCTTCGGGATCCAGTTTCTTCAGGATTCCAAGTCTTCAGGATCCTGTTTCCTCAGGATTCCAAGTCTTCAGGATCCTGTTTCCTCAGGATTTTGCGCCAATACGTTCTTCAGGAAAATCTTCGTTTCTTCAATGTTCCTCAACATTTTGGGGGGTCGACATTGGGGGTTAAACACCTCATCAGGGACTGTTCTCCTGTGTATACTCACAAACACATCAGTCCCTTAACCGTTTTGTCATCAAACTCCAAAACCTCAAGGGGAGGGCACTTGATGCACTTACATTGACTAGATGAACAACCTATGGGACAAGCAATGCACAATAATATGAGCAAGCACAAGATAAACAAGGTAATAAGCTTGCTCAAAGTAAGGGTAGAGATAACCGCAAGTGGAGCCGATGGAGACAAGGATTTGTTACCGAAGTTCCTTCTCTTGCGAGAAGTACGTCTCCGTTTGGAGAGGGTGTGGAACACAATGCTCACACGAAGCCAACGAGTGCCACCCTATTTCTCCTCACGCTCTTACCAATGCAAGATGTCGTGATTCCACTATAGGACACTTGAGGGCGGTCACCGAACCCGTACAAATGCTCGGGGCTATTTCCACAACCAAATTGGTGGCTCCCGTAGCGTCCCGAAGCTTTCCACCACAATGATTGAGCTCTGCAACTGCAAGCCTCTAGGCACCAACACACCCAAGAGGTACAAGCTCTAGAGTGCCAATGCACTCAAGAGTACAAGCTCTAGAGTGCCAATGCACTCAAGAGTAGCAATCTTCTCAACTTCACTTACTACAATGAATCCTCGGAGAGAACTCAAACCGATGCACCAAATGCAATGGCAAGAGCACACTAAGTGCTCAAGTCCCCCACTCTCAAATCACACCAAAGCAACAAAAGCTATGGAGGAATATGAGAGTAAGAACAAGGAGAACACCAAGAACTCCAAGATCTAGATCCACAAGGTTCCCCTCACAAAGAGGAGAGTTGACTTGGTGGAGAATGTAGATCTAGATCTCCTCTCTCTTTTCCCTCAAAAGGGAGCAAGAATCTTGGTAGGGAAAGAGAGCAAGCAAGCTTTTAGAGGTCAACAATGGAGGAAGAAACTTGCTAAGAAATGGTTGTGACAAAGGAGTAAGAAGGCCCCCTTTCATATGTCACCATGAAATCTGACCAATATGTGCAGAAAAACACAGGCCGGTACAACCGGTCCACCCAGAGCAGGCCACACTTTGTCAGGACCCTAGCTAGTGGCAAAACAGGTAGGGCGTTACAACCGCTCGAGGCACCGGTAGTACCGGATTTACCGTACAACCGGGGTGCCACCGCTCTGCCACCGGGCCAAGTCAGAAGATAGATGGCCCTTTCCCGGTGGTTGGTCTGGTAGGGGGCCGGTACAACCGTTCCCCCAAACCCTAGCCGCTGGTGGGGGAGGGCGAGCGGTACAACCGCTCCTAGCAATTGGTAGACCTTTTCTTAACACTGAATGTGCTATCATTGATTGCAATAAAGGAAAGGTTACCTTCAACGTGGATGACAAAGAAGACACGGTGTATTTTTCGAAGAAGATCGACAAAAGGCATGGCCTTAACTCTATTGAATATATCGAGATCATGAAGATTGGAGAATGGGATTGTCCTCTACATGTGCACCACAAATACAAAACCATTATGGTGGGGACAATGTCCATTAAAGTAAAGGTACAATGATCACTTTATAAGAGGTGAGACTTTCTGCTCTATACATCGTCGGCTCATTGGTAAGACTTGATCAACCTTGCTAGCTAGCATGTTTTATATAGGTAAAAAGTGGAGCTTGTTATGTTTTCATTTGCTTTAGCTTTTGTTCTCCTTTTTCTACCAAGGTTTTATATTTTTGGAGCTTCACATTTGTAACCACCTTTTCAAGTTTTCAAATAGTTTCACAACTTTTTGAACCTCGAAATTTTTTCAACAGTAAAGTTGTCAGAAAAATTCCACAAAAATTAAAATTGTTTTTTCCACGACAAAAGTGACCCAAGGGCACCTAGGGCTGACCAGGGGGGCACCAGTGGCCCAGGCGGCCAGCTGGCGCGGCCTGCCCCCTGGCCGCGCCCACAGGGCGCCTAGGGCCCATAGGACAGCCAGGTACTTCTTCCTCCCTTCTCTTCCTCTCTCCCCAAAAACACGAGTTCTGCACCTGGAACTTGCGTTCTTGTTGTTCTTGGAGGCGATTTTTGATCTCTCTCTTCAACCCATCATTTGAGCTGAGATTTTGAGAAAATACTCCCTGGTATGTGACTCCTCCACCCCTCCAATTAGATTTTTGATTGGTGGCTTCGTTTGTGAGTATTTATAAGTTCTTGGTGATGTTCATATGAGCTTTCATGCATGTGTAGAAATTTATTTTCCAAGTTTTGATGCAAGTTTATGTCTTAGGTAAGTGAGTAGAGTAGTTTGCCTCAACTTACTTTGCTTAAATCCTTGTTTTTGTGAATTGTCAGAAGAAAATTCCCAGAAATGAGTTTGTTAGGAAAAGCAAAGTGGTGGCTTGGGAAGAAGAAGCCCGAGCGCACCGACCGAGTTACTAGACCTGCATCTTCATCCTCAGCTGCTAGGGTGAGCTATAATGAAGATCATGTGCCCCTAGAGTTGTTGGAAGACACAAGTCCGGCACGTGTGATACGTCCCAAACGTATCTATAATTTCTGCTTGCTCCATGCATGTTTTGTATGATATTGCTATGCTGTGCACCCGAGTGCCAGTTTCTGTTTTCTGTTGATTTTTTATTTCACGTTTTCCCATTATTAAAGGTGCTCAGAAAATTCTGGGAAAAATAGATAAAAATCAGCGTTCTAGAAGAGTCCTCCAGCCGGAGAATGAACCCCTGGGGTGGCTGATACGTCCAAAACGTATCTATAATTTTTGCTTGCTCCATGCCTCTTTTGTGTGATATTGCTATGATATTGATGAACTTTCATACACTTTTGATCATATTTGGACTAACCTATTAACTCAGTGCACCCCAGTGCCAGTTCCTGTTTTCTGCTGTTTTTCTATTTCAGGTTTCCCCCATATAAAAAGTGCTCCAAAAATTCGGGAAAAATCCAATAAAAAATCAGCGTACAGGAAGCTTCGAGAATCACCGAGGGGGGGGGGCAGAGGGGACCCACCAGGGCCCCAGGCGCCCTCCCGGCGCGCCCTAGGGTGGGGCCGCGCCAGGGGGCCGCCAGGACCCCTGGTGGCCCCCTGGCTGCCCCCCTTCTCCTATTTATTCCCCGTGACGCAAAAACCCCAAGAAGGGAACCCTTTTTCGCGATCTCTCCTATGTTCCGCCGCCGCCGCGCTTCCAAGATCGGGAGCACCAGAAGACCTCTTCCCGGCACCCTGCCGGAGGGAGGAACCACCTTCGGGAGCTTCTCCACCATCATGGATGCTTCACGGATGAACCGTGAGTAGTCCACCTTGGACCATGGGTCTATGACCAGTAGCTATGTGATGTTCTCCTCCCCTCTTTGTTCTTCATGGATTAGACCTCGTGAGCTGCCCTACATGATCGAGGCACATATGTAATATTTCTATTGTTGCTATGCTGAGTTTGCTGGGATCCGATGGATTATGAGATTATGTTCAGATTGTGTTTGAGTAATATATTTGATTCTCCTCTTTTATATTTATGTTCTTGAGTAATTCTTGCATGTTCTCCGTTGCTGTTTATTGCTTTGTCCAAGTAGTAGGTAGTGACTCCAAGAGGGAGTGTTATGCATGATTGTGGGTTCATGCCCCCTGATGAATAGCTTGAGTGACATAAACATGAGTCTAGGGGATGTGCTGTTGCCACAAGGTGGAAAACGACGGTGCTTATACTTGCGGGTGCAAGGATTGTTTACTTTACGCAAAGTTCTTTAATGCAGTTGTCCGTTGCTTTGAGTTTACAGTTTGGGTGGGATTCACAACTTAATACCAACGAGATGTTCTCGATAGATATCTCAAGGTGGATGATTAGTAGGTAGATGCAGATGGATTTCGGTGTACTTGTCTTGGCGTACCGCCCAATCTTTTGAGCCTCTTCCTTTCTTTATAGCATAATTAGCATTGGTTTGCGCACATAATCCTGTCAATTGCATAGCTGTAATTTGTTTACCTTGCATGGCTATTTTATCGTATTTTGGGAGAGAGACATCACTTGTGAACATCATAGGACCTCGGTCCATATTTCCTTACTGCTTTATTTACTTTTACGTTGCTATGACTATCATTATTATCCCGTGCGTTTTATCCTTTGTAAACAACAAGGCCGGAGGAATTGACAACTCCTCTGTACTCGTTGGGAGCAAAGTTATTTGCTGTGTGTGTAGGTCCAGGTGAAGTTAGCAACCTCGGTTGTGAACGGCGCCATTGTTCACTTCACCACCTTCTTGTATCTGTTGGAGTCCTACTGGTTCGATACTCAACCTTAGCATCTTCGCTAAGGGAAATTTGCTGCTATCTGCATCTCAACCTTCCACTTTGGGTAACCAACGAGGGGCGAGAAGTAAACTCTCGTGACATCAAAGAAATTTCTGGCGCCGTTGCCGGGGACTCCGCTCTTCAACATAGGGGAGTTGCACACTATCTTTTATCTTTGCTTTTTAGTCTTGTTTGTTTACCTTTTAGTTTTTGCTTTAGTGTCTTTTATCAAAAATAAAAAAATAGTTATCTTGCTTTTAGTTATCCTTTTTGTTTAGTCAAGCATGTTAGGATTTGGTGCCTTGAGGGAATCGGAGGTCTTAGATTTCCATCAAAGGGATGGAGAAAATATGAAGAAGGCTTGGGACGGAATTTCTGATGCGCATAGGAGAATTATGCCTTGGATACCTATAAAAATTGTGCTTAGAAATTTTTACCATGGTCTTTTTAGATGGTGCAAACACTCTCTTGATATTATAGCTGAAGGGGATTTGTTAGCTTGTGATGAAGCTAGAGCTCTTGAAATTATACATGGTCTATCTAGTTACTTTGTTTATGATCATAGTTTTGATACTATTATAGATAGACTTGCTACTATTGAAAAGAGAATGGATGCTCTAGACTTGAGAGAAGTAAAGAAACCCCCAACCAAATAAGAAAGATGTTTATGAGTTAGATGGTGAATGGGAACCCTTTGTTAGAATTGGCATCTCTAATCAAGACTTCCTTTCTTTCTGTGATATTGGATCCATGGTTTCTACTATGCCAAAAGTTGTTTATGATTCTTTAAAATTTAACATGGACAAATTATCATCCTATCATGAACATGCTAATGGAGATATTTCTGAGATCCAGGGAAAGATAAAAGATGTACCAGTGACATTCCTTAAGGGGATTGCAATGGTTGATTTCTTCGTCATGAAGCCAAACCAAGGAAACATAGTGCTTGGGAGGGATTTCCTCCGGGCCGTAAAAGGCTTCATTGATATAGGTAAGGGACAAGTACGCCTACGCGGGAAGGCAAAAGGTATGTACCCCTTTCCTAAAAGAAACAAGGATGAACTTATTGAGGAACCATTTGAATCGATTTACCACTACGATTATTATGATGACCTTTGATTCCTCTATTTGCATTAAGCCTAGCTAATGGCTTTAAAGAAGCGCTTTCGGGAGGCAGCCCGCAACGAATTTAGGATTTAATTTTTGTTTTCCTTCTGTTTTTAGTGGTCTTGATGATTGTTACTACTGTAGCAACATCATTGTATCTTTACTTTTCAAGCTTTGTGCCAATTTATAGCCTCATATGACAAGGGAAGTGAAAGTTGTGACATGCTGTCCAGAAAACAGATTCTGTCCTCGTGACTAGAAAAATCATGGAAAAATCCCAGTTCATCTTTTTGAGCTGAATTTTTTACACAGCGTGCTCTATGCAATTATGGAACTTTCGTATGTTCCGAGTTTTTTTATTTGAGTTTCAGAACTATCCCTAAAAAATTCTTTTCTACCTGCTGGTCTGTTTTTCACAGATTCTGTCCTGTTTTGCCCTTTCTTCGTTTTGCAAACCTTAAACTTGTTTTTTCTTTGCAAAAACTTTTTGGCATTCTTGAGAAACAGTAGCTCTTCAAGAATATCCTTATTTCCAGTAAGGGAAAAATTATTTTATTATGGGTACTAACCTCGCTAATCAGATTATGATGAGTTATGTATGAAGGGAGTTTTCAAGTGTGCGAGGGAAGATGATGAAAGAAGATTCAGGAGTGTCAAGCGCTCAAGCTTGGGGATGCCCCCATGCATCACCAAGGAATATTCAAAGAGACTCAAGCGTCTAAGCTTGGGGATGCCCCCGTGCATCCCTTCTCCATCAACAATTATCAGTTCGTCTCTCGTTTCACTATATTTTTATCACTTCATGCGTTATGTGCTATGCTTGGAGCGTCTCGCTCTTAGGTTTTATTTTTAGTTTTCTTTAGCTTTGCTTGCTGTTCATAACAAGTTAGAACCCAGCTTTCTTTGTGTGGGAGAGAAACACGCTCCACTTCCAAAATCTAGAACACAACATAGGATTTTTCATGCTTATCTTTCTTGTATGTGTTCTTTATCTTTTTCTTAGCTACTGTCATGTTTAGCTCTTAGTTTTCTTGCTTATATTTTCAAAGATTTTTTGTTTAGTTTGTTGCTGGAACTCTCTTGAGTTTTCATGTTTATCTTGTTTATAGAGTTTGCCTGTTGGACTGAGTTTTGTGTCTTGACTTGAAGTAGGTAATTGAGGTTGCTATTCTTTTGTAGTAGTAACTTGCAATAGTTTTGAGGTATTGTTTTCAGTAATGTTTGGACTTTTGGTGTCAAGAGCTCTAGCCTGTTAGTGATAGATGTCGTATTTTGGGAAATCCGTGTTTATTTTCAAAACTTACAAAATTAGTTGAGAACTTTAGCTACTAGATGGATCACTACTCTTCTGAGGGGTCGAATATTAGAGTACACTCACGTACCATGAGTCGAGGATGCGCAAGGATAACCAAACCCCCATACACTCCTCCTCGGGGTACTTGTCTCTTTTTGAACCTCCTTATTAGATTGAGAGTTACCGATAATAAGTGCATGAGTTCTTCGGACTAATGTGAGTATTCGAAAGTTGACACTTCCACCTTCCCATATTTTGCTAGCCTCTCCTGTGCCGTGCATTGCTTTCTTCTCACTCCGAGAGTTGGCGTCCACCTTCGCCGGTACATCCAAACCCTTGGCATGATACGCTCTGTCATCATAAACCTCCTTATATTCTTCCTCAAAACAGCCACCATACCTACCTATCAAGGCATTTCCATAGCCTTTCCGAGATATATTCCCATGCAACATGCATCTTCTCATGACTTGATCTTCATGTCATACATGCTACTTGCTTGATCGATGAGTCGCATGCTAGTTGGGAATTTCCCTAATCATTGCTACATGACGCGCTAGTATCATTGCATATCCTGCTACACTGGAAGAGGCATACATTTGCATACATCATGATAGTTACATCTTCTTTATGATTTGAGTACCTTTGTAAAGTGTGAAAGATCTTCTATACTTTTTGTAATATATAGAGTGTTTCCCCTAAAGCGAGGAAAAGATCCCAAAGAGGAAAAATTAAAGGATCCCAAAGAGGATAAATGAGATAAATAGAAAGTTCCATTGGGGCCACCAAAAAAATACAAAAAAATTAGAAAAAGAGAAAAAAAGAAAGAAAAAAGAGAGAAGGGGGCACACTACTATTCCTTTTGAGAGATCCACACTCGTACTCCCTCTTATCTTGTACTCCATAGAGATTATCATTCATGCATATAGCTATGTGGGGACCTTCACACTATAGAACTTGGCTTGTATATTCCAATGATGAGCCTCCTCAAATGAGCTCTAGGTATTCTTGAGCAAGCAAGTTGGATGCACCCCCACTAGTTCCATTGGAGAGCTTACCTTAGCTCATATGTGCATCCGTTGCATGGCAATCCCTACTCCTCACATCATATCTATCATTTGGATTTCTCTCGCCTATGATTGTCCTCATTGATGTGAGCCTTTCACACCTTTTTTTGTCTTCCTCCTCCACTATATTCTCTCTTTGCCATCCTAAGTGTCAACTTTCTTGCTTACGCTCATCCATTGCATGAGTGCTCAAAATGTCGAAAAGGAGTGGATCATTTTGACTTGTACCTGGCTAGTGGTCTGGGGATGAGTCAAGATAAGATTCCAAAGAAGACCAAGTGTGAAACTTTAATAGATTGAGTTCTCAACACAAAAATACTTTTCTCTCGTATATCCCTATCCCCTTTCTTGCACGCAAACACCATTTGGAGACATTCGAGTCACGGACAGCGAGAGCTCTTGCACCTTTATGTTCTTATGTTGCTTGTTTCAATGCTAAATATAGACGCTTGCCTGTTATGACTTGAATTTAATTACATGCCTTGATTGCTTTACTTAAAACTTCTTATATGGTTGTTAGCATGTCACCACAGAAATTATGCTTTTATCATTTACCTACTCGAGGACGAGCAGGAATTAAGCTTGGGGATGTTGATACGTCCCAAACGTATCTATAATTTCTGCTTGCTCCATGCCTCTTTTGTGTGATATTGCTATGATATTGATGAACTTCCATACACTTTTGATCATATTTGGACTAACCTATTAACTCAGTGAACCCCAGTGCCAGTTCCTGTTTTCTGCTGTTTTTCTATTTCAGGTTTCCCCCATATAAAAAGTGCTCCAAAAATTCGGGAAAATCCAATAAAAAATCAGCGTAAAGGAAGCTTCGGGAATCACCGAGGGGGGCCAGAGGGGACCCACCAGGGCCCCAGGCGCCCTCCCGGCGCGCCCTAGGGTGGGGCCGTGCCAGGGGGCCGCCTGGCTTCCCCCCTTCGCCTATTTATTCCCGTGACGCAAAAACCCCGAGAAGGGAACCCTTTTTCGCGATCTCTCCTCTGTTCCGCCGCCGCCGCGCTTCCAAGATCGGGAGCACCAGAAGACCTCTTCCAGACACCCTGCCGGAGGGAGGAACCACCTCCGGGAGCTTCTCCACCACCATGGATGCTTCCGGGATGAACCGTGAGTAGTCCACCTTGGACCATGGGTCTATGATCAGTAGCTATGTGATGTTCTCCTCCCCTCTTTGTTCTTCATGGATTAGACCTCGTGAGGTGCCCTACATGATCGAGGCACATATGTAATATTTCTGCTGTTGCTATGCTGAGTTTGCTGGGATCCGATGGATTATGAGATTATGTTCAGATTGTGTTTGAGTAATATATTTGATTCTCCTCTTTTATATTTATGTTCTTGAGTAATTCTTGCATGTTCTCCGTTGTTATTTATTGCTTTGGCAAGTAGTAGGTAGTGACTCCAAGAGGGAGCGTTATGCATGATTGTGGGTTCATGCCCCCTGATGACTAGCTTGAGTGACAGAAACATGAGTCTAGGGGATGTGCTGTTGCCACAAGGGGGAAAACAACGGTGCTTGTACTTGCGGGTGCAAGGATTATTTACTTTACGCAAAGTTCTTTAATGCAGTTGTCTGTTACTTTGAGTTTACACTTTGGGTGGGATTCGCAACTTAATACCAGCGAGATGTTCTGGATAGATATCTCAAGGTGGACGATTAGTAGGTAGATGCAGATGGATTTCGGTCTACTTGTCTTGGCGTACCGCCCAAGCTTTTGAGCCTCTTCCTTTCTTTATAACATAATTAGCATTGGTTTGCGCACATAATCCTGTCAATTGCCCAGCTGTAATTTGTTTACCTCGCATGGCTATTTTATCGTCTTTTGGGAGAGAGACATCACTAGTGAACATCATAGGACATCGGTCCATATTTCCAATACTGTTTACACCTGCTATCAATTTACTGCTTTATTTACTTTTCCGTTGCTATCACTATCATTATTATCCCGTGCGTTTTATCCTTTGTATACAACAAGGCCGGAGGAATTGACAACTCCTCTGTACTCGCTGGGAGCAAAGTTATTTGTTGTGTGTGCAGGTCTAGGTGAAGTTAGCAACCTCGGTTGTGAACGGCGCCATTGTTCACTTCACCACCTTCTTGTATCTGTTGGAGTCCTACTGGTTCGATACTCAACCTTAGCATCTTCGCTAAGGGAAATTTGCTGCTATCTACATCTCAACCTTCCACTTTGGGTAACCAATGAGGGGCGAGAAGTAAACTCTCGTGACATCAGTGGCCCATAGGCCCCAGGCGTCCTCCTGGCGCGGCCAGGGGTCCACTTCCGCCGGGTGGCCGCCTTGGCGACTGGGACCTCCCCTGGTGCCCCCCCTTTGGCTCTTATTTATACTCCCGTTGCGAAAACCCTGATTCTGGACCCCTTTTCTCCAGATGCAATTCCGATCTCCGTCGCCATCGCCAACAAGCTTCGGGGGACCATAATTCCTGTGCCGGCACCCTGCCGGGACGGGGAAGTTCCCCCAGATTCATCTCCATCGATGTTGCTTCCTCCCTCCATGAAGCGGGAGTAGTTCTTGATCGGGGCTAAGGTTTCTACCAGTAGCTATGTGGTCAATTCTCTCTTCCATGATGTGATCTTGATTGTGATCATAGGCTATGTTAATCTAGGGTGATCCCATGATGTTTCCCCTTCTTCTATGTATTGGATTGATGTACTCACTTGATATTATCTAGTATAATCCCCGAGACCATGGTGACATCGGTCTATTGGACATGGGTTAGAAGAATATTTTCATGAGCGGTTTCCTCTTTTGTGTGTTGATTGAATATTTTGAGTCTCTTGGTGCTTGTCTTTGACTATCCTTGAGATATGTTGTGGTGATTGTGGTACTCTCTTTGGATGGCCGCGTTGACATTGGGAAATCCATAGGTTGAGAACTACGAACTCTGAGGTGTGCTTTTGTAGCCCTACATAATTCTCGTCCTCTCTTGACCACAAAGGAATGACCTCCGAGTACGTCTCCAATGCATGTTTTAGTGGAAATATCATGTGATTAGACTATGTTAATGTTGTTGGGAGTTGCCACTAGTGAAAGTATGAAGCCTAGGCCTTGTTTCCACCTTTGCAATACAGTTTGTGCTCATGTTTACCACTTGTTTGCTTGCTGCACTTTTTATTACAAATTTATATTACTTTGTTTTGCCACACCTATCACCCATATTTTACCATCTCTTCGCCGAACTAGTGCACCTATACAACTCCTAGTTGTATTAGGTGTGTTGGGGACACAAGAGACTTCTTTTATCTTAATTGCAGGGTTGCTTGAGAGAGACCATCTTCAACCTCTACTTCCCTGAGTTCGATAAACCTTAGGTCATCCACTTGAGGGAAATTTTTGTTGTCCTACAAACCTCTGCGCTTGGAGGCCCAACATAGTCTACAAGAATAGAAGCGTGTGTAGACATCAACGTGCAATGACATATCCGTGCCATGTTTTCCTCGAAGCTTCTGGAATTAAGGAGGAGTTTTACAGCCTTTGTGCTAATGCAGGTTTGACACGGCTAGCAACATGCCGTGTTGCTCAGTATCATAAAATCACCTCCTATTTTATTAATAGTTTCAGATATAATCACGATGCTGGTATTGTTGAGTTTCAAATTTACAATGATCTTTTGACCATGTCTTTGTCAATATTTTGTGAAATAATAGGTGTGTCGAACGTTGGACAGACGGCAAAGATGAACTCTCAGCCCACCGAGCTGAGAACCATCTCCAGTTCTCTTTGCAGCCAAGACACGAAGGATATCCTGCATTTGAAGATTTCCAACATCTTATTCCCCCACCTCAGGTATTTCGCGTATTTCATTGCTAGAGGGGTGTTAGCTCATGACAACACGAGCAACAGTTCTGCACTGGATGACGTCATCCTGGCGAACGCCCTCTCAGGGGAGAGTAAGTATAATGTGGGTGCCTTAATTGCTCTTCGCCTTGCTGCCAATGTCAGCAAGGGAGATCTCTATGGTGGCGTTTACAACACACTTATTCTTGAGTCTCTTAATCGCACCCCACATCCTGATGATGAGCCTTTTACTTATTTAAGCTTTGATCTTGCTGCTATGAAAAGGCATGAGTTTGTTACCAGGACTTCCGAGTTTGGTAACCTTAATTATATTCATAGGTTTGGACTGACCACTATTCAGGAGATTCGTCTACCTGCACCTCTTTTGTTTGATTATACTCGCAGGAGCGGATGGTCCTTCAATGTTACCCAGTTCAATGAGTATGTGGTCCAGCATCAGTTTCATAACCCCATGGAGGGGGGTTGTGCCCGATGAGGAGGAGCACGGTGATTTTCCACCTTTCCAGGGGGAGACCGTCACCCAGTGGGGTGAAGGGTCTTCTTCTGATTGGAGCGCGGAGCCTTCTTCGTGGGAGGATCCCAGGACTTCGGTGTACGCACCTAGAGCCTCATACGACCCTTGGACTCACCCGTACCACCCCGGAGCAGGAGGCTCCTGGGGACCGCAGTAGTTGTTACCAACTTAGGCCAAAAGCCTAAGCTTGGGGGAGTACGTGCCCTTCTCCCTTTTCCATTGTATTATCCGTTTTATTTTGTTCGCTTTGATCTTTTCGAAGTTTTTTCCGTTCTTCTCTGTTCTCTCTTAATTTGAAAAAACAACAAAAAGATTTCTCCTTTCTTTTGCTTTCGCTAAACCTTTAAAAAACCCAAAAAAAATCCTTTCTTTCTTTAGTCCGCTTTGTTTTCAGAGTTCTGCTCGAGTCCGTGATGGCATTTGATTATATTTCCCACGTTCGATCGTCCAAGTGACAAGGCAATAATGACGAAGATCGAAGAAATGGAAGCAACAAGGAAAGCCGGTATGAACTCTTCTTGTTTCTACTTTTGTACATATGCATGTACTTATGATCTAGAGACCAGCTTGTAGCGACATAGTGCTATGTTTACAATGCTTTCCCAGTGGTTCATGCTTTCTTTGTGGCTGATCTCAAATAGCTAGAGTTCATAATGTGTTTTTGAAGTGATTTGCATGCATTGCATTGTTCATGGTTTGGCATATTGAAGTGGTATTTCCCTTCGGATAATTCTTGGATTGACTTGGCACATGTCACACATGTTTATGACTAAAAAGTCTATCATGCCTTGACAATCTTTTTATTTCAGAATAGTTACACCACTTTCATGCCGATTCAATGTTGCTCTGTCGCTCTGCATGATTATGACCATTATTGCTCTCTAGTTGGTCGCTTCCCAGTCTTTTGCTAGCCTTCACTCGCACTAAGAGGAATTCTACTTGTGCATCCAAACTCCTTTTCAAACAAGTTATTCCACTTGAGTCCACCATACCTTCCTATATATGGTATTTACCTGCCATCCCTAACTCAGACTTTCTTGTACCATCTCGAAATTTATTCAAAAGCTTCCTTTTTGTAACCGTACAAGCCCATGGTGCGGTGAGGGAAAAATCAGTATCTTCCATGCCAAAAATGTTTTACTCCTTGACAAAGTTTTACCTAGTCAAATTTATGAGGCAGAGGCCGGTCTGGAGAATGCCCAGTTCTCACTTGTTTCACATTTTATAAAAATTACACTTCCCCCATACTTGATGATGGAATGAAATGGGCCAAATGCTGCTAATGATAGATGGAACGAGAAATTTCCTTCCATACTTGAGGCAAAATAAAAAGGCACCATAGACCGTCAAAGGATAGATGGGTAAGGGAACAAAAGTGTAAACAAAAAAGCATGGGAACCGCCATTAATATGGTTGGTATGGGAGATATTGAGAGACCTTTACTGTCTACCGTTGACTGGAAAGTTGCACTTGCCAAAAGAATTTTATGTCTGTTTTAAAAACCAAGAGCTCTAGTACTTGTTTAGTCTTTGCTTCCAACCACGGGGTTTCAACCTTGCCATCAAAAGCCACGGTTCGAGAGTCTCCCCTTCTTTCTTCAAAGCACCAACTATTGAGAGCATGATTGTCATTCTTAGTGTAACATGCATTGTCCCAAAGTACCACATTGTCTTCTGCATGATTGTGATATTGCTTGTTCTGAAATTCTTAGTTCTAGTCTCCTTTAAAACTCCGGAGGAGTTTCTGCATTTATGTTTTGCTTCACTCATGGAGGCTAGCGAGATACCACTCTAGTATGTTCAAGCTATGTGCATTGGGATCTTGTCTTGATTTTCAGCAACATATTATTTACTTTTGTCTGTTCGTGATTGATCACTTGAAAGAAGGATTGCTCCGTGCATTGTCCTCATAGCATTGTTTCAATACTTGCTAAACTCTTTTCGTAGTACATGCTTATATACATCTAATGAAGCAAAAGAGTGTCAAAGTTTTCTTTGTCGCGCCCAGTTCGTTGAACTGAATTTCTTGAGGACATGCAATATGCTAAGCTTGGGGGAGTTGATACGTCTCAAACGTATCGACTTTTCCAAACACTTTTGCTATTGTTTGGCCTCATTCTTTCATGATTTGAACTAAACTAACCCGGACTGTCGTTGTTTTCAGCAGAGCTTCCTGTATGGTTTTCTTATGTGCAGGAATATGGATTTTTAGGTGTCTCAGACAATTCCAGGAAAAATCACAGAAAATCCACGCACACGAAGGGACATTGTGCCAGAAGTGGGGCCAGAGGACAGCCAAGGGGGCCCCAGGCGCCCTGCTGGCGCGGCCCCACCCCTGGAAGCGCCGGGAGGCTGCCTGGGTGGGTCCTCCCCCCTCTGGTGCCCTACCAAGGCCCCTATTTATTCCCGTCGCGAGGAAACCCCAGAACAGAAGTCGTTTTCCCAGTTTCCGTCGTGGAGCCGCCGCCACCCTCTATTCTTCTTCGGGAGGGATAATCTGGAGGCTGTTTTCGCCTCCGGTGAGGGGAGATCATCGCCATATTCATCACCATCACCAATCCATCATCCCTTCATGACTTCCCCTTTCATGTGTGAGTAATTCCCTGCCGTAGGCAAAGGTTATGGTAGGGATTGGATGAGTTAGATCATGTAATAGTTCATCAGATTGTTGGGGGCATGTTGCCTATCATCTACTTTGGTGTTTATCATCTTTTCTACAACTTGTTGCTCTTAATGCTTGTCACTTTGGGCCCGAGTGCCATGTTTTCAGATCTGAACCACTTGTGTTTTCATGAGTTTATTTGTGTTCTTGATCCTATCTATGAGTTGTATGCACCTATTATGGTCTGGAACCGGCGATCCCAAAGGTGACAGCTTGGGACATCAAAGGGGATGGACTATGATTTGAGGATTTCATGTATCCATTGAGTGTTAATGCTTTGTTCCGGTGCTCTTTGACATGAGCACATTAATCTCCATAAGTTCCTTTTGGCCCCGTTCATAGTGGGATGATAGGAAAAAAGATGTTGTGCAAGTTCTTATTGCAAGCACGCAAACTACCTACGGTATACATGCCTAATGTTTGATATTTGCTTAGATGATCCTTGCTTTTCTGTGTTCCTTGCCAGGTGTTAAAATCTATTACATGTTCACTCTCATCCAAGCAGCGCCCAACCATCCATCTCCCTAGCCTACAGTGTTTTAATCCTGCTGGTCACTAGTTGTTTACTTTTGCTATTTTATTTTCGCTGTTGTTACCATCACTACCATATCACAGTTGCTATTAATATTTTGTTGCAAGAAAGTATATTTCAGGTGCGGTTGAATTGATAACTCAATTGTTAAAGCTTATAAATATTCTTTGGCTCTCCTTGTGTCGAATAAATAAATTGGGTTATCTTACCCGCGTAGACTATCTCGATCCCCTACAGTTGAGGGTCATCACGGTACAACCGATTTGTAATCTCGGTACAACCGGTCCACCCAGAGCAGGCCACACTTTTTGGAACCCTAGCTAGTGGCAGAACAGGTAGGGCGGTACAACCGCTCCAGGCACCGGTAGTACCGGATTTACCGGTACAACTGGGGTGCCACTGCTCTGCCACCATCCCAAGTTAGAAGATAGATGGCCCTTGCCCGGTGGTTGGTCTGGTAGGGGGGCGATACAACCGTTCCCCCAAACCCTAGCTGCTGGTGGGGGAGGGCGAGCGGTACAACCGCTCCTAGCACCGGTAGTTCCAGATTTACCGGTACAACCGTGTTGTCACCGCCCCGCCACTGGCCTAGGTCAAAGAGAAAAGGCACTTCGCCCGATAGTGCCACCGGTAGTTGGACCGGTAGTACCGCACCCTGACAAGGGCGGTACAACCGGCCCAGCCGAACGGTACAACCGCCCGGCAGGAACTGCCAACACCAGGAAAACTAGAACAGCCGTAACTTCTGCAAATGAACTCCGATTGAGTCAACCTCAAGCTTGATGAAAAGCTAACGAACAGAGCTTCCTAACGAATGTGGATGGTGCTTCTCTTGCTGGTGCGGGCTTCCATGGCCTTTTTCCTCTGGTGGCGCGTCTTGCAGTGTTTCGATTTGGTGCCGGATATTGGAGTGGTGGTGGAGGGTGTGCAGATTCTTCGGCGATCCGGGTTCATCTCCCTCACCATCAAGGTCACCGTGTGCATCCGAGCTCTAGGGTGAGCATGATACCGATTGGCGGTTCGGCGCCCTACGAGCCAGGGCGAGAGGGTTTTGGCCTTCTTCGGAGGTATCGACGGATGTCATGGTGACCTCGACTAGGCGTTTGGAGTGGATGTTGTTGCCTCTTTCGATGCTGGAGATTACCTCCTACATTTTTCCCTTGTTCGTTTAGCCATTTAGCTGTTCACCTGTTAGCTTTCTAGCATATTGTATCTTTTGCTGCTTTCTTGTTTTGTTTTATGGTGTTCCGCTTTGTAATTTCTTCTTGTTGTTTGTGGGCAGTGCTTATAATCCTAGGTGGTTGATGATTTTGTTAATTCAAAGTCAGGCTAGGTTCGAGCTTCATCTCGGGCTCGTTCAACGCCTTTTATCTTAAAAAAAATGGTGCAACATTCGGTGACAAATCAAATCGTGACAACCCATTGCAGCCACAGCACGTGACAAAATCAAGAAAGTACACGCAACCAGCACTTCTGCTCCAAAAGCACCACGGCAGCTCTACCGTGGCATCCACCTGAGGAGGCGCCACCAGCGATCACCCCCGGTTGACGACCCGGCAGTCCTCCCTGACCTCGCCGTCCTCGCCGGTGAGCGGGCCGAGGCCGCCCAGCTTCTGCATTGCCGCGCCGAAGTCGTCCCAGAACTTGTCCGGGTTCTCGGCGTAGTACTGCACAAGCGCGTCGCCGTCGCCGCCGTCGCCGAGGTACAGCTGCTGGTCCGTGTGCAGCAGCGCGCGGCCCTGCGTGATGCCCTGGTAGTAGTCCGTGTCCACGGTGGTCGGCGTGTCGTCCAGCGACGCCAGCGCCTCGTCGTCGCCGGCTGGCGGGCACCGCTCGTCGAGCGCCGCCGCGTAGGCCGGGTCCAGCGTGTCCGTCTCGTTGTAGAGGCGGTCGCGGTAGAAGACGCAGCGGGAGTAGCCGAGCGTGTGGGCGCCCGAGAGCACCACCAGGTCCCGGAGCGACAGGCCCTGCGACTCGAAGTTGGCCAGCAGCTCCGGCAGGTCCATGAACGGGTTCGGGATGCTGTTGTCCGCGTCGTCCATGCTCGCCGTCGTCGCGTCCCGCCGGCCGAGGAGCACGTCGTACGAGCTTCCTCCGAGCTGCAACACGAGCCGATCGTGTCATATTGCCATTTTATTGGACTACAGTTTGTCATGCGTCAAATTCTTCGGGTAGAAAGGGATGCTCCAAGTTGTCAGACAGGGAGAGCTGAGCTGGTCCGGAAATGACGTGGTCGATTTAGTGCGGTTAGGTTGAAGAAAATGTTGCTCGTAAAGTTGCTTAAATTATTTCTTATCTTACGGCTAGTGCTCGTCGCTTGTACACTAAATTGACAGTTCTCATGCCTGCTTTTACAGTCAGAAACAAGTAGAGAACTTACTGCGACAATGGAGTCGCGGGCGGCGACGGCGAGGATGTCGGCGCAGGAGACGACGTTCCCCAGGCACGCCGTGTTGACGGCGGTCTTGATGGCGTCGATCACGTCGAACCCTCTCACCGACATGTTGTTGGCCTTGGACGTCTTCTCCCCGACCATGTCCTCGGTGTCGTCGAGCAGGATGGAGCCGTCGCAGCCCTGAAATGCAACTCTCGGTGTCAAAAATGGCTCAGTCGATATGTCTCCATGTTTGTGCTACACATGCATGCATGCATGCATGCGTGCGTGGTGCAGTCGATCAAGCTTGCTCACGCACGTTGACGAAGCAGTCGTGGAAGTGCAGCCGGACGAGCGAGGCGCCCATCCGGGGCTCCTTCACGATGGCCGCGTCGACGACGAGCTTGATGGCCGACAGCGCCTGCGGGCACGCCTCGTCGTAGTAGTCCGCGGTGAGCTCCTGCCCGGACGCGCCGGCGAAGGCCGCCGCGGCCACGACGGCGAAGCAAACAAGAGCCGCCGCCATGTCCTTCAAGCACTGGGAATCAATCGACGGCTTGCACCAATGACAGATATTGATCAGATCGATGACACTCGGATGTGACTGATTTGGCGTGTGATATGGTGTAGCTAGATAAGGCTGGAGCCGTGTGTTTATATAGCGAGTCGATGAGATTGATTGCCTGATTGGACCTGTCACGATGAATTAGCCCCTTTACTTACCAACCAGTGCTTTTTTAGTGTTTTGGTTTCCCTACCCAATGGGGTTCATTCAGGGTCGCAAGGCTTGTGTATGAAGAGACCAGTTTCTTCTCCATCTATCTTACCGATGATCACTCATCGACAGCCAGGATTTGTGGTTTTCAAATGATGCAAAGTGCCGCTTTATGCACTTGCCGACAGCCAGGATTGCGGTTTAGAAATGCCTAAACTACGAGATCTTTGTACTTGCGTGCATGCAGTGCCCTAGTTATCAAACAAATTTCAACCGGTGCTTGCTTTATCGATGGTTAGTGCTGTGTCCAACTCACCATGAAACAATCCGAGTTGGTTGGGAGTGCGAAATTGCTATGTTTCTTGCAGGGACTGACTATAGTTGCCGGCCGTGCTGATCCTCCGGTCTAACACTGACAGGATCACCAATATTCCTTTCTGGTGACTAACGGGTCTGTTAATTGAACACGACAAGAAAGAAACCACACCTGAACGGTATAGTCTAATGTCCAGCACGGTGTTGAGAAAATATGGTGGCAAGCAGCTGTCTCCGTTGGTTCTTTGCATGTTTACAAGTTATCCTAACCTCCTCACCTTACCTGACCTGACCTTTAAGCAGTGCCATGCAGGATATGCGTCGGTCGGCGCGACGAGTGTCCCCCCCCCCCTCCCCCCCGAGCCGCTCCCGCGAGCGACCTCGGGGGGGACCCTAGCCGCCGCCGGCCTCAAGCCCCCTCCCCTCCGGCCTCTCCTCCCCTCGCCGTCGCCCCGCAGCGCCACCGGGCGAAGCCTGGCTGGTGCGGGCGGCGGCGGGGTCGCCCTTTCCCCTCTTCGCGGGCCCCCGGCCGGTGCGGGACGGCCGCCGCGGGAGGCGCCGGGCTATGGCGGGGCTCGGCGGCGCGGCCTCGAGGACCTCTGCTGGCGGTGCGGCAGTCGTCGTCCCGGGACCTCGAGGTGGCGCGGAGGCTGCTTGGAGGGGCGTGCGTGGGCACAGTCCGACGCCAGGCGGGCGGCGGATCTGGCTCCTGGCGGCGCGGGCCGTGGGCGGCGTGGGCGGCACAGGGGTCCGGCTTCGGGCTCCCAGCGGCTGTGGATGGCTCTCCCCGTCGCGGGTGTGCGGCGGGGCCTTCTCGGCTGGCGACGGTCCGGCCTCCTAGCGGAGGGGGCCGGCGGCTCGTGCGGTGGTGATGCCGTCTCTTGGCGGCGGGGCGGCAGGTGGTGCTTGGCGGCCAGCGGCGCTACCCCGGCCCAGATTTGGGCCCTTGGGCCTCTTCTGGGTCCTAGCGGGTCGGCTCCGGCATGGCTACGCCGTCTTCGGCCCGGTGAAGTGGAGGAGCGGCTTGGACTTGGAGCGACGACACCGACGGCATGCCTTCTGCAGCGCAACGGCAGGTGCTTTACGGGCGTGAAGGGCCAGGCCGGACCCGTGGGCCAACGGGTCTGGTTGCGTCCGGTCGGATCCCGCTATGTCGGTGGAGGTTGTACCCTCCCGCGTGCGGACGGTGCCGCTTCTTCGAGTCCCGGCTTCTCCGCTTTGCTGTGCAGGTCTCACCTCGTGGTGCCGTGGTGAGACAGCGTGGGAGATTCAAGACCTTGTTGGCGCAGGATGGTGGGCGGTAGGGTGGCGTGCTCCGGAGCGCTCGGGGAGATGGGTGGGATCGGGAGAAATCCCTGTCGGCTTGGCCGACCCCGACGCGGTGTCACCTGCGGGTGTCGCCGAACCTTCCTGAAGGGCGTCGGGTGCCACCCTTCCCTTCTCCTTGTCGTGTACCGGGGGAAACTCGTGCAGCAGTGTCGTCATCGTCACATCCCTTCTTGAAGGTGTTGCGTGGTACCTGCGCTTCGGAGTCGGAGCTGGACGGAGGTTTCGGTGGGCGCTATGGTCGCGGATCTTCTTTGTTTTTGTTGATCCGCTGTTGTTGGCATTTGTTTCTTTTTTGTTTTCTTTCTCTTTTCTTTTGGGCGTGCATGTGCTGCTTCCGCCCCAGCATCTATCGTTGGTTGTATCGGTGATGGTTGCTTTGTAATACAAAGCGGGGGAAACCCTACTTTCTGGCTGGCTGGATATGCGTCGGTCGAAAGAGATGCCTGGGCTAATTGTTGATGTGTGGATTAGGCGGTCAATGGACACAAGTTTGAAAATAATACATACTTCTTCGGTTCCATAATATAAGATCATTTTAAAAACATCTTACATTATGAAACAGAGAGAGTATGTTTCAGGCGTTAATGCTATGTCTCACTTACAGCAAAGCCGAACCTTTGACCCGTATTGGGAAGGTACTGCGTGGTACTTTCTTCTTTTTCGCATGCCCTGCTCTATTTATTTTTCATTGTTTTTTGTTTTTTCTTGTTGGTTTTTTATTTTATTTTAAATTTTCAAATAGATGTCAACTTTTTATTGGAGACATGTTAAAAAATAATGTATACCTACTGAAAATTTTGTAGCTATGCGTTGAATATTTTCTAAATACAAGTTCAACATTTATTTGGATACATGTTGAACATATATAAAAAGGATTCTTGGAAATATTAAATACATAAGTTCAAAAAAAATATTAAATACAGATCGAATATTTTTTTATATATATAGTAAAGTTTTATAAAAATTATTCCTAAAATAATTCAATTATATGGTTAATATATTAAAATACAAAATAAACAAATTATATTTCACATTGATCATTTTTCAAAATTTGAAAATTCTCCAAAACAATTTTGTGATATTTTTTCATTTCATGAGCATTTTTTAAAAATGCAAAGAAATGTATTTTGAAACATCCGAATGTTTTTAATGATCATGAAAAAAATAAGTGTGTGAATATATATTTCAAATTATGTGAACAATTTTTTACATTTTTGATTTATATTTTTAAAAAATATTAAAAGATTTTTTTTAATGGTATGAACAAATCTTAAACTTTACCAAATAAATGTCTTGCATTGCACAATATATTTTTAATTTGATGAATGTTTATTTAAGTAAATTGTCTTTTTAGTAGATATATATTTAAAATATTTGGAAATATAAACAAAAAATACAAAAGGGAAAGGCTAAATTAAACTAGCATTCGTAAGAACTAGTAGGTTGGCTCACTACACCATAGGTAGGGGCGAGCCCTACCTACGCCTCGCAGTAGGCGATACCTAGATGATCTATGTTTTGGTTGGGTTTAGTCTCATGTCTTGACATGACTCTCCCTTGACACATTATTAGTACTATGGGATTGATATCCAAACATTCTTCGTTGCAACATATGTCTCCAAGTTATATTTGTTTCGCCAAGAATGTCTAAAGTCACTCTTACTAGGGTTTTCCCTTCTCTTGGCGGTGTGAGAGTCGACATTGATTCCTTCCTCCTTGATCTCGGCCATCCCTCGATCTCTATGCTCGAAATAATCAAGGGTTTATCATTTGACCGCCACCCAGTCTTGGTGTTATTTTTCCAAAGGATGAACAGGAGTTTTGGGGTTTTCTGTCTGGTGGTTTAAAATACGAGCTAGAACACGATGTGGTGGGACGCTTTTGGGTCTGGAACCGATCCAGATGATGTTGGATCTATGATGAATGAGTTGGGGCTTCATGCGGAGGATCTAGATGATGATATCTTTGAGCACAAAAAAACACAGCCGACGAAGACCACCTAGTCGATGGCCAAAACCAAGGTTCAAACAGAGAAGACTTATAGACAATTTTGGTTCTTAAAAAATATCAAAAGTTGCTTGGGATCTAGTCAAACATGCTAAGATCCATCCTTTAGATTTTTAATATGTGCACAATACAATTATTTTCTCTAGGAGATTGGGAGAGGGTCATGGAGTATACTCCTTGGAATTTCATGGTGAATCGGTGATTATGGTACCATATGGTGGGGTTTTTTAGCCATCGTCAACTAGCCTGAACACTCTAGAATTGTGGTTCGAAACCATGATTTACCTATGTCCATCTTTTAAAGGCCTTGGCAGGCATGGTGGGAGAGTTTGTGTATGCAGAACCTCGATCAGAGGACTTATCAGGGAATTTTTGCCATGTGAAAGTTAAAATTAATGTTTACAAACCACTGAAGAACGCAACCACAATGATAAAAGTTAAGACGATGCAGATATTTCTTATCATGTATGAGCATTTGACGGATTGGTGTAATTTTTGTGGCCACATAGGTCGTATCTTTAATGAACATAGGGGTGGAGTGCACCCTCCGT
This sequence comes from Bromus sterilis, assembly GCA_950022295.1. NCBI lineage: Eukaryota > Viridiplantae > Streptophyta > Magnoliopsida > Poales > Poaceae > Bromus > Bromus sterilis. The sequence continues at coordinate 39,213,368 of OX465600.1, forward strand.
TTACACTAGGTTTTCTAGGATTTGAGGGTGACCTGGTACATTCGTCTAGGAGCTGGACCTAGTTGTAGCAGTGGTCACGTCAAAGAGGGTTGTGTGTTTTTGGTTGTGGATCCAGTGTGGCTTTGGCAGCTTTGATACACAGAGTAAGGTTGAGGAGACGAACTATAAATATGAGGATGATTCGAATCCAGATGCTAGTATGCAGGGTTTCAAACTGATCGATTTCTCTGATGCTAGTAATGTTGCTTCATGGGTTGCACCACTTGGTACGGTTACACTTATCACCGGAACCAAGCCGGGTGTACTGGCACTCTCTCCATCGACTATTCATCCTAGCTAAGGAAATACCCCGGGAGTCATAAGATGGTTGATACTATTGTCGTGGATATAATCCTGACAATAGATATAGGGGTATGAAAGGAGCTAAATGAATCTGTATGTAGAGAGGGTTGACGCAAGGGAATTATACAGGTTAGGCCTCTCCGTAGAGATAAAACCTTAGTCCTGTCTCAGGCTGACTGGAGTGTTCTTTCTTCAGAAGTACTGAGAAGGGAAATGTTGCGCGTGCCCACGCCGGAGGGGAGGGGGGCTTATATAGAGTGCGCCTCTGCCTCCTTAATGCATCGGCTTAAATGGGTCTTAATTACAAGATTGAATGCGTATTAAATACAAAAACGATCTGCCCATTACTACTAATCAAGGAGGAGAAACGCCCGCAACCTTGAATGCTTCTTGTCCGTTGCGTTCCCGTCATCCGAGTAAGGGAAGACTCGTCGATCTCTTCCGAGTGTCGATCTACTCGGGTCTTGCTGGACTTCCGAGTAGCTGCATACTCGCAAGTGGCTTCTGATCTCCGAGTAACTTGTTACTCGGAGATTGTTAATGCTCCATGTTTTTTATTGATCTTATTTTTCTGGGTGTGTTTGGAGAACCAAGGGCTTAAGGGTACCCCTTGGTTTCCCTTGCCTAGGGGTATGCCTTTAGTATTACCACGACAGTAGCCCCCAAGCGCTTTCGGGTGCTCGTAATTGAGGTGGCTGACGTTTGTCAGATTTTCTGAGGTATGCGAAGATTAAACTCAGTAAGAGGCCCGGAAATGTTTTATTGATGTTTGAACTTTTCCCTCGAGTATGAGTTGGGCAGGTTAGCGGAAAAATTTGGCGACACTCAAACGTCTCTCGGAAGAGGTGGACTGAGACCTCGGAAGGCGTGTCTCAGAGTAAAAAGGACTTAAACTCCATATGAACAAAATTTGTAAAGTTCAATGCCCTAGGACATCATGACGAGTCCTAGGCCATGCCACGTGGGACATTGATTCTTTACCCCCTGCGGTCTTACTGGTGGCCTGGCATTCTACGTGAGAGACGGGCCACTAGCGAGTTAATTACTCGGATTTTTGCCCGAGTAATTGGGTGCGAGATTTTTCGTTTCGCGGAGAACCCTCAAGTGGTTCTCTTCGTGGTACTTCCGAGTGACAGCTTACTCGGTCGCTGCGGGAGCTTAGTAATTTCTTCCGAGTGATGGCGTACTCGGAGCGTTTGGTCGGTGTGTGTTATGCTTCGTCTCTTCCGAGTAGTTGAGGTGGTTTTGAGCTTCAGATCAAAATCAGATTCGGTCTTTTACAAAGGATCTTGCCTTGTCAGAGAATCTTCTTGCCCAGACAAGTGGGCGCACTGTTTGGGCCTGTCTCCTCGATTCCCGGGACGGTCTTATAGGATAATAATTAACTGTCCGTGGGGAAGTGGGAGGGATTATGGGGAAGTGGAGCGGTTTTATGGGGAGGGCAACCGGCAAGCCCATAATGGGGTGCGGATCTGACGCGTGGCGGTTGCCACCTCGAGCTATAAAACCGCTCCTACCTTTCGGTTTGGGGCAGATCTGCTCATTTTCCCCCGCGCAGCCGCTCTCACTTCTCTCTCTCGCTTCACCTCTTCCTTGCCCGCTCGATCTCAACGCCGAGACACCTCCGTCGGCCGCCCGTGCTCCATCCTGGGAGGCCGTCAGTCACGCTGCCCTTTCGCCGCCGCCGAGACCATGTCTGCGGGGGAATGGCTTCCTTCAATCGTGACGGAGGACATGCTGCTGGGGTACCAAGATGTCGGTCTGGTTCCCCGCGAGGGTTGTCGCCTTCCCGCGGCTGGGGAAGACGAGCCTGCTCCACGGGACGGTGAGAGAGTCATTTTTCTTTCGCATGTGGACCGTGTATTTTCTCTTCCTACGCATCCCTTCTTCTTGGATTTTTTGGCTTTTATGGGTGCTCAGCTTCATCACATTGTCCCCAACGTTGTTACTATTCTCTCTAGCTTATTCACCCTTTGTGAGGGATTCTTAGGCATAGAGCCTCACTGGCATCTTTTCCGTAGCATATACGCCATTATGCCTCAAAAGGCGAAGAAGTTCGGGGAGGGTGGTGGCGTGGAGTTCAATCACCTATGTGGCGGCCTGTTCCTAGCTAAGAAACAAGGGGTGCAGTATTTTCTCTCTAGTGTGCCAGATTCTGTCAAGAATTGGCAGAACAGTTGGTTTTATTGCAAGGCGTCCGAGGGGCTGATGGCTTCTCGCCCTTCGTTGGTTACCCCAAGTGCAAGGTTAAGATGTAGCGCAGCAGCAAGTTTCCCTCAGTGAAGATACCAAGGTTTGTCTCCAGTAGGACTCCAGAGATGATAAGTAGGTGTCAGCGGCGCAACTGACGTGGACCTGCACACAGACACAGATAACTTTGTTCCCAACGAAGTTCAGAGAGGTTGTCAATCTCTCCGGTCTTGTTGTTCACAAAGGGTAAAACACAAAGGATAATGATAGCAACTAAAAGTAAAAAAACAGGAAAGTAAATATGGCGTGGAAACAGTAATAAGGATATGGACCGGGATACGTGATGTTCGCTAGTGATGTCTCTCTCCCAAAAGACGATAAAACTGCTATGCGAGGTAAACATATTACAGAAGGACAATTGACAGGATTATGAACACACCGCACTGCTAACTATGCTACAAAAGAAAGGAAGAGGCTCAAAAGCACGGGCAGTACGCCAAAATAAGTAGACCGTAATCCAACTGCATCTACTACTAATCATCCACCTTGAGATATCTATCCAGAACATCTCGCTGGTATTAAGTTGTGAGCCCCACCCAAAGTGTAAACCCAAAGCAACAGACAACTGCATTAAAAAGCACTTTGCGTAAAGTAAACAATCCTTGCAACCGCGGTTACAAGCACCGTTATTTTCCCCCGTGTGTCAACAACACATCCCCTAGACTCATGTTTCTGTCACTCAAGCGTGTCATCGGGGGGCATGAACCCACAATCGAGCATAACGTTCCCTCTTGGAGTCACTACCTACTACTTGGCCAAAGCAATAAATAGCAACGGAGAACATGCAAGAGTTACTTAGGAACAAAAATATAAGAGATAAAAACCAAATATATTACTCTATCACAATCTGAACATAATCTCATAATCCATCAGATCCCATCAAACTCAGCATAGCAATAGCAGAAAGATTACAAAAGTGCTTCGATCATGTAGGGCAGCTCACGAGGTCTAAACCATGAAGAACAAAGGGGGGAGGAGAACATCACATAGCTACTGATCACGGACCCATGGTCCAAGGAAAACTACTCACGAGACATCCGGGGAGCATCCATGGTGGAGAGGAGACTCCCGGAGGTCGGCCCTCCCTCCGGCAGGGTGCCGGGAAGAGGTCTTCTGGTGCTCCCGATCTTGGAAGCGCGGCGGCTGCGGAATAGAGGCGAGTTTGCGAAATAGGGTTCTGTCTTCGGAGTTTCCCCGTGACGGAGAATAAATAGGCGAAGGGGGGCAGCCAGAGGTGGACCAGGGGCCCCAGGCGCCCCCCTGGCGTGGCCAGGGGTGGGGCCGCGCCGGGTGGCCGGGTGGCCGTCTGGGCCCCCCTGGCTCCCCTCTGGCCCCACTCGGGCTCTTCGCGAAGCTTCCTGTACGCTGATTTTTCCTGTATTTTTCCTGGAATTTTTCTGGCACTTTTTATATGGGGGAAAACTGAAATAGAAAAACAGCAGAAAACAGGAACTGGCACTGGGGTGCACTGAGTTATTAGGTTAGTCCAAATATGATCAAAAGTGTATGAAAGTGTATCTAGATCATAGCAATATCACACAAAACATGCATGGAGCAAGCAGAAATTATAGATACGTTTTGGACGTATCAACATCCCCAAGCTTAATTCCTGCTCGTCCTCGAGTAGGTAAATGATAACAACATAATTTCTGTGGTGACATGCTAGCAACCATAAAATAACTTTGAAAAGTAAAGAATCAAGGTTAGAGATTCAATTCAAGTCATAACATGCAAGAGTCTATATTAGCATTGAAACAAGTAACAAAAGAACATTAGGTGCAAGAGCTCTCGCTGTCCGTGACTCAAATGTCTCCAAATGGTGTTTGCGTGCAAGAAGGGGGATAGGGAATACGAGAAAAAAAGTATTTTTGTGTTGAGAACTCAATCTACTAAAGTTTCACACTTGGTCCTCTTTGGAATCTTATCTTGACTCATCCCCAGACCACTAGCCAGGTACAAGTCAATTTGATCCACTCCTTTTCGATATTTTGAGCACTCATGCAATGGATGAGCGTAAGCACGAGAGTTGACACTTAGGATGGCAAAGAGAGAAGTGCGGAGGAGGAAAACAAAAAGGATGAGAAAGGCTCACATCAATGAGGACAATCATAGGCAAGAGGTGACAAATGATAGATATGATGTGAGGAGTAGGGATTGCCATGCAACGGATGCACATACGAGCTAAGAAGCTCTCCAAAGGAACTAGTGGGGGTGCATCTAACTTGCTCGCTCATGAAGACCTAGAGCTCATTTGAGGAGGCTCATCCTTGGAATATGCAAGCCAAGTTCTATAGTGTGAAGGTCCCCACATAGCTATATGCATAATGATCATCTCTATGGAGTACAAGGATATAAAGGGAGTACTAGTGTGGATCTCTCAGAAGGATAGTAGTGTTTCCCCTTTCTCTCTTTTTATTTATTTTTTTCTCTTTTTTCTAGTTTTTTGTTTTTTTTGTGGCCTCAATGGCTCTTTCTATTTAACTCTCATTTGTCCTCTTTGGGATCTTTTATTGTGTCCACTTTGGGATCTTTTCCTCACTTAAGGGCAACACTCTATTTTACAAGAAGGTAAAGGAGATCTTTCACACTTTACAAGGTACTCAAAATCATAAAGAAGATGTAACTATCATGATGTATGCAATGTATGTCGCTGCCAGTGTAGCAGGAACATGTATGACATGAAGATCAAGTCATGAAGAGGTGGATGTTGCATGGAAATATATCTCGGAAAGGCTATGGAAATGCCTTGATAGGTAGGTATGGTGGCTGTTTTGAGGAAAGATATAAGGAGGCTTATGATGACAGAGCGTATCATGCCAAGGGTTTGGATGTACCGGCGAAGGTGGACACCAACTCTCGGAATGAGAAGAAGGAAATGCACGGCACGTGAGAGGCTAGCAAAATATGGGAAGGTGGAAGTGTCAACTTTCAATACTTACATTAGTCCGAAGAACTCATGCACTTATTATCGGTAATTCTCAATCTAATAAGGAGGTTCACAAAGAGACAAGTACCCCGAGGAGGAGTGTATGGGGGTTTGGTTATCCTTGCGCATCCTCGACTCATTGTACGTGAGTGTTCTCTAATATTCGATCCCTCCAAAGATTAGTGATCCATCTAGTAGCTAGAGTTCTCAACTAGTTTTGTAGGTTTTGAAAATACACACGGATTGCCCAAAATACGACACCTATCACTAATAGGCTAGAGCTCTTGACACCAAAAGTTCAAACATTACTCACATCAATACCTCAAAACTATTGCAAGTTACTACTAGAAGAAAATAGCAACCTCAATTACCTACTCTCAAGACAAGACACAACTCAGTGCAACAACCAACTCTCTTTAACAAGATAAACATGAAAACCAAAAAGAGTTCCAGCAACAAACTAAAAAAAAGCCAAGGCTCTTGCTAAAGACAAATTAAGACTAAAACTAAACATGGCAGTAGCTATGAAAAGATAAAGAACACACAACAGCAAAAAGATAAGCAGGAAAAATCCTATGATGTGTTCTAGATTTTGAAAGTGGAGCGTGTTTCTCTCCCACACAAAGTAAGATGGGATCTAACTTGTTATGAACAGCAAGCAAAGCTAAAGAAAACTAAAAATAAAACCTAAGAGCGAGACGCTCCAAGCATAGCACATAACGCATGAAGTGATAAAAATATAGTGAGACGAAGGACGAACTGATGATTGTTGATGGAGAAGGGGATGCACGGGGGCATCCCCAAGCTTAGACGCTTGAGTCTCCTTGAATATTTGTTGGGGATGCATGGGGGCATCCCAAAGCTTGAGCGCTTGACACTCCTGGATCTTCTTTCATCATCTTCCCTCGCACACTTGAAAACTCCCTTCATACATAACTCATCATAAGCTGATTAGAGAGGTTAGTACCCTTAATAAAATAATTTTTCCCACTGGATATAAAGATATTATTGAAGAGCTACTGTTTCTCAAGAGTGCCAAAAAGTTTTTGCAAAGAAAAAGCAAGCTTAAGGTTTGCAAAAGTTAGGAGAGACAAAACGTGGCAGAATCTATGAAAAACAGAACAACGGGTAGTAAAGAATTTTTTAGGGGCACTTCTGCAACTCAAATAAAAAAAACTCAGAACATACGGAAGTTTCGTAATTGTATAGATCATACTGTGTAAAAATTTCAGCTCAAAAAGATGAACTCGGATTTTTCTGGAATTTTTCTGGTCACGAGGACAGAATCTGTTTTCTGGACAGCATGTCACAACTTTTACTTCCCTTGTCGTAAGAGGCTATAACTTGGCACAAAGCTGAAAAATAAAGATACAATGATGTTGCTACAGTAGTAACAATCATCAAGACACAACAAAAACAAAAATAAAAACCTAAATTCGTTGCGGGCTGCCTCCCGAAAGCGCTTTCTTTTATGCCTTTAAGCTAGGCATGAAGCAAAAGAAGAATCAAGTTTTATCAAGAGAAAGAGAATAACTAGCCCGTGTAACGGACTCAAAAGGTAACTTGATTTTCTTTCTATGGAAATGTTCCATCCCCTTTTTGAATGGGAATTGGAATTTTATATTCCCCTCTTTCATGTCAATAACCGCACCAACGGTGCGAAGAAAAGGACGTCCCAAAATAATCGGACACAAAGGTTCACACTCTATATCCATAACAATAAAATCAACGGGAACATAGTTGTCATTGACAATAATAAGAACATCGTCGATCTTCCCCAAAGGTTTCTTTACGGAAGAATCAACAAGACGAACACCAAAAGAACAAGGCTCAAAGGGCTTCAATTCAAACATATCAAATATTCTTTTGGGCATAACGGAGGTACTAGCTCCAACATCACATAAAGAAAAGCAAGTGAAGTTATTTAATTTAATTTTGATCATAGGGTCCCAACCATCATCTAGCTTCCTAGGTATGGAGGCTTCTACTCTAAGCTTCTCCTCCCTAGCTTTGATGAGAGCATTTGTGATATGCTCCATGAAGGTAAGATTAAGTGTGCTAGTGTGGGGGTCTCTAGACATTTTGTGTAACAAGCTAATAACTTCCGAGAGGGTACAACTATCAAAATCAATATCACTACTATCAAAGGTGGTAGTAGTGTCATCTAAGCTCACTTGTTTGAAACCCTCCATGTTCATAGGACTTTCTTTATCTTCGGTTGAGGTATTAGCATCACCATTAATAGGTCCAACGGGACTAGGAGTGCATTGGGTGCTAATAGTTTGGGTGTCCTCAACAATTTGGATAGTGGCAACTGTGTGGTGTGTAGGAAGGCTCTTAATTCTATCCTCTTCCTCTTTCTCTCTAGCCCACCTTTCTTTAAGTTTAGCCATCATCCTAATATTTTCATTAATTTGTAATTGGATAGCATTAATAGGAGTGGCCTTATTCTCCTCAAGGGGAGAGGTTCTAATTTTGAGCATCTCAATATCAAGGGCTAAGCTTTCTACCTTCAAAGAGAGATTATCTATTTTAGCTAATTTCTCCTCTACATTTTTGGGTAGTGATAAAGTCTCTAAGCATGCTTTCTAATTCAGAGGAGGGGTTTTTGTTGCTAGGGTAGGTGTTGTTGTTCCCATAGTTGGATGGAAACGGTCTAGGATTGCTAGCAAAATTTCCCCTATAAGCATTGTTGTTGAAGTTGTTTCTAGCAATAAAGTTCACATCTACTTGTTCTTGAGCAACCAAAGAATTTAAAGGGACATCATGAGGATCAATAGAGGGTTGCTTGGTAAGTAGAGACATAATTAAATCAACTTTTTCATTGAGGGAGTTAATTTCCTCGACAGATTTTACCTTCCTACCTGTTGGAGCGCGTTCGGTGTGCCATTGGGAATAATTGGTCATCATCTCATCCAGAAGCTTCGTGGCAGCACCAAGTGTAGTTGACATAAAGGTTCCTCTCGCGGCCGAATCTAACAGGTTCCGCGAGGTAAAGTTCAAGCCTGCATAAAAAGTCTGGATAACCATCCAGGTAGTCAAACCATGTTTAGGTCATTTCTTAACAAGATATTTCATTCGTTCCCAAGCTTGGGCAACGTGTTCATTATCCAATTGCTTAAAATTCATAATGTTACCCCTCAATTGAATAATTTTAGCAGGTGGGTAGTACTTCCCTATAAAAGCATAATTGCACTTATCCCAAGAATCTATGTTATTCCTAGGCAAAGATTGAAACCAGATTTTAGCGTCTCCCCTTAAAGAGAAAGGAAAGAGCTTGAGCTTAACAACATCACCTTCTACTTCTTTATACTTTTGCATATCACATAATTCAACAAAATTGTTCAAGTGTAAAGCAGCATCATCTCCAGCACCAGAGAATTGATCTCTCATAACAAGGTATAGCAAAGCAGGTTTAATTTCATAAGAGGTAGCTGAAGTGGAAGGTGTGGCAATGGGAGTGCAGATAAAGTCTTGGTTGTTGTGACTAGTGAAGTCACACAACTTGGTGTTTTCAGTGGAACCCATAGTAGCAGCAAGTGTGGCAGATTTTTTTGTAATTATTGATAAAAGACACAAAGATAAAAACTGAAAGGTAAACTAACAAGACTAAAAAAAACAAAGGTAAAGGGTAGTGTGCAACTCCCCTATGTTAGCACTCGGAGTCCCCGGCAACGGCGCCAGAAATTCGCTTGATTGCTTCTCGCCCTTCGTTGGTTACCCCAAGTGGAAGGTTAAGATGTAGCGCAGTAGCAAGTTTCCCTCAGTGAAGATACCAAGGTTTGTCTCCAGTAGGACTCCAGAGATGATAAGTAGGTGTCAGCGGCGCAACTGACGTGGACCTTCACACAGACACAGATAACTTTGTTCCCAACGAAGTTCAGAGAGGTTGTCAATCTCTCCGGTCTTTTTGTTCACAAAGGGTAAAACACAAAGGATAATGATAGCAACTAAAAGTAAAAAAACAGGGAAGTAAATATAGCGTGGAAACAGTAATAAGGATATGGACCGGGATACGTGATGTTCGCTAGTGATGTCTCTCTCCCAAAAGACGATAAAACTGCTATGCGAGGTAAACAAATTACAGAAGGGCAATTGACAGGATTATGAACGCACGGCAATGCTAACTATGCTACAAAAGAAAGGAAGAGGCTCAAAAGCACGGGTAGTACGCCAAAATAAGTAGATTGTAATCCAACTGCATCTAATACTAATCATCCACCTTGAGATATCTATCCAGAACATCTCGTTGGTATTAAGTTGCGAGCCCCACCCAAAGTGTAAACCCAAAGCAACAGACAACTGCATTAAAAAGCACTTTGCGTAAAGTAAAAAATCCTTGCAACCGCGGTTACATGCACCGTTGTTTTCCCCCTTGTGGCAACAGCACATCCCCTAGACTCATGTTTTTGTCACTCAAGCGTGTCATCGGGGGGCATGAACCCACAATCGAGCACAACGTTCCCTCTTGGAGTCACTACCTACTACTTGGCCAAAGCAATAAACAGCAACGGAGAACATGCAAGAATTACTTAGGAACAAAAATATAAGAGATAAAAACCAAATATATTACTCTATCACAATCTGAACATAATCTCATAATCCATCAGATCCCATCAAACTCAGCATAGCAATAGCAGAAAGATTACAAAAGTGCCTCGATCATGTAGGGCAGCTCACGAGGTCTAAACCATGAAGAACAAAGGGGGAGGAGAACATCACATAGCTACTGATCACGGACCCATGGTCCAAGGAAAACTACTCACGAGACATCCGGGGAGCATCCATGGTGGAGAGGAGACTCCCGGAGGTCGGCCCTCCCTCCGGCAGGGTGCCGGGAAGAGGTCTTCTGGTGCTCCCGATCTTGGAAGCGCGGCGGCGGCGGAACAGAGGCGAGTTTGCGAAATAGGTTTCTGTCTTCGTAGTTTCCCCGTGACGGAGAATAAATAGGCGAAGGGGGGCGGCCAGAGGTGGACCAGGGGCCCCAGGCGCCCCCCCTGGCGCGGCCAGGGGTGGGGCCGCGCCGGGTGGCCGCCTGGGCCCCCCTGGCTCCCCTCTGGCCCCACTCGGGCTCTTCGCGAAGCTTCCTGTACGCTGATTTTTCCTGTATTTTTCCCGGAATTTTTCTGGCACTTTTTATATGGGGGAAAACTGAAATAGAAAAACAGCAGAAAACAGGAACTGGCACTGGGGTGCACTGAGTTAATAGGTTAGTCCAAATATGATCAAAAGTGTATGAAAGTGTATCTAGATCATAGCAATATCACAGAAAACATGCATGGAGCAAGCAGAAATTATAGATACGTTTTGGACGTATCAGGGGCCGGGGGTGCGTACCTTGCCTCCTTACTCGGACGTTAGGCTAACTTCCTCCCAGGGCTGGAATCCCCGACTCACCAATGCTGATAAGGAGCAGGTGCTCCCCTTGATGCGTGAAGTCATCAGGCTGAAGAAAACCGGTTTAGACGCCATGGATTTGATAGCCACCTTTGTGGTTCGTAAGATTCAGCCTCTCCAGGCCAGGGCTCGGGGAATGTGGACATATTCCGGGTTGCAGGACGACACCCGCTATAGTAACACCGAGATGCCTCTGGACGAATTTGAGCTCCAGATGAAAATAATAACCAGCGTGACCCATGGTCTTCAGACGACTGGCCGAGTGAGACCTCTCAGCATCGAGAATCCTCCCACCTTGGTATGCCGACTTGTGCCATATGTATCTTGAATGTGTTTCACTTGTTGGCTCTAACTCGGACTTCGTTATTTTTTGCTAGGATTTTACCCAGTTCGGTTCTCCTATTCCTCTGGCTCCGCAGCATCCTGTTGAGGAGGATGAAGATAGCACTGCTGGTGCGGGGGTCGTGTGACGCCCCCAAAATCAGACCGTGTACAGTAATCATACACACAGGGTACACGACTGAGATTAGGGTGCCACGGTGATAATATCACAGCACAACACTAAACACAAAAGGATAAACCAATATATTACAATAGAGGGGGGTCACGCGGACCCGAATACATAAGTCATACAAGCCATAATATCTGAGTACAGACATAGTTAGTCAAGTTTTGCCTTAAGAAGGCTAGCACAAATCACATCAGAGATACAGAACGAAAAGGCGAGGCCTCCTGCCTGGGATCCACAGTACTACTCCTGGTCAACGGGGAACTCGACGTCGTAGTAGGCGCCTCCGGGGTACTCCTGCTCCTGAGCTCCAACGTCGGCTGCAGCGGCCGATCAGGCAAAACAGTAAAGGAAATAAAGCAGGTGAGTATCTAGTATACCCGCGAGTCTTACGTCCGCTACTAAGCATTATGCATTGTATCAACGGAATGGAGAGGCTATATATAGTGGACTGAAGACAGAAATTCAGAGCAAGGGTAAGAAGCTAGGCCTAACGAAGACTAGCATCTTCCGACGGTGTCTTGCAGCATGAGGTAAGAATCAGCCAACAGCTTATATAAAACAGTAAGATAGCAATGAAGCAGAAGTTGCTGCAACATTGAATAATAATAAATTGTAATAATTAACAATGCCTCCGAGTTCACCTCCTCGACATCCCCGCGAGGAAAAGAACCCGGAACCATACAGTTTAATAATAGTTTCTAGTGGTAAGATCCAGCTTCAGCATAAAGCGTCCTGTTACCGTGGACACGGCTATCGATAGATCAATTCTTCCCTGCAGGGGTGCACTTGTGTTACACTACACGCACGGATCTCCAGGGTGGCGGGAACCTTGTTAGGGAACGCTCCACCGAGGCTATCCGACACTTCATAGCCCATCTTTCAAACTCAACAGAGAGGTCATCCGCCGGACTATATCCTATGTACGTGGGGCTTTGGACCCTAACCCCGACGTACTCCTGCACGGTGCGTGGCTGGCCGGTGAAGTTAAATCAAAGCAATACAAATCACACGCCGCGGCAAATAAGACAACACCACTTCCCGGCAATCAGCCCGCGGTACTGCTGACGTCTGAAAAGTCCTCGGACGACACTAAGAAGCGGAGGAGCCCATAACTCGTAGTTCCCACGGGTAGGTAGTGCGTACATGGCATATAGCCAACTCAAGACATTCACTGAACCATTTAGCATTTTAATTAACCTGCGTGACAACCGTTATCGTTGCCTCGACTTAACCGACCCGCGGACAACGACAGCAGCCAGGACCACCAGTACATCGGTGCCTGCCCCGTCGTCCCACCAAGTCACTGCGGTTACCAACAAGGTGAACCGTCTCCTTACCTTGTCTCGCGTGTGCTCCTGGAGGAGCTCGACTTTCGTGGTTTGGTAACTCTCGCGGCCAACGACCAGGGGCCAAGCACACCGGTACACTGGTCGTGCCCTCCCTGTCGTCCCGTCGCAATACCTCTCGCGGGCACCGTTGGGTCGCCCGACTTCTTACCTGAAGGACAACCGTCGTTCAGGACCCTATGGCGGTAAGACAAAGTCAGCCTCGAGTGGAGTACAAGGATTACTCCTTGATGGCTCACACTTGAGGTGACTAGGCATAACCTAGGTAGGGCCTGAGGCGGTGTCTGCATTGTACCGTACCTGTGCAGTTATAATATAAGTATTCGCGTCCACTCCCCGGAGTGACCACTGCCCTCTATCTAATCCTAGCTAACAATGCGCAGGGCTCACTGCTGAATAATGCATAATAAAATTAATAGGCAGCAAAGGATAAAGGAAGGTACATCAAGGGGCGACAAAAATCAGGCTATGCAGTTGAATAGGATTGTAATCGTAGCAGCAGCAGTAACAATGCCTAGTGCAATAAATGTACGGAAAGATAGGCGATATCTGGGGAAGAGAATGGCTATGCTTGCCTGCAAGCTCGACGGTAGTAGTAGGGTCGTCGACGACGTAGTCGTACTCAGCAGCGGTGTAGTCGACGGCAGCAGCGGGGTCTACCGGGGATTAAAGGGGGAAAGAAACAATAAATACACAGCAATAATATCAATACAAATGCAAGGCATAACAGATGAAATGTAAACGGGGTTCTAACGCAGTGCAATGGAATAGGCTCGGAGCGGGAATTTCGTCTGAGGATGAACTACCGGCTCCGGGTGATTACCGGACAGGGTGTCCGGAGGGGGAAGGATCAAGCCGGAGGTGTCGTGGTTACCGGGACAACATAAGGGGGTGTATCCGTGCTATTTGAACCATTCCGGACAACTTTCGTGTTCGGAATAAATTCATCCGGGGACTCTAACAGTACCGGACAATTTATCGGACAGACGGTCCGGAGGGGGAATGTTCGATGTTTGTTGTGTTAGAGGGGTGTGGTAGACATACGGATAGCGTATTCGTATTCGTTATATTTTTCTGATCAATTTTCATGTATAAAGTTTTTGAATCTGAGTTACGGTTTAAAAGTTATTGAATTTCAATGTTTTAAATCAATTTAAATGATTTTCTGGATTTTCTTTTATTATTTATTTAAACATTATCCAAAACATTATCCACAACATTATCCAGAACAGTGCTGACATGTGGGACCCACATGTCAGTGACTAAATTTTAATTAATTGGATTAACCTAAATCATTAAGTTAATTAATTAGAGGGGACCCACCTGTCAGTGACCTAAACTCTTACTAATAGTTTTGTTATTTTTAACCGGTGCTTAAGTGGGATGGGACCCACATGTCAGTGGCTATTAGGGGTGAGATTAACCCCTAATCAACTGGCTGACACCGGGGTCCCACCTGGCAGCCTCACCGGAACCTCACCGGAGGCTCGCCGGCGGCGAGGTCGAGCTAGCCCACGATTCCGAGCGCCGTTTGAGGCGCCGCTGGTGGCAGTCGACGGAGAGATCGAATCCGCGTCGATCTGGAGTGGTCTCGCGAGCTGGGACGCACGGGGGTGAGCGCATCTCCATCAATGGCGGCGAAGGTCATCGGGCTCCAATGGCGAATGCATATACGGGTCGAACTCGAGCTAGCTACTGGTCCAAATCGAGCACACGCAACACGGGGAACCTACTGGTGCACTTGGCGTGGACTGGGACGAACCAAAACGACGACTCCGACGACGTGCCACGGCGGCCGGAGCAAGCGAGTTAGGAGAGAAGGCTACGGCGTTATCGGGACTCATCGGGCGGTTGGGGGTGGTGAGGGTGCTCACCACGAACGCGTCGGGGTTGGCAGCGGGCTCGGGGACGTCGTGGTGGCGCCGGATTCCCTCGGCGATGTCGCGGCGGCCGGAGTTGGGGAAGGTGACCGTGTGCTCGGGGTGGAGGCTCCCGGCTTGAATTCGTCGCAGTAGTCGACGTAGTCGACGACGGCGCACCCGGTGGACACGTCTTCGAGGGCTAGGGAGCTTTCCGGCTGCGAGTGGGCGCGGTCATGGCGACGGCGAGCTCGGGCAGACCTTTCCCTGGCGATGGCGAGAGGAGGAGGAGGGGAAGGAGAGGGTGAGCGTGTCCAGGGGGTCGAGGGCTGCATCCTTATCGCGACAGCGGCGGCTGGGAGCAGTTGGAGGGCGGGGCCGGGCTGGCAGCGGCGCGTCCACGACGGCCGGCCGTACGGGAGCAGTTGGGGCAGGTGAGGGAGGAAGAAGACAAGGGAAGCGGGCTGGGCTGAGATGGGCCTCGCCCCAGGCGAGTTATTGTGTTTTTCCATTTTCTGGTTTTTGTCTACTGTCCTGTGGTTTGTATTTTAATTTAGTGCCTTTTGCATTTTTGTAAAATGGGTTAGGTGTTCTAATATTGGTATTACATTATATGTCAGTGCCACAAAAAGTTTTGAAGCAAAGTAAAATCATTTGATATTTATTTTAAATATTAAATGCCCAAAGTAGGGGTTTTAACCTACTGTTTGATTTGTTTGGAATTTTCTGCAACTCCAAAAATTACCAAAGTTGGTCCAACATCATTGTAATGATTTTAGGCAATTTACAAAAATGGTTCCATGATTTTTGGAACAACCTTATTTCAGCACTTTTGTTTTAATTTCCATTTGAGGTAGTTTCAACTAGGGTTGGATTTCTTGATGAGCAAGATGCATTGTGCTATGTGTTTTGATTACCAACCAGCATGGTTTGGAAAGAGAAGAAGCAAAGTTTGATTAGGGACAGGGAGTAACAGTGATTAGCAAACAGTGATAGTCAACAGTGATGATGATTACTGTTACAAGCATCTGAGGGTGTTACAGGTCGGAGTTGAGGCGGGGGAGGAGCTGGAGTCCGAGGTGGCTCGGGTTCAGGCGGCATCCGATCAACGCTCCAAGAACAACCAGGACCGCGAGTCGGCGCGGGAAGGGCTTACTCGGACCCGTAAAAGGGCTCATACTCCGAGTGGCGAAGAGGGCAGAGGGAAACTTCCGCCCTTGAGCCTCAGTTCTGGGAAGGTTACGCCTATGAAGAAGAAGAAGCTTGTCACGCTTGGGGGCCGAGAGGCTAACCCCCCGGGGGGTGCTGTTGTTGAGAAGGCCAAGGGGGCTGGAGCTGGTCCGGCCAAGGTTGATCCCCCGAGGCGTAGCTTGAAGACCGTCCACAAGTAATGTTGTTGGTTTTCATATGATTTAACGCTCTGTTGGTTTCCCAGTCCCGTCCTCAGCCGTTTTATTTTGCAGTGTTCGTCCGAGTGGTTCTGAGACGCTACCTGGGATCGAGGATCCCGGGGTTGAAGCTTTGGAGGATGTTAGTACTTGCGAGGTGACCGACTTTCCTGGAATGGACACTATTACAGAAGACGTTGCGGCCGTTGGTGAGAATTCTTCGCTGTTTTTGTTGAGGCTTCTACCACTGTCGTCTTTTCGCTTCTAATTGTTTGTTGTATCTGCCGCAGACATGGATGTTGACTCTACTACTGACCCAACTCGGATTGCTACCGAGCCAGCCGCCGTTGGGGTCACTCCTCCTGAGGTGATTGTTCCTGAGGGGACGGTGTCCTCTGGGTCTGGTTCCCGAGCTGCCGCACCTGATGCTCCGACTAGGGAGGCTGTTAAGGAGATTCCTGTCGCCCCGGCGGCTGCTTGAGGGGATGGACCTGCTGTCTCAGTAGCCATTCCAGTCGGAGCCCCAGTGGAGAGTGCTATTGTTGGTGGATTGAAGGAGTCTTTGGTTAGGGCGACTCAATTTGAGCTGCGGCTGCGTGAGCTAGCGTCCGAGGCCGAGTTGGTGAATTCCAACATGCACGTAAGTACTTACGTAAGTTTTCCTACCCACTGGGTGTCGGAATGACCTTTGGGTGTTTTGTTGTTATTCTGTGGGCACTTCTTAGTGCACCCACTGGGTTTAGCCCCCAAGGCTCCGAGTAACTTTGCGAAGTTATTCGGATTCTTTTGATAGGATGATTTTATTTCAGTGAACTTCCAGTGGGAGCACTTCTTAGTGCACCCACTGGGTTTAGCCCCCAAGGCTCCGAGTAAACTTTGCGAAGTTATTCGGAGTCTTTTGATGGGAGGTTTTGATTTCAGTGAACTTCCAGTGGGAGCACTTCGTAGTGCACCCACTGGGTGTAGCCCCCAAGGCTCCGAGTAACTTTGCGAAGTTATTCGGAGTCTTTTGATAGGAGATTTTGATTTCAGTGAACTTCCAGTGGGAGCACTTCTTAGTGCACCCACTGGGTGTATCCCCCAAGGTTCCGAGTAACTTTGCGAAGTTATTCGGAGTCTTTTGGTAGGAGATTTTGATTTCAGTGAACTTCCAGTGGGAGCACTTCTTAGTGCACCCACTGGGTGTAGCCCCCAAGGTTCCGAGTAACTTTGCGGAGTTATTCGGAGTCTTTTGATAGGAGGTACTTTGTTTCAGCATGGTATTCCTTTTGTCTTCATAGGAGGCATGCAAGCTTGGATCGGCCTTCATGAAGTTGCAGGAGGAGAACACTGCTGCCAAGAGTGCGTACGAGGTGCTTCTTGAAGAGCACAAAAAACTTAAGAAGTAGCATGCTGAAGACAATGGTAAGGACCCTTGCGTTCCTATATTGGTGTATTTCATCGTCCTATTTATCCGTTTTGACTTCTGTTTTGTAGAAGCGACGAAGAAAGCTTTTGACGCCAAGGTTAAAGAGAACGATGATTTCGTTGCGAAGATGAAGAAGGAGATAGACCAAGTTGAAAAGCGGACCAAGGAGAAGAAGGCTCTGGAAACAAGTCTGTACCATTACAAACAGGCGGTGAAGGAGAACGAAGCCTGTATCACGAAACTGGAATCTGACTTGGAGAAATTATCCGAGCTGCGTGCCGAGGATGCAAAGAAACATCAAGCCGAGTTGGAAAGAACTCGGAAGGCGGTGAAGGCAGCTGAAGAGTATTGCGCTGGGCGGTTTGCTGTTTTCAGTGAAACCTTGTCTAGTGAGTTTTGTGATCCGAGTTGTGATGGGAGAATGTTCCCGATTCTTTCCCCTGTCGTGTACTCATCTTCTCCTTTGATGCAGCATATGCTACGGACCCGGAGGCCGAGCAAGCGCGCATGGCTGAGTTTGCCGAGATGATGAAAAGGGATAATTACACGCCCGTAACGACGGAATTTTCTCTGGCCCGGGGTCTGCTGACCATGAGGTGCGCTAAGGCGAAGAAATTTGCTGAAGAAGTCATGGGCGCTACCCTGGCTTTGAAGAGCAAGCTGTCGCCTGATGAGGGAAGCAGGGTGAAGCTGGAAACTGTTGTGCCCGTCCTCCGTGAGGCCCCTCAGCAGCTGGCGCGCTAGAAACGTTCTACGGCGCGGAGCGTTGCGAACTACGCATTGGCCTTGACCAAAGCGCATTTTCCGGAGTGGGTCCATAATCTTGAGCGGGTTGGCGATGGTGATCCGAAAGAAGGTCAGAGATGCACCTCCTTCCTTCCGCGTTATGCTGAAACTGCCAGCCGAGTTGCCTTGATGCCCGATCTGGACTTCTTTGTTGAGTCAACTGGCGTAACCAGTGAATCCGACGAGGCGGGCGAGGAATGAGTGGAGTATAGTGAATAACACTTGTGCGAAATTTGCCTCGGGATGCCGAGTGGATCTGTAATAAGTTGCGGTTTGTGGTTGTGTGGCGGGGCACTCCTTTGTTTGATTGATGAACTCGTATTCTGTTTCTTAGTGGGAAACGAATTTATCTGCCGATGCTTGCTTTTATTCTTGTATGAATTTTCTAAGTTTTCACCCAAGCTGCGTATAGCTCGGCGGAAAACCTGATTTTATAACTTTTAAGTAGCCCCCAAATCTCCTGAGACTTGAAAGTACTTTAGAAAAAAATTCTATTGATGATCTTGTAGACAAGATCCTCAATGCAGATGATGTTGTGCTTCCCCAAGCCTCGTGGGTTTTGGCAAGCACATATGATAAGTTTTCTAAGTTCTCGTCCGAGCTGCGCGCAGCTCGGATAGACAACCTGATTGTGAATTTTCGTCCGAGCTGCGCGCAGCTCGGAAGAAAACCTGATTCTATAGCTTTAAGCAGCCCCCAAGTCTCCTAAGACTTGGAAGTACTTAGAATTTTTTTTCTATTGATGATCTTGTGGACAAGATCCTCAATGCAGATGATGTTGTGCTTCCCCCAAGCCTCGTGGGTTTTGGAAAGCACATATAATAAGTTTTCTAAGTTCTCGTCCGAGCTGCGCGCAGCTCGGATAGACAACCTGATTGTGAATTTTCGTCCGAGCTGCGCGCAGCTCGGAAGAAAACCTGATTCTATAGCTTTAAGAAGCCCCCAAGTCTCCTGAGACTTGGAAGTACTTAGAATTTTTTTTCTATTGATGATCTTGTGGACAAGATCCTCAATGCAGATGATGTTGTGCTTCCCCAAGCCTCGTGGGTTTTGGCAAGCACATATAATAAGTTTTCTAAGTTCTCGTCCGAGTTGCGCGCAGCTCGGATAGACAACCTGATTGTGAATTTTCATCCGAGATGCGCGCAGCTCGGAAGAAAACCTGATTCAATAGCTTTAAGCAGCCCCCAAGTCTCCTGAGACTTGAAAGTACTTAGAAAAAAAAATTATTGATGATCTTGTAGACAAGATCCTCAATGCAGATGATGTTGTGCTTCCCCAAGCCTCGTGGGTTTTGGCAAGCACATATAATAAGTTTTCTAAGTTCTCGTCTGAGCTGCGCGCAGCTCGGATAGACAACCTGATTGTGAATTTTCGTCCGAGCTGCGCACAGCTCAGAAGAAAACCTGATTCTATAGCTTTAAGCAGCCCCCAAGTCTCCTGAGACTTGGAAGTACTTAGAATTTTTTTTCTATTGATGATCTTGTGGACAAGATCCTCAATGCAGATGATGTTGTGCTTCCCCAAGCCTCGTGAGTTTTGGCAAGCACATATAATAAGTTTTCTAAGTTCTCGTCCGAGCTGTGTGAATTTTCGTCCGAGCTGCGCACTGCTCGGAAGAAAACCTGGTTCTATAGCTTTAAGCAGCCTCCAAGTCTCCTGAGACTTGGAAGTACTTAGGAAAAAAAAATCTATTGATGATCTTGTGGAAAAGATCCTCAATGCAGATGATGTTGTGCTTCCCCAAGCCTCGTGGGTTTTGGCAAGCACATATAAATTTTCTAAGTTCTCGTCCGAGCTGCGCGCAGCTCGGATAGAAAACCTGATTGGTAGTAATGGAAAACAGATTGAGCAAGTCACACTGTGTGTACGAAATAATATTTATTCAGATCTTACAAGTGTGCTCATGCATAGAAACGGCGCAATAACTGGGCGTTTCATGCATGAGGCTCTTCTATCTTATTGGTTACATCGTACAGGTGATAGGCCCCATTGTGCAGTACTCTAGATATGAAATATGGGCCTTCCCATGGGGGAGCTAGTTTGTGGTCCGAAGTTTGCTTGATGCGAAGTACCATGTCGCCCTCTCGAAAGGAGAGAGCTCGGACATGTCGGTCGTGGTATCGGCGAAGGTCTTGCTGATAGAACGCTGAGCGGGTGAGAGCTAGGTTTCGCTCTTCTTCCAAGAGATCAACACCATCTTGTCGTGCTTCTTCGGCTTCGGCTTCTGTGTACTGGCTTACACGGGGGGCATTGTGCTTGAGGTCGCTCGGGAGAACTGCTTCTGAACCATAAACGAGGAAGAAAGGGGTTGACCGATTTGAGCGATTGGGAGTTGTCCGTAATCCCCACAAGACCGAAGGGAGTTCATCAACCCAGGCGCCTGCTGCTTCCTTTAGTTCCCGAAGTATCCGAGGCTTGATTCCTTTGAGTATTAATCTGTTTGCTTGTTCAACCTGGCCGTTGGACTGTGGGTGTGCGACTGAGGCAAAGTTGACCTGGATACCATTGGTCCAACAGAATTTCTTGAATTCGGCCGAGTTGAATTTGGACCCATTATCAGTGATGATGTCATGTGGAACACCAAACCGATGTATGATGCCTTGCATAAAGCTGATTGTTGTGGCGGAGCCTAGGGCCTTGATAGGTTTTGCTTCTATCCATTTTTTAAACTTGTCTACCGCGACCAAAATGTGAGTGAAACCATGCTTGCCCGTTCGGAGTGGTCCGATCATATCCAGTCCCCATACTGCAAATGGCCAGGCTAGGGGGATTGTCTTCAGCTCGGAGGCTGGTTTGCGGGGCTGGTTGGCGTAAAACTGACAGCCTTCACAATGGTCCACGATGTACCGAGCATCGCTGAGGGCTTCTGATGGCGGAGAAGTTAATAGGTTTAGTTGGGTTGCCTTCCCTGTTAACCGCGCCAATAAACGATTCTTGATAACCCACAAGTCTAGGGGATCAATTGTAGCTTTTCGATAAATAAGATTATCGATCCCACGAGGAGCAGAAGGTGTTGATAAGTGACACTGGATAAGGAAAGGGCTGCAAACACTCAAAGGTAAATATTTAGGGGTTTTTGGTTTAAGCAACAGAAAAGTAAAAGACAGACAAAGTAAACAGGGTAACTGAGGAATAGCAAGTGGCCCAATCCTTTCACAAGGATAAGCCTAGGAACTGAACTTATAAAAGCTAAAGCGTTCTCGAGAAAACACGGGAGAGATAGTCAAGTCACTTTCACCATACTCCGCCAAGTAATATGTATCGTGTTGATAAGTGTCGGTGGGTGGATCAATGCTAGTACACCTTCTAGACTACGATAAGTGTACTCTTATGATTACACACCTTGCAAGCATCCGCAAATACAAGGTAGTAATTAAGGCATAAGCCTAACCACAGCATTACGATCAAGGATCCATAACTCCCTTGTGCGAAAGTCTGCGAACTGGGGTTCAGGTTTCTGTCACTCCGGCAACCCACCATAAGCATCCTTTGTGCACAATGTATTCCTCTAGGCCCAGGAAAGGTGAAGTGTTATGTGTTCGACTCACATAACACCACTAGAGAAATAACAACACAACTTAAGTATCAAACAACACATAATACTTCAGCATCATATGACTACTAACAACTAGACTTCTCCCATGTTCTCAAGAACTAAAGTAACTACTCACAAGAAATAAAAGAGATCATGATCAGAGGTGATAGATGGGTGGTAAACAATCTGGACACAATGGTATTTCTCCAACAAAACTCAATAGCATTCACCACAAAATAGTAATCAACACCAACAGAGTAGAGAGGATAGATAGTACGGATTACAACACAAGTTGCAATTGTGAGATGAGATGGGATAGAGATGGAGATGGTGCTGATGTTGGGGGTGATGTTGATGATGATCTCGATGATGCCCGTGACGATGATGATGATGATGGCGACGATCTCCCCTTCCAGGAGGTGATCTCCCCGGCGGAATCTGCCCGCCGGAGATGGCTTTTCTCCTCTGTAGGTTTCCGCCCCGTGGCGGCGGCGAAACACAGAAACGACTCTTCTTTAGGGGTTTTCACCCCAGGGGGCTTATATAGGCAAAAGGGGGCACCGAGGGGGGCCACCAGGCACCCAGGAGGGTGCCTGGCGCGGCCAAGAGGGGGGCCGCGCCAGGCACCCTTCTGGCTGCCTGGTGGGTCCCCTCACCTCCTCCTTCGGTGATCCCCAGTCAATCTTCATACAAAATTCTCCCCGTAAAATTTCATCGCATTTGGACTTGATCTGATTAAGCAACTTGGTATCCACTTTTTACCGCTGAATTCTGGTTCTGCTGCTTCGGCACCGGAAAGTTGTAAACTGTGTAAAATAAGCCAAAACAACATAAGAACGATACTTTAAAGTGGAATATATCAATGAATAGGGTGAAATCACAATATAAAATAGTGATGCTTTTTGGACGTATCAGCTTCAGGACAGAAGAAACCAGCTCGGAAAGCTTTTGCCACCAACGTCCTACTTGAGGCATGGTGGCCGCAATCTCCCGCATGGATGTATTGTAGGATGCAGCGGCCTTCCTCCTCGGAGATGCAACGCTGGGGGACATGAGTGATGCTATTTCTGTATAGCTCCACATTGATCACCGAGTAAGATTTAGATTTGCGGACGATTTGCTTGGCTTTTATCTCATCATCAGGCAACTCTTGTTTTTGCAGATAAGCAAGGATTGGAAGTGTCCACTCAGGGGGAATGACCTCCACATCAAACACCATGTCAACTACTGCGGCTATATCTTCTTTGTTGGGGATGTTCTTGTCAGGCAGCATATCTGGATCGGCTTCTAGGAAAGGGTCTTCCTTGACTGTTGGAGAGTGCAAGTGCTCCAAATAAATCCCTGGCGGGATCTGACCCCGGGTCGAACCCAACTTGGCTAGGTCATCTGCTGCCTGATTTTTAACCCTTGGAATGTGATGGAGCTCCAGCCCGTCAAATTTTCTCTCCAATTTTCTCACTGCTACACAGTAGGTTGTCATTGCTGGACTCCGGATGTCCCACTCTTTCATTACTTGGTTGATTACTAGGTCTGGATCCCCGAATATCATAAGTCTCCTGACTCCGAGTGAAATGGCCATTCGCATGCCGTACAGGAGAGCTTCATACTCGGCTTCGTTATTTGTTGCTGGGAAATGGATTTGGAGGACATATCTCATCTCGTCCTTCCTTGGTGAAACCAGTACCACCCCTGCCTCTGCTCCATGCAGCATCTTGGACCCATCAAAGAACATCGTCCAATGTTCTGGTGTTGGCTGTGGGGGATGTTGGACCTCAATCCACTCGGCCAATAAATCCACCAGTGCTTGCGACTTGATTGCTTTTTTGGCTTGGTAATTGAGGTCAAAGGGTAGTAGGTCCAAGATCCATTTTGCTATTCTGCCTGTTGAGTACCTGGTGTTCATAATTTTTGCCAGGGGAGCTTCAGAAACCACTATGATGGAATGATCCTGGAAGTAATGTGCGAGCTTCTGTGATGCCAAGTAAATTCCCATTGCCAACTTCTGGTAGTGGGGATATCTCTGCTTGGATGGTGTGAGGACTTCGGAGATGAAGTACACCGGTCTTTGTACCTTTTGTGACTTTCCTTCTTCTTCTCTTTCCACCACTATAGCTACGCTGACAACTCGACTTTTGGCTGCAATATATAACAAGAGCGGCTCTTTTTCTTGAGGTGCTGCCAGTACTGGCCGAGTTGACAATTGCTATTTGAGTTCTTCAAACACCATTTGAGCTTCCTCCGTCCAGACGAAATTTGGTGATTTTTTCATCAGTTGGTAGAGAGGTAGGGCTTTCTCTCCCAGTCTGGAGATGAACCTGCTGAGTGCTGCGAGACAACCTGTCAATTTTTGGACGTCTCGGAGCTGCTTGGGAGGCTTCATGTTTTGAATTTCCGCGATTTTTTCCGGGTTGGCTTCTATCCCTCGCTCGGAGACCATGAATCCGAGTAGCTTCCCCGCTGGCACACCAAAAACGCATTTTCACGATTGATCTTGATGCTGTAGGCTCGGAGGCTCTGAAAAGTTTCAGCTAAGTCGGCTAGCAAACTACTTCCTTTAACCGACTTGATCACGATGTCATCCACGTAGACCACAACATTTCTGCCGATTTGCCAGATCATGCAATTCTGCATCATGCGTTGGTATGTGGCGCCTGCGTTTCTGAGTCCGAATGGCATCGTGATATAGCAAAAACATCCGAATGGGGTTATGAATGTTGTTTTAAGCTCATCTCGTTCATATAGTCGGATTTGATGGTAACCCGAGTATGCGTCGAGGAAACATAATCTCTCGCAACCTGATGTGGAATCCACGATCTGGTCAATGCGAGGAAGAGGGAAATGGTCTTTTGGACAAACTTTATTGATATGACAGAAATCAACACAAGTTCTCCAAGATTTATCTTTCTTTGGAACCATTACAGGATTTGCTAACCACTCGGAGTGGAAGATTTCCCTAATGAATCCGGCTACTAATAGTCTAGCTATCTCCTGTCCGATGGCCTTCCTTTTCTCGGAGGAAAACCGCCGGAGGGACTCTTTCACCGGTCTTGCCTTCGGATCCACGTGTAACTTGTGCTCGGCCAACTCCCTTGGGACTCCAGGCATATCGGCAGGCTTCCATGCGAAGATGTCGCAATTCTCATGGAGGAGTTGACGAGCTCGAGTTCCTATTGGGGATCCAGATCGGTTGCAATGTTGGTGTATTTGTCTTTATCTGTGGGATGTATATGTACCCTCTTGGTCTCTTCGGCTGACTCGAATGAAGATGTCTTCTTTGGTTGCAGTAACTCGGATGAGTCATCGGCTTTTTTGTACTCGGCCAGCTCGACCTCAGCCATTTGCTGGTCAGCTATCAGGGACCCCTTCTGCAGCAGTTCTTCGGCTTGCTTGTAGTCTCCCGAGACAGTGATCACGCCGTGCGGGCCAGGCATCTTTAGTTTCAGATAGACGTAACAGGGGATGGCCATGAATTTTGCATAGGCTGGCCTTCCGAGTAAGGCATGGTACGCACTCGGGAAATCCACTACTTCAAAGGTGATCTTTTCTTTCCGGAAGTTACTCGGAGTACCAAAGACCACGTTGAGGGAGATCATTCCGAGTGAGTACGCTTTTTCCCCGGGATTATCCCATGAAATTCCAGATAGCTTTTGCGGAGCTTGGACATCGGAATATTCATGCTCTTCAGAGTGCTTGCATATAGGATGTTAATTCCACTACCACCATCCATCAAAACGTTTCTGATCCTGAAGTTCCCATTCCCTGTTTCCACCAAAGGATCAACAATCAGAGCGTGCCTTCCCGGGTGAGGGATGTGAGGAGGGTGATCCGACTGATCGAAAATGATTGGGACGTTAGCCCACTTCATATAACTCGGAACTGCCGGAGCTGCCGAATTGACTTCTCCGAACCTTATCTTTTCTACTCTCTTTGACTCCCGTCCTGGGAAGATAACCAGCACTCCGTCTTCTCTTGGGAAGCCTTCGATGTCCAGATCTGGGCTGGGCGCTTTCTTTTTTCCGGTGTCCTTATCTTGCTGAGGTCCTGTCCTTGCATTCTGGGCCGCTCTCTTGATCAGGCGACATTGTCGAGCTGTATGCTTTGGAATAACCAATTTTCCCTCGGCATCTCGGGTGGTGTTAAGAGGGCAAGGTTGATCCAGAACTTCATCATCATTGGACGGCTTTTTCTGTCGCGGTTGCCACTCCTTTCGTGCCTGACCCTTGGCATGAAGGCCTGAAGCGTTTGCTGCGGCCACTAGCTCTGCGTCCGTTGGGGCGTCTTCTGCTTTTCGCTTGTTGTTGTCTGTGGTCTTCTGCTTCGGGTTAGGTGCCGAGTTGCTGCCTCCTCTATGCTGCTGGTTCTTCTGCCGAATCTCCTCTTCACCGTTGGCATACTTGTTCGCTATCTCCATCAGCTTCCCGAGTGAGGTCGCATGAGGTGATCTTGCCAACTTGAGACTTAACTCCCTGTACTTGACCCCTTGCTTGAAGGCGTGAATGGCTTGGAACTCGGAGACGCCTTCAACCGAGTTGTGGAGTGTGATCCATCTCTGGATGTAGTCCCGAGTAGACTCGGTGTTGCTCTGGACACATAATTGTAGCTCGGTTAGACCCCCGGGTCTCTTGTAGGTCCCTTCAAAATTCTTGATGAACAATTTCTCGAGGTCTTCCCAAACCCAGATGCTACTAGGGGGGAGTTGATTCAGCCATGCCCGAGCTGAGCCTTCTAGCATTAACGGTAGGTGCATCATGGATATCTCATCCCCACCTCCTCCGATTTGCACGGCTGTTCTGTAATCATCTAACCATGTCTGGGGTTTAGCATCACCTCGGTACTTATCCACCCTTTGAGCTATCCTGAAGTGGGGCAGAATAGGGGTAGACCGAATCCTTTCACTGAAGCAAACCGGCCCTGTGGCCATTGAGGGCCGAGCCTGATCCTGGCGATGTGACCTGGCGCGGTCGACTCGGCTCTGTACTAGATGGCTTCGGGCGTCGTCTTCAACATCAAAATAACGGTTGTCCCGGTGCCGAGGGAACTCCTCTCTTGCCTAGGGGTATGCCTTTAGTATTACCACGACAACTATAGAGACCAACAATGGCAAGAAACCAAGTGTGTCTGACAAGAGTTTTGAAAATGGTGCCGCGGTCGACGAGGTTCCGAGAGGAGTATCGCTGGAATCGTCATGGTATCGGTAAATTTGTGACAATTTGAGAGCTTCGTGGTATCACGAGAAATATTTCGCCTCTTGTAATTTGCATAGTTGA
The DNA here is from genome assembly GCA_950022295.1 of Bromus sterilis. NCBI lineage: Eukaryota > Viridiplantae > Streptophyta > Magnoliopsida > Poales > Poaceae > Bromus > Bromus sterilis. Next base: position 39,240,386 of record OX465600.1, read on the forward strand.
AACAGAAATATCTAAGTCTAGGGTTGAAAACTTGTCAAGTTCTTTAGGTTTTGATTATTCTTATGAAGTTAGCAGTGATGGAAGAGTTGTGGTGTTGGTAATTTTTGGAATAATATAATAAATCTTGAGGTTTTTAGTTACTCGAAGTATCGCATTAATGCTAAAGTTTCTATTCAAACTAATGAAGAAAAAGCACAGACAAGTGAATAGCTTAAAATTTGGAATCTTCTACGGCCATTGGCTTGAGTGAATGATCTTCCTTGTGTTTGCTTCAGTGATTCCTATGAGGTACTTCGCCTTGACGAATAAGTTGGCATTGGCAGGAGAAGCCTGTCACAAGTTTCAAATTTCTAGGATGCAGTTGACGTATGTGTGGGCTAACTGATATAGGGTACATTGGAAAGTCATGCATAATTAACATAAAAACAAACAAGCTTGACGTGACTATGATATTAGTTAGGTCCAACCTTTCACCCCTTTAAGCTCATTGTCCATCAATGATTTCGATCACTTCCAAACTATGATATTATTTAGGTCCAACCTTTCACCCCTTTAAGCTCATTGTCCATCGATGATTTCGATCACTTTCAAACTCTCCCGCGGCTCGATGAAGCACGAGTGCCTTCGTAAGAACATTAGCCAGCTAATGTTGTGTGCCTACATGCTCAATTCCACTTGTCGGGTTTCCATGCAATCACAAACAGAATGGAACTTGATGTCTATATGTTTGATGCGTTCATGGCGGACAAGATTCTTATTCAGAGTTATGGTTGATTTATTGTTTACCATCAGTTTGAATGTTATTGGTGAGTCGCCCTTTATTTCTCCTAGAAGCCTACTTATCAAAAATACCTTGACATGTTTTTTCCATAGCGGCGACATACTCTGCTCCGCATGAAGAGGCAACAACAATCTTCATTTTCTGAGAGCTCCATGTGATTAGGTTCTTGTCGAGGAATAAGGCATGACTAGAAGTGCTCTTGTGATCCCTGGTGTCTCATGCATTATCTTTGTCGATGTACCTAAGAAGATATGCATCACCATTGCTTGCCCTATATTAACCACCATAGTGCGTGGATCTCTCTTTCTAGAAGCATCATCAACTTGGCGCACAAGGCTATAACTCCCTATTATTCCATAGTTGTAGAACGGCACGACCTTGTAACCAAATGTAATGTGAGGTCGGGGATAGCTTGAGAGACATTGACATCTAGTGAAAGATATCTATAGCTTAAACACAACTGCAACCGCCCTCGCGAGGAGTTCATACACACATACTCAAATTCAAGCAGGAGTGGGGTATTACCTCTACCATGAGGGCCCGAGGGTAAATACCCCATGAGTTCTCCTCTCTGGTACTTCCGACCCCTCGATCCAACCTACCGGGATATTTGCCGATTTTATGAATTGTCAACGACACAACCCATAGAAACTTATGCACCACCTTATGTTCGAGTGCATGGTTGTTGTAGAGTTGCAGGTCAGCGATGATTCTAGTGAGGTGCAACGCAAAGTTCTTAATGGATTCTTAATCCTCGAATTGGAGCTCCTCAAACTTGTGACGATGAATTGGCTCCTTTTCCTCCCTCACACTCTCACTCCCCCGCGTCTTGACTGTCTCGCAAGAAACTGTAGCGGTGGCTATGGCTGCCAGAACTGGCACCATACCTATCGATATTTTGGAGAGCATGGTGGAGAGGGCTTAGCAGTCCTTGCTAAAGGTGCAAGTATTGTCCAGAGGGGGAGGGGTTGATGGAAAATTCAAGTTTTCTTTCAAAATATCGAAACTATCTTATTCTTATCAGAGCAGCAAAATTAACCCTCTAAGCAACAGTACCGATAATAAACTAAACAATTGAAAGAAATCAGAGTCCTGGCAAGTTAAATAACTATGGCACAATAGACGAAAATATCCTAACAAACAAGCACACAAACATAAGTATCCCTAGACAGAATACGAAAAACAACATGGATGATAAATATGCATGAATAACAATCACGCAAAGGAACAACTCATACGGAGAAATATCTCATTAGAATATACATAAAGGAATGAAGCCCTGATAAAAACCCATAGAAATAGCGTAACATAGTGATGTTTGCTAGACCAGTTCACGCTTTGCAAGAAGCTAAGTTTGGTTGAAGAGACTTGTGATTGAACACAATAGCAAACATCTATCCGTCATATTCTCCTCGGCTTCAAGTTCCTAGAATTGGAGATGATTTTCACTCGTGGTAGATACTTGAGGTGATCTCCAAACCTTCATAGACTCCGATCTCGCGAACCACAATCTGCTTGGTTGTTGAGAAACTTGACGCTAAACCGTCTAGATAGTTTATAGGCTCTCGAGATAATAAGAGTAGACCATACTCAACCTAACTCTTAGAAGGTTTTCTCTCTCGAATCATGTCATTTGTCTTGAGGAACTCTCTCAAAGGGGTTGCTCAGACAGCTTGTGTAAGAATTCAAACGAAGAAGTCACTACAAATGGAACCGGGGGTGAGGTATTTACAGAGGGGCAATTCCGAGGGAGAAATGTCCAATCAAGGAGACGGGATTTTTGGATCCCGAGCTCCAATGAGCTCATTTTTTGAAAATTTCAAAAAAAATATTTTTAAGATTTGAAAAATTCTGAATTTTTTTACGCAGGAACATAGAGGTGTATACCACATTTATGAAAAATTTCATGATGAAATACGCTTTGGTGTGAGCTACAAAAAAAATGAATTCATGTACTTTAATAGTGAATAGTATGTGTGCTAGAAATACAATATTTTTGCATTTTCGTGTCGCTCTCATACAAACATATTTCACCGTAAAACTTTGCAGACAAGTAATATACATCCATGTGTATATGTGTGTTTTTTCATAGATTTATGTGAAACCTAAAAATTGAATTTTTGAATTTTTAAAATTAAGGGAGCCATGGAGCTCGGGATCCAAAATCAATTCCGCCAATCAAGCTCTTTTATCTCGCAATGGATATTTTACAGGTGTCTAACGATCAGATTTTTGAAACGATGGCAACTTTAATTGAGGAACAAGTAAAGTTCATTCACAGACTGAGTTTTCCCAGAAGAACTTTGCCCATGTCTTCTGAATAAAAACTCAAGGCATATGATATTTCTCTCGAAAACCTCACAGGGATAAGTATCAAATTAAGCATCAACCTAGATCTCAACTAATCAAACCCCTTTTAAGAGTATGCTTTGCCCTATGACTCAATAAAGAGAAAAATTAACAACGAAAATTAACTAATTCTTCTTTCGCCATCTTCATTCTTCTCGGTGAGTGGACTCTTCAACGGCAGTCGTCAACATCAAATACTTCGATAATATCTATAGGAATTCTCTACGAGTCAATTATTTCTTCATAAGCATGTTCCTCGACAACCGAGCATTCATCTCAGAAGTTATATCATAATTATCTATACCTCCAAAAATAATTCTCCCTGTGTACACTAGTTCTTCACTGTTTGATCAACAATCTCTAAAACTACTAAGAGGCACTAGATTGCACCTACACTGGCGCTCATCACTGGTGTCATTGTTGATAGCGCTGCCCTTCAACTGCATTAGCAGAGTCCACTCACTTAGTTGGTGTTTTTTTAGAGCCATTGTTGATGTTGAGCTCTTGCTTTCCCGCACCACGCACACAATGACTCTCGTCCGTAGTCAATCGCGCGGCGGTGAGGCAGCCAGGTCACCGTTCTTCCATGTCTTCCCTTTTCTCTCTTCCAAGTCTGACATGATTGCGGCTGATTGAACCCTGCTCGATCACCGAGAGGAAGGATCAAACACCAACGTCTCTAATGCCAATTATAGTTGTTGAGTTCGCTAAGAGGCAAAGAAAGCTAGTAGTTCACATAGAGATGAACTCACGGGATAGTTTTTATGTGGTGATTCGGTGCAGTGTTTCCTGTTATTTACTTAGGTCCAATATACATCTCACAAGTAAACTTGACATGATGATAGGAATATCCAGGTCCAACATATCTTGCAATAGAGGAGATATAGCTCTAACGGAAGTCTTGGTTGGGTCTCATTGCTTCACCTTTTTTGAGCTTTGCCGAACTTTATTAAACCCCGGGAATATTCAGAGGTACAAAAAGCAAAGGGATCAACAACGTAGGGGCTTGGTTTCTCTCAGCTCGGCCTTCTTCTTTGCCCGCTTTGAAGCTTCCACCACACACACTCCAGGCGAGGCCCATGCCATCGTTGTCATGTGGGAGAGGGAGAAACCGTGACCAGACCACTGAGCAAGCACTGGGCAGCGAGGTGACGCATCAAACCAACGGGTGGATTCACTGCCACCTCGTGATGCGCGCCGACGACGACGGTCGTCACGGCAAGGCTGACGCCCATGTAATAATGCAGTCACACAAACCAGCAGCAGTGGGCAGCAGAGGGCAGGACGCTCGTGCACCGCCGTGGGAGGCGTGGCGTCACGCACTTCAACGGCCCTCTCACGAAGATTAACGTTAAACAAACAAGCATCACCCGCGGGTCCGGCCGGCCGGCGAGCTGCCGCCGCTGTCTGCCTCCCAGGATTAATGAACTACCGCCGCTGGCTCATCTGCCGGTGCGCGCAGCGACAGGCGTGCAAGCGTCAGTGTCAGGCCAGCCAACGGCTATCTCCTCCTCCGCCGGTCAACGGCTCCTATTAAACCCCAGCGGCCCGTTGTACCACTACGCTTCCAACAGTTCCAGCAGGCAGCAGCCCACTACCCCACCTTCCTCCCTCCCTCGCTCCTCGCCCAAACCCAAGAAGCAAGAACCCTGACCCCAGCGCCGCACGGGACCCGAGAAAGCAGGAATGGAAGAGGAGAACCGGCCGCCCCTGCTCCCGGTGCGCCTCCCGGTGAACGGCGAGGTGCTGCTGCCGGCCCCGCCCGCCGGCGCGTGCGGCGGCAGGGCGGAGATCGACACCTCCGCGCCCTTCGAGTCCGTCCGCGAGGCCGTCGACCGCTTCGGCGGCAGCGCCGCCTGGAGCTCCCACCTCGTCAACCGCATCTTCGCGCACCACAAGGTCACTGCCGTCTCCTCATCTCCTCTTCCTTCTTCTTGCCCAGGATAATCTTTGGTTGGTTGGCTGACCCGATTTACATTCTTGGTGGAGGAACCGTGCGGCGGCGCCAACCATTTCCTGCTCTGTACAGTGCTTTTCTTCTGTATCCATGTACTTTGGGTTAGTTCGCCATTCAATTAGGAGCAGAGCTAGCGGTTGTTGTCCGTGATTCGGTGGCAAATGCGGCTACTAAAAATCACCCAGCACAGATGTTCTTCTTCTTCTTCTGTCGATTAATTTGGTTCTTGCTGCTTTTTCCGCCTGCAGAAACAGGACCAGAGTGTGTGTGCGGGGACTGAAGATGAACAATGCGTCAATCTGGCGGAGCAGACCGCGCAGATAGAGAAGGAGCTCGGCGCCAAAGAGAGGGAGACCCTCGATGTGCTCAAGCAGCTGGAGTCCGCCAAGAAGATCATCGCAGATTTGAAGCTCAAGATACAGCAGAAAACCGCTGAAGACACATTACAACCTCAAGAGAAGCAGCCACAGGGCAACTGCACTATCACTGACGCGTCCAAAGCAGAATCCAGGGAGGAGGAGGAGCTGCCTGAGGACAACCCCCCTATCACTGAAGTGTCCACGACAGACCCTGAAATGAAGCAGCCTGGGGGAAATGCTGAAGCTGCAGAAATGCAAACGGCAGATCCTGACGAGAAGCAGCCTGAGGGAAATGCTGCTGGAGCTGATGTGGATATGTGTGGCTGTCCAGATGAGCAAGGGCAGCAGCAGCATCCTGCAGCGGTTCTGATGGAGCTTGAGCAGGCAAAATCAAACCTGAACAGAACCACAGGTGACCTCGCTGCCATAAGAGCCTCCATCGAGTCGCTGCGTAATGACATAGCGACAGAGAAGGCCTTGGTGGAGAGAAGCAGGCAGAAGGTGTCCTCCGATGCCGCCTTGGTTTCTTCTCTGGAGGAGGAGCTGGATCAGACCACGCAGAAGCTGCAGACGCTCAAGGATCTGCAGACAAGGCGTGAGGATCCCTCGGACGTCTTCTACGAGATCAAGAAGATGACTTCCGAGATAGAGCAGCTCAGGAATGCTGCAAACGCGTCCAAATCTGAAGCCATGATGTTAGCTGCCGAGATTGAGCAGACCAAGGCCACCATCGGCACTGCTGAAGTGAGGTGTCTTGCAGCCAAGAAGATGGGAGAAGCGGCAAGAGCAGCTGAAGCTCTTGCACTGGCTGAGATCAAGGCCCTGCTCTGCAGTGAAGCATCAACTGAAGATCTCCAGGGTGCAGATGTAGTGAACCTTTCACTTGAAGAGTACCTTGAGCTTGCTTCAAAGGCTCAAGAGGCCGATGAAAGCTCGAGGAACAAAGTTGCAGCTGCCATGGATCATGTTGACGAAGCCAACCAATCAAAATCGGAGTCACTCACTAGGCTGGAGGAAGCCAAACTGGAGGTTGAGGAATGCAAGAAGGCACTGCAAGAGGCCCTGACGAGGGTAGACACTGCCAACAGAAGGAAGTTTGCGGTGGAAGAGACCCTTCGTAGGTGCCGGTCCGAGACCGGACACAAGCGGCGCTCATTCCGTGGCTCCCCCAAGTTCAAACATGCAGCAGCACATCGCCAGAGAGATTCTCAATGCTTGGATATCATCGATGTTTCAGACAACTCCTTGAAGCCGACACTGTCGATCGGGCAGATACTAAGTATGAAGCTAATGGGGCCTGATGGGTACGACAAAAGCGTTTCGGACGACACGAGTGAAGCCTCTACCATCTCCCTTGGTCAGATCCTCAACAGGAGGCAGGCAATCTTGTGTACTACCAGCGATACAAGTGCTAACAAGAAATTCTCCGGAAAGAGGAAGAAGTTTGCCTTCACCGGGCTTTCGGTTTTCTTGGCAAAGCAGGCGAAGAGCAAGAAGAAGAGAGGATCAGATGAGAACTGAAGTGAACTCTGCCAGAGCACTAGCTAGTTGTGACCCCATTTCCATGTCTCATGTTTTTCTGTATAATGTTCCTAGGAGGAGTATGTTTCTAGGTGTAACGAGGTTATGATGTTTCTGTAGCACCATGTACCAGTTTCAGTCTAGCATCTGCTTACTGATGTTGCTGATTAGGGTAGTTAAAGAGTAAGATTAGTATCATGTGCTCTATGAACATGGAAGACATCAGTTGAGTTGGTTGTATCATGTCTTGAAACCATGTAAGACATTAATTTGTAGTATTCTGATCTGTTTGACAAAGCCCATTCTTACTCTGCTGTGCCTGGACTTCGATGAGTGTCATAAGGAAAAGATAGCCAACCGCTAAATCTGCAGATGTGATATGTACATATAAATTAATGAATGAAAACATACCACCAAGTCGATATGTCCGAGTGGTTAAGGAGACAGACTTGAAATCTGTTGGGCTACGCCCGCGCAGGTTCGATCCCTGCTGTCGACGATTTCTTTTTCCTTTTCGTCTTTTTCCTGCTGGGCTGGGCCTTTCATCTTCTTATGAGTGTGACGGACCACATAACCTTTTTTTTAGTTATAAAAACGAAATGTTACTCAAAAAAAAAGTTATGAAAACGAAAAGATTTTTTTGAAGGGTGTTACCCAGCTATATTCAGTGGAAATAGAGTGTGTACATGCGGATAATGCTAACGTAGACCGAGCTACACGTAGCCCTTTAGTTTAAACGAGTCATAAAATGTATTTTATATTGTTAAAAAAAGCATTGAATTTTTTTATGAATATATATACACATGTATATGACATATGAGCAAATTTTCATACCATTATACTTTCACATGTGGCGTATGAAAAAAAGACAAATATTTGATTTTAAATGGGCCTTTTTGTTGTTGACGATCCCTGCTGTCGACGATTTCTTTTTCCTTTTCGTCTTTTTCCTGCTGGGCTGGGCCTTTCATCTTCTTATGAGTGTGACGGACCACATAACCTTTTTTTTAGTTATAAAAACGAAATGTTACTCAAAAAAAAAGTTATGAAAACGAAAAGATTTTTTTGAAGGGTGTTACCCAGCTATATTCAGTGGAAATAGAGTGTGTACATGCGGATAATGCTAACGTAGACCGAGCTACACGTAGCCCTTTAGTTTAAACGAGTCATAAAATGTATTTTATATTGTTAAAAAAAGCATTGAATTTTTTTATGAATATATATACACATGTATATGACATATGAGCAAATTTTCATACCATTATACTTTCACATGTGGCGTATGAAAAAAAGACAAATATTTGATTTTAAATGGGCCTTTTTGTTGTTGACGATCCCTGCTGTCGACGATTTCTTTTTCCTTTTCGTCTTTTTCCTGCTGGGCTGGGCCTTTCATCTTCTTATGAGTGTGACGGACCACATAACCTTTTTTTTAGTTATAAAAACGAAATGTTACTCAAAAAAAAAGTTATGAAAACGAAAAGATTTTTTTGAAGGGTGTTACCCAGCTATATTCAGTGGAAATAGAGTGTGTACATGCGGATAATGCTAACGTAGACCGAGCTACACGTAGCCCTTTAGTTTAAACGAGTCATAAAATGTATTTTATATTGTTAAAAAAAGCATTGAATTTTTTTATGAATATATATACACATGTATATGACATATGAGCAAATTTTCATACCATTATACTTTCACATGTGGCGTATGAAAAAAAGACAAATATTTGATTTTAAATGGGCCTTTTTGTTGTTGGTTTTGGGCTGAAAATTTGTTATTTTATGCAAACTTCATATTACAATATTTTCAAGCCAAATTTGACATGTTCATACAGAATACATATAAGTTTTCATAGATTTTTTTTCGATTTTTTTCAGAACTTTTAAATATATTTTATGATTTTTTCAAAATAAAGGGCTACATGTAGCTCGGCCTTCAGAAATTCGCACCCGTGTACATGGCGCCTCACATCCAGGGTAACAGAAGCTCTAGCTGACCCATATGCCTCCGATTATTCTTCCTTAATTCATGATTGGTTTGACTACCTTAAACTATACCGTCTTTAACTTAATTTCCCAGACGATCGCTGCACTCGGCCAAGACAGGCCATGGAAAGCACATTGTAGTACATCTACGCTTTTAGTGGAAATCTTATTAAAAATGGAAGCATATGGACTAATTCGGATCAACACGTAATTCTTATCTCATGTTCATTATCTATTTTTATCATGATTAGTTTTTTTTATAAGGGATCAAATCATTTACTTATTTTTTTCCTTTCTAATCTCATATTGTAGGGTAGATCTCGAAAGATAGAAAAGATCTTCCTTCAAGCCATGCATACAACTTTTTTGTTTTTCTTCTTTTATTTTACCTTTACTTATATTCCTCAAGTGGAATGTTTAAATTTTAAAAAATTCACCTATTTTTTTTTAATATAATTGTATGAAAAGGTTCATAGAATTCATGGAAATGTTGATAGGATTCAAAAAAATCTGATCATATTTTAAAAATGCCCACTACATTTTGAAAAAAAAGATACAGTGTAAACAAATTATTGCATTATTCAGAAAATAGTAGATGGCTTTCAAAAACATTGCATATTTCATTTCAAAGGCATATTCAGACGCTTCAAAGTATATTCATGTCATTTTATAAAAAAAATGTTTATACAAAAGAAAAAAATGTGCAGTTTTAAAAATGAATCATGTTAACTAAACATATATTTAGTGTGCATTAAAAATAAATGGAAAATGTATATATTTGAAAAATGTATGTCGTGTATTTAAAAAATAAGTATGGAGTAGTGAAATAATATACTTCTTCTTTTTAGCCAAACCAAAACACAAGTTGACGAGTCCTCTTTTTTACAACTAAGTTGACCAGTCCTTAATCCTTGGCTTCAGTGCTGCTATATTTATATATTAACTGGCTGACAATGATTCCTACAAATAAGTCTTGGGGTTATTTCGAGCTGAGAATTCCACTTGTATCAAAAAATATTATGGGTGTATAGAAAATACACACTGTATATTGGAAAAATAGATATGTGTTAAGAAAAATAAATAACATATCAAATATAAATAAAGAAAGAAAAAACATAATAATTGTAAAAAAACGCAGAAAAACAAATGCAAGAAAAAACGAAGAGAACCAATACAGAAAACGCCAAAAAAATCATGGAGATCCACCAGCTCCTAGAAAACCTGTCTTGGGCCAACCCACATCTAGCGCTTGACTATTTTATACTCCCTCCGTCCCATAATTCTTGTCGGAGGGAGTGGTAGGTAGTGGTGTATATAGCTGTGGCGTATATAGATCTCGATCTAATTTAAATGATTTGTTTTTCATCCTTTTTCTGTTGGGCCTGTCCTTATACCTTCTTATGTTCTGACTTGACATACAAACCTCTGTAAAGTTTTTTTAAATGTTTTAGATCACTAAAACAGTGACCTAACACATCTTATAAATCATTAGGAAGGGAGAAATTTTTAATTTACCTTCATTTTTCAAATTTACGCCCCTAGGCGTTGATTAAACACCGTCTGCTTTCCTCAAAGAAAATAATGAAAATGAGTACAGTTAAGCCACCTGAAAATTTACAAAAATGGTCACTTAAATGAAGATTCAATGGTCATGCTTGTTTCTTCTTCCTTTAGCATTCTCCTTTTTCCAGCCATTTCTACTGTCACAAAAAATTAACTTATTCAAATTACAAATTTATTTAATTTGCATATAGCTGTTATGCAAAATAATTGCACTTCCACAACCCAAATAACTAATCTGCGCAATGTACTACAAACTCATTAGAACCAGAACAGGGGCATGGGACGAGGCGTTTTTTGCACATGGGAGCATATACTTCCGGTTTTTAAAATACATTTTTAAACACATTCATAATTTTAAAGAAAATTGGATCAGAAATTTTTGGATGTGCATCTTGACATTTTATGTGTTTACGAAGTTGTTTGATGAAAAAACAACATATTTAGTGTCGTATGTTAATAAAAGATTAAAAAAATCTTTGCTAAAAACACTTTTTATGGGACGTTTTTGTATCATTCTACATAGGTCATAAAAATATCGGGTTTTCATGAAACTTGCATGCGTACATAGAATGTTAAGATATACTCCCTCCGTTCCACAATATAAGATGTTTTAGCTCTTTTCCATGTTCACATGTATTCACATGTATGTGGACACATTTTAGTGTACATGTCCACTCACTTTAGTCCGAAATTAGACAATATGTGCAACACCTAAAACATCTTATATTATGGAGCGGAGGGAGTATGTATCAAATTTATATTTCAGGTTGTTTAACATTTCGAAATAGCATTTTCGGAAGGCAGAAGTGTATGCTCCCATGTGCAGAATTGGATTTCTGCAGGGGCATGGCCCTTTTTTACATCTGAATTTTTTGTTCCCAGTATACATACTTTGGTTCAGATCAAAGCATGCGCGTGCCTGCAGAGTGCAGGTCTCTTCTACTATCAAGACCGGAGCAAGAAACTGGTGCAGGGTCGGAGCCCCGTGCACGCTTTGCTTCCCGGCGGCCGTCACGACGGCGTGGGTCACGTTCATGCACGCATGAGAATCCGTCCAGGTTCAACGCACCGCCCCGTTCAAACTGGTACAGCCGCGTTCCGGTCGTAGCGGGAACCAGAAATGGATATCCCTTTGGTCCATCTCTTTGGATACCAATTCGCTACTGTGATCTGGGGTGGATGAATGGAGATTCCCAAGTCCAATGAAAACAATTTCGTGGAACGGACGAGTTCAGCAGCAGTCGCACTTTTATACACAGTATAAAAATAACAATATTCTGGTTATGTTTCAACTTTCACAAGAAAAACGTTTTGGTCGAACACTCTGCCAAGCAACATTGCTGATTTTTCTTACATATCTGTCTCGAAATGGAGCTGTTTTACATCTCATCGCCATTTGTTCTTCTCTAACAACCAGGAACTTCATGAGTTAAAGCAATAGCAAGAAGCAGGATCCAGGGTCAAACACAGACGTGCAGGAACAATGAAAGGCGCTTCATCCCACGCACACCAGGGGAACCTTTGCTCGCTCATGTATGCGCCGCAGCAATAGCATGAGGGTATTATACCGCGGTATGGGTTACATTAGGCTCTAGAAATATCATGCAAACCTTATTCGACCTATGTAAAGCACCAAGAGACATGACTCCTCTGGGAGGCAAGATTTACCAAATAGTATCGGGTCATTTTAGAGCATCTTCAATAGTTTCAGTAAACAAACGTTCTATAATTTTGGATTTACGAGATGTATGTAACTTTTATGAAACGTTTGTTGAAAGCATTTTTATTAGATCCCGAAAATTTCAGCTCGTAAAATCTTAATTTTATTTTTTTTATCAAAAAATTCAAACTAATGGCATAGGGCCTATATATGTCGATGACCCGTATCAATATATCATGACGTTGAAGAGATGTGTGGTGGGGCAGCGGAGACATGGGGGCAGCGCGGGGTCTTTCGGCGACGACGGTGACGTACAAAAGGACCTCCGATGAAGAGAATGAAGGTCGTCGAGGGGTAGAAGGCGGCCAAGTGATGGTGCGGATGTATCCCTTTGTGTACCTGTCAGCGGCCGGAGGGACATCGTCGTAATCATTCTAGCCGACAGAGCTATCGAAGGAGGAGGAGTCGCATGCAACCCTTCCCCTTGCACGTCTGCCTTCAGAACATACGCTCCTGCTCCTTGGCTTGTCGGGCCACCCTCTCCTTCGTCACCGCAGCCTCGCACTCTTGAGTCTTGATGTCAAGCCAGAGTACCTTGGCGTTCTTCCATCGAAAATGTCACACATCCGTCTCTGTGGTGTCATGGAGCGGTGGAGGTCAAACGCCATGAGCGTGGCATCGAGATCGACTGGAGCCCGTGCGAGCTGCGACTCCCCGTCTGCTGGAAGTTCCCTCGCGAGCTGTCGCTCTCGGCGGGCTGCCCACACCTCCGACTTGGGTGTCCTCGTCCGTTGCAGCGCCGCCGCGGGAACAAGCACCCAACGGTGGTCAGGGATGCTTTTCGAACCTAGATCCAGAGGAGAAGACGGAATGTTGTGGCGTACCTAGATGAGGACGGTATGCCCAATGTTGCGTGCAAGTCAGGAGGGGCCGATGATGTCACCAGGGAGCGGGGGCTAAGGAGCTCGGTCTGTCGTTTCCGCCTTGGTCGAACCGCGGCCGATGGAGAGCGAGCAATGTCCTCCACATCGACCAGCTCCGTGTCGCGAAGCAAACTTTCCCAATCGACGGAGGAGCGGGATCCGCCACCATAGCTAGTGTTGCTGCCTTTGGAATTCGTGGATCGAAAGGCGGAAGGATCGGGGAGTGGAAGACGCGGAGAGAGGGAGTGGACTAGAAGAGACGAAGACTGAATTCTAGGTTTCTCCAGAAGGGATATATATTCGTTTGGGTTGGATATGAGGAATACCGACCAGCCCGACTTATAAGGCAAGTGAAAAGTGTAATTTAATCGAGCACGAATTTGTGGAGGCCGAGCTACATGTAGCTTGATGTTTTAAAAAAACATAAAAACATATTTAAAAGTATCAAAAAAATTAAAAAAAATACGCGGAGACTTATATGTATTTCGCACAAACATGTAAAATTTTGTTTAAAAATATTGTAATATGTAGTTTGCACACAAAAAACAAAATTTTGGCCCAAAAACTAGAAAAAAAAGCCTATTTAAAATAAAACATTTGTCTTTTTTATACGCGACGTGTTAAAGTATAATGATATGAAAATTTGCACATATATCATATACATATGTATGTATATTCATACATAATTTCAACTTTTTTTAACCGTTTAAATAGTTTTTATGTTTTAAAAAAAATACCGAGCTATATGTAGCTTAATCTACATTTGCATTTTTCAATCTTAGGCTTTGTTTGGCATCAAAGTATTTTTAAAGTATTTAAAGAATACTTTGGTTTCTTAAAATAATGAAGTATTAAATACTTTAAGGTGAAAATACTGTGGTTTTAAAACTGAAGTATTCTCAAAAACTGTGGTGTTTTTGAAGTATTTGAAAAAGAGGTCCGACCCTCTTTTTTCTAAAACAGAGAAAGAAGAAAAACTGTGGTATTTGTTAGCCAGGTGGTGGAATACTTTGGTTTTAGAATACTACAGTTTTAGAAAGACTTTGCTGCCAAACTAGGCCTTAATCACGTTATTTTGACCGAGCATTAATCAAACGACCGTTCAACCACTTTGAAAAACCTGACTGTAGATACTCTCAGGATGTAGAAATATCATGCAAACCTTATTGGACCTTTCTAAGCACCAAGAGCCATATAAATAACTGCTGCTCCCAGAGGCCAGATTTACCAAATAGTATCGGGCCATTTTACACCCCTCGATCTATATAGTCCACCGGTCGCTATCTAGCAGCATTGGCTTACGTTGGCCGAATTAGAACAAGACCTCACCATGCATAATTCAAGATATTTATGATCAGAATATAATACATATACGCATATGTACCTACGTGTCGTCTCATAGCACGTCATCGATCTGCACCACGAATCAGGCGGGAAAGTTGTACCACTACTGGAGTACTCTAGTGTAGCAGTGTACCAACCGTTGAGCGACTGGTGCATGGTGTCGACGCGAGAACTGCCTGCCACTCGGGCACTCACCTAGATGCTAGAGCCTCCACAGCCACTAATTTAATCCAGCTTTTGCCGGTTTGCCGAATCAATCCAGCAAACGAGACTTGCGTACGTGGTCCTTGATTAAGATCTCCATGATGAAATGTCACACGTCATGACATCAACTAAAAGCTTAATTTGGTAGATCGATGTGCTGTACTGGTACGTGTGTCTTTACTTGTCGACAGTGGACGACAGGCGCGTAGGGTTCTTGCTTTTAAGTTTTAACCCCTATCAAGAATCAATGTGTAGTTGAATAGTCGGCAAAGATAGTTGCGTTCTCATCGGTTCTCATGCTATAATGAACCAACTTTCAGATAGCCACTAACCTTAGATACAAGACATCTTGATTGTAAAAAATAATCCCCGACCTCTGCATCAAGCGATGCGCGCAGTCATATATTATTAAGAATGCAAAATTCAAATAGCCACTAACCTTGTATACAAGACATCTTGTTTGTGATATCTTGGATGTAATTGGTACAGAAGATGGGTGCATCCTTGATGTAATCGGTGCAGAGGTATCCTTGATGTAATCGGTGCAGAGGTTGTGTCCATCCTAGATGTTTGTGACATCTTATTGGTGGAGAAATTGGGTATAATTGATATCTTCCAATATTTAATATGTTCCTCTTGTTAAAAAATACAAGACAAAATCAAACGAAAAATACACAATTGTCAGGCTACGCCTTCAAGAAAGTTGAACTTCGGATTGGCACGTGCGTCAATGCTAGCGAGTTCGATCTAAAGTTGAACTTCGGATTCTCATCTCTAAAGTCAGGCTTCAATCCACCACCTTCAGCAAAGACATGATGCTGACACATGTCGACATTGCGTGATCAAAGATCTTGTGTTTCCACCGGAGTGTATAAGATCGTCATTGAAGTTGTATGTACAATCATAATTTGTCGAGAAGTTTGTTGGGCCAACTAAAGAAAGTTGTAAGATAGTTTCGATGGGGAAGTAAATCAGGCCAACGCAAAACTGTCATGGGTTTCTTGGAAGGTCATGAAAAAACGAAGTACATGAGAGGACTGGGATTCAAAGTTTTTTAATGATTTTGCAAGACAGGCGTGGGGGCTTCTCAAATTTCCTGATGCACACTTTGTTCAAAAATTTGAAAAGGAGTGCACTTTCCTAATGGTGAGATCCTTACATCTGAGCTAGGCTCCCATCCTTACATCTGGCGAAAAGGAAGGCAATCCACGAGGATATCCACTGAAGCCCTCTCTACATACTCTCTTATCTAGAACTTTCTTCCATAACTAGATGTGATAAAAATCTAAACCAAGGTCACCTCCGTCGAAGAACCCTTCAGCTCCAACTCAAGGTAGATGGAAACCACCTAATCCTGGGTATATTAACATCAAATGTGGAACTGGGGCTTCGACCGCGGTTTGCAGAGATCATTCAGGCTCCCAAAAAGGATGTTCGGTGGTGATCTTCTTAGGTGTCACTCGTCCATTATGTCTTGAAGCCTTAGCATGCTACAAAGCACAAGTGTTAAAATGGGATCTAATGCTCCACATAGTTATCATTTCATGTAAATCAAAGGGGTGGTGGAAGAAATTCATTCGAGAAATGAAGGCAGATACAATGTTGTTATCAAGTACATTGTTTTTAATAAGATTTTTTTGTTTCTTCTGAGTTTATTTTTAAAAATAGTTTCTCTAATACAAATGCTTATAATTTAGTAAAATGTTCTATGTCATTAGATTAAGAAAGGCATTTCTGGCTCTTGAAACCAAATGATCCAGTTTGTATTCCTTTAAACCTTCAAGTTGATGAATAAAATGTATTTTACATTTTTATCCTTAAAAACTACAACGTTAAAAAGTTGGCCCACCATACGCCACTGTGGCTATTGTATAATAGTCTTTATACACTAGCCTAGCATGTTGAATCGGAGCCCTAATTTTTGAATCCCAAAACAACAATCCACGTTCAAGATATAGGGTGCATTTGATCCCCGGGCATCAAATCGCCACCATCCGCCCCTTTGTTTCCAAAAGTTATATTGGCGGCAAGATCATGTGTTGACTCTGCTAAATCGTTCATTTCAACCGTAGTGTCATTTCATTACAACAATCGATCAATTGCACCGCGTTGCTTTTATTGCTGTAAATCCCTTTGAAAATACTAGAAACAAGAAATCGTTGCAGCTCGAAACAAACCACGCGCACGTGATGAAGGTGGATCACGTTGTGTGCATGGACCAACAAAAACCTGATGGGCCGCGTCCATATTCGTTTTTAGACGAAAATCCGTCTATGTTCGTTGCACCGGCGGCATCTGCAATAAATTGTGCTCAAATTGAAAAAAACTGCAATAAGTAAGTACAGCTGGATATCCTCGGGGAAATATCAGGTGCTCCAGCTTTGAGAGTGATACGCTGCTCCCGGTCCTTCAGGTACGTCAGATATGTATGAAGGGGCAGGATCAGTTGGCCTATCTGTTTCAATATGCTCCCTTGAAATAGTTGCATCCTGCCCCTTGGAAACATCATGTCTGTGCAACTTACCCTTCACGTTAGATGGATTAGCAACCGGTCAGCCAAACTAAAAAGTGTACATATATGAATCGCTAGCCTCATAGAACATTAGTCTCAATCAAAAAAGCCGAAAAGTATTTCACAGCCAAGCCAAGTGGCATCTGTGTGAGATAAACAAAGAAATATCACTTTCTTAATAACAGAGAAAGATCATTTTCTTGACCTGGAAAGGTAAAGAATAAAAATACAAACTCACGCGGAAGACAACATGTTCATGGACGGATTTTGCAAAATCTCCTTTTTACCAACTAGGTGCTTGACTGAAACAAACAAATACAAGCACTGTTTTGTTGCAGGTAAAATACAAGCACTTCAGATACAAGCAAGAAGCATCTTAAAGTTCTTCAAAGTTTCAAAACATTAACAAACAATGTCGTCTTCTCCAAAAGTGAAGTTTAAAAAAAAAGAGGATCACTTACGGAAATACATATTGGTTCCCGGGTGTTAAAAATTAATGATTATGTTTTTTTTACATTCCAAAAGTGTTTTTTGAAATATACTTACTCCCTCCGATCCATATTAATGGACTTAATCTTGTCTAGATACACATGCATCTAGTCTAAATACTTAACTAGATGCATGGAAATCTAGACAAAGTTGAGTCCATTAATATGGATAGGAGGTAATATTATTTTTGCACTAGTATATAATTTTCGGGAAGGAAAACCCCACGTTGACTTAAGGAAAAATAATAATTTTTATGCTATATATACACAAATTATTGGTACTATTCACACCTATTTGTGTATATATTCTATATGGCCAGTGATACTTTTTTTTTTCATCGGAGTGGCCTGAGCTTTGGTGATTGTGGCTGCTGATGTTGTCTCCTACTACCAATAATTAAAAAGGCTGATGCACTTGTCCTTAAATTGTTGTATAACCCAGGATGTCACTGTATATTTGCCAAAGAACGTGAGCCTGCTCGGAGACACATACCCAATCCTGTCCCTACAATCTAAATCCAACGCACTATATTGATCTGGAGCAGGGGAGCATTTTGGGGGCCGTATCACCAGAAATCTTCCCGGATATCCTCCATCCACGGTGTTCGGTACAGTCGTGTTTTGACAATATTCTCTGAAAATGTATGCCAGCTCACGTCCTGGATGCTGATGACTGCCCATTCAAAGGAGAAATAAAATCGTGGAAATGACGAGCTCAGTAATTTTGGTCTGCTTTTGCGCTGTTTCGAACGAAGACGTTTTGATCCACCATTCTCCAAAGCAACACTGCTGATTTGCTGAAGTTAATTAACGCTTGCCAATAACAGACATGAATGGATCTGTTTCAGGGCGAGCAATGGATTTTTTTCTTCTTCTTCTAATAACTCAGGAGTATGCATGGTAGGGGTAGCATATATAGCAGGATCACATAAAATGCAACACTGAAATGTGCTTTTCATGACACCGCCAGGAGGAACACCTTTGCATGTAGAGCATATCGCGGCCTTCCTTTGCCTACTCTACGAGTATGCGTTACATTAACGCTCAAGAAATATCATGCAAAACTTAATCGACATCTCGGAGCACCAAGAGCCATCGATTTGGGAGGGAGGCCAGATTTACCAAACATAAGGTCAATTTACGGCACCGATACATACATCGCTGTCACTGTACGTAACGCAAACCTACGCACAGTTAGTTAGACCGAACAAAGCCAAAACCATATGGCCTGACTGACGTGCACCCACCCAAGGATCGGATACCGACCAAAACCTCACAACATAATGTAATGAACGGTTTGAAGTTTCTAACACACAAGTCATTTTAATCAAGTTAGGTACGTACTGTACGCATGATATCTGCCTACGTGCTCCGTGAATAACGCAGGAGTGCCCACGAAAACGGCACTCTCTGGTACACGTACGAAACCGACCGGTGAGTGATGGATCCATGTTGGTAGGAGAGGTACGTTACGTGTGTTTCTAGTGCCACGTCCGGGTCAGAGCTTACTTAAGTGCGGGGACTGCACGTACGATCGAGAACATGAACAGCTCGCGCCACCTCCTTCATTGGGTCCATGCAGAGTCCCGGTCGAACAGGGCCACCGATTTAGAGAGAGGCGTGGATGCATGCACGCGTGTCGGGTCGTGATTGAGCGTGCCAACTGCCTGCCATGAAAGAGTAGAGTGTCGAGATTGTAGGTCTCCTCCATCCATAGCCACGGTGAGGCACGTCTAAAAACAGTGCGTGCAGTGCAGTGAGTGGCACGTTCAAGCACGCGGCGAGCCCGCGTAATCCACGACCCCGCCCCACGCTGCACCCGCGCATTGATCTCCCGCAATCAAAGTATCATAGTTACTATTATTTATGTATGTCATCTAAGCAAAATTTAGTACTCCCTCCGATCCATATTAATGTACTTAAGTTTGTTTAGATACGCATGCATCTATTGTACATACTTAACTAGATACATACGAATCTAGACAAAGTTGAATACATTAATATGGGTCGGAGGTAATAATTTAACATAAAATTAAATGAAGAAAAAAGATTAAGTATCACATTATGATATTGTATCATAAAAGAATACTAAGCTACTCCCTCCGTTCAGGTTTATTAGGCCTAAGGATACTATTGCTCTGTTTGGATACTCTAACTTGGTTGACTAACCCCAAACTAACTCTAATCAAAAAGGTGTTTGAATAGTTGGGTTAGATTGTCAATAAATCTCAGTCGACTGAGATTTAACTAAGTCTTAGTCGATGCTATATCCGTGAGATTATGCGTGGAGATCCGTATAAAAAATAAATTTAAACTTTTTATTTCTTTCTTTTTACATGTACTATCACTTGACTGAGACTTGGTTAAGTATTAGTCGACTGAGACCTAGACACACCCAATAAATATACCTTTTTTCAATCATTTGACTCCTTTCATCATGATTTGATTGATGGAGGTAAAGAAAAAAGTAATTTTTTTTTGGGCTCCTCCTAACTTTAAACCAAATAAGCACCTCTTGAATGGGTTGGGTTTTTTTAGATGGGTTAGATGCATCTAACCAACTCTAATTGGATGTTTTTGAGTTAGTTTGATCCAATCTAACCAACTCTAACTCTAACTCATGGATCCAAACAGGACCTATACATTGTAGAGATTGTATCTTACGCTAGTATAATGTGCATATAGTCACCTTATGATACTCCCTCTATTCTAAAATATAGTGCGTCCATTCGTTGGTATAATTGATTTTATTGGTTAAATTTATGATCAAAGTCAAATCACAGAAACCAAAATACACTATATTTTGGAACGGATCGAGCACTACAATTGCGGAGGTCTCATTGGTCTTGGTCCGCATCATACTACGAGCCCGAGCCAGAGCCGTCCCGTTCCATCGGTACTGCCGATCAGGCAGGCACGCAGCGGGCCTACTCGTACGGCCCCGCGTGCTCGTTATTCAATGCATGGCCTGGTTACTCTGTGTCACTGTGTCACCTCGCTGAAGCTCCAGTTTCGTCGTCTTGCTGCTACGTGCGCACATGGAAAACCAGGGCTCGCTACGATCACAAATAATACAGTAATCGAATAGTAGAACACTAGAACCGGATCTTTTACTTGCCACACACATACACGATACGTGTCATTACCTCGATGTCACCCATATCTAGAGTAACATTAATTTTCTGGTGTACGTAGTGCTCGATTCCATGCTACAGTACTAGCAACAAGACGTTCGGCCGGTGCATACGTCTGCTAAGTTGCCTTTGCTCTCGATCTTTTCCCTGGAAGCTCAATTATGCGAGTAGTATTACGTACCCGTGATGTCGAGGCACGACGGCCTCTGCGTGGCACCCAAGGGCTACCCTTCGCGCGGGACGCGGTGCACGGTAAGAAGATTAGGTCATGTACTCCATGTTTTTAGAAATTTGCCATGTTACAGAAAAACATCGTCTCGCTCGGTCGCGCCTTCTTCGTTGACAGACGAACGAATTTTCCGTGTTGTGGTGGCACTCAAGCAAAGAAGATCCACCAGCTCGTGGAACCTTCTTCGTGCGCTATTTTTCTTTAGAGCCGGACACATCCCCCTTTTCATTAACCGAAATCAACGGAAATACAATGGGTCCAGAGATACGTTCAAGACAAAAGGAAAAAGGGGCTAAATGTGATCAAGGTTGCTGGGAAACCCACAACCTAAAGATTTGCAGTCGAATCCCAACCATGGGGCAAAAATCCAGCAACCCTGCCCATCTAACCATAGTAGACCATAATCCAGACTTACAGCATGAAATTCTTTGCCAAACTATCCTTCTCATACAGGAGACTACCAAACCAGCAACTATGAAAATATAGACGTAGCATAACAACCTTCGCCATCTTTCAGGAAAGATCATCTCCTTATCGGATCAACAGGCATCGCGTTCCTTGATCGCCTTGTCGCAGATCCTCATCATCTGGCGTGCGTTGTCCCTTAGCATGTCAGCACCCCTCTTCAGATCATCCCTAGCGACAGACTCCTTTTGCATACCTGCCCAATACATCAGATTGGCACAGATCATGAACACAATCTCAAAAGGAGAAAGCAAACGTTTGAACTCAAATGTTGTTTTGTTCCGACGATTCCAGATCGCCCAGCATACCGCTGCTAAACCCACAGTATAGAATCTCTCCCCTTCCGGGAATACAACAAAACACCACGAGAAGAATTGCCAAATGTTATTGGGGAAAAATTCAACACCAAAGACAGAAACAATTGTTCTCCAGATTACTCTCGCCACTGGACAACGAAAAAACAAGTGTTCCATAGTTTCTTTCTCAGAACAAAAGGAACAGCGAGTGTTACCAGGCCAATTTTTTCGACTCATCACATCTCTAGTTAATATAGCATCTTGGTGCATTTGCCATAAGAAAATTTGGATTTTCAGAGGAATTTTAGCTTCCCAAATTCATCTAAAGTGACACCCATGAAGATTAGCCTCCAGGGCTCCATAAACCGATTTTGTGGTAAAGACATTCTTTTTACCCAGACCCCAAGTGATCACGTCACTCTCTAGAGTTCCACAAAGATCTCCACACATGACCTTAATGTTTTCCCACTGCCTGTTTCACTCTGGGGTGAGTCTCCTCCTAAAAAAGGATCTGGGTCTGCATCTAAACCCCGGCTCACCGTACACTCAGGCTCCGTGCACAGCAAGAACAAATCATTATATTGATCACACAGTGGAATCGAATTGCCCAGACTATCCAGCCACAGCCGGGCAATGTTACCAGATTTCACCACAATTTTTCTACCAACCATATATACATTTTTAACGCTAAGAATCGGTTTCCAGCACGGCGAATCTGCAAACCTCATTTTAACAGTTGCCACAGTGTCTCTACGCAAATATTTAGCTTTAACCACCTCTTGCCAGAGTCCTTTGAACCTTTCTAATTTCCACCACCATTTAACGAGGAGGCTAACATTCTGCCGATGAAAATTCTTCACACCCAACCCGCCATATTCCTTGGATCTACATATCCTATCCCATTTTACCATATAATATCTTTTCTTCACACTCGACGATCGCCAGAAGAACCGTCTTCTGTGAACATCGAGTCTCTCAATCACCGATTTTGGCAGTAAAAACATCGACATGTAATAGTAAAACATACTAGACACATTGGCATTGAGCAGCACCAATCTACCCCCTGAGGAGGCAGTGATGCCAAGCCTAGACCCGTATCTGCGAATTACTTTGGATTCCAGCATATCCCAATCAGCCACTTTTAAACGAGAGTATCCCACCGGAACCCCCAAATATTTCATAGGAAAATGACCAATAGAGCAATTAAAAACATCAGCATAAGATTGCAGCACATTATCATCACCCCCCACGCACAAAATCTCACTTTGTTGGAAATTGATCTTTAAGCCGGACATTAATTCGAAAAGGTACAACAACAGTTTGAGGTTAAGCGCCTGATCCATGTCAGGATCAACGCAGATCACTGTATCGTCCGCATATTGCAAAATCGCCACACCATTCTGGATAAGATCAGGGGCTAAACCCACTATCAAACCACTGACCTGAGCAGTCATGACCATTTTGCAAAGGCATTCTGTCGGGGGATTTGTACCCGGGTAGGCTAACCCAAGCGGAAGCAAGCTTTCAAGACAAGGATGGGCCGATTGGGCTGCAGCTGGGCCAAGCTGGGCGGAGGTACGGCCGATTGCTCCAAGGCAATCGACCATACCAAATGCCAGCAGTCGGCCCAGGCGCAATCGGCCCACCCTTCCCTTATCAGACATTCGTCCGATTGGTCTGCAGCTGGACCAAGGTTGATTCCCAGAAGGCCGACTACCCAGAGCAATCGACCTTACCAGGAACCACCAATCGGTCCAGGCGCAATCGGAGCAACCTACCACCCAATCGGGGGTATGATTACGAGGTCATAAATACCATATCCCGAGATATCTGGGTGGCAGGAAGGCCAGGTCATGTCGAGGATTTGCTGGAGATACGGTGTCGACCTCCCCGCCGATTCCGCGGACAGGCCGACAAGACCGCACCCCCTAGCTCCACTGTTCGTCACTAGGCTCTACGAGGTAGCAGCATGGGCCGCCGCTCGTAGGCTCCGGATCACCCGGATAGGAGCAGTCGGTGGGCCCAGGCCGATTAGAGGTTGACAGCTCGGCCCATTCGGCACTGAAGTTACCGAAGTACCCTTGACTCACAATATAAGAGCCAGGGTACCCCCCCTGCGCGAGGGACGAAACACCTGAGATCTCATTAACTCATTTCCCCTTCAGTTCATTTACTGCCCGTAGTCACTCCTCAGGAAAGCAGGAGAGGACCTTGCCCACGGCGGCGGTTTACTCCTTCCCCTGAGAAGATAGAAGAGCAGTTATTGTAGTTCCTTCATTGATATATAAGAGCAAGCAGGAGTAGGGGTGTTCTCTCCGGAGAGCCCCGAACCTGGGTACATCGTGGTGTCTTCACCGTGCTTGTGTCCAACCCGATTCCGGCACCATCGACATTCTCTCCCTCGTGTCTTCCCCTCACTTTAGCCATCCCCATGGCATCTGCCGTCACATATCGACGACAGTTGGCGCCCACCGTGGGGCAGACCGAGGCGTCGACTGGAGTCAAGATCCGGACGGGATTTTTTCCTCTGCATCCGGCGGTAGCCACGCCTCTGGCCTGATTCTGAGGCGTGGGGCAATCGATTATGTAGTGGACTACTCGGCGCGGTACAGGGCTGGAGCACCCTTGCCGCCCGGAGTGTCGCTGCAAGTGGGAAGTCATCGTCTCTTCATTGGCAGCTTCCCTGAGGCATATCCCAGAGACATCCGCATCTTCTCGTGTGCTACATATCCGCTCTCGACCAGGGGCTGCATCGCAGCACCTGGCCGAGAGGAGGGCCGACTGCACGCCGCGGTCATGATGGCGGGAGCATCTTCGTCGACCAACCGTGATCCGGCAAGCGCAGCAAGGAGGGCCAAGGAAGTAGCTGATGCGGCAGAACGAATCGGCACCAGTGCGTTGCGGGATGTGTTATACCCACCTTTGAACCGGAATGGTGATCCGGAGCAGGTGCACACCGAGCTGGAAACAACACGGCTCGCTCTGGCTCGCAGGGCTGAGCAAGTGTTGGCAGAAGAGCGTCGGCTAGGAGCCATCACAAGGGAGTACAACGCAGCTCATGCAGGACCGCGCCGGCCGATTGAGCCCGCAGTCCTGGAAGACCTGAGAAGCCGAGGAAGAGCAGTCAACCAGCAGCTATCAGGAGCTGAGCATCCGGAGCGTCCGAGAAGGCCGGTGCAACCGGAGCAGCCAGCGCAGTCGGCATTCATCCAGAGGCCAACATATAGCACACCGGACAAGAATTTGAGAGCCGCCGAGCAGATAGCGCTCGAGCTGGAAGAATTGGAAGGAGATGAGCGGTGCGAACAGTCGCGCCGAATGCGTGAGCTGATAGCGGCCGCAAAAGAGCAGAGGCTTGTGGCAATGGGCAATCAGAATGCTGAGCCAGAGGCATCAAGAGGAACTGTGAGGCCGAATGCGGGAGCTAGCCAGCGACCGAATGCATCGCGCCAGAACAGGCATCAACCTGCACCGTCTCGGCATGACAGCAAGGTCAGAAGCAATCGGCCACCCCCAGCAGCAAGCAGAAGAATGGAAGAGCCAGCTGTTAACAGCAGGCGCCATGACATGCCGCAGCAATCGGCGCCAAAACCAGCAATCAGCACCCGACTTGGGCCTCGCCAAATCGGCCAGAACGACGCAAGGCATCGCATTGATCTCCTGGAGAAGGAAGCTCAGGAAGATGAAGAAGGAGAAGCTGGCCCATCATGTTTTGGTCACCGCATTCGGACGGAGAGATTCCCGAAAGGCTTCACATTACCGAGAGACACTCCCAAGTACAATGGCTCGGTGAAACCGGAAGATTGGATGTCCGACTACCTGACGGCAGTCCGCATTGCAGGAGGCAATCGGCGTGTAGCAGTCCGCTACGCACCTCTCATGCTGCAAGGCTCAGCGCGGACGTGGTTGAACAGTTTGCCCAAGGACAGTGTGAATTGCTGGGAGGATTTCACGACCGCATTCATTCACAACTTCACAAGCACGTATGAGAGGCCCAACCTCCCACGGCAGTTAGCTCTGTGTGTGCAAGGCAAGGACGAGCCCCTCCGAGATTACCTATCTCGGTGGATCAAGCTGAAGAATTCATGCGAAGGAGTCCATGAGATCCAGGCCATTCAGTATTTTACTGATGGGTGCCTGGCGGATTCAATGTTGAAGCACAAGCTGCTCCGCAAAGACTTCACGTCGCTCGCTGAGCTTATGAAGGTGGCAAATGCGTTCGCTATGTCCGATTCTGCGATGCGCCCGATCCAACTCGGAGTTGGAGGTGTGATCCAATCACCAGGGGCTCCGCAGTCGGACACAGGGAACCAAGGCCTCAGTCGGAAGGAAAGAAGAGAGAACAATCGCAACAACAACAACAACAACAACCAGCAGAACAACGGCAAGCGCAAGGACGAGCAGCCTGATTCCCAGTATGGCAGTCGGCAGGTGGCCGCTGTTCAAAATGAGGAAGATCCAGCGGCTGCAGGAGGCAGCCGGAAGATGAGACCAAATGTGAGACCCCCAGGGCAGATGAAGCCCAAATACACATTCGAGGATATGTTGGACGCACCATGCAAATTGCACAGCACGCCTGGGAGGCCGTCTGCGCACACCACTCGGCAGTGTGACTTCGTGAGAAGGATTGCAAAGGGAGAAGCTTTACCACCACCACCACCACCACCCCAGAACAGAGGACCACCTCATCAACAGAACCAGTACCCGCAGCAGGATGCGGCTTACATGATTTTTACCAGCGAGTCCACAGATAAGGGTAGTCGGAGAGCCCGAGCCCAAGAAGTCAATGCCACTATGCCGCCGATTCCCCAATTTGTGCACTGGTCCGAATGTCCGATATCCTGGGACAGAGCAGATCATCCCACCATTTTGCCGAATCCAGACAATTATCCGCTGGTGGTGGACGCTCTGGTTGCAGGACCAAGATTTTCATGCAAGTTTTCTCAAGTGCTAGTTGATGGAGGAAGCACAATCAACATTCTGTACAGAGATACAATGCTCAAGCTAGGGCTCACAGAGCGAGACCTGGAGCGCAGTCGGACGACATTCCATGGGATTGTTCCTGGACTGTCTTGCACCCCCATGGGTCGCATTCGGCTGGATGTCATATTTGGCACGGAAGAAAATTTCAGGAGAGAGCCGATTTGGTTTGAGGTGGCCGACCTCAGCAGTCCTTACCATGCCCTATTGGGGTTACCAGCATTTGCCAAGTTCATGATCAATGCACAGCAGACATACCTGAAGATGAAGATTCCGGGGCCAAAGTGTGTCATCATAGTCACCGGAGACTTCAGGAAGTCCCTCGAGTGCACATCCGCTGGCAGCAGTTTGGCTGAATCCCTAGTGGTGGAGACGGAGAAGTGCCAGCTCGGCAAAGTCATTGCAATGGCGCAAGAACAAAGCAACAATCCACTTCCGGTTGGCCCAGCAAAGAGAGTAGATGAGGAATCGTCTTTTCAGTCAGCCAAGGACAGCAAGAAGATCGCTCTAGATCCCTCCGACTCAACCAAGTTCATTGTAGTCGGAGCTGGACTTAGCGATAAATAGGAAAGCGAGCTCGTCGAGTTCCTCCGTGAGAATCGGGACATCTTTGCATGGTCTCCACAAGACATGCCTGGTGTTCCGAGAGAACTCGCCGAGCACAAGCTGCACATTCGGCCAGGCTCGAAGCCGGTCAAGCAACCCCTGAGACGTTTTTCTGAGGACAAGAGAAGGGCAATCCCTGAGACGTTTTTCTGAGGACAAGAGATTGCGAAGCTGCAAGCGGCAGGTTTCATCATGGAGGTGTTTTACCCCGAGTGGCTGGCAAATCCAGTCCTCGTCATGAAGAAGAACAAGACTTGGCGTATGTGTATAGATTATACTTGTCTGAACAAAGCATGCCCGAAAGATCCGTTTGCTCTGCCACGTATTGATCAAGTGATTGATTCTACGACCGGCTGCGAGCTGTTGTCCTTTCTGGATGCTACTGCTGGATATCACCAGATCAAGTTGGCTGTGGAAGATCAGATCAAAACTGCATTCATAACCCCTTTTGGGGCCTATTGTTATATCACCATGCCTTTTGGTCTGAAGAATGTAGGAGCCACTTATCAGCGCACGATTCAGAGGTGCACACATTCCCAACTCGGCAGGAATCTCCATGTATACGTGGACGATTTGGTGGTGATGTCGGCAAAGGGGATCACATTGCTAGATGATCTCAGAGAAACATTCACGAATTTGAGAACTTATCAGATCAAGCTCAACCCGGAGAAGTGTGTGTTTGGAGCCCAAGCCGGCAAGCTGTTGGGGTTTCTCGTTTCCGAGAGAGGAATCGAATGCAACCCCGAAAAGATAGCTGCAATAGAGCGCATGGAGCAGCCCAAGACCCTGAAGCAGGTGCAGAAATTCACCGGTTGCCTCGCATCTCTCAGCCGATTCCTCAGTCGGCTGGGTGAAAAGGCAATCCTATTATACCAGCTGATGAAGAAGACCGAGAAGTTCACATGGACCCCTCAAGCAAACGAAGCATTCCGAGAACTCAAGCGCATGCTCTCCACGGCACCAATCCTGGCTGCCCCGATTGAGAAGGAGCCAATGATGTTATACATTGCGGCAACCAATAGGGTGATCAGCGCAGTCATGGTGGTGGAGCGGCCCGAGAAGGACAAGGCACAGCAAATCCAGCGCCCAGTGTACTACATCAGCGAAGTACTCTCGGCATCCAAGCAGAACTACCCTCACTATCAGAAGATGTGCTATGGAGTGTACATGGCAGCCAAAAGATTGAAGCCATACTTTCAAGCTCACCTGATCACAGTTGTCAGCTCGGCTCCATTAGCCGACATCATGGGAAGCAGAGATGCAACCGGAAGGGTGGCAAAATGGGCAATTGAAGTCGCCAGTCACGGCATCCAGTACGAACCTAGGACGGCAATCAAGTCGCAAGCATTGGCCGATTTCCTGGTGGACTGGGCTGAAACTCAGTACATGCCGCAGCTCCCAATGTCGGATTGCTGGCGAATGCACTTTGATGGCTCCAAGATGAAGAATGGCCTGGGGGCTGGGGTGGTACTCACTTCCCCAAGAGGAGATCAGTTGCAGTACGTGCTTCAGATTCACTTCGCAGCATCAAACAATATCGCCGAGTACGAAGCCCTTGTGCATGGTATCAAGCTTGCCAAGGAAATCGGTATTCGGAACATCGAGTCCTATGGTGATTCCGACCTGGTGGTACAGCAGTGCTCGGGCACCTGGGATGCAAAAGATGCTAACATGTCAAGCTATCGATTCCTAGTGCAGCAGATCAACGGATATTTTGAAGGTTGCGAGTTCCATCATGTGCCGAGAGCAAACAACGAAGCAGCAGATGCATTGTCCAAGCTAGGTTCAACAAGGCAATCAATCCCACCAGGCGTATCTCTGGAGCATATCAAGAAGCCATCTATCATTCCATCCCCAGAGTCCGAGTCCATTTTTATCTCGGAGACCGATCTCGAAGCACTCAGAAAGGCAAAAGAGGTTCAACCGGCCAAACCTGCAACCGTGAAGAAGCAGTCCAGCGCCCAGGGTGTCTCGGCAACAGCACCAGGGGCTGCCGATTGCGAGCCAGGGGCTGCAGAGGAGAAGAAGAAGAGCAAAGGGAAGAAAGTGGAGGCCGCACTAGAAGGCACAACATCCGAAGAGCCAATGACATCAGAAATTGCCGAGTGCAATGAGGAATCTCCAGCTCCAGACGAGAAGTCAGCACCAGGGGGCTGCCGAGTGCGTGCCAGACGCCCCAGTCGGCAGTTCAGAAGTAGAGGTCGAAATGGCAGACGTTCAAGTGGCCGAGCTCGAGGAGGTCAGTGGTCAAGAGGCCGAGATCCAAGAGGAAGTCCCACCTCAGCATGCGGCCGTAATGGTGGTGGTCAGTGCGCCGTCATGGGCACAACCGATTAGAGATTTCTTAGCAGATGGGATCCTCACACCAGATTTAGCAGAGTCCAGGCAGATCAGCCGCATATCTTGGGCGTATACAATAATCAACAATGAGCTGATGCGCAAGAGTGCAACTGGTATCCTCCAGAGGTGTGTTGAAGAGGACAGAGGCTTGGAGCTGCTCAGAGACATCCATCAGGGTGAATGTGGTCATCACGCGTCAGCAAAGGCAATCGCCAACAAGGCTTTCCGACATGGTTTCTACTGGCCAACTGCACTCGCAGCGGCTGAAAATCTGGTGAAGCACTGCAAGGGTTGTCAGCGATTCAAGGCAAAGAGTCATCAGCCAACATCGGCACTGAAGACCATCCCAATAGCTTGGCCGTTTGCAGTTTGGGGTTTGGGGTTTGGACATGGTCGGACCATTCAAGAGAGCTCGGAGTGGCATGACACATCTCCTAGTGGCAGTCGACAAGTTTACCAAGTGGATTGAAGCAAGACCAATCAAAAAGTTGGATGGGCCGACTGCGGTTCGGTTTGTGGCCGACATCGTATGCAGATACGGTGTACCTAACAGCATCATCACCGACAACGGCACAAACTTCGCAAAGGGGGCGCTGGCCCGATATGCGTCTCAGCAAGGCATTCGGCTCGATCTAGCATCTGTGGCACACCCACAGTCCAATGGTCAAGTCGAAAGGGCAAATGGACTAATCCTATCGGGTATCAGGCCCAGATTGGTAGAGCCACTTGAGAGGGCACCCGGAGCATGGATCGACGAACTTCCAGCAGTACTGTTCAGCTTGAGGACCACTCCAAACAGGTCGACTGGATTCACTCCTTTCTTCCTGGTGTATGGCTCAGAAGCAGTCATCCCTTCCGACATTGAGTTTGATTCACCTCGGCACGCCCTGTACACAGAAGAAGAAGCAAGATTGGCAAGAGAAGACGGCATCGACCTCAAAGAAGAAGCTTGTCTGTTGGCCTTGTCTAGGTCAGCAGTCTACCAGCAGAAGTTGAGGCACTACCACAGCAAGAAGATTCGTCCTCTCGCTTTCCGAGAGGGAGACATGGTGCTACGTCGAATCCAGAAGTCAGAAGGGCAGCACAAGCTATCCTCACCATGGGAAGGGCCATTTATTGTCAGCAGGGCGCTCAAGAACAATTCCTATTATCTAATCGACTGCACCAAGGGCACTCGGCACAAGGACACGTCAGGAGTAGAGACGGAGCGGCCGTGGAACGCCGAGCTGTTGTGTCCGTTCTATAGTTGAGCGGCCGAAATTTATGTAAGCCATTCAGCAAACAGTCAGTAAAAGTTATCACGTCTCTGAAAATGAGCATTCGAGTACTTGTGTATAATTTCATTCGAAGAGCTAGCCTCAATCGGCAACGCTCAGTCGTACCCGAGATGTGCGTAGCACACTCGGGGACTGGCCGACCGCGAGGTCAAGCAAATAAGCCGTCGAGGCACAGGGACTGCAGGCTGGCCCTCAATCGAACACTTAGC
This sequence comes from Bromus sterilis, assembly GCA_950022295.1. Lineage (NCBI taxonomy): Eukaryota > Viridiplantae > Streptophyta > Magnoliopsida > Poales > Poaceae > Bromus > Bromus sterilis. The sequence goes on from OX465600.1 coordinate 39,271,568, forward strand.
TCGAGCGCAAATCACTAAAAGGTTTGTGGCTTTGAGGAGGGTGGCGGTTGAGGCAGTCGGTAGTACAAATTCCCGGGAAACAATTTGAAAGAGGCCACCAAGGGCAGTCGACAGGCCCGAGTCATCGATTGCGCCGCAAATCAGGACATCGGACCTTGTAGCGAGCAATCGGTGCTTGATATTGCAGAATCCTTTGCGGTAAAAATCTTGTTGTGTAAAAAATGAAAACTTATCGAACCTTGGCCGGATGTCTACTGTTGATCCGATTGCAGACCGCATGACGGTAGCAAGGTCGACACAGCAGACATCCCCAAGTGTAGCCGATAAAGGAAACCGACAAAGACGCAAAGTCGATCGCACATGCAAAAGTGACGAACAAGCAATCGGATTGCATCAAAAGTAACAGGCCCAAGGCCGAATAATGTCATTACATCCAAATTCACACCCAGTAGGTGTCGACAGAATTAAAAATATGTCTTACAAGCGGGCAGTCGGAATACAAATTGAAGATAACATAGCTTAAGCAGTCGGAGGCACTGAGCTAGAAGGTGGAGCAGATGGGTCCGATTGAGCTTCAGAAGTCGCAGCACCTGTCTGTTTAGACTTCGGAGACGTCTGGGATGAGCCGCTATCGGAGAGCTCCTCGGCCAGGCCAGAGATGGTAAAGGCAGGGAGCGGTTTCCCTCCCTGGTCGAGATACGGAGTATACTCGTAAGGAGAAAACCAATTCACCATCGTGCTGGTTAGCCGATTGACTTCGACGTAGGTTTTCTCAAGAAGGTCAGAGGCATTGTCTCGAAGGCTATGCAATCGGGAGAGCTTCACTTGAGGGTACCAAGACAGCACAGTCTGAAGAGCGGTCTCCGCACCAGTCCTCCCGGCCGAATTCAGCAGAACGTCGATCCGACGTGGGATAGCCTTAAGAAGAGTCCGAGTCTGCTCAGTGGTGGCATTCGGAGTGTCCCCATGGTCAGAATCCTCGTCATCCTGAGTGTCTGCCTTACGGGTCTCGGCGGAGGAGTCGGCAGCATTCTTCATCTTCTGGAGTCCGGCCTTGAGCTCAGTCGGCGACCACAGCGCTTCAGCAATCTTCAGAATCCCGAGCTTGAAGGATAGGGCAATTCCTTGGATAATAGGAATGCGGGCTTGGGTGCCGATCAGATAATCATGCCGGGTCCAGACGTTATCTGCACGGTCACAGGTCCCTCCAGCGGCGATGGTATCCTCTCGGGACTTGGCGACAGCTGCATAAGCAGCCGCTTCAGATTCGGGCCAAGCTTCTGCATCAAGAAGGAAGAGCATAAGCAATAAGATAAGAGAAGAAAGCAACCGGAAAGTGCACTCGGCAACAAGGAAGACTCACGGCCAAGGAGGAGATCCATTTCGGTCAATGTATCGCAGAAGCCCTTGGCTCGACGGCGCATTCGGGTGGTCTCCTCATAGCTGCGCTTCTCCAGTTCTTCGAACTTGGCGACGAGCTCGTCATGATCTTGGCGAATGGAGTCTCGGGCAGAAATTGCCTCATCCCTTTCAGTTTGCAGAGCAACTCGGGCGGCGACGGCAGCATCTCGTTCAGCAAGAAGCCCATCACCAGTAGCTGTCACTGCGGCGATGTCGGCCAGATGTTTCTTCTCAAGATCAGCCATTTCAGATTGGAGGCTTTGAATAGTCCGATTCAAATCCTTCTCTACCCCCTGCAGCCGAGTTACCTCCCCGGTGGCTTTATCAAGGGCTGGACCTTGTTGGCTAAGTTCTGTAGCCAATTCTGCAATTCGGCCTTGAAGATCATTTACCATAGGAATAGAAGCTACAAGAGAGCGCGAAGATTTCAGTACCAGAGCGGTTGTCAAGTGAAGAAGAGACAACGGTGAGATAGAGGATACCTCTTAGCTTAGTGATTTCAGCCGATTGGTTATTAACCTGCAGCTGTGCCTGGGCGAGGGTTCGAAGGCTGGCAGTATAAGCTTCCAGGAGTTTTTCGAAGACAACTCTTTTCTCTTCCATGACAGCCTGTGATGAACAGCAAGACGGAGTCAGACATAAAGCAACAAGTGAAAAAGATCCGAACCGATTGTGACCAATCGGCCCGAATCTCGGGGACTACACCCAGTGGGTGCGCTGGCACGCACCCACCGGAAGAAAGTCTACCGATTGAGGAAGGCAAACGATAAAGCAAAAAATGCTAAAGATCCGAACCGATTGTAACCAATCGACCCGAATCTCGGGGACTACACCCAGTGGGTGCGCTTGCGCGCACCCACCGGAAGAAAGTCTACCGATTGAGGAAGGCAAACGATAAAGCAAAAAATGCTAAAGATCCGAACCGATTGTAACCAATCGGCCCGAATCTCGGGGACTACACCCACCGGAAGAAAGTCTACCGATTGAGGAAGGAAAACGATAAAGCAAAAAATGCTAAAGATCCGAACCGATTGTAACCAATCGGCCCGAATCTCGGGGACTACACCCACTGGGTGCGCGCGGAAGAAAAATTGCCGAAGTAAAACAGAGGTACAGAAGGAAAGGTTAAAGAGTTTACCGAATGGTGAGAGGTCAGCTGTTGAAGGTCCCGAGCAAGGGCTTCGGCGAACTCATTCACCCGGCTCAGAGTGCTCGTCATGGGATCCCGAGGACGAGGCGAAGCGTCAGGCTCAGCGCCGACATGACGGGCGCGAGAATACTCGGCTCGGAAGTGATCCACCGAGCGCATAAGAATCTCGGAGGGGGAGGAAATCGGCGGTGGCGCTGAAGTAGGAACGATGGCGAAAGCTGTAGTGGTGAGGACTGGCGGCACGGACGTTGGTGAAGGACCGGACTCACCCGATTGCGGCGGCGGCGCAACCGGGCGAGTCGGAGCAGAAGTGGTAGCAACGATTGGCGGCGGGATCGTCACAATCGGTGGATCAAGTAGTACAGCAGGCGGAACTGTGGAGGCAACCGGTGGTGCCGACACTAAAATCGGTGATGGAGTCGTCACCACCGGCGTATCAGATGCGGTCATTGCGGCAGGGGAAGTTGCGGCAGGCGAAGCTGGGTTGGAGCGGCGCGGTGGAGACGGGGCAATCGGGTCAGCCGGTTGCGTTCCTCCACCACCAGGAGCCACCCGGTCGGCTGCGTCCTTGAGAGTTGGGGAGGCAAGGGTGGAAGAAGAGGTCTTCGAAGTCGCCGCAAGACGGGCCTTCTTGGCAGCGCGCTCGGCGTCCTTGGAGGAGCGATGAGCGGGTACCGGCCGCTTGTGGACGGCAGCAGCAGAGGCAGCGGGCGAGATGACGGGTCGGGCACGGACGGGAATGTCGGTGTCAACGTCATCAAGCCCAATCGGCTCCCTGAAAGAAGAAAGGGAGAAGAATCAGTAGAAGCAAAGGTAGTGAAGCAGGAGGCATAAAGACAAGAGCATACCCGATTGTCCTGGGTGCGCCAGTGGGCATTCGGCAGCGAAGCGGAGCGACGTTCAGCGACGCCTGGACGGTCGGCCTCCGAGTTGTCGTCTCTTGGACTTGTTTGCCCTTGCTGGCAGTCGGCTTGGCCTTGGCAACTTGGCTAGAAGCCACACCAGAGGAGGAGCCGGCGGCCGAGGTGCGCTTGGCCGGCACCTTTGGAGGCCTGGCTCGAGGAGCTGCATCGGAACCATTACCCTTTGAGACACTATCATCGTCACTCCATTCAGCCAAAAATTGCTCAAGGGAAGAGTCGGGCGTACCCCCCTGGGCTGGCAGCCGAGTGGTGATCCTCGGAGGGTCGGCGCGCTCGGCGTCATCGTCATCAGCATCCATGGGGTCGGAGGATTCCCCGGAGGACTCGTCTTCGTCCTCATAATCCCCACTGGACTCGGCGGAAGGAATCTCGTCGTTGTACTCGAGGTCGGTGGGGTCCTCTTCCGTGCGATCAGGGGCATACACGCCAGCTTCCTGGCCGTCTTCCATGAGGTCGGACTGAATGAAATGCTGAAAAGAAAACATAAGTGAGCAGAGCAATCGGAAGAGAAAGCAATCGGAAGAACGTGCAATCGGATGAAAAAAGTCGGGGCGTACCACATGCGGCTTTCGCTGGCGCGTGAGGTAGTCAAGCCCGAATCGGAAAGGATCAGGCAGCGCGCTAGCAGTGATGGCCTTCAATCGGGCGCAAAGGACTTCTGTCGTCACCTCCCACGTGCAGAGCCGAGTGGGATCCCGAGGTCCCGACACATCGCAGAGGCGGTGCACTCGGCGTTGCAGGGGAAGAATCCGAGCATGAAGCCATGCAGCTACCAAGTCGGTGGGGAGGAGTCCCTCTCGCTCCAGCTGGGTGACCCTGGTGGCTTGGGTGTCGACATCGCAATCTCCAGCGCTGTGTTTCAGGGACCACTGATGCTTCTCAACCGGCCTGGCGAGTGAGAACTCGGGCTGATTGAGGAGATCGGGGCCCTGATCAGGAGACTTGACGTAGAACAACGAAGTCTGCCAATTCTTGCAGGATTGGACGATTTCGGGGCTCGGATATTTTGACTTGCCGGCTGCAGCAAGGCAACTGCCGCAGTCGGTCATGTCAGTCGGATAGGTTGGTTTGCCGCCTTCAATGGTGGAGGCCACTACTTCTCCCGTTCGAGCGTTGTGGGCTCGGAGGTTGAAGAAGCGTTTGAAAAGCGCGATGCTGGGTCGGCAGCCGAGATACCCCTCGCAGAGTGTCACGAACCCGGAGAGGTTCATGATGAAGTTAGCTGCAAGGTGGTGAGGCTGAAGTCGGTGGAAGTCGAGGAATTCGCGGAAGAAGGCGCTAGCGGGAAGGCCGAATCCAAGCTCAAAGTGAGCCAGGAACACGACCCTCTCGCCCCCGCGCGCGCTGGGCACGACATCGGCCCTGCCCGGGATCCGCCATTCGATCTCCGCAGGCATTTTTCGGGCGCAGATCAGGGCTTCGACGGCGACAGTGGTGACCTGGGATCCCTTCCAGCACCCGCGGCTCACCTGCGATACGTCCCGTCGCGGCGCCATGGATTTCGCAGAGGAAGAAGAGGAAAAAGATTGAGGCGGAGCACGAGAACGACGCCGATGAACTGCTGCGGCGGCGGCGGAGGCGGCGAGGAACACAAGTCAATGGCTAGAGCAAGTTGGAGAGTAGAGGTCCACGGGAGAGAAGATCTACGCGAGGAGCAGCAATGGCGCGGAGAGAGAAAGCTAGAGGTGAAGGAGGCTTTGGGGAGAAGGAAGAGGCGAGGCTCCCCCTGGTGGCTTATATGGGCGGCGAGGGAGGGGAATGGGATGACCCTGCGGTCGTGTGGCCCGGTGTGGCCTAGGGCACACGGAAGCCAACCGACGAATCAGCACAAAGGATCCCGGCGCAAAAGGCGAGGCGTGCGACGTGGGGGTCAGCTCCTGCAGTTATGTCACGTCGCGCGCGGGTCGTGGGTCCCAACTCATTGATCACATCGTGGGCGAGTCGGAGGTAACCGTTGGAGCGCAATCGGCAGAAGATATTTTTGCCAGAAAATGAAGACACGAAGTGAGAAGGAACCAAGGCCAATCGGATGGAAGTGGGCTCAGCCGAGTGTGATCTCCGAGTCAGCCGACGAACTCGGAATGACGTACTCGAGGAGGCCATAGCAGTCGGAAAACGTCAAGACAGATTGAAAAGCTGCAAAGGCCCCGCGGTCAAGTGACCGTGGGACCTTTACAGCTTTAGGGGCTACTGTCGGGGGATTTGTACCCGGGTAGGCTAACCCAAGCGGAAGCAAGCTTTCAAGACAAGGATGGGCCGATTGGGCTGCAGCTGGGCCGAGCTGGGCGGAGGTACGGCCGATTGCTCCAAGGCAATCGACCATACCAAATGCCAGCAGTCGGCCCAGGCGCAATCGGCCCACCCTTCCCTTATCAGACATTCGTCTGATTGGTCTGCAGCTGGACCGAGGTTGATTCCCAGAAGGCCGACTACCCAGAGCAATCGACCTTACCAGGAACCACCAATCGGTCCAGGCGCAATCGGAGCAACCTACCACCCAATCGGGGGTATGATTACGAGGTCATAAATACCATATCCCGAGATATCTGGGTGGCAGGAAGGCCAGGTCACGTCGAGGATTTGCTGGAGATACGGTGTCGACCTCCCCGCCGATTCCGCGGACAGGCCGACAAGACCGCACCCCCTAGCTCCACTGTTCGTCACTAGGCTCTACGAGGTAGCAGCATGAGCCGCCGCTCGTAGGCTCCGGATCACCGGGATAGGAGCAGTCGGTGGGCCCAGGCCGATTAGAGGTTGACAGCTGGGCCCATTCGGCACTGAAGTTACCGAAGTACCCTGGACTCACACTATAAGAGCCAGGGTACCCCCCCTGCGCGAGGGACGAAACACCTGAGATCTCATTAACTCATTTCCCCTTCAGTTCATTTACTGCCCGTAGTCACTCCTCAGGGAAGCAGGAGAGGACCTTGCCCACGGCGGCGGTTTACTCCTTCCCCTGAGAAGATAGAAGAGCAGTTATTGTAGTTCCTTCATTGATATATAAGAGCAAGCAGGAGTAGGGGTGTTATCTCTCCGGAGAGCCCCGAACCTGGGTACATCGTGGTGTCTTCACCGTGCTTGTGCCCAACCCGATTCCGGCACCATCGACATTCTCTCCCTCGTGTCTTCCCCTCACTTTAGCCATCCCCATGGCATCTGCCGTCACATATCGACGACACATTCCACCACAATATTAAAAAGAAAAGGAGACAGCGGGTCACCCTGGCGCACCCCTTTGTGACTAACAAAATAGGGACCCACAGTATTATTGAGTTTCACACAAACAGTCCCCCCCATGCAGGATGTTGTGAACCCAGCTGCACCATCTAGGACTAAAACCCCGCATCTTCAAACATTGCAAAAGGAAATCCCAATTCACCTTGTCATATGCTTTCTCGAAGTCAAGTTTCAGCACCATCCCCATTTTATTTTTAACAGAAGTATGATGCAGGATTTCATGTAAAGTTAACACACCATCCATGATATTTCTACCCTTGATAAAAGCATTCTGGTGCACACTAAACAATTTATGAGAACAAAGAGCCACCCTATTATCCATAACTTTAGTGATCAATTTATAGGGACATCGCAGCAGACAAATCGGCCTAAACTGTTGGATTTTATTCGCTCCATCAATCTTAGGTAGTAAAGTAATAACCCCATAATTCAACCTATGCAACTCTAACCTCCCAGCATAGAATTCATGGAAGAGAGCCATGACATCATGCATAACAATGGGCCAGCACACCTGATAAAACTCCGCAGGTATATTGTCTAGCCCAGGGGCTCTATTACTCTTCATAGCAAACAAGACATTTTTAACTTCTTCCACAGAAAAAGGGGCATCGAGAAAATTACGCTCGCTATCAGAAAGTTTTTCATCATCCTTCCAAATATCAGAGCTCATACGGAAACGGTTACCAAGGGCTGGACCAAACAGTTCCTTATAAAATTCAGTAGCATGATTTAAAAGGTCTGTAGTGCCCTCAATTACACTATCCCCCATACACAGGGAGTGGATAGTATGTTTACGCTTATTGCCGTTAGCGATTTTCTGGTAATAAGCAGTGTTCATATCCCCCTGCAGTAGCCATTTCTCATGAGATTGTTGCATTAAGAACAACTCCTCATTGATGATGAGTTCATTCAACTCCACCAACAATGTAGTTTTTCTGTCATACAACTCAGGGGTCAGGTAACCCAACTCTTCGGCTTCCTCAAGAACCGCGAGTTCCTCCCTAAACTCTTTCTTTCTTTTCCTGTCATGCCCAAATTTATCCGAACCCCAACCTTTAAAGAATTTTTTAAACCTCTTTAGTTTAATATTCAAGATATCTATAGGGTTAGAATGAATGACCTTCTTTGTCCATATCTTTTCTACCAAAGGCAAGAAATCAAGGTTCTTAAGCCAACTCATTTCAAACCTGAACTCTCTCACAACAGGAGGAGTTCGCATCAAGGGGTCAGACTCAAGAAGTAAGGCATTGTGGACAGAGAGGTCACGTACTAGCTTATGAACCGTGACGCCAGGAAATAGGTGTTCCCAGTCATCTGACATTAACACTCTATCCAATTTCTCCAAAGTGGGGTGATCCTGGTTATTAGACCAGGTATACAAGCCACCTTCAATGTGGATCTCGAACAGATTACAGGCATTAATAACGGAATTAAACAAGTCCACATGAGGTGAGTTGTGCCAATTCTTACTTTTCTCCCCACTATGTCTGAGGACATTAAAAATCCCCCCTACCAGAAACGGGACAGTCATATGATTGCACACCTCAGCCAGCTCCATCAGGAATTCATTCTTGAATTCATCATGAGCTGTTCCGTAAACCATGACATAATATCAAAATTTTCGCTGCTAACCCCACAGAGAATACCACCAGATCTCCCCACCGAAGGAATAAAGTTCCAACGACATAATATCAAACCATGAGCTGCACGCTATTTTCGGCGTCGCCGAAAAGGGCATCGCGGGGACGAGCTTGCTCCGTCCACCGTGGGCCGATTGGAGGCGTGGGGCTACGAGAGCTGTCCACCTCGGCGTCGTGGCAGATTCACATGGACGGCAGGGACCTGTCCCGCCCTCCTGGCCAGCCATTAGGATCTGTCGCCGGAGTAGAGGAAGAGGGGGCGGCGAAGGAGATGAAATACAACGACGAGGGTGCCCTCTTCGACGTAGTAGATATAACGACGGAGGGGAGATTTTGCTTGGCCGAAGGGAAGCCGCTTCGACCATCACGGGAGCTACCTCCTCCTTTCGCCATCACAATCGCTCTTCAAAGTTAGAATTAGATGCGGCGAAGAAGAAGATGGATGCGTCGGTGATGGACAGCGGGTAGCGCATCTTCTTAGTCGACCGTGAAATGAGTGCGCGGCAGCCAGCACAGGACGAGGAGGATCCAGTTTTCACTTTTCACGGCGCCCGGAGGGCAGCTTCCGTCGTCCCTCCGCGAGCGGCGCGTCCCGGCATTCGGCGAACCCGCGTGGTCCACGAGCCCACACGGCACCGCATGTGCTTCCATCGACCGGCCGGCACGCAGAGCGCGTAGAAGATATCGCATCTGCATGATCTGTACGGGCTGCTGGTCCATGCTCCATATCCCACCGCGTGCTTTGCGTTCCACGGCTCAAAACACAACGGCGACGGCGATCCGCATAAGGCCGCCGGAGCCAAAGATTTTTCTGTGCGTCGCATGTGGTTACCGTCGTCCGTCGCCGTACGTGTCACATCGTTGGAGCTCCATTTTCGTCGCCTTCCCCACGTCCGCATATGGAAAACCGGCCACTCGCCACAATTAGAAATGGACATAGTCGTATCTTTCACTGGACACGCATGTCGCCGGCCGGTACGTCGTCGATGAAACATTTTATATAGCAGGACGTGAGGCCGGTGCGTGCGTCTGGTTATTTTTTCCTTGTTCTAGATCTTTCCAAGGACCCTCCGCCTCACATAAAAATACTATTACCTCGATCATGAGACTGAAGGTGCCGCATTTTGTGTGGCGTCGAGGCACGAAGGGCTCCCCGCGCCACCCAAGGGCTGCCCTACGTGCGCGACGCGCAGGAAAGGTTTCCGGCGATGGCAATATCATGTCGACGTTGATTGAAAGACTTGGGCCATGACGTATCTGCTTTGACGCATGTGTGTGTGGAAAGCTTACCAACAATGCTTTCCACACCTTTATGTGTGAGATGGACGTCCCTTAGAAAAATGTTGTGAAATGGACGGTTAATTCCATTCTTTCCCTTACATGTCATTTTCCTGCTGATGGCGGATGATTTCATGGTGCGGTGCTTAACGGGTGTTGAAAAACTGGGGATAGTTTCTGAGGCCGAGAGAGAACATAGACTTTAGTTAGGAGTTGATTTTCTTCGTGGTGCGCGCGCTGGTGAATCGTTGATGTAATGTCAATATCAGCGGAAACTACCACGAAAGATCGGTGGGAATGATGCGTAGCCGGCCAAAATCGGTAGCTAGCTCCTGTCTTAACTTCTCATCAGAGATACTCTAGCGGATCCGTTATTTTCGTGGCTCGTATATTTTGTTTATGAATGACCTGTAAACGGATTTACAGTGCCGCATCACGTTCAGCAAAATACGTACGCATCTTGTATCTTTTGCGATACGAGATACGTACTATATTTGTTTCATGTCAAACCTCATGCGGTACCGCATCTCGTACCATAAAATCTTTTTATCGTATGAGACGCGTTATCAGTTTCGTGTCAAATCTCACGCGGTACCGCATCTCGTACCACGACTACGGATATTGCATAGAGATTATATAAAGTGAACATGAAAAAGTATCATATTTGATGATAAAACATTAACAGAACATGGCATAAATAGAGTCCAAAAGCACACGCAATTGCAATAGGTTCCACAGCCAAATGCAAGTAAAATTAATCATGATCATCGAGGATCAACATAGTCATTTTTCTGATGAACACTATCATCCTGGATTTCTGAAGCTTGAACAACATCATCAAGCATCAGCACCAGTGCACCACCACCCTCACCCTCTTCTGCAGCACGAGCAACAACACCTCCATCACCATACCCACTCTCATCATTAGTAGCAGCAACACCCCCACCACCGCCACCGTCACCAATACAAACAACACCAAGACCAACATCCTCACCTTCTCGAAAAGCACCGTCGCTCATCATCATAACATTTCGAATGCTTATTCTTCGTCGGCGCATTATCTCCAGCCTTTTCAATTTCCAAAATTCTTTTCTGCGGCGATCTATGATATCGGAATCCATCATCATTAATCGATCCTGTGAAGCAGTGATCTCATCCTTTCTCTTCTGCTCCTCTAGAGCAATCTTTCTCTCCTCATAGGCACATTTTCTTGCTCACTTTTCCTCTTTGTACTTCACTTTCTTCTCAAGAATCTCAATCTTGGTGGCCAAATATTTAGCTAATGTACTTTATTTGACCTTCACCATTTCACTGATTAATTTGATCTCTCATTACTATAGCCTCGGCTGGCCTCCTGGCCCTCTCTTTCTCCTTCTTATTTTCAGGGGGCTTGCCCTTGTTTCTTCCCCCTTTGGTGCTTCATCACTTTCTTCATCATCCTTCAAATTTCCAAGGGAGATTTTCTTCATCATCATCCATTCTCAATTTCTATTGCCCCGCCCAAAAGTATTTCATGGCAATCACATGCTATCTTGGATGGAAAAGCTCATTTGCACCACTAACTAATACCTTCTCGTCGCCATTGCATTCTCCATGCTTTCGCCTTGCTTTGTAGTCGTTTTCTATGAGTAACCAGTCCGAACTCAATTGAAAGATTTGAGCTTAATTAATCGACATCATTCTAGAAACCAAATGAATGAACTTGGTTCGATTGTTTCCTAGTAAGGCCCTGCGAAACTGGATGCTCAAAGTATTAGCCCCAAGAACAGTAGCCACTGGAACCTCTTTCCCGAACACAATATTATATAAGGTCGGGCATTGTAAGGCTAATGAAGCGTCACCCAACAAGGTATTATAAAATGTCTCATTTAGCAAGTCTGTACTTTTGCTTTTGCTTCTTGCATTGCCAAAAAAAACTTGTAAGGACAACGTTGACGATGGTGTAAGTCGTCCTTCATATGAAAAAAGCTTACCCTTCCAGCTGTTGAGCTTATTTTAGAAGGGTTTTCAATAAAAAAATTATTCTTTGTCGGTGAGCACATCGTGATGGATGAGAATCCCAAGATACATGAACAGAAGTATCCCACTTTACAACGAAACATTTTCCTATACCGACTCTCCTTCTATCCGGACATACCAAAACAGAAGAGCTCAACTTTATGAAAATTGATTTTAAAACCCGAAAGTTGTTCAAAAAGACACATGAACATTTTCATATTAATTGACTTTTGAAGGTCATATTCCATCAAAATAACAGTGCCATCCATATACTAGATAATAGACACACCTCCATCAACCAGGTGCAGAATACGACCCCCTCTACTTGCCCATCCTCCTTAGCCCCAACACTTCCACCCTAAACAAAGGAAGTCACTTGTTTCCTTCATTCAACCACGCAAAACCTTTCATACGAACGGGCGCACACTTTGAAGAAATACCATTTCACTTTGTTGTATTCCTTTTCAAAGTCCACCTTAAAGACAACTCCACCAAGTTTCTTAGTGTGGATTGATATGGACCCTAATGCTCTAAAAGATGCAATCTGCAGAAAGGGTTGAAACCAATGGTGGGTGTGTCCCAAGCGGTTTGGATAGCGTTGCGGTATCCTTGAACATTTATCCAAAATTCCTCAAATTTTAAAGCCGAAGCATGTGAGTTCAAGGAGTCCCCTTGAAGAAGAAAAAAACTCCACCAAGATATGATCGGTTATGTTTTGTTGCTCATTTGACAAGTTTGAAAACTGTGTTTAACTACTTTTCGGATGATAGAGAAATAACCATTTCTAGTTGAATGTCAAGACCAAATCGAATCGTATCACTGAGATTCTTGTACGTCCCTACAGTACAATAGTTTGAAGAGATGTTAACCATACAGATACAACCATAGCTGTTGACTTTGAGATTACCATTTTAAAGTGGAGTAAGAAATAGCCAATTCCGTAGCAACATGCCAAATACACAGGCAGTGTATGTTCACTACATTGATTATACTAGCTTTGCCGTGCCTGTAATGCAAAGAGAGTCTGCACATGGCGATACGTGGAGTGCAGAGTGCACTGAGGCGGCCGCCGGAGCTAACCGCGCGCGTACGCATTTTGGTATATCTCCCCCGCAGTGCAGTGCGGTGCGGTGCAACCTGTGACCAACCGTAACAACTACGTACAGTACTCCGTATCATTTTGCAAAGCCCGTTCAAATCTGACCAGCAAAAAAAAAAGGTGTAACCCACTGTCTAGTCTAGCTAGTCATCGGCTGTCAATAACGACTGCCTTTTAAAAAAAAATAGCCCGTTCAATTCTTGCCAGGAAAAATTGTGACGATCAAACAAAGGCAGCTAAACAAGCAAGCCCAGCTAGACCGGAGGAAATCGCAAGAACACAGTTCGTTAAGTCTTTCCCCAATTGGAGTTGTGCACAGCACAACTGACTCTCAACAACGCGTATCACGTGTTCCGGTGCCTGGACGGACAAAGCCGTCACCGTCGCCGGCCCGTCCCTGTTTGGTTCGGCCGGTAGCCGGAAATATAACCAACAACCGGCCAAAGCTTTTGTTTCTCTGGCCGGACCGGCACGACCTCGACGGAGAAACGTTTCAAACCAGAAATACCACGAGAGTATCTCCTGAGCAAAGCTGTGGATTGATTTCGCGGTCAGTGCGATATCTCCATAGATAGGACTAGGAGCTCTGCCTTTGCGTAAAGCAAAGAAAAGGAAAGATACGGGACAAATCCTTTCGTCGGAAGCGACGACGAGGTGACGCCCGCGTCGCGCCTCTCCACCAGTTTTTATCCATCCATGCCAATATGGCAATATGCCATGCCTCGGGGCTCGGGCCTCTCTCTGCGACGCGGAGAATATTGGATTTTAGAGATGATAGATGGATGCTGTGGCCTCCGCCCTTCGTTGCCCATGCTAGAGTATCTGCAGTGTACTTTGAGAGGTTTTCCTCCTTTCATTAATTTTTCTGGTATATATAGATTTTCGTATAAGTAGCTGTTTATTACGACAAGATTTTGGTGTGCGCCAACCAAGGTTTTATAAGCTGGAAAGCAGGTGGAGTAGGTAGGTATTTTCGGCACTAAATAAACAACTCCAGTTAATAACTGGTTGTTCCACCTGCAAGTCTGCAAGAAACATGGCCCGTTTTAGCAGCAGCAGCTAGTACCGCCATTATTCACGCTTTGGGCAAAGGCTCAACATTATTTCATCAATTCAGGGACTACATTGAACACGGACGCGCCTTTTTTTTTCCTTCCAAAATCATGGTTTATGATTAGGTGCATTGTGTCTAGATACGAGGGTCGCATTACTTTTCCTTTCACCTAATCATTGTTTTTCTCTGCAATCAATCTACATTGTAAAAACGCTTGTCTTCAATGCTTTCCTTCCACGTGGATGCACTTTTATGTCTTGATAATTTTAACTCTTTTAACCATTGATACACGGAAGAATCTCGACGACATCACGCTGTTTAAAATTAGATTTTGATATGTAAAATTCTAAATTCTCTTACATCCATAGCATGAACATCATTGCTTTACACCTTGCAAGTGAGAAAATGCATCTACTAAAAAACAACTAGCTTACCTAGGAGTAACTTCCTTCTTCAAAGCCTAGACTTGACCGTTACATCCTCAAGCGGCGGAGCAAGACGGTTTGATCCATGACAAGCTTGACACCTTCTTCATCCTCACGCGCCCACTTTGTTCGATGAAATGCCGGAAGAGGACATCACACCAAACGGGGTAGCCCCGTTGGGTGCATCGACGATGTTCGTTGTCTATCCCACGTCTCCTATCCGTTTTGCCGACCCAAACGGACAAAAAAGGAATAAAATCCATATCAGTTTGGGCGGGTGGGTCGGAGCTACCCTTACATATGAACATAATTGCCTATCACCTCACAAGTGAGAACATGCATCAACTAAAAAACAACCAGCTTACCAAGTAGTAACTTCCTTCTTCAAAGCCCAGACTTGACCGTAGCATCCTCAAACGACAGAGCTAGGCTGTTCTACCAATGGTCGTGGGTGGTTCAAATCATAGCGCTGACGATGAACACTATCTTGCGAAAGATTACGATGATCTCGTCGCTCATTTTACATATAAGGATTGATAGGATAGAGAGAGAAAAAAACGATCGATTCAGACGTTTTCTTTTAGTCGGCCCGCCTTTATTTTAGAGGTCTGCGCCTCAACTTCAACACTTAACCATTGATGTGCAAACCTCCCTTCCTCTACCCGCCGTCGATTCCATTCCTCGTAGTCACCCCCTTCCACCCTTCGCAATCGTCGCCGCGTTGGATCATCAATATTTCCCCTCCAGACTCGCGAAAGAATCCCAAAGAGATCACGCGATTAAAAATGGGACTGTGAGTCACAAAATTCCTAAATTCTCTTACATCCACAGCATGAGCATCATTGCTTTGCTACTACAACCCCATCACAAGTGAGAACATATGCATCAACAACCCAAAACACAATCGGCTTATACCAAGGGGGAGGAGTAACTTCGTCCATCTTCAAAGCTGAGACTTGACCGTAACTTTGGTCCGGACCACCAGCTCCGACCGTCCAAAACTCCTCGCCATCAATCCCGCAACAGCAACACCACGTAGTAGTCGTGTTACCGTACGCGCTACAGTCCAGGGCCGTACCGCCATCAACCAACAGGAAACCAGAGTACTCCCTTCAACTCAAAACTCTCTCAAAAATACAAACCGGAAAATAATCGAAAACCATAATAATCGAGCAATGGCGACGCAGTTGAACCATAAATAAGGCGAAACTTCCCGGCTGCTGCCACAACGGCAACAACAGCAGTTGGGACTTGGGACTGACTGCCACGCGGGCCCCACATGTCATACCAGCCTTCCTTCCCTGGGGCGGGCCCCACGCGTCCCCGCATAAATAGCGCCTGCAGATCGTCTTCAACCCAGAGACTCACAGAATCCCAAACACAAACACTCTCCCGGTCCAAAGAAAACCAGAGCGAGCGATCTCCTTCTTTCTGGCCGACGAACGATCCAGCCGCGGAAAATTACTACCCCACAGTCGCGACCGCACACGGCGACGGCGGCCATAGAGCATACCCCGCCGCCACGATGCCGGCCGCCGCCTGCGCCGTCCCATCCGCCGGAGACGAATCCCTCGCCGGGGCCCCCAAGGTCCTCCTCGGGAGGTACGAGATGGGCGGCCTGCTCGGCCGCGGCGCCTCCGCCAAGGTGTACCAGGCAAGGGACCTCCTCACGGGCCGGGACGTGGCCATCAAGTCCTTCCCCAACCCGCGGGCCGCCGACGGCCCCGCCCCCATCGAGCGGGAGGCCGCCATCCTCGGCCGCCTCCGCCACCGCCACGTGGTCCGCCTGCGCGAGATCCTCGGCACCCGCAAGAAGGTCCACTTCGTCCTCGACCTCGCCGCCGGCGGCGAGCTCTTCTCGCTGGTCGACTCCTCCGGCCGCATGACGGAGGACCTCGCAAGGCATTACTTCCGCCAGCTCGTCTCCGCCGTACGCTACTGCCACTCCCGCGGCGTGTACCACCGCGACATCAAGCCCGAGAACCTGCTCCTGGACGGCGACGGCGACCTCAAAGTCGCCGACTTCGGCCTCGGCGCCGTCCTCGCGGACGGAGCCCTCCACCACACGCTCTGCGGCACCCCGGCCTACGTGGCGCCGGAGATCCTGTCCAAGCAGGGGTACCACCCGGCCAAGGTGGACGTGTGGTCCTGCGGCGTGGTGCTCTTCGTGCTCGCCGCCGGCTACCTCCCCTTCAACGACGCCAGCCTCATCAACATGTACCGCAAGATCTACGCGGGCAGGTTCCGGTGCCCGAACTGGTTCTCGCCGGCGCTCCGCCACCTGCTGCGCCGCATCCTGGACCCCAACCCGGCGACGCGCATTGACACGGACGGCATCATGGAGCACCCCTGGTTCCGGCACGGCGCGGCGGACGGCGACGGCGAGCTGGAGAAGCTGATGCGGGGGCACGAGGAGGAGGCGTCGTGGTTCAAGACGGAGTTCAAGGAGGAGGACATGGCGCGGGACATGACCGCGTTCGACATACTGGCCTTCTCGCCGGGGTCGGACCTGTCGGGGCTGTTCGGCGCCGGGCCGGGCACGGAGCGGGTGTTCGTGGGCGAGGCCGCGGCGGCCGTGCTGGGCCGGGTGGAGGACGCCGGGAAGAAGCAAGGTCACCGCGTGAGGAGGGAAGGGAAGGGCCGCGCCGGGCCGGTGTTCGTGGAGGCGGAGGCCGGCGGCATTGTGGCCAAGGTGACCGTGTTCAGGATCGCCGACGCCGTGTCCGTGGTGGAGGTGGTCAAGGGCCACGGCGCGGAGGCGGCGGCGTTCTGGAAGGAGTGGCTGGAGCCGGCCGTGAAGGCTCAGGCAGTGTGAAAAGCGAGCTGTCGAGTGTGAGCCGGATTGGTGGGAAAGAATTTTATCGTATCGCCTCGCCTCGCCGTGCCGGTGCCGGCGCGGGCGCGAGTCGAGACTTGTTGTTCCAATGGCGAAATCTTGCGAATTTTCTCTTCAGTGACAGAACCATGGTGTGCAACGGCCACGGCGGGGCGGCGCCACCGAGCGAGCTGTCGTGTCGACGGAATCAACTATTGTCGTCGGAACAACATCGACAGGGGGCTGCTGGGTGGTACTACATCATCGCTGCCGGCGGCGGGGTTGGAGATGTGATGTTTCACGGCGGAATTACTTTCTTATTTGTGGCCGTGCTAATAATGGTGGTTTAGTCGTGCGTAAGCACGATGTGTCGTGGCATCTGATGGTCGGCGACCTGTACAATACTCGTGAAAGTGTACAAGAAGAGACAAAATTGTCGTCGTCAGAAAAGGGACATGAACTTTTAAAAATGCCTAACGTAGACAAAGATATACGTAGTTCTTTATTTTAAACAAGGCATAAAATATATTTATATTATTCAGAAAATATTGAATTTTTTATGAATACACATACACATGTATGCAAATTTTCATACCATTATATTTTCACATGTGGCGTATGAAAAGAAGACAAATATTTGATTTTAAATAGGCTTTTTGTTGTTGTTTTTGGGCTGAAAATTTGTTTTTTATGTGTAGGCTTCTTATTAAAATATTTAAAAACGAAATTTGTCATGTTCATATGAAATACATATAAGTTTTCATAGAATTTTTTTCGGATTTTTCAAAGTTTTTAAATATGTTTTACAATATTTTTAGAATAAAGGGCTACGTGTAGCTTGGCCTCCAGAAATCCGCACTCCATGAACTTTGTACTAGTACCTTGTCAACTCTGTTCAAGAAAACGAAAACTTGTCAACTCTGTGCAAGAAAAGGAAATAAATACGTTAGGTTCATTCTACAAAGGCAAGCCCGCAACCGTGCAAGCCATGGATGGAAGGAATGGAATGGAAGCTCATGCTGGCCTGGCCGTTCAAGATTCAGAACAGCAGCTTAGGCTGATAATGGAGTGTGTCTAGTGTCTACCTAACGTTCCTTGGCTCGTTGGATGCCGGTCGCTGGCATGTAGAGTAGAGTACGGAGTACAATCAGTTGGCGTTCCGATCATCTATCTATGCCCTGTGCCTGTGGGTTTCCGGCCATTATGAGAGCCTAGTACTGCTACCGTATAGGTACGTACGTACTATACTAGCGTATATGGTCTGGAAGATAAGCCCCACGACGAATCATGTGCTACCGTATCGTATGGTGCTCTGCTCTGCTTTGTACCACCACCGGCGCCGTATCGACCCCATGTGGCCGGCGGGACCGCGGCGAAGGAAACAGCCACCGCACCGCCGTCCGGCCGGCAGGGGAAGACAAGTTCAACTGCAACAGGTTCAGTATTAATATTCCTTCAATTACAGTCGACATCGGTCGACAGTGCTTTTCAATCAGAAGATGATGCTCTAGCCTCTAGGTGGCGAAATTCAACTGGATGCACAGGAATCTCCTCTACTCTCGTCTGCTCGCGTGACTATGAATCCAAAACTAGTGTCCCAACCAAACCAGAAATAAATAAACATATGTTGATTGTTGGCCCTCAACTGTCACTAATACGTCTGTCTTTCTCAAAATGAAAACTGTCAGTAATATATATGCAGAGAGAAAGCGATGACGCACAGAAGAAGCACAAGACGCTCGGAGCCACAAGACGCTCGACGGAGGAAACAATTGCTGTAGCTGTAAGCAATCTTCCATGAACGCCTCTGTCAGTTCAGGCGGTCACCTCAAATTAGCCGTTTTCTTGCTTTCTTTTTTTTCTTTGTTGCGAGCGCCACAAATTAGCCATTTACAGGACCCAGAGCCATCCTTTTTGTCACTCTCAATTAGCAGCAGATGAACTGAGGTCACCCGATTTCATTTTCTGTACGCATTATTGTGCTAAACAATACTGTGCATCAATAAGTCTTTTTTTCTCTTTCTAAACAACTCCGCGAGTCCTTATCGACGTGCCACTGCCACCTGACCTCTCATTATTGGCGCAGAAAAATGACAATCAGAGGGAGAACATATACACTCTCGCCCGCCCGTTCAATTATTGCCTGCTGCATCCACATGATGAATGAAGATATAGCTCAGTGATCGGCTCATTCTGCTGACCTATATGTGCCCTGAACTTTACTGATCTGGACTGCTAATGTTATTTTAGCTTGTATATATATGTAGGTAAGCGTGGCCTTGTGATGTGAAACTGTGGCTTGGGACGAAACTCGGCAAACGATGGCCATGGTTTGGTTATTTTTATCCGGGAGAAGGGTTGGGAGTTCGAGACACGGTAGATCTTACTCTTAAACAATGTAAACGTCGCCAAACTGTCTGAATCTAAAAGGTTGTCTCGATATCACATGCGAAACGTGTGTAAGAAGTGTTTTTTCTTCGACTGGGTGTATAAGAAGACTTGAGTGGCCATGGTTTCGGTTCAAAGCAAGTCAATACGTTGTCTGAATCGGGCGAATCTGAACTGACAAAATTACACCCTTGTCCTTTGAATTTTTATTTTCACCACCAAATGCTGAACCGAATCAATGCGGCCGGCGTTGATTCGTTTGATTTCCATCCCCCGTGCGCTCTTGCTCACCGCTGTGCCCTTGTATTCACGACATTACACCCTTTTAGAACTTTTTTTTAACATTATTGTTTAGGTTTTCTTTTCAACGTTACTTAATCAGGGGATGGGCATGACTATCACAACGCCTCCAAGAAGGAGACGGCGCCCATAGGCTTGTTGTTGCCCGCAGCCACAACAACACAAATTTCTTTTCGGCATGTTCATCAAGTCTTTGGAGCAAAGTAAACGGCGAAGGGGGAGCAAAGTTGTCACCTTGAAGCAATACCATGGAGAAGTCACATGCCGCCGCCATCAAGCCATAGATCAGTCAGCAATCCTCACACGTCGCCCAGATAACGCACCACCGCAACGCCAAGCCGCAAGGTTCTCTGTGGCCGTCGCCATCAGCACACCACCTCAAGCGTTGTTGCGATGTCGCCGCCTTCGATCCGTGGCACACCGCCACAACCACGGACTCACGGATGCGAGCCGGAGCATCCACGCCCAGCCCACTCACCACGCGCGAAGGCCCGCCATGGAAGTCGCCGCCCCCGCCGGATCTTGGACGGTCAGACCCTAGAAGCGGGGCCATCCCGCAGCCTCCACGTCGGGAACCGTCAGCCACCATACTCCCCGCCTCCGTGTCCCCGGGGCCGCTGCCCCTGCATCCCGCGCCGGCGAGCCGTCATGTGTGGGAGTTGTAGGTGGCGATGGGGTTGTGCCCCCGGAGTCGCCTGGGGAGCGACTCGAGGGGTTTATATATCGGCATTGGATACCCGTGAATATATGTGTTACTATCTCTGTCCCATAATGTAGTAACGTTTTTTGAGCTAGACTAGCTTAAAAAATGATACTCCCTCCATTTTTTTTACTTCGCATATAAGATTTGGTCAAAGTCAAATTTGATAAAATTTGACCAAATTTATATTAAAAAGTATGAACACCTACAATATCAAAGTTATACCATATGAAAACTAATATCATGATGCTTTTAATTATATTGGTTTCATATTGTAAATGTTGATAGATTTTTCTATAAAAGTGGTCAAGCTTGACTTTGACCAAATCTTATATGCTAAATAAATAAAAAACGAAGGAAGTACTACATTATGAGACGGAGGGAGTATATTCTAGTATATTTTTTACACTAGTTTTCTTTTTGCACTAACGTTCAGTGTTGTCACTAGTGGGGTGGCCGTGGGTGATAAGCGGGTGTACGTACGAGTGCCATGGAGTTCCTGCTTTATAGGTTAGCTGCGAGATCTGATCTGATATGATCCGATGGACCATCGATGCATGGTGATAGCCTGTACGTCCCCCCTGTTTCTGTTTGTCTCAGCTCACGGCGCGAGGAAATTGCACCTTCCACCAAGCTCTCCTCTATTCATTGCGCAAACCATCATACCTACATATTTTTTGCACTTTTTACAATATTTACGTCTAATTTGTTGTAATTTCAACTAATCAACTTTAACTGGTAAACTGATGGCTGGGTCCCATATTAAATGGTTCATGCTTAGAAGTGCGAGGAGGGTATGAAAGCACCAGGTTGTATTTTTACTTTACTCCTCGTATGAACTACCTAGCACAAAATTCCCAGCAAGATTGATTTTGATAATGGCAATATGGCAGACTTGGATGTCATAACTTGCATCTATATTTTGATGGCTACATCTATATTTTGGTGTTTCAGAATGATGTTTGTAATGGGTATATTATGACAAAACATTGGATGCAAAACACGATGGATTGCGGTGGATTTTTGAAAATCTGCTGCCGAAAATCGGAAGCACCTCTCGGGCAGATTTCGATTTTTCGCAACAGATTTTTAGAAATCGTTCGAAGGTTTGCTCTTTGGTTCGCTCGTACGTGTATTTTCAGGGCGCTTTGGTGGAATCCGGCAGCAAAATCGTTTAAAGGTTCGCTCTTTGATGAAATCCTGTTTGGTTCGGCTGTGGATTTCTAAAATCTGACTGACAAAGCTGAACCGAACAGAGTCACAATTCAACATAATTTGATCATCGTTTTTGGTCTTATCTTTTATATATTATGTACCGGAAGCTCTCACGTACTGTGATGTTGTTAAGTAATTAAAATATAATGTTTATTGTTTGCTCAATTATCATTGTAAGGTTGCACCACGTACAGCTTATTATGTGAGACCTCGCTGCAAATTTTGCTGTCAAAGTTGATAATGGGGTATTTAGAATAAATACTAACAGATTACTGATATATATGATGAAGAGTGCAAAAGATATGAAACCTGATGGTTTGCACAACGAATGGAGGAGAGCATGGTGTAAACTGAAATTCCCTCCTCTGAGCGCTGATCTTGACCATTGTAGGAGTGGTACACATTCTGTTGCTCCTGCCAACGCCCATGTGCTTTTCTGGGACGCTGGGAGATGTGCGTGTGATGCCCCGTGATTGTCTCTGGGTCGTGAATGGTCGTCAGGCTGCCCCGTGGTCGGTGCGGTCCCGTGCCGCCGGGATAAGGAAGAAGAGGCTCGGTGCCGTGCACGCTGGTTCCTGCTCCATCGATCCAACCCCGGTCGGGAAAGGATCTGCCGCTGCATTATTCCGGTGGATTTCACCCACGAAATGGAGGCGATGCGACGACTTGACCATGACACCATCAACGCCAAGGTTTTCAGCCAGAAGCAACGACACGCAGAGGTGCGCTTTTCTTTCCATCCGTGACGCATGAGTCCGAAAACTACCTACTGTCCCAATCAACCCCAAATACATACATGCGAGAGACACGGAATCATCCATCCATCCATCCGTGCATCACACCGGAGGACGAATGCGACCTCTGACCTGTTACTACTAAAAACGCAAAACTCTAAGATAAGATAATCATCCAAGACCCGCGTCCTTCATCACAACAGAAGAAATGAAGAAGAAAGAAGACGTGAGCACCAAACAAACTTGTGGCCACCCATCGATCATCACCAATCAAACCATTGGAGTTGTCCGTGCCTAGTGCCACCAAAATTCGTGTGTGCGGTGTCCCCTACTTGCACCTGCAGCACCCCTCCCTATCATTGTACCACCCTATAGCCATTGGTCCTTATCATCAGCTTGACACCTCACCTCACATAGTTGGTTCAAAATATTATTTCCTTGTATTCATATTATTTACGTTTCAGATAGATGTATCTAGCACTGAAATATGTTTAAACACATTTGTTTGAACGATAAGTAAGAACGGCTTTAGCAGATACGCTAAAATTGCGTACGGAGCATTGTATAACATTTTTTAATGTTTTTGTAGTATAATTTTCGGTTCATCTGAATAGATACGTTATAAATTTGCAACGAAATCCCTAAAAACAAAAGCTAGATTACAATTGGGGTCCCCTTTCACCGTTATAAATTTGCAAGGAAGAAGGGCGTTGTATGCTGGCAGCGTCGGCCGGTCCGGCCGCGCCTAGGCTGGCCTCGCCCGGTTCCGCCCCGCTCTACCCCGGCCTGCTCCAACCGACCTCCCTGCCCTACTCAACTTCGCCCCGACCGCCGCTTGCGCCGATGCTCTTTGCCCTTACCGGTGCTCGGTGCCGGTGTCAGAGGAGTTGCAGCGCGAACGAAGTTTCACGGGGGCCAACCGTTTTTCGTGGGATAGAGGAAACCGTAAACGAGGAAGGGAAACGACAGATATACGGGCCGCGTGGCGGTTGTAAGTTTTTTTCCGAAAAAAAAACACGGATAAAAAAGGTATAGAGTATTTGTTATGGTCATTTTTTCTCTTTGGTATGCCATATCGGTAGTTATTTTGCGGAACGACGGGATGTAGCGTATTTGCTAAAGTTGCTCTAATATGGATAGGAGAAGCATCATTTTTTGCATTATCAAAGAAACGATTGCCGCAAGTGACGATCGGTGCGACGTGCGAACGCTGCTGCGACGACAATTATTGGCCGGTGAATCCACACCCACATGGGTGAGCAGATGAGTTGATGGACTAAGAAGCAGGTTCAATGATCCAGCGATGCTGCTGACGAACTTGGGGATAGCGTTATTGTGGAGCTATGAATGGACTTCACAGGCCTCGACTGGACAGTGAGACTGTGAGAGTAGAGCTTTGTTATCTTGTTGTTAGAATAAATCCGCAGCGCGTAGATCATCCGAGGATTAAGCAATCACATAAGGCACGACACCGAGATTTGTTAACGGAGTTCATCGAACATCGGCTACATCTCCGGGACTTGACTATGGGCACTCCTCCCCATGACACCGCTACAATACCGCACACCGGCCACCTGGGCGCCGGCACACGCCGCCGGCTCCCCCTGCGTGCCTGTGCTATTATGTTGGCATATGTTACAAAAGTGGGGTGTCCCTCATTATATGAGAGCCCAAAGATACAACGTGTCCGACTCCAACACTACACGTATCCTACCCACACTACAACTCCAAGTCCAATGTAACCCAACTAGTACATTATATTCGACACAAACTCAACAAACTCCACCTTGGCGAATATTCTCCACCACCTTGAATTTGTCCATGCGTCAAACTTCCATGTACTCCGGACTTGGGTTGTCTTTTTTGTAGCTTACTGAGAGCTACTCGACGAGTCTGCCGCAGACCCGCCGCCTCCGTGAGATCCTTCCGCTATTTCTGCAACTCCAGTCTCCGTGACTCCACCTGCAATAGTGCTTCCTTGCAACTTGTAAAGATGCGAAGCCGTCCTTTCTCCAATCATCACGGTCACCTCATCTTTCATGATATTCAAGGTCTTCTTATTCCGATCACAACGGAATTCCATACCACCATCATGAAGAACTCCAAGCGAAATTAGATTCCTTCTTAGCCCTGGCACATGCCTGACTCTCCGAAGCATCCGCTCAACTCCGTCAAACATCTTGATTTTGATGTCACCTACTCCAGCAACACGATAACCTGTGTCATCGCCCACATAGGCCGAACCAAACTCACCAGACTTGTACGAAGAGAACCACTCCCTGTTGGGTGTCGCATGAAAAGAGCTAGCTGAATCCAACATCCACGCTTCACTTTTGGTTGACCGCATGTCTGATACTGCGAGAACATCACTACTGTTGTCTGAGTCATCACCACGAGCTGTCACATTAGCCTTAGATCCACCATCTGGACAATCCCTTCTCATATGTACCCACTGCTTACACTTGTGACACTGTACTTTCCTTTTCTTTTTCTTGTTCTTCCCTGCCTCATATCCCTTCCTCCACGCTTCACCTTTGACTAGCAAACCTTCACCATGAGTGACTTCCACCACGTTCTTCTTTCTCATATTATAAGACAATAATGCCGCAGTAATATCCTCATTCTTGACGGTCTCCTTGCCGTGCGTCAAAGTAGTGATCAAGTGGTCATAGGATGATGGCAATGAACAAAGAAGAAGAATCGCCCTATCCTCATCAGCAATCGTCACACCCAAGCGTGCTCGATCCGTCACGACTTGATTAAAGGCGTTCATGTACTCCACAAGATCCGACCCCTCCTGCATCTTCAGCCCATACAACTTTTGCTTCAAATACACCTTGGTCGTCGCAGTCTTGGACATATATTGACTTTCCAGCTTCTCCCAGATCTTCTTCGGCGAATCCTCATCCATCACATGATAAATAACCCGGTCCGACAAACACAACCGTATAGTTCCGGCTGCTTGCAACTGTAACTCCTCCCAGTCCTCAGCGTCCATTTTAGCTGGCTTAGCATCCCGCACCGTCTTCAAGCATCCATGTTGTGCCAATAAATCTTTCACCCGTGTCTATCATAACCCAAAGTTTTCAGTTCCGTTGAACTTCTCCACCTTAAATCTGGTATCCGTTGGCGCCATGATTCTTCGTATAGCGGACACTGCAATTTTTTTTTTGCCTCAAGCAACCTCCGGTGATGCACAAGTACACAAACTGTACTAACAAATCTCAGCCAAAAAAGCCTTTGAAGTCCTCACGTGGCGTTGCTCTTTGCCCAACTCGCGATGCTGGCTATTGCCTTGCTTTCCTGCTAATCCAATAGATGCATGTACAGTACCACGATGGATGTTTTTCTTGCTTCCACCGATTCGATCTGCTTCTCTTCCACTGCTCTTGCGTCCTGTCTCTTCTGTCCCGTGTAGCCACTAAGCTCAGCACGTGGACACGAGAGCATCAAGGACCGACTCGGACCTACTTTTGTTTTCAAACAAATCTTGCATACGAATCCAGCCCGGTAGCTGTTCCCGTTTCGCCGCCTGACCCTGCCCACGCCCGAGCCTGGCTCCGCAGCAGCTCCGTCTTGCTGCCCTGCTTGCTCGCGCTCGACGCGTCGGCCGCCGCTGCTGCTTGTATGTCCAAGCACCGCTGCCGATCTTTCGATCGTTGCATTCGTCTCAACAACGCTTCACTGCCATCGCTTTGATTACTACCTCGATCTTCAACCTTGCTCATGATACCACTTGTTAGAATAAATCCGCAGCGCGTAGATCATCCGAGGATCAAGCAATCACACGAGGCACGACACCGAGATTTGTTAACGGAGTTCACCGAACATCGGCTACATCTCCGGGGCTTGACTATGGGCGCTCCTCCCCATGACACCGCTACAATACCGCACACCGGCCACCCGGGCGTCGGCTCCCCTGCGTGCCTGTGCTATTATGTTGTCATAGGTTACAACCGTGGGGTGTCCCTCATTATATGAGAGCCCAAGAATAAAACGTGTCCGAGTCCAACACTACACGTATCCTACCCACACTACAACTCCAAGTCCAATGTAACCCAAGTAGTACATCATATTCGACACAAACTCAACACTTGTTTTAGCCTGTATGGAAGTAACATGTGGCAATGTGATTTAAACTCATCAGCGACCATTGCTAATGATTGCCAATCTTTTATCCAAGAGAAGGGTCTGAATTCGAATTATTTTGTCTAAGTTGTTGTCATTTGGTGGTGCAGCAGTATAAACAAACTCCCGAGTTTGTCTCACTTTGGTGTTTATAATACAGTATGAGTTGATGGGCCACCTAAAAGATGTCATGCATGTGCAAAGCTAGAGTAGCTTCAATAAAAGAGAGTGACCCCCTTCCTATGATAATTTAACGAAACATCTCACCCCCCCCCCCCCCCGATTTTTTGAACTACACAGAGCCAACGCCCATAATACCGTAACCTAATGCGACACGATTTTGACCTTCCGTTTGGTTAACACGAATATTGATGCAACTGACTTGTCACATCATCAGCGAGGAAGAGGTCGCCAAGTACACTCTCGCACGAACCCCTTTCTCTCTTCCTTATCCTCTCAGCCTCTCACTCTTTATCTCTTCTCTCATGTCGTCGCCCCCCAACCACTGACCCATTCTTCCGCCATCCCCGCCCCCTCCCTCACCGTCATCGTTGTCCTTCCCCCTGTCAACGTTGCCCTTTCCCACAACCCTACCGTTGTCGCCCGGGGGAGGTTGAGAGAGCCGCGGAGACGAGGACTGTGTGCATCTCTTAATGCGGAGGTCAGGGTTATCTTCCTTTTCGAAAAAAGATCTTATTTATTATTAAGATAGAGTTGTGCTTTTGCATACATTTTGAATGAACCCTCACAGACTCACAATATGGTTGCTCACATGTCTTCGTGTGGCCTAAATGTACATATACTTAGCAGGACATATTTTGTGCAGTTTTAGCAATAAGTTTTTGGTGGAAATAAGTAATGGTGATAACGACATGTAGTGTTCTACAGTTATACATGTAGTGTTCTACAGTTATGCGATATTAGGCCCCGTTTGGAATCCCTGTAAAATATTTACAACTGTATATGATTACCACTGTATAATACTGATGATCAGTAAAATACAACCGGATATATTCCCGTATATGTACGATGCACTTGGTTGGTCGTTTCCCCACTTGAATTGACAGACCTCATGGACGTCCAGAAGAAAGGCCGGCGACCGCGAGCCTGCGACACACGGTTCGCCATGAGGACCAGCGAGGCAGCTAGACACCCCACCATGCCCGTCGTCCTCGGCCCTCCCCCGTGGTGGAGCACTGCCGCGGCGGACGCGGGATCCGACCGCGGCGGCGGCGCTCGTACGTGGTTGCTTCCGTCAGCCCAGAGCTTGGGGTGCGCGGGCAGCAGTCGGGCACCCATGGTGGCAGAGGCGGACGCTGGTCGTCAGGCCGCGATGGTGGAGCTTACGCGGTAGGAGTCGACGGCTTTAGCAATTGACCCTCCGGCGATCGGCGCTGACCTCGGCATGCCGCTGCGGCGCTTCCGTTGGTTGTGGGTGGCTCGTAGCGAGATCCAACGAAACTGGGGAATACGGGGGAAAACGATGGCCCGAGCAGTGTTTCGTAAACCGGTGACATACAGGCGGAATACAAGTGTAACCTGAAACCGAGCGTAAATTCCACGACGCAAAAACGACAAT
The DNA here is from genome assembly GCA_950022295.1 of Bromus sterilis. NCBI lineage: Eukaryota > Viridiplantae > Streptophyta > Magnoliopsida > Poales > Poaceae > Bromus > Bromus sterilis. Next base: position 39,299,632 of record OX465600.1, read on the forward strand.
CCAAACAGCCCGGCCGGTTTTTATTACAAAGGTATATTTTACGCATGTAAACCGCTGCAAAACGGCAATCCAAGCGAGGCCTATAGTATCTCCCAAAACTAGTTTGAAGAAAGGAGGTGAATTCAGATACAACTTCTTAAGCTTCCTAACTTCAAGCTGGCCATCAAAATCAGTCAGCCACAGAAGACAGAAGACGATGACAAATTGTTAATGTCGAGTGCGACTTGTGTTTAGGCAGTTGGTGTGTACGTAGTACCGCGTACAGGGGGTCACCAGCTGTGGGAGACCGTACGGCTGGACAGTGATAATGCGGCGACCCTATCATAATCCGGCTGTCACCGGAGGCATTCCCAACGGTGGCGGTGCAGCTTGTATGCCAGCCGGCTCATGTCGCATGCCATTCTGGAGTGAAACTCCAAGGAACATATCACATGGCGGCGGAGGAATCTGCTGAATAATTCTGCTCGGTTCGGTCCACGGCGGAGGAACCTTGCCGGAATCTTAACAACGAGAACGGCGGCTGGCCACTGATTTGGTCACCGCGTGTGTGTGATTTACACGCTGGCTGCAGTACTCTAATGTTTATGTGGTTGATGATCCAGGCATTGTCCACTAATTATTTGCCGTACGCACCATATATGCTAGACGTTGACACTTGGAGCAGCAGCTGGACAGCAACAAGTTGGAAAGAGCGACTTGGGATTGTTTTGCATTTTGTAGCATAATAATAATAAATGTCCTTTCGTTGGTTTGGTAATTATAAATATCACGATTCATTCGCTCTGTTCTGGTATATTTGTTACACTTTCTTCGTTCACAAATTTAATAAGATGTACTTCCTCCATTCGTAAATAGTTGGCATGATCCTGATTGAATTTTATCTCTTAGATTCGTAAATAGATTCTTTATCTCTTAGCAATACTTCTTTTTGTGATTTCTTTGAACTTTTTGAAATTTGGTTTGTATAACGCTAGGTTTCATGGTTGAATCACTCATACCCTTATCCAATCGTGATCCCTCTTTTTCTTCCTTCTCTCTCTCATTTGTCTCTTGTTTTGATCATGGATGCATGGCTGCCTCCTCTGGCAGCAACCTGCTGACGGAGCTCTCGTCAAGCGCTGCTACTGAGCTTCAGTGCACAAGGGATGTTGCAAAAGGGGCGGGGGAGGAGGGGTCCATAGATAGGTGTGAGTTGAGGTGGTGGTGAGATGGTGACCCGTGTCAAGTGTACATGTCGTACAAAGCTTGACTATGTGAGACGGCGTATCTCGCCAAGCCGTCGTCCTCCATGGAGCATCTGAGCTTGACATGGGCGTCGCTGACCATTGCATGGTCGCCTCCCAATTGCAAACTAGCCTCGGTGCAATCACAACGACGAAATTGCAAACGGTGAATTACGGCGCTGCTGATGCGCCATGCGTCGACAACGACGACAATGTCTCTGCAACATCATCTTCATTGCAAAAATTTCTTTCGCAACAATACCTTTGTTGCGAAAAGATGAAGATCAAAAAAATAATACAACATCATCAATGTTGCAAAGATTTTTACAATATTACCTCCTCCATTGCAAAGGATTTTATAACATTATCTTTGTTGCAATGATGAAAATAACAATCGACCGTTTATTGATGTCAGATCAGACGGTTCACGATCCAACCGGTCTTTAAAAATTTCGGCCAATGAACCCGTAGCACGTCCAAAATAAAACGATGTGCCATGGTAGGGAAGTATATTTCCGGGCGGTAATGCGGTGTGCATGCAGGCCCGGCCCTGAGGGGGGGCGGGAGGGGCGGCCGCCCCGGGCCCCCGAATCCAAGGGCCCCCCAACGCTGGTATGTGTGAGCAGCCATGTGTGGAGGAACGGCTGGAAGAGCCATTAGAAGATTGAAAGCTTTTCTGTGTCTCTACGAGGAAGATGAAGGTTGAATCGTTTTTTGTGTTTAGCGACCTGGGCCATGGCCCTTTTCTCCGTTTCAGTGGTTGTTGGGCTAAAACTCTGAAAAATAGATCTAGGGTAATCATTTTCTCGAAAAAAAAGGCAAGCAGCGGGAGGAACGCAACTGGTCGGTAATACAAGGAATTACAACTCGTACCGTAGTGATAATAATCAAGCATAGATGACATGATAAATGCCAGTGGAAAAAAATACCATGCTATAGCGTCGCTAATAGCATGCTATAATATTTTAAACAATGTCTCACTAAATAAATTTGTGCACAATGTTCCGTTGATAACGTGTTGTAAGAACCATGCTATTTTATCATGATATGTTCTTTTTCATTGGTAAATATACATGACTTTGCTGTTTTACACAGTATACTAATTTATATATGTTTAAAAGGTTGGTTTCTACTGTAAAAAAACAGGTTGGTTTCTTTTTATAAACCAATAAAAATGTTCTACTTGCCATGTTCAATATATATTATTGTTTTACTGAATATTATTCTTTTCTTGCTATCGGTTTCGTCAACCAATTTTCTTTTACGTCTTCCGTTAGCTGGCCCGAGTGCATTCGGCTTGCTAAATGATGAAGGTAATTTGATTAGATCAATATGTGGTAACGCCCTTGCCTGGATGTATGCGATCAATTTTTTTGCTATGATATGCACCCTTATCGGAGACGCACCATCACCAGTCTCAATACAACCACGTCGAAAGGAGACTGCACCGTGTTCATCGTAAACCACGGCAACATCATTTCAGAGAATATATGTCCAATTCTTTTAATTAGCACTAATCTTACATTCTTAAGAAGTCGCTCCCCACTACTTTCAATTATCTCAACATGCACACACTCCACCTCATCATGCATGCCACATCACCCTCCACTAGCATATTTCTCTCAACATGCAAGCATGCCACCTCATCATCCAACATGCATAAGAAAAATCTACCTCAACATGCCACTATGCATAGTAAAAACCCACATGCAACATGCATGCATAGGAATTTTTATTTTATTATGATATTTATATTAAATCCATATATTATTTTAAAAGTTATTATTTCAAATATAAATGCTTCATTTAACCAAAAAATTTCACTGAAATATTTTGCAAAAAAGTTCCGCAACAACGTGCGAGGTATCATCTAGTGTTACTAACTTTGTATGACAGAAAAAATTTGAGGGCCTAGTATTTTAATTTCGCCCCGGGCCCCTAAAATCTCAGGACCGGCCCTGTGTGCATGATGTCAGAATCTCATCCTTATGCCGCCGGTATGGTTAGCCATCAAAACCTTTCTCTCTCGACGCTACAGGAGGGAAAGAAGAAGTTGATAAATTGTTAACGCAACAAACTCTGGCGCTTTAATTTGGATGGCGACACTCGTGCCAAGTGTGCCTGGCGCCGTACGGACCTTATACGAGCAAGCATGGAAGAACCGTACGGCTGTACGTACACTTTTCCTGTGATGAATGCGGCGGCCCTATCGTGTTTCCAACTTCCAACTTCCAAGCCACCAGCTTGCAACTTGCAACGATCGGAAACTTGGTCCGCCTGAAACAAAAGAAGTTTAAACCGATTTGCCGGAATCGGATAGTAGTGGCCCGTCCCCGTCCCGCCGTCCGTCGGTACACCGGGCCGGCATGCGTACGTACGTGCTCTGGAACTTGCCGGAGGCACGCCGAGCCGGTGTCAACAATTGCCGGAGCAATGTCGCCGACACGGTACCACCGGCGGAGCTCCATCAGCCTCTTGCCCGGGTTGTCGGGAACCAGTTGACCTGTGAAGTAAGTAGCTTTGGAGTGGAGATTCCTCCTCCTCTCCGCCCACCGGCCAGCTAACGTTCGTTCATTGCCGATCTCTGGCTTGTCACCGGTGGCGGTGGTGGGTGATAAGAGCATCTACAGCCGCGCCCACAAGAGCCCCCCAAGCGCCCTCGGATCACTTTTTACGTTCATACCGGCGAAAAATCTTTCATTCACGCCTTCAAGAGGCTCCCAAGCGACGAAATATTCTGGGGGTCTCTTGGTGGCGTCGAATGAAACTATAGTCTATCATGTGCTGACATGTGTCGTTTTTCCTTTAAACTGCGCTTATATTTCTATGTTTACGCCGAATTTGCGCCGAACTGCGCCAAATTTACGCCAAACTGCGCTTATATTTTCATGTTTGTGCGAAATCTGTGTCAAAAGAATTAATTTGAGCCGTTTTTGGTCGAATCTGAGCCGGCCCCGCTCGTCTTGGGAGTCGCCTTGGGGGCGCGGCTGGGGGAAACTCGCCCCAAGCCGTTTTCGCCGCTCAAGCGCCTCCAAGCGGCGTTAAACGTCTTGGGGGGAGGGGGGAGGGGGCGAACGGCTGGAGATGCTCTAAGCTGGTGTACGTACGTACCAGTGCCATGGTCCATGGAATTCCTGCAGTATAGGTTGGGTGCGAGATCTCATCTGGTCTGATCTGATCTTCTGTTTTTTTTTTTGCGATAATGATCTGATCTTCTGTTGCTCATGTCAACACCCATGTTCTTTTGTCTACCGACCGTGTGAAGAGGGGAGATGCTCCAAACAAACGCTGGCCCTAGACTGAAATAGTGAGTGATTGTCTCCGGTTCCGTGGTTCGTGAATGAATGATCGTCAGGCTGCCTCGTGGCCGTACTGAAACCGGAGCACACTCCGCGTCGCTACCGTGAGGTCCTTGTCCATGCCCACCGGCGGGATAAGGAAGAAGAGGCTCGGTGCCGTGCACACTCGTTCCTGCTCCATCGATCCAACCCCGGTCGGGAAAGGATCAGCCGCTGCATTATTCCAGCAAATTTCACCCACGAAATGGAGGCAGCATATCGCCCAAGTTTTCAACCACAAGGCAGCAACACCCAGATGTGCGCTTTTCTTTCCATCCGTGACGCATGAGTCCGAAAAGTACCTACTGTCCCGATCAACCACCGACGAGACGACACGCAGAACGGAATCATCCATCCATGCCTGCACCACAACGGAGGAGGAGGAGGAGGAGTGCGACCTCCGACCTGTTGTTGTAACCTGTTACAGTACTATTACGGACGCAAAACTAAAGATACTAATCATTCAAGACTGCCTCTCATTCATCACAAGAAAGAATGAAGAAGACGTGAGCACCAAACAAACTTGTGGCCACCGATCGATCATCACTAATCAAACCACTAGACTAGAGTAGTCCTGTCCTGTCCATGCCAAGTGCCAACAAAATTGGTACTGTATGTGCGGTGTCCCCTCTTGCACCTTATCATTGTACTGTACTACTACCCTATAGCATTGGGTCCTTATCATCAGCCTGACACCTCACCTCACATAATTGGCTCAAAATATTAAAACTCCTACGTAAAGTATCATTTTTTGCATTATCAAAGAAATGATTGGCGGAAGTGAGTGACGATCGGTGCGACGTACCAACGCTGCTGCATCGCCAATTATTGTCCGGCGCATCCACACATACACACACACACATGGGTGAGCAGATGAGAGGACGGGCTGAAAAGAAGGCTCAGTGATCGAGTGATGCTGCTGATGACCAACTTGAGGATAGCGTTATTCTGGACCTGCTATGCCAGATCCCAAATGCATTGCACTTCACGGGCCTGGACTGGATAGTGAGAGTGTGAGAGTAGCGCTTTGTTATCGTCTTGTTTTAGCCTATGTGGAGATAACGTGTGGCTATGTGATGTGAACTCGTCAGCGACTGTTGGTATTGATTTCTCACTTCTTCTCTTTTATCATCCAAGAGAAGGGTCCAAATTCTACTTCTTCCGTCTAAATTATTGTAAAGCTTGATGGTGTAGCTGCAACAACAAACTCTCGAGTTTGTCTGTACAAGGCTCCTATGTTTATAATACTCCCTCCATTCTATAATATAGTGCGTCCTCGGTTTTCGTGCTTCAATTTTGACTAAAAATGTCCAATTACGGCGAAAATAAAAAATGTATCATCAAAAACTTTATTCGAATACAAATTCAACGGTATAATTTTTGCTCCCGCCGCATTTGTTCTCGTTGGTTTAATTTACGGTCAAATTTAAACCTCGATAAGCGTGGACACACTATATTATGGAATGGAGGAATGGAGGGAGTAATGTATGATTTGATGGGCCACCCGGCCCGGAGGTGTCATGCATGTGAACCAATCAACAATAGCTTATTACTCAAATGTGCAAAGCTGAAAAAGCTCCAATAAAAGAGTGGCGTCCTTCCTCTCATAATTTAACGAGCAGCTCGCCCGCGGATTTCTCAAAAGGAAAAAAGGTTTGTCAATATGATTAACAACGCAAGTCAATAACCAGGTTCGATTTTTTTGATCTTGCATTCTCAGCTCCTGATTTCAGGGTCGTTTTAATGTGCATGCAGTAATTTCAAGGATATACGATTGCAGATACAGGCAAACTTGAGCCGAAAAGGACGTACGTGAAAACAAAGTGATCCTAATCTAATCTGGATGCCCCACCTGCTTTGACGGGAAGCTCCAATACCGCCATTTCAAAACTCCAATACCGCCATTTCATGCAACGTACTTTCTTTGGTGATTGGCGATTTTAGGAACCGTTCATTCATCCTAATCCAACGATGATAAAATAAGAGTTATAAGACCGAAATTACTGAAAAGTACAAGTAACTGTGGGTCCAATACAAAAATTATGTGGGACCAGGAATTGTAATTGTTTTAATATTATTTTTATAAAGGGTATTGGTTACGTAATACTACCACTCCCCGTCTGCTCGCTCCTCGCCGCCCTCTCCCGTCGCCACTCTCTCCCTCTCCTTGTCGCCGGCCCCTCCCTCTCCTTACCTCCATCGTCTTCCCCTACCCGTCGCCGGCCTCTTCCCCTCCCTGTCATCTGAATCTTATTCAGTGAGATCCGCTGCTCAAGAACCATATTTTTGTCCCCACCGGCGGGAAGAGCAGCTAGCGGCGAGGAGCAGCTGACGGAGCGGCGGCGGGGTGCCGCGCACGGGAGGCGCTTCTCGGCGCGTACGAGTACTGGCGGACGCTCGGGGAAGGAAGCTTCGGCAAGGTGAAGCACGCGCGACACCGCGTTACGGGCGAGCACGTCGCCGTGATAATCCTCGACCATGACCGTGACATAGGCTTCACTATGCACATGATGATTGTGTGAACATAGACTCCTGTGATGATTGCCATTGAACTTCATTATGAGGTACACTGTTATTTTTCCTCTTCATGGTGTAAACTTCATGGAGTCCTGAATGGACTGGACTTGCTGCGTGATGGTCTGCGTTGGCGTGATATGCCCTCCACGTCTTTAGTGATGTTGGTGTCAAATAGTCTTTTCACTGAATTCTTTCTTAACCTCATCATCATGCAGATGACGTACAATGTTCTGTTGAATGTGCCATACGCACAGCCTATGGGTTGACTCAGGCCAGACCACCCTGATTGCTCTCTGCATTGCAAGGTCCCCATTAGTGATTACAGATATTGGATGCTTCTGGGACATGGCTTAGGTAAAGGTCCGCAACATCCACTCATACGCCTCATTTGTTTCATGAGAAATAATACCACATCCAAAAATAACAGTGCTATGATGGTGATTCAACCCGACAAACGACTCAAATGGAAGATTGTACTTATTGGTCCTGTAGGTGCTATCAAAAACAATAACATCACCGAAAGCCTCGTAGTCAAGCCGAGATTGACTATCGGACCAGAACAATCCCTTCAGATGCCCATCTTTATCAACCAAGTATTTGAAGAAATAATCTGGGTCTCTCTCTTGCCGCGCCATCATGTGACGGATCACCGTTTGAGCATCACCGGCAGCGATAGTTTCCTGCTTGTAGACATGGCAGAAATTATAAATGTCCCTCGCCGTGGATCCAACCTCATCAAATCCACCGTACTGCATGCACAATACATCCATGATTTTGTGTTTGCGCATTCCAACACTTTCCATTTCTACAATGTCTGCTTTCTGTGCGTCGCTGATTCTTCTGTGTGAACGCAAAAGGCAAGCCAGATCTCGCGGAGCCAAAGGATGGTTGCGTTCATCAATGAAATCCTTCACAAACCAACGCCCTGTTTCCTTCATTCTTGCAATGACTAGTTTCGCTTTACACCCCACACGACTGATATTCCGTGGCCTCCTCTTCCTTTCTTCTCTTTTCCTCTTCATGTGCTTCTCTTCACGACAACCTTCACGACTACAAACAAGTTTCCTCAAAATTATGTTCATGTTTGCTTCATCCCACTCAACATAGCCTTTCCTCACACTAAAACCTTTCTCAAGAGCATACTTGTTATAGAACTCAAAACCTTCATCCTCACTATCAAACATCCTGCTGACGATGTCAATGTACTCAGCCATACACTCAGCACTTACATCCACCATGTCTTCCTGCATACAAATTAACTAGTCTCAATCATGTACCTGAAGTAAAAGAATTTCCATGCTCACATATTCCCCTCAAGACAAAAGGTTCAGAGTTTCAAAAAGTTCTAAGATTTAAAGATCCAGAATCCGGTTTCAAGCATTAGGGACAATGAGTATTGAAAGGGACAATGCAACATCTATAGTGTTGTGCCGCAATCTGCTTTCCATGTTTAATAATTGTTGTCTTATATGTAATGATATGTTTCGGAAATATTTACTCTGATGTTAAATTTTATCCGATTAAATAAAGCTCTATGTGCTATTTTCAATTGCAAGTTTTATCCTACTAAAGCGACCATGTTCATAGAATAATATGTAATGTAGCTATTTTCTAATATACTAATGTTGTTTCTCTTTTGTCCTGATAAATATGTTCATGCATCTCAACTCAATGTAGTTGCTTCCATAAAAGGCGTAAACTTTTATTCCTCTAATGTGACAGATCAGTGCAAGAAATTAATAAGGGATGGGAAAACTATTTTTTTTCTCTGAAAAAGGGGATGGAAAACTGCACTTCTACTCCCTTTGTAGGTTGTCTACTGTTTGACATGTTGATTCAGAGATCACATCCCTACTATAAACACTATATACGGTGCATCTTGGAACAATGCATACCAAACCCCTTGCATCCATTCGTATTATAATCTGGCTAATATTGCTGCTCTATCTACGTAACTGAATTTTGTAGACAAAACAACACTTTTGCAGGACATGAACAGAACAAGCAAACAGATTCAGATTGAGCCGCGGGGGAGGGGGTGGTCTTTACCTGTCCACGGACTGGTGGCCGGCCTTTCTGCTATGCGTCACTGGATGCTCGATGGAGGGAGACGCTGTAGGGGGCGGTGTTGCAGGAGAGGTTTCAGCGGGCGGCCTTGCTTGGCGTCACCGGCTGCTCGACGGAGGGAGACGATGCAGGGGCGGTGGGGCAGGGGAGGCTTCAGCGAACTCGGCGACCGCAGCGGAGGGTTTCAGTTCGTGGCGGCGGGCCGAGGACCAGTGCTACTTGCCTGGATCTGGGCCACCGCGGGATTGTTTGATCGGAACCAGTGGCGGAGCTTGAAACAAAAAGTTGGGTGGGCCGCATTAAAAAATAAGCAAAAAAAATCATAATCTAGATCATAAGCATTAGTATATGATACAAACAGACTGCTGGATACAAGTTGTAAGATGGGAGCAAGAATATAAGCACGCAATGCATATATTTGTGCGTATATATACACAAAATATAGTTCAGCCATGAAGCAGTACTAAGTTAGCTAATACAAAATTTGAGATATTAGACATGGACTTACTCACATACTACAAATCAACTCTTCAATCCCTCTTGCTTCTAAAATCTGCTTCTATAGTTCTTCAGAATTCCACTCTCTATGTGAACTAGCAGGTTATTAGCAAGATTCTATAATCTGCAATGATATCTTCATGGCTATAGTTCTCCAGAATTCTACTCTCTATGTGAACTATTACTGAACACAAAGTGTAAAACTAAACAAAATCATACTAATTTGCTAGTGCGGTAGTGCCTCAACATAATTAGTTTACCTGCCTCTGCCTGCTCCCAGTTATTGTTTGTGTGAGCAATATTCAGTCTAGCACAGGCTGCACATCTGCACATGAATCAACAGAATAGATAATGTGCCATGGGGCCAGCCACAAGCGCCAGCAATTTTCCTAATTTGACGAGTGCATCCAGATTACCTATTGAGTTGGAGGAGGACCACCGTGATGGCTGCAGTGACGGCCGCTCCAGCGGCAGCGGCGGCAGCCACAATCTCGTCAGGCGCCAGCTGCCCTTCCTTGGCCGGGGGAGCAGCAGCCTCCTCCGCCGGCCGCGGCGGCGGCGGAAGCCTTGAGGGCCTTGATCTCCTCCTCGAGGGCAAGCTCCTCCTGGTGCGTGGTGGCCAGGTCCCCGCCGGCGCCCCCGGGACCTTCGGCGGCGGTGAGGAGTCCCTGGAGGCGCTCGACCTCGGCGCAGAGCCCGGTGGCCTCGCCCTCGGCCTTGGCGGCGGCGCGGTCGGCGCGGGCCCCGGACACGAGCACCTCGAGGCGGGCGGCCTCCGCGGAGAGGAAGCCGTTCCCGTGGCGCACGACGGCCAGCTTCTCCTCCACGACCACCCGTTGAGTAGCCGCTGCGATCTCCTGGCGAGCAGGTCTGGGCGGCGCCTGAGGAAGGGGATGGGGGACGAGCGACCGGATTGGAATAATTAACTGATTATAATTTTTACAATTCTACCTTTTTATAAAAAATAAATATTTAAATATTTTTTCAGATCCAACGGTTAGAAAAAATCATAGGTGTAGTTACATGGAGTTACAAATTATAACTCGACAATCACCGTAAAAGAGCTCATCGAAATATTGATAGCTGATGGTAGGCAGATGTTATGTCCAGAACGACTTATGATACGATACGACGGAAGTAATACGAAATTCCTTCATGCGCCGTGATTGAGTCATGCAGCGAAATTGGTCAGCTCAGAGCGTGGAATCGTCTCCCAGCTGCCAAAAATGAGGTAGCGAGAGAGTACAGTTAAAGGAGACGATCACAAATTGCTAACGCAAGAGATCATTTCGAAAAGCAAATGACTAATTTGGATAGCGACTTGTGTTAGGGCGTACGGTTCATCATTTTGGGTGATAATGCAGCGATCGTATCATTCTGAGATGTGGTGCTATCAACTCACATGTAGTATTATAGTTTGCGAGCCAGGCAGACAGACGCGTACAAATATACAGCTCATGCCACACAGGGCGTTTTGAAGTGAAACTCCCATGAGCATATCGCATTGTAGCATAGGAATGAGCTGAATAATTAGGGCTTGGTCGTGTAAACGCGAGGCTATAATAATTGTGATTGTATGATTGAATGGCTCAACTTAGTCGCCTATATAGATGCCGCTCGAAAATGTTTTGATCGCTAGGGTGAACCGCTCTAAGCGAACGATCCTGCCTTCCACCATGGTTCGCCGGTGGAAAGAGCATGGCGAACCATCAGTAGACCAAAAAGCCTATTGAACTATTCTTATCTTAAAAAAACACCATGAACAAAAAATAAACTATTTTTCTTATACCCCTTCTGTAAAGAAATATAAGTCGTTCTAGATCACTATTTCTTTACATAGGGGTACATACCATAAATGTATAATAGGCATGATCTTCAAAATGTAAAAAATTCCATGATACTATATAAAACTATCGTTTCTTTAATTTATGCAGAGAATTTTTGCTTTGGAGTTTTTTTATCGTGCGAAAAATTCCATGTTTTTGAGAACATTATTTATTTATTGCCAAAGACCAGAAAAAAATTGTCCTGCTGTAAATTTTTCTTTATTTCATCTATTATATTTTTAATTCCATGTCGTTGAAAATATCTTGTTTACGTTCAAAAATAATACCTTGTTTAAATCTACCTTTTCAAATTTGATAGAGCGGCACTTTAGTCTCCTGTTTGAAGAACTCTCACATACTAATAGAAAAAACCTTATCTGTGACGCACGTTTTTGGAATTCTGTGGCGCATATGGGATGCGCCACAGAATCCTCGCCACTAATTTTTTTTTCTGTGGCGCATATCAATATGCGCCACATATTTTTTTTCCTATGGAGCATATTGCTTATATGCGCCACCGATTTTTTTTTAATTTCAAAAAAATAAATTTGAGTCGGATCTAGATTGCCGCCGCCGCTGGAGGTGGGGTCGCTGGGGGGAGGCAAGGACGAAGGTGGGTGGACCAGGGGGGGGGGGGGTTGTCGAAGATGGTGGAGGGAGGGGGGGGGGGCGTCGAAGGTGGTGGTGGAGGAGGGGGTCAACAGAGAATGTCGTCGTCGGAGGTCACCGGAGGTGGTGGAGGAGGCCATGGTCAGAGTTGAAGGAGGAAGAGGAGGTCGCCGGAGGAGGAGGTCGTCGGGGTGGTAGGGAGGCCATGGACGGAGGTGGTGGAGGAGGGCATGGTCAGAGGTGGAGGAGGAGGAGAAGGTCGCTGGGGTGGTGGAGGACGTCATGGACAAAGGTTGAGGACGAGGTCGCCGAAGGAGTGGAGAAGATGAAAAGTAGAGGAAAGGAGGAGGAGGGAAGAAGGTAGTAAAGGGGAAAATAGAGGAAATGTCCGGATCTGAATCTGTTTTCGAATTCCGATCCGTTTTCAATTTTCTATGGCGCATATGTCTATATGTCCCATATCGCCACAAAATTATTAAATTTCTGTGGCGCATATCCATATATGAGCCATAGATTTTTAACTACCCAAATTTATGTGACGCATATGTCTAATATGCGCCACATAATTATCAATTTTTTGTGGTGCATATGTCAAATATGCGCCATAAATTTTTTAAATTTTCGTGCTGCATATGTCTTATATGCGCCACAGAATTTTGATCACCCAAGCGTGATGACGGCCCCACTAAAATTCCGTGGCGTATGTGCCTTCATGTGTCATAGAAAGCCATACTTTAGAGACACAATTTTTTATGCGTCATAGAAACTAAAAAAATTGTGGCGCATGATTTTATATGCACCATAAAAATATTTTTATGGAGCACACACTTTTATAAGCGCCACATAATTTATTTTTAATTATAGCTAATTTCCTAATAGTGACAGTATGCATGCAGTTAGCACGATATATTTTGTGCACTTTTAGCAGCAAGTTCTTGGTGCAAATGAGCCCTGGTGAATGGTGATAACGATATGAAGCATTCTACAGTTGTATGGAGCACATACTTCGCAGTTACGTAGCACTTTTAGCAACGAATTCTTGGTCCAAATGAGTCCGGTGAAAACGATATGAAGCGTCTACAGTTGTATGTATGTTGACACGCTCAAACGAGATTATCTTTCAAAGACGTGCTCGACCACAAGGAGGCGAATCACAATACAACTTCTTAAGCTTTCTTAACTTGAAGCCATGAATGAAGTGGCCATCAAAATCGGTCAGCCACATAAGAAAGAAGACGATTACAAATTGTTAACGCGGACGGACTCGTTTAATGTCGATAGAGACTTGTGTTAACTGATCGTGTGTACCGTACGTCGGACCGTACACGGGGTCACCGGCTGGGGAAGACCGTACGGCTGGACAGTGATCCGGCTGTCACCGGCATTCCTAACGGTGGCGTTGTAGATTGCCAGCTAGCCGGGTGCTCTAGACAGGTTGACGACTCAGGCATTGTCCACTAATTATTAGACGTTGACACTTGATGCAGCTGGAGTGCTGGACAACAACAAATAAAGTTGGAAAGACAGACTTGGGAATCTTTTGCATTTTCTAGTATAAATGCCACGATGTGATGGATGCTAATTCTGCTTTGTCCTGTTACATTTGTTAATACTTCATCCGTTCAAAAATAACCATCTCAATTTTATATTAATTCTAGTACAGAGTTGTACTAAAATTGAGATTATTATTTTTGAACGGAAAGAGAAGTATCTTATAGTGAAACACGGTAGTTTATGAATCCTATGGAAAAAGGATGCCACGATGGGATCCAACATATGTAGAGAAAGACGCCATGGGATTTTGTGTTTGTTTTCCTGGAAGCAGACGAACTTTTGTTTTCACGAAAAATAAAACAAAGCTTCTGCACGCTCATAACTGTGTAGACAATAAAACCAAAGAATCCAATATCCAGTGACCTTCAAAGACAACTGTGTTGGCGCGCATCGGTGAGAGCCAGAGTAATATCACTACTCCTTTATACCGTCAGTGAGTCTTGAATAACAGTCTCATCGTCCAGAACCAATGAAAGATGAAGCAAACTGCAAACAGTTTTGTTCCTTCGGGAACATCAGATAAAATTGGAACGATATAATTAAAACTAGCATGCCCCCTACGCAAGCATGACACGCACAGATCGAGAAAAACTGCAAACAATTTTTTTCGTGGGGAAATTGCAAACCATTTGGCCATGCAACGACCCAGAGCCGGAGAAACTTCAAGATTCACGAGTCAAATGACTTTTTCTTTTCTTTTTATTTAGACCTAAAAGTCTCAGTGCTTATATCCTTTTTTTGTTTTGTTTTGAGTCAAACACAGTGCTTTGTATCTTCAAAAAATGTCACAGAGCTTGGGGCACGTCGTCTATAGAGGTACAAGGCCGAAAGAACACTGGCCCAGCACCAGTCTTGCGGCGGCGAGCCATAGTGGGCTCGGCCGAGTGAAGGTATGCAAACGTCATGATGACGTATGCTCACGTCATACCAGTTTTTTCCTTCCTGTTTTGTTTATATACGTATAAAATAAGAATACATAAATTATGAATGACAAAATACAGTGGAAAAAATTCATCAATTATATAAAATGATTCTACCATTTTTAAGAATGTTAACATTGAAAGGAAAATGCATATGTATCTATATGAGCGATACGTGTCATATCCACGCCATTCACTGAAAACTATGCTGCTTCAAGATCTGTGCATCCATGCATCAGATTGGATTGCACAAAATATTTTGTACATACTAGTATTTTTATGCACACTACTAGAATATCCGAGTATGGTCTAATGTAGATGTGATTATTTTTCTAAATTAAAAATGTACACCAAATGAAGCTGTTGAGGTGCAATGGGGATCTCAATGCACAAATGAATGGTGTGGATACAATATGTAACGCTTGTGTTGGTAAAAATTTGTACTTGACATTTCAAATGTTCACACATTTCTAAAATTATGTATGTAGAAATTTAGTATAATTCAAAATATTGTATGTAACATTTATAAAAATATCAATGTATTTGAAATCTTGAAAAGTTTGTAAAAATGATTTAATGTATGCGAGGACATCAAAACATGCATTTTAATTTATTAATTATATAATTGAGAAATGTTAAACATGTATCAAAAAAATTCTCAGATGTAGTATATAAAAATATACATAATTATACAAAAGAGCCCTTAAAATATAATTGAATTAAATATTGAAGATGTATTAAATATGTACACTAAATATCACTGGTGTATATAAAAAAATAGATTGCGCTTCAAAAAAGTAGACACTTCTTTGGAAAAAACCCAAAAAAGGAAAAAAATAAAACAATGAAAATGAAGAAAGAAATAAATCTAGAAAAATCAATGGAAACAAAAGGAAGTCGAACTAAAACAGTTGAAACCGCCAAAAAAAACTAAAGCATGCAAGCTCATGGCTGGCGAAGGATTCACCTGCTAGAGTTTGTATTCTTGGCAAGCCAACCCTGTTTTCTCTCTTCTCCTATCAATGAAAAGATATGCATTTTGCGTATTCGCGAAAAAAAGTCACAGGTTGACGATTGGTCGATGACGGAAAGCTATCACAGGCATAATGGATCTCCAAAATACCTTATTTAAATCTTCTTTTTCTAATTTGATAGAGCAGCACTTTAGTCTCCAGTTTGAAAGAACCCTCACAGTATGCATGGTTGCTCACACGTCTTGGTACTACCACAGGAAGGCGAGTTCGATGCAACTTCTTAAGCTTTCTTAACTTCAAGCCATGAATGAAGTGGCCATCAAAATCGGTCAGCCACAGAAGAAGAGCATATCACATGGCTGATAATTCTGCTGAAACTTCAAGGAATCTGCCGAATAATTCTGCTCGTTTCGGTCCACGGAACCTCGTCGGAATCTTACAACGAGAGCGGCGGCTGGCCAGCCATTTGGTCACGGCGTGTGTGTGCGTGTGTGTGTGGTAACACGATGCAATAATCTAATGTTTGTGTGGTTGACGATCCAGGCATTGTCCACTAATTATTAGACGTTGACACTTGGAGCAACAAAGTTGGAAATACAGACTTGGGATTCTTTTGCATTTTCTAGTATAAATGTCACCATGCGATGGATGCTATTTTTGCTTTCTTCTGTTACATTTGTTATACTTTCTCCGTATAAAAATAAATGCCTTAACTTCAAAAGACAACCGTGTAGACGCGTATCCAGTGACCATCAAAGACAACCGTGTAGACGCGTATCGGTGAGAGCCAGAGTAACATCGGTACTCCGTTAAACCTAGCAGCCTGCAGCTACCCGATAGTGGGCTCGGCCCAGTGACGGTAACCAAACCACATGATGACGTCATGCGTACAAGTTTTTCCCTTCTTGTTTTGTCTACATTTTAAATAATAATACATAAATTATAAAATTCAGTGGAAAAAACTTTTGCATCAATTTGATAAAACGTTTCTACCATTTTTTAAAAATGTGAACATTAAAACAACGTTCACACATTTCTGAAAATGTATACCTAGCAATTTAGTGTAATTCAAAATAATGTATGTAACATTTTTTTAAATCATTCTTTTAAGTTTGTAAAACTGATTTTATGTATGTGAGGACATGAAATATATATTTAAAAATATTAATTATGTAATTGAGAAATTTGAAACATGTATCAAAAAATATCTCAGATGTAGTATATAAAATGTACGTCATAATAAAATATAGGCCTTAAATATAATTCAATTAAACATTAAGTATGTATTAAAAAATTAAAAATGAATACTAACTCACCTTGGTGTATATAAAAAATTACATTGCACTAGAAAAAAGTAGACACTTGTTGGAAAAACACCCAGAAAGGAAAAGTATATAACACAGAAAATGTAGAAAAAAATAATTCTAGAAAAATCAGTGGAAACAAAAGCACTCAAAATAAAACAGTTGAAAACCCACAAAAAAACTAAAGCTTGCATGCTAGTATTCTTTCTATTTTTCTTTTGTTCTTGTTTTTTTAATTCATATGAATAAATGATACTTCCTCCGAATCATAATAAGTGTCGCTCATCTCATTGGCGGAGCCACGTTGAGAAAAGTGTGGTCAATTGACCACACAGGTTTTTGGAAAATCTTTTGTACATAAGTATAAATCATGTAACTTTCTTTTATACAATCAGTAAACCACATGATCCTGGCACCACCACTGGATTTTCATACAAAAGAATGACATTTATTATGGATCGGAGGGAGTAGCATTTTCTCTGTTTTTCGGTTTTCTCTTTCTCCTTTTTGGTTCCTATACACATATACAGGTCAACATACTTACTTCGCATATCTGTTTTGAAATTTAATTTTTTAGTTGGCGAATTTTTTTTGATTTTTTTTGTGATGAAACATACATCGACATATCTGTAAGGATTTCAAATCATTACTGTTTTTGCACGCGACATATAGAAAAAAGAAATAAAATAAAATTTTGTAATCGTTATAATAAAAAAAAATTAAAAAAAAATCCAGGTTCCAAGATATTTACAAAAAAGTATCTCAATTTAAAAAATGCTCCATTTTAGAATAAAAATATATTTATAAAATATTTAAAGATAAGTTTTTAATATTTTAAAAACTAAATAATCTACATGCGGCTGTAATAGATGGCTTTCCATTGTAGAAAATAATAAAAATTACAAAATGTTCAGAAAATAAAGAAATATATGAAATTTTTGGAAACTTTAAAATTATATGAAATTTTAAATAATTCCATGTTTTAATAAGTTGTCTGTATTTATTTCACCAAATTAAAAAAAAGCGCTCTAATTTCTAGAAAAAACATTTCTATAAAATATTTCAACACAATTAAAATTTTCACATTTTATAATTTATTTTTTGTTTTCAAAATATATTCATCAAAAATCTAAAAATATTTAGACATTCAAATATATATCTCTTCAAAATCATGAAAAAATAGCACGGTAATTCTTCGCTAATAATACGCTATAACATATAGCGAGAGCCCACGATAAATTTTGACGATTTTGCTCGCTATGGCGCTATTTGTGAAATAGCATGCTATACCGGGCTAAAACAGAATAGCATGTAGCATGATGTATCACGTTAATTCTTCACCTGACCCAACGCAACCAATCTGTAAGTACCCACTTCTCTATTATTCATCCGACAATATGGTCCTATGCGGCAACAAATTCTGCTTCTTCCAACTCGATCGGTCTTCCCTCATTTCTTCAGATTTTTCCTCGTTCACGGTGGCACGTTGTCTCAGCCAGCTGCGCCACCAGCAAGTAAGACATCCAACAAGGTCTTTGTGTTTCCATATATGTGATGTGATGTTCAATTAGGATGTTTGCTAGATGTTAGTATGTTCGGTTCGGTTGTGATGCAAACTTGCAGCTTGCATGTAATCTATAGTAACTTCTAGTATTTTATTGGTCACCACTTTATTAACGACCTAGCTACCTGGAGTACTTCAATGATCGTCAGGAAGAGGTTAATACATAGTAGTAGATATCCCTACGACATCAGATTTTTAATAAGTACTTTTTCTTCTGCAATTGCTCCATGGATTATTGATATTTGTGTACTTTAAAACTGTTTAGTCTTTTATTGTTGAACTATATCTTTTATTTTTGTTGAAATCCTTTAGTTTTGAGTTATATCTAACATTTTTTCTCAAACGTCATTTTAAAAATAACATGCTATTAGCATGATATAACTTGTATATCCTCTGAAGGAGGCCATCGCTATTTCGTGTAGCACGCTATTTTTTCAATGCTTCAAAATAATTCAAAATGTTCAAAAAACTAAGTAAAAAATAAAGGAAAACATTTAACTATATCCCGCTAATTTTTTAATGTTTTTGATATCACCATGTTGCCACTTGGTTGACCAGTGAGGAGAGGATGTGCCAAACATCGCGATTGTCACGCATGAAATAGGAACTTTCAGACCCACTAAAATAGGACCCTAATAAGACGCGACCAATCACGCTTGAGGGAGGATTGAGCGAACTAGTGGTTCGCCACCGTATACCTCCTACGTGATTTCAATCGTTCCTTATGGGACGTGTCCAACGCGACCCCCAAGTTTTTTTAATAATATAAAAAAATGCACAATTTTATATTAAAATAAATTATTGCAAAAATGAATGTTACTATTTAAAAATTCACATGATAAAAAAATATGTAGTAAATAAAATAAAAATATATATTTTAATTAAAAAATATCGTGCGACTATATGAAATCACAAATTTAAAAAATATAAGTATTTAACTAAGAATATGAATGGCAAATTTGCCATCACTATAATTTTATTTTGTGTTATGCTCAAAAGCTAAAATTTTCCATGATCATGCATTTCAATTGCCATGCTATGATTTTTGTTTACATGATCCAGAACTAAATTTGCCATGTAGTAAAAATTAAATTTTCCATGATCATGAATTATATTTGCCATGTTATTAAAAAACAATTTAACATCACCCAAAACGAAATTCCCCATGTTGTAAAAATTATTTTTTCTACTGTCATGAATTGCATTTGCCGTGCTATGAAAAACAGTTTTCCATGATCCAAAACTAAACTTGTTAGGCTATAAAAATTAAATTTGCCATGATCATGAATTAAATTTACCATGCTATAAAGAATAGCTTGCCATGATCGTCAATTAAATTTGCCATGCTATGAAAATATATTTTCCAAGATCCCGAACTAAGTTTGTCATGATTCTAAAAACTAAATTTTCCATGCTATGAAAAAAATTGGCCATGGCCCGATACTAAAATAGCCATGTTGTAGAAACTAAATTTGCCATGTTAGGAAACTTAACTTTCCATGTTATGAAAACTAAATTTTCCATGCTACGAATAACAATTTTTCATGGTCCACAATCAAATATTCCCATAGTCTAAACTACTAAATTTACCATGCAATGGAAACACAATTTGCATATGCTATATTTTGCCATGTTATCTACATTTTTCAACTATACTTGGCCATGCTAACTAATTTTTTGGCATAATATATTGTTCCTACAAAAATAATTAAAAGTGAGATTCGTCATGCTATCTACAATTTTTTCTGTAATGAAAAAATAAATGAATAAAAGAAATGGAATTTACCATGCTATCATTTTTTTATGTAATTTTCCATCCCTTTATAAAAAATACAAAAGAAGCGGGATTTTAAGCTTGGTCTCCTAAAGTAACTCCTCACACCCATAACTACTAGACTAGGCTTGTTTTTTTTTGAACAAGAAAGGGTCTCAGGGACCCAACTGCATTAAATCTCAGCGAAGATTACAAACAGGCCCCTCTGAAAGATACAAATTACAAAAGGGGGCAGAATGATTACAAGAAGAACCATAGAACTAAACTGGAAAACGCGACCGGGTCCTCTTTCTTCTCCGCTGCGAGCGCGTCGCTGCTTCTCATCCCGGCCAGCTTCTCCGTCGC
This sequence comes from Bromus sterilis, assembly GCA_950022295.1. Taxonomy (NCBI): domain Eukaryota; kingdom Viridiplantae; phylum Streptophyta; class Magnoliopsida; order Poales; family Poaceae; genus Bromus; species Bromus sterilis. The sequence continues at coordinate 39,320,145 of OX465600.1, forward strand.
CGGGGACAGAACCACTTGGGGCGGAGCCGCCGAAGAACGCCTGGGTATGAGAGCACAAGGGCCTCCACTGTGGCTTACAAGCCTGGAGGTAAAATTTCTGGTGACGCCGGCCTCCTGCCGTGAGCGTCCACTCCAGAGAACGCCGCCCTTCGGCGAGAATGGTCGACGGCAAGTCGATGGTTGCCGTCGAGGGTGAGCTTCTAAGGTGCGGATCGGGCGCGGATCTGCCATCTCCACGATGCCTTCCCTCCGCCATGGAGAAGAAGAACCAAGAGCAGTAGCAGCCTTGCCAAATCAACCCCTTTCCAAGATAGGGCAAGATTATTGAGAGATTAAGAGGACCGATCCAAGTTACACTTCGACCACAACGGCCGCAGGCAAGAAGAAACAGACCTCCAGATCTCGTCGCCTCTCACCAAAGACGATAAGTACCTCAAGCTGGGAAGAAAACAAGAAAAGAACCTATCTACACGCGAGCACCACCCCCCTCCTACTCCACTCCGACCGGCTGCGCCAGCGGAGGGAGCAGGAGAGATGGGGCCGCCGTCAAACGTCTGTCGTCGGGGCACTCAGAGAGGGGGGAGTGGGAGGGAGGTGGGGGAGAGGGGGTTGCCCGTTTGCATTCTAGGCTTGTTCATTTGGTTAGTGTAGTGTTCGTGCAGTTTTGATTTTAGTGGGAACGATTATTTTAGCTAACATGGCAAACCAACGGCACCAAGATCCTTGCAAAATGAATCAATAGCTAAGAGCCCGTTGCGTGAGGAGACGAAATTTTGAACGTTCGCTCCCTATAATCAGGGTTAAAAAAGTGCACTGCCTACGGGCAAGTCCTTGCCGCACCTGTGGTGTCATTTTTTTTGAGATAACTTGAGGTGAGTTAGAAAGTGGCCTCGCCTCTGGCGCTCCCTAATTGCAGGTACGCTGCTAACCACACAGCGCGTATGTGAGTGTCCATTTGTTTTTTCCTTTTTTATTTTGCATTATATTTCAAAATACTCTTGATACATATATTTCAAATTTTGATTTACTTATTTTTCAAGAACGTCCATCTAGAATTGGAAATGTTAACGTAGTGTAACGAATTTGTTCGCACAAGTTAAAAAATGTTCATAATTCAATAAATGTTTAAAATATTGTTTAAAAAATTATTTAATGTAAAACATAGTTTTGTACTATTCAAAAAGATGTCTTCACGCATTTTAAAAAACATGATCATGACATTTAAGAAAATATTTATACAATATAAAAGATTGTTAACATATTATTTAAATATTAATTCCATTAAGAAAATGGTTCACCGTGGTTGACAGATATTTAACATGTATTAAAAACTAATTTTTTAATATTCTTCATATACGTTTAACATGTGTTAAAAACTGTTAAAAGTATATATATAAATTGTACAACTTGTATTAAAAAGTAGACATGTGTTTGAAAATAAATAAAATGGGAAAATAAAAAATAGAAGATAAATCGAAAAATAAGTAAAAAAAAACAAAGTAAAACTAAAGACACATTTTCTTTGAAAAACATACATTGACGAATGTTTTCTAAAAACTCTAATATTTCCTGTTTAGAACATTGTTTGTTTATTTTGGCAGACCTCCAACAATATTCACCATATTTTTAGAATTTTTCTCTATTTTAAAAAATTACTGTTCATTGAATTGCTTATCCACCCAAGTGCATAAACTCTGTGTCCGAGATATACATCACATAGTCTCACGCAAAGTAGTAGTAAATAGAGAGTAACTAATTCCAGAGAACTCGTGTCGCGTTCACTGCATTCCTTCGGGATTTCGTTTTTTAATTTTTGTGTACGTATTTTCGATGTTTAAATTTGATTTTTTAGTTTTTTTTGACTTTTTCGGTTTTCGTACGTCTTCTCTATACTTTTTGGTGAAGAAAAAAAAAAGAGGCACGGGCGTGCCTCCGCGTGAGGCACTGTCGCGCCCCTGCGAAAGGCATTCGTGCCTTCATGAAAATGCACTATCATGCCTCCGTGAGAGGCACTCGTACCTTTAAAGACAGGACAGACGGAAAAGTGGTAAAACACGCCACTTGGCGGGCGCGCGCGAAAGAAGCGCGCTGTTCGTTACAACGAGTCCTCTAATTCGTAGTAAATAGCTTAGGGGCTGGACGAATGACGACGACGAGTGATCTTGATATATCATCATCATTGTTGATTGCTAAGGCCCAAGCCCAAGCCTAATCTTCTTATTTCTTGAACCTATATATAGCCTAATCTGATAGCAACCTAGGTTATAGGTAAACTAGATGACACCCCGCGCGTTGCTGCGGAAATTTTTCAGAGAAAAATTATAAGAAAAATGGTTCTTTTGAAACAAAAATTATTAAGTGTAATATAATTTGATTATAAATTCTCTTTTGAAATCAATACCGCTCAGAGCAAAAAATGTAAGAAATTTGATGAAAATCCAAAAAAATGAGTATGATTTTTGTTTTGTCAATTTATTAGCTTGATAATATATGGTGAGAGATAATATGAGATGAAAATAATGTTGAATAGAGATAGTGGAGACATCTCCATCATTGGCTAAGGCTAAAGCAATAGGAAGCAATAATATCAGTTATAGATGTGCATAGAAAAATAAAATATGAGATAACTCACAATTTATTTTTTATATAAAAAAGTTTCTTATAAATTGTGAGGCTAAGTGCATAAAAAGTAATTATTTATTTAGGTTGCATGTGCATGCAATTAATGGAAGCATGTACATGCATAGTTAGTGGATTTTTTTTGTATGATGGACCTACTTGATGATGTGGATAGCTTGCATGTCAAGATAGATAGGTTAGTGGGGATGAACTATTTAGGTATTATAGATTTAACATCAACAAAATCTACGCAACTTCTCTTGATATCTTGGGGGCTTGCACTCCCTCAGCTCAAAAATAAGTGATTCAATTTTTTCTAATTATGGATTTATCTACAGACTAAAATGCTTCTAGATACGTCTGTATCTAGATAAAACTAAATCACCTATTTCCAAACAGAAAAAGTATTTTGAAAAAGTAATTTCGAAGCTCACTCTTTAGTTAAAGCGGCGACCACGCTTCCAGTGGGATGCCATATGTACCTAGGCGGCTAGGCAACTTAACCGACATGTTATATATGCCGGAGTTTTTTTGAATTCTGAATAAAGCATAGTTACCCTTCAAAAGAAAAACCTAGGTGACCAAAATGCATAATCTGATGATAACTACCTCACCCTCATCAAAAAATGAAAATTTGATAACTACCTTCCGCTGAATGACGACCGTTGCTTGCAAGACCAAGACCCACCCGGTGGGCACAGCGCAACCAAGCCAACCACCACCCATCATCGTCCTCCTCGTCTCCTTCCTGAGGCTTGCACGGCCACCATCCATTCACCCATGGCCATGGGCGACCCCTCCATCTGCTATCTGCTTGGGCTGAAACCTGAAAGCAACTGAAAACGTACGTACCATTATTGCCGCCCTACACCATCAGAATCCGCAAGTGCCTTCCTGAACCGCTGGCGATGGATTGAATAGCGCATTATTAGTTTTATCATCGCCTCATCTTCACAGCGGAGCCTTTGTCTGCGTCTCCAAGTTGTGCTAATCAGCCAGCCCTCTGCGTTGCCCCGGTCGGTTCAGTTCAGTGGAGAATGTTCTGGAGATAGATACTGTCGTTGGTTAGGTTTGTGGAGGTGGCGCTGCTAACCCAAGGCGAAAACAACCAGCGGGTCATGGTGGATCGGATTGATTGGTAGCAAGACACAGACGGAAACAATCAGGCAGAAGAGCTTTTTATGCTACACAAATTGGTCACCATTGTACAAGGGTAGTCCCTGCAAAACAACTGAACCCGAGCTATTTCTCAAAAAAATAAATTCAAAATGACAGTTATCTTGCATTCATTAAAAGGAAAAAAGTTATTCAGTTAATTTGAAAAACCCGAATGAAAATAGATTACCCAATTAATTATGAAGAACTAGGCGAAAACCATCACAACCGCTGAGTGGTACATAAAATAAAACCACACACCACTCCAAAAAAGGCCTCGTCGAGGCAGTACGCAAGCGTCATCGTCATCACTCCTTCACTAGAGGCATCCTCGTCATCCCTAAAACTCTAAGCAAACGACTTCAACTTCGCCAACGATAACCACGAACTTAACCTACACCGCAGCGGACTCGCGAAGCTGAACCATCTCTTTGTGAACGTTCAAGTAAAACAGAGCTGACAAATTATGTGAACTCTCTGGATTGTAAAGTTTTGAGTTTATCTATCAACCAAAGTGGTAGAGGATAGCAAGAAAAGAATGAATAGTTTGCCTAGTTGCTCAGAACTTAGGGTTCATCACACACACACACACACACACCTACCGGTCAATTCAATCATCATTCAGTTAGGTGGACTGAACTTTGAACTAGAAAGGGAGGAAACAACTACATCAATGGAGGAATCTCGCTCCAGGTGCTTCTACGCAGCGATCTGTGCATACCAGCATATAGTGTGCATCTTATTCAGCATGTCGCCAACTTTTATAGCTGTAAAATAGTGCTACATCCTTCCTACCCTTGCAAGTGGCCAAATAGAACAAACAAAGCTATCAATTCGCCTCCAGGCCATAGCATGCTGTCTGACTAGAAAACCCTATCTCTTTGGCTTTTAGGAAAAGGAGTGCTTGCTACCCATCTCACAAGATTTTAATAAGATACCCTCTGTGTAGTAGCTCAGATTAGAACAAGAGTGGGTGTAACCATGATGCAAGTCAAAGCTAAATAGCAACAAGGTGAAGAAATAATTCTTCGGCAAAAGTTGATGCAAACACCTTTTCTTGTACACAACAAATGCATTGTCCTTGGAAAAACATTGCGCTGAGACTTGGTATGTGTACTTGAAACATCATGCTTCTTAAATAAATCTTCATCCGAAGATGATCACCAAAGTTTATACAGACAGACAGCCACTACTACAAAGGGAACGGAAACGAATAACGAACATGGATAAAAATTACAGAAACACACGAAAGCCTGGTCACTGCCTCAGAATTGCAAATTGTTGCACTTGGTACAGTTCTTCTCAGCATGATTGCTGCTGCTGCTCGCCTTGCCAAGCCCAGACTATGTCCTTCAGTGCTGGCCTCATCTCTTGGTTCAACACCTTCTGGTACTCCAGAGTATCACCATTTGTCTTCTTTAACTCCACGAGATGGAACTCAGGGGTAACCTCAAATATCTCGGCATCAATAGACATGACACCTTTCCTTCCTGGTTTGGAACCTTCCATCTTCAACATGCCACCATCTTTCTTGACGAGCTTCAGTCGCATGCACTTTGCGATATCCTCAATCTTGGATACGATCGTCGAAGCTGAGTTAGTGGATGTGAACTTGGACTCCCTCTTCTTGTTGTTGTCCTCAAACATACCAGAGAGGTCTAGTCCAGTTGAGAGGGAGATTATATCAAAAGCATTCAAGTTTGAGAGCTTTTTCTCTTCTTTCTGCTTGCCCTCCATTGCTGAGTCACTGCTACTCAAGGAATCAGAAGCCACAGACATGTCAGCAGGAACAGCATCTTTTGCTTGTAAATTGTATCTGAGCAGCTTTGCATCTAGACCCTTCCTGAACCAAGGATTTTCCATGATTCTTTCAATCGAGATCCTTGTGCTGGGGTTGGGATCAAGAATCCTTAGCAGAAGCCTTCGAATATCTGAAGAGAACCAACTGGGGCATTTGAATTCTGCTTTCCCAATCTTCTTATACATATTCATCAGATTCTTATCTTGGAAAGGGAGATACCCAGCCAGAAGAACAAAGAGGATCACCCCACAGGACCAGATGTCAGCCTTGGCGCCATCATAGCCTTTTCTATTGATTACTTCTGGAGCAACATAAGCAGGCGTGCCACAGGATGTGTGGAGCAGCCCATCAAGTCTTTTGCACTCAGAAATGGTACTCAAACCGAAATCTGAAACTTTCAGGTTGCTGTTTTCATCAAGAAGAAGGTTTTCAGGCTTCAAGTCACGGTGATAGACACCCCTGCTGTGACAGAAGTCAACTGCGCAGATGAGCTGTTGGAAGTATTTCCTTGCAGCATCTTCCTTGAGCCTTCCTCTCTGAACCTTGTTGAACAGCTCTCCACCCTTGACATGCTCCAACACAAAGTATATCTTGGTCTTGGTTGCCATGACCTCATACATCTGAACAATGTTTGGGTGCTTCACCAGCTTCATCACAGAGATCTCTCGCTTGATCTGATCCGTGAGCCCGCCTTTCAGAACCTTCTCCTTGTCGGTCACCTTGATGGCAACACTCTGCGAGGTCTCGATGTTACGGGCATGATAGACCTTGGCAAAGGTCCCTTGCCCAAGCATCTTCCCCATCTCATACTTGTTCATCAGAATGTTGCCTTTCTGGTCCATCATGATGCCGGATGCAATACTATGCAGACACAAACACACAGAGAGAGAAATGGAACCTTCAAGGGGGCGTGTGCGGGTGGCAGATGGCCTCAACCGTCCCCTCCGAGGTGGTAATCTAAGATGATGGTTGAGATGCCACGTCGAATCCCATTGTGCAGAAGCACATGGAAGAAGAGGTGCGTTGTTGTGTGGGAAGAAGCGGTGTCATCAAGGTCAATCAAAGCAGATACAGGGGCGGCTACCCTGCCGATTCCTCCTTCGCAAGGTAGCTCTCTAGCATGCAAACACATCTCTCTGCATTCCCTAAGATGTTTCCTCCTTGTAGAAATCCAGATGCTGTCGATGAACAAACAAAAGTAAAACGTGAGTCACAGGAGCAGAGCGAGGACAGACAGATCGAAAGCAGAATTAGAAGATCCTATACGCAAAAAGAAGGGGAAACAAAATCTGTTTTACACACACACATGGACAAAAAAAAGCATGTGAGGACGTCGTTCGAATGTCCTGAAAGCCGGAAACGAACAAAAATGTTACTTGCGCCCATCACCCTGCCCTTGGCCGGATCAGGAAGGGTCCAAACTCAGATGCGGTTCTACTTGTACTACCAGACTAGCACCACGGCTGAAGTCATCACTGCGAATTGCCGAACCTGAAGAGACGCGGTGCCCGGAGACGCTCGTCTAACTGGCCAAGGAGGCGCTGAAATGGATCGATCGGCAAGAACAGACCCAACAGAGAAACGAAACTACATCTCTATTCTTTCCGTATGATTCACTGTACCTCCTAAATCACCTAGAGAACATATCTCGCGCGCACATGAATTAAGACCATACATTATTATTCTAAGTAAACAATACCATCCACACAGACTGCAACCGAAACAAGAAAGGGAGGAGCGAGCCCGTACCAGATCCCGGCGGCGGGTGGCGAGGCGAAGGGAACCGCAGCTCCCCGGCGACAACAGATCCCACAACCCGCGAGGAGGACGGCGGGCTAGGGGAAGAAGTTGAGATGCGTCGGCGGCGGGGTTCGGATCGGAGACTGGAGACGTAGCGGAGGCTCTCGGGGTGGTGTGGGGTGGGAGGTTGGCTTGTTTCTTTTTCTAGAGTTCCAGCGGTGCGAGCAAAAGAGAGGAGAGAGTGGTGTGGTGTGCGGCGAAAGGTTTAGCTTGAGAGGCGGCTCCGTTTTATACGCCAAAGGTTAGGGATCCACCGGAGCGGAGAACGGAGAGATATTCCCCTCCCTCACCCACCAACCGCCTGACGCTGTGGGCCGGTAGAATTACGCCTTCTCTCTCTTTTTCCTAACCACCAATAATGGCTGCGACGGACGGACGTACGAAAATGGATCGTCCCGTTGCACCGGATCTGCGGTGCGGATGGAACCCACCCAACCGGGGTTTCATATCACATGCTTCCCGTGCCCCCCTAGCGCTTGTTGTTTTATGTGCATCACGATGATGGTGCTCTCCATAATTGGACGGTCACGGGGAGAAGGGAATTTTTTATTCTTCTTGATTCGCGGCTGTAAATTTTGTACGTACTAGTATTACCTTGCGATACAGCTCTAGCTAGCAAAACCAAATCGGAGATTTTCTAATTTGCCTGCCCTGCCAGCTTTGCGATACAGTATAATGGGTGCCAGCCAGTAGCACATATCAGAAAAGATACTACTCTAATTACTGCTCAGAGATTTTACCCGCAACTTTAAGGAAAAAACACAATGAAACGCAGTATAGCGCGAGCGTTCGTTCGACGCAGGGTGCTGCAACGCGACTCCGCCGCCCTGGGCCGTCCGATCGGCCTGAGATCACGATGCCGTCATGCATGGCTAACATCTCAGTCGCTCGCTAGTGTGTGGCCGCGGCGGCGCCGTAGTGATCTCCAAAAGAGGTTTTACCACTCCAAATCGTAAGTGAAGCTTACGTAGCACGTGCGAGCTAGAAACGGGAACACGAATTGGTCCACCTCTGCGTGGTGCGCGCAGGCAGGAGGAAAGCAGAAAGCAAGTGGGATCGGAGGAGGAAGAAACCAAAGCAAAACACGGCGCGGCGTCCTCGTCACTACTACGGACTACTACCTGTAAAACCTCACCTTCGATCAGGTTAAGTTAGGCACACGAAAAACGTCACGGTCAGGACTGGCAATAATAACCAGTGGAAAAATCAAACGTCCAATCTCCTCCCACGCTCTCTGTAAAAGGCCAAGCTTTCTTAGAATAGTCGCATTATTTTGGTGGCTCCATCGCTTGGAGCCTAGCAGCAGCCCCTCATGCATCGTATCAAGAGACCAGAGGAGCATATGCATGCATGTGTTGTTGCTCCGTATGCATCCCGAGACTCTTCCATCCAACAGACGAGCGAGGAAGGCAGCAGCCAGCAGCAATGATACCATGCTTATTTTAGGATATCTTGGCACGCAGAATGACCGATGCTGCTGCCAGTATTTTAGCATGAATTATGGAGGTTATACAATTGTCAAATCATCCACGGGACCGGGTATAGGGTGTGAAGAATCAAAGCAATTGATCTAAAACTTGTGTTTATTGCTTGTGGGCAAAGCCCTATTTATACAAGGATTTAGGGTGCCAATGACACCTGTTACAAGAGACGTGACTGTTAAAAAAGATACAACTGTTAGAAAAAAAAAGGTTAAAAAGGTGTCTATACATAAAGGACACGACTCTACGAAAGGATGCTTTGGACATAAACTATTCATATAGGGCTAGGCTATTATAGAGGAGAGTAGAGCTGAGTGGGTTGCTTTTGGAGAACCAATGAGAGACGTGCATGCACTCCGGCGGCCCGGCAAAGCAATGCGGTGATGATGATGTACTACGCTCTTCATCGCCTCCATCCGACTACACGTGTCCTCCAGTCGGTGGCTGCTTATACTTGTTGAGTGGTTCTTGTAAGAAACGCTCTTTGCTTCCACGAGAATGAACAAGCTAGGTTTTCCATTCCGATTTGTACGTCTATATATATTTTGTGGCAATATATCTACACCTTGTGTTTGAATTTTTGTAGAGTTATTTCTGTGGCATCATACCTTGAAAGCCTGACTGAGCTCGTGGCAACACTACAATATCCACCACAAAAATGAACATTGGTACGTATACTTTTTCCAGATGCCAACGTTGATAGGACACTGGATTGAAGGGAGTGAGATGGGCATATGCTCTGCCCCGTGAAGAACCTACCTGTCAACCGGGGTACAAAAGTTTGAGGTGGCCTGTCTGTACTCGGTACCGGCAGTAGCACGCGAGGGTGTTGACGCGGTACCCCCAAAGTAGCTTAGCTATCACTAATGATGCCGTCCAATCGTGTAGCTAGTGTAGGGCCCTATCGCTTCATTTTTCTTGTACGTTCGGGATTGGTTGCCAAAGCCCCTTGGCGACTAAGGACGAGCTGGAGGTTAACCATCGATTATTAGGGTGGTACGCACGATAGAGATGCAGATGCGTGGTATCTTGGACACGGAAAGAAAGATGCAGATGCGTTGAGACGTCCCGTGCTTGGTGTCTAGCGAGCGAGACACTGGCCGGCCGTGCAACTCCTGTATCATTGTACCATTCTAGACGAACTACGTACGTGGTGCCACCGTAATCATAGAGGCGAATTAATCGTACCACCTGCATGAGTGCAATGCATTATTGCAAAACGCCCGGTCCCGTTCATGAAGAAGGATAGCGTGGCATGCTACATGGCGTGCATGCAATTATACAAGCTGATCCGGGTGACCAGGGTGTGCAAGAGCCAAGGCTTGGTGGATGCTTGCTTGTGGGCGCAAAACTTGGCTTTCCACCACGGACAATTACTGTTCTTCTACTAATGTCTGTGAAAATGGAGTCGTGGCTAAAGAAACTAGTGACGACTGTGACTCTGTGAGTGCTTGGCTATCTGGAGTATATTGGAAAAGTACGCCATTTACAACCGAAAGTATAGTCTTACTATCATGGTTATATACACGTGGTAAGTGGCGTTACACTTGGAGGTTGACCTGTACCGGACTGGAAAGACGCTCCACGAAGCATCCAGGCGATGCTGGAGTAGTTTCATTGTGCTAAATAAGTAAGGGGCGTGTGTTCAAATGAAAAAGCGAGTACGGTACGTACGGTTTAAACCAGGAAAGGTATATGGAGGATCCAGTAAAGAGCGACACGTATGTGGCCACCTCACCTTTTAGGTCTTGGAGAAGGAAGGAAGCGAGGGATGGACCAACATCTTTTGGGTACGTCGTCATCGGGTGGCTAGGTTCCATCGATCGATCAACAATGTACGGTTGGGTTCCCTCTCTCGTCGGAACGGGACGGGCCAAGTCTCCACACCCACACACACATGACGTAGTTTGTTCGTTGAACCACTACACAGAGGAATCAACCGGTCAATCAAGGATATGCGTGCATAATTGGGGTGAGATTCCAAAGGTTGTACTAGCTAATTAACAATTTGACATACAAGATGCATGATCGAAAAAAACACGCGACATGCATAATTCTGATTCTTTTCCTAGGACAAAGTTAGACACGCCCATTGTTCATTTAACTTTAGCTCCCAGCTATATATTGTGGCCACATGGCCATGGTCGAGTCGAGCGCGCTCGCCACCTAGCTTGCTTCCTCCATCCGTCTTCCACAGACCACCATAGTGCTTCCCGCCGTAGTAGTCATGCCCACACTCGATTTGTCCCGCCTCCCGCCGCATGATCGGTGCCTTTTTTACGACGGTGTGTGGCTGTCTTCCAACCTAGCTAATTTCAAGGCTCCGGGGTTGCTCGCGGCTGCCGGCTGCCGGCTGCTGCTTGCTCTAGCTTGGTGGACGGACGGACGGACGGTTGCATGTGGGCTGTTATTACAATACACAATTTTGCGCCTGGTTCACCGTGAACATTTCATTCCCGTTGGTCGGTTGGATCAACCATGTGCATGTTGAAGCTGCCCTCGGGACATCATGTGTCTAGGTCGGGTTGACCGGACGCATAGGTCAAGCCTGCATCTGGATTCCAATGAACGGTTCATATGCAGGAATCATATGTTTGTTTCTTCCTCTTAGACGGATGGTGTGTTTCCCTTTGTCCCCTGATTAGAAATGGTCAGTCTTTCTACGTATATGGGAGCGTTTACTCATGCAGAAAACATCAAGCCTTGTTAATCAAAAGTTCTGAGGACGCTAGCTAGGAATAGGCCCTCCAGGTGAGTGGGTAAATGTACTGGACTCGTGCTCGGGAATAAAAAGAGAAATCAAACGTGCAAGTTGCGACATTCGTAAAGGTTCACTGTGCTTACAACACTAGTACACTAGTACTACGCATATTTTTATGGGTGGTTCAATTGGAGTGTAGCTACGTCGTCCCTACCTGCACATGTACGCTTTTGCCCAAATAGAATCGCCTCCAGAAACTCCTACATCAACAATAGATTTATTTTAGCTAGAGTGGCGAATGGTTGCCAAATACTCCCTTCGTTCCTTGATATATGTATAAGCTTTTTGCATGAATAATAGCGCGTGCGTATAATGCTATAATTGGATTGATCTTTCCCTAGATTTTTTTTGGCAGATAACAGTTTGAATCAGCCAATAATAGGAAAAGATCCTCCGTTCTATCTTTTTCTGTAGGTATATTTGCCTCGACGGGCGGTATAATACCAATGTGCCATGTGTTTTAAAAATTTTCTCAAAAATTTAGGCACCTTATATCAATGAACGGAGGGAGTAACTTTTTTTAATAGATAAAAGGCGTTGAACGAGTTTGAGTTGAAGCTCGAGTCTAACCCAACTTTAAATTAACAAAGCCATCAACCAGCCAGGATTACAAACACCGTCCGCACGCAACACGAAGGAAATACAGAGCTAGAAAATACATGGACACAAGACAGCAACAAGCTAAACCTCAAATGCTACAGACAAGGTGGAGCAAGCCGAAGACACCGAGGTCCTCCTCTGTGTGCGCGTAACCAGGCCAAGAACACACAGGCTCGAAGGGGAGCTGGATCGACACCAGCGGGGCATGTCATGACTAGCATCAACGGCCCTGACCCGACACATCCGGCATCCATCATCGAAGGAGGCAACTACATCCTCGCCGGATCGGCCCGCCGCACCATAGCAAGATGGAGTGGATGCCGCCGGAAGAAGGCCACGAATAGGGTCAGCACATCGTCGACATGATGCCGAAGCTCTCCGAGAGCAGAAAAACGTCATAGCACCCGCCCAGCCTTCAATCTGGACCATAGAGGGCATCACCGACGCCACACCCAACAGTGTCTGCCCTCCGCCAAACACTCAATGCAGCGCCTTCAAGAAGGGAACGGTGCCGGAGACGTCGCCGTCGCCCAAGAAAATTGGGGCTTTCGCACGGGAGACCAAGGGGAAGAGGCAATGGGGGGTAGCAGGCCAGAGCGACGCCTCCAGGGAGAGAAACGGCGCCCACAAGCGTCGTCGTCGGTGTAGCCGGCCATGGTCGGTCGTAGCCTTCGCCTACCTGAGTCCCCCACCGCCGGCGAGTCTCACAGCACGTGCCACCCAGGCGTGTCTTGGCTGCAAGGACCACATGCACAGAGGAGGAAGGGAGAGGAGGCGCCGAGATCTATGTCGCCGACTGCCGAAGAAGTTATTGTCGCCGCCCATGACCATCAATATCCCGCGGCTCAAGCGGACGGGGGCCCTGGATCCGGCATCTGCACCCCGGCCCGTCGCAGGACCGAAGGAGCCACACCAGGGGAGCCACCGCTCCAGATCCGGCGCTCCCCACGGAGGAGCAGGGCAGCAGAGGCCTCGCCGCCACCATCCTTAGCGGGCCCAGGCTTGCCAGACGTCTGCCTACGGCGGCGGCAAGGGAGAACAAGGTGAAGGGGAAGCTACTGGTGGCTAGGGTTGTCGCCCTCGAGTCGCCCAAGCGGGGAGGCGCGGGGGTGGGGGTGTTGTTTTCTCCCTTGCCAAGCAAATTTTCAAAGCAGTATCCTTTGAATATTCTGCTTCATAATATCTTCGCATACAAGTGTATGTTAATTAAAAAAATCAATAATACCTTATGATAAATGATTGTTTAAAGATTGGAAAAAAGCCTGGAGTAGCTAGAAGAGCAGATTGCTTTTGGAGAACCAATGGAACCAATACTTCCGTGGACGTACTGGTGTACCTGATGGTATCCTACACCTGTCGTCCAGCTAGTGGATGCCTCGACCGAACCCTAGAAGAGTAAAGTAGCAAGCTGTTATTACTATGAGCATGATGCCTAATCCGCCGTGTGACCTCGACTTCAATTTCTTGTAGTACGTTCAGTTGATCCGGTTGCCAAAGCCGTCACGCCTAATGCCCATGATGGCACGCACGTAGCTGTTGATGCCGATTATTAGGCTGCGGTGGATATGCACATGCCAGACGTCTGGATGGCTTGCCGCTTCTTGAACATTAACTGTTCGTCTGGTTGTATCATTGTACACGAGACGTACATTTCTGTCTCCCTGATAATAGTAGCGAAAATAATTGCAGGAGTACGTATTTGTGGTTGTATGCATGCATGATTGAAAATATTGGGCCCGCGAGGTTTACGTGGAATGCTATATGGTCTGCATGCAGCAATGCACGCGCACATGACATCTGAGATTTTGTATAAACTTTTTAAACAAGTTGTTGGTAAAGTTAGATCAACTTTAGCACATGCACTATCCCACCGTTGGTCCGTAAATATATGAATTTTTTGGCGTACGAGCGCGATTTTCGGTCAGAACAGAACCACCATAGCAGGGTCGGCTCGTAAATTTTTTACGGACGGCCCGCAAAATCGCCTTCCGTGCGGTATATCTACGATGCCGAAGGATGAATAAGTTCCCGTCTCGCATCTATTCCCCATCGCACTTTCGCATTCCATTTCCACGCCGCCGCGTAGTGACCGTATTCCAGTGAGCAATCCCGATGGCGCTTGGTGGTTGCAACTACCATGGTTGCCGGCATGGCCCGCCGGTGACTAAGCGAGGACAATTAGACCTTCGGGAAGCATCTTCGATGTGATTTCTCATTGTTGTTCGTCTACATTCACTACTTTGAGTACTTTTTCGATATCATCATGATCCAAATCAAAACCGAGAAGATTGCCGCCGTTAAGGTTGCTGAGGAGGCCACCGCCTTCAAGGCCGCCGAGGATAACGCCGCAGCTGTTGCTGTTGTTGCAGCTATGAAGTGGCCCACTAGAGGGTATGATATGTCTATCCCTCTCATTTGATTCTTGTGTTTGCCATACTTACTGTTTACGTAGATTTATCTGTTATTTACGTAGTTTGAGTTTGCATGGTTATATATAAATACGAACGTAATATTGTCAATGCCATGTTTCTGATTTATTTTTAAATTAAAGTAATAAAAAGTGATACTCCCTCCGATTCATAATAAGTGTCGCTCATTTTGTACTAAGCTAGTACAAACTTTATACTAGATGAGCGAAACTTATTATGGATCGGAGGGAGTACAATATATAACAAGCGATACCACAGAAAACTCCACTACTTAAACCGGATACAAGGGTTCAGATAGGCTGTGGGTAATCTCTGTGGACAGAGGTAGCATGGTGTGCCGTAGATTGGAACCCTTCTTCATGGGAGATTCTACACCACGAACGAAAGATATACTAGATCAAGGAGAGATTCACACTCAGGGCCTTGTTTGAAAATGAAGCTAGGGAAAGGACCATCTTATGTCGTGGTCATGGAGAGCTACTTGCACCGTGCCATCAGCCACAGTTGGATTCTCCCCGAGGTGAATGGGCGCGTCAATTCAAACCCATGCTAGCAGCTAAATGCACAGTAATTTGCTCGCTAAAGTCATGCGTCCTCTCGACTTCTAGCTCCCATCTTTGGCCATGTCGTCATCAGGTACGCCGATCCGCAACGTCCGCCATGATTCTCCTCGAGCCCTAATTAGAAGCATCCACGGCGGAATCAACCAGCCAATCGAGAGGATATGCGTGCATAATTGGAGCGAGACTGCAAAATTGTAGACTCCTCATTGTTAGTTTAACTCTCTCTGCCATTGTTTTGCACATGGCACGGACTGATCGATGGACGCTGCTTCTCCCATCGCCGGAAGGGCGAAGGCCGTGTGTTGCTTCCTCCGTCCGTCCGCGGCGCTTTCCCCCGTGACACGGTGACGACACCGGGCGCTGCCGCGGTCGTCGCGCGCGCCCACACTTGATTTGTCCCCCAGGCAGGACCGATGCGGTCGCCGTCTTCAAACTTGTTCTTCTCGACAGCGTCGCTGTCTTCCAGCCGGAGCAATTCCAAGGCGCCTCGCGGCTGCTAGCTTCTTCATGGAATCATGGTGGACGGACGGACGGGGTTTAACCGTGTGGGGTGCAAGCTGCCGTCGCATGTTCCCGTGCTGCTATGCAGCACATCTCCACATGCTTACCCTTTTTATTGAGCGTTTCTGTGGGCATATAATTCGTTTCCCGTTGGTTGGATCAGTCATGTGCATGCGCGTCTCTGGGTCGGCTAGGCTTAACCGGATGCATAGGTCAATGGAAGCATGTGGATCCAATAAACGGTTCATATGCAATGCACGACGAAGCTTGTTTCTGTTTCTCCTAGAATGACGGTGTGTTTTTCCTTGTCCCTGATTAAAAGTGAGCGTCTATCTGTCAATAATGAATTTTAAGTACTAGTACGGAGGGCTCATTTTGAAGCATTTTTGTTGGTTAAGAAACTACTAATCTATAATAGTCAAATAATTTATTCCACTAACTTATTTTTTTGACATGCAAGTTAATTATTCACATCATCAGGTAGATTCACCATGTCAAATCTTTTTTTTTCATCAACTTTTCATTGACACGTCCACTTTAACTTTGCATGCGCATGCAACATATCACAAATAATTATTAATTTTTTATGCGCTCAGCCTAACGATTTATAAGCGATTTTTTTTATAGAAATTCAAACCAAATGTTACTTCACATCTTATGGTTGTATGCAAATTTTTTTATGAATGCACATATGTAGTTGTTATCATTGTTTTAGGTTTAGCTAAGAGTGATGTGTCCATTGTCTCTACTTAATGTTGTTTTCATCTCATATCATGTCCCTGATATATTATCAAGATAATAATTTAACAAAACAAAAATCATACTCATTCTTGTATTTTTCTTCAAACTTTTATAGATTTTTTTACTGTAAACAATATTTCTTTTTTAAAAAGAATTTATAATTAAATTATACTATATTTCTTATTTTTTCTCATATTTTTACATATTAAATTATTTACTAACAGTTTTCGCAGCAATACGTGGGGTATCATTTAGTAAATATTACTGGCCTAGAAAGACCAAACCATGGAAACCAAAGTAGCCGTAAAAAGACCTTCAGTTCAGTGGAAGGATGATGTCCTGGACTCGTGCTTGATCGTAAAAGTACACTTTACTTAAAGAATGATTTTTTCTAGTGCATGTCGTGCCTACCGGCAGTCGTCATTCACAGACCCATGAGCACATGCACACTTTTGCCCAAACAAATTGGTCTCGGTGATATTTCACATAAAATGTTAGCTAGCTAGTGATGGTGAATGGTTGTCAAACAACTTCAGAAAGTAGCGTACCTTTCGAATATTTTAGCTAGTGGTGGCGCCAATGGTTGTCAAACAACTTTATAAAGTAGTATCTTCTGAATATTCAAGTTCATAATATCTTCACATAAAAGGAGTAGTACAAGTTAAAATAATCCAAGATGAGTTGTGAAGATTAGAAAAATGTCGAATCATGAGCGCGGGCCCAGGCTAGCTAGACCAGAGGATTGCTTTCGGAGAACCAATGAAGCCGAGACACTCCCATGGATGCAACGTGACGGTGTTCTTGATGGCATCCTACGTACTTACATACCACCTGTCGTCCACCTGGTGGCTGCCTCAAGCCTACAAGAGTAAAGTGCCAAGGAACATATCAGTATATCGATCACTGGTCACGATGCCCTAATCCGCCGTGTGGCCTCGACTTCTGTTTCGTGTACGTTGTGTTGATCAACCCGGTTGCCAAAGCCGTCACGACTGATGTCCATAATGGTACGTATGTTGCTGTTGATGCCGATTATTAGGCTGCGGTGTAGATTGGAGATGCACATGCGAGATGATGCCGAGGTGAGACCTCTCTAGATGGCATGGACTGTTCATACGGTGTATCATTGTACACGAGACGTACTTTCTGTCTCCTCGTAATAATAGGGAAAAACATTGTAGCAGTACGTATCTGTGCGAATCCATGCGATGCATACATGATTGGAAACATCGGGCCCGCGAGGTCTGCGTACGTGGCATGCTACATGGCATGCATGCACGGGGGCTGGACGATTAATTTATGATCTGACACCATATACTGGTCTACGTATCCATTTTCCAGCCTTTCGATTCATTTACGTAGAAATTAGAGCTTGGATTTTCGCTTGGGAATGGATGGACTGCTGATGCTGATACGATCCTTTTCTTGACGGGGGAGGTTCTGTGCCACGAAAGATATGCTAGACCAAGGAGAGAGGGACGCACGCATTGTCGCGCCCTGCTTCGAAAACGAATCCTGAGCCGAGAGAGAGGGACATCTTATGTCGTGGTCACCGTGAGCTGATTCCACCGTCTCCTCAGCCACAGTTCCATTGTACCGGTGAGTGGGACGCCTCCGGTGACGGCAAACCCACGCTAGCCCCTAACTGCACAGTAGCTTGCTGCCTTGTTTCTTCAAGCTAGTCATTTGTTCTCTTGCTCGACCTGCTTCTTCCACCTTGAGGGTCGTTTAACTTTTTAATTGTCCGTGCTATCTTTTCAGTCTAGTGTAACAAACTAGTGCGCGGCTCGATCTAGACCGAGGCCATGGCCCATGGGTGGCATGGGAAGCACCGCCGCGCGATGGGTCCTAGGCCGTTTGTTGCTAGGTAGCTAGCTCGTCGCCGGCCGAATGCTACGTCGTCTTGGCAGCGTTGCCTCCCTCCGTCCGCGTCCCCGTCGCGGCATGGGGTCCTCCACCACCCCGTGACGAACCACTGCCGCCATCGCACTCGGCGTCTTCCAAATTCCAAGGCGCTTTTCCGAAAGAAATAAACAGACGGCGCACATTCTCTTGTCGAATGCACGACGTCGCCATTGCTCATTCTCACTCTGATAAATCATGGCTTAGGGTAACTTAGTTATTCCATGTCTAAGTGCGAGGGAAAGCAATGGTGCAATGCAAGTTACTAAACCCAATATGACACTCGAATTGTAGCTTTCAACAGGGACTCTCGATCTCTCAAACCGATACTCCATCATGTGCAGTGCAGGTCCCCTGCCCCCGTCGCTTGCGAGCAAACGCCGGCCACATCACACACACGACCTCTGGCTTGCTGCCTGTCCCAGAACTCTGCTGACGCACACGGGGCAACGTGGCAGGGCCGGGTAAGCTGATTCAGATACCGTGTAGGCCCGGCCCCTATCGCATCTTGACACCTGTACCCCCGGCGTGTCCCCGTGAGACCGACCCTCGCACTGCTCACCATCACACCTTCACAAAAACCACACCTCATGTCCTGCAAATGCACTTCTGGTGAGCTAAGCATCACAAGTTCATGATCATAAACTAGCTTACCATTTTTCGTTGACAAAATCAAAGGGGACACGCAGGCCAGGATCAGTGCACCGGCCTCTCTTGTTCTCTTCCTCGTTTTTCTCAATCAGAATGTGATTTCTATGTCGTTATGCCAAACTTGTTTACGGACAGAATACAAGCATGCTTGATGATCCATCGGTGACCTCTGATCGATGCCTGGATAGGTGCAGTGTTTCAGAGTAGGAGTTCGTCAGGCTTTTTCCAGGAAACTCTTGCACACTGCTGATACATGCTTGGGGCAATTGAACCATTCCCTACCATGAGATTATAAGATTGTGTGAGCCGGAGGAAGGAGCGGCGGGAGAGAGACCCTGTCATTTTCAGCGGATTAGACTAATGGACTCACCTAACCAGACATGTACTAGCGACAGCGGGAATCAAATTGCAGTCCTAATCACGTTGGCCAAGGTTGGACTTGCTTTTTCAATGGTTACCTGTCTGAATCGGTGATCAGAAAATTACGATTGGCTGGGAAATATCTTCTCTACTTTATATTTTTCATGCCTAATACAGACATGAGCTAAGCTTTCACTATGGTGTAAACAAAGCATTTGCTACAATGGTGTCACCGTCCGGATGCTAAATACAGCGGAGGGGTTGTTGTTGACTTGTGACAACAAATGAGGTGCAGACAAGCATGGTAGGAAACTAAATTTTACTATTTGATGTTTTGCATCACCATTCTATTAGCATTTCTATGCTTACATCATTGCACACATCCAGGCCGACCCAACCAGAAAATGCAGCATATATGCATATTTCTTTTACCGAAAAAGGTTCCCCCGGCTTTATATATAAAGCCAACACCGCATAACAACCATGAACCGGATACAAACACACGCCAACACCACACACAACACACGCATCCAAGGCAAGATACAAAGTGCCGGACACCCCACGACGAAGCTAGATCTCCAGAACGGTACCTCCAAGAAGGAAACGACTATGTAGCCGCCACCGCCCCATCCCATAGATCAAGTTTTCACTCGAAGCAAAACGAAGGTAGCGAGGCCACCGCGACGAAGCCTTCAGGAAGGATACGACAACCGTGGATGTCGCCCACGTCGGCCAGAACAGAGCTGGACATGTGATGTACCCCGACGCTCACCTCCCTCCGTCGAACCAAACTTCGCCAACCGTCCACGACCACGCCATCCGAATGGCCATGGTTGCACGCCCGCACCTGAGACGCACGCTCCGCCCACGAACGTCACGCCTCCCACCGCCCGGGCCGCCGCCCGACTTCCAGACACCCCAAGGACCAGGCAAAGAGACCGACTTTGGTCCAAGGGGACACCCACGACCGACGAACTCACAGCCCACATCCCACCTTGAACATCGACGAAACTGCCGCCGCACACAAACGGACAAGGAGTGGGGAGGAGGGGGAGCGGACGCATCCCGACCGGCACATCCCGTGCCGGCGACAGGTAGCCCTCGCACCGGAGCAGCTCATCCCTCCCATCAAGCTCTTCACGACCCCACCGCGGCGGACGAAGCAACTCCGCGCAAGGCCACCGACGTAGGTCCGGTCACCAGCCTGAGGACCCCGGAGACCGCCGCCGTCAAGCCGCAAGGGCCCGACCAGACGAAGGCCATCCGCAGCCACCGTCTGTCGCGCTGCTTCCCCCGCCACCGAGCCCGTGCAGAGGAAGCCGTCCGCGACCACAGTCGCCCACGACCCGCAGCCACGGGGTGGATTGGACTCGCCGTCGAAGGGAGCCGCCGCCAGCACCACCACTGGACTGCAACCACCACAGCGCCGCCCTGTCCCGCCGTCGGCCAACGCCGGGAGGCCGCCGCGCCGCCACGCCAGACGCCGCGCAGCGCTCCGTCCAGGGTGCACCGGCCGGCGCCGGCCGCCACCCCGCGGGAAGGTGAGAGGGCCCCGCCGCCGCCGGCAACGACCTGGCTTTGCCCGGCCGCGCCCCGGGCGGCGGCGAGGGAGGGGAGGAGGAGGAGGGGGGCTGGAGGCGGAGCCGCTGGCGGCGCCCTCCCCGTCGCCTCGCGGGGGGCGGCGCGGGAGGGAACCCTAGCGGGGTTGGTCACATATATGCGTATTCTTGTTATGGATGTGTGTATCTGGGGTTATCCTCCTTTTCGAATAAATGCATATTCCCTGTAAGTTGTTCAAAAGGACAAAGAAATTGCTTTGGAAGTTGGAAATAGCCCTGCAAATTTCCCCTTTCAAATAAAATGAAACAATGTAAATTAGAGAGGAAATACACTTAAAATTGTTACTCCCTCCATTCCAAAATGTAGTGCGTCCTAGATTTCCGTGCTTTAACTTTGACCATATATTTAACCAATGAGACCGATTGCGGCGGAAGCAAAAATTGTATCAATGAATTTGTATCCGAATAAAGTTTTCAAATATGTAATTTTTATTCCCGCCGCAAATGATCTCGTTGGTTAAATTTATTATCAAAGTTGAACCTTGTAAAGCGCGGACGCACTACATTTTAAAATGGAGGGAGTAATTTATATCGAGAACCACTAGCCAAAAACATAGCCCCTTCCCGGTGCTTTCACCTGAAGCAAGCAATTAGCTATGCTCTGACTAAACAAAGACAGTACAGTTCTCCAAGCTCATAAGTGACTGCCACATAATGATTGAGTGACTACAAAAATGAAAGCCAAAAGGAATTAAAGTCCTACCAAAACAACCATCTCTTATGATGAATATGATGGACTACTAACTGCATAATTGTTGTTGTTTAATGATGCTTTGCGCTCTCAACCAGCTATTAACCGGAGCAGGCTCCGACTAGAACATATTTCATCACACAATCATCACTTGCATGCTGCAATATCCAAGACAAGGATATACATAAAACTGTCCGGTACACTTCGATTCAACGAGGGTTTGCCGGCTTGTCCCCAAGAAAACATGGCAGCTCGGTGACCAATTGTTTCGTCTAACAACTTAAACAATTGGGTTCAAATAATAGATTTGTTTAAGGGTGCCTAGCTTCTTGCCATACACGTATAAGATTCTCTTCATAAAAACATAAGTATTTGGCAACCTAGAAGCATCTACACGTATAATCAAATCGATTGTCTTACCCTGTTTTTATTAAGCCACATGGTATTGTGGCTATTGCCTTCGTCATTTTGGCCTCCAAATATGTCTGTCATTTAGGTCAGCACGTACGGGGCTTTTCAGTCTTCACAACCACAGCCATGCTACCGAAGTCAAGTTATGCAGTAATACAAACATATAGATTTATGGAAATACACCGAATTACCAGGTAAATATTTTGTCCTTAACCAACCGAGCACACATACTTGAAAGAATCATTTTTTAGAATTGGAAACGTATGAATGGTAGTGTCCGGGTTCGCATGCTGATCATTTTTTTACGAATTTTCTTAATAATATTATTTTTAATAGAAATTCCATTAATAAGACACGATTTTAATAAATTTTAAAAATAGCACGCTTTCGTCTTTTGTGGAGACTATATGCATGCTGCCTGGCACGCCGATCGATGGGGTCAGCCTGTTTCGGTCGAGCTAAAGCCTTTCTGCATTAGTAAGGCCGATAGTGTGCTACTTTTGAAATTTATTGAAATCGTATGCTATTAAAAATACTATTATTGTTTATTTTTATTTTTGTAGGGATTGCACGCTAATCAGGTGGACCAGCAATCTAACACTTCTGGGCTTTATTTGGGCCAGGCCAGTTAAAGATAGTACGCCATGTCACTTAGAGTGACGCGCAGGAGGATGGCGGCGAGGAGCAGGCAGGGCCCGTTGTCGCTCTAGTAGACGATGGGCTGGCCCTTTACTGTAAGTGCCTCTTTTGTGAGAGTTTTTTCTCCCTTTTTCCCTTTTTGTGTTGTTTTCTAGCGTTTTTTTTTTGTTTTCTTCTTCGGTTTTCTTTCTTCGGTTTTGACCATTTTTTTGGCTTTCTTAACAAATGTCTACTTTTTAAACACATGTATATTTTTGTGCATGCCATGACCTTTTTTTTATATGATCAATATTTTTGAAGTACATTTTTATGAATATGTGTTAAAAATTATTCAAATACATGTTGAATTTGATTTGAACAATGTGTTTAAACTATGCATACATTTTTTACATTATATAAACATTTTCTTAAGTATCATAAACATATTTTTGAAACACGTGAACATTTTCTAAAGTCTAATGTACATTTTATAAAAGGCATGAACCATCTTTCAAATTGTATAAAATTTTAAAAAATGCGACACACGTTTTCTGAAACACATGATTTTTTTTCACATTATATAACATTTTAAAAATTTCAAGTTATTGTTTTGAAAGACTTGAACATTTTTCTAATGTGAATAATTTCTTTTGAATGTTATCAACATTTTTTTTCAAATCAGACAAATAAAACATTCACACTAGGATTAATTTTTCAGATACACGCTTAAAATATTATGTTTATATGGAAATGTTTGTATTTATAATATTTAGAAGATATATAAAAAATAAAAATAAAAGAAAATACAAAAATGAACAAATACGTGTACCTATGTTATTATGGACCGATCCATTTGGACGTCTTTAATGCAAGACGTGCTTGTATCTCTCCGCGGGCGAGACACAACCGCTCCGTTGTTGTACGGGCTTCGAAAAATATTGAGAACCTTACTAGCTTAATTATGTGGTTGCAGTTTATATTCACATGCCAAGTTAAAAGTGGGTTTATGTCAAGCATGGAGGAGGCCTATTCCAAAACAAGTGAGCAATTTGCTTTCACTCCATCAGAAGATCATGTCTCATCATATTTGTTTTGTTTAGCACCTGAGGGTCTATCTTGCCCCTTAAGAATCATTGTGACTTCAAAAAATTCCTCGGGCATCTTAGTTGCTTCCATAACACCTCATTCAATCATCTCTTATTCGAGATGACAATTTGTTATCTTTACATGTTAAAGGAAATCCATTGAGGTCTACTGCAATGCCTCGGGGCTGGGGCGGAGCCAGGATTTAAACATGAGGGGGGGGGGCGAGATACAACTTGCTTGATTTTTTTTTACCCTCTAGGTGTTGAGGATAAATCATAAAATTGGAGTTTGAAGTTGATGTAACCGGCTTGAAAAAATAATTTACCATCCTAGTTTTTTGGTGGCTTTCACTTTATCTTTAACTAATGTATAGATAAAAATCCATAATTATTAGATTAATTTATTATTCCACGGCACAACACTAATCTATCCTGCTAAGTATGTAAATTCATAATAATGTATAGCTACTAGTACAGAGACAGATTGTTACCTTTCATTTCTTGATCTTTGGTTGTCTTGGTAAAATTATAATCAAACAGATAATTATCTATATAAATCCTCACGGCAAGTCGACAACTGATGGCGGCGGTCAGTGACGTCGCACAGACGTGGTGAGGAGCGACAGATCAGAAGCGCCGGCAGCGAACGGCAACGCATGCGGGGACAATCGGCATCTACTCAGGGCAAAGACAATCGGCATCCGGCGAGGAGGGGCGAACAACGCAGCAGAACACTCTTTGCCTTGGTCTAAACCCTAACGCAGAACAGGCAGTTTTGACGTTCGATAGATCAACGCAGGATGAATGGATGCGCAATCAAAAAGCAAGCTACAACCAGGCCAGTTGTACAATGTCATATATGAGCTATTGGGCTACTAGTTCGATGTGACGGGCCAGTTAGTAATTAAACCCCTCTTAACAATACTCCTCTTAATATATATGGGCTAATAATCACAATTAACTCCGGCCAATTAACAATGTACAGTAGTATGCCTATACAACTATCTGCTAGAAATCGTTAGGGGGGCGAGGGATTGGCAGGGGTCTAGCCCCTGCTAGCCACCCCTTGTCTCCGCCCCTTTCGGGGCACAAAGTGAATCGCTAAAATGGTTCTATATTCTGTAGCAAAGGCTGCCCCAATACAACTCACGATGAAATAAAATGTTTGCTACAAGTCCCTCAATTAATCATGGGAATACATCACAAAACTAAACCGTGATGGTTTCTAAATTTTTCAGTTTTTACTGTTAGTCAGCGATCAACAGTAGCTTGACAACTGTTTTTGGTTTGCTACAGTTTTATTGCTTGGATAGTCATCGGTGTACAGCTATCATCAGGAACCACCGCTTTCACCCAAAAGAAAAACCACCGCTTTGTCTCTTCACTTCTCTCATCGCGGTGCGGTGCCTGTTTTTAACGCCACGTAGAAAATACGTGGGGAATCACCGCTAGCCAACACCGCCTCTTCTCCATCTCTTTCCCATCTTTTCATCTAGAAAGACCCACTCTTCATCTGAGGGCGCGTCTCCTCGTGCTCCGCCGCCAACACCGTGCACAGCTGTGGATCTCCTTCGACGATGAAACCGGCGGGTACGGAGATAGGTCCGGGGCGGCACCAGTCTACACATCGAAGGCCGCGACGATCTGGCGACACCATAAGGATGCATGGGTGGCGGAGGCGCGGAGCTCGCCAGGACACAATTAGTCAAATCCCCTTACTCCCCTCGCTCTACATGGCGCCGGCAGCTCCAGCCCTTCCACCACCCCCCCTCCCGAGATCCTCCTTCCCCATCCCTGCCCCTCTCTGTCGCGGTGGTGGCCGGATGGGATCCATCTCCTCCACCCACTCTTTCTCAAGGAGGCGTCACGAAGAGATGAAGATGTTTGGTGGAGTGCAGTTCAGGTAAGCCGATTGACACGACACCGTCGTTCTTCCACCGTTAGCCCCCCCACCCCACCCGTCTACCTCCCGCGCTCCTATGGCGCCAAGGAACCGATCTAGCGCTCTGCTGCAATCCCTCTTTGTACGTGTTCTTGTACACTCGATCTTCGATCTTTCTCTCACCATCGATAATGTTCTTCTTGCAGGTTGATACTAGGTGTTGTGAGTTGTGACCACCGGCGGCGAGGCGGTGCCACCATTGATGAAATTGGTGGTGCAGCTTTGAGGGATCGGTATGTCTCCATTGACATTAGTTTAACTGAGCACTATGAATACAATGTGGAGATAACAGCCATCAGGAACTGATTTATTTAATTTAGTATAGAACAATTAATTGCATCAAATAGTGATTTGTGATACTGATGATGTGCTATATGCATCTGGTTGATATGTGTTGCTAGCAGTGTGATTCATGAATCCTTCATGCTCATGTATATCCTCCTTCGTGTACTGAGAATTTTTTTGTGATATATCATAGCCATTTATGTCTGAATTTTATGTTACCCTGAACGTAACGCCAACCGCAACCTGGAGCAGACCTTCCCTGCCTCGGCAACTCTGCCTGCATATCTCTCTCGCCACAAAAAGTCTGCAAACTTCTCTTTCTCCCTAGGAATTTTCATGCCGTGATGAGGCTGACGATACTTTGCTGCATGTTGGACCGCTATGGTAAGGAGATCACGCCCAAGATTCAGCAGGTTATGGACTGGTAGTCTAGAGTTGCTGGTATAACTAAGAATCACCTGGTACTCCGTAGTTTGTGTACGTTGGCATTTATGGAACTTGGAAGAAGATGGTTGTCGTCCTTCAGGAAAACTGTAGGTTCATGTAATCACGTTGCTACCGTCATTCATGGTTGGCTTGGGGCTAAGAAAAAAGACCAAGTGAATGAGCTCAATGTTTTCTTCTTTAGCAGGTGTTGCTCCGGCCTCCGGGTTTTCCACAGACACTTGGGTCTGGCCATCCAGGACGGTGACCATGGGAAACTTGTGGTTACGCAACGCGTTATCGTTGCTCTGCATTCCAGGAGGTCGCTCAGGTCCGAGTCGTTTGTTACCTTAATAGATTCCAGGAAAATTGCAACCTTACTGTTCTATCTTTATGTATTGGAATTGCAAACACTTATTTCCAGTCCTACAGGCTCCAGTAGGCGGCTAGATTTACAAAATGATTTCATTGATCAGGTATTGAGGTATCAAATCAATTAAATAAATGTTGTGTGAATCTGATATAGATGAGTTGATTTTGGAACAGAGGCTTGCCTTTGTTCAAAAATCTAGACATGCTATTGGGAAGTTTGTACTACTCTTAAGTGGGGGTGCCTCACTGGGTTCGTTTTATGTAAATGTATTGAAAACTTTTGTTACATTTGCTGCTTTGAAGATCCGAGTAGGCTAAAAGCCTTAGGTGTCTAAAAATTTGAAATACAAGAGCTGAGTAAAGGTGATATTTTATATATATAAATTGTTCTTTCATGATTATATCTATCAACAGATGTTTATGTATTCTTACCTTTCTAGTAGGATTTTTAATTTTTGAAAAGACTAGCCGAAATAGTTAGCCGCCATACTTATATTTCATACCAACTAAGGTAGTCTGTACTTTAGGTCCCTGAGCTATTTCAGGGTTTCCAATGATGGCACTTTATCCGGTCGATTTTGCATCAGCACCACTCACTAGTGCAAAACAGGTCATTAGAACCGGTTCTAGGGTGCCTTTAGAACCGATTTTTGAAACCGGTTCTAAAGGCTCGGTGCTAAAGAGTAAAGCCTTTAGAACCGGTTCCCCACGAACCGGTTCTAAACCAGCTCCAGCCAGGCCACGTGGTTGCACGGCAGCGCGAGGGCTTGGGCACCTTTAGCACCGGTTGGTAACATAAACCGGTTCTAAAGGTTTCGTGATTTAACGGTCCGTTTGTTATTTTCTTTTGGGTTTAATAGTTTTATTTTTGGATTATTAATTAAAGGTTCTTCGCAATCTTATTATTTAATGAAGATGATCAATATATGAATATATCAAGCGGTTCCTGCGTCATACACTTACAAGATGTGTATCTCGGTACATATGCTTCACAACATTTCATACACACATACAATATAGTCTAAATATATCGATCACATCTCATATATATAGGACAATATATAATTTAATTTCAATAAGAAAAAGTACGAAAGCCATTATATCCAACACAAAGATTTTTCCTAGTTTAACTTCGATAACCTAATTTGTTCAGATACACTACTACTAAATATATATAGGACATAATTCTTCGAATTCACTCCTAATATATAGGATCTAATCAAACACGCGAAGGTAACAAGAAATAAACCAAAAAAGGAAGTCCATATTCTCCACGATAGAGGATAGAGAACAATCTGTCTCCAGGTTTTGGCTTCATCTGGACCACTATCTTTAACCATGCTTTGATTTTGACACAACCATCTGATCCACTTTCAGTGTATTAATCATGTTGGAAAGGTTCTGTCCAAGGCCGTGCACAAACAATTGTAACTGCGCCTTTAAAACCCAGCATCCATTTAGGCGTACAAGTTTGCGGTATCTTCTGTTGAAGAACATACATATTAGTAGCATAGTTAGCAATGAGTATAATTAATAAAATGTCTTTTTGAAGAGATATAGGCTGCTGAGAGAGAATGATAAAAATCATACCAGGCTAGACCATTTAAGCATATAGTCCTCCAACTTAAGGACAAATGACATATGCTTCAAAAGGACGGCCAACCCTTAAATAGTTCGCATACGAAGGTACCAATTTAATAACTTCGATAAATGCACCTTGTTCATTCTTACTTAGGTCGAAGTCATTGTTATAGAAGGTACAATCGAAAATATCTTGTACTTATTCCGTGGCAAGAACATAAGCTGGCAATTATAAATGAGTTGTCAAATATTTGGAAGCAAAGAAAAATAAGTTGTAGAAGTAACAAAATTGTTTGTTTAACAAACTCATATGAACATCGAACTGGAATCATGTCGCCTAGTTCCATCGAAATTTCATCATCACGAAAAACATTGGATCCTCGACGGCGGCGTCCAAGATCAAATTCTATTTTCATATTATCATGAAATGCATATGTCTTGCATAATGCATCCCATTTTGAACAGCCAAAGAATGTGGCATTTGGTTGATTAAAGATCTTAACCTTAAGAACGAAATGTTTCGTCTTAATGTTAACTTCTTTACTAATAGTTTCATCGAAATCTTGAATATTGATCTTGTCATAAACGTGGTGTCTTGCAAAGCAAATGATGCACTAGTTAAATTAAAAAAATGATACGTTATAAATATTTAAACCTATAAGGTTCCTGGGCAACTCGTCTCCAGGAAGCTTCCCCGATTGTGCCTTCGTTGGCCGTCGGATCTGGCATCTGAAGCATCTGAGGCGTTGGATATCATATGCGCGTCAAACATGTTTTCATCTCGCGATCGTTTTCGCAGACCAATGACGAGTGGGCTCGTCTCGCTCGTTCGTTGGCTGAGTTGCCCGATACAAGGTAAAAAAGGTATTTTTTTTCTTCCGCGCCCTCCGCGCTGGTGAGAACGCGAGGTCAAAACGTGTGAACGATGAAACCCTAGCCGCCAATCCTCTCCCGAGCCCGCAACCTCTCCTTTCCCATCGTGAGCCGCCGCCTTGCCTCCTCCCTGTCCCGCCTCATCTCCGGTTGCCGGCCTTCCCCCTCCACTCACCTGGTCTACTCTCTCTTCACCACCTCCTGGCGTTGACGATCGAGGTGGGGGTCGCGCGAGGAGCACAACCACACCGGGGTTGGTGCCGCCGCCGCCAGAGCAGAGCGGAAGAGATCGATGCACGGTCGAGGAGGGGCAGCGGAGGAAGCGAGGCCCCATGCGCCGTAGCAAGCAGGCCAAGGATGAGCCGTGAGGAGTGCATGGGAAGGACGAAGCAATCGGGGCTGGTGGAGCTGCGGATGCGGGCGAGGTCGGTTGAGGGAGGCTCGCCGGCGGAAGCAGTATGAGCAATGAGCTCGAGGTGGTTCAGGTTTGCCTCCTCTCCCGCCTGACCTCACTCTTGTCTGCCTCCTTTGTTTCATGGATAAAGCGTTGGCTACAGGGACACAACCAGGTGTGGAAGGCAGACGACACGCACAGGCCCGGGCATTAGGAGCAAGGAGGAGAAGAAGAAGGCCAAATAATTTGGCTCGAAAATCTTGGAGGTGATCCTCATTATTTTTCCTATTACTTTCTCCATCATTCACACACGTGTGTGCTTTTTTCTATACTGAAGAATTGTGTTAGTGAAATTGTTTGGTAATATGCAGTGTGATAGCCACTCAAAATCGCTTTATATAATTAAATTTTAGTTTTTTTAATGTATGTATAACAAAATGAGGAACATGTATGTAACCCCTTTGTGTATAGATGTGTGTGCATGTATAGATATGCATATTTATATCAATAAGCCACTCAAAATCGCTCTGCATAGCACCTCTTTGTGTTCAGATATGTCTGTATGTAACCACTATGTGTGCATCGTCATTGGTTACTATGAGGTAGAGGACATGTATATATGTAACCTCTGAAGTAAGCTCTGAACTGAATTTGAAACTGTGATGAAATTGCGTTTATTTGTTTTTCCCTATGCAGGCTAGAGTCCATTAAGAATGCTAACGACAACCATTTCTCAGAGGAGGTGCCCAACTACGCTGTAGTATGTGTTGTTCAGGAGCTGCAAATTCCGCCTACTGAATTTTACCCCTTTGTCATCTCCATTTTTTTCTGGATGCGAAAACTCTGTGTGTGATTTGCGCATCTCCTAATGTCACTCGACTACTTTCATGGTAATCATATTCTTCATCCAGATGTGAAGGTTGTTATATTCATAACATACTCACATTTCATTTCAGTTAAGCCTAGCCGGTTACTCACCATGCATTATACCTTTTCAGTTTTCAAATATATTTCTTACAAAGGACCAAAATATACGGCTCGGTAAGTATGCTCTAATAAAACCAGTAGGAAAAATATTTGAAATAACTAACAGCAATATCTTCTGTCCCAAATATATATCATTTTTGAAACATGCCTTTCCAATCCAAATTTATTAAATTTGAGTGGCCATTGCGCAGTTTCAAGGCATCACAATTCTTCATATTTGAGGCAGATGCAACTCTGGATAATTTTAGTGTTGCCAAGGCTGCTGTGTTTATCCAATAAAAGGCATGTGAATGCTCGGGCGAAGGACTACATGGCTATGCATGATGTGGGTTTTAGGTACTGTAATATCGCTGTAGGACAACTTCTATGACAAAGCTAAGGCACTGGTTGGTGTTATCGTGATCTAGAATGGAGGTAAAAAGTGCTCTTATTTTCATGTAGGCTGACCCTAGAACTTAATCGTTGATGTGATTACTGATTAGAGTTTGATGGGACAATACAATGCTCTTTTGAGTCAAGTTTGTCTATACTTTGACAACTGTTCTATTTATTTATTTATCGACAGAGACATGAGGAGTTGTAAATAAAACTTTTGCTAATTGAAAATATGTGTTGCATGCAAATTATTCCAGCGTGTGTGCAGTTTTCGTTTAACCGTGTGACGTTTATCTATTTCATATTTTCTGTTTGGATCTTTTAGATTTGGGTTGTTCGACAAAAAGTAGGGGGGTTAGAAGAACTAAGGAGAGGAATGCCAAGTTGTTAGTATATCTTTAAGTGGTTACCACATAGCTCACAATTTGTTCTGTCCAGGCTTTCTGGGATTATTCAGAAAAGAATTTGGTAGGGAAAACAAATGCTGAATGGTTTGTCCGGTGGTCGCCATTTTATGACTGGAACTATAGCTCCAAGGCTTCAAATAGATTTCCTGCGGCTTTAGCATGATAATGGAAATGTTTTAGGATCCTTACATGATTATCTTCATATTTCTTTGTGTAATTTAAGAAGATGTTTGAAAAACTATATCAGGTATGTCGACAGCATAAACTGTCTCTCTGTAATATGTGTCCCTTGTTGGTACTAAACAATTAGTGACATGTCAAAGAAATAAGTATGCAAGCCCTCACATCGCTCTCATGATTGTTGCTTCTTAATTGTGCAGGTTGAATAGAAGCCAGAATATCCTAATGCCTTATTTGTCCTGCTGTAAAATCAAATACTTATCTCATACAAGGAAAAAGTTTGCTGTTGTATAGGTTAATTACCATCGGATATCAACATGTTATGTTCCTCTGTTATCAAATGAAACTTATGTATATGTTGGGTGCTCCAGGAGAACGATGATGACAAGGTCGAAGATCCTTCAACTGTTGCTGAAGAAAAGCATGATGAGACTCAAAACTCCAAAAAACAAAAGGTGTTGCTTCTTACAGTCCACTTGTCTCACCAGTTTTTCAGCCTGTATATAGCATTCCAGTTGTTTGTGATCTTTAACTGCAACGGCTTGAAATAAATGAACTCTGCTGCTGGAAAGGGAGCTGGAGCAGGAAAGAAAACAAAGCACCGACTCCTTTGCACTAGCTAAGCAAAAGTAAACTATCATAGGTTAAAAAAACAAAATTATGTCATATAATACTGTTGTTGGATTCATTTTGCCGTGGCACGCTTGGGCCTGATTTTCTGAAGCTTTGCATTCTGTTGTAGACTATCTATTCTATGTATGTTAACTTCTTCTCAGCAACATCGAAGGAGAAAGATGGTGATTTATGCATCTAGCTTCGTTGTCGACGGCGCTCCACCGCAATGCTCTTAATTTGACCAGCTACAAGCAAAGCCCGTTGCCGTCTATGCCTCTTTCATGAACTTTAATGTGGTTGTATGCTTCTTACCAAGCATGTCTAAAACTCTCCTATATTATGTGTGTGTGTACTAAAAAGTCTTTGCGGCTCCTCAAGTAGCAATGTCAAAGCAAGACAAACAAAACTCCCATATATTATGAAGCGAACTTGAACTTATTGTGTGTGCACTATTAGGTTCTTATTTATTTCTCTCAGTGATACGATACTTCATATTTTGTCGGCAATTTTCCCTTCTTAAGATGAATGTTTCCTTTTTTTCGCTCTCTTCTGCTCATCTTATTTTCTCATGCCATTGAAGCCTATGGGCTGCGTCTGCTTTATTCTCGGTTGTTTGGCCCATTTCTTGCCGCGAGGTGTGTCTCCAAGGCTCAGGCGTAGAGTGACCAAGTCACATAAGAAGTTCAGAAGCATCAGAAGAGGTTTTTAGAATGATGCGATAAAAAATGCATCCTAGGCTAAACCTTTCAAAGTTGTGATGTTGTTTTACACCTTTTGTGTACCCTAGCAGCATAAATGAACCAAGGCGTACTTTTGCTTCCTGCTTAGACCACGTTCAAACCAATTGTTAACCAAGCCATATATGTAAGCAATACTGATCGTTCTATTCGAAATCTATAAGTATATGTTATGTGTGCCATATACATTCTTGGTGAAAACATATTAAATACCATTATTGGTTTCAAAGTTCCTATTGATTATACAAATATACAATCATGCCAACTGCTAAAAATATACAACATGCCAACTTAAGTTTCTCATCATTATAGCCATATTTTCAAACTAAACATATCCATGTTATATAAATATTTTCTTTTTCCAAACTCATATTTCACAGCGTAATCATCATGTTTTAAAAATAACATGAATTAACGGATGGTTCTTGCAACATGAAACTATTTTCATCGATAACATGGCTTCAACGGGTCTCTGCGCCATTTGGCGCAACGGGTCAACTAGTAAACTTAAGTCATGCATGCATGCACCATAACAAGAACATGTCGTGCAAGTTACATACCGTAACATTTTGGAACCAGGACCTAAGCGTGATGAAGAAGTATGTGTCTGCTTCATCAAATACGGGATCGTTGCATCGACCCGAGTCGTCTTGACAAATCTCGCACTTGGGATGAGACATACTATGTGTTCATAATTATAAAATTAATTCAAAGTAATAAAAATATAATGAAAATTATCAAAATATAACATGAGAAGTAATACAAATTGTGCCTCATTGGTAACAAAATAGATCAAGAATGTCTGTTCTATCAATTTTTGGTTTAACAAAAAAAAATCCTCCACTTTCTTTTCACTTGTGTTCTTTGAAAACATACAAACTTGTGGAACCCTAATTTACACTATAGCTTGCACCATCAAATTCTCTCTAAAGCCACGACCAATTTCACTTCAAAGAACAAATCACCATTTAACTATCTCTCTGTTTTGGCAATACACAAAATAATCCTACAATTGCAACAATTTCAACACCAATAATCCTAGAAATAATCAACACCAATTTCACTTCAAAAAATCACATGACGGCATAGATTATTGCACACAACCTATCAATTGCACATGGCAATCCTAGCATTCCTGAGCAAAATATGAACATAGAGGAGGAGGGGAGGGGGAGTAGGGGGAGGGGTCACCGGACGCTGGACGGTGGCGATGGCTTGAACGGCGGGGGCGGGGGCGGCTTGAACGGTGCGGGCGGGGGCGGCTCCGGTGGCGTGGACGGCGACGGCGACGTGGACGGCTCCTGGCGGCGTGGACGGCGACGGCGAGGCAGTGCAGCAGCCTGGCGGCGTGGTTCGATCTGAAGCGGTGGGCGGAACTGACGCTAAGTGCTGGTATATATATAGCATGGACCTTTAGCACCGGTTTGTAGCTCCAACCGGTGCTACTGGCTCTTTAGAACCGGTTTCACTCACAAACCGGTTCTACAACTCACCAATTTCATCCATTTTCGGCCAAAAATACACGCGGGAAGGGGAGGGACCTTTAGCAGCGGTTCGTGGTTGAAACCGGTTCTAAACCTTTATTTTTTAGATTTAGATTTGTTTTTATATTTTGACTAGCTATTAGAATAGTTGGAGTTTTTTAATAAATCTTTTTATTTTAGTTTAAAACATAATTATAAATATTATGTTAGTGGCAGTGGTTTTCAAATTTAAATAGTTTCAAGTTGAATTCTTTTGAAATACTAGTTTGTGAAATACTTTAAAATATTTAAAAAATCATTAAATGCATGAAAAAAAGCAAATGAAGTCAGAAAGGGTTGAAATTTTAGTATGTGGCTTTGAATGGTGCATATTGAATGCAAAAAAAGTTTTGAGTTGGAATCAGTTTAGAAAAACGAAATGTCTTTGTAACAGATGAGTTTTCGTTTGAAACCCTTATATTTTGAAAGAGATGGTCCAGTTTGTACACGAAGTGCATCCAGTTTTTGTCGTAATCCTCTCAACTTTTGCACACATGTTATGTGGGTCAAATGATGATACGTTGCCAAGTTTCAACCTTTTCTGAGTTCAGTTGTAGTGCTTTCCAAATTCAAGGTCATTTAGCTCAAAATAAATCATTAAATGCATGAAAAATAGCAAATGAAGTCAAAAATGGTTGAAATTTTAGTATGTGGCTTTTAATGGTTCATATTGAATGCAAAAAAGTCTTGAGTTGAAATAAGTTTAGAAAAATGAAATGTCTTTGTAACAGATGAGTTTTCGTTTGAAACCCTTATACTTTGAAAGAGATGGTCCAGTTTGTACACGAACTGCATCCAGTTTTTGTCGTAATCCTCTAAACTTTTGCACACATGTTATTTGGGTCAAATGATGATACGTTGCCAAGTTTCATCCTTTTCTGAGTTCAGTTGTAGTGCTTTCCAAATTCAAGGTCATTTAGCTCAAAATAAATCATTAAATGCATGAAAAATAGCAAATGAAGTCAGAAAGGGTTGAAATTTTAGTATGTGGCTTTGAATGGTGCATATTTAATGCAAAAAAAGTCTTGAGTTGAAATAAGTTTAGAAAAATGAAATATCTTTGTTGAGTTTTCGTTTGAAACCCTTATACTTTGAAAGAGATGGTCCAGTTTGTACACGAAGTGCATCCAGTTTTTGTCGTAATCCTATCAACTTTTGCACACATGTTATGTGGGTCAAATGATGATACGTTGCCAAGTTTCAACCTTTTCTGAGTTCAGTTGCAGTGCTTTCCAAATTCAAGGTCATTTAGCTCAAAATAAATCATTAAATGCATGAAAAATAGCAAATGAAGTCAGAAAGGATTGAAATTTTAGTATGTGGCTTTGAATGGTGCATATTTAATTCAAAAAAGTGTTGAGTTGAAATAAGTTTAGAAAAATGAAATGTCTTTGTAACAGATGAGTTTCGTTTGAAACCCTTATACTTTGAAAGAGATGGTCCAGTTTGTATATGAAGTGCATCCAGTTTTTGTCGTAATCCTCTCAACTTTTGCACACATGTTATGTGGGTCAAATGATTATACGTTGCCAAGTTTCAACCTTTTCTAAGTTCAGTTGTAGTGCTTTCCAAATTCAAGGTCATTTAGCTCAAAATAAATCATTAAATGCATGAAAAATAGCAAATGAAGTCAGAAAGGGTTGAAATTTTAGTATGTGGCTTTGAATGGTGCATATTGAATGCAAAAAAAGTCTTGAGTTGAAATAAGTTTAGAAAAATGAAATGTCTTTGTAACAGATGAGTTTTCGTTTGAAACCCTTATACTTTGAAAGAGATGGTCCAGTTTGTACACGAACTGCATCCAGTTTTTGTCGTAATCCTCTAAACTTTTGCACACATGTTATTTGGGTCAAATGATGATACGTTGCCAAGTTTCATCCTTTTCTGAGTTCAGTTGTAGTGCTTTCCAAATTCAAGGCCATTTAGCTCAAAATAAATCATTAAATGCATGAAAAATAGCAAATGAAGTCAGAAAGGGTTGAAATTTTAGTATGTGGCTTGGAATGGTGCATATTGAATGCAAAAAGAGTCTTGAGTTGAAATAAGTTTAGAAAAATGAAATGTCTTTGTAACAGATGAGTTTTCGTTTGAAACCCTTATACTTTGAAAGAGATGGTCCAGTTTGTACACGAACTGCATCCACTTTTTGTCGTAATCCTCTCAACTTTTGCACACATGTTATGTGGGTCAAATGATGATACGTTGCCAAGTTTCAACCTTTTCTGAGTTCAGTTGCAGTGCTTTCCAAATTCAAGGTCATTTAGCTCAAAATAAATCATTAAATGCATGAAAAGTAGCAAATGAAGTCAGAAAGGATTGAAATTTTAGTATGTGGCTTTGAATGGTGCATATTTAATTCAAAAAAGTGTTGAGTTGAAATAAGTTTAGAAAAATGAAATGTCTTTGTAACAGATGAGTTTCGTTTGAAACCCTTATACTTTGAAAGAGATGGTCCAGTTTGTATATGAAGTGCATCCAGTTTTTGTCGTAATCCTCTCAACTTTTGCACACATGTTATGTGGGTCAAATGATGATACGTTTCTAAGTTTCAACATTTTCTGAGTTCAGTTGTAGTGCTTTCCAAATTCAAGGTCATTTAGCTCAAAATAAATCATTAAATGCATGAAAAATAGCAAATGAAGTCAGAAAGGGTTGAAATTTTAGTATGTGGCTTTGAATGGTGCATATTGAATGAAAAAAATGTCTTGAGTTGAAATAAGTTTAGAAAAATGAAATGTCTTTGTAACAGATGAGTTTTCGTTTGAAACCCTTATACTTTGAAAGAGATGGTCCGGTTTGTACACGAAGTGCATCCAGTTTTTGTCGTAATCCTCTCAACTTTTGCACACATGTTATGTGGGTCAAATGATGATACATTGCCAAGTTTCAACCTTTTCTGAGTTCAGTTGTAGTGCCGGTTTGTGGCTCGACCCGGAACTAAAGTCACACCCACAAGCATTAGTCCAATTTCAGGGTCATTTAGCTCAAAATAAATCATTAAATGCATGAAAAAGAGCAAATGGTGGCGGCGACGCGGCAAACTTAAAACATTCAACAAACTTAACATCTCAAACCTAGAACATAAAAAAACTACTCCTCGTCGCCGGAGAAATCGTCTTCGGTGTCGGAGCTGATGTCATCCTCCAGCGCTATCCAGCGGGGGTCACCGAGGGTCCAGTTGGTGGCGCCTCTCGCCAGTTCCTCCTCCGCCATCGCCTTGGCCGCCCGCCGCTCCTCCCGCCATTCATGACTCTCCTGTCGCCGCTCCGCGCTCTCGGCCGCCAGCCTCGTCCAGTGTTCCGCCTCCTCCGAGGCTTCACGTGGATGGCTTGCGTACCAATCCTGCACGGCACGCTGGTCCTGCTCCGAGGTGAGGCCGAGCACCGCTCGTCGACGATGGAGGCGGTGGTCCTCTTCAGTGAGGAGGAGCGGCGGATCTGCCATGTCCTCCGCCTCTTCCAAGCTGCGACAGTGGCGGTTATTCATCTCCGCGCGCGGGCGGCCGAGCCTCCACGCCGCAACGTCGTACGCGCGAGCGGCTAAATATGCATGCCAGAACCTGCCGAGACACACACGCTCGTTGTTGGCGCAAGTGATCACCGCCATGAATGTGCCGTCCGAGCGCTCGCGGACGCCGTGGTAGCTTGGTGGGCGGCGGCGGGGCGACATGGTGGCGGTGGCGCGGAAGGGGAAAGAGTGCACGAGAAAAGAACTAGTGGCGACTGGCGGTGCGTGGAGTCCTCTTCCACGCGCTTTTAACCATACACGATTTTGAATCCAACCAATCAGGAAGAAGCACACGGATCACGTGTTTCTTTCAAGCGCTTGTGAGTCGTTGGATCAGGCTTCTGAGCCGTTGGATCCAACCAATCAGGAAGAAGCACACGGATCACGTGTTTCTTTCAAGCGCTTGTGAGTCGTTGGATCAGGCTTCTGAGCCGTTGGATCCAGCCAATCAGGAAGAAGCACACGGATTGCGTGTTTCTTTCAAGCGCTTGTGAGTCGTTGGATCATACTTGTCGTTGCATATATATATATATATAGCCCATCTCTTGGACATGTTCGACACTCAGTTCATCGGCCGAATACGTACAAACCATTCGGATTCGCATGCATACGTTCGACGGTGCATTTGATATGCTTGCACTCATGAGCCACCGTCGGGCTGTATGCAGGCGAAATCGTATGTTTTGTTGATCTTACATATATCTAGCTAGAAATATTTCACTTCATATCGACCAAATACAAATCATTCGGTTTCCCTGTATACGTCCGACGGTGCATTTGATATGCTTGCACTCATGAGCCACCGTCGGGCTATATGCAGGGGAAACCTTGTGTTTTATTTGATTGGAAAAAAAGTATAGCAATTTCATTATAGGATGTCAACGGAAGATTACTCCACACCCTGTACACCATAAAAGACAATTTCGGTTAAGCCCCGATTGGTTGGCAAATCTAACAATCTGCCCACCAATCAATGTTCAACCGAAATTGCCTTTACAGTATACAGGATATAGATGAATCACTCGTGGACAACCTTTATTAAACTTGGTATGCTACGATAAGTCCACTCTGACCCGTGCTTATAAACCGGTCGAACTCCTCTTCGGTTAGCGAGGTGGTACTAAACTTAGTGCACCTTTAGAACCGGTTTGTACTACCAACCGGTTCTAATACCGCTAGTGATCACCACCATGAATGTGTCGTCCGAGCGCCTGCGGACGCCGTGGAAGCTGGGCGGGCGGCGACGGGGCGGCATGGTGGCGGTGGCGCGGAACGGTAAAGAGTGCACGAGAAGAGAACTAGTGGCGACTGGCTTTGCGTGGAGGCCTCCACGCCCTTTTAACCTCACACGATTCAGAATCCAACCAACCAGGGAGAAGCACACGGATCGCGTGTTTGTTTCAAGCGCTTGTGAGCCGTTGGATCCGGCTTGTGAGCCGTTGGATCAGGCTCGCCTCCACCAATCAGGAAGAAGCACACGGATCGTGTGTTTCTTTCAAGCGCTTGTGAGTCGTTGGATCAGGCTTTGTGAGCCATTGGATCAGGTTCTTAACAAGGCTCGTGATAATGCTGGAAGTAGTGCTCAGAAGAGTTTGTCTGAGAGCAACAATTTGAAAGTTATGATCACTGCAGGCTCAAAAGGCAGTTTCATTAATATTTCGCAAATGACTGCCTGTGTCGGACAGCAGAATGTTGAAGGCAGGCATTAATAATACTATGCCGAGTTTTAACCTTTTTCGAGTTGTAATATGAACCAGGACGCACAATGATAGAATCTTTTAAAAACTGAGTAAATCAGGTTCTTAACAAGGCTCGTGATAATGCTGGAAGTAGTGCTCAGAAGAGTTTGTCTGAGAGCAACAATTTGAAAGCTATGATCACTGCAGGCTCAAAAGGAAGTTTCATTAATATTTCGCAAATGACTGCCTGTGTCAGACAACAGAATGTTGAAGGCAGGCATTAATGATACTATGCCAAGTTTTAACCTTTTTTGAGTTGTAATATGAACCAGGACGCGCAATGATAGAATCTTTTAAAAACCGAGTAAATCAGGTTCTTAACAAGGCTCGTGATAATGCTGTAAGTAGTGCTCAGAAGAGTTTGTCCGAGAGCAACAATTTGAAAGCTATGATCACTGCAGGCTCAAAAGGTAGTTTCATTAATATTTCGCAAATGACTGCCTGGACGCACAATGATGGAATCTTTTAACAAGGCTCGTGATAATGCTGGAAGTAGTGCTCAGAAGAGTTTGTCCGAGAGCAACAATTTGAAA
Organism: Bromus sterilis; assembly: GCA_950022295.1. Lineage (NCBI taxonomy): Eukaryota > Viridiplantae > Streptophyta > Magnoliopsida > Poales > Poaceae > Bromus > Bromus sterilis. Next base: position 39,360,406 of record OX465600.1, read on the forward strand.
GCTATGATCACTGCAGGCTCAAAAGGCAGTTTCATTAATATTTCGCAAATGACTGCGTGGACGCACAATGATGGAATCTTTTAAAACCCGAGTAAATCAGGTTCTTAACAAGGCTCGTGATAATGCTGGAAGTAGTGCTCAGAAGAGTTTTTCCGAGAGCAACAATTTGAAAGCTATGATCACTACAGGCTCAAAAGGCAGTTTCATTAATAATTCGCAAATGACTGCCTGTGTCGGACATCAGAATGTTGAAGGCAGGCATTAATGATACTATGCCAAGTTTTAACCTTTTTTGAGTTGTAATCTGTACTAGGACGCACAATGATGGAATCTTTTAAAAACCGAGTAAATCAGGTTCTTAACAAAGCTCGTGATACTGCTGGAAGTAGTGCTCAGAAGAGTTTGTCCGAGAGTAACAATTTGAAAGCTATGATCACTGCAGGCTCAAAAGGCAGTTTCATTAATATTTCGCAAATGACTGCCTGGACGCACAATGATGGAATCTTTTAAAAACCGAGTAAATCAGGTTCTTAATAAAACTAAAAAAGTATAGCAATTTCATTATAGGATGTCAACGAGAAATTTCCTCCACACCCTATACACCGTAAAGGCAAAGTTCCGGTTGCAGCTTAATTAGAAGGCAATTTTGTCCACTAATCAAGGTTCAACAGGAACTTTGTCTTAACGATATATAGGATGAAGATGAATTTTTCATGGACAACCTTTATTGAACTCGCTTTGCTACGATAAGTCCACTCCGACCCGTGCTTATAAACCGGTCGAACTCCTCTTCGGTTAGCGAGGTGGTACTAAACTTAGTGCACCTTTAGAACCGGTTTGTACTACCAACCGGTTCTAATGCTGCTAGGTGGCCCGCATGCCGAACGGCGACCTGCCACCACATCTTTAGAACCGGTTGGTAGTACAAACCGGTTCTAAAGGGGCGCTGGCAGGGCACCGCTGGGCTGGGGGCCCACCACACGAACCGGTTCTAAAGCCCGGAGCCATGAACCGGTTCTACTGACCTTTGCTCATATCCAAAGGCATGTTTTGTACTAGTGACTGTGAACTTGAGACTCCTAAAGAACGACAATTCAGATTCGCTAATAATCCCTTGAATAGAAAAAGGTCAACAAATTGGTGGGATATACTATAAGATATATATACATTTCTAACTCCAAGATTCAAAGTGTAGCATCTTCTTTTACCTAAGCATTTATTTTAATTTTTAGCTTCACTTCTCGCATGGGTTCCTTGTTTATGTTATGGTTAAGAACTCAAAACTGGTTTCACCTGAGTTTGTTTCTTTAAAGATTTTGGCCTTTTGTTATCCCCCACTTAATCCTCGAGTATAGACTGTAGACATGTTCTGTGTAACTGCTTCTTCTCTCTGTTGTGTAAACAACAAAAATGTATGCATAAACAGTGTGACCACTGTCTTTTTAAGCACGGAGTTGATGGAATTACTATGTATATTTATCTGTTCTTCCTTTTTAAATATTTTTTTGATATCCTAATTTAAAATTTGCACATGAGATTATCATGTTGTTTACCACTTCGTCAGCCAGTTCATGAAAAACTATTTTTTTCAGTTTGTGCATGGCTGTCTGGTGTCCTTTTTATGCACTAACAAAATGCAGTGCAACTGTGACTGAATAAGTAAAGTTGAAAATTCTAACTTGTGCACAAAGTCCTGTTGTACAGTAATCAAACTCGGTGCAGATCTCATTTGAGTCAATCGACCAAAAAGGAAGAAACAAGTTTTAAGGTATCTCTAAACTAATTTATTGAGTTATGCTCATTGTGCTCCATCACTGTTAGTGTAGCAGCTGGGTATATAAATGTTGGTTTCTTTTATAAAATGGTATTCTTTTGGTTCTTCCTGCGTACCCAGTTGATTAGAAAATTGTATATGCTTTGCTTTTTGTTCAGTTTATGCGTAACTGTCCAATGTCCTTTTGTGCACTAACAAAACCCAGTGTAAGTGTGACTAAATAGTACTACATGAAAAGGAAAATGATACTACAATAGAAAAAAATACCATTACTATTGCTAATTTGTGAAAATTATTTATTATCGTGTTGTATGCCAAATAAATTGGTGCAAGTATGATTGAATTAATGGTAAATTTTCATAGAAAATGATATTACAAGGCTATTCTGAAATCCTCTGCAGAAGTTAAAGCTACAAATTGGACATTCGGCGAATCCAAGAACCCAAGATCAAACAATCCAGGAGAATTTTTGGTAGAGGATTAACATACTAACTAAAACTAGGTTCTAAAATAAATTTGTACTTGGGATAGCTTCGATATTTTGCATGGGGCTATGTAGAGATACTTCAAAAATGATGTCTATAGTGTTCAGGGTGCATATAGGTGAAGTTTTTAGGCTTTAAAAAAATTCAGAGATATGGCCTGCTGGAACTAATGATTTAATGGACAACAACATATGAAATAGAGAAGGACATGTTGCTATGGAAAATTTGGCAGTAGAAACTGATATCTGAATTTTATTCAACGTAACCACTTGTGTATCATGAGGCTATTAAACAGTAGGATATAACTGAACATGTCAAAAGTCTCAATCGTATAAATTCTTAGCTCATTAGAAGTTCCTCATGAGAAAATAATAATTTGTACAAGCCTTTTCCCGTTGTGTGCACAAATGTCCGCTGTCCTGTTGTGCACTAACAATATTCAGTTCAAGTGTGACTGAATAAAAAAGTTGAAAAGAAATGAGATTTGAAAAGGGAATAGTTATATACATGTCCAGATTAAAGATTAATCATTATATACATAATGGCACTAATTAATCTTGATCAAAGTGTTATTTAGAGTGTAGGTAAACCACTAAGTAGCTCTCCTCGATCTCTCTCATGCTCAAAGGAGCCCAGCCATCATGTTGTGGTCGAGCTCACCTCAATAAACCCCTTGAACCTTCCGATCATACTAATAGCAATTCATATTGCCATTCCAGTTATATGTCTATATGTTTAAGGGTGGCTCCTGCAAAAATAAAATTTCAATATTTCGCCGATCAGCTGGCAATATCTGCTAAAATTCTACCTAGAATCTCCAAGGATTCACTATATCAGGAACTTGGGTGATAAGTAGCTGGATCATTTCTCTACCCATATGACCATTCTATTAACATAGTATACCAACCCAATACAAGGGCAGCCACTAGGGTGCTGCTGAAATGAGAAGAACTTGATGCCCGCCTTTCTTGCTGATTTTTTTAACAATCAGTTAGACTGAAGACAAAGTAAACATGCTGCTTGACAATCAGTTAGGCTCAAGACTAAGTAGCCCTAACATGATAGTGATTAGTTGATATCCTGAATTTTAGCTCTTAGTGTTGGGTTTCTGTACACACTACATCTTCTATCTTAAAACCATCTTACTGTTGTCATTATCTTGTCTGGTTAAGGAAAAATGAAATCATTTTTCCAAGCTGACTGTTACAGAATAATGGTAATTGTGTTTTCTTTATGTTGTTTATGTCAGGTGTTTCAAAGGTTGCTCTCAATACCAAAATATTATTTTCTATTCTTGTTGTTTCTATATCTATATAGATTATAGAAGTGTTTTTCCTAAATCAGCTAGATAAACTGATATCTATTAGGAAACTACAAGTTATAGGTCATGATCAAGTGTACATAGATGGATGGCATGGGAGGTTCAAAATGAAGAATTTATTCCAACTTGGTTTCTGGACACTTGGTGCTCAGACATTTAGAACAAAAGAATGACATGGGAGGTTCAAACCCGCCATAAGTTCATTGATAAATTTCTTCAATTTGGAGAATGATGAGTTTCACCTTGCTTTGAGGTCTCAGTATAGTATGCCCCTTTTAAGATTGGGAATCGTAAGGTGCAAAATTAGGATTTGTCCTATATCCAAATAAGTTTGTTTAATATGTACTCTACCGATGTGGTGCCGCGGTAGCAGATTGTACTATCCATTTTGCTTTTATTGATAGAAGAGTACATCAATGGAAATTAGAGAAGTATTATTAGTTTCCTTACAAAGCGAAAGTATCAGCTAAAACTACTTCTCTTAGGGTCATATTCATTGTCATGCATCGACAGTGCAGGATCTGCCATCCAGTTGTTCTGTTTCTGTGTGTACGTTAGTTGTTGTAGGAGTTACTTGTAGTGTGCTAGTTTTAAAAGGACTGAACTGCAAATGTACTTGTATATACAGAGAAAGAAGATTGGAGAAGGTGCGGGGAGCAACCTTCAGAGAAACAGAGCACTTTGAATCCCTAATCCACCATAGTGTCGAGCAACATGGTGTCAGAGCATCAGGGGGAGGCGCTTGGTCCTGGAGGTCGCCGGAAGTAAATCGGCGGCGTGGGGCGGAGGAGCTCGTGTGGTGTGCAGCCAGGAGGGAGAGGCGCCCCTGGATCTGGCTGTGCATAGGGCAGGGGGCGCTGTGCCTGGATCTGGTTGTGCATAGGGCAGGGGGCGCTGTGCTGCTCACTAAGAGGTGAGATTTGGCAGCAGTGTACACACACGTGCAGGGATTGGAAGCTTGTTTCACTTGGTGACGAGAAGATTTGGGCAATGGGAGATTTGATGGGTATTTATCTAACCATGGTATAATCCATCAGACTACTTGTCCAGGTACATCTGAGCAGAACGGACTGGCTGAGAGGAAGAACCGACATCTTCTTGAGGTAACTCGATGTTTAATGTTAGCCATGAATGTACGTAAATTCCTTTGGGGGGAGGCTGTTATGACAGCAGCTTATCTAATTAATAGAATGCCTTCTAGAGTATTAGAAAACAAGTCACCCATTGAATGCTTAACAGGGAAAGTCGCTTATGTGGTACCACCAAGGGTGTTTGGTTGTGTATGCTTTGTGCGTGATCACAGACCCTCCGTGGGAAAACTTGATCCGAGAGCATTAAAGTGTGTATTTGTTGGCTATTCTGGTAAACAAAAGGGATATAAATGTTGGTGCCCGTCGGAGAAGAAAATGTTCATCAGCATGGACGTGACATTTAGGGAACATGTACCTTATTATGGGGAACCTGAGGATCTATCTGAGTTGTTTTCTAATCTTGACAGTGTTGATATTTCAGATCCATACAACATGACAGGGGGAGCAAAGGAGGGGGAGCCTAGCCCGGCCTTTCCACAAGGGGCGGTGATAGGACTCCTTCCTACAAATGACACTGGCAATAATGATAATAGGGGTTGCGTGGAGGAAGACCAAGTACTAGGACAACAAGGGGAGGCAGAGTGGCAAGAACAAACTGAAAGTAGAGACTTGGGAGAGATGACACCAGGTTCAGCGCAATCCCAAACTTATGAGCCAAACCAGACCTCTGCATCAGATCAAGGTAATCTAACTTCCTCAGATGATGATCTTGATGTCCCGATCGCTCATCTTAAGAAACCCCATATTACTGCTGAAAAATTAGATCATGATCTTGATGTTCCGATCGCTCACCGTAAGCAACCCCGTATTACTGCTGGAAACTTGCCCGCTAGACTTGCACAATATGATATGTCAAACTATGTTTCATACTCTGCTGTTGGGCCGAATTATGGGACTTTTATAAAGTCCTTAAATGATTCTTTGCACGTGCCTAAAGATTGTCAAGAGGCAAAACGACACCCAAAATGGAGGCAGGCAATGGTAGAGGAAATGAGGGCTCTAGAAAAAAACCGAACATGGGAACTCACTACACTACCTGCAAATAAAAAGGTTGTGGGATGTAAATGGGTATATGTCTTGAAACAAAATGCAGAAGGAAAAGTTGAGAGGTATAAAGCCAGGTTAGTGGCCAAAGGGTATAGTCAAACGTATGGTGTGGATTATGATGAAACATTTGCCCCGGTGGCAAAAATGAACACAATCAGGACTTTAATTTCAATTGCAGCTAACAAGAGGTGGAAGCTATTCCAAATGGACGTGAAGAATGCCTTCCTCCATGGTGATTTGAAGGAAGAAGTGTATATGGAGATCCCCCCTGGTTTTGGCACACACGAAACAATCGGGAAGGTATGTAAACTGAAGAAATCATTGTACGGGTTAAAACAATCTCCTAGGGCATGGTTTGGAAGATTTAGAAATGAAGTGTGCTCTATGGGTTATAGACAGAGTAACGCAGACCATACTTTATTCTTCAAACACCATCTGGGAAAGATCACCATTCTGGTTGTATATGTTGATGACATAGTGATTACAGGGGATGATGAAGTGGAGATAACAAGACTAAAGAAGGCACTGGCAGATGCCTTCGAAGTAAAGGATTTGGGGTACTTGAACTACTTCCTTGGTATTGAAGTTGCTTATGGACCACGAGGTATATATCTCTCCCAACGAAAATATGTACTGGATTTACTCAAGGAGGTAGGGATGTTAAATTGCAAACCTGCAACCACACCAATTGAGCAAAATCATCGAATAGTTGCCAATGCTGGTGAACCTATAGATAAACATCAGTACCAGAGATTAGTGGGTCGGCTCATATACCTATCACATACTAGACCAGACATTGCATATGCAGTCAGCATCGTGAGCAGATACATGCATGATCCAAGGTCTGCTCATATGGACACCGTAAATAGAATCTTACGTTACCTTAAAAGTAGTCCCGGGAAAGGAATTCTCTTCTCTTCTCATGGACACTTGGGAGTGGAGGCATACACCGATGCTGACTGGGCTGGATGTCTTGATGATAGGAAATCAACATCAGGATATTGCATACTTGTTGGTGGGAACTTAGTTGGCTGGAGAAGCAAGAAACAAAGCGTAGTGGCTCGGTCCACAGCAGAAGCGGAATTTAGATCAATAGCATCTGGGCTTTCTGAATTGCTATGGGTGAGAATGATGTTGGTGGAACTTAAATTGTTTGACCGTAGACCTCTTCAGTTGTATTGCGACAATCAAGCTACCATCAACATAATAAATAATCCAGTGCACCACGACAGAACCAAGCACATTGAAATTGATAGGCACTTCATAAAAGAAAAGCTAGATGACGGAACTCTTCATGTGTCTTATGTGAAATCAGCAGAGCAATTAGCTGATATCCTTACGAAGGGAGTCAATGGTGTATCCTTCACTGAAGCTTGTAACAAGATGGGGCTCATAGACATATTCGCCCCATCTTGAGGGGGAGTGTTGTAGGAGTTACTTGTAGTGTGCTAGTTTTAAAAGGACTGAACTGCAAATGTACTTGTATATACAGAGAAAGAAGATTGGAGAAGGTGCGGGGAGCAACCTTCAGAGAAACAGAGCACTTTGAATCCCTAATCCACCATAGTGTCGAGCAACATTAGTACATGTTTAATGATTTGGATTTTGTATTGTTGTTCAACAACTAATTTATACTCTGCCTATTAATATAGCAAAGAAGTTCCTAAATTAGAATCATATACTCATCTCTGTCAAGATATTGCAGATTTGTTTTTCTTTTTTACTCTGTTAGGAACTAATAAGGTCAAATTGCAGGGTGTACGGTGTAGAGTACTCATTACCGGCTTCCATATTAATTACCGTGAAGTCATTCATTAATATGTCTTCCTTTTGGCAATTTTCTAACTCAAAAGTTAATTAAGGGGAGCATTGTTCACAATTAACATCTCATTGGCACTTTGATTTATATTGCAGACATTATACTTGGTGTAACTCTGAATTTTTCCTCACATTTCAGCAACCATTGTTGCTGCAACTTTTTCTTTTGCTAATTCCTAATATAGAAAGTCTTCTACATCATGTAAGGGGACTCTTTGTCTGTTTTCTTCACCATGTGATTCAATTTTGCTATTTGTAATTTTCTGTGACTTAGTAAGCTCACACTTAGCGTTTAATATTGAACTGATCGTGCGACATCCATCTTTGTATCATTTTTTGACTACTAAAACTCTACTTTATCCTCAATAGCTACCAGCTTCCCTTTACACATGATGTACAGCAGAAAACTCTACTACCTTTACATTGTAACTTTCCATGGTTCCATAGAGAACCGGGAAACATGCATACATAAATCATCCTTGAAGTACGCATATCGCTACTCTCATCACTATAAAGTACTTGTGCAAATCATGTTGATTATTTGCAGCATAAGGAATATTTTTAATGGCACAAAAAGCCGCGATAGACAAAGAAGTGTGTATTTGTCTCGGAATTGATCATATGTATCTGAACATATTTCCACCAGTTTGAACGTATATGTTTGCTGATGATAACTTTCTATATTGTTCTTCAAGATACGGGAACAGTTTAACCAGAGTAAAAAAAATGCCACATAATTGCAAATAATCTATTGCTCTTAGGAATAAAGTGGAAGAAAGCAGGCCCCCTCATTTTGGGGTGTGTGGTTCGGACCATCATTATCTAAATGAACACATACATTTGCTTGCCATTGAAAATAAAAATGCGAAAGATATATTTTTGTTGCTCACTCAAATATTTACTTGTTACTGCCCGTGAATGCAAAGCAGGAAGAAATGATCAATTTCTCTAAGATCTCTTAGCATCACCATTCAAAAAATGATCTCTTAACATCTTACAATTCTTACACGACCAATTTCTTCATTAACATCTATTTACCCGTTTGTGTATCTACATGTGCACAACCTATTAATCTAAACGTTCTATTCTACATGTTTCTTTTTCATTACATAATTAACAACGGGTCATAACATGGGTGCGGCGTGACGCCGCGCTTCCTCAATGCTAGTATCTATTCTATGCATGCTGCACTTCTGCTTCTTCGTGCGAAGGCTCACGGACTCATTTCATTCGGTGGCAACCAGCTGGTTATTTCCTTTGGGCCCATAATGCTCCAAACCCTAACCCCTAAACCCTAAACCCCACCTAGCGTACTCTGCATAAGACGAGGAGGGGCAATAGATCGAGGTTAGAGATTCACCTATACTCACTTACGTTCGAGAGCAGTGCCACATCACATGACTAGAGTATTACCTTCCTCGTTGAGGGTCGGAACCATTATACATCCTTGTGCGTACTTTCATCCACTTCTTTCACGAGACACAACTTTCCTATTTTAATCATAGTTTTAAATTTCCTGCAATAGCTTTTTGAGAGCTCTTCCGCTAAAGCTATGTACTTTTTACGCTAAGTTGGAAATGCCGCTAATAGCCCGCTATTACCCGCTATACCGCTAAATTTAGAGTCATTTAGCCCGCTAAGTCGCTATACAAGACCATCCTTCTAACTTATTCCTTATTCTTATTTCTGATTTATTTGATCCATTGATTCAAAGCTTTATTATTGAATTAGAACACTTGATTCGTATTCAGATTTGATTTTTGAACATGTCTATATGTCAACTATATGGAATATCACATATAATGCCCAATTATATGTCTATTTTTCTTAATTTTCATGATTTAAGAAAAAACTTAAATGGGGCTTAGCTTCGCTATAGCTTTGAATAGATTCTAACTGAGCCACCGCTAAATGGCACAACCCGCTATTTAGAACATTGAGTTTAATACCCCTATGTGTATTGTAGGTAACATAACCAGTACAATAAGCCTTCGTATCAAATATCTTGTCCTAGAAGAGAGATGGTGCAATCTTCTCTCACGGCATACATATCTTCGCAATGAAGGCTATGCGTCCACCGATGCAAGGACATGGACAAGATCACAAGAAAATCTTGCAAATGCTAGAGAGATCAAATTCCTCGCTTCGCCATTGCTCGCTAGCCTTGTGTTGTTTTTCATTAGACCGAAAAAGGATTTCGCCCTGCTTTATATTATGAAGCAACCATCACCACATTACAACCGAGCAGGCCGATACAAACACACGCCACACCCTCACACTACACACGCACTCGAGGCTAGATACAAAGGTGTCCGGCACCGCCACACTACTCCAATGACTCCCAAGTAAACTGAAGATGAGCGAAGAAAATCCGCTTAGAGCCGACGGAGCCCTGCACCGTGAACCACCAAGGAGGGGTGAGGAGGACCATGGCGGAGCAGGGACTCCAAGAGGGTGCCTCCCAGAAGGGTTTGACCATGGCTAGCAGCCATCGTCCGATCCGCAGATCATGTTTTCATCCGGAGCTACACGCAATGAGTGGGAGCACCGAGCCGAAGCCTTCATGAAGGATACGACGGCCACGGACGCCGCCACCGACGACAATACACGAAACCGGGTAACTGATGAACTCCGGCTCTCCCACTTAGAACAACAAAACCTGTTTTATGCATATGCTTTCTCTCCATGATAAAATTGATTTGACCATATTTTTAAATATACTAAAAGATGATTTAACGGGCCACAGAAATTGCTAGCTCATTATGCCTCCACCGCACAGTCGGCGCACAGTCCTATGGGATCAAGCTATATTGGTGTGCGTGTTCCAATTTTCTTCTGAAATAACCGAGCAAGGCCACATCATGCCAAATGAATGCCAGAAGACAAGCTGTTGATAGGTTTGGGATTGCTTATCACGCCTAGTGTACGATGCTGCCAAACGAGTGAGCGGTGTGCGCAGGTATTCCAATATGTTCTGCATGAGAAACTGAGAATTGCACGTATTTACAAATACACGTTCCCAAGTGCTTGTGTACATAATAATCGGCAAGTATTGGCTACTGGTTCTTTCTAGCTAGCTGCCGTAATACGTCCAAGTGTACGTACGTCAGTCACTCATGAGTTCACCTTGGAGCAGCTGAGCCTGATCTGACCCTGCGTCCCGGTGAGCGGCGCGATGTTGCCCATCTTGATCATGGCCGTCACGAAGGCGCCGCTGAACGCCGCCGGGTTGGACGCGAAGCTCCGCACCGTGTTGTCCGTGGTGTCGCCATTGAAGAGCACCTGGTCCGAGTGCATGAGCCCCTTCTGGGCCATGAGGTTGGCGTAGTAGGCGTTGTCGAAGGTGTTGGGCGTCGACGTGTCCAGCGGCGACAGGTTGCCGTTTCCGCCTGACTGTGGGCAGTTGGCCCGGAGCGACGCCGCGAAGGCGGCGTTGATGTTGGTGTCCCCGCCGTAGATCCGGGAGCGGAAGGACCCGCACTGCGCCTGCCCGATGGTGTGCGCGCCGGAGAGGGCCACCATGTCCACCGTATTGAGGCCCTTCTTGAGGAACGCCGCCTCGAGCTGTGCCCGGCTGGAGCCCGGGCCTGGGAGGTCTCTGTTTGCCAGCCCCGCGTTTGCGCTCGTGGAGTCCCTTCGCCCCAGAGGAACTGTCCATGACGGCCCTCCGAGCTGCACGCCAAGGATCCCAAACTAAGATGGCGCAAAACGAAATATGCCGAGCATCCAATTGATCATGTGAGTCGTAATTAAGATGATGATCTTACGGCGACGACGGAGTCGCGGGCGGCGACGGCGAGGATGTCGGCGCAGGAGACGGTCTGCCTGCAGATAGCCTCGACCTGCGCCTTGATGCCGTCGATGACGCCGAAGCCCCTCAGCGACCCAGCGTTCGGACCAGCGTTCTGCTCGTTGCCGGACAGCAGAACAGACGCGTCGCAGCCCTGCATGCAGCCAGCAAAATTAGTCGGGGAATCCAGGGTCTGTTCTGTAACCAAGCAAATTAGTTATGGAAAACTTGCCTGGACAAAGCAGTCGTGGAAGTGCAGCCGGAGCAACGACGCGCCCATGCGGGGGTCCCTGCTCACGGCGGCTGTCACGGCGCCCTTGATGGTGGCCAGCGCCCCGGGGCACGACGCGCTGTAGAACGTCGGGGACAGCTGCGCCGCCGCCGCCGTGGCCATAGCCACCAGCACCACCAGAGAAATGCAAGAGGCAGAGCCGGCCATGGTTAGCTCACTGCACTTCTTACTGGCGTTGGCTTGTGCAGGAGAACCACGACATCGCATGCATACTTATATAGCCGAATATTTAGCACGCGTGATCCGTGAATCTATCCCTGTCTCCCACTAGGGATAGAGCATCCAAAATGTAGGTTCGATTCGTCCAGCTACGACGTTAGCCTCTCGAAAGACGTCGCAACGGCATCCATGATCCATCCACAGCTAGCCGAACGATCGGGTAAGGTATATCGCGGTCTGCTACGTACATGCTATCGACAAACCTGGCCGCATATTCGGAATGGGTCACGCGTGCATCCAAGGCCTAGCTAGCTAGGATGCGGCAGCTTCCAGCTCGAATCGCCACCGCCAACGCCCACTCTGCATTTTCCTTGCAATAGGGGGCCAACTTGAATGATATCTCTTGGTGCTTATCACGAAAAACTCTGCAAAAATCAATGTCGTGTAGTATAACAGAAAGCATTACTCCTTTAAAGGGTGTTGGGGCATCCACATCCTTCGACGCCCTTCGCATCGGTTGATCCGCTAGCTAGTGCCGCCATGCACGCACCCCGTCCTCATCCCCATCCCCATCCCCATCCAATCGAGTAGTTCCATGTCTCACCATCCTAAAGGGTTCAGTAGTTCATGACCCATGGGTGTACGGATGCTTGTGGAGGCTTTTTTTTGTGAGAACACAATATAACGCAGACGCTCACATACACGAGCGTACATCCATTCATATGAACGTAGACACGTACACCCTATTTATATGAGCATCTTCGTATTTTGCTTTGTTCTGGGTGTGCCTTTCATGTGTTGTGTAAGAGCGGGTGTAGTCATGTCTTGAGAATCTCCAGGGTTGGGTTCTCGATGGCAGGTGTTGGGTCAGTGTTTCCCGAAACAGGGTTCATCATGTCCCAAGGATCATCGAGGAGGCAGATATTCGGTGTGTTGGGTCGGCATTTTTGGGCTCGGTGCCCGGCCCATGTTACGACCACTTACATGATCGTCAATTGCATGTTAGTCATCTTTCTTTTTGTACCATCGTTAGTTAACTGTTGGTATGCTTCGACGAATCCCTGGCATGCAGCTCGGAGGGCCGTCATGGTTAGTTCTTCCTCTGGGGGGGGGGGGGGGGGGCGAAGGGACTCCACGGGTGAAAACGTGGGGCTGGCAAACAACGACCTCCCAGGCCCGGGCTCCAGCCAGGCACAACTCGAGGCCGCGTTCCTCAAGAAGGGCCTCAACACGACCGACATGGTGGCGCTCTTCGACACGCATACCATGGGGCAGGCGCAGTGCAGGTCCTTCCGCTCCCGGATCTACGACGGCAACACCAACATCAACGCCGCCTTTGCGGTGTCGTGATATATTTTTCTATACTTTACTTTTGCTTGAAAAATGTTTCTCTTTGTTTACTATCTTGCAAAGAACTCTATAGGCATACAAAATCACAAAGATCGTTGGCGGGCCACTAGTTCGGCCATCGACGAAGCTCCGCCCTTGTGTGAGGCCATGTACATGCGATCATAAAACAACACACATCATGCAAAAGAAACTCATCAACTGTCAAACATTGAAGTAGTTCCAAATAATATAATATCACCACCAATTAATATACCTAGAAATCATTTTTTTGACTCCTTTTAAACATAAGAACATCAAACGACTCCACAACACCGACTAATATTGTAACTCTAACTGGTAGGATCTAGGATGGAAGCGCGTCATCTCTTCAGGCCACACAATATCTCTTCTTCAGGTCATGAGGTACAAATCTAGCCATCATTGGATGAACCAAAGGTGGTGAGATCTGCCTTCACAATGCAACTCGATCCTACAACATAGCCTCCTGACGGGTCCTTTAGATTCTTGAGTCCAATGAAGTTAGGCCATCCCCATCCCCGTTGGCATACACAAAGACCTGCGATCACCATAAAAATCAGATCATCTGTAATCATCATGAGGTTATAGACACTAGCTGCTTGAATCACACATATCAGTAGCACTGATACTTGCTAAGAACATCATAACCTGAAATTTTAGTCAAGTGTTTCCCATTCTTTTGGTCCAGGATGGAGAATGTCAATTCAACCACCTGCCTAGACTCCGAAGGGAGCTCATTCGAGGCATCCATGTATAAGTACATGCTGAGGCAATCAGTGATGTATCTGTCGCCACGAGGATAAATGACGATGTACCTGTTGACAAAAATGGGAAGTAACACTTCAAATATAGTCGGGGTACCAGGGAAATATATTTCAATAATGTGGTTGCTATAGAAATCAGAAACATCGGACACAACTTTGTTGGCATTACAATTGTAAAGAAAATGTAAGCATAGCATGACTACAGTACAAGATATTACAATGTGACACAAAAACAATTTAAGAAAATAAATGGTGGTATGTGCCATATGCAAGGGTTGTACCAAATATATACATGAGAAAGTAATTTCTTGATTTACTTTTTCTCCTAAAGAACATAATGTACCACCATGAGATTTTATACGCCAACATTTAATACTACGATATTCGAATTTGTTCCTGAAATTTCGGTACACCATGATTACAAAACCCCTTTTCTATTGAAATTGCAATGCACTACCCCATATCTGTACATATCCTAGAAGTACAACTATTTGGTTGCATGGTTAGAGATCAAGCTAAAATATTTAATTATTTAGAATATCTGAAGGATTGGTAAACTTAAGGATACATATAAGCTAAAATGTTGGATAACACATGCACACTAGTTTCTCCATCCTAATCTAAGTGCCACAGATTTATTTAGATATGGATGTATCTAGATTTAATTTTACATCTAGATACATCCATATCTAGACAAATCTGTGACACTTATTTTGGGATGTAGGGAGTATACATATAAATCAACTGTGATATATAAGTTCCTAATTAACTGGTAACACTAACAGATGTATACCATTTATGTCCACCAACTTCAAATGTAGGATAACGGACAAAGTGCTTTAATTCCAATTCAAGGAAATTGTTCACCGTACAACTGTATGTCCCTTTGATGAACCCCTTCTTCTGGACAAAGAGGTTCTGAACTGTGGTATCCTTCTTCCGAACTACAACAACCTTCTTTTCAGGAGAAAAGACTTCAATTTTTAATATCTCCACAGCAAACACACAACTATCATCAACTAGAAAGGCAGATGATTTCAGTAGCTCTTGAAGAGGAATCAAGCATTCCCTTTTTGAGCGGGTATTCTTGATATCGAAGTTGTAGCTAGCTGTGTTTAGAGAAAGAAGAACTTGTATGCTATATGAGAATATCCAAAATAACATAAAATCAAATTTTATCTGCAAGAAATTAAAATTACATTGAATCAATTTTCACCCTGGTAAAGCATTTAAGGAGAAATCGAAAAGAAAGTCTTAAGTGTGACATACAAGTACAGAAGGTTGACGGATAAACATATCAGTGAAGAATGTATGAAGCGAATTGTTAATGGAAAAGTAATTTATTTACGAAATTTGAAGCTATTGATTTGTGATGATGGAATCTATAACTCAAAATTGTGAAGTATACAACACAATATATGGATTACCTCCCAGCTGATAGGATGGATGTGCTTTCTTTTTAATTTGCAGGGAAAAATGATCGATGTACTTGAGAGCCTACCTTTGCATCCACAATACTTTCCCTTTGAATGGTTGAATATTGACAACTCAAAAACTGCATGCACCTGTGACCTAGCTCCAAGCATTCCTGGTATATCATAAGAGAAAGAGCCACATATGGATTTCCCTTAACATATTGTTTGTGCTTTGGAGTCACTCTTAGTGACCTGGGTTGGGAATTGAGGGAAACCAAAGTAAGTCTAAAAGTTATAACTTAATCAAACCTAATTTCTTTGCTTAATGCATCCTATCAAGCTTCTTCATCGTCTGTCTGTTTTTATGGGTTTGTGACTTCAACCTGACTGAAACATGATTTCTGAGTAATCAACACCCTAAATTATCAGATATTTAGTTAACAGGAAGTTACTTTATCCACTAGAAAAAACCCAAAGATGATATTTATGCATCCAATATGTTAATTCTGTAAAGTTCCTATTGTGAGTATGACGCGTACCACTTGTACCCAGAGCAGTGAAAATCATGAGAGAACGCCGAGGTAGCTGTCATCTCAAGTAGCGCTGAGAAGTCATGAATCTTCCATATTAAATGTGGAACATGGGTCTTTCCTAAGATTGCAGGAGCTGAAATTTTCACCAAGGCAGCAACTCAAAATTATATTCACCCAAGCCTCAAAAAATAAATTACATTCACCCTTCGAAGAATAGAAGGGTGCAGAATATATAGTTGTCTATGTTGAGATTATATGAATGAAACTCTTGCATACAGTGATTTGCTAGAACTCTTAGAAGTGACCACTAATTAATGTACTACAGTACTTATCATGTCACCAATCAATAAAGCACTGCGACGAACGATGCAATGCATTCACTCGGATTCAGTTCATCAGCATGATGGTGAGGGAAAGAGCTGCTTCCTCAATTTAAAACTATTTGTAATCTGACTTTAGATTTACAGTCTGAAGTTCAACTGGGGAGACAGACATACTTGTGCTCCCAGAGTTGCCCATAGCTCTGCCCCTCTTCCTCTTCTCTTTGTCTGCAAGTGAAATTAATCATGGGGGATTAGTAAGGGCATAAGAAAAACTATGCATATTGCTACGATGCGGAGGTACTAGAAAACAATTCTGGCGGTTTTGTGAGAATGTTAAACCCTAGATCGGAGAGATAAAAAGGTAAGGCAACACGCGTCAAGTTGGGAGATTGTTAGCTAATCTAGTCGTTGTGCTTAGGCTAGTTTGTCTTTCTGTCAAATAAACAGGACGCATGAGCCGTGACGTGTGCGTGCCATGCAAGTAGCTAGCATGGGTCTGTTGGACGTGGTCACCACGTTCGACCCGGTAGTCTCGCAGGTAGCTTAGGAGGCACGATCGGCTCTCGTGGGATGGCGCGAGTACGGCGGATCGTGGCGCATAGTTAGGATCGCTACCTGCCTCCTCTTCGTTGTAACAGAATAAAGAGCTGAAGAAAACGGGAAAAGTCGCAAGCGTACGCGGCGCAAAACCTGTGTCTCCGTTGAGATTGTGAGAGTTGAGAGCCTAGTTTCCTAACAAGTGGTATTCAGAGCCTCGTCTAGCGATCCAGGCGACCATGTCCGATCACGGAGATCAGCCGGACGCAGCTGCGGCGGCGGCCGCCGTGGCCCCCAACGCAGGCGGGGGCGGGCTGGCGCGCTCGGCGACTCCGCCACGGGAGCGCAGCCGCGGACGAAGCCGCGTGAGGCGGGAACGGCAGGTGGTGATCCACCAAGCGGCGGCCACGGAACGCGCGCCGTTCGTGCCGGGCGCCGGCACTACGTTCCCGACCCTCACCTCGACCAACTACATCGAGTGGTCGCTGGTGATGAAGGTTCACCTGGAGTCCTGGGGGCTCTGGGACGCGATCGAGGGCAACGCGCAACATGTGCGCGACGACAAGGCGGCGCTCGGCGTTCTCCTCCGAGCCGTTCCGCCGGAGATGCTCGGCGTCCTCGTCGTCAAGGAGACGGCCAAGGCGGCCTGGGACACCATCAAGGTCATGCGGATGGGGGTGCACCGTGTGCGGGAGGCCACCGCGCAGCGACTCCGCGCGGAATTCGAGCAGATCGCCTTCCACGACGGCGAGACCCTCGACGCCTTCGGGATGCGGATCACCAGCCTCGTCAACCAGCTGCGCACTCTTGGCGACAACGTCGAGGAGGTACGTGTCGTCCAGAAGCTTTTGCGTGTGGTTCCCCCCCGTTACTCGCAGATCGCAGTGGCGATCGAAACCCTTCTCGACCTGAGAACGATCTCGGTTGAGGAGCTAATCGGCCGGCTGAGGACCGCCGAGGAGCGCTGCGCCACGCCCACGCCGAGCCAAGGCGGCGGACAGCTGTATCTCACTGAGGAGCAGTGGGAGGCGCGCAAGCAGGCGCGCGAGAGCGGCCAAGGCTCTGGCGGCGGCGGCAACGGCGGCGGGCAGAACAACCGTCGCGGGAAGAACCAGGGGCGGAGGAACGACGCCCGCCCGCCTCAGAACGCCGGCGGCTCTGGAGGCTCTGGCGGTGCTGGCGGCTCCGGCGGTCGCGGCGGCGGCCGCGACATGAGCAAGGTCAAGTGCTACAACTGCAACAAGCCGGGGAACTTCTCGCGGGACTGCACCGAGCCCCGGCGTGAGCGCAAGGAGCAGGCACATCTGACGGAGGGCGGGACCGAGGAGTCCACGCTCCTCCTGGCGAGCCTGCACGCACTCGCCGCGATCACGAGGACGGGCACGGAGCTCGTCATGCTCAACGAAGAGCGCTCCCAAGCTCGCCCCGCGCCGGACGGTGGAGGATGCGACACCTCCTGGTTCCTGGACACCGGGGCCAGCAACCATATGTCCGGGCGGCGAGAAATCTTCTCCGAGCTGGACGGCGGCGTGCGCGGCGCCGTCAAACTTGGCGATGGCTCAGCGCTGCAGATCGAGGGGAAAGGAACCATCATTTTCCAGTGCCTCAACGGTGAGCATCTAGTTCTGTCAGAGGTGTATTACATCCCCAGTTTGTGCAGCAATATTGTGAGCATAGGCCAGCTGGATGAGAACGGCTACGAGGCGCACATCTCTCATGGCGTGCTGCAGCTGCGCGATCCGGGCGGGCGGCTACTCGCGCGAGTGCAGCGCAACCACGGGCGCCTGTACGTGCTGCGCCTGAACCTGGCGCGTCCGGTGTGCCTCGCAGTGCACGCCGACGAGGACGCGTGGTTGTGGCACGCGCGCTACGGCCACATTGGGTTCCAGGCGCTCCGATCACTCGCACGGGAGGGCATGGTGCATGGTCTGCCCCTCCTCGACGAGGTGGACCGCGTCTGCGAGGCGTGCCTGGCGGGGAAGCACCGACGAGCTCCTTTTCCTCGCCAAGCACTGAACCGCGCCGGGGAGGTGCTCGAGCTCGTGCACGCGGATCTGTGCGGGCCGATCTCCCCTGCTACGCCGGGAGGGAAGCGGTACTTCCTCCTGCTCGTCGACGACAGGAGCCGTTTCATGTGGCTGCGTCTGCTCACGACGAAGGACGAGGCGGAAACGGCGCTCCGTCAGTTCCAGGCAGCGGCAGAGCGCGAGTCCGGCCACCGTCTCAAGACCCTGCGCACCGATCATGGGGGTGAGTTCAACTCCACCAGCCTTGGGGAGTTCTTCGCGGAGTTGGGAGTGCACCGGCAGCTCACCGCAGCAGAACGGCGTGGTCGAGCGCCGTAACCAGACGATCGTCGGCATGGCAAGGAGCTTGCTCAAGGCCAAGGGTGTTCCGGCTCGCTTCTGGGGCGAGGCTGTGACGACTGCGGTGCACCTGCTCAACAGGGCGACAACCAAGAGCGTGAGCGGCATGACCCCGTACCAGGCGTGGTGTGGGAGCCGGCCTAGCGTCCAGCACTTTCGTACCTTTGGGTGCGTCGCTCACGTGAAGGTGACACGCCCGAACATGAAGAAGCTGGACGATCGCAGCGTGCCCATGGTGTTTCTCGGGTACGAGCCTGGATCAGCGGCTTACCGTGTCTACCACCCGCCCTCTGGGCGTGCTCATGTCTCGCGCGACGTCATGTTCGACGAGAGCGCATCGTGGGGCTGGAGCTCCGTGGCAGAAGAGCAGGGCGCCGGCATGGACACCTTCACCGTCGAGCTGGTGCCTGCATATACGACCGGCGTCCGGGCGGAGACGGTGGACACTCCGGGCGCACATGACGCGGTGCCCACGACCAATGCCGAGCCATCCACGCCACAGGGCGCGACCCGCACGCCCTCGCCTGCCTCCCCGGCGTACGGAACGCCGATCTCGACACCAACGGGCGTGGAGTTTGTCTCACCGCCCGCCGGCGCGTCGGAAGCACCTGCCGACGCGGAGGCGCCGCGCCGGTACCGCACCCTCGAGAACGTGTGGGACACGACCGAGGAGGTGGAGGCCGTCTACAGCGACAGCGACCTGTGCCTGCTCGCGGGCGAGGAGCCGGCCTCGTTCACTGAGGCGGAGAGGGAACAGGGATGGCGCGCAGCGATGGACGAAGAAATGCAGAGCATCATCGCCAACAACACTTGGGAGCTGAGCGAGCTCCCACCTGGTCACCGCCCGATCGGCCTGAAATGGGTCTACAAACTGAAGAAGGACGCTCGCGGCGCCGTGGTGAAGCACAAGGCGCGCTTAGTGGCAAAAGGCTACGTCCAGCGGCAGGGCATCGACTTTGAGGAGGTTTTCGCGCCAGTCGCGCGAATGGACTCGGTGCGCGTGCTCGTCGCACTCGCGGCGCACCACGGCTGGCAGGTTCATCATATGGACGTCAAGTCCGCGTTCCTGAACGGGGACCTGCTCGAGGAAGTCTACGTTCAGCAGCCGCCGGGGTACGCTGTGGCCGGCCAGGAGGGCAAAGTGCTGCGCCTCCGCAAGGCGCTGTATGGGCTCCGCCAGGGGCCGAGGGCCTGGAACGCAAAGATGGACGAGAGCCTCTGTGCGCTGGGCTTCGAGCGCTGCCCATCGGAGCACGCGGTATACCGACGCGGCACGGGCGGCTCTCTCCTCATCGTCGGAGTCTACGTAGATGACCTCATCATCACCGGCGCGGCCACATCGGAGATCGACGCCTTCAAGCAGCAAATGACGAGGCTGTTTCGCATGAGCGATTTGGGAAAGCTCAGCTACTACCTCGGGATCGAGGTGAGCCAGGAGCGCGATCGGACCGTGCTCGGGCAGGCAGCCTACGCCAAGCGGCTGCTGGAGCGTGCAGGCATGGAGGACTGCAACCCCAGCAACACTCCGATGGAGGCTCGGCTCAAACTGAGCCAGGAGAGCGCCGCGGCCCCGGTGGACAAGACGAAGTATCGTAGCATCATCGGCGGGCTGCGGTATCTGGTACACACGAGACCCGACATTACGTTTGCAGTCGGGTACTTGAGCAGGTTCATGGAGAAGCCCGCCTCCGACCACTACGCCGCCGTGAAGCACCTCCTGCGGTACGTGGCGGGGACGCTGGACCACGGCTGCGCATATGAGCGCAGCAAAGGGGAGCTGCAGCTAACCGGCTACAGCGACTCGGATCACGCCGGGGACATGGACGATAGGAAGAGCACGACGGGGGTGATCTTCTTCCTCGGCAAGAGCCCGGTGAGCTGGCAGTCCCAAAAACAAAGGGTGGTGGCGATTTCCTCGTGCGAGGCCGAGTACATGGCCGCCACCACCGCTGCGTGTCAGGGCATTTGGCTGGCGCGGCTACTTGGCGAGATGCTGAACAAGGAAGCCGCACTGCCAAAGCTCCTCGTCGACAACAGTTCGGCAATCTCCCTGGCGAAGAACCCTGTATTCCATGATCGCAGTAAACACATAGAGATCAGGTACCACTTTATTCGCGAGTGTGTGGAGCAGGGGCGGATCTACATCGACTACGTCAGGACAAGTGACCAACTGGCTGATTCTCTGACGAAGGCACTTGGACGTCCCATCTTCCAGGAACTGAAGAAGAGGATCGGTATGGTTGAAATAATTCGCCAACGTCAAGATTAGGGGGGTGATTTGTTAGCTAATCTACTCGTTGTGCTTAGGCTAGTTTGTTTTTCTGTCAAATAAACAGGACGCATGAGCCGCGACGTGTGCGTGCCATGCAAGTAGCTAGCATGGGTCTGTTGGACGTGGTCACCACGTTCGACCCGGTAGTCTCGCAGGTAGCTTAGGAGGCACGATCGGCTCTCGTGGGATGGCGCGAGTACGGCGGATCGTGGCGCATAGTTAGGATCGCTACCTGCCTCCTCTTCGTTGTAACAGAATAAAGAGCTGAAGAAAACGGGAAAAGTCGCAAGCGTACGCGGCGCAAAACCTGTGTCTCCGTTGAGATTGTGAGAGTTGAGAGCCTAGTTTCCTAACAGAGATTAGAAAGGAAACCCGGTTCTGTGACTTCTTTCTCAAACGATGACGAAGAAATCCAATACTGAGGACTAAAAGAACAACTAGTTAGAATAGACCAGCTCGGTCGACGGCGGAGATTTTTTTTGGAAAAGGAGAATATATTAATATCAAAGAGATACCAATTACACCCGGCCTCTGCAACTACGCAATGCCCAAAAGGCATTAGGAATGCACACAACCAATCAAAACAAAAATAAAAAAAATAAAAAGAAAAGTCCCGCTACAGAGTTACAATCCTTGCAGCCGCAGCACAATCACCCCCAAGCCAACACCTGATGTCCAATTCGTCAAAAGCAACGCCTTCAAGAAGGTCAGTGCCAGGCACAACCAATTAAGGCCAGACCTTGGGTTTTCACCCTGAAGATAGTCCCCGCTCTCAAAACAATGTCTTCAGCAAGACCATTGCCAGGCACAGCCAATTAAGGCAAGACCTTGGATTTTCACCCTGAAAGGTAAGACTTTGAACTTCCCCTGTGTTGGCGCCCCCGCTTACATACTATTGCCACGATTCCTGAAACTTCGAGCCAGTTCCTCATCAACGCAAAGGCTTCGAACACCATTGCCAGTCCTCCGATCACAGCTTCCATGACATTCTCCCTCTGACTTCACCATGGATTTACCCATGATAGCAATAGAGTAGAGCTTCATGCCGATTTTTTCGACACGACCGAATACCACCCGATCCAGCAATCTCTAGACATTAACGCTAGTGGGATATCGCCGGCGAAGCCTTCCGGAACTCGACACTCTAGCCAAATCAAAGAGGACAGGTGCGCGGTAGTTCTTCGTCTTGACGTCAGAAAAACCCGAGGACCACCGCCGTCGTCGAAACCGGGCGAGGATCAGATCCATGGCCGCCGTCATGTCTACACCCGGATCCATCCCCCCAAGTCCTCTCGCCGCCGCCGCTCCGTGTGTGTTGAAGCCGCACAGGAGCCGCCGCGCCCGAGATCCAAACCCCCTCCGGAAGCTGCGCACTTGACCGCGAGGTGCTGCCGGCCGCCGGGATTCCACCCACGCTGCCGCGGGCCTCCGCCGGCCCCCGGTCGCCTTGAGCCGACGTGCGCCGGCTGGCCTCTTTGCTCCGCCGCCCTACGGATAGGAGACGGCAGCCGCGAATGAAGTGGTCCCGCCGCCGCCGTCGGCCGCGTGGACTTTGTCCGGCGGCGTCCTCCGACGACGGCGCGACAGTAGGAGGAGGTGGGGAGAAGGCCGGTGGGTGGCGGCGGCGGTAGCGCCCTGGGCGAGGCGACGCGGGGCTCTATGATTTTCGGATCGCCCTGGGTCGTCCGACTACGTAAACACAGCAATGGAATTACCTCCTGGATATCCACATGCCGCCGCCAGGTGCTGGGCGATTAGGGTTGCGCACGCCGCCGCCAGGTTCTGACCGGCCTTGTCCCGGCTGGCGCGCCTCCGCTGCCCACTGTCCCCCATCCGCGGACGCCTCCTCTCCTCTGTTGCCGCTGCCAATCAGCGCCGGGAACACCTGACCGTGATCCAAGCTGCACAACCACATCCACCACTGGTCTTGCACACGACGCATGGTGCCAGCAGGCCGGTCCGCGGCGGCATGATCTCGGGAGCAACGACACCAAGGGCCGGCGAGCCGCCGCGCCTGGGTGCGCCTCCGCCGGAGGAGGTTACCCGGATCGCGTCGGACTGGATGCCGTCGGCCAGCCGGTGGGCGGTATTACTCTCGTCAGAAGCCATCGATGGAAGATCCGAGCGCCGCGTTGGGATTTTGGAATTGAGCTTGCGATCTGGGTGGGCGATCCTCATGGCTCCTACTGATGATGTAGACATCTGGAGGGAGGTGAGCAGCTGGTCGCCGGAGGGAAGATTGCGATCACTGGATATCTCGTATTCATCGGACAAAAGCTCCCAAGTCCTCGTCGACGTGGGCTAACCCTAGCCCCCGGGGATCTTGTTCATCTCACGTCAAGATCGAGTTCTCCGGAGAGAGGCTACGGCTCTAGGTTTTCTACGCTCTCTAGTGATGATGATGCGGAAAGCTTGGCGATCGGCGTGGCGACGGAGGTGCTATCGGAGGTGCCAGAGACTTCCTGCGAAGTTTTCTACTGACCGCCAATACCACCGGAGCAGGTTGTGGAGGAGTTCTGGAATTCAGCCGGATACCCTACGAAAGCTTCAAGATTCTGGGAGCTTCGGTCAGAAGATAGTCCGTCCTCACCGGCCGAGGCGTCTCATCCTCTGGATCTCGATCGTGGATGCGCAAAGAAACTGCTACCTAGGGCGATTTGGAGGCCATCGGTTAGACTCGGTTGGAGAGGGCCTCTACCGCGACCACGGATCACCCCCTCCCTGCTTAGGGTACTTCTTCCCAGTGGCGGCGATTGATGGCGAGACGGTGTCGGACGACGAGGTTGGTGATCCGGTTTCTGCGGCCTCGAGCGCGATCAATGCAGACCCAAATTCAAATTCGAATTCTCTGCGTTGTGGGGCCAGTTTGATTGAAGCCGGCCGGGACACCTGGGCACATCTGGGCCTGTGGTTTCAAGGACTCTCGCGAGCCCTACCGCGCCATACTTCCCATCGCGCGGACGGCTCCCCCAGATCGCCCTCTGCGCAGTCGCCGTCTCATCTCACGGACGAGTTGGAGCCTCGACGAAAATTGTTCTCCGAGGGGGTGAAGGGACGACATGTGGGTACGTCGGCCGAATCGGCGGTGGAAGCCATGACTACTCCAGCAGGGGCGGCTGGGACTGGGGTGCTCGACCATCCTCTTCAACGCTTCATCAGAGGACCTTCGCGGACGTCGTCGCTACGCCTCCGGCCGTGCCCACGGTGGTGCCTCCCAAGGCTGCAGGCGGAGGATCGGTTACGACAACTCGGGTGACTATTGCTCTTCTACGCCAGGGGTCCATGTTTGGTGTCTCCGCGGGTCCTCTGACTTTTGGATCCATCGCCCAGGGTGGAGTATCGTCGTTCACCCTGGTCGCATCTGGGCCTTTGGTTTGAGGGTTTGTGGAGAAACAGACGACATGACTCCGCCATACTTGGGCAGGCTGCCTCACCGGTGGTCAGCTCCACGCCGATTCCTGAAAGCTCAAGAATGATCAGAGGGGGAGGGGGTGAATGATCACTTCTAAAAACTCTAACGAACTTAGAAGGAATTCATGCAAACTGCGAAGGACTAAGGCATCTCGAAGGAAAGACAATGTCGAAGGTAATGTATAGCTCGAAAGGATTTGGAGCGAAGGAAAACACCGAAGACAAACAGGCAACGAGTAAATACTTAATGTAAAAACATGAAGGAAAACGAGCCTGACACGACGATGTTTGGTAAACCAGTTCACACTCTGCAAAGTGCTACGTCTGGTTGGAGGGACTGGTGATTGAACACCTGGAGCAAAACTCTCTCCGTCCTATTCTCCACTACAACAAGCTCCTCGAGGTTGTCCAGTTTTCACTCGTGGTAGATGATTCAGGACATCTCCGAGACCTTTACAAACTTCCTTCAGCAGTGACAATTTCTCTTCGACTGCTTGACAGGCGACGCCTAACCGTCTAGGAGACTTGCAGTTCTCCAAGATAAAAGGATCGGCTAATCTCAACCTAAGTCATAGTGAATTGCTCAACTCAGCTCAGACTTGGGATTTGGTTTTCTCTCGATGAATCTCTCTTGGGATGCTCACAGACTTCTGTCTTAGAATCTTTAGTGGAGCACCCAACCCGAAATGGCGGGTAGGTGCGGGGTATTTATAGTTGGCGATCCCGATGGGTAAAATGACTGAAGTGACCTGATGCAACCGCTTGACGCGTGTCCACAACGGTCGGATTCCAATCACTGCGCAACTTTACTTGAGGAACAAGTAAGCTGACTTACCGAACGAGTTCTCTCTCAAAGGCATGAAGTGCGATGACTTTGCCTTCGAGCTATTCACTCGACTCAGTAAGATTTCTCTCGGTAGGCTTTTGTGGGTTTTGGTTGAGCAGAGCAAGTTCACTTCAACTAAGATCTCAACTAGCAAACCCCTCTTAATAGTACGGTTTTTCCTACGACTCAAGAAAACAAAGAGAAACTAGTAAAAAGACTAAGTCTTTGACCAGCTTCAGCTTTCTCCTCGTTGCACTTTTACTCGAGAGAGACTTTTTCTTCGACTACATTTTTAGGGGTCGTCTTTCTCCAAAGGGATCGGTAGATGACTGCAGCTCTGCTGCAGTGAGTTGTCCTTCGACCTTCTACTTGCAAACTCCATTCTTTCGGAACCTAAGTATCTGTTTATACTCGAAAACAATATTAGTTCCACTTCTGCTTTGTCCAACAATGTCCAAAACCTTCGGGGGCAAAACTTGCTCTTACAATCTCCCCCTTTTTGGACGATTGTTGACAAAACAGGCATCGATAAATAATTGAAAAAGTTTTGAGTTTTCGATGATAAACCAGTGCTAAGATCGATGAAATACTCCCCCTTGATGTATGCACGGAAGATAAGAGTTTCCTGTGAGGTGCATATTTGACAAATAGAGTCGAGGGAAAAACATCAATAATCTTAGCGAGTGAAATTGCATTCCAGATAATATCCAATGAGAAACATGCAATCTCCTCGAATGACCTGTGAACTTATATGAAAGATAACTTCCTGCAAAGGGTTAAGTATCGCAAGTAGCAGATAGATATCTTACAAGAAAGAGTAGCAATTCACAGTCCTACTTAGAGTTAGTTACAACCAGATCGAATATGAATCGAAAGTTTGTTGAAACTAGTCAGAAAACCTCAAAGATCAAAAGTTTGTCGAATGAAAAGCAAAGCCCTAAACCCCGTAGGCAAACTAATTTCTTCGATGCCACTACATCTCCCTCTTTTTGTCACAATGTACAAAAAGTCGAGAGAATAGGGTCGAAAGAAATCCCTACTCGCTGTGGCGGCTCCGGCGACGTCGAGAGGATTCGGCGAGCGTTGGAGCACGACGAATTGGGCGAGCGCCTGGAGGAGTGATCTTCGTGCGGAAGGAGTGTTGATCTCCAGAAGATTCCAGTTGCGATTCCGGCGGGGTCCTGGGGCTTCGAGGGAGTGGAGTATAAACTCGCTCTGGACGTCGAGGGGCTTCATCTTGCTCGGAGTCGGAGGAGAAGGTGTCCAAAGTGATGTGGTAATAGTCATCAACACTGAGTACATCTCTATTCTTCGGCAGCCGAGGGATATTAGGATCCGGGCGATCTACTCGATCATCATTAGTCCAATTCCTGGTCAGATGGGGAGGATATTCTTCGAAGCCACATCATTGAAGTTGACCGAGGGAATTGAACTTCCGCAGTCCTTTCCAATCTCTACGAATACATTCACGCAACATCTGATTGTTGTTCATGGTAATATTGCGCAAATGATTAATCTCGTCCATCAAAGCTTGCTTCTGAATGAAATCTTGGTCTATGTGATGTTGAAGCATCTGCTGGGACCGAAGAGAAACTTCCATGTGATGCACTGGCTTGATAAACTTCGAACGAATATTACGTTCAGTCAAATGTGCGCGGATGCCAGTGTGCTCAGCATATGGATCGTTGGGTCGAGCAACAATCTGCAACACTTCTCTAACAGGTGGAGTGAAAATCTTCGGGAAAATGGATACGGGGAATGGCACGTCCCGAGAGTAATTGCATATTGCCATCAGCCATGGTGCATATGGCTTGTGGGAATTGTGATCATCAGCACAAGACACCAAAGTTCTGAGGAAGTAGTCTTCAAAATCGAAAGGATGACCGTGGACTAACTTCAACAGAGCAAGTTGTACGTCATTGGGAATTGGAAAATCATCGTGCACATCGAGCATTGGCATCAAAGTCTTCGAAAGAATATAAAACCATGCCTTTGCTTCAAAAACTAAGTGTCTTGGCTTCGGCTCAGTCGGATAGGTATCTCCTACGACATCTGGATCCATTATCGTTGAAAATTCAGCAGGAGTTGGAGCAGGTAAGTCATGAAGCTTGTGTGGTAAACCTTCGAACCGAGGTAAATTAATGATGGCCAGAAACTGATCGACAGTCATGTGAAATACTTGGCCTTGAATCAAATAATCAAACTTCCACGTCTTCGAGTTCTCTGGATCACCAGTGACATAGAGCGTTGCATAAAATTGCTTGATAAGCTCGGGATTGTAGCCACAATCGAGAGCAAACATTTTGTGAGCATGCAGACCATCAATTGTTTCGGCAACATTCTCGAAACATGAAGTGGAGTACACCGAAGGCATATCGAGGTATTGATGTTGGAACACTCTAGCCTTGTTGTACAGCACACGAGTATAATAGATGGCTTGCTCTTGGGTCCAAAACCGAAGAGAATATGCACTTCTGGGCTTCTCGTAGGGATTGGTCCCGAAGAAAAATGGCTTGTGTTCGCGCCTTTTGAAGATGGCACCTCCTCGAGGAACATCGGAGCGGAACAGGGGCAACATTTCTCTCGGATGAGCAGAATGGAGCAGCTCATCAACAGGAAAAACTTCGGCAGCATTGTCTGGCATTTGGAAAACTGGGTCAGCAGGGCGAGGAATTGAAGATGGAATGTTGACAATGTGTCCTGAGCTGGGATGGCTGTAGGAGCATTTTCCTCGGGCTGAGCTTCGACGGCAACTCCTTCGTCGGTGTTAGCATTTTGTGCGGCCTCTTCAGTCTCCATGGCCTCCAAATCTTCATCTAGTTGTGCAAAAGCATCAACCATTTCTTCGTTCGAGGAACTTGATGAGGAGGAGGCAGAACTGGCACTCGAACTGTCATGTCCAGAACTATGTCCTTCGATGACATCTTGACGAGAGGAAACTGTCGTGATATCAACATCAGCGTCTTCTTCTTCATGCAGAGTCTGGGCAGAGGAGTAATCTTTCTGAGCAGAGGAAATGGGGACTTGAGTTTCTTGCTCGACATGAGCAGCTTGCTCGGTCTCTGCATGAGCTTGGGTTTCGAGGGCAGGGGTGGTCGATGGAATGACGTGAGGTGGAGATGGTGGGTTTGGAGGTGGTGAGGGTTGACGGGGTGGAGGTGGAGGTGTTTGTTGTCGAGGTGGAGGAGTGGCGAGGCGAGGGGGTGGAGTTGTCTTACGAGGAGGGGTGGGTTGCTTGGGGGTTGGTGCAGTTTCTTGTCGTGCTGATGCAGTAACGACCTCGGTATACTTTGCCTTCTTGGCATTCTTCTCGATCTCTGGCGTCCCACGCGTAGAGGTTGGGGCAACAGACTTTCTCTTACGAGATTGTCTCTTGTACAGGGCATCATTGTGCTCTTTGCATACGACCGACACAATTTGTCGAACCTTTTCATACACAGCGTTCAGATTTTCCTTCTGAGCCCTTCTGGAAGCTTCAAGAGTGGCAATCTTGGATTTGAAAAACTTACGGGACTCAATGTCCTCGGTTTCTTCTTGAAGTTGCCTAGAGTAAAAATTCACTTGCTCCTTGTCCTTGCGATCCTTGGTGATATATCCTTCCCAGTGAATCATGTATCGAGCAACATGCTCTTGGATTTCAGCAGGAACATCATCCTCAGCTGTGACTTTGCTCGGTGTGGTTGCCATCTTCCAGAGGATATGAGAAATATTAGCAGCATCCCAAGGAGCATGGGCAACAGATTCTCCTTCGTTGGAACTCTCTTCATCGGCACGAGGGCCGGAAACAACAGGTGCAGCAGGTGCAGGAGCGGCTTGAGGAATTGGAACATTCTGAGCCTTTTGCCTAGCCTCCTTGGCTTTCTTCTCGGCCTCCTTGGTGGCTTTGGCAGCAGCAATGGGTTTGGTGACGGCACTAGGGGCCACAGCTTTATCCTTCGAGGCACTAGGGGCCTCAGCATTTTTCTTCGCAGCACTTGGGGCTGCAACCTTTTCCTTCGTGACTGTGGGAGTCATAACTTTCTCGGTGGTGCTGGGGGCCACAACCTTTTCTTTCGTTGCATCAGGTATTTTGCCTTCAGCAATTTGTCGACGATACTTTTCACTGACCAAATGCAGAATGCCTAGTTGTTGAGCAACTTGGGCCTTTTTATGCTCGGGCTGACTGTGAAAATTCAGAAGCTTGGAATTTGTCAAGTCCTTTGCTTCTTGTTCTTTTTGCTTTGCCAGCCTTTCTTTACGTTGAACAAGAGTTTCTTCATCCTCAGAAACTTGAGCTTGCTTTCCCTTCGATTTAGCCGAAGGTTTTGGTTGGCGAGCAGAAACTGGAGGAGCAGATGAAATTTTCGGATCAGTGACCAAGTTGGTCAGGTCAATATTTGCTCGATGAGCCTGTGAAGCTGGCTCCTGGATTCTGATGCCTTTACTGCTCGGCTTCTTTTTCAGAGGAATGTCCTCGACATCAGCCTCTGTACCAGGGTCTTGATCATCTGAATTTACTTCTTCATCGGAGCTCGCATCAGGTGGCGAGACAATTACTACCTTTTTCTTTCGCTGGGCTGATTTCTTGCCAGCCTTCGATTTGGCACTAGGGCCAACATCCACGGTACCCTCAGCAGCAGCAGCCTCCTTTTTAGCTTTGGCTTCTTTTCTCTTCTGTGCTCGCGCTTCCCGAGCATCAACTAGCTCTTGAAAATCGGCAGGAGTTTTCAGAGAGGATGGATGAGCATCAGCTGGAGGAGGTGGTCGATTATCTTTCGTCCACTTTGGCCTTAAAGCTTTGACATCAGACCAAGGATTTTTCATTGCAAATAACCTCTCCCAGCGTGGCATAAGAGACTTGTACTCATACCAACGAAGAGCTTGAAGTCTTC
Source organism: Bromus sterilis (assembly GCA_950022295.1). Taxonomy (NCBI): domain Eukaryota; kingdom Viridiplantae; phylum Streptophyta; class Magnoliopsida; order Poales; family Poaceae; genus Bromus; species Bromus sterilis. The sequence continues at coordinate 39,390,869 of OX465600.1, forward strand.
GAATCTCTTGCAGACGGTTTTCTCTCGTACGTTCATCCTCAGAACCTTCAGGTGTTCTTAACTTCTTTTCGACGATCAACTCTTCTGATAAACCTTCAGAGTTGTTGGTGATTCTTGTTCGGCCTCCTACACGCTTGGGTGCTCTGACATTTCCTTCGATCCCAGACATTTTCCTGCGAAAAAGATAGGTACGAGGGAATATAGGAAAGTTGTGAACAAGTACCAGCAGTTTTCGAGGAAAATCATTTTGAGAGCAGTAAGCATATCGATAAGCATGTCTTGCAGTAAATTTTTCAAGCAAGTACTAGGCTAGATTTCCATCGGGTGCAAATCTAACTAAGAACCTGTATGAACGAATTGCACAACACAAGTTTATCGATACGTTTCTGAGGAAATTGCTAAAGTGAGAGAATCCGAGGGATTTCTTACCTAGCGCAGATGGGAATCGACAGAAAACGCTAGAAACTGATTTCCCAAGATTCAATGATCCAAACAGATCAAACAGACCTAAGAAAAAGAGAGAAAATCAAGAAAAAATCTGGATACAATGAACAGGAAAGATTGGAATCGTATCCAGAGCCGTGCATACCCTAACTTGGTGATGTACGACGACTACGGCGACGCGGAAGAAGTTCCTCGTCGACGGGAAGGTCTCCGACGGCTTCCTTCCGGCAGCAAAGCGGCGAGGGAGTCAACGGCGACGAGCAGCACGGCGGCGCGCGAGAGAGAACTTCGGAAGAAGAGAGACGAAGTCGAGGAAATTGCGATGGCTGAGCCGGTGGCGAGGATCAGTATTTATAGGGAGGGGGGGTCTGACATAACTGTCAGATCTGATCCAACGGCGCAGATTACGTGTCTCTCCGCATTCAACGGACGGATTTTATGGCGGTAATCACGGGAAAATCCCAACGAACCGAAGGAAAGTTGCTCCACGTCCGAGACCAAACTCATCGAACATCGAGTATAAAAGTAGATAAACGTTCGATAGATTTTCCTTCGGAATCAATGACATTCGAAGGGAATCTTGATCGAGTACATATGTACATGTTCACGAGAGAAAAGCACAGATGGGGTAGGGATAGAATAGAGGGAAAAACAGGGTCCGATGCTTAATCAATCCGAGGGGAAAACAGTGATAAAACTCGGAGTGGTAAGTGTATAGGACAACACCAAACGAACAAAGACAAACGAAAAAGAAACACGATAGAAAAAAATAACGTAAGTAAACAACATAGAAAGAAAACATATAATACATGGTACCGATAGTTATGATCTTACTGCACATTGCGTGAGTCCAATATGTTTAACTCACACCTTAGTGCACAGAACCTCTTTTCATCCAAGGGCTTCGTAAAGATATCAGCCAATTGATCTTCGGTGCGTACATGGCTGATAACTATATCTTCTCGCTGAACGTGATCTCGAAGAAAATGATGACGAATGTCAATATGCTTCGATCGAGAGTGTTGCACAGGATTATGGGCAATCTTGATGGAACTCTCGTTATCACATAGCAATGGAATTTTCTTCACAAGAATACCATAATCTTTCAGCGTTTGCTTGAGCCACAGAATCTGAGTGCAGCATGAACCGGCAGCAATATACTCGGCTTCAGCCGTAGAAATAGATACGCAATTCTGTTTCTTCGAAGCCCAACAGACAAGAGATCTACCGAGAAAATGACATGTGCCTGAGGTAGATTTCCTGTCGACTCGATCACCAGCCCAGTCAGAGTCTGAATATCCAACGAGATCAAACTGGGCACCCTTGGGATACCAAAGTCCCAAAGATGGTGTATGAGCCAGATATCGAAGAATTCGCTTTACAGCAATATGATGTGATTCTTTCGGGTTTGCCTGAAAACGAGCACACATACAAACTGATAGCATAATGTCAGGTCTAGATGCACAAAGATAAAGAAGCGAACCGATCATCGAGAGATATTTCTTCTGATCGAAAGATTTGCCCTTCTCATCTGCATCTAGATAAACATTCGTAGGCATTGGAGTCTTGATAGTTTTGCAACTGACAAGATCGAACTTCTTCAGGCAATCTTTGAGATACTTCTCTTGATAAATGAAAGTCCCATTCTTCTGTTGACGGATTTGAAGCCTGAGAAAGAACTTCAACTCACCCATCATAGACATTTCATATTTCTTCGACATCATACGAGCAAATTCTTCGCTAATTTCAGGGTTAGTACAGCCAAAAATAATATCATCGACATAAATTTGACACACAAAAAGGTCATTTTTGTATGCACAAGTAAAAAGAGTCGGATCAGTTGTTCCTGGTTTGAAACCCTTCTTTAGAAGAAAATCCTTCAGAGTTTCATACCAAGCACGAGGTGCTTGCTTTAACCCATATAGGGCCTTGTGCAATCTGTACACCTTATCAGGATTCTTCGGGTCTTCAAAACCTGGTGGCTGCATAACATATACTTCTTCTTCGATTTCACCGTTAAGAAATGCACTTTTGACATCCATTTGATATAGCAAAATACCATTGTAATTGGCAAAAGCAAGCATGACACGAATGGATTCAAGTCGAGCAACTGGGGCATAAGTCTCACCGAAATAAATACCTTCGATTTGGGTGTAGCCTTGAGCAACCAGTCGAGCTTTATTCCTTACCACAATGCCATCTTCATCTTGCTTGTTGCGAAAAATCCATTTCGTACCAATGATATTATGCTTCTTGGGATCAGGTCTATCAACAAGGGACCAGACTTTATTTCTCTCGAACTGATTAAGTTCTTCGCGCATTGCAGTCATCCAGCCTGAGTCCTTCATGGCTTCATCAAATTTCGATGGTTCTAGCATGGATACAAACGAGAAATTTCCACAGAAGTTAGCTAATCGAGTACGAGAACGAGTGGTGGGACGACCTGGTAAATGAATCTCTTCGAGTATTGAGTCGACGTCCACTCTTCTTCGAACACCAGGTAAAACTCCTTCATCATCTTGTGGATCCGGTTGTCCTTCGGGATCAGCTTGTCCATCGGGAACATTTTCTTCGTTTACGCGTTCTCCTTCGACCTATACATCATTTGCTTCAGGATGTTGATCTCCAGTGCCCTGGGCTATGTGTGGGAACATTGGACCATCATCATCCTTGTTTGCTTGACGTGCATTTCCATCGACAGGTCGAATATCTCCAATAGCCATGTACCTGATAACTTCATCCAATGGTGGTTCATCCAGGTTAAGAGGTAATTGCTCTTTTTGAGAGCCGTTAGTTTCATCAAATTGAACATTTACAGTTTCTACAACTTTGCCAAGATGAGAGTTGTAAACTCTGTAAGTGTGAGAATTCGAACCATAACCTAGGAGAAAACCTTCGTGAGCCTTTGGAGCAAACTTGGAGCTGTGATTCATATCTCTGATATAACATGGAGCACCAAAAACCCTGAGATATGAAACATTTGGCTTTTTACCAGTAATAAGTTCATGTGAGGTTTTCTTCAGAAACTTGTGCAGATAAACCTTGTTGATGATATGACATGCAGTATTGATTGCTTCAGCCCAGAACCTGATAGGAGTCTTGTATTCAGCAAGCATTGTTCTGGCCATTTCAATAAGTGTTCGATTCTTTCTCTCGACCACACCATTTTGTTGCGGTGTATAAGCAGCCGAGAATTCATGAGTAAAGCCATATTCATCAAGAAAATCTTCGATATGAGTGTTTTTGAATTCTGTACCATTATCACTTCTGATATGCTTGAGAGATAATTCATATTCAGTCTGAGCTCTCTTCGCGAAAGTTTTGAAGATTTCAACAACCTTGCTCTTGTCATCTAGAAAGAAAACCCAAGTATATCGAGAGAAATCATCAACAATAACCAGACCATACTTGTTACCTCCAAGACTAGCATAATTTTGAGGACCAAATAAATCCATGTGAAGTAATTCAAGAGGACGAGTAGTAGTCATTATATTTTTGCTGAGTGATGTTTCTTGGCAATCTTTCCCGCTTCACAAGCACTGCATAGACGATCGTTATCGAATTTCACATTGTCAATTCCAACGATGTTCTTCTTCGAGATAAGAGTTTGAAGGTTTTCATTCCTGCATGCCCAAGTCTTCGGTGCCATAACCAACCAGAAGTGGCTTTGGCCATTGAACATGTGGACACTGCAGGTCCCGAAGAAAAATCAACGACATAAAGATCTCCTTTGCGATATCCTTCGAACACGAAGGAATAATCATCCTGTGAAAAGACAACACAACGAGAAGCAGAAAACAGTACAAGCATACCCATATCACATAGTTTTGAGATCGACATAAGATTATATCAAAGTGATTGAACAAGCATAACCTTATCGATATGCTTATCCTTCGATATAGCAACCTTACCCAGACCAAGTACTTTTCCTTTGTTGTTTTCACCGAAGGTAATGTATCTCTGTGAAGATTCAGAGAGTTTGTCTTCAGTGAACAAATCTTTGTCTCCGGTCGTATGATTTTTACATCCACTATCCATGACCCATTCGGATCCACCGGAGACATATCCCTGCAGAAGAATTAGTTCTTCTTAACCACCCACAAACGAGCAGGTGACTTAGAAGGCATGGAAGAGCTAGATGGGGCAGAAATATTATAGCGAACGGGATTGCATTGTCTATCTGGACCATCAAGCACACCATAAATATAATTCCTCGATGAGGGGTTAGAGTACTGATGAGTAACAGCAACTTTGAAGTTATCGTTACGATGACGATAAACATTTCTATCGACACGATAGTATTCCTTCTGGGGAATATTTGAAGCAGGTACCAAAGGTTCATTTCTATCCTCGAGAGAATAGTAGTGATTCGGTGGTACCGAGGATTTTCCCTGCATAGAATGGTTAGGTGGCAGTTTTTCTATGAGAGATTTGCGAACCCAAATCTGTCGCTTATAGAAACCATTCTTCGGAGGAGTACCAACGAACTCAGCTGACACCTTTCCTTCCTGATCTTTGACAAGCTTGTAGTCAGAATCAAGTGATTCATCAACAATAGCTTTGTCAATTTTGCAACTGAAACCTAAAAGGTTAGCAATATCAATGGGCTTTTCTTTTGCAAGAACCCAGACAGTTTTAGGATATTGCTCGGGTTCCCAGTAGGTTCCATCAGGATTAATTTTCCTTTCGAAGCCAACTCCTTCGTTTCGGGGATTCCTGTGAAGAAGAGCCTTTCGTAGGATATCACATAGGTACTGGTGTCCCTGCACACTTTTGAACATGCCTGTTTCAAATAAATTTTTCAACCTGAGGAGTTCCTCGGTAATGGTTTCCTCGTTCGAGGGGTTAGTCTCATCAATAACAATAGGTTGCTTTCCTTTCGATCTCTCAGAAATAGACTCAATTTTACTTCGTTCCAAACAGGTTAAGCAAGGTGAAGTAGATTCATTTTTAGCTTCTGAGCCTTGTTGAGCCATGAGCGTGAGATTGACACTTTCCAACTCTTCATTAGCCTCTCTCAGTTTCTCGAGAGCCATTTTCCCTTGAAGGAATTCATAGGTTAGCTTCTCGTAGTCCACTGAGAGAAGATCATGCCGAGAGGAAGCTCATCATACTTTTTCTTCAGAGTAGCATGCTCATTCGTCAACCCTTCTCAATCTCATCGATCAACAAAGTCTCAGATTTTTGAATAGTTTCACTTAGAGAATCTAGCTCATCTTGTTGGATGGAAGCAATTTTGGCAAGTTTAGCATAACTTATCCTAGAGTTACTTTCATAAGCAGATCCATCAGAAGTATCGTAGGAATTCTTAGATGAGGATACCTTAGCCTTGGCCATGAAGCAGTAAGCTGGAGATTCATCTTCGCTGCTTTGGTTGGTGAAGAATGAACTTGAAGTCTTGCTCGAAGCAAATGCTAAACCAGCAACACCATCAGATTCAGAACCAGAACCAGAACCAGATCTTGGGTTTGATTCAGCTTCGGAACCGGATGCTTCATCTTCAGAGTTCATTTCTTTACCCAGATAGGCTTTGGCACGATGGGAATTCTTTCGTCGAGAGGAATGTGATTTCGAGGAAGAACCCTCTCGATGCTTGTGATACTTCTTCTTCTTGTCATCATCAGAACCGTCTTTCTTGTCTTTTCTGGACTTTGAATCATATCTCTTCGACTCATAGTTTTTGCTCGATCTGTAAGACTTGCTCGAAGAATTGTTGTGAGAATGCTTTGATCTATGTTCAATTTCCCAGAGAGGACAATCAACAATGAATTGACCTGGCTTCTTGCACTTATAGCAACAGTTATCTTTCGCTGAAGAGTTTCTGGATGATGATCGATGCTGTGATGAATTGCTTGAATGTCTTGAAGAGTAGTTTTTCTTCGGTGAAAAGGAGTTCCTTCTCTGAAAGCGATTGAATCTTCTCATTATCAGTGCAAGATCTTTTCCAATGTTATCGGGGTCATCTGAGGCACAACCCGATTCAGAACTAGCTTCAGGAGAGGAGTGATGTGAAGCTCTGGCCTTCATTGCATGAGATTTTCTTCGTGTCCCATTAATATCTCGTTTTTCATCTTCTTCCATCTCGAAGGTATTAAGTCTCTCGAGAATATCAGCAGCAACAAGATCCTTGAAATCAGTCCTTTCCTTGATCATCAGCACAATGTGATCGAAAGAATCATCAAGGGAACGGAGCAAAGTTCTAACAATAATCCGATTGGTAATGTCTTCGGCACCGAGAGAAATCAGTTCATTTGACAGCGCAGTGAGTCTGCTATATATGGAGCTGAATTTTTCTCCCTCGTGCCTCTTGAAACGATAGAACTTGCTTCGAAGGGTGTCAATACGAGCATCTTTCTGAGTAGAGACACCTTCACCAATCTTCTCGAGATAATCCCAAACACCTTTGGCCGAAGGAATATTCTTGACCTCATGGTATTTCTCTGGAATCAGATGATTTGTTATGAAGACCCAGACTTCAGTATCTAGCTCTATCTTCTTTGCCTCTTCAGGAGTGATGGCATCAGTGTCCTTGACAGTTACACCATTCTTGACAACTTCCCAAGCGGCAGAGTTGATAGCCATGATATTCCTCTTCATTTTGTCCTTCCAATAGGGATAGTCCTTCCCATTGAAGATAGGGATTGGTTCCCCCGAGCGAACAGCTGCAAACGACATTCTTGACAACACTCCAGGTTGTTAGACCAAAATACGCAGAGCGTAGGGAGTGCCTAGCTCTGATACCAATTGAAAGCTCCAGAATGATCAGAGGGGGAGGGGGTGAATGATCACTTCTAAAAATTCTAAGGAACTTAGAAGGAATTCATGCAAACTGCGAAGGACTAAGGCATCTCGAAGGAAAGACAGTGTCGAAGGTAATGTATAGCTCGAAAGGATTTGGAGCGAAGGAAAACATCGAAGACAAACAGGCAACGAGTAAATACTTAATGTAAAAACATGAAGGAAAATGAGCCTGACATGACGATGTTTGGTAAACCAGTTCACACTCTGCAAAGTGCTACGTCTGGTTGGAGGGACTGGTGATTGAACACCTGGAGCAAAACTCTCTCCGTCCTATTCTCCACTGCAACAAGCTCCTCGAGGTTGTCCAGTTTTCACTCGTGGTAGATGATTCAGGACATCTCCGAGACCTTTACAAACTTCCTTCAGCAGTGACAATTTCTCTTCGACTGCTTGACAGGCGACGCCTAACCGTCTAGGAGACTTGCAGTTCTCCAAGATAAAAGGATCGGCTAATCTCAACCTAAGTCATAGTGAATTTCTCAACTCAGCTCAGACTTGGGATTTGGTTTTCTCTCGATGAATCTCTCTTGGGATGCTCACAGACTTCTGTCTTAGAATCTTCAGTGGAGCAGCCAACCCGAAATGGCGGGTAGGTGCGGGGTATTTATAGTTGGCGATCCCGATGGGTAAAATGACTGAAGTGACCCGATGCAACCGCTTGACGCGTGTCCACAACGGTCGGATTCCAATCACTGCGCAACTTTACTTGAGGAACAAGTAAGCTGACTTACCGAACGAGTTCTCTCTCAAAGGCACAAAGTGCGATGACTTTGCCTTCGAGCTATTCACTCGACTCAGTAAGATTTCTCTCGGTAGGCTTTTGTGGGTTTTGGTTGAGCAGAGCAAGTTCATTTCAACTAAGATCTCAACTAGAAAACCCCTCTTAATAGTACGGTTTTTACTACGACTCAAGAAAACAAAGAGAAACTAGTAAAAAGACTAAGTCTTTGACCAGCTTCAGCTTTCTCCTCGTTGCGCTTTTACTCGAGAGAGACTTTTTCTTCGACTACATTTTTAGGGGTCGTCTTTCTCCAAAGGGTTCGGTAGATGACTGCTGCTCTGCTGCAGTGAGTTGTCCTTCGACCTTCTACTTGCAAACTCCATTCTTTCGGAACCTAAGTATCTGTTTATACTCGAAAACAATATTAGTTCCACTTCTGCTTTGTCCAACAATGTCCAAAACCTTCGGGGGCAAAACTTGCTCTTACAATTCCGGTGGTGGAGGCATCGGCTACGATGGCTGTGATCGAGGGACCTACTTCACCAACACCGCTCCCTTCCGTAGCGCCGCATGAGAAGGTCTCAGCTTCGAAGGTTGTGGTCGAGGGGGCTACTGCACCGTCACCGCCGCCTTCCGCAGCACTGCACGAGGAGGTCTCGTCTACGAAGATTGGGGTCGAGGGGGGTACTTCACCGACATCACCCCCTCTCGCAGCGCCGCATGGTCCAGGATCGTGTGCTCAGCCTAAGGCTCCGCCTAGGCGTAGCACACGTCATCCCGTCACGGCGGATGAGTCTTCGATGACAGACGAGGATGCGCACCCAAAGGCGATGAGGCGCAAGGTGGCGATGTTGGACCCTACACCCGTAGGTACGTCCAAAAATAATAATTCATTTTTAGCTTTTTCATCTTCTAAGGTTTCTTCCAATATAGTCAAAGTAGGAGTGAATTTAGGGAGAAATGAAAATGAAATTGTTGTCTCGACCAACGCTTTGAAGCATATGGAGTATGACCGACTAGAGGTATACCCAGATGCATCTAGTAGGTCGGTTACCACACCCTTAGATGATGATGAAGCGAATTCCATTATTGATGGACAACTTCTATCACATCTTATGGGTGAGGTGACAGAGGTGGGTATAGATGAGGACGAGCTAGGATCTATCTATGATCTTCATGCTTCCGGCCGAAAATCCAAATCCGCCAAGGACAAAAAGAATAAAAAAATGAGAAAGACCGCGAAACGGCCAAAATATCTAATTGTTTCCCAATGAATGGCATCTTCATGAATAGCAAGGTCTTCGTGACTTGGCTAAACATTTGAATATTGCTCAGTATGTTCGGGATCATAAATTGGATTTTTTGGCTATTTTCGAAACCGGGAGGAGGGATTTCCCAGTGAGTGTCCTTGATCTCCTTTCAGGTGGCATGGACTTCACATGGCACTCTATCCCTCCTCGTGGTAGATCTGGCGGCATTCTGCTTGGTTTACTTTCAGACTTCATGGAAGTTTTAGCTTATACGAGTGGGGAATTTCATATAAAATTCCACATTCGTAACAAAGCTGATGGATTCATATGAAGTCTGGTTGCCGTGTATGGTGCCGCTCAGGAGGGGCGTAAGGCTTCTTTTCTGCGTGAACTGGTGAACCTAGCGAATAATGATCTACATCCTATCCTAACATGTGGAGATTTTAATTTACTACGGTTCCCACATGAGAAAAGCAAGGGGAGATTCGATAATCATTTGCCTTTCTTGTTCAATGCTGTCATTGATAGTTTGGACTTGAGAGAGGTACATATGACAGGTAGACGATTCACCTGGGCGAATAGTGTACCTGAACCGACATACGAGAAATTGGACCGTGTACTGATGAGCACTGATTGGGAAGACAAATACCCATTAGTAACAGTACGCGCCCTCGAACGTATTGATGATCTATCGGATCATGCCCCTCTACTCTTATCAACCGGAGCATTGAAACCAAACGTGCGACACCGCTTTAAATTTGAGCTGGGATGGTTGATGCGTGATGGTTTCGATGATATGGTTAAAAGAGTGTGGTCAGCTCCGGTCCCGGGTAATAGTCCTGTTCGAAGATGGAACGCAAAAATTCGTAACTTGCGTAAATATCTTCGTGGATGGGCTAGGCACACAACCGGGATTCTAAAAAAAGAGAAGAAGCGTTTGTGTACCATCATTGACGAACTTGACCGCGTGGAAGAAACACGAGTGCTAACCCAACAAAAGATTGAGCTTAAAAGCCAATCCAATGCGGAGGTGGCACGAATGCTGCGGGAGGAAGAGCTCAGATGGTACTAAAGATCAAAATCTAACTTCATTCTGAAGGGAGATGCAAAGACTAAATATTTCCAGAATGTTGCCAATGGCAGACATAGAAAAAAAGTATTCATGCTCTAAACCAGGATGAAGGTATGATTGAAGGTCAAGAACAGCTTAAAACTTATATTACAAGCTACTATAAAGGATTGTTCGGTGCTCCAGCTGAAGATATCTTGTCCATGGATGAGACTCAGATGGAAGACATACCCCACGTCTCTAATGAGGAGAATACCTTTTTAAATTCCCCCTTCACAGAAGAGGAGATTAAAAAGGCGGTTTTTCAAATGGAACATAATAAGGGTCCTGGGCCAGATGCCTTTCCTGCTGAGTTTTATCAACACTTTTGGGATGCCATTAAGACGGACCTTATTGAGTTGTTCCAATGTTGGCATGTTGGACAACTTGAATTGTTTCGTCTTAACTTTGGGGAAATTGTTTTGTTGCCTAAGGTTTTGGAGGCAGAAAGGATACAACAATATAGACCAATATGCCTCCTTAACGTTAGCTTCAAAATTTTCACGAAGGTCGCAACCATTATATTAAATTCGGTGGCTGATCATGTGGTTAAACCTACACAAACGACCTTTATGCAAGGTAGGAATATCCTCGACGGAGTCATGGTTTTACACGAGACCGTTCATGAGATGCACACTAAAAATCTTAACGGGGTCATTTTCAAAATTGACTTTGAAAAGGCTTGTGATAAAGTAAAGTGGTCGTTCCTCCAACAAACACTGAGAATGAAAGGTTTTTCTGAGAAGTGGTGTGCTTTGACCCATAGTTGTGTTTCGGGAGGAAGTGTTGCCGTTAACTTCAATGATGAAATCAGATGCTTCTTCCAAACCAAAAAGGGATTAAGGCAAGGTGATACTTTATCGCCCATATTGTTTAATATTGTGGCTGATATGTTAGCGACCATTATTGAACGCGCCAAGCTAGACGACCAAATTGAAGAGTAGTCCCACACCTAGTGGATGGGGGATTATCTATTCTTCAATATGCGGACGACACAATTCTTTTTATGGAACATGATCAAGATAAAGCAGTGAATATAAAATTAATATTATCAACATTCGAGCAGTTATCTGAATTGAAGATTAATTCCATAAAAGTGAATTGTTTTGTTTTGGCGAGGTCCAGGATGCAGCAACTCAATATGCCGAGATATTCGGATGCAAGCAAGGTGAATTCCCTATTAAGTATTTGGGGATACCCATACATTATAGGAGACTGACTAATGTGGAATGGAAGCAGGTCGAAGAACGTTTGCAAAAAGGCTAGCTAGCTGGAAAGGGAAGTTGTTGTCCTTGGGTGGAAGATTGGTACTCATAAATTCAGTTTTAACCAACATGGTACTGTATATGATATCATTCTTTCAGCTACCTAAAGTAGTCTTACATAGATTGGATTATTTTTGATCGAGATTGTTTTGGCAAGGGGATAACGAGAAGAAGAAGTATCGATTGACCAGGTGGAATGTCGTTTGTCGTCCGAAGAACCAAGGGGGGTTGGGTATTCATGACCTTCAGGTCAAGAACTCTGCTCTCCTTGGGAAGTGGCTATATAAGCTACTGACTTCGGATGGTGTCTGGCAAACGCTCCTTAAGCGAAAATACATCGACACAAAAGCGTTCTCTCAGGTTGAATGGAAGCCTGGAGATTCACATTTTTGGGCTGGTCTTATGGCGACAAAGAAAGACTTTTATCGCTTTGGGGTTTTCAAGATTAAGGACGGGTCGGAGATAAGATTTTGGGAGGATATATGGATAGGAAATGCCACACTCCGAGATCAATATCCAGCCCTATATAATATTGTGCGACATAAGGGAGATACGCTGGCCACGGTCATGCAAGAGTCACCCCCTAATATTGCATTCAGGAGAGACTTAATCGGTCCTAGACTAACGTCTTGGAATTCCTTGCTAGAGCAGTTAGTGGTAGTGCAGCTGTCACAAGGTCACGATGAGTTTCGATGGAATCTCAATAGGAATGGAAAATTCTCTGTGGATTCTATGTATAGGGCGCTTGTCCAACCTGAAATACCAGTCGATAATAATTATAAAATATGGCAAATGAAGATACCTCTAAAGATTAAAGTCTTTTCATGGTATATTCGAAAAGGTGTCATTCTAACGAAAGATAATCTTGTCAAGCGCAACTGGCAAGGGAGTAAGAAATGTGTTTCTTGTGCTCATGATGAGAAAATAAAACATATAGTCTTCACTTGTAAGGGTGCACGTTCTATTTGGTCAGCTATCCAAATGGCATCAAACTTATATCAACCCACATCCGTTGCTAATATCTTTGGCAATTGGCTTAACGGGATAGATAATAAGCTTAAAACCATTCTTAGGATAGGAGCGCTTGCCGTAATATGGTCGCTCTGGCTATGTAGAAATGACTGTTGGGAAACGTAGTAGAAAACAAAAAATTTCGGCCTACGAATCAAGAACCCAAGATCATCCAAGAAGATTGCATATAAGGTTTTAGGTCATGGCTCACCAACCGATGTAGCGGAAGTAGAGTTGGTGTAGATCGTTGAAGTAGATCTTGTGGATCGTCCCACAAATAGTCCCTCGATCAAGATCACCGAGGAAGAAGAGGCACCTCGGTCCGTCCCACGCACAAGTCCCTCGAGCAAGTCCCTCGAACAAGATCTCCGAGGAAGAAGAAGATCCTCGGAGAAGGACCAAAGATATGATCCCTCTATTAGTATCCACACGTTCCGTAGCAGCAATCCAGCAGCGCTCCGCCCTCCATAGAAGAACGCCACCGAGAAAACTAGAGGGAGGAAACCCTAACGGATTCAGATCTAGAACAACGTCTAAACCGGGGTCTAATTGTGGAGCAACGGGGTTTAGAGGGAGGTAGGGTGGCGCATAGGCCTTGGGGTCAAGTTGTGCTGCGCCCCCACCCCTTCCCCTCATTATATAGGTGGTCAGGAGGCCCTTGGGGCGCAATAAGGGGGGTGGGGAGTCCAACTTGGACTCCCAATCCTACCAAACCTCCCCACACCATCCCACCGGAAACCTGCCATATTTGGGTTTTGGTATTCCCACATGGAGGAGGATACCCTCCCCTTGGTGCGCCCCACCTCCTTGGCCGGCCAGGGCATCCTAGGTGGCTTGCCCCCCAAGGCTAGGGGCGTGGGGTAGTGGGTGGTACTGCCCGGAAACTTCTGGAACCTTCCAGAAGCTTCCAGGACCTTCCGGGACCTTCGGGGATCGTTTCGAGACATTCTGGAACCTTTTGGAGCACTTCCAGGACCTTCCGGGACCATTCTCGGACGTTACGGAGCCATCCATATAGTTTCCAAGACCATCCGAGTTACAGGTTAAGCCACCCGATGGCCGCGAAGGTTGTCGAGACGCCGAGCGATTATCTAAAACTATTCCGGTTGATCCAGGACTTCCCCAGTACCATTCTCATATGTTCCGGAACCACCTGGGACTACTCCAGAGTGATCCGGACATATCCTTAAATACCCAAAACTACTTCTGGTGCCTTTATGAACTATTTCATAAATCCCCGGAACTACTTCCGGTACCCGTATGAACTATTCTGCTTTGCTTCCACTAAACCTTCTACCATTCCAGCATTCTAACAGACTACTGCTCGTTAAGTGTGTGACCCAATAGGTTCGGTATAATACGGACATGACTCAGAACATCTTCTGGACATAGGTCAACAGCCTTTTGTCAATAGCCAATAATCAACAGCGGAGCCATGGACACCCATGTTGACTCCCGTACATACACGAAGAAACTTCGAGTGAACCATTATGTTTAGTCATGTACCATTCCCTTTGCTTCACGATATATGACAAAGTTAGACGAGAGAAGTTTGGCACCCATGTGTAACAACTTTTTGAACACAAGCCACTCGTTATCCTCTTTGCTCGTTTGTCCCTTTTCCTCGTTATCGTATTCCGGTATCCCCGTGACTTAATCACAATGCGTCTGACCAGACTGTAATGGATACCGTCATACCGAGTGGGCCCGAAGTGAATATCTTCTTCATCGTGAAGGAGCAAATCCCAATCTTGAACTATCACAGTTACTAGACACACTATCCAATGTCCAAGAACTTATTTTACTACTTCCCAGTAACGGGAAGATTCATCTAAGAACCAAAGCACATCTTCCTGTGTGAAGCAACTTGATACTCTCATGGTCTAAGGAATTACGTATATTATAACATTTCATGATATGACTTATAACGTTGTTACGATGTGATCTCTAAGTATATCATTCAATACTGGGGTCGGTTCAACATCATTGTTCTGCTAACAATATATTCCCATTGCTACTGACTTCCTTGTTACAAGAAGAATGTCCATGATTAAGAAAACGTAATCATCAGTTAGCACATGAGCTGGTCTTAGAGGCTAAACCAGGAACTCTTGGTGTTTACATTCCACACATGCAAGTGAGTTTTCTTCTGAATCTGATAGTCAGGGTCATTGCAATTATAGCACAGAAATATAAACATTAATTACGAACGTGGAAATATATATAATAACATTTTATTATTGCCTCTAGGGCATATTTCCAACAGTCTCTCACTTGCACTAGAGTCAATAATATTGTCAGTGCTTGAGCACTTTACACCTATGGCATACCGATGTAATGCATGCTTCAATTGTGGTATAGACTTCATCTACGGATCTGACGTTTCAGGCCCGTTTGTATCTTGCATATCTTCACGTTTTTCATGCTATCATAAAATTCACTAATTTTATCAGTTTAGATTTGTATATGTTTTGGATCATTTGGTAGGACCTTGGTTCCTTAGAATAAGTCATGACATCATTTCAACAATGTTCCATGAGCTTCAAACATCTAGGAAACCATACCATGTTCATAAATGATGGACTGATGATTCAAAATACCCTCCCTTGTTACTTCTTTAAGCAACAATATACTTAGCCTCTGTTATAGAATTCGCCACAGTATCTAACTTAACACAGTTCCTTCATATTGTGCCACCCTTACGTGTGAAACACATAATCCCAATTAAAATAGAAAATCGGTCGGAGTAGGTATGAAGACTGAATTGGTGTAACTGATTTACATAAAAAATTCAGCTGGTGTAACTCATTACAACGAGCTCTTCATTATCTCCATTTTTCGAGAAACATATCTTATCTTTCATAAGCTTAATTTTTCACTGTTTGTCCAATGGTCAACAACTTGATCACTTTGGTATCTTGCTCACAACCTTTTGAAGCACTGGACATATCTGGTTGTTTTACATATTCTGGTGTACATGATTAATCCAAACACACGGGTGAGTGGAATTCAATTCACGTGTTTTTTGCTTATCTGTGTTCATCAACACCGATTTCTGCAAACAACTTTTCACCACGACTTCGGCAAGAACATGTTTCTTGGCATTTCATACTAAACTACTTTAGTATCATGTCAGTATGTAGTGTTGGCTTTAACATGATCAGGCACTTACTATCTTCATAGATCACTGTGCTCAATACTAATGGTATATCAGCCCAAGTTCTTCAACTGAAAACTATTTCCAATGAAGTCCTTATTCGTGTCAAGAAATTTACATCATTTCTAATCAACAATATGTCATCTACATAAGGTTTTAGAAATATCATTCAGCTCCCACTTACTTTCTTGAACATTCAAGCATCTTCGTTATTCCCGATGAAAACAAACTCTTTTGGCAATTTCATCACAACGAAAATTCCAACTCCATTATGCCAGCTTCAGTCCATCACTGGATATCCAAGGCTTGCATCTATTTTAGCATCCTTTGAATCGACAAAACATTCCGGTCGTATCACATATACGTCCTTTGTTATATTTCCGTGTAGGAACTTTGTTTTGACGTTCATTCTACCATATCCTATAAATGAGATATGTACTAATTGCTAATATAACCCGAACTGACTAAATCATCTCTACGGTCGACATTACTTCGCCGTATTCAACCTTTGAACTTTGCTAGAAAACATATTTCCAACGAGTTGAGCTTTATGGATAAAACAATTTCATCTGAATAAGTTATAGATCCATTTATACATTCTTCAGACTCTTAGTTTTTCAGAGGGTATACCAAGTTCAAAACTTGACTTACTTCCATGGATACTATCTCAGATTATTTGGCATTTAGCCAAATCCCGGAGTCAGTGCCCATCAACGCTTCTTTGTATATCACAGGTTTATCGTTGTCGAACAACAATATCTCTTTTACATAAAAATGTTTATACGAGTTTTCTCTAACCTGTGTGGTTCAGCTGCGCACTTCTCTGAAGATTCAACAATCTTTGACAAGTTGCACTGTCCTCCCACTCACTCTTTTGTAAGAAACTATTTTTCTTCAAAACACAACGTTCTTAACAACAAACAGTTCTGCTTTTGTGTAGTGATAGAGGAATACCAAATACCAAAACTTTTGACATAACCTTAACAAAGTAACACTTATCTGATTTGGGGTTTTGAGTATGTCAAACATATGCCTCATATACCCATATTTTAAGAAAAGACAACATGGTTTTAACAGTTCATACCACATCTAATATGGTGTCATTTCAACAGATTTGATGGTGCTCTTTTCAGTGTAAAAGCCGTAGTCACTAACGCATAACTTTAATAAGTATAATGGCAAATTGATAAACGTCATATTTGATCTTACCGTGTCATACATGGCTTGACTACATCTCTCGAACACTTTACTCATAGTGGTGTTCCGGGAGACGCAAGTTATGACACTTCTTCACAACTCATCAGACGTTTGCTAAACTTGTAACTCAAATATTACTTTCTACAATCTAATTTGCAAAAGCTTTATTTTCTCGTTACAATGAATTTCTATTTCACTCTAAAATTCCTTGAACATTTTAAAGATTTCAGACGTATGTCTCTATTGAACAGATATCCACATATCTACTTCAACTCATGAGTGAAGATAGGGAATCCACTGCACACAACTACACTTATTGGACTACACACATCATCATGTATGATTACCAATGGTTTAGTTGCCCGTTCATGTATGGACTATCAACGGTGTTTTAGTCACATTACTTCGAGACAAAGATCGCAAGCGTCAAGTGATTCATAATCATATGACTTGAAAGTCCATCACTTATGGAAATTCTTCATGCATGTTATGTCACTTGTGATAAACGGCAGTGCCACATCTATGTGGTATTTCTGTCAGTCTTGCGACGTTTAGCGTCAGTGTTATGGATGTTTAGTATTATTATCAAGATTCATAACATACAACCTATTCATAATGGAAGTATGGTCTTTACGTTATTCATAGCTTTGAACAACTCTCTTGCAACAAACATGATTCAAAATGATGTTTTGCAACAAGGCTAAAGTGTAGTAACAATTTACTCAACTCTAAAATGAATTATGATGATAATCATAGAGTCAACACACGGTATAGCAAACCTTTTACCGTGTTCCCGAGCGTGTCAAAACTCATCATTAGTTGGTCATAAAGGCCATAGTATTTCTTGCATCGAGTTGCAACAATATGCAATCGATGTGATATTCCGGTGATCAAAAGTTTAATCACAATATACAGAATCCACAATTAACTGCTTAATCATGATTCCCAAGAATTACATCTCTTGACCATCAATGAATTCATCTATAACTCCGTATGACTTTCATTTCTGAGCTGGTTATTCCAGTCTTCTTTCGTTTTGCCTTTATACGTATCATAGTTCTATTTCCAGTGTCACTCCTACTCACAAAATCTCACACATGATTAAGGATGGCGCAGGCCATGGAATTTCCGGCGTGTAAGTCTTACTAACATCCTTTGGACTTCCTTTCCCTTAATTCTCATCATCATATGATCGGTGTTCTTCTGGATCCCACACTTATCAGTTTTGTTTAGAGCACAGTGAACATTTTCACTAATGCTTACAATCATACATTGTACTAGATATCTTATATCCAACATTAATTGTCTTACTACTGAAAACAATTTTTTAGTTCCATGAATATAACATAACTATCCCAAACGTTTGAAGTTCGGGTTTCATGGTGGTGAAGACAATGCACTTAGCTGTGGTGGAATTCTAGCATTTTGGATTATGGACGTAAGTCACATCATCCATAGCATCAGCGGGAGAGCATCAAAAATTTGCGATAGGAAAAGCTCCTTCTCGACACTATTGAGGATAGTCCTCACAATATGGTACCAATCGTAAAGTTTTTACCAGATAATACAGTTAATCAAAATCAATTGGGAAGGTGGTAACGCGAGCCATTATTCTACAACGATAATGCAAATACTAAGACTTTGTTCATAATTAAGTTGCACTTGTGATTAATCAATTTAATTACTAAGTGCGCTCCCACTCAGATCAATATCTCTCGTAATTGATGCTGGAGTGATTCAAGATCCAACCCAATCGTCCGCCATTGATGTGACATCACTGATGACTTAGACTGGACCGGTAGGCCAACTTGCCAATCACGCCAAAGGTGATTCTTGTTCATCTTTCGATGGGCGTGTTCCGGTAGCAAACTTTTATCCAAACCGTCAAGACAACCAAGTGTAATTGCAGTGTGTTCTTAACACGCCCGCCTTTTATGCATCACACCGTGTGCAACCATGTGACATGACCTGCTCCGGTGTGAAACATAGTATAGACGATGCTACAGTTGGAAGAACACTATCAACTTGATATTGTTTTGCGAGAGATTACCGTAATAAAATATGACTACCGCGCATCAAACAACGGTGCATCAAAGGGATAAACATCACAGGCAGTTCATAAAATTATGTCATATAGTATAGCCCTTTGCTTCGTGAAGTCTTCTTTGTCTTCACGTCGTCGTGGTAGAAGTCACCGTGTCCACCAACTAGTCCTTGGCGCCGGGAACATCACCACGGCTTCCTGCATGTGCGTCGGGGTCCACCTCCGCATCGTAGATCATCACCTTGCATCTATCTATTGCTTTGCCTCGAGCTAATAAACAGTTCTGGCACGCAGGCCATAATTAAGTGACAATCATATGACTCCATACATCATGCCGTACCACGACACGCAGGTCGCGAATAAATATTACATCATATAGCATCTCATACAAACACATTGCAAATCTTGAAGGCTATACCACATCACATGCATACTCTGCAAAAACAAGTTAGATCGCTATCTACACGGGTTGTTGCAAATTTTATCGTGGTTTATTAGCAGGTTACATGCAAACGTTGTTTCCTAAACAAACCAAACACGATACTTCAATGTTGCTAGTTTAACGTTCGAGGTGCGTGTAGCAACTAATGCCACAAGCCAAACTTCGTTCAACGCGTGACCCCCGTGTGGATTTGAGTTCATAAAATCCACAAGCCCCTCCATGTTAAATCTTCTATTGCGAGATTAAGATGAGATCCAAGGAGTTTGATGTAGACCATGATCAAGGCAACCAGCATACTGAAAGCAGCATAGAGGGATCGATGGAAAACTCAATCCTTGTAGCAAAACCTCAACTTGCCATCCAGCATAGAAAAAATCACATGACAGGGAAGCAACAAGAAAATCAATGCCTCATATCACACATATGATCTAGACCTAAACATGCATCTACTCAAGGATCGCTCATGATACCACTGTTGGGAAACGTAGTAGAAAACAAAAAAATTCGGCCTACGAATCAAGAACCCAAGATCATCCAAGAAGATTGCATACAAGGTTTTGGGTCATGGCTCACCAACCGATGTAGCGGAAGTAGAGTTGGTGTAGCTCGTTGAAGTAGATCTCGCAGATCGTCCCACAAACAGTCCCTCGATCAAGATCACCGAGGAAGAAGATGTTGGATATGTGCCCTAGAGAGAAATTAATAAAGATATTTGTCACATATCCGTTTTGTTCATAATACGTTTTATACTGTGCTATAACTGTATTACTTCGAAATACTAATACAGGTGTAGTATAAAACATGGTCCGTAGTTTAACTCGGGTAAACTATCTCATTGGGAAATTTATTGATCAAGCTTTCCTGATCATGGCGACACTTAAGTCCATTGACAATGAGGTCATATCGTTAAAGGGAATGATGTGATGGACGTACACCCACCTAAAGTATTGCAATGTAATCGAGTCACATAGTTCAGCGTTGCTATGACTTTGTAACATATGGCTTAGTCCTGAGACCGTAATGATCATACGTAATTGTCATCTATGAGGAGACTTTGATTTGTATCCCACCGCCTGACTAAAATATGTTGGCTATAACGGTGCACTTCGGGTATTCCGAAATAGATGGTTGATGAGTATGTTAATAGATCAGAGAGGGATTTGTCAGTCCTTGTGACAGGACAGGTACTCTGGGCCCACTCGATGATATTGCATCAACACCTTGCAAGGACGTGACTAGGTCACAAGAGATGCAATGATCATGCACGAGAGAAGTTGTTTGTTGTGAACGAGATGTGAACACGGTATGTAGGATACCGACGATCAAACCTCGGACAAACAAAGTACCGCAACACAAAGGGATTACGTCGTATCGTTAACGGTTTCCAAAAGCGATCGAAGTTCATTCGATGGAAGCGCAGGGGCTGTCAAGGATTGTAACCAGGTCCAACAGACTAGTCATTGGTCAATGAGAGAGAGTCTCGACCATGTCTGCTGTTTCCCGGACCGTTAGGGTGTTACACTTAAGGGCAATCGATGCATAGGACAGTTACGGGATCAATCGGTGAAATAGGAGGAATCACCGGAATAGTTCCGGAGGAGGACGGAATGGTTTCCGGACATTTTGAATAGTTCAAAATAAAGTTTAATTGTTTTAATAATGTTTTATTATTTAATTATCTGAATTAAATATTTAAAACATATTAAAAAAATTAAAAAAATGGGAAAAAGGTTAAATGGGCCCATGGGGCCATTAAGGGAGGAGGGGGTCTCCCCCCTTGGGCTTGGCGCCAAGGGTGGGGCCCACCACCCCCTTGGCCGGCGCACTCCCCCCCCCTTGGGAGTTTAGTCCCACATGGGGGAGGGGAGGAGGATGGCACCCCCCCCCCTTGGCCTATATAAGGAGGGGTAGACCCCCTTTTTCCAACACACCAATATCTCCTTCTTCCTCCTTCTCCTTCCCGGAAGTGGACTCCCCTTGTTTGGAGTCTGCACCTGGATTGGAGTTCTCCACCATAAGGCAGGCCGTCGTTCTGCTAGAGTCGGGATCCGTAGCCTTCTTTCTTCCGCTGCTCGCCTGGTTCGTGGCCCGGGAGGAAGATCGATTGTACCATACGTGTATAATCTCTTCGAGGCACTACACTTGTGGTGCTACTTCGTCGCTGGAGGTTTACCGGGAGTCATCCTCGTCGGTGGTGGTCTTCTACACGACAGGGAGGTCGTAGTTCCAAGTCTACGCCAGCCACGTTAGCAAGAACGTTTCCCTCTTTCGGTCTTCAAATGTATGAACATTGATTCCCTCCGTTACATTACATCGCCATAGCATAGTCCCTCTTTCGGTCTTCAAATGTATGAACATTGATTCCCTCCGTTACATTACATCGCCATAGCATAGATCTTGGGTTCGGGTACCGTAGGTATGAAAATTTTGTGTTTTCTGCCCCGTATCCCAACAGTGGTATCATGAGCTAGCTATGCGTAGATGTATTGTACGGGTAGAACACATCTAGGATGTGGGCATCGAATCTTCATTCGTTACCCTCCCACGTGTACTCATTTAGCATTGCGGCAATGTTTGATGAAGCGGCCCCCGACCGACCTTACGCGTTTACGCGAGAATGGTTCCACGGTTGACATATGGCTTGTACCATATAAAGTGGCTGGGGGGTGTCTGTCTCTCTGCATTAGCGATGCGGAGATGTTTGCAACGGAGGGCCCCGACAGGGGTGTAATAGAGACGGATGGGAGACGGTGTTGTGGCATGTTTTTCGCAGGATAGAAATGGTTCTCTCTCTCGAAACCCCTAGCAGCCACGTAAAACTTGCACAAGCTAAAGTAGAAAGGCGTTTAACTTTTCTTTGCATGAAGGGGGATCATAGGTTGTATGATTTACAGTTTTACTTTCTGTTTTATGCTAGTATGCTAGATATATCGACGGTAGCACGAAACATGACCATCTCTCACAATACCAACATTGTGTTCTCCCTTGGTGGGCACCGCCTGGAAGGTTATCCCATATAGCTTGATGCTCCGTACATACCGGAGTTGTCCTACATATTCAACGGAGTACGCATGAGGTTGGGTTCGGCAAGCCTGGCATATGCAGATATGGCCTTGCTGAACAGCTAACATCAAGGTTCGATTGGCAGGCTTGACGTATGTAGATGCGGGCCTGGAACACAGGAGACCGAAAGGTCGAGCACGAGTCACATGCCTGATGTGATTGGCTTAGAGGCCTACCTGGTTCGCATACTGATGGCCGTGACGATCGGGGGAGGTATGGGGCTGGGATTGTGTAATCACTTAGTTAAATTGAGAGGTGTTTATCTAAGTGGGAGCTTTCTAGAATTTTGAGATTAAATTGAAACTCCACATTATGAACAAAAGTCTAAATATGTATCCTTGTGAATCAACCTTGTAGATGGCAGCACCTCGCCCCTCGTTCAACTTAGGATCATTCCTAGAGAAAGATAAGCTAAAAAACAGATGGGACAAACTTAACCAACTGGTCCCGCACCCTGAGGATTCTCCTCGTTCCCCTCAAGATGGCATACGTACTAGAGGGCGCATTAGGTGACGCACCAGCAGATGATGCCAGTCAGGACGAGAAGAATGTCTATCTCTCCAGGACTGATGGTTACAACCTTGTCCAGAGTGGCATGCTCTACTCCATGGAGGCTGAGCTGCAGAAACGCTTTGAGAGGATGGGTGCATATGAGATTATCACCGACCTCAAGGCGGTCTTCGCACCTCAAGCCAGGGCTGAACGGTACGAGGCTTCTGAAGCCTTCTTCTCAGCAAAGATGGACGAGCACGGCAGCGTGAGTGAGCACGTAGTCAAAATGTCTGGCTACGTTTAGCGCTTGAATGCTCTGGAATGCCAGATTCCAGATGAACTTGTTGTTGATAGGGTGTTGCAGTCGCTTCCCCCTAGCTACAAAGGCTTGTGCTGAACTACAACATGCAGGGGATGACCAAAACCCCTTCTGAGTTGTTCGCCATGCTGAAGAGCGCCGAGGTTGAGATCAAGAAGGAGCACGCCGTCTTCATGGTCAACAAGACCACTGACTTCAAGAAGTCAAGCAGGCGGGAGAAGGCCAAGAGAGGTGGCCCCAAGAGGGATGGCAAGTCAGTTGCCGCTCCTCCCAAGGCACCCAAGCCTAAACCCGGAGTGGAGTGCTTCTACTGCAAGGGTGAAGGTCACTGGAAACGCAACTGCCCCAAGTACCTAAAGGACAAGAAGGTTGGCAAGGTCGCCAAGAGAGACGAAGGTATATTTGATATACATTTTGTTGATCTTCTCTTGACAAGCGCCGGGAACACATCCTGGATACTTGATACAGGATCTGTCGCTCATATTTCTAATTCCATTCAGGGACTAAGGAATAGGAGACACTTGCTCAAGGATGAAGTGACGATGCGCGTGGGGAATGGCTATCAAATTGAAGTCTTGGCGGTCGGCACGAAGCATCTTAGTCTCCCTACGGGATTGGTTTTAGTTTTGAATAATTGCTACTATGTACCCGCGTTGAGTGTGAACATCGTTAGTGGCTCTTGCTTGAAGCGAGACCGCTATTCTTTTAAGTCTGATACAATTGGTTGTTCTATTTATAAGGATAAAATATTTTTTGTTCATGCACCAGAGTTGCATGGTTTATTCGTACTTGATCTCGATGGTGACGTGTGTCACATTAACAATATTGATGCCAAAAGATTGAAGAATGATGAAGATCACATGAAGATGTGGCATTGCCGACTTGGTCATATTGGTATAAAGCGCATGGAGAAGCTCCATAAGGATGGACTTCTTGAGTCATTGGATTTTGGATCCCTTGATACATGTGAACCATGCCTCATGGGCAAAATGTCAAGGACTCCATTCAATGGGATAATGGAGCGTGCGGATGACTTATTGGGGATCATACACACAGATGTATGTGGACCCATGAACGTCCCCACTCGCAATGGTCTTCGTTACTTCGTGACCTTTACTGATGACTTGAGTAGATATGGGTATATTTACTTGATGAAGCGCAAGTCTGAAACCTTTGAAAAGTTCAAGGAATTTCAGAATGAGGTCGAAAATCAACTCGGAAAGAAAATCAAGCACCTTCGATCGGATCGAGTTGGCGAGTATTTGAGTCACGAGTTTTGCAATCATCTGAAGTCTTGTGGCATAGTACCACAGCTTACGCCGGCAGGCACACCTCAGAGAAACGGTGTGGCTGAGCGACGTAATCGAACCCTATTGGATAGCGTATGATCGATGATGTCTCATACTGATTTGCCTGTGTCATCCTGGGGGTATGCATTAGAAACTGCCGCTCATATTCTTAATAGGGCACCATCCAAATCCGTAAAGACAACACCATTTGAAGAATGACATGGCACGAAACCTAAGTTGTCTCACCTGAAGATTTTGGGTTGTGAGGCTTATGTTAGGAAACTACAGCCTGACAAACTTGAATCCAAGGCGGATAAGTGCATCTTTGTGGGCTATCCCAAGGAAACTTGTGGATACACCTTCTACAACAAGTC
The DNA here is from genome assembly GCA_950022295.1 of Bromus sterilis. NCBI lineage: Eukaryota > Viridiplantae > Streptophyta > Magnoliopsida > Poales > Poaceae > Bromus > Bromus sterilis. Next base: position 39,415,846 of record OX465600.1, read on the forward strand.
TGACAGCAAAAAGTTTGTTGCCAAGACGGGACACTTTCTTGAGAAGGAGTTTCTCGCGAAAGAGTTGAGTGGGAGGAAAATAGACCTCGATGAAGTGACTGACCAATCACTCCAATTGGAAGAAACGGCTACGGGAATTTTTCTGGAACCATCTTCCACAGTGGGAGCTGAAGAGAATGGACAGAACGACATTCGTAACGATCATGACATTTATGATGATCATGATGAGAATGAAGAGGAACCTTTTATTCCCCGTAGGTCATCAAGAGTCCGTCAACCTACTGAGTTTTACGGACAGCTTGTGAATGCAATCTCGGCTGATGAGTCGGATGAACCTACAAGTTACAAAGAAGCAATGGAGGGACCCGAGTCCGAGAAATGGCTTGAAGCCATGAAATCCGAAATAGACTCCATGTACACCAACAAAGTATGGACTTTGGTAGATATTCCCGAGGACCTCAAGGCCGTCGAGAATAAATGGATTTTCAAGAAAAAGACTGACGCAGACGGAAACGTATCTGTCTACAAAGCTCGACTTGTTGCGAAGGGGTTTCGAGAAATTCAAGGAGTTGACTACGAGGAGACGTTCTCTCCTATAGCGATGATAAAGTCTATTCGGATCCTACTAGCAATAATTGCATATCATGATTACGAGATATGGCAGATGGATGTGAAAACTGCATTCCTAAATGGCAACATTGAGGAAGAGTTGTATATGATGCAACCAGAGGGGTTTGTCGATCCAAGGAACGCTGGTAAGGTGTGCAAGCTTCAACGGTCCATCTATGGGTTGAAGCAGGCATCTCGGAGCTGGAATCTTCGATTTGATGAGGTCATTAAAGCTTTTGGATTTGTCCAAAACGTCGAAGAGTTCTGCGTCTATAAGAAACTGAGTGGGAGCTCTGTAGCATTCCTTGTGTTATATGTAGATGACATATTACTAATAGAGAACGATAAGAAATTCTTAGAGGAAGTGAAGGAATATCTGAATGAACAATTTTCCATGAAGGACCTAGGTGAAGCTGCGTACATATTGGGGATTAAGATCTATAGAGATAGACCTAATCGACGGTTGGCCTTGAGTCAGAGCACTTATATTGACAAGATATTGAAAAGGCTCAGTATGGGTAACTTCAAGAGAGGCCTCTTGCCAGTTATAAAAGGTGTCAAATTAAGCGTGACTCAATGCCCAACCACAGCAAAAGAGAAGGAGGAGATGTCCTCAAAGCCCTATGCCTCAGCCATAGGTTCTCTCATGTATGCTATGTTATGTACCAGACCGGATTTAACGCTGGCCATTAGTATGACGAATCGCTACCAGAGTAACCCGGGAATGGCTCACTGGACAGCAGTAAAGAACATCCTTAAGTACTTGAGAAGAACCAAGGATCTCTTTCTCGTTTATGGAGGAGTTGACGAGGAGCTCACCGTAAAGGGTTACGTTGACGCAAGCCTCGGCTCAGATCTAGATGACTCGAAATCCCAGACGGGATATGTTTTCATGTTGAACGGTGGCGCAATTAGCTGGAGGAGCGGCAAACAGCCAGTCGTCGCCCAATCTACAATGAAGTCGGAGTATATTGCCGCTTGCGAAGCGTCAAACGAGGCGCTGTGGCTGAAGAAGTTCGTGATCGAGCTTGGAGTCTTTCCCAGCTTCACTGACCCCGTGGGAATCTTCTACGACAACACGGGTGCCATTGCTAACGCGAAGGAGCCAAGAACTCACTCTACAGCCAAGCACATCCTCCGAAAGTTCCATGTGACACGAGACTACGTCAGGGATGGACACACTAGGATTCACAAGATACATACGGATCTGAACGCAACAGACCCGATGACTAAACCTCTTCCACATGGAAAGTTTGAAGAACACCGAGAGACCATTGGTGTTAGATACATACCTGATGTAAACTAGTGTAATTTGTACTCTAGTGCAAGTGGGAGACTGTTGGATATGTGCCCTAGAGACAAATTAATAAAGATATTTGTCACATATCCGTTTTGTTCATAATACGTTTTATACTGTGCTATAACTGTATTACTTGGAAATACTAATACAGGTGTAGTGTAAAACATGGTCCGTAGTTTAACTCGGGTAAACTATCTCATTGGGCAATTGATTGATCAAGATTTCCTGATCATGGCGACACTTAAGTCCATTGACAATGAGGTCATATCGTTAAGGGGAATGATGTGATGGACGTACACCCACCTAAAGTATTGCAATGTGATCGAGTCACATAGTTCAGCGTTGATATGACTTTGTAACATATGGCTTAGTCCTTAGACCGTAATGATCATACGTAATTGTCATCTATGAGGAGACTTTGATTTGTATCCCACCGCCTGACTGAAATATGCTGGCTATAACGGTGCACTTTGGGTATTCCGAAATAGATGGTTGATGACTATGTTAATAGATCAGAGCGGGATTTTTCAGTCCTTGTGACAGGACAGGTACTCTGGGCCCACTCGGTGATATTGCATCAACACCTTGCAAGGACGTGACTAGGTCACAAGAGATGCAATGATCATGGACGAGAGAAATTGTTTGTTGTGAACGAGATGTGAACACGGTATGTAGGATACCGACGATCAAACCTCGGACAAACAAAGTACCGCAGCACAAAGGGATTACGTCGTATCGTTAACGGTTTCCAAAAGCGATCGAAGTTCATTCGATGGAAGCGCAGGGGCTGTCAAGGATTGTAACCAGGTCCAACTGACTAGTCATTGGTCAATGAGAAATAGTCTCGACCATGTCTGCTGTTTCCCGGACCGTTAGGGTGTTACACTTAAGGGCAATCGATGCATAGGACAGTTATGGGATCAATCGGTGAAATAGGAGGAATCACCGGAATAGTTCCGGAGGAGGACGGAATGGTTTCCGGACATTTTGAATAGTTCAAAATAAAGTTTAATTGTTTTAATAATGTTTTATTATTTAATTATCTGAATTAAATATTTAAAACATATTAAATAAATTTAAAAAATGGGGAAAAGGCTAAATGGGCCCATGGGGCCATTAAGGGAGGAGGGGGTCTCCCCCCTTGGGCTTGGCGCCAAGGGTGGGGCCCACCACCCCCCTTGGCCGGCGCACTCCCCCCCCCTTGGGAGTTTAGTCCCACATGGGGGAGGGGAGGAGGATGGCACCCCCCTTGGCCTATATAAGGAGGGGTAGACCCCCCCCTTTTTCCATCACACCAATATATCCTTCTTCCTCCTTCTCCTTCCCGGAAGTGGACTCCCCTTGTTTGGAGTCTGCACCTGGATTGGAGTTCTCCACCATAAGGCAGGCCGTCGTTCTGCTGGAGTCGGGATCCGTAGCCGTCTTTCTTCCGCTGCTCGCCTGGTTCGGGGCCCGGGAGGAACATCGATTGTACCGTACGTGTATAATCTCTTCGAGGCACTACACCTGTGGTGCTACTTCGTCGCTGGAGGTTTACCGGGAGTCATCCTCGCCGGTGGTGGTCTTCTACACGACAGGGAGATCGTAGTTCCGAGTCTACGCCAGCCACGTTTGCAAGAACGTTTCCCTCTTTCGGTCTTCAAAGGTATGAACGCCGATTCCCTCCGTTACATTACATCGCCATAGCATAGATCTTGGGTTCGGGTACCGTAGGTATGAAAATTTTGTGTTTTCTGCCCCGTATCCCAATAGAAGAAGCACCTCGATCCGTCCCACGCACAAGTCCCTCGAGCAAGTCCCTCGAACAAGATCTCCGAGGAAGAAGAAGCTCCTCGGAGAAGGACCAAAGATATGATCCCTCTATTAGTATTCACACGTTCCGTAGCAGCAATCCAGCAGCGCTCCGCCGTTCAGAGAAGAACACCACCGAGAAAACTAGAGGGAGAAAACCCTAACGGATTTCGATCTAGAACAGCGTCTAAACCGGGGTCTAATTGTGGAGCAACGAGGTTTAGAGGGAGGGAGGGTGGCGCATAAGCCTTGGGGTCAAGTTGTGCTGCGCCCCCACCCCTCCCCCTCATTATATAGGTGGCCAGGAGGCCCTTGAGGCGCAATAAGGGGTGTGGGGAGTCCAACTTGGACTCCCAAACCTCCCAAACCTTCCCACACCTTCCCACCGGAAACCTGCCATATTTGGGTTTGAGTATTCCCACCTGTAGGAGGATTCCCTCCCCTTGGTGCGCCCCCACCTCCTTGGCCGGCCAGGGCAGCCTAGGTGGCTTGCCCCCCAAGGCTAGGGGTGTGGGGTAGTGGGTGGTACTGCCCGGAAACTTCTGGAACCTTTCAGAAGCTTCCAGGACCTTCCAAGACCTTCCGGGACCTTCGGGGATCCTTTCGGGACGTTCCGGAACCTTCTGGAGCACTTCCAGGACCTTCCGGGGCCGTTCTCGGATGTTCCGGAGCCATACAATTAGTTTCCAAGACCATCTGAGTTACAGTTTAAGCCACTCGATGACCGCGAAGGTTGTCGGGACGCCCAGCGATTATCCGGAAACTATTCCGGTTGATCCAGGACTTCCCCCGTACCATTATCATATGTTCCGGAACCACCTGGGACTACTCCAGAGTGATCCGGACATATCCTTAAATACCCAAAACTACTTCTGGTGCCTTTATGAACTATTTCATAACTCCCCGGAACTACTTCCGGTACCCGTATGAACTATTCGGCTTTGCTTCCACTAAATCTTCTACCATTCAAGCATTCTAACAGACTACTGCTCGTTAAGTGTGAGACCCAATAGGTTCGGTATAATACGGACATGACTCAGAACATCTTCTGGACATAGGTCAACAGCCTTTTGTCAATAGCCAATAATCAACAGCGGAGCCATGGACACCCATGTTGACTCCCGTACATACACGAAGAAACTTCGAGTGAACCATTATGTTTAGTCATGTACCATTCCCTTTGCTTCGCGATATATGACAAAGTTAGACGAGAGAAGTTTGGCACCCATGTGTAACAACTTTTTGAACACAAGCCACTCGTTATCCTCTTTGCTCGTTTGTCCCTTTTCCTCGTTATCGTATTTCGGTATCCCCGTGACTTAATCACAATGCGTCTGGCCAGACTGTAATGGATACCGTCATACCGAGTGGGCCCGAAGTGAATATCTTCTTCATCGTGAAGAAGCAAATCCCAATCTTGAACTATCACAGTTACTAGACACACTATCCAATGTCCAATAACTTATTTTACTACTTCCCAGTAACGGGAAGATTCATCTAAGAACCAAAGCACATCTTCCTGTGTGAAGCAACTTGATACTCTCATGGTCTAAGGAATTACGTATATGATAACATTTCATGATATGACTTATAACGTTGTTACGATGTGATCTCTAAGTATATCATTCAATACTGGGGTCGAATCAACATCATTGTTCTGCTAACAATATGTTCCCATTGCTACTGACATCCTTGTTACAAGAACAATGTCCATAATTAAGAAAACGTAATCATCAGTTAGCACATGAGCTGGTCTTAGAGGCTAAACCAGGAACTCTTGGTGTTTACATTTCCACACATGAAAGTGAGTTTCTTCTGAATATCATAGTCAGGGTCATTGCAATTATAACACAGAAATATAAACATTAATTACGAACGTGGAAATATATATAATAACATTTTATTATTGCCTCTAAGGCATATTTCCAACAATGACAAGATTTTTTCAGATAAAAATTTCACTTGTTTGCAGGTATTTTATCGATGCACGGGTATTCTCCGTTCATGGTCCATCTTACAACGGGTGAAAAATCGAGGCCTTTTTATGAAGGCGTGTGCATGACTGGAAGCGGTGGCGAGGGATATTTTTATCCAACATGGGTGGCCGCGTGATCTACGCATAGATCTATCTTGAGCGGCGATATTTCTTTCATTGTAACTTGTCGTACACTATTTTCTTTTTGGGAAAATTTCATTTTTACCCCTAGTTGTGTCCCACTCGTCTGTTTTACCCCTAGTTTCAGAAAGTCACCTGTTTTGTCCAACTCACTTTGTGTTTCTTTCGTTTTTTGCCATTCCGTCACGGCTCCGCTTGGTCAGCGCCATTTGACCATAAGCGGCGCTCTGTTTTGGACATTTTTTCCCCTCCGGTTAGATCTAGGTCAGAAACTGGCTTGTCACTCTATAGACACAGTATGTAGCCGGACTGGGCGGGGAGGTCGCTAGAGGGAGCTCAGGTGCGGTGGTCGACAGGGCGTGGAGCTTGGGGGCGGGGAGAGCGAGGTGTCCAGGGTGAGCACGGGCGCGGTGGCCAGTAGGGCGTGGAGCTTGGGGGCGGGGGAGAGCGCGGGCGCGGTGGCTAAGGGGAGCTCGGGCACGCAGGCCAGGGGGAGCTCGAGCGTGATGGCCAGGGAGAGCTCAGGCGCGCTGGCCAGGGGGAGCTCGGCGCGAGGTGCCCAGGGCGAGCCCGCGCACGGTGGCCAGGGCGAGCACGGGCACACTGGATAGGGGGAGCGGGATGGCCGCCATGAGCACGGGCGCGGTGGCCATGGGCGGTGGCGAGATCTGCATGTCGCCGGGGCATGCACGGTGGTCGTCGGTCATGGAGGGGCGTGGGCGCAAGTGTGAGCGCGGTGGTCGCCAGGGGTGAGGACATGGGAGGCCGCTGTGTCCGCCAGGGGCGAGGACGTGGGCAGCCGCGGTGGCCAGGGCGAGCTCTACACGTTGTCGGGGCGGTGGCGGGTCACCAGGGCGAGCACGAGCACGGTGGCGCGGACAGGCGCGAGCGAAGGAGGGTGCGGCGACCAGGTCGCGCGAGCGCGGTTGCGGGGCAGCTGCCGGCGAGTGGGGATGAGAGGGAGCTAGGCTCGGGTGGGTTCTGTCATAGCAGGGGCAAGCAATGATTTTGACCTAGATCTAACCAGAGGGGCCAAAACGTCCAAACAGAGCGCCGCTTATGGTCAAACGGCGCTGACCAAGCGGAGCCGTGATGGAATGGCAAAAACGAAAGAAACACAAAGTGAGTTGGACAAAACAGGTGACTTTCTGAAATTAGGGGTAAAACAGACGAGTGAGACACAACTAGGGATAGAAATGAAATTGTCTCTTTTTTTGTGACTTGCGGCTGTATGCATCTTAGCTATGCAGAGACCGGATGTACTTACTTAAACCTTTTGAGTAATAAAGTCATTTTTCCAAAAAAATGAATTAATCTGAAAGTCTAAACTCTCCAATCTATCTAGCAGGCGAAAACGAAAGTCGGGGAGAAGAAAGACCTGTATCTTGGCGGAGATTGCACGACGACTTGCTCGGGCGGCGTCTGCCTAGGAAGGCTCTTTGGATATAGCAATGCTACACACACGGATCTTTTACGGAGGATTACGGGCTGATTCGTATTTGCCAGGATCTGATTGGTTTAGTGAAGAGGGATGGACCCGTAAAATCCTTTTGCTCATCCGTGAGTTTAACATACGGATTTGTCTAAGGCACATCTAGATGTGCTCTATCTTAGGGCACATCTAAGTATTTAATCAAGGAATGCACTACACAGCCGCGCCGCATGTAGTCTTTTTCGTGCGGCGGCTGTTAATCATGCTGGGTAATCACATATTAGCGCGCGACCGGCCGGTAATGTAAATAGTCCGTACTTCCTATGCCCAATAAAGTAGTTTATGTTGGGTCTGTGCATGTGATAATGATAACGCATAGAAAGCATCTAAAATTTCTCTTTCTTTCTGTATCAATCGCTTTCATCCTGATATATTTTCTTTCTTTTCTACACCTAGACTTGCATGCATCAATTATTTTTATAAAGGTACAACGCGCAATTGTTCTATTTGATACATGCATATAGCATAGTTATCAGATTTTACTTCGTTGTCACAAATATGAAATATAATTACACTCGGTTGCCAAATTTTAAACCGCTTAGTTTTCTTATTTTATTTATTTATTTACCGTATTTACTTTGTTGTTAGAAATACGAAATATAATTATACTCGGTTGCCAAATTTTAAACCACCTGGTTTCCAGTATTTTAAGTGTTTACCTACCGGATTTACTTCGTTGTCAGAAATACGAAATATACTTCTACTAGGTTGCCACATTTTAAATCACCTACTTTCCTGTATTTTTTAAATATTTTTATATATTTAGTTACCGGATTTACTTCGTTGCCAAAAATACAAAATATAATTATATTCGGTTGCCAAATTTTAAACCAACTAGTTTCTTGTATTCTAAGTATTTAGTTACTGGATTTACTTAATCACCACAAAAAGTGTTGGGTTGCAAACAAGTTTAATATATTTGTACACCGTTGTCAAATTTAAAAACAATTAGCTGTCCAGATTATAAAATAAAAAATCGACATGCATCTCATACTACTATACGTATTGTAGCTTATGTAATGGTATGTACCATGTACTGTAGCAGCCTAACAGTAGTAGGTGTGCAGAACTCTAGCGGCCACTCTAATCATTCGATGTACTGGTCTTTGCTTTATATTTTATTTATGTGTGAGTCTGCTTGCATGCACATAGGTATGAACGCAAATGCTGCTGTGTGCACACGGATCGTGACCCGCCGCACGCTAGTGGCCCTGTGCGGCGGAGTTGTATATCAATTCCCTTTAATCAAACTATGAAGAAAAAGAAAAAAAATATAAAATATATATCTAAATGAATTTTTATGTAAAATCAATAGTATAGGATTTAGATGTGCTCTATCTTAAGACACATCTAGATGTGTTCCAGCAAATCTGTTACTAACAATATTGCTTTGGATAAGTCCTGGATCACGACGAGTGCTTTCTGGTAACAGGAAGACTCCAGGATTTTAGGAAACTCACTTTTATTTTTGAACCTCTAGGACCACGATCTCCTCCTATAAAAACGCTCTGAACAAGATATAGTAGCAGATAGACGCCAGGAACTTTTTTTCTTTAACCTCCACGACCAAGATCTCAGTAATGGAAAAAGGCCGTTGCCGAGTTCCTGCTGCCCATCTCTCAAGCTCCATCTCACGGGATCACGATGATCGTGCAATTTGCTGAATGGAAAACTCATTGAATGATTGAACTGAAACTCTCGGCAGCTACGTCTATTAGCCGAGGGACAAACAAAATGCATTGGGGTTATATAAGCCTTTTGCCGAGATCTTCCTATACGCGGCCTTCGGTAAAGTGATGACAGGTATACTTACTCGACGGGTAGTTGATGGATACATAACGGCGGCTGTGTTTACCGACTACACACTAACAAGCACTTGAATTATATCTTGCCATTTTATTTATTTATGATATTCGATGCAACAAGTGCTCATGTAAGCTCTCGGCAAACATCTGACGGTCGGTACCAAAAGAAGTAGTGTTATTTGGTTGGCAGTTGGTATTCAACACGTCGAGTTGCTATTCTCGAGAAAGCCAGAGGCTTTGTTATTAAGTTCCTCGCGGCCGCGACAATCGCAAAAACTCTCATTTCACCAGCATCTCTTCGATTTTCTCCCTCAGCCATAGCAGCACCACCGCCTTATCTTCACACCACGCCTCCCTCTCTAGATCTAGTTCTCCCCATCGCGCCACTGTAGTAAGCATGTCAAATCCCGAGACGTCACACACATGCACGGCTGCCTCCACACCGGTCGTGGCACTCCTGCCGCATCAATGTTGTGGCAGGAGTCGCCACGGCTAGCCGCCCCATCTCGTCGCTTTGGCTTCGGCATGCGCATAGTCAAGCACAAGCGTCAGCCAACAAAGCACCGAGTACATGCATGACTTTATGCTACACGTACTTATATTAAAGGCTAGTGATTCATACCGATCGGCAGACCGAAGCTTTGGCCGGTCACGCCAAGTCTACGTGTGTGGTGCTCTTGATTTGCTGCAATTAATGTGCGAAAGGTGTTACAACTATGATATTACAAAAGTACCCACCTGTGGTGGTATCTTCGGCGGCTCGGCCCATCAGGATCTTTTTTTCGAGAACACGCAAGAGATCTGCGTATCTATATATTAAGAAAGAACAAGTTGGTTACAAGCAGGAGAACAAACACAGTGCCAGGCCGGCAACCGTGTTTAAGAAGGGAAAGGAACTCCTGTATCTGCCGCTAACTATGGAACTACTCGTTTCAGGCTGGAATTTCCCACCAATTTCCACTCCAAGCAAAGGTCTTTTATCTTTGCCACCAGCTCCTATGCTCTGAGAGATTTGCTCTTGAAGATGCGTCGGTTGCGTTCGAGCCAGATGTTGCGCAGAGTGCAAAGGATAATTGAAGAGGTGCCCAAGCGCCGGTTTGGCAGGGCGTTTTGCAGGACCATCCACCACCAGGGGAGGATATGGCTGGATGCTGTCGGAGAGAGGGTTAGGCCGATCCAGGAGAGAACGTCATTCCAGACCTCACGCGCGTAGACGCAACAGAGTAGGAGGTGCTCAATGGTCTCGTCGTGCTGACAGCAGAGGGGGCAGGACTGTTGTTGTGGTAGACCCCTTTTGGCCAGACGATCCGAGGCCCATCAGGATCAAACCGCAGGTTTGATACTTTGATGTTTCAGTAAAAGGATACATTCCCGTCAACAGGGAGATCACTTATGATGACATTGTTAAATCTCAAGACTTGTCGAATTAAGACCAGTCAGTCAGAGGTGCTCATAAGGGTAGGTATACATATGTGCATTCATAGGAATGATTGTATGTATGTAGTTGTGAGTGTTTGTGTTTGTACAGTCTCCAAAAAAACTATGATATTCAAATGCTACTATATATGTACAACTCTATTTCTTCCGAAGGTGCACTACTAAAAACACCGTAAGAAGCCACTAGTATGATTCAACTGTCTCGTATGAAACTGGACCGAACCCATAAAGGATTGTATTGCGGTGATGGTTGAGACCAAAAAAATGGGACAAACGGAAGCCTATACATATTAGACCGATATGTACTGTCAAACACCATGACACCACCAAAGGCAACATAGTCAATCTAAGATTGCGAATCAGCCTAGAATATGTCCTCAAATGGCCTTCGTTGTCTTTGGTGTATTGGTAAAAATAATTCTAGGTCTGCTTGCTTCTGTGCTAGCATATATGTGAGCAAATATCTAACATCATTGGCTTCTATCATTTTTCTCTTCTTAATTGAAACATGATCAAATAGGTCCCAATATAAATCCAAGGTTCTCGTGACCTCTGACATTATTCTTCATTACATTCATAATATGATGTGTTCGTAGTCCACTGACAGCATATTTGATGACATACATCTTCTGCGCGCCAGTCAATGTACGATGAGACGATAAGTATGGAGTAAGATCAGGATGGACGAACAGATGGTTATGCTTTTCCAAAAAAAGAGTGGGACACCCACAAGGAGAAAGACCCCTTGGTGTTCTTTTTGTTAAAACTCTGTCAAAGTGCTCAGGGGTCCAAAATCCTTGTCTGCAACACTTGTACGCCCGTCGGTATGCATTTTCTTTCAAACCCCTATACTTCAGATCATCCTTTCTAACCCCAAAACCTTTTGTTCTCCAATACTCTAGATAGAATCTGTAGGCTTCATTCTCATTTCTGAAAGTTTTCTTCATGATGTCTAAGTATTCCATATACTCATTCAGGTCTATATTTTTGTGTGTACCATCCGAGTGCCTTTATCATCCATCCCTTGCCATCCATGCCTACATTATCCTTGCGTATATAACGCCTTTGTCGGCCATGCCTACATAACTCATGCCTTTATCATTCTTTCTTTGCCGGCCATGCCTACATTATCCATGCATTTATCATCCTTTCCTTTGCCATTTATGCCTGCATCATCCATGCCTTTATTTGCCGTCCATGCCTACATCATCCATGCTTTTATCGCCCATTTGTTGCCAACGAAAACACGTATACCATGTTACAGATGGACATCATACAAAATAATCACGCACTATTCTTCTTAAATAAAAAATTTAGTTTTGAGTCATCCGCCTATACACAATCAGGTATAATGGAACCATCCACCAATGCTTCAACAACTCAAACAAAATATATTCTCAATTAATCATAGATCAAATAAAAAACCTAAAAACCTCTCCATTATAAAAAAATCCTAATAAGCTGTAATAATCCAACCATCCACCAGTCCTTCAAAATCTCAAACTAAGTATATCCTCAATTCATCATAGATCAAATAAAAATCCTAAAAACCTCTACATCATCATAAAATTCTAAAAAGTTGTGATAATCCAACGATCCACCAATCCTTCAACAACTCTATGTAAGTATATCCTCAGTTCATCATAGATTGACTAAAAATGTTAAAATCCTCTTCACCATCAAAAAATCCTAAAAAACTGTGATAATCCACCAATACTTCAACAACTCTAACTAAGTATATCCTCAACTCATCATAGATCAAATAAAAATCCTAAAAACCTCTCCGTCGTACAAAAATCCTAAAAATTTCTGATAATCTAACCATCCACCAATCCTTCAATAGATCAAACTAAGTATATCGTCAATTCATCATAGATCAAATAAAAATTCTAAAAACCTCTGCATCATAATTTTTTTCCTAAAAAGCAGTGATAATCCAACCATCCACCAAGACTTAAACAACTCAAACTAAGTATATCCTCAATTCATATCATAGATGAGCTAACATTCCTAAAACCCTCCCCATCATGAAAAAAATCCTAAAAAGCTGTGATAATTCACCAATACTTCAACAACTCTAATTAAGTATATCATCAATTCATCACAGACCAAATAAAATTCCTAAAAAAAGTCTAAATCATCAAAATCTATAATACCTAAATAGTTCATCCCCACTACCTATTTATCTTGACATGCAATCTATCCACATCATCACGTAGGTCCACCATGCAAAAACTCTTCCACTCACTTTTCATACACACACTCCCACTAATTTTTCATGTGCATGCATCCTATCTCAAATAAATAATAGTTTTTTATGCACTCAACCTCACAATTTATAAGGAATTTATTTAGAAAATAAAATTATGAGTTACGTCGCATTTCATTTTTATGTGACATTTTTTTATAAATACACATCCATAGTTGCTATCATCGTTTTAGGTTTAGCCAAGGTGAACACGTCTTCACTGTCTCTACTCTCAACATTGTTTTCGTCTCATATTATGCATCTTACCGATATATTGTCATGTAACTAAATTAACTCATTTTTTGTTTTTTTATCAAATTTTCTCTCACATGTTTTAAAACATCAAAATCTTTCTTAACAGCTCCCGCAGCAACGCGTTGGGTATCATCTAGTATCCTAATAAGCTGTGATAATCCAACCATCCACCAATCTTTCAACAACTCAAACTAAGTATACCCTTAATTCTTCATAGATCAAATAAAAATCCTACAAACCTCTCCATCATAAAAAATCTAAAAAAGTTGTGATAATCCAACCATCCACCAATCCTTCAACAACTCTAACTAAGTATATCATCTAGTATCCTAATAAGCTGTGATAATCCAACCATCCACCAATCTTTCAACAACTCAAACTAAGTATACCCTTAATTCTTCATAGATCAAATACAAATCCTACAAACCTCTCCATCATAAAAAATCTAAAAAAGTTGTGATAATCCAACCATCCACCAATCCTTCAACAACTCTAACTAAGTATATCCTCAATATGGTCTGACATACTCTCAGACAGTTAGTTGCTTACATGTGAGTGGTGATGCGATAACCCGGGAGCCGACGCAAGTCATTGCCGATGACCCAGGATCCGGCACAAGTCGTCGCCTGCCGCCGGGATTGCGTGCCGGGAAGGGAGTGTGCGGCGGAGATGAGGAATATCCCCCACTACCAGAGCCTGTGATTGTGGGGAGTGGGGTAGGGAGGAAGTGGGAGTGCGGCATTGATGAGGACAATATGTTGGAGGGATTGCGACGACGAAGGGGATCACACACGCGAGAGGGCGGATTATGGTATGCGGCATTGGGGGGAAGAGGCAGTGGGATGAGGAATGAGGGCGGCGGCGGAGAGGTTAGGGCTTCATTAACAATGGCCCGATGAAGAATCACTCTAATCGATTTCAAACACAAAGTAATGGGTGTTGTTAATTATAATTGATCATTATTTAATTGCTTGTATTAAATTAATTACATTCAATTCATTTTTTTTAAACGATATTACACTTTGGACAGTTTTTTTCTTGGATGACCGTTTTTCTTTGGACCATAATACCCTTGGGCTTAAGTAAAACTCATACAATTTAAACAGTTAGATCATCTATATGATATACTCTTAATCATGTATCATGATGCATCGTAATATCTATTTTAAAATATACGTTTCAAGTGCTAGTATATTGATTGGTAGGATAAATAGTAACTCTTCATGCCTTTGCATGATAAAAGTGAGAATTCGATCGTTACATGTGTAGATGCATATGCATGATTTTATGCTACACGAACTTATAAACACAGGTTTAATTTCCTGTACTGGTATATTGATTGGTACTATAGCTATTTGGCCACTGCAGTTCTGGGGCCTTATTCATTCACATGTCGTACTGGCTAGTGTCGAGCCATCCGTTCACGAGTTCACCTTGGAGCAGCTGATCCTGATCTGCCCCTGCGTCCCCGTCTTGGGCGCGATGTTGCCCATCTTGATCATGGCCGTCGTGAAGGCGCTGCTGAACGCCGCTGCGTTGGACGCGAAGTTTCGGACCGTGTTGTCGGTGGTGTCGTTGTTGAAGAGCACCTGGTCCGAGTGCAGGAGCCCCTTCCGTGACAGGAGGTTTTTGTAGTAGGCGTTGTCAAACGAGTTGGCCGTTGTGGTGTCCAGGTTCGCCAGGCTGCGATCGCCGCCGGACCTGGGGCAGTTGGCCCGGAGAGATGCCGCGAAGGTGTTGTCGATGTTGGTCTCGTTGTAGATCCTGTCCTTGAAGGTCCCGCACTGCGCCTTCCCGATGGTGTGCGCGCCCGAGAGGGCCACCATGTCGACCGTCTTGAGTCCCTTCCTCTCGAATGCTTCCTCAAGCTGTGAGCGGCTAGATGTAAATGCTGGGAGGTCGCTGTTTGCCTCCGCCTCGTTTGCATCAATGGAATCTCTTCTCCCAAGAGGGACCGTCCATGATGGCCCTCCGAGCTGCGCGCACGCGAAGGAGATTCATCAACACAATGTAAGATGAGGATGTAAAAGATGCTGAACATTCAACTGATCATGTAAGTGATCGCAAGATGATATTCTTACGGCGACGACGGAGTCGCGGGCGGCCACGGTGAGGATGTCGGCGCAGGAGACGGTCTGGCTGCAGATACCCTCCAGCTGCGCCTTGATGCTATCGATGACGCCGAAGCCCAGAAGCGAGTCCTTGTTTGGCAAAGCGTTTTGTTCCATGCCCGACAACAGAACGGACGCGTCACAGCCCTGTACATATGGTGAAGCAGTTTGCATTGTGTTTAGCAAACAAAACAGGCTACGTGCTGGCTATCAGGCTATCTATGCATGCATGTGATGTTACCAACTTACTTGGACGAAGCAGTCGTGGAAGTGCAGCCGGAGCAGCGACGCGCCCATGCGGGGGTCCCTGCTCACGGCGGCCGTCACGCCGCTCTTGATGGTGGCCAGAGCCCTGGGGCACGACGTGTCGTAGAACGTCGCCGATAGCTGCCCCGACGCCACCGTGGCCAGAGCCACCAGAACCACCAAAGAAATGCAGGATGCAGAGCCGGCCATGGTTAGCTAGCGAGCTACAAGAACAAAAGCTATGTGCGTGCGCCTTACTAGCTGCTCTGGTCAGTTATCTGGCTGTTGCTTGTGGAAGAGAGTACTGCATCGCATGCATATTTATAGCCATATATTAAGCTCACGTGCATTTGCAAATAGCTTCTGGTCTCAACTAGGGATAGAGCATCCAAAATTTAGGTCTGATTGGTCCATCGTTAGTCTCTCTGTACATGGCTAGCCGCCGTTCGATCCTCGGGTATTCTGCGCACGGTCGTCCGCTACGTACATCATCTCGACAAACTTGTCCTCATATTAGGAAGGTTACCGCATGCATCCAAGGCCTTGCACGGGGCAGCTTTCAACCTCTTCTGAATCGCTACCGCCAACACCAACCCTGCATTTTCGTTGCAACAGGGCCTACTTGAAGGATCTCCGTTGGCTTTATCTCGCAAAAATCCGCAAACAGCTGGAGCTATATGGGTGCGTGGACACAAACCGTTTTGGCCTTACTAACCGAACAGTAGTAGGGAGTTATCGTTTGTCCAACGCAATTCACCCTCGTTTTGACCGTTGTGTAGTCATCTTGTGCTCATGTCGCCGTCGGCCAACAACATTACATGCATGAGACAATTCAACAGCTGCGATGTGATCTAAACCGTTTCCATCCGTGGGGACCAAACATTATTGGACGCAGCTGGCTTGGCGCACGGGCGCCCAAAACGTTTAACCGGGCGACCCTTCCCAATAAGGAAAGGACCACTCGTAGGCTGTTTCTGTCATTGTTGTCTGCACATACTACTTTGGGTTAGAACATGCACGTGCATTTATTTTGGATTTCACAAACTTTGAAAAGATGTAACTTTTGAATGGAGTAACAAAATTCAGATCCGTTTTCACTGTTGGGTTTCTCGCGGCGAGTTCTTCAAAACTGGACCCCACATGGATAGGTTTCGACGAATTTTACTTTTTAAGTAACTTTAGTGCTATAAGTAAGCAACTCCTTTTGTTTGTCTAGTACGACTTCCTATCAGCTTGGTCCGTGTAAAATCAAGAAAATGACACAAAATACGATGCATTTTTATTGCTAAATACAAGTAACTTTATTGTGTTATGTGTATCAATAAATTTTATAAGAATTATCTCAACTTGCCTATCATGGATGCTTAATTGCCCAACATTAATGATCAGTTACCTATAAATGTTCGAGCAAGATCCAAAGCAACTATCCCTAGCAAAAAATAATGTTATAAGATCCAAGCAACACTATTACTAAAAACATAATGAAAAAATAGAAAAAAACAAGCAACTATCATAGCAAAAACAAACACATGTCCTAGCAAAAATTGAGCAACTCTCTTATCAAAACTAAGCAACTGTCTTATCAAATGCAAGCAACTATATTATAAAAAAAACAATACGAAATTTTCCTATAAAAACTAAGGAACTCCCCTATCAAAACCAAGTAACTATCATAGCAAATTCAAGCAACTGGATTATAAGAAACACGGTAGAAAATTGTCCTAGCAAAACTAAGCAAAACTCATATTAAAATCAAGCAACTGTCCTAGCAAATTCAAGCAACTTCATTATAAGAAAACACTTTTACAAAATTGACTTAGAAAAACTAAGGAACTCTCCTATCAAAACCAAGCAACTTTACTTGAAAATCAAGCAACTGTGTATTACCAAGCCACGATACAAAAATTGTCCAAGAGTGAAGGTCCGATCATTGGCGAGATAGAGTAGAACATGGACACACAAAACTAAGCAACTATCCTATGAAAATCAAGCAACTATCAAAAATTCAAGCAACTACATTATAATTAACAAAATAAAAAATTGTCATAGCAAAACAAATCTACTATCCTAACAAATCTAAGCAATTGTCCGAACAAAAGTTAACATCTGCACTATGACAAGATGCAACTAGGACCGTGGCACGCCTCATCCAAGGTACTACCCTAAAAAATCCAAGCAATTTTCTAGAAAATGTAAGCAACTATATTACTAAAACACGATTTACTAGCAACTTTCTAGAAAATGTAAGAAACTTTCTAGAAAATATAAGCAACTTTCTAGAATACATCACGTATGAGTACATGAAAAAGGTACACACGAATTACTTGCAAACAATGGCATGTTTGCATGTATCATGGTTACTCAATTGCCTACTGTTGAGAGTCAGTTGTCTATCGTTGATGATCAATTGCCTATAATATAATTCTAGCAACATCCAAAGTAATTGGCCCTAGCAAAGACAAATACACGACTGTTCTAAAGAATTCAAGCAACTATATTAAAAAAAACACAATGCAAAAAATGTTATAGCAAAAAGCAAGCAACTATCCTAGCAAAAACAATCAATTGTCTTAGTAAATTCAAGCAACTAAAATATCAAAAAAGACAATGCAAAATAATTGTAGCAAACTAAGCAATTGTCCTAATAAAACCTAACAACTATCATAATAAAACTAAGCAACTATCATAGCAAACCAAGCAACTGTCCTTGCAAAAACCAAGTAACTGTCCTCAATGCAAAATGGTGCCAACAAAATACATTGTCATCACCAAAGTTACCTACATATGATGCTTAATTGCATATATATGATGAAACATTATTTTCCATGATATATAAGTGACAGATGATATAGTTGCTTGATAATTCATCAGTACGTATAATGTGTGAAAGTTGCTCGTATTTAACACTAAAGTTTCTTTTTTTATAAAAATCGCTGAAACATGTTCATATGGGATCTAGTTTTGAAGATCTCGTCGCGGAAAACTTAACGATGAAAACG
This sequence comes from Bromus sterilis, assembly GCA_950022295.1. NCBI lineage: Eukaryota > Viridiplantae > Streptophyta > Magnoliopsida > Poales > Poaceae > Bromus > Bromus sterilis. Next base: position 39,434,255 of record OX465600.1, read on the forward strand.
GATCTTCATTTCAACGCCTTGTTCAAAAGTTATAGCTTTTTAAAAGAAATGAAACGGAATAAATGAGTGACGTCACACATGCATGCACGCGTAGGGTCATCCGCCCATGCAGTAGGGATAATCTTTGTCGGATAGCTACTTCATCCGCATGCAATAGCGATAATATTTGTCAGATAGCGGGTGCGCTCGATTGATCCGGAGAGCGCAGCTGCGCTTTTAAGTCATTAGGAACATTATTTGTATGAAACGGGATGTAACTTTAGTTTTTTTTCCCACGAATACACAAAGCTTGTGTATCATGTCATCGATAGAGAGAAATAGAAAGTGGCACATCACCGCTCTAGTCCCCGCGCCGCCCGCATCTGGCGACACGGGGGGAGACCCTCGCCTCCGCACCCAAGGATCCCCCTCCGCGTCGCCGCCACCGGAGCGCCGCCAGCGAAGCTGTGTTGTGCCTTGGGATGGGGGCGGCGGGGCGGATTCACCATGTGCCGCGATCTCATCGTGTCACTGGATCACATCTCCTTGAAGGGTTCCACTGCCTGTGGACGTCACTCATGCCCAGTCGCCCCTCGCTCAAAGCCAGATAGTGCGAGCGCGAGAGGGAAGCAGGTGGTGGACTGGACCGGAAGTCACGACGGCAGATCGGAAGGCCTTCGGGCTTCGATAATCTGGACGCCTACCAGGGTCAGCAGCAACACCCTCCCCTTCCCCCTCTTCGAGATCCAATCTAGGGGTCTTGGGGATGTTCCCCGCCGAATGATTTCCACTTCTTCCAACCCTGTGCGGCTGCTCGACATCGACCACTCGTCCTTGGACTGCTTGCTTCGTCAGCTCCTCCGGTGACTAGCCGGACTGTGGTTGGTGGTGGCTCATTGGTCGCTACCTAGCACGGATCGGCTGGTCGCGACCTCCATCCATCTTGGTGGTGTTGGACTCGCGATACAGATTCGATTGGACGGATGGTGGTGAATGCAACTATACTGCGATGACTTCCTACTGTTCCACGACAATGATGATCATTGAAAGGTCTTTGAGAAGGTTTATCTCTCTTGATCTGGTGGTTGATTTCGTCAGTGGAATATAAATTATGGATGATGACTTGACGCAGAGGAATGGTGGTGCAGTCGCGGTGATCACATCACATCCAGTTGCTGGGATCGTGGAAAAGTGGTCGCGACAACACATGTGGGACTTAGATGGTGGTGCTACTTGAGCACCCAATCTCGAGCTCCGGGGCGAAAGCCTTGGTCAGACCCGAGTGGTTATACCTGGCAATGATGATGTTTCTCTATGTCATTACCTTGTTGAAGGCATTGCTAGGATATGCTCGGATTGATTTTTCAGGGTGAAAACCTAGATATAACCTTCTATGGATCCGGTGACGATGGCGCTTGACTGCCACTCCCTTCTAGAAAGCGTTGTTGTTGAAGAACCTCGTCGTTCATGTGATGTCATGAGATGGTTGGTGCGGATATGGTCATCATCGTAGTTTGCCAATCATAGATCTTATTGCTTCAGGCTTTTTTTTCATGCCCGCACATAGCTTTGGTCTTGTATGACTTTGCTAGTTGTCGGCGTATTTTTTTATGTGTGTGTGTGTGTGTGTGTGTGTGTGTGTGTGTGTTGGCTGTGTTCATCCTAGATATGCAGAGACCGGGTGTGTGCTCATTGTGTTATGTATCTTCTTAATGCTCCATTGTGAGTCCATAAAACTAGAAATATACCCCACGCGTTGCAGCGGGGATTCTTTTGAAAATTATATTGCATAAATAAAAAAGTATAAGAAGTATGATACATTAAGTTGTCTAGGTGAACCTGCAAAATTTAATTTGTCATAGTTGAGATACTAATTTATTCGACACGGAACATGTGTATTAAAATTATTAGCATGGACAATAATATAATTAAAAGATGGTTGATGTGGAATTTTCATATGGAGATTAATAAATCTTACATCTTACATTCTTAAGAAGTTGCTCCCCACTACTACCAATTCTCTCAACATGCACACACTCCACCTCATCATGCATGCCACATCACCCTCCACTAGCATGTTTCTCTCAACATGCAAACATGCCACCTCATCATTCAACATGCATGACAAATGTCCACCTTAATATGCCACTATACATAATAAAACCCACATGCAACATGCATGCATGAGAATTTTATTTTCTTATGATATTTATATTAAATCCATATATTATTTTAAAAGTTATTATTTTAAATATACATGCTTCATTTAACCAAACATTTTTACTAAAATATTTTGCAAAAAAGTTCCGCAACAACGTGCGGGGCATCATCTAGTATATTTAGTGGAGATGACATGACCAATTGATTGGCTAAGAGAATGGATGATGTGGATAGCTTGCATGTGAAGATAGACAACTTAAATGACCCTATAGTGGATGACATGGACAATTGGTTGATTAAGACAATGAGTGATGTGAATAGTTTGCATGTGAAGATAGACAACTTAAATGATCTTATAGTGGGATTTTCTTTTATAAGAGCAATAGATTCACCCTTTATCGAAAAAAAGAGAAATAGAAAGAGTACATGAAAAAGTACAAACACATGACCCGAACGATTCACATGAAAGGATTCACGAGTTACACTCAAAGAAACTTGATGGAGTTATCTTCTGGATTTTGAAAAAACCTACAACAAATTTAAATGCCACATACATGGTGTGGATAAACTTGTCCTCACATTCGGAAGGTTCATGCATGCATCCAAGGCCTAGCATGCGGCAGCTTCCAACCGGAAGCGCTACCGCCAACACCAACCCTGCATTTTCCATGCAACAGGGCCAACTTGAAGATCTCTCTTGGCTTTATCTACAAAAATATTTGTGTATATATATGACAAAGAATATGCGTGGACGCTAGCAGAACACCTTGAGCTATGCGTGCGTTAAGACGAACAGTTTGGCCTTACTAACCAAATAGTAGTAGGGAGCTAGAGTATGTCCAAGGCCATTCACCCTCGTTTTGACCGGTGCGCAGTCATTTTGCGTTCCCTTCGCCGTCGGCCAACAGGACTACAGCAGACAATTCAACAGCGGCGATGTTGAGATGTCAGCCTGGTTTCCCAAACCGGACCATCTGAACGGTGAGGCAGATAAGCTTATGTGATCTAAGGCATTTTTAACCTGGGTCTTCAAAGCTTCGTTATATGTTTGGATCATAATATCTGAATCATTTTTATCTTTCGCATCCTTATATGTCTGTGTATTATTTCATTATATTGATAGCAAATTTAAAATAGCTTTGAGAGTGTTTGAACATAACATCTTTAACCAAAAGCAATCATGTGTTCATTTTTTTTTCTTTTCTCTCTCATGTGCTTTGTTCTCTGAATCCGTCTGGCGCACCTTTGTTGTTATGTTTTAACCTCTACGGTTTGATGGATGCGTTAAAAAGCCGCCCATAATGTTCCTATTCTTAATGAAGATGTTCTGATGTTTACTTATAAGCTCATCAACATAAAATGCTACCATACTTACCCATAGAGGGGACTCACCTCCAAGACAATAAATCATAAGGATCCACTTTTCCAAGGAAGTTACGCACTAAATATATATTTTTCCATAGTTTCATGAATACCTCATCCCTTTCTTACCTACACACGTACATGTCCAAAAAAAATCATTCATTTTAAGACTGATAATTTACGGTCCTAGTAATCCTGCTAGGTTGTAGAGAAGGATTACCACCACTTATCTAAACTAATATATAAAAGCACGAGAGGGGCTGATCCAAAACATCTTGACCTTCCATTCATCAAATCTAACGATTAGAATTGCTTTCATGTTTAGCGTAGCACAACACGTTTAATACCCTTAAAACTTGCTACAAATTACCCACCACTGCCATTACAATAATGAAGCCCCTAATATCATTAATCTTGCGCTAATTATGTGGAATGCATGCACTAATTTCTTCCCTTCATGCACGCGATTCTTTGCTCGATTATGTCCTCTGCATTGATTATCTTTTATTGCATGCATATCATTGCTTTTCATTTCACACGGCAAGTATTTTTCCTGCCCAACTCCCTATACATGCATCATTTATTTTCAAATTTGCTGTCATGGTAATTGCATGCGTCAAGATTAAGGATGAACTGAACCATGGAGATCGTTCCATTCATGACGCCTTTTTACAACAGATTTTAAATGGAAATAATCCATTGAGGATCAAATTTTGGAATCAACCAAATAAAATTAATGTCTTATAATTCCCTGAAAAATTAATGCACCTTATAATATGAAACAGATGGTAAGAAATTTTAAAATTTCCGGACCCATTCTATATTCAATGTTCATATCGCGCAAATGTGCAAGATGAAGTACTTCCCGCAGGAGATGTATGGCATGTGATCGACTATTCAACAACGTACATAATTGAAGATCATAGAGTGATGTCATCTTGGCTGATATATGTCATGAAAAGTGTGAATCGTGTGAATTAATAGTCAATTTCTAGCACAATTTTTTTCTGCATCGGGGCTTCAAATTCTTAGACCGACATAGACACTGCTTCATTACCAAGTTTTGATATATATATTTTTCTACCTCGGAAATTATATCAACAGAGTACATGATATCAACACGAGTACTCAGTTTGATAAATAAGCTCACCTACAATTTGAGTGCAAGCCACACATTTTTTTTGTCAACATTAGTAGACCAATCAATTGATTATTATATATTATTGCATTAGATAATTGCACATGCGTTACAAAGGGGGCCACATATATTTTTTATATGCAATTACCATGATTAAATAAAAATATATTCAAGCTGTCAATTGAATTGAATTTTTTTTAACATATACAATAGAGATAGAAGTATAATATTGTCCCATTTTTTATTTTTATTTAATCGCATTCAATTCTTTTGCTCATCATGTTTAAATATATATTGGTAGGGACGTTTTTTCGTGTGATTACACGTGCGTTGCACGTACAAATTTACTAGTAGAGGGACAAACGTCCAATTTCTGACTTCTAGTAACATTTATAGAAATAGGAACAATAACTTTCCTATTTCGATTCTTTCTCCTAGAGCGCACAGAGGTGAATTTATCGCAGTCAATGTCCTCCTCAGCTCCCCAACTAAGGTTTAAAATTTTTTTATCACCCTTAAAATTAGTAGGGATAAGATGGTTATTGTCAACATCAACTTGATCAGCCCCTTAATTGATTTGGTTATCTTATCTAGTTTTTCCAGATCTATAAGGATGTGAACACTAGAAAAATCACTACCAGGAATATTTACAACCATCTTAACAACTCCAAGATAAGACCAAGATTTTACAGAGTATCAAAAGCATTGGATCTAGAAAGAGTACCTTCCAGATTCCTGTTTGTGTGACAACAATAGCTTTGTCATCAATACTTCCCAAATTGTTTCGCATGGTCCTTAGAATGAAACATAGGTTTTCTTCAGTGACAAGCGGAAGGGTATGGATCGCCTCATCAATAGTAAACATAAGTGTCAGGAGCCCCATATATATGTGGTAAATTTTAATCCATTGTAGGGATTATCCCCTAGATCCACCACTTGGGGTGAGTTTTTAACTAGATCTACAAAGGTTTTTTTTATTACAACTCAATGGATCTAGATGAGCCGAGATACCCCTTCTCAACAGTAACAGGAGGAGAGCTTACAATTTCTAAATTTATCTTGTTTTTGTCATCACATTAACCCCATTTGTTGGAGGCATTTTGTTTCTCAACCAACCTTTGATCTTGGTCCATAAAATGAATAAGAAGAGTATTGTCCACTGCTTCGTCAGACTCATCAGACTTGCGAATCATGAATAGAATTGTATTTTTTTCCCATGTACCGCAGGATAAAAAAAATTATTCGCCAGCAGTAAAAGCACTATCCCTTTATCATCCACAAATTCTTGAGTTCCCATTTTCTTATTCAAGGGTCCGCTCGGATCAGAGTCACTCAAAACAAGAAATTTCTCTTTACCAGCATTCCTAACCATTACTTGGCACACATTTTACCTAGGTTCGATCCCTAGCGTGGTGAGTAAAAAACACATTTCTTCTTGTTTGAAATTATATCACCAAGGGGTTATAGTGATCAAGTACACACGACGTTCACCGAGTTAGGGGTGAAGTCAAAGAACTGCGGGTAGATGATCTAGACATGATATTTATATCACATAAGCTAATCTGACAAATCTTAAAGCTTCACGTGCTTGTGGTACCAGTTTAAGATGCATATACTCCCTCGTGCGATTGCTTATATTAATTTATTGGATCCTTGGTCAATTGTTTTGGCCGACTTCATCATGGTTCCATGTTTGTATTTACTTTAGAGTACTTGTAGTCTTTAGGCCCCTATAGTAATGAAACCTGGGGTGTCACGCCTATGAAGTTGGTCCTTCTAGTGTGGGAACCTCTTGTCATTTCTTTATAAGCTTATATGCCTAAAACAGGCGGTCGTCGCATAGGAAAGTTCAGAAACCCACTTCCGTCAACAAGTTTTGGTCCCAGAAGTGCACGATGTTGAATGAGGGTGGTAAGTGGCATAGGAGAGGAGTTGATGGAACTTGAGGAGACAAAACAAGGAAGTTTTTATTTATATTTGGTGCTATAGGATGCTTCGGTGTTGCAGTAATGAAAAAGCAACATAAATTAGGGGATGTATATTTGTCACTAATCTAGCCGACATGCCACAAGTCTAGCAAGCTTCAAAACCGACATTTGTTAAAACAAGCGTATAGAACAATCGTGCAACAGGTCGGTGTATACTTGTGAGAGTTAGATAACAATACTTTGTTGTTGCTAGTGTTATACATTCATGCATACGAAGGCTTTGAATTTGATATATCTTTTAGAGGTTGAAGGAGATAGACCTTATTGTGATTGCTTCTACCTGGTAGGACAATACGATCAGTGAGATTTTCACCTATCATGGATGATGGTGTAATTTTTGGATAGGATTTAATCCACCATAAAGATGGATTTTTTCATTACAATATAATATATTTATTTTTAGTTGCGTTCAATGTGTTGGTTGTCTGCACCGGTGTTTGCCTAGCCCATATATTCTTTCGGTGTAGTTGTATCATTTTTATATATCAATATAATGCAAATGTTCTTTATCAAACCAATCTAGGCACACAATTTTCCATGAACAACATCTAGCTTGTGTGTCCCCCAACCTATGACGTTTCTTCACACATTTAGCGCGATCACCAAATCATCATTGAGTCTAGTTAAGATATATAATGATGAAAATTAACCCTGACCCCTAAGAAGACAATATATCAACGTGATCAGTTCATATGTGTTATGACATACACATTGTGTCACACATCACTAACAGAGAAACTATATTTCATCAATGAAATCACTAGATGATTGTACGTGTTGATTTTTTCATGGATAAAGTCAGTTTTTGGATACTAAATAAAATGTATGCACTACTACTGACAATTAATGTTTGGCAGAATTGGAAAATTTCATATGTGATTTTTTTTCATGCGCAAAACTATCTTTTACTAGTTTAAAAATGTTTTTATATTTTGAATCAACATTGATGACTATACAAAAATCACTTATGATTTTTCATTTTAGGTTGAAAGAATCATGTATTGTCAAGAAAAAAACATGTATTTACGATTTCTAAATATCCGTATACTCCCTTCTTGCCAAACTAGAGTGCACATAATTGTTTTCCTAAGTCAAAACATTTAAACTTTGAACAATTTTACACAAAATATATGGAAAGTTTAATTCTGAATATATATACGATATTAAAATATTTCACGACGTATCTAATGGCATTGATTTTGTATTGTAATTTTTGATAAATTTTTCTATAAGCTTGGTGAGAGTTTAAAAGTTTATTTAAAAGAAACTTATATATGTTATAATTTGGATAGGTGGAAGTATATAGAAAAAATAGTTCATGCATTTGATAGAAAATGTTCAAATTGCTATGTTCATATAATTTTGAGAAGTTCTTACATACGATCTCCTAAAAACAAAAGAATAAAATGGGAAAAGTGGGGGGGGGGAAGAGTCAAGAAAACAAAAAGAAGGAAAATAATAGAAAAAAAGAAACAAAATGCATCACACCATTTGACTGGTCCGTAGCAGAAGCAGAACCATGCATCTCCCAAAGTGGAGTGAAGTGCATCATAAGTCCTTAAACTATTCAAAGGTGTCATGTAGGTCCTCGGACTATGAAACTCATCATCCAGGTCCTCAGAGTGCAATATATGTGTCATCCAAGTCCTCAAACTATTTCAGAGTGTCACGTATGCACACACTTATTGCACTTGGAAGGACCTTCGAGGTTCTAGATGACACTTTTCATAATTCGAGGACCTATGTGACACCCCTGAAATAGTTCGAGGACCTATGATGCACTTCACTCCCCAAAATGGGTGGTATATAAAATTAGGGAGGCCGGTTAGTATCTATCTCAGAAAATAAAACGAGATCGTGTCGTAAACATTTCTTTTTTCGCCTCTCGCTCAGGTTGTCTCTTCTATAGGCTTTGTACAATTTAGGTTTCGAGGTGGAACATTTTAGGTTTTGGACATCTCGACAGACTGATCTCCAGGGCTAGGTAACACCATGGACACAGATTCTTTCGGCCCGTCTGACGGCACAAGCGATGTAGAGGCCTTGATGAAAGATATTGGTTAGACATAGGATGATCTTGATGACGTTGTCATTGAGCAAGAAGAAGTGTTGCAGCGGAAGCTACCAGCTCGAGGCTATAGTTAGGGTTCACATAGACAGACTTTACAGTCAATTTTGGTTCTACAAGAATATGCTTGTGACCTGAGATCTAGGTCAAAAGGTGCACATTCGTCCCCTGAACAACAATTTATACACCATGCGTGCATGATTTTTCAGTGCTGCAATTTTCTCCTACAAATGTAGTACTTCCTTCGATCCATATTACTTGTCTTAAAATTGATGTATCTATCAATAAAATGCATCTACATACATCCGTTTTAAGACAAGTAATATGGATCGGAGGGAGTACAAAAAGTTCTCTCGGGACATTGTTCGTGTGTCGAAATTTATTTGTAGTAAAAAAAAAGAGTCTTTTTACGGTGCATCAAACGAATATGGATCGTTGATCGGAAGAGATTAAATGGCCCAGATCAACATATAATACGCTGGTGTTAAGTGTATTATTAATACGATTGAAGGGTATTTTTGGTACTACAAAAATTATTTATAAATATATTAATTTTTTCCTTCTCAAAATTAATCTCAACGTAATGGCTGAACAGTCGCTGGGCGGCGACCTCGCCGAGCTGCGAGCTCTCCTTTCCGATGCAGCCGGCATGCGCCAGCAGGCTGCTCCACGTCAAGCCCACGCCGGACCACCGATATACGCGATTGTACCGGCTCCAATCACAAGCAATGGAATTTTGTTTTCCAATAGAGCAGAGCAAGGGTAGAGAAACGGAGGAGCAAGGGCGGGCGGCCATGGCGGCAAGGACCGGGGTATGCCTAGCACCACCACGACACGGCCAGGCTGCTCAAGGCCATCAGCCGCACCGTCGAGCCGCGCAACTTCGGCATCGGCCTCGTCGCCTGCGCATACTTCTCCACCGCCACGTTAATCGAATAGTTTGACCTACTGGCAGCATGTTCGTCTCCCCCATTCGTCCTCTCTTCAGATTTAAGCGTGCCGGAGCTGGATGCGGTATTGTCTAGGAAGGGGAGCAAGGCCAAGGTGCTGGAAACAGACGACGAGGACGGCAGGAGGACACCTTACTCCTCCCCGCTGGAGCAAGGCAAGCTAGCAATCCACGAAGCAAGTTAATGGCGTGCAGCAGCATGTATATATATATATATATATATATATATCTTCATTCTGTGTACAAGTTTAAGTAGGATTGATAGTAATTCTCCATGCATTTGCATGATGAAGTGAGAATTCGATTCTTACATATGTAGGTGCATGCATGAATTCCTGCTGCACGTAACATACAAACATACACGTTTCATGTGGTAGTATATTGATTGGTATTGGCCACTTGTTCTGGGGCCTTATTCATTCACGTGTCCTGCAGGCGAGCTGCAACTAGTAGTTCTCGTGCGTTAATCACGAGTTCACCTTGGAGCAGCTGAGCCTGATCTGGCCCTGCGTCCCGGTGAGCGGCGCGATGTTGCCCATCTTGATCATGGCCGTCGTGAAGGCGCTGCTGAACGCCGCCGCGCTGGACGCGAAGTTCCGGACCGTGTTGTCGGTGGTATCGTTGTTGAAGAGCACCTGATCAGAGTGCAGGAGCCCCTTCTGTGAGAGGAGGTTGGTGTAGTAGGCGTTGTCGAAGCCGTTGGGCGTGGTTACATCGAGGTTCGCCAGGTTGCCGTTGCCGCCGGACTGGGGGCAATTGGCCTTGAGCGACGTCGCGAAGGCGGCGTTGATGTTGGTGTCGCCGCCGTAGATCCGATTCCGGAAGGAGGAGCACCGCGCCTTCCCGATGGTGTGCGCGCCCGAGAGGGCCACCATGTCAACCGTGTTGAGACCCTTCTTGAGGAAGGCGGCCTCGAGCTGTGGCCGGCTGGAGGTAGGGCCAGGGAGGTCGGAGTTGGCCAGCGACGCGCTTGCGGTGGTGGAGTCCCGCCGCCCCAGTGGGACAGTCCACGACGGCCCGCCAAGCTGCATGCACGCGAAAGAGAGCAAAAAATTAAGTGCTACTCCCACTGTAGCATGGATGATGTAACTGAGATAGATGTTCTTACGGCGACGACGGAGTCACGGCTGGCGACGGTGAGGATGTCGGCGCAGGAGACGGTCTGCTTGCAGGCACTCTCCAGCTGGGTCTTGATGCTGTCGATGACGCCGAAGCCCCTGAGCGACCCCAGGTTCGGCCCCGCGTTCTGCTCGTTGCCCGACAGCAGAACGGATGCGTCACAGCCCTGTACCCAAGTTGTAACATATAGAGAGAGTATTAGCTGACGGTGTAATTAAATTTGTTTAATTAATCAACCTAGTTTTTTAAGGAAAAAAGTGTGAAACTTGCTTGGACAAAGCAGTCGTGGAAGTGCAGCCTGAGCAGCGACGCGCCCATGCGAGGGTCACTGCTCAGGGCGGCCGTCACGCCGCTCTTGATGATGGACAGAGCCCTGGGGCACGACGTGGCGTAGAACGTTGACGAAAGCTGCCCCGACGCCGTCGTGGCCATGGCCACGACCACCATTAAGCTCATGCAAGAGGCAAAACCCATGGTCATGGTTAACTGGCTACAAGTCCGGGAGCTATGCGCTATCAGGCTGTGGCTTGTTAAGTGGCTGTGGCTTGGAAGAGAATGAAGCATTGCATGCATATTTATAGTGAAATATTTAGCTCACGTGGAGCAGAAGATAACTCGATGCCTCCCACTTGGCAGAAAGCATCCAAGTTTTATGTCTGATTAGTTCGGCAAGCATCATAACACGGGCGATTAGTCCAGGCCTCCAGGGTAAGTCTGCGACGGCCGACGATCGACGTCGACCCAGGTGGCTTCCACGCGACCTGTCCTGTGCCGTCGTGTGGCCAGCTAGATGTTTGGATAGGGGATACGGGTGCTGACAAACACGCCGCATTTTTAGAAGGGTCACACGCGTGCATCCAAGTGTGGCAGCCTCGAGCTTAATTGCTTAAATCGCTACGGCCAACACCAACTCTGAATTTTCTTCTTGCAACAGGGCCAACTCGAACGATATCTCTTGGCCTTGCCTTATCATATCGATGATTGATCGTGGGAAAGAACTAATATCTGTCAATCAAGGATGGGATGTAAAGCATCTGATAATAAACTAACATAATATTCGTCACATTATACAAATCTTTTAGGTATTCCTGGGGTTGTTAACCTGCTTTGAGGGAGTATAAGTGTGTTAGGATTTTTATATATATATAATGTATTCAATTTTTATGCTTTTTTGTCAAGCTGAGCGAAAAAACAATACCCCTTTCGGTTGGGTTTATAAGTCGTACAAGAGTTTGTAGGTGTTCATTTCAATCATGAAAACATTTACTGTATAACATTCTATAAAAAAAATATCTTCAGATTCGTTGTCAAACATAGTTCTTAACCACATAATTTTTATGTTATATTATACATGTAGTAATAATCCAATTGAAGTCCTAAACCCATGCCCGATTTATAAACTCAATCGGAAGATGTATTTTTACACAACCATGGTAACCTGCTAACCAATGTTATGTGCTATAGGCTCACTACACAAGCGTATGGTCACCTGGTCGGCAGGGGCGGAGCTTCGTAGCGACTGAAATGGGTTCTGGCCCGAAATTTGGATGATTTTCTTACCTATGCACCTTCCGAGCTCAGTCAACTAAATAGCAAAAGACTACCACTTTACGGGCTATGGTTACAGCATCTACCGCTTTTTTTAATTTTTAAAAAACTACTACCACTTTTTTTTAATCATTGGTAAAAAAAAATCAAATCTCAAAATGGGTTACTTTTAATGTGGTTTATGACATGTATGACCCATTTGTCAAAGCTGGTATGTTTGACCGTTATGACAGATGAAGCCCATGTTGTCAGTCTGTTTTATTTCCAAAACATAATTTTCAGATGGAGCCCATGTTGTCACTCTGTTGACAGATGGAGCCCATGTTGACATCCAGAGGAAAGTTTTTTTTCTGGTCAAAAAATAATTTTGCCATTTTTAATTTTTTTTATTACTTTTTTGATATTTTTTTTGGAAATAGAACGAACTGACTTGTGGGCTTCATCTGTCATAACGGTCAAACCTAACAGCTCCTGACCGGTGGGCCATACATGTGATAAACTGCATTAAAATTAATCCGTTTTGAGATTTGAATTTTTTGCCAACGATTACCAAAAAAGTGTTAGTTTCTTAAAAATTAAGAAAAGGCGGTAGTTTTCTATAACCCTATCTCGTAAAATGGTACTCCCTCCGATCCATATTATTTGTCTTAAAATGAATGTATCTAGATGCATTTTAGTGATAAATACATCAATTTTGGGACAAGTAATATGGATCGAAGGAAGTAGTTTTTTGCTATTTATTCGAGCTCAGCCCACGCAAACACAAGCAATGCACCCTCTCTCTGTATCTAGCCGACATCTCTCATGAAGGAAGCCCTTCTGCAACGGATCAGAGAGCACTAGAGCGAGCAGCTGCCGCCCACTGGTGTCTGTCACTGTCTCGTGGAGCAGCCGCCGCCGCCAGAAAAGCAAGACATGTCTATAAAAAATTTGTATCATCTCCTCAAAAGGAATAACATGATAGGAAAAGACACATCATCACCATAGTAACTAGATGATGCGCCGCATGTTGTTGTGGAACATTTTTACAAAATATTTTAGTGAAAATGTTTGGTTAAATGAAGCATGTATATTTGAAACAATAACTTTTAAACTAATATATGGATTTAATATAAATATTATAATAAAATAAAAATTCTCATGCATGCATGTTACATGTGGATTTTTATTATGCATAGTGGTATATTAAGGTGGGTCTTTCTCATGCATGTTGGATGATGAGATGGCATGCTTGCATGTCGAGAGAAATATGTTAGTGGAGGATGATGTGGCATGCATGATGAGATGGAGTGTGTGCATGTTGAAAGAATTGGAAGTAGTGGGAAGCAACTTTTTAAGAATGTAAGATAAGTCACGATGTTTCTCCTACTCTCCTTGAAGAACTAACGTGGGAGTAAACCCAACACGGCAACACAATTCGATTTTCTTTAGGATGCTAATATCTGCCGTACGTCCAAGGACCTTCCAGACCTCCCAGTGGAACCTACGCCAGCAATCACATATTTACGCTATACATATTCACACCTATAAATATAAATTTTATTTATGTTATCTATATATATATTAATAAATACTCTTTAATTAAGAAAGAAAATAGAAATAAAACAAACAAACATTAGAAAGTATGAGATTTCTGATGTAATTAAGAAAGAAAAAATGAAAAAAAATGTTGAAACAAATAATTGTACCTTTTGAAAACATGAAAAGAAAATAAAAACAAGAAAAGAATATGAAAACCAAATTAGTTTGAAACATGAAAAGAAATTAAGGAAAAAAAAATATAAAAAATGAAAAGAAATCAAAGAAAACAAATATAAAAACATGAAAAGAAATGAAAGAGATATAAAAATGAAAAACAAATTTGAAAGAAAAAAGAGGTTTTTTAAGAAAAAATAGAATTTTCGCATTAGTATTAATAAGAAAAGAAATTCAAAACCATTTTTGAAACAAAAAATTGTACCTTTTTATAATATACAAGAATAATTATATAGTAATGAAATTTTATATGGTGGTGTTACATACAATGGCACGTCATAGATAGAAGAAATAATGCGGGCGTTTTATTTTATATTATGCAACGCCACCTATGTCTTTGTTCAGCTGGGCGCGATGGGACCCACTTATAAGTGGCTTACCAAATAATTTTCACGCCAGCAATATCATCAAAGTTCTGGCGTACAAAAAAGTGAGGCACCAACATTATTTGATAAAAAACCACTGGCGTGGATTATATTAGACGCGTCAATAATTAAAGTTGGGGATAAGCTTTTTTTCTAATAGTGATGCTTCTATTGTGTAAACTGGCATTTGTGATTGTTATGTGGCTATGTATGGATGCACTAGTGCCTTGGAAAAAAAAACTACCACCCTCTCTCCCTCCTCCCGCGTCGACGCTATGTGGCAACGGGGAGGAACCCGAGCCAACATCGCTGCCTCCCCTCCTCCTCCCCGTCACTGTCAGAGGACGCGGTCGAGCAAAGCCTGGCCGGCGACGGCGGCGGATGGCACCCTCATCTCCCCTCTCGACTGGTCGGTGCGGGTCGAGCGCATGAGATCGAGACACCGTTATTTTTTGAGGCGCGGCGGGCTGGACAGTGGCAGGTTGTGCTGGGTGTGGCGGCATCATTCGATGCGGCTTTGGGATCGCTCTTTGTTCAAGAGCGGCGCAGCCGGAAGGTTGCTTGGCCTTGCTCCACCACCTCTGCGATGTTTGGTGGAGGTGGTGGCTCCGCTACGGTGGGTTGCCCTCTTCTACGATCTACTCCGACCAAATCTAAAAAGGAGGTCATGGCCTCCCCGACCTCTCCTTTGCTAATCATCTTGGCCTCGATTCGGTGGATAGTGCGGGGTGGTCGGGGCATCCTAGGAAGGGGCTTCGGTGATGCCGCGTGTCCCTTCTCCGGTTGGCGGCACTTGGGCATGGTGGCGTCAAGGTAGGTGATGTCAGAGATGCCGGGGCGGCGGCACTGGTGGTGGATGTCGCGGTGCTTCTGGGCGAAGCTTGCGGCTTGGGTGCGGACCGACTACCATGGCCGTGTGGGCGGCGTGGTGGTCTCGATGGCGGGGAGTGCGGGTCGGGGTGTTATCTGGTTGGCCAGGCTGGCAGTGGCAGCGTCCGTCGAGCCATCCCCTTCTTGAAGGAAGCGTCGCGGCTATTCTCCAAATTTGATTTTCTTCCAGTAAAACCACATTTCTTTTGGATCGGACGGCAGCGGCGCTCGGTGTCGTTTCCTTGTTGAGGCACTGTTTTGGAGGCCACGGGTCATCGGGCACATTTCCTCTCTCGGTGACGCTTTGCCATTTGGAGACTTCGAGAACTTAAGCAGGGCTTCCTTGTCTTCCAGTCGATAACAACTTTAAGATAAGACAAGGATTTTAAGGAGTATCAAAACCATTGAATCTAGAAAGAGTATCATCCAGATTCCTTTTTTGTGACAACAATAGCTTTGTCATGAATACTTCCCAAATCGTTCGACGTAGTCCTTAGACTGAAACGTAGGTTTTCTTTAGTGACAAGGGAAAGGGTATGGATCACCTCATCAACAGTAAACAAAAGTATTAGTAGATTTCCCCATGTAGTCCCTGGAATTTTGTAATTGATTGTAGGGATTATCACCCTAGATCCCCCACATGGGGTGAGTTTCTAACTACATCCACGTAGGATTTTTTTTATTACAACTCAATGTACCTAGATGAACCAAGGGATGCTGCTCTACAGTAATAGGTGGAGAGCTTATAATTTCTAAATTTATCTTGTTTTTGTCATCACATTAACCCTTTGATGGAGGAATTTTGTTTCCGACCTACCTTTGATCTTGGGACATAGAATAATAAGAAGAGTATTGTCCACTGGTTCATCAGACTCCTCAGATTCTTACGAATCATGAATAGAACTGTAAGTTTTCCCATGTACCGCGGGAGAAAAAATTCCTTAACCAGCAGTAAAAGCACTATCCCTTTTTCATCCATAAATATATTCATGAGTTCCCATTTTCTTACTCAAGGGTCCGCTGGGATCAGAATCATTCAAAACTAGGTGATGCCCCCGCACGTTGTTGCGGAATTTTTTTGCAAAATATTTTAGTGAAAATATTTGGTTAAATGAAGCATGTATATTTAAAACAATAACTTTTAAATGAATATATTGATTTAATATAAATATTATAATAAAATGAAAAAAATTATGCATGCATGTTGCATGTGAGTTTTTATTATGCATAGTGGCATATTGAGGTGGGTCTTTCTCATGCATTTTGGATGATGAGGTGGCATGCTTGCATGTTGAAAAAAATATGGTAGTGGAGAGTGATGTGGCATGCATGATGAGGTGGAGTGTATGCATGTTGAGAGAATTGGTAGTAGTGAGGAGCAACTTCTTAAGAATTTAAGATAGGATTTGGGTGCGGACCGGCTACCATGGCCGCGTAGGCTTCGTGGTAGTCTCGGAGGCGGGGAGTGTGGGTAGGGGTGTTATCTGGTTGGCCAGGCTGGCGGTGGTAGCGTCTGTCGACGTCGTCCCCTTCTTGAAGGAAGCGTCGCGGCTATTCTCCAAATTTTGTTTTTTTCTAGTAAAACCGTGTTTCTTTTGGATCGGACGACAGCGGCGCTCGGTGTCGTTGCCTTGTTGAGGCACCGGCTTGGAGTCCATGGGTCGTCGGGCACATTTCCTCTCTCGGTGACACTTTGCCATTTGGAGACTCCGAGAGCTTCAAGCATGGCTTCCTTGTCTTCCAATCAATGGCTTGAAGTGTGTTCGGGGTGTGGTAGTTGTTCGACGATCATCGCATCTTGCCTTAAGTGTGTGTGTTGTGTATGGTGTTGAGTTGTATGCTGATTTATTTGGTCGATGCTTTATGTATAAACCGAAGCGTGAGCCGTTCCAGCATGTGGCTACGTATATGTGTTTAACAAGTATATCTCTCAGTGAATTAATCAATTAATGAACGGTTTTGCTAATTCTCATGTACATGAGAATTAGCTAAGTCACATGTAAGTTGTCTTTTTTGTTTTTCTTTTGTTTCATTTTTTCTTTTCCAGTTTCAGATTTTTAATGCATTTTTATTTTGTTTGCATTTTTATAACTTTTCATGCTATATGGTGAATATTTATTAAATACTTAAAAATAAAATTATTATGCTGAACTAATTTTAAATATACATTGATTGTTTTATATAAATTGAAAATATTTAAGTAGAATGAACATTTTTTATATTCACTATTTTTTATATTATATGACAAATATTTTTTAATGGACACTGAACATTTTTTGAACATAGAATAAAGTTTTTTTAATACGGAATTGGTAAAACACACGTACATGCAAAATATCGAAGTTACAGATGAATTTGCTGCCGTGTGATTTTCTATTTTTAAGAACTGTGCGAGAGTGGATCGAGGGTTGCAACTAGATTTTTTCGCCAACCCAGTTGCAAGTTGCTTATCAGATCGCAACTGGGTTTTATTTCGCAAAACCCAATTGCTAGTCAACCATTGACTTTTTTCTCAGTTGCAAGTCCATCAACAAGTCGAAACCGAGTCCGATTTTATCTCAGTTGCAAGTCTATAAATGAGTCGCAACTGGATCCGACTTTTATTTCTCAATTGCAAGTTCACCAACGAGTTACAACTCGGTCTGACTTTTTGTTCTCCGTTGCAACTCCACCAACGAGTCGCGACTGGTTCCTTTTTTTTCTTAGTTCAAGTCCACCAACAAGTCGCAACTAGGTCCGACTTATTTTTCTCAGTTGTAAGTCCACCAACGAGCCGCAACCGAGTCTGATTTTTTCTCTCAGTTGCAATCCCACCAACGAGGCGCAACTGGGTCCAAATTTTTTTCTCAGTTGCAAGTTCACCGACGATTCGTAACTGGATTCATTTTTTTTTCTAAGTTGCAAGCCCACCAACGAGTCACAACTGGATCCGAGTTTTTTTCCAGTTGCAAGTCCACCGACGAGTCGCAACTGGGTTCAATTTTTTTTTTCAGTTGCAAGTTCATCAACGAGTCGCAACCGAGTCCAACTTTTTTTTTCTCGGTTGCAAGTCCATCAACTAGTCGCAACTAGGTCTGACTTTTTTCTCAGTTGCAAGTCCACTAACGAGTTGCAACTGGTTTTGATTTTTTTTCTCAATTCAAGTCCACCAAGGAGCGCAACTAAGTCCGACTTATTTTTTTAGTTGCAAGTCCACCAATGAGTCATAACTGGGTCCGATTTTTTTTCCAGTTGCAAGCCCACCAACGAGTCGCAACTTGGTCCGACTTTTTTTCTTAGTTGCGAGTCCACCAACGAGTCGCAACTGTGTTCGATTTTTTCTCAGTTGCAAGTCCACCTACGAGTCGCAACTGGGTTTGACTTTTTTTCCTCAGTTGCAAGTCGACCAACGAGTAGCAAATGGTGCGACATTTTCTTACAATTTTTAAAATTGACTTTTTTTTAGATTTATTGTAGTAAATTTTCTTGGTATGACTGTGCTTTTTTTTTCTTAAATTTTGCAACCTTCCTCACATACACAATATAATCCTCAACTTTTTGCAGTGTAGGATACAAATTGTTTTTGTAATATTTGTAGGTAAAATATTTTTATTTTAAAAATATAGATTATAAGATACACATTTTCGATATAGCATGAGATTTTTTTTTGCAACATTTTTAACACAATTGTAACAATTCATTTTTTTTCTCTTATCCTTTTTTACTCCATTGCGATGGGCTTTGTTTTTTTTCTGCACCAAATATTAAATTAAAAATATTTTTTCAAAATATACACTACAAACTAATACGGGACTACACGCGTAGTCAAACCCAACCCGAATTAAAACTATTCACGAGTACACGAACCTTTTTTCGTTCATTGGAGCTTACTAGACAAATTAACGGCCTCAAACAAATAAACAAAGGCCTAGTTAAAAAACAGCCTTAGTCATTCCCATTAATGAAAGATAGCAAAATAGTTATTTTCAGCACCATTGTCAATTTTTCATCCGGCGCCGCCGCCCTAAAGCTCATCCTCGTGGTCGTAGAGTTCACCTCCAAACCTTTTATGCACGTCCGAGATGAAGGGGTCACACAGGCCCTGCAACTTCTTCAACTTTTCATAGTAGTCCCCCTCTTCGGTAGCGCCCGAGCTTCCCTCGAGCCACTGGCTCACTGTCCTCACCGCGCTCTCCACCGTGGCCTTCTCCTTCTGTTCCAGCTCCATGTCAAAGGCAACGAGGGTGCCCTTGACTGTCTGCACGTAGGCCTCCAGACTGGCTTTGGCACTGTCCCTGGCCAACTCCTTGGCCTCGTCGATCTCTTCCTGACTCGGCCAAACCCGATCATTACAGGTGGTTTTGGCCGACTTGCCGGAGGCCCTGTGCGTCGCCTCCACATGGATCGTGCCCTGCTCGTCCACCTCGATGGTCACCTCGATCTCCCGCCTTCCCCAGTTCCATATACTGCACCATGCGTGCGTGATTCGGGTTACAAATTCGCAATATGTACGCATGATATATGATAAAATTATGCAAGTTCTAGCAGCAGTAGTTGACGGACCTTGGTGGTGGGATTTCAGTGAGGTTAAGCTGGCATAGGAGCATGTTCATCTTGGCCTCGCTTCGCTCGCCCCGATACACCTTGAACGCCATGGCGGTCCGCTTGTCCCAGTGCGTGGTGATGACGTGCGTCCCCTTGGCCGGGTACTGGGCATCCCTCGGGATCAGCTTCACCATCGCCCCGTCGTCGCCTTCGATTCCGATGGCAAGCTGCGGCACATCCAGTAACCCTAAACCTGTATATCAAAATCGTACTACTGATTCTTGATTAAATGGACAAAAATGATTGATGCCAATTGATGTGAGCGAGGAAAAACAAGTTATACCACGGACCTGAATCGTCGCGATAGTAGTGCCCACTGATGTAGCCCCCCTGAATGGCGGCCCCGTGGGCGACGGCCTCGTCAGGGTTGATACCCTCGACGGTGACGGGCTCCTTGCCGTCGAAGTGGTCCTTGACGAGCTGCCGCACCTTGGGGACCCTGCTGCTGCCGCCCACGAGGATGAGATGGTGGATGTCTCCCGTCTCCAGCTCGGCGTCCGCCAGGGCCTTCTTCAGTGGAGCCATCGTCTTCAAGAAGAGGTCTTGGTTGAGCTCCTCGAACAGTTCCCTGGTGAGCTGCTCCGAGAGGTCGACGCCGTCCAACAGCGCCTTGACCTCCACGCTCACCTGGTCGTTGTCGCTCAGCGCCCGCTTGGCGCGCTCGCACTCCCGCAGCAGCCTCTGCATCGCGTGGGCGTCGCCGGAGACGTCCCGACCGTGCTTCCGCTGGACGAGCTCAACGAAGTAACCCGCGACGCGCCGGTCGAAGTCGTCACCTCCGAGGTGGGCGTCGCTGGTGCTCGCCAGGGAATCAAACACGCCATCCTCGAGGCTGAGCACGGTGACGTCGAGGGTGCTGCCGCCGAGGTCGAACACCAGGATGTTCCTGTCGCCCATGCGTTTGTCGAGGCCGTAGGCGATGGCGGCGGCGGTGGGCTCCCTTACCAAGCGGAGGATTTCAAGGCCGGCGAGGACGCCGGCCTCCTTCGTAGCGTACAGCTGCGCGTCGGTGTAGAGGGTGGGGACGGTGAGCACCGCCCGCGTGACCTTCCTGCCCAGGTGGGCCGACGCCCTGTCCACCATACTCCCGAACACCGCGGCGGTGATCTCCACGGGCCGGAGCATCCGCACGTCGCCCTGACCCACCTCCACCCGTACGTACGGCGTGCCGTCCCGGTCGACGACGGCGTACGGCAAGGTGGCCACGTCCCGCTGCAGGTCGGCGTCGCTGAAACGCCGTCCCAGGAGGCGCTTGGCGCCATAGACGGTGCGGTTGGGGTTGGCGGCGTACTGGTCCCTGGCGGCCTCGCCGACGACGCTCTCGCCGTGGTCGGTGAAGGCGACCCACGCGGGGGTGACCCGGCTGCCGCGGTCGTCGGGGACGATGTCGATGGAGCCGTTCCGGTGCACGGCGGCAATGCACGAGTGGGTGGCGCCGAGGGCGATGCCGACCACGTCCTGGGGACGGTCCGTGTCGCCGGCGAACCGGCCCCGCCTCTGTGGTGATGGTGGGACGAGGAAGCTGGATGCCGTGAGGGGCAGGAAGAGGAATCCGAGGAGGAGCAGTGCCTCCGCAGCACGAGCCATCGATCGATCGATTTGGAGGGATAGCTAGCTAGCTAGGGCACGCACGCCTTGTTCTTTTACGGTATTTTACAACCGCCGGTGTTCGTATGTGGCAATGAGACACGTCCCAACCCTCCACGGAGGTGTGTTCGGTGTTTACTCCAACCAGATGGTGACACGTGGCGCCTGTGACGCAAGAACCCAATTAAAACCGAGTACAACTCAGAAGAATTCAAAGTGAACTAGTGTTCGTTTGTTGATTTATGCAACTATCATCTCAAGCAAGCAAAGTAAGTTAACATCAACCTGGAAATGAACTTAAGGCACATCTTTTGGATAAAAGGTTTTACTACTCAAAACATTTAAGTAAGTACATTCGGTTTCTGTATAGTTAAGATGCACACAGCCGCAAATGAATAAAAAAGAAATGAAAAAAGCGTACGACTAGTTATAATTGCAATTGAACCATCACCGCTCATGGTGACTCTATCCGTAGATCATGAGGCCATTCATGTTGGATAAAAATATCTCTCGACACATTTTCAAGTCTTGCACATGCCTCCATAAAAAGGCATCGATATTTCACCAGTTGTAATATGGACCACGAACGGAGAATATATGTGCATCGGTATAGAACCCGCAAACAAGAAACACTTTTATCAAAAAAGATTTTGTCATTTCTACATAGCCAGAACGAGTATATTACGACGAGCGCTCCTACCCTAAGGATGGTTTTAAGCTTATTATCTATCTCATGAAGCCAATTGCCAAAAACATTAGCAACGGACGTGGGTTGATATAAGTTTGAAGTCATTTGAATAGCTGATCAAACAGAACATGCAACATTACAAGTGAAGAATAAATATTTTATTGTCTCATCATGAGCGCATGAAACACATTTCTTACTCCCTTGCTAGTTGCGCTTGACAAAATTGTCATTCATGAGAATGACACCTTTACGAAGATACCATGCAAAGACTTTCAACTTTAATGGTATCTTCATTTGCCAAATTTTGTTTTTGTCATCGACTGGAATTTCAGGCTCGACAATCGCCCTATACAGGAATCCACTGAGCATTTATCATTCTTGTTGAGGTTCCAACGAAACTCATCGTGACCTTGTGACAGCTGCACTACCGCTAGCCGATCCAACAAGGCGTTCCAAGACGCAATTCTAGGTCCAATTAAATCTCTCCTGAATGCAACATTAGGAGGTGACTCTTGCATGACGGTAGCGAGCGTATCTCCCTTATGTCGCACGATATTATATAGGGCCGGATATTGATCTCGGAGGATGGTATTTTCTAGCCATTTGTCCTCCCAAAATTGTATCTTCGAACCATCCTTAATCTTGAAAACCCCAAAGCGATATAAAACTTTCTTTGTCGCCATGAGACCGGCCCAAAAGTGTGAATACCTAGGCTTCCATATCACCTGAGATAATACTTTTGTACCGATATATTTTCTCTTAAGGAGCGTTTGCCAGACGCCATCCGAAGTGAGTAGCTTATATATCCACTTACCAAGGAAAGCAGTGAACTTAAGGCACATGATAGAAGAAATAATCACCAGTGAAGTAATTACAGTTTTAGCTCACTATTATCATTGCTAAGAGGCAGATGGAATGAATCATTATATAACCACTTCAAGAAAACTGTTTACATGTTCTGTTTTCCTAACCGTCTGCCACTTGAATTACCACTTAAGCATGGAATTCTTTCATGCTTGCATCAACAGAAGCATCACACAAGAAGTTCCTCCAACATGTTGAGAGAACCGTTCTCATCTCAACGATGCTGGAATCAAAATTTCAAAGGTTCAGAAGGTGTACTGATATCAATCTTTTTTAATATAAACTGCAGTAGATAGCAGTCTACTGATAGCAGTATTTTTGAAAATAAACATCAGTAGATAGCAGTCTACTAATAGCAGCTTTTTTGAATATAAGTTGTAGTAGATAGTAGTCTACTAATAGCATGAAGTAGCCATAAAATATAAATTGTACTCCCTCCGATCCATAATAAGTGTCGCCCATTTTGTACTAAGCTAGTATAAACTTTGTACTAGATGAGCGACACTTATTATGGATCGGAGGGAGTAGTTTATAATATTCCTTTGTAGTTACACTAAAGAAGTAGCGATGCAATGAAACTGCAATAGATAGTAGTCTATTGATAGCAGTCTTTTTGAATATAAACATCAGAGTGAGGTTCATATGGTGTAGAAGTTTAGTTTCAGAGTTTCAAAGAGCAGTGGAGTAGGAGAGTGGATTTTGTGACTGTAGGTGCAAATGCACCTACGTTCACAAAATCCACTCTCACTCCACGGAAAACTTAAACTTTCAAATGGATTTTGGAAAACTGTTCATTGCTGAAGCTACTTCATTCTTTTTTCATCTGTGTTGTAAATTGTTTAACATATGTGCTTTTATAACATAACAAACTCACACATAGTATAATCTTAGAATGGATGCTAGACACAACCAGTATTTCCAGAGAGAACTTGCAACCTGAAGAAGTAGAGCATTTTTCATTGTTTTTATATAGCTTATTTATTTAGTTAATTTTTCCTTCATTATGAAATTTTTTCACCTACAAATATAACCTATACTTGCACTACACTCTGTAATGATTTGCTAGCGATGCCTAATACAATAATTTTCAGTTTACACGACCTATATTTTCGTTTTTAGGGGATTGTTGTGTGCTGATGATAGCTGCCATATTGGAGAAGACGCAACGAGAATATGTAGTTGATGGGGCAGGCTGCATGATTTGGCAAACTTGGGCGTACGCGTTCATGGGGTGGGGGTCAGAGAAA
The DNA here is from genome assembly GCA_950022295.1 of Bromus sterilis. Lineage (NCBI taxonomy): Eukaryota > Viridiplantae > Streptophyta > Magnoliopsida > Poales > Poaceae > Bromus > Bromus sterilis. Next base: position 39,458,526 of record OX465600.1, read on the forward strand.
CGGGAGTTGGGACTTCCAAACAATGCTTTTAAGTGACATCTATTGTAGCCTTGTAGCCCCACAAGCTTAAAATGAGAGTACAGTTGTGTCAAACATTGTCGCATATTTTGATTTACTTGTTGGTTCCTTTCATGACTAAAAAAAAAAGTATGCCTCTTACAATATTTTTGCTATTATGTTTCTTTCTGTTATATACTAATTATTGATATGTTGGTTTCTTTCATGACTAAATAACTTGAAGAGGCAATTTGAGTTTGTTGGGGTTTTTTTTTTAAAAGAAGGATAACCCCCGGCCTCTGCATCAGAATGATGCATGCGGCCATATATTATTAAAATTGCCGAATTCAGCAGTTGAACAAAGTTAACCCGGAAATAAAGCGAAAAATAAACCCAAAGGCCGCATACCTCGCGACAGTAACTTCTCCAAATAGGCACTAACCCTATGATATAAAACACATAGCTTGGTGCTCTTTAAAATTGCATATAGCTTTTTTTATGGTTTCTTCATAGTTGTACCTTCTTCAGTTTTTTGAAGTTTCAGGGTATGTGATTTTTTTGGAATTTGTAGAGCATATGAACTATCATGTGAATTACATGCTCATTGGTTCAAATCGTGCGTTGCACATGCATGTTTACTAGTGTTTGTTTACAAAGAGATGATAGTTTCTATTAGACATGGAATCTATACAGATACATTTTTTGACGTAATTAAAAAGTGCTAGTTTAGAGGTCAGTTGTTGATGACAGTTGGTATCATGCTAATTCTGTAGGGATGCATCGTTTTTATTCTCAACACTTTCTTAGTACAAAGTTGTTTCTTGTATGTTTTGTATTCATTGTATAATCTTTAAAATACTTAAGCTTTGATCACATACGTACATTAAATAACTCCTTAGAATCCCGTGGGAAAATATAACAATAATAGTATTTGATATGTTGTGAAAACTTTTGTAAAACCCACTGGGAAAAATAAGGAGAAAATGATAAAACATATAATGATCATTGTCTTTATGATAAATTATATGAGAAAACCTCGAAAGTATAAAATTCATTACTAAGTTTAAAGGATAATTAATATGCCTTATATACATCCGTTTAAAAACTCCGGTGAGGAAAAGATAAGGTACTTCCTCCGTCCCAAAATTCTTCTCAGATTTTTGTAGATATGGATGTATCTGAATTTAAAACTAAGCCTAAATATATTCATATCTAAAGAAATATGAGATAAGTATTTTGGAACGGAGGGAATATGACTTATATTCTTGGGTTGATATTACCTTAAAAACCTTGATCAAAACCAGTTGGTAAACTCATAAGGAAAAAAGAGTGCAATATAATGTTAGAATGAGTTATAATTCAAAGAGATACTCGCCCTGTGTCTGTCACTAGTAGGAAAATGTCACTGGCGAAGCAGTGCTTGCGTGCGCCGGTATTACTACCGTTGGCGGACAGGTACAATTGTGCGCTAGTGGCGTTTCCAATACCGTTGGCGTACTAACACGGCGCCAACAGTAAGTTGCGTAGCGCCTGCGTACGATATTTCGTATAATCAGTGGTAGTTTGTGCTGGTGTATGTCTACCCTTGTCGATCGGTAAGCTAGGTTTCGGTCGTTCTTCCCAGACCTAAATCAACCCCCTTTCGCGCCTAGGCTCACCCCCACTACCACCGTCATTCCGTGCCTGCCCCGCCCCGGCGACCGCCTGCCGCCGCTCCCTGACGGACAAAGACAAGAGTCCTCTCATGTCTCTCGTAGCTCCATGCTTCAAATTAAGTACAAATGTCTATGCAGCACTTGCTGGCTTCCTGCTAACTAAACTAAGACTTCAGAAAAGTTTGTTCATTGGATCGAAAGGAAGCAGAATATAATGGCAGCTAACCTCTTGTGGGTGGATGTTTCAATGCCTTAGGCCATGAAAATGTGATCATGGAACCACACACAGCAGGCAAACGGAACTTATCAACTGAGACAAATCATTGAGGTTGTTCCAAATAATATAATATCACTGCCAATATACCTAGAAATCATTTCTGTAGTTCATATGTGTAACTCTAACTAGTAGGATGAAGGCACATCTCTTCAATTCTTCAGTCAATGAGGTAAAGATCTAGCCATCATTGGATGAACCAACGATGGTGATATCTGCCTTCACAATGCAGCTCGATCCCACAACATAGCCTTCAGACGACGGGTCCTTGAGCTTCTTGAGTCCAATGAAGTTAGGCCATCCCCATCCATGTTGACGTACCCAGAGACCTGCGATCACCACAAAAGTAAGATCATCTGTACTTATCATGACGTTACAAACAGTAGCTGCTTGAATCACATATTACTGATACTTTTTAAGGAGAGCTGAACCTGAAGTTCTAGTCAAGTGTTTCCCATTCTTTTGGTCTAGGATGGAGAGTGTCAACTCAACCACCTGCCTAGATTCCAAAGCGAGCCCATCCGAGGCATCCGGGTATAAGTACATGCTGAGGGAATCAATGCTGCATTTGTCGCCACGTGGAAACATGCCGATGTAACTGTTGACAAAAATAGGAAGTAACACTTAAAATATAGTCGGGGGTACCCAGGAAAATGTATTTCAAGAATGTGCTTGGTTATTGAAATCAGAAACATTGGACAACTTGCCGGCATTACAACTGTACTAAAATCTAAGCAAGGCAGGACCGACCACAGTACAAGATATTACAATGTTGCGCAAAAATAATCTGAGAAATAATCGACGGTACGGGACACATACAAGAACCGGTTGTACCAAATATATACATGGGAATGAAGTTTCTTGATTTATTTTTTCTCCTAAACAGCACAACATACCACTATGAAATTTTATACGGCAACATTTAATACTACATTGTTCAGAATTTGTTCCTAAATTTTTGGTACACCATGATTACAAAACTCCTTCTCTATTGAAATTGGAATGCACTACTGCATATCTTTAATATCCTACAAGTACGGTTCTTTGATTGCATGCTTAGAGATCAAGCTACAATATCCAGTTGGAATATTAAAGAATTGGTAAACTTAAGGATACATATAAGCTACAATGTTGGATAACACATGCATACTATTTATATAAATCATTTGTAATGTAAGTGCCAAACTGGTAACAGTAACAGATGAATACCATTTATGTCCACCAACTTCAAATGTAGGAGAGCGAACAAAGTTCTTCAATTCCAATTCAAGGAAATTGTTCATTGTCCAACTATATGTCCCTTCGATGAACCCCTTCTTTTGGACAAACATGTTCTGAATTGTGGTAGCCTTCTTCTGAACTACACCAACCTTCTTTTCCGGAGAAGAGACATCAATTTCTAATATCTCCACAGCAAAGACACAACTATCATCAACTAGAAAATCAGATGATTTCAGTAGGTCCTGAAGTGGAATCAAGCATTCCTTGTTCGAGTGGCAATTCTTGGTATCGAAGTTGTAGCTTGCTGTGTTTAGGTAAGACTTTAGAAAATTAGAGAAAAGAAGAGGTTGTATGTAAAATGAAAAATATCCAAAATAGCATATAATCAAATTTTATCAACAAAAAACATATAATCAACTTTCACCCCAGTTAAGCATTTAAGGAGAGCTCAATGTAGTGAAATCTATCCAAATAAAGATTATCGAAATAAAAGAGAAAATGTATATGTACTCTAAAACGTTGTTCCAATCAGAAGAGTCGTAAGTGTGACATACAGAACAGAAGGTCGGCGGACAACTTAACATCGAAGAAAGTATGAAGCGACTTGTTAATGCGAAATTAATTGATTATGGTACGGAATTTGTAGGTATTGATTTGTAATGAGGGAATCTATAGGTCAAACTTTTGATGCACATCAGACTATATATGAACTCCCAGCTAACAGGATGGATGTACTTTTTGCAGTGACATAGGATGGATGTTCTTGAAAAAAAAGCACTCATGAGTCACGAGTCTACCTTTGCATCCACAATACTTTCCTTTTGAATGATTAAATATTGACAAATTAAACACTGCATGCACCGTGTCACCAAGCTCCAAGCCTTCCTGGGATATCATAAGTGAAAGAGCCACATATGGATTTCCCTTAACATCTTGTTTGTGGTTTGGAGTCACTTGAACATCTCTTTGGTGCTTTGGAGTCACTTGCAGGAGCCTAGGATGGGAATTGAAGGGAACCAAGTAAGTCTACAAGTCATATAGAACTGAATCAAGCCTAATTTCCTTTCTTCATGCATTCTATCAAGCTTCATCGTTTGGCTGTTTTTATGGCCTAAATTATTAGGTATTTAGTTAACAGGTTATCCACTAGAAAAAACCAGATGATATTTATACATCTAATACGTTAATTCTGTAAAGTTCCTATTTCGGGTATGATGCATACCACTTGTACCCAGAGCAGTGGAAAGCAGCAGAAAAAGCCGAGGTAGCTTTCGTCTCGAGTAGCGCTGAGAAGTCATGAACCTTCCATTTTAAATGTGGAACATGGGTCTTTCCTAAGCTTGCAGGAGCTGAAATTTGCACCAAAGCAACAACTCAAAATATATTCACGCGATTATCAAAACATAAATGGAAGGGTGCACAATTGTCTATGCTGAGATTATATGAATGAAAATCTTGCATACATCGATTTGTCAGAAGTGACCACTAATATATTGAAGTAGTTATCATGTCACCAATCCATAAGCATGGGGACCAACAATGTAATGCATTCACAGGGATTCAGTTCATCAACATAATGGTGAGTGCAATTTAAAGCTATTTGTAAGTTGTGACAGACCTGTGCTCCCGGAGTTGCCCATAGCTCTCTGCCTTCTCCTCTTGGTCTGAAACTGAAATTAATCATCACGGCTTTTAGTAAGGGCATAATGGAGAAGATATGTAATCTTATCAAAATAGTTACCAAGACATACAAAATTTATGCATATTGCCAGGACGCGTAGGTAATAGAAAACAATTATGACGGTTTGCGAGAATGCTAAACCTTAAATCGGAGAGATCTAAAGGTAAGGGAACTCGCGACAAGTCGGGAGATTTTAGAAAGACAGACGGTTCTTTCTCAAACGACGAGGAAGGAAGCCAATACTAAAAGTCGCACTGCCAAGAATACATTAGCATGGAAGTAGAAACCCTCTTCAAATCCAATCTAGAAGGCGGAAACAAAAGTCAGAGAAAGGATAAAAGACCTGGATCGGTTTGGGGGAAGATTGACACAATGGCTTGCTCGAACGACGTTTGCTGAAGCTGCGAGATGAGGGGGGTGTGCTTTTATATATGGAGGTGAGGTTGCGCCTCCTCCGAACTCTACGGACCAAGGCTGTTTGGATAAGTCCTGATCGCGAGTGCTTCTGGTAACCGGGCGATTCCGGGAATTTAGGGAACGATATTTTTTGGACGCTAATTAAGAGCGAACATCAAATCTGAGGAGACCTGGAGCGAAATATTCGAAAAAAAAAAACTATTCGTTCGCACGAGAGAGGGGAAGCGAGCGAACGATTTGGTTCGCTGGAAACGAACCCCCCTCCCCCTCGACAAAACCCTGAAAAAAACTAATTTGGCCAAAAAAAGGGCCCAGATTTGAGCACCAACAAAAATTGTGCGCGTTTCTACATTAGTAGCTAGCTCATAAAACGTTAACTATATTATGGGACAGAGGGAGTAGTTCCGAAGAAAGAAAGAAAGATAAAGATAGCACACATATGGCCTATCTAAGTCGTATCTTATGAATCCGGCATCTTCCGTGCACCCATGTATCCTTTCATTCTCAACCATCCAATTTCAATCCTCTGTATTTGCTCTGTTGTAGTAGGATTTTTTGCACTAATCCGCCCGCCTCCGGCCCTCTAATCCGTAAGTTAATTGTGCAGATTTGCACGGGCACCCCTTCACATAGCTGACTTGCCGAACCCATCTTCCCGATCACCATGGCGGCGACCTGCGGCTAGAGACAACGAACTACCGTACGCCCTATACTGCCAGAAAGACTGGATGTTGAATGCCCAATGCGTACACTCGAAGATCAATACAACGTCCCTAATCCATCTCTTCAGCCTGTTCCTAGTGTTTCAAATTAGATCGGTTTGCTTCAGATCTTTAGGATAATTATTGGATAAAATAATGATTCAATATGTATGAATATTTACCTTGATTCTCCTTCACTTGATTGTAAATATGGATTCTGTGATGCATGATGATGTGATCAAATTTAACTACACCTCGATTTGGCCCATATTTACTGTTCGAAATTATGCAGTTTTTTCAGTGAAACAGAGTTTTCAAGCTCGATTGGCACACCCAAACAATATATATATATATATATATATATATATATATATATATATATATTCCTGTTGAAATCACCAACAGAAAGTCATTTTATAAGAACTAGCTACATGATCGCGGTAGTGAATGGGTCGTGCTGGGTTGTGGTCGAAGGAGCTCCAGGTTGTCTTTGCCTGAAGAACTTGGTGATGTGTTCGACAGTGCAGCAGCAGGACAGAAATTGTAGACCACAAATGCACATGTGTGCCTAGGATCCCTAGCGAGAAGTCGCATGGCAGAAGGTATCTTTACATATCCGCTCGGGCCTCGGGAGAACTCCGCGACTAAAGGCAATGGCCACCCACTTGGATCCCGAGAGGCTGCTGTCGCTGGGATATGGTGGCCGCCTCCGGCGTGTCTTCATCAATAGCGTCCAACAAGGTGCCTCCAATCGGCGGTGTTCGTGTGGCAGGTTACAGTCGTTGGGTTGTGGTGGTCTTGACCCCCGCGACCGACTGTGGCCGCCGTCCGCCGGTGAGATGCTCGTCGCAAGTCACTAGGGATTGGGAGGAAACGGCTGAGGAGTGGGGAGTGGTGAACTAGAAGAAGTACTCTATCGTTGGGCTTTTCCGAAAAAACTACGTACATGTCAAACTTGGCTGGAGGCGGGCGTCTTCTTGCAAAAAATGAGCCGACTAACAGCGGGCACTAGATTTTGATCCAACGACTGATGATGAAAGGATTCAAGGATACGACGCCAACATTTAACATCTAACATTGTTAAGAAGTTGCTCTCCACTAATCCAATTCTCTCAACATGGAGCCTACCCACCTCAGCGATCTGCCACATCAGCGCATCCCAATAACCATTCCACCTTGGAAAAATAATGTCCAATTCTGATTTAAATTTCCCTCACTGGATCCGTTCTGGATTCTGCACTTCAGTTTCCTTCACCATCAAACTCACAATTGCATGCAGCCCACTAACCAGAAAATATGCAGACCATTAATATATAGATGCTCACCAAATCCACAAACAATTACTGCAAAAAAGCTGATGGAGGCATATGAAAAGTTTAATTGTAATTTGTAGCCGTCCGCTCCCCTTCCCATTCCATCATCACGTATATCTCTTCCCTAATAACGTGATGGACACCCTTCCCCTTCCTCTTCAGTTTTCCTCTTATTGCTCCCTTCTAATTAAATGGTAACCGAAGCACCACAAGGCAACCACTATTTCTTTCCTTCGTCTGAGATTTCTCTCCTGTGTTTTCAATCTCAACCACGGAACACACAAATTCTCCAGCATGATCCCTCCTCTTCTCTTAAACCGTCTCCAAATTCCACTCATCATGCGGCACATAGGCGAGCGTCACGGCGAAGCCGTCAAAGATGCCAACGATGTCTTGGATGAAGGAGGAGCAGGGACTGCGGAGTTCCAGGACTGGCCACGGGGACGATGCTCGATACCAGCGGACCTTCACCTTCCCTATAGTGCGGCTGATCCCGGTCGAGGAAGCCGACGAGGGAGGAGTGATGCCAGGTTTCCTCCCACGACATTCGGCACCGGAAGGATGGCTCAGTGGCGAGGTGCGACAGAGCTTGCGCTTCGCGGCGCACCGGAAGATGTCTGCAACGTCGGCTACGCGTGCGAAAATCCCAGCATGGCATCCTCCGGCGGCTTCTCCGGTGAGTGCGCTTCAGCCGGGTTCATCGTCTGTATATTATCTACCAGGCGGCGTGGCGTCCTCCGGCAGCCTTACAAGCTAGAGCGCCGGCCGCGCATGCTTGCATGTCCCTGTTGTTACGTGCACGCGCGCATGCCATGGCTGGTACTGTATTCGCAAGTACTCCAAGGCTGGTGTCGGGGATGTATCCCGGCAAATCCCATGGTCAGGGACCCTGGGTTAGTCATGAGAGGCACAGGTTGGACGATAGCTCGTCGGCTAACAGGAGGATACGTTCCTGCTCGATGTTATTGATTGGAGATGGCGATTACAGGGGAGCCAAGGCTAGTGCGCACAAGGCTAGGTTTACAGGTTGTGTATTGCTTGTCCCTTGACGTCCCCCCTCCAAGCCCTTATATACTAGGCTAGGTCTCGGGGAGTCCGTCCTGGATTACATATGAGGTTTCCTAACCATGACCTTGTTTCGTACGGCAAGTTTGCACCTTCCTTATGAGTCGCGGACTCCTACGTCGGTGCCACTAGTGGGCCAAGGCTGGGCTCAGGCGGCATCTTTGTGGGCCTTCTGTCTTCGGGTATACCGGGTAGGCTCATCCGTAGGAGTCGTGGGGTCACCCCCTTGTCAGTAGCCCCCGAGTGCCTGGGGGACTCGAAGAGGCGCGCAGGGACTCGAGTCCATTCTTGCGTCGTTTTTTATGTATGCACGGTTCAACTGCGGGTCGCTGGTAGTTTAGGGCCATGAGAAAACCTGTTTCGAGGGATGCTAAGCTGAAATGGCCCAAGGAGTCGACTGGTCGAGCCTTGGTGAATTGTACTAGTGGCAAAAACCGCAGTACCCCAATCAAACCCATGTCCCTCGACATGAGCTTGGAACACTGGTGTCAAGCAAAAGTCATGCCGCTGCAGGTCTTACAGTGATCAATTACCGCCAGTAAAGTTCGTAGCCTAGGCGCGTCCGCCCGACTTTTTCTATCATGCAAGCGCATGGAAAATGTTGGGAGTGAAATCGCTCTGCGGCAAGTCCCTGCCCGGCCGATCTGCGCAGCGGGGTCTTACCTACACGCTAAGCTTGCGTGGCATCTGGGCACAGTGTGTCGTGTTCCAGGAATATGTATTTTTATTGAGGCGCGGAGCCTAGTTAGTGATGTACCCACTTTGAATAAACAATCAAGTGAGCTGTTTTAGCGGTCGCTTGCGGAGCTTTTTTGAGTGCTCAGGCGAGGAGTAATGTAGAAGAGTACTCGCTCGGGAGGTCTTCGAGTGTTCGAGTACTTAGAGTTATGCGAGTAATCACTCGAGTATCGTTGTTGCTCTCGGGGTGAGGGAGCACCCGATACTCTAGGACTGCTCGGTCTATGGAATGCAGGTCTGCTTATCTTCTGTCATGGTGAGGGAGCACCTGAAACTCTCATGGGTTCGAGTAATCACTCGAGCACGTTTTTACTTCTAGGTGAGGGAGCACCCGAAACTCTCATGGGTGCGAGTAATCACTCAGGCACGTTTTTACTTCTGGGTGAGGGAGCACCCAAAACTCTTATGGGTGGATATGCTCCCGATGGGAGTTAGATATATTTGAAAAACTGTATTTAAACCATGGAGAAAACGGTGCTTGCAAGCTGCATCTTCTGCTCGCTGCCCCTTTGATTTACCTCTTGTTGGTGAAGATAACTATCTTCTTGCTGGAGGACCGTCAAAGATGCTCTGGCTTCTAACCGTCATGTCTGCATGACCGGTCATAATAGTGGCTTTTGGTGGCGTGCTGTAGCCGCCTGTTGAGTTAACGATGCGCGCATTGAAAGCGCGTGAGATTTAACGCGTCCAGCGCACAGTGCCGCCCATGTGAAGGCATCTTTGTCTCGGAATTCGAATCGCTTGGCTTGCTTGGTCTTTGAATTAATTGCTGCCGTCGTCTGGGCTTCTGCGTGCCCTTGTGGTTGTGCGATAAATAGACCCCTTTTTCTTCATCTGGCAGTAGTGTTCGTCCTCTGCCTCTCTATCTCTTCTTCTTCATCTTTTTATGGGGCCAAAACGAGGTGCAGGTATGGCCAACCGCGGCCGGGTTCGCCTTGGTCGCGGTGGTCGTACGCCGCGCTCTTCTCGCGGTGGCCGTCGTGGTGTACTGTCGATGCCTTCCTCCTCTTTTTCGGAGGAGGGTTTGTGGCGCTATGATTTCCTCCTGCGCGTCCGTGGACGGAACGCCGCTTGCATTCTGCTTCCTTCTGCTTTTTCTGCCCTTGTTTCTGAGCGCGGTCTTGATGGCTTGCTGCTTCGTCTTCAGGGATGCGCTCGATCTCCTTCTTATGTTAAGTTGGAGATCGATAGTTCCCGCTTGATTTTTCTTGGCTTTGGCTGGAAGTCCTTTGCTCGACGGTTGAACTTGCGTGATGGTGACACTCTTTGTTGCCGTTTTGATGGCAAAGACACTCTTGTCATCCGCGCCTTTGACCCGAGCGGCAACCGCATGGATCCGTACTGGCCGGAGACAAGCAGCGATGGTTCCGGTAGGTCGAGGAGTCCTTCGCCTGCGTCTTCAACTGCTTCCTCCTCCGGTGACTCTTCGGGTGCTGATGCTGAGCCGTCTTCAACTGCTTCTCCCTCCGGTTCTGAAGAGGATCTTGACGTCAAGCCACCGGTCAAGCGGGCGCACCAGACGACCTTGTAGAACTGGAGGCAACGGCGTCATCTTTGCCGGCAGCTCGGGTGGAGCTGGAGAAGAAGCTGGTGGAGCAGGAGAAGAAGCTGGTGGAGCAGGAGAAGAAGCTGGTGGAGCAGGAGAAGAAGCTAGTGGAGCATCGTCTTCAACTTCTCTGCAAATAAGTCGAGCTTCACCTTTTGTTATGTCATTGACATCATGAGCCTGCTGCTTCGACTCCTCCTTTGTCTGTGATGATGCTCGCTGTCTTAGTACCAATCATCCCAGCATGGGCACACATGTAGAAGTCATGATTCCTTGGGTGATTGATGTTGTAGGCTTATTGGCTGCTTGTGTCTTTTGTAATTAGGTAGGTTCTCCATGTAATGAGGATTGCCTTAGATCTGCCTTCTATCCAATGTACTTTGAATCTTTTTGTACTGAGAATGAACTTCGGGTCCTTGTGATGCGAACTGTGCTTGAGTCTTTGCAATGGAATTTGTCTTCGAGTCCTTTGTGATTGAGAGCTGTGTTCGAGTCCTTTTGCGGTCGAGAGTTGTCTTCGAGTCCTTTTGCGGTCGAGAGCTATCTTCGAGTCCTTCAAAACTTTGCACTGTGGGTTATATCGGGTGCGCGACAGCGCTCCCGATGGGAGTAGCCCCCGAGGCTACGTTTGAGTCGGAGAGTCGAGCGTAGGCTGAGATTTGTTTCCTTTGTCGTTCTTCCCTTATTTTCTCTCTTTTTCCGGGTGTGCGGCAGCGCTCCCGATGGGAGTAGCCCCCGAACTTTGTCCGGAATCAAAAGGAAATACACGGCTACAACCAGATGGAACACCATGTACTCTGAAGAAACGGGTGGCGCTTGTCGATGGGTTTTTTGCTTGGGCCCTTTTGAGTTTCGGGCTGCTTGAGCGATGATGGCGTCTCTCGGGGGGAGATTTTGTACTCGAGCCCCCGAGTGTTTTGGTGAAAAGATCGCGATTGCGACGATAGCGTCTCTCGGGGGGAGTTTTGTACTCGAGCCCCCGAGTGCTTTGGTAAAAGGTCGCGATTGCGACGATAGCGTCTCTCGGGGGGAGTTTTGTACTCGAGCCCCCGAGTGCTTTGGTAAAAGATCGCGATTGCGACGATAGCATCTCTCGGAGGGAGTTTTGTACTTCAGCCCCCGAGTGCTTTGGTAAAAGATCGTGATTGCGACAATAGCGTCTCTCGGGGGGAGTTTTGTACTCGAGCCCCCGAGTGCTTTGGTAAAAGATCGCGATTGCGACGATAACGTCTCTCGGAGGGAGTTTTGTGCTCGAGCCCCCGAGTGCTTTGATGTAGTTGTATTTGGGCAACATCATTTTATTGCATCGAAGGTTTACATGAGCTGCCAGATGAGCATGACTGGTGGATACTATGGGTAGAACAGGCGTAGGTTTGCGACATTCCATGGATTTCCCACGTCCTCGTCAGCCTTCGGGTTCTTCAGTCTATAGGCACCTCCTCCTATGACTTCTGTGATTATGAACGGTCCTTCCCATTGGGGGGCAAGCTTGTGGACCTTCTCTTGTATGAGCCGTAGGACAAGGTCGATGATGCCCCACAAACGTAAGGGATCGAGATAGTCTTCGCGGGTAAGTTAACCCAATTTATTGATTCGACACAAGGGGAGCCAAAGAGTATTTATAAGCTTTGACAGTTGAGTTGTCAATTCAACCGCACCTGAAATATACTTGCTTGCAACAAAAGATAAGTGGTAAAGGTAATATGATAGTGATGGTGACGACAGAAAAAGTAAACAGCAAAAGTAACAACTAATAACCAGCAGGATTGAAAACACTGTAGGCTAGGGAGATGGATGGTTGGGCGCTGCATGGATGAGATTGAACATGTAATAGATTCTAACACGGGGCAAGGCACACAGAAAAGCAATGATCATCTAGGCAAATATCAAACATTAGGCATGTATCCCGTAGGTAGTTGTGCGTGCTTGCAATAAGAACTTGCACAACATATTTTGTCCTACCATCCCTCTACGAACGGGGCCAAAGGGAACTTATGGAGATTAAGGTGCTCCTGTCAAAGAGCACCGGAACAAAGCAATAAACTCAATGGATACATGGAATCCTCAAATTATGGACCATCCCCTTTGGTTTCCCAAGCTGTCACCTTTGGGATCGCCGGTTCCGGACCATAATAGGTGCATACAACTCAGATAGGATCAAGAACACAAATATATTCATGAAAACACATAGGGTTCAGATCTGAAAACATGGCACTCGGGCCCAAAGTGACAAGCATTAAGAGCAACAAGTTGAAGCAAAGAAGATAAAGACCAATCTAGATGATAGGCAACATGCCCCCAACAATCTGACGAACTATTACATGATCAAACTCATCCAATCCCTACCATCCCCTTTGCCTACAACAGGGAATTACTCACACATGTGAAGAGAACTCATGGAGGAGGGATGGATTGGTGATGGTGATGACGATGGCGACGATCTCCCCTCTCCAGAGGCCAAATCAGCCTCCAGATTAGCCCTCCCGAAGAAGAACAGAGGGTGGCGGCGGCTCCGCGACGGAAACTGGAAAAACGACTTCTGTTCTGGGGTTTTCCCGTCACGAGAATAAATAGGAGCATCGGTAGGGCACCAGAGGAGGGGGGAGGCTCCCAGGCGGCCAGAGGGCGCGACCCCACCCCTGGCCGCGCCAGGGGGGCGCCTGGGGCCCCCAGGCTCCCCTCTGGTCCCACTTCTGGCATCTGGCTCCTTCGGGTGAGTGGATTTTCTGTGAATTTTCCGGAATTTTTTGCGATACCTAAAAATCCATTTTCCTGCACACAATAAAACCATACAGGCAGCTCTGCTGAAAACAGCGTTAGTCCGGGTTAGTTTCGTCCAAATCATGCAAGAATGAGGGCAAAACAATAGCAAAAGTGTTTGGAAAAGTAGATACGTTTGAGACGTATCAAATCCCCCAAGCATAGCATATTGCTTGTCCTCAAGCAATTCAGTTCAACGAACTGGAAGCGACAAATAAAACTTTGACAAACTCTTTTGCTTCATTATATGTATATAAGCATGTACTACGAAAAGAGCTTAGCAAGTATTGAAACAATGCTATAAGGACAATGCACGAAGCAATTCTTCTTTCATGTGATCAATCACAAACAACTAAAAGTAAATAATATGCTACTGAAAATCAAGACAGTATCACAATGAACATAGCTTGAACATACTTGAGTGGCATTTCGCTAGCCTCCATGAGTGAAGCAAAACATAAATGCAGAAACTCCTCCGGAGTTTTTAAAGGTGACTAGAACTCCGTATTTCAGACTAGTAATAACACAAGCATGCAGAAGACAATGTAATACTTTGGGAAAATGCATGTTACACTAAGAATGACAATTATGCTCTCATAGTTGGTTCTTTGAAGAAGGAAGGGGAGACTCTCGAACCGTGGCTTTTGATGGCAAGGTTGAAAACCCGTGAAAGGAAGCAAAGACTAAACATGTGCCAGAGCTCTTGGTTTTGAAAATAGAGATAAAACTCTTTTGAGAGGTGTAACTTTCCAGTCAATGGTGAACGGTGAAGGTCTCTCAATATCTCCCATGCCAACCATATTAATGCCTTTTGCTTACACATATTCCCTTATCCATAAATCCCTTGATGGTCTACGGAACCTCTTATTTTGCCTCAAGGATGGAAGGAGGGTATCGTTCCATCTATCATAAGCAGCATTTGGTCCATTTCACTCCATAATCAAGTATGGGGGAGGTGTAACTCTTTTTTTTTCTTGACTAGTTAAAACTTCCGTCAAAATATTTTTGGCATGCAAGATACTGATTTCCCCTCACCGCACCATGAGCTTGTACGGTTATAAAAGGGAAGCTTTTGAATAAATTTTGAGATGGCACATGAAAGTCTAAGTTAGGAGTGGCCGGTAAATACCACATATAGGAAGGTATGGTGGACTCATATGGAACAACTGGGTTTGAAAAGGAGTTTGGAAGCACAAGCAGAATTCCGCTTAGAGCGAGAGAAGGCTAGCAAAAGACTGGGAAGCGACCAACTAGAGAGCAATAACTGTCATAATCATGCAGATCGACAAAGCAACATTGAATCGGGCATGAAAGTGATATAACTATTCTGAAACAAAAAGATCATCAAGGCATAATAGACTTTTTAGTTATAAACATGTGTGAACATGTGCCAAGTCAATCCAAAAATTCTCCGAAGGGAAATACCACTTCAGTATGCCAAACCATGAACAATGCAATGCATGTAAATCATTTCAACAACACATTATGTACTCTAGCTATTTGAGATTATCCACAAGGAAAGCATGAACACTGGGAAAGCATTGTAAACATAGCACTATGTCGCTACAAGCTGGTCTCTAGATCATAAGTACAGGCATATGTACAAAAGTAGAAACAAGAAGAGTTCATACCGGTTTTCCTTGTTGCTTCCCTTCCGTCGATCTTCGTCATTACTGCCTGGTCACTTGCACGATCGAACGTGGGAAATATAATCAAATGCCATCACGGACTCGAGCTGTACTCCGAAAACAAAGCAAACTAAAGAGAGAACAGAAATATTTTTGGGTTTTTAAAAGGTTTAAACGAGAGCAAAAGAAAAGAGAAAATCTTTTTTTTGTTTTCGCAAAGAAAGAAAGAAGAACAAGCAAACACTTCGAAAAGATCAAAGCGAACAAAAATAAAACGGATAATACAATGGAAAAGTGAGAAGGGTACGTACTCCCCCAAGCTTAGGATTTTGGCCTAAGTTGGTAGTAGCTAATGTCCCCAGGAGCCTCCTGCTCCAGGGTGGTACTGGTGAGTCCAAGGGTCGTATGAGGTTTCCGGTGCGTACACCTGATACGTCCAAAACGTATCTATAATTTCTGCGTGCTCCATGCATGTTTTGTGTGATATTGCTATGATCTAGATACACTTTCATACACTTTTGATCATATTTGGACTAACCTATTAACTCAGTGCACCCTAGTGCCAGTTCCTGTTTTCTGCTGTTTTTCTATTTCAGTTTTTCCCCATATAAAAAGTGCCAGAAAAATTCCGGAAAAAATACAGGAAAAATCAGCGTACAGGAAGCTTCGCGAAGAGCCCGGGAGGGGCCAGAGGGGAGCCAGGGGGGCCCAGGCGGCCACCCGGCGCGGCCCCACCCCTGGCCGCGGCAGGGGGGCGCCTGGGGCCCCTGGTCCACCTCTGGCTGCCCCCTTCGCCTATTTGTTCTCCGTCACGGGGAAACTCCAGAAAGGGAACCCTATTTCGCAAACTCGCCTCTATTCCGCCGCCGCCGCGCTTCCGAGATCGGGAGCACCAGAAGACCTCTTCCCGACACCCTGCCGCAGGGAGGATTGACCTCCGGGAGTCTCCTCTCCACCATGGATGCTCCCCGGATGTCTCGTGAGTAGTTTTCCTTGGATCATGGGTCCGTGATCAGTAGATATGTGATGTTCTCCTCCCCTCTTTGTTCTTCATGGTTTAGACCTCATGAGCTTCCCTACATGATCGAGAAATTTTTGTAATATTTCTGCTATTGCTATGTTGAGTTTGATAGGATCTGATGGATTATGAGATTATGTTCAGATTGTGATTGAGTAATATATTTGGTTCTTATCTCTTATATTTTTGTTCCTAAGTAATTCTTGCATGTTCTCCGTTGTTGTTTATTGCTTTGGCCAAGTAGTAGGTAGTGACTCCAAGAGGGAACGTTTTTCTCGGTTGTGGGTTCATGCCCCCCGATGACACGCTTGAGTGACAGAAACATGAGTCTAGGGGATGTGCTGTTGCCACAAGGGGGAAAACAACGGTGCTTGTAACCGCGGTTACAAGGATTGTTCAATTTACGCAAGGTTCTTTTTAATGCAGTTGTCTGTTGCTTTGGGTATACACTTTGGGTGGGGCTCGCAACTTAATACCAGCGAGATGTTCTGGATAGATATCTCAAGGTGGATGATTAGTAGTAGATGCAGTTGGATTTCGGTCTACTTATTTTGGCGTACTGCCCATGCTTTTGAGCCTAGTCCTTTATTTTGTAGCATAGTTAGCATTGCGGTGCGTTCATAATTCTGTCAATTGCCTTTCTGTAATTTGTTTACCTCGCATAGCAATTTTATCGTCTTTTGGGAGAGAGACATCACTAGTGAACATCACGTATCCCGGTCCATATCCTCATCACTGTTTACACGCTCATTTACTTTTTTGCTTTTACTTTCAATTGCTATCATTATCCCTTGTGTTTGATCCTTTGTGAACAGCAAGACCGGAGAGATTGACAACCTCTCTGTACTTTGTTTGGAACAAAGTTATCGTGTCTGTGTGCAGGTCCGTGTCAGTTGCGCCGCTGACACCTACTTATCATCTCCGGAGTCCTACTGGAGACAAACCTTGGTATCTTCACCGAGGGAAATTTGCTGCTGTGCTACATCACGCCTTCCACTTGGGGTTTACCAACGAAGGGCGAGAAATCACTATCATCATCTCGCACATCAAGCCAAATTTCTGGCGCCGTTGCCGGGGACTCCGAGTGCTAAGATAGGGGAGTTGCACACTACCCTTTACCTTTGTTTTTTAGTCTTGTTAGTTTACCTTTCAGTTTTTATCTTTGTGTCTTTTATCAAAAATTACAAAAAAATCTTCCACACTTGCTGCTACTATGGGTTCCACTGAAAACACCAAGTTGTGTGACTTCACTAGTCACAACAACCAAGACTTTATCTGTACTCCCATTGCCACACCTGCCACTTCAGCTACCTCTTATGAAATTAAACCTTCTTTGCTAAACCTTGTTATGAGAGATCAATTCTCTGGTGCTGGAGATGATGCTGCTTTACACTTGAATAATTTTGTTGAATTATGTGATATGCAAAAGTATAAAGAAGTAGAAGGTGATGTTGTTAAGCTCAAGCTCTTTCCTTTCTCTTTAAGGGGAGATGCTAAAATCTGGTTTCAATCTTTGCCTAGGAATAGCATAGATTCTTAGGATAAGTGCAAAGATGCTTTTATAGGGAAGTACTACCCTCCTGCTAAGATTATCCAATTGAGGAGTAGTATTAAGAATTTTAAGAAATTGGATAATGAACATGTTTCCCAAGCTTGGGAACGAATGAAATCTCTTTTTAAGAAATGCCCTACACATGGTTTGACTACCTGGATGGTTATCCAGACTTTTTATGCAGGCTTGAACTTTACCTCGCGGAACCTGTTAGATTCGGCCGCGGGAGGAACCTTTATGTCAACTACACTTGGTGCTGCCACGAAGCTTCTCGATGAAATGATGACCAATTATTCCAATGGCACACCGAACGCGCTCCAACAGGTAGGAAGGTAAACTCTGTCGAGGAAATTACCTCCCTCAATGAAAAAGTTGACTTAATTATGTCTCTACTTACCAAGCAACCCTCTATTGATCCTCATGATGTCCCTTTAAATTCTTTGGTTGCTCAAGAACAAGTAGATGTGAACTTTATTGCTAGAAACAACTTCAACAACAATGCTTATAGGGGAAATTTTACTAGCAATCCTAGACCGTTTCCATCCAACTATGGGAACAACAATACCTACACTAGCAACAAGAACCCCTCTTCTGAATTAGAAAGCATTCTTAGAGACTTTATCACTACCCAGAAAGCCTTCAACAAAAATGTAGAGGAGAAATTAGCTAAAATAGATAATCTCTCTTTGAAGGTAGAAAGCTTAGCCCTTGATATTGAGATGCTTAAAATTAGAACCTCTCCCCTTGAGGAGAATAAGGCCACTCTTATTAATGCTATCCAATTACAAATTAATGAAAATATTAGGATGATGGCTAAACTTAAAGAAAGATGGGCTAGAGAAAAAGAGGAAGAGGATAGAATTAAGAGCCTTCCTACACACCACACAGTTGCCACTATCCAAATTGTTGAGGACACTCAAACTATTAGCACCCAATGCACTCCTAGTCCCGTTGGACCTATTAATGGTGATGCTAATACCTCAACCGTAGATAAAGAAACTCCTATGAACATAGAGGGTTTCAAACAAGTGAGCCTAGATGAAACTACTACGACCTTTGATAGTAGTGATATTGATTTTGGTAGTTGTACCCTCTCAGAAGTTATCAGTTTGCTACACAAAATGTTTAGAGACCCCCACACTAGCACACTTAATCTTTCCTTCACGGAGCATATCACAAATGCTCTCATCAAAGCTAGGGAGGAGAAACTTAGAGTAGAAGCCGCCATACCTAGGAAGCTATATGATGGTTGGGACCCTATGATCAAAATTAAATTAAATAACTTCTCTTGCTATGCTTTATGTGATGTTGGAGCTAGTACCTCCGTTATGCCCAAAAGAATATTTGATATGTTTGAGTTGAAGCCCTTTGAGCCTTGTTCTTTTGGTGTTCCTCTTGTTGATTCTTCCGTAAAGAAACCTTTGGGGAAGATCGACGATGTTCTTACCATTGTCAATGACAACTATGTTCCCGTTGATTTTATTGTTATGGATATAGAGTGTGAACCTTTGTGTCCAATTATTTTGGGACGTCCTTTTCTTCGCACCGTTGGTGCGGTTATTGACATGAAAGAGGGGAATATAAAATTCCAATTCCAATTCAAATAGGGGATGGAACACTTCCCTAGAAATAAAATCAAGTTACCTTTTGAGTCTGTTACTCGGGCTAGTTATTCTCTTTCTCTTGATAAAACTTGATCCTTCTTTTGCTTCATGCCTTGCTTAAAGGCATAAAAGAAAGCGCTTTCGGGAGGCAGCCTGCAACGAATTTAGGTTGTTCTTTTTGCTTTTGTTGTGTCTTGATGATTGTTACTACTGTAGCATTATCATTGTATCTTTATTTTTCAACTTTGTGCCAAGTTATAGCCTCTTACGGCAAGGGAAGTAAAAGTTGTGACATGCTGTCCAGAAAACAGATTCTGTCCTCGTGACCAGAAAAATTCCAGAAAAATCCCAATTCATCCTTTTGAGCTGACATTTTTACACAGTATGATCTATACATTTACGAAACTTCCGTATGTTCTGAGTTTTTTTATTTGAGTTGCAAAAGTGCCCCTAAACAATTCTTTACTATCTGCTGTTCTGTTTTTCACAGATTCTGCCACGTTTTGTCTCTCCTAACTTTTGCAAACCTTAAGCTTGCTTTTTCTTTGCAAAAACTTTTTGGCACTCTTGAGAAACAGTAGATCTTCCAGAATATCTTTATATCCAGTGGGGAAAAATTATTTATTAAGGGTACTAACCTCTCTAATCAGCTTATGATGAGTTATGTATGAAGGGAGTTTTCAAGTGTGCGATGGAAGATGATGAAAGAAGATCCAGGAGTGTCAAGCGCTCAAGCTTGGGGATGCCCCCATGCATCCCCAATAAATATTCAAGGAGACTCAAGCGTCTAAGCTTGGGGATGCTGATACGTCCAAAATGTATCTATAATTTCTGCTTGCTCCATGCATGTTTTGTGTGATATTGCTATGATCTAGATACACTTTCATACACTTTTGATAATATTTGGACTAACCTATTAACTCAGTGCACCCCAGTGCCAGTTCCTGTTTTCTGCTGTTTTTCTATTTCAGTTTTCCCCCATATAAAAAGTGCCAGAAAAATTCCGGGAAAAATACAGGAAAAATCAGCGTACAGGAAGCTTCGAGAAGAGCCTGGGAGGGGCCAGAGGGGAGCCAGGGGGCCCAGGCGGCAACCCGGCGCGGCCCCACCCCTGGCCGCGCCAGGGGGGGCACCTGGGGCCCCTGGTCCACCTCTGGCTGCCCCCCTTCGCCTATTTATTCCCCGTCACGGGAAAACTCCAAAAGAGGAACCCTATTCCGCAAACTCGCCTCTGTTCCGCCGCCGCCGCGCTTCCGAAGATCGGGAGCACCAGAAGACCTCTTCCCGGCACCCTGCCGGAGGGAGGATTGACCTCTGGGAGTCTCCTCTCCACCATGGATGCTCCCCGGATGTCTCGTGAGTAGTTTTCCTTGGACCATGGGTCCGTCATCAGTAGCTATGTGATGTTCTCCTCCCCTCTTTGATCTTCATTGTTTAGACCTCGTGAGCTGCCCTACATGATCGAGGCACCTTTGTAATATTTCTGCTGTTGCTATGCTGAGTTTGGAGGGATCTGATGGATTATGAGATTATGTTCAGATTGTGATAGAGTAATATATTTGGTTTTTATCTCTTATATTTTTGTTCCTAAGTAATTCTTGCATGTTCTCCGTTGTTGTTTATTGCTTTGGCCAAGTAGTAGGTAGTGACTCCAAGAGGGAACGTTGTGCTAGATTGTGGGTTCATGCCCCCCGATGACACGCTTGAGTGACAGAAACATGAGTCTAGGGGATGTGCTGTTGCCACAAGGGGGAAAACAACGGTGCTTGTAACCACGGTTACAAGGATTGTTTACTTTACGCAAAGTTCTTTTTAATGCAGTTGTCTGTTGCTTTGGGTTTGCACTTTGGGTGGGGCTCGCAACTTAATACCAGCGAGATGTTCTGGATAGATATCTCAAGGTGGATGATTAGTAGTAGATGCAGATGGATTTCGGTCTACTTATTTTGGCGTACTGCCCGTGCTTTTGAACCTCTTCCTTTCTTTTGTAGCATAGTTAGCATTGCGGTGCGTTCATAATCATGTCAATTGCCCTTCTGTAATTTGTTTACCTCGCATAGCATTTTTATCGTCTTTTGGGAGAGAGACATCACTAGTGAACATCACGTATCCCGGTCCATATCCTCATTATTATTTCCAAGCTATATTTACTTTATTTCTTTTACTTGCTATCATTATCCCTTGCGTTTTATACTTTGTGAACAACAAGACCGGAGAGATTGACAACCTCTCTGAACTTCGTTGGGAACAAAGTTATCTGTGTCTGTGTGCAGGTCCACGTCAGTTGCGCCGCTGACACCTACTTATCATCTCTAGAGTCCTACTGGAGACAAACCTTGGTATCTTCACTGAGGGAAAACTGCTGCTGCACTACATCTCAAAGCTTCCACTTGGGGTAACCAAGGAAGGGCGAGAAGCCATCAAGCAAGTTTTCTGGCGCCGTTGCCGGGGACTCCGAGTGCTAAGATAGGGGAGTTGCACACTACCCTTTACCTTTGTTTTCTAGTCTTGTTAGTTTACCTTTCAGTTTTTATCTTTGTGTCTTTTATCAAAATTTACAAAAAAATTATTTATCTTGCTAGTTGTCATTATGTCTGGCCCTTTTGCCTTTGTTGAGACAGAGGTTCTCACCTTTAAACAAAAATGTGGAGAAAGTTTAAAAGATGCTTGGTATAGGATTAATGATTCTGAAAAAAGAGCCACCAAGAAGCAATCCACTACTATCCTGCTTAGAAATTTTTATGTCGGGATTACTCCTTGGAATAGGTTCATATTAGATACTGCTATCAATGGGAATTTTCTAGAAGCCCCGACTTGGGAGTCTCTTAATGTTATTGAAAATCTTGTTGGAAATCTCCCTATTACTAGCATGCAAGAAGATATAACTCTATCTCACATTATGAAGAAACTCGAAAAGATAGAGTTAGAAATACCAAGTATAACTAGGATAAATGAGTTGGATTGCAAGATTCAAGGGAATTTGAATAGGCTTGATAGCTCCATGCTTAAAATTATTAAAACTTTGGAGGTCATCAAATCCCGTGATACGGATCTTTCTAGGATAGATAAGATTGAGGAAATAATTAATACCCTAGGAACTACTTTTTCCTCAATCAAACCAAAAAAGGTAGAGACTCCGGCAAGAAGGGAACCTAAGTTCATTTATGTCCCTAAGGTTCCCAGACCTAAAAATAAACCACCTATTTCCAAATAAGTTGAAACCGTGAAAACTTTGGAAGAAATACCTCTCTTTGATAATTTTATAAATGAATCTTCCGTTGATTTTCCGCCTTTTGGTTTTCTCCCTAGAAGTATCTTCCTTAGGCCTTTATTTAAAAGACCTCGTAAGACTAGTTGTACAATTGAAGAGCTTTTTGATGATCTTGATAATGATTCGATTGATACAACTTGATCTTTTGCATTATGCCTAGCTAATGGCTTTAAAGAAGCGCTTTCGGGAGGCAGCCCACAACGAATTTTGGTGTTTTCTTTTTGCTTTTGTTGTGTCTTGATGATTGTTACTTCTGTAGCAACATCATTGTATCTTTATTTTTCAGCTTTGTGCCAAGTTATAGCCTCTTACTGCAAGGGAAGTAAAACTTGTGACATGCTGTCCAGAAAACAGATTCTGTCCTCGTGACCAGAAAAATTCCAGAAAAATCCCAGTTCATATTTTTGAGATGAAATTGTTACAAAGTATTCTCTATACAATTACGAAACTTCCGTATGTTCTGAGTTTTTTGATTTGAGTTGCAGAAGTGCCCCTAAAAAATTCTTTACTATCTGCTGTTCTGTTTTTCACAGATTCTGCCACGTTTTGTCTCTCCGAACTTTTGCAAACCTTAAGCTTTCTTTTTCTTTGCAAAAACTCTTTGGCACTCTTGAGAAACAGTAGCTCTTCAAGATTATCTTTATATCCAGTGGGAAAATTTATTTATTAAGTGTACTAACCTCTCTAATCAACTTATGACTAGTTATGTATGAAGGGAGTTTTCAAGTGTGTGATGGAAGATGATGAAAGATGATCCAGGAGTGTCAAGCGCTCAAGCTTGGGGATGTCCCCATGCATCCCCAACAAATATTCAAGCAGACTCAAGCGTCTAAGCTTGGGGATGCCCCCGTGCATCCACTTCTCCATCAACAATCATCTGTTCGTCCTTCGTCTCACTATATTTTTATCACTTCATGCGTTATGTGCTATGCTTGGAGCGTCTCGCTCTTAGGTTTTGTTTTTAGTTTTTCTTTATCTTTGCTTTCTGTTCATAACAAGTTAGATCCCGTCTTACTTTGTGTGGGAGAGAAACACGCTCCACTTTCAAAATTTAGAACACGTCATAGGATTTTTCCTGCTTATCTTTTTGTTGTTGTGTGTTCTTTATCTTTTCATAGCTACTGCAATGTTTAGTTTTGTCTTAGTTTGTCTTTAGCAAGAGCCTTGGCTTTTGTTTAGTTTGTTGCTGGAACTCTTTTTAGTTTTCATGTTTATCTTGTTAAAGAGAGTTGGTTGTTGCACTGAGTTGTGTCTTGTTTTGAAAGTAGGTAATTGAGGTTGCTATTTAACTTTAGTAGTAACTTGGAATAGTTTTGAGGTATTGTTGTGAGTAATGTTTGAACTTTAGGTGTCAAGAGCTCTTGCCTATTAGTGATAGGTGTCGTATTTTGGGCAATCCATGTGTATTTTCAAAACCTACAAAACTAGTTGAGAACTCTAGCTACTAGATGGATCACTACTCTTCTGAGGAGTCGAATATCAGAGAACACTCACGTACCATGAGTCGAGGATGCGCAAGGATAACCAAACCCCCATACACTCCTCCTCGGGGTACTTGTCTCTTTGTGAACCTCCTTATTAGATTGAGAGTTACCGATAATAAGTGCATGAGTTCTTCGGACTAATGTAAGTATTGAAAGTTGACACTTCCACCTTCCCATATTTTGCTAGCCTCTCCCGTGCTGTGCATTGCCTTCTTCTCACTCCGAGAGTTGGTGTCCACCTTCGCAGGTACATCCAAACCCTTGGCATGATACGCTCTGTCATCATAAGCCTCCTTATATCTTCCCTCAAAACAGCCATCATACCTACCTATCAAGGCATTTCCATAGCCTTTCCGAGATATATTGCCATGCAACTTCCACCTCTTCATGACTTGATCTTCATGTCATACATGTTCTTGCTACACTGGCAACGACATACATTGCATACTCATGATAGTTACATCTTCTTTATGATTTTGGGTACCTTGTAAAGTGTGAAAGATCTCCTTTACTTTCTTGTAAAATAGAGTGTTGCCCTTAAGTGAGGAAAAGATCCTAAAGTGGACACAATAAAAGATCCCAAAGAGGACAAATGAGAGTTAAATAGAAAGAGCCATTGAGGCCACAAAAAAATACAAAAAATAGAAAAAAGAGAAAAAAAAAGAGAGAAAGGGGCAACACTACTATCCTTTTGAGAGATCCACACTAGTACTCCCTTTATGTCCTTGTACTCCATAGAGATGATCATTATGCATACAGCTATGTGGGGACCTTCACACTATAGAACTTGGCCTGCATATTCCAAGGATGAGCCTCCTCAAACGAGCTCTAGGTCTTCATGAGCGAGCAAGTTAGATGCACCCCCACTGGTTCCATTGGAGAGCTTCTTAGCTCGTTTGTGCATCCGTTGCATGGCAATCCCTACTCCTCACATCATATATATCATTTGGCATCCCTTGCCTATGATTGTCCTCATTGATGTGAGCCTTTCTCATCCTTTTTGTCTTCCTCCTCCACTGTACTTCTCTCTTTGCCATCCTAAGTATCAACTCTCGTGCTTACGCTCATCCATTGCATGAGTGCTCAAAATATCGAAAAGGAGTGGATCAAATTGACTTGTACCTGGTTAGTGGTCTGGGGACGAGTCAAGATAAGATTCGAAAGAAGACCAAGTGTGAAACTTTAGTAGATTGAGTTCTCAACACAAAAATTACTTTTTCTCGTATTCCCTATCCCCCTTCTTGCAAGAAAACACCATTTGGAGACATTCGAGTCACGGACGGCGAGAGCTCTTGCACCTATTGTTCTTTTGTTACTTGTTTCAATGTTAATATAGACTCTTGCATGTTATGACTTGAATTGAATCTCTAACCTTGATTGCTTTACTTTTCAAAGTTCTTTTATGGTTGCTAGCATGCCACCACAGAAATTATGTTGTTATCATTTACCTACTCGGGGACGAGCAGGAATTAAGCTTGGGGATGTTGATACGTCCAAAACGTATCTATAATTTCTGCTTGCTCCATGCATGTTTTGTGTGATATTGCTAGGATCTAGATACACTTTCATACACTTTTGATCATATTTGGACTAACCTAATAACTCAGTGCACCCCAGTGCCAGTTCCTGTTTTTCTATTTCAGTTTTCCCCCATATAAAAAGTGCCAGAATAATTCCAGGAAAAATACAGGAAAAATCAGCGTACAGGAAGCTTCGAGAAGAGCCCTGGAGGGGCCAGAGGGGAGCCAGGGGGGCCCAGGCGGCCACCCGGCGCGACCCCACCCCTGGCCGCGCCAGGGGGGGTGCCTGGGGCCCCTGGTCCACCTCTGGCTGCCCCCCTTCGCCTATTTATTCCCCGTCACGGGAAAACTCCAAAAGAGGAACCCTATTCCGCAAACTCGCCTCTGTTCCGCCGCCGCCGCGCTTCCGAAGATCGGGAGCACCAGAAGACCTCTTCCCGACACCCTGCCAGAGGGAGGATTGACCTCCGGGAGTCTCCTCTCCACCATGGATGCTCCCCGGATGTCTCGTGAGTAGTTTTCCTTGGACCATGGGTCCGTGATCCGTAGCTATGTGATGTTCTCCTCCCCTCTTTGTTCTTCATGGTTTAGACCTTGTGAGCTGCCCTACATGATCGAGGCACTTTTGTAATATTTCTGCTATTGCTATGTTGAGTTTGATAGGATCTGATGGATTATGAGATTATGTTCAGATTGTGATTGAGTAATATATTTGGTTCTTATCTCTTATATTTTTGTTCCTAAGTAATTCTTGCATGTTCTCCATTGTTGTTTATTGCTTTGGCCAAGTAGTAGGTAGTGACTCCAAGGGGGAAATTTTTGCTCGATTGTGGGTTCATGCCCCCCGATGACACGCTTGAGTGACAGAAACATGTGTCTAGGGGATGTGCTGTTGCCACAAGGGGGAAAACAACGGTGCTTGTAACCGCGGTTACAAGGATGGTTTACTTTACGCAAGGTTCTTTTTAATGCAGTTGTTTGTTGCTTTGGGTTTACACTTTGGGTGGGGATTGCAACTTAATACCAGCGAGATGTTCTGGATAGATATCTCAAGGTGGATGATTAGTAGTAGATGCAGTTGGATTTCGGTCTACTTATTTTGGCGTACTGCCCATTCTTTTGAGCCTCGTCCTTGCTTTTGTAGCATAGTTAGCATTGCGGTGCGTTCATAATTCTGTCAATTGCCTTTCTGTAATTTTTTTACCTCGCATAGCAATTTTATCGTCTTTTAGGAGAGAGACATCACTAGTGAACATCACGTATCCCGGTCCACATCCTCATCACTGTTTACACGCTCATTTACTTATCTGCTTTTCCTTTCAATTGCTATCATTATCCCTTGTGTTTGATCCTTTGTGATCAACAAGACCGGAGAGATTCACAACCTCTCTGAACTTCGTTGGGAACAAAGTTTTCGTGTCTGTGTGCAGGTCCGCGTCAGTTGCGCCGCTGACACCTACTTATCATCTCCGGAGTCCTACTGGAGACAAACCTTGGTATCTTACCGAGGGAAATTTGCTGATGTGCTACATCACGCCTTCCACTTGGGGTTTACCAACGAAGGGCGAGAAATCACTATCATCATCTCGCACATCAACACTGAAGTCCTCGGATCCTCCCACGAAGAAGGATCCGCGCTCCAAGCAGAGGAAGACCCTTCACCAAACTGGGTAAAGGTCTCCCCCTGGAAAGGTGGGAACTCACCATGCTCCTCCTCGTCGGGCACAACCCCCTCCATGGGGTTATGAAACTGATGCTGGACCACGAACTCATCGAACTGGGTAGCATCAAAGGACCATCCGTTCTTGCGAGAAAAATCGAACAAAAGAGGTGCAGGTAGAAGGATCTTGCGTTCCGTGGTGGCTCCAAAACGCAAAATATAATCAAGGTTACCAAACTCAGATGTCATGGTCACAAACTTATGCCTTTTCATAGCAGTAAGATCAAAACTTAAGTAAGTAAAAGGCTTATCATCAGGGTGTGGGGTGCCATTAAGAGACTCTAGGATAAGTGTGGCGTAAACGCCACCAAATAAATCTCCCTTGTTACCGTTCATAGCAAGGCGTCGAGCAATTAAGGAACCCACATTATAATCAAACCTCCCTGAGAGGGCGGTTGCCAGGATAGCAATATCCGGCGCAGATATGTTGCTCGTGTTGTCACGAGCTAACACCCCTCTAGCAATATAGTATGCAAAAGACCTGAGGTGTGGGAATAAGATGCTGGAGATCTTTGACCGATGAATATCCCTTGTATCCATGCTACGGAGAGAGTTGAAGACAGTTCTCAGCTCGGAGGGCTGAGAGCTCATCTTCGCCGTCAGTCCAACGTTTGGCACACCTAATATTTCACAAAACTTTTCCAAAGGCATGGTCAAAAGATCATTGTAAATTTTAAACTCAACAGAACCATTATCAGGGTTATATCTAAAACTGTTAATGAAACAAGAGGTGAGTTTTTGATACTGAGCAACACGGCACGTTGCGAGCCGCGTCAGACCGTCATTAGCACAAAGATTATAGAACTCCTCCTTAATTCCTGCAGCTTCAAGGAATTCATCGCACGGGAAAGTCATTGCACGTGCTGGATTTGTGTCCTCAAACAACTCTAAGGGCAGATGATCTTCGTTGTAGCTCACCCTAGCAGTCGTGGGTGAAGCTGCAGCTCTTGTAACTCGATCGGAGCGCTCGGGCCTTTTCTTCCCAAGCCACCCCTTTGCTCTTCCTAGCAAACTCATTTCTGAAATTTTTGACAAATTACAAAAACTAGGATTTAAACAAAGTGAGTTAAGGCAAACTACTCAACCCACTTACCTAAGGCAAAAACTTGCATCAAAACTTGGAAAATAAACTTCTACACATGCATGCAAGCTCATCTAAACAGCAGCAAGAACTACTAAATACTCACAAATGAAGCCACCAACCAAAAATCTAGTTGGAGGAGTGGAGGAGTTACATACCAGGGAGTAGTTGCCCAAAATCTCAGCTCGAATGGTGAGTCGTAGAGAGAGACCGAAATTCTGGACGGAGAGCAGCAAGAACACAAGAACAAAGTGCAGAACTCGTGTTTTTGGAGAGAGAGGAAGGAGGAGGAAGAAAACTTACCTGGCTGGCTGCCCTTTGGGCGCGGCCAGGGGGCAGGCCGCGCCAGCGGGCCGCCTGGGCCGCTGGTGTCCCCCCTTGGTCAGCCCCAGCTGCCTCTGGGTCACTCCCGGCATGGAAACTTTTATTTTTATTTTTCTGGAATTTTTCTGAAAACTTCACTGTTGAAAATTTCTCGGAGTTCAAAAAGCTGCAAAACTTTCTGAAGACTTAAAGAGGTGATTAGTATTGTGAAGCTTCAAAAACACAAAAACTTGGTACAACAAAGAGAATAAAAGCTAAAGCAAATGAAAACATAACAAGCTTAACTTTTTACCTATATAAAACAAGCTCACTAGTAAGGTTGATCAAGTCTTACCAACAAACCGGTGATATATAGAACAAGAAGTCTCACCTCTTATGAAGTGATCATTGCACCTTTACTTTAATGGACATTGTCCCCACCATGATGGTTTTGTATTTGTGGTGCACATGTAGTGGACAGTCCCGTTCTCCAATCTTCACGGTCTCAACATTCTCTATAGAGTTAAGGCCATGCCTCTTGTCGATCTTCTTTGGAAAATACACCGTGTGTTCTTTATCATCAACGTTGAAAGTGACCTTTCCTTTATTGCAATCAATAATAGCACTTGCGGTGTTAAGAAAAGGTCTACCAAGAATAATGGACATGCTCCCATCCTCGGGCATGTCAAGCACAACAAAATCTGTAAGGATCAAACAATTAGCAACTTCAACGGGAACATCCTCACAAATACCAATGGGGACAGTTGTTGACTTGTCAGCCATCTGAAGAGAGATATCTGTAGGGATTAGTTTCTCTAAACAAAGCCTCTTGTAAAGAGAAAAAGGCATAACACTCACTCCTGCACCAAGGTCACATTAAGCAGTTCTGACGTAATTATTCTTTATGGAGCAAGGAATGGTGGTATACCTGGATCACCAAGCTTCTTAGGAATCTTGCCACTGAAAGAGTAGTTAGCAAGCATAGTAGATATTGCTTCATTAGGAACTTTTCTTTTATTAGTAACAATATATTTCATATATTTCGAATAGGGAGGTAACTTAATAGCATCAGTCAAAGGAATTTCAAGAAAAAGAGGTTTCATCCATTCACAAAACTTATTATAATGCTCTTCTTCTTTAGATTTGAGGGACTTACCTGGAAAGGGCATGGGTTTCTATATCCATGGTTCTCTTTCCTTGCCATGTCTTCTTGCGATGAAGTCTTCTCTAGAGTACTTCTTGCGTTTATTAGGTGTTTCTTCTTCTCTTACCTTGGGAGAATCATCCTTCTCCGTGTCCTTTTATTCAGGCTCGGCACCGTCTTCTGTTTCAGCATCAGATGTAGATATGCTGTTAGGATCTACAGCTGGCTTTTCACTTATAATAGGATCATCGGGATTGTCAGCCTCCTTGTGTTTCTTCTTCTTCTTTTTCTTCGGAGATCTAACAGTCTCGTCTTCTTCTTGTACTTGAGAATCTTGCTCGATCCTCTTTGGATGCCCCTCAGGATAGAGTGGGTCCTGGGTGTGTGTTCCACCCGATGCCATAAGCTTGTATGTCCTGTTTGGCATTATTAGCAAGCAAATCTTTTTGCACATTAGAAATTTGTTCAAGCTGAGTTTGAACCATATGAAAATGCTTAACAAGACATTTAACATCATTAACTGTTCTTTCTAGAACACCACACAAACTTTTGATAGCAACAGAGTTATCATGCAACTGACTTTGTATCCTCCTATTAAAATGATCTTGCTTAATAATAAAATTATCAAGATCATCTAAGCATTGGTCGGGAGGCTTACCTTTAGGGATGTCACTTTCAGTAAAGTCTAATAGAGAGTGTACCTCTACCAAGGGAGGGTGAGTAGTAGGCTCACACAACTTCTCAATAGGAGGTAAATTCTTCACGTCTTCGGCTTTAATACCTTTCTCCTTTATAGACTTCTTTGCTTCTTGCATATCTTCGGGGCTCAGAACAAGCATGCCCCTCTTTTCGGTGGTAGAAGTGGTTCAGGAACGGACCAATCTTCGTAGTTCTTGGCAATTTTGCACATTAATTCTTCTACATCGTCCGGTGTTCTTTCCCTGAAAACACAACTAGCACAACTATCCAGGTCGGATCTGGATTCATCGGTTAAACCAGCGTAAAATATATCAAGCAGTTCATTCTTAAATCACAAAACCTCCCCCAAGCTTTAGGGAGGTGCTCATCCTGCAATTTTTTAAAGTTATAGATTCTTTGCAAAGCAGCATGTTGCATATGAGCTGGGAAATATTTATCAACGAAGAATTGGACTAAGTCCTGAGGACTCTTAATGGAACCATAGGGTAGTGCATCGTACCATGATTTAGCGTCTTCCTTCAAAGAAAAAGGAAAAAAGCTTGGCCACATAGAAGTTTCGTATCTTCTCATCAGTAGTGAATAAGCTACCTAGCTCAGCGAGTTTGGTCAAGTGTGCTATAGCATCATCATTTTCTCTGCCATAAAAGGGGTCAGCCTCGACTGTAGATATAAGTGAGAGATCAACAGAGAAATCATAATCAGGATCAATGATGCATATAGGGGATGTGGAAAATTTAGGATCAGGAATAACTTTGTTCTTCATGGAGTGCTTTTTTAGCAACTCCTTAACAGCACCAGGGTTAGAGTCGACACACTCTCTGAGTTCCCTGCAAAAATCATCATCAAGAGTAACATAATCATCATCAAGGATTCTCTCCTTGAGTTCATCTAAGGACGGGTAACCAAAGGTTTTGCAGGTAGGAATATAGGCAGCAGGGGTCTCGGTCTTGGATTCTGCTGCAGCCTTAGCAGTCTGAGTTTCAATATAATAACCAAGAAAAGTAGTATCATCAAGAGTAGTGGAAGCATCATCAAAAGTATCGGACATAGTGACAGACTCAGTAGAAGCATCATGTGGTGGTGGTGAAGTAAACTTACTCATAACAGAAGGTGAATCAAGTGTAGCACTAGTGTTCAGAACAGTACCTTTTCTTGTACGGGATGGTAAAATCGGAACCTTGTGCTCTCCTTTCTTACCCATAGCGGATGATGTGCAGCAGACAAGATACTTCAAGTAGACTTGTAAATATTGCTATGCTCCCCGGCAACGGTGCCAGAAAACGCTGCTTGATGCCCCACAAACGTAAGGGATCGAGATAGTCTTCGCGGGTAACTTAACCCAATTTATTGATTCGACACAAGGGGAGCCAAAGAGTATTTATAAGCTTTGACAGTTGAGTTTTCAATTCAACCGCACCTGAAATATACTTGCTTGCAACAAAAGATAAGTGGTAAAGGTAATATGATAGTGATGGTGACGACAGCAAAAGTAAACAGCAAAAGTAACAACTAATAACCAGCAGGATTGAAAACACTGTAGGCTAGGGAGATGGATGGTTGGGCGCTGCATGGATGAGAGTGAACATGTAATAGATTCTAACACGGGGCAAGGCACACAGAAAAGCAATGATCATCTAGGCAAATATCAAACATAGGCATGTATCCCGGAGGTAGTTGTGCGTGCTTGCAATAAGAACTTGCACAACAACTTTTGTCCTACCATCCCGCTATGAACGGGGCCAAAGGGAACTTATGGAGATTAAGGTGCTCCTGTCAAAGAGCACCGGAACAAAGCAATAAACTCAATGGATACATGGAATCCTCAAATTATGGACCATCCCCTTTGGTGTCCCAAGCTGTCACCTTTGGGATCACCGGTTCCGGACCATAACAGGTGCATACAACTCATAGATATGATCAAGAACACAAATATATTCATGAAAACACATAGGGTTCAGATCTGAAAACATGGCACTCGGGACCAAAGTGACAAGCATTAAGAGCAACAAGTTGAAGCAAAGAAGATAAACACCAATCTAGATGATAGGCAACATGCCCCCAACAATCTGACGAACTATTACATGATCAAACTCATCCAATCCCTACCATCCCCTTTGCCTACAGCAGGGAATTACTCACACATGTGAAGAGAAGTCATGGAGAAGGGATGGATTGGTGATGGTGATGACGATGGCGACGATCTCCCCTCTCCGGAGGCCAAATCAGCCTCCAGATTAGCCCTCCCGAAGAAGAACAGAGGGTGGCGGTGGCTCCGCGACGGAAACTGGAAAAACGACTTCTGTTCTGGGGTTTTCCCGTCACGAGAATAAATAGGAGCATCGGTAGGGCACCAGAGGAGGGGGGAGTCTCCCAGGCGGCCAGAGGGCGCGGCCCCACCCCTGGCCACGCCAGGGGGGGCGCCTGGGGCCCCAGGGCTCCCCTCTGGTCCCACTTCTGGCATTTGGCTCCTTCGGGTGCGTGGATTTTCTGTGAATTTTCCCGGAATTTTCTGCCATACCTAAAAATCCATTTTCCTGCACACAATAAAACCATACAGGCAGCACTGCTGAAAACAACGTTAGTCCGGGTTAGTTTCGTCCAAATCATGCAAGAATGAGGGCAAAACAATAGCAAAAGTGTTTGGAAAAGTAGATACGTTTGAGACGTATCATTCGCCCTTATTGAAGGTTCTGGTGCGCAGGCGGCTGCTTTGGTAAGTGTGCAGTTTGTCCTGGTACCCTGATACGTCCAAAACGTATCTATAATTTCTGCTTGCTCCATGCATGTTTTGTGTGATATTGTTATGATCTAGATACACTTTCATACACTTTTGATCATATTTGGACTAACCTATTAACTCAGTCACCCAGTACCAGTTCCTGTTTTCTGCTGTTTTTCTATTTCAGTTTTCCCCCATATAAAAAGTGCCAGAAAAATTCGGGAAAATGCAGATAAAAAATCAGCGTGATGGAAGCTTCGAGAAGAACCCGGGAGGGGCCAGAGGGGATCCAGGGGGCCTAGGCGGCCACCCGGCGCGGCCCCACCCCTGGGGCCCCTGGCCCACCTCTGGCTGCCCCCTTTCGCCTATTTATCCCCCGTCACGGGAAAACTCCAGAGAAGGATCTTCATTGTCTAGACCTCGTGAGCTGCCCAACATGATCGAGGCACCTTTGTAATATTTTTGCTATTGTTATGTTGAGTTTGATAGGATCTGATGGATTATGAGATTATGTTCAGATTGTGATAGAGTAATATATTTGGTTTTTATCTCTTATATTTTTGTTCCTAAGTAATTCTTGCATGTTCTCCGTTGCTGTTTATTGCTTTGGCCAAGTAGTAGGTAGTGACTCCAAGAGGGAGCGTTGTGCTAGATTGTGGGTTCATGCCCCCCGATGACACGCTTGAGTGAAAGAAACATGAGTCTAGGGGATGTGCTGTTGCCACAAGGGGGAAAATAACGGTGCTTGTAACCGCGGTTACAAGGATTGTTTACTTTACGCAGAGTTCTTTTTAATGCAGTTGTTTGTTGCTTTGGGTTTACACTTTGGGTGGGGCTCGCAACTTAATACTAGCAAGATGTTCTGGATAGACATCTCAAGGTGGATGATTGGTAGTAGATGCACATGGATTTCGGTCTACTTACCTTGGCGTACCGCCTGTGCTTTTGAACCTCTGCCTTTCTTTTGTAGCATAGTTAGCATTGCGGTGCGTTCATAATCCTGTCAATTGCCTTTCTGTAATTTGTTTACCTCGCATAGCAATTTTATCGTCTTTTGGGAGAGAGACATCACTAGCGAACATCACGTATCCCGGTCCATATCCTTATCATTGTTTCCACGCTATATTTACTTTTCTGCATTTACTTTCAAGTTGCTATTATTATCCCTTGCGTTTTATCCTTTGTAAACAACAAGACCGGAGAGATTGACAACCTCTCTGAACTTCGTTGGGAACAAAGTTATCTGTGTCTGTGTGCAGGTCCGCGTCAGTTGCGCCGCTGACACCTACTTATCATCTCTGGAGTCCTGCTGGAGACAAACCTTGGTATCTTCACCGAGGGAAAACTGTTGCTGCACTACATCTCAACCCTCCACTTGGGGTAACCAACGAAGGGGGCGAGAAGCCATCAAGCAAAGTTTTCTGGCGCCGTTGCCGAGGACTCCAAGTGCTAAGATAGAGGAGTTGCACACTACCCTTTACCTTTGTTTTTTAGTCTTGTTAGTTTATCTTTCAGTTTTTGTCTTTGTGTCTTTTATCAAAAACTACAAAAAAAATCTGCCACACTTCCTGCTACTATGGGTTCCACTGAAAACACCAAGTTGTGTGACTTCACTAGTCACAACAACCAAGACTTTATCTGCACTCCCATTGCCACACCTGCCACTTCAGCTACCTCTTATGAAATTAAACCTGCTTTGCTAAACCTTGTTATGAGAGATCAATTCTCTGGTGCTGGAGATGATGCTGCTTTACACTTGAATAATTTTGGTGAATTATGTGATATGAAAAAGTATAAGGAAGTAGAAGGTGATGTTGTTAAGCTCAAGCTCTTTCCCTTCTCTTTAAGGGGAGATGCTAAAATTTGGTTTCAATCTTTGCCTAGAAATAGCATAGATTCTTGGGATAAGTGCAAAGATGCTTTTATAGGGAAGTACTACCCTCCTGCTAAGATTATCCAATTAAGGAGTAATATTATGAATTTTAAGCAATTGGATAATGAACACGTTGCCCAATTTTGGGAACGAGTGAAATATCTTGTTAAGAAATGCCCTACACATGGTTTGACTACCTGGATGGTCATCCAGACTTTTTATGCAGGCTTGAACTTTATCTCGCGGAACCTGTTAGATTCGGCCGCGGGAGGAACCTTTATGTCAACTACACTTGGTGCTGCCACGAAGCTTCTCGATGAAATGATGACCAATTATTCCCAATGGAACACCGAACGCGCTCCAACAGGTAGGAAGGTAAATTCTGTCGAGGAAATTACCTCCCTCAATGAAAAAGTTGACTTAATTATGTCTCTACTTACCAAGCAACCCTCTATTGATCCTCATGATGTTCCTTTAAATTCTTTGGTTGCTCAAGAACAAGTAGATGTGAACTTTATTGCTAGAAACAACTTCAACAACAATGCTTATAGGGGAAATTTTGCTAGCAATCCTAGACCGTTTCCATCCAACTATGGGAACAACAACACCTACCCTAGCAACAAGAACCCCTCTTCTGAATTAGAAAGCATGCTTAGAGACTTTATCACTACCAAAAAAGGCTTCAACAAAAATGTAGAAGAGAAATTATCTAAAATAGATAATCTCTCTTTGAAGGTAGAAAGCTTAGCCCTTGATATTGAGATGCTCAAAATTAAAACCTCCCCCCTTGAGGAGAATAAGGTCACTCCTATTAATGCTATCCAGTTACAAATCAATGAAAAAATTAGGATGATGGCTAAACTTAAAGAAAGATGGGCTAGAGAAAAAGAGGAAGAGGATAGAATTAAGAGCCTTCCTACACACCACACAGTTTCCACTATCCAAATTGTTGAGGACACTCAAACTATTAGCACCCAATGCACTCCTAGTCCCGTTGGACCTATTAATGGTGATGCTAATACCTCAACCATAGATAAAGAAACTCCTATGAACATAGAGGGTTTCAAACAAGTGAGCCTAGATGACACTACTACCACCTTTGATAGTAGTGATATTGATTTTGATAGTTGTACCCTCTCAGAAGTTATGAGTTTAATACACAAAATGTCTAGAGACCCCCACACTAGCACACTTAATCTTGCCTTCACGGAGCATATCACAGATGCTCTCATCAAAGCTAGGGAGGAGAAGCTTAGAGTAGAAGCCTCCATACCTAGGAAGCTAGAGGATGGTTGGGACCCTATGATCAAAATTAAATTAAATAACTTCTCTTGCTATGCTTTATGTGATGTTGGAGCTAGTACCTCCGTTATGCCCAAAAGAATATTTGATATGTCTGAATTGAAACCTTTTGAGCCTTGTTCTTTTGGTGTTCGTCTTGTTGATTCTTCCGTAAAGAAACCTTTAGGGAAGATCAACGATTTTCTTATCATTGTCAATGAAAACTATGTTCCCGTTGATTTTATTGTTATGGATATAGAGTGTGAACCTTTATGTCCAATTATTTTGGGACGTCCTTTTCTTCGCACTGTTGGTGCCGTTATTGACATGAAAGAGGGGAATATCAATTCCCATTCCCATTTAAAAAGGGGATGGAACACTTCCCTAGAAAGAAAGTCAAGTTACCTTTTGAGTCCGTTACTCGGGCTAGTTATTTTCTTTCTCTTGATAAAACTTGATTCTTCTTTTGCATTAAGCCTAGCTAATGGCTTTAAAGAAGCGCTTTCGGGAGGCAGCCCGCAACGAATTTAGGTTTTTCTTTTTGCTTTTCTTGTGTCTTGATGATTTTTACTTCTGTAGAAACATCATTGTATCTTTATGTTTCAGCTTTGTGCCAAGTTATAGCCTCTTACGGCAAGGGAAGTAAAAGTTGTGACATGCTGTCCAGAAAACAGATTCTGTCCTCGTGACCAGAAAAATTCCAGAAAAATCCCAGTAAATCTTTTTGAGCTGAAATCTTTACACAGTATGCTCTATACAATTCCGAAACTTCCGTATGTTCTGAGTTTTTTGATTTGAGTTGTAGAAGTACCCCTAAAAAATTCTTTACTATCTGCTGTTCTGTTTTTCACAGATTCTGCCACGTTTTGTCTCTCCTAACTTTTGCAAACCTTAAGCTTTCTTTTTCTTTGAAAATTTTTTTTTGCACTCTAGTGAAACAGTAGCTCTTCAAGA
Source organism: Bromus sterilis (assembly GCA_950022295.1). Classification (NCBI taxonomy): domain Eukaryota; kingdom Viridiplantae; phylum Streptophyta; class Magnoliopsida; order Poales; family Poaceae; genus Bromus; species Bromus sterilis. The sequence goes on from OX465600.1 coordinate 39,495,745, forward strand.
ATATCTTTATATCCACTGGAGAAAAATTATTTATTAAGGGTACTAACCTCTCTAATCAGCTTATGATGAGTTATGTATGAAGGGAGTTTTCAAGTGTGCGATGGAAGATGATGAAAGAAGATCCAGGAGTGTCAAGCGCTAAAGCTTGGGGATGCCCCCATGCATCCCCAATAAATATTCAAGGAGACTCAAGCGTCTAAGCTTGGGGATACCCCCGTGCATCCCCTTCTCCATCAACAATCATCAGTTCGTCCTTCGTCTCACTATATTTTTATCACTGCATGCGTTATGTGCTATGCTTGGAGCGTCTCGCTCTTAGGTTTTATTTTTTTAGTTTCTTTAGCTTTGCTTGCTGTTCATAACAAGTTAGGTCCTGTCTTACTTTGTGTGGGAGAGAAACACGCTCCACTTTCAAAATCTAGAACACATCATAGGATTTTTCATGCCTATCTTCTTGCTGTTGTGTGTTCTTTATCTTTTCATAGCTACTGCCATGTTTAGTCTTAGTTTTAGTTTGTCTTTAGCAAGAGCCTTGGCTTTTGTTTTAGTTTGTTGCTGGAACTCTCTTTAGTTTTCATGTTTATCTTGTTAAGAGAGTTGGTTGTTGCGCTGAGTTGTGTCTTGTCTTGAAAGTTGGTAATTGAGGTTGCTATTTAATTTTAGTAGTAGCTTGCAATAGTTTTGAGGTATTGATGTGAGTAACGTTTGAACTTTTGGTTAGTGATAGGTGTCGTATTTTGGGCAATCCGTGTTTATTTTCAAAACCTACAAAACTAGTTGAGAACTCTAGCTACTAGATGGATCACTACTCTTCTGAGGAGTCGAATATTAGAGTACACTCACGTACCATGAGTCGAGGATGCGCAAGGATAACCAAACCCCCATACACTCCTCCTCGGGGTACTTGTCTCTTTGTGAACCTCCCTATTAGATTGAGAGTTACCGATAATAAGGGCATGAGTTCTTCGGACTAATGTAAGTATTGAGAGTTGACACTTCCACCTTCCCATATTTTGCTAGCCTTTCCCGTGCCATGCATTGCCTTCTTCTCACTCCGAGAGTTGGTGTCCACCTTCGCCGGTACTTCCAAACCCTTGGCATGATACGCTCTGTCATCATAAGCCTCCCTTTATCTTTCCTCAAAACATCCACCATACCTACCTATCAAGGCATTTCCATAGCCTTTCCGAGTTACGTTGCCATGCAACTCCCACCTCTTCATGACTTGATCTTCATGTCATACATGTTCCTGCTACACTGGCAGCGACATACATTGCATACATCATGATAGTTACATATTCTTTATGATTTTGAGTACCTTGTAAAGTGTGAAAGATCTCCTTTACCCTCTTGTAAAATAGAGTGTTGCCCTTAAGTGAGGAAAAGATCCCAAAGTGGACACATTAAAAGATCTCAAAGAGGACAAATGAGAGTTACATAGAAAGAGCCATTGAGGCCACAAAAAAATAGAAAAAAATAGAAAAAAGAGAAAAAAGAAATAAAAAGAGAGAAAGGGGCAACACTACTATCCTTTTGAGAGATCCACACTAGTACTCCGTTTATATCCTTGTACTCCATAGAGATGATCATTATGCATATAGCTATGTGGGGACCTTCACACTATAGAACTTGGCTTGCATATTCCAAGGATGAGCCTCCTCAAACGAGCTCTAGGTCTTCATGAGAGAGCAAGTTAGATGCACCCCCACTAGTTCCTTTGGAGAGCTTCCTAGCTCGTATGTGCATCCGTTGCATGGCAATCCCTACTCCTCACATCATATCTATCAGTTGGCATCTCTTGCCTATGATTGTCCTCATTGATGTGGGACTTTCTCGTCCTTTTTGTCTTCCTCCTCCACCATATTTCGCTCTTTGCCATCCTAAGTGTCAACTCTCGTGCTTACGCTCATCCATTGCATGAGTGCTCGAAATATCGAAAAGGAGTGGATCAAATTGACTTGTACCTGGCTAGTGGCCTGGGGACGAGTCAAGATAAGATTCCAAAGAAGACCAAGTATGAAACTTTAGTAGATTGAGTTCTCAACACAAAAATACTTTTTTCTCGTATTCCCTATCCCCCTTCTTGCACGCAAACACCATTTGGAGACATTCGAGTCACAGACAGCGAGAGCTCTTGCACCTAATGTTCTTTTGTTACTTATTTCAATGCTAATATAGACTCTTGCCTGTTATGACTTGAATTGAATCTCTAACCTTGATTTCTTTACTTTTCAAAGTTCTTATATGGTTGCTAGCATGTCACCACAGAAATTATGTTGTTATGATTTACCTACTCGAGGACGAGCAGGAATTAAGCTTGGGGATGTTGATACTTCCAAAACGTATCTATAATTTCTGCTTGCTCCATGCATGTTTTGTGTTATATTGCTATGATCTAGATACACTTTCATACACTTTTGATCATATTTGGACTAACCTATTAACTCAGTGCACCCCAGTGCCAGTTCCTGTTTTCTGCTGTTATTCTATTTCAGTTTTCCCCCATATAAAAAGTGCCAGAAAAATTCGGGAAAATTCAGATAAAAAATCAGCGTGACGGAAGCTTCAAGAAGAGACCGGGAGGGGCCAGAGGGGAGCCAGGGGGCCCAGGCGGCCACCCGGCGCGGCCCCACCCCTGGCCGCGCCAGGGGGGCGCCTGGGGCCCCTGGCCCACCTCTGGCTGCCCCCTTTCGCCTATTTATCCCCCGTCACGGGAAAACCCCAGAGAAGGACCCTATTCCGCGAACTCGCCTCTGTTCCGCCGCCGCCGCGCTTCCGAAGATCGGGAGCACCAGAAGACCTCTTCTCGGCACTCTGCCGGAGGGAGAATTGACTTCCGGGAGTCTCCTCTCCACCATGGATGCTCCCCGGATGTCTCGTGAGTAGTTTTCCTTGGACCATGGGTCCGTGATCAGTAGCTATGTGATGTTCTCCTCCCCTCTTTGATCTTCATTGTTTAGACCTCGTGAGCTTCCCAACATGATCGAGGCACCTTTGTAATATTTCTGCTATTGCTATGTTGAGTTTGATAGGATCTGATGGATTATGAGATTATGTTCAGATTGTGATAGAGTAATATATTTGGTTTTTATCTCTTATATTTTTGTTCCTAAGTAATTCTTTCATGTTCTCCATTGCTGTTTATTGCTTTGGCCAAGTAGTAGGTAGTGACTCCAAGAGGGAGCGTTGTGCTAGATTGTGGGTTCATGCCCCCCGATGACACGCTTGAGTGACAGAAACATGAGTCTAGGGGATGTGCTGCTGCCACAAGGGGGAAAACAACGGTGCTTGTAACCGCGGTTACAAGGATTGTTTACTTTACGCAGAATTCTTTTTAATGCAGTTGTCTGTTGCTTTGGGTTTACACTTTGGGTGGGGCTCGCAACTTAATACCAGCGAGATGTTCTGGATAGACATCTCAAGGTGGATGATTAGTAGTAGATGCAGATGGATTTCGGTCTACTTACCCTGGCGTACTTCCTGTGCTTTTGAACCTCTTCCTTTCTTTTGTAGCATAGTTAGCATTGCGGTGCGTTCATAATCCTGTCAATTGCCTTTCTGTAATTTGTTTACCTCGCATAGCAATTTTATCGTCTTTTGGGAGAGAGACATCACTAGCGAACATCACGTATCCCGGTCCATTCCTTATCATTGTTTCCACGCTATATTTACTTTTCTGCATTTACTTTCAAGTTCCTATTATTATCCCTTGCGTTTTATCCTTTGTAAACAACAAGACCGGAGAGATTGACAACCTCTCTGAACTTCGTTGGGAACAAAGTTATCTGTGTCTGTGTGCAGGTCCGCGTCAGTTGCGCCGCTGACACCTACTTATCATCTCTGGAGTCCTGCTGGAGACAAACCTTGGTATCTTCACCGAGGGAAAACTGCTGCTGCACTAAATCTCAACCCTGCACTTGGGGTAACCAACGAAGGGGGCGAGAAGCCATCATACCCCTCTGACCTTGCTAGGGCTGTGTCTCTTGCTTCGTCTGATGTGTCCTTGTTATCTTGCAGTGCTTCTTCTGCTTCCTCTTCTTCGTACCCTGAGATCCGGGGTGCTCCAAATTTGAGGTCGTGTGGTAGCACTGCCTCCGCCCCGTACACCATGAAGAAAGGTGTGTACTGAGTTGTGGTATTTGGGGTAGTGCGCAGGCTCCATAATAGTGCGGGGAGTTCTTCTACCCAGTTGCCTGCGGCCTGCTCGAGTGGTGCGAGGAGCCGTTTTTTTATTCCCCCGCATACTAGGCCATTTGCTTTCTCCACCTGGCCGTTGGACTGCGGGTGCGCGACTGATGCATAGTTGATTTTGATGCCCAGCTCTTCGCAGAAGTTCTGGAATTCCGCCGCTGTGAAGTTCGTACCGTTGTCCGTGATGATGTTGTGTGGTACTCCGAACCTGAAGATTATTGATTTGATGAAATTCACTGCCGTGAGGGCTGTGGAGCTGGTGATGGGCACTGTTTCGATCCACTTGGTGAATTTGTCGACTGTTACTAGTTGGTCAGTTCTTTCTCCTTTTGATGATTTTTTTGAGCGGGCATACCATGTCGAGTCCCCAGGTGGCGAACGGCCATGATAGTGGTATGGTTTTGAGTTCTGAGGCTGGCGCGTGCGGTTTGCTGGCAAATTTTTGGCAGACAATGCAACGTTGATGTCTACGCACGCTTCTATTCTTGTAGACTATGTTGGGCCTCCAAGCGCAGAGGTTTGTAGGACAGCAGCAATTTCCCTCAAGTGGATGACCTAAGGTTTATCGAACTCAAGGAATTAGAGGTTGAAGATGGTCTCTCAAGCAACCCTGCAATTAAGATACAAGAAGTATCTTGTGTCCCCAACACACCTAATACAACTAGGAGTTGTATAGGTGCACTAGTTCAGCGAAGAGATGGTAAAATATGGGTGATAGGTGTGATAAAACGAAGTAATATAAATCTGTAATAAAAAGTGCAACAAAGAAACAAGTAACAAAAGTGAGTGCAAACGGTGTAACAATGATGGAAACAAGGCCTAGGCTTCATACTTTCACTAGTGGCAACTCCCAACAATATTAACATAATCGAATCACATGATATTTCCCATAAAACATGCAATGGAGACGCACTCGGAGGTCATTCCTTTGTGGTCAAGAGAGGATGAGAATTATGTAGGGTTACAAAAGCATACCTCAAAGTTCATAGTTCTCAATCTATGGATTTCCCAATGTCACCGCGGCCATCCAAAGAGAGTACCACAATCACCATAACATATCTCAAGGATAGTCAAAGACAAGCACCAAGAGACTCTCAATCTTCAATCAACACACAAAAGAGGAAATCACTCATGATAATATTCTTCTAACCCATGTCCAATAGACCGCTGTCACCTTGGTCTTGGGGATTATACTAGATAAGATCAATTGAGTACATCAATCCAATACATAGAGGAAGGGGAAATATCATGGGATCACCCTAGATTAACATAGCCTATGATCACAACAAAGATCACATCATGGGAGAGAGAGAAACCACATAGATCAAGATATAATCCTTAGCCCCGAGGGGAACTACTCACACATGGACATGGTGAGAGGGAGAGTTGTTGATGGAGAGGTGCAGCCCGGAGAAGATGAAGGAGACGGCGGCGGCCACGGCGGCGGCGGCGGCGCCCACGACCACGGCCCTTGGGGGCAGCGGCCCTTGGCCTCTTCTTCTTCCTTGGAGATGGTGCTACTGTGGAGATTGATCTCCCCCTCAAGACGGCTGCCAAGGGGGAGGAAATTTCGTGGTGCCCTTTGACCTAGGTTTCCTCTCTTTATATAGACTCTCGGATTCCCGTCATCCAGATTACGTCTTCTGTATTTCGAGGTTTCTGGAAGCATCCGAACTCCGATTGGGCCAAATTTTATGTCTAAATCCACCGGAAAAAAAATTCCCTGCAACTTTGTAGTTTTAAGTTTTTCCGTTTGAGGCCGTCTTCTAGCGTTTCTGAGGCGATCTTTAAAACCTGTCTGGTGGGGACAGTTCGGGAAAGTTAGAGTCCAACTCTTACAAGGCTTCCTTTTGTGATCTTTCCTTTATCCAAGTAATTCCTACACATAAAGTAGAAAAACAAGAACTTGTGCACTCTTGCAACCATTAATAGGTTAGTTCCAAAATATGTTATAAAAAGATATGAAAGTGTATCAAAAGCATAGCAATATCACACAAAACATGCATGGAGCAAGCAGAAATTATAGATACGTTTGGGACGTATCAACATCCCCAAGCTTAATTTCTGCTCGTCCTCGTGTAGGTAAATGATAACAAGCATAATTTCTGTGGTGACATGCTACCAACCATATAAGAACTCTAAGTCAAGCAATCAAGGCATGTAATTCAATTCAAGTCATAACAGGCAAGAGTCTATATTAGCATTGAAACAAGCAACAAAAGAACAAAAGGTGCAAGAGCTCTCGCTGTCCGTGACTCGGATGTCTCTAAATGGTGTTTGTGTGCAAGAAAGGGGATAGGGATATACGAGAAAAAAATATTTTTGTGTTGAGAACTCAATCTACTAAAGTTTCACACTTGGTCTTCTTTGGAATCTTATCTTGACTCGTCCCCAGACCACTAGCCAGGTACAAGTCAATTTGATCCACTCCTTTTCGACATTTTGAGCACTCATGCAATGGATGAGCGTAAGCACGAGAGTTGACACTTAGGATGGCAAAGAGAGAAGTACGGAGGAGGAGGAATACAAAAAAGAATGAGAAAGGCTTACATCAATGAGGACAATCATAGGCAAGAGATGCCAAATGATAGATATGATGTGAGGAGTAGGGAATTCCATGCAACTGATGCACATAAGAGCTAAGAAAAGCTCTCCAATGGAACTAGTGGGGTGCATCAAACTTGCTTGCTCAAGAAGACCTAGAGCTCATTTGAGGAGGCTCATCATTGCAATATACAAGCCAAGTTCTATAGTGTGAAGGTCCCCACATAGCTATATGCATGAATGATAATCTCTATGGAGTACAAGATATAAGATGGAGTACGAGTGTGGATCTCCCAAAAGGAATAGTAGTGTGCCCCTTTCTCTCTTTTTATTTTTCTTTTTCTCTTTTTTCTATTTTTTGTATTTATTTGTGGCCTCAATGGCTCTTTCTATTTAACTCTCATTTGTCCTCTTTGGGATCTTTTGATTTGTCCACTTTGGGATCTTTTCCTTACTTAAGGGTAACACTCTAAGAGGGTATAGAAGATCTTTCACACTTTACAAGGTACTCAAAACATAAAGAAGATGTAGCTATCATGATGTATGCAATGTATGTCGCTGCTAGTGTAACAGGAACATGCATGACATGAAGATCAAGTCATGAAGAGGTGGATGTTGCATGGCAATATATCTCGGAAAGGCTATGGAAATGCCTTGATAGGTAGGTATGGTGGCTGTTTTGAGGAAAGATATAAGGAGGTTTATGATGACAGAGCGTATCATGCCAAGGGTTTGGATGTACCTGCAAAGGTGAACGCCAACTCTCGGAGTGAGAAGAAAGCAATGCACGGCATAGGAGAGGCTAGCAAATATGAGGAGGTGGAAGTGTCAACTTTCAATACTTACATTAGTCCGAAGAACTCATGCACTTATTATCGGTAACTCTCAATCTAGTAAGGAGGTTCACAAAGAGACAAGTACCCCGAGGAGGAGTGTATGGGGGTTTGGTTATCCTTGCGCATCCTCGACTCATGGTACGTGAGTGTACTCTAATATCCGACCACTCAGAAGAGTAGTGATCCATCTAGTAGCTAGAGTTCTCAACTAGTTTTGTAGGTTTTGAAAATAAACACGGATTGCCCAAAATATGACACCTATCACTAATAGGCTAGAGCTCTTGACACCAAAAGTTCATACATTACTCACATCAATACCTCAAAACTATTGCAAGTTACTACTAAAATTAAATAGCAACCTCAATTATCTACTTTCAAGACAAGACACAACTCAATGCAACAACCAACTCTCTTAACAAGATAAACATGAAAACTAAAGAGAGTTCCAGCAACAAACTAAACAAAATCCAAGGCTCTTGCTAAAGACAAACTAAAGCTAAAACTAAACATGGCAGTAGCTACGAAACGATAAAGAACACACAGCAGAGAAAGATATGCATGAAAAATTCTATGATGTGTTCTAGATTTTGTAAGTGGAGCGTGTTTCTCTCCCACGCAAAGTAAGACGGAATCTAACTTGTTATGAACAGCAAGCAAAGCTAAAGAAAACTAAAAATTAAACCTAAGAGCGAGACGCTCCAAGCATAGCACATAACGCATGAAGTCATAAAAATATAGTGAGACGAAGGACGAACTGATGATTGTTGATGGAGAAGGGGATGCACGGGGGCATCCTCAAGCTTAGACACTTGAGTCTCCTTGAATATTTATTGGGGATGCATGGGGGCATCCCCAAGCTTAAGCGCTTGACACTCCTGGATGTTCTTTCATCATCTTCCATCGCACACTTGAAAACTCCCTTCATACATAACTCATCATAAGATGATTAGAGAGGTTAGTACCCTTAATAAATAATTTTTCCCCACCGGATATAAAGATATTCTTGAAGAGCTACTGTTTCTCAAGATTGCCAAAAAAAATTGCAAAGAAAAAGAAAGCTTAAGGTTTCCAAAAGTTAGGAGAGACAAAACGTGGCAGAATCTGTGAAAAACAGAACAGCTGGTAGTAAATAATTTTTTAAGGGTACTTATGCAACTCGAATTAAAAAACTCAGAAAAGACGCTCGAAAGTCAATTATATGGAGCACGCTGTCAAAAAAATTCAGATCAAAAAGATGATCTGGTGATTTTATTCTAATTTTTCCGTCCAAGGACAGAATATGTTTTCTGGACAGCATGTCACAACTTTTGAACTTTCTTGCAACCGGAGGCTAGACTTGGCACAAAGATTGAAAATAAAGATACAATGATGTTGCTACAGTAGTAACAATCATCAAGACCACTAAAAACTGAAAGTAAAAACTCAAACTAAAGATAACAAGGGTTGTCTCCCTAAAGCTCTTTCTTTATAGCCATAAAGATAGGCTTAAGATTTTAATGATGCTCTCATAGGAATAAGGAATAAGAGTTGAAGAACAAAAGAGAGCATCAACAAGCAAATAACAAACACATTTAAGTCTAACATGCTTCCTATGCAAAGGGATCTTGTAGAGAAATAACTCATTGAAGCATAAAGATATTAGCATAGGAAGGCAAAATAAATGCAACTTCAAAACCTTCAACATAAAGAGAGGGAACTTGATATTATTGGAATATATATAAGCATATGTTCCCCTCTCATAATAATTTTCAGTGGGATCATGAATAAACTCAACAATATAAGTATCACATAAAAAAAATTATCATGATCCACAAGCATAGAAAATTTGTTACTCTCCACATAAGTAAAATTCTTCTCATTAGTAATAGTGGGAGCAAACTCGAGAAAATAGCTATCACATGAATCATTCTTATCATGATACACTTCCAAACATTTATTATTTATAGCATAAGTGTCATCACAATAATCATCATATATAGGAGGCAAAGTATCAGCAAAATAAATTTCCTCATCAAAACTTGGGGGGCTAAAAAGATCATCTTCATCAAACGTAGCATCCCCAAGCTTATAGCTTTGCATATCATTAGCATCAAAAGTATTCAAAGAAGACATGCAAATAACATTACTACTATCATGAGTGTTGTGCAAATAATAAAGCTCCATAGGCTTTTTGATCTCCTCCTCAAACACTTCATGTCCTAACTCAAGATAGAGCTCATAAAGCTCTCTCATAATTTTTGTTGTTGTTTTCCATAAAGCCTAACTAGTGAAAATAAAAAAAAGAAACAAAAAATTTAATTGCAAGATCTAAAGATATACCTTCAAGCACTCACCTCCCCGGCAACGGCGCCAGAAATAGCTTGATGTCTACGCACGCTTCTATTCTTGTAGACTATGTTGGGCCTCCAAGCGCAGAGGTTTGTAGGACAGCAGCAATTTCCCTCAAGTGGATGGTCTAAGGTTTATCGACCTTAGGGAAGTAGAGGTTGAAGATGGTCTCTCTCAAGAAACCCTGCAATTAAGATACAAGAAGTCTCCTGTGTCCCCAACACACCTAATACAACTAGGAGTTGTATAGGTGCACTAGTTCGGCGAAGAGATGGTAAAATATGGGTGATAGATGTGATAAAACGAAGTAATATAAATCTGTAATAAAAATTGCAGCAAAGAAACAAGTAACAAAAGTGAGTGCAAACGGTGTAACAATGATGGAAACAAGGCCTAGGCTTCATACTTTCACTAGTGGCAACTCCCAACAACATTAACATAATCGAATCACATGATATTTCCCATAAAACATGCAATGGAGACGCACTCGGCGGTCATTCCTTTGTGGTCAAGAGAGGATGAGAATTATGTAGGGCTACAAAAGCACACCTCAAAGTTCATAGTTCTCAATCTATGGATTTCCCAATGTCACCGCGGCCTTCCAAAGAGAGTACCACAATCACCATAACATATCTAAAGGATAGTCAAAGACAAGCACCAAGAGACTCTAAATCTTCAATCAACACACAAAAGAGGAAATCACTCATGATAATATTCTTCTAACCCATGTCCAATAGACCGCTGTCACCTTGGTCTCGGAGATTATACTAGATAAAATCAATTGAGTACATCAATCCAATACATAGAGGAAGGGGAAATATCATGGGATCACCCTAGATTAACATAGCCTATGATCACAACAAAGATCACATCATGGGAGAGAGAGAAACCACATAGATCAAGATATAAGCCTTAGCCCCCAGGGGAACTACTTACACATGGACATGGTGAGAGGGAGAGTTGTTGATGGAGAGGTGCAGCCCGGAGAAGATGAAGGAGACGACGACGGCGGCGGCGGCGCCCACGACCACGGCCCTTGGAGGCAGCGGCCCTTGGCCCCTTCTTCTTCCTTGGAGATGGTGCTGCTGTGAAGATTGATCTTCCCCTCAAGACGGCTGCCAAGGGGGAGGAAATTTTGTGGTGCCCTTTGACCTAGGTTTCCTCTCTTTATATAGACTCTCGGATTCCCGTCATGCAGATTACGTCTTCTGTATTTCGGGGTTTCTGGAAACATCTGAACTCCGATTGGGCCAAATTTTATGTCTAAATCCACCGTAAAAAAATTCCCTAGAACTTTGTAGTTTTAAGTTTTTCCGTTTGAGGCCGTATTCTAGCGTTTCTAAGGCGATCTTTAAAACCTGTCTGGTGGGGACAGATTTCGGGAAAGTTAGAGTCCAACTCTTACAAGGCTTCCTATCTTTCCTTTATCCAAGTAATTCCTACACATAAAGTAGAAAAACAAGAACTTGTGCACTCTTGCAACCATTAATAGGTTAGTTCCAAAATATGTTATAAAAATATATGAAAGTGTATCAAAAGCATAGAAATATCACACAAAACATGCATGGAGCAAGCAGAAATTATAGATACGTTTGGGACGTATCAAACGCCGCACGATGTCTTCTGCGTTTTTCATCGCAGTGGGCCAATAAAACCCTGCTCGGAACGCTTTGGATACGAGTACTCGGTTGCTCGCGTGGTGCCCGCAGGTGCCCTCGTGGATTTCGAGTAGTAGGGCTTTGCCGTCTTCTTCGTCGATGCACTTTTGAAGTATCTGGGTGATGCTTCGCTTGTATAACTGTCTGTTGATGACTGTGAATGCCTTGGATCGGCGGCTGATGCGCCGAGCTTCTGAGACGTTCTTCGATTAGGAATCGGAGGAACGGTTTTGTCCATGCTGGTCCTTCGAGTACTGTTGGATCCGTTGGTTCGACCTCTTGGCTGTTGTTGCCTTCAGATGGACTTGCTGATGCCACTTGTGTTGGCTCTGTGGTGTCATCATCTACAGCTGCCTCTGGTGCTGCTGGTTTCTCCTTAATGGATCTCTGGCTGATGCTTTCAAGGAAGACGTCAGGTGGTACTGGTCCTCGAGTCGAGCCGATGTTTGCGAGTTCGTCAGCTTCTATGTTGTTTGCTCTGGGGATATAATTGAGCTCGCAGCCGTCGAAACTTCCTTCGAGTGCGTTGTAGAGCTTCTGATAGGCCGCCATGTTGTCGGCTACTGCATTGCGGTCTTTCATCGCCTGCTGGACGACGAGGTTGGAGTCTCCATAGATTACGAGGCGAGTGGCACCGCATGTTTTGGCCATACGCATGCCATAGAGCAGTGCCTCGTATTCGGCTTCGTTGTTGGAGCCGTGGCTGAAGTTTATCTAGAGGACGTATTTGAGCTTGGTTCCTTTGGGGGAGACCAGAACGACTCTTTCTCCGGCTCCTTGCTGTCTTTTGGACCCATCGAAGAACATTGTCCATGAGTTCGATAGGTCCGGGGGGCCTGGTGTCTGGACCTCTGTCCACTCGACCAGAAAATATGGGAGTACTTGGGCTTTGATTGTTGTTGGGTGCTTGAATTGCAGGTCCCGCGGACTGAGCTCAATGTTCCACTCGGCGACTCGCCCAGTCGCTCCGAGGTTGTTGAGAATGTCTGCGAGTGGTGCGCTGCTCACGATTGTGATAGGGTGTTCGTCGAAGTAGTGCGACACCTTTCTTGAGGTCGTGATGATGGCCAGTACTAGCTTCTGGTAGTGCGGATACCGCTGCTGGGATTTTTTCAAGAGCATGCTGAGGTAGTAGATCGGCCTCTATACGCTCTGGATCTTGCCTTCTTCAGTACGCTCGACGACGAGTACTGTGCTCACCACGCTGTTGCGTGCTGCCACGTAGAGGTACAACTTTTATTTTTCTTTGGGTACCGCCAGGGTCGATGGGGTTGATAGTGTCTTCTTCAGGTCCGCGAATGCTTTGCGGGCTTCTTCGGTCCACTCGAATTTCTCTCCTTTTCTCAGCAACTGGTAGAATGGCAATGTGCGCTCTCCCAATCTGCTGATGAAACGACTCAGGGCTGCGAGTCTTCCGGTGAGCTGTTGCACGCCTGTGATGTTGGTTGGTTCCTGCATCCTGGCGATTGCTTGAACTTTCTCAGGGTTCGCTTCGATTCCTCGAGCAGAGACCATGTACCCGAGCATCTTCCCGGCTGGGACGCCGAATGCACACTTCTTCGGGTTGAGCTTGATTCTGTACTTGTTGAGTGCTGCGAAGGTCTCGTGCAGGTCATCGAGTAGCGTGTTTGCACTGTAGGTTTTGATGACTATGTCGTCCACGTAGACCTGCACGTTTCTTCCGATTTGCTCTTCTAAGCAGGCTTGCATCATCCGTTGGTATGTGGCGTCGGCGTTCTTGAGTCCGAAGGGCATTGTTCTGTAGCAGAATACGCCGTAAGGGGTGATGAATGATGTATGCTCTTCATCTTCTTCCTTCATCCTGCTGTTGAGTCGGTTATCTAATCGATTCTTGGCAGGGGAAAATGATCCTTTGGGCAGTGTTTGTTGATTTGCCCGTAGTCGACGCACATCCGCAGTACGTCTGTGTCTTTCTTAGGGACCAACACAGGGTTGGCGATCCAAGTGGCTTTCTTCGTCTCTCGGATGAATTGGGCGTCGAGTAATCGGTTGACCTCCTCTCCGATTGCTCTGCGCTTGGGTTCTGAGAATCTCTGTAACGCTTGCTTTAATAGTTTGGTGTTTGGTTTGATGCGCAGCGCGTGTTCCGCGAACTCGCGCGGTACTCCTGGCATGTCAGCTGGGCACCAGGCGAAGATTTCCCATTCTTCGCGGAGGAAAGTGATGAGGGAAGTCGCTTGCTCTTCTGGGAAGTGGGCGTACACGCGGACTATTTTTTCTGGGTCTATCGGGTGCACCTGGAGGGTGACCGTGTCGCTGTCGATCTTGAAGTCCCGTCCATACTCTTTTGACTCGCTTCGGCTTGCAAGAGGACAGATACTTTTGTCTGTCGCCGTGGCTATTTCTGTGAGTTCTTGTTTGGCTCCAAATGTGTTAGAGACTTTGTAGAAATCGTGGTCGCATTTGTTTGATTTAGTGAAGCTCCCGTTGACTGTTATGACGCCCGCGGATCCTGGCATCTTGAGCATGAGGTAGGCGTAGTGCGGAATCGCCATGAATTGTGCGAACGCTGGACGTCCCAATATGGTGTGATACTGTGATTGCCAATCGAATACTTCAAACTCAAGGGTGTGTCTTGCGAAATTGCGTCTGCTGCCGAAGACGACTTCGAGCTCGATTAGTCCAAGGGAAGTAGCTTCTTCTCCTGGGACTACTCCTTATAACACGGTGCTTGATTTCTTCCATACTGATCGTGGGATCAGCATCTTGCGTAGGGTGCTGATACGTCCAAAACATATCTATAATTTCTGCTTGCTCCATGCATGTTTTGTGTGATATTGCTATGATCTAGATACACTTTCATACACTTTTGATCATATTTGGACTAACCTATTAACTCAGTGCATCCCAGTGCCAGTTTCTGTTTTCTGCTGTTTTTCTATTTCAGTTTTCCCCCATATAAAAAGTGCCAGAAAAATTCTGGGAAAAATACAGGAAAAATCAGCATATAGGAAGCTTCGAGAAGAGCCCGGGAGGGGCCACAGGGGAGCCAGGGGGTCCCAAGCGGCCACCCGGCGCGGCCCCACCCCTGGCCGCGCCAGGGGGGCGCCTGGGGCCCCTGGTCCACCTCTGGCTGCCCCCTTCGCCTATTTATTCTCCGTCACGGAAAAACTCCAAAAGAGGAACCCTATTCCGCAAACTCGCCTATGTTCTGCCGTCGCCGCGCTTCCAAATATCGGGAGCACCAGAAGACCTCTTCCCGGCACCCTGCCGGAGGGAGGATTGACCTCCGGGAGTCTCCTCTCCACCATGGATGCTCCCCGGATGTCTCGTGAGTAGTTTTCCTTGGACCATGGGTCCGTGATCAGTAGCTATGTGATGTTCTCGTCCCCTCTTTGATATTCATTGTTTAGACCTCGTGAGCTACCCTACATGATCGAGGCACCTTTGTAATATTTCTGTTGTTGCTATGCTGAGTTTGGAGGGATCTGATGGATTATGAGATTATGTTCAGATTGTGATAGAGTAATATATTTGGTTTTTATCTCTTATATTTTTGTTCCTAAGTAATTCTTGCATGTTCTCCGTTGCTGTTTATTGCTTTGGCCAAGTAGTAGGTAGTGACTCCAAGAGGAAACGTTGTGCTAGATTGTGGGTTCATGCCCCCCGATGACACGCTTGAGTGACAGAAACATGAGTCTAGGGGATGTGCTGTTGCCACAAGGGGGAAAACAACGGTGCTTGTAACCGCGGTTACAAGGATTGTTTACTTTACGCAAAGTTCTTTTTAATGCAGTTGTCTGTTGCTTTGGGTTTACACTTTGGGTGGGGCTCGCAACTTAATACCAGCGAGATGTTCTGGATAGATATCTCAAGGTGGATGATTAGTAGTAGATGCAGATGGATTTCGGGTCTACTTATTTTGGCGTACTGCCCGTGCTTTTGAGCCTCTTCCTTTCTTTTGTAGCATAGTTAGCATTGCGGTGCGTTCATAATCCTGTCAATTACCCTTTCTGTAATTTGTTTACCTCGCATAACAGTTTTATCGTCTTTTGGGAGAGAGACATCACTAGTGAACATCACGTATCCCGGTCCATATCCTCATTATTATTTCCAAGCTATATTTACTTTACTGCTTTTACTTGCTATCATTATCCCTTGTATTTTATCCTTTGTGAACAACAAGACCGGAGAGATTGACAGCCTCTCTGAACTTCGTTGGGAAGAAAGTTATCGGTGTCTGTGTGCAGGTCCACGTCAATTGCGCCGCTGGCACCTACTTATCATCTCTGGAGTCCTACTGGAGACAAACCTTCGTATCTTCACCGAGGGAAAACTGCTGCTGCACTACATCTCAAACCTTCCACTTGGGGTAACCAACGAAGAGCGAGAAGCCATCAAGCAAGTTTTCTGGCGCCGTTGCCGGGGACTCCGAGTGCTAAGTAGGGGAGTTGCACACTACCCTTTACCTTTGTTTTTTAGTCTTGTTAGTTTACCTTTCAGTTTTTATCTTTGTGTGTTTTATCAAAATTTACAAAAAAATTATTTATCTTGC
Source organism: Bromus sterilis (assembly GCA_950022295.1). Classification (NCBI taxonomy): domain Eukaryota; kingdom Viridiplantae; phylum Streptophyta; class Magnoliopsida; order Poales; family Poaceae; genus Bromus; species Bromus sterilis. The sequence goes on from OX465600.1 coordinate 39,511,818, forward strand.
TAGTTGTCATTATGTCTGACCCTTTTGCCTTTGTTGAGACAGAGGTTCTCACCTTTAAACAAAAAGGTGGAGAAAGTTTAAAAGATGCTTGGTATAGGATTAATGATTCTCAAAAAAGAGCCACCAAGAAGCAATCCACTACTATCCTGCTTAGAAATTTTTATGTCGGGATTACTCCTTGAAATAGGTTCATATTAAATACTGCTATCAATGCGAATTTTCTAGAAGGCCCGACTTGGGAGTCTCTTAATGTTATTGAAAATCTTGTTGGAAATCTCCCTATTACTAGCATGCAAGAAGATATAACTCTATCTCACATTATGAAGAAACTCGAAAAGATAGAGTTAGAAATACCAAGTATAACTAGGATAAATGAGTTGGATCGCAAGATTCAAGGGAATTTGAATAGGCTTGATAGCTCCATGCTTAAAATTATTAAAACTTTAGAGGTCATCAAATCCCGTGATTCAGATCTTTCTAGGATAGATAAGATTGAGCAAATCATTAATACCCTAGGAACTACTTTTTCCTCAATCAAACCAAAAAAGGTAGACTTCGGCAAGAAGGGAACCTAAGTTCATTTATGTCCCTAAGGTTCCCCGACCTAAAAATAAACCACCTATTGCCAAATAAGTTGAAACCGTGAAAACTTTGAAGAAATACCTCTCTTTGATAATTTTATAAATGAATCTTTCATTGATTTTCCTCCTTTTGGTTTTCTCCCTAGAAGTATCTTCATTAGGCCTTTATTTAAAAGACCTCTTAAGACTAGTTGTACAATTGAAGAGCTTTTTGATGATCTTGATAATGATTCGATTGATACAACTTGATCTTTTGCATTATGCCTAGCTAATGGCTTTAAAGAAGCGCTTTCGGGAGGCAGACCGCAACGAATTTAGGTGTTTTCTTTTTGCTTTTGTTGTGTCTTGATGATTGTTACTTCTGTAGCAACATCATTGTATCTTTATTTTTCAGCTTTGTGCCAAGTTATAGCCTCTTACGGCAAGGGAAGTAAAACTTGTGACATGCTGTTCAGAAAACAGATTCTGTCCTCGTGACCAGAAAAATCCCAGTTCATCTTTTTGAGCTGAAATGTTTATACAGTATGCTCTATACAATTACGAAACTTCCGCATGTTCTGAGTTTTTTGATTTGAGTTGCAGAAGTGCCCCTAAATAATTCTTTACTATCTGCTATTCTGTTTTTCATAGATTCTGCCACGTTTTGTCTCTCCTAACTTTTGCAAACCTTAAGCTTGCTTTTTCTTTGCAAAAACTTTTTGGCACTCTTGAGAAACAGTATCTCTTCAAGATTATCTTTATATCCAGTGGGAAAATTTATTTATTAAGGGTACTAACCTCTCTAATCAACTTATGATGAGTTATGTATGAAGGGAGTTTTCAAGTGTGTGATGGAAGATGATGAAAGAAGATCCAGGAGTGTCAAGCGCTCAAGCTTGGGGATGTCCCCATGCATCCCCAACAAATATTCAAGGAGACTCAAGCGTCTAAGCTTGGGGATGCCCCCGTGCATCCACTTCTCCATCAACAATCATCTGTTCGTCCTTCGTCTCACTATATTTTTATCACTTCATGCGTTATGTGCTATGCTTGGAGCGTCTCGCTCTTAGGTTTTGTTTTTAGTTTTTCTTTATCTTTGCTTGCTGTTCATAACAAGTTAGATCCCGTCTTACTTTGTGTGGGAGAGAAACACGCTCCACTTTCAAAATTTAGAACACATCATAGGATTTTTCCTGCTTATCTTTTTGCTGTTGTGTGTTCTTTATCTTTTCATAGCTACTGTCATGTTTAGTTTTAGTCTTAGTTTGTCTTTAGCAAGAGCCTTGGCTTTTGTTTAGTTTGTTGCTGGAACTCTTTTTAGTTTTCATGTTTATCTTGTTAAAGAGAGTTGGTTGTTGCACTGAGTTGTGTCTTGTTTTGAAAGTAGGTAATTGAGGTTGCTATTTAATTTTAGTAGTAACTTGCAATAGTTTTGAGGTATTGTTGTGAGTAATGTTTGAAATTTTGGTGTCAAGAGCTCTTGCCTATTAGTGATAGGTGTCGTATTTTGGGCAATCCGTGTGTATTTTCAAAACCTACAAAACTAGTTGAGAACTCTAGCTACTAGATGGATCACTACTCTTCTGAGGAGTCGAATATCAGAGAACACTCACGTACCATGAGTCGAGAATGCGCAAGGATAACCAAACCCCCAGACACTCCTCATCGGGGTACTTGTCTCTTTGTGAACCTCCTTATTAGATTGAGAGTTACCGATAATAAGTGCATGAGTTCTTCGGACTAATGTAAGTATTGAAAGTTGACACTTCCACCTTCCCATATTTTGCTAGCCTCTCCCGTGCCGTGCATTGCCTTATTCTCACTCCGAGAGTTGGTGTCCACCTTCGCCGGTACATCCAAACCCTTGGCATGATACGCTCTGTCATCATAAGCCTCCTTATATCTTCCCTCAAAACAGCCACCATACCTACCTATCAAGGCATTTCCATAGTCTTTCCGAGATATATTGCCATGCAACTTCCACCTCTTCATGACTTGATCTTCATGTCATACATGTTCTTGCTACACTGACAGCGACATACATTGCATACTTCATGATAGTTACATCTTCTTTATGATTTTGAGTACCTTGTAAAGTGTGAAAGATCTCCTTTACTTTCTTATAAAATAGAGTGTTGACCTTAAGTGAGGAAAAGATCCCAAAGTGGACACAATAAAAGATCCCAAAGAGGACAAATGAGAGTTAAATAGAAAGAGCCATTGAGGGCACAAAAAAATACAAAAAAGAGAAAAAAGAGAAAAACAAAAATAAAAAGAGAGAAAGGGGCAACACTACTATCATTTTGAGAGATCCACACTAGTACTCCCTTTACATCCTTGTACTCCATAGAGATGGTCATTACGCATACAGCTATGTGGGGACCTTCACACTATAGAACTTGTCTTGCATATTCCAAGGATGAGCCTCCTCAAACGAGCTCTAGGTCTTCATGAGCGAGCAAGTTAGATGCACCCCCACTGGTTCCATTGGAGAGCTTCTTAGCTCGTTTGTGCATCCGTTGCATGGCAATCTCTACTCCTCACATCATATCTATCATTTGACATCCCTTGCCTATGATTGTCCTCATTGATGTGAGCCTTTCTCGTCCTTTTTGTCTTCCTCCTCCACCGTACTTCTCTCTTTGCCATCCTAAGTGTCAACTCTCGTGCTTACGCTCATCCATTGCATGAGTGCTCAAAATATCGAAAAGGAGTGGATCAAATTGACTTGTACCTGGCTAGTGGTCTGGGGACGAGTCAAGATAAGATTCCAAAGAAGACCAAGTGTGAAACTTTAATAGATTGAGCAACACAAAAATTACTTTTTCTCGTATTCTCTATCCCCCTTCTTGCACGCAAACACCATTTGGAGACATTCGATTCACGGACAGCGAGAGCTCTTGCACCTATTGTTCTTTTGTTACTTGTTTCAATGTTAATATAGACTCTTGCATGTTATGACTTGAATTGAATCTCTAACCTTGATTGCTTTACTTTTCAAAGTTCTTTTATGGTTGCTAGCATGTCACCACAGAAATTATGTTGTTATCATTTACCTACTCGAGGACGAGCAGGAATTAAGCTTGGGGATGTTGATACGTCCAAAACGTATCTATAATTTCTGCTTGCTCCATGCATGATTTGTGTGATATTGCTATGATCTAGATACACTTTCATACACTTTTGATCATATTTGGACTAACCTATTAACTCAGTGCACCCCAGTGTCAGTTCCTGTTTTCTGCTGTTTTTCTATTTCAGTTTTCCCCCATATAAAAAGTGCCAGAAAAATTCCGAGAAAAATACAGGAAAAATCAGCGTACAGGAAGCTTCGAGAAGAGCCCGGGAGGGGCCAAAGGGGAGCCAGGGGGAGCCCAGGCGGCCACCCGGCGCGGCCCCACCCCTGGCCGCGCCAGGGGCCCCTGGTCCACCTCTGGCTGCCCCGTTCGCCTATTTATTCTCCTTCACGGGAAAACTCCAGATAAGGAACCCTATCCCAGAAGATCGGGAGCACCAGAAGACCTCTTCCCGGCACCCTGCCGGAGGGAGGATTGGCCTCCGGGAGTCTCCTCTCCACCATGGATGCTCCCCGGATGCCTCGTGAGTAGTTTTCCTTGGACCATGGGTCCGTGATCAGTAGCTATGTGATGTTCTGCTCCCCTCTTTGATCTTCATTGTTTAGACCTCGTGAGCTGCCCTATATGATCGAGGCACCTTTGTAATATTTCTGTTGTTGCTATGCTGAGTTTGGAGGGATCTGATGAATTATGAGATTATGTTCAGATTGTGATAGAGTAATATATTTGGTTTTTATCTCTTATATTTTTGTTCCTAAGTAATTCTTGCATGTTCTCCGTTGCTGTTTATTGCTTTGGCCAAGTAGTAGGTAGTGACTCCAAGAGGAAACGTTGTGCTAGATTGTGGGTTCATGCCCCCCGATGACACGCTTGAGTGACAGAAACATGAGTCTAGGGGATGTGCTGTTGCCACAAGGGAGAAAACAACGGTGCTTGTAACCGCGGTTACAAGGATTGTTTACTTTACGCAAAGTTCTTTTTAATGCAGTTGTCTGTTGCTTTGGGTTTACATTTTGGGTGGGGCTCGCAACTTAATACCAGCGATATGTTCTGGATAGATATCTCAAGGTGGATGATTAGTAGTAGATGCAGATGGATTTCGGTCTACTTATTTTGGCGTACTGCCCGTGCTTTTGAGCCTCTTACTTTCTTTTGTAGCATAGTTAGCATTGCGGTGCGTTCATAATCCTGTCAATTGCCCTTCTGTAATTTGTTTACCTCGCATAGCAGTTTTATCGTTTTTTGGGAGAGAGACATCACTAGTGAACATCACGTATCCCGGTCCATATCCTCATTATTATTTCCAAGCTATATTTACTTTACTGCTTTTACTTGCTATCATTATCCCTTGTGTTTTATTCTTTGTGAACAACAAGACCGGAGAGATTGACAACCTCTCTGAACTTCGTTGGGAACAAAGTTATCTGTGTCTGTGTGCAGGTCCACGTCAGTTGCGCCGCTGGCACCTACTTATCATCTCTGGAGTCCTACTGGAGACAAACCTTGGTATCTTCACCGAGGGAAAACTGCTGCTGCACTACATCTCAAACCTTCCACTTGGGGTAACCAACGAAGGGCGAGAAGCCATCAGGTGCTGACGAAGATTATGTTCATGCTGCTGCCTCCGTCCATGAAGATTCTGTCCATGTTGTATCCTCCAATTTGGGCGTCGAGGACCAGGGGCGCGTGGCCCGGCCTTGGGACTGCAGGAGGATGGTCGCTCTGGGAGAACGTAATGCTGGTTTCTTCGTTGTTGATGGCTTCTCGCTCCTCGTTGGTTACCCCAAGTGGAAGGTTTGAGATGCAGTGCAGCAGCAAGTTTCCCTCGGTGAAGATACCAAGGTTATCGAACCAGTAGGACTCAGGAGATACAAGTAGGTGGCAACGTCGCCAGAAATTGCTTCCTGACTAGGGCGTTGTCGTGGACCTGCACACAGCAATAAATAACTTTGCTCCCAACGAGTACAGAGGAGTTATCAATTCCTCCGGCATTGTCGTTTACAAAGGATCAACGCAAGAGATAAAAGGTGCAAAGGAAAGTAAAAGCTGAAAGTAAATTGAAGGTGTGAACAATAATGTGAAGATGGACCGGGGTCCCGTGATTTTCACTAGTGATGTCTCTCTCCCAAAATACGATAAAAGTGCTAGCGAGGTAAACAAATCACAGTTGGGCAATTGACAGGATTATGAAGGCACCGCAATGCTAACTATGCTGCAAAGAAAGGAAGGGCTCAAAAGCAATGGGCAGTACACCAAGGTAAGTAGACCGAAAACCATCTGCATCTACTACGAATCATCCACCTTGAGATATCTATCCAGAACATCTCGCTGGTATTAAGTTGCGAATCCCACCCAAAGTGTAAACTCAAAGCAACAGACAACTGCATTAAAAGAACTTTGCGTAAAGTAAACAATCCTTGCACCCGCAGGTACAAGCACCATTGTTTTATCACTGATGGCAACAGCACATCCCCTAGTCTCATGTTTCTGTCACTCAAGCTAGACATCAAGGGGCTGAACCCACAATCGAGCATAACGCTCTCTCTTGGAGTTGCAAATAAAATACTTGGCCAAAGAAAATACCGCAACGGAGAACATGCAAGAATTTACTCAAGAACAAAATATAAAAGAGAAGAACCAAATATATTACTCATCACAATATGAACATAATCTCATAATCCATTAGATCCCAACAAACTTAGCATAGCAACAGCAGAAATTACATAGATGCCTCGATCATGTGAGGCAGCTCACGAGGACTCGAAAGTGGAAGCACAAAAGGGGGAGAGATTCATCACATAGCTACTGGTCACGGACCCATGGTCCAAGGGGGACTACTCACGGTACATCCGGGAGGCGTCCATGGCTATGGATGGTCCCCCGAAGGGGGTTCCTCCTTCCGGCAGGGTGCCGGGGCAGCTTCTCCAGGCAGCCCCGATCTTGAAACGGCGGCGGCGGCGGTATAGAGGGGAGTTCGCGAGAAAGAGATCGATATTAGGGGTTTCCACCCCGAGGGGTAAATATAGGCGAAGGGGGGCATCGAGGGGACCCACGAGGCAGTCAGGAGGGTCCCTGGCGCGGCCTAGGGTGGGGCCGCGCCACCTGCCCTCCTGGCTGCCTGGTGGTGGCCCCTTTCCCTCTTTTGGTGATTCCGGAAGCTTCTGTTGCGCTGATTTTTTATATATTTTTCCCGGAATTTTTGGAGCACTTTTAATGGCCGAAAAACCTGAAATACAAAAACAACATAAAACAGAAACTGGCAACAGGGTGCACTGAGTTAATAGGTTATTCCAAATAGATTCAAAAGTGTATAAAAGTTTAAGCAAAACATGGCAGTCACACAAAACATGCATGAAGCCAGCAGAATTATAGATACGTTTGTGACGTATCAGTTGTGTAGTTGTTAGACTTCGACTGTGTTTAGGTTCTCGAGTGCTTTGGCCTGCAGGGTGTAGGCGTCCTGTTGGGCTTGCGATACCTTGCCTTCTTGGATCGTGTACACCTGTCCTTGAGTGGGCGACTGCTCGGTTCGTCGGGCGCGCTTGGCTTCTTGTTGTTTTTCCTCCTTGAGGCTGTCGACGAGTTCGTTGAACAGACGGCAGTCTCCCAGAGTGTGGATCGATCTGATGTTTCCCCAGTTGTCTTCGAAGAAGTGGATCGTGCAGGGTCCTTCTAGTTGTTCCCTGGCCGTGGGCTTGCTGGATTCGGCATGCCGTTTCCTCCTTGAGATTTGGAAGAACAACACGTGGTCCGCTGCGTGCTCGTGAGCTCGCGGGTCGACTTCGATCCCCTCACTTAGATTCTGGTTCCTTATGAGATTGGAGAATTCGTCTGGCCTTCGATCTGGGTCGTAGTATTCGCCGGTCCGAGTCTCAGAGTCGCTGTCCTGGCGGGCGGCGGCTGTCCGCATGGCGGCGCGTCGTCGAGAGTTCGACGAGCGTGTGGCTGTATAGTTCGACTCGTCGGGTGAGGTTTCTTCGTAGAATCCTCGCTCCTGTCTTCTGAGTCGTCGATTCTTCTGCGTTGGCGATGATCTTGGTGGTCGCTGATCTCGAGCTCGGAGTCGGTGTCTTGTTGTGCGGCGGGTGCCTGGGTGGCGGTGGGTCGTCGAGTGGTTGGCAGGTCCTCTTCTTCATGTTGCGGTTCGTCGATCGGGATCTCCGTATGGAACCCTCGCGCCTTTCTTTTGAGTCGTCGAGTTCTCCTTCACTGGCGATGGGCTCGGTTGCCGCCGTAGTATTGGTCTTGACATGGCTGCAGGCTGAGCGATCTTGCTGGGGCGGCGGAGATATTCGCCGTGATCTTGAATTCCTCGGGTGGATTGCATCTGGTTCTTGCTCTTGAGTTGAAGCTTGCTGAAGATGGAATCGCCGAGATCGTAATTCCAACCTGTGTAGTCCCCACGGACGGCGCCAATTGTCGGGGATGTACCCCGGCAAATCCCATGGTCAGGGACCCTGGGTTAGTCATGAGAGGCACAGGTTGGACGATAGCTCGTCGGCTAACAGGAGGATACGTTCCTGCTCGATGTTATTGATTGGAGATGGCGATTACAGGGGAGCCAACGCTAGTGCGCACAAGGCTAGGGTTACAGGTTGTGTATTGCTTGTCCCTTGACGTCCCCCCTTCAAGCCCTTGTATACTAGGCTAGGTCTCGAGGAGTCCGTCCTGGATTACAGATGAGGTTTCCTAACCATGACCTTGTTTCGTACGGCAAGTTTGCATCTTTCTTATGAATTGCGGACTCCTACGTCGGTGCCACTAGTGGGCCAAGGCTGGGCCCAGACGGCATCTTTGTGGGCCTTCTGTCTTCGGGTATACCGGGTAGGCTCATCCGTAGGAGTCGTGAGATCACACCCTCGTTAGCTGGTACTATACTTGGTGTATGCATGTAGGCAAGTATGATTAGTTCTTTTTGCTAATTCCCTAAGTAGACAATGGATCCTAGCTACGACTCCTAAAAGACACATATGAGACCAGATTAGCTCTCCAATTGCTATACTACATAAGACAATATATAAAACAAAAGTTTATATCTGTTTGAATCACTTTTTGTCAGGATTTCTATTTATTTCCATTTTCTTATACTTAACTTCCTTTCTAGTGGTTTTTATTGGACTCTTACTACTTTTCAATATTTAGACCACTTGAGTTTGCCGAATTTAAATTCTACCTTTACGTGCAAAAAAAATCCGCATCAAGGCGCAGGGTATCAGCTAGTTTAATAAATTGTCGTGGAAAGAAAAACAAATTTGCCATGATACCTACAATAAAAGCTTCCATGTTTTAATTAATAGAAATGCCATTGTGCCTATAATAAAAATACCAAAAAAACTCGAAAAATACATAGGCCTATGATGGCAACAAAATTCAATTTTAAAAACTCATCACCTATGATGACTATTATTCAAAAAAAGTTAGAAAATTTTATTAACAAATCCAAGCTCAAATTAATAAAATTGCCATGGTTTAAATAAAAATTGTCTTGCTACATAAAAGAACTACCATGATGGTATAAATTATAAAACTTCCAAGCTATCTATAGTAAAAATGTGATGCTCCACTTAATAAATTTGCCATCTTGTAAAAATTACCATGTCTTCAAAATATTGCCATGCTAATATTATTTTCAGTTTTTCATGCTACATAAACTAAAATTGTCATGATGCAGAAGCTACATTTACCATACTACATAAACTAAAAATGTCATGTCCAAACATAAACATTTGCTATGTTGTAAAACCTGCATTTGCCATGCTACGTAAACTAAAACTGTCATGATATATAAAATAAAATTTTCATGTATAGGAAAAACATTTGCCATGCTCTAGAAGCTACATTTGCCATGGTCCGAAACTAAAAATTGCCATATCTACAAAAGTATTGCCATGCTAAAAAATATTTGGCATGCTACGTACCTAAAATTGCCATGATGCACAAGCTAATTTTGCTATGCTATAATAACTAAAATTGTCATGTCCAAAGAAAAATGTGTATTTTTAATTGCCATCTCAACCAATTTTAATTGCCATGAAATTAATATCTTTTGTCGTGGCAAATATTAAAAATTAGATGTCATGGAAAGAGATTATCTTTAATTGCCATTTGAACCAAGTTTTAATTGCCATGGTCTATGACCTACAATTGCCATGGTCTCATATTAAGTGTTTTTTCTCATGTCACAAAAAGAAAAGAAAATGGCATGATTCATGATCTACAATTGCCAGCTTAACAAACTTCAATTGCTATGGTCCCATAAAGTATTTTCTATCATGTTACAAAAAGAAAACGGAAAATTTCCATGCTCCATGGCCTACAATTGCCATGCTACGTACCAAAAATTTCCATGAAGCACAAGCTAAATTTTCCATGCTATAATAACTAAATTGCCATGTCAAAAAAATATGTATCTTTAATTGCCCTGTCAACCAAAATTTAATTGCCATGAAAATGCCATGGCGCAAGATATTATTTCTAATTGCCATCTCAACCAAATTTTAATTACCATGCTCTATGACCTACACTTGTCATGCTTAACAAACTTCAATTGCCATGGTCCCATATCAAGTGCATTTTCCATGTTGCAAAAAGAAAAGAAAATGCCATGCTCCATGATCTACAATTGCCATGCTAAACAAACTTCAATTGCCATGGTCGCATAAAGTATTTTTATCATGTTGCAAAAAGAAAAGGAAAAAATGCCATGCTCCATGACATACAATTGTCATGCTTAACAAACTTCAAGTGCCAAGATCCTTGAAAAATAATTTTTGCCATGATACAAAAGGAAAGAAAAATCCATGCTCCATGATCTACATTTGCCATGGCAAAAGAATGGAAAACATATACATGTTGATATTCTGAAAACACAAGAGTAGTTTTGCCGTTATGCATAAACTAAATTTGCTGTGGCAATAGATGGAAAAAAATATACATGTCAAAAGGTATTTCTATTTACCATGGTAAAAACACGAAAGAGTAGTTTTGCCATCATCCGTAAACAAGAGTAGTATTGCCATCATGCATAAACTAAATTTGCGATGGCAACAGATATATACATGGCAAAAGGTTAAGTTTCCATGGCAACAATTTATGATGTTTTATGAACAAAAAATATTGTGTTCTTATGCAACAACAGATGCACTAATGAATTATTTTGTGCTTGTTCTTCACCTCATGTACTGTTTGCTCATCGAACTCATGGGACAGCAAGGAAGAGTACAGAAGCAGCATCGCCTTTGACCGGAAATTGGAGCAGCAACAAGAACTTTAGGAGCCGCAGAGTGCCCTGCATCAGCAAGTATAGTGACCTACACAAGCATCCGTATCAAAATAACAGAGATACGAAAGGATATGGACTTACTGTGCCGTAGAATCTCCTCGTTGCTTCAGTATGCTCGGATGTTGTTCGCCACAGGAATGTCTTTTGCTACGTAAACATATTCAGAATATCAACTACAGTACAATTTGTTCATGGCTTCACAGAATCTAGCGTCAGCACACAAAAAATTGAACTCGTATGCTCACAGTATGTAATGTAGCCTAGCAGCAGCTCCGGCAGTATGTTCACAGTATGTAGCGTCTCGGCAGCTCCGGCAGCCACGCCGTGGCGACGAGGGGTACCGCGCGTGCCTGCCGGCCACCCTCGCGCCCCAGTGGCCGGCGCCACTCCCTATCGCTGATCTCCGTCGGCAACGCCTCGCCTATCCGTGTACTCCTCAAGCTCCCTACGCCCGCTCCCGCGCAGCAGCCACCGGCCGCCGCCCGAGCTCAGCGCTGCCCCACCGTGGAGCTCCATGGTTGTCTTGTCGCAGCTGCCACCATGAGACCCACTGTGAGACCCCTCCTCCGCAGGTGGACGACGGATTGAGCATGCGGTCCTCGTCGTCCTGGTCCTCATGTAGGATGTCGGACCGGCGGCGTCGGATGCACGGCGGCGACCGTCGGAGGAGCCTGCACATGTATCGGAGCTGCGGAAGGCGAACTCTCCGGGTGCAGGCCGACTCGGTGAGCAGCGGGAACGGGCAGAGGTCGGGCGGCGGTGCGTCACCGTCACCGCAGGAAGGGGAAAGTGAGAGGATAAGATAGAGCGAGTGGGGTGAGCGAGCGTGAGCGGCGAGGAGGGAATGGCTGATTCTTTTTTTATCATACGAAACGAAGAAAAGTCCTGCAGGAGAGAGATAACACTATCCACTTCTTGAGCAACCGCAACAGTTAGGCCACCCTACAGGTTAGCTAATAAACCACACTCCTACATAGTAGTTGCTATTAGGATCTTGTCATCCAAGGAGTGGGAATATAGGTTGGGGAATGCTTCTTTTAGGGGTTTATGAAGGATTCAAGTGTCGATCCAAAAGAAGGTTAAAAGGCCATTATATACTTCCTTCGGTCATTTTACTCCGTGTATTATATTTGTGTCAAGTCAAATTTTAAAAAGTTTGACCAAATTTTTATTAAAAAATATCAACATCTACAATACCGAATATATATACTATGAAAATACATTTCATGATGAATATAACCATACTAATTTGGCATTGTGAATGTTGATACTTTTTTTCTACAAGTTTAGTCAAAGTAGAGATACTCTGACTTCGGACAAAACTTATATACAGACTAAAAAGGACCGGAGGGAGTAATAACAAAGAAGCAGTTTATGCGGGCTGGGATTTGAGTGTGGGTAACCTTCCACGTGAAGAATGGGGTAGAGGGTTTTTTTTTGGTGGAATTGTAGGAGTAGTTTTGGTGGAACTAGTGGACCCAAGGAAGATTAGGCATTAACTTCAAAAAAAAGGAAGATTAGGCATTTGCAGTAATTGTCCTTAATGCCTAGACCACCAAAGTGTTTTGGTTTGCAAACATTCTTTCATGCAATAAGACACTTGGAACCGGTACATGAATCTTCATTGGACCAGAAAAAGGAACGTTTGAGGGTGACTAAGGTTTGAAGGACTTTTTTGGGCAGTTTGAAGACCGACATGAAATAAATTACCAGAGCGTCCAGGATCGAGGAGATCAATGTTAATAATAACAACTCAACGATGAAGAAATCTTGCGGGGAACACAAATCGCTTTAGTGGAAGTGTAGATCGGGCCATGCTCTCTCAAATCCCAAAAGATCAAAAAGTTTGGGTGGAGGAGATGAGAGGAATGGGCAAAAAGGTGTTCCTGGCAATGGAGCTCAAGAAAGGGGAGTGTCGGGGGATTGGTACCCGGGTAGGCTAACCCAAGCGGAAGCAAGCTTTCAAGACAAGGATGGGCCGATTGAGCTGCAGCTGGGCCGAGCTAGGCAGAGGTACGGCCGATTGCCCCAAGGCAATCGACCATACCAAATGCCAGCAGTCGGCCCAGGCGCAATCGGCCCACCCTTCTGATCAACGAAGACAATCGTCCGATTGGTCCGCTGCTGGGCCGAGGTTGATTCCTAGAAGACCGATTGCCCAGGGCAATCGGCCTTACCAAGGAATCACCAGTCGGTCCAGGCGCAATCGGAGCCACCTACCACCCAGTCGGGGGTATGATTACGAGGTCATAAATACCATATCCCGAGATATCTGGGTGGCAGGAAGGCCAGGTCACATCGAGGATTTCCCGGAGATACGATGTCGACCTCTCCGCCGATTCCGCGGACAGGCCGACAAGACCGTACCTCATAGCTCCACTGTTCATCACTAGACCCTACAAGGTAGCAGCATGGGCCGCCGCTCGTAGGCTCCGGATCAACCGGAGAGGAGCAGTCGGTGGGCCCAGGCCGATTAGAGGATGGCAGCTGGGCCCTTCAGGCATCGAAGTTACCATAGTACCCTGGACTCACACTATAAGAGCCAGGGTACCCCTCCTGCGCGAGGGATACACACACCTAGAACTTCATTTACTCACCTCGTCCCCAGTTCATTCACTGTTGGCAGTAGCTCCTCAGGGAAGCAGGAGAGGACCTTGCCCACGGCGGCGGTGCACTCCTTCCCCTGAGAAGGTAGAAGAGAAGTTATTGTAACCACCTCATTGATATATAAGAGACAAGCAGGAGTAAGGGTGTTATCTCTCCGGAGAGCCCCGAACCTGGGTACATCGTGGTGTCATCACTGTGCTTGTGCCCAAACCCGATTCCAGCACCATCGACATTCTCTCCCTCGAGTCTTCCCCCTCACATTAGCCATCCCATGGCATCTGCCGTCACATATCGACGACAGTTGGCGCCCACCGTGGGGCAGACCGAGGCGTCGACTGGAGTCAAGATCTGGACGGGATCAACCTCTGCATCGGGCGGTAGCCACGCCTCTGGCCTGATTCTAAGGCGTGGGGCAATCGATTATGTGGTGGACTACTCGGCGCGGAACAGGGAAGGAGCTCCCTTGCCGCCCGGGGTGTCGCTGCAGGTGGGAAGTCACCGTCTCTTCATCGGTAGCTTCCCCGAGGCATATCCAAGAGATATCCGAGTCTTCTCGTGTGCTACAGACCCTCTCTTGACCAGGGGCTGCGCTGCAGCGCCTAGCCAAGGGGAGGGCCGATTGCACGCCGCTGTCATGATGGCGGGAGCGTCGTCCTCGACCAATCGGGACCCGGCAAGTGCGGCAAGGAAGGCAAAGGAAATAGCTGACGCAGCAGAGCGGATCGGCACCAGCGCGTTGCGGGATGTGCTGTACATGCCCGTGAATAGGAATGGTGATCCGGAGCAGGTGCATACCGAGCTGGAAACGGCACGGCTTGCACTGGCTCGTAGGGCTGAGCAAGTGTTGGCTGAGGAACGTCGGCTGGGAGCAATCACTCGGGAGTACAATGCAGCCCACGCAGGACCGCGCCGGCCGATTGAGCCCGCAGTCCTGGAAGACCTGAGAAGTCGAGGCCGAGCAGTCAACCAGCAGTTGTCTGGAGCTGAGCAACCGGAGCGCCCGAGAAGGCCAGCGCAACAGGAGCAATCGGCGCAACCGGCGCTCATCCAAAGACCCACATACAGCACACCTGACAAGAACCTGAGAGCAGCCGAGCAGATAGCGCTTGAGCTGGAAGAGTTAGAAGGAGATGAGCGGCGCGAGCAGTCGCGCCGAATGCCTGAGCTGATAGCGGCCGCGAAGGAGCAGAGGATCGTAGCAATGGGAAACCAGAACGCTGAGCCAGAGGCATCAAGAGGGACAATAAGGCCGAATGCGGGAGCTAGCCAGCGGCCGAATGCGTCGCGCCAGAATAAGCATCAACCCGCACCATCTCGGCATGACAGCAAGGTCAGAAGCAATCGCCCAGCGGCAAGCAGAAGAATGGAAGAGCCAGCTGTTAACAGCAGGCGCCATGACATGCCGCAGCAATCGGCACCGAGACCAGCAATCAGCACCCGACTTGGCCCTCGCCAAATCGGTCAGAATGATGCAAGGCATCGCATTGAGCTCCTGGAGAAGGAGGCGCAGGAAGATGAAGAAGGAGAAGCTGGCCCAGCATGTTTTGGTCATCGCATTAGGACAGAGAAATTCCCCAAAGGCTTTACACTGCCGAGAGATACCCCCAAGTACAATGGCTCGGTGAAGCCTGAGGACTGGCTGTCCGATTACCTGACGGCGGTTCGCATTGCGGGGGGCAATCGGCGTGTAGCGGTTCGCTATGCACCTCTCATGCTGCAAGGTTCGGCTCGGACCTGGCTGAATAGTTTGCCCAAGGACAGTGTGAATTGTTGGGAGGACTTCACGACTGCATTCATCCACAACTTCACGAGCACATATGAAAGTCCCAACCTCCCTCGGCAGTTGTCTTTGTGCGTGCAAGGCAAGGACGAGCCCCTCCGAGATTACCTATCTCGGTGGATCAAGCTGAAGAACTCATGCGAAGGAGTCCATGAGATCCAGGCCATTCAGTACTTCACTGATGGATGCCTGGCTGATTCAATGCTGAAGCACAAGCTGCTCCGCAAGGATTTCACATCGCTCGCCGAGCTCATGAAAGTGGCGAATGCATTCGCTATGTCCGATTCTGCGATGCGCCCTATCCAACTCAGAGTTGGAGGTGTGATCCAGTCACCAGGGGCTCCGCAATCGGACACAGGGAACCAAGGCCTTAGTCGGAAGGAGAGAAGAGAGAACAACCGCAACAACAACAACAACAACAACCAGCAGAACAAGCGAAAGGACGAGCAACCGGACACTCAGTATGGCAGTCGGCAGGTGGCCGCTGTCCAGAACGAGGAAGATCCAGCGGCTGCAGGAGGCAGTCGGAAGATGAGACCCAATGTGAGACCCCCAGGGCAGATGAAGCCCAAGTACACATTTGAGGACATGTTAGATGCGCCATGCAAGTTGCACAGCACGCCTGGGAGGCCATCTGCGCACACCACTCGGCAATGTGACTTTGTGAGAAGGATAGCAAAGGGAGAAGCTTTACCCCCACCACCACCACCACCACCACAGACCAGAGGACCACCTCAGCAGCAGAACCAGTACCCGCAGCAGGACGCAGCATATATGATTTTCACCAGTGAGTCCACAGACAAGGGCAGTCGGAGAGCCCGAGTTCAAGAAGTCAATGCATCAATGCCGCCGATTCCCCAATTCATGCACTAGTCAGAGTGTCTGATATCCTGGGACAGAGCAGATCACCCCACCATTCTGCCGAATCCGGGCAACTATCCGCTGGTGGTGGATGCTCTGGTCGCAGGACCAAAGTTTTCGTGCAAATTTTCAATAATGCTAGTTGATGGAGGAAGCACAATCAACATCCTGTACCGAGATACAATGCTCAAGCTAGGGCTCACAGAGAGAGATTTGGAGTGCAGTCGGACGATTTTCCATGGGATTGTCCCTGGGTTGTCTTGCACCCCCTTGGGTCGCATTCGGTTAGATGTCATTTTTGGCACAGAGGAGAATTTTAGAAGAGAACCGATTTGGTTTGAGGTGGCCGACCTCAGCAGTCCGTACCATGCTTTGTTGGGATTACCAGCATTCGCCAAATTCATGATCAATACACAGCAGACATACCTGAAGATGAAGATCCCGGGGCCAAACGGCGTCATCACAGTCACCGGAGACTTCAGGAAGTCCCTCGAGTGCACATTTGCTGGCAGCAGTTTGGCTGAGTCCTTAGTGGTGGAGACAGAGAAGCGTCAGCTCGGCAAGGTGATTGCAATGGCGCAAGAACAGAGAAAGAATCCACTGCCGGTTGGCCCAGCAAAGAGAGCAGATGAGGAATCGACTTTTCAGTCGGCCAAGGACAGCAAGAAAATCGCTCTAGATCCCTCCGACTCAACCAAGTTTGTGGTGGTCGGAGCCGGACTTAGCGACAAATAGGAAAGCGAGCTCGTCGAGTTTCTCCGTGAGAATCGGGACATCTTTGCATGGTCTCCACAGGACATGCCTGGTGTTCCGAGAGATCTCGCCGAGCACAAGCTGCACATTCGGCCAGGCTCGAAGCCGGTCAAGCAACCCTTGAGACGTTTTTCTGAAGATAAGAGAAGAGCAATCGGCGAAGAGATTGCGAAGTTACAAGCTGCAGGTTTCATCATGGAAGTGTTTTACCCCGAGTGGCTGGCCAATCCAGTCCTCGTCATGAAGAAGAACAAGACTTGGCGTATGTGTATAGATTACACGTGTTTGAACAAGGCATGCCCAAAGGATCCGTTTTCTTTGCCCCGAATTGACCAAGTGGTTGATTCTACGGCCGGCTGCGAGCTGTTATCCTTTTTGGATGCAACTGCTGGATATCATCAGATCAAGTTGGCTGTGGAAGATCAGATCAAGACTGCATTCATAACCCCTTTCGGGGCCTATTGCTATATCACCATGCCTTTTGGTCTGAAAAATGGAGGTGCCACTTATCAACGCATGATGCAAAGATGTACACACTCTCAGCTCGGCAGAAATATCCACGTTTACGTGGACGATTTGGTGGTGAAGTCGGCAAGGGGAATCACGTTGTTGGACGACCTCAGAGAGACCTTTGCAAATTTGAGAACTTATCAGATCAAGCTCAACCCAGAGAAATGTGTGTTTGGAGTTCAAGCCGGCAAGCTCTTGGGGTTTCTCGTTTCCGAGAGAGGAATCGAATGCAACCCCGAGAAGATAGCCGCAATAGAGCGCATGGAGCAGCCCAAGACCTTGAAGCAAGTGCAGAAATTCACCGGTTGCCTCGCATCCCTCAGCCGATTCCTCAGTCGGCTGGGCGAGAAGGCAATTCCCCTGTACCAATTGATGAAGAAGACAGAGAAATTCACTTGGACCCCCCAAGCAAATGAAGCATTCCGAGAGCTCAAGCGCATGCTGTCCACGACACCGATTCTGGCTGCCCCGATTGAGAAGGAGCCCATGATGTTATACATCGCGGCGACCAATCGGGTGATCAGCGCAGTTATGGTAGTGGAGCGGCCCGAGAAGGACAAGGCACAGCAAGTCCAGCGCCCAGTGTATTACATCAGTGAAGTGCTGTCGGCATCCAAGAAGAACTACCCTCATTACCAGAAGATGTGCTATGGAGTATACATGGCAGCCAAGAGAATGAAGCCATACTTTCAAGCCCACTTGATCACTGTTGTCAGTTCGGCTCCATTGGCCGACATCATGGGAAGCAAGGATGCAACCGAGAGAGTGGCGAAATGGGCAATCGAAGTGGCCAGCCATGGCATCCAATATGAGCCACGAACTGCAATCAAGTCGCAAGCACTAGCCGATTTCTTGGTGGACTGGGCCGAAACTCAGTACATGCCGCAGCTCCCCATGTCGGATGTTTGGCGAATGCATTTCGATGGCTCCAAGATGAAGAACGGCCTAGGGGCTGGGGTAGTGCTCACGTCCCCAAGAGGAGATCAATTGCAATATGTGCTCCAGATTCACTTTGCAGCGTCAAACAACGTAGCCGAGTACGAAGCCCTTGTGCATGGCGTCAAGCTTGCCAAGGAAATCGGTATTCGGAACATTGAGTGTTATGGTGACTCCGATCTGGTGGTACAGCAGTGCTCGGGCACGTGGGATGCTAAAGATGCAAACATGGCGAGCTACCGATTCCTGGTGCAGCAAATCAGCGGGTATTTTGAGGGTTGTGAGTTCCATCATGTTCCAAGGGCGAATAATGAAGCAGCAGATGCATTGTCCAAGCTTGGCTCCACAAGGCAGGCAATTCCACCAGGCGTATCTCTCGAGCACATCAAGAAGCCGTCCATCACTCCATCACCAGACTCCGAATCCATTTTCATATCGGAGACAGATCTTGAAGCTCTCAGAAAAGCAAAAGAAGTCCAACCGGTCAAGCCCGTAACTACGAAGAAGCAATCCAGTGCCCAGGGTGTCTCGGCAACAGCACCAGGGGCTGCCGATTGCGAGCCAGGGGCTGCAGAAGGGACGAAGAAGAGCAACACCAAGGAAGAGCAAGCAGAGGCCGCGGCAGATGGCACAGCCTCTGGAGAGCAAGTGATATCAGACGCTGCCGATTGCAGTAATGAAGTTTCAGCACAAGAGGAGAGGTTAGCATCAGGGGTTGCCGAATGCGTGCCAGGCGCCGCAATCGGCAACTCGCAAGCAGAGAAAGAGATAACAGAAGCTCAAGAGGCCGAGATCGAGCAGGCCAATACTCAAGGGGCCGAGATCCAAGAGGAAGCTTTACCCCAGCAAGCAGCAGTAATGGTGGTGGTCAGTGCACCATCATGGGCACAGCCGATTCGAAATTTTTTGGCAGAGGGGACCCTTACACCAGACTTGGCATTGTCCAGACAGATCGCTCGCTGATCGGGGGCATATACAATCATCAACAATGAACTGATGCGCAAGAGCCCAACGGGTGTTCTTCAGAGGTGTGTGGAGGAAGATAGAGGTTTGGAGCTGCTCAGAGATATCCATCAAGGTGAATGTGGTCATCATGCGTCGGCAAAGGCCATTGCCAACAAGGCCTTCCGACATGGTTTCTACTGGCCGACTGCACTCGCAGCGGCTGAGAACTTGGTGAAACACTGCAGGGGTTGTCAGCATTTCAAAATGAGAAGTCATCAGCCGGCATCAGCACTAAAGACCATCCCGATAGCATGGCCGTTTGCTGTTTGGGGTTTGGATATGGTTGGACCATTCAAGAGAGCCAGAAGCGGCATGACACATCTCCTAGTGGCAGTTGACAAGTTTACCAAATGGATCGAGGCAAGACCAATCAAGAAGTTGGATGGGCCGACCGCAGTCAAGTTTGTGGCCGACATCGTATGCCGATATGGTGTTCCTAACAGCATCATCACCGACAACGGCACAAATTTCGCAAAGGGGGCACTGGCTCGATATGCGTCTCAGCAGGGCATTCGGCTGGATCTGGCATCTGTGGCACATCCACAGTCCAATGGTCAGGTCGAAAGGGCAAATGGACTAATCCTGTCGGGCATCAGGCCCAGATTGGTAGAGCCGCTGGAGAGGGCACCCGGAGCATGGATTGATGAGCTCCCGGCAGTGCTTTTCAGTCTGAGGACCACGCCAAACAGGTCGACTGGGTTCACTCCTTTCTTCCTGGTATATGGTTCAGAAGCAGTCATCCCCTCCGACATCGAGTTTGACTCACCTCGGCACGCCCTGTATACTGAAGAAGAAGCGAAGATAGCAAGAGAAGACGGCGTCGACCTCAAAGAAGAAGCTTGTTTGTTGGCTTTGTCTAGGTCAGCAATCTATCAGCAGAAGTTGCGGCACTACCACAGCAAGAAGATCCGACCTCTCTCTTTCCGAGAAGGGGACATGGTGCTACGCCGAATCCAGAAGACAGATGGGCAGCACAAGCTATCCTCACCTTGGGAAGGGCCATTCATTGTCAGCAGAGCACTCAAGAACAACTCCTACCTGATCGACTGCACCAAGGGAACCAAGCACAAGGACACATCGGGAAGAGATACAGAGCGGCCATGGAACGCCGAGTTGTTATGCCCGTTCTATAGTTGAACGGCATAAGTTTATGTAAGCCAGTCGGCAAAACAATCAGTTTAAGTTATCATGTCTCTGAAAATGAGCATTCGAGTACTTTCGTATAATTTCACTCGAAGAGTTGGCCTTGATTGGCAACGCTCCGTCATACCCGAGATGTGCACAGCATACCCGGGGACTGGCCGACCACGAGGTCAAGAAAATAAGCCATCGTGGCACGGGGACTGCGGGCTAGTTCTCAATCGGATACCTAGCTCAGGCGCAGATCCTCAAAAGGGTTTGTGGCATTGAAAAGGGTGGCGATTGAGACAGTCAGCGGTATAAATCCCAGGAAACAACTCGAAACATGCTCCCACGAGCACGGCCAACGAAGAAAAGCCGCCGATTGCGCCGCAAATCGGGATACTACATCCAGAAGCGAGCAATCGGCGCCGGCTATTGCAGAATCCTTTGCGTTAACAATCTTGTCGTGTGACAAATAAAAACTCATCGAACCTTGGCCGGATGTCTACTGTTGATCTGATTGCAAACCGCACGACGGTAGCAAAAATCGACACAGTAAACATTCCCAAGTGCAGCCGATGAAGGAAACCGGCAAAGACGCAAAGTCGATCGCACATGCAAAAGTTAAAACAAGCAATCAATTCACATCAAAAGAAGCAGGCCTAAGGCCGAACAAGTTCAGTACACCCAGGTCACACCCCGTGGATGTCGGTAGAATTAAAATCGTCTTACAGGCAAAAGATAAAACCGATCTAATATCGGCAAGAGAGCAGTCGGCGATGCAGCTCAGGCAGTCGGAGGCACCGAGCTAGAGGATGGAGCAGACGGATCCGACTGAGCTTCAGAACCAACAGCACCAGATCGCTTCGCCTTCGGAGAGGTCTCGGATGAATCGCTGTCGGAAGGCTCATCGGCTAGCGCAGAGATCGTTGAAGCAGGGAGTGGATTCCCTCCGTCATCAAGATACGGAGTATAGTCATACGGAGAGAACCAGTTCGCCATAGTGCTGGCCAGCCGATTGACTTCTGCATAGGTTTTCTCAAGAAGGTCCCCGGCACCGTCTCGGAGGCTGTATAACTTGGAGAGCTTCACCTGCGGATACCATGTCAGCATTGTCTGGAGGGCGGTCTCTGCACCGGTCCGACTCGCGGAGTTCAGCAGGACGTCGATCTGACTTGGGATAGCCTTGAGAAGAGTCCGAGTTTGCTCGGTGGTGGCATTCGGAGTTTCCCCTCGATCAGAATCTTCTTCCTCTTGTGTGTCACCCTCGCGGATCTCGGTGGAGGTGTCGGCAGCATGTGCCATTTTCTTAAGTCCGGCTTTAAGCTCAGCCGCCGGCCACAGTGCTTCGGCGATCTTCAGAATCCCGAGTTTGAAGGAAAGGGCCACTCCTTGGATGACCGGAATGCGAGCCTGAGTGCCAATCAGATACTCATGTCGGGTCCAGACGCTGGCCGCACGGTCACAGGTTCCCCCAGCAGCGATATGATCTTCTCGGGACTGGGCAACGGCTGCATAGGCAGCCGCTTCAGATTCGGGCCAGGCCTCTGTCAGGAAGGAAAAGTGTGAGCAATCAGATACAAGAAGAAGCCAATCGGCAGAGGTAGTCGGTATAAGGGAAAACTCACCGCCAAGGAGGACATCCATTTCGGTCAGTGTGTCGCAGAAGTTTTTGGCTCGGCGGCGCACTCGGGCAATCTCCTCAGTGTGAAGTTTCTCCATTTCTTCATATTTTGCGATATGACTATCGCACTCTTTGCGAAGGGAGTCCCGCGTAGCCACTGCTTCATCCCTCTCGGCTCGCAAAGCATCTCGGGCGGAGACAGCAGCATCCCGCTCAGCAAGAAGTCCAGCACTGCTAGCCGTCACTGCAGCGATGTCGGCAAGATGTTTCTTCTCGAGAGCTGCCATTTCAGTTCGAAGGTTATGGACAGCCCGATTCAGATCAGTCTCTACCCCCTGCAGTCGGGTCACTTCTTCAGTAGCTTTGGCAAGAGCCGAACTTTGCTGGTTGAGTTCTGCAGTTAACTCAGCAATCCGGCCCTGAAGGTCACCTACCACCGGCATAGAAGCTAAAAGAGAGCATGAAGATATGAGTACCAAAGCAGTCGGCGACTGAAGGAAAAAGCAGAAGAACTAGAGGATACCTTTCAGCTTGGAGGTCTCGGCTGACAGATTGTTGACCTGTAGCTGGGCGTGAGCAAGGGTCCGAAGACTGGCGGTGTAAGCTTCAAGGAGCTTCTCGAAGACACTGCGTTTTTCCTCCATAACGGCCTGAGAGGAGCAATACGACGAAGTCAGAAATAAAGCAGAGAATATCGAAGATCCGAACCGATTGTAATCAATCGGCCCGAATCTCGGGGACTACACCCAGTGGGTGCGCTTGCGCGCACCCACCGGAAGAAAAGTCCACCGATTGAGGAAGGCAAACAAGAAAAGCAAAAGCACTAAGATCCGAACCGATTGTAATCAATCGGCCCGAATCTCGGGGACTACACCCAGTGGGTGCGCTTGTGCGCACCCATCGGAAGAAAAGTCTACCGATTGAGGAAGGCAATTGAGAAGCAAAAATACTAAGAAGATCCGAACCGATTGTAGCCAATCGGCCCAAATCTCGGGGACTGCACCCACTGGGTGCGCTTGCGCGCACCCACCGGAAGAAAAATCTTAAAGCGAAAGCGTGAAGAAGATCCGAACCGATTGTAATCAATCGGCCCGAGGAGGTTACCGTATGATGCGAGGCAAGCTGTTGCAGATCCCGAGCAATGGCGGTGGCGAAGTGGTTCACTCGGCTCAGCGCCGACGCCATGGGCTCTTGAGGAGGGGACGCAGCGTCAGCCACGGCACCGGCATGACGGGCGCGAGAGTACTCGGCCCGGAATTGGTCCATCGTGCGCATAAGAGTTTCTGAGTGGGACGAAGTCGACGTCGGCATCGAGGTCGGAGTCGCGATGGAAGTGGCAGTGGTAAGAGCGGGTGCCACCATTGTCGTTTGAAGATCAGAAGCACCCGATTGTGTTGGAGCGGGTGAAGTCGTGGTCGTCGG
The DNA here is from genome assembly GCA_950022295.1 of Bromus sterilis. Classification (NCBI taxonomy): domain Eukaryota; kingdom Viridiplantae; phylum Streptophyta; class Magnoliopsida; order Poales; family Poaceae; genus Bromus; species Bromus sterilis. Next base: position 39,535,357 of record OX465600.1, read on the forward strand.
CGGTGCTGACAGAACGGCCGGCGGCGTGGTGGCAGTAGTCGGTGGTGCCGACATCACGATCAGTGGTGGGGACGTCATCACTGGCGTGTCGGACACGATGGCCGGAGCGTCGGGAGTCGCAGCAGTGGCGGCCGGGCTGGAGCGGCGTGGCGGGGACGGGGCAATCGGATCGACCGATTGCATTCCCCCAACACCAGGAGATACCGGGTTGGCCGCACGCTTGATGACCTTTGGGGCGACGTCGGCAGGAGGTGTTTTCTGAGCTTCAGCAAGCCGAGCCTTCTTGGCAAGGCGCTCAGCATCTTTGGAGGAGCGATGGGGGGCAGTCGGCCGTTTGCGGACAGCCGCGGCAGAAGCAGCGGGCGAGATGACGGCACCGACATGGGCGGGAATGTCGGTGTCGATGTCGTGAAGCCCAATTGGCTCACTGAAGGAGGAAAGAAAGAAGTCAGTACAAGCAAAGATAGTGAAGTACCATGCAGAAAGTTAAGAGGCATACCCGATCGTCCGAGGTGCACCAGTAGGCATTCGGCAGCGGAGTGGGGCGACATTCAGCGGCGCCTGAATGGTTGGCCTCCGAGCTATTGTCTCCTGGGCCTGCTTGCCTTTGTGGGCAGTCGGCGCGGTTTTGGCGGCCTTGGAGGGAGCAGTGCTGGAGGAGGAGCCAGCGGCCGAGGTGCGTTTGGCTGGCACCTTCGGAGGTTTATCCCGCGAAGCTGCATCAGGAGCAGCATCCGTTGAGATACTATCATCGTCACTCCAGTCAGCCAAAGCACGCTCAAGGGAAGAGTCGGGCGTACCCCCTTGAGCTGGTAGCCGAGTGGTTGTCCTTGGAGGGATGACGCGCGCAGCATCATCATCGGCATCCGTGGGGTCGGAGGATTCCCCGAAGGACTCATCTTCGTCTTCATCTTCGTCACTGGACTCGGCGGAGGGGATCCCGCCATTGTACTCAAGGTCAATGGGGTCTTCCTCCGCGCGGTCAGGGGCGAACACACCAGCCTCCTGCCCGTCTTCCATGAGGTCGGACTGAAGGAAATGCTGAGAAAAAAGCACGTATAATCAGAGCAATCGGAAACAAAAGGCAATCGGAAGAAAGGGCAATCGGAGCTCACCACAGAAGGTTTGCTCTGGCGCGTGAGGTAGTCGAGCCCGAAGCGGAAAGGATCAGGCGGTGCACTGGCCGTAATGGCTTTCACTCGGGCGCAGAGAAGTTCGGTCGGCACCTCCCATGTGCAGAGCCGAGTGGGGTCACGAGGCCCCGACATGTCGCAGAGGCGATGTACTCGGCGCTGCAATGGGAGAATCCGAGCATGAAGCCAAGCAGCTATCAGGTCGGTGGGAAGAAGTCCCTCTCGCTCCAGCTGGGTGACCCTGGTGGCTTGGGCATCAACGTCGCAATCCCCAGCGTCGTGCTTCAGACCCCACTGATGCTTGTCAATCGGCCTGGCGAGTGTGAACTCGGGCAGATTGATGAGGTCGGGGCCTTGATCAGGAGACTTGACATAGAAATAGGTAGTTTGCCAGTTTTCGCAAGACTGGACGATCTCGGGACTCGGATATTTCAGCTTGCCGGCTGCAGCGAGGCAACTGCCGTAGTCGGTCATGTCAGTCGGAAAGGAGGGCTTGCCACCTTCGACGGTGGAGGGAATCATTGCGCCCGTTCGAGCGTTGGGGGCGTGGAGGTTGAAGAAACGTTTGAAGAGGGCGATGCTTGGTCGGCAACCGAGATAGCCTTCGCAGAGGGTCACGAACCCGGAGAGATTCATGATGAAGTTGGCGGCGAGGTGATGAGGTTGAAGTCGGTGGAACTCGAGGAACTCGCGGAAGAAGGCGCTCGCGGGAAGGCTGAATCCGCGCTCAAAGTGAGCGAGGAAGACGACTCTCTCGCCTTCGCGCGTGCAGGGCCGGACGTCGGCCTTGCCCGGGACCCGCCATTTGATCCCCGCGGGCATCTTGCGGGCGCGGATCAGTGCTTCGACGGCTTCGGAGGTGGCCTGGGATCCTTTCCAGCACCCGCGGCTCGCTTGCGAAGCGTCTCGTCGTGGCGCCATTGATCTTGCAGAAGAGGAAGAAGAGGAAACGAGTCGAGCCGAAGCACGAGAACGGCGACGGCGACGGTGAACAGCTGCTACGGCGGCAGAGGCGACGAGGAGCACGGTTCAGTGGCCGGAGTAGGCTGGAGAGCAGAAGCTCACGGAGGTGGAATCTGCGTGAGGAGCGGTGGCGGCGCGGAGAGAGGAAGAGACGGAGGTTGAAGGAGATGTGTTGGAGAAGGAAGAGGCGAGGCTCCCCCCCTGGTGGCTTATATGGGCGGCGGGGGAGGGGAGTGGGATCACCCTGCGGCCGTGTGGCCCGGTGTGGCTTAGGGCACAGGAAAACCAACCGATGCATCGGCGCAGAAGATCCCAGCACGAAAGGCGAGGCGTGCGACGTGGGGGGCAGCGCCTGCAGTTAGGTCACGTCGCGCGTGGGCTGTGGGTCCCAGCTCATTGATCACATCATGGGCAAGTCGGAGGTAACCGTTGGACTGCAATCGGCTGAAGATATATTTCCAAGCAAAGGAAGATACAAAGTGAGAAGGAACCAAATCCGATTAAAGGAAAATGGGATCAGCAGAGTGTGATCTCCGAGTCGGCCGACGCACTCGGAATGACGCACTCAAAGAGGCCATAGCAATAAAAAAATCCGGACAGATTGAAAAACTGCAAAGGCCCCGCGGTCAAGCGACCGTGGAACCTTTACAGCTTTAGGGGCTACTGTCGGGGGATTGGTACCCGGGTAGGCTAACCCAAGCGGAAGCAAGCTTTCAAGACAAGGATGGGCCGATTGAGCTGCAGCTGGGACGAGCTAGGCAGAGGTACGGCCGATTGCCCCAAGGCAATCGACCATACCAAATGCCAGCAGTCGGCCCAGGCGCAATCGGCCCACCCTTCTGATCAACGAAGACAATCGTCCGATTGGTCCGCTGCTGGGCCGAGGTTGATTCCTAGAAGACCGATTGCCCAGGGCAATCGGCCTTACCAAGGAATCACCAGTCGGTCCAGGCGCAATCGGAGCCACCTACCACCCAGTCGGGGGTATGATTACGAGGTCATAAATACCATATCCCGAGATATCTGGGTGGCAGGAAGGCCAGGTCACATCGAGGATTTCCCGGAGATACGATGTCGACCTCTCCGCCGATTCCGCGGACAGGCCGACAAGACCGTACCTCATAGCTCCACTGTTCATCACTAGACCCTACAAGGTAGCAGCATGGGCCGCCGCTCGTAGGCTCCGGATCAACCGGAGAGGAGCAGTCGGTGGGCCCAGGCCGATTAGAGGATGGCAGCTGGGCCCTTCAGGCATCGAAGTTACCATAGTACCCTGGACTCACACTATAAGAGCCAGGGTACCCCTCCTGCGCGAGGGATACACACACCTAGAACTTCATTTACTCACCTCGTCCCCAGTTCATTCACTGTTGGCAGTAGCTCCTCAGGGAAGCAGGAGAGGACCTTGCCCACGGCGGCGGTGCACTCCTTCCCCTGAGAAGGTAGAAGAGCAGTTATTGTAACCACCTCATTGATATATAAGAGACAAGCAGGAGTAAGGGTGTTATCTCTCCGGAGAGCCCCGAACCTGGGTACATCGTGGTGTCATCACTGTGCTTGTGCCCAAACCCGATTCCAGCACCATCGACATTCTCTCCCTCGAGTCTTCCCCCTCACATTAGCCATCCCATGGCATCTGCCGTCACATATCGACGACAGGGAGGAGGAGTTATGGTTTGAAGAAGGAGAAGAGGTATTTATAGTGCTTGGGAGGGCTGGACATAATCTGGTCGTTGGACCCCGTTTGCACAGGGTAAGTGCCCGTGTGCACGGGGTATACAGTCAAAATTCCACCAGCCACTCTTATGCACAAGTTAGGGACCCGTGTGCACGGGCCTATCCACAGGAAAACGTCCAAAAAGGTTCAAGCCACCATGCATCCCATCTCCACGGGCAGAGAGCCCGTGTGCACGGGGTAGCAGGGGCTACACAGGGACATTTTCCTGGAAGGCAAGTGCACATACAAATATCTCTACCTCAAGGGTGGTATAATGGGTGGCATTGATAATGGAAAATTGTGTTCCCATACATACTCGAATCTCACTGACCCCTCTTGATAGTGCGGTTTTCCTACGACTCAAATCAAACCGAAATAAATCTTTCGAGTCGCCGAAGAACCATGCCTTTTATCTTCTTGTAGTGGGGTCAATCATCCTCCAAAATTAATAACCCTTCACGAGACCAATGACCTGAGATACATCTTTGAACAACCGTCATTAGTCCCACTAACCACATTGTCATAATACCAAAACACCATTTAGGTACCTTAAAAACACCATTTATGAGTAAACACCCTTTCAATCTTCCCCTTTTTGGTAAATTGTTGACAATATGGTTAGAGCATGGCAATAAGATATACTCCCTCCGTTTCTTTTTACTCCGCATATAAGGTTTTGTTAAAGTCAAACTTGATAAAGTTTGATCAAATTTATACTAAAAAGTATCAACATCTACAACATCAAAGCTATACCATATGAAAATTAATATCATCATGATTCTAATGATATTGGTTTCATATTGTGGATGCTGATAGATTTTTCTACAAAATTGGTCAAACTTTGTTAAGTTTGACTTTGACCAAATTTTATATGCGGAGTAAAAAAACGGAGGGAGTACAAGTAAAGATGTCATGCAAAATCTTTAGCATAAAGAGCTCCTCCTTGATGTATGCATATATTAGGATAATTGGTTTTGAATGCAATACACATACAACAAAATATCTTCCCTATGTAAATAGCAAAGTGCAATGATATGAGTGAAGCATATGAATAAGATGATCATTGCACAAGAAAGTGAACATAACTTCACTGGATAAAGCTACGTGAAATAAATAATTTTTGGTAGCATCTCACGCACGGAAGAGAGGATTGTTTCGTTTTTCTCGTTCTACATATACGAGGACCATTATATAAAAGTTTGAGGGGCTTCTGTAAATGTGCTAGTGGCAAGCTTGTTGGTGGATCCTGTCATTCTTCTTGATCAAAGGTCCATACATGCCTGGTGCACCGGGTGCACTAGTTTGGCCGTTGCACCATACGTCCTTGTACGCTGAGGGTGACATGTTGAGGCTCATATACATATGACGGATGGAAGAAAGTCAAACCAGTAGGCATACACGTTGTCACATCGATATGGGCTGCCAGTTCTCACTCGAAGTTCATACTAGCGTAAAAATACAGCAGCCTGTTGGTGTGTAAAGTAGTGAAGGCTACTGCCGCGTAAACTACATGAGGGTCTTTGCACCATCTATAAAGAGGTCTCAACCTTCCTTCAGTAGCAAGGTGGTAGTAAACTTTCCCACCACATGCACCTGGTCTTAAAGATTAACAAGAAATTATTGTATTATATGGGCCTAAGCCCATATATAATTCAACAATTTATTTCATATGATTAACAAACCAATGTATATTTATTCTACTTGATCTGAATAAACCGTAATTTAAAATTACCAATCATGCTCATATAAACAATTTCTTTATTCCAAAGTTTAGGTCGCTATATCAGTTATTCAGTTTCGTTCATGCAACAACTGTGATGTCCAATGTGGCACTCATATTTATTTTTCACCACATTTTTGACAAGAAGTAAGAGTACTCATGGAGAGACAATTCCTAAATTAGAGAACAACTTATATCTCATTTGATAGAATAGAATGAGAACAACATAGTACATATGGTATGTAGCACATGGATCTTGATTCTTAATGCAGCAAAACAACTCTATTGAGTACCTGCAAAAAAAACAGTAAATTCTTTGGCTGATGTATTGTTCTTGTTATGGGATGTTTAAGGCTCATGTGTGCAAGATCAACCCCTAACTATTAAATTAAAGATGAGTATCTTGACTCCAAGAACTTTCATGTTCAACTTGCTCTGCACTTTTTTAAACAGTTAATTAGCATTGTGCACAACCGGAAGAATAAAACATCTGCAGCTTGCAGGAGTTTTGAATTGTAACGACTTGAACGAACTCTACATTAGTTTTGCGGCACCATACCTTGATGATATGAGATGAATCTCCTCCTCGATCTCTAAACCCCCTCTCCAGTGGTTGTGCCGCCATCGACACCGCAATTTGTATCATGTCAGCTTCTCACTTCCATCAGGCCCGCCATGTCGCCATAGCCTTCTATCAAGTAGTGACAATGACGTGTGGCATGAGGTCATGGCCACGCCTCAATGAAGACCCCTACTCCCATGTAACGTGAGGACAAATCTGTCGCTCTCGCCTCTCAGGCTGCGACGCCCCTTTCTCAATCTGAACCTTAAGCAACAGTCCTACAGCCGGGAAGAAGACGTGATTGCCGGAAGTGTGGCCGCCAGTACCTCCTTCTCGTTGTTTCCTGTAAGAGAGAGGTAGAAGAAAGGGCAGGGGAACGGTGGGTGCAGGCAGGAAGGACCCTAGAAATAGGTGGAAGAGAGGATGGAGGAGGTTACTGGAACTGAGATTTCTTAATTGAGTCGTGATCGTGGTGCATAGGCCCGATTAATAGGAATGCTCCGATTTTTCTACCAGAGTAGCGCCCCTATAGGACATCATGCCAAATGAGCAAAAGATGTATCGCAAACGAAGATCGTACAACCTAGAGAGATATATCACAAAAATAGACGGTCACAAGAGCTAATGGCGTGAAAGAGCTGGAAATGTGCCCAGTTTTACTGTCCTAAATATCCGATTATTGATTCAGAGTTTTTTTCCATGAGAAATTATCAATCGATACATGATAATGCCAACTGGCCAAGGCAGGCCAAGAGATGGTGTTCAAGTTTTTTGTTTTACGGAATATCATTCGATCGAGTTGGCCCTGTTGCAAGAAGGAAAAAATCACGGTAGTACCGTGGCCTAGTACCGCATCCACTTTCGCAATCCCTCTGGATCCGCGGCAGTGGGGCACGGTACTGATCCGCAGTACTACCGCGGGGCGGTAGTACCGCTCCTAGAGCGGTAGTACCGTGGTTGGCGGGGGTCCAACGACTGTTTTAATGCCCACCTATAAAAGGGGGTCTTCTTCCCCATTGAGACTTACCTCATTTATTGCTCTCTCCTTCATTGACGCCCAAACTCCATTCTTGCCCGATCTCCCTCCCTAGCCATCAAAACTTGTTGATTCTCTAGGGTTTGGAAGAGGAGGCCCCGATCTACACTTCCACCAAAGGCTATTTGATTCCCCCCATTAATTCCTTGTGGATCTTGTTACTCTTGGGCGCGTTGGTGTCCTAGACGGAAGAGGTCACCTCGAAGCCATATTCCATTGTGGTGAAACTTCGTGGTTTCGTTGGGAGCTTCCAATTGAGTTGTGGAGATTGCCCCAACCTTGTATGTAAAGGTTTGGTTGCCACCTTCAAGGCCGCCGCGTAGTGGATCATGACATCTTCCCCTCGTTGGCTTCGTGTGAGAATTGTGCTCCTCACCCTCTCCAAACGGAGACGTACTTCTCGAAAGAGAAGGAACTTCGGCGACATATCCTTGTCTCCCGTGTTCCCCTTTACCTTTACTTTGTGCAAGTTATATTCATTTCTTATTTCTTGCTTGCTCATATAGTGTTGCATTAGTTGTCATATAGGTTGCTCACGTAGTTGCACATCTAGACAAACTATATTTATTTTTGAGCCTTAATTTGTTAAGAAAATCTTACAAAATTGTTAGTCGCCTATTCACCACCCCTCTAGTCGACATTCCGATCCTTTCATACACGCACCACAATAAATTTCTGCTATATTTGCAACATGGTAGTTTTCTTTTCTTTTTTGCAACATGGCAATTTTACTGTTGGAAACCATGGCAAATATAAACTATGCACCATGGAAATTATAGTGTATGGACCATGGCATATTTTTAGTCTACATTATTATTATTTGGCTCATGCCATGAAGTTATAGTCTATTGATCATGATATGCAGAACATTTTTCAACAAAGTTACCATGGCCCATGGCTAATATAGCTTGTGGCATCATGGAATTATATATAATGTATGGATCATGGAATATTTTTTTAGTCTATGGATCATGATCTACAGAACATTTTTAGTTCATGTCATTTCCTAAACATATCTTCTGACATGACAATGTTTTTTTCATGGCAGCTTTGCCTTGTTTTTCTTATAAATCAAATATGGATTTTGTAAACCTTGTCATTATACAAAATAGTATGATTGCAAATCATAAATATAATGGCATTTTGTTGCGAAAATTTTCATGGCAATTTTCTGTTATTTATAATGCTTCTTTCCCACAGACGGCACCAATTGACGTGGGTGGATCACGGCAAATTCCATGGTAAGGTACCTTGGGTTTCGTGAAGGGACAGAGGTGCGTGGTTGTTGATCTCGTCGGCTAACAGGACACGGATCTTACATTCTTAAGAAGTTGCTCCCCACTACTACCAATTCTCTCAACATGCACACACTCCATCTCATCATGCATGCCACATCATTCTTTACTAGCATATTTCTCTCAACATGCAAGCATGCCACCTCATCATCCAACATGCATGAGAAAGACCCACACTATGCATAATAAAAACCCACATGCAACATGCATTCATGGAAATTTTTATTTTATTATGATATTTATATTAAGTCCATATATTAGTTCAAAAGTTATTATTTCAAATATACATGCTTCATTTAACCAAACATTTTCACTGAAATATTTTGCAAAAAAATTCCGCAACAACGTGCGGGGCATCATCTAGTTTAACCAGTTTCGGGGCCCTCGTACAATAAAAATCCTACTCATGCTCGATTGATTATATGAAAGAGGTGTTAGAATGGTGTTTCCGACGAGATTTCTCAGGCCAGAGGTGGTGCGAGATGAGATTGGATTGTTCTGAGCCGTCACCACTCTAAGCCTTTGTATACTAGGCTAGGTCTTGGGGAGTCCGCTTCGTCCCCTGGAGCGATCGTTGGTTTAACTATGGCGCGGACACCACTTAAACACAATATGTGCTTCTAGTTTAGTGGCTGTGATTATTTGCTCTTTGTTGGGAGAACTTTGTTTAAATTCTACGATCCTCATTTTTTGGTATTTTTACTGACATAGCGAAAATATGTACAAGATTTTTTAATAATAATTTAAGATAATGCCAATTTACAATATTTTTTCCTTTTTTTTCATTTGATGGCGATTTGCCATTCCGTTTTGCATAGATAAATATTTTTTGTAAACATTTTCGATGCAAAAATTGTGTCAATGAAAGTTATATTTTTGTGAATTTTTCCATGATGGGCATGCTAACAAAGTTCATGCTTCGAAGAACACAGTAAACTCTAAATCATCATTCATTATCTATACCTTGACATGCTTAGTATGAAAATTGCCATGTGGCTAAAGAAAAGAAAATGTCATGCTCTATAATCAACAATTGTCATGATATCAATTTCCATTCATGATTTACACCTTTCCATGCTTAGTATGGTAATTGCCATAAGGTCCAAAAAAATGCTATGCTTCATGATCAACATTTGCCATATCCAAAAATATACATTTGCCATGCTAACTGGAATTGCGATGTCTAAAAAAACCATTTGTCTTGCTGCATAAAGTAGAATTGACATGTTTCAAAACTACATTTAACATGCCACATAACTAAAAATTGACATGCTAGATATACAACAAATGCCATGTCCAAAAAATACATTTGTCATGTTGCTTAACTAAAAAATGTCATGCTATATATACTACAAATGCAATGTCCAAAAACTATATTTGCCTTGTTGCGTACCTAAAAATTGTCACGTTATATATATACTACAAATATTATGTCCAAAAACTATATTTGCCATGCTGCCATGTCCAAAAACTACAAATGTCCTGATTTATAAACGTCATGTTAACAAATAAAACATTTGCCGTACCATATATACTGCAAATGTCTTGTCCAAAAACTATATTTGCCATGCTACGTAACTAAAAAAACCATGCTATATAAAATATAAATGTCATGTCCAAAAACTACAAATGCCATGCTATATATACAATAAATGCCATGTTATAAACAAAACATTTGCCATGCTATATATAATGTAAATGTCATGTTTTAAATCTACAGTTGTCATGTTATATCAAATACAAATGCCCATGTCCAAAATCACAAATACCATGCTATATATACTCTCAATGCCACGTTAAAAAATATTTTCCATATTACGTAACTAAAAAATTTATGCTACAAAATTAGAAATTGCCATGATTTAAAAAATTAAATCATCATGCATTACCAATTAAAATGTTCATGTTTACATAAAAAACACAATAACTAAAACAAACAAAAACAAAATTCTATGTGTCTGAACTATTTACTTGCATGCAGAATATTTTTGTAAAAAAACTTTTGTACGAAACAATAAGGCTTTGAGAACTTTTTTGCTATATTTTAGCATATGTCAACAAAACAAACATAAATGAAGATCCTAGGATTCAAAACATTAACTTCGCGGTCAAACACACTGTACCACACCACTAGGTTGCTTGTGTATAGGACTGGTTACAATGTTGGTCACGCCCTTAATATTCCACGCGAACGTGCGTGAGGCTCACGTGGCCTGACTGAAAAACAAAAGCATTATCGATGGTTGTGATGCAGTCGCATCATAAGCTAACACACTGGCGTCCACGCTATATGATTAGGGTAAATATAATATAGTGATATTTTTTTGATTAAAATGAACACTTACAAACTCTTGTCCGACTTGTAAACCCAACCGAAAGGACCAATTTTTTTGGCTCAGCTTGACAAAAAAAGAAAAAGAATTGTATACACTAAATAAAAAGCCTAACACACTTATACTCCCTCAAAGCAGGTTAACAACCCCAGGAGTACCTAAAAGACTAGTATAATGTGACGAAAATTATGTTAGTTTGTTATCAGATGCTTTACATCCCATTCTTGATTGACAGATATTAGTTCTTTCCCACAATCAATCGATATGATAAGGCCAGGCCAAGAGATATTGTTCGAGTTGGCCCTGTTGCAAGAAGAAAATTCAGGGCTGGTGTTGGCCGTAGCGATTTAAGCAATTAAGCTGGAGGTTGCCACACTTGGATGCACGCGTGTGACCCTTCTACAAATGCGCCGTGTTTGTCAGCACCCGTATCCCCTATCCAAACATCTAGCTGGCCACACGACGGCACTTCGCGTGGAAGCCACCCGGGTCGACGTCGATCGTCGGCCGTCGCACCTTACCCTGGAGCTTTTTTTTTTTTAGAACAACTTACCCTGGAGCTAGGCCTGGACTAATCGCCCGTGTGTTTGGATGCTTGGTTGACTAATTGTTGGATTGGATGCTTGGTTGACTAATTGTTGGATTTTATCTATTTGCTTGAGTGGGTTTTTGGCCCAAAGTACTTTGTAAAATCTAAAATTCTTTTGACCCATTCATGCATAGCAAGTGGTGGAAAGTTTAGTACCACCTCGTTAGTGGAGGAAGAGCTACACCTCTTTATAAGGTGAGCTCCACTAGCACTTGTAAAAGCTTGAGAAGAGAAGTGCTACACGCGCGCTCCTCCTTCCTCGCTCGCCTCGCCACGACGCGCGCGCGAGCCGAGCCGAGCCGAAGACAAAGCTATGCGTACACTTATATTTTTGCAGCTCGGGAAAAATTAATAAGGCATCAATTATAATTAACAGACGCGTTAATTATGCTTAATCTGTGCGCCGTTTTCGTGAGCTCTACTCCCACGTCGGCCCACCCCGCTGCGTCTATATAAACAGCGCAAACCCTACCCTGGCCGCACAGCCATATGGTTCCTCCTCCTCGTTTCAGATCATTGCGTCGCCGCTCAAGTCTTCTCCATCCCTTCTTCCGGCGTGCACCGCAAGAAAGGACAGCAGGCCTCCGAAACTCCGCCTCTCGAGATCCTGTACGGGAGAGGGGCGATCAGGTTTTTAGGGAGCGCACTCGCATGACTCCTAACAACGACAACGACTACTTCTCCGACAACGACTTCTTCCCGGACGTCGGCAGCCTCTCCATCAACGACACCAACACCAGCGGCTCCACACCCGCTGCACCGTACGTGATCTTTTCTTCTGTGTTTGAGATCATGTTGCATGTGGTGTTCCTAGTAATTGCTTTAGATGTGATCTCGTTGTCTACTGTTTTAGTAGATCGCATGGCTAGTTTGATCTGTTTCATTATTGCCATGGATTATTTGTCTATTTCGTGGATTAAATCATATGCTAAATTGCTAATATATTCAACACTAACCACACATAAAACTTGGATGCTTTCTGCCAAGTGGGAGGCGTCGAGTTAGCTGCTGCTGCACGTGAGCTAAATACTTCACTATAAATATGCATGCAATGTGTTGACACCGATTTTTGGCACGACAATAAACCTATATAAGATGACCTCAAATGAAGAAGTTCTCTACATGAAAAAGTTGGGTATTGTCGATGTGAACAACTTTGTAGTTCGAGCCATTGTCATCCGATTCCATCTCAAGGGCCGAAACTACGTTCCGGGCAACAAGACTATGGCATTCAGTGCACTATTTGGCTAATTGCGTCCTCAAGGTAGCTTCAAATAATAAGATTTATACATCCATTGGCATCGTCTCGTCGAACCGGTCAATTTTGACACTTGAATCGCCCAAATCGGAGTTCGTATGAAGAAGTTAGAGCTAAATCTGTGTGACAGAGCAGGGAGGACCGGTACTACCGGCCGGTAAGAGCGGTACTACCGGCCGAAACACAAAAACCTTCTGTTGAAGCCCGGAATCGGGCCGGTATCACCCCGGTTGTTCCGGTAAATAAATATATACCGGTACTACCGGTCTGGAGACCGGTACTACCGCCCGGGTACGCGAAAAACCTTCTGTTGAGGCCCAGAATCGAGCCGGTAGCACCCCGGTTGTTCCGGTAAAAATTCATATACCAGTACTACCGGTCCACTACCGTCCGACCGGTACTACCGGTCTGAGAGAGCGGTACTACCGGTCTGTGCGCAGATTCGTGCAGATTTTGGAAAATCCGAGTTTGGCTATAATTTTTGGCATTGTGACGGGAATCCAAGTCCGTGTCTTGCAAGGGAAGTCCAACCCCCTCATATATAGATGAGGTGACGGCCGATTTAAACAACACACAATCGAACAAACACATCTACATCCTTTACCGTAATTTTATCCCTCTCCCCTTGTATCTTTCTTTCTCGCTCTTCGTTCGTTCTTGTTCTTGCAGGGCAACGATCCACGAGGCTCTAGGGGCGATTAGGTCGACCTAGGGCAGCCCATAGCCGCCGTGCTCCCTGACGGGGTCCCTCCCGGGAGTGTGGGGTTTCGGGTCTACAAAAGCACCCGCCGGATTGCTTGCGTATCGCGCTTCCGGTCGGGTCTCCTTCGGCGTGAGCTGCGATGCATCACCCCCGGCGTCGAGGGTACACGTGACGTGTTCGTGTGTCAACACACTTTTTGGTGACTCCGCTGGGGACGAAGCTTTGAACGGTCTCCGGCCCGTTCTTGCTATGAAAAGATTGTCATCAAGGGTTTGCTATCTACGAAGGTAATATGAATACCCAATCCCTTCATGTAGATGCAAATAACTCATATGGTGTTACTAGATCGTTCAATGAGTATACTCTATCGGCCAACCCTAGTTTTGTCAATTATACATCTAATTATATGCAAGGGCCGATTGAAAGTAATTTACATGCTTCAACTTCTTATGGTACTAGTAACATGCACCATATGTATTACAACTCTCATGCATCGGCAACCCCAGAAATCCATATGCCAATGAACAACATGATGAGCTTGGTTATTAGAGTTGAAACACACCATGTAGGAAATTTCAATAACATGCAACAAAGTGTTTCACCTTTTTATTCATCGGCACCTAACTTGCAATATATTAATCCAAATATGCCGATGGATAGGGGAATTGGCCATGCTAGCACTAGTTATTCGGCCAATTACCATCAACCATCATATGCTACAACTCATGCTACTAATCTGTCAGTGCCATATGCAACTGTCGATACTCATAATTCGGCTCCACACCTTCATGGTTATAGCCAAATAAGTGATCAATCTACAGGAGCATACATACCTTCATCTAAAGTTGTTGCTGAGGTAGCTGCGTTAGAAAGGAAGAAAGCCCAAAATGACAGGATTAGTGATATTTGTATGGAATTATATCTTAGTGGTTTGTCTCCTGGCTATAATGCAATAAAAGCTAGAGTTTTGCAAGAAGATGAATCATTTCCAATTGATAGGTTATGCCAGGAAAAATATAGTTCCACACCAATGCATATGTCTTCTCCTATTGCTCCAGCATACTATATACCCCCTATACAATTGCAAAGTTTCGACAACACTCAAGTTCCAATGCCGAAAAATTCTGAAAGTATTAGAGGGCAATCTTACTCGGAGTGGGGTGAGATTGAGAAAAAGCTTAAAGCTAACGGCATTGGGGGGAAATCTTGTCCAGGGTGGGCTGAGCTTGAGAAGAAGCTTAAAGCTAAATCAGCTGCTCGCCGTTTGAAGCAAATAGAAAAAGAATTGGCTCAAAGAAAATAAGCCTTGCCAATTGATGAAAAGAGTGATGATTCAAAGATTGAAAGTTCTTCGGCTCAAAAAGCCGAATCAACTAGTGTGTGTTCTGAATCCATCAAATCCAAAGAGGCAAGCACCATTGAGAAAGGGTATGGCAAGCACATAACAACCGTGCTTGATTTTTCTAAAGCTAAGGGGACCTATTTCCTGCCCTATGAGTTCGGTGCCACAGAAATTGATGAGCATCAAGAGCAAAGTGATATGGCCGAACAAAGTTTGGTTAATGATGAACATCAAGAACACAAGCGTGCAGCTGAGCAAAGTTCACTTGATAATCATTCGAGTGAAGAAGCACGGAACAAAGAAAGAGATGAGGACAAGACGTTGGAGAGTCATCCAAAACTGGAACAAGCTATTATTAGATTCACGCAACCATCATTCTCTCCCAACGCGTATGAGAAGGTACGTCTAGCAAGTAATTTATCTATTTTCAGATTTGGTCATAACTTTATTGTTGATGCATCTATTAGGAAAATTCTTATAACAAATCTTGAGAGACCAATCAAGAAGGATAATTTACTTGCTAGCAATACAATTATAACAAAGAGTATTGGTCAACGCATTGTGCCATTTAGAGAGACCGATGGTGACTTATTATTGCAGCAAAAGTGTTTCCCATTGTTTTATTTAAAGTTTATATATACATGGATAACTTTGCTAGTTTCATGCTTGGTTTTCATTTGGTCTCAAGTGAGACATATATGTTATAACAATTTTGTTTTCAGAAAAATAAAGCCAAGATTTGAATCTTTTGAGAAAACCGATGATAGTATAATTTCTTATTCAAAGTCATCGGAGATAGAGTGCAAAATACAATGCATGGCCGAATGGGGTGATGCGAAATCTGAACCATTCGTTTGCTTACATCCAAAGCCATTCTCACACCAAGATCGGCTAGAAAACAAAGAGATTACCTTCGATTCAAATATGTGTGATCAGATTTTTATTTGTTGCTAAAGAATGATTATATTAGAATTCATGATCACCATGTCAAGCCATCAATCCAAGGACGAATGTATTGTAAGTTGCATGATTCGTTGAAGCATAATTTTGAGGACTGCAATATGTTTCGTCAGATAGTCAAATCGGCCATTGATAGCGGAAGATTGAAACTTGTTAAAACACCAAGGGATCATCATGCTATTCCTATTGGTTCTGATGGAAAAAAGTTTTTTGCATCGGCTGCTTCAAGCCGATTCATTTAAGGACAAGAAGGTAAAAACTGTAGGTGATGGGATCAAGCTTTCAAGGACACAAATTATTCCTGAGCGCAATGATGATATTCTTGAAGGCGAGAATTCTGTCAAAGTTACAATGAACACGCCAAGCACTAGGGGGCAACAAGAAAATCCTAAGATCGATGCAAGAGAAACCAAAGAGAGCAAAGGCCGAGATAAGCGCAAGGGTAAGAAATCAAAGGTCACTTTCGCGCAACTATTGGAAAAATATCAGAAGATAAGTGAGGGGGAAATTTCTCATCGGCCAAGTAATTCGAAAGCATCCAGATCACCCCCTGGGCTCAATTCTGAGGACCGGTATTGGCAAAGTGATAATTTCAATACATCATACTCATATCCTTATTTTGAGCCGCCAGTACCAGCGTCATGGGTACCTCCCTATGCTTATATGAATCAATATCCATCACGGGACAGGTATAATTCTAGGGCACATTATCCATCTTATTTTGAACCATCTTATCAAGATTATGCAGCTCCAAGAAGGTCCACATTCGATGAACAATTGCATAATAAAGACCGTTTCAATCGAAAGGAATCGGTCTGGAGGTCAAGGAAGAAGAAAGAGGTGGTCAAGCAAGTATATCGTGTCAAAAAGGATGGTCGGAAGTGTGCCACTTCAGATTTAGTTTCAAATAATGAAGAGCCAATTAAAGCATTGAAATTGGCTACTAAAGGCAAAGACGTGGAGCAAGCAAATGTTCAGAATCAAGATGCCAAATCTGAACAGAAGGAGCTGAGAGTGCACAAGATCAAAAATGAATTGCCACTGCTTGAAAAAGAATCACAATCGAGATGTCCACTCGGTTTATCATATTGGCAGAAGAAGAACTTGCAAAAACTTAGTGCACGAGAACTTGAAAAGAAGAATATGGCATGGGTCCCCAAGAAGAACAGTCAAACCAAAAATGATGTGCAAGCTTCTATTTTCGAGATTACAACCAAAGTGAAGAAGGAGAAATCATCTCATAAAAGATTAAGCCGAAGGTTTCCATCATCCAACCGAAATCTTCGATTAGCACATCATTCATATTCTTCAAACATGTCATTGATGCCTTTATCATGTAATTCATCCTCAGGTATGATTGGTTACCCTCCATGGACTTATTTTGATCCATGGATGCAATACAATTTCTTACATCATGATAGAGGATTACCAAGTCACTATAAATTTGATTAGTTCCATTCTTGTTGCTAATTCAAGGGGCCAAAATATTTGATTTGTTATTTCATTTGTTTGTTTCGGCTATATATGCTTTGGTGGATGAATTCTACATGTCGTTTATACTAATGGCCGATATTTCTTCTATCATCCTAAGAATACATCTAAACATGGCCGGTGTGGTATTCTAAACATCGTCCTTAGTTTTGTTGGAGAATGACACAAGGTGTACATTCGCTAAAAAAATGTTGCATGGACCAATTCATAAGTTGCAGAATTGGTGAGTGGGATTATGATTTGGCTAGGTATGATATAGCTAAAATCTATGAGAAGCCAAATCATTGTTGTTTTTATTATTGAGTATAATATTGTTATGAACCTTGTCTCATTATTGCCATGGAGATTATGTTTTGGTGGTTTAGTTGGTAGCAACAGCCAAGGTTTTGGTATTGTTTTTATATCTCCTCATGGTGTTGTTTTGAAGCCTCATGTCGCTTAAATGTTGTTGCATGAACAATGAAAGCTGAATATGTTATTATTCGGTTCAGAACTTTTGCTTGATATAGGTGCTACACATATTGAGGCTTTTGGTGATTCGTTATTAGTTGTGCAGCAAGTATATATGGATTTCATATATTTTGACGAATCACTTCATATTTATCTTGATAAGTGTCTAGATATAATTTCTTTATCCGATTACTTTATTGTTTCTCATATATTTAGACATGGCATTGAAGAGAAAATGAGTTGGCACAGCAAGCATCCGGCAATTATGTTAATCATGGTGTATTTTTCAAGAGCCGATGCCGAGTTTGCCAACATAGGGAAGGCCGAATCGGAGCTTGCCGTTTTCGGCCACTAATGGAAATTTATATGCAGGCGAAGGCAAGATTGCGAGAAGTTCACTATTTTTTATTTACAAGATTCTTGCAAGAGGGTGGGAAATATGATTCAGTGGATATCTTTGAGATGGATCCAGATATATGGGAATTATTGACAAATTTCTTATGGCATTATTTTCAAGTTCATAAAGTTTCATCCAAGTCTGCATAAAAATGTTCAAACCAGCAATGAACGGTATATGATTATCTCGCTAGCAACAAAATTGCCGATGTATGATTATTACCCTAAGAATATTCATGGCCGATGGAGTGTTGACATCGTCCTTAGAACCTATATGGTGCAGAGTATTTTTCGGCACGCAAGTTTTGCCGAAAAACAGGGGGGCATGTGTTGACACCGGTTTTTGGCACGACAATAAACCTATATAAAATGACCTCAAATGAATAAGTGATCTACATGAAAAAGTTGGGTATTGTCGATGTGAACAACTTTGTAGTTCGAGCCATTGTCATCCGATTCCATCTCAAGGGCCGAAACTACGTTCCGGGCAACAAGACTATGGAATTCAGTGCACTATTTGGCTAATTGCGTCCTCAAGGTAGCTTCAAATAATAAGATTTATACATCCATTGGTTTCGTCTTGTCGAACCGGTCGATTTTGACACTTGAATCGCCCAAATCGGAGTTCGTATGAAGAAGTTAGAGCCAAATCTGTGTGACACATCAGGGAGGACCGGTACTACCGGCCGGTAAGAGCGGTACTACCGGCCGAAACACAAAAACCTTCTGTTGAAGCCCGGAATCGGACCGGTATCACCCCGGTGTTCCGGTAAATAAATATATACCGGTACTACCGGTCTGGAGACCGGTACTACCACCCGGGTACGCGAAAAAACTTCTGTTGAGGCCCGGAATCGAGCCGGTAGCACCCCGGTTGTTCCGGTAAAAATTCATATACCAGTACTACCGGTCCACTACCGGTCGACCGGTACTACCGGTCCACTACCGGCCGACCGGTACTACCGGTCTGAGAGAGCGGTACTACCGGTCTGTGCGCAGATTCGTGCAGATTTAGGAAAATCCGAGTTTGGCTATAATTTTTGGCATTGTGACGGGAATCCAAGTCCGTGTCTTGCAAGGGAAGTCCAACCCCCTCATATATAGATGAGGTGAAGGCCGATTGAAACAACACACAATCGAACAAGCACATCTACATCCTTTACCCTAATTTTATCCCTCTCCCCTTGTATCTTTCTTTCTCGTTCTTCGTTCGTTCTTGTTCTTGCAGGGCAACGATCCATGAGGCTCTAGGGGCGATTAGGTCGACCTAGGGCAACCCATAGCCGCCGTGCTCCCTGACGGGGTCCCTCCTAGGAGTGTGGGGTTTCGGGTCTACAAAAGCACCCCCCGGATTGCTTGTGTATCGCGCTTCCGGTCGGGTCTCCTTCGCCGTGAGCTGCGGTGCATCACCCTCGGCGTCGAGGGTACACGTGACGTGTTCGTGTGTCAACACAATGCTTCATTCTCTTGCAAGCCACAACCTCTGTTATTAACAAACAAGCCACAACCTGATAGCGCATTGCTCCGTGTTGAAGTATAAGTGAATTGTCCACCTTTCCTCACCAGCTTAAGCTTTTGAGTTGAACTGGTTGATGCATGCAACTCAATATAGTATCAGCGCAGGAGGTCCTAGGATCGAATCCTGGCGGGCGCGTTAATTAAAATAATTACAGCCCACTCCAATATCCACGTATGCGGCCTGAGGGAGCCTGCACGTGAGGGGGAGTGTTGGAGTATAAGTGAATTGTCCACCTTTCCTCACCAACTTAAGCTTTTGAGTTGAACTGGTTGGTGCATGCAACTCAATACTCCGGACTTGTAGCTAGCTAACCATGACCATGGGTTTTGCCTCATGCCTTAGCTTAAGGTGGTCGTGGCCATGGCCACGGCGGCGTCGGGGCAGCTGTCGTCGACGTTCTACGACACGTCGTGCCCTAGGGCTCTGTCCATCATCAAGAGCGGCGTGACGGCCGCCCTGAGCAGTGACCCTCGCATGGGCGCGTCGCTGCTCAAGTTGCACTTCCACGACTGCTTTGTCCAAGAAAGTTTCACACTTTTTTCCCTAAACTAACTAGGTTGATTCACCAAATTTATATCTGCCGTGAATTAATATTGTATATATGGCACTTGGGTACAGGGCTGTGACGCGTCCGTTCTGCTGTCGGGCAACGAGCAGAACGCGGGCCCGAACGTGGGGTCTCTCAGGGGCTTCAGCGTCATCGATAGCATCAAGACCCAGATGGACCTTATTGAGTTGTTCCAATGTTGGCATGTTGGACAACTTGAATTGTTCTGTCTTAACTTTGGTAAAATTGTTTTGTTACCTAAGGTTTTGGAGGCAGAAAGGATACAACAGTACAGACCAATATGCCTCCTTAACGTTAGCTTCAAAATTTCTACGAAGGTCGCAACCATTAGATTAAATTCGGTGGCTGATCACGTGGTTAAACCTACACAAACGGCTTTTATGCAAGGTAGGAATATCCTTGACGGAGTCGTGGTTTTACACGAGACCGTTCATGAGATGCACACTAAAAAGCTTAACGGGGTCATTTTTAAGATTGACTTTGAAAAGGCTTATGATAAAGTGAAGTGGCCGTTCCTCCAACAAACTCTGAGAATGAAATGTTTTTCAGAGGAGTGGTGTGCTTTGATCCATAGTTGTGTTTCGGGAGGAAGTGTTGCCGTTAACATCAATGATGAAATCGGACGCTTCTTCCGAACCAAAAAGGGATTAAGGCAAGGTGATCCTTTATCGTCCATATTGTTTAATATTGTGGCTGATATGTTAGCGATCATGATTGAACGCGCCAAGCTGGACGACCAAATTAAGGAAGTCGTCCCACATCTAGTAGATGGGGGATTATCTATTCTTCAATATGCGGACGACACAGTTATTTTTATGGAACATGATCTAGATAAAGCAGTAAATCTGAAATTAATATTATCAACATTCGAGCAGTTATCCGAATTGAAGATTAATTTCCATAAAAGTGAATTGTTTTGTTTCGGTGAGGCCCAGGAAGCAGCAGCTCAATATGCCGAGATATTCGGATGCGAGCAAGGTCAATTTCCTATTAAGTATTTGGGGATACTCATACATTATAGGAGACTGACTAATGCGGAATGGAAGCACGTCGAAGAACGTTTACAAAAAAGGCTAGCTAGCTGGAAAGGAAAGTTGTTGTCCTTGGGTGGAAGATTGATACTCATAAATTCAGTTTTAACCAACATGGTACTGTATATGATATCATTCTTTCAGCTACCTAAAGGGGTCTTACATAGATTGGATTATTTCCGATCGAGATTCTTTTGGCAAGGGGATAACGAGAAGAAGAAGTATCGACTGACCAGGTGGAATGTCGTTTGCCGTCCAAAGGACCAAGGGGGTTGGGTATTCATGACCTTCAGGTCAAGAACTCTGCTCTCCTCGGTAAGTGGCTATATAAGCTACTGACTTCGGATGGTATTTGGCAAACTCTCCTTAAGAGAAAATACATCGGCACAAAAGCGTTATCTCAGGTTGTATGGAAGCCTGGAGATTCACATTTTTGGGCTGGTCTCATGGCGACAAAGAAAGACTTTTATCGCTTTGGGGTTTTTAAGATTAAGGACGGGTCGGAGAAAAGATTTTGGGAGGATATATGGCTAGGAAATGCCACACTCCGAGATCAATATCCGGCTCTATATAACATTGTGCGACATAAGGGAGATACTCTAGCCACGGTCATGCAAGAGTCACCCCCGAATGTTGCATTCAAGAGAGACTTAATCGGTCCTCGACTAGCGTCTTGGAATGCCTTGCTAGAACGGTTAGCGTTAGTGCAGCTGTCACAAGGTCACGATGAGTTTCGATGGAATCTCAATAGGAATGAAAAATTCTCTGTGGATTTTATTTATAGGGCGCTTGTCCAACCTGAAATACCAATCGATAATAATTATAAAATATGGTAAATGAAGATACCTCTAAAGATTAAAGTCTTTGCATGGTATCTTCGAAAAGGTGTCATTCTAACGAAAGATAATCTTGTCAAGCGCAACTGGCAAGGAAGTAAGAAATGTGTTTCATGTGCTCATGATGAGACAATAAAACATCTATTCTTCACTTGCAAGGTTGCACGTTTTATTTGTTCAGCTATCCAAATGCCTTCAAACTTATATCAACCCACATCGATTGCTAATATCTTTGACAATTGGCTTAATGGGATAGATAATAAGATTAAAACCATTCTTAGGGTAGGAGCGCTTGTCGTAATATGGTCGCTCTGGCTATGTAGAAATGACAAGATCTTTTCGGATAAAAATTTCACTTGTTTGCAGTTTCTTTATCGATGCACGGGTATTCTCCGTCCGTGGTCTATCTTACAACGGGTAAAATATCGAAGCCTTTTTATGGAGGCGTGTGTACGACTGGAAGAGGTGGCGAGGGATATTTTTATCCAGCATGGGTGGCCGTGTGATCTACGCATAGAGCTACCTTGAGCGGCGATAGTTCTTTCATTTATAACTTGTCATACGCTTTTTTTTTCTTTTCTTTTAGTGACTTGCGGCTTTGTGCATTTTAGTTATGCAGAAGCTGGGTGTACTTACTTGAACCTTTTGAGTAATAAAGCCTTTTATCTAAAAAGCTGAAGAGTGCCTGCAAGCAGACCGTCTCCTGCGCCGACATCCTCACCGTCGCCAGCCGTGACTCCGTCGTCGCCGTAAGAACATCTATCTCAGTTACATCATCCATGCTACAGTGGGAGTAGCACTTAATTTTTTGCTCTCTTTCGCGTGCATGCAGCTTGGCGGGCCGTCGTGGACTGTCCCACTGGGGCGGCGGGACTCCACCACCGCAAGCGCGTCGCTGGCCAACTCCGACCTCCCTGGCCCTACCTCCAGCCGGCCACAGCTCGAGGCCGCCTTCCTCAAGAAGGGTCTCAACACGGTTGACATGGTGGCCCTCTCGGGCGCGCACACCATCGGGAAGGCGCGGTGCTCCTCCTTCCGGAATCGGATCTACGGCGGCGACACCAACATCAACGCCGCCTTCGCGACGTCGCTCAAGGCCAATTGCCCCCAGTCCGGCGGCAACGGCAACCTGGCGAACCTCGATGTAACCACGCCCAACGGCTTCGACAACGCCTACTACACCAACCTCCTCTCACAGAAGGGGCTCCTGCACTCTGATCAGGTGCTCTTCAACAACGATACCACCGACAACACGGTCCGGAACTTCGCGTCCAGCGCGGCGGCGTTCAGCAGCGCCTTCACGACGGCCATGATCAAGATGGGCAACATCGCGCCGCTCACCGGGACGCAGGGCCAGATCAGGCTCAGCTGCTCCAAGGTGAACTCGTGATTAACGCACGAGAACTACTAGTTGCAGCTCGCCTGCAGGACACGTGAATGAATAAGGCCCCAGAACAAGTGGCCAATACCAATCAATATACTACCACATGAAACGTGTATGTTTGTATGTTACGTGCAGCAGGAATTCATGCATGCACCTACATATGTAAGAATCGAATTCTCACTTCATCATGCAAATGCATGGAGAATTACTATCAATCCTACTTAAACTTGTACACGCTGAATATCATAGGAGCAATAAATATCCCCCTACAATGCATTGTTTCTTAGAGGTTGTATATTATTTAATGATTTTAGCTGCATGCATAAATGTGATTGGTCTAATCATGCTTTTTGCAGATGGCCACGTGCAAGGGTTGTATCTTAGCTAAGATACAACTTCCCTCTCTTTCTTCATTAAATAGTATGCCACATAAGCAAAAATGCCTATGATTATGTGCTAAGATACAAGCATTGGGAGTGCCCTTATCTACTCCCTTCAATTCATATTAATGGACTTAAGTTTGTCTAGATACACATGCATCTAGTCTAAATACTTAACTCGAGTGGCAAAATTATTTTCTGAGAAAACTTTGTTTACTTATAATCTTAAGAGAAAATTGCAGGAACAATCTTACAAGAAAACTTTTCTTCTACAACAATGTTAGGATAAATTGCAGCACACGAACAATTGTGCATGGTGTATAGATTGTCATTCAAGGGACGAATCTACACCTTTCGATCAAGATTCCAGGTCACATGCATATTTTTGTAGAACCAAAATTATCTATAGGGTTTGACCATGTGAACAGTAGCTATCCTCTGTCCGTCGCTTCTTTCCGCTCGATGACAACATCATCAAGACCATCCTTTGTCTAACCAAGTTCTTTCCTCAAGGCCTCCATATCGTTGTAGTCAGCGATGCAGAAGCTTCCTTATCGGTGGTGTTATCTAGCCCTGAAGATCAATCTATCGGGCAGTCCAAACCCTAAAGCACTGTACCTCCAAAGCAGAAGCTAGCCAAGACCAAACAACGATGCTAGATTGTCACTAAGGTAAGTCTAAATTAACCAAATCTGCCGAGGATAACAATGTAGGGGAGAATATCTCTACGGCCTCTAGGGACGCCGCCAAAAGGAGATACACCCATAGCGAGAGGGAAAAAATGTTTACGACTTGGTCATGGTTTTACTTACTAGAATCTTCTATAACACTAAGCTACCTAGAGGTTGAAGGCCTCTCATTCAACTGAGGTCTCACATTTGAAATGGGGTTGATAATTTTGACTAGCTCCAATCATTTGGTTGCGTGGTGTATTTTTTTCCTGGTATTAAGTGAAAGTATGCTTTTGATCATATCTTTTGGCTAATGAACTTATTGTATAATTATTGGTCACAACATAGATTTAGACTACAAGAATGCTTATATATATTTTTATAACAACTGAGCAATTTATCTATTTTCTATGTTGAAATAATTTATTATAATTATATATCAAAGGATGATACTAACTGCTAGAATACACCATTAATAAATGACCTAAATAATTTCATGGCGCAGCAAATTGTTGTTTCTGGTAGCTAGCTAACCGGCCTGCCCGAATTTTATATACCACAGCTCCTCTTCCATTGCTGAGCCAGTCCAATTGGTGTGATACATTTCTTTTGGGTTTTGTTTCTTTATTTTCTTTTCCTTCTTCTGTGTCTCTTGACTCTTTGTTTTTCAATTTTCCAATAGGTGTGACACATTCTGTCTTTTGGTTTTCGAAAAAAATATAAGAACTTTTCCAAAATTTTATGAATACATTTTTTTTCTCTCCACCAATTCGGAGTATTTTTCTCAAATGCATGTCTCATTTTTTATTGTGCTTCTACCTGTGCAAATTATATTGTATATAATTTTTTGCAAAAGTCAAACTTTTTAAACTTCCACCAAGCTTATAGCTAGAACTTATGGTCAATTTTACGATAACAAACCAATGCCACTAGATACATCATAAAATATTTTAATATGGTATATAATCAGTATTGTAAGTGTTCATGTTTTTATATAATCATGGTCAAAGCATAAAATGTTTGAACTTAGAAAAAACTGATCTTCACTCTATTTTGGCATGGAGAGAGTACACATGAATATTTTTGCATGTTTGAACTTAGAAAAAACTTATCTTCACTCTCTCCATGAATATTTTGACTGGACCAACGGTCAGTGGAGATGGTTAAAGTGGCAAATGACATCTGGAAGTATTATACATATATATTGAAATAAAAGGAAGTAATTCTCCGTGCTTTTGCAGGAGGAGAATTCGTTACATTTGTACACGCACGCTGGCACAAATACGCAGGCTACGTACTCGTAGGTGGCCACCGAGGCCTTATTTAGTTCATGCGCAGCAGCAGTGTCAACACGGACATTACGAGTTGACCTTGGAGCAGACGAGCCTGATCTGCCCCTGCGTTCCCGTCTTCGGGGCGATGTTGCCCATCTTCACCATGGCCGTCGTGAAGGCGTTGTTGAACGCCGCCGGGCTGGACGCGAAGCTCCTCACCGTGTTGTCGGTGCTACCGCCGTTGAACAGCACCTGGTCCGAGTGCAGGAGCCCCTTTTGGGACATGAGGTTGGTGTAGTAGGCGCTGTCGAACGCGTTGGGGCTCGCCGTGTCGAGCGGCGCCAGGCTGCTGTCGCCGCCGGACTGGGGGCAGTTGGCCTTGAGAGACGTCGCGAAGGTCGTGTCGATGTTGGTCTCGTTGTAGATCCTGTTCTTGAAAAACCGGCACTGCGATTGTCCGATCGTGTGGGCGCCTGCATACACAGCGGTGTCAGAATGCCTCTCTAGCGAGCCCTTGTAGTGAAGTTTGAGTAGAGAAATCGTAAAGTTGGGGTGTACCTGAGAGCGCAACCATGTCTGTTACGCTGAGCTGCTTCTTGGCGAATGCGTTTGTGAGGTTTTGGAGGTCGAAGGTGGGAGGTGGCAAGTCATTTTCCGCATTGGTCTTGCTTGCAGTGGTGGAGTCCCTCCTCCCCAGAAGGACAGGCCATGCCGGCCCTCCAAGCTGCATGGCAATGGCATGACGCATGAACACAACTCATTAAAAAGTACGTATCATGTCACACGCATCAGAGTCAACGGTTGAGCTTACCGCAACTACGGAGTCACGGGCGGCGACGGCGAGGATGTCGGCGCAGGAGACGGTCTGCGCGCACGCGGCCTCGACCTGGGTCTTGATGT
The DNA here is from genome assembly GCA_950022295.1 of Bromus sterilis. NCBI lineage: Eukaryota > Viridiplantae > Streptophyta > Magnoliopsida > Poales > Poaceae > Bromus > Bromus sterilis. The sequence continues at coordinate 39,561,868 of OX465600.1, forward strand.
TGTCGATGACGTTCATGCCTCGGATAGAGCCGGCGTTGGGAGCAGCACCCTGCTCGCCCACGAAGCTCCCCGTGTCCGCCAACAGAACGGACCCGTCACATCCCTGGAAAAGAGTTCAGAAGCAGTAAATAATCATTTGCCTGTACTTAACTAATAACGTCCGTGCATATCCTACAACTGACAAAGGTTACGTGGGACTTGCATCGACAAAGCAGTCGTGGAAGTGCAGCCGGACCAGCGACGCCCCCATGCGGGGCTCGCTGCTCACTGCGGCCTGCACCGCCGTCTGGATGATGAACAGCGCGTTGGGGCAGGACGTGTGGTAGAACGTCGGAGACAGCTGCGCCGACGCCGCGGAGGCCATTGCCACGAGCACCAATAAGCTAGTAAGACTAGAAGCAGAAGCCATCGCTACTCGATCTAGTCACTGTGTTATTTGGTGCTTCTACCTCACCTTTTTTGGGTTGGCTGTGGCTTGAAGAGAACAGTACCAGCATTGCACGTATATATAGCCAGCAGAGGCCTTGGAGCCAAGGTGCTTCCGGCTAAAACCTCCAAATTTTGTGCCTAACTTGTCCATATATAAATTAATTAAACGTCTCTTTGCGATCATTATCTTCGAGAGAGGTTACCCCACAAAAGATTAGCATGGACATACTTAAACATCTACTCTATTTCGCGCATGAGCTTAACATGGAACGTTCTAACATTGATTTGATTACCAGTTTCGTACAGCGTATTCAACATAAAATTATACGGCCAACACCAAATCCGCACGGCTCGCCCAGTGTATGCATGATTGCATATGGGCAGTTCGATATGGCCTTATCATACTGCTTACGCGAAAACGTTCACACCAATGGCTTTTCATATCTCGAGATACATACAGCACATGTGGGTTTTCTCTAAACGTACGTGGCAGTTTGATCTATGTGTCAGGCGGTATCACCTAATCCGTAAAAATAGTGTATTTGTCGTTATCACATGGGTAAACTCCCGCATTATCAAAGCCTAGTCGACACAACGGCGGCTCGATCCATCACAACCTTCGCCCCCCACAACTACTCCTTTCCCTCTCTTCCGTCGAAGGTCACTGTCGGGCAAAGCTTGTATGGTGATGCCAATCGTGTGTGTGTGTGTGCGAGCGCGCGGGGGAGGGGGGGGGGGGGTAGGGGGATTCCCTTGGTCTAGTGGCCGGTGGCGGATCTACGACATGTCAACCATCGAGGCAGCATCCAGACGATCCCCGGGTGGGGTGACGGTGCTGAGGCCATGGTATCCTTTGGATAGCGACTGCTACGGTGTTCTCGATTAGTTCCAGCATGTTGGCACGTCTTATATTGGGTCCTCCTCCCAGCACGATTGATGTTGGTTGTGGACGTTGTCTCTTTGGACGGAGGTTGATTATGCACACACACTGTTCCAGACTGGAGCCGAAGGCACTGGTTGTGCTCTTCTCAGGGGCGAATCTACTGGGAGGGGGGGGGCTTTAACATGCTTGAGCCCCCCCTCCAACGCTGCACAAAATGATTTTACTACTAGTGTTAAGCCAAAGATCCTACCTAAACAATGTTTATTTCTAGCAATCCAATACTTTGAGCCCTACCTCCATTTTATCTGTAGATTCGCCACTGGTTCTTCTCAATGTGTCTGATGGCGGTGGTCGGCTGCTATATCAACTGGTGGCAAATTCGATATCCTCCTATGGCAATGCTGGTCGAATGTTGTGGTTGTCGATGTCGGTTGTGACATATCTCTCCAGGTCTGACCTGCGACATTTCGCCTCGTGGTTTGATTGATGGTGATAATCTCACCTAATGGAGCAATGATGATGACTTTGAAGAGGTGTGGTTGTGGAGCGGAAACGGTGGGGGTACGTCTTGCCACGTGTTGGTGTTGTTACCATTGTCGAACTCTTGAACACTACTACCTCATTTCACTAATATAAGATGTTTTGACAGTAGCTTTGGTGCATGCGGGTGAGCTAAAGCTGAAAAAGTTTTATGGCTCCTCGCTTTCTGTAGCTTAGGTTCGCAAGCGGAAGGGCCTTGGATGCATATCAATGTCGATAAGAGGGTTATGGATGTGAGTATTGTGTCCGACCAATTATACATGCAAGTGTGTTCCTTCATGTATTTATTTCTTCTTTGGCAAGTGGGGATGCTAACACAATAGGATTGTGGATTGTTGGTGGTCTTACAATATATATCTAGTCTCAAGCTCCAGTGGGATAATCATAGTCCAAGTCTTCAATGGTTGTACCTAGCAATGAGGTGCTTATGCTTCGCATCCTTGTGAAGGTATTTCATCGGCAACTCCTCAAACATATGTTTCGGTGTGAAAATCCAAGATCTAACCTCTATAGTTGGATCCATCGACAATGTTGCTTGCACCTCGTTTCTTTCCCGAAGGTGTTGCTTTCAGCGAACCTTTCATATGGTTCATGTGTTGACAACGGTTTGTGCCATAGCTTTTTTGTTGCGCGTCGTTGATCGTGTTAGCTCTCTTCATCTTTCTTTCTTCTTATTTTCAATTTATTGGTTGCGTGCATCCTCAATATATGGATTTGTGTTCATATTGTGTGATTGTGAAGGTCAGGTGTATTTTGTATCATCTTCATATTAATATATTACCATTTTTTGAAAAAACACATGGATAAGCCAACAAGTGATGGCTCAAATTTAAAACAAAATCAGGCACACGAGTTACCATAGATGATCTGATTAATATAAATAATTAACAAACCATTTTATGCATGATATTCAGTATTAAAACATATCTTATAAGAAGGATGAACTTACCAGCCGATGTATCCTTAGACACACACACATCTATGTTTTATTAATATGAAAAATTAATTAGTCCATATATTATGAGTATACATATTCTTTTGTTGTAATCACTAGGTTGATCTGATCCGAAGTGTGCTAGATCGGGTCATAGTTTCTATGGTGAGAACTTCGCTTTCTCATTGTGATCTTTAGGTCGTAACCCGGATTTGAACGGATCATACCCCTTCCCTCTCCTTTGGAGTGTGATGGAGGTCATTTGACTTTCAGAACTTTGAGTAAATGATTCCAAACCATCATAATTGATGCTATGACATCACATAACCATCACCGAGCGCCAAATCCACAAAAAATAGAGTTAATTACATTATTCATACATAAACTTGCAGAATGGGTATAATTTCATACAAAAACTTACAAAATGACTCAACTAGCCCCCTAAACTTGTTTTGCGGGAACAAATTGATACAAGGTAGCCTGAAACCTTGCACATCGGATGAGAGGCATGCGTCGATCACTTGTGTATTATGCACTAACCTCGGAAGTATAGTAGTAAGCCAACCTGCAGTCCCCAGAGAGAGAGAGAGAGAGAGAGAGTTGGGAGTAGATAATTTTTAAAAGACCCCTAAGGTAAAGAAACATCTTTCATTTACACCACTGACCCAACACAAACCTCATCGCCTCACCGCGTTTCTTTATCTCATCGACCCCTTTGCCTTTCTGTTTCTCATTGACCACTAAGGTGACACTTCAAGGTTAGTCACCTCTCGCTTGATGGAGCTGCGTCCTCACGGCAATGGTGAGGTGATTCGCTAAAAGAAGTTTCAGTGGGCGCACAACGAAGCCCTATCAAGGTCGCCGCATTTTTTAGGCCATCTGATCTTCATCCTCATTCTTTTAGTCCATTACATCTTGTAGGTACATCAGACGAATGAATCATAGATGATGGCTAAAACGGATGTATCTAGATGTATTTCAATGTTAAATATATTTATTTGAGAGTGTGGTCAGTGATGGCGGTGCTAATTTTTTGCTGCAACGGGCAACGAAAATAGCTACGACCTTCTTCAACGTAATTCATCAACTAGTCTGATGGGCGCGCCAAATCGCGCATTAAACGTATGTATCTAGATGTATTTCAGTGCTAAATACATCTATTTAAGAGTGTGGTCGGCGACGATGGTGCTACTTTTTTGCTGCAATGGGAAATAAAAAGCCTACTACCACTAGTGGACAGACCCCCCTTTCGTCCAGCCCAAAAAAGGCATCGCTCCCGGTTCATTTCAGAACCGGGACCGATGCCGGGCAACGGTCCCGGTTCGTCTGGAATGGGCAACGGTCCCGGTTCATGTGAGGCAACGGTCCCGGTTGTTGCCACAAACCGGGACCAATGCTCTGGCTACCAACACGTGGCGCACTGCGAGGCATTGGTCCCGGTTGTTGGCAAAAACCGGGACTGTTGCCCTGGCTATATAAGCCCCCAACCAACACTTTGCCATTTTGCCTCAAAAAATTTCAGGATTATGTTGGGGTGGGGTGGGTGCTAGAATTTTTTTCCTTTGATTGCACACCAGGTGTTCGACGAAATGTCCGAGCCACACTTAGGTCCTCAGAACACCGTATCCTCGGCCGAGGTTAGCAACCTTATCTTCTCCATCTGTAACTGATACAAAAATACTGCACGTGTGCATATATAGTGGTCTTTTCACTATTCACGAAGTTATTGTAATGGTTAATTATATGACGCAGATCGAAGCACGGATGCGATGGATGTACAGCGATCGACGCGGGTCCGAGTTTATTACAAACCTGCATACATTTCTCAATGTGGCTAATGCAAACAAAGTGGATAATTTTATGCCTTGTCCCTGTATTGACTGTCGGAACGTGGCGGAGTACTCTTCCTCGAGAACACTTCAAGGCCACCTGCTTCAGAGAGGTTTCATTCCCGGATATTATTGTTGGTCCAAGCACGGAGAAAGAGGGGTTAGGCAGGAAGACAATGAAGAAGAGGAGGATGATGATAGCTATCCTATGTCCCCTGAAGAATTCGGTGACACTGCAATGGAAGACAATGAAGAAGATGGAGCTCCTCGAGGTGACAATGAAGAAGAACAACGGGAATCGGATGAGACCGCTGATGGTCTTGGTCGGGTCATCTCTGATGCAAAGCGAGACTGTGAAACAGGAAAAGAGAAGGAGAAGTTGGAGACCATGCTAGAGGATCGCAAAAAGCCCTTGTACCCAAATTGCGAAGATGGCAGTACAAAGCTCGGTACCACACTGGAACTGTTGAAATGGAAGGCAGATTTTGGTTGTTCTGACACCGGATTTGAGAAGTTACTGCAAATAATGAAGTCGAAGCTTCCACCGGATAATGAATTGCCGCGACAACACACGAAGCAAAGAAGGTTATCTGCCCTCTAGGATTAGATGTGCAGAAGATACATGCATGCATTAATGACTGCATCCTGTACCGCGGTGAGTACGAGAGTATGGATAAATGCCCGGTATGCACTGCGAGTCGGTACAAGATCAGACAAGATGACCCTGGTGATGCTGAGGGAGATGACGAGCCCCCGAGGAAGAGGGTTCCTGCTAAGGTTATGTGGTATGCTCCTATAATACCACGGTTGAAACGTCTGTTCAGAAACAAGGAGCATGCCAGGTTGCTGCGATGGCACAAAGAAGACTGTAAGAAAGACGGGAAGTTGAGACACCCCGCTGATGGGACGCATTGGAGAAAAATCGAGAGAGGCCACTCAGACTTTAAAAATGAAGCAAGAAACTTATGGTTTGGTCTAAGTACAGATGGCATGAACCCTTTTGGAGAGCAGAGCTGCAGTCACAGCACCTGGCCTGTGACTCTATGTATCTACAACCTTCCTCCTTGGGTGTGCATGAAGCGGAAGTTCATCATGATGCCAGTGCTCATCCAAGGACCGAGGCAACCCGGCAACGACATTGATGTGTACCTAAGGCCATTAGTCGATGAACTTTTGGAGCTGTGGGCCAAACCAGGTGTACGCGTGTGGGATGAGGACAAACAGGAGGAATTTGACCTGCGAGCGTTGCTTTTCGTAACCATCAATGATTGGCCCGCTCTTAGTAACATTTCAGGACAGTCAAACAAGGGATACAATGCATGCACGCACTGTTTAGATAAGACTAAAGGTATATATTTGGATAAATGTAAGAAGGTTGTGTACCTCGGGTGTCGTCAATTTCTGCCGCCCAATCATATCGTGAGAAAGAAAGGCAAGCATTTCAACGGTGAGGCAGATCACCGAAAAAATCCTAAGCTCCCTAAAGGTGCTGATGTATTTGGTATGGTGAATGACCTAGAAGTAATCTTTGGAAAGGGTCCTGGCAGTCAATCTGTTCCGAAAGACGTCGTTACCGGACACGCGGCCATGTGGAAGAAGAAATCTATATTTTGGGAGCTACCCTATTGGGTAGACCTAGAGGTCCGTTCTTCAATCGACGTGATGCACGTGACGAAGAATCTTTGCGTGAACCTGCTAGGGTTCCTGGGCGTGTATGGGAAGTCAAAAGATACACCAGAAGCACGGGAGGACCAGCAACGTATGAAAGACCCATACCACAGGCATACTGATAAAGGGCGTCTAAGCAGCTACGCTCTTACCAAAGCAGAGAAGGAAATCTTTTTTGAATGCCTTAGAAGTATCAAGGTCCCGGCAGGCTTCTCGTCAAATATAAAGGGAATAATAAATATGGCAGAGAAAAAATTCCAGAACCTCAAGTCTCATGATTGCCACGTGAAAAAGAAACATCGTGGGAGTCGAGGACAAGACAGACAAGTCCGAAGATTACGATAAGTTTCATGAAATTCCTCCATTCACAGTGAAAACTGACCCAACTATCCCATTAAGCAATGAAGATGCTCCGTGGTTACGGCCCAAGAAGCGATCATAAGCAATGTAGGAAACAAGTGATGTGTAATAATGTATTGAACCATTGGTGATTTTTTTGTGATGTTTGCAATTAGCCAAGTCAAAACGGGGGAGGGGGGGCATGGCCGGTGATAGCTAGGTGTGGAATCTTGCAAAACTCTTTGTAGATCTCTGATGAAATGAGTACTTGTGCACTTGGAAATGTTTTTTTGAAAAAACAAAGAGCAATCTATCAAGCACTTGTAGTTCAAATTTCACCCCGTTCTAGCTGAATTGACGGCAATTTGTCTTTTTCAGCAGAGGTGCATAAGAAACATTTTACATAGAAACTTTTGTAAATTGTTAATAAAATATGGTCTAGTATAATACAAAAATGGGTTGGTTCAAATTGACATCAAATATTTGGTAGATCCTTCACAAAAAGACCCTACTTTCGGCACTCGGAAAATGAAAAATGGATTTTTCGTGCAACGGAAATGAAAACTTCCTTTGGCAAACTTGTTGGCCATTCAAATATACACACATATGCAAAATATGAGATCATTTGGGGAAACTATCCTTTGAAATGAGCTATAACTTCGGCGGCTTGAAAGCCATGAACCTTCATACTCGATAGCCCATTTTGAGAAGACTTTTTTAATAGTTTTGCATTATTCCAAGTTTGTTGGTTTGTATGGTTACTAGGACATAAATTAGGATGCAACGCAAAGGTTTTATATTTTTTTGATTTTTTTTGAATTGTTTAAGCACCGATTTCAAAATGCGGTCAAAACGGGGGAGGGGGGGCATGGTCGGTGATAGCTAGGTGTGGAATCTTGCAAAACTCTTTGTAGATCTCTGATGAAATGACTACTTGTGCACTTAGAAATGTTTTTTTGAAAAAATAAAGAGCAATCTATCAAGCACTTGTAGTTCAAATTTCACCCCGTTCCAACTGAATTGGCGGCAATTTGTCTTTTTCAGCAGAGGTGCATAAGAAACATTTTACATAGAAACTTTTGTAAATTGTTAATAAAATATGGTCTAGTATAATACAAAAATGGGTTGGTTCAAATTGACATCAAATATTTGGTAGATCCTTCACAAAAAGACCCTACTTTCGGCACTCGGAAAATGAAAAATGGATTTTTCGTGCAACGGAAATGAAAACTTCCTTTGGCAAACTTGTTGGCCATTCAAATATACACACATATGCAAAATATGAGATCATTTGGGGAAACTATCCTTTGAAATGAGCTATAACTTCGGCCATTTGGCTTGAAAGCCATGAACCTTCATACTCGATAGCCCATTTTGAGAAGACTTTTTTAATAGTTTTGCATTATTGCAAGTTTGTTGGTTTGTATGGTTACTAGGACATAAATTAGGATGCAACGCAAAGGTTTTATATTTTTTTTTTGATTTTTTTGAATTGTTTAAGCACCGATTTCAAAATGCGGTCAAAACGGGGGAGGGGGGGCATGGCCGGTGATAGCTAGGTGTGGAATCTTGCAAAACTCTTTGTAGATCTCTGATGAAATGAGTACTTGTGCACTTGGAAATGTTTTTTTGAAAAAATAAAGAGCAATCTATCAAGCACTTGTAGTTCAAATTTCACCCCGTTCCAACTGAATTGGCGGCAATTTGTCTTTTTCAGCAGAGGTGCATAAGAAACATTTTACATAGAAACTTTTGTAAATTGTTAATAAAATATGGTCTAGTATAATACAAAAATGGGTTGGTTCAAATTGACATCAAATATTTGGTAGATCCTTCACAAAAAGACCCTACTTTCGGCACTCGGAAAATGAAAAATGGATTTTTCGTGCAACGGAAATGAAAACTTCCTTTGGCAAACTTGTTGGCCATTCAAATATACACACATATGCAAAATATGAGATCATTTGGGGAAACTATCCTTTGAAATGAGCTATAACTTCGGCCATTTGGCTTGAAAGCCATGAACCTTCATACTCGATATCCCATTTTGAGAAGACTTTTTTAATAGTTTTGCATTATTCCAAGTTTGTTGGTTTGTATGGTTACTAGGACATAAATTAGGATGCAACGCAAAGGTTTTATATTTTTTTGATTTTTTTTGAATTGTTTAAGCACCGATTTCAAAATGCGGTCAAAACGGGGGAGGGGGGCATGGCCGGTGATAGCTAGGTGTGGAATCTTGCAAAACTCTTTGTAGATCTCTGATGAAATGACTACTTGTGCACATATGAAAAAAAGGAGAGGAGAGGGGGGATGGTGAGACGCTCACAGCGGGGGTGGCGCCGGCGAGGTCGTCGATGTCTTCAGGGTCGTTGATTAAAAAAAAAGTATAGCAATTTCATTATAGGACGTCAACGGAAGAATACTCTATATCCTGTACTCTGTCATGGTGAATTTCAGACGGAGCACGCCTGGTTGGCAAATCTCGCAAGTCTACCGACCAGGCGGGAACCGTCTGTAATACCCGTACGAGATTTTCATCCCATACGGGTTTACAGACGGTCCCCGCCTCGTGGGCACATCTGGAAAATCTGCCAACCAAACGAACTCCGTCCGAAATTTCCCCGGACAGATGAATTTCTCCGTGTATGGCCTTTAGTGAACTTGTTATGCTACGATAAGTCCACGCGGACCTGTGCTTATAAACAGGTCTAACTCCACTTCGGTTGGCGAGGTGGTACTAATTTGCTGGTCTAACGATCCCGGTTGGTAGCACTAACCGGGACCAAAGACTCAACGGTCCCGGTTGGTGCTACCAACCGGGATCGATGACCCTGGTGCGACGTGGCAGCACCAGGCCCCTCCCCGCCCAGGCCAACGGTCCCGGTTGGTACCGTTGAGTCTTTGGTCCCGGTTGGTGCTACCAACCGGGACCGATGGCCCTTACTATAATACGCGCCAACACTTCTTCTTCCTCCCCCAACTCCACCAAATCCCCCAGCTCTTATTCCCGCGCGGAATTTGCCGTCGACGCCGGCAGGCTGCCCGCGGCCGATTCGCCGCCGTTCGCTGCTTCTCCGGCCTCCCCAAGAACACTGCTTCCTCTACGCCTCGACGTGAGCCCCCGCCCTCGAATCCCCCCTCTCCCTCGCCGGGCGCGTACAGGCCGTGCCCGGGACGTGCTCGGGCCGCGCTCTGGCCGCGCTGGGCGCCCCTTGGCTGCGCCGAGCCACGCCCTCGCCTCTCCACGCCCTGCACCCCCCCTCCCGCCACGTCCCCCTCACCGGAGTGGCGCCCCTTTAGCCTGCTCGACGCGGCCATGCGCCCCCCTGTGGCTTCTCCCGTGGGCGGCCGTGAACTCGCCGCACCGGGCGCCGGCTGCCGCGGCCCCGCCCCGGCTAGCCAGCCTCGCCGGAACGGCCTCCGGCGTGGCTCTCGTCGCCGGCGTGGAATTAACTGTTAGATTAACTGTTAGATATTAAGCCACTGACTACTGGGCCCCAGCTGTAAGCCATTTAATAATAAATAGAGTTATAAAAATTAGTCACTAACATGTGGGTCCAGGGCTCATTTAAATTAAATTAACTGAATATTTAATAAACAGAGGCTGACATATGGGTCCCACATGTCAGCACAGTTTTAGATAATGTTGGAATTTAATAATTAAAAGAAATTCAGAAATTCTTTTTAAATGATTTAAACTTTGAATTTGAATATCTTTTAAACCGTAACTCAGATTCAAAAAATTTATACATGAAAATTGATCAGAAAAATATAACGAGTACGAATACGCTATTTGTATGTCTACCACCCCCCTCTAACGTACCGAACATCGACATTCCCCCCCTTCGGGTCGTCTGTCGATAATTCCCGGTACCGATAAAAGTTGTCCGGATGAAAAACTTTCGTATACGAAAGTTGCTCAGAACGGATCACCGAATACGGATACGATACCCATACCCCCACCGCAACCCTCTAACATACCGAACGTGGAACATTCCCCTCCGGTTCATCTGTTTGCCAGACGACCGGAGCCGGTAAAACTTTCCCCTCCGGTTCATCTGTTTCTCCCCCCCCCTTTAATCTCCGGTAGACTCTGCGCTTTGCTAGTCATAGTGATCGTGGAACTATATATATAAACTGTTCGTGGCCCATGAGCAGGAGTACCCCAGCGGAGCTTACTACGACGTCGACTCTGCTGCTACCGTTGACTACACCGCTGCCGCCTACGATTTTCATTATAATAGCTTGCAATTCTTAATTTGCAGATACTATGGATCCAATATTTCATAGAGATGAAAATGAGGAAAACTTGCTTCACGATATGATCAACGACAATGAAGGTCAAGATGTCACCCGCCGGTTTCTGAACGATTCCGGTGAGGGAGACGAGTCTCTCCACCGAGAAGAAGCATCGGACGGGAGACAAGTCGGCTCCGGCTCCGCCTCCGGCGGAACCTTTAATCTCGAAAACACCGGCGAGGTTGATTAAAATGTTGTTAATTAAAATGCAGCTGTATATGTACATGCATATATTAACACTCTTTCTTCTTTTAGCCCTCCGGATCCGGATCCGTCCATTCCTCCGCAAGACCGAAACGAGGCCCAACCAAAAAGTTGGCTGACAATGTGAGGTATAGGATCGAAGAGGTCGGTCCAGACGGTGAACCGTTAGCTCCGGATGATGTCAAGAAAAAATTTGTGAAGGCATGCGGAACTCTTGTGAGGGACAACATCCCGATCACCATTCGAGAATGGATGCAGCTAAAGGACCCTACAATCTCGTTTGTGTGCGACACCATGAAAGACAGGCTTTGGAACATGCTCATGCATAATTTTCTCCTGCGGATGCCAGAGGTGGATAATCCAGCTCAGGAGGCGGCAGCTAGACTGGAGCTAGAGGCTAGAGTCAAGAAGTTTGCTCTCAGCAAGATGGCCGAGCAATTCAAGAATTGGAAGAAAAACTTGTACCTAAAATTTGTCAAGTTAGACAAGACTCCGGATTTTGAACACAGCTATGGTAAGATAAGAGAGCAGTGGGATGATTTTGTGGCGTACAAGAAATCGGAGCACGCGCAGCAAAGGTCTGAAGTAAATCAGACGAATGCCGCTAAGAAGATTTACCACCATAAAATGGGGCCTGCTGGCTACGCCGGTTGCATGCCTAGGTGGGAGGCAATTGAGGCCAAGTATTTTGATGCCGGGATCACTCCAGAGCCTACAACATGGAACGAACGGACAAGAAACTGGTTTTACGGCCATGGGGCACGTTGGACCAAGATGGGAAGACAATATATAACCAGTCACACATAGATGATCCCCTGCTGCCCATCGATGATATTAGAGATGCAGTACGTGATATTGAAGAGGGACGGTTCATTCCCGATAGAGAGGACGACGAGCTCACACGCGCCCTAAAAAATAAAGAACACCCAGGACGAGCACGAGGCACGCCAGGCTCCAAGTGTTGGAAACTTGCCTTCCCTTCGGAAAGCAAGAAATATCCAGATAAAAGCCATTAGAGGAGGAAGGAAAGGGAGGCAGCTGAGAAAGCGGTGGCTGAGAGAGAGAAAGTGGCGAATGAGGCTGAGAAAACGGCTACCAAAGAGCGGCTGCGTAATGTAGAAGAAGGCTTAAAGAGGGCGGAGGAGCTGATCGGCAGACTTAGCCAGCAAAGTGGCGGCCAACCTCAACAACTCTTGTTAGAAACTGGATTCGATGTACCGGCGCCCCATCGAATCAGAAAAGCTCGCAAGCTTCCACGCAGCTCCAGCAGGATGATGATGATGCACTGACAACGGCTGCTCCTAAACGCTACCCAGTGGATTATATCACGGAGAGCACACGTTGTGAGCTTAAGGTGCAAGTGATGAACTTAAAGGTGACGGTGGCGGTCGGCATGGCCCTATCAATCCCGAAGAAACCAACTTATCATTGCAACCCGACTCCAGAAGGGTACGCTGTCGTCATGGTGGATGATGTGATGGATGATTATGAGGAGCTGAAGCTGGACCACCCTGCAGGTGAAGATGGGGAGCTGAAAGAACTAGGAGAAGCAAAAAAGGGGAGTGTTCTATGGCGAAAGGAGCACATCGTGCTTCCAGATTATGTGCCGCCAAGGTCACCCACTCTTCAGAAGAGCAATCCACCTTCGCCGCCACGTGACCATTCTTCACCGCAACCATCGCCTTCACCGCCTCACCACTCTTCGGCTCAGCCGTCTCCACCGTCACCTCAGGCATCTCCACCGTCGCCTCAGCCGGCTCCATCTCCTGAGCCTCAGAGCCAGAAGCGGAAGCGTACCTATACTAGTACGGGCAGCAAGAAATCACCGAAACGTAAGCGATCACCCCTCCCAAAAGTTCCTCATCAGAATATGAAGAAGCTACCCGGAGAGATGACACCTGAGGAACTGGACGTGTCCGTAAAAATGTCTTATGAAAAGTGGAAGATTGATGTGTCCAACAAGAAGAAGCCGATAGAGCCATTGTTCCCGCGCACCCCAAAAGATCACGCCGCGTGCGCGAAACTGAAGAAGAAGCTTCACAACCCCATACCGCTCACATCAGACTATGAGCGCTCTATTACAAAGTCGGCTGAGGCAAAAGAGCGGAGAGTCGGAAAAGAGATTGCCCAGCTCGGACTACAGAAAGAACAATCGATCGAACCGCTCGAAGTGCACACTTGGCCGCGCCCCCAGCAGCATCAGGTCGATGCGTATGATCCGAACAAAGATCCGGAGTTTATAAGACAGTACGGAGCAAAAGACCAGGCAGTAGGATTGTCTATTACTGATTACCTGAGCCGTCTGGATGAGTTCGGGAACGACGAGGAATTCGTACCGGCATACCAATACCAACACGGGTATCCTCTCGTCAAACCCGAGTTAGTCAAGGATCTACCAACAAAGATGCGAAAATTGCATGACTGGTACATGGAAAATTCTGCTAAATCCGAAAACTGGATCTACGCTAAATTTCAGAACGAGCATTACGGGCATGGACAAGGCTTCGATCTGATTGAATTCTCAGAATTATTTCAGTTTTACAATGGAGACGCCATCGACAAATCTATCGTCAGTGCATATTGTCTGTAAGTACCATTAATTTCAGTGATCAAGCCTTTCTAGCTCAGTTCATTCGTTTCATGTATAATCTTACACTCATCACTAAACTAATTATATATGCAGAATGAAGATTCTCGAATGCAAGAAAGGACAAATCTATGACATTGGGTTCGTTGACTGCCAGTTCGTTCATGAAAGAACTCTCAAAGAGAAGCCCAACCAGACAGAGAACAACTTGTTGCAATCATTGACGTATTTCGGCACAAGAAGGGAAATACTATTTCCTTACAACTTCGAGTGAGTGTTACTGTCTCGCACACATTCTATTTTGCTTGCTCGGTGTTAAGCGTATAATTGACTCTTTATGCGTGTGCAGCTTCCACTTTATTCTGTTGATCATTGTTCCGGACGAAGGAGTAGTAAAAGTCATGGACCCGGGACGCAAATCTATGAAATCATGGGAGGACATGCAAGCATGCCTCCAGAGGGTTTGGAAACGGTTCACCGCCAAAACACCGGGTCTTCCGGCAAAGCTTACATTTGAATCACTGAATGTAAGTACTACTTGCTAGATCCATGCATCTTTTTTATTCTAGTTTCAGTATAATTATCATGCTGATTATAATACTCATTGCTCTCCGTTCTCGTAAAGTGTTTGAGACAGGGACCCGGGAATAACTTATGTGGATATTATGTCTGCGAGTTCATTCGCCAGACGACCAAAGAGACGTCCGCAACCCGAAACATAAGGAAAATTGAAGTACGATAAACAACATTAAATACTTTAATTTATTGCGTTAAATTGTGTTTAGTTTCATTCATATATATTGATCCCTTTCTTTTAATTAGATCGAACGAATGCGGGACGGTCTTCTACCTCGAGAACGCGTGCGAGCAATTCAAGAGGAAATCGCCGGATTCTTATTAGACCATGTCATAGCTCCGACCGGAGAGTTCTTTCACCCTCATTTTTTGGAAGACAAGCGGCCAAGGACCGATGTAAATTAGATCGAACTCGTGTGACCGTTTGTGTAATACATGTTCGACCAAGCACGAGGAATGAGATGGTGTATATGATATATTCGTGATGATAATGTGTAATATATATTGTGGTTCCTTTCATTGTTGCTTTAATTTATATATATATGGTACCATTTAATTGAATACAAAACACAAAATAAAATAAATGAAAAAAAATCAGAAAATAGGGCTAAAAAGGGGGCAGTGGAGCCTCTTCGGTCCCGGTTCTTCCTATCAACCGGGACCGATGACCCCTCCCCCCCTCGCTGCGCGCCAGGCCACGTGGAGCCTCTTCGGTCCCGGTTCGTGGGACAACCGGGATCATCATTGGTCCCGGGTTATTGGTCCCGGGTGTGGAACCGGGACCGAAGGCCCATATGAACCGGGATAATATGGGGGTCTGTCCACTAGTGTACTTTCTTCAACGTAATTCATCCATTGGTTTGATAGGGCGCGCTAAGACGTGCCTATGGAACTAGTAATGTATTAAACAGATGGAAGAGGAGGCACTGAAAGAGGCATAACACAACAGGTGGAATGCAAGGTGCTACATCAGCTACTAAGTGTGACTGGCATCATCTATTGTTTGGAGGAAATGTGGCCCAAATTGCACCTATTGGTCATGTTGAGTAGATTATTCACAGAGTTGATTTATGCGTTCGCTAATTATTTTTTAGTTCATGTGTGAACTTTATAAGCCCTTGATTTGATTTGTTCGAAAACGTATCTGATCTACATTCCCTTGTGAATTTTTTACACTTAGCACTTTCTTTTGTTGTCAAAAGTTTCAGTCAGTACAATGATGTAAACATTCAGTCCTTGCCATAAACCTTTTGGTGTTCAGTAAATGCTCTATGTTTGGTGATCACATTACATGTTTTCTATAAGTGATGTATGCTAGTTAGTGATGTTCTTGCTCAATTTTCCTAATTATCAGTGTTGCACTACATTTAGAATTGTTGCTCAGGTTAATTTAAGCAAAAAGAAAAGAAAACCTGAAAGTCGAACAACCTTTTTCCAGTACAAATGCTATTGTTTCTCTTAGTTTCAGTAAAATTGTGTAACAAGTGCTTGATTATCATAGAATTACAAACATAAAAATATCTGTTTCAAACTAAAACTATGCTAAGGGACTCCTGTAAGGGTCAGTTCTTTTGGCGGCTTCTCCCAGAAGCTGCCCTCCCCCATCTTCTCTGAAAAGCCGCCTCAAAAAGTTAGGGAGACTTCCGATATGCCCAGTGTTAGGCCATTTCGAAAGCCTGCCTAACTTTTTGGGACGGCTTCTCAGAGAAGCTGAGGGGAGGGCAGCTTCTGGGAGAAGCCGCCAAAAGAACTGACCCTAAATTATCTTGGATGTGGGCCAACTGCCTATAGCGATGTGTCATCCAACGTGGCATGTTTCGGACTAATTTGTATCGATTTATTCCCGCAAAGCAAGTTTAGGGATCGAGTTGTTTCATTTTTCAAGAATTTGTATGAAATTGTACCCTTGGGGTAAGTTTCCGTATGAATAGTATAATTACCACATTAGGGGTAGGAGTATGACAAATGAACTGATTAGTTAAGGATGAAACATTTCGTAGCTTTATGTATATAGGTGTAGCATTTTTTAATTCTACATGCCTTTGCACGAGAATTGGTTACACATGTGGACGGGCGTATGCACAAGTACAATTTTCACCACAGCGCATGAAAGCTTAGAGTGATGTACTTGGCCACGGTGGCCTTATTTAGTTCGGTCGCAGTAGAAGAATGTCGGCGCGGGAGATTACGAGTTGACCTTGGAGCAGACGAGCCTGATCTGCCCCTGCGTCCCTGTCTTGGGAGCGATGTTGCCCATGTTCACCATGGCCGTCGTGAAGGCGCTGTTGAACGTCGCCGCGCTGGACGCGAAGCTCCTGACGGTGTTGTCTGCGCCGCCGCCGTTGAACAGCACCTGGTCCGAGTGCAGCAGCCCCTTCTGGGACATGAGGTTGGTATAGTAGGCGTTGTCGAACGCGTTGGCCGTCGTCGTGTCGAGCGGCGCCAGGCTGCTGTCGCCGCCGGACTGTGGGCAGTTGGCCCTGAGAGATGTCGCGAAGGTCGTCTCGATGTTGGTCTCGTTGTAGATCCTGTCCCTGAAGTTCTGGCACTGTGATTGCCCGATCGTGTGGGCGCCTGCAGATTGATCGAGAGCACGACAGTGTCAGAATATCATACTCCATCAATCTGCAACGGCTTAACTCAAACTTTACCTGAGATTCGGGTGTGTTCGTACCTGAGAGAGCAATCATGTCTGTTAGGCTGAGCTGCTTGTTGGCGAAGGAGGTCGTGAGATTCTGGAGGTCGAAGGTGGGAGGTGGCAGGTCCCTTTCCGCATTGGTCTTGCTTGCAGTGGTGGAGTCCCTCCTCCCCAGAAGAACAGTCCATGTCGGCCCTCCCAGCTGCATGGCATATTGGCATGCACAGGCATTTAAATGTTTAATTCCAAATCAAAGTTAAGAGAGCAGTACTATCAGCATATGCTATCTGTGGAGCTTACCGCGACGACGGAGTCACGGGCCGCGACGGCGAGGATGTCGGCGCAGGAGACGGTCTGGTTGCACACGGCCTCGACCTGGGTCTTGATGTTGTCGATGACGTTCATGCCTCGAATGGAACCGTTGTTGGGAGCAGCACCTTGCTCGCCGACGAAGCTCCCTGTGTCCGCCAACAGAACGGAACCGTCACATCCCTGCAAAAAAGTTCAGGAATACAAATTATTCCCAGTCCACGGATAACAGTTAACTCACTAACTGGAAGTGGAAGCTAATAAGGTTAGGCGAGACTTGCGTCAACAAAGCAGTCGTGGAAGTGCAGCCGGAGGAGCGACGCCCCCATGCGGGCCTCGGCGTTCACGGCGGCCGCCACGCCGGCCTGGATGGTGGAGAGCGCGTTGGGGCACGACGTGTCGTAGAACGTCGACGACAGCTGCGCCGACGCCGCCGAGGCCATTGCCACGAGCACGAGCACAAGTAAGCTAAGGCAAGAGGCAGAAGCCATTTCTAATCTAAGGACTAGTGCAATATACAATGGTAAGTGCCTAAGTGGTGCTTCTGTACCTCACTTTTTCTGCGTTGGCCGTGGCTTGCAAGAGATATTCCTTGCACTGGACATATATATAGCCAGCAGATGTCCTGGAGACACGGGTGGCCAGGGGCTAAACCCTCCAAAAACTCGTGCCTAACTAGTCCATAGAGACGATAGCAGACATCTTGGAATCATTGTCCTCGAGAACAGTATACCCACAAGGCCACAAAGGAATACTGTTCGCCGGCTTCGCATGAGCTTTTAGTTTTAGCATGGAACGTTCTCACGTTGATTTGATTACCAGTTTGGTAGTACAGCGCATTCGACATAAACAAAATTATTCAGCCAACACCGACGATCTGCATTATTGGCGCCAGACATTAAGCTACAGTACATTATTCGCTCAGTGTAAGATTGCATGATTGCATATGATCAGTTCGATCGAGCTTATCATACTAATGCTTAGGCGAAAACATGCATGCATACCAGTGGCATATCTTTGCAGGATATTAGATATATACATACCCCACATGGTTTGTCTCTAAACGTGTCAGTTTGATCCATGGGTTCAGCTGTCACCTACTCCACATAAAAGAGTAGGGCACTAAGACATGCACTAAGGGATGTCTGGGACTGCCGGCTGAAAAAGAGTTCCGGCACACTGGGAGGGACTGGCTTCAGGTCCTGCTCGACTCTATCACACAGGAGATGAGATCAAAAACCCTCCTCCTCTTATGGTGATGTTGGCACCTCAGAGATGATGTAGTGCATGGGAAAGGGGAAAAGACTATCTGCAGATCGGTGGATTTCCTTCAGAGATATGAAGAGAAATGGAGAAATGCTAACCAGATTCTGCATTCAGACTCTGGCAAAATACAGAGGCCTTGGTGTGTTTCTCGGCCTGGTAGAGTGGGATCAAGCCGGACCAAATGGAAGCCGCCTGTCAACGGGGCTGTTAAACTGAATACGAACGCGGCCTTTCTACCTGACAGTGGCCAATGCTGGGCTGGAGCTGTCGCTAGAGATCATAGGGGACTGGTCGTCATCTCTTCTTGTAAAACCATGGCTCCAGCGCTGGATGCTATGGAGGCCGAGGGGCGGGCTGTTTTGATGGGTTTGCAGGACCTGGAAAAGGTGTCTAAGGGGACGATTGAAGTGGAACTGGACTGTAAAATGCTCGCTGAAGCTTTGAGCTCTGAGGAGATGGACAAATCAGCAAGCTATGGCACAGTGCTGGACATCAGCGAGAAGCTAAAAACCTTCCAAAACTACAGGATTTCGTGGACTAAACGAGAAGGAAACAGGGTGGCACATGAGATGGCAGCAGCGGCAAAGCAGCTGGGAGATTGCCTGATCATAGGCGATGTTCCTGAGGCACTTAGAGAATTGGTTACCTCTGAAAGTAATCAAGCCTGAGTAGGGTACTGTGGCAATCTTTAAAAAAAATTAGTGTATGTGTCGTGGAAAATTCAAAGAACAATCTGAACACATATAAATTTTGTGAATAATAAATTAAAAAGATAGTAAAAAAATAAGAAAACCTTAGGCGTCTAAAATGTTTATGTGTACAAAGTGCATGCGAAATTTAAGAGAGATGTATATGTTAAATCTCTTGGATCATCTAGGTTAGATGAATTTGAGTACTGTCTATATGTTGCATTCAGATCACGAGAGATTGGAGAAGGGGTTGCCTCCTCCTTGGCTTGACGATCTCGACGCGTCGGCCATGGTGGAGGACGACGGCGGCGGCGGAGCTTCCCGTCGGCACAACGCAGAAAACCTAGATCGGTAGGGGGTTGTCGGCGGGAAGAGTGGTGCACGATGAACCTCGTAACTCGTCCCCCCCCCCCACACACACACAACACACACACCTCTTTATATAGCGCTGGCGACATGGGGCCACCAACCATAAGGGGTTGGTCGCCCTCGATTCAGGGCGCGAGGCAAGGGTCCGTCGAGCCGTTGGGCTCGATCGGGAGGAGATCATTCTAATAGTATAGATATTATTGAGTTGCATGCACCAACCAGTTCAATCCAAAAGTTTAAGCTGATTTGGAAAGGTGGACAATTCACTTATACTCCAACACTCCCCCTCACGTGTAGGCTCCTTCAGGCCGCATACGTGGATATTGGAGTGGGCTGTAATTATTTTAATTAACGCGCCCGCCAGGATTCGATCCTAGGACCTCCTGCGCTGATACCATATTGAGTTGCATACACCAACCAGTTCAACCCAAAAGCTTAAGCTGATGAGGAAAGGTGGAAAATTCACTTATACTCCAACATCCGAAGAGCTCTTAGCACAAACAAAAAAATTTACGCGACGGCCTTCTCCTGTGCTTTCCACGTGTCCACGTGTGTTTCTAACCTGTCGCTTAATGCTTGAGATTCCTTTGCAACAGAGCCTCTGTTGCAATGGTCCGATCACAACAAAGGCTCTGTTGCAAAGCTTGTTGTTTCATGTGCGCGTGATTGATTTTTTTTTACTTAGATCCCTTTACAGCAGAGGCTCTCTTGCAATGGTCCAACCGCAACAGAGCCTTTGTTGCAAAGTTCGTTGTCTTAGGTGCGTGCGATCGAGAGAAAAAAATGCTTAGATCCTTGTCTCACGTGCACGTGTAATCGAAAAAATGCTTTATCTAGCGCATAAATAAAGTTTCGCAACAAGCATCATGTTGCAAAAGAGATTCACAACGTCATTTATGTTGCAAAGAGGCTTCACAACATTGTTCGTCGTACAAATACCAGGTTACAAAAAAATCTCTGCGCACAAAAAAAACTTCGCAACAGACATTCTGTTGCAAAGGAGCTTCGTAACAAGCCTCCCGTTGCAAAGAATGTTATACGTGACACGCTAAATGCAACGACGCCTGTAAAAAATCTCTGCGCATAAAAAAGCTTCGCAACAAGCATTCTGTTGCAAAGAAGCTTCGCAACAAACCTCCCGTTGCAAAGAAATATTCCTTTGGCATCTCCTGGGCACACGTATCTTCGGTGCTAATTGAATGGTAGTGGAGCCGGCGGATCCTTTCGAAAGATCAGCCGGCGGACGCGTAGCACAGCCCATAAAACTTTACAAAAAACTTCTGCATATAAGCATCTTGAGTACCTAAACTTTTTAGTTTTTTTTTTAATTTTACTTACCATTTATTTTAAATTTACTATTTACGTCTAGATGTAGATATACCTGGTATCGAATCGATGTGGAGCACACTCGATAGATAGGGATCGAGGCTATACGCATGCATGGGCGTGCCTGCGTGGAGCACACTCGTGGATGTGCGTCCAGTGTCGTCCACCTCTAAAATTTGTCTCTTGGTCAGAATTGCGTGCGGTAGTACAATGCTGGTCCACTAGTAGTCTACGGCGGTTCGTCTCGTGTGGAAATTCTGCTAGCGGACGAAACAGTAGTCTCGCTCGATCTGGACGGGCTCGTTTGGACTGCTTTCGTGCGAGGCTCGGTGTCTGTCCAAGAGACATCTCTGTCATGGTTTCTCGCCGGTGTGCGGTCCCTTTCCACTAGGAGCCACCGGTTAGCTTTGACATGATGCGATCGTTGTCTATTTTCTGTACGAATATTTGAGGTCATTTTCAACGTTATCACCTAAAACAGTTACCGCATTAGAAGCTATTAGGATTAGTTCACGAACATCATCGATGCGGAAGCAACCATTCAATCTTAGTTGTATTCGTTCATCGGTAGTTCAATAAAACTACGATAAAATCACAAACGGATCTCTGGTCATCCCCTGCCGCTCGTTGCAGAACCGTTCGTACTCCTTCGTTGTGCGAAGAGCGGCGTCGGTAATGGACGAGCACGGCATCACTGGCCCAATGGCCCGCCGTTGCCTTTGCCCTTGGCACTGGCGAAGGCGACGACATCATTGAGGGACCACTCGTCGCCCATTTTGCCGAGTTGTTGGTCTAGCCAGTAGAGGCGTCGTTTGGACGTCTTCGCCATAACGAGCGAACGATCGCGGGACCGGGCCTCTGTGAGGATCTCGTCATCAATGAGCCATGTTGGCGCCTCGTCAGACTTGGCAAAGGCAGAGCGGCGCGCCTTGTTGCATCGCTGCTTCCGCGCCTCCTCCCTGGCCAACCTTTCCTCCGCGAAGAAAAGAGCCCGCAACGAGGAGCCGCACCTTTGGGGTAGAAGAAGGTGGTCGCACGCCTTCGCGATCGAAGAAGCCTGACGCGACTTTTGATCTAGGCGATGTGGTTGCGCTGGACCGAGGGTGGCATGGCACGTTCCGTCTTTACATACGGAGAGACGGCAGCGACGAGAGCTCCTCCTTGACGGGGCTTTGGAGTGGAGATGGTGGCATTGGGCCGCTGTCGTAAAGGAGCATGCGTTGGATGACTTAAATCCATATGCATTGTGGACTCCTCATACGCCCGGGCGGCCTCAGCGAGAAGTCTACCAGCCGTCCGCTGCGGTGACTCCTGGTCCTCCTCGTCGTCGTACAAGATGTGGATCTCATTACCGGAGGACCCGAGCAACGTGGAGGAGGAAGGGACCGGAGATCTACGGTGCCGCCTCAAGGATTCCCTTGGAGATCCGCCTCCACTTCCATCGCCGGCCGGCATAGAGAACCACTAATTCTTCATCAAGAATCTGGGCGGCAATAGAGTGGAAAAGAAGAGGGCAGCAATGGAGAGAGATGCGGCTTAGGGGTATGGATTGTGCCGGAACCGTACTTATACACGTGAATGCCTTGAATGCGGCCGAAGATGTTTCATCGGGCGTGTTTTAGGCATTGAACGTCACACTGACCGGAATCAATGCTGATGAGTTGTGTCCTCTTTGGAGCGGCTTGACTGGCATGAGTACGCGTCATACATTTCACGCGCGAAGAAGGTGTTTCGGCAGTTCAAAATCCTGCAAAGCCCCGGTTGGTTTGGGTCAGATTTGCGAAAAAACGGACATACAGACCAGCCCCGCGAATATATACAGGATCACCTTGAACGATAATACTGGTCCGGACAATGAGATTTATCTCGAGGAGAAAATATGGATTTAGAAATTTAACGACTACCTTTAATCTTACAACTAAACTTGAAACCCATTTTTTAAAACTCGGTTATTCTTCAAAAAAAATCATCATAGTGGAATACCGATATAATTGTTCTCAGTAACATTGGGGGGTGGGGGGGGGGGGAGGGGTCACATTCATGCGTGTATCAATATTTTATGTATTGGAAGAGGGAAATTCACATACATATTAGTTCATTAACTGTTTTGTACAACAATATCCAAAACTACCTATGGGACACTAGATGCATCTACATTGAGTCTCTTGACTAACCGGGCCCCGCCTTATATACATACACCGGGGACTAGGGTTTATAGGGATGCTCATGGACTCTGTCTTCTTACCGTATACACTAAGTCTTCCAGGCTTGAAAACATGATGGACTATATACCCATCCATTAACCCATAGTGCATACAATTCTACAGGGGCCTTGGCCGGCCTACTCAAGTTGGCTATCGGCATAGTGATGCATCCCTCGGACGAGCTCCGACATTCGGCCATGCTTTTCACACCTTTTGGTCGTGTCGCCACCAAATGACATAGCCCGCTATTTATTATATTTTGCTAGAGTTTTGTTAGAAACACGATATACCCCCAACCCCTACCCTCCTATATAAATCCAGTAAATTATAAACAACATTGTCAAGTCTAGAACTTGTACCTAGATAAGTTGATTCCATCACAAAGAACCGATTTTTTTTGGATAAAGGTTTTATTACTCAAAAGGTTTAAGCAAGTACACCCGGCCTCTGCTTAGCTGAGATGCACACAGCCGCAAGTCACCAGAAGAAAAATAAAAGTGTACGACAAGTTACGACTGAAGAACTATCGCCACTCAAGGTAGCTCTATGCGTAGATCATGCGGCCACCCATGTTGGGTAAAAATATCCCTCGCCACCGCTTTCAGTCGTGCATACGCCTCCATAAAAAGGCCTCGATAGTGCGCCCGCTGTAAGATAGACCACGAACGGCGAATACCCGTGCATCGATAAAGAACCTGCAAACAAGTGAAATTTTTATCAGAAAATATCTTGTCATTTCTACATAGCCAGAGCGGTCATATTACGCCAAGCGCTCCTACCCTAAGAATGGTTTTAAGCTTATTATCTATCCCGTTAAGTCAATTGCCAAAGATATTAGCAACGGATGTGGGTTGATATAAGTTTGAAGTCATTTGGATAGTTGACCAAATAGAACGTGCAACCTTACAAGTGAAGAAAATGTGTTTTATTGTCTGATCATGAGTACATGAAACACACTTCATACTCCCTTACCAATTGCGCTTGGCAAGATTATCTTTCATTAGGATGACACCTCTGTGAAGATACCATGCAAATACTTTAATCTTTAGAGGTATCTTCATTTGCCATATTTTGTAATTATTATCGACTGCTATTTCAGGTTGGACAAGCGCCCTATACATAGAATCCACAGAGAATTTTCCATTCCTATTGAGATTCCATCGAAACTCGTCGTGACCTTGTGACAGCTGCACTAAAGCTAACCGTTCTAGCAAGGAATTCCAAGATGCAAGTCTAGGACCGATTAAGTATCTCCTGAATGCCACATTAGGGGTGACTCTTGCATGACCATGGCCAACGTATCTCCCTTATGTCACACAATGTTATATAGGGCCGGATATTGATCTCAGAGTATGGCATTTCCTAGCCATCTATCCTCCCAATATCTTATTTCCGACCCATCCTTCATCTTGAAAACCCCAAAGCGATAAAAATCTTTCTTTGTCGCCATGAGACCAGCCCAAAAATGTGAATCTCCAGGCTTCCATATAACCTGAGATAACGCTTTTGTGCCGATGTATTTTTTCTTAAGGAGTGTTTGCCAAACACCATCCGATGTAAGTACCTTATAGAGCCACTTACCAAGGAGAGCGGAGTTCTTTACCCGAAGGTCATGAATACCTAAGCCTCCTTGGTCCTTCGGACGGCACACGACATTTCACTTGGTCAGTCAATACTTCTTTTTCTCATTATCCCCTTGCCAAAAGAATCTCGATCAGAAATAATTCAATCCGTGTAGGACTCCTTTAGGTATTTGAAAGAAAGATATCATATACAGTACCATGTTGATTAAAACTGAATTTATGAGTACAAATCTTCCACCTAGGGACAACAATTTCCCCTTCCAGCTAGCTAGCCTTTTTTGCAAACGTTCTTCGACATGCTTCCATTCCGCATTCGTCAATCTCCTATAATGTATTGGTATCCCCAAATACTTAATAGGAAATTGACCTTGCTCGCATCCGAATATCTCGGCATATTGAGCTGCTGCATCCTGGGCCTCGCCGAAACAAAATAATTCGCTTTTATGGAAATTAATCTTCAATCCGGATAACTGCTCGAATGCTGATAATATTAATTTCATATTCACTGTTTTATCTGGATCATGTTCCATAAAAATAATTGTGTCGTCCGCATATTGAAGAATAGATAATCCCCCATCCACTAGGTGTGGGACTACTCCCTCAATTTGTCTGTCTAGCTTGGCGCGTTCAATCATGATCGCTAACATATCCGCCACAATATTAAACAATATGGGCGATAAAGGAAACCCCTTTTTGGTTTGGAAGAAGCCTTCGGTTTCATCATTGACGTTGACGGCAACACTTCCTCCCGAAACACAACTATGGATCAAAGCACACCACTCCTCCGAAAAATCTTTCATTCTCAGAGTTTGTTGGAGGAACCACTAGTACAAAACATGCTTTTGGATATGAGCAAAGGTCATGGTTCGAACACGAACCGGTTCTACTGGCCCAATAGAACCGGTTCGTGGCTCCGGGCTTTAGAACCGGTTCGTGTGGTGGGGACCCAGCCCAGCGGTGCCCTGCCAGCGCCCCTTTAGAACCGGTTTGTACTACCAACCGGTTCTAAAGATGTGGTGGAAGGTTGCCGTTCGGCATGCGGGCCACGTAGTAGCATTAGCATCGGTTGGTACCTAGAACCGGTTCTAAAGGTTCACTAAGTTTAGTACCACCTCGCTAACCGAAGAGGAGTTCGACCGGTTTATAAGCACGGGTTAGAGTGGACTTATCATAGCATAACAATTTCAATAAAGGTTGTCCATGAGGGATTTAACTATATCCTGTATACTTTAGTTCAAATTTCGGTCGAACCTTGATTGGTGGGCAGATTTGCTAGATTTGGCGACGAGGCGGGGTCCAGCTGAAACCCCGTATGAGATTACGAAATCTAATACAGGCATTTCAGCTGGAGCTCTCTTGTCTGTAGAGTAGTTAGATTTTCCCACTAATCAGGGGCTAACCGAAAATTGCCTTTACGGTGTACAGGGTGTGGAGTAATCTTCCATTGACATCCTATAATGAAATTGCTATACTTTTTTATTTTAGTTTTAGTCGTAGCCCTTGATACGTCCAAAACGTATCTATAATTTCTGCTTGCTCCATGCATGTTTTGTGTGATATTGCTATGATCTAGATACACTTTCATACACTTTTGATCATATTTGGACTAACCTATTAACTCAGTGCACCCCAGTGTCAGTTCCTGTTTTCTGCTGTTTTTCTATTTCAGTTTTCCCCCATACAAAAAGTGCCAGAAAAATTCGGGAAAATTCAGATAAAAAATCAGCGTGACGGAAGCTTCGAGAAGAGCCCGGGAGGGGCCAGAGGGGAGCCATGGGGGCCCAGGCAGCCACCCGGCGCGGCCCCACCCATGGCCGCGCCAGGGGGGCTCCTGGGGCCCCTGGCCCACCTCTGACTGCCCCCTTTCGCCTATTTATCCCCCGTCACGGGAAAACCCCAAAGGCAGAACCCTACTCCGCGAACTCGCCTCTATTCCGCCGCCGCCGCGCTTCCGAAGATCGGGAGCACCAGAAGACCTCTTCCCGGCACCCTGCCGGAGGGAGGATTGACCTCCGGGAGCCTCCTCTCCACCATGGATGCTCCCCGGATGTCTCGTGAGTAGTTTTCCTTGGACCATGGGTCCGTGATCAGTAGCTATGTGATGTTCTCCTCCCCTCTATGATCTTCATTGTTTAGACCTCGTGAGCTGCCCAACATGATCGAGGCACCTTTGTAATATTTTTGCTATTGCTATGTTGAGTTTGATAGGATCTGATGGATTATGAGATTATGTTCAGATTGTTATAGAGTAATATATTTGGTTTTTATCTCTTATATTTTTGTTCCTAAGTAATTCTATCATGTTACCCGTTGCTGTTTATTTCTTTGGCCAAGTAGTAGGTAGTGACTCCAAGAGGGAGCGTTGTGCTAGATTGTGGGTTCATGCCCCCCCCCCGATGACATGCTTGAGTGACAGAAACATGAGACTAGGGGATGTGATGTTGCCACAAGGGGGGAAACAACGGTGCTTGTAACCGCGGTTACAAGGATTGTTTACTTTACGCAAAGTTCTTTTAAATGCAGTTGTATGTTGCTTTGAGTTTACACTTTGGGTGGGGCTCGCAACTTAATACCAGCGAGATGTTCCGGATAGATATCTCAAGGTGGATGATTAGTAGTAGATGCAGTTGGATTTCGGTCTACTTACCTTGGCGTACTGCCTGTGCTTTTGAACCTTTTCCTTTCTTTTGTAGCATAGTTAGCATTGCGGTGCGTTCATAATCCTGTCAATTGCCTTTCTGTAATTTGTTTACATCGCATAGCAATTTTATCGTCTTTTGGGAGAGAGACATCACTAGCGAACATCACGTATCCCGGTCCATATCCTTATCATTGTTTCCACGCTATATTTACTTTTCTGCATTTACTTTCAAATTGCTATTATTATCCCTTGCGTTTTATCCTTTGTAAACAACAAGACCGGATAGATTGACAACCTCTCTGAACTTCGTTGGGAACAAAGTTATCTGTGTCTGTGTGCAGGTCCGCGTCAGTTGCGCCACTGACACCTGCTTATCATCTCTGGAGTCCTACTGGATACAAACCTTGGTATCTTTACCGAGGGAAATTTGCTGCTGTGCTGCATCACGCCTTCCACTTGGGGCTCACCAACGAAGGGCGAGAAGACTACACCCGTCAACCCTCGCGCCATCAAGCAAATTTCTGGAGCCGTTGCCAGGGATTCCAAGTGCTAAGATAGGGGAGTTGCACACTACCCTTTACCTTTGTTTTTTAGTCTTGTTAGTTTATCTTCCAGTTTTTATCTTTGTGTCTTTTATCAAAATTTACAAAAAAAATTATTTATATTGCTGTTAGTAGTCCTCCTTGTTTAGATGAACATGTTAGGGCTAGGTTCTTTGCGGGAATCGAAAGTTCTCGATTTCCGTCAAAGGGATGGAGAAAATATGAAGAAGGCATGGGACAAAATTTCTGAAGCACATAAAAGAATCCTGCCTTGGATATCTATAAAGATTGTGCTTAAATTTTTTTACCATGGTATATTTAAGTGGTGTAAACACTCTCTTGACATTATAGCTGAAGGAGATTTTCTAGAGTGTGATGAAGATAGGGCTCTTGAAATTTTGCATAGTCTATCTAGTTATTTTGTTTATGATCATATTATTGATACTGTCATAGATAGACTTGCCACTATTGAAAAAAGACTAGATGCTCTAGATTTAGGGAAAGTAGAAGAACTTAATTCCAACAATAAATAAATGTTGGAGATAGATGATGACTGGGAGCCCTTTGTTAGGATTAGCATCTCTAACCAAAGCTTCCTTGCTCTTTGTGATATTGGATCCACAGTTTCTACTATGCCAAAAATAGTTTATGATTCTTTGAAACTGGATATGGATATATTATCATCTTATCATGAACATTATAATGGAGATATTTCAGAGATTAAAGGAAAGGTAAAAGAAGTCCAAGTTGCATTCCTCCATAGGACTGCACCAATGGATTTCTTCATCATAGAGCTAAACAAAAGTAATATTGTGCTCGGAAGAGACTTCCTCCGTGCTATGAAAGGCTTCATTGATATTGGTAATAGGCACATACGCTTACGCGGTATGGCGAAAGGTAAGTATAGATTTCCTAGTAAGAATAAGAAGGAACTTATTGAAAATCAATTTGAGGGTTTTTATGATTCTGATCTTGGATACCCTTGATTCTTCTTTTGCATTAAGCCTAGCTAATGGCTTTAAAGAAGCGCTTTCGGGAGGCAGCCCGCAACGAATTTAGGTTTTTATTTTTGCTTTTTTCTGTCTTGATGATTGCTACTAATGTAGCAACATCAATGTATCTTTATTTTTCAACTTTGTGCCAAGTTATAGCCTCTTACGGCAAGGGAAGTAAAATTTGTGACATGCTGTCCAGAAAACAGATTCTGTCCTCGTGACCAGAAAAATTCCAGAAAAATCCCAGTTCATCTTTTTTAGCTGAAATTTTTACACAGTATGCTCTATACAATTACGAAACTTCCGTATGTTCTGAGTTTTTTTATTTGAGTTGCAGAAGTACCCCTAAAAAATTCTTTACTATCTGCTGTTCTGTTTTTTACAGATTCTGCCACGTTTTGTCTCTCCTAACTTTTGCAAACCTTAAGCTTGATTTTTCTTTGCAAAACCTTTTTGGCACTCTTGAGAAACAGTAGCTCTTCAAGAATATCTTTATATCCAGTGCATTAATGTTATTTATTAAGGGTACTAACCTCTCTAATCAGCTTATGATGAGTTATGTATGAAGGGAGTTTTCACGTGTGCGATGGAAGATGATGAAAGAAGATCCAGGAGTGTCAAGCGCTCAAGCTTGGGGATGCCCCCATGCATCCCCAATACATATTCAAGGAGACTCAAGCGTCTAAGCTTGGGGATGCCTGTCGTGGTTTGATTCCGACAATAAGAATAGGGGTTAGAACGGAGCATGATCTATCGAGATGCAAACGGGTGGACGCAGGTGATTTTATCGAGTTCGGGACTCTCGCGAAGGAGATAAAATCCCTACGTCTCGTGCTCCCAGAGGATCTTTTCCTTATCTTTTTATGAACAAGATGTACATGAGGTTTTTTCCATGGAAGAGGGAAAAATGAGGGAGAGGAAGAAGAAGAGTCTGCGTGCAGTGGTGGTGGGGGGTGGCTTATATAAAGTGCGCCACCTCCACCTCACTCAAATTACATAAATGAGGGATTAATGCCTATTAGTGCTAGAATAAAGCTTCTAATTAAAACATAGAAACTCCTCCATTAATTTGTATTATAATGGGTGAAGCAGGATGCTTGGTTGTATAGCTTCGGTGACTGTTGACCATCGTCTTGTCCGAGTTGCCCGTTACTCGGTAGCTTCATGTCCGAGTAGCATGCCACCCCGAGTTATTTGTTACTCAGAAGCGTAATCATACTTTGAACATCGAGTAACACCTGACTCGGTTATATGTCAATCTTATTCTTATTATCTCTTTAAGGGTACCCCATGATATGCGATATTTAAAGGTATGCCTTAGGTATGACCACGACAGTAGCCCCCAAGGCTCCGAGCAACTTCTTGAAGTTACTCGGAGTCTTTTTGATTAGAGACTTTTCATATAAATCCTTCCAGTGGGAGCACTTCTTAGTGCACCCACTGGGTGTAGCCCCCAAGGCTCCGAGTAACTTCTTGAAGTTACTCGGAGTCTTTTGATTGGAGACTTTTTATTAATTGAGATAATTGATTTCATCAATGGAGAATGCTCTTCCTATTGAAGTGCTTTTGGGTTCTCGTAATTGAGGTAATTGAGGTCATCAGGGGAAGTGTATCCTTTTTCTATTGATGGCGGGCTCATGAGGTATGTGAAGATTAAACTCAATAAGAGGCCCGGAAGGGCTTTACTGAAATTTTAACTTTTCCCTCGAATATAAGTCAGGCAAGTTAATGGAGAAATCTGGCGACACTCAAGCGTCTCTCGGAATAGGTGGACTGAGGCCCCGGAGGGCGTGTCTCGGGGTAATAGGCCTTAAACTCCATATTAACCAGATTTGTAAAGTTTGATATTCTAAAGCATCATAAAATGAGCTTTAGATCATACCGCGTGGGATATCAATTCTTTACCCCCTGAACCTTATCATACTAGTAATCTGGCAATCTACGTCAGAGACGGATTACTAGCGAATTAACTACTCAGAACTTTTCTCGAATAGCTAATGAATACAAGATTTGCCGTTTGCTGTGTATTCTGAAATATGGTTGCATTCATGCATGTCACTTAGTCTTGAGTATTATCGCATTCGAAACTGTTTCATGCTTGAGAAATAGCCTCTTTCAAAAATACTCCGAGTGATGACTTACTCGGTTTTGTTGAGTATCCGAGTGGCGACTTACTCGGTACGTTGTTCTTCCGAGTGAAGATCTACTCGGGATAAATTTTCCTTCCAGTGGGAGCACGATCAGTGCACCCATTGGGTGTAGCCCCCAAGGCTCCGACTAACTATTGGTAGTTAGTTGGAGTCTTTTACTGAAGCTATACAAAATTGTTTCATCGTGCGTGAACACGGAACATTTTCTTTAGTGTTGTTTCTTGAAGGAATCTGGAATCTCGTTGTGCGCGGGCACGGAATGAAACCAAAGATATTTCCTTCATTGACCTGAAAGAAAATGCAAACAGATAGAGAATGAAAGTATTATAGTATTCATACCCAGAAAGCTGAGTGAAAACGCGAAACTTTAAACTTTGCAGATAATAAAAGTGTAGAACTTAAACTTTACAGATAATCTATTTGACTTGGTTTATTTGTTTTCTCGTTTTTAGCCATTTAGCGAGTCGGTAGACCATTAACTTTTGCTCTTGCCAACCAGACAGTCAGGTTGCAACTAGGTTGGAGACGAAGAGTAGGCGTTTTAGGTACCGAGCATGTATTGGCGTGTCACGAAAAATAAGAGAAAATCAAGTAAACAAGTTGCCGACCGGCGGCGCAATTAATGGGTGGAGCAAAGAGCCACCAGCAAAGGTAAATCTGGTTCTAATCTAAGTTGTAGCCCCCGGGTGTGGCGTAGCCCCCGAGTGCGTTACAACCTTCGACGGCGGACCTATCGGAATACAGGGAATGTGATTTGTGTTTCATCGAGGTGAACTCGGATAAAGGCGAGAAGTGA
Organism: Bromus sterilis; assembly: GCA_950022295.1. Lineage (NCBI taxonomy): Eukaryota > Viridiplantae > Streptophyta > Magnoliopsida > Poales > Poaceae > Bromus > Bromus sterilis. The sequence goes on from OX465600.1 coordinate 39,593,667, forward strand.
TTCCCGGATGAAGCTCGGGAGAGACATACTCGCTAAAATGTGTAAAGTACATAATTAGTTGTACGAGAAACTTAGTTGTTCCGCATTGGTGATGTAGTCGATGTCGGTGAAGCCGTGACACGACGAAGATACATCCTCATAGGAATACGAGGACGTGTCGTGACGGATGTTGTCGTCGAAGGAGTGTGTAGCTCATCCGAGTCGCGACCGAGTCGGAGCAGTGCAGAGTCGCGGAAGGAGCGTGTTGTTCTTTCAAGTCGTCGTGCATGTCGTCGCGGAAGAAACATGTAGTTTGAACTGACGCCGAGCGGGAAAAAAGTTCCAAATCGGAGGCTCGTAGCTGTAGGTTGCCCCTTTAATTGAAGCAAGTCGGGGGTGCGCAACCGACTTTGAGTATGCGCGGCCGAGCTAGAGCAGCTCGGAGAGGGACGCCGTGTGCCCGTTTTGAAGCAGCTCGGAGAAGACGTCGTACGCGTACATGCAAAACTAGTGCAAAAACACCAATGGATGACCAGAAACAATACACACGTACTAGTATATACCTTAGTAGTTTAGCTGAGGCTCGACCGTCAAAAATTGCTTGTACTGTTCATCTATTAGGCGGTTGTGCTGGCTTGTGCTAGCTGACCGAGTTGGAGCAGTTCGGCAGAGACCGCCGAGTTGTCGCACAATTGTTGCAGAGGCACGGTCGTCCCCTGGCTCGCCCGAGCTGACGACCCTGATCGAGTTGAAGATGATTCAATTGGGGTACAACAAAATTTCCGCCGCTGGCCCTGGCCGCAGAGGTGTTGATGATCCAACCCATACGCCGCCGACAGGAGGTGGAGGGAGGCCGAGCAGGAGCTACCCTTAGGGAAGCGTTGCAGCCATTGTCGCGTAGAGGCAGCAGAGCTGTTGTTGCGCGAAGACGTTGGAGCCACTGCTGCGCGGAGGCAACAGGGAGCGGGAGGCCAAGTCGGGTGGTGGCCAGGACGCCGGGTAGGAGGGCAGCCCCCGAGTAATCGGCACAGAGCACGGCGCTGTCTAACATACTTTCAAGTAATGCATAGTAGAATATGTATGCCGTGCATGCTTGAGTAATGTATCTTTATCTCGTGAGAGAAAATACATTTGAGCAGACCTGCAAGTTATTTAGTGACAAAACCTTGGGTGCAAAGGCAACATATTAATTGCATTTTAGTACTAGTGTAGTAACAACAAATTGTAGTAATAGCATGCGATTATGAGTCCAGCGGCCATTAGCATGCAATTATGACTCTAGCGGGTATATTAGCATGCAATTATGGCTGAGCGGACTGCACGCTTCAGTTTTTTCATGCAATTAATGCTCATTCCTCTCTAACCAATGCGATTTTCCCATATTTACTTTCGCGAGAGTTTAACAATCGAGGCTTGGGGAAAAATTAATGAGAGGAGACGTTTCACCTGCCGAGACGGGTCTGCGCCTCCGCTAAGTGGCCGATGCAGGGGAAGGAGCGGCCGCCGAAGAGAGGAGGCAACACCGGGCTCGTCGGCGAAGTCGTTGCGGAGGCGGCGCGATGAGGAGATGAAAGTCACGCGCACGGGCGATGGAGCAGACGCTTGCTTGCTCGAGTTGGAGAGGGCCCTCAATGCTCGCGTTTGAACTGGAGAGGACCTCCGAGTTGTGCAACGAGCAGAGGTACTTTTCAATCCATCAGGGGTACTGTTCATCCATCAGGATATTTACTTGTGTGCTTGTATGAGCTAGCTTGATGTGCTTGTTGCAGGGGCCTGGAGCATGCCCGGTTGGAGTAAGGCAGAGGCGACCGCGACCAACCCGGCGAGCTTGGGCGGCGGAGGCGACTCGGGCCAACGCGCAGGGCTGTTCTTGGCAAAAATAACATGCATCAAAAGCAACGGAAATAGGTGTAACAGAGAATACAAACCGTTCACATCATGGTTCGATAGACGCCATGCCCCACAGTGGGCGCCAACTGTCGTGGTTTGATTCCGACAATAAGAATAGGGGTTAGAACGGAGCATGATCTATCGAGATGCAAACGGGTGGACGCAGGTGATTTTATCGAGTTCGGGACTCTCGCGGAGGAGATAAAATCCCTACGTCTCGTGCTCCCGGAGGAACTTTTCCTTATCTTTCTATGAACAAGATGTACATGAGGTTTTTTCCATGGAAGAGGAAAAAATGAGGGAGAGGAAGAAGAAGAGTCTGCGTGCAGTGGTGGTGGGGGGTGGCTTATATAAAGTGCGCCACCTCCACCTCACTCAAATTACATAAATGAGGGATTAATGCCAATTAGTGCTAGAATAAAGCTTCTAATTAAAACATAGAAACTCCTCCATTAAGTCGTATTATAATGGGTGAAGCAGGATGCTTGGCTGTATAGCTTCGGTGACTGTTGACCATCGTCTTGTCCGAGTTGCCCGTTACTCGGTAGCTTCATGTCCGAGTAGCATGCCACCCCGAGTTATTTGTTACTCGGAAGCGTAATCATACTTTGAACATCGAGTAACACCTGACTCGGTTATATGTCAATCTTATTATTATTATCTCTTTAAGGGTACCCCATGATATGCGATACTTAAGGGTATGCCTTAGGTATGACCATGACAGTAGCCCCCAAGGCTCCGAGCAACTTCTTGAAGTTACTCGGAGTCTTTTTGATTAGAGACTTTTCATATAAATCCTTCCAGTGGGAGTACTTCTTAGTGCACCCACTGGGTGTAGCCCCCAAGGCTCCGAGTAACTTCTTGAAGTTACTCGGAGTCTTTTGATTGGAGACTTTTTATTAATTGAGATAATTGATTTCATCAATGGAGAATGCTCTTCCTATTGAAGTGCTTTTGGGTTCTCGTAATTGAGGTAATTGACGTCATCAGAGAAGTGCATCCTTTTTCTATTGATGGCGGGTTCATGAGGTATGTGAAGATTAATCTCAATAAGAGGCCCGGAAGGGCTTTACTGAAATTTTAACTTTTCCCTCGAATATAAGTCAGGCAAGTTAATGGAGAAATCTGGCGACACTCAAGCGTCTCTCGGAAGAGGTGGACTGAGGCCCCGGAGGGCGTGTCTCGGGGTAACAGGCCTTAAACTCCATATTAACCAGATTTGTAAAGTTTGATATTCTAAAGCATCATAAAATGAGCTTTAGATCATACCGCGTGGGATATCAATTCTTTACCCCCTGCACCTTATCATACTAGTAATCTGGCAATCTACGTCAGAGACGGATTACTAGCGAATTAACTACTCAGAACTTTTCTCGAATAGCTAATGAATACAAGATTTTCCGTTTGCTGTGTATTCTGAAATATGGCTGCATTCATGCATGTCACTTAGTCTCGAGTATTATCGCATTCGAAACTGTTTCATGCTTGAGAAATAGCCTCTTTCAAAAATAGTCCGAGTGGTGACTTACTCGGTTTTGTTGAGTATCCGAGTGGCGACTTACTCGGTACGTTGTTCTTCCGAGTGAAGATCCCCTTCTCCATCAACAATCATTAGTTCGTCCTTCGTCTCACTATATTTTTATCACTTCATGCGTTATGTGCTATGCTTGGAGCGTCTCGCTCTTAGGTTTTATTTTTAGTTTTCTTTAGCTTTGCTTGCTGTTCATAACAAGTTAGGTCTTGTCTTACTTTGTGTAGGAGAGAAACACGCTCCACCTTCAAAATTTAGAACACATCATAGGATTTTTCCTGCCTATCTTCTTGTTGTTGTGTGTTCTTTATCTTTTCATAGCTACTGCCATGTTTAGTCTTAGTTTTAGTTTGTCTTTAGCAAGAGCCTTGGCTTTTGTTTTAGTTTGTTGCTGGAACTCTCTTTAGTTTTCATGTTTATCTTGTTAAGAGAGTTGGTTGTTGCACTGAGTTGTGTCTTGTCTTGAAAGTAGGTAATTGAGGTTGCTATTTAATTTTAGTAGTAGCTTGCAATAGTTTTGAGGTATTGATGTGAGTAATGTTTGAACTTTTGGTGTCAAGAGCTCTTGCCTATTAGTGATAGGTGTCGTATTTTTGGCAATCCGTGTTTATTTTCAAAACCTACAAAACTAGTTGAGAACTCTAGCTACTAGATGGATCACTACTCTTCTGAGGAGTCGAATATTAGAGAACACTCACGTACCATGAGTCGAGGATGCGCAAGGATAACCAAACCCCCATACACTCCTCCTCGGGGTACTTGTCTCTTTGTGAACCTCCTTATTAGATTGAGATTTACCGATAATAAGTGCATGAGTTCTTCGGACTAATGTAAGTATTGAGAGTTGACACTTCCACCTTCCCATATTTTTCTAGACTTTCCCGTGCCGTGCATTGCCTTCTTCTCACTCCGAGAGTTGGTGTCCACCTTCGCCAGTACTTCCAAACCCTTGGCATGATACGCTCTATCATCATAAGCCTCCTTTTATCTTTCCTCAAAACAGCCACCATACCTACCTATCAAGGCATTTCCATAGCCTTTCCGAGTTACATTTCCATGCAACTTCCACCTCTTCATGACTTGATCTTCATGTCATACATGTTCCTGCTACACTGGCAGCGGCATAGATTGCATACATGATGATAGTTACATCTTCTTTATGATTTTGAGTACCTTGTAAAGTGTGAAGATTTCCTATACCTTCTTGTAAAATAGAGTGTTGCCCTTAAGTGAGGAAAAGATCCCAAAGTGGACACATTAAAAGATCCCAAAGAGGACAAATGAGAGTTAAATAGAAAGAGCCATTGAGGCCATCAAAAAAATACAAAAAAATAGAAAAAAGAGAAAAAAAGAAATAAAAAGAGAGAAAGGGTCAACACTACTATCCTTTTGAGAGATCCACACTAGTACTCCCTTTATATCCTTGTACTCCATAGAGATGATCATTATGCATATAGCTATGTGGGGACCTTCACACTATAGAACTTGGCTTGCATATTCCAAGGATGAGCCTCCTCAAAGGAGCTCGAGGTCTTCATGAGCGAGCAAGTTAGATGCACCCCCACTAGTTCCATTGGAGAGCTTCCTAGCTCGTATGTGCATCCGTTGCATGGCAATCCCTACTCCTCACATCATATCTATCATTTGGCATCTCTTGCCTATGATTGTCCTCATTGATGTGAGCCTTTCTCATCCTTTTTGTCTTCCTCCTCCACCATATTTCTCTCTTTGCCATCCTAAGTGCCAACTCTCGTGCTTACGCTCATCCATTGCATGGGTGCTCGAAATATCGAAAAGGAGTGGATCAAATTGACTTGTACCTGGCTAGTGGTCTGGGGAGGAGTCAAGATAAGATTCCAAAGAAGAACAAGTGTGAAACTTTAGTAGATTGAGTTCTCAACACAAAAATACTTTTTTCTCGTATTCCCTATCCCCCTTCTTGCACGCAAACACCATTTGGAGACATTCGAGTCACGGACAGCGAGAGCTCTTGCACCTTTTGTTCTTTTGTTACTTGTTTCAATGCTAATATAGACTCTTGCATGTTATGACTTGAATTGAATCTCTAACCTTGATTGCTTTACTTTTCAAAGTTCTTATATGGTTGCTAGCATGTCACCACAGAAATTATGTTGTTATCATTTACCTACTCGAGGACGAGCAGGAATTAAGCTTGGGGATGTTGATACGTCCAAAACGTATCTATAATTTCTGCTTGCTCCATGCATGTTTTGTGTGATATTGCTATGATCTAGATACACTTTCATACACTTTTGATCATATTTGGACTAACCTATTAACTCAGTGCACCCAGTGCCAGTTCCTGTTTTCTGCTGTTTTTCTATTTCAGTTTTCCCACATACAAAAAGTGCCAGAAAAATTCGGGAAAATTCAGATAAAAAATCAGCGTGACGGAAGCTTCGAGAAGAGCCCGGGAGGGGCCAGAGGGGAGCCAGGGGGCCCAGGCGGCCACCCGGCGCGGCCCCACCTCTGGTCGCGCAAGGGGGGCGCCTGGGGCCCCTGGCCCACCTCTGGCTGCCCCCTTTCGCCTATTTATCACCCGTCACGGGAAAACCCCAAAGGCAGAACCCTATTCCGCGAACTCGCCTCTGTTCCGCCGCCGCCGCGCTTCCGAAGATCGGGAGCACCAGAAGACCTCTTCCCGGCACCCTGCCGGAGGGAGGATTGACCTCCGGGAGCCTCCTCTCCACCATGGATGCTCCCCGGATGTCTCGTGAGTAGTTTTCCTTGGACCATGGGTCCGTGATCATTAGCTATGTGATGTTCTCCTCCCCTCTTTTATCTTCATTGTTTGGACCTCGTGAGCTGCCCAACATGATCGAGGCACCTTTGTAATATTTCTGCTATTGCTATGTTGAGTTTGATTGGATCTGATGGATTATGAGATTATGTTCAGATTGTGATAGAGTAATATATTTGGTTTTTATCTCTTATATTTTTGTTCCTAAGTAATTCTTGCATGTTCCTCGTTGCTGTTTATTGCTTTGGCCAAGTAGTAGGTAGTGACTCCAAGAGGGAGCGTTGTGCTAGATTGTGGGTTCATGCCCCCCCCCCCCCGATGACATGCTTGAGTGACAGAAACATGAGTCTAGGGGATGTGCTGTTGCCACAAGGGGGAAAACAACGGTGCTTGTAACCGCGGTTACAAGGATTGTTTACTTTACGCAGAGTTCTTTTTAATGCAGTTGTCTGTTGCTTTGGGTTTACACTTTGGGTGGGGCTCGCAACTTAATACCAGCGAGATGTTCTGGATAGATATCTCAAGGTGGATGATTAGTAGTAGATGTAGTTGGATTTCGGTCTACTTACCTTGGCGTACTGCCTGTGCTTTTGAACCTCTTCCTTTCTTTTGTAGCATAGTTAGCATTGCGGTGCGGTCATAATCCTGTCAATTGTCTTTCTGTAATTTGTTTACCTCGCATAGCAATTTTATCGTCTTTTGGGAGAGAGACATCACTAGCGAACATCACGTATCCCGGTCCATATCCTTATCATTGTTTCCACGCTATATTTACTTTTCTTCATTTACTTTCAAATTGCTATTATTATCCCTTGCGTTTTATCCTTTGTAAACAACAAGACCGGAGAGATTGAGAACCTCTCTGAACTTCGTTGGGAACAAAGTTATATGTGTCTGTGTGCAGGTCCGCGTCAGTTGCGCCGCTGACACCTACTTATCATCTCTGGAGTCCTACTGGAGACAAACCTTGGTATCTTTACCGAGGGAAATTTGCTGCTGTGCTGCATCACTCCTTCCACTTGGGGATCACCAACGAAGGGCGAGAAGACTACACCCGTCAACCCTCGCGCCATCAGCCCTCTCAACAGGTATTACAAGCAGGTATTTTTTTGGAGGGCTACATCAGTTGAACTTGCTGAAATTGTTGAGAGTGCAACAACAAAAACTGGATGCACTTCGTGTACAAACTGGACCATCAAGGGTTTCAAATTGTTGCTCTCGGACAAACTCTTCTGAGCACTACTTCCAGCATTATCACGAGCCTTGTTAAAAGATTCCATCATTGTGCGTCCAGGCAGTCATTTGCGAAATATTAATGAAATTGCCTTTTGAGCCTGCAGTGATCATAGCTTTCAAATTGTTGCTCTCGGACAAACTCTTTTGAGCACTACTTCCAGCATTATCACGAGCCTTGTTAAGAACCTTATTTACTCGTTTTTTTTAAAGATTCCATCATTGTGCGTCCAGGCAGTCATTTGCGAAATATTAATGAAACTGCATTTTGATCCTGCAGTGATCATAGCTTTGAAATTGTTTCTCTCGGACAAACTCTTCTGAGCACTAGTTCCATCATTATCTTCTGAGCACTACTTCCAGCGCCCCTTTAGAACCGGTTTGTACTACCAACCGGTTCTACAGATGTGGTGGCAGGTTTATAAGCACGGGTCAGAGTGGACTTATCGTAGCATTGGTCGATATGAAGTGAAAGATTTCTAGCTAGATATATGTAAGATCAACAAAACATACGATTTCTCCTGCATACAGCCCGACGGTGGCTCTAGAGTGCAAGCATATCAAATGCACCGTCGAACGTATGCAGGCGAATCCGAATGGTTTGTATTTGGTCGATGAAGTGAAAGATTTCTAACTAGATATATATAAGATCAACAAAACACACGGTTTCACCTGGTTACAGCCCGACGGTGTGGCTCTCGTGAGTGCCCGCATATCAAAAGCACCGTCAGACCTCAACCAGGCGAATCCGAATGATTTGTATTCGGCCGATGAAATGAGTGTCGAACATGTCCGAGAGGTGGGCTATATATAGGCAACGACAAGCCTGATCCAACGGCTGACAAGCCTGATCCAACGATCACAAAGCGCTTGAAAGAAAAACACGATCCGTGTGCTTCTTCCTGATTGATCGAGATGAGCTGAAAGAAACAAAGCGCTTGAAGTACCAGTTTGTGGTTGAAACCGGTGCTAAAGACCTTTCTGACTTCATTTGAAAGAAACACGCGATCCATGTGCTTCTTCCTGATTGGTTGGATCCAACGGCTCAGGAGCCTGATCCAACGACTCACAAGCGCTTGAAAGAAACACGCGATCCGTGTGCTTCTTCCTGATTGGTTGGATTCAAAATCGTGTACGGTTAAAAGCGCGTGGAAGAGGACTCCACGCAAAGTCAGTCGCCACTAGTTCTTTTCTCGTGCACTCTTTCTCCTTCCGCGCCACCGCCACCATGCCGCCTCGCCGCCGCCGACCAAGCTACCACGGCGTCCGCGAGCGCTCGGACGGCACATTCATGGCGGTGATCACTTGCGCCAACAACGAGCGTGTGTGTCTCGGCAGGTTCTGGCATGCATATTTAGCCGCCCGCGCGTACGACGTTGCGGCGTGGAGGCTCGGCCGCCCGCGCGTGGAGATGAATAACCGCCACTGTCGCAGCTTGGAAGAGGCGGAGGACATTGCAGATCCGCCGCTCCTCCTCACTGAAGAGGACCACCGCCTCCATCGTTGACGAGCGGTGCTCGGCCTCACCTCGGAGCAGGACCAGCGTGCCGTGAAGGATTGGTAAGCGAGCCATCCTCGTGAAGCCTCGGAGGAGGCGGAACACTGGACGAGGCTGACGACCGAGAGCGCGGAGCGGCGACATGAGCGTCATGAATGGTGGGAGGAGCGGCGGGCGGCCAAGGCGATGGCGGAGGAGGAACTGACGAGAGGCTCCGCCAAGTGGCCCCTCGGTGACCCCCGCTGGATAGCGCTGGAGGATGACATCAGCTCCGACACCGAAGACGATTTCTCCGACGACGAGGAGGAGTAGTTTTTTTATGTTCTAGGTTTGAGATGTTAAGTTTGTTGAATGTTTTAAGTTTGCCGCGTCGCCGCCACCATTTGCTCTTTTTCATGCATTTAATGATTTATTTTGAGCTAAATGACCCTGAAATTGGACTAATGCTTGTGGGCGTGACTTTAGTCCCGGGTCGAGCCACAAACCGAAACTAATGCTTGTGTACAAACTGGACCATCTCTTTCAAAGTATTAGGGTTTCAAACGAAAACTCATCTGTTACAAAGACATTTCATTTTTCTAAACTTATTTCAACTCAAGACTTTTTTTTGCATTCAATATGCACCATTCAAAGCCACATACTAAAATTTCAACCCTTTCTGACTTCATTTGCTATTTTTCATGCATTTAATGATTTATTTTGAGCTAAATGACCTTGAATTTGAAAAAGCACTACAACTGGACTCAGAAAAGGTTGAAACTTGGCAAGGTATCATCATTTGACCCACATAACATGTGTGCAAAAGTTGAGATGATTACGGCAAAAACTGGATGCACTTCGTGTACAAACTGGACCGTCTCTTTCAAAGTATAAGGGTTTCAAACGAAAACTCATCTGTTACAAAGACATTTCATTTTTCTAAACTTATTTCAACTCAAGACTTTTTTTGCAATCAATATGCACCATTCAAAGCCACATACTAAAATTTCAACCCTTTCTGACTTCATTTGCTATTTTTCATGCATTTAATGATTTATTTTGAGCTAAATGACCTTGAATTTGGAAAAGCACTACAACTGAACTCAGAAAAGGTTGAAACTTGGCAAGGTATCATCATTTGACCCACATAACATGTGTGCAAAAGTTGAGAGGATTACGGCAAAAACTGGATGCACTTCGTGTACAAACTGGACCATCTCTTTCAAAGTATAAGGGTTTGAAACGAAAACTCATCTGTTACAAAGATTTATTAAAACCGGTTTCAAATATAAATGTTTAGAACCGGTTTCAACCACGAACCGCTGCTAAAGGTCCACCCTTCCAGCGCGTATTTTTGGCCGAAAAATGGATGAAATTGGTGACCTTTAGAACCGGTTTGTGGCTGAAATCGGTTCTAATTAAAGGTCCATTAGCACCGGTTGCTGCTACAAACCGGTGCTAAAAGTCCATGCTATATATATACCAGCACTTAGCGTCAGTTCCTCCCACCGCTTCAGATCGAACCACGCCGCCAGGCTGCTGCGCTGCCTCGCCGTCGCCGTCCATGCCGCCAGGAGCCGCCCACTCTCCTCCTCGACGGCCGCCACCGGAGCCGCCCCCGCCCGCACCGTTCAAGCCGCCCCCGCCCCCGCCGTTCAAGCCATCGCCGCCGTCCAGCGCGTCCGGTGACCCCTCCCACTCCCCCCTCCCCTCCTCCTCTATGTTCATATTCTGCTCAGGAATTCTAGGATTGCCATGTGCAATTTATAGGTTGTGTGCAATAATATATGCCGCCATGTGATTTTTTGAAGTGAAGTTGGTGTTGATTATTTCTAGGATTATTGGTGTTGAAATTGTTGAAATTGCTAGGATTATTTTGCGTATTGCCAAAACAGAGAGATTGTTAGATGGTGCTTTGTTCTTTGAAGTGAAATTGGTCGTGGCTTTAGAGAGAATTTGATGGTGCAAGCTATAGTGTAAATTAGGGTTCCACAAATTTGTATGTTTTCAGAGAACACAAGTAAAAAGAAAGTGGAGGATTTTTTTTGTTAAACCAAAAAATTGATAGAACAAACATTCTAGATCTATTTTGTTACCAATGAGGTACAATTTGTATTACTTCTCATGTTATATTTTTATAATTTTCATTATATTTTTATTACTTTGAATTAATTTTATAATTATGAACACATAGGATGTCTCATCCCAAGTGCGAGATTTGTCAAGACGACTCGGGTCGATGCAACGATACCGTGTTTGATGAAGCAGACACATACTTCTTCATCACGCTTAGGTCCTGGTTCCAAAATGTTATGGTATGTAACTTGCACGACATGTTCTTGTTATGGTGCATGCATGCATGACTTAAGTTTATGTTTATAACGTATCATTTTTTTTTCTAATTCAACTAGTGCATCCCTTGCTTTGCAAGACGCCACGTTTGTGACAAGATCAATATTGAAGATTTCGATGAAACTATTAGTAAAGAAGTTAACATTAAGACGAAACATTTCATTCTTAAGATTAAGATCTTTAATCAACCAAATGCCACATTCTTTGGCGGTTCAAAATGGGATGCATTATGCAAGATATATGCATTTCATGATAATATGAAAATAGCATTTGATCTTGGACGCCGCCGTCGAGGATCCAATGTTTTTCGTGATGATAAAATTTCGATGGAACTAGGCGACATGATTCCAGTTCGATGTTCATGTGAGTTTGTTAAACAACAATTTTGTTACTTCTACAACTTGTTTTTCTGTGCTCCAAATGTTTGACAACTCATTTATAATTTCCAGCTTATGTTCTTGCCACGGAAGAAGTAAAAGATATTTTTGATTGTACCTTCTATAACAATGGCTTCGACCTAAGTAAGAGTGAACAACATGCATTTATCGAAGTTATTAAATTTGTACTTTCGTATGCGAACTATTTAAGAGATGGCCGTCCTTTTGGAGCATATGTGTCATTTGTCCTTAAGTTGGAGGACTATATGCTTAAATGGCCTAGCCTGGTATGATTTTTATCATTCTCTCTCAGTAGCCTATATCTTCTTCAAAAAGACATTTTATTAATTATACTCATTGCTAACTATGCTACTAATATGTATGTTCTTCAACAGAAGATACCGCAAACTTGTACGCCTAAATGGATGCTGGGATTTAAAGGCGAAGTTACAATTGTTTGTGCACGGCCTTGGACAGAACCTTTCCAACATGATTACTACACTGAAAGTGCATCAGATGGCTGTGTCAAAATCAAAGCATGGTTGAAGATAGTGGTCCAGAAGAAGCCAAAACCTGGAGAAGTCAAAGCATGGTCTATCCTCTATCGTGGAGAATATGGACGCCCTTTTTGGGTTTATTTCTTTTTACCTTCGCGTGTTTGATTAGGTCCTACATATTTAGTAGAAGTGAATTCGAAGAATTATGTCCTATATATATTTAGTAGTAGTGAATTTGAACAAATTAGGTTTAAAAAGTTAAACTAGGAAAAATCTTTGTGTTGGATATAATGGCTTTCGTACTTGTTCTTATTGAAGTTAAATTATATATTGTCCTATATATATATGAGATGTGATCGATATATTTAGACTATATTGTGTGTGTGTATGAGATGTTGTGAAGCATATGTATCGAGATACACATCTTGTAAGTGTATGACGCAGGAACCGCTTGATATATTCATATATTGATCATCTTCATTAAATAATAAGATTGCGGAGAACCTTTAATTAATAATCCAAAAACAAAACTATTAAACCCAAAAGAAAATAACAAATAAACCCTTAAACCACAAAAACTTTAGAACTGGTTTATGTTACCAGCCGGTGCTAAAGGTGCTCAAGCCCTCGCACTGCCGTGCAACCACGTGGCCTGGCTGCAGCTGGTTTAGAACCGGTTCGTGGGAAACCGGTTCTAAAGGCTTTACCCTTTAGCATCGAGCCTTTAGAACCGGTTTCACCCTGAACCGGTTCTAATGACCTATTTTGCACTAGTGAACGACCACTTCAATTTATCATAAGCCTTTTCAAAATCAATTTTGAAAATGACTCCGTTAAGCTTTTTAGTGTGCATCTCATGGACGGTTTTGTGGAGTACCACGACTCCATCCAATATATTCCTACCTTGCATAAAATCAGTTTGTGTAGGTTTGCATCCAATATATTCCTACCTCCCACGCGAGCGGCAGCGCGAGCACGGACTGCCACCAGCCGCCCATCCAGAACTTTCTTAGCCTGAATGGTGGAACTATTCTCAATAACATTTTGAGGGGGGGGGGGGGTCATCATTCGTGCGTATATCAATACTTTATGTATTGGCAGAGGGACAATTCACATACATATTAGTTCATTAACTGTTTTGTACAACAATATCCAAAACTACCTATGGGGCACTAGATGCATCTATATTGAGTGTCTTGACTACCCGACCCTGCCTTATATACATACACCGAGGACTAGGGTTTATAGGGGTGCTCATAGACTCTTTCTTCTTACCATCTACACCAAGTCTTCCAGGCTTCACAGCAGGATGGACAATAGGCCCATGCATCAACCCATGGTGCATACAATCCCACAGGGGCCTTGGGCCGGCCTACTCAAGCTGGCTATCGGCATAGTGACGCAACCCTGGGACGAGCACCGACATTCGCCCATGTTTTTCACAACTTTTGATCGTGTCGCCGCCAAATGACATAGCCTGCTATTTATTATATTTGCCTACCGTTTTGTTAGAAACACGATATACCCCCCCCCCCCCTCCTCCCAACAAATCCAGTAAATTATAAACAACATTGTCAAGTCTAGAAATTGAACCGAGATAAGTTCATTCCATCACAAAGAACCTAATTATCTATGCTCAGCTCACCCCTAGAATAGTTAATTGAACTCTTACTTTGTATCTAATCGAATGGAAGAACGACCTCCGTTCTTAAAGAATGTAAGATTGTAAAACTTTGCTGGAACCGATGTGAAACGAGACATGTGAAAATGTGAAACTGAAGTGAACTTTTAGTGACATTTCGTTGGAATTATTGTGAACAATCATTTGTGAAACTTGACATGATTTGTATCTATGAATTGGATTTATGAAATCATATTTAAAAAATCAACCAAACTTTTCACATAGAAAATAATACTCCTTCCGATTTATAATAAGTGTCGCTCAGTTTGTACTAGCTTAGTACAAACTTTATACTAGATGAGCGACACTTATTATGGATTGGAGGGAGTATCATTTGTGAATATGTTACGAGTACTTAGAAAAATAGAAGCGAAACATATAGAAGAATTGTTGGGATTAAAAAAAAAGTATAATGCGTATAAGGATACAAATAATGGAATGCGTGGCACTACAAAGGGCTGAAAAAGACATGGCTCATTGTACAAAAAAAATAGGGTTCGAATCGCAAAACAGCAGGTTGATTTGTCCACGCTATCTTTTGGGTGCAAATGGCGATCGAGTCTTGTTAATTCGCCTTGTAGCAGTAGCGCCTGATCTGTCCCGGCAGTAGGGTAGGCGGCGACGCAACGAGGTCCCCCATCTTTACCATGGCGGAGGCGAAGGCGGTGCTGAAATCCGCCGGGTTATCCGCGAAGCGGGTGACGATGCTGTCCGTGCGACCGGCGCCGCCGGTGTAGAGCACCTGGTCGGAGTGCAGGAGCCCCTTGTCTTGTTTGAGGCCGACGAAGAAGCCGTTGTCGAAGGTGTCCGGGCTCGGGGGAGCGGCGTCCAGGTTGAAGAGCCTGGTGTCATCGGGGCCCTGAGCCTGAGGGCAGGTTGGCTTGAGCGACGCCGCGTAGGTCGGGTCGAAGTTGGCTTCGGTGTAGAGCCTGTTCTTGAAGTTCTGGCACTTCACCCGCCCGATGGTGTGCGCACCAGAGAGTGCGACCATGTCGGCATCGTTGAAGCCCTTTCTGGCGAAGAGGTCGGCGAGCTGGTCGACGCTGAAAAATGGGGGAGGCAGGTCGTCGGTTGTCGGGCTAGGCATGAGGGAGTCCTTCCTCCCCAGTTTAACCCTCCACGACGGCCCTCCCAACTGCACCACGATGCCGAACAAATTATATTAGCAGGTCTACTACTACTACGCCATGCGAGCAAAGCAAACAAGGTAGTGGTCGCTTCTTAATCTTACCGCGACGACGGAGTCGCGGGCGGCGACGGCGAGGATGTCGGCGCAGGAGACGAAGGCGGTGTTCCTGTTCCGGTCACACGAGTCTTCCACGGCCTTCTTGATATCTTCGATGAGGCTCATGCCACGCAGCGATCCCACGTTCCCGGGTGCGCTCTGCTCGGTGCCAGTGCCGTTGAGCAGAACGGACGCGTCACAGCCCTGCGTACCAAGCAACATATATGCGGCCGGTGGTGTTTATTAGCAACTGAAGGTCAGGAAACGGAAACAAAAACAAGGCTAGAAGTAGCATGCATGTGAAGAACTTGCTTGGACAAAGCAGTCATGGAAGTGCAGCCGGAGCAGCGACGCGCCCATGCGGGGGTCGCTCTTCACGGCATTGTTCACCATTGTCTGGATGGTGGAAAGCGTGGTGGCCTCGGGGCACGACGTTAGCTCCGCCGACACCGCCGCGGCCAGGCACAGGAGTAACACGGCTGATAGAGATGGAGACGCCATGACAGCTACCTGTACCTGTAGCTGTGGCTAGCAGATGATCTTTCTTTTGTGTTGGGTGCGGATGTAATGGCTTGCATTCCATGCAGATATATATATAGCCTCTCGCAAGCTTGGCCATTCCTGGGGTTTTCGACCACACGGCGAATATTCTGGTGGGCTGGTGCTCAACTAGAGTTATCTGCTAGCTGCATGCAACTCGCCCAGTACATCGTGCACGGATGTATCATATATGCATAGAATCAAATTAATCAGCAGTTGCAGAATTATTTTGCAGGGAGTTGGCTGGGATATTAGCAAGTGGCCATGTTTAGCTAAATCATACATGCACGGATGAGTCATGCATAGAGCATTCTAGTCAATGAAATTCAAAACTACATACCCATTTCTTTTGAATGCTCAAAAGCTATGTACTCTTACTTCACATCCATACACTCCAAATTACTTTCAACTTCTCTTTAATTTAACCTAGCTAGCTAGTGTTTTATCAACAAAAAAAAACCTAGTGTTGCATAATGTATCGTATGCAACGTGCACGGATGTATTATGCATACTAATTAAACTAGTAGGTGGAGAGAGGGACGCTCAAAGTCAAAGCCTTGGACATTCTCCTAGTGTCGTTCTGGGCATGCACATGGCGACTATTGTGGTGGCCAAGTGGCCATCCATCTACTAGCTGTTCGAGGTTCGTTGCTGCTCTCAACTTAGTGTTCTTTTATTTCCTTTTCTGAGGTGTCATATAATGCTGCATTTCGCATAGGTCGAGTGCATCGTGCAAGGATGTATATATCATGTATATGTATAATCAAATTAATAACTAGCAGTTGCACATTAATTGCAGAATGATTTTGAAGGGAGTAGTACAGCGCACGATCGATCATCAGGCGTGGAATATTCATGTCTGCTTCAACGTCTTAGATGAACAAGTCATATACGTATATGAACAAATTAACACGCGTACGCGTCATTCTGAATTGGATGTACGTTCTCTATGATTACCCAACGACCGAATGTAGATATCTAAGAGATGATTCTACGAGCTGCGGTTGATGGAAATACATTTTATCTTCTACCGGCCAGGGGTAACGATGGCTAATTGGCTACACTTTTTTTTCCTGCAGCGCACATGGTCGCATATGATTGATCCGGTTCTATGGATTTCCGCAGTATTGAGCCCCAAATGGAGCGTCATACCTTGGTTTGAGAAATCACTGTGTTATAATGATGCCTTATGAACAATAATTTTGTTTATGATTTGTTCCTTGAGATTATAATTGTAGGGTTATCGTATACATGATTCGGTAGTGAAACTCCACTCATGCGTAGATAAGTACAATACTCGTATTATTTTAGAGGCAATTACATTCACAGTGCAAACGCTATATATGTTACTACCTTTTATAGTGAGGAGTAATATATATGTGGTCTCATGCAATACTTTATTTATTATGTTGGAGACTCGTATTATCTTGATATGTATGATGTATCACATCTTTCTTTTTTTTATTAATTATTTATTACATCATCTATTTTGCCTAGATATGTGTGATATTACCATTGATGTTACTCCAACAACGAATAGTGTTAGCGTAAAATATTAGTTTAATGCTAAAACTTTTTTTTAACGTGTTTAATGCTAGAACTATAGATGTACTACCCGTCACAGTTTACAGGACGTACGCGTATCCCTAGGTCGTCAGTTTGACCAACATAACACAAGATATATTTTGTAAAAATTATATCATTCGAAAATACAACATCTGTAGTTTATAATGATATGTTTTTTATAATATATATTTTATTTTATGTTGGTCAAATTGACGACCTAGAGATACGCGCACGCCATGTAAACTGTGATGGAGAGGTAGTATCAAGCTGGGAGCTCATTGTCAATGACTCAACACCGTAGGAAGGGCGTATGGCATGGACTTTTGAAATGGAAAACCTCATTTTTCCTTTTGTTTTAAAGGAATTGACGCAATGTTCCACCTTATTTAGAAATAATTGAAAACGCAAAGCAGCCGTGGGGATAGAAGTCATCGAACCCACGACCTACTGCGCACAGCTAGCACCCTCTCCTCCCCTCTCTCCTTCCCCTCCGCTCTTTGCGAGTCTTTCAGCCGTGCCCGACTCCTCTTTCCTTCTTCTCCGGCGGCGCTACCGCTTGGAGAGGGAGTGGGAGGGGAGGCCGTGGCGTAGTATGTAGTGACGCTATGACGGTAATATGGAGCGGCGAGTGCGATCCCTGCAACCGGATCTGGCTCGATTTGGATTTATTTTCCTTCCTTCCAAAGCTTCAATGGTTGGAGATGGAAGGGAAAAAAGGATCCACCGTTTCTATCAATAAGGTCAGCCTTTTCCTCTTCAATAAGCTCTACGGTTGGGTGATTCATCTTCGATTTGCTTCTCTTGAGTCCCTTCCTAGTCATCATGGGGATGTCGGAGGTGGTGCTTGGGTGTTTGTGAATCAAGATTGGATTGCTCAGCGGGGAAGTTCTCCTGCTGCTGCATCTTTGGGACTTTCATCCTCGACGGCTCTTTGTTTACGGCTGCATGCCGTCTCGCCATCGACCTTTCGGGCCGAAAGGCGGCCTCCCGGTGAACTCAACTCCGCGGCAGTTTGTCCGCGTCAGCTCTTCTTCAACCTCCCGGCCGGTGTGCCAAAGAGGAGGCCCTACTGCTCCAAGATAGTGGCGTTCTTCGGCTTCGTTGCCCCAAGTGGTGCTGTCCCCGGGACAACGACGTTGGTCTCGACTGGATGCATCGACGCAACAATGGTGGTCAGGGACCCGATCGATTTTCTGTTTTTAGTGTTAGGGTCTTGGATGCAAAGTTTAAGCCCGAGCCAGTAATTTTCTAGCGGCTTATTTGCAAGTTGTACTGTACCACCGCTTATGAATTAATGACGTATCCGGAGGCTTCGAGCCTCTTCTATGTTCAAAAAAAAAAACTGCGCACAGCTAACCATTTGAACTAGAAGCATTTTTTGTAATAGCTATATACAGATGTTTAATATGCTTTGACCATTATGTTCATTGCTGTACTGGTAAGCCATTTTAAACATTTTTTAAATTTAATTGAAACATGTAAATTAGAATCATATTTTATGAATAATATATATACATAAAAGTAAAACTACAATACAAAATAATAAAGTACTCCCTCCGTTTCATTTTAAATACATCTATCTCAGTGATGATTAATATGAAAAATATGGAGTATTAATTTCAAAATAATAAATATAATTAAATTATAAACCTATACATGTCTTAATTAAAGACAAAATCATTTAAAGCATGCTAATTTTACTTAATTGTCATTAAAACACATAATAATTTGATCTAACAATTATTTAAAATCATGCTGATTTAATTTTTTAATATTGAAAAGCATGGTAATTTTATTAAAAAATCATGTACTCCCTCCGATCCATAATAAGAGTCGATCATTTTGTACTAAGTTAGTACAAACTTTGTACTAGATGAGCGACACTTATTATGAATCGGAGGGAGTAATAATTAAAACAGAGTTTGTTTAAAGCATGCTTATTTTATTTAACAATTATTTAAAATCATACTTTATTTGAAGCATACTATTTTTATTATAAATTGTAATTTAGTTTAAAAATTATCTATATAATTACAAAGAATTTTTTTAGTATTTTTATACAGAGTGAACATCCCCTCTGAAGCATGACAAGCGGGGATGATATTATGGCAATCTTAGTTCATATGCATGCGCTGCAATTTGATCTTTTTATGGCAATAGTGTGCCAGATTTACCATCGCGTGTGTTATGAGTTGCCAGGCAACTCGTTCGCTCTTGGCATGTTGTAGAACGACTACCTGCTCTACATATTTACCGTTTATTTATGCAAATATATTTTCTATTTAATTTTATTCCTAATTTAAATTTCCCTGAGAAATATGCAAAAATAATGTAAAGAAAATTTTATTGAATAAATTATGTAAAATGGATTAAAAATATGTAAAGAAAATATGTAATATAATTTTTAAAAATATATTTTCTAGAATCATGATTTATTATATACATATTCATTTAATTAAAAATGAGAGATAATATACATAAAGATCTATCAATAAATTTTGTTGTAAAATAATTTATCATATTATTTAAAATATATATATTATGAATACTATAAAATAGAAAATACATTTGAATAAATATAAATTGATAATTGTTAAATTAGTGTGTGACAATTTTTATTTTAGTTATATGTATATCATCTAATATCTAAAACACACCATTATATTTACATAGATCAACATTTTTTTGATAAAATAGTGTAATATGGATCGGCAGTATAGCAGCCCACCTAATGGTCGATTTTTATGTCATTTTTGTATGTAGATACTAGTACATTAAATGGTCCTAGTTCAAATGGTTAGCTTTTGCGTTGTTTATTTTTCGATTATGAATAATTTGTTAGAGGTTTGAACATTCATAAGAAAACATAAAGGTCATATGTCCCACGCCAGGCTAGCAGCCCAGTCAGCAGTGCGGTCGTAGGCAAATTTGTTTAGCACCGTATTTATTGGAAATACCAAACTATTACACTTCTAATTGATATATCAATAATTCTAGCACTAAACTGATATTTTACGTCAAGTTCTAGCATTGTGCGGGTAATTGCCTCATTACTTTATCTAGATTTATGGTTAGAAATTTATACATAGTCTTAATAACACTGTTTTGCACTAATGTGTATTTCTTCTCTCCTTCATATAAATGCAAAGGGTGTGTCTAAGTCTTAGTAGTCTGAGACTTAACTAAGTCTCAATCAAATGATAAAACATGTGAAAAAAAGTATAAAAGAAATTTTTTGCACGAATCTGAACGTGAGATGAGATCTCACGAATAGATTTAGCAATCCCGAAATGCAAAGATAGTGCTTACGTCGATTCCTCGAAAAAGGAAAAAAAATAATCAAATAAGTCCCAAAAAGCCGTTCGTTCCCATTTCTCCATATATTCAGTCAACAAATAACGACGTAAGGCACGAGGTCCTTGACATACATATATGGCCTGGCCGTAGCTACCCTTATTAATCCCAGATATATGGCCATTTCCTATGGATTAGTTCACCTTGGAGCAGCTGATCCTGATCTGCCCCTGCGAGCCAGTCAACGGGCTGAGGTTCCCCATCTTCACCATGGCCGACGCGAAGGCGCTGCTGAACGCCGCCGGGTTGCTCGCAAAGCTGTTGACCGTGTCGTCGGTGGCGCCGCCGGTGCCGGTGAACAGCACCTGGTCGGAGTGCAGGAGCCCCTTCTGATACTTGAGGTTGCTGTAGTATGCGTTGTCGAACGTGTTTGGCGTCGTCACGTCGAACTGGGCCAGGTTGCGGTCGCCGGAGCCGCCTACCCGGGGGCAGTTGGCCTTGAGAGATGCCGCGAAGCCCGCCTCGATGTTGGTCTCGTTGTAGAGCCTGTCCCTGAAGTTCTGGCACTGCGACTGCCCGATCGTGTGGGCGCCGGAGAGGGCCACCATGTCGGTCACGGTGAAGCCCTTGTTGACGAAGGATTTGGTGAGGTTGGCGAGGTCGAAGAACGGGGGAGGTAGGTCGGAGTTCGCCTGCGACTCGTTTGCGCCGGTGGAGTCCCTCCTCCCGAGTGGAACCGTCCACGACGGCCCTCCCAACTGCACGCACGCACCAGAGGAAGGAAAAATATCCAGAGTGAGACTGAGGACGACGTGACGCAGCTGCACGTAAAGGATAAGATGGCGGCTGGAGGTCTTACGGCGACGACGGAGTCGCGGGCGGCGACGGCGAGGATGTCGGCGCAGGAGACGGTCTGCTTGCACATGGTCTCGAGCTTCGCCTTGATGCTGTCGATGACCTCGAATCCTCGCAGCGACCCGACGTTCGGGAAAGCGTTTTGTTCCATGCCAGACAGCAAAACAGACGCGTCACAGCCCTGCACACATGATAGTCAAGCAGCATGCATGCATGGATAACCCTGGACACCAAACAAAACCGCAAGAGATCAGGGCTATGTTTTTGAAGAGCTTGCTTACTTGGACGAAGCAGTCATGGAAGTGCAGCCGGAGCAGCGACGCGCCCATGCGGTTCTCCTTGTTCACGGAGGCCGTCACGGCGGACTTGATGGTGGACAAAGCATAGGGGCACGACGTCTGGTAGAACGTCGGCGACAGCTGCGCCGACGCCGCCGCGGCCAGGCAGAGGAGTAATAGGGCTGACAGAGGAGATGAGGCCATGGTTACTAGCAAGCAAGCTGCTGCCTGCAAATGTAACTACCTGAATTGTGCTATGTCGAGGCACTTGTGCTGGATGCAATGCGCAATGCCCTGCATTACATGCAGATATATATAGCCACTAGTAAGCTTGGCCTTCATGTTGAAAAATCTTTGCCATTTCTGGCACATGGCGATTGTAGTAGTGGCCACTGGCCAGTGGCCACATCTGCCGTTTGGCGTGCTGGGCATAGATTTTTCCTCCTTTACGAGACCGTTACGGTGCAAGATGGTGCATGCATGGAGGTAAAGTCCAAATCAAGCAGAATATCTTTATTAATACAAAGGGAATTGTGGATTATATTTTTGATTCTGCTTGTCCTTGCTTTTTTAATCATTCGATATTTTTATTTTTAATTGATAATTAGAATTTATTAAAATATTAGAAATCTACCAAATCAGTTGTAAAAATAAAACACACAATCATACCTAGCATATTCACCCTCATCAAATCTATCAAAATAACAGATCAAAGACTTGGTAAGCCTAAAGCTAATTCATTGTAGTGAATATATACTCCATAAATATTTGATATCTCTATTAATAAAGGGGAAGTTGGTAGGTTTGTCTCACCTTCTTTCTGTTTTTTTCCTTCACATGCCTTCCCCTACTTTGATTTTCTGTTGATTTTTCAGGTAGTTTCAATTGATGCCGCACAAAATAAAACCAACATAAATATAGTAACTTGGAATAATCTAATCAAATTGGTACTATCCATAAATCACGTACTACATTAACTCTACCAAATCAAATCCAATCATAACACAACAAAAAAAAATCGACGTAAATAAAGTAACTTAGAATAATCTAAATTAAATCGGTATTTTCCAAAAACGATGTCCATCATTAACTTTATTAAATCAAATTCAATTGTACCACAATCTTAACTGAATCATAATTTTCTTTGCATTCCCCTATTCATACCAAAATCAAATTAAACCTTTCCAAAACCTCAACTAAATCAAAATTGTTCTTGTCTTCCCCCCTACTCAATACTCAAATAAAATTAAACCATAGAAAAATCTTGAGTATGATTGGTGTAAGGGATTTTGCGGTAATCTCTATTATTAAAGTGGATTTGGTAGTCCGATATCTACGATTTATTTTCGCCACCACCTCCCCACACCCACCTCCATGGCGGTGTTTTCTCTCCGGCACATTCCCACCGATTATTATTTTTCAACAGAACCCGGTCTTCCAATTTTTCATATCGATTTATGACCTTCCCTCTAAAAAAATGACTTTGAATCATTTTGAAAGAACTCGCGAGTCAAGACGGTCACAGACTCTCATTCACGAGTATCAGCAAACTCTCAGTGATATGGCCGAGCGTAGTTGGCTAACATGGAAACATGTAAACACGCGCTCGCGACATGGGTGGTCAAGCGTTCGACGGGATAGATGATGATCAAGCTTTGCATGACGTCCACACGATAACGGTTGCCGAAACGTTAGCAGCTAAGGATAACAGTTGCTCAAGGACGAGGTCAACTATCGTGCGCACTCAAGGATGATCAAGCGCCGACGGTCGAGGGATCTGATCACACCTTCGAAAACAATGATGAGGGGCGAGAACAATCGGTCACAGGCTTTCACCTTTAAAATACTGTTTAATCCCAACTGATTAGCTAATAATATTAAAAATCACGATCATCAACGGAATATTCACGGTTGCTTCAACGTGGCAGGTGATTAAGTTCTACTGTTATACGATAGAATATGAGAGAGTACGATAAAGTGCAGCTTGTTTTCCATCTGACGGTCAATGGGAATTGCCGCGGTTCCTGGCTAGATATGTGCCTCAAATTGCGCGCGAAACGAAACTATGGTTCATCGTTCAGCAGTGCACCAACGTGGTGCACTGGTACTTTTGCTAGTAATTTAATGTATGTGATATAAGTCTCAGAAAATGCATGTGGTATTCCACTATCCCTCGATCATGGGCTGAAGCTTTGGCCGATGCCTGCAGGCTTGAAGCAAGTGGCTGAGGAGTGCATAACCTTGCTCTCCTTTTCCCTCTAGCTCAAATGATCCATCATCATTTAAATTTCAACAGGATAAGGATTAGGGTACTTAGAATCCAAGATATTTTAAGTCAACAACAAGTAAGCATCGTACGCACGCGAGCGAAGGGAAACAAATAGTTTTCTCCAATGCACGCTGCACATAGACGTGGAAAATATTGCATGTGGAGCTTCAGTAGTGCCTCTATTGCATGGCAGCCATTCAGGCAGGGTTGCTCTTGGCTCGAAACTCTGTACATGGACTGATAGCTCATTTCATTAATCAAATGACCACGACATGCACGGGCAAGTGGAGAACGAACTGTGGCGACTACTAGACCGTATGCATGGATGCAGCATGCATGTGTTCAGTCGTGTTTTGTTGACTGAATCCTCCAAAGTTCCTGATATATCGCCGTTTCTTATTCAGGAATGAGCTGCATAGTATATGATTAACCTGTGGAAGAAGTTTTGACTGTATGTGGCCAAATTTGGTTGGCCTTGTCACATTCAGTGTGTTTTAAAAAAAAAACTTTGTGTGCATGTTAAATTAATGACACGTTAGCGCCTGAAAGATACAAAGTGTGAACCAGCTTACAACGTGTCACAGGCTCACAACCCTAGTTTAGGAAATATAATTAGGAGTTGATTGTGCATCCTGGTCGGCGCATTGCATCATTTGTTTAATATACAAATGGAGATAATTCGAAACCTCATAAGATTGCTTTAAAATGCACTCAGAAATTCAATGCACTAGTATATTGCATAAGTCTTCGAAAATCCTGAAATAGATATCATAGCTTCGTCTATATATATGGATTCTCGTGTGAATTACTGAATTATCAAGAATTTTATGAAGACAAACTACATACTTCTAGCTCAAACCTCCATTTGTATTTAAATTGGTTTATATTTGTAGGAATAAAATATAACCTTAAAAATGCTTGAGATAATTTATGTGAAGTTGGAATAATGCACTAAAGCCACATAAAAGGTCGCATAGGATTTGGATAATGTTTGTGCCTTCAAACAATTTAAAAAGGGTTTTAAAGTTCAAATAAAATTTGAAATAAAATAGTCTCTCTTACAATCATGTCCATCAAATGTTCACCCATATTGTTTCTATGTCTAGAGCATTTATAATAATTATAGGAAATACAAATAACACAACTCATTCATAAATAATATGAAAAAAAATTACAACGATAGTTTAAATATAAATATTTTATCGAAATAACCGGATGTTCAACAAATTTTCAAAATTCATCGATATAAATTCAACGTTAGTTTGAGTCCAACAATACATCGGTATCCGGAAATATTTGTCATCTAGACATTATGCCTCTTGAACTTCATTCAACAATGTATGAACTTGAATGTCCTGCCATTCGTTCTTTGGTTTAGCAAGGCAGCGTGAGGTGGCTATACAACATCATAATTCTCAAGTTGCAACATTGAATGAATAAATAAATTGATCAACATGTAGAGCAACAAGAAGCAAAACTTAGACATAACTGGTGGTAACCTTCTCTCCACTTGTGCAATCGCACTGCAAAACTTCATGACATAGTTTGAGATGGTCTATCACTGATGGGTTACCGAATTGTCATTAAGATCATGGATTACGTGCAAGTTGTAATGTGGCAAATGTGTTTGCTTATGAAACTAAGAATGCACATTGAGCCAAAACACATGCCCATCTTGCTTCATGCCTACATAATCCGCACTTCTAGCAAACAACGCATCACACAAAAATCCGTCCTCCCTTATCAAGTACCCTACCACCATGTTAGCTTCAAAAGAACAATGAAATCATCAAAAAATCTCAATGGCATTTGGTAAAACATGTCGGGAGTGGTGTTTGATATGGACGACATCAACGGGGGATGTCAGATACCTGTTTGTGAATGAATCCAGGGTGGACGGTGACATCATCGAAGACGGGCATGCACGTGGGTGGGGGAGGATAGACGTCTTGCAAGGCCTGGACGGCTGCCAGAGTGGTACAGTGACGACATCGGGCTAGAAGAGTGTGAGTACAAATCAAGGGGGTGGTATAAAAGTAATCGGGAACATATAATTTGAGTGAGCCAGGATTATCAGAGTCTTATGTGTCAGAGGTCTGACCCGCATACCTTCCTCGGTGATCGATTTGCTAAAATTTAAACGCGCAGATGCATTCGTAGACGTTTGTGACATTGTGTTTGGCAAAATGGCACGGAGATACGGGTGAAATGATTTTCATATGATTTCACTCGTGGCTTTGTGAGCGGAAAGATACGGAAGGCGGTATTACTTTTCACCTACCCTTTTTGAAAGAAAAAAACCCATAATTTTTTTAACTAAAAGTTTGTAGAATTCGTCAGTAACAAAAGTGATTATGTGTTTTTGGACATATGCAAAGGGAAATACGTATGCACATATCCATTTACAAGACGTCCTCTTGAGATAACATGACACTCCATCTTCCCACACTTGATAACGATCCGAGAAATGGCAAAACGTTACATGATCAGCACGAGTACAAAAAATTCCACAGCCTTATTATGGTCGCCGTTTGATCGCCCCGGATTCTTCCAGACCAGTAGCTTAGTTCACCCTGGAGCAGATGAGCCTGACCTGCCCCTGCGTCCCGGTGAGCGGGCTGATGTTCCCCATCCTCACCATGGCCGCCGCGAAGTCGCTGTTGAACCGCGACGCCCCCGACGAGTACGTCCGGACCAGGCCGGCGGTGCGCCCGTCGTTGATCAGCACCTGGTCGGAGTGCAGGAGCCCCTTCTGGGTCATCAGGTTGTTGTAGTACGCGTTGTCGAACGTGTTGGGCGTCGTCGTGTCCAGCGGCGCCAGGTTTCTGTCGCCGGAGCCGGTCGGCCGGGGGCAGTTGGCCCTGAGAGATGCCGCGAAGCCCGCCTCGATGTTGGTCTCGTTGTAGAGCCTGTTCCTGAAGTTCTGGCACTGCGCCTGCCCGATCGTGTGGGCACCGGAGAGGGCGACCATGTCGGTGACGCTGAGCCCCTTGGCGGCGAAGTTGGCGGTGAGGGCTGTGACGTCGAAGGACGGCGGCGGCAGGTCGCTGTTGGCCAGCGACAAGCTCGCCGTCGTCGAGTCCCTCCTCCCCAGAGGAACGATCCACGAAGGCCCTCCCAGCTGCAAAGCAGTGAAAGAACTCAGTAACTTAATTTACAGCCCGCTTACGTTCAGCATATGGTGGATAACAATGGTGCCGGGGATAGATCTTACGGCGACGACGGAGTCGCGGGCGGCGACGGCGAGGATGTCGGCGCAGGAGACAGTCTGCCTGCACACTGACTCGACCTGCGCCTTGATGTTGTCGATGACGTTCATGCCTCGAATGGAGCCGGTGTTCGGATTTGCCCCCTGCTCGCCGGTGAAGGTGGCCGTGTTGCTCAGCAGTACGGACGCATCGCACCCCTGTTGCATCGTCACATACATACAAAATTACATTCTAATATTTGATACAAAAGAACCGAAAAGTGATTGTAAAAAAAAACTTAAATGTCAGACTAATTAGAATGGCCATGCATGGACTAGAGTCTCAGAGCGCCAACTTTGCCACTAGTTAGGTACTTAGGTCCAGATGTAGTGTTCCATTCCATCAACTTTTTTATAGTCAAATGACTTTGACCACAGTTTAAACTGGTCGATCTAGGACTAGCTAGGAGACATACCAAACTAAGTAGCAGTAATATATGCAGCAGAAACTAATAGTAGTTCAGTAAATAAGGGTCACGATGAGAGGGACTTGCCTGGACAAAGCAGTCATGGAAATGCAGCCGGAGCAGCGAGGCTCCCATGCGGGCCTCGCTCCCCACGGCGGCCGCCACACCGCTCCTGATGATGGACAGCGCCCTAGGGCACGACCTATCGTAGAAGCTAGGCGAAAGCTGCGCCGAGGCGGCCGCCGCAAGGCACAGGACCAACAACGCCGACAGAGAAGAGGCCATGGCTATCAGTATGCTTCTGTATATGCAAGCAGACAGACGCTAACACTATTCAGATGAAAGCTCTGTGCAATGGCCTGCATTACAATGACTACACACACCTGTTTATATAGCCGGCACATTTCAAGCAATTGCGCAGCTTGTGATACTCCATTTGGTGTAACATGCATGGCAACCGACACGGTTTAGTTTTAGTTGTATGATGCTCTGCATCTATATTGTATGGTTGGCATGGCATTCGTAGTGCAACACAACAAATGAACAATGGGAAATCTATTGGCTAGTAGGCTAGGGTTGCAAACTTGCAATAGGGCGCGCCACAAGTTCACAATCATCGGAGCTCACCAAATGGTTCCGAATATTAGTTTGTTGGCCCTGGCAGTTTTCACCATTAATTGGATGTACGTAGTGGATAGTCTCACTAATATAATACCCGAAGAAACACAATCACACAAGATATCTGCATCTCTGGCGTTGTATGCGTGTTTGAAATACGGAGCATCGCTAATGGGAAAGGGAAACGGACAGGAATTGCCTGAATTATTGGCTAGCATTACTGTGTCCGAGCGAAATAATCGGCTCTTCCACCCAACACATGTGGTTGTTATTTGTTAAACAGGTAGCATGCCAGCCATGCAATATTTGTCTGGGGCTTCAAATTCTGCAAGAAAGGTCAATAATTGATTTTGATTTTTGAGCGATTCAGATATGCAAATGGAGACCAGAAAAAGTACTGCATGGTGACATCCTACCATGCACGTTGTTCTTTTAGCAATGCTACTATGTACTAGTTTGTGTTTATCATTCTTCTGTTAACGGCATGTATCATCCGTCAGTTAATAGTCAAGTAACCCATTATGTAATCTTTAATAAGAAATTGCTGTGTTGAGTCTGACTGCTATTGATCACTGACACACTAGTTGTTTTAGCAACATATCCCCATCGATCAATACATTCTGAGGTGGATGTCACTGTGTTTCTCTGAATAATAGAGCGAATTATGTACTGTTAATACTGAAATGTTTAGAACTGGACATTTTGGTACATAACAACTTGAGATTTGTCCGTGTGCGTGCAACTGTTGCCCTGTCACACGTCGACTTCCAACTGCTAACGGTATTAAAACGGGGGTTAGTGAACAGTCCCTGCATTCAGGAACTTTGCAAGTTGATGCCAAATTGCCAATTAGGCCAGACTTTCTCTACTTGAAGATAAAGATGCCCCCATCACCACAGCTGGACGCCTCACGCCTGGACGGCCAACGGCTACATTTCTAAGTAGCAAGTTCGCAATTGTGTCCAAATTGTTTGTCAGTTTGCAGATGCAAACAGTGCAAAACAATATGTCTGTCCAAACGACAGTGACGCCGATCGATCTTGCACCAAACATGTATGGATTTGGAGCAGATTCCATCGTTTTCAGCACGAGGCTTTGGCTCCTTCGGTTCTTGCAATTTCCACGGGAGCGGACAGAAGCGGCGATGACTGACGAGGACGGGTTCCGTTGGCATGACAGGAAAAGGGTCAGATTTTGTCAAAAATAGAATGATACATGTACCTCCATACAACTGCCTTTATTAAAGTTAAAACAACTGTGTTAAATGTTAGCTTTAAAATAATTACTAAAGCTATGAACATACTTAGTAGGAAGATACATTTATTAAAGGAAGATACATAATGAAAGGGTAGTGATGCTGCATGAAGCCCTGAATTCCATACATCATAATAAGCAAAATGCTCTCTTGTGTATCAAATGTTGAAAATGAAAGGCTTTCCTGATAACTCGTGTGATTGGGTTATATGCACACTATGATTGAGGGGCATGTTGGGGTCAAAGTGAATGATAATGCAGGCCCATTCAATAAAACTCACAAAGGATTGGGACAGGGAGATGCTATGTCTCCTCGCCTCTTTGATCCTATTGTTGATGCTCTAGCTGTGATTTTGAATAATGCTAATATAACAATTTTCTTACAGGGGAGCTGGTAGACAATGTTGTTGGCGGTGTTAATATGCTGCAGTATGAAGATGATATTGTTTTTCTCTTACTGGCTTATCTTGAGGATGCTAAGAGACTAACATTTATACTCGGGAGCCTTTGAGTAAATGTCAGGCTTGACAATTATTTTTTCACAAGAGTCAGATTTTCACTTTTGGGGAAGCCATTTCTAAAGTAAGAGAGTACCGGAATTTTTTTACTGGTGAGGTGGGTGTGTTACCACTTAAGTATCCCTTTTGATACTGCCCGGTTGTTGGTCGGAGATCAATGCTTCGAGAGGCTTTTCAAAGATGCTTGGGAGCATAGATTGTATACATTGTGAGAGAAAGAACTGTCTATTTGTTGCAGGGGGTGTACAAGGGTCATGTTGATGGCTGCACCGTGATACTTGAAGCTATGGCATCACATGATTTTTGGATTTCGCAATTTTTTAGCATGGTAGGTTCTCACAATGAGATCAACATGCTTCGCTCATCGGTGTTTATAAGGCTTGCAGAAAGCAATGCCCCATAGGTCAATGACCACCAGTACAACAAGTGATACTACCTAGTGGATGGTATCGCGTGTTAGGAATTACTGGATCGACTAGGAGTAGATCAGTGGGATATAATCTGTATTCGGGTGTGTACCTTAGCCTTCCGGCCATTGCTGGTTCGTCGGTGAACTCCAGTGCCGGTGGTGAACGGCGAGGAGCTCGGAGTAGAGGTCGACGGTGAAGTGACTGGTGGCGTTTCCCATCGCTTCAGTGCCTTCCTCTAGATCGGACTAGGGTTAGGAGTGGGGAACAGTGGCAACGGCGAACCTCGTACCTTGTGCCGTGGTCCCCACCTCCTCTATATGGCACTGCGCGACAGGGGCCCAACAGCCTTGCTTGGGCTGGACGCCCCCGATCAGGGCGTGGGTCAAGGGCCCAATGAGCCGTTGGGCCCATTGGTGGAGAGATCAATCTAACATTCTCCCCCTTGATCTCATCATATACTTTTAACTTTATACTTTGAAATAACTCTTTTCAAAGTACTCGTTTCATCACAGATTTGCATGTAGAGCATGTCTCATCATCACGGTCTATCCCGATAGAATCAACACCTACAACACACTCCTCTGTTTTGAAACAGATTCTTTAACATTGGGCCCTTTCTTTGTCCGGAAATCTTAGACTATACCATAAAACCCATGTCGACTGTGTGTTCTCCGAACACACTGGGCGGTAAGCCTTTAAATAAGCAGATTTGCAAACACTTGTCTGTTGCTTTTATGCTTCAAGCATTTCTACATAATTCCGGACTTTCTCCTTTACAACGCATAACTCTGTGTCAGTGTGTTTGGCATCAACACTTGACTCGTTGTCATAGGAGCGAAAAACTTAAAATGGTTATCGCTGTTTTCAACCATTATCAACTCCGGGTACAGGTCTCCTTAACCATTTTGCCTGTCCCTCATCCTCATATCAAGCTATAACATGTTTTGGCATCACATTGATGATAATTGTTTCATTCTTTGGAGCTTTTCCACACCAAAACTCCAAGTGTGAAAGGTAGCGACAATTGTGGATTTCTCTATACATTTCACAAGTCCTGTCTTTGTACTCACAATCTTTTGAGAGCACTTATTTCTTTCAGCATGAGGCCGATATCTTTGATTCCATTCCAGTGATCTATATGGACTGGACATTGCCAAAACAACCCAGATATGTGAACTGTGTCAGGGTAATATTTGAGCTTCCAACAGCTGAATCATATGGCACCATATCCGTTTTCAATCTTTTCTCATCAACTTTTGGAACACCATAGTTTCCAGATCCATTACCCTTGACTATAAGAACAGGCGTAGGTTTTCTCGCATCCACACTTTAGAGACCTTTCTTAGCATGTCCATGCGACATTCCTAATACCCCCTTTTATTATTTTCTTGGTGAATCTCGATAATTATAACGAGAGACACTCTACCGAGAACATTCTTTTGAACTTTGAGAACACAAACTTCTTTTCTCCTCCTGCAGTGGATTGACATGACCACTAGCAAGTAGGACATCATCCACTTGCACAGGATTAGGAAATGAATTTCTCATTCTATAACTTTGCATGAATACAATTGTCCTCTCATTTTCTTTAACCCAAAATAACATCTGATTCTTCTAACTTTAAATGCCACTGTCTAGAGACTTGCTCTAGTCCATAAAAGACTTCTTGAAGCAGTATCCCTTGTGTTCTTTACTTTCATATGATGTAACTCAGATCATGATGTTGGTCATGATGTGCCACTAACACTTATTGTGATTTATTCATTCCTTGAGACCATCTGTGTCTTAGGTACTGGCACTTCTTTCATATGGGGATGTTGTTGCTTTGTCATTGCCAAGAGGCAAATTAATTCTATAATCTTTCATTTCCAAGAGGCAATAGGTTTTACAGGGACCTTTATCACAAGATCCTTGTTTACTCATTCCTCATTTATAGAGCTAACAACAGGTGTTGTATAGGTCATACAACATGCTTCCCCAGATACAATCTATTCGAGTCTTAGGTATTTTCACACCATGCTCCCCCAGATTACTCCATCTTCACTAAAAATGGTGTATCTTTAACTTTATTATTTGGGTTTATTCTGTTAAAACTTTCTTCTTTATGGCACTTTAAACACCATCTTAGTATTCTTTAGGGGTATTATTATCACCGTCGTACTCCCCCAGACGATCACATTCTTCATTAATGGATCACTTTAGATGCATAATGTGCATCACATTATCTGAAGTATAGAGGAGTTTCATCATTCTTAATTTATCTCATATTTCTTTCTCCCCCTCGAAATGAGGCAAGAACTTTCTGCCACAATTTCGAAAAACCATTCATAACTCTTGTGAATTGAGGAAACTTCGATTATCTACTTCATTTGAAATGAAGTTATCTGTTAACTCGTATGGGAGTACTTTTTCCTCATTCCATTTCAGAAACTCAACAGAGTTCTTTATCATTAGTACTTTTGCAAGTCACACTTGCATATCATTCTTGTCTTTAGGTTCGTTTGTAAGTTTTATTCTCTTTGAATTTATTGAGTGCTTAATGACCGTCACACATCAGGTGTACGGTCGATACAAGGAAAGCTTAATAGCTACTCCCCATACTTTTCTCCCAGAGTGGGACACATTAAAAGCACATGAGTCATCATGTCTTTCTCCTGTCATACCAGATAAGTCTGGGAAAATTACTGTCGCCATACGTGTTACGCAGGTATTTTCCCAGACTTTTCCTGCCATGCGGGTTTTATCATAATCATCTTTTCCCGCCATGCGGGTAATTCCCTGTAAGGGAAATAAATGCCAGAATTGGCTCTTTTGACTCCATATTAAATCATCAAATTTAGAAATAAATTCGAATGTTCTTTGACACACATGCTTGATCCGACGTTGGTCAAATTAAACACACATGTTGCTTGTTTCAACTCAAATCATGTTGACTGAAAAATCTTCTTCATAGAGAGTACATGAAAGACATTCATCAACCAAGACTCTCAATGATCTATCTCTTTTCTTTTGAAGCCATTCTTTAGAGAGAACATACTCCCTCATGTTATAACCTTTCTTGATCATCTTTCGAGTCACAAGTACCCAGCCATTCGCTTTCACGAATGAAAGCATGGCAAACTTTTAGTCTGAGAAAAATTAGCCAATAATCAACAATAATGAGCATAAAAATAACCCCATGTTGGTCTGGTTAAAAAAATGCACATTAAACTTTTAAAACTTTCTTTTATATTCTAAATCACAGTTGGGCAGAATTAGAATAAAACATCATCCTTCTACATTAATTCCATATCACCGTTGGGCGGAAATGGAAATAATGCATATAACTCATAAACAATGTGTATGTCTATCAAACAACTTTGCTAAGAAATAATAATCATCATCAACTTCATTGCAGCGGGAACAAGAAATATACATTTCTCTAGTTCAAGAGGAGTTCTTGATCTTTATCTGTTCTCTGAAAATTGATCACTATGATACAAAATTTATCAGAGATTTAAGCTTTGAACATAAGACTCCTAAAATTATAGTACTGTTATCATCAACGTTTGTGAGAAAATAACAATACCATATTTTAACTTTAAAACAAATATCTTTCTTTTGTCATAGCGGAAACTATCTGAATCTGATTTCACCCACAGGGGAAAGACATTGCTAAGAACAGTTCTTCCAATTAAATTTTCCCGTTGGTTCCAATTTAATTGGAGGATAAAACTTTTACTTTGCAGCGGAAACTTTACAATATTCTATTCAAAAAACAATTCTGTACTCTTTTACTCTCTAAGCAATTTTAACCGGTTGGTTCAAAATTGCATTAGAGAAGCAACAATTTAATCTTTTACTTTAGTTCTATTCACTTTTAAAAGAGCACTTTTATTTTTATTTGCAGCGGAAAAACATGAATAAAAAATTCATGGACTTTATACTTTTCAGAAGTTTCTTTTTCTTTTCTATTTTATAAAACAAAATTTTCGTTGGATAATTTTGAATAGAAAAACTATATGCAATTTGCCCAAAAAATGGACAAAAAAACTGATAAAATATGATTCTGTAAAAAAATAACAGAAAAAACGGCGGTTCAGCTGGCCTCGGCCCACGGCCCGTGCGGTCTGCTCGGCCCGCCCGCGCTGGGGCCCCTCTAGGCTTCAGCCTCCCTTTTTTTCTCTTTTTTGTGTTTTCTTTCGGCCCACTGGCCCGGGGCCTTGCCTCTTTTCGCCTGCTCGGCCCGCATGGGGAGCTAGGGCGGATCTGGCCCGTCCGATGGATCGGAAGGCCGTCCGTGCGTTTCGCTGGGGCAAAACCAGCGGCCGACGCCCCCCTGGCTAACCCTAGACAGTTTTCCCCCACGCTCTCTTGCTCGCGACTCACGCCGCGGCGACTGCGCGCGCCGCTCGCCGGCGGCGAGCTGTTGCGGCCGCGTCGAACCGGCCCGCCCCTTCTGCGCGGCGATTCCTTTTTCCCTCCTCCTTTTCCTTTTCCTTTTCCTTCACCACCGCGACCTGCAGCGCGAGAGAGAGAGAGCGGGAACGCGGCTGCGCCTCCTCTGACCCCCTGCTCTCGTCTCGGTTGGAGCGGCGCGACGGTAGCGTGGATGGAGTGGCGGCATCGTTGCCTTCCCCTTCGCCGGTCGCGCGTTCCCTTGCGGTGAGCGCGCCGCCGTCGAACGGTTAGGCTGCGGTGCGGTGCCCTTTGTCCCGCGCTGGGATATGTTCTTCTTTCGGATGACTCGGCTTGCCGATGCGATTCCGGATCGAGAGGAACGACGCGGCCTCATCGGCGGCGCACTTTGCCGGCGAGCTCGGGGCTCCCTTCCGGTGAGTAAAATTTTACCCTTTCTGTGATTAGGGTTCTATGGGAGGGAAAAACTTTTTCTTTCCTCTTTGTACCCGTGAAGATCTACAACCTTAGTGGCTCTGATACCATTGTTAGGAATTACTGGATCGACTAGGAGTTGATCAGTGGGATATAATATGTATTCGGGTGTGTACCTTAGCCTTCCGTCCATTGCTGGTTCGTCGGTGAACTCCAGTGCCGGTGGTGAACGGCGAGGAGCTCGGAGTAGAGGTCGACGGTGAAGTGACTGGTGGCGTTTCCCATCGCTTCAGTGCCTTCCTCTAGATCGGACTAGGGTTAGGGGTGGGGAACAGTGGCAGCGGCGAACCTCGTACCTTGTGCCGTGGTCCCCACCTCCTCTATATGGCACTGCGCGACAGGGGGCCACCAGCCTTGCTTGGGCTGGACGCCCCCGATCAGGGCGTGGGTCAAGGGCCCAATGAGCCGTTGGGCCCATTGGTGGAGAGATCAATCTAACA
The DNA here is from genome assembly GCA_950022295.1 of Bromus sterilis. Classification (NCBI taxonomy): domain Eukaryota; kingdom Viridiplantae; phylum Streptophyta; class Magnoliopsida; order Poales; family Poaceae; genus Bromus; species Bromus sterilis. Next base: position 39,629,238 of record OX465600.1, read on the forward strand.
CAATGGTCTACATTAGTGAAGATAAGAGTGTGCTAGAAAGGATGCGGATTGTACTTTAGGTGTGCTCCAATCTCGTTGAGCTATTATTCGTCACCCTGATAGATGTTGGAGACTTTGAAGGATATGATGAATGCTTGTGTGATCATACACAACATAATTGCAGAGAATGAACGTGATGAGCGTCATGACACGGAATGGGACTACCATGATGACAATGTTGTGCCTCAAGGAAGAGTGGCAACGTATGCATAGTTTCTTCAATTTCACAATAATATGCGTGATCGAACAACTCACATGCAACTTCAAATGATTTGATTGAGCATATGTAGACTCACATAGCCAATAATGCTTTTTAAAACTATATATGCTATAATTTATTGGTTTATAAAATTATATAATTTGATATAATTTATTGATTAGTATGTGCTACAATATGTACTCGTTATATCCACATGATCAAATTGTAGGCAGAGAAGGAACAAACAAATGGATTGACCCATTACATGCACCGACTAGAGAATGGCTAACAGAGGCGAACAAAGGTTGATGATTCAAATGAACAAAATATAAACTCGATGTCCCTCGCAGCTCGCCTGTTCTTGAAATTTCCACTGACAACAACGGGTATGATTGGCACCCTCGAAAAGGGTTAGATTTTATCAAAATAGAATGATACTACATGAACAGCCATCTACGTGGAATAATGATCCTCCGGCGACCGATGAGTGGTGAGTGCGCCGGTGACATCAGCGCGCAGCAACAAGAAAAAGGTGTCCTCCATCGTCTACTTCTTGGCACATACACAGATACAGTGGATGATGATGGCAACTTGGTAGGTTTACTATTCTGTCAATCGGGCCGTTCGCCTAGATTTAACCGGTTCTTTTCAAAATGGTACTTCTATTTCTTGTGAAAATTGAGCCGTAGGTGAGCTTCTTGTTGAATAGCCTGAAAGACATGCTAGTTGAACTTTTCAGCCTTGAAATTCCAGATTTTTCTAGCTGTAGGCCTGTTTGTATTTGGTGCATCTGGTCATATACGCATTTGGATTCTTACAAATACCAGTGATCTTCATCGGATGCCATTCAACAGATTAATTCCTGCTGAATTTTCCGTGCGTGCGAGTGCGAGAGCTACGGTGTCGTCCGGGCTCTCTCATTTTCAACGGAGTGCAGAAGCGAGCGACGCATTCTGAAGATCCTTTCTGAGGCGTCTATGGGTCCAAACTGGGGAAGTACCCTCCAAACTGCAGCTATACACGAATGGAAAGAGAAGATGACAAGTGAGCGTGCGTGGGTTGGGCACACGTCCACGTCGGTTTCAGGCGGCCACTGATCCACTCGTGATGCCGGCCGCCAGCAAGTGGCCATGCATCTTGCGGCCGGTTTGGAAACAACCGAGAATTTCAATCTGGTCGCTGGGCTGGATTGGCACCTCTGATCTTTCAGTCGTCGCTTTGAGTGGCCAGTTTGTGCTGGCGTGCTAGTTAGTCAGTGAGAGCCCCATAGTTGTCTGGTAGGGGTACCATAAGTGATAATTCGCCTCAGCAATAGAGGATTTGCTCACCTGAAGGTAATTCCCGTGAGTTTACAGTTTTGAATATTTCTATCAATGCATCAAAACGCAAAGCTTTTGCGTTTTTGCGAAGAAAAACAGTTTACAGTTTCGAATAGAGGAATATAGGACTCTCGTGAGTTTACACTTAGACACCACATAGGACAATAAATTATCCTGCTAGTATTTCTCTGTAAAACACAACATGATCATCCTACTGGTACATAATCATACTATGTCAAGATGTCGACATATGCATAGTTTCAGCCTCATATGGCCTTACACTGTTACCGCTTTGTCATTTTTATATTTTGTGCCAGACTGCTCGTTTGGTGACTATGTACATCTTAGCTATGCAGAGGCCTAGTGATACTCTTTATGCTCTGTATCCACTCGATGCTACATTCCAGGCTTAATAAAAGTGCCCTTTATCGAAATATGTCAAGACGTCGATGTAAATTCGAACCAGTTGGAGGTGGCTTCAGATCAGACCGTTTTCGATGAAGCTAAAAAAAAGGACTCATACTTAGCTCATTTTTCGAGTCTATCTCATGTGGAGCCAAAAAAAATGAATTAATCTTAGACATGAGCAAGTTGCGACATGTAAAAAACAAATATGTAAGTCTGTTATCATGTGACATACCTGGTTAGCGATCCAAACAGATAAAAACAAACTAGGCTTATCCTTAAAAAAGTAAGCCCGTCCAAGTTTCAGTAAGAGAAGAAAAACCTTAAGTAGGCTAAAGCAAAGAAGATCTTCAAGCATGGAAAGTCATGTTTTGCTCTAAGCTTAGGATAAACAGTAAAATTAAAAGAAAAAATGAATTTTATTTAACTTTGAAATTTTGATAAATGTTTCAAGTGCTTGCAAAATTTCATCACGAAATGATATTCTTGAAAGTCTTCGTAAAAATAACAAAATCAGGACTCCAAAATATTTTTGAAAATAGCATTTTAGCATTGCTTTTTTTTTCACTACTTCCAGAAATGTGATTTCATGATGAAATTTGGGAAGCATGGAAAATATTTGTCAATGTTTCACCCAAAAAATTCCAGATTTGTAATTTTCTATTCATCAATGAGCATTTGAACAACCCTAACAAATTGGATTTGAACTCGAGTGCTTTTACACCGCGCCTTTCAACTTCAAGCATAGATTTCATATGCCAAGATGTAGGAGAGAAAATTAGGTAATTCATATTAGGTGTCTTATTTTCTCAAAAAAGTCATTCATGTCTTGTGCGTTAGTTTATAGGTAAACGCATGGAGCTCGCTCCTGGCCCAACCAAACTAACCTCTGTGTGTGTGTGTGTGTGTGTGTGTGTGTGTGTGTGTGTGTGTGTGTGTGTGTGTATGTGTGTGTGTGTGTGTGTGTGTGTGTGTGTGTGTGTGTGTGTGTTTCCTTCCTTCCGTTGTTTTTCTTCAAATTTCATTTGTTGAGTTTGAGCCTTTTTTTGGTTGCTTTGTTCCGTTTTTATTCCCTTTTCTTATTTTAATATTTTATATTTTAATTTCTTCAATAAATAAGTCTTCAATATTCTTATAATTACAATATGTTTTAATACATACATTTAACAGAATAAACATTTCTTGGGAAATTTGAGATAAATGAATATGAGAGTTTTTTTTTCAAATTCACGATTTTCTGATAATATGTACTCCCTCCGATCCATAATAAGTGTCGCTCATTTTGTACTAAGCTAGTACAAACTTTGTACTAGATGAGCGACACTTATTATGGATCGGAGGGAGTAACATATTAAAAAACGTTCACATTTGTTAATTTTATTAAAAAGTTATTTCAATATTTTCGAAAAATGAAAACATTTGAAAAATTCATAAACAATTGTAAGTCTTGTACCTTTTTAAACGTTTTACAAGATTTTATTTTTATTTTTTAGAAAACTTTGAAATTTTTACAAGGATTTTTAATATCCTAATCTTTTTCTTGTGATGTTTAAAATAAAACATAATTATAAAAGATTAGACTACAAACCCGAAGAAAAGGAGAAAAATGCACTAAATGAGAAAAAACATGAAAATCCGAACCTAATGTGGGTGGAGCTTAACTGGGTGACCTAGTTCAAAGTATTGCGGGGGTGAACTTGACGGGCACCCCCTTCGAAGGTTTTTGTAGAGGTCACTTTTGGGATCTATCAGCCCGCCAAGTGGTGCTTCCAGCCACCACCATGTGCCGTGCTTTGAGCGAATCCGTGGGATGTCGTTCTTTGCTTTTTTCATACTTTGTTTTGCTTTATTTTTTTCATAATTTTGGTAGAAAAAATAACCCTTCTTTCACGATGTAAATTTATCCCTTCATGTGAACTAAATATGTATCTCAACGATAAGAAAATATGTGCCTCGGTAAGAGGAAGATTTGTGCTTCCGGAAAAAGGGGGAAATCACAGTTCATGCAGAATCCGACAATCCACAAGAAAAATTATGTGCCTTCACAAAAGCAAAAAAATTGACGTACATATGTGTTTTTTGAAAGAAGAAGAAAAAGGGGAAATATATGATTCAACGAGAAGTAAATTTGTGCATCAACAAGAAGCAAACCGGTACCCATCCAGAAAAATAAAAAGCACAGTTCATTGAAAATCTATGATTTCACGAAAAGTGATTATGTGACTTCATGAGAAGCATAATTTTGAAGCACGGTTTAACACAGTTTTAAAGCACAGATTTCACCTAAAAAAGTTTACCGAAACCTATCAACATGAAATCTAGTTTTCAAGATCTCCACGCGAGAAGCGCAAAGGTGAAAAGGATCCATGATTTGAATGCACTCTTCAATAGACAAATCATTTTTTAAATGAATCCAAGAACAAATATCATAAACTGACAACCTCTCTTGCTTCGCGCATGGGGGTATGAAACCCATCAAAACTCTCTAGTTGCGTTTCTCAAAAAAAAAAAACTCTCTAGTTGCACTATTTAGACGAGCTAGCGGAAAGGCAAGCTGAGCGAGTGTGCCAGTGGGCAAGATGAGCGAGCGTTATTCGGAAACGGCCCATTAACATTTTAGTGGCCACGACCCATTAACATTTTAGTGGCACTTTTGTTTACGGTGTATCCTAAAGCATTGTACAATACAAGGTGTTTAGTAGAATAAATTGAGGACTGGACTACTCGAGTCTTCAGCTCCGTACACACAACAGCCCCGTAAGGCTTTGTTTTGGTTTCTACGGATCGATACCGTTGTGGAACTTAACCACGCGTGGATTGCGTTGACCGAGGATAAATTCCTCTTGGCACTTCCGTGGCTAGGTCGTCGATTAGTTTCATGCCTAGTTGGCGATTCTTTTTTCCTCGTGTATCAGAGTGGGTATATGGTGTATTAGCTCGTGGATTAGCCAAACCAAACAAAGCCTAAAAAGGTTTTCCCCTGTCGTTAGGGTTAGGGTTCTTGAGGCGATTACCCGCCTTCGAGAAGAATCTCTTCTTTCACCGCCAGCAAGCACCTTCGGGGCCTGCATAGCGACAGTGAAGCAAGATCGGAGTCCCGATCCGCCATGGACCAGTGTGAATTATTATCCTCCAGAGGGAAGGGCGAGCGGATGATGAAGGAACTAGGGCTGAAATAAGATGAACTCGATGACGTCGTTTTCTAGGAGAAAGTACATGAGCAGGCTGAACCGGTGCGGTGGATGGCGATCGCTCGAGTCCACAGGGAGGGTGATTACATCCGTACATGGTTCTTCTGGAACATGGGATCGGATGGGATTTATCACACAAGGTTGAGATCTGCCCCCTTGCGACAAATTTATTCACCTTGCAATTCTTTTTCCAGGGCGACTGGGAAAAAGTTATGTTGGGAGGACCCTGGACCTTCAGGAGAGATGTCGTGATCATGGTCAACTATGATGGGTACACCAAGCCTACAGATATCCAACTGGACCTTCTAGAGATGTGGGTGCAAATAAATGATCATCCCAAGGACTTCCAAAGGCTAGCACCATCACTTGCAGGCGAGGTGGGAGAGTATCTGGTAGAGGAGAAGAGCTCTCCTTCGATTTTCTACGGAAATTTCTATATGGCTGAAGGTCAGAGTTGATGGCATACATTTTTGTATACACGTGAAAGCTTTTTTTATACAACTTATTTTTTTTTCAAATACATGATTTTGTAAAAAAAAAGATTATTATTATTATTTACAAATACATGCTGAATATTGTTTAAATTATTTCTGCACTATTTTACATTGTATAATTTGTTTCGGAATTTATGTTTGATTTTTTTGGACTAAACTTTTTTAATAAACTTCGAATATATTTTGAATGGTAAGTTTGTAACACATTTTAAAAATTACGCAAACATTTTAAAAATTGTATTAAATGTTCATGTGTTTCAGAAATACATTTGTGAGATATTTAAAAAAATCACAAACATATATTGAAACACATGAATATTTTTTGAATGATATTAAATATTTTTTAAAAATATTTCTAAATTTTGATACTATATAAACATTTCAAAAATGTCATAAAAATAGTTTTTAACACATGTGGAGATTTGTTTAATTGTTTTGAATGGTACAAACATTTTTTAAAAGTTGCGTGAATATTATTTTACACTGTATAAATATTTTTAAAATATACAATAACACATTTTCAATTTCATTTTTGTAATATATGTATTTAAATTTTTAAAAATAAAAATAAAAGTTAAGACAAGAAAGAAAAAACGAGATAATAAAACCCAGACCACTGGTGGCGTTCCGTGAAGCGAAGCGGCAGTAGCTCTCGCACAGCAAGCATGGTACGTACGTCGTCAGGCCCAGTTATACGCAAGAACCGCTGACCCATTTCTCCACCTTCATCGCCCGCCTGCGGGGCATCGCAACGGCCGCCGCTGCCTGGTCCGACCCGGCGACCCCGCACCTTTGCTGAGACCGGACTACAGAAGATTCATACTATCAAGCCGTTAACCCTGTGTTTATAATGAGCTATATATTTGTGAGGCAGCAGCAGAATTTTTGTTTCAGTTAGAGAACTCCATGACATATAGACAATTCAATGCCCTACTTGATCAGATTAGATCTACCTAACGCAGATGCGGTGTTGATCAAGGATTGGATGCGCATGTTTCGATCTCTAGATTCCTCGGCGGGCAGACGAAATGGTGATCGTCGTTATCAACCGCAGCATGTCAATTCCAGCAGAGAAGCCAGTGCAGAGTTGCACGGATCAGTACCACCCTTGTCGCTTCACCGGCAACACCTCGCCGCTGCCACACCTGCCTGACCTGTAAAAAGGCTGCTCGCTTGCCCGGCCTCTGCTGGACTCGAGCGAATTGCCTCTCAGTGAAGAGGACGACGCTGCCAGTCCGCAGCGCCGGGCTTTCAGACATCACGCAGACGCAGGCAGAATTGCATGCAGATCCCTCTCGTCTCGTGATCCATATAGGCCAGGTGACTGCATGTCTGCATGCTACAACCTGGAACGTACATACATCAGAGGCATTCACAGGCAGGGAAACACGCCGAGCACAGTGCTACACCACTATACAGTCGTCTGATATTCACTGCTTGACACCGTGATTCAGAAGAAACCAAGAGGCCGCTGAAAACGTCTAGACTCCACATGATTTTGCAGATGCATGTCATCTGATAGCAGCCACAGGCCAGGAGCATTGTGAGCTGAGCTGGCCCGCCCCACCACACATGGAATGGACGTAATATTCCCTGCGTCGCTCTCGTCCTTCGAGACATTCGCCCTCCAAGAGATATCCATGTCTCTTGCTCGATCGCTAGAAACTGATCACGAGAGCATAGTAGGCTAGCGGGCATGCACACCGGGCTCGCGTGTGCTCCAGGATGCAATGGCGCCGCCCCTTGTTCTCTTCCTCGCTGACAAGTTCGTGCCGCGTCCGCCTCGTCGTGGGGTTAGGGTAGACGACAGGTGTGCGGTGTGAGCCGACGTTGCCCCTGGCTTGTCCGGGAAGATGGAGCCAGGGTAGCGTGAGTGTCCAGTGGCTCTCCAACCCCTTCCCATGTCTTCTCGTTGGCCGCTCTCCATGATTGTTGGAGCCATCCTTGTTTTGTTGGGACGTATGGGCGATCACGCCATCATGCATTGGATCCCTTCATTCATTCATCTCCGCTTCCTGGTTGTTGCCATAAGCATTTGAAACTTGGCTGCATAGCAACTGTAGTGGCAACGCTTCTTCAGCTACCAGTCCACGGCTACAGTTGCAGGTAGAAAGTACCCGATCGATCAACAGTTAAGCAGCTCCGAGGCATCGACCCTGGACTACACATCCATATATTGTGGAGGAGTTCAACAGTTTTGCGGACAATAACAGGGGCTAGCTCGGTGAGGATTCAGTGTAGAAGGATAGAGAGGGTTTGATGGAATAGTTGACGTATTATTTGAACCTTATGGACATATATATAAAAGTACAATGATCTATTTCGAGTATAAGTCTAAAATCACACGCTATCTATGTTTCCTAATAGTAGTGATACTCAACATTCAGAAGTAGTGTTAGAGATCAGACCGAGAGGTACGGCAAGAGAATCAACGGTCGGTCACATGTTTGTGGGCTGTTCCTGCATGCACATGCATGTATATCAGCTGGATTGTAGCTGTTCTACAGTCTTCAGCAGCTGCTACTTGTGTAGATTGAGTAATGAGTACGCTAATCTCATTGGTTTCATCGGCAAACATGAAAGCATTTCAGTCATGGCCAAACTGATACTCTCTCACTACATTAGGGGTATTTCTAGCTGATCACTCAAAACCGGTTAGAGTAGTATTTTTTCTGTTTTGATAGTTAAGCGGACCTAGACGATCCCTTATCGGCTTTAGCTCTTTCAAAAAAATGTACTCCTTGCATCTGTGGTCGCTTATATTTACTCGACTTGCGCTAATTCTCGTGAACCCCCTTCCCCCCTAGCCGCCTCTCTCCCTCACCCAACCGCATCCACTGCGTCGAACACCAAATCCCCCCCCCCCCGCCCCCCCGCACGCACCGCAGCCCAACCCGACCCAACAGGCATTCGATCAGTTTGTAGGGATCGGTGGGGGATCCAATCAACAGCAACACATGGTAATGGTATAGGATCTAGCCATCGGTTGTCATTACCGCCAATTCGAAGCACGGATCCACATTGTGGCATTGCTCCCTTCTCGTTCCTTCACTGCAACGACATCGATTGTGTGGGACGTGGTTGTCTGCGATAAAACATTAGGAAATGCTCGACACCATTAGATTGCCTCCTTCCAATCGGTGGTGCATTTGGTGAGGTCGTCCTACGATATGAAGGCAGTGGGTTTCTACGGCATCCGGGCAATGATCAATTTCCCCCTAAAAAGTTGCGACGTTCGGGGGTTTGTCTCGATCGATCCATGAGTGATCTCTCTCCGTGAGATGGAGGACAACCGATAGGCCTTCATGGGGTTCCAAACCGGACATCATCTCAAAGATATAAAGCAAGATTTTGAGGTTAACAACCCTATCAACATCGTGTTCAAAGGAAAATGATTATGACGGCCATCTGCATATTGCAAGATAGCTACTCCGTTAGGAATTAGATCGTAAGCTAATCCAACTAACAGGTCACATTTTTGGGCGTTGGTAATCATTGTAGTCAAGCATTACGCCGCTAACAAAAGGGGGACAAAGGGTCTCCTTGATGTACCCCCTTCGCACTTTAGAAAGGCGGCCTAGTTTTTCTATTCAATTTAAAACTCCCAGTACAATTGTATAAGATTTTTTTTCAATCCATCCACACCAGGTTTCATCAAAACCACACATTCTATGACAAGGTAAAAAAAGTTTCCAATCCACCTTGTCGTAAGTTTTTTCGAAAAAAGCTTCAAGATAACACCCACTTCTTTTTAACATGTGTGTAATTCAACAATTGATGCAATGACAATATGCCATCCATAATATTTCAACCTTTAGCGAAAGCATTTTGGGCTGGGCTAATCAGTTTAGGTGTCGTAACAGCCACCCCACAGTCAAGCACCTTAGTACTTACTCCCTCCTTCCCAAAATGAAAGGCGCGATTGACTTTGCACGGTCTTTGATGCACAACTTTGACTGTAAATACACATAAAAATACATGGATTTAATATGCATAATTGGTAACATCGTATTTGTCTTGTAAAATTGTTTTATTCTATGTATATTTATATTAATTTAGTTAACATACAAATAGGATGGAACTGTTGAATCCCATTGAATAATTGTACAATGAAGAACAAAAAAATCAAAGTGTGCCTTATATTTTGGGAAGGAGGGAGTAATTTGTAAGGGCAGCCAAGTAAACAAATAGGATGGAACTGTTGAATCCCATTGAATCCCATTGAATCCCATCAGCTCGGACACCTTAGGAAGCAAGGTTATGACTCCATAATTCAGCCTTTGCACATCAAGCTCCTCTCTATGAAAAGCCTCGAAGAGACGCATGCTATCAAATTTAACAAAAGTTCATCACCCTTGATAAAATTCAGATGAAATGTTATCGGGCTCAGGTGCTCGATTAACATCCATTGCAAATAAAGCCTCTTTAACCTCATTTTCAGAAAAGGGTCTAACCAGGAAATCATTATCTTCTCTATTGAGTTTTTTAGAAGAATCCCAAGTGTCAGGGTCTTACTGAAATCTATTGCCCACGGCAGGTCCGAAAAAATCTTCATAAAAGTTTGTAGCATGGGCTAACAGGTTGTCAGTGCCCTCTATCTCTATGTCACCACATTTTAAAGAGTGGATAGTGTTTTTCCGCTTGCGCCCATTAGCAACTTTGTGGTAGTAGTCAGTATTTCAGAGATAAAGCATGTACTCCCTCTGTTTACAAATATAAGTTGTTTTAGATATTTTAATATGGATTACGTACGGACAAAAATGAGTGAACAGATACATTAAAAGGCATCTATATATATCTGGCTTAGAAAAATTTAAAACATTTTATAATTGTGAATGAAGGTAAACGTATTTACCAATCTACTAAGCCAAGATGACATTAAGGATTTTTTTTTGAGGGGTACGGGTAACTATTAATTATTCATGAATACAAGAAAATGTAATAATCTTTATGATCCATAGGGCACATCTTCAGAATGTATGTCCACTGTCTACCATGCATGTTTTTTCCCATGTAAGTTCAGCGAGTGCTACAGGCACTATGATCCATAGAGTTCCTCAACACAGGCAACCTCGGCCCGTTGTGTGTGGATGTTGATTGTTGAGTTGAGATCATTGAAAGGGATGTCGCCTTTTATAGTCTATGCTGTAACAGTCCACTAACAACATGATTCTCGAGCTGCCTAAAGCTCAGGAAGCGTGTCATTTCACTTCTCCGGTCGTATGCAACGTTTTAACCAAACTAGGAGGTGTGTTTCTATCTGTTGCCACGCGTGTGGATAAGGCAAAACCAGTCATGCAAAATGACCCCTATAAATTAGTTCATTTGCAAGTGGTCGAAGGACTTGGAAGAACTTATCGTATTGGGATGGTAGGGAGGACTATGATGTTCCTAGCTCATCAGAGATCAAACTTCAGGTTTAACGCTTTGGTATTTTGTTACAAATGAATATTTGTTTTGCAAAAAAAAGTGGAAAGAGACGTTTTCATCGACAATGAGGCGCTTATCGTGACTTCGTAAATCTCAAGACTTGCCGAATTAAAATTAGTATTTCAAAAATGCTCATAGGGTATTCATAGTTATAAGTGTATGTATGTACTTGTGAGCGTCTGCATTTGTACTGTCTTTCTTAAAAAAGTAGGCTGGCTTGGTAGCCTTGTGGTTGGGTTTTTCATATCTAATCTGCTTTTGTCTTTTTACGAGATTTTTTGTATTTAATCAAATTAACAATTTTATGGCGTAAAGCCATCAATTACTAAGTTGCTCGCTTAAACCGTGTAAGCAAAACGACCCCTATAAATTAGTTCATTTGCAAGTGGTCAAAGGTAGGTTGGCTTGGAAAAACTCATAGTAGTGGGATGGTTAGAAGGACTATGATGTCCCTAGCTCATCAGAGATCAAACCTCAAGTTTAAAGTTTCGGTGTTTTATTAAAATTGAATATTCTTTCAGTGAAAGGAGACGTTTTCGTCGACGACGAGGCGTCTACCATGACTTTGTAAATCTCAAAATTCATCGAATTAAAGCCAGTCTTCCAAAGGTGCTCATAGGATAGAAGGTGCATGTGTGCGCGTTCATGATTACAAGTGTATGTATGTTTTTGTGAGCGTCTTTGTATGTATTGTCTTGCACTCTTTCTACAAAAAGTAGGGTCCTGGTCAGGTTTTCCATATCTAATCTGCTTTTTGTCTTTTTACGAGATTTTTTTATTTGATCAAATTAAGAATTTCATGGCGTAAATCCATCAATTACTGAGTTGCTCGCTTAATTAAACCTTGCAAGCAAGTTTAGCTAATGAACTAATGGCATATTTCACGATTCTATTTTAGTTCCTTTAGCAAACGATGTAAGCTTACTTGAGTTTGAATAAAGGTAGCCTGAAGGCTTTCCCCTAAAACAAAATGGCATATTTCACGATTCTTGATGCACCCCGTTATTTTGTAGCTAATTTTACATGATTGTAAAGACATTTATATTCCATTCCAGAATATAAGGTGTATTGTTTTTCGTGCATGTCAAATTTATGTATGTTTGACTAAGATTATAGAATAAATATCAACATCTACAACACAAAATAAATAAAATATGAAAATATTTCCAGTGGTTGATCTAACGATACTAATTTAATACTGTAAATATTTAAACTTTTTTCCAAAGACTTGGTCAAACCTGCACATGTTTGACTTTAAAAAAATAAACACCTTATATTTTAGAACGAAGGGAGTAATTTCTTAATGAGAAGCCCTAGTTTATCTGCAAAAGAAAAAAAAATACACAAACGGTATGACGACAGACAAATAAAGGGCCACTTAGGCATTTCTTCCAACAACTTGAGGGACTACCTACAATTTCCATAGGATTACCACCATCACCACTCATCAACAACAGATAGTACAAGGGGGGATTGCGCCGGATATATGCATCATCGCAGCCTATCTCCGGTAGTAGTAGATCGAGAAAAGAGCCATGAAACTACTATGCAAAGGCGCATTTCGAGAAGAAAATGTGCAGGCGCGCCAGAAGCTACTGATCCCCTTGCTCCCCGCCGCAGTTCGTGACGGCCTGCTGCACCGCGCGCCTGATGACATCCTCGTCCACACTCCCCGCCTGGTTCTGCATCATTTCATATCAGTGTCAAAAACCGAGCGTCAGCACAGATAATAATCACGCCGCGAGTCGCGACGCTATCGAATTATTGATGAATTAATCGTAGGAGAATGGTCCAGAGATCGATCGAACAGGATCATCTGCTTCACTACAAAGTTCAGTTGGATCGATTGGGGTCGAGACAAGAGGATCGGTTAATGATTGAGGAGGCATTGTCGCGTAGGACGGAGTATGTGCTGTACGTACCTCTCCTCCTCCGACGGCCTCGAGGCGGAACGTATCGGCGCAAGACGCCGTGGCCTGGAGCACGGTGAGGCCCAGCTCCTCGAACGCTTCCAGCACGGCGACGAGCAGCCCGGGGCAGCTCTTGTCGGAGGACACGTTCACGAGGAACCCATGCCCTAGGGCTTCCACGCTCACCTGCGCGCAGATGCAATAATTCATTCAATAATTAGTCTCACATCAAACCATAGTCTCATACTACTAGTGTATGCAAGTACAGTACCCTCATCATCTCATTCATTGTACAGAATGTAAGCTTGGGAACTGGATGATTAACGGCCAGTACGAGATCGGAGAGGCCTTCCATATATGCACAGTGCAGTGGATATGTGTTTGTGTGTGTCTGCAGCACGTACGTACCGTCGGGAAAGAGTTCTGCTTCTGCGAGTGCATGTCTTCCTCCCGTGCGATCTCCTGATTGAGCCTGACGATCTTCTGCTTCAGCTCCTTGATGTACTCGGACGCGTCCATGACTATGGAAGTGCTGCTCAGCTGCAGTTAGAGTATATCATGCACATGAAAATTAGAAGAAGAAAACATGCATCAAGCTATCAAATGGCATTGGCAGCATAAGATCACACCAACAAGGGAATGAAGCGGAAAGAAACGTTGGTAATTACCGCGTGGGAGTGAGTGATGGAGCGCAGGATCTGCATCTTCTCGTGTAGAGCAGCTGCCTTCTTGCGTTCCCTCGACATTATCTCACTCTCTGTGTCTCCCTGTGCAATTAATCCTCCACGTATACTAGTTTCTCGCTTCAAATGGGCAGAGAGAGAGAGAGAGAGAGAGAGAGAGAGAGAGAGAGATGCCTCAACCTGAAGGGATGAGGATGAAGAAGCTCCGCGCGCACACGTCTTTATATAGTGATCTCCGGGACCGGGGGTCGCCGCTCACGTGACCTTATTGCGCTTCAGGGGATTGAATGGAAGATGGGGATGACGAGGAGAGATTCGATTCTACGTACATAGCTTCAAAATTCAGTTTGGCTCTTCCTCCGGCTCTTCCATCCCTTTCCATGCATAATATGCTGTGGAGAAATACAAATGTGTGCATATACCATCAGCCTGCCATAAAGTGTACCGTCAGTTCCTGCCCACCGTGTGTGTTGCTTTTCCTTGCATGCGGAATTGCAGATGCATGTTTACCAAAGCTTTTTGAGAAGCACCTATTGGAAGTTAGATAATAATAAATCCCAGCGAGCATATATGAAAGCTGCACTGCCCTCATTGGAGTTCTAATTTGCAATATAACTAAAGTTCTCATATGCTCTTGGTGAATAGACAATAGTAAATTTAAAAAACATAAAAAAAAATTAGAAACATTAGGCATCTAAGATGCTCATTTTGTGGTGTTTGGATATCTGAGAAGATTGTGAAAAAAAAATACAAAATCGGCCCCGAACAACATTCTTTCTCACGGTCTCTTAGATATCCATTTTTTTCACAATCTCCTCAGATGTCCAAACAACATAAAATTTTGCAAGCACTTTGCACATATGAGCATCTTGAATGCCTATTTTTTTAATATTGATTTGAATTACTGTTCACACTCATGTGTATATGCACCTGGGCACCAAATCGCCGCTTCCAAACTTTAAAAATTCAAAGATGCTTCCGGGCTCATCTTTGAATTTTTTAAGTATTTCCTGGTTTTATTTTTAAATACGGTGATCTTGCCATTTAGCTATCCTTTAATTTGATCCTGATTCAGATGGTGTAACCCTGGGTGTTGCATGTAACTAGCTTTTGCTTTCTTTTTCTTTTGTTAGAAAAGGAGAATAATCCCTGGACTCTGCATGGACTGATCCATACAACCATATATTATTAATTATTTAAAATCTAGAAACAGAGCAACATTGATCTGGAAAAAAAGAACTCAAAGTCGCATGCCTCGCCACATTAACTCTATGATAAAGATAAATCCAGAATGAAGCATACGCAGCTCTTAGGCTAAACCTTCAAGAAGGAATTATCGCACGTGCACCGTTGATGATCAATCCACCCCAAGGTAGATCCCAAGATTTTTGTTTCCAAAGCCAAACTTCGACCTATCACCTTCAGCAAGGACACAACGCATGCGCACATCGACTTAGCCTGGTCGAAGATGTAGTGTTCCCACCAGAGTGTGCATGCTAATCGTTGAAATCACTTGTACCCTCAACACTTGTCCGGCTATCGACACCTCGCTAGCCGGATATTGCGGGAGGAGAAACTCGAAGACAAATATGTCCCATGCTGCCTCGCCTCAAGTCACTATCACACCACATTCGATTCAACATAAAAAAAACATGACACCTCTGCCAGAGCCACTGTGTAGCACTTATTGACAACATGCATGACTTAACGTCTCCACATGAGACGTTGTGTGTAGCACCCATCAACGACTTCACCTCCCAGTGATAGACATGACACATGACGCCTTCAAAAGAGATACATGTGCCACCCACCGAGCTACATCAAACACGATCAGTAGGTGGAGAGATTGTCCCATACCACCACCAGTATCATAGAGGTCATCTTCACCGCGAGACCCAGCCACCGCGTCATACACATGACCACGGAGTCCACTACGGTCAAAGAAATTGGGTCGCGGGCCCATCACCCAACTCCTATGAAACCATTAGACGACTCCACAACGAGCAAGAACGCATCCAAAAACATCGCCGCCATCCGGATGCAAAGTTATGTGCTACCACACAACAATAGCCAACAACAACCACCACCTCCCCATCACAAGTCATTGCAGAGCCCGCGCTCCAAAGACCCAACGACACAAAGAAACGAGGTCGCCGTGTCCTCAGCACCGCTGTCGTTGATCCCTTCAACCGATGCAAGCTCCAAAATGATGCCCTCAAGAGGTACTACGACGAAGATACACCTCCATCACTCAATCCAAATGAGATTTGGTGTTTCCTCCGAAGTTTCCTCGATGGTCCGCCTAGCGAGCCGCACTGTCCAGGCTCCACGATGACCCAATTGTGTCATTGCGGTAGCTTACTGATACGTCTCAAATGTATCTATAATTTTTTCTTGTTCCATGCTTATTTGGGTGACATTGCTATGTGTTTTGCTACACTTTCATACATTTTTTCACATATTTGGACTAACCTACTAACTCAGTGCACACAGTGGCAGTTTCTGTCTGCTGATGTCTGTGAATTGCAGGTTTATACCCATATTTACAGTGCCCAAAAAATTCCAAGAAAATATATAAAAAATCAGCGTTCTGGAAGACTCCAGAAGACCAAAGGGGAGCCGGAGGGGGGCCACCCTCCTCCCAAGCGACCAGTGGGCGCGGGCCCATCCCTGGCCGCGCCGGGAGGCCGCATGGAGGGGTGGACCCTCCCCTTTGGCCCTCTGACGAGGGGGTGACCCCACGACTCCTACGGATGAGCCTACCTGGTGTCCATGAAGGCAGAAGGCCCATGAAGATACGGCCTTGGCCCACACGATGGCACCGACGTAGAGGTCCTCGACTCACAAGGAAGGTGCGAAGACCTGCCGTATGGAGCAAGCTAAGGTTAGGAAAGTTTACCTGTACACGTAGATGAACTCCCCGAGACCTACTCCGCTATATAAGGGCTAGGAGGGGCGACGCGAAAGACATCGAATCTTATTTGTAACCCTAGCCTTGAGCACTCCAGCCTTGGCCTCCACTGTAATCGCATCTCCCCAATCAATAATATCGAGCAGGAGCGAGCCTCCCTGTTTGCCGACGAGCTATCGTCCAACCTGCGCCTCTCATGACTAACCCAGGGTCCCTGACCATGGGATTTGCCGGGGTTGATCCCCGTCAATTGGCGCCGTCTGTGGGAACTACGCAGGTTGGGATCACGATCTCGGTGGTCCCATCTTCAGCAAGCCACAACTCAAGGGCAAGAACCCGACCTAGCCCACTCGAAGGATTCAAGATCACGGCGGACATCTTCTCCACCCCATCAAGACCACTCGAGCTACAGTCACGCCAGGACCGATACTACGGTAACAACCAAGTACAGCGCCAGCACCGAAGGAGTCGACGACCCAGAAGAACGGTGAGGGGCCTTTACGAAGGAATTCCACTCGACGAACTGCGACGCGCAGCGGAGGACTCGAAAATCTTCCGACAACCCTCCACCGCCCGGGCACCCGCCGCACATCAAAACGATGACTACGAGATTGAACCTAACGATCAGCAGAACCACCGCCAAGGCAGAAGGAATCGACGACCCAAAAGGCGCGCACGGGCATCCGCCGCCAACCAAGACAGCGACTCCGACACACCTGTTGGCGAGTACTACGACCCAGATCGAAGGCCGGACGAATTCGCCAACCTCATCAAAAACCAAGACATGAGTCGAGGAATCGAAATCGATCCTCGCCTCCACGAGCACCCAGAGGATCACGAGCAGATCTTCAGAATCTCAAGAAGGAAGAGGCACGCCGGATCTAGCAAACTCACGGCCAGATAGCAGCTAGCAGGACCCTGCACGATCCACAGCTTCGAGGATAACTGGGGACGCGTCAGATCAAGTCACACCTTGAGAGACTACCGTCTGTTCAATGAGCTAGCGGACGACCTCAAGAAGGAGAAACAGAAAGAAGACAGACGCAACCAACAACCCGAGCAAGCGCCGACCTTAAGCCCAGAAGGACGTCACAGCCCGTCGCGAGCACAGGTGCTCATGATCCAAGAAGGAAGGACACCGAAAACACAACGCAACGCCCAAACCCTGCAGGCCAGAGCAGCTGAGAGAATAAACACAGTCGATGTCTACCTGCTACATGGAACGGAGACCAACATCACGTTCTCACAGAACGACCATCCACCCGCAGTCCCAAGACCGGGGCATGCACCCTTAGTGCTAGAGGCACAAATCGGAGGATACGACATGGACCGGATCTTCATGGACGGAGGCAGCAGCATGAACATCATCTTCGCCAACACCCTACAAAATATGTTGATCCCACGATCATTATGGAGAAAATCAAGCACTGAGTTGCACGGGGTAGTCCCAGGAGAAGCAGCCACTTCACTCGGAGTCATCGAACTCGAAGTCGCCTTTGGCAACCGTCGTAACTTCGCAAAGCACGTCCTCGAGTTCGAGGTACTCGACTGGCAATCACAGTATCACGCCATACTGGGACGGCCAGCATTCGCGCAATTGATGGCGGTCCCACACTACGCCTACCTCAAGCTCAAAATGCCAGGATCATCAAGAGTCCTCACGATCAACGGAAGCTTCATCAAATCAGATCAATGTGATCGTGATTTCCACAGAATCTCCGACACATTCGGAGCCAAGCAAGAACTCAGAGAAATAGCCATGGTGACGGACAAGAGCACCTTCCCATTGGTGAACCGAAGCGAATCCAGGGAGTACGAACACGACTTCAGCATCGACAGCGACACAGTCACTCACCAAGTGCACCCGACGGACCCGGACAAAACAGTCCGCGTGTACGCCCACCTACCAGAGGAGCAGGCAGCAGCTCTCGTCGCCTTCCTCCGAGACGAGTGGGAAATATTCGCTTGGTGCCCAGCCGACATGCCTGGGATACCACGCGAATTCGTGGAACACGCCCTACGCATCAATCCAAACACGAGGCCAGTGAAGCAAGCGCTGGGACGATTCTCGGAGCCCAAGCGCAGAGAAATCGGAGAGGAATTCAACCGGTTACTCGACGCTCAGTTCATTCGAGAAACGAAGAAAGCCACCTGGATAGCAAACCCAGTGCTGGTGCCAAAGAAAGACATGACCGTGCTGCGCATGTGCGTCGACTACGGACCAGTCAACAAACATTGCCCGAAGGATCACTTCCCCCTGCCTAGAATCGGTCAGATAATCGACACAACAGCAGGGTGCGACCTACTCTCCTTTATGGACGCTTACTCAGGATACAACCAGATCAGGATGAAGGAAGAAGACGAAGAGCACACATCGTTCATCACCCCCTATGGAGTATTTTGCTAGAAGACCATGCCCTTCGGGCTCAAAAACGCAGGCGCCACTTATCAACGAATGATGCAAGCCTGCCTAAAGGAGAAAATAGGAAGAAACGTACAAGTCTACATGGACGACATCGTCATCAAGACCTACAAAGAAGCCACACTACTCGACGACCTGCGCGAAACCTTCGCAGCGCTCAACAAATACAGAATCAAACTCAACCCAAAGAAGTGCGCATTCGGCGTACCGGCGGGAAAGCTGCTTGGCTACATGGTCTCCGCCCGCGAAATCGAGGCAAATCCCGAGAAAGTCCAAGCCATCACCCGCATGCAAGAACCAACCGACGTCAAAGGAGTGCAGCAGCTCACTGGAAAACTTGCAGCTCTCAGCCGCTTCATAAGCAGGCTTGGAGAACGCATGCTGCCTTTCTATCAACTGCTCAGGAAAGGAAAGAAATTCGAGTGGACGGAGGAAGCCCGCCAAGCATTCGCGGACCTGAAAAAGACACTTTCAACTCCACCAATCCTGGTGGTACCCAAGGAACGTGAGAAGCTATACCTCTACGTAGCAGCACGCAGCAGCGTAGTAAGCACAGCGCTCGTTTTCGAACGCGCAGAAGAAGGCAAGGTCCAGAGCATTCAGAGACCAATCTACTGCCTCAGCATGCTCCTGACCAAATCCCAGCAGCGGTACCCGCACTATCAGAAGCTACTACTAGCCATTGTCATGACTTCAAAAAGGTGTCCCAGTACTTCGACGAGCACCCTATCACAATCGTGAGCAGCGCACCACTCGTTGACATACTAAATAACCCTGGAGCAACCGGGCAAGTCGCCGAGTGGAACAACGAGCTCAGCCCACGAGACCTGCAGTACAAGCACCCAACAGCCATCAAAGCCCAAGTACTACCAGATTTTCTGGTCGAGTGGACGGAGGTTCAAACACCAGGCCCCTCAGACCTATCAAGCTCATGGTCAATGTTCTTCGACGGGTCCAAGAGACAACAAGGAGCTGGGGCAGGAGTTTTACTCATTTCCCCCAAAGGAACAAAACTGAAATACGTCCTCCAGATCAACTTCAGTCACGCCTCCAACAACGAAGCAGAATACGAGGCACTCCTACATGGCATGCGCATGGCCAAAACATGCGGAGCCACTCGCCTCATAATTTACGGGGACTCCAATCTCGTCGTCCAGCAGACGATGAGAAACTTCAACGCAATAGCCGATAACATGGCGGCTTACCAAAAGCTCTACAACGAACTCGAAGGAAATTTCGATGGTTGCGAGCTCAACTACATCACCAGGGACAACAACACAGAAGCTGACGAGCTCGCGAACATCGGTTCGACCCGGGCACCTGTCCCACCTGGCGTTTTTCTCAAAAGCATCAACCGGAGATCCATCAAGGCGCAGGCAGCAACACCTGAAGCAGCCGCGGACGGCGAAGACGCACCAGAAATAACGCAGGTGGAAGCAGCAACACCATCAGAAGAAACGAGCGCCAGCGCATCCGACAGCACAGCCCTGACATAATTCGAAGGACCTGTCTGGACAAAACCGTTCCTCCGATTCCTAATCGAAGGCACGCTACCACAAGACGTGGCCGAAGCACGGCGCATCAGCCGACGATCCAAGGCATTCACTGTGATCAACAGACAATTATACAAGCGCAGCATCACCCAGGTACTCCAAAGGTGCATTGACGAAGAGGACGGCAAAGCCCTATTGCTAGAAATCCACGAAGGCACCTGCGGGCACCACGCGAGCAGCCGAGTGCTCGTGTCCAAAGCATTCCGAGCGGGTTTCTACTGGCCCACAGCCATGAAAAACGCAGAGGAAATCGTGCGACGTTGCGTCGCCTGTCAAAAATTCGCCAACAGGCCACACGCTCCCGCATCAGAGCTCAAGACCATACCACTATCCTGGCCGTTCGCCACTTGGGGACTCGACATGGTGGGCCCACTAAAGAAATCATCAAAGGGCGGAAGAACACACCTGCTCGTCGCAGTCGACAAGTTCACCAAGTGGATCGAAGCAGTACCCATCACCAGCTCTACAACTCTCACGGCTGTCAACTTCATCAAATCGATCATCTTCAGATTCGGAGTGCCACACAACATCATCACGGACAACGGCACGAACTTCACGGCCGCAGAATTTCAGAACTTCTGCGAAGAACTGGGCATCAAAATCAATTATGCATCAGTCGCGCACCCGCAGTCCAACGGCCAGGTGGAAAAAGCAAACAGCCTTGTCTGTGGAGGAATCAAGAAACGGCTCCTCGCACCACTCGAGCAAGCCGCCGGTAACTGGGTAGAAGAACTCCCCGCGGTGTTGTGGAGCTTACGGACCACGCCAAACACTGTGACCCAATACACACCTTTCCTCATGGTGTACGGGGCAGAGGCAGTCCTACCACATGACCTCAAGTTTGGAGCACCCCGGGTCACCGGGTACGAGGAAGAAGAAGCAGAAGAAGCATTATGAGACGACAAAGATACAGCTGACGAATCAAGAGACACAACCCTGGAAAAATCAGAAGGGTACCAAGACAAACTGCGTACCTACCAAAGCAGTCGACTGCGCACCAGAACCTTCAACAAAGGCGACCTAGTCCTACGACTAATACAAGAGAAGGTCCACAAACTTGCCCCCCAATGGGAAGGACCATTCATAATCTCAGAAGTCGTTGGAGGCGGCGCCTACAGACTGAAGAACCCAAAAACAGACGAGGACGTGGGCAACCCAGGAACGTGGCAAACTTGCGACTATTCTATCCATAGCCCTTATCGGTTGGACATGACTTGCAACTCATGTAAATTGCCTGACAGCAATAAAATAAGTGTTGCCCAAATACTACCATCTCAAAACACTCGGGGGCTGAAGGGGAAACTCCCCCCCCCCCCCCCCGAGCAACTGTTATCGCACTCGCGATCTTAATCAAAGCACTCGGGGGCTGAAGAGGAAACCCACCCCCCCGAGCAACTATTATCGCACTTGCGATCTTAATCGAAGCACTCGGGGGCTGAAGAGGAAACTCCCCCCCCCCCCCCCGAGCAACTGTTATCGCACTTGCGATCTTAATCGAAGCACTCGGGGGCTGAAGAGGAAACTCCCTCCGAGCAACTGTTATCGCACTTGCGATCTTAATCGAAGCACTCAGGGGCTGAAGAGGAAACTCCCCCCCAAGCAACTGTTATCGCACTCGCGATCTTAATCGAAGCACTCGGGGGGCTGAAAAGGAAACTCCCCCCCGAGCAACTGTTATCGCACTCGCGATCTTAATTGAAGCACTCGGGGGCTGAAGAGGAAACTCCCCCCCGAGCAACTGTTATCGCACTCGCGATCTTAATTGAAGCACTCGGGGCTGAAGAGGAAACTCCCCCCCCCCCCCGAGAAACTGTTATCGCACTCGCGATCTTAATTGAAGCACTCGGGGGCTGAAGAGGAAACTCCCCCCCCCCCCCCGAGCTACTGTTATCACATTAGTGATCTTAATCAAAGCACTCGGGGGCTGAAGAGGAAACTCCCCCCCCCCCGAGAAACTCTATCTCCTGCGCGATCTTAATTGAAGCACTCGGGGGCCTAAGAATAAGAACTCACTGAGCAACGCCATCGCCTACGCGACCTCCTTCACGAAGCACTCGGGGTCTCGAGCACAAAACCCACCCGAGAAGACGACCATCAATCCAAACACTTTTAAAGAAACTTTGGAGGAAGCACAAGTTCATCTAGTCTTCACCCGATCGCCAACGATCACCTAAAGACTCTGGGGCTACTCCCATCGGGAGCGCTGCCGTGCACCCGATAAAAGGCAATAAAGGAAACAAAACTCTAGCCTACGCCTGACCCTTTGACTCAAGCGTAGCCTCGGGGCTACTCCCATCGGGAGCGTTGTCGCGCACCCGATAAAAACCCACAGTACCAAGTACAAGACGGACCCGAAGACAGTTCCCAGCCGCAAAAGACTCAAACGTAACTCTCAGTTCCAAAAAAGGGGGGGATTCAAAGACAACTCCTGATGGTGAAGACACAGTTCTTTGGTGGCATAAAAGCTCAAATATACACAAAGGATAAAGCATGGTTTACATCATAGATATCATCCTCAATACAAAAAGGACTCAACTACATTTGGATAGAAGGCAGCTCCTATTACAAGAGGAAATCACCCAAGGAACTATGACTTCTACATGTGTGACCATGAGGGGTAATCAACTATAGTACAAGAGCATCATCACAGACAAAGTAGGGATGGAAGAAGCAGGCTCATGATGTCAATGACATAACAAAAGGTGAAGCTCGACTTATTTGGGGAGCCACTGGGGAAGCTGCTCCACCAGCTTCTTCTCCTGCTCCTCTAGCTTCTTCTCCAGCTCCTCCCAAACTGCCGGCGAAGATGACGCCGACGCCTCCAGTTCTACAAGGTCGCCTGCCGCGCTCGTTTAACCGGCGGCTTGACATCGAGGTCTTCTTCAGAAGCAGAGGAGGAAGCAGTTGAAGACGGCTCACCACCACCATCAGAAGAGTCCCTGGAGGAAGAAGCAGTTGAAGACGCAGGTGAAGGACTCCTCGACTTCATGGAGCTGTCGCTGCTCGACTCCTGCCCATGCGAATCCATGCTATTGCCACTCAGATCGAATGCGCGGACAATGACAGTGCTCTCACCGTCAAAGCGACAGCTAAGCATATCACCATCTCGCAAATTCAACCGCCGAGCAAATAAACCCCAACCAGAGCCAATAAAAATCAAGCGAGAGCTATCAACCTCCAACTCAACATAAGAAGGAGATCGACAGCTTCCCTGAAGGTGCAGAAGCAGGCCATCCAAGCCACATTCAGAGACAATGACAGAAAAAGCAGAGGGAAGAAGGATGCGATTGGCACTTTGGCCACGAACGCACAAAATAAAATCATAGCGCCAGAATCCCTCCTCCAAGGGAGAGGAGGAAGGCACTGGCACCGCACCATGACGACCTCCACGACATGAGCGTGGTGTGCGGCCACGACGGCCACGACGACCACGGCCACGACCAACGCCTCGCCTAGGAGCCATGAGCGGAAGGAGAGATGAAGAAAGAGGTGAAGCAGCGAGTTGGATAGAAGCGTAGAAGAGAAAGGCCTATTTATAGGACAAAATCCTCGAATCACAGAGAAGCCAAGACAACAGCAGCAATTAATTCAAAGACCAAACGATCCAGCCGTCTCGAATTCCAAGACGAAAGATGCTTTCCCACGGGAAGCACTGTACGCATGGCGCGTCAATTCGCGCGCGTTTCCAACGCACACATGGGAAACTCAACCGGTGCCTGCCGCACGCCACAAACGACCATCATTATGACCGGTCCTTGAGATATGACGGTTCACTGGCAGCGCATCACTGACAGGCATCAAACAGAGACATCACTATCCCTGACGAATAGCGAACAAACCCAAAAAGCAAAGCGCACTCAGTACGCCATCAAGGCTCAGAGATTCCATCTTTTCAGATCTTTTCCCCAAGGAAGAAAAACATCTTACTCCCATCGGGAGCGTACACCAATAAGAGTCTCGGGTGCTCCCTCACCTAAAATCCAGACAAGTGCTCGAGTGAACACTCGCACCAATGAGAGTCCCGGGTGCTCCCTCAACCTGACGCAAGACAAACAAAACACTCTCCAGGACCATACGGCGCTACGAGTCTCGGGTGCTCCCTCACCTCAAAATCCAAAAACGGTACTCGAGTGATTACTCGCAAAAAAAAACCCCGACTGAGCACTCGAAACAAAGCTCCTCGGGTGAACGAGTGAACAGCTCGCTTGATGTTTTGTTCCAAGCGGGTGCAATGCTATAAGGCTCCGTGCCTCAAAAACACACAAATTCCTAGAACACGATACACTGTGTCCAGATGCCACGCAAGATTAGCGTGTAGGTAAGACCCCGCTGCGAAGTACGGCCGGGCTGGGACTTGCCGAAGAGCGATTTCACTCCCAACCTTTCCCATGCGCAGAGCATGATAGATAAGTCGGGCGGACGCGCCTTAGGCTACACACATTACTGGCGGCAAATGGACACCGTAAGACCTGAAGCGGCCGGACTTTTGCTCGACACCAGTGTTCCAAGCTCACGTCGAGGGACGTGGGTTTGATTGGGCTACTGTGGTATTTGCCCTAGTGCAATTCACCAAGGCTCGATCCGTCGACTCTTTGGGCCCTTTCAGCTTAGCATCCCTCGAAACAGGTTTTGTCATGGACACCAGGCTACCAGCGACCCACGGATAAACCGTGCATATCAATAGACGACATATGAATGTACTCGAGTCCCTGCGCAACTCTTCGAGTTCCCCAGGCACTCGGGGGCTACTGACGAGGGGGTGACCCCACGACTCCTACGGATGAGCCTACCTGGTGTCCATGAAGGCAGAAGGCCCATGAAGATACGGCCTTGGCCCACAAGATGGCACCAACGTAGAGGTCCTCGACTCACAAGGAAGGTGCAAAGACCTGCCGTATGGAGCAAGCTAGGGTTAGGAAAGTTTACCTGTACACGTAGATGAACTCCCCGAGACCTAGTCCGCTATATAAGGGCTAGGAGGGGCGACGCCAAAGACATCGAATCTTATTTGTAACCCTAGCCTTGAGCACTCCAGCCTTGGCCTCCATTGTAATCGCATCTCCTCAATCAATAATATCAAGCAGGAGCGAGCCTCCCTGTTTGCCGACGAGCTATCGTCCAACCTGCGCCTCTCATGACTAACCCAGGGTCCCTGACCATGGGATTTGCCGGGGTTGATCCCCGTGACCCTCCTTTCGCCTATATTTAGTCCTCGGTACAGAAACCCTGAAAAAGACCCCGCATCATGAAATTCTCCTTTGTTCCTCCACCGCCGCCGCGATCCCGAGATCGGGATCGCCAGAAGACCTCGTCCCGGCACCCTGCCGGAGGGAGGATTGATCTCCGGGAGCTTCTCCACCACCATGAGCGCTTTCCGGATGTGCCGTGAGTAGTCCCCTTGGACCATGGGCTCATGACCAGTCGCTATGTGATGTTTTCTCTCCAATCTTGTGCTTCAATTCTTAGCCCTTGTGAGCTGCCCTACATGATTAAGGCACTTATGTAATCTTTTTGCTGTTGCTATGTTGTGTTTGCTGGGATCCGATGGATTATGAGATTATGTTCAGATCATGATGAGTTATATATTTGATTCTCCTTTCATATTTTGTTCTTGAGTAATTCTTGCATGTTCCCCGTTGCTTTTTATTGCGTTGGCCAAGTACTAGATAGTAACTCCAAAAGGAAGCGTTTATGCTTGATTGTGGGTTCATGCCCCCAATGTCTAGCTTGAGTGACAGAAACATGAGACTAGGGAATGTGTTGTTGCCACCAGGAAGAAAACAACGGTGCTTGTAACCGCAGTTGCAAGGATTATTTACCTTACACAAAGTTTGTTAATGCAGTTATCTATTGCTTTGGATTTACACTTTGGATGGGGCTCGTAACTTAATACCAGCGAGATGTTCTGGATAGATATCTCAAGGTGGATGATTAGTGAGTAGATGCTGATGAATTAAAAGTCTACTTGTCTTGGCGTACGGCCCATACTTTTGAGCCTCTAACTTTCTTGTGGCATAATCAGCATTGCGGTGCGTTTATAATTCTGCCAATTTCCCAACTGTAATTTGTTCACCCAGCTTAGCTGTTTTATCGTTTTTTGAGAGAGAGACATCACTAATGAACATCATGGGACCCCGGTCCATATTTACACCATTGTTTACACCTCAAATCTTTACTGATTTGCAGATAAAGGAGGCAAAACGAAGAGTACGGATGGTGGGAGCAAAACTGCCAAAACAGATAGCAAATAAGTTCTATAGAGCATTGCAAGGTTGGAGGCTTGGGTTGCTCAAAATTTGCGGTTGAATTCTCTACTGCACCGCTGGACGATACCCCGTGCCATATTCTCCCCCTTCTGTTTTGTTGGTCTATCTTAGTGTTTGATGTTATCTGTTTGCTATTGTTATGGACGTGGTGAAGTCTAGCTTGCTTGGGTTATGCCTGACCATGTTTCTGATCTGATCCAGTCCCTGAGTCGCGGGTTCGTACTCGGTGGTCTTTTCTTTGCCTTGCTTAATTAGTGGTGTTTAGGTTGCTGGTAGGGGCTTAGAAGTTCTTCTACTAGGTTGGGTTTTTTTTTCTTTTTAGAAAAATCAGCTATAGATTTTGTTGGTTCCGGTTAATGAAATCAAAGGGGGAAACTCCTTCTTTCCCTAGAATATCTGAAAGGATTTATATTTAGGAATGGAAAGAGTAGATCCTACTGCTGGTTACACGATCAATTAAACTAGTCCAAAATCCAAACCTTTACGGAAAGTAGCAGCCTCTTTTCGGAAAAGAAAAGAAAAGGTTAAACAGAAAGGCGCGGAGCAGAAAGCGGACAAGTTGGAGGACAGGCGTCCCCTAGTGAAAAAACTAGGGTTTAGTTTATCCTCCGGCGGCGCCGCCGCCGAGAGTTGTTCTCACGGCAAGAATTCAGTTCGAATACCAGCAAAACGACGCGTGGGGAGCGATCGCCTAGATCACCTACGACGGGCGGTCTAGGGTTTCGGTGGAGAACAATGGAGAAAGGAAGGAATAGTAGTCAGGCGGGCGAATCGGATCGTGTGGACGATCTACTGGGGCGCCTCACCCTACACGAGGAGATCGAAGAAGATTTTGTCTGGGAGGACGAGGTAGCGGATGAACAGGAGAAAGCTCGATGGCTCGCCATAGCTAGGGTTCATACCATGAAGGGCTTTAGCCCTAGTGCTCTATACGCGGACATGAGGGCGGCGTGGAATCCAGCGCAAGACGTCAAGTGGAGGAAAACCTGTTTACGGTGCAATTCCAGTGCCTAGCAGATTGGAATAAAGCCATGGTTCAAGGACCATGGTTATTCAGGAATCATGCCGTGCTTCT
Source organism: Bromus sterilis (assembly GCA_950022295.1). Lineage (NCBI taxonomy): Eukaryota > Viridiplantae > Streptophyta > Magnoliopsida > Poales > Poaceae > Bromus > Bromus sterilis. Next base: position 39,657,135 of record OX465600.1, read on the forward strand.
AGTTGAATATGATGGGTTCTCCAATCCGAGAAGTATGGTTTTGGACAAACTTGATGTATGGGCTCAAGTGATGAAGCTCCCTGACATGTTTCTCAAAGAACCAATAATTAGGGGGGGTGTAGACCTATGGGAAAGATTTCGGAAGTTCAAACTACCCTCCCGGCTGGCTTCATGGGGGAGTTTGTGAGAGTTAGAGTGCAGCTGGATGTCAATAAAAGACTGGTTAGATTTGTTTCAATCACGAAGAATACTAAGAAAGAGTGGTATCAAATCAAGTATGAAAAGCTACCAATCTTCTGTGGACACTGTGGTCTGTTGGGACACTGGCATGAGGAATGTGGAGACGGCATACACGATGCCAGTACCCTGGAATGGGGGAACTTCATTCTTGTGGATGGAGGCAGAGGTAGAGGTCGTGGGAGGAATGCAGGAAGAGGAACTTGGCAAGGAAATTTTGAGGGTGAGAATGATCCGAAGAATGGTGAACCCCAGCAGGTTGAGCTGGGCCATGGGAGAGGCAGGTTTGGCCGCTTTGGTGCGGTTGGCAGAGGAAGGGGCGCCTAGACTTTGAGGACCAGAGGTATGTTGGTTGGCGTTGGAATAGCACCTATAATTCGCAGAATACTCAACTGGTGGCTGAAGGCGGTGGGAAAGATGGGTCAGGGGAGAAAGATGGAGGAATCATCCTGTCAGAAACAAATACAAATGATGTGGAGATGGAGGATCCTACTGAGGTGAAGAAGAGGCTGGCCGAAGACTCCACGGCAGGGGCAGTGCCAACGGTCACAGATCCAAATCTGATACGTGACATTGTCCCTACGGGAAACACGTCTTCTATGGTGGATAAGTTCGACAATGTTGCTGATAATCAGCAGACAGAACCGAAAGGGACACCACAGAAGAATTTTAAGAAAAAGAAACAAAAGTGAATTGATGGTGAAGCAATTGGGAACGATAACCAAGAAATATCGGCGGCCTCCGATGCGGAGGACCGCCGGGAGCAATGAAAACCTTAGCATGGAACTACCGTGGTTTGCTTTCGGCTGCGGCAGTTCGAGAGCTCGTGGATCTCCACGGGAGGATGAAAGCAGATGTGGTGTTTCTGTCTGAGTCACATCTGAACAAAGTTAAGGCAGAGGGGATCAGGAAGAAATTGGGTTTTGACAGTTTTCACATTGTTGAAAGTGATGGAAGAGCGGGAGGTCTTGTTATGCTCTACAATCTATGTAATGAATTGGTGCTAAATTTCTCGACACCCAATTACATTGATTGCTTTGTTATGGAGGGGAATGAGGTAGCGTTCAGATTAACGGGGTTCTATGGTGAACCAAGCTGGGAGAACAAACACAGATCCTGGTCTTACCTACGGGATCTATGCAGTAATTCTCTAGCCCCATGGGTGGTGATCGGCGACTTCAACGAGATCTGTACGACCAGCGAGAAAGAAGGTGGAAATCCGAGACCAGTCCACTATATGAAAGATTTTAGGGAGTGTTTGGAGGAGTGTGGCTTACATGAAATCATGTTCCTTGGGGATCCCTTTACATGGAGTAGAGGGGTAATTAAAGAAAGACTAGATAGGTCTGTGTGCAATGATAGTTGGGCCGAGAAGTACCCAGGAGCTGCGGTTGTGCATGAGCATCATGTACACTCGGATCATAGACCATTGGTACTCGATACAGGGTATTATGATCAGGCTCTCTCTCGGCAATCTAGGCTGAGACGCTTTGAAGGGAGATGGCTACAGGAAGAGGCGGTTGATGAAGTTGTTCGAACGGCCTGGCAAAGGGCATTAAATAGAGGTGTCGGACCTAATCTGGCTACCCGAACCAAAGCAGTTCTGGATGATATGGTTACTTGGGACAAAGAGGTGTTGAAGGGCCCGAAAAAGAGAATGAATAAACTGAAAAACGCCTAGAGAAGCTGCGGTGTGGTCAGCTCAACCCTGATACTAGAAGAGAGATAAAAGAGATCCAACTTATCATCGAGAACTTACTTGATCAAGAGGAGTTGATCTGGCTCCAACGTGGGAGAGCAAACTGGCTATTGCATGGAGATAGGAATACACAGTTTTTTCACAGAGCGGCTTCGGCGAGGAAAAAAAGGAACTGCATCAAGAGATTACTTGATGATACAGGGGTGTGGAAAGAGGAAGAAGCGGACCTCCGTAGGATGATTCACAGCTATTTCCAGGAACTCTTTGCCTCCCAAGTCAATGAGCCCAATGAGGCGGTAATCAACTGTGTTCCACGGAAAGTGACTAATCAGATGAATGAAACACTATCATCACCCTATACCGAAGAGGAGGTCAGGAAAGCTCTTTTTTCCATTGGAGATTTTAAAGCTCCTGGGCCAGACGGCCTCCATGCTATTTTTTATAAGAGGTTTTGGCCCATGTTGGGTGACGATCTTTGCCGTGAAGTTCTCCATGCTATTAACACCAAATCCATCCCTGAGGGGTGGAATAAAACGGCTATTGTTCTTATCCCCAAAAATAACTCTCCGGAAAGCTTAGCTCAATATCGCCCTATTAATCTTTGCAATGTTACTTACAAAGTTATTTCAAAGATGATTGCAGCAAGGTTGAAGAATATTCTTCCGGAGATTATCAGCCCTACGCAAAGTGCTTTCGTGCCGGGTAGACTAATCACAGATAATGTTCTTATAGCTTACGAGAGTCTTCATACAATCAAGCAAAAGAAGAAAGGGAAAAGCGGTTGGTGTGCGGTCAAACTTGACATGCACAAGGCATATGATAGGGTGGAATGGGTGTTCCTGGAAGCTATACTCAAGAAGCTAGGATTCGAGGACGACTGGGTCAAGTTAATCATGGAATGTGTTTCTTCAGTGGAATATCATGTCCGGTTCAATTCTTGTGAAACTGAAGAGATAAGGCCGTCTAGAGGACTCCGGCAGGGAGACCCTCTTTCCCCGTATCTCTTTCTCCTATGCACGGAGGGCCTTACGGCCCTATTTTCACATGCAGAAACGGCAGGGTCCTTGGAAGGGGTAAAAGTTTGCAGAGACGCTCCGGCTGTGACTAATTTGTTATTTGCAGACGACTCCTTGATCTTGATGAAGGCAAATAAAGAGAATGCTACTGCTCTTAAAACGGCACTGGATCTGTACTGTTCGGCTTCAGGACAACTTGTCGGCGGGGGGAATCCAACATTTTCTTCAGTCCAGGTACGAGAGCTGATGAGAAACAGGCAGCTTGTACCATGCTGAATATAACCAATGAGAATCTGGCTGAAAAGTATCTTGGACTACCGACCATGGTGGGGCAAGATAAAGGTGACTGCTTCCAATACATAATTGACAGGATAATTATGAAGTTGGCGGGGTGGAAGGAAAAGTGCTTGTCGGCAGGGGGGAAAGAAGTACTCCCTCCGATCCATAATAAGTGTCGCTCATCTAGTACAAAGTTTGTACTAACTTAGTACAAAATGAGCGACACTTATTATGGATCGGAGGGAGTACTCTTGAAATCAGTCATTCAAGCTATACCAACGTATGCGATGTCGGTCTTCAAAATTCCAAAGAAAACTTGCAAAGGATTTACGGATGCGATGTCGCGTTACTGGTGGGGAGATGACTCAACCAAGAGGAAAATGCATTGGTTCAAGTGGTGGAAAATGTGCATCCCGAAACAGCAAGGTGGCATGGGCTTTAGGGACATCCATTGCTTCAACCTCGCACTGTTAGCTAAACAAGCTTGGCGGTTAATTGATAATTCTGAATCTCTCTGTGCAACGATACTGAAAGCTAAATATTACCCAGGGGGGCCTTATGCAAGCAACTTGGAAACAAAAAGCCTCGTATACTTGGCACAGCATATACGCCGGGGTGCAAACCATTCGATCTGGCTACATCTGGCAGATTAGAACGGGAGAAAAGGTGCATATCTAGGATGATCCATGGATCCCAAACTCGAATTCGAGGAAAGTTCTGACCCCAAGGGGGAATAATATCCTGACAAGAGTCTCAGACTTGATTGATCCAGTTTCGGGTGACTGGGATAGCGACTTGATCGATCAGATATTCTGGCCGGTGGATGCTAGGAGGATTTTTGCAATACCTCTTCCGATCCACGACACGCTGGATTTCATTGCTTGGAGCCCCTCTAAGACGGGGATGTTCTCTGTACGATCAGCATATCATGAGGAGTGGAAGAACCAATACGGAAATAAGATGCAATCTGCCGTGAATATGAGCTCTGAAACAGACACTTGGAAATCTGTTTGGAGTCTCCAGTGCCCGGCAAAGATCAAAGTATTTATTTGGAGAACCCTACACAACGCTATCCCTTGTCGTGCTATACTGGCGGATAGACACTTGAAGACCCCAAGCCATTGCCCGCAGTGCAATGGGGGAGCAAAGACGATTAAGCATCTCTTGTTTGAATGCAAAACAACAAGGATGGTGTGGAAGAATCTGGGACTTGATGAGCTTATCAAACGTGCCTGCTTATTTGATAGAGCGGGAGAAGTGGTATTTGAATTCCTGTTGTGCACGCATCACGAAGGGCCTACAGTTTTGGGTCACACAAAACTTAAAGAGACAATAGCCACGACGGCATGGTATTTGTGGTATGAGAGAAGGAAAAGAACACATGACGAGGAGACCCAGACGCCGGAACAAATAGCTGAGGCGGTTCGGGCACTCGCAATGAATTTCGTTATCGCATGCTCCCCCAAAGGAAAGATTCGTAAGAACCTGTGGACAAAACCAAAGAAGGGCTTCCTGAAATTAAATGTAGATGCAAGCTTTGACAGTGATCTGGTTCAAGGAACGGTGGGAGCAGTTATATGTGATCATAAGGGCCGGTTTATAGTGGCTGCTAATGAAAAGATTGACATTTGTACTGATGTTTTTATTGCGGAGGCAATGGCTGTCAGATTTGGGTTGAATCTGGCTAGAACAGCAGGATGTGGTAAGATCCAAGTAGAATCGGATAATCTGGACGTGGTTCAGGCACTGCAAGAAGGGAGGTCTTCTTCTTCAGCAAGTGCAATCTTTGATGATTGCTACCACATGGCGCTTGATTTCATCCAAGTTACTTTTGATCATTGTAATAGGAATAGTAATGCAGTGGCTCATGAACTAGCAAGGTATGCTAGATTCTCAGTTCCAGAGTTGTGGTTGGATTCCCCACCGGGCTTTTTAGCTCGTGCACTTGTAAACGACAATATGGTGGAGTAGGAGGGTGTTTTATTGTTTAAAAAAAAAGCGGACAAGTTGGAGAATGATATGCCTCTGTACTGTACAGTACTGTACGTACGTTGTATAGGGTTGCTTGCTGGCCTGGCTGGCATATGGTTCGACCATCCATGGCATTGGCGGCATGCATGCATGGCACGGCACGGGTCGCGCGGCCGTTTCCCCGCCGCGTCGACGCACGGGTGGCCTGGCTCATTCGCCGGCGGGCACCACCACTAACATGGCATGTACGCACCACGCACGTAGTAGCATACATACACGCTCGTTCACGCGTAGAGTCCGGTCGACTCCACTCCAGCCCCAACTCATCATGCTCTCTTTGTAGTTTGTACACTGGAGACACACATGCGCTCGTCTTATTTACGTACGTAGCTGGTCGTCCATGGCGCGCGCACGTTCGGTGGCGTGTAGATTTGAGCTCCCCTCCGGCAGCGCGAACGCAACACGGTCGACGGCGGGAATCTCTGGAGCCACATCGGCGTTGCGGTGTGCATGCGGGCAACGACGTGTGGGCGGGGTCCGAAGGAGGGAGGGCAGGCCAAGAGGGAGCTCTCGATCCGCCGGAATTCCGTGCGTGTATCCGGGGAAGATCGGCCGGGCTTGCATGCGCTGCCCATGGTACTGATTGATTGGGTCGTGGTCTTTGTTGAACTCCTTGGTGGAGGGAGCTACCGAGAGATATTCAGGCTCTTGCATGCACGTACGACCACAGTCTCCGTAGGAAATGACCACGGAATGAGTTGGAAAGTTGGTTAACCCAAAACAGCTAAATTTTAGGATGGAGTACTTATCGAGCGAGAATCCGTGAGGTATGAGCAGAACGGTCCCTCCCAACTTTGATGATCAGCCAGCGTTTTCGACTTGACGTTGAAGTTGAACTCATCACGGGGTGCATGCGTAGCGTACTCCTGCCAAGGGTGGCACCGTGACCGATAATAACCATCTTGATCTTGCCTCTATATGGACGGTCTATGGATGAACCCTTGTCCGGACGCGATCAGCTCGATCGATCGATACGCGCGCGCGCCCCGTCCAATGGGAGGTGTCGATGCATGCATCAATCCAGCCGTCACAGGTAGGCGTGCGTACTTCGACCACGACCTCGGTCACATGACGGTGTCGACGCATGCCTACGCCATGGGACGACGGAGCAGAGCAGAGCAGAGCGAGCTCCGCGTACGTCCGTCCATGCACGCGCGTACTCTCGTGACCGCAACGGCGCTCCCCCATTGGCCGCCCGCCCGGATCCATGCATGCATGCATGGGCATGCGGCCTCTGCCTCCACTGCATGCCCTAGCTCCCGGATCACATGAGCTCCCGGCCTGACACGCGCGAGGTAGAGGACGGCGGATCCCTCAGCAGCACGCGGATCCTATGAAGGCAGCACGCTACGCACTGTGCTCTCTGGAGGAGGAGAATGTGACTCTGCCGGCCTGGCCGGACGCTGCCAGCGACGGCCAGCACGGGAAACTACATGCCCGTGGCATCCCATCAGCCTGCGGCGTTTTGGAGGCACGTCTCCGTTCGCTCTGTCTCCGGTGGCAGCGACATTCTGCGCCCGCATTCCCCTATTCTATTGGGGAGCTCAGCTCAGCTATAGCTAGAAGCCGGCCCACGTGAGACCGCGCGCCCGGCCGCCACTGGCCTGCGTTCACGTACACCCTCCCCCCTGTGCTTGCGTTTTGGCTGCATGGAATTTTGACAAACATCTCGTGAGCTCCGGCTGTCCGTCCCCGGCTTGTTCTATGTGCCTGCGGGAGCAAGCAAAGTACTCGCATGCATAAGTGCCTTTGGGCAGCATCCATGTAAAATCCCAACTTTTGTCTTGCATGCATGAAATGGGGACGGACTCCTTCGTCTCTTCTTCCCTCTATTTTTCTTTTATAGTTTTTTATTTCTTCTAGCAGGTCCCCTTAAGACTCTGTAAATGAAGGAAGGAAAGGAAACGTCTGATTTTCTTGGAGTATAAGGTTCAAGTTTGGCCTCTGGATTTATTGATCCATCAAATGCCAAGCCATTCTGAACTAACCCTTCACACCATTGCACTATATATTGAAAGCCGCTTTGATGATCACATGATGGAGATTTTGCACATGTGGCAACCAGCAAACACAAAAGAAGGCCGTGCCCGTGGGGAATTATAAATGGAACAGTTCAACTAGTTTGATATAGAAAACTGAGCAAGAAACAAGTTAATCAAACAATAGAGAAGATTCAAGTCACTTTAGTAAAGCCAAATTTCATTTTAAAACCATTTTTCGAATTGATATTTGGAAGAAAGTATATGAACAACAATTGGAACATCACCCTGCTAAATATTTCGTACTTGTGAGCAAGAGAGTATGACGAGCACATGGAGAATTAAATCACCCTTTGTCTCAAGGTGGTCCAATTTTGTCTTCGCGCGAGCGCTCTCCTCGGTTGTTGTTATATCCAACTGCTTCCGCCGATCTCCTATATCTTCATTGACCACAATTCCAGGTTCAATGTTGTGCATGTTTGCAGGAAGTTTGCCGATGATGCTCAAGGTACCACTAGTAAAGAAATCGCTAGGCGCAAGCCTTCAAATGAGCACCATTTATCGGCCAGACTTTGCATGCATGTAGTGGGCTATGTGAGCTTATAATGTAAACATCTACTATATATACGAGTAGCACATGAGAGAAGCAATTGGCGACTAGTTAACTTTTTTGGCATTATTACCAGGAAGAGCACCAACACCATGATTCAAAGAAATTGCTTGAATGATCCATTGTTAGCTCTAATCTCCTCATAAACCCTTTTTTGCCAAAATCTATCGAAGTGTGATAGACAGATGACAGTTTACTATCAGATCCAACAACTGGATCTCCAAAACCATTCCACCAAATGCACGTACTTTCAAGGATATTCTCTTGTCGAAGTTCTGAGCTATGTACGAGGTGCTCAAGGCTGAGATAGACGGTGATTTTGATCGATGCTTCAACGAGTTTCACGGAGGCAACAACCTGAATTCCAAAGTAACACTTTTAGAATTAAACAAGATGGTGTGCTTCTTAATTGTGTTCCGTTTTGCGTGGCTAAATTTGTAATGGATGATTGTAAAAAATTGTTAATTAATTAATATATGAGGGAGTTTTTCACAAGAATACATGATGTTCATAGTTATGTTTTGCTCCATGTGTTAGGTGCATATGTTGACCTTGCTACTTTAACTTTTGGGGTCTATCAACACGCACTCGTGACATTGACTAATTAATAACAATTTAGTTTATTCGTCAGAAGTTTAAATATTTTTGGTGCGTGTGTCTAAATATGAAAATATTTAACGAGTTGGTAAAACAATTGATCGCGACTACACTCAGATAAGACTGACTATGTACATCGTCTAAATTAAGTGTGTGCATAGACTATGTGTATCAATCCCATATGAATAAGATCCATCATACTGCGCAAAGGCAACCACACAATTACCATATATAGGATTCTCAAAGAATTCATGTTTCTTCTGAATGCAAGATGGTGGTAGACTGGTAGAGTATATAAAGAGGGAAGTTTGTCGAGCTATGGTGCTATTATACATGAAATCATAGATAGATCTTCACTTTTAATACCATCATTCATGAGTTCAGAAGTTTTAATGTAACGCTCACAACCCTGTGCTTTATCTTTAGGGTGTAGCCGCTATGCTTGGTTAGATCAGCCTAATAAACTTTCATTTGTCTCGGTAAACATCAAAGTACGAGTTAGTTAATGAAATTTTACGAGATTGCCTGAAACAAAATGTAGGATCCTCTTCTCTCAGTCTCTTTCCTGCTTTGAGATTCTTTCTTGAAAACTTCACGTGACACTACACGGCCGCGCGCGCTTCCTCTGCCAAAATACGCGTACGTTGCAATCACATGCGATTTGGTGCAACGCACGCGACGAGGCCCGCCTGCATCCGCATGCATGCATGCGCGTGACCGATGTGTCATGCGCGCGTGTACGTACGTGTATCCATCCATCCATCCAGAGCCAGCTTGTGCCCGGGCGTTTGTACGTATGCATGCACGTCCTGCTCGATGGCTGGCTTACGTATACGTACGTGGAGCACAGGGATACGTTGGGCAGTGTGTGTACATGAATGAATGAACAGGCTAACTGTTATAGCTCACGGATGGATGGATCGTGACCGATGGACGACGAGGCTGTAGCAGGCGAGGCGAGGAGAATTTGGAGGGCTCACGAATTCACGATCACGAGCGAGGGCCAAGCCGTTGCTGGGCTTTGGCTTGGAGCCTGAGCTCCGTGCACGTCGACGTCGACCATGCATGCATGCATGCATGGATGGAGCGGCTGCCTCTGCGTGATGTGCATGCTGCCAGGCGTCCCGTCGTTGAAATTTTCTGCAGACCGAGCACATCGGCACTTGGCGTTTACGTGTGGTGTGTCCGCAGGCTGCAGCTGTGTGCGTACGGCGCAGCTCGTCGCCTGTGGGATGGAGCGGAGGATCGAGCAGGACATGCGTCCGTGGTTGCAAAACAGACTTGCATGGAGAATGTAGACCAGGCTTAAAACCAACCACGAGAAGAGAGAGAGATACATACACATGGATAGCAGTCCAGCCCAATCTACACTACAAAAACTTGCTTGAGATATGCAACGGCAATTGGGCCGAGTGTTACTGAGGGCCAGTTAGTTGGGCAAAAAAAGAAATTAAGTGCGCATCCAGGGAATCGAACCCTGGTCAGTACCGTGGGAGGGTACTATGATACCACTACACCAGATGCGCTACGACGTTTAATTGTCGACGGAAAATATAATTATAAACTTCAGATTTTCAGTTTAAAACATCGGCCCAACTGTAGTATTCCGCATGTTCGGTCCACTTTTTCCATATTTTGACCATTTCGCTGTATTATATTTATACACATTCTTATTTTTTGCGGGGCCTAACGTACGTGCTCAGCCTTAGTTCTCCTTCTCTCTCTCTCTCTCTTTGCTTCAATGTTCACTCTCTCCTACCAGATCTTCAACTACTTGCTCGCTTAACATTTGTCTTCTCAAGCTTCATCCCCTTCCTCTTAAGTATCAACCTTACCCTCACATCTCGAGGTTCATCTTCTTTCTTTGAACATCCAAGTACGTTTGTACCTATCATCCTTCTTCTTCTCCTCAATATCCTCCGTTTTTTTTAATATTTGTGTATTGGTTCGAAAGGGTCTCTACCCAAGAGGCTGATATTGCGTTTGTTCCTCCATCGCGCTTATCCCTTATTTCCCACTTATTTCCTCCCATTCTACCCCCCCCCCACCCACCCACTTCACTTAAAAAAACAAAGTGGCCTTGTGTAAGAAAATGGAGAAAGTATATTTCTTCAAAAAGGGAAAATCTCAGTTCATAGAAAGTATGTATTTTAATGAGAAAAAAATATACTTTCACCAAACGTAAATGTTTGCTTCCACGAGAAGAAAATTTATGCTTACCTGGCTTTTGTCATTTTTTTTATCTTTTATCAAAAATTTCTTTTTGGGGGTTTAACATGAATTTTTTTTCATCAAAACCTATTAACATGGGATCGAGTTTCAAAATCTTGAACGGAAAATCCAACACTGGAAATGGTTCGGGATTTGGACACACGGTACAAAAGAAAAAAAATTAAAATTACAAATCTTAAAAGAACAAAGCTTCAAAGTTGTAACAAGTGATGTACTACTTGCACTGCCATTTGTCATCACTAAAATAGATTGAGTGACTTTGACGAAAAGTACTCCTTGACTAGTTATCTTGCAAAAAAGAGAGGCAATTACATTGAAAATGCTAGTACTTGGCAAGAAATCTTAATTTCATGCTAAAAATTGTGGCGTACATATTAGTACTGCATAAACTTGGTATCCTCGTGCAAATAAGGTGCAAACTATGATTTTGTACGCTGAAAATGCCGATTAGGCATGCCAGCGTGCCATGGATCCATGTCACTAGATGATTTTTTTTTACTAAGAAGACCTTGATTTCTAAATACACAAATAGAACACCCGGTCAACAATTCACGAATAATAAAAAATAAGAGGGATGTGGTTCGAACCCGCAACCCCAGCCTGGCCGCATGTACAACAGATTAGTTGGGCGATAGGCATTTCTTAACATTGTTCCTCACAAATATAATTTATTCTTTTAAGCTTACGTGGGTTGCTGCGCTGGAGGCCCATCTTATTTTTTTTGCAATTTTCTAAATATATGTAAATTATAATCATGTGTTATAGAAATTAGATAGTGTAAATATATGTAAAATAAAATAATATTATAAAATTAGTCACGTATTAAATACGTATATATAAACATATGAATTTTACATAATTATAAAATTTATAAAATTATTTATATAGTATTTATTTATACTTATTTTCCAATTTATTTTTCTTCATTATATATATCAATTATAAAAATACAAATTTAGTGTCAAATACAATTATATAAATTATATTTATAACCGTAAAATACATTAAAAAGTGCATATATACATTAGAAATTTTGGGTTTTTTAATCACTTGTTATTACAGAAAATATTAATATATTAAATTGTTTTTATTTTGTCATACACTAGAAATTTTGGGATTTTGTAAAATCACTTATTAGAAACATGCTAGTTTTATAAATTTACAAAATAAAAACTATATATAAATTAGTTTTAAATATGAATAATTTATCTTAATAATTTCTTATCTACAATAAAAAATGACGTATGATTATAATGTACGTACATGATTTAAAAAAATAGCATGCTTTAATTTTATTTTATTTATTTATTACATGAATACATTAGTAAGTTATAATTTAATTATATTGACAATTTTTAAATTAGTACATAACTATTTTTATGATATTAATTTATTTTACTTGTACTTATAGAGGTTTGCTCCTTTTATTTTACGTGTACATAAAATTTTTGCACGAACATTAAAGTAAATCAATTGTTCTGATTAATATGCCTTAGCTTTAACCAATCTCAGTTGCTTTGGGATTCATGCAAAAAACAATTACATAATGCATAGGAGCAGAGCTTGTGCTTTATTATCTAATAGATATAACATATGATTATAATTTACATATATTATTTAAAAAAAAGTGTAAGATGGACTTCCTGTGCAACAGCCGCATAAGATTCAAAGATTAGTTTATCTCCGTGTGGAGTTAATACAAATAATGTTTTTAGTTCAAGCCAAATCACTAGTTGAAGGGGTACCCTCGAGGAGGTTACTTTTCACCTAGGTGTTAACAAGTGGTGTGATGTATGAGTGCCACTTGTCGCAATCGGAGAGTTTTGAGACATTTTTTTACCCGGCGAGTGAGGCTGTAGAGGTTAAAGTTTGTCCTTTTTTTCATAGATCTGTTTATTCGAAATATTTCATCTCTCGAATCGTTTGTCTAAATCACGAATTGTTTTCACCGTTGTGTTTCACGCATCGAGAACTTTAAAAAAAAATTCCATGTTGATAGGTTTCGACGAACTTATTTTTAAGCCACAACTGCAAGCGCGGTTACAACCACGGCCACAACCGTAGCCACATGCGCAGTCACACACACCCATAGTTCGCACGCAGCCATAGACGTAATCATAGTTCATGTGCAGCCATAGTTCGCGCGCGCGTCTAGGATGCGACATATGACGCCTTCTGAATTCACCCAAAGTGACCTCTACGGATGCTCCGTAGAGGATGCCCGCTAAATAGTTGCTCCCAATGGTCAGTTGTTCATGCGCGCGAATGCGATGTTGTGGGTTCGAACCACGGCCGTGTTATACTTTTCATTTATTCGTGAATTGCTGACATGATGTACTTTTTTTGCGATAACATCTTGTACTATTTGAGTAATACTAGGTTGTTGTACCTTCTTCATGCAAAAAATTTCAGCTATCTATATTTTGATATAGAGGGAGTACAATTTTGTTAAGATATTTTTTGCAAAAAAATAATGTAATGGTTGACGATGGACCTATGCCACGTTGGCATGTCTAGTCAGCATTTTCATGTACAAAACCGTAGTTTGCACCATATTTGCACTGCCAATATAATTGCTTCAAAAAAATGACGCTCATTGGACTCACAAGGATTTTTTTTAACAAACCCTAAACCTTTATTAAGTTGTCACCATGTTTACAGGGATGAAATCAAGTCCATCTGGGCTGGCCCACCAAGTATGGCGACTAGTTCCTAGATTTAGACTATGTCTCAATAGATTATGAGCCTCGTAGTTCGAGCTTCTACTTTCGAAACTAATAGTACAAGAGAAAAACTAGCTTTGCAATCTATGATTTCATGTAAAATGGCGCCGTAGGTTGGTGAAGCTTGTGTCTTGATGTCATCTACCACAACTTTCCAATCAGAAGCTATGAAGATGTCCGACACCTTTAAGTCTTTTGCAAGAGCTTGCGCTTCACGGATCGCCAAGGCTTCGAGAGTCGGAGGATCATGAATGTGCGGGATAAACAACACAAAGGCACCCAGGAAAGAGCCTTCCGCATCTCTGCATATAGCCGTTGTCGTACCACATCGTCCTTCGTGGTTCACTGAGGCATCAACGTTGATCTTTACTTGGTTCGGCGGAGGGGGGATCCACCTTTGAACCCGAGGAAGAGAGATCACCGGCTGCTTGGAGATACTTGGCTGGGCATTTTTAAAGTCCGTCACGTACCGTAGAATGAAAGCATGTGTATAGTGGGGGCTCTGGAAGACCTCCTCGTGGATAGCTTGGCATCGCGCATACCATATTGCCCAAAGTGTCATCGCCATGGTTTGCGAGTCTTCCCCTCCAGCTGATCAAATAGGTTAAAGAGCCACATTGCTGGATCAGGGGACCTCAAATCATGGACATGTTCGCTGATTTCATTCGGGAGAAATGATCAAACGCTCGCCACCATGGGGCATTCCAGCATTGCATGTCTCCAACCGTCATCTCGGCCACATAAACTTCACCTGGCCGAACTGGCCATGTTACGGTGATGGGGCAAGTCTAAGGTGGGAATCGAAAGTTTTGATAATCTCCATAGAAAATTCTTCACCTTTGAGGGTAACTGCATTTTCCAGAGTTCATCCCAACTAGACCCATTATTTGATGTGAGCGAGGCTTCGTCTCTTCCTTCCAGCATGCCTTCCCTTGATCTCTTTGTGTGCATAAAGAGTTTGTATGATGACCGAACGGAGAGCCTTCCATCTCGCTCGCCTGACCATGCCCACGAGTCGGCGATTCTTTTTGTGCATATATGAATGCTCAAAATAGCCTCACAATCAACCGGGATAAAACACTGGCGAACAAGGGCTTCATTCCACGAAGCATTGTTGCCGTCAATGAGATCAACAACTAGTGTTGGAGGATCCAACATCAGCGAGGCAATAGGCCTCTTCAGATTGTCACGGGGCAGCCAGTTGTCCTCCCAAACCTTGGCCGTTTCACCATCCCCGATACGGGGAGACAGGCCTTGCCATAACAGATATCTTCCGTCCAAAACAGCTCGCCAGATTTGCGATGGGTGCATTCCAAGTTCTGCATTCAGAATATCAGTGTTTGGAAAGTATATTGACTTAAGCAACCGATCACTAAGAGAGGTTGGTTGAGTCAAGATTCTCCACGCCTGTCTTGACAGAAGATTGAACATCTCCATGTCTCGAAAGCCGAGACCTCTAAGATTCTTTGGTTGTGTCAGAACATCCCAGGATAACCAAGCAGTGGAGCGTTTTCCATTTTTGCAGCCCCACCAGAACTTGTGATATTTTCGCAGACTCCTATTAGTGATCTAAAACAGGACATGGAATAAACTCGTATGGCCTGAGCAACCGATTTAATAAGAACCTCTTTCCCGGCGTAAGACAATATCTTCTCCAACCATCCTTTAACTTTCCCCCATACCCAGTCTTTGAGATATTTGAAAGTTCCGTTCTTATCCTGTCCCACATTCGACGGCAAACCCAGGTACTTTCATGAAAGAGATTCATTTTGGGCTTGTAGTGTTTGTTTCATCTCACCTCGGAGATCTTGTGGACACCCCTTGCTAAAAAATATAGAAGATTTATTCCGATTGATCCTTTGTCCCGAAGCCTCACTATAAACCTCCATCAGGTTAGACACCGCATTGGCCCCATCATTACTCGACTTAAATAACAGCAGGTTGTCATCTGCAAAAAGGAGGCAATTCACGGCCAGAGCTGTAGGAGCCACCTTGACTCCAAGAATTTGCAACGACCAAAAATCATATTTGAGGAGGCACGAGAGGCCCTCTGCTGCTATTAAGAAAAGACTAGTTAAGTACCCGTGCGTTGCTACGGGTCAACAAATGAATTTATCAGAAGCCATAGGTTTCAATTATTTGATCATTGTGTCATCCCTTTGATAATGTTGCAAAATAGCACACATTTGAGTGAAAACGCTATCAATGATATACTCCCTCCGTCCGGAATTACTTGACATAGTTTTAGTTCAAGTTTAGACTCACAGCTCGCCCATGCCACGCTGCTACCATGCGCCAGCTACTCCCTCTTCGGCTTCCACACTCATGTCCCCTACACAGCTCCTCCGCTTCCTCCACCCAACCCCCCTGAATCTGGAGGGCATGTGCAGCAGCGGCGAGCACGGCTTCCCTCGTGTGCAAGGAGGACGGCGAGTTCATCTTCTACAACGGGCCGCTCTTCTCCATGGGGCTCCCACACTACGACCACATCAGGCCATGTGGGGCCACCATGTCGCGCGCCGCTTCGGTTAAACTGCCAAGGCCAGTCAAGCCCCTCGGCTTCAAAACCCAGCAGGACTCGGTTTCATGGAGCACACATTGGACTTCAACGCCAGCTACCAAACTGAACTGAATTCAGATAGTGATCTGACTGAATTTTTTGAACAGTTTTGTCTGAATTCTGACAGTAATCTTATAGAAACAATGATCTGAATTCAGATTACTGGAGTATATTATGTGTGCATGTACTGAATTATTCTTTGCAACAGTAATTTGCAACATGTATGTATGTGTATATGACAGTAATCTTATAGATACGGTTTTGATATCATATACTGTACTGAATTCTTCTTCATGCAAACATTTGCAAAGTTCAGTAAGGAGTAGTTTCTGGCCAACATTTGCAAAATTCAGTGTATGTTCATTTTAAAAGCTGAGAATATTTGTGCAAACAATGTATTGCATCAAACAAGCTGAGTAAGATTCAGCTATAGTACACTACAATTGTGATGCCCACTACTACATTGAACGCAGATTCAGATTTTAAACAACCAGATTCAGGACAAGTGAAGTGAAGCATACATACACACAAAACGATGGCGCTATACCTCTGCTCCTCCTCGCTCCATGGCATGCCCTTGAGGTGCTCCTCGATGCCCGCATATTTAACCCGTAACATCGCAATTTAATGCAGTTACCTTTTTTGTAATGACGAACTAATCAATGAAATTCATTATATTCAGGTTACCTTTATGCCATGCATCTACAAAAAAAATGGATGCCAATACTTTGGAAAAGAGCAGTTGTGAAAAGAGAAAACAACAAACTCTCAAACTATTTTATCGATTACACTATTACAAAAAACTATCACCAGCGAAAAGCTATCTACTGAAGAAAAAAAACGGTTGCATTGATGCTATATCGTTGTATCTAAAAAACTTTGAGAAAGTGTCAAGTTATCGCTGAATTCTTGAACTCCTTCCATAGGAAGAAAGAGAAATTGGTCCTTTCATCATCGAAACGACAACGGCTGAGACAGACTCTGCACACGAGATTCTGACCAAAAACAAAACTTTAAAAATATTATTTGCAACCAGTAATATCTATACAAGGTCCTTATCAGTATCTAACAAGCATAGTCTAATTATCATTCCTTCACCACCACCCTCTTAATTTTTAGCCACAATCTACGTACATCTAGCAAAGATGTGTTAAAAAATAATTCAAAACAGAAATCATTTTGATTCTGCCTAGAACCCCAGAACATCAAAAACTGGGGCACACATAGCTTATTTACTATACATAGGTTGGGGTCTATCTGAAAACTAACTGTCACCTGCAACTTCCTTTAGAAAACCTACCAGCTTGGGAATATAAAACTTACATGCACTGCGAAAAAATGGTGCGTGTACTAAAACTTAGAGCATATATCTACCCTAAAAACTTACATGGACTGTCAAAATGGTGTGTCTATTAAACGGGTAAATTTCAGTTGAACAGTGCTTAAGAAAACCTAACAAATAAATAATTGGACAGATTTATCTGTACATGCAGAAATCAACCTAAAAACATTCTTTAGAGCGAATCTAGTTTAGATTGACCTGTTCTATGCGGCAAAAACAAAAAGAAAAATAATCTACTAAATCTCAAATAATGCACATGTAAAAAGAAAAAGAACTACAACGGACATGTACATGTCCTCCTACTACATGTCCTTCTCCTACTACAACGGACATGTACACGGGCATGTATAGATATAGACATAATTCATATCAAATTTTGCACATATAAAAAAAGATAGCCTGTAATTGTCAGAAAATAATTGAAATTCACTTCACTTGCAAAGTATTTTGATTTAAATAATACAATTATATGACGTATACACAGGTCAGGTTCATCATTGTTACGTCTATGACTTTCTCAACCGACATTTTCAAAGCATCTTCCAAAGCAATCCATTTTTATCTCTAGTCTACAAAAGTAAACTTATAAACATATATTAAAGAAAATTAGACAACCTTTTGTAGTCTGAACCTAACAAACAGAACAAGTGAGAGGCGAAAACGTTGTCCATTTCATTAATTATGTGTCTCGATGCCATTACCAGCTAAAACACTAAATCAGATACACACGGTATGTGCAAGATACATGATCAACTGAAAATAAGTAATTTGAAATCTACATGTCTGAAACCAATCCTAGCCATGGCACATGGATATAAGGCAAATATAGAACAGACACTATCCATTTTGTAACTAAAGATACATCACCAAAGCTGATCACCTATATTGTTTTACTTCCAACATAAGCATAATTACTGATACCATCACATACTGTAGAGACTGAATGACAGTAGCTTCTGACCATAAGGAGAAGCGAAAACAGTTTTATGTCAAACTGGTTCTAATGGTGTACGATTGGAGATGAGGTCACCGTTCCAACCATGTGGTGTTGGTTCCTCCTCTGACTTCTTGTATTTTGCTTCTGACGTATGATGTACCCTATGTAACATGAATGTAAGACTTTGACATATCTAGGAGCTTCTCAATCTTCCTTTTCCTGTATTCCAGCCACTTGTCAGTACGCCTTTGCTCCCGCAATGAGGCTCCATCCTCTTCTTCTCTGCAACCATTGAATGATTATTCGCTTCCTAGCTTCGATCCAACAACACGTGTCGCACAAAGGAAATTGGTATCCAAACAAGTTCATGGTTAACATGGCATTTTTCAAATTACCAATTGACGGTTCTAGATTTATTTGATGTTACCTCATTATTATTGTTTTCTGAAGAAATACTTATTTGAACACATTGAGACAGTGACAAAAAATTAACTTTGGGATCCTTTCCGAGCTAGAAAGAAAAATCTATGCATTGTAAACAGGACAACTGACCAAATATGCTTTAGTCACACAATTTATATCTTGGTTATGACTAATTTTTAACATGTGGATGTTCTTCTGATATGAAGTAGCAAGCCAACAACTTAGATGTATGAAGGGAAGGGTATGGTGTTACTAAGATCAATAAGCAATATCAAGAAGAGGTAATAAAACTGGTCACACGTAAGACATTGCTCATGAACAATGGTGCCAATAGTATACTTACAGATTTCACGAATGGTATGAACCCTTGTGACTTTGCCAGCAAGGTATGTATTAGACATCAATTAGGAACAAAGAAGAAACAAGTCTCAAAGGCGCCAGATCTTGGATATAAAAATTAAGCCAATAAATGTTTTCTTACATAAATATGTACATAGTCAAGTGTCCTGCAAGGAAAAGAAAGGAAAATATACCTAGTCAAGTGAGACCACTCCCCAGAGTGCATAACTCCGGAGATGTTGAGCAAGTATATGAATCTATTTTAAATGCATAATATAGAACATCTTTCTGAATTTATTGCTGCAAAAATTACACATTCCATCATTTACTTTTTGCATTTAATTTTCACCATCATCGTATTTCATATAAAGGAAAATGCATGTAATAATTTTAGTCATTAGATAAGGCATATTTTTTTGTCATACACGTTCACAAATACGGGAGATTATGTAATCCAAACAAAGTACAAACCGACGTTAGGCAGACATTGGTGTGATTGGTAACATGAACAACCCAGGAATGCATACAGTTACATCCTTTAGCAATAATTTCATTGGAAGGATCAAATCGATTTGCAACGTCGGCTACCATCACTCAGCGCGAAGGATAGGACGATGACAGCGAGCACACTACCCCAGGATCTATTATGGAAATAGTACCATCACTAAAATACAAAACTACAATAAAAATCGCATCAACATTGGCAATTACCTGAACAAACAGGGTGTCAGGAAACTTCTTGGCCATCATCTCCATCACATGCTTGCCAAGCCGCCCGACACCGGAGCCGATGAACCCGAGAGAGTTGAGGTAGTAGTAGTAGTACTTCCCAGCCTTTCCATGGCCAAATTGACAATCATCAGTCACCCATTGATGGAAGCGTGGTCTTGGTCGGACGCTGCTTGGTGTGCGAGGTGATGATAGTGATTTCTCGCCCTTCGTTGGTAAACCCCAAGAGGAAGGTGTGATGTAGCACAGCAGAAAATTTCCCTCAGTAAAGATACCAAGGTTTGTCTCCAGTAGGACTCCGGAGATGATAAGTAGGTGTCAGCGGCGCAACTGACGCGGACCTGCACACAGACGCAAATAACTTTGTTCCCAACGAAGTTCAGAGAGGTTGTCAATCTCTCTGGTCTTATTGTTCACAAAGGATCAAACACAAGGGATAATGATAGCAACTGAAAGTAAAATCAGAAAAGTAAATGAGTGTGGAAACAATGATGAGGATATGGACCGGGATACGTGATGTTCACTAGTGATGTCTCTCTCCCAAAAGACGATAAAACTGCTATGCGAGGTGAACAAATTACAGAAGGGCAATTGACAAGATTATGAACGCACCGCAATGCTAACTATGCTACAAAAGAAAGGAAGAGGCTCAAGAGCATGGGCAGAACGCCAGAATAAGTAGACCGAAATCCAACTGCATCTACTACTAATCATCCACCTTGAGATATCTATCCAGAACATCTCGCTGGTATTAAGTTGCGAGCCCCACCCAAAGTGTAAACCCAAAGCAACAGACAATTGCATTAAAAAGCACTTTGCATAAAGTAAACAATCCTTGCAACCGCGGTTACAAGCACCGTTGTTTTCCCCCTTGTGGCAACAGCACATCCCCTAGACTCATGTTTCTGTCACTCAAGCGTGTCATCAGGGGGCATGAACCCACAATCGAGGATAACGTTCCCTCTTGGGGTTACTACCTACTACTTGGCCAAAGCAATAAACAGCAACGGAGAACATGCAAGAATTACTTAAGAAGAAAAATATAAAAGATAAGAACCAAATATATTACTCTATCACAATCTGAACATAATCTCATAATCCATCAGATCCCATCAAACTCAGCATAGCAACAGCAGAAAGATTACAAAAGTGCATCGATCATGTAGGGCAGCTCACGAGGTCTAAACCATGAAGAACAAAGAGGGGAGGAGAACATCACATAGCTACTCATCACGGACCCATGGTCCAAAGAAAACTACTCACGGCACATCCGGGAAGCATCCATGGTGGAGAGGAGACTCCCGGAGGTCGGCCCTCCCTCCGACGGGGTGCCGGGAAGAGGTCTGCTGGTGCTCCCGATCTCGGAAGCGCGGCGGCGGCGGAACAGAGGCGAGATCGCGAAAAAGGGTTCTTCTTCTGAGGGTTTCTCGTCACGAAGAATAAATAGGCGAAGGGGCGCAGCCAGGGGGGCCACCAGGGGTCCAGGCGGCCCCCTGGCGCGGCCAGCCCCTGGGGCGCGCCACCAGGGCGCCTGGGCCCCTGGTGGTGGCCCTCTCGCCCCACTCAGGCTCTTCCGGAAGGTTCTTCTGCGCTGATTTTTTATCTGATTTTTCCCGAATTTTTGGAGCACTTTTTATATGGGGGAAAACTGAAATAGAAAAACAGCAGAAAACAGGAACTGGCACTGTGGTGCACTGAGTTAATAGGTTAGTCCAAATATGATCGAAAGTGTATGAAAGTGTATCTAGATCATAGCAATATCACACAAAACATGCATGGAGCAAGCAGAAATTATAGATACGTTTTGGACGTATCAACATCCCCAAGCTTAATTCCTGCTCGTCCTCGAGTAGGTAAATGATAACAGCATAATTTTTGTGGTGACATGCTAGCAACCATATAAGAACTTTGAAAATTAAAGCAATCAAGGTTAGAGATAACATGCAAGAGTCTATATTAGCATTGAAACAAGTAACAAAAGAACATTAGGTGCAAGAGCTCTCGCTGTCCGTGACTCGAATGTCTCCAAATGGTGTTTGCGTGCAAGAAGGGGGATAAGGAATACGAGAAAAATATTTATTTGTTGAGAACTCAATCTACTAAAGTTTCACACTTGGTCTTTTTCTGGAATCTTATCTTGACTCGTCCCCAGATCACTAGCCAGGTACAAGTCAATTTGATCCACTCCTTTTTCAATATTTTGAGCACTCATGCAATGGATGAGCGTAAGCACGAGAGTTGACACTTAGGATGGCAAAGAGAGAAGTACGAAGGAGGAGGAAGACAAAAAAGAATGAGAAAGGCTCACATCAATGAGGACAATCATAGGCAAGAGATGCCAAATGATAGATATGATGTGAGGAGTAGGGATTGTCATGCAACGGATGCACATATGAGCTAGGAAGCTCTCCAATGGAACTAGTGGGGGTGCATCTAACTTGCTCGCTCATGAAGACCTAGAGCTCGTTTGAGGAGGCTCATCCTTGGAATATGCAAGCCAAGTTCTATAGTGTGAAGGTCCCCACATAGCTATATGCATAATGATCATCTCTATGGAGTACAAGGATATAGAGGGAGTACTAGTGTGGATCTCTCAAAAGGATAGTAGTGTTGCCCCTTTCTCTCTTTTTATTTTTTTTTCTCTTTTTTCTATTTTTTTGTATTTTTTTGTGGCCTCAATGGCTCTTTCTATTTAACTCTCATTTGTCCTCTTTGGGATCTTTTATTGTGTCCACTTTGGGATCTTTTCCTCACTTAAGGGCAACACTCTATTTTACAAGAAGGTATAGGAAATCTTTCACACTTTACAAGGTACTCAAAATCATAAAGAAGATGTAGCTATCATGATGTATGCAATGTATGTCGCTGCCAGTGTAGCAGGAACATGTATGACATGAAGATCAAGTGATGAAGAGGTGGATGTTGGATGGCTATGGAAATGCCTTGATAGGTAGGTATGGTGGCTGTTTTGAGGAAAGATATAAGGGGGCTTATGATGACAGAGCGTATCATGCCAAGTGACGAGGGGGTGACACCACGACTCCTACGGATGAGCCTACCTGGTGTCCATGAAGGCAGAAGGCCCACGAAGATACAGCCTCGGCCACTAGTTGGCACCGACGTAGGACTCCGTGACTCACAAGGAAGGTGCGAAGACCTGCCGTACGGAGCAAGCTAGGGTTAGGGAAGCTTACATGTAAACGTAGATGAACTCCCCGAGACCTAGCCCAGTATATAAGGGCTAGGAGGGACGACGCCAAACACATCTAATATCACCTGTAACCCTATCCTTGAGCGCTCCAGCCTTGGCCTCCACTGTAATCGCATCTCCCCCATTAATAATATCGAGCAGGAGAGAGCCTTCCTGTTTGCCGATGAGCTATCGTCCAACATGTGCATCTCATGACTAACCCAGGGTCCCTGACCATGGGATTTGCCGGGGTTGATCCCCGTCAATTGGCGCCGTCTGTGGGAACCGCGCAGGTTGGGAACGCGATCTCGGCGGCCTCATCATCATCAGCACTCATCGACTCGATGGCTCCGGCAAGATCCAACCTGTTCGAGTCCCTCGGATTCACGGCCCACCTCCCGGCCCTCAAGCCAGTCTTCACCAATCTACACTCCAGCGTCAATCTGATCTTCGGAGCGTATCAGATCTACATCAACCATTGGGGTACCCTTCGCCTCATCGATGGCACCCGTGCGCCCATGGCAACACCTGCAGCAACGACCGGAGCAGACGCTGCCGGCACGGCCAACCCATCTGGCGGTCGTAGCTACCCACCCAACTCACGGATCCATGCCACTCACGACCACTCGAGTGAAGTCCCAGCACGGAGAAGCACGATCGCACGCATCAGCAAGGAGGCGGCAAGGACACCATCGCAGGTGTTCATGGCAGAAGTTGGCGCATCAGCGTCAGGCAACAACGGGCGAGTCGACGACCCGAGCACTTGTCAAGACACCCCAACCACCAACAGGGCGGCAGATCCCGGCAACACCAGTCAGATGGTCGTACAGCTAGGAGAACCGGGGACCATACCAAAGAAAGTCCCGGTGGAACAAGGGCCCAGCGATCAGAAAAGCAGTCGGTCGCTAAGCAGCAAACAGCAAGCACCCGGCCAAGGCAGCCAGCCATCACGCAGCAGGCAGCAAACCCCGGTTGCAGCGGCGGGCGGACCACCCAAAGAAAAAATATACTTGTCTAAGGAATCAATGTCGATGGTAAAGGAAGCAGTCGCCCACGGCAGGTTACTACCATCAGATGCCTCAAGAGACGAGCTAAGGGCATACAACAAGCTAGCGGGTGATTTAACCCAGCAGACGAGACAGTGGCGCTTAGCCATGGAGAAGCAAGCAAAAGCGGAACCCGAAAGGAAAAGCAGTCGTAGACAATCTCCCAGAAGTGACTCGCCAGGCCACGACTCCCCCATCCGCAACAGATCGAAACTCAACAACCTGCGGAAGACAGAAAGGGCGAGAATAGTGCAGAAACTGGAAGATGACTTCAGATCAGAGGAGGACGACGACGAAGAGAAGCCCCTCACTCCGGCAGAAGCACTCATAAGCGCCCAGGACTACCTATCCCGTTCCCAGAAAAGCAGAAAAAGCAAAACGGATCGCTACACTTCCATAGCTTTGTAGATAATGAAGGACGCTATCGACGCCTCGGTACCCAAGAAATCCAGCGCAAAGCGGCAGACTCGTGAGAGGACACCAGACAGGGACCCCAGTTCACCGGACGACAATGACGACGACGACAGCAATGGCGACAGGCGCAGGCGCCCCGACAAGTACAAGAAACACGACAGCGACGACAACAACAGGCGCCGCAGCACTCGGTGAGATGCGTGAGATGACATCACGCAGATCAGAGTTAATCGCAGCAGGCGAAGACGTGCAGCACGCGAGGAGTACTCGGACGAAGAGGCTTCCGACGAGGAAATTGAGCCATGTGGAGCACTCTGCTTCACACGTGCCATACGTGAGACGCGTATGCCAAACGGGTTCAAACTGAACTCCACGACACTAAAGTATAACGGACTCGAGGAGCCGGAGGCATGGCTCGACGACTACCTAACGGCAGTCAAGTTTCAAAGAGGAACCAATGTCACGGCAATGCAGTACGTGCAGCTCATGCTCAAGAGCTCCGCTCGACATTGGCTGAAGAACCTTCGGCGCGGATCCATCAGCTCTTGGAGCCAGTTCCGAGGAGCCTTCATAGAAAACTTCAAATCCACATACAAGCGACCAACCTCACTCGAGGAGCTGCGGGCATGCAAACAAGGAACAAGGGAGGCCCTGCGAGCATACATCCAGCGATGGACGATACTCAAGAATTCAGCGGAAGACATCTCAGACGAAAGTGCGATCGACGCATTCAGGCGAGGTCTTCAGCGCGTTGAATTCAAGGAGCAACTCGGACAGATGAAAGTCCAAACACTCGCACGGCTGTTAGAACTAGCCAACAGCCGGGCAGACGGAGAAGACTCCGTTCGTAACGAAACAGAAACCCACACTGCACGATCAGAGTACGACTACGACTACAACGGAGATAGAGGAGACGACAGAAGAAGAAAGCGACCCAGACGGAACTTCTACAATGACAGAGGACCTGACATGGTCGCCGCCGGTTTCTCGGACGATCGGAACGGCAGGCACCGCGATGACAATAGACCACAGAGACGAGACAACCCAGAAGACGAGCCCCAGACTCAGAGACGAGAATGGAGGACAAGGCAGCCACACGACGGCACTCGCACATTCCGCTCCGCCAAAGAACAACTCGACGGACCGTGCTCTATACACGGATTCAGAAACGAGCGAGGAGAGCTGAGATCATCCCACACCCTCAGGAATTGCAGAAGCTTCAACGAGTTGGCCGAGGAGAAAAGCCGCTCCGCGGCCGCAATAGCACGACCACTCGCAAGCATAGCAGTTGGGTCAGTCGCCCACGATGCGCCACCAGCCCCCCCTCTGCCAACAAGATAGGTGGCCGTCATCCAGGAACGACAAAGGACACCAGAAGAAGAAAACCAGTACCTAGAAGCCCACGGGAGGATCTACATGATACAAGAAGGCAGACCTTCCAACAGGCAGCAGAAACAAGTCACCAGACAAGTCTTCCTAGCAACCTCCGCACACCCGGCCGTCCCGGAGTACCTGCGCGGGGAGACAGAAATCTCCTTCTCCCGGGACGACCACCCGCCAGTCGTTCCCCAGCCAGGGCACGCCGCGCTAGTACTCGAAGCCAGAATCGGAAATTACGACATGTCGCGAGTATTCATGGACGGCGGCAGCGGGATCAACATCATCTTCACCCGAACACTCGACGACATGCTCATCCAAAACAACGCACTCAAGTCCTCAGGCACAACCTTCCACGGGATCGTACCAGGAAAAGCAGTCTACCCCCTCGGAAGGATAAGCCTGGAGGTAGTCTTTGGGAACGCGACAAACTTCCGCAAGGAAACACTTGACTTTGAAGTGGTCGACTGGAAGTCGCAATACCACGCAATCCTCGGGCGACCAGCTTTCGCTCGCTTCATGGCCATACCCCACTACGCCTACCTCAAGCTGAAGATGCCAGACCCAAACGGGGTCATCACAATCAGCGGCAGTTTCGTCAGATCCGACCGCTGCGACAAAGAATTCCACAAGATAGCAGAAGCATTCGTAGCCCACCAAGGCAGCAGGACCACGGGATTTGCAGAAGAAGCGCTCCCATAGAAGGAAAGGAACATCACCTGAAGAAACCCGGCACTGGGAGACAAAGCTACCAGGCCCTTAAAGTCCACTACATCATCGCTCTAAGCAAAAGGGACCTGTCCTCAACAGAGCCCTCCTACTCTTTGTAAAGGACAGCAGGAAAGATATTACATAAATATTTTTCCCAAAAATTTCTTGGCACTCGGGGGCTCGCCGAAGCAGCCACCCCCCGAGGCTTCTTCCGCAATTGCGGCACATTAACTTGGCACTCGGGGGCTCGCCAAAGCAGCCACCCCCCGAGGCGTCCTCCGCAATCGCGGCACACTAAACCCGACACTCGGGGGCTCGCCGAAGCAGCCACCCCCCGAGGCGTCTTCCGCAATCGCGGCACATTAACTTGGCACTCGGGGGCTCGCCGAAGCAGCCACCCCCCGAGGCGTCTTCCGCAATCGCGGCACATTAACTTGGCACTCGGGGGCTCGCCAAAGCAGCCACCCCCTGAGGCATCCTCCACAATCGCGGCACACTAAACCCGGCACTCGGGGGCTCGCCGAAGCAGCCACCCCCCGAGGCGTCTTCCGCAATCGCAGCACATTAACTTGGCACTCGGGGGCTCGCCAAAGCAGCCACCCCCCGAGGCGTCCTCCGCAATCGCGACACACTAAACCCGACACTCGGGGGCTCGCCGAAGCAGCCACCCCCCGAGGCGTCCTCCGCAATCGCGGCACACTAAACCTGGCACTCGGGGGCTCACCGAAGCAGCCACCCCCCGAGGCGTCTTCCGCAATCGCGGCACATTAACTTGGCACTCGGGGGCTTGCCGAAGCAGCCACCCCCCGAGACGTCCTCCGCAATCGCGGCGCATTAACTTGGCACTCGGGGGCTTGCCGAAGCAGCCACCCTCCGAGACGTCCTCCGCAACCGCGGCACATCAACTTGGCACTCGGGGGCTCGCCGAAGCAGCCACCCCCGAGGCGCCCCTCGCAACTACAAATGCAGACGACCCTCCAAGACAGCACATATACAACCAAACAGAAGCATATACAACGAAGGGAAGCACCTAATCTCTAGGCTCCAACTTCGCCTTAATAAGTGCACCCAGATGGCGGTCGTTCTCTTCGCAAACTCGCCTCACAACCTGGCGCGCATGACTATCTACAGCCACATAGTGCTCATTCATCGGATAATCCCTACCACCTGGAGGACCCGCCACCACCTGAGCAAAATCCACCCCTGGCCAATGACTATGGACCAAGCCCAAAGCAGCTCGGGCTCCAGCACGAATCTGATGATCCATCACTCGACGTAACTTGGCAGGCTGAGAAAATATGCGACAAAGCCTCTCAAGGGACGAAGGAACCACCTCCAACGGATAGAACTCAGCATGGATACCGCCCAATACCCGCTGGCAGTAGCTGAGAGCTTCCGGTACCCGCTCAACTCGGCGACGAAATAAAGCAAATACTCGAGCACGAGCCCCATCTGCCCAAAAGGGATTGCTCGCCTGCACACTAGGATCATCAAGCCGCGACATCTCCGACTGAACGGCCCTCTCTTCATCCCGAGTTCGCCCTGCCAGCACTTCGAAAGTCAAACACTACGATCAAGACAGAGACGGCAAAAACCCACCAAGAGGAATCAAGCAACCAAGCAGAGTCAAGACTCACCCCGCAGGAGGTCGGACAACTTCACCACCCACGAAGCAAGGCCCTCAACCACGGACTCGGCACGCTCGCGACGAGTACGCTGAACGGCCACGGATCCCTTCAGTCGGACAACATCCCGCTCAGCTTCCTTCAGCCGCAAGCAAACGGACTCGTACGCACCCTCGCGAGCGTCATCCTTCAGCGAACTCCACGGACGAAGAACGCCAGGAGCTGCCTACCCAGGATGAACAAAACAAACCAAAAACAGCAAAAGGAACAGCCAAGCAGTCACTCAGATGAAAGTAGCAAAGATCAAACCATCACAACGGAGTCACGAATTACAGACAAAGTTTCAAAGCGGCGCAACACTATTGTGCCTCCCCCTCACCCACGACAGGGGGACCCTGAGCATCTACAACTTGTTGCAGGCGACGAGCCAGCCTATCGGCTCGGTCGTCCTGCTCACCAGAATAGTGCGGGATGGTCTCAACCAAGGAATCATCAAAGGAAACCCCATGCCCTATAAGGACGACCAGGGCCGTGGAAGAACCACTCACCACACTCTCTGCCACCAGTTCCACCATATATTTCCCATCCGGGCCGAACGCAGCAACCCGAGCACCCAGGCCATCAGGCACCCTCGTACCCTCCGGCATAAGGTGCTCATGCGCAAGACCCACAAGATTGGAAGCCCGGGCGCAGACGTCCTCGACCACTGCAACAACATCTGCAACAGCATCAACGGCACCTTGGAGAATCCCAGACCCCGACGCGGCAGCCTCCATCGGCTTCGCACTTACAGCAGCTGCACCAAGCAAAGAAACGTCATCACGGGAAGACAGTAGAAACAGCAATGGTGGAATACCAAACTTACACACAAGGGAGCCCGCCAAGGCGCGAAGACGTTTGCCTTCGACTTCTTCCACCCGCGCACGCGCATCCTCAGTCTGGCGAAGGCGAACCAGCTCCTCATGTTGTCCATGCAACTCTGCCTCCTTGGAAGCCAAGGCAGCCTTGAGAACGGAAACCGTCTTTTCCTCCTTTTCGGCTTGTTTCTCGGCAGCCTGGCGACGACCTGCAAGAAAAGACAGTACTCAGAACAAAATACGAAGCGCCCAATAGCTCAGCAGCACAAAAATAAAACTCACCATCCATAGCAGATAAGGCATCCTGGGCAGAATCATGGGCCCATTGCCAACGCTCAGCATCAAGAACCAAACGCTCACAGTGCTG
Organism: Bromus sterilis; assembly: GCA_950022295.1. Taxonomy (NCBI): domain Eukaryota; kingdom Viridiplantae; phylum Streptophyta; class Magnoliopsida; order Poales; family Poaceae; genus Bromus; species Bromus sterilis. The sequence continues at coordinate 39,686,455 of OX465600.1, forward strand.
GAAAACAGGCTGCAAGAACCAGGCAATCAGGTGTTAATTAAAGACAAGACTACAAGCAACTGCAAACAGTTACTTCTAGCCTCGGGGGCTACTCCCATCGGGAGCACTGCCGTGCCCCCGATGATAGAACAACACAGACACGAATCATCTTACCAGCATGGAGACATGGTCGAAAGCACGGGCTTTGTCTTCAACCCCCCGTCGTCGTAAAGTAGTAAAGGTCCCCGCGAAGCTTTCGGGAAGAGCGCCAGATCAAGACAGACAAAGTACGAAGGACCAAGTTCAGACGGCCTGGGCTCAGGAGCAGCAGCACCAGGCGCCGCAGAAGAAGGTACACCGGGAACTACACCCGCAGTCGAAATGACAGGAGTCACCGTCTGTCCAGATTGGCCAGCGGCAGCCGAGAGGTCCTCAAGATGCTTGGCTGCCGCTCCAGAACTCGTCGACTTCAGATCAGTAGCAGCTGCGCTGGTGCACGAAGCAGCCGGCGCAGGCGCAGCACTACAAAATAATGCATTATCAGACGCAAGAATAAGGAACAAGGAACGGGCACAAATCCAGCAGACTCTTACCCGACATGCACAGCACGAGGACGCCCCAGCCTCCCAAGCCTGGCCCTCTTGGGAGGAGGGGCCGGAGCAACAGATGAAGGGGAAGGCCCAGCAACAAGAGCAGCAGGAGGGACTTCATCACCTAACTCAGCATGATCTTCAGCACCCAAAGGGCGCGAACGCTTCACACGAAAAGGACTCGAGTCTTCACTATCTCTAGTCTCCACTAGCACAATCTCAGCATTAACAACCAGCGCAGCATTATCAGATGCGGAAGCATCAGGCTCTTCAAGAATATCGGCATCCTCCGGCTGCGGAGGATTACACGGCACGGGAGCATGACCTTGCAAGGCAAGCAATGTCAACAACAAAACAAAACTAGATACTCGTCCAGGCAAATGAATGAACACAAGCACCAACTGGCGGCGGAGAATGATCAAAAGCATATGAACGGACAAGATGCATCTCGGAAATGCTCGAGCACTTGGTCACTTGTTGGATACGAGCCAGCAAGGCATCAGGTTCTAGCTCTTCAGGCGAGCATCTCGTTGAGTCACCGAGTCCCTCGTACTGCCACATAGGGCGAGCTCGATGCTGCAACGGCTGAAGTCGCCTCCCCACAAAAACAGAGATAAGCTGACCGCCAGTCAAGTTATCCTTTAACACAGAAATCCTCTCCAAAAACGGAGTCAGCTCGGACGACTCCACTTCAGTCAAAGAATGAGACCACGAAGGCTGTCTGGCCACCCGCGTACCCGGATTGAAAGAAGCAAGACCAAATTGCTGACCAACAACGAAGCGATCCTTCAGATAAAACCAGCCTCTTCGCCAGCCACTAACGGAATCGATCTTCTCCAAGTCAAAATATGAGTGTTTATCCCCAATAGAGATACCTACTCGACCCACGGCGTACTCACAGTTCGTCCTTTTTACATTAAAAAGGCGCCTCCAAAGTACCCAATGGGGGTAAATCCCCAGGAAGGCCTCACAAAGAGTGATGAAACACGCAATGTGAAAAATCCCATTGGGAGTCAGATCATGCAACTGGAGCCGATAGGAATACAGCAAGCCCCGAACGAAAGGATGCAGCGGAAGAGCAAACCCACGGTGGAAGAAAGTCTGGAAGCATACCCGCTCGTCCGCCGCCGACGATGGAATCGACTCATCACCAGGAAGACAGACATCGCCCGCCACCACCATGCCATCAGCAACCAGCGCATCCAGATCTCCAGCCCCGAATGAGGACCGCTCCCACTTGCCGGACATCTTGGCCGACTCGACAGCAGCACGGGGGCGCTTGGACATAGATCTCACAGTAGCACGCAGAAGAGAAAATACGAAAGCTCGGGAACACAAAGGAAGCTGAGAAAGAGGAGGAAGGCAATGGCTGGGTAAAACATACAATTTACCCAGTCACATGGTATTTAACTCCAAGACCATAGCAATACGGGCCACCATGCAACCTCTTTTGCCCAGTAAAACGTGGCACGACCCCATACAGAGGCGAAAAGTATGGAAAATCCAACCGGCGCAGTAACAACACCGCCCACTACGCGCGCAAAAAGAGGACCATGATCGCGCGACGCGAAAATTTCGGCGGGACATCGCCAAGTCATTTCCCACGACAGACCGCAGCGGTCAAAAAATTGCAGAAGACCACACCAACGTCATATCACAGCAAGGCGTACGAAGTACGCCATCAAGGCCCCCAGATTCCATCTCTCAGATCTTTTTCCCGATGAAGAAAAAATATCTTACTCCCATCGGGAGAGTACATCATAAGAGTCCCAGGTGCTCCCTCACCTAAAGGTCAGCCATGTGCTCGAGTGACCACTCACACTTATGAGAGTCTCGGGTGCTCCCTCAACCTGACGTAAGACAAACATGCATTCGTCAAGACCATACGGCGCTAAGAGTCTCAGGTGCTCCCTCACCTCAAGAGCCGAAACGACATTCGAGTGATTACTCGCGAAACCCCCCCCCCGACTGAGCACTCGAAACAAAGCTCCTCGGGTGAATGAGTGAACATCTCGCTTGATGTTTTGTTCCAAGCGGGTGCAATGCTATAAGGCTCCGCGCCTCAAAAACACACATTCCTGGAACCCGATACACTGTGCCCAGATGCCACGCAAGATTAGCGTGTAGGTAAGACCCCGCTGCGAAGTACGGCCGGGCTGGGACTTGCCGAAGAGCGATTTCACTCCCAACCTTTCCCATGCGCTGCGCATGATAGAAAAGCCGGGCGGACGCGCCTTAGGCTGTACACATTACTGGCGGCAAATGAACACCATAAGACCTGAAGCGGACGGAATTTTGCTAGACACCAGTGTTCCAAGCTCACATCGAGGGACGTGGGTTTGATTGGGATACTGTGGTATTTGCCCTAGTGCAATTCACCAAGGCTCGACCCGTCGACTCCTTGGGCCCTTTCAGCTTAGCATCCCTCGAAACAGGTTTTGTCATGGCCACCAGACTGCCAGCGACCCGCGGATGAACCGCGCATACCAATAACCGACGAATGAATGTACTCGAGTCCCTGCGCGACTCTCCGAGTCCCCCAGGCACTCGGGGGCTACTGACGAGGGGGTGACCCCACGACTCTTACGGATGAGCCTACCTGGTGTCCATGAAGGCAGAAGGCCCACGAAGATACAGCCTCGGCCACTAGTTGGCACCGACGTAGGACTCCGCGACTCACAAGGAAGGTGCGAAGACCTGCCGTACGGAGCAAGCTAGGGTTAGGGAAGCTTACCTGTAAACGTAGATGAACTCCCCGAGACCTAGCCCAGTATATAAGGGCTAGGAGGGACGACGCCAAACACATCTAATATCACCTGTAACCCTAGCCTTGAGCGCTCCAGCCTTGGCCTCCACTGTAATCGCATCTCCCCCATTAATAATATCGAGCAGGAGCGAGCCTTCCTGTTTGCCGACGAGCTATCGTCCAACCTGTGCATCTCATGACTAACCCAGGGTCCCTGACCATGGGATTTGTCGGGGTTGATCCCCGTCACCAAGGGTTTGGATGTACCGGCGAAGGTGGACACCAACTCTCGGAGTGAGAAGAAGGCAATGCACGGCACGGGAGAGGCTAGAAAAATATGGGAAGGTGGAAGTGTCAACTTTATATACTTACATTAGTCCGAAGAACTCGTGCACTTATTATCGGTAACTCTCAATCTAATAAGGAGGTTCACAAAGAGACACGTACCCCGAGTAGGAGTGTATGGGGGTTTGGTTATCCTTGCGCATCCTCGACTCATGGTACGTGAGTGTACTCTAATATTCGATCCCTCCAAATATTAGTGATCCATCTAGTAGTTAGAGTTCTCAACTAGTTTTTGTTGGTTTGAAAATACACACGGATTGCCCAAAATACGACACCTATCACTAATAGGCTAAATCTATTGACACCAAAAGTTCAGACATTACTCACACCAATACCTCAAAACTATTGCAAGTTACTACTAGAATTAAATAGCAACCTCAATTACCTACTTCCAAGACAAAACACAACTCAGTGCAACAACCAACTCTCTTAACAAGACAAACATGAAAACTAAAGAGAGTTCCAGCAACAAACTAAACAAAAGCCAAGGCTCTTGCTAAAGACAAACTAAGACTAAAACTAAACATGGCAGCAGCTACGAAAAGATAAAGAACACACAACAGCAAAAAGATAAGCAGGAAAAATCCTATGATGTGTTCTAGATTGGAGTGGAGCGTGTTTCTCTCCCACACAAAGTAAGATGGGGTCTAACTTGTTATGAACAGCAAGCAAAACTAAATAAAACTAAAAATAAAACCTAAGAGCGAGACGCTCCAAGCATAGCACATAACGCATGAAGTGATAAAAATATAGTGAGACGAAGGACGAACTGATGATTGTTGATGGAGAAGGGGATGCACGGGGGCATCCCCAAGCTTAGATGCTTGAGTCTCCTTGAATATTTATTGGGGATGCATGGGGGCATCCCCAAGCTTGAGCGCTTGACACTCCTGGATCTTCTTTCATCATCTTCCATCGCACACTTGAAAACTCCCTTCATACATAACTCATCATAAGCTGATTAGAGAGGTTAGTACCCTTAATAGAATATTTTTTCTGTAGGATATTGCGCGATAGAAAACAAAAAATTTCTATCACATGCGGAAGCAACATCCAAGATCCAATCTAGAAGATGCTAGTAACGGGGAGAGTAGGTCATCATACCCTCGAAGAACACGCGCGTTGAACGTTTATTTCAACGCAACTTGGTGAAGTTGTTGGTGAAGTTCGATCCGATCAGCACTGCAAACGAGCAGTACCTCCGGAGGCTTGAACACGTACAGCTCGATGACGTCTCCTTCTTCTTGATCCAGCAAGCAAGAAGAAGAAATAGATGGGATCGATTCCAGCAGCACAACGGCGTGGTGGTGGATATGGTGAAGAGTTTCCCGCGGGCAGGGCTTCGCCAAGCGATGCACGTGAGGGAGGAGGAGGTGTGGAAGGACTTGGGTATGCTTGGTGAGCCTCTCCCCTCTCTTATATAGGCAAGGAGGTTGTATCCACTTCAATTCCTAAGTGAAACCCCCTTCTCTCATTAAAAAGATGGTAACACCTTTCTTTTAAGAGTGGTAACCCTCCCATTGAAGGGCTTCCCATTTATTGGCATAATAAACCAAGGAGGGATGGTCACATGGACTATTGGACCACCCTTGGTCGTCCAAAACAGGTGGGGCCCATAGTGGGACCCTCCGGAACCTTCTAGAACATTCCAACACTGCCGAAAAAATCCCGAACTTTTCCGGAACCCTGAAATCAACTTGCCTTATATAAATCTTTACCTCCGGACTCTTCCGGAGCTCCTCGTGATGTCTAGGATCTCATTCGAGACTCCTAACAATATTCGAACACCATTAATAAAATTATCCCAAAGTTATTCTAGCGTTACCGAGCGTTAAGTGTGTGACCCTACGGGTTTGAGAACGTGCAGACATGATCGAGACATCTCTCTGATCAATAACCATTAGAGGGACCAGGATATCCGTAATGACTCCCACACATTCAACGAAGATCTTTATCGATTGAACCACTATGTCGTGGACTACTATAATCAGTACACAATTTCCTTTGTCAGACGATATTTTACTTACCCGTGATTCGATCGTCGGTATCGCTATACCTAGTTCAATCTCGTTACAGGTAAGTACTCTTTACTCGTTCTGTAATACAACATTCTCTGTGACTAACTCATTAGTCACGTGCTTGCAAGCGTTACCGAATGTGCATTACCGAGTGGGCCCAGAGTATATCTCACCGTCACACGGAGGGACAAATCCCAGTCTTGATTCATGTAATTCAACAAGTACTTTCGGAGATACCCGTAAGACATTTTTATGATCACCCTGTCACGATGTGATGGTTGATGTCCCCAAAGTATTCTTCCGGTACCCGGGAATAACATAATCTCATGGTCTAAGAAACATGATACTTGACAATAAAAGGCATGACAATATAAACTTAATGAAACAATCAATATTGTTATGCTTAGTTGGGTCTGTCCATCACGTCATTCTTCTAATGACATGATCCCATTAATTAATAAACAACTCAGTTTCATGGTTAGGAAACCATAACCATCATTAATTAACGAGATAGTATAGTAGAGGCTTACTAGGGACGCGGTGTTGTTTATGCAACCACACCTGCATTATGTTTCCGGTTAATACAATTATAGCATGGAAAATAAACATATATCATGAACACGGAAATATGATAATAACAATTTTATTATTGCCTCTAGGGCATTTTTCCAACAGTCTCCCACTTGCAATAGAGTCAATAATCTAGTTTACATTGGCAGAAATCTAACACCCATGGCATTCTGGTGTTGATCATGTTTTGTTTGTGGAAGAACTTTAGTCAATGGATCCGCGATATTCTGATCCGTATGTACTTTGCTAATGGTAATATCTCCTTCAATGACATGCTCACGAATTTGATGAAACCGGCGTTTGATATGCTTGGAGCTCTTGTGACATCTTGGTTCCTTGACTAGAGCAACGACACCAGTGTTGTCACAAAAGATCTCCATGGGATCGAGTGCACTCAGAACAACGCCGAGTTCAGTGACAAATTCCTTCAGCCATATCCCTTCTGTCGCTGCTTCAGAAGCGTCCATATACTCCGCCTCTAATGTAGATCTTGCAATGACGCTCTGCTTGCAACTCCTCCAGCTAACTGCAGCTCCGTTCAAAATAAAGACATACCCTGTTTGAGATTTTGATTCATCTGGATCAGTATTGAAGCTAGCATCAACGTAACCTTTTACGAAGAGCTCTTCATCACCACCATAGACAAGAAACATGTCCTTAGTCCTCTTTAGGTACTTAAGGATATTTTTAACTGCTGTCCAGTGAGCCTCTCCAGGATCACTCTGGTACCTGCTCGTCAAACTAAGAGCATGGGACACATCTGGTCTAGTACACAACATGGCATACATAACAGAACCTATGGCCGAGGCATAGGGGATTTTATTCATCCTTTCCCTTTCTGTTGTCGTAGTTGGACATTGAGTCTTACTCAATGGCTTACCTTGTAACATGGGCAAAGAACCTTTCTTTGCATCCTGCATATTGAATTTCTTCACAATCTTCTCAAGGTATGTACTTTGACTAAGTGCTATTAAGCGTCTCGATCTATCTCTATAGATCTTAATGCCTAATATGTATGCAGCTTCACCAAGATCTTTCATTGAAAAACTATTATTCAAATAATCTTTCACACTGTTAAGCAGCTCCACGTCATTCCCAATTAGTAAGATGTCATCTACATATAAAATCAGAAATGCAACCGAGCTCCCACTCACTTTCTTGTAAACACAAGCTTCTTTATAATTTTGGACAAATCCAAAACCTTTGATAACCTCATCAAATCGAAGATTCCAACTCCGGGATGCTTGCTTTAGTCCATAGATGGAACACTAAAGCTTGCACACTTTACGAGCATCCTTAGGATCGACAAAACCTTGGGGTTGTACCATGTACAACTCTTCTTCAATGTTTCCATTGAGGAATGCAGTTTTGACATCCATCTGCCAAATTTCATAATCGAAATAATCAGCAATTGCTAGTAGAACCCTAACAGACTTAAGCATCGCTACGGGTGAGAAGGTCTCATCGTAGTCAACTCCTTGAATTTGTCGAAAACCTTTTGCGACAAGTCGAGCTTTATGTACAGTAACATTACCGTCAGCGTCTGTTTTCTTCTTGAAAATCCATTTACATTCAACAGCCTTGCGGCTATCAGGAAGGTCAACCAAAGTCCACACTTGGTTTTCTTTCATGGATTCCATTTCAGAGTTCATGGCATCTTGCCATTTTCCAGAGTTTGGGCTCATCATCGCTTCCTCATAGTTCGTAGGTTCATCATTGTCTAACAATAAAACATTCATGACAGGATTACCGTACCACTCAGGAGTAGTACGTAACCTAGTCGACCTACGAACGAGAACTTCGACCGAAGCTTCATGATCATTATCATCAGCTTCTTCCTCTCTAGCTGGTTAAGGCGGCACCAAAAGATCCAAATCTTCTTGCTCCAATTCGGGAGAAGGTTCAATAACCTCGTCTAGTTCTATTTTCGTCCCACTCACTCGTTTCAAAAGAAACTCCTTCTCAAGAAAGGATCCGTTCTTAGCAACAAAGACTTTGCCTTCGGATCTGTGATAGAAGGTATACCCTATAGTTTCCTTAGGGTATCCTATGAAGACGCATTTTTCCGCTTTGGGTTCGAGCTTATCAGGTTGTAACCGTTTGACATAAGCCTCACACCCCCAAATTTTAAGAAACGATAATTTAGGCTTCTTGCCAAACCACAACTCATATGGTGTCGTCTCAACGGATTTAGATGGTGCCCTATTTAAAGTGAATGCAGCTGTCTCTAATGCATATCCCCAAAATGACATTGCTAGATCGGATAGAGACATCATAGAGCGCACCATATCTAATAAAGTGCGATTACGACGCTCAGACACACCATTACGTTGTGGTGTTCCAGGTGGCGTGAGTTGGGAAACAATTCCACAGTTTTTCAAGTGAATGCCAAACTCGTAACTCAGATATTCCCCTCCGCGATTAGATCGTCGAAATTTGATCTTCTTGTTACAATGATTTTCTACTTCACTCTGAAATTCTTTGAACTTTTCAAATGTTTCCGACTTGTGTTTCATTAAGTAAATATACCCATATCTACTTAAATCATCAGTGAAAGTTAGGAAGTAACGATATCCACCACGTGTCGAAATGCTCATTGGTCCACACACATCAGTATGTATGATTTCCAACAAGTCACTCGCCCGTTCCATCGTACCAGAAAACGGGGTCTTAGTCATCTTACCCATGAGGCATGGTTCACATGTGTCAAATGATTCAAAGTCAAGTGACTGGAAAAGTCCATCAGAATGGAGTTTGTTCACGCGTTTTACACCAATATGACATAAACGGCAGTGCCACAAGTATGTGGAATTATCATTATTCATTTTGCAACTTTGTGACGCCCCCAAAATCAATCCGTGTACAGTAATCATACACGCAGGGTACACGGCTGAGATTACGGTGCCACGGTGAGAATATCACAGCACAACACTAAACACAAAAGGATAAAGCAACATGTTACAATAAAGGGGGGGTCACTCGGACCCGAATACATAAGTAATACAAGCCATAATATCTGAGTACAGACATAATTAGTCAAGTTTTGCCTTAAGAAGGCTAGCACAAATAACATCAGAGATACAGATCGAAAAGGCAAGGCCTCCTGCCTGGGAGCCTCCGAAACTACTCCTGTTCTTGGTCAACGGGGGTCTCGACGTAGTAGTATCCGCCTCCGGGGTACTCCTGCTCCTGGGCTCCAACGTCGACTGCAGCGGCCGATCAGGCAAAACATAAAGGGGGAAATAAAGCAAAGGTGAGTATCTAGCATACCCGCAAGTCTTACGTCCGCTACTAAGCATTATGCATTGTATCAACGGAAAGAAGAGGCTGTATATAGTGGACTGCAAGATAGAAATCAGAATAAGGATAAGAAGCTAGGCCTATCGAAGACTAGCATCTTCCGACGATGTCTTGCAGCATGAGGTAAGAATCAGCCAACAGTTCATATAAAGCATAAAGTAACAACGAAGCAGAAGTTGCTACAACATTGTATAATATAAGTTGTAATGATTAACAATAATAATAATGCCTCCGAGTTCCCTTCCTCGACTCCCTGCGAGGAAGACGACCCAGAACCATACAGTTTAATAGTAATAGTTTCTAGTGGTAAGATCCAGCTTCAGCATAAAGTGTCCTGTTACCGTGGACACGGCTATTCGAATAGATTAATCTTCCCTGCAGGGGTTCACTGGCGTGACTCTACGACGCTCGGATCTCCAGGGTGGCGGGAACCTTGTTATGGAACGCTCCACCAAAGCTATCCGACACAAAGTAGCCCATCCTTCGGCAATCAATAGAGAGGTCATCCGCCGGACTATATCCTATGTACGCCAGGCTTTGGACCCTAACCCGAACGTACTCCTGCACGGTGCGTGACTGGCCGGTGAAGCAAAATCAAAGCAAATACAAATACACCGCTCGAGCAAGAGAAGACAACACCACTTCCCGGCAATCAGCCCGCGGTACTGCTGACGTCTAAAGACCCTCGAACGAGACTACGATGCAGGGGAGCCCACACTCCTCGTCCCACGTGTAGGTAGTGCGTACAAGCCAAAAGGCTACTCAAGAAATCCGCCGAACCATTTAGCATTTTAATTAACCTGAGTCACAACCGTTATCGTTGCCTCGACTTAACCGACCCGCGGTCAACGACAGCAGTCAGGTCCACCAGTACATCGGTGTCTGCCCTGTCGTCCCACCAAGTCACTACGGTTACCAACAAGGTGAACCGTCTCCTTACCTTGTCTCGCGTGTGCTCTTGGTAGAGCTCGACTTTCGTGGTTTGGTAACTCTCGCGAGATACGAACAGGGGCCAAGCACGCCAGTAACGTCGGTCATACCCTCCTTGTCGTTCCCGACGCAATACCGCTCGCGGGCACCGTTGGGTCGCCCGACTTCTTACCTTAAGGACAACCGCTGTTCAGGACCCTATGGCGGCAAGACAAAGTCAGCCTCGAGTGGAGTACAAGGATTACTCCTGGATAGCTCACACTTGAGGTGACTAGGCATAACCCAGACAGGGGCCTTTGGCGGTGTCTGCTTTGTACCGTACCTGTGCAGTTGTATATATTGTATCCGTGTTCACCCCCCCTGAGTGATCACGGCCCGCTATCTAGTCCTAGCTAACAATGCGCAGGGTTCACTGTTGAATAATGCATAAATATAATAGGCAACATAGGATAAAGGAGGTACATCAAGGGGCGACAAAGTCAGGCTATGCAATTGAATAGGATGGTAATCGTAGCAGCAGTAACAATGCCTAGTGCAAGAAAGTACGGAAAGGTAGGCGATATCTGGGGAAGAGAATGTCTCTGCTGGCCTGGAAGCTCGACGGTAGGGGCAGGGTCGTCGACGAAGTAGTCGTACCCGGCAGCGGTGTAGTCGGCGGTAGCAGCGGGGTCTACCGGAGATTAAGGGGGGGAACAGTAAATACACAGCAATAATATACAAACATATGCATGACATGACAGATGAAATGTTAACGGTGTTCTAACGCAGTGCAATGCACGTTGCTCGGAGCGGGAATTCATCCGGGGATGAACTGCCAGCTCCGGATGATTACCGGACAGGGTGTTCGGAGGGGGAAGGGTTCATGCCGGAGGTGTCGTGGGTACCGGACAAACATAAGGGGTGTGCATGCGTGCTAGTTGATCTATTCTGAGAAACATTCGTGTTCGGAATAAATTCATCCGGGCACTCTAACAGTACCGGACAGTTTATCGGACAGACGGTCCGAAGGGGGACGGTTCGATGTTCGTTGTGTTAGAGGGGTGTGATAGACATACGGGCAGCGTATTCGTATTCGTTATATTTTTCCGATCAATTTTCATGTATAAAGTTTTTGAATCTGAGTTACGGTTTAAAAGATAATGAATTTCCAAGTTTAAATCATTTTTAAAAGAATTTCTGAATTTCTTTTAATATTAAATCCAACATTATCCACAGAGGGGGTTGACCAGGTCAAACTGACCAGTGGGTCCCACTGGTCAGCCTCACAGTTAATAAAAATGCTTTTCTTAATTCTAAAAATCCAGTGGACCCACATGTCAGTGACTGCTAATATTATCTAAATTATTTTAATCAATATATGACAGGTGGGGCCCAGGTGTCATTGAGACATTGTTTAATTAACAGTTATATTAACCCAAAGGCCTTGGGCCCACTAGACAGAGAGAGAGGGAGGGGTTTGCCCCGTGGCCTAATTCAACCACGCCCGTCGGCGAGCAGAGCAGCACGGCGGCAAGGTCAGGCCAGCCCCGGCGAGGTTTGAGATGAGGGGGGGGCGTGGCCTCATGCGGGGAGGGGCGGGGGTGCGGCGTGCGGGGAGTGTGTCCGAGGCGCATTGGGCGTGGCGAGGGGTGTTGCAGGTGCGGCCATGGCGCCGCCGGGGCTTGGCCCTCCGGCCACGGGCACGTACGGGAGGAGGGGTGCGCCAGGCTGCGGCCAGGGAACAGCCGTGGTCATGGCCAGGGCGTGGCCTGGGAGGCAGCGCGTGCGCGCGTCGGTCACGGGGGCGCGCTAGTCGCGGCCGTTCTCGAGGCAGAGCATGGCGAGCACGGAGATGAAGGCCTACGGCGGGCAATTCGACAGAAAAAGTGGGGGATCGAGGGGGGGCGCTCACGGTGATGGCAGGAGAGGGCTCGAGAAGGCCGGAGGTGTTCAAGGCGGCGCCAATTCCGGCGAGGCCGACGACGGCTGTGGACGGAGGGGAAGCTCGATTCGCGCCACCTGTTGGACCCCGGCTCGATCTGCAGGGTGGAGGCGACCTAGTGGAGCATGACGGAGCCCCCGGACAGGACGACTTGGCATGTGGCGGTTGCTGGCCGCGACGACTGCGGTTGCACGGCGACGGCCGTGGGACGGCGAGCTGGGCGCGAGCCGCGGGAGAGGAGAGGGAGGCGCGATGGGGAGAAAAAGGGAGGGCGCTAGGGTTAGGTGCGTCCCGGGGGTCCTTATCCTCCAGGCTAGCCAGGGGATGGGCGACACGGCGGCACAGCCGGCCATGGATGAGGCACAGGCGTCCACGCCCCCCCTGGTGAGCAGTAGGAAGAAGATGGGGAGGGGGCGTGGTGGGCCGGGGTTTAGATGGGCTTTGCAGTGGGGCGGTAGATAGGTTTCCTTTTATTTCATTTTGGTTTCCTGTTTTCTTTTTATGTTTGGTATTTATTTTAGTTGCTTTTATATTTTTTTAAAATATGTAACATAGCCCATAATTAGTGTAACACAATATTGAGATGCCACAAAAAGATTTGGAGTTTTATAAATTCTGCTTGCAACAATATTAAAGGAGAATTTGAATTTGCACTGAACCAGTTGATCAGACAAAAGTTTTGAACAGTAGTGATGAACATTAACAGTGATTACTGTTCACTGACAGTGAGGGTGTTACAAATCTCCCCCACTATATGAATTCTCGTCCCGAGAATCTAAGTGGTAGAGGGGAAAAGATCGGGGTATTCTTCACGAAGACGATCTTCGCGTTCCCAAGTGGCTTCATCTTCAGAATGATTCGACCACTGAACTTTGAGAAACTTCGTCGTCTTGTTGCGGGTTTTGCGTCAGACTGATCAAGAATGCGGCTCGGATGTTCTTGATAAGTCAAGTCCTGTTGCAGCTCGATCATATCATGTTCCACTTCTCGAATAGGGTCCTTGAAGCAGCGTCGGAGTTGCGACACGTGGAATACATCGTGGACTTGGGAGAGGTTTGCCGGCAATTCCAAACGGTATGCCACTGGTCCACTTCGAGAAAGAATACGGAACGTACCAATGTAGCGAGGAGATAATTTGCCTTTGATTCCGAAACGATGAGTGCCTCGCATCGGGGTGACACGGAGGTAAGCATATTCGCCAGGTTGATAGACCATTTCCTTGTGCTTGCGGTCGTAGTTGCTTTTCTGGCGGGACTGAGCATCTTTCAAGTGTTCACGAATAACGCGAACCTGATCTTCAGCATGTTGTATGATGTCCGGACCAATGAGAGTTCGTTCTCCAGTTTCTGACCAATTCAGAGGGGTTCGACACTTACGTCCATAGAGAACTTCAAAGGGTGCCATCTTCAGACTAGCCTGATAGCTATTGTTATACGAGAATTCAGCAAATGGAAGAGATTCCTCCCATTTCTTACCGAATGAGATGACACAAGCTCGAAGCATGTCTTCAAGCACTTGATTCACGCGTTCGACTTGTCCTTGCGACTGGGGGTGATAAGCGGTGCTGAAATTCAGGTGAGTGCCCATAGCTTCTTGGAAACTATCCCAAAATCTTGAGGTGAAAATACTGCCTCGGTCGGAACTAATCTCCAACGGAATACCGTGGAGCGACACGATTCTGGAAACATACAAGTCTGCCAACTGACTAGCAGAGATCGTATCCTTGACTGGAAGAAAGTGGGCAACCTTGGAGAAGCGGTCGATGACGACAAAGATAGCATCGTGGCCTTTCTGCGATCTGGGAAAACCAGTGACGAAGTCCATTTCAATCTTGTCCCATTTCCATTCAGGAATAGAAAGTGGTTGCAGAGTTCCAGCAGGTCTTTGATGTTCGGCTTTCACGCGACGGCAAACGTCACACTCATCAACATAACGAGCAATGTCTTGTTTCATGTTGGACCACCAGTACCGCTGACGAATGTCTTGGTACATCTTGGTACTACCAGGGTGGATCGACAAAGGTGTATCATGAGCTTCTTTCATGACATCAGGGGCGTAATTCAGGTTTGCCTTCGCTACCGGAACCACTAAACGACCCTTGAAGTACACCGCATTATCATCATTTGCATCAATAGTGAAGAATGAGGGCTCTCCGCTGGCGACACGCCACTTAATCTTCCAAATTTCAGAGTCATAATGTTGTACTGTCTTGATGCGGGTGTCAAGGTCTGGTTTGACCACCAGGGAGTTCAGATATCCCTGCGGAACAATTTCGATGTTCAGCTTGCGGAGCTCTTCATACAGACGTGGCTGCTGTACTTGAACTTCAAGTTCACTACGGTAGGCTTTGCGGCTGAGGGCATCAGCCACCACATTAGCTTTGCCAGGGGTGTAAGAAATTCCCATGTTGTAGTCGGCTATTGTCTCGAGCCATCTCTGCTGGCGGAGATTCAGGTCTGGTTGAGTAAACAGGTACTTCAGACTTTGGTGGTCGGTGTAGATCTCGCAACGATTACCGACGAGATAATGTCGCCACAGCTTCAATGCATAAATTACCGCTGCCAATTCAAGATCATGTGTTGGATACTTATCTTCGTGAGCACGCAATTGACGAGAGCCATAAGCAATCACTTTGCGCTCTTGCATTAGGACACAGCCTAATCCTTGACGAGATGCGTCACAATATATCACGAAGTCCTTCTGAGTATCAGGCGGAGCTAGCACTGGGGGAGAGGTGAGCTTGTCCTTGAGGGCTTGGAAACTTTCCTGAAATTTATCTGTCCACTCAACCTTGACGCCTTTGTGAAGCAGGTTAGTCAGAGGCCTGGCAATCTTGGAGAAGTTCTCGACGAAACGGCTGCAATAGCTGGCGAGTCCGAGGAAACTTCTGACTTGTTTGACAGTCTTGGGAGGAGTCCAGTCAAGAATAGCCTGGATACGTTCTGGGTTGACGGCAATGCCATCCTTGGAAATCACGTGACCAAGGTAGGTCACTTCAGGAAGCCAGAACTCACACTTAGAATACTTAGCGTAGAGTTTGTTTTCTCGAAGCTTTTCTAGTATAAGACGAAGATGTTCAGCATGCTCCCCTTTATTCTTGGAGTATATTAAGATATCATCCAGATAAACCACGACAAACTTGTCGAGGTATTCCATGAATATATAGTTCATCAACCGGGAGAAAGTGGCTGGAGCATTCGTCAAGCCAAAGGACATGACAGTGTACTCATATGAACCATAGCGAGTAATGAAAGCGGTCTTCGGAATGTCCTCTTCACGGACTCGGATCTGATGGTAACCCAACCTCAAGTCGAGTTTCGAAAACACCGTGGATCCAGCAAGTTGATCATACAGATCGTTGATCCGGGGAAGCGGATATTTGTTCTGGATGGTGGCTTGGTTGATGGGTCGGTAATCTTGGACCAAACGATTTGTTCCATCGCTCTTCTTGACAAAGAGCGAAGGTGCTCCCCAAGAAGAGGAACTTGGGCGAATGAATCCTTTGTGAAGTGCTTCGTCGATCTCCTTCTTCAGTTCAAGGAGGTGGTGAGGTGGCATCTTATAGGGACGCTTGGCAATAGGAACGGTGCCGGGTTTCAGGTCGATGACAAATTCAACCTCACGGATCGGGGGTATTCCCGGGAGTTCTTCTGGGAAGACGTCGGGAAAATCACGAACGACTGGAACGTTCTCAATCCCTTCAAGAGGTGAGACATTCAGAGCATTCATCATATAGATATGCGTTTCAGCATCACGGGTAATCCGGGTGGTGTGGTTAACAATCTCGCCGGAGGGGTGAAAAAGTTGGACAGAACTGGTGCCACAATAAAGTGCGGCATCGTGGACTTTCAACCAATCCATGCCCAGAATGAGGTCTATAGTGGAAGACTTCAGGAGGATGGGGGAAGCAAGGAACTCAATTCCTTCAATTTCGACGATGGTTTTGGGCACTATCTTGGAGGTGTGGCAATGACCTATCGGAGTGCGGACAACCATCGGTGGATCCATATTTTCTACCATGAAGTTATGCGACAATGCAAATGCTTCTGACATGAATGAATGCGATGCTCCTAAATCAAATAAAACAGTAGCAGGTACTGAATTAACAAGAAGGGTACCCATCACGGTAGCAGGTTGCTCGTGAGCTTCTTCGACATTAATGTTGTAACCATGTCCGCGAGTGTGAGAAGAAGACCCAGTGTTATAGTTGGGGGTCCTGTTGTTGCCACGGCCATTTCCACGGCCAGCAGGGTGAACTACCAGTTGATTCTGTCGCTGAGGGCAGTCTCTGCAAAAGCGACCTGGCTGATGGCACTTGAAGCACAAGCCATCTTGAGGACGAAGGGGTGCAGTCTCAGTCTTCGGCTGTCTCGGCGGGGGCGGAGGCAGACGAGGTGCGACATACGACGGCCTTGGTGCAGGGGAAAGTGGACGATACACACTGTGTGGAAGCCAAACGCGTTGCTTCTGTGTTGTGCCCGAAGATGAGCCAGCATCACGGGGGCGCTTCGGCGAACCACCGAACTTAAGCTGAGCGGTCTCAAGGGTGAGAGTATGATTCACCATGGTGGCGAAGTCGGGGAAGACGTGCAAAGCAAGTGCAAGCTGGAGATCTGGGTTGAGTCCATCACGGAACTTCTCTTGCCTACTTGCACCATTGGGGAGGTCACTTGCAGCATGGCGGGAAAGGCGGAGGAACTCCCTCTGATATGCCTCGACAGTTTTTTTGCCCTGAACGAGGTTGCGAAACTCGGCCTTCATACGGTTCATAATATCCTGGGGGACATAACGAGCACGGAAGGTAGCCTTGAAGTCATTCCAGGTGACGACAGTCCCTTCAACTAGCGAGCCCTTGTAAGTGTCCCACCACTGAGCAGCAGGGCCACGCAGGAAATAGGACGCAAAGTTGACGTAATCAGCAGCGCTCACATTAGCGAACTCCAACTGACGGTTGATGTCACGGAGCCAATCATCGGCATCCAATGGCTGTTCAGGTTGGTGGAAGAGAGGGGGGTTGAGACGCATGAAGTCCCGCAGAGTAACCACAGGCGGTTGGTTCTGATGCTGGTTCTGGTTCTGATTCTGGTGCTGGAGCTGATCTATGACTCCTTGCATAAACACCTGGTTCATCTGAAACTGTTGCATCATCGCAGCCATGTAGTCCGGCGGCGGAGGTGGATCGTTGGCACCACGACCATGACCATGACCACCACGACCAGCCATCCTGCTAGAATTTAACAGGGGTATTTCAGCGATGAACATTTATCGAGATACCGGAAACGAGTAAGAGATAAAGCGACAACAAAAAGGAGGCGCAGATATATAGGAGTAGTCATATAAGACATACACATCCACACATAGAATCAATCGAAAATCGGGCAGCGTAACGTCGTAGAAATTAAGGAAAAAGGACACACTAGGCGGCGCGCAGACCACGGTAAGGATTACACGACGCGACATAGATTCCACTATGTCAATCACGCCGCAAGAAAACTGTTGGCCACAGGAGTTAATGCCAGAGGACGCGCGGCCTGCCCAGAATGAGAATGGGATCCGCGGTCCGGGACCTGGGGTAGAACTCCTGCAACACGACTCAATCAATGGGGAACGCACCAAAACGCCGGATGGAATCAAGAGAACGTGATCCTAATGTCAGAGTTTGTAAAACTTACCAGCAAGGATAAGAGAGCAGATTCCCAGAGCATAGGTAAGGAGAAAAGGATCCTAATACCATAGATATCACACGTAGTGACATCGATGTGGGCTCGTAAGCCAAACATTAAGTTAGCAAAATAGTTTTTCAAAGTCTAGACTCAACTTCGACCAGGTAGTGGTGGGGTGGCTTCCTACAGGCAGTCGGCTCTGATACCAACTTGTGACGCCCCCAAAATCAATCTGTGTACAGTAATCATACACGCAGGGTACACGGTGAGAATATCACAGCACAACACTAAACACAAAAGGATAAACCAACATGTTATAATAAAGGGGGGGTCACTCGGACCCGAATACATAAGTAATACAAGCCATAATATCTGAGTACAGACATAGTTAGTCAAGTTTTGCCTTAAGAAGGCTAGCACAAATAACATCAGAGATACAGATCGAAAAGGCAAGGCCTCCTGCCTGGGAGCCTCCGAAACTACTCCTGGTCCTGGTCAGCGGGGGTCTCGACGTAGTAGTATCCGCCTCTGGGGTACTCCTGCTCCTGGGCTCCAACGTCGACTGCAGCGGCCGATCAGGCAAAACATAAAGGGGGAAATAAAGCAAAGGTGAGTATCTAGCATACCCGCGAGTCTTACGTCCGCTACTAAGCATTATGCATTGTATCAACGGAAAGAAGAGGCTGTATATAGTGGACTGCAAGATAGAAATCAGAATAAGGATAAGAAGCTAGGCCTATCGAAGACTAGCATCTTCCGACGATGTCTTGCAGCATGAAGTAAGAATCAGCCAACAGTTCATATAAAGCATAAAGTAACAACGAAGAAGAAGTTGCTGCATCATTGTATAATATAAGTTGTAATGATTAACAATAATAATAATGCCTCCGAGTTCCCTTCCTCGACTCCCTGCGAGGAAGACGACCCGGAACCATACAGTTTAATAGTAATAGTTTCTAGTGGTAAGATCCAGCTTCAGCATAAAGCGTCCTGTTACCGTGGACACGGCTATTCGAATAGATTAATCTTCCCTGCAGGGGTGCACTGGCGTGACTCTACGACGCTCGGATCTCCAGGGTGGCGGGAACCTTGTTAGGGAACGCTCCACCAAAGCTATCCGACACAAAGTAGCCCATCCTTCGGCAATCAACAGAGAGGTCATCCGTCGGACTATATCCTATGTACGCAGGGCTTTGGACCCTCACCCGAACGTACTCCTGCACGGTGCGTGACTGGCCGGTGAAGCAAAATCAAAGCAAATACAAATACACCGCTCGAGCAAGAGAAGACAACACCACTTCCCGGCAATCAGCCCGCGGTACTGCTGACGTCTGAAGACCCTCGAACGAGACTACGTTGCAGGGGAGCCCACACTCCTCGTCCCACGTGTAGGTAGTGCGTACAAGCCAAAAGGCTACTCAAGACATCCGCCGAACCATTTAGCATTTTAATTAACCTGTGTGACAACCGTTATCGTTGCCTCGACTTAACCGACCCACGGTCAACGACAGCAGTCAGGTCCACCAGTACATCGGTGCCTGCCCTGTCGTCCCACCAAGTCACTGCGGTTACCAACAAGGTGAACCGTCTCCTTACCTTGTCTCGCGTGTCCTCTTGGTAGAGCTCGACTTTCGTGGTTTGGTAACTCTCGCGAGATACGAACAGGGGCCAAGCACGCCAGTAATGTCGGTCGTACCCTCCCTGTCGTTGCCGACGCAATACCGCTCGCGGGCACCGTTGGGTCGCCCGACTTCTTACCTTAAGGACAACCGCTGTTCAGGACCCTATGGCGGCAAGACAAAGTCAGCCTCAAGTGGAGTACAAGGATTACTCCTGGATAGCTCACACTTGAGGTGACTAGGCATAACCCAGATAGGGGCCTTTGGCGGTGTCTGCTTTGTACCATACCTGTGCAGTTGTATATATTGTATCCGTGTTCACCCCCCCTGAGTGATCACGGCCCGCTATCTAGTCCTAGCTAACAATGCGCAGGGTTCACTGTTGAATAATGCATAAATATAATAGGCAGCATAGGATAAAGGAGGTACATCAAGGGGCGACAAAATCAGGCTATGCAATTGAATAGGATGGTAATCGTAGTAGCAGCAGTAAAAATGCCTAGTGCAAGAAAGTATGGAAAGGTAGGCGATATCTGGGGAAGAGAATGGCTCTGCTTGCCTGGAAGCTCGACGGTAGGGGCAGGGTCGTCGACGAAGTAGTCGTACCCGGCAGCGGTGTAGTCGGCGGTAGCAGCGGGCTCTACCGGAGATTAAGGGGGGGGGGGAAACAGTAAATAGACAACAATAATATACAAACATATGCATGACATGACAGATGAAATGTTAACGGTGTTCTAACGCAGTGCAATGCACGTTGCTCGGAGCGGGAATTCATCCGGGGATGAACTGCCAGTTCCGGGTGATTACCGTACAGGGTGGCCGGAGGGGGAAGGGTTCATGCCGGAGGTGTCGTGGGTACCGGACAAACATAAGGGGGTGTATCCGTGCTAGTTGATCTATTCTGAGAAACATTCGTGTTCGGAATAAATTCATCCGGGCACTCTAACAGTACCGGACAGTTTATCGGACAGACGGTCCGAAGGGGGACGGTTCGATGTTCGTTGTGTTATAGGGGTGTGATAGACATACGGACAGCATATTCGTATTCGTTATATTTTTCCGATCAATTTTCATGTATAAAGTTTTTGAATCTGAGTTACGGTTTAAAAGATATTGAATTTCCAAGTTTAAATCATTTTTAAAAGAATTTATTAATTTCTTTTAATATTAAATCCAACATTATCCACAGAGGGGGTTGACCAGGTCAAACTGACCAGTGGGTCCCACTTGTCAGTCTCACAGTTAATAAAAATGCTTTTCTTAATTCTAAAAATCCAGTGGACCCACATGTCAGTGACTGTTAATATTATCTAAATTATTTTAATCAATATATGACAGGTGGGGCCCAGGTGTCATTGAGACATTGTTTAATTAACAGTTTTATTAACCCAAAGGTTATTTTAATGGGCTGGTCCCACATGTAAGCCTAACAGGATATTAAACTTAGCAAAAAAATCCTTTTAACTTAATCCTATGGCCTTGGGCCCACTAGACAGAGAGAGAGGGAGGGGTTTGCCCCGTGGCCTAATTCAACCACGCCCGTCGGCGAGCAGAGCAGCACGGCGGCGAGGTCAGGCCAGCCCCGGCGGGGTTTGAGAGGAGGGGGGGCGTGGCCTCATGCGGGGAGGGGCGGGGGTGCGGCGTGCGGGGAGTGTGTCCGAGGCGCGGTGGGCGTGGCGAGGGGTGTTGCAGGTGCGGCCATGGCGTGGCCGGGGCTTGGCCCTCCGGCCACGGGCACGTACGGGAGGAGGGGGCGCCAGGCTGCGGCCAGGGAACAGCCGTGGTCATGGCCAGGGCGTGGCCTGGGAGGCAGCGCGTGCGCGCGTCGGTCACGGGGGCGCGCTAGTCGCGGCCGTTCTCGAGGCAGAGCATGGCGAGCACGGAGATGAAGGCCTACGGCGGGCAATTCGACAGAAAAAGTGGGGGATCGAGCGGGGCGCTCACGGTGATGGCAGGAGAGGGCTCGAGAAGGCCGGAGGTGTTCAAGGCGGCGCCAATTCCGGCGAGGCCGACGACGGCTGTGGACGGCGGGGAAGCTCGATTCGCGCCACCTGTTGGACCCCGACTCGATCTGCAGGGTGGAGGCGACCTAGTGGAGCATGACGGAGCCCCCGGACAGGACGGCTTGGCCCGTGGCGGCCGCTGGCCGCGACGACTGCGGTTGCACGGCGACGGCCGTGGGACGGCGAGCGGGGCGCGAGCCGCGGGAGAGGAGAGGGAGGCGCGATGGGGAGAAAAAGGGAGGGCGCTAGGGTTAGGGTGCGTCCCGGGGGTCCTTATCCTCCAGGCTAGCCAGGGGATGGGCGACACGGCGGCACAGCCGGCCATGGACGAGGCACAGGCGTCCACGACCCCCCCGGTGAGCAGTAGGAAGAAGATGGGGAGGGGGCATGGTGGGCCGGGGTTTAGATGGGCTTTGCAGTGGGGCGGTAGATAGGTTTCCTTTTATTTCGTTTTGGTTTCTTGTTTTCTTTTTATGTTTGGTATTTATTTTAGTTGCTTTTATATTTTTTTTAAATATGTAACATAGCCCATAATTAGTGTAACACAATATTGAGATGCCACAAAAAGATTTGGAGTTTTATAAATTCTTTTGCATTTTTGTTTTATTAAAAAGTTATTAAATCCCACTGGTTTGGCTACTGTTTGAATTGTTGGATTTATTTTATTGCTTAATAAATACCCAAACCCATATGGATTTGGTCCACTGAATATTTGTGATTTTATAAAATTGCTTTCACAATTTTTGAACAAAGTTTTATTTTCACTTATTTTTAATATTCATCAAAAGGCATTTTAGGGTTTTTTTGAATTTTATTTCAAATGGCTTGGACTTTAGTTGGCCAATGATGATCAAGGTCCATGGTTCATATTTTCTTGCAACAATATTAAAGGAGAATTTGAATTTGAACTGAACCAGTTGATCAGACAAAAGTTTTGAACAGTAGTGATGAACAGTAACAGTTCACTGACAGTGAGGGTGTTACAATCTTTTAGCATCAATAAATGGTTTTGAACAGTAGTGATGAACAGTAACAGTGATTACTGTTCACTGACAGTGAGGGTGTTACAATCTTTTAGCATCAATGTTATGGATGTGTGAAGTACTACTATCGAGATCCAACAAGAATAAACCATTTACGTCGGGTGCATGACCATAAAAGATATTACTCATAAAAATAGAAAAACCTTTATTCTGTGATTTAAACGAGTAACCGTCTCGCAATAAACAAGATCCAGATATAATGTTCATGCTTAACGCAGGCACCAAATAACAATTATTAAGGTTTAAAACTAATCCCGAAGGTAGATGAAGAGGTAACATCCCGACGGCGATGACATCGACCTTCGATCCATTCCCGACGCGCATCGTCACCTCATCCCTCGCCAGTCTCCGTTTATTCTGAAGCTCCTGTTTCGAATTGCAAATATGAGCAACCGAACCAGTATCAAATACCCAGGCACTACTACGAGAACTAGTAAGGTGCACATCAATAACATGTATATCAAATATACCTTTGACATTGCCAGCCTTCTTATCCGCCAAGTACTTGGGGCAGTTGCGCTTCCAATGACCTTCTCCCTTGCAGTAGAAACACACAGTGTCCGGCTTAGGACCAGCCTTGGGCTTCACAGGAGCGACAACAGGCTTGCCGCCCCGAGCGGCAGCTGACTTGCCACTCTTCTTGAAGTGTCCCTTTTTGGCTTTAGCCTTCTTGAAACTTGTGGTCTTATTGACCATCAACACTTGATGTTCTTTCTTGATGTCCACTTCCGCAGATTTCAGCATCGCGAAAAGCTCATTGAGAGTCTTATTCATGCCTTGCATGTTATAGTTCAGCACAAAGCCTTTGTAGCTCGGAGGGAGCGACTGCAGCACCCTGTCAGTGATTAACTCATCTGGGATCACACATCCCAGCTGAATTAGGCGCTGTATATAGCCTCCCATTGTTACAACATGTTCACTGACAGAGCTGTGCTCCTCCATCTTACATTTATAGAACTTATCAGAGATCTCATATCTCTCAGCGCGGGTCTGAGTCTGAAACATGGTTTTCAGCTCTTCAACCATCTCATAGGCGCCGTGATGTTCAAAACGTTTCTGGAGATCAGTATCCAAAGATGTAAGGATGGCACAAGAAACTATAATGTGGTCATCTTTGCGTGTCTCAAAAACGTTATGTTCTGCTTCTGGAGCATCGTCTGCAGGTGGGTCACCTAGCGCGGCATCGAGCACATATTGCTTCTTACACCCAGTGAGGATAATCCTCAGGTTGCGGTGCCAGTCAGTGAAGTTTGAACCAAATGATTTTAGTTTTTCTTTCTCAATGAATGCGCTGAAGTTGAACTGAGCTATGCAGGCCATGATCTACAACATTTTAGCAAAATAAAATTTTAGACTATGTTCATGATAATGAGTTCAGTTTAATCAAATTACTAACGAACTCCCACTTAAATCAACATCCCTCATAGTTGTCTAGTGGTACACGATCCAAATCCACTACACCAAGTCCGATCTTCACGAGAGAAGATGTAGTTTCAATGGTGAACATCAAAATGTTGATCATATCATTCATATGACTCGTGTTTAACCTTTCGGTTCGTTGCGTCCCGAGGCCATGTCTGTACATGCTAGGCTCGTCAAGTTAACCAAAGTATTTTTGCATGTGTAAAACTGGCTTACACCCGTCGTATGTGAACGTAGAGTTTACCACATCCGATCATCACGAGATGCTTCAAAACGACGAACTTTTGCGACGGTGCATACTTAGGAAGAACACGTTTATCTTGATATTTAGTGTGAGGGATCATCTTATAATGCTACCGTTGTGCACACGCAAAATAAGATGCATAAAAGGATAAACATCACATGCATAAAATATGTCGACATGGTATAGCCCTTTTATTGCGCCTTGATCTCCATCTTGAACGCACCAACAAGATCTCCATTATGGCACCATCTTGGTCTCCACCTTATGGCATCTTGGTTGTCTACACCACGTTGCATCTACAACTATTGCTAACTCATAGCGATAAAGTAATGCAATTACATGGCGTTTGAAGTTGACATGCATGCCATACAATAAATAATTAAGACAACCATATGGCTCCTGCCAGTTGCCGTACTCATCGACATGCAAGTCGTGAAACATTAAAAAACATGATCATCTCATACATTACAAATATATCATATGAACAGTTTGGGCTATACCACATCCCAAGCACCCCTGCAAAAACAAGTTAGACGCCTCTCCCTTATTATTTTTCAATTTTACGTGGCTTCTAGGGTTTTGCATAAGAACCGTTCTTACCCTCGGAAAAAAAACAACGTTGATATAACAAATTGCTTCTTAATCTCATAAGAGCCCTCCTTTGTAAATGTGGTTAATACTATGGTAAGAGCGACTGACACCCGCAGGACGCATGTGCAATACAAGTTGCACGTCAAGTGCGGAACTGGTCTCAATCCGAAGATTGTAAAGTTGGTCCGGGCCGCTGCATCAAACCATACCGCAAAACCAAAATACACATGGAAGGGTAGCAACAAGAAGATCAACGCCCACAACTCATTGTGTTCTAACCGTACAAAGCATCTACGCATAGAACTAGCTCTGATACCACTGTAGGAGATTGCGCGATAGAAACAAAAAAATTTCTCTCACATGCGGAAGCAACATCCAAGATCCAATCTAGAAGATGCTAGTAACGGGGAGAGTAGGTCATCATACCCTCGAAGAACACGCGCGTTGAACGTTTATTTCAACGCAGCTTGGTGAAGTTGTTGGTGAAGTTCGATCCGATCAGCACTGCAAACGAGCAGTACCTCCGGAGGCTTGCACACGTACAGCTCGATGACGTCTCCTTCTTCTTGATCCAGCAAGCAAGAAGGAGAAATAGATGGGATCGATTCCAGCAGCACAACGGCGTGGTGGTGGATATGGTGAAGAGTTTCCCGCGGGCAGGGCTTCGCCAAGCGATGCACGTGAGGGAGGAGGAGGTGTGGAAGGACTTGGGTATGCTTGGTGAGCCTCTCCCCTCTCTTATATAGGCAAGGAGGTTGTAGCCACTTCAATTCCCAAGTGAAACCCCCTTCTCTCATTAAAAAGATGGTAACACCTTTCTTTTAAGAGTGGTAACCCTCCCATTGAAGGGCTTCCCATTTATTGGCATAATAAACCAAGGAGGTCTGGTCACATGGACTATTGGACCATCCTTGGTCGTCCAAAACAGGTGGGGCCCATAGTGGGACCCTCCGGAACCTTCTAGAACATTCCGACACTGCCGAAAAAATCCCAAACTTTTCCGGAACCCTGAAATCAACTTGCCTTATATAAATCTTTACCTCCGGACTCTTCCGGAGCTCCTCGTGATGTCTAGGATCTCATCCGAGACTCCGAACAATATTCGAACACCATTAATAAAATTATCCCAAAGCTATTCTAGCGTTACCGAGCGTTAAGTGTGTGACCCTACGGGTTCGAGAACGTGCAGACATGATCGAGACATCTCTCTGATCAATAACCATTAGAGGGACCATGATATCCGTAATAACTCCCACACATTCAATGAAGATCTTTATCGATTGAACCACTATGTCGTGGACTACTATAATCAGTACACAATTTCCTTTGTCACACGATATTTTACTTACACGTGATTCGATCGTCGGTATCGCTATACCTAGTTCAATCTCGTTACCGGTAAGTACTCTTTACTCGTTCTGTAATACAACATTCTCTGTGACTAACTCATTAGTCACGTGCTTGCAAGCGTTACCGAATGTGCATTACCGAGTGGGCCCAGAGTATATCTCACCGTCACACGGAGGGACAAATCCCAGTCTTGATTCATGTAATTCAACAAGTACTTTCGGAGATACCCGTAAGACATTTTTATGATCACCCTATCACGATGTGATGGTTGATGTCCCCAAAGTATTCTTCCGGAACCCGGGAATAACATAATCTCATGGTCTAAGAAACATGATACTTGACAATAAAAGGCATGACAATATAAACTTAATGAAACGATCAATATTGTTATGCTTAGTTGGGTCTGTCCATCACGTCATTCTTCTAATGACATGATCCCATTAATTAATAAACAACTCAGTTTCATGGTTAGGAAACCATAACCATCATTAATTAACGAGATAGTATAGTAGAGGCTTACTAGGGACGCGGTGTTGTTTATGCAACCACACATGCATTATGTTTCCGGTTAATACAATTATAGCATGGAAAATAAACATATATCATGAACACGGAAATATGATAATAACAATTTTATTATTGCCTCTAGGGCATATTTCCAACATTTTCCCCACTGGATATAAAGATATTCTTTAATAGCTACTGTTTCTCAAGAGTGCCAAAAAGTTTTTGCAAAGAAAAAGCAAGCTTAAGGTTTGCAAAAGTGAAGAGAGGCAAAACGTGGCTGAATCTGTGAAAAAACAGAACAGCAGGTAGTAGAGAATTTTTTCGGGACACTTCTGCAACTCAAATCAAAAAACTCAGAACATACGAAAGTTTCACAATTGTATAGAGCATGCTGTCAAAAAAATTCAGATCAAAAATATGATCTGGTGATTCAAAAAAATTCAGATCAATTTTTTTTTTCACAATTGTAACAACTTTTGCTTCCCTTATCATAAGAGGCTATAACTTGGCACAAAGCTGAAAAATAAAGATACAATGATGTTGCTACAGTAGTAACAAACATCAAGACATAACAAAAGCAAAAAGAAACCTAATTCGTTGCGGGCTGCCTCCCGAAAGCGCTTCTTTAGAGCCATTAGCTAGGCTTAAAGATTATAAAAGATGCTCTCACAAGAGAATGGGAATTTTAGCAAAAGGGAGCATCAAGAAGAAAATTTGAAACACATTTAAGCCTAACCCACTTCCTATGCATAGGCATCTTGTAAGAAAATAAATCAAAGAAGCACAAAGTGACATGCATAGGAAGGTGGAACAGGAATATCTTCAAAACTTTTAACATAAAGAGAGGACTTTTAGTAATATGGAATTTTCTACAACCAAACTTCCCTCTCTCAAAATAATTTTCAGTAGTATCATTAACAACATCAAGAATATAACTATCACATAAATCATGTTGTTCATGAACTGCAAGCACACGTGTATAGTTTTCAACACGGTTTTTAGGATTATAAGATAAATGCAACCCATCACATTGAGCCTTGATAAGATCAAAGTTCTCCGGAGTTGGAGATTTCAAAAGGATAATAGGACAATCAAGTGTGGGTGCAATAGCAACAATTTCATTCTTAACATAAGGAACTATAGAGAGTTCATTTTTGTCAGCATCATCCATAGTGGCATCTTGGCCATCAACAAAGCAAGTATCAAAATTTTCAGAAAGGGATATTTCAAGTGAGTCCTCGGAATCATGGGATTCCTCCTCAATGCAATAATTGGCCTCTTCTTGGGCAGCAAACATTTTATTTTTAAAATCCTCAATATAAGAATTGGAAGTATAATTTTCGAAGCAATAAGCAAGAACTGCAAAGTTTTTAGACTCGAAAATAGTATCGTGATATTTTTCAATCAAAGAAGCAATCTCATAGGCACCTTTAAAAGCAACAAACTCTTCAATCTTTTCAACATCAAAGTAATCTTAAACACCTTTAGCATAAGAAGATAAGATCTCATTTTCATTAAACTCAAATTGGAAAGGGAGGTGTTTATGATCTATATTAGAACAGCAAGTAAAATCATAAATGTGGCACAAAAGTTTAGCATGGCAATAAGAAACATGTATTTGATCCCATAAGTGTTTCCCTTTCTGAGATAGGCGGTGCCTCGTATAATGAGCATGCTCATCCAATGATTTTCCCTCAACCAAGTCGGTTGGGTTTTTAGCCCGAGAACAAATTGATCGAAGACGATCCAAGTGAAACATGTCCATCCTACCATATTTGGGTGGTTCATCACCCATGGTGAGGATAGCATAAATAGGCAAAGCAAGACAAAGGCAAAATGTAACAACTATTTTTGTGGTTTTTCATAAAGGACGCTGAGATAAAAACTGAAGGGTAAACTAACAAGACTAAAAAAACAAAGGTAAAGGGTAGTGTGCAACTCCCCTATCTTAGCACTCGGAGTCCCCGGCATCGGCGCCAGAAATTCTTTGCTTGGTGTGCGAGGTGATGATAGTGATTTCTCGCCCTTCGTTGGTAAACCCCAAGAGGAAGGTGTGATGTAGCACAGCAAAAAATTTCCCTCAGTAAAGATACTAAGGTTTGTCTCCAGTAGGACTCCGGAGATGATAAGTAGGTGTCAGCAGCGCAACTGACGCGGACCTGCACACAGACGCAAATAACTTTGTTCCCAACGAAGTTCAGAGAGGTTGTCAATCGCTTCGGTCTTGTTGTTCACAAAGGATCAAACACAAGGGATAATGATAGCAACTGAAAGTAAAAGCAGAAAAGTAAATGAGTGTGGAAACAGTGATGAGGATATGGACCGGGATACGTGATGTTCACTAGTGATGTCTCTCTCCCAAAAGACGATAAAACTGCTATGCGAGGTGAACAAATTACAGAAGGGCAATTGACAGGATTTTGAACGCACCGCAATGCTAACTATGCTACAAAAGAAAGGAAGAGGCTCAAAAGCATGGGCAGAACGCCAAAATAAGTAGATCGAAATCCAACTGCATCTACTACTAATCATCCACCTTGAGATATCTATCCACAACATCTCACTGGTATTAAGTTGCGAGCCCCACCCAAAGTGTAAACCCAAAGCAACAGACAACTGCATTAAAAAGCACTTTGCATAAAGTAAACAATCCTTGCAACCGCGGTTACAAGCACCGTTGTTTTCCCCCTTGTGGCAACAACACATCCCCTAGACTCATGTTTCTGTCACTCAAGCGTGTCATCAGGGGGCGTGAACCCACAATCGAGCATAACGTTCCCTCTTGGGGTTACTACCTACTACTTGGCCAAAGCAATAAACAGCAACGGAGAGCATGCAAGAATTACTTAAGAATAAAAATATAAAAGATAAGAACCAAATATATTACTCTATCACAATCTGAACATAATCTCATAATCCATCAGATCACATCAAACTCAGCATAGCAACAGCAGAAAGATTACAAAAGTGCCTCGATCATGTAGGGCAGCTCACGAGGTCTAAACCATGAAGAACAAAGAGGGGAGGAGAACATCACATAGCTACTGATCACGGACCCATGGTCCAAAGAAAACTACTCACGGCACATCCGGGAAGCATCCATGGTGGAGAGGAGACTCCCGGAGGTCGGCCCTCCCTCCGGCAGGGTGCCGGGAAGAGGTCTGCTGGTGCTCCCGATCTCGGAAGCGCGGCGGCGGCGGAACAGAGGCGAGATCGCGAAAAAGGGTTCTTCTTCTGAGGGTTTCTCGTCACGAATAATATATAGGCGAAGGGGGGCAGCCAGGGGGGCCACCAGGGGTCCAGGCGGCCCCCTGGCGCGGCCAGCCCCTGGGGCGCGCCACCAGGGCGCCTGGGCCCCTGGTGGTGGCCCTCTCGCCCCACTCAGGTTCTTCCGGAAGGTTCTTCTGCACTGATTTTTATCTGATTTTTCCCGAATTTTTGGAGCACTTTTTATATGGGGGAAAACTGAAATAGAAAAACAGCAGAAAACAGGAACTGGCACTGTAGTGCACTGAGTTAATAGGTTAGTCCAAATATGATCGAAGGTGTATGAAAGTGTATCTAGATCATAACAATATCACACAAAACATGCATGGAGCAAGCAGAAATTAGAGATACGTTTTGGACGTATCAGACGCAGCAAACCTGTAAACCTGTAAGGCTGATCCGGCATGGCTGGCGCATCACCATTTCGTGTGTTGCCTGATGCACCCCTCCTTTTTTCTTCTTGGATCTTCCTCACCTTCAGGAACACATACTTCATTACCTCTGCACGTAATAAAACCAACAGATTCAGAAACACTCGACAAAGACAGCTGAACCTCTCCAGAACAGTGGTAAAATAAAATATCGTATGCATGCCAATAGGATTGACGGGTACATTTCTTATGGTAGAAGGAAAATGAACAAAATTTGGTGGGCAGGAAAACTGCTACAGTTAGATCGATATTTTCCTAGATTCCATCACGAATCATTGAACAATTTAACAGAAAATTCAAGGGAATGGGTTAGCACATACTCCAGGTCTCGAAGGCAAGGCAAATGCTGGAGAGAGGTTCCCAACCGAGCATTGACTGAACGACGCAGGCAACTTTCTTGAACAAGTCACCGGCGCGGACAAGGTGTTACCCATGGTGGCGGTAGTCGTCCGTCCCTCGTCTTCCGATGTGTAGTCGATGCTATGACCGCCCCCTTCACTACTGCCAGTGCCTCTACCTCCATGTACTTATTTGTACGTCGGCGGCTCCTCCTCCCTACGGCTTACCACCGGATCCTCGACATTGCGGGGAGCCCCGGATCTGCGCGCCCGAAAAAGAGATAGTGAGGCTGGGGGGAGGGTCCTGGGCTCGCGCGCAGATCCGGGGGAACGCCGGCGCCGGAGCAGAAGAGGAGTAGGGCGGCCCCAACCAACGCCCTCCCATGGCCGTTGTGGGCGGCGTCTTCAAGTAGCCAGGGCAGGCGGATGTGTGGAGGAGGGTCGTCCGGGTTGATGGCGGCCGGATCCGCCATGGCGCGTCGGCGGCGAGCCAGCCGTGAGAGGTAGATGGGAGGCGTGGGGGCGCCGACCGTGGGAGGTTGTAGGGGGTGGGGAGCAGCGGTGGGGAAGAGGCGTGCGTGACGGTTGTTTTTATGTTTTTAATAACGCACGAGAGAAGGACACGAGATGAGGGGTCGATGGAGAGGAGAGCGTAGCGGGGATGGGATGGTCGCGCGCGTACGAGGGTAGTGATGGTCGAACCATCATCACGACGACGACGACGTCATCTTTCCCTTTAATAGTAGAGATACAAGGATATTGGATCTCCCTGTCGAACGCCTCTGCTAGGCTTAAAATATTCCAATCTCTCATCATTGAACTGAACCAAGAAGGAAACCGATGACACCATGGACATCACAATTTAAACCCACCTCTAAATTTTTTTCTTGAGGGGTAAACCCACCTCTAATTGAATCCCAACCTCAACATGATTGTTTTCAGATAACTCCACCCCAATCTATCATGGACTGACAAGGAATGAGACGATGGCTTCTCTTTCTGGGCCTTTGTCCAACAGAGGGTCTGTCGCCTTTGGTTGGCCCAGTAGAGTGAGAGAGACGTGTGATACTTGTGTTGTGGACGAATGATTCGGCGGTAGGCAGTACGAAGTGAATTCACACACACTCTCTCTCTTCTCACCCTTTGGACACACTCCCGTTTCTTTCGTCACCTTCGTCTTCCCATCATCAGAGGAGAGAGAGAGCGGAGGAGAGAGGATGGGCTCGGAGGGGCCGGGTCATGGGTTAAGATCCGGGGCGGCGGCGGAGGAGGAGAGGGACATCGACCATCTGCCGCGGAACGACGCCAACTACACGGCGCTGACGCCGCTCTGGTTCCTCGAGCGGGCCGCCCTGGCCCAGCCGGACAGGGCGTCCGTCGTGCACGGCCCGGTCCGGCACACGTGGTCCCAGACCTACCATCGCTGCCGCCGCCTCGCCTCCGCACTGGCGCGCCGATCCGTCGGTCACGGCAGCACTGTAAATCTCCCTCTCCCTCCCTCCCTGTAAAGTTCGATGTTAATTTCATCTCCCTTCTAGAGTGGTTTGATTTTGGTACTGTATGTTTCAGAGGAATGGAATTTGACCCTATTTTGGCTTCCTGTGACATTGATTTTGGTATGTTTCAGAGGATCATCAATGGACTCAATTAGTAAATTGTGGTGCTTAAAAGGGAAGAAGAACCATAATAAAATGAATTTCCTTTCTTATTTGTGTTTGGAATCATGCTTGTATCTTTTTTTCGGGTTCGGATCCCCTGGAGTTGGACTCGACTCCACCGGGTGGAGTTGGGCAAATCTCAGCCCTTCTATTATTTCTATGGCCTAGATTTAATTAACCGTAACAATCTTTGACTTATCTAAACTAATTTGGAGGGAGTTTTCTCCCTTTTTTTCTATATGTTGGTAGATATGGTGTAAACTTTTATTCTACTTTTGCGGGGCACTCAGTACGGCAAGAAGTTTACCTTTCGTTTCCAATAGAAAGGAAACATGAGACGCTGATAGTTCGAAAGAAAAGGAAACAGAAAGAGCAAGCATAAGACGGCACTGTCACTATTTCCAGTTTAATGGAACTAATATGATCATACCTGCACAATGTGCTCCTAATATGTTGCCAAAAAAAGGGTGCTCTCAGTTCCTAACCAAACACTAGTTCAGTAGCTGCTCATCAAAGAAAACACGGAACCGTCGCTGTTTCCAGTCAAATAGGATAAACTTATCTCTTTCTGTTGTTCAGAGTCACTGTCCAAGATATTATACGTAAGTCTGTTCAGACTATGAGGGCTATATTGACGCATCTTTTCTGGAAGCACCAAAGAAGTATGTGGAATGATGGTTTATTTTCTGTTTGCCAAGTTATAATCTGTGCCAATACCCATGAACATTTTTTTTAAATGTGTTGTAATTTATATGGCTGATAGCTTCGTTGCGTTTTGCAGTTGCTTTTCAAGATTGTAGGATTAAACACTACTTATTTGTGTTTCTGTTTGTTTCATTAGGTTGCTGTGATAGCTCCAAATGTCCCAGCAGTGTATGAGGCCCACTTTGGTGTTCCAATGTCTGGAGCTGTGGTGAACTGCGTAAACATCCGGTTAAATGCTGAGACAATCGCGTTCCTTCTTGATCATTCCGTGGCACAAGTTGTGATGGTGGACCAAGAATTCTTCACCCTAGCTGAAGAATCCCTGAAGATAGTATCGGAAAAGAAGAAACAGAATTTTCGGCCTCCAATCCTAATTGTTATCGGCGATCCAACTTGTGAACCTAAGTCTCTACAATATGCTCTAGGACAAGGGGCCACTGAGTATGAGGAGTTCTTGAAAACTGGTGACCCAGAGTTCAATTGGAAGCCACCGAAGGATGAATGGCAGAGCATTGCCTTAGGGTACACTTCCGGGACTACTTCGAGCCCAAAAGGTGTCGTGTTGCACCATCGTGGCGCCTATCTCATGGCACTCAGTGTTGCTATGGTGTGGGGAATGCCTGAAGGGGCTACTTACCTGTGGACTTTGCCCATGTTCCATTGTAATGGTTGGTGTTACACTTGGGCGTTGGCTGCCCTCTGCGGAACCAGCATATGTCTTCGCCAGGTACGTAAAGATATGTCGTATCACTGACAGCTGATTAAATTAGCTTGGTAACGTCTGCAAATTTAGCTAATTTTGATGATGAAGACAAATGACATGTTAATGCTGGCTGAGCTAATCATAGAAGTTATGTTCTTGACATGCATTACTTACTCTGTATTGCCAGTTATGAAGTGCAAGCTATAAGTTGCACGCATGCGGAATTGCCTATATTAACCACCTGCTGGGAGGGATAGGTAGCAAGAATGGAGTACATTAACTATATTTTAGACTGTTCTAGAATGCATTTTTGCTACCAAATGTGTTATCCAATGATGCAAAAATTATTACTAATACTGACATGGAACATCACTTCCAAGAGTAAAAAAAAAGAAGATAGAAACAACTGTTCAATACTGTCATTCCTCTAATGCTATGTGTGAACTTTGATTCTCAATACCCATTGCCCTTGTGCAGGTGAGTACAAAGGCTATATATACTGGTATTGCAAAACAAGGAGTGACACATTTCTGCGCTGCACCTGTCGTCATGAACAACCTCATAAACGCTCCTGCAAGTGAAACCTTCCTGCCACTCCCCCGTGTGGTCAATGTCATGGTGGCGGGAGCTGCCCCGACACCATCGCTTCTTGCGGCCCTGTCTGT
This sequence comes from Bromus sterilis, assembly GCA_950022295.1. NCBI lineage: Eukaryota > Viridiplantae > Streptophyta > Magnoliopsida > Poales > Poaceae > Bromus > Bromus sterilis. The sequence continues at coordinate 39,721,063 of OX465600.1, forward strand.
CCGTGGTTTCCGTGTCACGCATACTTATGGTCTGTCTGAAACCTATGGTCCGTCGACAGTGTGCGCATGGAAGCCTGAGTGGGACAGTCTGCCGCTGGAGGAGCGCTCCCGCCTGCATTGCCGGCAAGGCATCAGGTACACTGCACTGGAAGGCCTGGACGTGGTTGATCCGAAAACAATGGCCCCAGTCCCGTCCGATGGCAAGTCCTACGGGGAGATCGTCATGAGGGGCAATGCCGTCATGAAGGGCTACCTGAAAAACCCCAAGGCCAACGCGGAGGCGTTCTCTCACGGCTGGTACCACTCTGGTGACCTCGGCGTGAAGCACCCCGACGGGTACATCGAAGTCAAGGACCGGATGAAGGACATCATCATCTCCGGCGGGGAGAACATCAGCACCCTGGAGGTGGAGAAGGTCGTACACATGCATCCGGCGGTTCTCGAGGCATCGGTGGTCGCCAGGGCCGACGAGCGGTGGGGGGAGTCACCCTGTGCGTTCGTCACCCTGAAGGAAGGGGCTGGTAGCTCCGACGAGGTGGCGGTGGCAAACGATATCGTGAGGTTCTGCCGGGAGAGGATGCCGGGCTACTGGGTCCCGAAGTCGGTGATCTTCGGGCCATTGCCGAAGACGGCAACGGGGAAGGTCAAGAAGCACGAGCTGAGGGCGAAGGCCAAGGAGCTTGGCCCTGTGAGGAAGAGCAGGATGTGAGCGAGCTCCGATGGTGAGATACTTACACGTATATACAGTTGACACTCGGCGCCATCATCAAGAATAAATAAGCAGATTCCATCAGAAGCACGCACTCGTTTTCGTTGAAGAAGATAAAAGAAAAGTGTGAAACAGAACACAAACTCTGCTTCGTGCCGTGCTGTGTTGGTTTTGTTCAAAAAGAAAACGATGTACGGAGTATATCAGTACAGATGTATGTAACCTCTGATGTGCAGGAACTGGGGGCAGTAATAATGATAGTCCCTCCGATTCATATTAATGGACTTAAGTTTGTCTAGATACATATGCATCTAGTCTAAATATTTAACTAGATATATACGAATTTAGACAAAGTTGAGTCCATTAATATGGATCGGAGGTAATACTAGTAATAAATTGGACTGAGATTGGCAAATAATGTGCCAAATTGAGGGGGTTGTTGTAGTCGCTTGGATCTTTTTTTGTGTGTGTTGGCTTCGTCTCAGCAGGCGCATCGTTTTGAACCGTCATGTGAGGATTATCGAACATTTTTCAGTAGCATCTTGTCTGGACAGAGTCAGCAGAGTGGCAGCATAAATTGTCACTGGTGCCATCTGAAAAATGGTTGTTGCCGAAGATGCGATTTGTTGAACTCAAACCGTTCAATGATCCTGCAAAACTTTATCACCATAGAATCCAAACTCTGATCTGTCAAAAAGAGAATTGAAACTCTGACCATGTACTTGCTTAAGATGGATAAAATTCTGTAAAACTTCCACAAGACATACGAATTTCATAATTGAGTTTTTTCCCTAGGGTTTTCCTCCTTCGTGTGAACACCGCCGCCGAGTCCCGCCTTACGATCTGCCGCTCCGCAGCACCATTTCCCTCCACCACGGGTACTCTTGCGGCATCCTTCCTCACACGGGTAACCATGGCCGAACCATCGAACGCTTAGTCGGTGAGGGGTGCTGGTAGTCAAGGCGATCTTGACTGACGAAGAGTTCTATGATCTCATGGTCGGCGAGAAGGATCCCGAAATCCATGATCGGTTGCGATGGTTACCTCTAGTGCGAGTGCACACCGATAAATCTTTCAGTCAAGCCGCGTTTTTTGAAACACGGGGGCGGCGTCAAATCCGGCTCATGAGGTTCGATTCCGGAAAGTTGGTGCAAATCTATTCGTTGTTCAGGCTTCCTGTCTGGGTGATTGGGAAAGGAACTTTTTTTGACAGGTAAGGTATTAGTGGGATAGTTTGCTGACCTTTTTACGTGCTGAATATTAAAAATAAGTAAAATTACTAGGTAGCCCTCCAATTTCTAGTAAGATAGAAGCCACAATAGAACAAGAGTTATGACGAGATTTCGAGAGATTCACCATCTCCAGGCAATCCATCTCCACGATCACATGTGTGAATCCTCATGGCTTTGCAAAACGAACTCCGTCACGCAGAGAGTAGGCTTCCGCAATCAAAGGTTTCGATATGTCTAGGTACAGTTTACACCATGCTCCAAGAAAAGCAGTAGCGGACCGCGCCACACCACCTGCTCCTCTGCGGTCATCGGCAATGTTCAATGCACCATCTGTATTGATTTTGACCGTTGCAAGTTCAAGGGGCCCTCCACCGTGCCAAGGAAGAACAACAACCTCCCGTCTAGGGATATCTTTCGTCTAGCTAAAAGAGAGACATAGTCATACCGTGAAACTAGTATGTATGCAAGGCCAAGTAAAATTCATAGTGATTTGCCTCATAGAAAATAAAAATCCAACGGGAAAAAAAATGTGACGGACACTTGAAGCAATTCCATGCAATTGAGGTATATACAGACGACCTTTTCTTTATTAATCTTTGATGATCCTTGAAGACGATGAAACAAGCTACTCAAAATCCATCTATCTGAAAACTCTCCATAAGGAAGAGCATATATAGCCATCAGTTTTTTCAAATACATCTCGGTCAATTAGTTTAGTTGACCTCTCAAAACTTGGTCTTCAAGATACCTTGGCTAGGATGCAAGCTTGCTTGCCGAAGAAAACTTGCATCACAAGCTTGCTAGGTTCAAAGCTTGACTGTTGGTCCAGATGCCAACTTTCATGAGCCAAATGTTTTGTACGAAGTATTTCCGGGAAGCCACACGTTATCATCACAAGTGGTTTCACAACAATTTTTAAGCTCTCTGTTTTTTTTTGAGAAATCTCTCTCTCTCTCTGGTGGCCTGGGGGATGAACCAATTATAAATCGGCCCCAGGGCCCAGGCCCAGGCGAGATAGATAATATATATATAGCGAAGCGAGCCATACAGGCCCGGCCCGACTTGAGAGGCAGGTGGTGTCGCCTGCGCCGCATTGTCCAAACCCTTTCTTTCACCACAACCACACACGCAGAGCGGCGGCGGCGGCGAAGAAGAAGAAGATGGTGTCCCTGAAGCTGCAGAAGCGCCTGGCCTCGAGCGTCCTCAAGTGCGGCAAGGGCAAGGTCTGGCTCGACCCCAATGAGGTCAACGAGATCTCCATGGCCAACTCCCGTAAGCGCCCCCCTTCCATGCCCAGCTTCTTCATTATCTTTTCGTAGATCTGTGGGCGAGGTTTAGGTAGTCCGAGGCGGCGATCCGCGGGGTTTAGGTAGTCTGAGGCGGGCAGATCGTTGCCTGCTTGTGCTGCGCGCCTGCGGCTACTCATAGATCGCGTGAATAGCGGGTTGGTCTTCTCCGTGTAGCCGATTTTTGGGCCAGCACATCATAGAGCTGACTGCTCTTACGTGTTTGATTTTGTTCTCATGTGCCGTGATAGCTATGTTCGAATAGCAGATGAGTCGGTGGTTCATCTGGATACTTGTACACGCGGTTGGTAGTCACTTAGATTTGAGTTTCCACGTATGCTTAAACGAGTCACAGTGTTGAATATACTTGCCTTGTCTTCCTTCATTGCTGAGTCAGTGTTGGTACCACTAGCATGCAGGGATATAAGAGACTCCCAAACACGCACAACAGAAGTTTGAACATGGTCTAAGAAAAACCATTTCATACTATAAAAATGTTCTAAGTTACACCTGAAGTTGCTGGTTTTGGCGTTCCCTTGTTTTATGTGCAATAGCACACAAGTTGGATTGTAATGAACAGTTTACTGGTAACTCCCATGTAAATGTTTTGAATCAAGCTAACAGAATAGCTGCTTTAGTTGTTTTTTACCTTTGTACTGCCATCTTATCTGTTTCCGCTCAATTGTTGCTTCATTTTGCGAAGGTCAATCTCGTGGAGCACTAAGTATTAATAAATATGCACTTCACATGCAGTCTGAATGTTATTGTATTGAAATTGCATTTCTTCTGATGCTATCTGTTGTTTCTATGTAATAGACAGTTCTGTTGTTTCTTATAACTCGTATTTGTGTGCATTTTATACCTGTTCTGATGTTTGGATCCGTTTTCACTCTTCATCCTTCCTTTTTCCTCTCTCCATGTATTCATAATGGAGCATAAGTGTATTCATTGTTTGATTAATACTTGCAGGGCAGAACATCCGGAAGCTGGTAAAGGATGGTTTCATCATCAGGAAGCCTCAGAAGATCCACTCCAGGTCTCGTGCAAGGAGGGCACATGAGGCGAAGCAGAAGGGCCGTCACTCTGGATATGGTTTGTAGCCGCAACTTTAATTGGCACTGATGGTGTTTAATTTTTGGAAGCATGTGTTGTAACCTGTGATTCTGCTATCTGCACAGGAAAGCGTAGGGGTACCAGGGAGGCTAGGCTCCCCACCAAGATTCTGTGGATGCGGAGGATGCGTGTCCTGAGGCGCCTTCTGCGCAAGTACCGTGAGGCGAAGAAAATCGACAAGCACATGTACCATGACATGTACTTGAAGGTGAAGGGTAACATGTTCAAGAACAAGAGGGTCCTTATGGAGAGTATCCACAAGTCCAAGGCTGAGAAGGCAAGAGAGAAGACCCTGTCTGATCAGTTTGAGGCCAAGCGTGCTAAGAGCAAGGCAAGCAGGGAGAGGAAGATTGCCAGGAGGGAGGAGAGATTGGCTCAGGTAAGATGATGTTTTCACTCTATTTCCTCGTTTAATTAGATTTGGTGCTGCATTATATTCGAACTGAATTATATTGTGTTTGCACATGTAACCTTAGAAAATCACATTTCAACTATCTTCATCTTGTACTTATCAAAGTTGTGCTTACTGTAATAGCTGGCATTTCTCTGTTGTTCTTAGATAGCATACTGTTCTGAGAATTAATGTTGGAACAATTTGGTTGACTTGTACTATTTGGTAAACAGGGCCCGAGAGATCATGCACCAGCGGCTGCAGCTCCAGCTCCGGCAGCAGCGTAAGCATCTCCAAATTCTTTCTTTGCATATTTCATGTGCTCCATTCCATTCCATTTAATCTTATTTCTCTCCGATTTTCAATGTTGCAGTGCACCGAAGAAGGCCAAGAAGTGAAGGTTGACTTGAAGCTTCAGCCTAATTTTGGAGCATCAGAAGTTCAGAACTGTTTCTGGTTGCTACATCTGTTTCAGTGTCAGATACCTTAAGTATCATGTTTGTCCTGTTGGATGTTTCAGATATGTTTATCCAGATTTCCTTAAAACTTTTGATGTTACTGTCTCAGCTTATGCTTGCCATCCTAGTTTATAAATTATGTGCGTGCAAATTTATCGTGACACAGATCACAAGGATCCTGATTATGACATAAGCTAATGACAGGTTTACTCCAGATAACACAGTTTTTGTTTGGTGCTTATGCAATCTGGGGTTAACTGTGTTGTAATAAAGATTACCTGATTTGTACTTAGTCTCATTCTAGTCGAATATTCATTTCTGATCTCGGGCACAGATGCACCCGATATCCCAGCCTTTGTTCAGTCCTTGCGATCGGGAGGTACAACGAAGTTCTCGTAGTATAATATCCGTATTTTACAAACGGCGTGATGAGTTGTCAGACTATTGCGGCTCATGCGCGGCACGGTACATAGCGGTACAGATAAATTGGCGGACCGAGGTGTACCGGCACGTACTAATGAATCGTAACGGCCACCTACCTATATTAAAGTCGCGCCTCTATATCTACACTAGTATACCAGACCCTACCTCATCTTCTACCCCCAGCCCGCCGCCGCCGCAGATCAGCGCAATGTCCGCATCTGGATCCTTCTTCCTCCTCCGCTCATAACCAAGTGCTCCTACGGCTTATCGATTGCCCCTTCTACGGCAAGATCCTGCTCACAAAGCATCGCTCGCAAGGGGCAGCAGCCCGGTCACACATACTACGATTATGGTGTAAGTTTCCAGCCACGCCAGATCTGTACACCCCCCCTCACCTTTTCTATCAGATCTTGTTCTAACGATTATGCAAAAAAAATTTTGATCTGTAGGATGGTGTATACCCGTACTTCGAGTTCCAAGACCAGTACACAGGCCGCCTTGCCATGGCTGCCTCGAAAGCTACAGCTATTGCCCCAGCAATCCCACCCGATGCAGCTGCTCCGACGCGCAATCCACTGGTGAATTCCTCTACTGGAAGAAAACATCTCCCCCAAATCTTCCTAACGCCCACGTTGGATGCAACAGCTCACCACAGGCACAATATCTGTAGCTTTCGCGTCGTGGGCTCGAGTCTGGCGCCGCGTCGAGTAGTGATACACGTTGGGTCGGGGCCCTGATAAAGTACACAAAGTGATCCCATTAGATCTTCGTGTTGTAGCCATCAAGAAACCAAATGCAACTACTAAATAAATACAACATAGTGAAGTTTCTCACGAAGGAAGGGGGCATTAGTCCCCTACCCTCTTGTTGTCGTTATGTTCCACAATTAAATTTTTATAATTTACTAGAACAAATGCCCGTGCGTTGCAATGGGATATAAATTAACATTATTCAAACATATCGCATTCTAGAAATTTTGTTACAAAAAATGCTAATTGTTTTATCCATCAAAATCCGAACGGTTTCACCCGACCATAAGGAGACAAACACCAAATTCTATAAGAAATGCACATCGGTTCGATAGGCCACGCGTCTATACTATATTATTAGACCACACTATGATATAGTTGAGATATTATTAGTTGAGAGATTAGTGTTCAGTTCTGGTCTCTACAATGATACACCTGCTGAATTTTACACTCATTTGCTGAGTTGGCCTTTGGCCCAAAGCACTTTGTAAATTCTGAAATTCTCTTGGCCCATTCATGCATAGCTAGTGGTGGGAAGTTTAGTACCACCTCGCTAGTGGAGGGAGAGCCACACCTGTTTATAAGGTGAGCTCCACTAGCACTTGTAAGAGCTTGAGAAGAGAAGTGCTACACGCGCGCTCCTCCTCGCTCGCCTTGTCACGACGCGCGCGCGCGCGTCGGGTTTCGGGAATGAGCCGAGCCGAGGACAAAGCTATGCGTACGCTTATATTTTTGCAGCTCGGGAAAAATTAATGAGACATTAATTGTAATTAACGGACGCGTTAATTATGCTTAATTGGTGCGCCGTTTTCGTGGGCTGTACTCCCACGTCGGCCCGTCCCGCTGCGTCTATATAAACAACGCAAACCCTACCTTGGCCGTACCGCCATATGGTTCCTCCTCCTCGTTCCAGATCATTGCGCCGCCGCTCAAGTCTTTCCATCCCTTCTTCTGGCGTGCACCGCAAGAAGGGACAACAGGCCTCCGAAACTTCGCCTCTCGAGATCCTGTACAGGAGAGGGGCGATCAGGTTTTTGGGGAGCGTACTCGCGCGACTGCTGACAGCGACGACGACTACTTCTCCGACGACGACTTCTTCCCGGATGTCGGCAGCCTCTCCATCAACGACATGGGCGACACCAACAGCAGCAGCTCCACACCCGCTGCACCGTACGTGATCTGTTCTTCTGTGTTTGAGATCATGTTGCATGTCGTGTTCCTAGTAATTGCTTTATATGTGATCTCGTTGTCTACTGTTTTAGTAGATCGCATGGCTAGTTTGATCTGTTTCATTATTGCCATGGATTGTTTGTCTATTTCGTGGATTAAATCATATGCTGAATTGCTAATATATTCAACAATCCAAAAACCTGATTATAGGCAATTTACTGCATCTGGCTTACTTGCGTCTATGAAGCCGCCGACTTTCAAGGAGGCACACTATAAGCGTGGCGCACGAGAGCAGTGTACTGGCTTCAGTCCATGCAATGCTATGACGCCACCAAGGGCAAGCCCGAGGGCGATCTTACTCCTGCACAGTAGGAGGCTTATGAGAAGATCGATACTCTCTTTAAGGGTGCCCTCCTTGGTATTCTTGATGATTCCATTGTGGATTCATATATGTCGTTTGATAACGGCAAGGACATGTGGGATGCGCTCGAGGCCAAGTTTGCGGCCTCGGACGCTGGCCGCGAGTTGTATGTCATGGAAAAATATTATGACTACAAGATGACTGATGAGCGCTCTGTTGTTCAACAAGCGCATGAGATACAGTCGCTTGCCAAAGAACTTGAGCACTTCAAGTGTGTGTTGCCGGACAAGTTTGTCGCCGGAGGCATTATTGCCAAACTTCCACATTCGTGGAACAACTTTGCTACTTCTTTAAAACACAAGAGGCAATAGTTTTGCGTTGCAAATCTCATTGGGACTCTTGATGTTGAAGAGAAGGCGAGAGCAAATGATACACGCGCTCGAGTTCCTGAGGGTGGTTCAAGTGCCCATATAATACAGAAAAAGAACTACCAGCCCAACAAGTTCAACTTCAAGAATAAATCTGGTGGAAAAGGCAAGTTTGATAAAAAGAACAAGCCGTCACAGCCTACCAACTTCAAGAAGAATCCTAATAAGAAGAAGGGAGTGTGCCATGTTTGCGGCAGTGCAAAGCATTGGGCCTCCAGCTCCCCTGATCGCTATGAGGAGCGCAGACCTGAGAATGGAGGCAAGACCGCCAATGTTGTCATTGACACGGAGATGAAAGACTCTGGGTACGTCCCTACAATTCTTTCATTATGCCAGTCTCCTGATTGGTTGATTGATACTGGTGCCGATGTTCATGTCTGTGCTGACGTCTCTATTTTTTCTTCTTATCAGGTCATAGGGACTTTCCCCGTGCTGATGGGGAACGAGTCATATGCTATTGTTCGTGGGGTCGGTACGGTGGATCTAAAGTTTACTTCGGGGAAGATCGTGCGACTGAAGAACGTTCATCATGTGCCCTCCATCAATAAAAATCTCGTTAGCGGTTCGCGTTTGTGTCGAGATGGTTTTAAGTTGGTTTTTGAGTCCAATAAAGTTGTAATTTCCAAGTATGGACAATTCATTGGGAAAGGCTATGAATGCGGAGGCTTGTTCCGCCTATCTTTGTCAGATATTTGCACCAAAGTTGTTAATCATATTTATTATGATAATGATTCCAATGTTTGGCATTCTCGACTCTGTCACATTAACTTTGGTAGCTTGACGCGGATAGCTAATATGAGTTTAATTCCGAAATTTCCTACTGTCAAGGGTTCCAAGTGCCAAGTATGCGTTCAAGCTAAGCAACCTCGCAAGTCCCATAAGACTGCAGAGGCAAGAGACTTGGCACCAATGGAACTTATACATTCAGACCTCTGTGAGATGAATGGTGTGATGACAAAAGGTGGAAAGAAATATTTAATGACGTTGATTGATGACTCTACTAGATATTGTTATGTGTATCTTCTGAAATCTAAAGATGAGGCTTTAACTTACTTCAAAAACTATAAAGCCAAAGCAGAGAACCAACTTGATCGAAAGATTAAACGACTTAGGTCTGATCGTGGTGGAGAATACTTTTCCAATGAATTTGATTTGTTTTGTGCGGAACATGGTATAATACATGAGAGGACGCCTCCCTATTCACCTCATTCAAATGGGGTGGCCGAAAGAAAGAACCAAACTCTAACTGATTTGGTTAACGCCATGTTAGATACTTCGGGTCTCTCCAAGGCATGGTGGGGGGAGGCGCTAATGACTGCATGTCATGTCCTAAACCGAGTTCCCACAAAGATAAAAACTGTTACCCCATTTGAGGAATGGGAAAGGAAAAGGCTGAAACTCTCTTACTTACGTACTTGGGGCTGTTTGGCAAAGGTCAATATACCGATCCCCAAGAAGCGCAAGCTTGGACCAAAAACCGTAGATTGTGTTCTGTTGGGTTATGCTTTTCATAGCATTGGCTATAGATTTTTGATAGTAAAATCTGAGGTATCCGACATGCGTGTTGGTACAATTATGGAGTCGAATGATGCGACTTTCTTTGAGGATATATTTCCTATGAAGGATATGCCTACCTCATCAAACCAGGAGATTCCTACTTTATCTGGTCAGGATTTAACTGAGATTCCTGAGACCACCATTTCGATAGAACACGTTGAGAATCCTGAGGAGGATGACAATGAAACTCTTGTAAGGAGCAAGAGACAGAGGACTGCAAAGTCCTTTGGTGATGATTTCATTGTGTACCTCGTGGATGACACACCCAATACTATTTCAGAAGCCTATGCATCTCTTGATGCTGACTACTGGAAGGAAGCTGTTCGTTGCGAGATGGATTCCATCTTGGCTAACGGAACCTGGGAAATTACTGAACGTCCTTATGGGTGCAAACCTGTAGGATGTAAGTGGGTGTTCAAGAAAAAGCTTAGGCCTGATGGTACTATTGAGAAGTACAAAGCAAGGCTTGTGGCCAAGGGCTATACTCAAAAGGAAGGTGAATACTTCTTCGATACTTACTCACCAGTGGCCAGATTGACCACTATACGGGTGCTACTTTCATTGGCTGCCTCGCACGGTCTTCTCGTTCATCAAATGGACGTTAAGACAGCTTTCCTCAATGGAGAGTTGGACGAGGAAATTTACATGGAGCAGCCAGATGGTTTTGTAGTACCTGGTCAAGAGGGCAAGGTGTGTAAGTTATTGAAGTCGTTGTATGGCCTTAAGCAAGCTCCTAAGCAGTGGCACGAAAAGTTTGAAAGGACTTTAACTGCTGAAGGCTTTGTTGTAAATGAGGCCGACAAGTGTGTGTACTATCGCCATGGTGGGGGCGAGGGAGTTATTCTTTGTCTATATGTCGACGACATATTGATTTTTGGGACCAATCTGATTTAATCAAAGAGGTCAAAGATTTCTTATCTCGTTTTTTTGAGATGAAGGATCTAGGGGTAGCTGATGTTATCTTGAACATCAAGCTACCAAGAGATGATGATGGTGGGATTACTCTGCTTTAGTCTCACTATGTGGAAAAGGTCTTAAGTCGTTTTGGGTATAGCGACTGTAAGCCCTCTCCAACACCATATGATCCTAGCGTGCTACTTCGTAAGAATAAAAAGATTGCTAGAGATCAACTGAGATACTCTCAGATTATTGGCTCGCTTATGTACTTGGAGTGTGCCACGAGGCCTGACATCTCGTTTGCTGTTAGCAAACTGAGCCGATTTGTGTCAAATCCGGGAGATGATCATTGGCATGCGCTTGAGAGAGTTATGCGCTATTTGAAAGGCACTGCGAGCTATGGGATTCACTATACTGGGTATCCTAGGGTACTTGAGGGTTATAGTGATTCCAACTAGATATCTGATGCTGATGAGATTAAGGCCACAAGTGGGTATTTGTTTACACTTGGTGGTGGCGCTGTTTCCTGGAAGTCTCGCAAGCAGACCATCTTAATGAGGTCAACTATGGAAGCAGAACTCACAACATTAGACACAGCCACTGTTGAAGCAGAGTGGCTTCGTGAGCTCTTGATGGACTTACCTGTGGTTGAAAAACCAATACCCGCTATCCTGATGAACTGTGATAATCAAACTGTGATCGTCAAAATAAGCAGTTCTAAGGATAATATGAAGTCATCAAGACATGTGAAGAGGAGACTGAAATCTGTCAGTAAATTGAAGAACTCCGGAGTTATTACATTGGATTATATCCAAACGTCTAAAAATCTGGCAGATCCCTTCACAAAGGGTCTATCATGTAATGTGATAGATAATGCATCGAGAGAGATGGGTTTGAGACCCACCGTTTGAGTTGTCCACAGTGGTAACCTACTCTATGTGATCGGAGATCCCGTGAAGTAGAAGTAGGAGACAAGCTGTTGGTCAGCTGAGAGGAGAGTATCCTTATATTGGTTACCCCACTCCGTTATGATGCAATACTCTCCTGATCTGCATGGCAGGTTGATATTTATCTTAATGTGTTCCAAGTGGCTTATGTATATAAGCAAAGATGTCGTCCTGCAGAGCATCTTTGAGGAATACACCTATATGAGCTTGGCTGTTAAACGTCACAGTCCGTGAGAGTTGGGTGCTCTCTAATAAACTCATGAAAGGTCTTGGAGTATGACGTATAAGCTCCACCCGCGGGGAAGCCTTGCGGCAGCCCAGTATCGATTACGGATGTATGTGAAACTAGGTTTACAGAAAACTTGTAGTTCAAGGCATAGTCCACTAGTCAAATTGGGAACTAGTGTAGCATGAATCCTACGTGGGAGTTCAACTTAACAGTCTCCACTAAACATCGGTATATAAACAATGATTTGGAACAAAAATGATGAGATGAGCCAATGAGACTTTGTGGGGGATTGCTGAATTTTACACTCATTTGCTGAGTGGGCCTTTGGCCCAAAGCACTTTGTAAATTCTGAAATTCTCTTGGCCATTCATGCATAGCTAGTGGTGGGAAGTTTAGTACCACCTCGCTAGTGGAGGGAGAGCCACACCTGTTTATAAGGTGAGCTCCACTAGCACTTGTAAGAGCTTGAGAAGAGAAGTGCTACACGCGCGCTCCTCCTCCTCGCTCGCCTCACCACGCCTAGCCTCGTCACGACGCGTACGCGCGCGTCGGGTTTCGGGAATGAGCCGAGCCGAGGACAAAGCTATGCGTACGCTTATATTTTTGCAGCTCGGGAAAAATTAATGAGACATTAATTGTAATTAACGGACGCGTTCATTATGCTTAATTGGTGCGCCGTTTTCGTGGGCTCTACTCCCACGTCGGCCCGTCCTGCTGCGTCTATATAAACAACGCAAACCCTACCTTGGACGCACCGCCATATGGTTCCTCCTCCTCGTTCCAGATCATTGCGCCGCCGCTCAAGTCTTCTCCATCCCTTCTTCTGGCGTGCACCGCAAGAAGGGACAGCAGGCTTCCGAAACTCCGCCTCTCGAGATCCTGTACGGGAGAGGGGCGATCAGGTTTTTGGGGAGCGCACTCGCGCGACTGTTGACAGCGACGACGACGACTAATTCTCCGACGACTTCTTCTTCCCGGACGTCGGTAGCCTCTCCATCAACGACATGGGCGACACCAACACCAGCGGCTCCACACCCGCTGCACCGTACGTGATCTGTTCTTCTATGTTTGAGATCATGTTGCATGTCGTGTTCCTAGTAATTGCTTTAGATGTGATCTCGTTGTCTACTGTTTTAGTAGATCGCATGGCTAGTTTGATCTGTTTCATTATTTTCATGGATTGTTTGTCTATTTCGTGGATTAAATCATATGCTAAATTGCTAATATATTGAACAACACCTATATGCCACAGAACAATAATCTAGCAGGAAATGATAGGCATTGCAATACAACCCACGATGGGCATGTTTGAGCTTCAAACCATCTAGTTGCCTGATCATCCAAATTGCACATAAACACAATACAGTTAATTTATTAATCATCATAAATGTTTTTAAGACATCATAAGGATTACTGGATACTTGTTGCAAAAAGCATTATTGGATGATAGAGAACATGCTTTAGAACAAACCAGAAAGTTGAAATAATTTCCATGGATATTTTTCATGCCATTACTGAAGACATGTAAATCTTAGGACTCCAGTTAAAATAAAAACTTCACAAAAAAAACACTAATCTAGCTACATTAGTGTGCACAGCTGAAATTGCTAGTACATCGATGGCAGGGAAAACATAATGTGAACAGAAAATGTATTATCTAATGTGAAATAAATCAAGATAAATGGACATGTCGAGTTTAGTAAGAAATGACAATTGCACTATGAAAAACAACGCATAAAAATTCATGGAAGTCATATAATAGTAATAAAAATATGAATCCACTTCGACTTAGAAAGTGTTTAAGATACTTCGACAATATGAAAGTACATACATAACCAATTATCTTCGATCCTGCTTTGAACTAAATTCTACATTGGTTGCAGAGGTGATGCTGATGTTTGATGGGTGGGTGAGTGATTGTGGTCATCGACATTAGGAAAATCTGTGTCGATGTAGCTCACCGTTGATTATGTGAAAAAGAAAATAGTGCAGTATAGCTGACAGTTACACAAACAATTCTTGAAATCAGAATAACAGATAGGCACACATGGTGTAAGCCTTCAACCACAACACAACTTGTATTAGGACTTAGGAGAGACGAGGAATAATCGGAATAATGGTGTTACAGAGGTACAAATGTTGGTTTTATTTTGACATTGCTAAGCCTCCTCGGCTTAGAACATGCACAATGTCCAGGGAGCCCAGCTGTGTGAATGCAGCTTGCTAATAATCTGAAATTGAGTTGAATTGTAGTTCTTTTTCATTAAGAGACACGATCCATGGATGGAGATTTGAGAGAGGGGTTGGAACATAATAGAAGCATGGAAAGCAGAGGAAAGGGTGAGAACTTGATCTTGCACTTGGGTGTCTGGAACGCTGTCGGCGCATCCGAGGAACAACTGGTAGAGGTCGGCTTGTTGAACTTCCTAAATCCTTCGAAACCCTTGATCTTGTTGGCAGCAGCAGCAAGGGGAGAAGAAGGATTGTTGTGCAGGTAGGTAAGCAGCGATCCCACGGCCCCTCCGCAGCCACTGCCGACGTGTGTGGAGGAGAAAACTAGGTTGCCCCAACTCTGGTTGAACTTCGAGTAATTCCTTCATATCCCTCGAAGGCTGTAAGCATTGGTCCATCTTGGATGGGGCGCGGCATTGGAACGTGACACTACGGGACAGGCCGTTGACGCCTACGGCTGCATTGGCGTAGATGGCTCGCCTCGTCAGCCCTGAAAGCGGGGCGTCGGCGTCGGCGAGCCGTCAGCGTAGGCCTACAGACCGTAATTTCACTAAGCGGTGGAAAAACTGTAATTTTGGGTTGAATCGTTTTTCTCAGTTAAAGATGGATGGCGGGTTGATTACCAAAATTTTCAGGGGTTTATTACAAAGTTACGTGATGGGAGAAGAAACTCACCTCCCTTTATTATTAGGGAAAGATTTGCGAACTGGGGAGAAAATCAAGGGATAAAAAAATATTTGGCTGAGACACTTTTCTTGTGATCGATGAAGCGGCCTACCGACCGTTATTTAACTCAGCGGTGGCAAAACTGTAATTTTGGGTTGAATCGTTTTTCTTAATTAAAGATGGATGGCAGGTTGATTACCAAATTTTTTAGGGGTTTATTGCAAAGTTACGTGACGGGAGAAGAAACTCACCTCCCTTTATTACTCCCTCCGTCCAAAAATTCTTGCCGGACGCGCAGTGTATTGGCAATTTTACAAAAAAACCTCGTAGTTTTAAAACTGTCACCAACAACTCCCTGGTTCATCTTCTTCCTCCGTCGTCGCTCACACGTCGCCATGGGCCGGCGCCGGACAGCTGCGTCGATTCCCCGCCCCAGGAACTGATCCTCCGCCGCCTAAGGGCCTTGCTCCGTCGCCGTTGTCTAATATCTGCTCCGCCGCCGCCGCATAGGGAGTGCACCGGCACGATCCCCTCCCTCCACGATCCTGTAGCGCGCCGCCGGAACCTCCAGCCACGATCCGGTGGGGCTCGTCCTCCTAAAGATCCCGCGCGGGCCTCCTGTGATCCCACTGCTTTGAGCCTGCAGCAGGAGCGCCTCCCATCTTCTGTGCTCCCGCTGTTGTGCGCCACGATCCCCTCCCGCCACGACTCTGTACGCGCACTGCCGGAACCTCCGCCTGGACCTGCTGCTTCACAGCCTCTGCTGCTGTTGATGCCGCTTCTCAGCATCGAGCTCTCCATGATGTTGGTCGTCCACTGCACCTGCTGCTTCTCCACCTCTGCTGATCGTGCCTGAGCCTGCCGCTGGTGAGTACTCGATGTCCACTGCACCGAATGATGAAAATTTCAGTTACTCATGCAGTGTATTGTCTGAACCTGAAAATTCAAATCATGTCAAATTCACCTAAGTTTAATTTTATGTGGTCAAGAGAATACTGGAGGTCTTATATCTGATTCACTCAAAGTGTAGTAATGCAATCTGAGGTCTTATGTTTACAACGCATCAGTTTAATCTTCAGTAATGCAATCTGAAGTGCATATGAAACCTGAATTTCCGGTAGTGCAAACCTGAACCTAACCTTAATGGACAAATTGATTCTGTTGCTTATTTGCATGCTCTCTATTTGCTTATATGCAAAATCTGAGTATATGCAAAATCTGAATGTAATTGTTTGAATCTGTAACTGTAAACATAGATGCTTGATGGCTATAGATGGTGAACAGGGCTATATGCAAATAACACTTGCAGCAGCAAGTCTAATTCTGAATTTGAATTGAGAGCAGAGAACAACTAGCTGTACACTTAACATTTTGGGATGAAGTAAATTCATCTTGTCAATTTGCAATTCAGTTTTAGTTTGCAGTTTTAGTTTGCTCTGCACCTTGTCAATTTGCAATTCAGTTTCAGTTAACACTGAACATTGCAATTTCAAGATAAGTTCGGAGCAAATGCTAGTGTAAAATTCTGAACCTGCTTTTAAATATGTAAATTCATAGTGTTGTTGCTCTGTTTCATGTAAATTCAGGTTTAGGTCTTGACATTGATTCATGTAAATTCAGGTTTAGGTCTTGACATTGATTCATGTAAATTCAGGTTCAAGGGAAGCTAGTTGTGCTACTACCTCGCCACTGAGCAATGGATTTAAATATGATGCCTGAAGATGAAGATGCTCAAGATGTCGGAGCAATCGATTTAAATATGATGCCTCAAGGTCAGGAAGAAGATGGTCAAGATGTCGGAGCAATCGATCAGATCTTTCGAGACGCTGTAGAACAAACTGATCTTGATATTAGGCTGTTGCAGCAACCTCCAAACAGTCCCGAGACGAATGTTTTAGATCTGTCAATCTTCAACTCAATGCAGTCCTTGACAGATCGACAGGCACCAAAAGATATCAAATAATTGGTGGAAGGCGTGGAAGAAGAATTTCCAAACTATGAGCCCGGCAAATTGTTTAGAAGTTTCTTGATTCTTCAGGCGGTTTTGGTGGAGATCATGAAAGACAAGGGAGGGAATAACTTCAAGCTCCCACATTTACACAAGGGCCGTCGTGAGAACGAAGGAAGGCTACCTATTGCCCTATCTTGTGACACTCATCTATTTGCTGACACCATGGCACTCATAAGAAAAGGGCACTCATAGGAGTAGTGTATGTCTTGTGTGTAAGAAAAGAAAGGAAAGAAAAATGTGTATGTGAAGATCCTTGTATATATATATCTTAAATTGTCTAAGTTCAGCACATACAGAGAAATGTTACAGGTTCAGGTTTAGTCAAAAACTTTAGGTTCAGATCCTGACATTAATTGATGTAAATGCAGGTTCAGAGGAAGATTAAATGTGCTTGTTTAAGCTTGCTAAACATAACAGGAAACACTAGTGTTGCTGTGCTAACCTGTCAATTTAAACTGCATCAAGTTTAATCCATATGTTGCATCTCTTTATCAAGATCAGTATATCAACAACAAAAATTGCAGCTATATCTAGGAGTATATGACAGTGACAAAATTTTCAGTTTTCAGTTTTCAGTTTTGACAAAATGATCCCATTGCTGTACATTTTGCTAGTGTTCACTAGTTGTACACTAGTTTTCCAGAACTACACTACCTCACCATTACACTACACTACTTCACCATCTCTGAAAATTGTTTGAATTGTTTGGAAGATATGCTATCTCCAGAATCTTTACACTAGTTGTACACTCCACCATTACACTACACTACTTCATTAGTTGTACACTAGTTTTCCAGAATCTGTAGCAATCAAAACTGAATTTGATTTCCAGTAGCTATGCTATCTCCAGTAGCTTGACCATATAGTGTTGGCAATATACAAGGACAGACAATCTCTAGAATCTGTAGCAATCAAAACTGAATTGGACATGCAATGAATTTTTAACCAGTACAAACTGAATTTGCTTGCTGATAGTAGGACTTCAAGCATGCATCACTGAATTCTCTGAATTTAGACTACATGCACCTCTGAATTTAGGACTACTCCTCTCACGGCACATCTCTGAATTCAGTCAGGGAGGAGTGGGAGGAGATGAATAGAGAGAGGTGGGGAGGAGGAGAAGCACCTAAGGAGGAGGAAGAGCAAGCATTCAGCGGCTCCGACGGCTCCACCACGACGCCGGTGGCTCCTCCTCTTCGGGCAAGCAAGAAGAGAAAAAAGGACAAATTAAGATGGGGAGGAGGAGGAGATGAACAGAGGTGTGGAGGAGAAGGAGCACCGCAGTCGTCGCCTCATCATCTCTCACAGCCTGCTCCGGCAGGGCAACTCCCCCGCCGGCTTCCTCAATCAGGGAGAAAGGTGGAGATTTTTTAGAGGAAACTGAAAATTTTAGTGACAGGAAGGGGGAAACGGAGGAGTGATACGTCCAAAATGCATCACTATTTTATATCGTAATTCATCCTTATTCATTGATATATTTCACACTACGATGATGTTCTTATGTTGTTTTCGCTTATTTTACACAGTTTGCAACTTTCCGGTGCCGAAGCAGCAAACGCAGGATTAATCGGTAAAAAGTGGACGCTGAGTTGCTGAAGAAGAATACCTCCAAATTACCTGAAAATCGACGAAGGGTATTTTCCGAAGGATTAATGAAGACTCGCCGAAGAGGGGCTAGAGGGGGGCCACAGGGACCCCAGGCGGCCACCTGGCGCGGCCCCACCCCTGGCCACGCCGGGAGGGCGCCAGGAGCCCTGGGGCCACTCCCGGATCCCCCCTCTGGCCTATATACTCCTCGTTACGCGAAAACCCTAAAAAGAGAAGCTTTTACGGAGTTCCGCCGCCGCTCCATGGCGGAAACCTACAGAGAAGAAAAGGGCTCTCCGGCGGGCAGATTCCGCCGAGGAGATCACCTCCCGGAAGGGGAGATCATCGCCATCGTCATCACCATCGTCACGGGCATCATCGAGATCATCATCAACATCATCCCCAACATCAGCACCATCTCCACCACCATCCAATCACACCTCACAAGTTTATCTTGTGTTGTAATCCGTACTATCTATCCTCTCTACTCTATCAGTGTTGATTACTACTTTGTGGTGAATGCTATTGAGTTTTGTTGGAGAAATATCATTATGTCCAGATTGTTTATCATATATTTATCACCTCTGATCATGATCTATTTTATGTCTTGTGATTAGTTACTTTAGTTCTTGAGGACATGGGAGAAGTCTAGTTGTTAGTAGTCATATGAGGTTGAAGTAATTTGTGTTGTTTGATATTTAAGTTGTGTTGTTATTTTCCTAGTGGTGTTGTGTGAGTCGAACACTCAACACTTCGCCTTATTAAGGACCTAGGGGATACATTGTGTATAAAGAATGCTTATGGTGGGTTGCCGGAGTGACAGAAACCTGAACCCCAGTTTGCACAGTTTTGCACAAGGGAATAATGGATCCTTGATCTTATTGCTGTGGTTAGGCTTTGCCTTAATTTCTATCTTGTATTTGCGGATGCTTGCAAGATGTTTAAACATAAGAGTGCACTTATCTTAGTCTAGAAGGTGCGCTAGCATAGATCCACCCACTCAACACTTATCAGCACAACATTTGTTATCGATACTGAGTATGGCGAAAACACGTTACTACCTCTCCATGTGTCCTCAAGAACGCTTTAGTCTTTATAAATTCAGTTGCCAGGCTTATCCTTTGCTCAAAAGGATTAGGCCACTTGCTGCTCTTCAGTGCTATTTACTTTGCTTAATTTTATCTTATTGTTGCTTATATCGAAAACCCATAAAAAAATATCTTTCAGTGCTTACAGTTATTCCTTGTCCAAAATCACCTATCAATATCTTTCGCTCCTCGTTGGGTTCGACACTCTTACTTATTGAAAACTCTGCAACATATCCCTTACGTTGAGGGTCATCAAGGAGCTGCGCGGGGGAGCGTTGACGGGGGAGCGTCGTGGAGCTGCGCACCATGGTGGAGGGGTCGCGGGGGAGCGGTGGAGCGGCGCGGCGTCGCCGGGGAGCGGTCCGGCGGAGCGGGGCGGTCGAGCCAAGTGAGTTCTGTCCAGGAGGACCGCGGGTTGTGTCGGAGTTCTTTGGAGGTTTTTTTTGCAAAAAGGCCACTGCGGCAAGAATTGTTGGACGGAGGGAGTATTAGGGAAAGATTGCATTGTTCCTGCCTATCACTATTTTAGTTCTTTTTTTGCATATGGTGTTTTCTAAGTAAGCCAACTTTTATTTTTTTACTTGCATTGTTCAGTGAATACATTTTCAAAAATCATTTTAGCTTCTGTATTTGGCGATGTAAAATGTTCACTAGTTGATATACTCTAAAGTCCTATACTCGTACCTATGAGGTTGGAAAGTATAAAATGTGTGCAGGATACTTGTTGTAAATTAGAATCCCAAATTTTAAGATGCACTTGCAGAGTTTCCTTCTGACGGACAACTGTGGTTGAGAAGAATCAGATTGTCAACAATACACCATAAATCTCCATACGTTTAAATCCATCAAATCTGAGGGCTTTGCTACATGATTAACCTCTTGATGTTTGAGTTGCCTTATGTTTGAAATTCTTCTCCAATTTGAAATAAACGCTCTATTCATTTTTCTTTTTGAAATCAATGCTTCATTCTTCTTGATTATTATTGTACTAGTTCTCTTGACATGATGCTTGAACTCATGAACCTGTTTAGAGAGGAGATGGCCTAACTGCTACTACCTCTGTGCCACAATGTAGACGTTTTTGTGGTTCAATTTGAACTAAAAATACTTCTGTCAGTTGTGTTGGCGCAGCCTCAAGACGGGCGTGCATATCTTCATGGAATGCCCCTAGTCTCGGACCTTCTGGCAAAGTGCAATAGTAAGGTTCGACATCCCCTCCCTCGACCCTACCAGTTGGCTGCAACCGGCATCCATCACTGACTGGTTGATCGACCTCCAGGGCAACGAGGGAAGCATGAAAAGGGCACACTCCATGACCTTGGTGTTTGTATACATATATGAAAGGAGTGGCACAAGCGCATTTTCCGCGACAACGACCATACCGTCATGATGGTTTTACAGACAACCATGGATGAGCTTAGCAACTAGTCTTTGGGTGGTGCGAGGCACCTCATGACGCGAGAGTGAGGGCTAGCGCCACGTGTGGGAGTGTGAGGTTTTTTCTTAGTTTTCTCTCCTTTCTTAGAGCATCTCTAGCAGACCCTTTAAAAAGGCTCGATCTTTATTTTTTCAGTGGCTATACGAGTTACAACCATTTTTCGACCCATAACACACCTCATATAGCGCGTCCGGCCTGTAAATGTTTACGGTGCTCGCCAAATCCCCCACACGAACTATATTTCTACCGCTTCGTGGGGACGATATAGGTGCAACCCTTTCCCCCGCCGACTAAATCCACTAGTCCCGTGCTAATTTCTCGTCGTCGGCCGCCGAATCCCACGCTTCCAGCGATAGATCCACCACTGCGGCATTGGGATGTGGTGCGGTGATACGTCCAAAATGCATCACTATTTTATATTGTAATTTCATCCTATTCATTGATATATTCCACTTTAAAGTATTGTTCTTATGTTGTTTTGGCTTGTTTTACACAGTTTACAACTTTCCGGTGCCGAAGCAGCAGAATCAGAATTCATCGGTGAAAAGTGGACACCAAGTTGCTGAATCATATCAAGTCCAAATGTGATGAAAATTTACGGGGAGTATTTTTATGAGGATTGTCTGGGGATCACAGAGGATGGAGGTGAGGGGACCCACCAGGCAGCCAGAAGGGTGCCTGGCGCGCCCCCCCTGGCCGGGCCAGGCACCCTCCTGGATGCCTGGTGGCCCCCCTCGGTGCCCCCTCTCGCCTATAAGACCCCCCTGGGGTAGAAACCCTAAAGATAGAAGAGTTTCCGTGTTTTGCCGTCGCCACGGGGCGGAAACCTACAGAGGAGAAAATCCATCTCCGGCGGGCAGATTCCGCCGGGGAGATCACCTCCCGGAAGGGGAGATCGTCGCCATCATCATCATCATCATCGTCACATGCATCATCGAGATCATCATCAACATCATCCCCAACATCAGCACCATCTCCATCTCCATCCCATCTCATCTCACAATTGCAACTTGTGTTGTAATCCGTACTATCTATCTTCTCTACTCTGTTGGTGTTGATTACTACTTTGTGGTGAATGCTATTGAGTTTTGTTGGAGAAATATCATTGTGTCCAGATTGTTTTCCACCCATCTATAACCTCTGATCATGATCTCTTTTATGTCTTGTGAGTAGTTACTTTAGTTCTTGAGAACATGGGAGAAGTCTAGTTGTTAGTAGTCATATGATGTTGAAGTGTTATGTGTTGTTTGATACTTAAGTTGTGTTGTTATTTCTCTAGTGGTGTTATGTGAGTCGAACACTTAACACTTCACCTTTCATGGGCCTAGAGGAATACATTGTGCACAAAGGATGCTTATGGTGGGTTGCCGGAGTGACAGAAACCTGAACCCCAGTTCGCACACTTTTGCACAAGGGAGTTATGGATCCTTGATCGTAATGCTGTGGTTAGGCTTATGCCTTAATTACTACTCCCTCCGATCCATAATAATTGTCGCCAATTTTGTACTAAGCTAGTACAAACTTTGTACTAGATGAGCGACACTTATTATGGATCGGAGGGAGTACCTTGTATTTGCGGATGCTTGCAAGGTGTGTAATCATAAGAGTACACTTATCTTAGTCTAGAAGGTGTACTAGCATTGATCCACCCACCAACACTTATCAACACAATACATATTACTTGGCGGAGTATGGTGAAAGTAACTTGGCTATCTCTCCCATGTGTTCTCGAGAGCGTTTTAGCTTTTATAAGTTTAGTTCCTAGGCTTATCCTTGTGAAAGGATTGGGCCACTTGCTACTCCTCAGTTACCCTGTTTACTTTGCTTGTCTTTTACTTTTCTGTTGCTTAAACCAAAAACCCCTAAATATTTACCTTTGAGTGTGTGCAGCCTTTCCTTATCCAGTGTCACTTATCAGCACCTTCTGCTCCTCGTTGGGTTCGACACTCTTATTTATCGAAAATCTACAATTGATCCCCTAGACTTGTGGTTTATCAAGAATCGTTTATTGGCGCGGTTAACAGGGGAGGAAATCCCACTAAACCTAATAACTTCACCGCCATCAACGAGCTTTTCTGTCGCCGTTGCCGGGGAGTGTAGCGCTATTGGTAAGTGAAGCCGGTAAGGAAACCTTTATTTTCTGTTGTTACCTTCAGTCCTTATGGACTCTTCTACTGTTGGTTCATTGCTGGTAAGGAGCCGCCCCACGACTGTGGTGGTCACTCCTACCCCTACTGAAATTGTGCCCTATAAAATACCATCTGGTATTATTGATTATGTCTTGGCTAATCGTTATACAGGAGAAGGACATCCGGGAGAACACCTGCTATATTTATCACAATTATGTTCTTTATTTAAGCTTGCAGGTGTAACAATGGAGTTCGTCATGAAGAAACTATTCTCCGTATCACTCAAAGATAAAGCTTCAGATTGGTATAAGCTACTCGATAACTCTGATCTGCTTGAATGGCCAGAGCTTATGTCTCTCTTTTATGCAAAATTTTATCCTCTTCGTGAAATTCACCAAGACAGGAACTACATCTACAACTTTTGGTCTCGCGACGGAGAGAGCATCGCTCAAGTTTGGGGGAGACTGAAGTCCCTGATGCTAAAATGCCCAAACCATGAGCTCCCCAAGGAAATTATACTTACAAATTTTTATGCCAGGCTTTCTCGTCAGGACAGGGAGATGTTGGATGCCTCCTCTAGCGGGGTATTCCAGACCAGAAGTATGGAAGAAAAATGGGATCTTATAGAAAGGATCCAGAAGAACACTGAAGACTGGGAAATTGATAAAGGTATTGAACCCGCTATAAACTATGAGCATGACTACATTGAGAGTTATGTCAAGACTGATTACTTTAATACCTTTTGCTCTAAAATTGGTCTTGATTCCCAGCTAATGGTGGACTTTTGCAAGGACTTTGCTTATCATATTGATTCTTATAAGAAGAAGGAGAATCAACATCATAAACCTTTCAAGGAGTCACCTATTGAGATTAATGTTACTGATCCTATTTTACATGCAGTTGTGTATGAACAGCCTCCTTATCCCTCAAGGATAAAGGAGCACTCTTTTGTTACAGGTATTCTAAACAAAAACGGAAGGACCACTGACGAACCGGAGGACATGATCAAGGTCAAGCCTCAAGTTGCAATGGTCAAGGATCTGGTAACCAGTGATATTGAAGAATCCACTGTTAGTTTTTGTGCTGTTTCCACTAACATTGTCACAACCAAGAACAAAGGCCCAATTTCACGTACACCATTTGTATCTGTCAAAATAGGAGATCATAATTACTATGGGCTATGTATTTGGGATCTAGCGTCAGCGCTATTCCCTTCACACTTTATCAAGAGATCATGCACGAGATTCAGCCGTGTGAGATCGAGGACATTGATGTCACGATTCATCTTGCAAATAAACAAACAATCTCTCCAGTTGGGATTGTGAGAGATGTTGAAGTACTATGCGGGAAGGTAAAATATCCTACTGACTTTCTTGTACTTGGTTCAGTGCAAGATAGTTTTTGCCCTATTATCTTTGGTAGGCCCTTCCTCAGCACTTGTGGAGCTATAATAGATTGCAAGAAAGGTAAAGTTTCTGTTGAATTCAACGGTGAGCCGTATGAATTTAATTTTTCTAAGTTTTCTAAGCAGCCTCGTGGTACTGACTTGTCAAGTAATGACAAAATTATTGAAGAAATTGCTTCTATTGCTATCCCTCCTGATGATACTTTGCAGCAATTTATGGAAGACCACGATAATGACATACATATGTAGGAGAGGGATGAACTAGAATACATATTTTTAAGACAAACTCCTATCCTGAAGCACAACCTCTCGGTTGAGCCTTTAGGAATCCTCTCGCAACCAAAAGAAGACCCGGTGTTTGATCTAAAACCACTACCCGATACGCTCAAGTATGCTTATTTAGATGAAAAGAAAGTATATCCTGTTATTATCAATTCTAACCTTTCAGGGTATGAAGAAGAGCGATTATTGGAGACACTCCACAGACACCGAGGTGCTATTGGCTATACTCTTGATGATTTCAAGTGTATTAGTCCATCCATTTGCCAACATACTATCAATCTCGAGCCCGATGCTAAACCAGTTGTTGATCATCAACGACGGTTGAACCCAAGGATGAAGGACGTGGTTAAGACAGAGGTTCTCAAACTTCTAGCCGCAGGTATCATCTATCCTATAGCTGATAGTAAGTGGATAAGTCCCGTTCATTGTGTTCCTAAGAAAGGAGGTATGACTGTTGTTCCTAATGATAAAAATGAACTAATACCTCAGAGGACTATTATTGGATATATAAGGTGTATTGATTTCAGGAAGTTGAACAAGGCCACCAGGAAGGACCACTATCCTCTGCCCTTTATTGATCAGATGCTCGAGCGGCTGTCTAAAAACACCCACTTCTGCTATCTTGATGGGTATTCTGGCTTCTCCCAGATGCACGTTAACACCGCGGATCAAGAGAATACCACCTTTACGTGTCCTTACAGTACTTATGCTTATAGGCGTATGCCTTTTGGTTTGTGTAATGCACCTGCTACTTTTCAGAGGTGTATGTCTGCAATATTTCATGGTTTCTGTGAGGAGATTGTAGAAGTTTTCATGGACGACTTTTCCGTCTATGGAAACTCCTTTGACCACTGTCTCCACAATCTTAATAAAGTTTTGCAGAGATGTGAAGAAACGAATTTGGTGCTCAATTGGGAGAAGTGTCATTTCATGGTTAACGAAGGGATAGTTCTTGGACACAAGATTTCCGAAAGGGGAATTGAAGTGGACAAGGAAAAGATTGAAGCTATTGAAAGGATGCCCTATCCAAGGGACATCAAAGGTATTCGTAGTTTTCTAGGTCATGCTGTTTTCTATAGAAGATTTATCAAGGACTTTTCTAAGACCTCGAGACCCCTTACCAATCTTCTCCAGAAGGATTCTCCTTTTGTATTTGATGAAGATTGTAAGGAAGCTTTTGAAGTTCTTAAGAAAGCCTTGATAACCGCTCCTATAGTACAACCACCTGACTGGAATTTTCCCTTTGAAATTATGTGTGATGCTAGTGATTTTGCTGTTGGAGCTGTTTTAGGACAAAGGGTTGACAAGAAGCTGAATGTCATCCACTATGCCAACAAGACACTTGATAGTTCTCAAAAGAATTATGCTACTACCGAGAAGGAATTCTTGGCAATGGTGTTTGCTTGTGATAAGTTTAGGCAGTATATTGTTGATTCTAAAGTTATTATTCATACTGACCATGCCGACATTAAGTATCTTATGCAGAAAAAGGACGCCAAACCAAGACTCATTAGATGGGTACTCCTTCTTCAAGAATTTGATTTGCAGATTGTCGATAGAAAAGGAGAAGACAATCCGGTGGCGGATAATCTTTCAAGGATGGAAGATATCCCGCACAATCCTATTCCAGTCAACGACAGTTTCCCAGATGAACAGCTTGTTGTTGTAAAAGTACAATCTCATTCCGACTCTTGGTTTGCAGATTATGCTAATTTAATTGTTGCAAAGTTTTTGCCTCCAGGTTTTACATTTCAGCAGAGGAAGAAATTCTTCACGGATTTGAGGCAGTACTTTTGGGATGATCCACATCTTTACAAAGAAGGTGCGAACGGGATCGTAAGAAGGTGTATACCGGAGCACGAGCAACAGGACATTCTTCTACAATGTCACGATAGTCCCTATGGAGGACATCATGCCGGTGAAAGGACCGCACATAAAGTTTTACAATCAGGTTTTTATTGGCCTACTATTTTTAAGGACGCCCGAAGGTACGTTCTATCTTGTGATAAGTGTCAGAGAGTTGGTAACATTAGCAGGAGAAATGAGATGCCTATGAATTACTCACTAGTGATCGAACCTTTCGATTGCTGGGGTTTTGATTTTATGGGTCCTTTTCCTCCTTCACACAAGTACACACACATCTTAGTTGCTGTTGATTATGTAACCAAGTGGGTTGAAGCAATCCCCACTGAGAGTGCTGATCACAAGACATCTTTGAAAATGCTCAAGGATGTATTTTTTCTTAGGTTTGGAGTACCAAGGTACCTCATGACAGATGGAGGGTCACACTTCATGCATGGAGCTTTTAGGAAAGCTCTAGACAAGTACGATGTCAATCATAGGATTGCGTCACCGTACCACCCTCAAACTAGTGGGCAAGTTGAGCTCACCAATAGGGAGGTCAAGTTGATCTTATAGAAGACAGTCAACAGTTCTAGAAAGGACTGGTCAAAGAAGTTAGGAGATGCTTTGTGGGCGTATAGAACTGCTTACAAAAACCCCATGGGCATGGCTCCATATAAAATGGTCTATGGCAAGGCTTGCCATTTACCATTAGAGTTAGAGCACAAGGCTTTCTGCGCTGTCAGAGAGCTAAATGCTGACCCAAAGTTAGCTGGTGAAAAGCGTCTCATGAACTTGACTTCTCTAGATGAGTGGAGGAGTGAAGCTTACGAGAGCGCTAAAATGTTCAAGGAAAAGGTAAAGAAGTGGCACGATAAAAGAATTCTGAAACGTGAATTTAATGTCGGTGATAAAGTTTTGTTTAGATCTCGTTTCATGTTTTCTCCAGGTAAACTACTTTCCAGATGGGAAGGACCTTTTCATATCGAAGAAGTATATCGGTATGGTGCAATCAAGATCAATAATTTCGAAGGCACCAAACCTCAAGTTGTGAATGGACAAAGACTCAAACATTATATGGCAGGTGATCCAATCAATGTGGATGCAAACATGATATATACAAAGACTCACGAAGAACATGTTGCAGCCGGTTTCAGACTCCGGCACGAGCAGAATAAGAAAAGGTATGAATTATGGTAAGAAAACACCGCGAACGTCAATAAAAGTTTACTTTTCAAAGTTTTTGCAAAATTAGGAAAATTCCAGGCCCGAGTGGAGCCGGAGAGGAGCTCCAGGGGGCCCAGGAGGCCTCCTGGCGCGGCCCCCCTCCTGGGTGCCCTGGACTCCGAATCCGACTCCACCTAGGCTTGAAACCTTCCTTCTGTTGGAGAAGTTTTTGCTATATATTTTCCCGGATAGTCCCGGCACCGTATCTCGCGATTTCGTGTGTTTTCTTTCTCGGTCAGTTTCTGCCAGGAAAACTTTCAGCAGATCTAGGTGCCATGGCTTCCGCAAGTTCCCCCAAGGACAAGTTCATCGTCAACGTCATCAACCCTTACCTCGCAGAGGTGAGGAAGCACCCCCAGGTCCTTCATGTGGAGGACGGTGTTCTCCACAAGGAATATCTGGAGGGACCAACCGAAGAAGGGAGCACCGAAGAGAGGCTGAAGGAGATGGAACAAGAGGTCATCAAGTACAAGAAGATGGTGGAGCATAGTGTTGAAGACAACTTCGACATGATGAACGAGTTAAAGGCTTTCCACAAGGAGACAAAGGAGATGCTGTCAAGTTTGGCCGCACTAGAAGAAAAGCTCTACGAGATTCAAGCACAGATCTATGATCTACAGAACCAGAACTGTGAGTATGAACTCAAGTTCTCACGCATGGGTTTGGCTACTGAGTATAGGATCCCGGAGACTAAGATGTCCTTCGAGACCGGAGAACCTTTACCGTGGAAGCGCTTAGCCAGGGAAAACATGTTCAACCCCAACAAGAAGAAGAATGAGGAGTAAAACTCCTCGGGTAATGGCATTCCCTTAGCTTGTTCCAAGCTTGGGGGAGTGCCGGGTATCTTTATCTTTATCTTTGTCCTTAAGAGTCAAATAGAGTCGTATCATGTCTAGGGAAGTTACTTTATGAAATAGGTGTTGCTTTGAGGTCTATCACTCCTTTTGTGGAGAGCTTTGTATCCGTGAGTGTGGGGTCGTCTATGAAGGAATATTAATGAGAAGTCTATTGGTTTCTTCGCTGCACTTGGTATTCTCTTCACGCAATCGACATTATGAGCTGATTCTTATGGGGAGTATTGACCTTATATCAGGTATGGCTTCGAAAACTTTATTTAAATCTTGGCAAGTATAGCTTTGGTCATAACAACAAGCATGTTTTTCTCAAAGTAGCGACATAGCCAAAACCTTTGTGTTATTATGCTTGAAGTGTTATGTTGACAAGGAAGACAACTTGATGTTTCATGCTAGTTTTAATGTTTATGCTTTGTATTGCTTGCATCTAAGTTGTCATCAATTGTTTGGTCTCTCAAAGCCTTGCTAGCCAAAACTCTGTAATAAGCGAAATTCTACTTGTACTTCCATACCCTGAAACCAACATCTTCCGCTTGAGTCCACCATACCTTCCTATTTGTGGTATTCCACTACCACTCCTAAAGTATATAATTTATGTGCTATCTCTAGATGTTCAAAATCTTCTGTTTTGTGCCACTGATTCAGCTCATGAGGAAGTGGTGGGTAACCCATGATCTTCTTAATTTGGACAAGTTTTATCTTGGGATTGCATGCCTAATCTGCAAACCCCTAATACGAGAAGGGACTGGTATGAGTGCCCATCTCGTAAAAGATAAATACTAATGCACAAGTTCCTTCGCTCATTTATGAGTGATAAACAAAGGAATTTAAGGGGATGTGATCGTCCCCACATGGGAGCCGTTCCTCGAAACTTGTCCAAATAATGAAGTGAGTGAGTTATCTATAAGCAGTCGTTGACGGAACATGCACCTCCCAAAGGCCTATTTTTATTCTGTTTGATCTAGAGATGGCACATGAGTTTTCCCTGCTTACCCTTTTGCATGGGGTTTATCCTTTATTTTGTGCTGAGTCAGTCCTTCCTACTTCCTTCCTTCTTGAGAGAGAACAGACACTTGATGTTAATAAAGATTCTTGCATACAAAGCTGCATTGAAAGTTAGCATGTTACATCTTTGTTGACATTATCTTTTGATAAGTGAGTTGTTTGCAAAAGCTTATGCTTAATAAACATCTTCCGTTGTGTTAACATGTGCACTTCTTGACTGATAACATGTTCTTTCCAAAGCTTCAACTGGTTCCATTATAAGTGAAAGAGCAAAAGTAAAAGTTATTAGTTGTTCCTTGACCAAGGCTATGTTTGCCATGATTTGATGAGTTTTCCAGGTCCTACTTTGTTATAATTGTTACTACTTTCTCATAAGTACCTTATGAGTTGAGGTTGCTGTTGACGATGCTTCAGTTTGGTGAGAAATCTTGAGGACAGAATCTGTTTTCTGGACAGCATGTCACAACTTTCACTTCCCTTGTCATATGAGGCTATAACTTGGCACAAAATTTGAAAATAAAGATACAATGATGTTGCTACAGTAGTAAAAATCATCAAGACCACTAAAAACAGAAAGTAAAAACAAAAAGGAAATCCTAAATTCGTTGCGGTCTGCCTCCCGAAAGAGCTTCTTTAAAGCCATTAGCTAGGCTTAAGATTTTAATGATGCTCTCGCAAGAATAAGAGTTGAAGAACAAAAGAGAGCATCAAGAAGCAAATAACAAACACATTTAAGTCTAACATGCTTCCTATGCAGAGGTATCTTGTAGAGAAATAACTCATTGAAGCATAAAGATATTAGCATAGGAAGGCAAAATAAATGCAACTTCAAAACCTTCAATATAAAGAGAGGGAACTTGATATTATTGGAATATCTATAAGCATATGTTCCCCTCTCATAATAATTTTCAGTGGGATCATGAATAAATTCAACAATATAAGTATCACATAAAACTTTCTTATCATGATCCACAAGCATAGAAAATTTGTTACTCCCCACATAAGAAAAATTCTTCTCATTAGTAATAGTGGGAGCAAACTCAAGAAAATAGCTATCACATGAATCATTCTTATCATGATACACTTGTAAACATTCATTCTTTATAGCATAAGTGTCATCACAATAATCATCATAGATAGGAGGCAAAGTATCATCAAAATAAATTTCCTCATCAAAACTTGGGGGGATAAAAAGATCATCTTCATCAAACGTAGCATCCCCAAGCTTATAGCTTTGCATATCATTAGCATCAAAATTACTCAAAGAAGACATGCAAATAACATTACTACTATCATGAGTGTTGTGCAAATAATAAAGCTCCATAGGCTTTTTGATCTCCTCCTCAAACACTTCATGTCCTAACTCAAGATAGAGCTCATAAAGCTCTCTCCTATTTTTGTTGTTGTTTTCCATAAAGCCTAACTAGTGAAAATAAAAACAAGAAACAAAAAGAATTAATTGCAAGATCTAAAGATATACCTTCAAGCACTCACCTCCCCGGCAACGGCGCTAGAAATAGCTTGATTTCTACGCACGCTTCTATTCTTGTAGACTATGTTGGGCCTCCAAGCGCAGAGGTTTGTAGGACAGCAGTAATTTCCCTCAAGTGGATGACCTAAGGTTTATCGAACTCAGGGAAGTAGAGGTTGAAGATGGTCTCTCTCAAGCAACCCTACAATTAAGATACAAGAAGTCTCTTGTGTCCCCAACACACCTAATACAACTAGGAGTTGTATAGGTGCACTAGTTCGGCGAAGAGATGGTAAAATATGGGTGATAGGTGTGATAAAACGAAGTAATATAAATCTGTAATAAAAAGTGCAGCAAAGAAACAAGTAACAAAAGTGAGTGCAAACGGTGTAACAACGATGGAAACAAGGCCTAGGCTTCATACTTTCACTAGTTGCAACTCCCAACAACATTAACATAGTCTAATCACATGATATTTCCCATAAAACATGCAATGGAGACGCACTCGGAGGTCATTCCTTTGTGGTCAAGAGAGGATGAGAATTATGTAGGCCTACAAAAGCACACCTCAAAGTTCGTAGTTCTCAATCTATGGATTTCCCAATGTCACCGCGGCCATCCAAAGAGAGTACCACAATCACCACAACATATCTAAAGGATAGTCAAAGACAAGCACCAAGAGACTCTCAATCTTCAATCAACGCACAAAAGAGGAAATCACTCATGATAATATTCTTCTAACCCATGTCCAATAGACCGCTGTCACCTTGGTCTCGGAGATTATACTAGATAAGATCAATTGAGTACATATATCCAATACATAGAGGAAGGGGAAATATCATGGGATCACCCTAGATTAACATAGCCTATGATCACAACAAAGATCACATCATGGGAGAGAGAGAAACCACATAGATCAAGATACAAGCCTTAGACCCGAGGGGAACTACTCACACATGGACATGGTGAGAGAGAGAGATTTGTTGATGGAGAGGTGCAGCCCGGAGAAGATGAAGGAGATGGCGGCGGCGGCCACGGCGGTGGCCACGGCCCTTGGGGGCAGCGGCCCTTGCCCCCTTCTTCTTCCTTGGAGATGGTGCTGCTGTGGAGATTGATCTCCTCCTCAAGACGGCTGCCAAGGTGGAGGAATTTTTGTGGTACCCTTTGACCTAGGTTTCCTCTCTTTATATAGACTCTCGGATTCCCGTCATCCAGATTACGTCTTCTGTATTTCGGGGTTTCTGGAAGCATCCGAACTCCGATTGGGCCGAATTTTATGTCTAAATCCACCGGAAAAAAATTCCCTACAACTTTGTTGTTTTAGTTTTTCTGTTTGAGGCCGTCTTCTAGCGTTCAGATGCGATCTTTAAAACCTGTCTGGTGGGGACAGATTTCGGGAAAGTTAGAGTCCAACTCTTACAAGGCTTCCTTTTGTGATCTTTCCTTTATCCAAGTAATTCCTACACATAAAGTAGAAAAACAAGCACTTGTGCACGCTTGCAACCATTAATAGGTTAGTTCCAAAATATGTTATAAAGATATATGAAAGTATATAAAAAACATAGCAATATCACACAAAACATGCATGGAGCAAGCAGAAATTATAGATACGTTTGGGACGTATCAACATCCCAAGCTTAATTCCTGCTCGTCCTCGAGTAGGTAAATGATAACAAGCATAATTTCTGTGGTGACATGCCACACAACCATATAAGGACTTTTTAGTAAAGCAATCAAAGTAAGCAATTCAATTCAAGTCTTAACAAGCAAGAGTCTATATTAGTATTGACACAAGCAACAAAAGAACAAAGGGTGCAAGAGCTTTCGCTGTCCGTGACTCGAATGTCTCCAAATGGTGTTTTGCGTGCAAGAAAGGGGATAGGGAATACGAGATGAAAAAGTATTTTTGTGTTGAGAACTCAATCTACTAAAGTTTCACACTTGGTCTTCTTTGGAATCTTATCTTGACTCATCCCCAGACCACTAGCCAGGTACAAGTCAAAATGATCCACTCCTTTTCGATATTTTGAGCACTCATGCAATGGATGAGCGTAAGCAAGAAAGTTGACACTTACGATGGCAAAGAGAGAAAAGGTGGAGGAGGAAGACAAAAATGGTGTGAAAGGCTCACATCAATGAGGACAATCATAGGCGAGAGAAAGCCAAATGATAGATATGATGTGAGGAGTAGGGATTGCCATGCAACGGATGCACATATGAGCTAAGGTAAGCTCTCCAATGGAACTAGTGGGGGTGCATCCAACTTGCTTGCTCAAGAAGACCTAGAGCTCATTTGAGGAAGCTCATCATTGGAATATACAAGCCAAGTTCTATAGTGTGAAGGTCCCCACATAGCTATATGCATTAATGATAATCTCTATGGAGTACAAGATATAAGATGGAGTACGAGTGTGGATCTCTCAAAAGGAATAGTAGTGTGCCCCCTTCTCTCTTTTTATTTCTTTTTCTCTTTTTTCTATTTTTTTGTATTTTCTTGGTGGCCTCAATGGCTCTTTCTATTTCTCTCATTTGTCCTCTTTGGGATCTTTTGATTTTGTCCTCTTTGGGATCTTTTCCTCACTTTAAGGGCAACACTCTATATATTACAAAAAGTATAGAAGATCTTTCACACTTTACAAAGTACTCAAATCATAAAGAAAATGTAACTATCATGAAGTATGCAAATCTATGCCTCTGCCAGTGTAGCAGGAACATTTATGACATGAAGATCAAGTCATGAAGAGGTGGATGTTGCATGGCAATATATCTCGGAAAGGCTATGGAAATGCCTTGATAGGTAGATATGGTGGCTGTTTTGAGGAAAGATATAAGGAGGTTTATGATGACAGAGCGTATCATGCCAAGGGTTTGGATGTACCGGCGAAGGTGGGCGCCAACTCTCGGAGTGAGAAGAAAGCAATGCACGGCACAGGAGAGGCTAGCAAATATGAGGAGGTGGAAGTGTCAACTTTCAATACTTACATTAGTCCGAAGAACTCGTGCACTTATCGGTAACTCTCAATCTAATAAGGAGGTTCACAAAGAGACAAGTACCCCGAGGAGGAGTGTATGCGGGTTTGGTTATCCTTGCGCATCCTCGACTCATGGTACGTGAGTGTACTCTAATATCCGACCCCTCAGAAGAGTAGTGATCCATCTAGTAGCTAGAGTTCTCAACTAGTTTTATAGGTTTTGAAAATAAACACGGATTGCCCAAAATACGACACCTATCACTAATAGGCTAGAGCTCTTGACACCAAAAGTTCATACATTACTCACATCAATACCTCAAAACTATTGCAAGTTACTACTAAAATTAAATAGCAACCTCAATTACCTACTTTCAAGACAAGACACAACTCAGTGCAACAACCAACTCTCTTAACAAGATAAACATGAAAACTAAAGAGAGTTCCAGCAACAAACTAAACAAAATCCAAGGCTCTTGCTAAATACAAACTAAAGCTAAAACTAAACATGGCAGTAGCTACGAAAAGGTAAAGAACACACAACAGAGAAAGATAGGCATGAAAAATTCTATGATGTGTTCTAGATTTTGGAAGTGGAGCGTGTTTCTCTCCCACGCTAAGTAAGACGGGATCTAAATTTTTATGAACAACAAGCAAAGCTAAAGAAAACTAAAATTAAACCTAAGAGCGAGACGCTCCAAGCATAGCACATAACGCATGAAGTGATAAAAATATAGTGAGACGAAGGATGAACTGATGATTGTTGATGGAGAAGGGGATGCACGGGGCATCCCCAAGCTTAGACGCTTGAGTCTCCTTGAATATTTGTTGGGGATGCATGGGGGCATCCCCAAGCTTGAGCGCTTGACACTCCCGAATCTTCTTTCATCATCTTCCATCGCACACTTGAAAACTCCCTTCATACATAACTCATCATAAGCTGATTAGAGAGGTTAGTACCCTTAATAAATAACTTTTCCCCACTAGATATAAAGATATTCTTGAAGAGCTACTGTTTCTCAAGATTTCCAAAAGGTTTTTGCAAAGAAAAAGCAAGCTTAAGGTTTGCAAAAGTTAGGAGAGACAAAACATGGCAGAATCTGTGAAAAACAGAACAGAAGGTAGTAAAGAATTTTTTAGGGGTACTTCTGCAACTCAAATCAAAAAACTCAGAACATACAAAAGTTCCGTGATTGTATAGAGCACGCTGTGTAAAAAATTCAGCTCAAAAAGATGAACTCGGATTTTTCTATGATTTTTCCCATCACGAGGACAGAATCTGTTTTCTGGACAGCATGCCACAACTTTCACTTCCCTTGTCATATGAGGCTATAACTTGGCACAAAGCTTGAAAATAAAGATACAATGATGTTGCTACAGTAGTAACAATCATCAAGACCACTAAAAACAGAAAGTAAAAACAAAAAGGAAATCCTAAATTCGTTGCGGTCTGTCTCCCGAAAGCGCTTCTTTAAAGCCATTAGCTAGGCTTAAGATTTTAATGATGCTCTCGCAAGAATAAGAGTTGAAGAACAAAAGAGAGCATCAAGAAGCAAATAACAAACACATTTAACTCTAACATGCTTCCTGCAAAGGGATCTTGTAGAGAAATAACTCATTGAAGCATAAAGATATTAGCATAGGAAGGCAAAATAAATGCAACTTCAAAACCTTCAATATAAAGAGAGGGAACTTGATATTATTGGAATATCTATAAGCATATGTTCCCCTCTCATAATAATTTTCAGTGGGATCATGAATAAATTCAACAATATAAGTATCACATAAAACTTTCTTATCATGATCCACAAGCATAGAAAATTTGTTACTCCCCACATAAGAAAAATTCTTCTCATTAGTAATAGTGGGAGCAAACTCAAGAAAATAGCTATCACATAAATCATTCTTATCATGATACATTTGTAAACATTTATTATTTATAGCATAAGTGTCATCACAATAATCATCATAGATAGGAGGCAAAGTATCATCAAAATAAATTTCCTCATCAAAACTTGGGGGGCTAAAAAGATCATCTTAATCAAACGTAGCATCCCCAAGCTTATAGCTTTGCATATCATTAGCATCAAAAGTATTCAAAGAAGACATGCAAATAACATTACTACTATCATGAGTGTTGTGCAAATAATAAAGCTCCATAGGCTTTTTGATCTCCTCCTCAAACACTTCATGTCCTAACTCAAGATAGAGCTCATAAAGCTCTCTCATAATTTTTTTGTTGTTTTCCATAAAGCCTAACTAGTGAAAATAAAAACAAGAACAAAAAGAATTAATTGCAAGATCTAAAGATATACCTTCAAGCACTCACCTCCCCGGCAACGGCGCTAGAAATAGCTTGATGTCTACGCACACTTCTATTCTTTTAGACTATGTTGGGCCTCCAAGCGTAGAGGTTTCTAGGACAACAGCAATTTCCCTCATGTGGATGACCTAAGGTTTATCGAACTCAGGGAAGTAGAGGTTGAAGATGGTCTCTCTCAAGCAACCCTGCAATTAAGATACAAGAAGTCTCTTGTGTCCCCAACACACCTAATACAACTAGAAGTTGTATAGGTGCACTAGTTCGGCGAAGAGATGGTAAAATATGGGTGATAGGTGTGATAAAACGAAGTAATATAAATCTGTAATAAAAAGTGCAGCAAAGAAACAAGTAACAAAAGTGAGTGCAAACGGTGTAACAAGGATGGAAACAAGGCCTGGGCTTCATACTTTCACTAGTGGCAACTCCCAACAACATTAACATAGTCTAATCACATGATATTTCCCATAAAACATGCAATGGAGACGCACTCGGAGGTCATTCTTTTGTGGTCAAGAGAGGATGAGAATTATGTAGGCCTACAAAAGCACACCTCAAAGTTCGTAGTTCTCAATCTATGGATTTCCCAATGTCACCGCGGCCATCCAAAGAGAGTACCACAATCACCACAACATATCTAAAGGATAGTCAAAGACAAGCACCAAGAGACTCTCAATCTTCAATCAACGCACAAAAGAGGAAATCACTCATGATAATATTCTTCTAACCCATGTCCAATAGACCGCTGTCACCTTGGTCTCGGAGATTATACTAGATAAGATCAATTGAGTACATCAATCCAATACATAGAGGAAGGGGAAATATCATGGGATCACCCTAGATTAACATAGCCTATGATCACAACAAAGATCACATCATGGGAGAGAGAGAAACCACATAGATCAAGATACAAGCCTTAGACCCGAGGGGAACTACTCACACATGGACATGGTGAGAGAGAGAGATTTGTTGATGGAGAGGTGCAGCCCGGAGAAGATGAAGGAGATGGCGGCGGCGGCCACGGCGATGGCCACGGCCCGTGGGGGCAGCGGCCCTTGGCCCCTTCTTTTTCCTTGGAGATGGTGCTACTGTGGAGATTGATCTCCCCCTCAAGACAGATGCCAAGGTGGAGGAATTTTCGTGGTACCCTTTGACCTAGGTTTCCTCTTTTTATATGGACTTTCGGATTCCCGTCATCTAGATTACGTCTTCTGTATTTCAGGATTTCTGGAAGCATACGAACTCTGATTGGGCCGAATTTTATGTCTAAATCCACCAGAAAAAAATTCCCTACAACTTTGTTGTTTTAAGTTTTTCCGCTTGAGGCCGTCATCTACCGTTTCCGAGGCGATCTTTAAAACCTGTCTGGTGGGGACAGATTTCGGGAAAGTTAGAGTCCAACTCTTACAAGGCTTCCTTTTGTGATCTTTCCTTTATCCAAGTAATTCCTACACATAAAGTAGAAAAACAAGCACTTGTGCACTCTTGCAACCATTAATAGGTTAGTTCCAAAATATGTTATAAAGATATATGAAAGTATATAAAAAAACATAGCAATATCACACAAAACATGCATGGAGCAAGCAGAAATTATAGATACGTTTGGGACGTATCAGCGCACAATGCTGCCACCGATGAAGAGGGAGGCGAAGGAGGAGTTTACGCCACTCCGCGAGGTGAATAGGAAGGTGAAGGAGGAGCGCCCACGCACCGACTTCGTCGGTTCAGAGACATACCTCCCTCTCCCTTCAAAGCGTAAGTAATCGTCGCGACGATTGTCGTGCGAAGCATGCAGAAGGAGGAGGAGATGGAGCAGTGCCGCCACACCGAGAGGAGGAGATCGACGCCGTCATCTACGAGATGGCGCTCGACGCCTCGTGTGTGCTGGCCGAGAAGAAGGCGGAGTGGTTGATACGTCCCAAACGTATCTATAATTTCTGCTTGCTCCATGCATGTTTTGTGTGACTTTGCCATGTTTTGCTTGAACTTTCATATACTTTTGAGCATATTTGGACTAACCTATTAACTCAGTGCACCCAGTTGCCAGTTCCTGTTTTCTGCTGTTTTTGTATTTCAGGTTTTCCAGCCATTAAAAGTGCTCCAAAAATTCCTGCAAAATTATATAAAAAATCAGTGTCCCGGAAGCTTCTGGAATCACCAAGGAAGGAGGGGAGGGCCACCACAGGGACTCCAGAAGGGTCCCTCGAGCGGCCCCACCCTAGGCCGCGCCGGGCACCCTCCTGGCTGCCCTGTGGCCCCCCTGGTTCCCCCCTTTGGCCCTATTTTTACCCCCGCAGAGGAAACCCTGATTCCGAACCCCTTTTCTCCAGAAGCAATTCCGATCTCCGCCGCCATCGCCATCAAGTTTCGGAGGGGCAGAATTCCTGTGTCGGCACCCTGCCGGGACGGGGAAGTGCCCCCGTATTCATCTCCATCGATGTTGCTTCCCTCCTCCATGAAGCGGGAGTAGTTCCTCCTCGGGGCTGAGGTTTCTACCAGTAGCTAGGTGTTCTTCTCTCTCTCCCATGATGTGATCTTCGTTGTGATCATAGGCTATGTTAATCTAGGGTGATCCCATGATATTTCCCCTTCCTCTATGTATTGGATTGATGTACTCACTTGATCTTATCTAGTATAATCCCCGAGACCATGGTGACAGCGGTCTATTGGACATGGGTTAGAAGAATATTATCATGAGTGATTTCCTCTTTTGTGTGTTGATTAAACCTGAGAATGGTTTTTAAATAACCGGGTAAAATAGTTCAGTTTTTATTATGGATTTGATTAGTTCAGGTTTTAGTAGGTTAATTCCTTTTCAGTTTGGTTTAGTTTAGGTTTATAGAGAAAATAGTTTGGTTATGGTTAGTGATGGGTTTAAACCGTTTAGTTATTATGGGCTTAAAACTGTGGGTCATAACCGGTTCCTCGCCCAGGTATCCCCTCAAGACCTCGACCATACCCCCGCGTGAGGGTTCCTCCAGGCGCCGCCCGCCGCCGCCCCAAGTTTAGCCGCCGTGACTCGCCCGTGGTCGCCTGCGCACCTCCTCCCGCCGCCGGCCGCCTCTTCCGTGCTCGCCCTGCGCACCTCCTTCAGCCGCCGGCCATCTCTCACGTGCCCGCCTCGCGGAGCTAGGCCACGTCTCGTCGGCGCTCCTCCGGCCGTGACTCGCCGGAGATACATCGGCCCCGACCTCACCTGCAGCAAGGACCTGTCGCAGAACTGACCCGCGCGAGTTCAAGGTCATCTTCTGCCACTAGAGTCTAGCGCCATTGCTTCACTCCAGCGACCAGCCGCCGGTCGTCAGCAGCTATCCCTGGGTTAGGGATTCATGCAGTGTATTTCCTGATGCGTTTCATGGGCTGTGCAACTGTACAAGTATCCATGCATGTTATTCTGTTGACCGCCAATGTATGACAGTATGAGACATCTACAATTTCCTCATTTATCCCCTATATGTTCTCTAATGTTGGTGGATGCGTGTTCAGCCATCCTTCATTTGCCCGCACAAATCATCTTTCTGATATGCAAATCCCAAAATCCATACAGTATACTGCAATATGGCCACCCTTAAACCAATAAGGTTTTTGGTTATGTAATTGGGTTTAAACCCACGGTTATGTAGTAGGTTTAATTTAGTTTAAGTGGAAAATTATATGGGTTCAGTTTTAGTTGGGATGAAATTATTTTAAATGGGTATGGTTCAGGTATGGTTAAGACGAATATGTATACAGGTTTAGTTTAGGTACGGTTCAGTTTTAGAACCATTCTCAGGTTTAGTGTTGATTGAAGATTGAGAGTCTCTTGGTGCTTGTCTTTGACTATCCTTGAGATATGTTGTGGTGATTGTGGTACTCTCTTTGGATGACCGCGGTGACATTGGGAAATCCATAGATTGAGAACTACGAACTCTGAGGTGTGCTTTTGTAGCCCTACATAATTCTCGTCCTCTCTTGACCACAAAGGAATGACCTCCGAGTACGTCTCCATTGCATGTTTTATGGGAAATATCATGTGATTAGACTATGTTAATGTTGTTGGGAGTTGCCACTAGTGAAAGTATGAAGCCTAGGCCTTGTTTCCACCGTTGCAATACCGTTTGTGCTCACGTTACCACTTGTTTCTTTGCTGCACTTTTTATTACAGATTTATATTACTTTGTTTTACCACACCTATCACCCATATTTTACCATCTCTTCGCTGAACTAGTGCACATATACAACTTCTAGTTGTATTAGGTGTGTTGGGGACACAAGAGACTTCTTGTATCTTAATTGCAGGGTTGCTTGAGAGAGACCATCTTCAACCTCTACTTCCCTGAGTTTGATAAACCTTAGGTCATCCACTTGAGGGAAATTGTTGCTGTCCTACAAACCTCTGCGCTTGGAGGCCCAACATAGTCTACAAGAATAGAAGCGTGCGTAGACATCAAGCTATATCTGGCGCCGTTGCCGGGGAGGTGAGTGCTTGAAGGTATATCTTTAGATCTTGCAATTAAATCTTTTCGTTTCTTGTTTTTACTTTTCACTAGTTATGTTTATGGAAAACTGCACTCTTAGTTCCCTGTTTGTGGAAGGCCGATTTACCACACCCATGGTACAGAAGTCTCCTCCACCTATTGAATGTATCCCGTTCAAAATACCACTTGGGATAGTTGAAATAATTATTAATGATTTTTATGATGGGACAATCAATCCTAGTATTCATTTGTTGAAACTTACAGAACTTTGTGAGTTGTTTAAGATTTCAGGTTTGACAAGAGGTGAAGTCATGAAGAAATCGTTTGCCTTGTCACTGAAAGGAAAAGCATTGGAATGGTATAGGCTACTAGATGATTCTCACCTACGGGATTGGGAAGAGATCCAGTCTCTCTTTTACTCCAAGTTTTATCCTCTTCATGAAGTTCATGAGAATAGGAATTATATTTATAATTTCTATCCTCACGACGGAGAGAGCGTAGCTCAAGCTTGGGGGAGACTGAAAACTTTAATGCTAAAATGTCCTAACCATGGGCTCCCGAAAGATATAATTATTACTAATTTCTATGCAAGGCTCTCTCGACAGGATAGAGACTTGCTCGATGCTTCCTCTATGGGTTCTTTCACAAACGAAAAGATTGATGCTAAAAGGGAACTCCTTGAAAGAATTCCACGAAATACTGAAGATTGGGAGATCGACAAAGGTAAAGAGTCAGGTATAAATTATGAGTATGATTGCATTAAGTCCTTTGTTGAAACTGCAAGTTTTAATAAGTTTAGTGCTAAGTTTGGGCTTGATTCTCAACTCCTTGTTGATTACCTCAAATCTTTTGCTTCACATCTTAATATGCCCAAGGAGAATTGGATCAAGCATCATGAACCCTTTAAAGAGATTTGCAAAGAAAACGAAATTGTTCATGATGATTGCAACATGCATGATCCAATACCTGAAAATGAAGTTTTATATAAGCATGTTAATTTTTGTGGAGTGGATAGACCTTGTGAAAGGCCTATGATTGAAGAAGAGAAGTATTGTAAGCAACATAAGCATGAAAGAAAAATCACTTGGGTCAAAGATTTAAATGAAATTGCTAGAGAATTGTGTGACCTTTATCCTTTTACTTGTGAACTTTGCTGTATAGAGGGTCACTTCAATTTTCAATGCATGAACTTTCAAAGCATAACTGTTAATCAGTTGTGTGATAACATGATCACTTCTGATCTTTATGATGAACCTATGTTATTTTTGATGTGTGAAGAGTTATCAGAAAAGACTTCTTGGCTAGATGTTAATGGCTTAGGAATTAGCAACACTTTGCAAAATTGCCATCTCTATTGTGTTGTTAATTTCCATGAAAATGATTACATAAGTAAGATTAGAAAGGAGGGAACTTTACCAAAGTATAAAAATGTCTCTTATATCTCTACTAATAAAAAGGAGAGTTTTTCCCAAGTTTCCCCTATTGTTTCTAATGATAAACCAGGATATGTGGAGAAACATCATCTCCAACCACTCCCACCTAATGTGAAGAAGAAGAAAAAGAAGACGAGGAGGAAGAGGAGCAAGAATAAAGAAGAATGGGTATCAACCTGGCCTGAGCACATCCCTCGCATCAATTTTTATCCTAACGGACAGAAATTTTTGGAGGACGGTGAGGTTGATTGCATTCATTATTATCCTGATGTTAAGTCCGCAGGCACTATTTAAGATGATTTTGATTATGATATGCATGTTACTTTTTGTGATTGGGAAAATGATGATAATGCTACTTATGATCTTGAAAATCTTTTTGGTATCAACTCTGAGAGTGATGATATGGAAAGCTCTAAGCTTGGGGATTATAGGATTGCAAGTCCTTTACCCATTAGTGATGTGGTAATTGATAATTCTTTTGCTTGTAAGAATAAAGACAACATGTTTACAAATATAGTTGCTAGCAATGATAATGCTCTTCTCTACTGTGATGATGTTATAACTCCTATCTATAGTGATTATAAAGGTACCTATGACATAAGGAGAAATTATCCTTATGTAACTTGTCATAATCATGGAGGGAATTACTCCCTTGTTGAACACCATCTTCCTAATACACAATTAATCTATAGTGTTCAAGTTGTTTATGATAGTCCTACTCCCACTATTACCAATGAGAAAGATTATGCTCATGTGGAGAGTAAGAGTACCCTTTTGCATGTGGATCACGGTAACAATGCTTTATGTGATACTTATATTGTTGAGTTTATTCATGATCCCACTGAAAATTATTATGAGAGGGGAACATATTCTTATAGATATTCCAATAATATCAAGTTCCCTCTCTTTATGTTGAAGGTTTTGAAGTTGCATTTATTTTGCCTTTCTATGCTAATATCTTTATGCTTCAATGAGTTATTTCACTACAAGATCCCTTTTCATAAGAATCATGTTAGACTTAAATGTGTTTGGTATTTTCTTCTTGATGCTCTCTTTTGTTCTTCAACTCTTATTCCCACGAGAGCATCATTAAAATCTTAAGCCTATCTTTATGGCTATAAAGAAAGAGATCTAGGGAGACAACCTTTGTTATCTTTACTTTGAGTTTTTACTTTCTGTTCTTAGTGGTCTTGATGATTGTTACTACTGTAGCAACATCATTGTATCTTTATTTTCAAGCTTTGTGCCAAGTTATAGCCTCATATGACAAGGGAAGTGAA
This sequence comes from Bromus sterilis, assembly GCA_950022295.1. Taxonomy (NCBI): domain Eukaryota; kingdom Viridiplantae; phylum Streptophyta; class Magnoliopsida; order Poales; family Poaceae; genus Bromus; species Bromus sterilis. The sequence continues at coordinate 39,764,709 of OX465600.1, forward strand.
AGTTGTGACATGTTGTCCAGAAAACAGATTATGTCCTCGTGACGGGAAAAATCAGATAAAATCACCAGTTCATCTTTTTGAGCTGAATTTTTTACACAGCATGATCTATACAATCACGGAACTTTCGTATGTTCTGAGTTTTTTTATTTTAGTTGAATAAGTACCCCTAAAAAAATCTTTATTACCTGCTGTTCTGTTTTTCACAGATTCTGCCACGTTTTGTCTCTCCTAACTTTTGCAAACCTTAAGCTTGCTTTTTATTTGCAAAAACCTTTTGGCAATATTAATAAACAGTATATATTCAAGAATATATTTATATACAGTGGGGAAATTTTATTTTATTAAGGGTAATAACTTCTCTAATCAGCTTATGATGAGTTATAGATGAAGGGAGTTTTCAAGTGTGCGATGGAAGATGATGAAAGAAGATCCGGGAGTGTCAAGCGCTCAAGATTGGGGATGCCCCCATGCATCCCCAATAAATATTCAAGGAGACTCAAGCGTCTAAGCTTGGGTATGCCGCCGTGCATCCCCATCTCCATCAACAATCATCATTTCGTCCTTCGTCTCACTATATTTTTATCACTTCATGCGTTATGTGCTATGCTTGGAGCGTCTCACTCTTAGGTTTTATTTTTAGTTTTCTTTAGCTTTGCTTTCTGTTCATAACAAGTTAGATCCCTTCTTACTTTGTGTGGGAGAGAAACACGCCCACTTTCAAAATCTAGAACACATCATAGATTTTTTCATGCCTAACTTTCTCTGTTGTGTGTTCTTTACCTTTTCGTAGCAACTGCCATGTTTAGTTTTAGTTTTAGTTTGTCTTTACCAAGAGCCTTGGCTTTTGTTTAGTTTTTTTATGGAACTATCTTTAGTTCTCATGTTTATCTTGTTAAGAGAGTTGATTGTTGCACTGAGTTGTGTCTTGTCTTGAAAGTAGGTAATTGAGGTTGCTATTTAATTTTAGTAGTAACTTGCAATGGTTTTGAGGTATTGATGTGAGTAATGTTTGGACTTTTGGTGTCAAGAGCTCTAGCCTATTAGTGATAGGTTTCGTATTTTGGGAAATCCGTGTGTATTTTCAAAAACCTACAAAACTAGTTGAGAACTCTAGCTACTAGATGGATCACTAATCTTTGGAGGGATCGGATATTAAAGTACACTCACGTACCATGAGTCGAGGATGCGCAAGGATAACCAAACCCCCATACACTCCTCCTCGGGGTACTTGTCCCTTTGTGAACCTCCTTATTAGATTGATAGTTACCGATAAGTGCATGAGTTCTTCGGACTAATGTAAGTATTGAAAGCTGACACTTCCACCTCCTCATATTTGCTAGCCGCTCCCGTGTCGTGCATTGCCTTCTTCTCATTCCGAGAGTTGGCATCCACCTTCGCCGGTACATCCAACCCTTGGCATGATACGCTATGTCATCATAAACCTCCTTATATCTTTCCTCAAAACAGCCACCATACCTACCTATCAAGGCATTTCCATAGCCTTTCCAAGATATATTGCCATGCAACATCGACCTCTTCATGACTTGATCTTCATGTCATACATGTTCCTGCTACACTGGTAGCGATATACATTGCATACATCATGATAGCTACATCTTCTTTATGTTTTGAGTACCTTGTAAGTGTGAAAGATCTTCTATACCCTCTTGTAAATTAGAGTGTTGCCCTTAAGTGAGGAAAAGATCCGAAAGTGAACAAATCAAAAGATCCCAAAGAGGACAAATGAGAGTTAAATAGAAAGAGCCATTGAGGCCACCAAAAAATACAAAAGAAGAGAAAAAAAGAGAAAAAGAAAATAAAAAGAGAGAAAGGGGCAACACTACTATCCTTTTGAAAGATCCACACTGGTACTCCCTCTTATCCTTGTACTCCATAGAGATGATCACACATGCATATAGCTATGTGGGGACCTTCACACTAGAACTTGGCTTGCATATTCCAAGGATGACCCTCCTCAAAGCAGCTCTAGGTATTCATGAGCAAGCAAGTTTGATGCAGCCCCACTAGTTTCATTGGAGAGCTTTTCTTAGCACATATATGCATCCGTTGCATGGCAATCCCTACTCCTCACATCATATCTATCATATGGCCTTCTCTCGCCTATGGTTGTCCTCATTGATGTGAGACTTTCTCATCCTTTTTGTCTTCCTCCTCCACCATATTTCTCTCTTTGCCATCCAAAGTGTCAACTCTCGTGCTTACGCTCATCCATTGCATGAGTGCTCAAAATATCGAAAACGAGTGGATCAAATTGACTTGTACCTGACTAGTGGTCTGGGGACGAGTCAAGATAAGATTCCAAAGAAGACCAAGTGTGAAACTTTAGTAGATTGAGTTCTCAACAAAAATACTTTTTCATCTCGTATTCCCTATCCCCTTTTTGCACGCAAACATCATTTGGAGACATTCGAGTCACGGACTGCGAGAGCTCTTGCACCCTTTGTTCTTTTGTTGCTTGTGTCAATGCCAATATAGACTCTTGCTTGTTAAGACTTGAATTGAATTGCATGCTTTGATTACTTTACTTAAAATTTCTTGTGTGGTTGTGTGGCATGTCGCCACAAAAATTATGCTTGTTATCATTTCCCTACTCGAGGACGAGCAGGAATTAAGCTTGGGGATGCTGATACGTCCAAAACGTATCTATAATTTCTGCTTGCTCCATGCATGATTTGTGTGACTTTGCCATGTTTTGCTTGAACTTTCATACACTTTTTATCATATTTGGACTAACCTATTAACTCAGTGCACCCAGTTGCCAGTTCCTGTTTTCTGCTGTTTTTGTATTTCAGGTTTTTCCAATAATTAAAGTGCCCAATAAATCCTGGAAAAATTATATAAAAAATCAGCGCTCCGGAAGCTTCCGGAATAACCAAGACATGGCAGAAGGTCCACCACCAGGGGCCCAGGAGGGTGCCTGGCGCGACCCCACCCTAGGCCGCGCCACCTGCCCTCCTGGCTGCCCTGTGGCCCCCCTCGGTGCCCCCTTTGGCTCCTATTTATTCTCCCATCGCGAAAACCCTGATTCCAGACCCCTTTTCTCCATAAGCAATTCCGATCTCCGCCGCCATCGCCAACAAGCTTCGGGGGACCAGAATTCCTGTGCAGGCACCCTGCCGGGACGAGGAAGTGCCCCTGGATTCATCTCCATTGCCGTTGCTTCCCTCCTCCATGAAGCGGGAGTAGTTCCTCCTCGGGGCTGAGGTTTCTACCAGTAGCTATGTGTTCTTCTCTCTCTCCCATGATGTGATCTTCGTTGTGATCATAGGCTATGTTAATCTAGGGTGATCCCATGATATTTCCCCTTCCTCTATGTATTGGATTGATGTACTCACTTGATCTTATCTAGTATATTTCCCGAGACCATGGTGATAGCGGTCTATTGGACATGGGTTAGAAGAATATTTTTCATGAGTGATTTCCTCTTTTGTGTGTGGATTGAAGATTGAGAGTCTCTTGGTGTTTGTCTTTGACTATCCTTTAGATATGTTGTGGTGATTGTGGTACTCTCTTTGGATGGCCGCGGTGACATTGGGAAATCCATAGATGGGAACTACGAACTCTAAGGTGTGATTTTGTAGCCCTACACAATTCTCGTCCTCTCTTGACCACGAAGGAATGACCTCCGAGTACGTCTCCATTGCATGTTTTATGGGAAATATCATGTGATTAGACTATGTTAATATTGTTGGGAGTTTCCACTAGTGAAAGTATGAAGCCTAGGCCTTGTTTCCACCATTGCAATACTGTTTGTGCTCACGTTTACCACTTGTTTATTTCCTGTACTTTTTATTACAGATTTATATTACTTCGTTTTACCACACCTATCACCCATATTTTACCATCTCTTCGCCGAACTAGTGCACCTATACAACTTCTAGTTGTATTAGGTGTGTTGGGGACACAAGAGACTTCTTGTATCTTAATTGCAGGGTTGCTTGAGGAGACCATATTCAACCTCTACTTCCCTAAGTTTGATAAAACTTAGGTCATCCACTTGAGGGAAATTGCTGTTGTCCTACAAACCTCTGCGCTTGGAGGCCCAACATAGTCTACAAGAATAGAAGCGTGCGTAGACATCAGTGTGGCGAAGCCAAGGCGCAAAATGAAATTTTCGTCGACTTCGGGTTCGACGATGATGAGCGAGCGCCGCCGGCGCCGCAGCGTTACCGCAACACCCGAAGGGCTCCGATGAACCCCATTTCTGGTAATTTAGGGTTAGGGCGGGTTGACAATATTAAATCAATGATGAACCTCGCGATATAATCGATGAAAAACCTTGCCTATCGCTTATTGTTTGTTCTTCATTTTTCCTGTGAATCATTTTTTTCCAAATTTTACAATTTGATTTGTTTTTTTTCGAAATTTACATATTGATTTGAGGACTTTGTTCTGCCGCAGATTCCTTCGCCGTTCCTTCTATAAATGAAATCACAGTTTTCCTGCGCTTTTGTCAAAAGAAATTGGACTTGCAAACGGACAGCTAGGGGATGCTAAGCAAACTCTAGAACAAGAGCAATGAATAGATTAGAATTTGATCTCTTGTTGGAAAGGAGGACGGACATCCTGAGAGCAACTCTAGCCATCATACTCGGCGTAACCCATAATTTTTTTGCGAGGGCACCACAAATTGCCCCTTCAGCTCGCCCCGACGCTTTAGGGTTCCTGTCTCTTATCCATTCCCTCCTCCGTCGTTGTAATTTATTTTCTCCACCGCGTACAGTACTTAAGTTCGTTGAGAAATTAGATGTCGTCTGATACTAGTGGAGGTCCCGATCGTGGGGCAAACGGTAGTTGCCGTGGAGGCCGCTCTGCTAGCTTCATCCAAACCCTGGGTGTCTTCGGTCATGCGTTCGGTGGTGGTCCCGACGATCGATCTTGAAATCAGTTCAAGCGCATCATGATTTACCTCTTCCTACACCATCGCCTACAACTACGCCAACATCAAACTTTGCGTGGCCAACGACCGATCTTGAAATCGGTTCATACGCCTCATGACTTACCTCTCCCGTACACCACCTCCTAGTGCTACATCGACATCAAACGTCACGCGACCACGAACACCGTAATACGCAGTGACCGGGATGATATTGGCGTGCTGGATGACGCCGTGGCTCAGACGAAGTATGACCTCACCGAAAAGAGGTACGGTGTACGAGGAGGCTCACAATCGCTCAACATGGACGAGTGATGAGCCATCTTAAAAAGCTTCGAGAGCTGATCGATCGACCTTTAGTAACCAAATAGTACATAGTAGGTGTGTTTTTAGTTGTATGTCGACGATGTAACTATGTTTTATTTAGAATCTTGTATTATCTCTCCTATCTAAAAAACGTATTGTTCCATCGTCCGCTTCATCCTTTCATCCGTCCTTCAGTCTCCCCCACGCTGGTTTTCCTGGTTTTCTTTAGCCGCTTCTTCGCCCGTAGTCCCGTCCCGAAGTTAAAAGCCCAGCCTATCCGTACTTCGAATTTCAACCCTAGCCCATCTCAGCGCCACTATCCCCTTCTCTTTCTCCTCCAGATCCCTGCGCTACGCCACGACATCACCCCGCTAGCAGACTAAGGCATAGCTTAGTGGTGGAAAGGGGTTGATGCCTTCTCATCCATCTAGGTTCAAGGCACGATACTTGCAATTTGGGGTTTCTTGCATCTATTAAACTGTGGGGGGGGGGTTCCCTTATAGTCTTTCTATTAAAAAAGACATCACCCCTCTACGATGCCCTTCCATTGATCATGGAAGTCTTGGTGGCTAGCGCCGGATGGTGACACAAACCTCCTCGGTCACCGCTAGCTTCTTCTACATCCTTTCCTTCACGTCGACGCCGAGCCATTGATACGTCCAAAACGTATCTATAATTTCTGCTTGCTCCATGCATCTTTTGTGTGATATTGCTATGATAATGATGCACTTCCATACACTTTTGATCATATTTGGCCTAACCTATTAACTCAGTGCAACCCAGTGCCAGTTTCTGTTTTCTGCTGTTTTTGTATTTCAGGTTTCCCCATTATTAAAAGTGCTCAGAAAATTCCGGGAAAATATATAAAAATCAGCGTTCCAGAAGCTTCCTTACGCCCAAAGGGGGGCCAGAGGGCCCCACCTGGTGCCTAGGCGGCCAGTGGGCGCGGTCTAGGGGGTGGCCGCGCCGGGAGGCCGCCTAGATGTTGGGAAACGTAGTAGAAAACAAAAATTTCGTGCCTACGAGTTAAGAACCCAAGATCATCCATGATATATTGCATACAAGGTTTAGGATAATGCTCACCAACAATTGCAGCGGAAGAAGAGTTGGTGATGCGGGTTGAAGAAGATCTCACGATCCATCCCACGATCTCTCCCACGAACGGATCTCCTCGTCGATTCCCTCGAACAGTTCTCCGAGGAAGAAGAAGATGATCCTCGAAGTAAGATCAAAGCTATGATCTCTCCACCGGTATCCACACATCCGGCACAGAAATCCGGCAGCGCTCCGCCGTCCAGAGAAGAACGCCTCCGAGAAAACTAGAGAGAGAAAACCCTAGCGAGTTCCGATCTAGATTAGAATCTAAACCGGGGTCTAAAAGTGGAGCAACTAGCAACTAGGGCAAGGGGGGGGGGGCGCAGGGGCTTGTGTGTCTCCTCCCCCCCCCCCTTTGGCTCACCTTATATAGGAGGCCAAGGGGCTTGGTGCGCCGGCCTAGGGGGGTGGGGAGTCCAACTTGGACTCCAAACCTCCTAGGACTTTCCCACTAGGACTCCTTCCATAATAGGATTGGGGAATCCTACTCCAAGTAGGATTCATTTATTTGTGGCTCCCCCCACCTCCTGGCCGGACAAGGCAGCCTAGGTGGCTTTCCCCCCAAGCTAGGGGGTGGGGCTAGTGGGTGGTACTTCCCCGAACCTTCCGTGACCTTCTAGAAGCTTCCAAGACCTTCCGGGACCTACCGGGACCGTTTCGGGACATTCCAGACACTTCTGGAACACTTCCAGGACCTTCCGGGACCTCTAACGAATGTTCCGGAGCCATCTAAATAGGTCTCGGAACAATCCGGGCTAAGGTTAATATGTCCGGTGAACACAACATATTGTTTAAGCTGTCCACCGATCACCAAAACTATTCCGGTTGATCATAAACTTTCCCATTACCAATTTCATATGAACTAAAGTTATCTGAAACAATTCCAAAGTATCTTAGCCATATTCTTTGCTCTTTACTTGCTTCCACTAAACCTTCAATCATCCTAGTATTCTAACAGATTACTGCACTTTAAGTGTGTGACCCAATAGGTTCGGTATTATGTGGACATGACTCGGAACGCTTTCCAGACTTAGAGTCATTCGTCAATAATCAACAGCGGAGCCATGGACACCCATGTTGACTCCCACACATACACGAAAAGACTTCGAGTGAACCTTTATGTTTATCGTATACTATTCCCTTTGCTTCGCGATATATGACCAAGTTAGAGGAGAGAAGTTTGGCACCCATGGAAACAACTTCTTGATCACAAGCCATTAGTTATCGTCATTGCTCGTTTGTCTTCATTCCTCGTTACGTATACCGGTATCTGATACGTACAAAACGTATCTATAATTTCTGCTTGCTCCATGCATGTTTTGTGTGATATTGCTATGATCTAGATACACTTTCATACCCTTTTGATCATATTTGGACTAACCTATTAACTCAGTGCACCCCAGTGCCAGTTCCTGTTTTCTGCTGTTTTTCTATTTCAGTTTTCCCTCATATAAAAAGTGCCAGAAAAAATCCGGGAAAAATACAGAAAAAATCAGCGTACAGGAAGCTTCGAGAAGAGCCCGGGAGGGGCCAGAGGGGAGCCAGGAGGGGCCCAGGCGGCCACCCGGCGCGGCCCACCCCTGGCCGCGCCAGGGGGGCTCCTGGGGGCCCTGGTCCACCTCTGGCTGCCCCCCTTCGCCTATTTATTCTCCGTCACGGGAAAACCCCGAAGGAGGAACCCTATTCCGCAAACTCGCCTCTGTTCCGCCGCCGCCGCTCTTCCGAAGATCGGGAGCACCAGAAGACCTCTTCCCGGCACCCTGCCGGAGGGAGGATTGACCTCCGGGAGTCTCCTCTCCACCATGGATGCTCCCCGGATGTCTCGTGAGTAGTTTTCCTTGGACCATGGGTCCGTGATCAGTAGCTATGTGATGTTCTCCTCCCCTCTTTGATCTTCATTTTTAGACCTCGTGAGCTGCCCTACATGATCGAGGCACCTTTGTAATATTTCTGCTGTTGCTATGCTAAGTTTGGAGGGATCTGATGGATTATGAGATTATGTTCAGATTGTGATAGAGTAATATATTTGGTTTTTATCTCTTATATTTTTGTTCCTAAGTAATTCTTGCATGTTCTCCGTTGCTGTTTATTGCTTTGGCCAAGTAGTAGGTAGTGACTCCAAGAGGGAACGTTGTGCTAGATTGTGGGTTCATGCCCCCCCCCCCCGATGACACGCTTGAGTGACAGAAAATTGAGTCTAGAGGATGTGTTGTTGCCACAAGGGGGAAAACAACGGTGCTTGTAACCGCGGTTACAAGGATTGTTTACTTTACGCAGAGTTATTTTTAATGCAGTTGTCTGTTGCTTTGGGTTTACACTTTGGGTGGGGCTCGCAACTTAATACCAGCGAGATGTTCTGGATAGATATCTCAAGGTGGATGATTAGTAGTAGATGCAGATGGATTTCGGTCTACTTATCTTGGCGTACTGCCTGTGCTTTTGAGCCTCTTCCTTTCTTTTGTAGCATAGTTAGCATTGCGGTGCGTTCATAATCCTGTCAATTGCCCTTCTGTAATTTGTTTACCTCGCATAGCAGTTTTATCGTCTTTTGGGAGAGAGACATCACTAGTGAACATCACGTATCCCGGTCCATATCCTCATTACTGTTTCCAAGCTTTATTTACTTTACTGCTTTTACTTGCTATCATTATCCCTTGCGTTTTATCCTTTGTAAACAATAAGACCGGAGAGATTGACAACCTCTCTGAACTTCGTTGGGAACAAAGTTATCTGTGTCTGTGTGCAGGTCCGCGTCAGTTGCACCACTGACACCTACTTATCATCTCAGGAGTCCTACTGGAGACAAACCTTGGTATCTTCACCGAGGGAAAACTGTTGCTGCACTACATCTCAAACCTTCCACTTGGGGTAACCAACGAAGGGCGAGAAGCCATCAGTATCCCCGTGATTGAATCACAAAGTGTCTGGCCAGACGAGAATTGATACCGTTATGCCGATTGGGCCCTGAGTCTATATCTCTTCATCGTGAAGGAGCAAATCCCAGTCTCGAACTATCACTGTTACTAGACACACTGTCCAATGTACCCAGAACTTATTTTACTACTTCCCATTTACGGGAAGATTCATCTAAGAACCAAAGCACATCTTCTTGTGTGAAGAAACTTGACATTCTCATGGTCTAAGGAACTATGTATATTCACCACCACGATCAGATTGTAGAAATTTGATTGTCTTGTCACGATGATTCTCAACTTCGTTCTGAAATTCTTTGAACTTTTCCAAAGTTTCGGATTTTTGCTTCATTAAGTAAATATAACCATATCTACTCAAACCGTCAGTAAAAGTTACGAAGTAAAGATATCCACCGCGCGCCGGTACACTCATCGGTCCACACACATCACTATGTATTATTTCCAATAAGTCTGTCGCCCTTTCAACATGACCTGTGAACGGCGTCCGGGTCAGTTTGCCCATCAGACAAGCCTCACACTTATCAAATGATATGAAATCAAAATATTGCAAAATCCCATCTTTATGAAGTTTCTGCATGCGTTTCTTTCCGATGTGACCCAGACGGCAGTGCCACATGTAAGTGGTATTTTCATCCTTCTTAAGTCGTTTAGAGCTTATGTTTAAGATGTCATTTCTACATTCAAGATCTAAATAAAACAGCCCATTCTTAATAGGTGCAAAACCATAGAACATATTCTTCAAGTAAATAGAGCAACCATTGTTCTCAGACTTAAAATTATAACCGTCGCGGATTAAACATGATCCGGACATAATGTTCTTACAAATAGCAGGAACGAAATAACAATTATCTAATTCTATGGTAAATCCTGAAGGTATATGTAGAGTGTAGACGCCCACGACCTTAGCAGAGATCGTAGCTCCATTTCCGACACGCATCGTCACTTCATTCCTTTCCAGCTTCCTTATTCTCCTTAGTCCCTGTAATGAATTACAGATATGAGCAACAGCTCCAGTATCAAATATCCACGACTTAGAGTGAGGGCCGGAAAGAAAAACATCTATGACATATATAACTTTTATACCTTCGCTGGTAAAACCAGGCTTCTTTCTATCTGCCAGATACTTCTTGCAGTTCCTCTTCCAGTGACCTTTAGCTTTGCAGTAGAAGCACTCAGTATCTTTGTTAGGGCCAGTGCCAGAGGGTTTCTTGGTCTTGGCGCCAGGCTTGCCGGCGCCCTTGCCCTTGGACTTGCCCTTCTTCTTGAAACTGGTGGTCTTGCTAACCGCCAACGTATAGTTAGGGTCAGCCTGCATGGTAGTCTCCGCATTTTTCAGCATTGCAAGCAGTTCATTAACTGACTTATCCATCCCGTTCATGCGATAGTTCTGAACAAAGACTTTGAAACTTGGCGGGAGTGACATGAGGACAATATCTGTACCTAGTGATTCCGGGACCGGAAATCCCAGCTCAGTCAACCTTTGCCCAAGGCGCAAGATCTTTATCACGTGCTCACTGACAGGTGTTCCTTCCTTCATCTTGCAATTCCACATGGCATGAGTTACCTCGTACCTTTCAGTTCTAGCGTGTTTGGCATACAGAGCGTCTAACTCCTTAACTATTAAGTGGGGATCGGTGTTTTCAAACCTCCCTTGTAACTCTGATTCCATACACGCAGTCATAAGACACTGAACTGCGGTACTATCATCAAGCTTAGTCTGATGCACATTCTGCTCAGCAACCGTGGCTTCAGGCCCCGGTGCTGCTGGGAGAGGTGTCGTTAGGACATAGTCCTTCATAGCCCTCCTGAGTACAATTCTCAGGGCACGAACCCAGTCCGCGTAGTTGCTTCCATCAGCTTTCAATTTTTCTTTCTCAATCAACGGACCTAAGTTAAACTGGGGATTGACATGGGCCATTTCAATCTACAACATAAACACAAGTTTCACTTTAGACAATGTTCATAATTAAGTTGCACTAATTAATCATATTATTAATTTAATAAGTGCTCCCACTCAGACCAACATCTCTCGTAGTTGATTCTAAGTGATTCAAGATCCAAGTTTAGTCCTCCGCCATTGATGTGACATCACTGATGACTTAGACTGAATTGGTAGGCCAACTTGCCAATCACGCAAGGGTGACTCTTGTTCATCTTTCGATGGGCGTGTTCCGGTAGCAAACTTTTATCCAAACCGCCAAGACAACCAAGTGCAAATGCAGTGTGTTCTTAACACACCCGCCTTTTATGCGTCACACCTTGTGCTGTTGGGGTTCGCAGCAGAAAACACAAATTTTTCTAACTAGCGTTCCCATAACCCAAGATCTAGCTAGCCGTATTACCGTAACGGAAAGTAGTGCGGAAATAACATACATCGGGGTGTAGTCTGTTGCGCGGGAAACGTTCCCGCAAACGTGGTTGATGTAGCCGATCAAGTTTCACAGTCCCCTGGCTGTGTTGAGCACCCGGATGGGTGTAGTGCCACACGTGCAGCACCTCGTAGTACTCGCACACATACGAGACTCGATGACGACATCCGTTCTCCGATCCAGCGGAGGTGGCGGAAGCAGACCTCCGGAACCAGAGTTTTAGCAACACCACGGCGTGCGTATAGTGGAGACATCCCCAACCCAGTGCAGACTCCAAACAAGGGGAGTCCGCTCATAGGAGGGAGAAATAGGGAGAGAGAGATCTACAGAATTTATTTGTATTTTTCTGGAATTTTCTGTGTAGAAAAACGGGGACCCTCCACATCTATATATAAGGGCAAACGGGGTGTGCGGGCACTTAGCTAGGAGAGGTGGTACTAATACCACCACCCTAGCAGTGCACATGGCCGTGGCCATGCCATGCATGTGGCCGGAGGCGGCTCACAAGGCCTAGTGGCCAAGTGGCCTTTGGTGGCCGTGGTGGCTATGGGCCCCATGGCCCAGGCGCCACCCACCCCCCCTTTTTCTTTTTCTTTTATTCTTTATTCTGTTTTTCCTTTCTTCTTTCTCAAAGAAAAAACAAAAAACAAAACAGAATATTATTCCATTAATTATTTAAATTATATTTTAATATTTAATTCATTAATTAAATAATAAAACATATCTAAATAACTTTCTGAACAATTCGGAACCACGGAACTTTTTCCGTCTCGCCTCCGAACCGATTTCGGAGTTCTCTCTTATTCTCCGGTAACTCCGATAGTTCCGAAAAGGTCTCCGATTTCATCGAGCCCTTAAGTGTGTTACCCTACGGTCCGAGAACACTCCAGTCATGACCGAGATGAGGCTACGGTCAATGATCATCAGAGCTCCTGGATGCCCATAATGACCCCTGTGCATTCCGGATATCAACACCGATTAGACCTTACGCCGTATAGCATTCCCTTTGTCAGCGATACTGGATTGTTCCGAGATTCGATCAATGACATCCTATGTCTGGTTCAACCTCGTTTCGAACTAATCCTATTCACTCGTTCCCGTGATATTCATCCCCGTGACCTAGTCATACGCTGCAGCTTTATGGATGGAATCTCACCGAGTGGGCCCCGAGTATCTATCCATTATATGGATTGACAAATCCCGCTCTTGTAACAATACTCCTCAACATATCTCCACGGAATACCTAAGATACAACCGTTATGACCCGCATATTTCAGTCAGGTGGTGGGATGTAAGTCAAAGCATCCGGGAAGATAGTAATTATGGACGTACTCACGGTCAAAGGAACGGTATACCACGTTCTGTAATTACAACACTGCACCTTCATAAGATTTGATCATGCTGTAATGCTTGCTTTGGGTAATGTTCATCACGTCACTTAACCAGTGAGGTGACCTCATAGTCAAGAGACTTAATTGTCCATGATCGCGAAACCACGTCCATCATGTTGACCATGAACTAGTTATCGATGTAGAGGCTAACTAGGAACTCTGGGGGTTTCTATACCACACATGTATCATTGTTTCACTGACACACTTCTAGCACGGTATGAAACTGGTTATGAACTTGCTTAGATATATTGGAATAATCATATATTATTTGCCTCTAGAGCATATATCCAACAGTCTCCCACTTGCACTAGAGTGCTAATAATCTAGCCGCATTTTTCCGATCATAATCATCTTATCACATAAGTGTTCATTGATCATGCATGCTCATGGAAGAGGGTTCGTCAACGAACTGCACCAATTCAGATTCGTATGTTTCCTTTGCAACTGGTATAGGTCAAAAGCTCTTTGGACATACCACTCATTATCATATAATGGTTGGATATAAGTTTCGCGGGAGAGTGAGACTATTATTTCACAGTATCCTCCAATGATCTCTTGGTTCAGTCTTTAGAAGACTCATCCTTAGTCATATATACTGGGAAATACACTTAGCCAGAAGTCCAATACTTCTAAGGCTAAACTTTTATCCATACGTCTACTTTCTTAAGTAGTATTATGTTTGTAGTGCCGTGAATTTTGCTCACATTTCTTTCATGTCTTTGGTGATGTCTCTAATTCCATATAGACCCATAATATGGCTTGCAATTCTAATCTTGCATTACATTCAAGTCTATTATCCTCTCTATATTTTAGAGATTAGTCCTCAGTATTCCTCATATACTGAATGCATGGACTTTATTCAGATTCTGTGTTTTACTCCTAAAGCACATCGGAATCTGTTCTTCTTCCAAGAACTTTTGAGTCATTCTGTTGTTGGATTCACAATGCATGTTATATGGTAGAATCATATGTCAAGAACATATAAGATCACATGTCCAGTACATGGTGCATCTCTATTCTTCCATCAAGACATTGCTTGTGATATTTGGATTTCATCCATTATATAATTTCTAGCCACAAGAACCTGTTTCTTGTCTAGAAGATTATTCCAACCTTCACTTCGTTTCATTATCCGTATCTTAATCTACTCATATAGATTTCAACGTGTAATGTGTTGGTATTTCACATAAAATAAGATTCTTGCAATCTTGTATTTTATTTGCCTTATGCTCTATATATATCATAATGCACATATGTATATAAGACGATTCTCTATATACACAATCAATGCATATCCATATATATACATATGAGATCATTCTTCACGCATATCAATGCATATATGTTTGAGATAATGATCATGCTCCCACTCAAATATATCCATCATATACTCATATATTTGTGGTTCAGCTTTCATCAAGTCATTTTATTGTTCACTATGTCTCACATAATGACAAAGCTTCCAAAGCTCCCACTCAGAAAATGCCCTCTGCATTCCAAGTTTCCGGGAAGTCTTCAAAGCTCCCACTCAGTTTCATGAAACTGCAGGCCCACTCAATATTTTGTTCATCACAAAATCACTTGATCAGATCAAGGTTGAGGGTTCCTGTCTTGAGGTACTATAGTCCATCCTTTTAACGAAGTAACCTTCTTCATGCCCATTGCAATTCTCTTTCAAATCCCAAATTTGACTGAGATGCAATTTCAGGCTATGGTCCATCGTAGTGTAAATGAAATATTTTATTGATTAAAGCATTCCTACGTTTCTGTAGTCAATCACCATTGAACTTTGGTCATAACCAAATAATGCCCATTACATTATTCTCAATAACTCTCCAATTTGTCGAGAATATGAAATAACCGATTTATTTCACGGGACGTGAGCCATCCTATATGTAACTCAATATTATTTCATTTCTCCTCGTGTTCTAGGCTACCATCATTCCTTTGTCTCTTCAAGCAATGTTATTCCCTATTGTTTTATTAAGAAGACTCATGATTATTGTTCTGTACAGAATGTATTCATGACAACCTTCTAAATTCAACAATGGCTTCAACTCATATACCAAGATCAATCATCTTTGGCATATCCTTCCTTATATAGCGTCATTACAGCGGAACATGCTTCCGTTGCAATACTCTGATATTCTGAAGGCAAGGTCCAATACCCCGGTCAAAGTTTCCATTATCTCCCATTGGATCCGTGTTGAGAGACTTTTCTCGTATTACCAATTAAGCAACACAAATTTTGCTATTCGGGGAGAATATGTAATTTCAATTGCTCGTAGTTTTATTACAAAGAAATTCTTTCTTTTAAGAAACCTTATAACACCATCAGTTATGGAGCTATCATGTCTCGTTAGAATTAGGATGGTTTCCTATTCATGAAGTGGGTGTTTTAACTTAATGAATTAAACAACTTATTCGACAATAACTATAGTGCTAGGGGAAAGAACATTTAGACCATACTACGGTTTAGTATGACTACGAATGGTTTAAGTAGTCTAGCACTTTCAACTTCCATCGTAGTTTGTGGTACAACTTCCACATGTCTACCATTATGTCAATATCAATACTTATCACTTCGGATCGTAGCGTAGTGATATGTATCCTTGTATTCTCACTTCTCACTTTGATTCCTGAATCTCAGTTTTATGATCTCAATTGAATACAACTTTCAATTAATCATATGAAGTCTTTAATGATAGCTCACGTGCCCATTTAGTTCATCATTTATGTATAATGATTGGCACAAGTTCTACTTGCTAGAACCTTGTCATGGTTATATTTATTACAGAGGTTCATAGATCGTGTATCTAATCCATCTCATGCAATCAAGTTATGATTTTCATTTGATAATGAACTCACAAGTTAATAGATCATACATTTAATGAACTCATCAGTTATGAAGTCACCTCATGCAATCAAATCTTTGACTTGTTATAATCAAGACAACTTTATCATTAAACATTGAATATTTCTTGAAAATAATAGTAGTATTATAAATGCTTTCTATCATATCATAAATCAAGACGTAATTAAAGTATAAGCACACTTTTATTCATAAAGATGGAACAACTGACTTGTCTCATTACATGAATAACTTTGTCTCGCGAGATGCAAGACACACAACTAAGTGTTCATACTATCATGATTACATAAGATTTATCTAATACTCTAAGTATCTCCTATGATAGATGTCTCGGCGGAATCCATGCTGGCCATCAACTGACTTGATATCCATCAATCCTTCATTTCACCTCTTCCCGTCCATGCAACGGCAGGTCCTGTTTTCATAAAACAGAATAAGTATCACATACTCATTTACTGCAAATGTTGTATAAGGGAGTAAACATTTATAAAAGTATATCAAGTATATACCTTCTCCATCGACAACTTCTCCTTCAATGGGTTCAACCTCCAGGTACTGAAGTCTATCCATGAAGTCAGAGAACTCGAGGCTTTCACCTCTGCCGACATAGCCATGGACATG
The DNA here is from genome assembly GCA_950022295.1 of Bromus sterilis. NCBI lineage: Eukaryota > Viridiplantae > Streptophyta > Magnoliopsida > Poales > Poaceae > Bromus > Bromus sterilis. Next base: position 39,781,193 of record OX465600.1, read on the forward strand.
GTCTGTATAGCTCGGTGGAAGCGAGTGTAACACCGTGTATATCGCAGACTCATGTGTGGTCTCATAGTCAAAATCATCTACGAGGCTCAGATGTATCTCATGCATCTTGGCCAAGTGTGCCTTCAGGCAAGAGCCTTCTTCCATCTTTGTAGAGAGAAACTCACTTTCTAACTCAAATCTGGCAACTCTAAACTGATGCAAGTTTGATGACTTCAGCTCATCGATCATATCATATGTATCCAAATCAGCATACTCCTCACGCAAAGGTTGCGGAATGCTGGTTTCTATGATACCCTTAGCTGTGGCATATGTCCTTCGACGATACTGATAATCAATCGCCGCTTGTGCATCCATGTCGTTTGCTGGAGGGTTTCCCAAGTGCTTTTTAGTTAAGAATGAAAGGTTGATTCTCTTGAGCACGGCTCTAAGGCGTAAGTACCAACTAACGAAGTTCGACCCATTTTCTTTAAGTCTTTCACCATGTAAGAAGGAAACCATTTCAAGGTACTGGGTATTATCCATTTTCTACAAACATAATTGCAAGGAACACAATTAAGACTAGTTCACAACAATGAGTTCATATAATCACATTATAAATGAGCTCGCACTAAAACATTTTATCCCTAGGAAGTTTTAGTGATTACATGATCCAGATTCACTGCCCGACCTCGAATATCACACGGCCGACGGGTCAGTTTCAAAGGTAGACAACAACTTGTGCGATCACATTATCTTATATGTACTGTGACTCATGCTCGATCTTTCGATCTCTAGTATTCCGAGGCCATATATGCATATGCTAGGCTCGCCAAATTAACCTCCATGTTATATGCTGCTCAGCAAGGCCATATCTGCATATGCCAGGCTTGCCGAACCCTACCTCATGCGAACTCCATTGAATATGTAGGAAAACTCCGGTATGTACGGAGCATCAAGCCATATGGGAGAACCTTCCAGGCGGTGCACACTTCGGTAGAATACTTGTGTTTGGATTTTTTAAGGGATCATCTTATCACATGCTACCGTCGTGTATCCTATACTAGCAATTTTTAAGATGTCTGAGCTATGGCAACACTAAGTCTACAGTGTCTCCATTTTAGTTTGTTTTATGATGACGATTACTACTTACTAGTAACACATAGCAAAGCTATCACTACATCACAAACAAACGAACGATAGCCCCCACTTAGCAATACAAGGTTTAGACGGTCTAGTTGTATATTGCAAGTTTTACGTGGCTGCTAGGGCTTTCATAGTTAAACAGGTTTTAACCTACGAGTCAACCACAACGTCAACCATACGATTGTCTCTATTACACCCCGCACGGGGCCCTCCGTTGCAAATGCCACATCCGCTAAAGTAGAGAGAAAGACACCCCCTTAGCCACTTTACGGTACAAGCCGCATGTCAAGCGTGGAACCAGTCTCGCGTAAGCGTACGCGTAAGGTCGGTCGGGGGACGCTTCATCAAACAATGCCGCAGATGTGAACAAGTACACATGGGAGGGTAACAATCATACAATCAACGCCCACATCCCCGATGTGTTCTATCCGTACAGTAATACTAAGCATAGACCTAGCTCATGATACCACTGTTGGGGTTCGCAGCAAAAAACACATATTTTTCTAACTAGCGTTCCCATAACCCAAGATCTAGCTAGCTGTATTACCGTAACGAAAAGTAGTGCGGAAATAACATACCTCGGGGTGTAGTCCGTTGCGCGGGAAACATTCCCGCAAACGTGGTTGATGTAGCCGATCAAGTTTCACAGCCCCCTGGCTGTGTTGAGCACCCGGATGGGTGTAGTGCCACACGTGCAGCACCTCGTAGTACTCGCACACATACGAGACTCGATGACGACCTCCGTTCTCCGATCCAGCGGAGGTGGCGGAAGCAGACCTCCGGAACCAGAGTTTCAGAAGCACGACGGCGTGCGTATAGTGGAGACATCCCCAACCCAGTGCAGACTCCAAACAAGGGGAGTCCGCTCATAGGAGGGAGAAATAGGGAGAGAGAGATCTACAGAATTTATCTGTATTTTTCTGGAATTTTCTGTGTAGAAAAACGGGGACCCTCCGCATCTATATATAGGGGCAAACGGGGTGTGCGGGCACTTAGCTAGGCGAGGTGGTACTAATACCACCACCCTAGCCATGCACATGGCCGTGGCCATGCCATGCGTGTGGCCGGCGGCGGCTCACAAGGCCTAGTGGCCAAGTGGCCTTTGGTGGTCGTGGTGGCTATGGGCCCCATGGCCCATGCGCCACCCACCCCCCCCCCCCTTTTTCTTTTTCTTTTATTCTTTATTCAGTTTTTCCTTTCTTCTTTCTCAAAGAAAAAACAAAAAACAAAAAAGAATATTATTCCATTAATTATTTAAATTATATTTTAATATTTAATTCATTAATTAAATAATAAAACATATCTAAATAACTTTCCGAACAATTCGGAACCACGGAACTTTTTCCGTCTCCCCTCCAAACCGATTTCGGAGTTCTCTCTTATTCTCCGGTAACTCCGATAGTTCTGAAAAGGTCTCCGATTTCATCGAGCCCTTAAGTGTGTTACCCTACGGTCCGAGAACACTCCAGTCATGACCGAGATGAGGCTACGGTCAATGATCATCAGCGGGACCTGGATGCCCATAATGACCCCTGTGCATTCCGGATATCAACACCGATTGGACCTTACGCCGTATAGCATTCCCTTTGTCAGCGATACTGGATTGTTCCGAGATTCGATCAATGACATCCTATGTCTGGTTCAACCTCGTTCCGAACTAATCCTATTCACTCGTTCCCGTGATATTCATCCCCGTGACCTAGTCACACGCTGCAGCTTTATGGATGGAATCTCACCGAGTGGGCCCCGAGTATCTATCCATTATATGGATTGACAAATCCCGCTCTTGTAACAATACTCCTCAACATATCTCCACGAAATATCTAAGATACAACCGTTATGACCCGCATATTTCAGTCAGGTGGTGGGATGTAAGTCAAAGCATCCGGGAAGATAGTAATTATGGACGTACTCACGGTCAAAGGAACGGTCTACCACGTTCTGTAATTACAACATTGAACCTTCATAAGATTTGATCATGCTGTAATGCTTGCTTTGGGTAATGTTCATCACGTCACTTAACCAGTGAGGTGACCTCATAGTCAAGAGACTTAATTGTCCATGATCGCGAAACCACGACCATCATGTTGACCATGAACTAGTTATCGATGTAGAGGCTAACTAGGAACTCTGGGGGTTTCTATACCACACCTGTATCATTGTTTCACTGACACAGTTCTAGCACGGTATGAAACTGGTTATGAACTTGCTTAGATATATTGGAATAATCATATATTATTTGCCTCTAGAGCAGATATCCAACATGTGCACCCATGTGACATGACCTGCTCCGGTGTGAAACATAGTATAGACGGTGCTACAGTTGGGAGAACACTATCTACTAGATATTATTTTGCGAGAGATCACCCTAATAAAACACGACTACCGCACATCAAACAAGGGTGCATCAAAGGGATTAACATCACAAGCAATTCATAAAATATGTGACATGGTATAGCCCTTTGTGTCGTGAAGTCTTCGTTGCCTTCATGACTCCGTGGTTGAAGTCTCCACCCACCACCTTTTGTCCTTGGCGCCGGGACCTCCTCACGGCTTCGGCATGTGTGTTGGGGTCCTCCTTCACATCATTGATCATCACCTCGTCTCTATCTATAGCCTTGCCTCAAGCTACTAAACAGTTCTGGCACGCAGGCCATAATTAAGTGACAATCATATGACTCCAGTCATCATGTCATACCACGGCTCACAGGCCGCAAAAAATATTACATCATATAGAATCTCATACAAACACATTGCAAATCTTGAAGACTATACCACATCACATGCATTCTCTGCAAAAACGAGTTAGATCACTATCTACACGGGTTGTTGCAAATTTTATCGTGGTTGTTAAGCAGGTTTACATGGCAAACGAGAAAACCTAGACAAAACAAAACACGATACTTCTTTTGTTGCTAGTTTAACATACGGGGTGCGTGTAGCAACTAATGCCACAAGCCAAACTTCGTTAAACGCGTGACCCCCGTGTGGATTTGAGTTCATAAAATCCACAAGCCCGTTCATGTAAAATTTTCTATAGCAAGACTAGGATGAGATCCAAGGAATTTGATGTAGTCCAGATCAAGGCAACCAGCATACTAAGAGCAGCATAGAGGGATCATGGTAAAACTCAAACCTTGTAGCAAAATCACATCATGCCGTCGAGCAAAGAAAAGATCATATGATAGGGAAGGAAACAAGAAAATCAATGCCTCATATCAACATATGATCTACCTAAACATGCATCTAATCAAGGATCGCTCATGATACCACTGTTGGGAAACGTAGTAGAAAACAAAATTTTCGTGCCTACGAGTTAAGAACCCAAGATCATCCATGATAGATTGCATACAAGGTTTAGGATAATGCTCACCAACAATTGCAGCGGAAGAAGAGTTGGTGATGCGGGTTGAAGAAGATCTCACGATCCGTCCCACGATCTCTCCCACGAACGGATCTCCTCGTCGATTCCCTCGAACAGTTCTCCGAGGAAGAAGAAGATGATCCTCTAAGTAAGATCAAAGCTATGATCTCTCCACCGGTATCCACACGTCCGGCACAACAATCCAGTAGCGCTCCGCCGTCCAGAGAAGAACGCCTCCGAGCAAACTAGAGAGAGAAAACCCTAGCGAGTTTCGATCTAGATTAGAATCTAAACCGGGGTCTAAAAGTGGAGCAACTAGCAACTAGGGCAAGGGGGGGCGCAGGGGCTTGTGTGTCTCCTCCCCCCTTTGGCTCACCTTATATAGGTGGCCAAGGGGCTTGGTGCGCCGGCCTAGGGGTGTGGGGAGTCCAACTTGGACTCCAAACCTCCTAGGACTTTCCCACTAGGACTCCTTCCATAATAGGATTGGGGAATCCTACTCCAAGTAGGATTCCCCTTATTTGTGGTGCCCCCACCTCCTGGCCGGCCAGGGAATCCTAGGTGGCTTTCCTCCCAAGCTAGGGGGTGGGGCTAGTGGGTGGTACTTCCCGGAACCTTCCGGAACCTTCTATGACCTTCTAGAAGCTTCCAGGACCTTCCGGGACATTCCGGGCACTTCTGGAACACTTCCAGGACCATCCGGGACCTCTAACGAATGTTCCGGAGCCATCTAAATAGGTCTCGGAACAATCCGGGCTAAGGTTAATATTTCCGGTGAACACAACATATTGTTTAAGCTGTCCACCGATCACCAAAACTATTCCGGTTGATTGTAAAGTTTCCCATTACCAATTTCATATGAACTAAAGTTATCTGAAACAATTCCAAAGTATCTTAGCCATATTCTTTGCTCTTTACTTGCTTCCACTAAACCTTCAATCATCCTAGTATTCTAACAGATTACTGCACTTTAAGTGTGCGACCAATAGGTTCGGTATTATGTGGACATGACTCAGAACGCTTTCCAGACTTACAGTCATTCGTCAATAATCAACAGCGGAGCCATGGAAACCCATGTTGACTCCCACACATACACAAAAATACTTCGAGTGAACCTTTATGTTTATCATATACTATTCCCTTTGCTTCGCGATATATGACAAAGTTAGAGGAGAGAAGTTTGGCACCCATGTGAAACAACTTCTTGATCACAAGCCATCAGTTATCCTCATTGCTCGTTTGTCTTCATTCCTCGTTACGTATACCGGTATGCCCGTGATTGAATCACAAAGTGTCTGGCCAGACGAGAATGGATACCGTTATACCGAGTGGGCCCTGAGTCTATATCTCTTCATCGTGAAGGAGCAAATCCCAATCTCGAACTATCACCGTTACAAGACACACTGTCCAATGTACCCAGAACTTATTTTACTACTTCCCATTTACGGGAAGATTCATCTAAGAACCAAAGCACATCTTCTTGTGTGAAGCAACTTGACATTCTCATGGTCTAAGGAACTATGTATATAATAACATTTTATGATATGACTTATAACGTTGTTTTCGATGAGTTCTCTAAGTATATCAATTAACACTGGGGTCGGTTCAACATCATTGTTCGGCTAACAATATGCTCTCATTGCTATTGACATCCTTGTTGCAAGAACAATGTCCATGATTAAGAAAACATAATCATCAATAAGAACATGGGCTGGTCTTAGAGGCAAAACCAGGAACTCTTCTTGTTTACATTTCCACACATGCATATGAGTTTTCTTCTGAATCTCATAGTCAAGATCATTGCAATTATAGCACAGAAATATAAACATTAATTATGAACATGAATATATAAATAATAACACACTTTATTATTGCCTCTAGGGCATATATCCCACACTAGACTCCTGGTGGGCCCCCTGGCTGCCCCCCTTGGCCCTTATTTTTACTCGCGTCGCGAAAACCCTGATTCCAGACACCTTTTCTCCAGAAGCAATTCCGATCTCCACCGCCATCGCCAACAAGCTTCGGGGGACCAGAATTCCTGTGTCGGCACCCTGCCGGGACGGGGAAGTGCCCCCGGATTCATCTCCATCGACGTTGCTTCCTCCTTCCATGATGTGGGAGTAGTTCCTTTTCGGGGCTGAGGTTTCTACCAGTAGCTATGTGTTCTTCTCTCTCTCCCATGATGTGTTCTTTGTTGTGATCATAGGCTATGTTAATCTAGGGTGATCCCATGATATTTCCCCTTCCTCTATGTATTGGATTGATGTACTCATTTGATCTTATCTAGTATAATCCCCGAGACCATGGTGACAGCGGTCTATTGGACATGGGTTAGAAGAATATTTTCATGAGTGATTTCCTCTTTTTTGTGTGGATTGAAGATTGAGAGTCTCTTGGTGCTTGTCTTTGACTATCCTTTAGATATGTTGGGTGATTGTGGTACTATCTTCGGATGGCCTCGGTGACATTGGGAAATCCATAGATGCGAACTACGAACTCTGAGGTGTGCTTTTGTAGCCCTACACAATTCTCTTGCTCTCTTGACTACATAGGAATGACCTCCGAGTACGTCTCCATTGCATGTTTTATGGGGAATATACAGTGATTAGACTATGTTAATGTTGTTGAGAGTTGCCACTAGTGAAAGTATGAAGCCTAGGCCTTGTTTCCACCATTGCAATACCGTTTGCGCTCACGTTTACTACTTGTTTGCTTGCTGCACTTTTTATTACAGATTTATATTACCTTGATTTGCTACACCTATCACCCATATTTTACCATCTCTTCGCCGAACTAGTGCACCTATACAACTCCTAGTTGTATTAGGTGTGTTGGGGACACAAGAGACTTCTTGTATCTTAATTGCAGGGTTCCTTAAGAGAGACCATCTTCAACCTCTACTTCCCTGAGTTCGATAAACCTTAGGTTATCCACTTGAGGGAAATTGCTGCTGTCCTACAAACCTTTGCGCTTGGAGGCCCAACATAGTCTACAAGAATATAAGCGTGCGTAGACATCAAGCTATTTCTGGCGCCGTTGCCGGGGAGGTAAGCGTTGAAGGTATATCTTTAGATCTTGCAATTAAATATTTTTGTTTCTTGTTTTTATTTTTCACTAGTTATGCTTATGGAAAACTGCACTCTTAGTTCGATGTTTGGGGAAGGCCGCTTTAACACGCCCGTGGTAGAGAAGTCTCCTCCACCTACTGAATGTATCCCATTCCAAATACCACTAGGGATAATTGAAATAATTAGGAATGATTGTTATGATGGAACAGTCAATCCTAGTATTCATATGTTGAAACTTACAGAACTTTGTGAGTTGTTTAAGATTTCAGGTTTGACAAGAGGTGAAGTCAGGAAGAAATTATTTGCCTTGTCACTGAAAGGAAAAGCATTGGAATGGTATAGGCTACTAGATGATTCTCACCTACGGTATTGGGAAGAGATCCAGTCTCTCTTTTACTCCAAGTTTTACCCTCTTCATGAAGTTCATGAGAATAGTAATTATGTTTATAATTTCTATCCTCATGACGGAGAGAGCATAGCTCAAGCTTGGGGGAGACTGAAAACTTTAATGCTAAAAATTCCTAACCATGGGCTCCCCAAATATATAATTATTACTAATGTTTATGCAAGGCTCTCTCGACAGGATAAAGACTTGCTCGATGCTTCCTCTATGGGTTCTTTCACAAACGAAAAGATTGATGCTAAATGGGAACTCCTTGAAAGAATTCAACGCAACACTGAAGATTGGGAGATCGACAAAGGTAAAGATTCAGGTATAATTTATGAGTATGATTGCATTAAGTCCTTTGTTGAAACTGCAAGTTTTAATAAGTTTAGTGCTAAGTTTGGGCTTGATTCTCAACTCCTTGTTGATTTCCTCAAATCTTTTGCTTCACATCTTAATATTCCTAAGGAGGATTGGATCAAGCATCATGAACCTTTTAAAGAGATTTGCAAGGAAAATAAAATTGTTCATGATGATTCCAACATGCATGATCCAATTCCTGAAAATGAAGTTTTATATAAGCATGTTAATTTTTGTGGAGTGGATAGACCTTGTGAAAGGCTTATTATTGAAGAAGAGAAGTATTGTAAGCAACATAAGCATGAAAGAACAATCAGTTGGGTCAAAGATTTAAATGAAATTGCGAGAGAATTGTGTGACCTTTATCCTTTTACTTGTGAACTTTGTGGTATAGAGGGTCACTCAAATTTTCAATGCATGAACTTTCAAAACATAACTGTTAACCAGTTGTGTGATAACATGATCACCCCTGATCTTTATGATGAACTTATGTTATTTTTGGTGTGTGAAGAGTTATCGGAAAAGACTTCTTGGCTAGATGTTAATGTCCTAGGAATAAACAACACTTTGCAAAATTGCCATCTTATCGTGTTGTTAATTGCCATGAAAATAATTACATAAGTAAGATTAGAAAGGAGGGAACTTTACCAAAGTATAAAAATGTCTCTTATATTTCTACTAATAAAAAGGAGAGTTTCTCCCAAGTTTCCCCTATTGTTTCCAATGATAAACCAGGATATATGGAGAAACATCATCTCCAACCACTCCCTCCTAAGGTGAAGAAGAAGAAAAAGAAGAGGAGGAGGAAGAGGAGCAAGAAGGAAGAAGAATGGGTATCAACCTGGCCTGAGCATATTCCTCGCATCAATTTTTATCCTAACGGATATAAATTTATGAAGGATGGTGAGCTTGATTGCATTCATTATTATCCTGATGTTAAGTCCGTAGGCACTATTGAAGATGATTTTGATTATGATATGCATGTTACTTATTGTGATTGGGAAGATGATGATAATGCTACTTATGATCTTGAAAATCTTTTTGGTGCCAACTCTGAAAATGATGATATGGAAACCTCTAAGCTTGGGGATGATAGGATTGCAAGTCCTTTACCCATTAGTGATGTGGTAATTGATAATTCTTATGCTAGAAGAATAAAGACAACATGTTTACAAATATAGTTGCTAGCAATGATAATGCTCTTCTCTACTATGATGATGTTATAACTCCTATCTACAGTGATTGTAAAGGTACCTATGACATAAGGAGAAATTATCCTTATGAAAATTGTCATAATCATGGAGGGAATTACTCCCTTACTTAACACCATCTTCCCAATAAACAATTAATCTATAGTGTTCAAGTTGTTTATGATTGTCCTTCTCCCACTATTACCAATGAGAAAGATTATGCTTATATGGAGAGTAAGAGTACCTTTTTGCATGTGGATAATGGTAACAATGCTTTATGTGATACTTAAATTGTTGAGTTTATTCATGATCCCACTGAAAATTATTATGAGAAGGGAACAGATGCTTATAGATATTTCAATAATATCAAGTTCCCTCTCTTTATGTTGAAGGTTTTGGAGCTGCACTTGTTTTTCCTTCCTATGCTTATTGCTTTGTGCTTCAATGAATTATTCTATTGCAATATTCCTATGCATAGGAAGCATCTTAGGCTTAAATTTGTTTGGTATTTTCTTCTTGATGCTCTCTTTTGTTCTTCAACTCTTATTCCTACGAGAGCATCATTAAAGTCTTAAGCATGTCTTTATGGCTATAAAGAAAGAGCTCTAGGGAGACAACCCTTGTTATCTTCACTTTCAGTTTGTTCTTTCATTTTTTAGTGGTCTTGATGATTGCTAATACTGTAGCAACATCATTGTATCTTTACTTTTCAAGTTTTTTGCCATTTATAGCCTCATATGACAAGGGAAGTGAAAGTTGTGACATGCTGTCCAGAAAACAGATTCTGTCCTCGTGACGGGAAAAATCACAGAAAAATCCCAGTTCATCTTTTTGAGCTGAAATTTTTACACAGCGTGGTCTATACAATTACAGAACTTTCGTATGTTCTGAGTTTTTTTATTTGAGTTGCAGAAGTATCCCTAGAAAATTCTTTACTACCTGCTGGTCTGTTTTTCACAGATTATGTCCTGTTTTTCCTTTTCTTCGTTTTGCAAACCTTAAGCTTGCTTTTTCTTTGCAAAAACTTTTTGGAAATCTTGAGAAACAGTAGCGCTTCAAGAATATCCTTATTTCCAGTAGATAAAAATTATTTTATTATGGGTACTAACCTCGCTAATCAGATTATGATGAGTTATGTATGAAGGGAGTTTTCAAGTGTGCGAGGGAAGATGATGAAAGAAGATTCATGAGTGTCAAACACTCAAGATTGGGGATGCCCCCATGCACCTCCAAGACATATTCAAGGAGACTCAGCATCTAAGCTTGGGGATGCCCCCGTGCATCCCCTTCTCCATCAACAATTATCAGTTCGTCTTTCGTTTCACTATATTTTTATCACTTCATGCGTCTTGCTCTTTATTTCCTTTTTAGTTTTCTTTACCTTTGATTGCTGTTCATAACATGTTAGAACCCAGCTTTCTTTGTGTGGGAGAGAAACACGCTCCACTTCCAAAATCTAGAACACAACAAAGGACTTTTCATGCTTATTTTTGCTGTGTGTGTTCTTTATCTTTTTCATAGCTACTGTCATGTTTTAGCTCTTAGTTTTCATGCTTATCTTTTTAAAAGATTTTGTTTAGTTTGTTGCTGGAACTCTCTTGAGTTTTCATGTTTATCTTGTTTAGAGATTTTGCCTGCTGCACTGAGTTGTGTGTCTTGACTTGAAGTAGGTAATTGAGGTTGCTATTCAATTGTAGTAGTAACTTGCAATAGTTTTGAGGTATTGTTTTGAGTAATGTTTGGACTTTTGGTGTCAAGAGCTCTAGCCTATTAGTGATAGGTGTCGTATTTTGAGAAATCCGTGTTTATTTTCAAAACCTACAAAATTAGTTGAGAACTTTAGCTACTAGATGGATCACTACTCTCTGGAGGGATCGAATATTAGAGTACACTCACGTACCATGAGTCGAGGATGCGCAAGGATAACCAAACCCCCATACACTCCTCCTCGGGGTACTTGTCTCTTTGTGAAACCTCCTTATTAGATTGAGAGTTACCGATAATAAGTGCATGAGTTCTTCGGACTAATGTCAGTATTCGAAAGTTGACACTTCCACCTTCCCATGTTTTTCTAGCCTCTCCTGTGCCGTGCATTGCTTTCTTCTCACTCCGAGAGTTGGCGTCCACCTTCGCCGGTACATCCAAACCCTTGGCACGATACTCTCTGTCATCATAAACCTCCTTATATCCTTCCTCAAAACAGCCACTATACCTACCTACCAAGGCATTTCCATAGCCTTTCCGAGATACATTGCCATGCAACATCCACCTTCTTATGACTTGATCTTCATGTCATACATGCTACTTGCTTGATCGATGAGCCGCATGCTAGTTGGGCTTTGCCCTAATCATTGCTACATGACGCGCTAGTATCATTGCATATCCTGCTACACTGGCAGAGGCATACATTCGCATACATCATGATAGTTACATCTTCTTTATGATTTGATTTCTTTCTAAAGTGTGAAAGATCTTCTATACTTCTTGTAATATATAGAGTGTTGCCCCTAAAGTGAGGAAAAGATCCCAAAGAGGACAAAATCAAAAGATCCCAAAGAGGACAAATGAGAGAAATAGAAAGAGCCATTGAGGCCACCAAAAAAATACAAAAAATAGAAAAAAGAGAAAAATAAATAAAAAGAGAGAAGGGGGCACACTAATATTCCTTTTGAGAGATCCACACTCGTACTCCCTCTTATATCTTGTACTCCATTGAGATTATCATTCATGCATATAGCTATGTGAGGACCTTCACACTATAGAACTTGGCTTGTATATTCCAATGATGAGCCTCCTTAAATGAGCTCTAGGTCTTCTTGAGCAAGCAAGTTGGATGCACCCCCACTAGTTCCATTGGAGAGCTTACCTTAGCTCACATGTGCATCCGTTGCATGGCAATCCCTACTCCTCACATCATATCTATCATTTGGCCTTCTCTCACCTATGATTGTCCTCATTGATGTGAGCCTTTCACACCCTTTTTGTTTTCCTCCTCCACCACATTCTCTCTTTGCCATCCTAAGTTTCAACTTTCTTGCTTACGCTCATCCATTGCATGAGTGCTCAAAATATCGAAAAGGAGTGGATCATTTTGTCTTGTACCTGACTAGTGGTTTGGGGATGAGTCAAGATAAGATTCCAAAGAAGACCAAGTGTGAAGCTTTAGTAGATTGAGTTCTCAACACAAAAATACTTTTTTCTCGTATATCCCTGATGGCTTCTCGCCCCACGTTGGTTACCCCAAGTGGAAGGTTTGAGATGCAGTGCAGCAGCAAGTTTCCCTCGGTGAAGATACCAAGGTTATCGAACCAGTAGGACTCAGGAGATACAAGTAGGTCGCAACGTCGCCAGAAATTTCTTCCTGACTAGGGTGTTGTCGTGGACCTGCACACAACAACAAATAACTTTGCTCCCAACGAGTACAGAGGAGTTGTCAATTCCTCCGGCCTTGTCGTTTACAAGGGATCAACGCAAGAGATAAAAGGTGCAAAGGAAAGTAAAATCTGAAAGTAAATTGAGGGTGTGAACAATAACGTGAAGATGGACCGGGGTCCCGTGATTTTCACTAGTGATGTCTCTCTCCCAAAAGACGATAAAAGTGCTAGCGAGGTAAAAAAATCACAGTTGAGCAATTGACAGGATTATGAAGGCACCGCAATGCTAACTATGCTGCAAAGAAAGGAAGGGCTCAAAAGCAATGGGCAGTACGCCAAGGTAAGTAGACCGAAATCCATCTGCATCTACTACGAATCATCCACCTTGAGATATCTATCCAGAACATCTCGCTGGTATTAAGTTGCGAATCCCACCCAAAGTGTAAACTCAAAGCAACAGACAACTGCATTAAAAGAACTTTGCGTAAAGTAAACAATCCTTGTACCCGCAGGTACAAGCACCGTTGTTTTATCCCTGGTGGCAACAGCACATCCCCTAGTCTCATGTTTCTGTCACTCAAGCTAGACATCAAGGGGCTGAACCCACAATCGAGCATAACGCTCTCTCTTGGAGTTGCAAATAAAATACTTGGCCAAAGCAAATACCGCAACGGAGAACATGCAAGAATTTACTAAAGAAGAAAATATAAAAGAGAAGAACCAAATATATTACTCATCACAATCTGAACATAGTCTCATAATCCATCAGATCCCAACAAACTCAGCATAGCAACAACAGAAATTACATAGATGCCTCGATCATGTGAGGCAGCTCACGAGGACTCGAAAGTGGAAGCACAAAAGGGGGAGAGATTCATCACATAGGTACTGGTCACGGACCCATGGTCCAAGGGGGACTACTCACGGTACATACGGGAGGCGTCCATTGTCGTGGATATAAATCTTACAATAGATATAGGGGTATGAAAGGAGCTAAATGATCTGTACGTGGAGAGGGTTTACGCAAAGGGGGTATGCAGGTTAGGCCTCTCCGTAGAGATAAAAACCTTAGTCCTGTCCCAGGATTACTGGGGTGTTCTTTCTTCAGGAAAACTAAGAGTCAGAAGTGTAGCGCGTCCCCTTGCCGGAGGGGGGGGGGCTTATATAGAGTGCGCCCTTGCCCTCTTAATGTCTCGGCTTAAATGGGTCTTAATTACAAGGTTGAATGCATACTTAAATACAGAAACGGTCTACCCATTACTACTAATAAAAGAGAGGAAACGCCCGCGGCATTGAATGCTCCCTGACTGTTGCGTTCCATCTTCCGAGTAAGGGAGGATTCGTTGATTGCTTCCGAGTATCGGCCTACTAGGATCTTGCTGGACTTCCGAGTAGCCGTTTACTCGGAAGCGGCTTTTGTTCTCCGAGTAACAAGTTACTCGGAGACCACCAGTGCTTCGTGTTTTTCGTTGGTTTTATTTTGATGGGTGTGCGTTGGGGAAACCCAGGGCCTAAGGGTACCCCTGGGTTTCCCTCGCCTAGGGGTATGCCTTTAGTATTACCACGACAGTAGCCCCCAAGAGCTTTCGGGTGCTCTTAAGTGAGTTGGCTGACATTTAGTCTTTCTGAGGTATGCGAAGATTGAACTCAGTAAGAGGCCCGGAAGGGCTTTATTGATGTTCGAACTTTTCCCTCGAGTGAGAGTTGGGCAGGTTAGCGGAAAAATTTGGCGACACTCAAACGTCTCTCGGAAGAGGTGGACTGAGGCCTCGGAAGGCGTGTCTCGGAGTAAAAGGCCTTAAACTCCATATGAACCAAATTTGTAAAGTTCAATGTCCTAGGACATCGCGCCGAGTCCTAGGCCATGCCACGTGGGACATTGATTCTTTACCCCCTGCGCCGGGTCTTACCGGCGGCCTAGCATTCTTCGTCAGAGACGGGCCACCAGCGAGCTTATTACTCGGATTCTCACCCGAGTAACCGGGTGCGGGATTCTTCGTCTTTCAAGGGATCTTCGAGTGGTTCCTTTCGCGGCGCTTCCGAGTGACAGCTTACTCGGATGCTGCGGGAGCTCTGCGTTTTCTTCCGAGTGATGGCGTACTCGGAGAGTTTGATTGGTGTTATGCTTCGCATCTTCCGAGTGGTTGGGGCGGTTCCGAGCTTCTGGTCGAAATCAGATTTGGTCTTTAACAAAAGATTTTGCCTTGTCAGATAATCTTCTTGCCCAGGTGAGTGGGCGCACTGTCTGGGCTTGTCTCCTCGATTCCCGTGGCGGTTTTATAGGATAATAATTAACTGCCTGTGGGGAAGTGGAGCGGTCTTACGGGGAAGAGAAACCGGCAAGCCCATTAGTGGGGTGCGGATCTGACGCGAGGCGGTTGATACCTCGAGCTATAA
This sequence comes from Bromus sterilis, assembly GCA_950022295.1. Classification (NCBI taxonomy): domain Eukaryota; kingdom Viridiplantae; phylum Streptophyta; class Magnoliopsida; order Poales; family Poaceae; genus Bromus; species Bromus sterilis. Next base: position 39,796,456 of record OX465600.1, read on the forward strand.
AAGCCCCCTACCTTTCGGTTTTGAACAGATCCACTCATTTCCCCCCTGCGCAGCCGTTCCCGCTTCTCTCTTTCGCTCTGCCTCCTCCCTTGCCTGCTTAATCTCTCCACCGAGACATCTCCGCCGGCCGTTCGTGTTCTACCCTGGGAGGCCGCCACTCGCGCTGCCCCTCCGCCGCCGCCGCGACCATGTCTGCGGGGGAGTGGCTTTCGTCGATCGTGACGGAGGATATGCTGCTGGGGTACCAGGACGCCAGCCTGGTTCCCCGCGAGGGTTGCCATCTTCCCGCGGCTGGGGAAGACGAGCCTGCTCCCCGGGACGGTGAGAGAGTTCTCCTACTTTCGCATGTGGACCGCGGCTTTTCTCTCCCCCCACATCCCTTCCTTTTGGATTTTTTAGCTTTCACGGGTGCTCAGCTTCATCACGTTGTTCCCAACGCGGTTACCCTTCTCTCCATCTTTTTCACCCTTTGTGAGAGATTTTTAGGCATAGAGCCCCACTGGCATCTTTTCCGTAGCATATACGCCATCAAGCCTCAGAAGGCGAAGAAGTCTGGGGAGGGTGGCGGCGTTGAGTTCAATCATATTTGTGGCGGTCTGTTTTTGGCCAAGAAGCAGGGGGTACAGTATTTTGCCTCTTGTGTGCCTGATTCTGTCAAGATCTGGCAGAATAGTTGGTTCTACTGCAAGGTGGCCGAGGAGCCGGGGGTGCGTACCTTGCCTCCTTACTCGGACGTTAGGCTGACTTCCTCTCAGGGCTGGAACCCCCGACTCACCAATGCTGATAAGGAGCAGTTGCTCCCCTTGATGCGCGAAGTCATCAGGCTGAAGAAGAATGGTATGGACGCCATAGATTTGATAGCTGCTTTTGTGATTCGGAAGATCCAGCCGCTCCAGGCCCGAGCTCGAGGGATGTGGACATACTCCGGGTTGCAGGATGACACCCGCTATAGTAACACTGAGATGCCTTTGGACGAGTTTGAACTTCAGATGAAGATAATAACCAGCGTGACCCAAGGTCTTCAGGAGACTAGCCGAGTTAGACCCCTCAGCATCGACAATCCTCCCACCTTGGTATGCTGCCTCGTGCCATATGTATCTTGAATGTGCTTCATTTGTTGGTTATAACTCAGACCTCTTTGTTTATTGCTAGGATTTTACCCAATTCTGCTGCCCTATTCCTCTGGCTCCGCAGCATCCTGCCGAGGAGGATGAAGACAGCACTGCTGGTGCGGGGGTCGGAGTTGAGTCGGGGGAGGAGCTGGAGTCCGAGGTGGCTCGGGCTCAGGCAGCGTCCGAGCAACGCTCGAAGAACAACCAGGACCGCGAGTCGGGGCGGGAGGGGCTTACTCGGACCCGTAAAAGGGCTCATACTCCGAGTGGCGAGGAGGACAGCGGGAAGCTTCCTCCCTTGGGCCTCAGCTCTGGAAAGGTTGCGCCCATGAAGAAGAAAAAACTTGTCACTCATGGGGGCCGAGAGGCTAATCCCTCAGGGGGTGCTGCTGTTGATAAGTCCAAGGGGGCTGGATCTGGTTCAGCCAGGGTTGCTCCCCCGAGGCGTAGCTTGAAGACCGTTCATACGTAATGTTGTTGGTTATCGTATGCTTTAAGGCTCTGTTAGTTTCTCAGGCCATCCTTAGCTGTTTCATTTTGTCGTATTCGTCTGAGTGGTTCTGAGACGTTGCCTGGGATCGAGGAGGGTCCCGAGGTCGAAGCTATGGAGGATGTTAGCACTTGCGAGGTGACTGATTTTCCTAGAATGGACACTATTCCAGAAGATACTGCGGCTGTTGGTGGGAATTCTTCGTTGTTTTCTTTGTTGAGACGTTTGCCGCTGTCGTCTTTTCGCTTTTAATTGTTTGTTGTTTCTGCTGCAGACATGGATGTTGACCCTACTGCTGATCCAGCTCGGATTGCTGCCGATTCCACCGCTGCTGGGTTCACTCCTCCTGAGGTGATTGTTCCTGAGGGGACGGTATCCTCTGGGTCTGGTTCCCGAGCTGCTGCACCTGACGCTCCGGTTAGGGAGGCTGTTAAGGAGGCCCCTGTCGCTTCGGCAGCTGCTCGAGGGGGTGGGCCTGCTAGCTCGGGGGCCATTCCAGTCGGAGCCCCAGTGGAGAGTGCTATTATTGGTGGGTTGAAGGAGTCCTTGGTGAAGGCGACTCAGTTTGAGCTGCGGCTGCGGGAGCTAGCGTCTGAGGCTGAGTTGGTGAAGTCCAACATGCACGTAAGTACTTACGTAAGTTTTCTTACCCACTGGGTGTAGCCCCCAAGGCTCCGAGTAACTTTGTGAAGTTATTCAGAGTCTTCTGATAGGGGTTTTGTATTTTGGTGAACTTCCAGTGGGAGCACTTCTTAGTGCACCCACTGGGTGTAGCCCCCAAGGCTCCGAGTAACTGTGTGAAGTTATTCGGAGTCTTTTGATAAGAGGTTTTTAGTTTGGTGAACTTCCAGTGGGAGCACTTCTTAGTGCACCCACTGGGTGTAGCCCCCAAGGCTCCGAGTAACTTTGTGAAGTTATTCGGAGTCTTTTGATAGGAGGTTTTGTTTGAATATGGCATTCCTCTTGTCTTCATAAGAGGCATGCAAGCTTGGGTCGGCCTTCGTGAAGTTGCAGGAGGAGAAAACTACCGCTCAGAGTGCGTATGAAGTGCTGCTTGAGGAGCACAACAAACTGAAGAAACAGCATGCTGAGGACAATGGTAAAAGCTCTTGGGTTTGTAAGCTGTCATTGTTTATCTTCTTATTTTTTCGTCTGACGTTGTGCTTGCAGAGGCGGCGAAGAAAGCCTTTGATGCGAAGGTCAAAGAGAATGATGATTTTGTTGCTAAGATGAAGAAACAAATAGACCAGGTTGAGAAACGAGCCAAGGCTCAGAAAGCTTTGGAGACCAGTCTTCACTATTAGAAACAGGCAGTGAAGGAAAATGAGGCTTGCATCTCGAAGCTGGAGTCGGATTTGGAAAATTTGTCTGAGCTGCGCGCCGAAGATAAGAAGAAATATCAAGCTGAGTTGGAAACCACTCAGAAGGCGGTGAAGGCAGCTGAAGAATATTGCGTTGGACGGTGTCGGGGGATTGGTACCCAGGTAGGCTAACCCAAGCGGAAGTAAACTTTCAAGACAAGGATGGACCAATTGGGCTGCAGTTGGGCCGAGCTGGGCAGAGGTACGGCCGATTGCTCCAAGGCAATCGACCATGCCAAATGCCAGCAGTCGGCCCAGGCGCAATCGGGCCACCCTTCACCAAAGATGATCATCCGATTAGTCCGCAGCTGGACCGAGGCCGATTCCTAGAAGGCCGATTGCCCAGAGCAATCGACCCCACCAGGAACCACCAGTCGGCCCAAGCGCAATCGGAGCAACCTACCACCCAGTCGGGGGTATGATTACGAGGTCATAAATGCCATATCCCGAGATATCTGGGTGGCAGGAAGGCCAGGTCATGTCGAGGATTTGCTGGAGATACGTTGTCGACCTCCCCGCCGATTCCGCGGACAGGCCGACAAGACCGCACCCCCTAGCTCCACTGTTCATTCCTAGGTTCTACGAGGTAGCAGCATGGGCCGCCGCTCGTAGGCTCCGGGTCACCCGGAGAGGAGCAGTCGGTGGGCCCAGGCCGATTAGAGGATGACGGATGGGCCCATTCAGCGATGAAGTTACTATAGTACCCTGGACTCACACTATAAGAGCCAGGGTACCCCCTCCTACGCGAGGGACGCAACACCTGAGATCTCATTAACTCATTCCCCCTTCAGTTCATTTACTACCCGTAGTCACTCCTCAGGGAAGCAGGAGAGGACCTTGCCCACGGCGGCGGTTTACTCCTTCCCCTGAGAAGATAGAAGAGCAGTTATTGTAGTTCCTTCATTGATATATAAGAGACAAGCAGGAGTAGGGGTGTTATCTCTCCGGAGAGCCCCGAACCTGGGTACATCGTGGTGTCTTCACCGTGCTTGTGCCCAACCCGATTCTGGCACCATCGACATTCTCTCCCTCGTGTCTTCCCCTCACTTTAGCCATCCCCATGGCATTTGCCGTCACATATCGACGACAGTTGGCGCCCACCGTGGGGCAGACCGAGGCGTCGACTGGAGTCAAGATCCGGACGGGATTTTCCTCTGCATCCGGCGGTAGCCACGCCTCCGGCCTGATTTTGAGGCGTGGGGCAATCGATTATGTAGTGGACTACTCGGCGCGGTATAGGGCTGGAGCACCCTTGCCTCCCGGAGTGTCGCTGCAAGTGGGAAGTCATCGTCTCTTCATTGGCAGCTTCCCTGAGGCATATCCCAGAGACATCCGCATCTTCTCGTGTGCTACAGATCCTCTCTCGACCAGGGGCTGCATCGCAGCACCTGGCCGAGAGGAGGGCCGAATGCACGCCGCGGTCATGATGGAGGGAGCATCTTCGTCGACCAACCGTGATCCGGCAAGCGCAGCAAGGAAGGCCAAGGAAGTAGCTGATGCGGCAGAGCGAATCGGCACCAGTGCGTTGCGGGATGTGTTATACACACCTGTGAACCGGAATGGTGATCCGGAGCAGGTGCACACCGAGCTAGAAACAGCACGGCTCGCTCTGGCTCGCAGGGCTGAGCAAGTGTTGGCAGAAGAGCGTCGGCTAGGAGCCATCACAAGGGAGTACAACGCAGCTCACGCAGGACCGCGCCGGCCGATTGAGCCCGCGGTCCTGGAAGACCTGAGAAGCCGAGGAAGAGCAGTCCACCAGCAGCTATCAAGAGCTGAGCAGCCGGAGCGTCCGAGAAGGCCAGTGCAACCGGAGCAGCCAGCGCAGTCGGCATTCATCCAGAGGCCAACATATAGCACACCGGACAAGAATTTGAGAGCCGCCGAGCAGATAGCGCTCGAGCTGGAAGAATTGGAAGGAGATGAGCGGCGCGAACAGTCGCGCCGAATGCGTGAGCTGATAGCGGCCGCAAAAGAGCAGAGGCTTGTGGCAATGGGCAATCAGAATGCTGAGCCAGAGGCATCAAGAGGAACTGTGAGGCCGAATGCGGGAGCTAGCCAGCGACCGAATGCATCGCGCCAGAACAGGCATCAACCTGCACCGTCTCGGCACGACAGCAAGGTCAGAAGCAATCGGCCACCCCCAGCAGCAAGCAGAAGAATGGAAGAGACAGCTGTTAACAGCAGGCGCCATGACATGCCGCAGCAATCGGCGCCAAGACCAGCAATCAGCACCCGACTTGGCCCTCGCCAAATCGGCCAGAACGACGCAAGGCATCGCATTGAGCTCCTGGAGAAGGAAGCTCAGGAAGATGAAGAAGGAGAAGCTGGCCCATCATGTTTTGGTCACCGCATTCGGACGGAGAGATTCCCGAAAGGCTTCACATTACCGAGAGACACTCCCAAGTACAATGGCTCGGTGAAACCGGAAGATTGGCTGTCCGACTACCTGACGGCAGTCCGCATTGCAGGAGGCAATCGGCGTGTAGCAGTCCGCTACGCACCTCTCATGCTGCAAGGCTCAGCGCGGACGTGGTTGAACAGTTTGCCTAAGGACAGTGTGAATTGCTGGGAGGATTTCACGACCGCATTCATTCACAACTTCACAAGCACGTATGAGAGGCCCAACCTCCCACGGCAGTTAGCTCTGTGTGTGCAAGGCAAGGACGAGCCCCTCAGAGATTACCTATCTCGGTGGATCAAGCTGAAGAATTCATGCGAAGGAGTCCATGAGATCCAGGCCATTCAGTATTTTACTGATGGGTGCCTGGCGGATTCAATGTTGAAGCACAAGCTGCTCCGCAAAGACTTCACGTCGCTCGCTGAGCTTATGAAGGTGGCAAATGCGTTCGCTATGTCCGATTCTGCGATGCGCCCTATCCAACTCGGAGTTGGAGGTGTGATCCAATCACCAGGGGCTCCGCAGTCGGACACAGGGAACCAAGGCCTCAGTCGGAAGGAAAGAAGAGAGAACAATCGCAACAACAACAACAACAACCAGCAGAACAACGGCAAGCGCAAGGACGAGCAGCCTGATTCCCAGTATGGCAATCGGCAGGTGGCCGCTGTTCAAAATGAGGAAGATCCAGCGGCTGCAGAAGGCAGTCGGAAGATGAGACCAAATGTGAGACCCCCAGGGCAGATGAAGCCCAAATACACATTCGAGGATATGTTGGACGCACCATGCAAATTGCACAGCACGCCTGGGAGGCCGTCTGCGCACACCACTCGGCAGTGTGACTTCGTGAGAAGGATTGCAAAGGGAGAAGCTTTACCACCACCACCACCACCACCACCCCAGAACAGAGGACCACCTCAGCAACAGAACCAGTACCCGCAGCAGGATGTGGCTTACATGTTTTTTACCAGCGAGTCCACAGACAAGGGTAGTCGGAGAGCCCGATCCCAAGAAGTCAATGCCACTATGCCGCCGATTCCCCAATTTGTGCACTGGTCCGAATGTCCGATATCCTGGGACAGAGCAGATCATCCCACCATTTTGCCGAATCCAGGCAATTATCCGCTGGTGGTGGACGCTCTGGTTGCAGGACCAAGATTTTCATGCAAGTTTTCTCGAGTGCTAGTTGATGGAGGAAGCACAATCAACATTCTGTACAGAGATACAATGCTTAAGCTAGGGCTCACAGAGCGGGACCTGGAGCGCAGTCGGACGACATTCCATGGGATTGTTCCTGGATTGTCTTGCACCCCCATGGGTCACATTCGGCTGGATGTCATATTTGGCACGGAAGAAAATTTCAGGAGAGAGCCGATTTGGTTTGAGGTGGCCGACCTCAGCAGTCCTTACCATGCTCTATTGGGGTTACCAGCATTTGCCAAGTTCATGATCAATGCACAACAGACATACCTGAAGATGAAGATCCCGGGGCCAAACGGCGTCATCACAGTCACCGGAGACTTCAGGAAGTCCCTCGAGTGCACATCCGCTGGCAGCAGTTTGGCTGAATCTCTAGTGGTGGAGACGGAGAAGCGCCAGCTCGGCAAAGTCATTGCAATGGCGCAGGCACAAAGCAAGAATCCACTTCCGGTTGGCCCAGCAAAGAGATTAGATGAGGAGTCGGCTTTTCAGTCGGCCAAGGACAGCAAGAAGATCGCTCTAGATCCCTCCGACTCAACCAAGTTCGTTGTAGTCGGAGCTGGACTTAGCGATAAATAGGAAAGCGAGCTCGTCGAGTTTCTCCGTGAGAATCGGGACATCTTTGCATGGTCTCCACAAGACATGCCTGGTGTTCCGAGAGAACTCGCCGAGCACAAGCTGCACATTCGGCCAGGGTCGAAGCCGGTCAAGCAACCCCTGAGACGTTTTTCTGAGGACAAGAGAACGGCAATCGGCGAAGAGATTGCAAAGCTGCAAGCGGCAGGTTTCATCATGGAGGTGTTTTACCCCGAGTGGCTGGCGAATCCAGTCCTCGTCATGAAGAAGAACAAGACTTGGCGTATGTGTATAGATTATACTTGCCTGAACAAGGCATGCCCGAAAGATCCGTTTGCTCTGCCCCGTATTGATCAAGTGATTGATTCTACGGCCGGCTGCGAGCTGTTGTCCTTTCTGGATGCTACTGCTGGATATCACCAGATCAAGTTGGCTGTGGAAGATCAGATCAAAACTGCATTCATAACCCCTTTTGGGGCCTATTGTTATATCACCATGCCTTTTGGTCTGAAGAATGGAGGAGCCACTTATCAGCGCACGATTCAGAGGTGCACACATTCCCAACTCGGCAGGAATCTCCATGTATACGTGGACGATTTGGTGGTGAAGTCGGCAAAGGGGATCACATTGCTAGATGATCTCAGAGAAACATTCGCGAATTTGAGAACTTATCAGATCAAGCTCAACCCGGAGAAGTGTGTGTTTGGAGTCCAAGCCGGCAAGCTGTTGGGGTTCCTCATTTCCGAGAGAGGAATCGAATGCAACCCCGAAAATATAGCTGCAATAGAGCGCATGGAGCAGCCCAAGACCCTGAAGCAGGTGCAGAAATTCACCGGTTGCCTCGCATCTCTCAGCCGATTCCTCAGTCGGCTGGGTGAAAAGGCAATCCCATTATACCAGCTGATGAAGAAGACCGAGAAGTTCACATGGACCCCTCAAGCAAACGAAGCATTCCGAGAACTCAAGCGCATGCTCTCCACGGCACCAATCCTGGCTGCCCCGATTGAGAAGGAGCCAATGATGTTATACATTGCGGCAACCAATCGGGTGATCAGCGCAGTCATGGTGGTGGAGCGGCCCGAGAAGGACAAGGCACAGCAAATCCAGCGCCCAGTGTACTACATCAGCGAAGTACTCTCGGCATCCAAGCAGAACTACCCTCACTATCAGAAGATGTGCTATGGAGTGTACATGGCAGCCAAAAGATTGAAGCCATACTTTCAAGCTCACCTGATCACAGTTGTCAGCTCGGCTCCGTTAGCCGACATCATGGGAAGCAGAGATGCAACCGGAAGGGTGGCAAAATGGGCAATTGAAGTCGCCAGTCACGGTATCCAGTATGAACCTAGGACGGCAATCAAGTCGCAAGCATTGGCCGATTTCCTGGTGGACTGGGCTGAAACTCAGTACATGCCGCAGCTCCCAATGTCGGATTGCTGGCGAATGCACTTTGATGGCTCCAAGATGAAGAATGGCCTAGGGGCTGGGGTGGTACTCACTTCCCCAAGAGGAGATCAGTTGCAGTACGTGCTTCAGATTCACTTCGCAGCATCAAACAATGTCGCCGAGTACGAAGCCCTTGTGCATGGTATCAAGCTTGCCAAGGAAATCGGTATTCGGAACATCGAGTGCTTTGGTGATTCCGACCTGGTGGTACAGCAGTGCTCGGGCACCTGGGATGCCAAAGATGCTAACATGGCAAGCTATCGATTCCTAGTGCAGCAGATCAGCGGATATTTTGAAGGTTGCGAGTTCCATCATGTGCAGAGAGCAAACAACGAAGCAGCAGATGCATTGTCCAAGCTAGGTTCCACAAGGCAATCAATCCCACCAGGCGTATCTCTGGAGCATATCAAGAAGCCATCTATCATTCCATCCCCAGAGTCCGAGTCCATTTTTATCTCGGAGACCGATCTCGAAGCACTCAGAAAGGCAAAAGAAGTTCAACCGGCCAAACCTGCAACCATGAAGAAGAAGTCCAGCGCCCAGGGTGTCTCGGCAACAGCACCAGGGGCTGCCGATTGCGAGCCAGGGGCTGCAGAGGAGAAGAAGAGCAAAGGGAAGAAAGCGGAGGCCGCACTAGAAGGCACAACCTCCGAAGAGCCAATGACATCAGAAATTGCCGAGTGCAATGATGAATCTCCAGCTCCAGACGAGAAGTCAGCACCAGGGGCTGCCGAGTGCGTGCCAGACGCCGCAGTCGGCAGTTCAGAAGTAGAGGTCGAAATGGCAGACGTCCAAGTGGCCGAGATCGAGGAGGTCAGTGGTCAAGAGGCCGAGATCCAAGAGGAAGTCCCACCTCAGCATGCGGCCGTAATGGTGGTCGTCAGTGCGCCGTCATGGGCACAACCGATTAGAGATTTCTTAGCAGATGGGATCCTCACACCAGATTTAGCAGAGTCCAGGCAGATCAGCCGCAGATCTTGGGCGTATACAATAATCAACAATGAGCTGATGCGCAAGAGTGCAACTGGTATCCTCCAGAGGTGTGTTGAAGAGGACAGAGGCTTGGAGCTGCTCAGAGACATCCATCAGGGTGAATGTGGTCATCACGCGTCAGCAAAGGCAATCGCCAACAAGGCTTTCCGACATGGTTTCTACTGGCCAACTGCACTCGCAGCGGCTGAAAATCTGGTGAAGCACTGCAAGGGTTGTCAGCGATTCAAGGCAAAGAGTCATCAGCCAGCATCGGCACTGAAGACCATCCCAATAGCTTGGCCGTTTGCAGTTTGGGGTTTGGACATGGTCGGACCATTCAAGAGAGCTCGGAGTGGCATGACACATCTCCTAGTGGCAGTCGACAAGTTTACCAAGTGGATTGAAGCAAGACCAATCAAAAAGTTGGATGGGCCGACTGCGGTTCGGTTTGTGGCCGACATCGTATGCAGATACGGTGTACCTACAGCATCATCACCGACAACGGCACAAACTTCGCAAAGGGGGCGCTGGCCCGATATGCGTCTCAGCAAGGCATTCGGCTCGATCTAGCATCTGTGGCACACCCACAGTCCAATGGTCAAGTCGAAAGGGCAAATGGACTAATCCTATCGGGTATCAGGCCCAGATTGGTAGAGCCACTTGAGAGGGCACCCGGAGCATGGATCGACGAACTTCCAGTAGTACTGTTCAGCTTGAGGACCACTCCAAACAGGTCGACTGGATTCACTCCTTTCTTCCTGGTGTATGGCTCAGAAGCAGTCATCCCTTCCGACATTGAGTTTGATTCACCTCGGCACGCCCTGTACACAGAAGAAGAAGCAAGATTGGCAAGAGAAGACGGCACCGACCTCAAAGAATAAGCTTGTTTGTTGGCCTTGTCTAGGTCAGCAGTCTACCAGCAGAAGTTGAGGCACTACCACAGCAAGAAGATTCGTCCCCTCGCTTTCCGAGAGGGAGATATGGTGCTACGCCGAATCCAGAAGTCAGAGGGGCAGCACAAGTTATCCTCACCATGGGAAGGGCCATTTGTTGTCAGCAGAGCGCTCAAGACAAATTCCTATTATCTGATCGACTGCACCAAGGGCACTCGGCACAAGGACACGTCAGGAGTAGAGACGGAGCGGCCGTGGAACGTCGAGTTGTTGTGTCCGTTCTATAGTTGAGCGGCCGAAATTTATGTAAGCCATTCGGCAAACAATCAGTAAAAAGTTATCATGTCTCTGAAAATGAGCATTCGAGTACTTTTGTATAATTTCATTCGAAGAGCTGGCCTCAATCGGCAACGATCAGTCATACCCGAGATGTGCGTAGCACACTCGGGGACTGGCCGACCGCGAAGTCAAATAAATCAGCCATCGAGGCACGGGGACTGCAGGCTGGCCTTCAATCGAACACTTAGCTCGAGTGCAAATCACTAGAAGGTTTGGGGCATCGAGGAGGGTGGAGATTGAGGCAGTCGGTAGTACAAATTCCCGGGAAACAATCTGAAAGAGGCCACCAAGGGCAGTCGATAGGACGGAGTCACCGATTGCGCTGCAAATCAGGACATTGGATCTGGTAGCGAGCAATCGGTGTTTTGCTCTTACCGAATCCTTTGCGGTAAAAGTCTTGTCGTGTAAAAAAAAAGCTTATCGAACCTTGGCCGGATGTCTACTGTTGATCCGATTGCGGACCGCATAACGGCAGCAAGGTCGACACAGCAGACATCCCCAAGTGTAGCCGATAAAGGAAACCGACAAAGACGCAAAGTCGATCGCACATGCAAAAGTGACAAACAAGCAATCGGATTGCATCAAAAGTAACAGGCCCAAGGCCGAATAATGTCATCACATCCAAAGTCACACCCAGTAGGTGTCGACAGAATTAAAAATATGTCTTACAAGCGGGCAGTCGGAATACAAATTGAAGATAACATAGCTTAAGCAGTCGGAGGCACTGAGCTAGAAGGTGGAGCAGATGGGTCCGATTGAGCTTCAGAAGTCGCAGCACCTGTCTGTTTAGACTTCGGAGACGTCTGGGATGAGCCGCTATCGGAGAGCTCCTCGGCCAGGCCAGAGATGGTAAAGGCAGGGAGCGGTTTCCCTCCCTGGTCGAGATACGGAGTATACTCGTAAGGAGAAAACCAATTCACCATCGTGCTGGCTAGCCGATTGACTTCGACGTAGGTTTTCTCAAGAAGGTCAGAGGCATTGTCTCGAAGGCTGTGCAATCGGGAGAGCTTCACTTGAGGGTACCAAGACAGCACAGTCTGAAGAGCGGTCTCCGCACCAGTCCTTCCGGCAGAATTCAGCAAAACGTCGATCCGACGTGGGATAGCCTTAAGGAGAGTCCGAGTTTGCTCAGTGGTGGCATTCGGAGTGTCCCCTTGGTCAGAATCCTCGTCATCCTGAGTGTCTGCCTTACGGGTCTCGGCGGAGGAGTCGGCAGCATTCTTCATCTTCTGGAGTCCGGCCTTGAGCTCAGTCGGCGACCACAGTGCTTCAGCAATCTTCAGAATCCCGAGCTTGAAGGATAGGGCAATTCCTTGGATAATAGGAATGCGGGCTTGGGTGCCAATCAGATATTCATGCCGGGTCCAGACGTTATCTGCACGGTCACAAGTCCCTCCAGTGGCGATGGTATCCTCTCGGGACTTGGCGACAGCTGCATAAGCAGCCGCTTCAGATTCGGGCCAAGCTTCTGCATCAAGAAGGAAGAGCATAAGCAATAAGATAAGAGAAGAAAGCAACCGGAAAGTGCACTCGGCAACAAGGAAGACTCACGGCCAAGGAGGAGATCCATTTCGGTCAATGTATCGCAGAAGCCCTTGGCTCGACGGCGCATTCAGGTGGTTTCCTCATAGCTGCGCTTCTCCAGTTCTTCGAACTTGGCGACGAGCTCGTCATGATCTTGGAGAATGGAGTCTCGGGCAGAAATTGCCTCATCCCTTTCAGTTTGCAGAGCAACTCAGGCGGCGACGGCAGCATCTCGTTCAGCAAGAAGCCCATCACCAGTAGCTGTCACTGCGGCGATGTCGGCCAGATGTTTCTTCTCAAGAGCAGCCATTTCAGATTGGAGGCCGCGAATAGTCCGATTCAAATCTTTCTCTATCCCCTGCAGCCGAGTTACTTCTCCGATGGCTTGGTCAAGAGCTGGACCCTGTTGGCTAAGTTCTGTAGCCAATTCTGCAATTCGGCCTTGAAGATCATTTACCATAGGAATAGAAGCTACAAGAGAGCGCGAAGATTTCAGTACCAGAGAGGTTGTCAAGTGAAGAAGAGACAGCGGTGAGATAAAGGATACCTCTTAACTTAGTGATTTCAGCCGATTGGTTATTAACCTACAGCTGGGCCTGGGCGAGGGTTCGAAGGCTGGCAGTATAAGCTTCCAGGAGTTTTTCGAAGACAACTCTTTTCTCTTCCATGACAGCCTGTGATGAACAGCAAGACGGAGTCAGACATAAAGCAACAAGTGAAAAAGATCCGAACCGATTGTGACCAATCGGCCCGAATCTCGGGGACTACACCCAGTGGGTGCGCTTGCGCGCACCCACCGGAAGAAAGTCTACCGATTGAGGAAGGCAAACGATAAAGCAAAAAATGCTAAAGATCCGAACCGATTGTAACCAATCGACCCGAATCTCGGGGACTACACCCAGTGGGTGCGCTTGCGCGCACCCACCGGAAGAAAGTCTACCGATTGAGGAAGGCAAACGATAAAGCAAAAAATGCTAAAGATCCGAACCGATTGTAACCAATCGGCCCGAATCTCGGGGACTACACCCACCGGAAGAAAAATTGCCGAAGTAAAACAGAGGTACAGAAGGAAAGGTTAAAGAGTTTACCGAATGGTGAGAGGTCAGCTGTTGAAGGTCCCGAGCAAGGGCTTCGGCGAACTCATTCACCCGGCTCAGTGCGCTCGTCACGGGATCCCGAGGACGATGCGAAGCATCAGGCTCAGCGCCGACATGACGGGCGCGAGAATACTCGGCTCGGAATTGATCCACCGAGCGCATAAGAATCTCTGAGGGGGAAGAAATCGGCGGTGGCACTGAAGTGGGAACGATGGTGAAAGCTGTAGTGGTGAGGACTGGCGACGGCGGCTCAACCGGGCGAGTCGGAGCAGAAGTGGTGGCGACGACTGGCGGCGAGATCGTCGCAGTCGGTGGGTCAGGTAGTACAGCAGGCGGAACTGTGGAGGCAACCGGTGGTGCCGACACTAAAATCGGTGATGGGGTCGTCACCACCGGCGTGTCAGATGCGGTCATCGCGGCAGGGGAAGTTGCGGCAGGCGAAGCTGGGTTGGAGCGGCGTGGTGGAGACGGGGCAATCGGGTCAGCCGGTTGCGTTCCTCCACCACCAGGAGCCACCCGGTCGGCTGCGTCCTTGAGAGTTGGGGAGGCAAGGGTGGAAGAAGAGGTCTTCGAAGTCGCCGCAAGACGGGCCTTCTTGGCAGCGCGCTCGGCGCCCTTGGAGGAGCGATGAGCGGGTAACGGCCGCTTGTGGACGGCAGCAGCAGAGGCAGCAGGCGAGATGACGGGTCGGGCACGGACGGGAATGTCGGTGTCAACGTCATCAAGCCCAATCGGCTCCCTGAAAGAAGAAAGGGAGAAGAATCAGTAGAAGCAAAGGTAGTGAAGGAGGAGGCATAAAGACAAGAGCATACCCGATTGTCCTGGGTGCGCCAGTGGGCATTCGGCAGCAAAGCGGAGCGACGTTCAGCGGCGTCTGGACGGTCGGCCTCCGAGTTGTCGTCTCTTGGACTTGTTTTCCCTTGCTGGCAGTCGGCTTGGCCTTGGCAACTTGGCTAGAAGCCACACCAGAGGAGGAGCCAGCGGCCGAGGTGCGCTTGGCCGGCACCTTTGGAGGCCTGGCTCGAGGAGCTGCATCGGAACCATTACCCTTTGAGACACTATCATCATCACTCCACTCAGCCAAAAATTGCTCAAGGGAAGGGTCAGGCGTACCCCCTTGAGCTGGCGGCCGAGTGTTGGTCTTCGGAGGGTTGGCGCGCTCGGCGTCATCATCATCAGCATCCATGGGGTCGGAGGATTCTCCAGAAGACTCGTCATCGTCTTCATCATCCCCACTGGACTCGGCGGAAGGAATCTCGCCGTTGTACTCGAGGTCGGTGGGGTCCTCTTCCGTGCGATCAGGGGCATACACGCCAGCTTCCTGGCCGTCTTCCATGACGTCGGACTGAATGAAGTGCTGAGAAGGAGGTATAAGCAGTCAGGGCAATCGGAAAAGAAAGCAATCGGAAGAGCATGTAATCGGAGCATACCACAGGCGGCTTTCGCTGGCGAATGAGATAATCAAGCCCGAAGCGGAAGGGATCAGGCAAGGCGCTAGAGGTGATGGCCTTCACTCGGGCGCAAAGGTCTTCGGTCTTCACCCGCCACGTGCAGAGCCGAGTGGGATCTCGAGGTCCCGACACGTCGCAGAGGCGGTGCACTCGGCGCTGCATGGGAAGAATCCGAGCGTGAAGCCACGCAGCTACCAAGTCAGTTGGGAGGAGTCCTTCTTGCTCCAGCTGGGTGACCCTGGCAGCTTGGGCATCGACATCGCAGTCTCCGACGCCGTGCTTCAGCGACCACTGATGCTTCTCAATCGGCCGGGCGAGAGAGAACTCGGGCAAATTGAGGAGGTCTGGGCCTTGGTCAGGGGACTTGACGTAGAAAAACAAGGTCTGCCAATTCTTGCAGGATTGGACGATCTCGGGGCTCGTGTACTTCGACTTGCCGGGTGCGACAAGGCAACTGCCGCAGTCGGTCATGTCAGTCGGGTACGTTGGCTTCCCGCCTTCGATGGCGGAGGCCACCACAGCACCCGTCCGAGCGTTGTGAGCTCGGAGGTTGAAGAAGCGCTTCCAAAGGGCGACACTCGGACGGCAACCGAGGTACCCTTCACAGAGCGTCACGAACCCGGAGAGGATCATGATAAAATTGGCTGCGAGGTGATGAGGCTGCAGTCGGTGGAAGTCGAGGAATTCGCGGAAAAAGGCGCTAGCGGGAAGGCCGAATCCACGCTCGAAGTGAGCGAGGAACACGACCCTCTCGCCGGTACGCACGCTGGGTACGACCTCGGCCTCGTTAGGAATCCGCCATTCGACTTCCGCGGGCATCTTTCGGGCGCGGACGAGAGACTCGACGGCGGCGGCGGTGGCCTGAGAGCCCTTCCAGCACCCGCGGCTCGCCTGCGACACATCTCGTCGAGGCACCATGGTCTTCGCCGGCGAGGAGCGGAGGAGAGAAAAGAGGAAGGCGGAGCACGAGAGCTGCGGAGAAGAGTGGCTGCGGTGGCGGCGGAAGCAGCGGAGAGCACGAGCCCGTGGCCGGAGCAAGCGCGAGATGCAGACGCCGGCGGCGGGGAGAGTCGCGTGGAGCGGCGAGGGCGCAGAGGAGAGAAGGCTAGGGGTCGAAGGAGGTGTTTGGGAGAAGGAAGAGGCGAAGCCCCCCCCCCTCGGTGGCTTATATGGGAGGCGGGGGGGGGGAGTGGGATGACCCTGCGGCTGTGTGGCCCGCTGTGGCCTAGGGCACAGGGAGGCCAACCGGCAGACCAGCGCAAAGGATCCCGGCGCAAGAGGCAAGGCGTGCGACGTGGGGGTCAGGCCCTGCAGTTATGTCACGTCGCGCGTGGGTCGTGGGTCCCAGCTCATTGATCACGTCGCGGGCGAATCGGAAGTAACCGTTGGAGGGAAATCAGCGAAGGAGATCTTTCTCAAAAAAGTGAAGACATGAATTAAGAGAGAACCACGTTCAATCGGATGAAAATTTGGTCAACCGAGTGTGATCTCCGATTCGGCCGACGAACTCGGAATGACGCACTCGAAGGGGCCACAGCAGTCGGAGAACGTCAAGGCAGAGATTGAAAAACTGAAAAGGCCCCGCGGTCAAGCGACCGTGGGACCTTTACAGCTTTAGGGGCTACTGTCAGGGGATTGGTACCCGGGTAGGCTAACCCAAGCGGAAGTAAACTTTCAAGACAAGGATGGACCAATTGGGCTGCAGTTGGGCCGAGCTGGGCAGAGGTACGGCCGATTGCTCCAAGGCAATCGACCATGCCAAATGCCAGCAGTTGGCCCAGGCGCAATCGGGCCACCCTTCACCAAAGATGATCATCCGATTAGTCCGCAGCTGGACCGAGGCCGATTCCTAGAAGGCCGATTGCCCAGAGCAATCGACCCCACCAGGAACCACCAGTCGGCCCAAGCGCAATCGGAGCAACCTACCACCCAGTCGGGGGTATGATTACGAGGTCATAAATGCCATATCCCGAGATATCTGGGTGGCAGGAAGGCCAGGTCATGTCGAGGATTTGCTGGAGATACGTTGTCGACCTCCCCGCCGATTCCGCGGACAGGCCGACAAGACCGCACCCCCTAGCTCCACTGTTCATTCCTAGGTTCTACGAGGTAGCAGCATGGGCCGCCGCTCGTAGGCTCCGGGTCACCCGGAGAGGAGCAGTCGGTGGGCCCAGGCCGATTAGAGGATGACGGATGGGCCCATTCGGCGATGAAGTTACTATAGTACCCTGGACTCACACTATAAGAGCCAGGGTACCCCCTCCTGCGCGAGGGACGCAACACCTGAGATCTCATTAACTCATTCCCCCTTCAGTTCATTTACTGCCCGTAGTCACTCCTCAGGGAAGCAAGAGAGGACCTTGCCCACGGCGGCGGTTTACTCCTTCCCCTGAGAAGATAGAAGAGCAGTTATTGTAGTTCCTTCATTGATATATAAGAGACAAGCAGGAGTAGGGGTGTTATCTCTCCGGAGAGCCCCGAACCTGGGTACATCGTGGTGTCTTCACCGTGCTTGTGCCCAACCCGATTCCGGCACCATCGACATTCTCTCCCTCGTGTCTTCCCCTCACTTTAGCCATCCCCATGGCATCTGCCGTCACATATCGACGACAGACGGTTCGCCGTTTTCAGTGAGACCTTGTCTGGTGAGTTTTGCCGTCCGAGTTGTGATAGGGATCTGTTTCCCGGTCTTATATTGTGTACTCATTTTGTCCTTTGATGCAGCATATGGAACAAACCCGGAGGCTGAGCAAGCTCCATGGCCGACTTTGCGGAGCTCATGAAAAGGGATAACTATATGCCAGTGACCACAGAATTTGCTCTGGCTCGGGGACTGCTGACCATGAGGTGCGCCAAAGCGAAGAAATTTGCTGAAGAGGTTATGGGTGCTACCCTGGCTTTGAAGACCAAGCTGTCGCCTGATGAGGGAAGCAGAGTGAAGGCTCCGCATCAGCTAGCCCGCTGGAAACGCTCAGCAGCACGGAGCGGTGCGAATTACGCACTGGCATTGACCAAGGCGCATTTTCCGGAGCGGGTCCATAATCTTGAGCGAGTCGGTGGTGGAGATCCGAAAGAGGGTCAGATCTGCACCTCCTTCCTGCCGATCTATGCTGAAACTTCTAGCCGAATTGCCCTGATGCCCGATCTGGATTTCTTTGTTGAGTCAACTGTTGTAACCAGCGAGTCGGACGAGTCGGGCGAGGAATGATTGGAGTGTGGTGAAAAACACTGGTTTGATATTTGCCTCGGGATGCCGAGTGGATCTGTAATAAGTTGCACTGTGTGGTTGTGTCATGACACTGCTTCGTTTGGTTGATGAACTCGTACTCTGTTTCTTTGTTGGAAACGAATATTTGTTCCGATGCTTGCTTTTCTTTTTGTATGAATTTCAAAAATTTTACTCGGGCTGCGCATGGTTCGGAAAAGAGCCTGTTTTTATCGCTTTAAGCAGCCCCCAAGTCTACGTAGGCTGGAAGGTACTTAGAATTTTTTTCTATTGAAGATCTTGTGTACAAGGTCCTCAATGCAGATGATGTTGTGCTTCGCCAAGCCTCTGGGGCGTTGGTGATCACTTAACATAAGTTTTATAAGTTCTCGTCCGAGCTGCGCACAGCTCGGATGGAAAACCTGATTAACCGTTTTCGTCCGAGCTGCGCACAGCTCGGAGAAAAACCTGTTTTTATAACTTTAAGCAGCCCCCAAGCCCCCTGAGGCTTGAAAGTACTTAGAAAAAATTTCCATTGAAGATCATGTGTACAAGGTCCTCAATGCAGATGATGTTGTGCTTTCCCAAGCCTCTGGGGCGTTGGTGAGCACTTAACATAAGTTTTCTAAGTTCTCGTCCGACCTGCGCACAGCTCGGATGGAAAACCTGATTAACTGTTTTCGTCCGAGCTGCGCACAGCTCGGGGAAAAACCTGTTTTTATAACTTTAAGCAGCCCCCAAGCCCCCTGAGGCTTGAAAGTACTTAGAAAAAAAATTCTATTGAAGATCTTGTATACAAGGTCCTCAATGCAGATGATGTTGTGCTTTCCCAAGCCTCTGGGGCGTTGGTGAGCACTTAACATAAGTTTTCTAAGTTCTCGTCCGACCTGCGCACAGCTCGGATGGAAAACCTGATTAACCGTTTTCTTCCGAGCTGCGCACAGCTCGGGGAAAAACCTGTTTTTATAACTTTAAGCAGCCCCCAAGCCCCCTGAGGCTTGAAAGTACTTAGAAAAAAAATTCTATTGAAGATCTTGTATACAAGGTCCTCAATGCAGATGATGTTGTGCTTTCCCAAGCCTCTGGGGCGTTGGTGAGCACTTAACATAAGTTTTCTAAGTTCTCGTCCGAGATGCGCACAGCTCGGATGGAAAACATGATTAACCGTTTTCGTCCGAGCTACGCACAGCTCGGGGAAAAAACTGTTTTTATAACTTTAAGCAGCCCCAAGCCCCCTGAGGCTTGAAAGTACTTAGAAAAATTTTCTATTGAAGATCTTGTATACAAGGTCCTCAATGCAGATGATGTTGTGCTTTCCCAAGCCTCTGGGGCGTTGATGAGCACTTAACATAAGTTTTCTAAGTTCTCGTCCGAGCTACGCACAACTCGGATGGAAAACCTGATTAACCGTTTTCGTCCGAGCTGCGCACAGCTCGGGGAAAAACCTGTTTTTATAACTTTAAGCAGCCCCCAAGCCCCCTGAGGCTTGAAAGTACTTAGAAAAAATTTCTATTGAAGATCTTGTATACAAGGTCCTCAATGCAAATGATGTTGTGCTTTCCCAAGCCTCTGGGGCGTTGGTGAGCACTTAACATAAGTTTTCTAAGTTCTCGTCCGAGCTGCGCACAGTTCGGACAAAGAAAAACCTGATGTTGAGTTGTGAAAATAAATTGAGCGAGACGCACTAGGCATACGAAGTAATATTTATTCATATCTTACAAAGGTGCTCATGCATAGAAACGGCGCAGTAACTGGGCGTTCCATGCATGAGGCTCTTCTATCTTATTAGTTACATCGTACAGATGATAGGCCCCGTTGTGCAATACTCTGGAGATGATAAATGGGCCTTCCCATGGGGGAGCTAGTTTGTGGTTCGAAGTTTGCTTGATGCGAAGTACCATGTCGCCCTCTTGGAAGGAGAGAGCTCGGACGTGTCGGTCGTGGTATCAGCGAAGATCTTGCTGATAAAATGTCGAACGGGTAAGAGCTAAATTTCGTTCCTCTTCCAAGAGATCAACGTCGTCTTGTCGTGCTTCTTCAGCTTCGGCTTCTGTGTACTGGCTTATACGGGGGGCGTTGTGCTTGAGGTCACTCGGAAGGACTGCTTCTGAGCCGTAGACAAGGAAGAAGGGGCTGTACCGAGTTGAGCGATTTGGAGTTGTACGCAATCCCCACAAGACTGAAGGGAGTTCGTCAACCCAGGCGCCCGCTGCTTCCTTTAGTTCCCGAAGTAGCCGCGGCTTGATTCCTTTGAGTATTAGTCCGTTGGCTCGTTCGACTTGGCCGTTGGACTGCGGGTGTGCGACTAAGGCGAAGTTGACCTGGATGCCATTGGTCCAACAGAATTTCTTGAATTCAGCCGAGTTGAAGTTCGATCCGTTGTCAGTGATGATATCGTGCGGGACGCCAAACCGATGTATGATGCCTTGCATAAAGCTGACTGTTGTGGCGGAGTCTTGAGTCTTGATAGGTTTTGCTTCTATCCATTTTGTGAACTTGTCCACTGCGACCAAAATGTGGGTGAAGCCGTGCTTGCCCATGCGGAGCGGTCCGATCATGTCCAGTCCCCATACTGCAAATGGCCAGGCCAGGGGGATTGTCTTCAGCTCGGAAGCTGGTTTGCGGGGATGGTTGGCATAAAACTGTCAGCCTTCGCAGTGGTCCACGATGTACCGAGCATCGCTGAGGGCGTCGGGCCAGAAGAAACCAGCTCGGAAAGCTTTTGCCACCAACGTCCGACTTGAGGCATGATGGCCGCAATCTCCCGAGTGGATCTCTTGTAGTATGCAGCGGCCTTCTTCCTCGGAGATGCATCGCTGGGGGACGTGAGTGATGTTGTTCCTGTATAGCTCCCCATTGATCACCGAGTAGGACTTGGATTTGCGGACGATCTGCTTGGCTTCTACCTCGTCATCGGGCAACTCCTGCTTTTGCAGATAGGCAAGGATTGGACGTGTCCACTTGGGGGGAATGACTTCCACATCAAACACCATGTCAACTACGGTGGGTATATCTTCCTTGTTGGGGATGTTCTTATTAGGCAGCATATCCGGATCGTCTTCCAGGAAAGGGTCCTCTTTAACTGTTGGGGAATGCAAGTGCTCCAGATAGATCCCTGGCGGGATTTGTCCTCGGGTGGAACCCAATTTGGCTAGGTCGTCTGCTGCCTGATTTTTAATCCTTGGGATGTGATGGAGCTCCAGCCCATCAATTTTTTTCTCCAATTTTCTCACTGCTACACAGTAGATTGTCATTGCTGGGCTTCGGATGTCCCACTCTTTCATTACTTGGTTGATTACCAAGTCTGAATTGCCGAATACCATAAGTCCCCTGACTCCGAGTGAGATAGCCATTCGCATACCATACAGGAGAGCCTCATATTCGGCTTCATTGTTTGTTGCTGGGAAATGGATTTGGAGGACGTATCTCATCTCATCCTTTCTTGGTGAGATTAGTACCACCCCTGCCCTGCGCTGTGCAGCATCTTGGGGCCATCGAAGAACATCGTCCAATGTTTTGGTGTTGGCTGTGGGGGATGTTGGACCTAAATCCACTCGGCTAGGAAGTCCACCAGTGCTTGTGACTTGATTGCTTTTTTGGCTTGGTAATTGAGGTCAAAGGGGAGTCGGTCCAAACTCCATTTTGCCATTCTGCCTATTGAATATCTGTTGTTCATAATTTCTGCCAGGGGAGCTTCAGAAACCACTATGATGGAATGATCCTGGAAGTAATGTGCGAGCTTCTGAGATGCCAAGTAAATTCCCATTGCTATCTTCTGGTAGTGAGGATATCTTTGTTTGGATGGTGTGAGGACTTCGGAGATGTAGTACACCGGTCTTTGTACTTTCTGTGATTTTCCTTCTTCTTCCCTCTCCACCACTATGGCTACGCTGACAACTCGGCTTGTGGCAGCAATATACAACAAGAGCGGCTCTTTTTCCTGGGGTGCTGCCAGGACTGGCCGACTCGACAGTTGCTTTTTGAGTTCTTGGAAAGCCATTTGAGCTTCTTCCGTCCAGACGAAATTCGGTGATTTTTTCATCAGTTGGTAGAGAGGTAGGGCTTTCTCTCCCAATCTGGAGATGAAACGACTGAGTGCTGCGAGGCAACCTGTTAACTTTTGGACGTCTCGGAGCTGCTTGGGAGGCTTCATGTTCTGAATTGCCGCGATTTTTTCTGGGTTGGCTTCTATCCCTCGCTCGGAGACCATGAATCTGAGTAGCTTCCCTGTTGGCACGCCAAAAACGCATTTTTCAGGATTAAGCCTGATGTTGTAGGCTCTGAGGCTCTGAAAAGTTTCGGCTAGGTCGGCTAGTAAACTACTTCCTTTCGCCGACTTGATCACAATGTCATCCACATAGACTTCCGCGTTTCTGCTGATCTGCCAGATCAGACAATTCTGCATCATGCCCTGGTACGTGGCTGATACGTCCAAAACGTATCTATAATATCTGCTTGCTCCATGCATCTTTTGTGTGATATTGCTATGATCTAGATACACTTTTCATATACTTTTGATCATATTTCGACTAACCTATTAACTCAGTGCACCCCAGTGCCAGTTCCTGTTTTCTGCTGTTTTTCTATTTCAGTTTTCCCCCATATAAAAAGTGCCAGAAAAATTCGGGAAAATTCAGATAAAAAATCAGCGTGAAGGAAGCTTCGCAAAGAGCCCTGGAGGGGCCAGAGGGGAGCCAGGGGGTCCAAGCGGCCACCCGGCGCGGCCCCACCCCTGGCCGCGCCAGGGGGGCGCTTGGGGCCCCTGTTCCACCTCTGGCTGCCCCCTTCGCCTATTTATTCTCCGTCACGGGGAAAATCCGAAGACAGAACCCTATTTCGCAAACTCGCCTCTGTTCCGCCGCCGCCGCACTTCCAAGATCGGGAGCACCAGAAGACCTCTTCCCGGCACCCTGCCGGAGGGAGGATTGACCTCCGGGAGTCTCCTCTCCACCATGGATGCTCCTCGGATGTCTCGTGAGTAGTTTTCCTTGGACCATGGGCCGTGATCAGTAGCTATGTGATGTTCTCCTCCCCTCTTTGATCTTCATTGTTTAGACCTCGTGAGCTGCCCTACATGATCGAGGCACCTTTGTAATATTTCTGTTGTTGCTATGCTGAGTTTGATGGGATCTGATGGATTATGAGATTATGTTCAGATTGTGATAGAGTAATATATTTGGTCTTTATCTCTTATATTTTTGTTCCTAAGTAATTCTTGCTTGTTCTCCGTTGCTGTTTATTGCTTTGGCCAAGTAGTAGGTAGTGACTCCAAGAGGGAACGTTGTGCTCGATTGTGGGTTCATGCCCCCCGATGACACGCTTGAGTGACAGAAACATGAGTCTAGGGGATGTGCTGTTGCCACAAGGGGGAAAACAACGGTGCTTGTAACCGCGGTTACAAGGATTGTTTACTTTACGCAAAGTGCTTTTTAATGCAGTTGTCTGTTGCTTTGGGTTTACACTTTGGGTGGGGCTCGCAACTTAATGCCAGCGAGATGTTCTGGATAGATATCTCAAGGTGGATGATTAGTAGTAGATGCAGTTGGATTTCGGTCTACTTATTTTGGCGTACTGCCTGTGCTTTTGAACCTCTTCCTTTCTTTTGTAGCATAGTTAGCATTGCGGTGCGTTCATAATCCTGTCAATTGCCCTTCTGTAATTTGTTTACCTCGCATAGCAGTTTTATCGTCTTTTGGGAGAGAGACATCACTAGTGAACATCACGTATCCTGGTCCATATCCTTATTATTGTTTCCATGCTATCTTTACTTTATTGCTTTTACTTGCTATCATTATCCCTTGTGTTTTACCCTTTGTAAACAACAAGACCGAAGAGATTGACAACCTTTCTGAACTTCGTTGGGAACAAAGTTATCTGTGTCTGTGTGCAGGTCTACGTCAGTCGCGCCGCTGACACCTACTTATCATCTCTGGAGTCCTACTGGAGACAAACCTTGGTATCTTCACCGAGGGAAACTTGCTGCTGCGCTACATCTCCACCTTCCACTTGGGGTAACCAACGAAGGGCGAGAAGCCATCAAGCGAATTTCTGGCGCCGTTGCCGGGGACTCCGAGTGCTAAGATAGGGGAGTTGACACTACCCTTTACCTTTGTTTTTTTAGTCTTGTTAGTTTATCTTTCAGTTTTTATCTTTGTGTCTTTTATCAAAAAATACAAAAAAATCTGCCAGACTTGCTGCCACTATGGGTTCCACTGAAAATACCAAGTTGTGTGACTTCACTAGTCACAACAACCAAGACTTTATCTGCACTCCCATTGCCACACCTGCCACTTCAGCTACCTCTTATGAAATTAAACCTGCTTTGCTAAACCTTGTTATGAGAGATCAATTCTCTGGTGCTGGAGATGATGCTGCTTTACACTTGAATAATTTTGTTGAATTATGTGATATGCAAAAGTACAAAGAAGTAGAATGTGATGTTGTTAAGCTCAAGCTCTTTCCCTTCTCTTTAAGGGGAGATGCTAAAATCTGATTTCAATCTTTGCCTAGGAATAGCATAGATTCTTGGGATAAGTGCAAAGATGCTTTTATAGGGAAGTACTACCCACCTGCTAAGATTATCCAATTGAGGAGTAATATTATGAATTTTAAGCAATTGGAAAATGAACACGTTGCCCAAGCTTGGGAACGAATGAAATCTCTTGTTAAGAAATGCCCTACACATGGTTTGACTACTTGGATGGTTATCCAGACTTTTTATGCAGGCTTGAACTTTACCTCGCGGAACCTGTTAGATTCGGCCGCGGGAGGAACCTTTATGTCAACTACACTTGGTGCTGCCACGAAGCTTCTCGATGAAATGATGACCAATTATTCCCAATGGCACACCGAACGGGCTCCAACAGGTAGGAAGGTAAATTCTGTCGAGGAAATTACCTCCCTCAATGAAAAAGTTGACTTAATTATGTCTCTACTTACCAAGCAACCCTCTATTGATCCTCATGATGTTCCTTTGAATTCTTTGGTTGCTCAAGAACAAGTAGATGTGAACTTTATTGCTAGAAACAACTTCAACAACAATGCTTATAGGGGAAATTTTGCTAGCAATCCTAGACCGTTTCCATCCAACTATGGGAACAACAACACTTACCCTAGCAACAAGAACCCCTCTACTGAATTAGAAAGCATGCTTAGAGACTTTATCACTACCCAAAAATCCTTCAACAAAAATGTAGAAGAGAAATTAGCTAAAATAGATAATCTCTCTTTGAAGGTAGAAAGCTTAGCCCTTGATATTGAGATGCTTAAAATTAGAACCTCTCCCCTTGAGGAGAATAAGGCCACTCCTATTAATGCTATCCAATTACAAATTAATGACAATATTAGGATGATGGCTAAACTTAAAGAAAGATGGGCTAGAGAAAAAGAGGAAGAGTATAGAATTAAGAGCCTTCCTACACACCACACAGTTGCTACTATCCAAATTGTTGAGGACACTCAAACTATTAGCACCCAATGCACTCCTAGTCCCGTTGGACCTATTAATGGTGATGCTAATACCTCAACCGTAGATAAAGAAACTCCTATGAACATAGAGGGTTTCAAACAAGTGAGCCTAGATGACACTACTACCACCTTTGATAGTAGTGATATTGATTTTGATAGTTGTACCCTCTCAGAAGTTATCAGTTTGCTACACAAAATGTCTAGAGACCCCCACACTAGCACACTTAATCTTGCCTTCACGGAGCATATCACAAATGCTCTCATCAAAGCTAGGGAGGAGAAGCTTAGAGTAGAAGCCTCCATACCTAGGAAGCTAGATGATGGTTGGGATCCTATGATAAAAATTAAATTAAATAACTTCTCTTGTTATGCTTTATGTGATGTTGGAGCTAGTACCTCCGTTATGCCCAAAAGAATATTTGATATGTTTGATTTGAAGCCCTTTGAGCCTAGTTCTTTTGGTGTTCGTCTTGTTGATTCTTCGGTAAAGAAACCTTTGGGGAAGATCGACGATGTTCTTATCATTGTCAATGACAACTATGTTCCCATTGATTTTATTGTTATGGATATAGAGTGTGAACCTTTATGTCCAATTATTTTGGGACGTCCTTTTCTTCGCACCGTTGGTGCGGTTATTGACATGAAAGAGGGGAATATAAAATTCCAATTCCCATTCAAAAAGGTGATGGAACACTTCCCTAGAAAGAAAATCAAGTTACCTTTTGAGTCCGTTACACGGGCTAGTTATTCTCTTTCTCTTGATAAAACTTGATTCTTCTTTTACTTTATGCCTAGCTTAAAGGCATAAAAGAAAGCGCTTTCAGGAGGCAGCCCGCAACGAATTTAGGTTTTTTTTTTGCTTTTGTTGTGCCTTGATGATTGTTACTACTGTAGAAACATCATTGTATCTTTATTTTTCAACTTTGTGCCAAGTTATAGCCTCTTACGGCAAGGGAAGTAAAAGTTGTGACATGCTGTCCAGAAAACAGATTCTGTCCCCGTGACCAGAAAAATTCCAGAAAAATCCCAGTTCATCTTTTTGAGCTGAAATTTTTATGCAGTATGCTCTATACAATTAAGAAACTTCCGTATGTTCTGATTTTTTTGATTTGAGTTGCATAAGTGCCCCTAAAAAATTATTTACTACCTGTTGTTCTGTTTTTCACAGATTCTGCCACGTTTTGTCTCTCCTTACTTTTGCAAACCTTAAGCTTGCTTTTTCTTTGCAAAAACATTTTGGCACTCTTGAGAAACAGTAGCTCTTCAAGATTATCTTTATATCCAGTGGGAAAAATTATTTATTAAGGGTACTAACCTCTCTAATCAGCTTATGATGAGTTATGTATGAAGGGAGTTTTCAAGTGTGCGATGGAAGATGATGAAAGAAGATCCAGGAGTGTCAAGCGCTCAAGCTTGGGGATTCCCCACGCATCCCCAACAAATATTCAAGGAGACTCAAGCGTCTAAGCTTGGGGATTCCCCCGTGCATCCCCTTCTCCATCAACAATCATCAGTTCGTCCTTCGTCTCACTATATTTTTATCACTTCATGCGTTATGTGCTATGCTTGGAGCGTCTCGCTCTTAGGTTTTGTTTTTAGTTTTCTTTATCTTTGCTTACTGTTCATAACAAGTTAGATCCCTTCTTACTTTGTGTGGGAGAGAAACACGCTCCACTTTCAAAATTTAGAACACATCATAGGATTTTTCCTGCTTATCTTTCTGCTGTTGTGTGTTCTTTATCTCTTCATAGCTACTGCCTTGTTTAGTTTTAGTCTTAGTTTGTCTTTAGCAAGAGCCTTGGCTTTTGTTTAGTTTGTTGCTGGAACTCTTTTAGTTTTTCATGTTTATCTTGTTAAAGAGAGTTGGTTGTTGCACTGAGTTGTGTCTTGTCTTGAAAGTAGGTAATTGAGGTTGCTATTTTCTTCTAATAGTAACTTGCAATAGTTTTGAGGTATTGATGTGAGTAATGTTTGAAATTTTGGTGTCAAGAGCTCTTTCCTATTAGTGATAGGTGTCGTATTTTGGGCAATCCGTGTTTATTTTCAAAACCTACAAAACTAGTTGAGAACTCTAGCTACTAGATGGATCACTACTCTTCTGAGGAGTCGAATATTAGAGTACACTCACGTACCATGAGTCCAGGATGCGCAAGGATAACCAAACCCCCATACACTCCTCCTCGGGGTACTTGTCTCTTTGTGAACCTCCTTATTAGATTGAGAGTTACCGATAATAAGTGCATGACTTCTTCGGACTAATGTAAGTATTGAAAGTTGACACTTCCACCTTCCCATATTTTGCTAGCCTCTCCCGTGCCGTGCATTGCCTTCTTCTCACTCCGAGAGTTGGTGTCCACCTTCTCCGGTACTTCCAAACCCTTGGCATGATACGCTCTGTCATCATAAGCCTCCTTATATCTTTCCTCAAAACAACCACCATACCTACCTATCAAGGCATTTCCATAGCCTTTCCGAGTTACATTGCTGATACGTCCAAAACGTATCTATAATATTTGCTTGCTCCATGCATGTTTTGTGTGATATTGCTCTGTTTTAGATACACTTTCATACATTTTTTTATCATATTTGTACTAACCTATTAACTCAGTGCACCCCAGTGTCAGTTCCTGTTTTCTGCTGTTTTTCTATTTCAGTTTTCCCCCATATAAAAAGTGCCAGAAAATTTTAGGAAAATTCAGATAAAAATCAGCGTGGAGGAAGCTTCGCGAAGAGCCCGGGAGGGTCCAGAGGGGAGTCAGGGGGGCCCAGGCGGCCACCCGGCGCGGCCCCACCCCTGGCCGCGCCAGGGGGGCGCCTGGGCCCCTGGTCCACCTCTGGCTGCCCCCCTTCGCCTATTTATTCTCCGTCACGGGAAAACTCCAGAGCAGAACCCTATTCCGCGAACTTGCCTCTGTTCCGCCGCCGCCGCGCTTCCAAGATCGGGAGCACCAGAAGACCTATTCCCGGCACCCTGCCGGAGGGAGGATTGGCCTCCCGGAGTCTCCTCTCCACCATGGATGCTCCCCGGATGTCTCGTGAGTAGTTTTCCTTGGACCATGGGTCCATGATCAGTAGCTATGTGATGTTCTCCTCCCCTCTTTGATCTTCATTGTTTAGACCCCGTGAGCTGCCCTACATGATCGAGGCACCTTTGTAATATTTCTGCTATTGCTATGTTGAGTTTGATAGGATCTGATGGATTATGAGATTATGTTCAGATTGTGATAGAGTAATATATTTGGTTTTTATCTCTTATATTTTTGTTCTTAAGTAATTCTTGCATGTTCTCCGTTGCTGTTAATTGCTTTGGCCAAGTAGTAGGTAGTGACTCCAAGAGGGAACATTGTGCTAGATTGTGGGTTCATGCCCCCCGATGACACGCTTGAGTGACAGAAACATGAGTCTAGGGGATGTGTTGTTGCCACAAGGGGGAAAACAATGGTGCTTGTAACTGCGGTTACAAGGATTGTTTACTTTATGCAGAGTTCTTTTTAATGCAGTTGTCTGTTGCTTTGGGTTTACACTTTGGGTGGGGCTCGCAACTTAATACCAGCGAGATGTTCTGGATAGATATCTCAAGGTGGATGATTAGTAGTAGATGCAGATGGATTTCGGTCTACTTATTTTGGCGTACTGCCCGTGCTTTTGAACCTCTTCCTTTCTTTTGTAGCATAGTTAGCATTGCGGTGCGTTCATAATCCTGTCAATTGCCTTTCTGTAATTTGTTTACCTCGCATAGCAATTTTATCGTCTTTTGGGAGAGAGACATCACTAGCGAACATCACGTATCCCGGTCCATATCCTTATCACTGTTTCCACGCTGCATTTACTTTACTGCTTTTATTTACTATCATTATCCCTTGCGTTTTATCCTTTGTAAACAACAAGACCGGAGAGATTGACAACCTCTCTGAACTTCGTTGGGAACAAAGTTATATGTGTCTGTGTGCAGGTCCGCGTCAGTTGCGCCGCTGACACCTACTTATCATCTCTGGAGTCCTGCTGGAGACAAACCTTGGTATCTTCACCGAGGGAAAACTGCTGCTGCACTATATCTCAAACCTTTCACTTGGGGAAACCAACGAAGGGGCGAGAAGCCATCAAGCAAGTTTTCTGGCGCCGTTGCCGGGGACTCCAAGTGCTAAGATAGAGGAGTTGCACACTACCCTTTACCTTTGGTTTTAGTCTTGTTAGTTTACCTTTCAGTTTTTACCTCAGTGTCCTTTATGAAAAACCACAAAAATAGTTGCTACCTTTTGCCTTTGTCTTGCTTTGCCTATTTATGCTATCCTCACCATGGGTGATGAACCACCCAAATATGGTAGGATGGACATGTTTCACTTGGATCGTCTTCGATCAATTTGTGCTCGCGCTAAAAACCCAACCGAGTTGGTTGAGGGAAAATCATTGGATGAGCATGCTCATTATACGGGGCACAGCCTATCTCAGAAAGGGAAACACTTATGGGGTCAAATACATGTTTCTTATTGCCATGCTAAACTTTTGTGCCACATTTATGATTTTACTTTCTGTTCTAATATAGATCATAAACACCTCCCTTTCCAATGTGAGTTTAATGAAAATGAGATCTTATCTTCTTATGCTAAAGGTGTTTATGATTACTTTGATGTTGAAAAGATTGAAGAGTTTGTTGCTTTTAAAGGTGCCTATGAGATTGCTTCTTTGATTGAAAAATATCACGATACTATTTTTGAGTCTGAAAACTTTGCAGTTCTTGCTTATTGCTTCGAGAATTATACTTCCAATTATTATATTGAGGATTTTAAAAATAAAATGTTTGCTGCCCAAGAAGAGGCCAATTATTGCATTGAGGAGGAATCCCATGATTCCGAGGACTCACTTGAAATATCCCTTTCTGAAAATTTTGATACTTGCTTTGTTGATGGCCAAGATGCCACTATGGATGATGCTGATAAAAATGAACTCTCTATAGTTCCTTATGTTAAGCATGAAATTGTTGCTATTGCACCCACACTTGATTGTCCTATTATCCTTTTGAAATCTCCAACTATTCCGGAGAATTTTTCTCTTATCAAGGCTCAATGTGATGGGTTGCATCTATCTTATCATCCTAAAAACCGTGTTCAAAACAATACACGTGTGCTTGTAGGTCATGAACAACATGATTTATGTGATATTTATATTATTGATGTTGTTCATGATGCTACTGAAAATTACTTTGAGAGAGGAAAGTTTGGTTGTAGAAACTTCCATGTTAGAAAAACACCTCTCTTCATGTTGAAAATTTTGAAGTTGTTCTTGTTCTACCTTTCTATGCATGTCACTTTGTGCTTCTTTGATTTATTTTCTTACAAGATTCCCATGCATAGGAAGTGGGTTAGGCTTAAATGTGTTTCAAATTTGCCTCTTGATGCTCTCTTTTGCTTCAAAATTCTTATTCTTGTGAGAGCATCTTCTATAATCTTCATGCCTAGCTAAAAGGCATAAAAGAAAGCGCTTTCGGGAGGCAGCCCGCAATGAATTTAGGTGTTTTCTTTTTCTTTTGTTGTGTCTTGATGATTTTTAATTCTGTAGCAACATCATTGTATCTTTATTTTTCAGCTTTGTGCCAAGTTATAGCCTCTTACGGCAAGGGAAGTAAAAGTTGTGACATGCTGTCCAGAAAACAGATTCTGTCCTCGTGACCAGAAAAATTCCAGAAAAATCCCAGTTCATCTTTTTGAGCTGAAATTTTTACACAGCATGATCTATACAATTACGAAACTTCCTTCTGTTCTGAGTTTTTTTATTTGAGTTGCAGAAGTGCCCCTAAAAAATTCTTTACTATCTGCTTTTCTGTTTTTCACAGATTCTGCCACGTTTTTTCTCTCCTTACTTTTGCAAACCTTAAGCTTGCTTTTTCTTTGAAAAAACTTTTTGGCACTCTTGAGAAACAGTAGCTCTTCAAGAATATCTTTATATCCAGTGGAGAAAAATTATTTATTAAGGGTACTAACCTCTCTAATCAGCTTATGATGAGTTATGTATGAAGGGAGTTTTCAAGTGTGCGATGGAAGATGATGAAAGAAAATCCAGGAGTGTCAAGCGCTCAAGCTTGGGGATGCCCCCATGCGTCCCCAATAAATATTCAAGGAGACTCAAGCGTCTAAGCTTGGGGATGCCCTCGTGCATCCCCTTCTCCATCAACAATCATCAGTTCGTCCTTCGTCTCACTATATTTTTATCACTTCATGTGTTATGTGCTATGCTTGGAGCGTCTCGCTCTTAGGTTTTATTTTTCTTTAGCTTTGCTTGCTGTTCATAAAAATTTAGATCCTGTCTTACTTTGTGTGGGAGAGAAACACGCTCCACTTTCAAAATCTAGAACACATCATAGGATTCTTCATGCCTATCTTTCTGCTGTTGTGTGTTCTTTATCTTTTCATAGCTACTGCCATGTTTAGTCTTAGTTTTAGTTTGTCTTTAGCAAAGAGCCTTGGCTTTTGCTTAGTTTGTTGCTGGAACTCTTTTTAGTTTTCATGTTTATCTTGTTAAAGAGAGTTGGTTGTAGCACTGAGTTGTGTCCTGTTTTGAGAAGTAGGTGATTGAGGTTGCTATTTAATTCTAGTAGTAGCTTGCAAAAGTTTTGAGGTATTGATTTGAGTAATGTTTGAAATTTTGGTGTCAAGAGCTCTAGCTTATTAGTGATAGGTGTCGTATTTTGGTCAATCCGTGTTTATTTTCAAAACCTACAAAACTAGTTGAGAACTCTAGCTACTAGATGGATCACTACTCTTCTGAGGGGTCGAATATTAGAGTACACTCACGTACCATGAGTCGAGGATGCGCAAGGATAACCAAACCCCCATACACTCCTCCTCGGGGTACTTGTCTCTTTGTGAACCTCCTTATTAGATTGAGAGTTACCGATAATAAGTGCATGAGTTCTTCGGACTAATGTAAGTATTGAAAGTTGACACTTCCACCTTCCCATATTTTGCTAGCCTTTCCTGTGCCGTGCATTACCTTCTTCTCACTCCGAGAGTTGGTGTCCACCTTCGCCGGTACATCCAAACGCTTGGCATGATACGCTCTGTCATCATAAGCCTCCTTATATCTTTCCTCAAAACAGCCACCATACCTACCTATCAAGGCATTTCTATAGCCTTTCCGAGTTACATTGCCATGCAACATCCACCTCTTCATGACTTGATCTTCATGTCATACATGTTCCTGCTACACTGGCAGCGGCATACATTGCATACATCCTGATAGTTACATCTTCTTTATGTTTTGAGTACCTTGTAAAGTGTGAAAGATCTCCTTTACCTTCTTGTAAATTAGAGTGTTGCCCTTAAGTGAGGAAAAGATACCAAAGTGGACACATTAAAAGATCCCAAAGAGGACAAATGAGAGTTAAATAGAAAGAGCCATTGAGGCCACACACAAAAAGAGAAAAAGAAATAAAAAGAGAGAAAGGGCAACACTACTATCCTTTTGAGAGATCCACACTAGTACTCCCTTTATATCCTTGTACTCCATAGAGATATTATTTTTGCATATAGTTCCATTGGAGAGCTTCCTAGCTCGTATGTGCATCCGTTGCATGGAAATCCCTACTCCTCACATCATATCTATCATTTGGCATCTCTTGCCTATGATTTTCCTCATTGATGTGAGCCTTTCTTATTCCTTTTTGTCTTCCTCCTCCACCATATTTCTCTCTTTGAAATCCTAAGTGTCAACTCTCGTGCTTACGCTCATCCATTGCATGAGTGCTCGAAATATCCAAAAGGAGTGGATCAAATTGACTTGTACCTGGCTAGTGGTCTAGGGACGAGTCAAGATAAGATTCCAAAGAAGACCAAGTATGAAACTTTAGTAGATTGATTTCTCAACACAAAAATACTTTTTTTTTCTCGTATTCCCTATCCCCCTTCTTGCACGCAAACACCATTTGGAGACATTCGAGTCATGGACAGCGAGAGCTCTTGCACCTAATGTTCTTTTGTTACTTGTTTCAATGCTAATATAGAATCTTGCATGTTATGACTTGAATTGAACCTCTAACCTTGATTGCTTTACTTTTCAAAGTTCTTATATGGTTGCTAGCATGTCACCACACAAATTATGCTTGTTATCATTTACCTACTCGAGGACGAGCAGGAATTAAGCTTGGGGATGTTGATACGTCCAAAACGTATCTATAATTTCTGCTTAGTCCATGCATGTTTTGTGTGATATTGCTATGTTCTAGATACACTTTCATACATTTTTTATCATATTTGGACTAACCTATTAACTCAGTGCACCCCAGTGCCAGTTCCTGTTTTCTGCTGTTTTTCTATTTCAGTTTTCCCCCATATAAAAAGTGCCAGAAAAAGTCGGGAAAATTCAGAAAAAAATCAGCGTGGAGGAAGCTTCGCGAAGAGCCCGGGAGGGGCCAGACGGGAGCCAGGGGGGCCCAGGCGGTCACCCGGCGCGGCCCCACCCCTGGCCGCGCCAGGGGGCGCCTGGGGCCCCTGGTCCACCTCTGGTTGCCCCCCTTCGCCTATTTATTCTCCGTCACGGGAAAACTCCAGAGCAGAACCCTATTCCGCGAACTCGCCTCTGTTCCGCCGCCGCCGCGCTTCCAAGATCGGGAGCACCAGAAGACCTCTTCCCGACACCCTGCCGGAGGGAGGATTGACCTCCGGGAGTCTCCTCTCCACCATGGATGCTCCCCGGATGTCTCGTGAGTAGTTTTCCTTGGACCATGGGTCCGTGATCAGTAGCTATGTGATGTTCTCCTCCCCTCTTTGATCTTCATTGTTTAGACCTCGTGAGCTTCCCTACATGATCGAGGCACCTTTGTAATATTTCTGCTATTGCTATGTTGAGTTTGATAGGATCTGATGGATTATGAGATTATGTTCAGATTGTGATAGAGTAATATATTTGGTTTTTATCTCTTATATTTTTGTTCCTAAGTAATTCTTGCATGTTCTCCGTTGTTGTTTATTGCTTTGGCCAAGTATTAGGTAGTGACTCCAAGAGGGAACGTTGTGCTATATTGTGGGTTCATGCCCCCCCGATGACACGCTTGAGTGACAGAAACATGAGTCTAGGGGATGCGTTGTTGCCACAAGGGGGAAAACAACGGTGCTTGTAACCGCGGTTACAAGGATTGTTTACTTTACGCAGAGTTCTTTTTAATGCAGTTGTCTGTTGCTTTGGGTTTACACTTTGGGTGGGGCTCGCAACTTAATACCAGCGAGATGTTCTGGATAGATATCTCAAGGTGGATGATTAGTAGTAGATGCAGATGGATTTCGGTCTACTTATTTTGGCATATTGCCCGTGCTTTTGAACCTCTTCCTTTCTTTTGTAGCATAGTTAGCATTCCGGTGCGTTCATAATCCTGTCAATTGTCTTTCTGTAATTTGTTTACCTCGCATATCAATTTTATCGTCTTTTGGGAGAGAGACATCACTAGCGAACATCACGTATCCCGGTCCATATCCTTATCACTGTTTCCACGCTGCATTTACTTTACTGCTTTTATTTACTATCATTATCCCTTGCGTTTTATCCTTTGTAAACAACAACACCGGAGAGATTGACAACCTCTCTGAACTTCGTGGGGAACAAAGTTATCTGTGTCTGTGTGCAGGTCTGCGTCAGTTGCGCCGCTGACACCTACTTATCATCTCTGGAGTCCTGCTGGAGACAAACCTTGGTATCTTCACCGAGGGAAAACTGCTGCTGCACTACATCTCAAACCTTTCACTTGGGGAAACCAACGAAGGGGCGAGAAGCCATCAATTTCCATGCAACATCCACCTCTTCATGACTTGATCTTCATGTCATACATGTTCCTGCTACACTGGCAACGACATACCTTGCATACATCATGTTAGTTACATCTTCTTTATGATTTTGAGTACCTTGTAAAGTGTGAAAGATCTCCTTTACCTTCTTGTAAATTAGAGTGTTGCCCTTAAGTGAGGAAAAGATCCCAAAGTGGACACATTAAAAGATCCCAAAGAGGACAAATGAGAGTTAAATAGAAAGAGCCATTGAGGCCACAAAAAAATACAAAAAATAGAAAAAAGAGAAAAAGAAATAAAAAGAGAGAAAGGGGCAACACTACTATTCTTTTGAGAGATCCACACTAGTACTCCCTTTATATCCTTGTACTCCATAGAGATGATCTTCATGCATATAGCTATGTGGGGACTTTCACACTATAGAACTTGGCTTGCATATTCCAAGGATGAGCCTCCTAAAACGAGCTCTAGGTCTTCATGAGCGGGCTAGTTAGATGCACCCCCCCCACTAGTTCCTTTGGAGAGCTTCTTAGCTCGTATGTGCATCCGTTGCATGGCAATCCCCACTCCTCACGTCATATCTATCATTTGGCATCTCTTGCCTATGATTGTCCTCATTGATGTGAGCCTTTCTCATCCTTTTTGTCTTCCTCCTCCACCATATTTCTCTCTTTGACATCCTAAGTGTCAACTCTCGTGCTTACGCTCATCCATTGCATGAGTGCTCAAAATATCGAAAAGGAGTGAATCAAATTGACTTGTACCTGGCTAGTGGTCTGGGGACGAGTCAAGATAAGATTCCAAAGAAGACCAAGTGTGAAACTTTAGTAGATTGAGTTCTCAACACAAAAATACTTTTTTCTCGTATTCCCTATCCCCCTTCTTGCACGCAAACACCATTTCGAGACATTCGACTCACGGACAGCGAGAGCTCTTGCACCTAATGTTCTTTTGTTACTTGTTTCAATGCTAATATAGACTCTTGCATGTTATGACTTGAATTGAATCTCTAACCTTAATTGCTTTACTTTTCAAAGTTCTTTTATGGTTGTTAGCATGTCACCACAGAAATTATGTTGTTATCATTTACCTACTCGAGGACGAGCAGGAATTAAGCTTGGGGATGTTGATACGTCCAAAACGTATCTATAATTTCTGCTTGCTCCATGCATGTTTTGTGTGATATTGCTATGATCTAGATACACTTTCATATAATTTTGATCATATTTGGACTAACCTATTAACTCAGTGCACCCCAGTGCCAGTTCCTGTTTTCTGCTGTTTTTCTATTTCACTTTTCCCCCATATAAAAAGTGCTAGAAAAATTCGGGAAAATTCAGATAAAAAATCAGCTTGAAGGAAGCTTCGCAAAGAGCCCTGGAGGGGCCAGAGGGGAGCCAGGGGGGCCAGGCGGCCACCCGGCGCGACCCCACCCCTGGCCGCATTAGGGGGGCGCCTGGGGCCCCTGGTCCACCTCTGGCTGCCCCCCTTCGCCTATTTATTCTCCGTCACGGGGAAAATCCGAAGACAGAACCCTATTTCCCAAACTCGCCTCTGTTCCGCCACCGCCGCGCTTCCGAGATCGGGAGCACCAGAAGACCTCTTCCCGGCACCCTGTCGGAGGGAGGATTGACCTCCGGGAGTCTCCTCTCCACCATGGATGCTCCCCGGATGTCTCGTGAGTAGTTTTCCTTGGACCATGGGTCCGTGATCAGTAGCTATGTGATGTTCTCCTCCCCTCTTTGATCTTCATTGTTTAGACCTCGTGAGCTGCCCTACATGATCGAGGCACCTTTGTAATATTTCTGCTGTTGCTATGCTGAGTTTGATGGGATCTGATGGATTATGAGATTATGTTCAGATTGTGATAGAGTAATATATTTGGTTTTTATCTCTTATATTTTTGTTCCTAAGTAATTTTTTCATGTTCTCCGTTGTTGTTTATTGCTTTGGCCAAGTAGTAGGTAGTGACTCCAAGAGGGAACGTTGTGCTCGATTGTGGGTTCATGCCCCCCGATGACACGCTTGAGTGACAGAAACATGAGTCTAGGGGATGTGCTGTTGCCACAAGGGGGAAAACAACGGTGCTTGTAACCGCGGTTACAAGGATTGTTTACTTTACGCAAAGTGCTTTTTAATGCAGTTGTCTGTTGCTTTGGGTTTACACTTTGGGTGGGGCTCGCAACTTAATACCAGCGAGATGTTCTGGATAGATATCTCAAGGTGGATGATTAGTAGTAGATGCAGTTGGATTTCGGTCTACTTATTTTGGCGTACTGCCTGTGCTTTTGAACTTCTTCCTTTGTTTTGTAGCATAGTTAGAATTGCGGTGCGTTCATAATCCTGTCAATTGCCCTTCTGTAATTTGTTTACCTCGCATAGCAGTTTTATCGTCTTTTGGGAGAGAGACATCACTAGTGAACATCACGTATCCCGGTCCATATCCTTATTACTGTTTCCACGCTATCTTTACTTTATTGCTTTTACTTGCTATCATTATCCCTTGTGTTTTACCCTTTGTAAACAACAAGACCGAAGAGATTGACAACCTCTCTGAACTTCGTTGGGAACAAAGTTATCTGTGTCTGTGTGCAGGTCCACGTCAGTCGCGCCGCTGACACCTACTTATCATCTCTGGAGTCCTACTGGAGACAAACCTTGGTATCTTCACCGAGGGAAACTTGCTGCAGCGCTACATCTCCACCTTCCACTTGGGGTAACAAACGAAGGGCGAGAAGCCATCAGTGGCGCCTGCGTTTCTCAGTCCGAGTGGCATTGTGACGTAACAGAAACATCCGAATGGGGTTATGAATGCTGTTTTGAGCTCGTCTCGTTCGTATAGTCGGATTTGATGGTAACCCGAGTATGCATCGAGGAAACATAATCTCTCGCAACCTGACGTGGAGTCCACAATCTGGTCAATACGAGGAAGAGGGAAATGGTCTTTTGGACAAACTTAATTGATATGACGAAAATCAACACAAGTTCTCCAAGATTTATCTTTTTCGGAACCATTACAGGATTTGCTAACCACTCGGAGTGGAAGATTTCCCTAATGAATCCGGCTGCTAACAGTCTAGCTATCTCCTGCCCGATGGCCTTCCTTTTCTCAGAGGAAAACCATCGGAGGGACTCTTTTACTGGTCTTGTTTTTGGATCTACGTGTAACTTGTGCTCGGCCAACTCCCTTGGGACTCCAGGCATATCGGCGGGCTTCCACGCGAAGATGTCCCAATTCTCACGGAGGAAGTTGACGAGCTCGAGTTCCTATTGGGGATCCAGATCGGTGGCGATGTTGATGTGTTTGCCTTCATCTGTGGGGTGTATCTGTACCCTCTTGGCTCTCCGGCCGACTCAAATGAAGATGTATTCTTTGGCTGCAGCAACTCGGACGAGTCAGCGGCTTTCTTGTACTCGGCCAATTCGACCTCGGCCATCTGCTGATCAGCTATCAGGGAGCCTTTCTGTAGCAGTTCTTTGGCTTGCTTGTAGTCTCCTGAGATAGTGATCACGCCGTGAGGGCCGGGCATCTTGAGTTTCAGATAGACATAGCAGGGGATGGCCATAAATTTCTCATAGGCCGGCCTTCCGAGTAAAGCATGGTACGCACTCGGAAAGTCCACTACTTCAAAGGTGATCTTCTCTTTCCGGAAGTTACTCCGAGTACCGAAGACCACATTGAGGGAGATCATTCCGAGTGAGTACGCCTTTTTCCCCGGGATTATCCCATGAAATTCCAGATAGCTTTTGCGGAGCTTGGACATCGGGATGTTCGTGCTCTTCAGAGTGCTTGCATATAGGATGTTAATTCCGCTGCCGCCGTCCATCAAGACATTCCTGATCCTGAAGTTACTGTTTCCCGTTTCCACCAAAGGGTCCACAATCAGGGCGTGTCTTCCCGGGTGAGGAATGTGAGGAGGGTGATCTGACTGATCGAAAGTGATTGGGATGTCGGCCCACTTCATGTAACTCGGAACTGCCGGAGCTGCCGAGTTGACTTCTCTGAATCTTATCTTTTCCACCCTCTTCGAATCTCGCCCTGCGAAGATGACCAGCACTCTGTCTTCTCTCGGGAAGCCCTCGCTGTCCAGTTCTGGGCTAGGCGCTTTCTTTTTCCCGGTCTCCTTATCTTGCTGGGGGCCTGCTCTTGCGTTCTAGGCTGCTCTCTTGATCAGGCGGCACTGCCGAGCTGTATGCTTTGGAATAACCAACTTTCCCTCGGCATCGCGGGTGGTGTGGAGAGGACAGGGTTGGTCCAGCACTTCATCATCATTGGACGGCTTTTTTTGCCGCGGTTTCCACTCCTTTCGCGCCTGACCCTTGCCATGAAGGCCCGAAGCGTTTGCTGCTGCCACCAGCTCTGCGTCCGTCGGGGCATCTTCTGCTTTTCTCTTGTTGTTGTTTGCGGTCTTCTGCTTCGGGTTCGGCGCCGAGTTACCACCTCCTCTATGCTGCTGGTTCTTCTGTCGAATTTCTTCTTCACCGTTGGCATACTTGTTTGCTATCTCCATCAGCTTCCCGAGTGAGATGATGTGCGGTGATCTTGCCAACTTGAGACTTAGCTCCTTGTACTGACCCCTTGCTTGAAGGCGTGAATGTCCTGGAATTCGGAGACTCCTTTAACCGAGTTGTGGAGTGTGATCCACCTCTGGATGTAGTCCCGAGTAGTCTCGGTGTTGCCCTGGACGCATAATTGTAGCTCAGTCAGGCCTCCCGGTCTCTTGTAGGTCCCCTCAAAATTCTTGATGAACACTCTCTCGAGGTCTTCCCACACCCAGATGCTACTCGGGGGGAGCTGATTCAGCCACGCCCGAGCTGAGCCTTCTAACATCAACGGCAGGTGCATCATGGCAATCTCGTCACCACCCCCTCCGATCTGCACAGCTATTCTGTAATCATCCAACCATGTCTGGGGTTTGGCATCGCCTCGGTACTTGTCCACCCCTTGAGCTATCCTTAAGTGAGGCGGAATAGGGGTAGACCGAATCTTTTCGCTGAAGCAGACCGGCCCTGGGGCCATTGAGGGCCGAGCCTGATCCTGCCGATGAGATCTGGCGCGGTCGACTCGGCTCTGTACAAGATGGCTTCGGGCGTCGTCTTCAACTTCGAAATAATGGTCGTCTCGGTGTCGAGGGAACTCCTCTCTCCGTGGTGCGGGCCGACCCGTCCCACGGGCTTCTGTCCTCCTGAGATCTTCATGTCGATATTGCTCTTGGCGATGATCTCCTCGGGGTTCCTCTCTGCGCCGAGGCGAATTGTTCTTGTTCCTCCGAGCTTCTCCGTAGGGCGTGTGTACTGACAGTGACGTCCTCGCAGGGGGAACTTGGGAATGGATCCGCTGCTGTGATTGACTGACAGCAGCGTTTTGATCGACTGCGGTTTGTAACAAAAATGCCAGGTGCTGAATTTCCTCTGCTGTCGATCCACTGGGCTGCAGAGAATTCGCAATCCGAGTCGCCGCTATGAGATTTTCGACTGGGGTACCCATATCTCGGAAAGGTTCTCGACCTGGGCCCCGCAGTTGATGACTCGTTCTACTTTGTCTGAGCCGAGCTACCTCCCGAGCTTGACGCTCGAGAGTGTTTTCTAACTCTGCCAGGTGCTCCCGCTCAGCCAAATTGGTTAATCTGGCCGCCTCCAGGCCTCGCCCTTCTGGAGTGATTGTGTCAATGGGGGTGTTCAGCAGTCGCTCGGCCGCCTCTGCTTCTTCCCTCTCTTCCCGAGTAAGGGGACGAGCTTGTCTACTTGACTCTCCGAGCTCCAACCTTCGGAAAGCATAAACACGTCGGGTCGGCTCCCGAGTGCCATCCCTGGATGGGCTGTTCGCTTCATCTCGAGCGTGAGTGTCCCGAGCTGGCGATGGCTGAGAGGGCGGGGTCTCAGCCATGCATACTTCTGCAACCGCGACTGGGACGTCATTGCTGCCTTCTTGCTCGGAACCTGACTCGGGGTCGGATGCTGCCATGCCTTCTTCTTCAACCAAATTGAAAAGAGGCAAGAGGGATGCTGTGGATCCTTCTCTTGCGATCAGTTCGTCCAAGGCCTTGTGGGTTGACTCCACCGAGTCGATTGACCGCCACCTGCTGGACCTTGACCGATTTTCCGCGATGGTGAGCGCGCGGGCGGCCCGAACGCTTCTTCTTGTGGTGTACAGATAACAGCGCAGGCGCTTGGCGATGGGCCGATAGCTGGAGACGCAGGGCCCCCGACTCGTCAGCTCGGAAGTGGACGCTGCCCCTCAAGGGCAGCAATTGTGCCTGGAGCGGAGAATCCGCCAACCAGGCTGAATCATCAGCTATGAAAGCTAATGATTCGAAACGGAAAACCTCTCCGACGATGAGCTAGGAGCCACGAATCGACGAAGAGGATGAGGAAAATGCCATCTCTACGATTGCTGATCAACTCAGCCCCACGGTGGGCGCCAACTGTCGTGGATATAAATCTGACAATAGATATAGGGGTATGAAAGGAGCTAAATGATCTGTACGTAGAGAGGGTTGACGCAAAGGGGGTATACAGGTTAGGCCTCTCCGTAGAGATAAAAACCTTAGTCCTGTCCCAGGCTTACTGGGGTGTTCTTTCTTCAGGAAAACTGAGAGTCAGAAGTGTAGCGCGTCCCCTTGCCGGAGGGGGAGGGGGGGCTTATATAGAGTGCGCCCCTGCCCTCTTAATGCCTCGGCTTAAATGGGTCTTAATTACAAGGTTGAATGCATACTTAAATACAGAAACGGTCTACCCATTACTACTAATAAAAGAGAGGAAACGCCCGCGGCATTGAATGCTCCCTGACCGTTGCGTTGCGTCTTCTGAGTAAGGGAGGATTCGTTGATTGCTTCCGAGTATCAGCCTACTCGGATCTTGCTGGGCTTCCAAGTAACCGTTTACTCGGAAGCGGCTTCTGTTCTCCGAGTAACAAGTTACTCGAAGACCACCAGTGCTTCGTGTTTTTCGTTGGTTTTATTTTGCTGGGTGTGCGTTGGGGAAACCCAGGGCCTAAGGGTACCCCATGGTTTCCCTCGCCTAGGGGTATGCCTTTAGTATTACCACGACATCCATGGCTATGGATGGTCTCCCGGAGGGCGTAGCTTCTCCCGGTAGGCTGCCGGAGCTGCTTCTCCAGGCAGCCCCGATCTTGAAACGGCGGCGGCGGTACAGAGGGGAGTTCGCGAGAAAGAGATCGATATTAGGGGTTTCCACCCCGAGGGGTAAATATAGGAGAAGGGGGCATCGAGGGGACCCACGAGGCAGTCAGGAGGGTCCTTGGCGCGGCCCAGGGTGGGGCCGCGCCACCTGCCCTCCTGGATGCCTGGTGGTGGCCCCCCTTCCCTCTCTTGGTGATTCCGGAAGCTTCTATTACGCTGATTTTTTATATATTTTTCCCGGAATTTTTGGAGCACTTTTAATGGCCGGAAAACCTGAAATACAAAAACAGCAGAAAACAGAAACTGGCAACTAGGTGCACTGAGTTAATAGGTTAGTCCAAATAGGTTCAAAAGTGTATGAAAGTTCAAGCAAAACATGGCAAAGTCACACAAAACATGCATGGAGCAAGCAGAAATTATAGATACGTTTGGGACGTATCAACATCCCCAAGCTTAATTCCTGCTCGTCCTCGAGTAGGTAAATGATAACAAGCATAATTTCTGTGGTGACATGCCACACAACCAAATAAGAACTTTTAAGTAAAGCAATCAAAGCATGCAATTCAATTCAAGTCTTAACAAGCAAGAGTCTATATTAGCATTGACACAAGTAACAAAAGAACAAAAGGTGCAAGAGCTCTCGCTATCCGTGACTCAAATGTCTCCAAATGGTGTTTGCGTGCAAGAAAGAGACTGGGAAGAAAGAGAAAAAAGGTTGTTGAGAACAACTATCTACTAAACTTTCACACTTGGTCTCCTTTGGATTCTTATCTGGACTCGTCCCCAGACCACTAGCCAGGTACAAGTCAAACTGATCCACTCCTTTTCGATATTTTGAGCACTCATGCAATGGATGAGCGTGAGCAAGAAAGTTGACACCTAAAAGGCGAAACAGAAAGAAGGTGGAGGAGGAAGACAAAAAGGTGTGAAAGGCTCACATCAATGAGGACAATCATAGGCGAGAGAAGGCCATATGATAGATATGATGTGAGGAGTAGGGATTGCCATACAACGGATGCACATGTGAGCTAAAAGCTCTCCAAGGGAACTAGTGGGGGTGCATCTAACTTGCTTGATCAAGAAGACCTAGAGCTCGTTTGAGGAGGCTCGTCATTGGAATATACAAGCCAAGTTCTACAGTGTGAAGGGTCCCCACATAGTTATATGCATGATGATGATCTCTATGGAGTACAAGGGATAGAAGATGAAGTACTAGTGTGGATCTCTCAAAAGGAATAGTAGTATGCCCCCTTCTCTCTTTTTTTTCTTTTCTCTTTTTTTATATTTTTTTGGTGGCCTCAATGGCTCTTTCTATTTATCTCTCATTTGTCCTCTTTGGGATCTTTTGATTTTGTCCTCTTTGGGATCTTTTCCTCACTTTAGGGGAAATACTCCATATTTTACAAGAATATAGGAGATCTTTCACACTTTACAAAGGTACTCACATAAAGAAAATGTAACTATCATGATGCAAATGTATGCCTCTGCCAGGGTAGCAGGATATGCAATGATACTAGCGCGTCATGTAGCAATGATTAGGGCAAGGCCCAACTAGCATGCGTCTCATCGATCAAGCAAGTAGCATGTATGACATGAAGATCAAGTCATGAGAAGGTGGATTGTTGCATGGCAATGTATCTCGGAAAGGCTA
This sequence comes from Bromus sterilis, assembly GCA_950022295.1. Taxonomy (NCBI): domain Eukaryota; kingdom Viridiplantae; phylum Streptophyta; class Magnoliopsida; order Poales; family Poaceae; genus Bromus; species Bromus sterilis. The sequence goes on from OX465600.1 coordinate 39,840,547, forward strand.
TGGAAATGCCTTGTAAGTAGGTATGGTGGCTGTTTTGACGAAAGATATAAGGAGGCTTATGATGACACAACGTATCATGCCAAGGGTTTGGATGCACCGGCGAAGTATGCGCCAACTCTCGAGGTGAGAAAGGGCAATGCACGGTACCGAAGAGGCTAGAAAAAGTATAGGTGGGTGGAAGTGTCAACTTTCGAATACTCACATTAGTCCGAAGAACTCATGCACTTATTATCGGTAACTCTCAATCTAATCAGGAGGTTCACAAAGAGACAGGTACCCCGAGGAGGAGTGTATGGGGGTTTGGTTATCCTTGTGCATCCTCGACTCATGGTACGTGAGTGTACTCTAATATTCGAACCCTCCAAAGGTTAGTGATCCATCTAGTAGCTAGAGTTCTCAACAGGGGTTTTTTTGGTTTTCGAAAAACACACGGATTTCCCAAAATACGACATCTATCACTAATAGGCAAGAGCTCTTGACACCATAACTTCAAACATTACTCTAGTCAATACCTCAAAACTATTGCAAGTTACTACTACAAAGAGAACAGCAACTTTAACTACCTACTTTCAGTCAAGACACAGAACTCAGTGCAACAGGCAAACTCTCTAACAAGATAAAACATGCAACCTATAGAAAGTTCAACCTAAGACAAAAGAAAAGCTCTAGAAAAACTAAAGCACTACAACTAAACAGAACAACAGCTAAGAAAAGAAAAAGAGCAGCTCACAGCTAAAAGAATAAGCATGCAAATCCTATGAGGAGTTCTAGTTCAAGCGGAGCGTGAATCTCTCCCACACAAAAGAGTAAGTTGGGGTCTAACTTGTTACTACAGCAAAGAAATCAAAACAAACCTAGAAAAGTAAAGAGCGAGACGCTCCAAGCAAAGCACATAACGCATGAAGTGATAAAAATATAGTGCAACGAGGGACAAACTGATGTTTGTTGATGAAGAAGGGGATGCATCGGGGGCATCCCCAAGCTTAGACGCTTGAGTCTTCTTGAATATTTATTGGGGGTGCACATGGGCATCCCCAAACTTGAGCGTTTTGTTGGGAAACGTAGTAGAAAACAAAAAATTTCGGCCTACGAATCAAGAACCCAAGATCATCCAAGAAGATTGCATACAAGGTTTTAGGTCATGGCTCACCAACCGATGTAGCGGAAGTAGAGTTGGTGAAGCTCGTGGACGTAGTGGAAGTAGATCTCGCAAGTTCTCCCAGGAACAGTCCCTCGATCAATCCCACGAACAAGTCCCGCGATCTAGTCCCACGGACAAGTCCCATGAACAAGCTCCTCGAAGAAGGGTCGAAGGTACGACCCCTCCATTAGTATCCACACATCCCGTAGCAGCAATCCAGCAACGCTCCGCCGTCCAGAGATGAACGCCACCGAGAAAACTAGAGGGAGAAAACCCTAACGGATTCCGATCTAGAACAGCGTCTAAACCGGGGTCTAATTTTGGAGCAACGGGGTTTAGAGGAGGGAGGGTGGCGCATAGGCCTTGGGGACTGATTGTGTGTCTTCCCCCCACCCTTGGCTCACCTTATATAGGTGGCCAAGGGGCCTAGGGCGCAGCTCAAGGAGGTTTGGGAGTCCAACTTGGACTCCCAAGCCTTCCAAACCTACACATACCTTCCCACCGGAAACCTTCCATAATGGTATTTGGAAATCCCACCTGGAGGATCTCCCACCCCTTTTTGGTGCGCCCCCACCACCTGGCCGGCCAGGGAAGCCTAGGTGGCTTGCCCCCCAAGGCCAGGGGCGCAGGGCAGTGGGTGGTACTTCCCGGAACCTTCCGGAACCTTCTAGAAGCTTCCAGGACCTTCCGGGACCTACCGGGACTGTTTCGGGACATTCCGGACACTTTTGGAGCACTTCCAATACCTTCCGGAACCTCTAACGAATGTTCCGGAGCCATCTAAATGGGTTTCGGAGCCATCCGGGCAAAGGTTATTATGTCCGGTGAACACAACATATTGTTTAAGCTGTCCACCGATCACCGAAACTATTCCGGTTGATCGTAAACTTTCCCATTACCATTTTCATATGTTCCGGAACCACCTGGGACTACTCCAGAGAGATCCGAACATATCCTAAATACCCAGAACTACTTCTGGTGCCCTTATGAACTATTCCATAAATCTCCGGAACTACTTCCGGTACCCGTATGAACTATTCTGCTTTGCTTCCACTAAACCTTCTACCATACTAGTATTCTAACAGACTACTGCTCGTTAAGTGTGTGACCCAATAGGTTCGGTATAATGCGGACATGACTCAGAACATCTTCCGGACATAGGTCAACAGCCTTTCGTCAATAGCCAATAATCAACAGCGGAGCCATGGACACCCATGTTGACTCCCGCACATACACGAAGAAACTTCGAGTGAACCATTATGTTTATTCATGTACCATTCCCTTTGCTTTGTGATATATGACAAAGTTAGAGGAGAGATGTTTGGCACCCATGTGTAACAACTTCTTGAACACAAGCCACTCGTTATCCTCTTTGCTCGTTTGTCCATTTTCTCGTTATCGTATTCCGGTATCCCCGTGACTGAATCACAATGCGTCTGGCCAGACTATAATGGATACCGTCATACCGAGTGGGCCCGAAGTGAATATCTTCTTCATCGTGAAGGAGCAAATCCCATTCTTGAACTATCACAGTCACTAGCCACACCATCTGACATACCCAGAACTTATTTTACTACTTCCCATTTACGGGAGGATTCATCTAAGAACCAAAGCATGTCTTCCTGTGTGAAGCAACTCGATACTCTCATGGTCTAAGGAATTATGTATATGATAACATTTCATGATATGACTTATAACGTAGTTACGATGTGATCTCTAAGTATATCATTCAATACTGGGGTCGGTTCAACATCATTGTTCTGCTAACAATATGTTCCCATTGCTACTGACATCCTTGTTACAAGAACAATGTCCATGATTAAGAAAACGTAATCATCAGTTAGCACATGAGCTGGTCTTAGAGGCTAAACCAGGAACTCTTGGTGTTTACATTTCCACACATGCAAATGAGTTTTCTTCTGAATCTCACAGTCAGGGTCATTGCAATTATAGCACAGAAATATAAACATTAATTACGAACGTGGAAATATATATATAATAACATTTTATTATTGCCTCTAGGGCATATTTCCAACAGTCTCCCACTTGCACTAGAGTCAATAATATTATCAGTGCTTGAGCATTTTACACCTATGGCATACCGGTGTAATACATGCTTCATTTGTGGTATAGACTTCATCATCGGATCTGATGCTTCAGGCCCGTTTGTATCTTGCATATCTTCGCGTTTTTCACGCTATCATAAAATTTACTAATTTTATCAGTTTAGCTTTGTATATGTTTGAATCATTTGGCAGGACCTTGGTTCCTTCAGAATAAGTCATGAAATCATTCGTCAATGTTCCATGAGCTTCAAGCATCTAGGAAACCATACCATGTTCATAAATGAACTGATGACTCAAAATACCCTCCCTTGTTACTTCTTTAAGCAACAATATACTTAGCCTCTGTTGTAGAATTCGCCACAGTATCTAACTTAACACAGTTCCTTCATACTGTGCCACCCTTACGTGTGAAACACATAATCCCAATTAAAATCGAAAATCGGTTGGAGTAAGTATGAAGACTGAATTGGTGTAACTGTTTACATCAAAAATTCAGCTGGTGTAACTTGTTACAACGAGCTCTTCATTATCTCCATTTTCCGAGAAACATATCTTATCTATCATAAGTTTAACTTTTCACTGTTTGTCCAATGATCAACATATTGATCACTTTGGTATCTTTCTCACAACCTTTTGGAGCACTGGACATATCTGGTCGTTTTACATATTATGGTGTACATGATTAATCCAAACACATAGGTGAGTGAAATCCAATTCATGTGTTTTGCTTATCTGTGTTCATGAACACCGATTTCCGCAAACAACTTTTCACCATGACCTCGGCAAGAACATCCTTCTTGGCGTATTAATACTAAACTACTTTAGTATCATGTCAACATGTAATGTTGGCTTTAGCATGATCAGACACTTACTATCTACATAGATCATTGTGCTCAATACTAATGCTATATTAGCCCAAGTACTTCAGCTGAAAACTATTTCCAATAAAGTCCTTATTCGTGTCAAGAAATTTATATCATTTCTAATCAACAATATGTCATCTACATAAGGTTTTTAGAAATATTATTCAGCTCCCACTTACTTTCTTGAATATTCAAGCATCTTCGTTATTCCTGATGAAAACAAACTCTTTTCGCAATTTCATCACAACGAAAATTCCAACTCCATTATGCTAGCTTCAGTCCATCACTGGATATCCAAGGCTTGCATCTATTTTAGCATCCTTTGAATCGACAAAACATTCCGGTCGTATCACGTATACGTCCTTTGTTATATTTCCGTGTAGGAACTTTGTTTTTGACGTTCATTCTACCATATCCTATAAATGAGATATGTAGTAATTGCTAGTATAACCCGAACTGACTAAAGCATTTCTACGGTCGACATTATTTCGCCGTAGTCAACCTTTGAACTCGCTAGAAAGCAATTTTCCAACGAGTTGAGCTTTATGGATAAAACAATTTCATCCGAATCAATTATAGATCCATATATATATTCTTCAGACTTTTAGTCTTTCGGAGGGTCTACCAAGTTCAAAACTTGACTTACTTCCATGGATACTATCTCGGATTATTTGGCCTTTAGCCAAATCCCGGAGTCAGGGCCCATCAACGCTTCTTTGTATATCACAGGTTTATCATTGTCGAACAACAATATCTCGTTTTACATATCATGAATGTTTGTACGAGTTTTGTCTAACCTGTGTGGTTCAGCTGCGCACTTCTCTGAAGATTCAACAATCTTTGACAAGTTGCACTGTCCTCCCACTCACTCTTTTGTAAGAAACTATTTTTATTCAAAACACATTGTTCTTAACAGCAAACAGTTTTGCTTTTGTGTAGTGATAGAGGAATACCAAAACTTTTGGCATAACCTTAACAAAGTAGCACTTATCTGATTTGGGGTTTTGAGTATGTCAAACATATGCCTCATATACCCAAATTTTAAGAAAAGACAACATGGTTTTAACAGTCCATACCACATCTAATATGGTGTCATTTCAACAGATTTGATGATGCTCTTTTCAGTGTAAAAGCCGTAGTCACTAACGCATAACTTTAATAAGTATAATGGCAAATTGATAAACGTCATATTTGATCTTTACCGTGTCATACATGGCTTGATTACATCTCTCGAACACTTTACTCATAGTGATGTTTTGGGAGACGCAAGTTATGACAGTTCTTCACAACTCATCAGACGTTCACTAAACTTGTAACTAAAATATTACTTTCTACAATCTAATTTGCAGAAGCTTTATTTTCTTGTTACAACGAATTTCTATTTCACTCTAAAATTCCTTGAACATTTCAAAGATTTCAGACGTATGTCTCTATTGAACAGATATCCACATATCTACTTCAACTCATGAGTGAAGATAGGGAATCCACTGCACACAACTACACTTATTGGACTGCACACATCATCATGTATGATTACCAATGGTTTAGTTGCCCGTTCATGTATGTCCTATTAACGGTGTTTTAGTCACATTACTTCGAGACAAAGATCGCAAGCGTCAAGTGATTCATAATCATATGACTCGAAAATCCATCACTTATGGAAATTCTTCATGCATGTTATGTCACTTGTGATAAAGGGCAGTGCCACATCTATGTGGTATTTCTGTCAGTCTTGCGACGTTTAGCGTCAGTGTTATGGATGTTTAGTATTATTATCAAGATTCATAACATACACCCTATTCATAATGGAAGTATGGCCTTTACGTTATTCATAGCTTTGAACAACTCTCTTGCAACAAACATGATTCAAAATGATGTTTTGCAACAAGGCTAAAGTGTAGTAACAATTTACTCAACTCTAAAATGAATTATGAAGATAATCATAGAGTCAACACACGGTATAGTAAACCTTTTACCGTGTTCCCGAGCGTGTCAAAACTCATCATTAGCTAGTCATAAAGGCCATAGTATTTCTTGCATCGAGTTGCAACAATATGCAATCGATGTGATATTCCGGTGATCAACAGTTTAATCACAATATACAGAATCCACAATTAACTGCTTAATCATGATTCCCAAGAATTACATCTCTTGACCAGCAATGAATTCATCTATAACTCCGTATGACTTTCATTTCTGAGCTGGTTATTCCAGTCTTCTTTCGTTTTGCCTTTATACGTATCATAGTTCTATTTCCAATGTCACTCCTACTCACAGAAGATCACACATGATCAAGGGTGGCGCATGCCATGGACTTTCCGGCATGTAAGTCTTACTAACACACTATGGAACTTCCTTTCCCTTAATCCTCATCATCATATGACCAGTGTTCTTCTGGATCCCACACTTATCCGTTTCGTTAAGAGCACAGTGAATATTTTCACTAATGCTTACAATCATACATTGTACTAGATATCTTATATCCAACATTAATTGTCTTACTACTGAAAACTATTTTTCAGTTCCATGAATATAACATAACTATCCCAAACTTTTCGAAGTTCGGGTTTCATGGTGGTGAAGACAATGCACTTAGCTGTGGTGGAATTCTAGCATTTTGGATTATGGACATAAGTCACATCATCCATAGCATCAGCGGGAGAGCATCAAAAATTTTGCGATAGGACATGGTCCTTCTCGGCACTATTGAGGATAGTCCTCACAATACGGTACCAATCGTAAAGTTTTTACAGTTAATCAAAGTCAATTGGGAAGCTGGTAACGCGAGCCATTATTCTACAACGATAATGCAAATACTAAGACTTTGTTCATAATTAAGTTGCACTTGTGATTAATCAATTTAATTACTAAGTGCGCTCCCACTCAGATCAATATCTCTCGTAATTGATGCTGGAGTGATTCAAGATCCGACCCAATCGTCCGCCATTGATGTGACATCACTGATGACTTAGATTGGACCGGTAGGCCAACTTGCCAATCACAACACATGTGATTCTTGTTCATCTTTCGATGGGCGTGTTCCGGTAGCAAACTTTTATCCAAACCGTCAAGACAACCAAGTGTAATGCGCTGTGTGTTCTTTTAACACACCCGCCTTTTATGCGTCACACACGTGTGCACCCATGTGACATGACCTGCTCCGATGTGAAACATAGTATAGACGGTGCTACAGTTGGAAGAACACTATCAACTTGATATTGTTTTGCGAGAGATCACCCTAATAAAACACGACTACCGCGCATCAAACAAGGGTGCATCAAAGGGATAAACATCACAGGCAGTTCATAAAATTATGTGATATGATATAGCCCTTTGCTTCGTGAAGTCTTCGTAGTCTTCACGCCGTCGTGGTAGAAGTCACCGCGTCCACAAACTTTCTCCTTGGCACCGGGAACATCACCACGGCTTCCGGCATGTGCGTCGGGGTCCACCTCCGCATCGTAGATCATCACCTTGCATCTATCTATTGCTTTGCCTCGAGCTAATAAACAGTTCTGGCACGCAGGCCATAATTAAGTGACAATCATATGACTCCAGTCATCATGCCGTACCACGACACGCAGGTCGCGAATAAATATTAAATAACATATAGCATCTCATACAAACACATTGCAAATCTTGAAGGCTATACCACATCACATGCATACTCTGCAAAAACGAGTTAGATCGCCATCTACACGGGTTGTTGCAACTTTTATCGTGGTTGTTAAGCAGGTTTACAAGGCAAACGAGAAACCCTAGACAAAACAAAAACACGATACTTCTTTTGTTGCTAGTTTAACATACGGGGTGCGTGTAGCAACTAATGCCACAAGCCAAACTTCGTTAAACGCGTGACCCCCGTGTGGATTTGAGTTCATAAAATCCACAAGCCCGTTCATGTAAAATTTTCTATAGCAAGACTAGGATGAGATCCAAGGAATTTGATGTAGTCCATGATCAAGGCAACCAGCATACTAAGAGCAGCATAGAGGGATCATGGCAAAACTCAAACCTTGTAGCAAAATCACATCATGCCGTCGAGCAAAGAAAAGATCACATGATAGGGAAGCAAACAAGAAAATCAATGCCTCATATCAACATATGATCTACCTAAACATGCATCTAATCAAGGATCGCTCATGATACCACTGTTGGGAAACGTAGTAGAAAACAAAAAATTTCGGCCTACGAATCAAGAACCCAAGATCATCCAAGAAGATTGCATACAAGGTTTTAGGTCATGGCTCACCAACCGATGTAGCGGAAGTAGAGTTGGTGAAGCTCGTGGACGTAGTGGAAGTAGATCTCGCAAGTTCTCCCAGGAACAGTCCCTCGATCAATCCCACGAACAAGTCCCGCGATCTAGTCCCACGGACAAGTCCCATGAACAAGCTCCTCGAAGAAGGGTCGAAGGTACGACCCCTCCATTAGTATCCACACATCCCGTAGCAGCAATCCAGCAACGCTCCGCCGTCCAGAGATGAACGCCACCGAGAAAACTAGAGGGAGAAAACCCTAACGGATTCCGATCTAGAACAGCGTCTAAACCGGGGTCTAATTTTGGAGCAACGGGGTTTAGAGGAGGGAGGGTGGCGCATAGGCCTTGGGGACTGATTGTGTGTCTTCCCCCCACCCTTGGCTCACCTTATATAGGTGGCCAAGGGGCCTAGGGCGCAGCTCAAGGAGGTTTGGGAGTCCAACTTGGACTCCCAAGCCTTCCAAACCTACACATACCTTCCCACCGGAAACCTTCCATAATGGTATTTGGAAATCCCACCTGGAGGATCTCCCACCCCTTTTTGGTGCGCCCCCACCACCTGGCCGGCCAGGGAAGCCTAGGTGGCTTGCCCCCCAAGGCCAGGGGCGCAGGGCAGTGGGTGGTACTTCCCGGAACCTTCCGGAACCTTCTAGAAGCTTCCAGGACCTTCCGGGACCTACCGGGACTGTTTCGGGACATTCCGGACACTTTTGGAGCACTTCCAATACCTTCCGGAACCTCTAACGAATGTTCCGGAGCCATCTAAATGGGTTTCGGAGCCATCCGGGCAAAGGTTATTATGTCCGGTGAACACAACATATTGTTTAAGCTGTCCACCGATCACCGAAACTATTCCGGTTGATCGTAAACTTTCCCATTACCATTTTCATATGTTCCGGAACCACCTGGGACTACTCCAGAGAGATCCGAACATATCCTAAATACCCAGAACTACTTCTGGTGCCCTTATGAACTATTCCATAAATCTCCGGAACTACTTCCGGTACCCGTATGAACTATTCTGCTTTGCTTCCACTAAACCTTCTACCATACTAGTATTCTAACAGACTACTGCTCGTTAAGTGTGTGACCCAATAGGTTCGGTATAATGAGGACATGACTCAGAACATCTTCCGGACATAGGTCAACAGCCTTTCGTCAATAGCCAATAATCAACAGCGGAGCCATGGACACCCATGTTGACTCCCGCACATACACGAAGAAACTTCGAGTGAACCATTATGTTTATTCATGTACCATTCCCTTTGCTTTGTGATATATGACAAAGTTAGAGGAGAGATGTTTGGCACCCATGTGTAACAACTTCTTGAACACAAGCCACTCGTTATCCTCTTTGCTCGTTTGTCCATTTTCTCGTTATCGTATTCCGGTATCCCCGTGACTGAATCACAATGCGTCTGGCCAGACTATAATGGATACCGTCATACCGAGTGGGCCCGAAGTGAATATCTTCTTCATCGTGAAGGAGCAAATCCCATTCTTGAACTATCACAGTCACTAGCCACACCATCTGACATACCCAGAACTTATTTTACTACTTCCCATTTACGGGAGGATTCATCTAAGAACCAAAGCATGTCTTCCTGTGTGAAGCAACTCGATACTCTCATGGTCTAAGGAATTACGTATATGATAACATTTCATGATATGACTTATAACGTAGTTACGATGTGATCTCTAAGTATATCATTCAATACTGGGGTCGGTTCAACATCATTGTTCTGCTAACAATATGTTCCCATTGCTACTGACATCCTTGTTACAAGAACAATGTCCATGATTAAGAAAACGTAATCATCAGTTAGCACATGAGCTGGTCTTAGAGGCTAAACCAGGAACTCTTGGTGTTTACATTTCCACACATGCAAATGAGTTTTCTTCTGAATCTCACAGTCAGGGTCATTGCAATTATAGCACAGAAATATAAACATTAATTACGAACGTGGAAATATATATATAATAACATTTTATTATTGCCTCTAGGGCATATTTCCAACACGTTTGACACTCCCGGATCTTCTTTCATCATCTTCCATCGCACACTTGAAAACTCCCTTCATACATAACTCATCATAATCTGATTAGCGAGGTTAGTATCCATAATAAAATATTTTTTCCACTACTGGAAATAAAGATAACCTTGAAGAGCTACTGTTTCTCAAGATTTCCAACAAGTTTTTTGCAAAGAAAAAGCAAGCTTAAGGTTTGCAAAACGAAGAAAAGGCAAAACAGGACAGAATCTGTGAAAAACAGACCAGCAGGTAGAAACGAATTTTTTAGGGGTACTTCTGCAACTCAAATAAAAAAACTCAGAACATACGAAAGTTTCGTAATTGTATAGAGCACTCTGTGTAAACAATTCATCTCAAAAACATGAACTGGAATTTTTCTCTGATTTTTCTAGTCACGACGACAGAATCTGTTTTCTGGACAGCGTGTCAGAACTTTCACTTCCCTTGTCGTATGAGGCTAAACTTGGCACAAAGCTTGAAAAGTAAAGATACAATGATGTTGATACAGTAGTAAAAATCATCAAGACCACTAAAAACAGAAGAAAAGCAAAAAGAAAAACCTAAATTCGTTGCGGGCTGCCTCCCGAAAGCGCTTCTTTAAAGCCATTAGCTAGGCTTGAAGATTATAGAAGATGCTCTCACAAGAATAAGAATTTTGAAGCAAAAGAGAGCATCAAGAAGCAAATGTGAAACACATTTAAGCCTAACCCACTTCCTATGCATAGGCATCTTGTAAGAAAATAAATCAAGGAAGCACAAAGTGACATGCATAGGAAGGTGGAACAAGAACAACTTACAAACTTTCAACATAAAGAGAGGTGTTTTTTGTAACATGGAAGTTTCTACAACCAAACTTTCCTCTCTCAAAGTAATTTTCAGTAGCATCTTGAACAACATCAAGAATATAACTATCACATAAATCATGTTGTTCATGATCTACAAGCACATGTGTATAGTTTTCAACACGGTCTTTAGGATTATAAGATAAATGCAACGTACAACCTATGGGACAAGCAATGTACAATAATATGAGCAAGCACAAGATAAACAATGTAATAAGCTTCCTCCAAGTAAAGGTAGAGATAACCGCAAGTGGAGCCGATGGAGACAAGGATTTGTTACCAAAGTTCCTTCTCTTGCGAGAAGTACGTCTCCGTTTGGAGAGGGTGAGGATCACAATGCTCACACGAAGCCAACGAGGGCCACCCTATTTCTCCTCACGCTCTTACCAATGCAAGATGCCGTGATTCCACTATTAGGACACTTGAGGGCGGTCACCGAACCCGTACAAATGGCAACCCTTGGGGGCGGTCACCGAACCCGTACAAATGCTCGGGGCAATCTCCACAACCGAATTGGAGGCTCCCGTAGCGTCCCGAAGCTTTCCACCACAATGATTGAGCTCCGTAACAAAAAGCCTCTAGGTGCCAACGCACCCACGAGGAACAAGCTCTAGAGTGTCAATGCACTCAAGAGTAGCTATCTCCACGACTTCACTCACTACAAAGAATCCTCGGAGAGAACTCAAACCGATGCACCAAATGCAATGGCGAGAGCACACGAAGTGCTCAAGTACCCAACTCTCAAATCCCACCAAAGCAACAAAAGCTATGGAGGAATATGAGAGGAAGAACAAGGAGAACACCAAAAACTCCAAGATCTAGATCCACAAGGTTCCCCTCACTTAGAGGAGAGATGGCTTGGTGGAGAATGTGGATCTAGACCTCCTCTCTCTTTTCCCTCAAAAAGGAGAAAGAATCATAGGAGGGAAGAGAGTAAGCAAGATCAAAGAGGTCAACAATGGGGGGAAGAACTTGCACAGAACCGGTGGGGACAAAGGAAGAAGAATACCCCCTTTTATAGTCCCCCACGAATCCAGCCGTTGGGAACCGTTGGCAGCCCACCAACCACGGTACTACCGCTCGGAGAGCGGTACTACCGGGGTGCGGTACTACCGCACCCGGAGCGGTACTACCGCCCCCACGGTACTACTGAAGCCTAGTTCCATGCCCACTACCGCAGAGTCCAGTGGACTTACGGTAGTGAGTGCGGTACTTGCCCGCAGTACTACCGTGGCACGGTACTACCGCACCGGGAGCGGTACCACCGCCCCACGGTACTACCGGGGGCCAGTACCGTGCCCACTACCGCAAAGTCCATTGTACTTACGGTAGTGAGTGCGGTACTCGCCCACGGTACTACCGCTCCAAGAGCGGTACTACCGCCCTGGCAGAACCAGGGAGCCCAGGCCACACAATACATGAACTCCAAATGAAACAGGCAAACCCTAAACTGCCACAACTTCTGCAAATGAACTCCGATTAAGGCAAACTCAAGCTTGATGGAAAGCTAACGAATAGAGCTGCCTAATCACGACTGGAAATATTTAGAAGTGGCTAGGGAGAAATGTCAAACAAATAGAGGTGTGAAACCTCTAACCGAGACGACCCGACAAATCTCCCACATCAAAAAACATACGAGAAGACGCATATGAAATCCGTTTTCGATGAACAAGAGCTTGTCATGAAGAAGACCACAAGCTTCAAAACTCACACGGAGAAAAGCCAAACAAGAACCAATAAAGATGATGCCAAGGATGCAAAAGGTTTGAGCTCTCCACGAACGACTCGGCCTAGCCTATAACAGGGTCTCCTAACTACTACCAAGAGACCGGTAAACTAGACACCTATCTAGTCAAACCTTTGTCTTGCGCATAATCCACTTGAGCTTGATGATGACGATCATGCCCGCCTCAAGTTGGAACATCTTCCTTGATTCCTCCGGCTCGATGAAGACTTGTAGATAGCTCCCCCATACTTCATTATGGGTGAGCCTCTTTTAGGCACATCTTCACACGACCATTATCACCAAATGGTCAGCAAGCTCCAAGCATACGATATCTTCGTGATGCTCCTCTTGACCTTGCACATATCTACTTGACCAATATTTGGATAGCTCCATGAAGAACACCTTGGTCAACACATAATCTTAATCTTATAACCTTGAAGCCACCATATGATCTTCAAGTGTCGCCTATGGACAAACCTTAAAGTATAACTCAAGGAAACCATTAGTCCATAAAGATTGTCATCAATTACCAAAACCAAACATAAGGGCACATGCCCTTTCAGGGGGAGAGATTTTTTCAAGATGATCAGTAATATAATAATTTGCATCGTAATTTTCCAAACAATAGTTAAGTATAGCAAGACTCTCAGATTTGTAAGGGGCATCATCAATATTTTTAAGAACAGAAGTAATTTCATAGGCACCCTTATAAGCAACAAATTCCTCTATTTCCTCTGCATCATAAAAATCATAGTTTCTCTTAGCATAGGAAGCTAAGGTTTCATCATCATTGTACTCACATTGGAAAGCAAGGTGTTTGTGCCTCATAAAGCAACAAGATTCATCCCTGCAGAAAGATATATTATATATTGAGCACAAGTTTCTAGCATACTCATACAACTGATGTATTTGTTTCCATAAGTGTATCCCCTTTTGAGACAAGCGGTGTTCCTTGTACCAGTTTTGTTGATCCTCTGTGAATCCTCCATGCCAATAAGATCTGGTTTCAAAGAAGTCAGACATTGATTGGCAAGTAAGGAACTAGACATAATATTTATTTTTGGATTTTTGATAAAGGACACTAAAGATAAAAACTGAAAGGTAAACTAACAAGACTAAAAAGCAAAGATAAAAGATAGTGTGAAACTCCCCTATCTTGCAGACTGGAGTCCCCGGCAACGGCGCCAGAAATTTGCTTGATGGCTTCTCGCCCCTCGTAGGTTACCCCAAGTGGAAGGTTTGAGATGCAGTGCAGCAGCAAGTTTCCCTCGGTGAAGATACCAAGGTTATCGAACCAGTAGGACTCAGGAGATACAAGTAGGTGGCAACGTCGCCAGAAATTGCTTCCTGACTAGGGTGTTGTCGTGGACCTGCACACAGCAACAAATAACTTTGCTCCCAACACTACTGGAATTCGCCTGTTAACCGTCTGCCAGGGCGGACGGCAAACACCTGAATGGCCGACGGAAAAACCCTTTGTCGTCTGCCCCCGGACGGTAAAGCACCCGTCAGCCATTTCATCGGCAAAGAGGTGCGTTGCCGTCTGTTGTATATCGACGGACGGCAAAGATGTTTGCCGTCCGCTGGAATAAGAAATAGACGGCAGAGAAGCTTGACGGCGAAGCTGTGCCGGCCGGCTCCGTCAGGCCCTTAACGGCGGGGTTGCCGTCTACGGACAGACGGCAAAGAGCGGTGACGTCATCGGATAAGGTAATGACGTCACCCCCCCCCCCCCCGTCATATGTTTGCCGTCCAGCAGCAGACGGCAAAGTCCTACTCTTTGCCGTCTGCCTTGCCGGAGGCAGACGGCATAATAACCAAAATGGTCACCCAGCTGTTGCCAGATTGCACAGCTGGGCGCCACGTGTCACTTGTGCCGACCACCAGCAGACGGCAAAGGCATCCTGCATAGCCCCTTTTTATTCTGTTTTCTTTTAAATCCCTGCACTTGACAAAAATATAGACATATACATAGACATATTCTCCAACAGTTGTATAAGCACATCTCAACAGAAATATATAAGCACCCATGCATGTTCTCCAACATATTGATCAACCAAAACTATGCAAATCTCATACTCTCATATATATACAAGTCCAACCACAAAGTATATATAGTACATAGTAAACCAGAAAGTATCAAACACACAAGTGACCACAACTGTTTATAAAAGAAACTACAAGTCCAAATGCAGCACTCCATCGTCATAGCATGAATGCCTTGAAGCAAATCTGCAAAAAGAAGAAGAAGAAGTAGAATGAGAAGAAGAAGAAGTAGAATGAGAAGAAGAAGAAGGAGAAGGAGAAGAAGAAAAGATCCTCTCCTTCTGTTTTCTTCTTCTTCTTTTGAGAAAACAAAGCTAACATAAGCAATGGTGATCGAATTAAGCTAGATTTAGCATATTTTGAGGAAATTGAGCTAACTTCAGCATTTTTGAGCAACTAAGCAAACTTTAACAATTGTTGAGCCAATTTAAGCTAGCTTTAGCATTTTTTGACCCAATTAAGATAACTTTGAGATTTTGTGAGCAAACTAAGTTGACTATGTAAGTTTTTGAACTAACTAAGCTAGTTATGTCTTTTATGTGCAAAATATGCAAAGTATGGCATTTTTTGATTAAATATAGGATTTTAGAAGCTAAATATGCATTTTCAAACTAACTAAGCATTTTAAAACTTACCGGAGTGTAGCCCTCAAGGCTGAGGTGGCTGAGAAGCATCCGTCGGGTTGCCCGATGTTGACGGTGGAGAAGGGTCATGGGACGCAGCCCGAGAGTTATGCTGCACAAAAAGATCAACTAGAGGTTAGCACGACGCCACTCAATATGGTATTGATGATCATCGAAAGATACTCACCGTGCCCACAGGAGAAATGATCGGCATCGGTGGAGCGGCCTGACCAGTCTTCTCGCACATAGTCTGCACATTTGTTATTCATGAGTCAATCATATTAGGCCACTCATGACGCATTCTTTGGGTGAATATGAACAAGTGACTTACCACGAAGAGCTCATACAAGGCCCGGTTCGATGCATCGTGTCGTGCCGCGGCCTCCTCGAGAGCCTTCGTCGTCCTCTCCTCCGCCAGCCGCTCTCTCTCCGCTGCCTTCTCCTCTGCCAACCGCTCCTTCTCCTCCAGTAGCCGCTGGGTGTTCTGTCGCTCTTTCTCAAGAGCTTCCTGCAACCCCACTCCTCTAGTTAGCATTGTAATATTCGATGAGAGAAAACAAGAATGCAAGAGTCCTTATGGATAACCTAGATAGCGAGGTCGACTGGCCGCGGACGAGTCCTTATAGCAGGAGAAGAGCTCGTTTGGCGCGCCTTGATCTCAGGAAGAGTCTTATCGCACCTGATCAACTTATCTCCAATGGCCATGGCGCCATGGCGCCTTCCGCCACCAGAGATCATCACCAGCTCCGGCTCAATAGGCTTCCCAAGCGGGTTATAATCCTCCCCGTGCTTCTCCTTCGCCACCTCAGTATAAGCCTTGAGCTTACTGTAGGCGGCAATGTTGGTGAAAGTCGAAGGACTGGCGAGATCAGACTCTGAGAGCGCCTTTGCCTTCTTGTACGACGCTGTATGGGCCATGCCATACATGTCGACCACCTGAGGCACCTCCGTTTTATTATGCTCCGCCTAAAAGACAAAGCAAAGCACGATATTAGTAAGTTGTGGGTGCCAAAAAGACAAAGAAAAGTAGAATTTGCATGAAAATTGAAGCAAAGCACATACCCATTTATTCCCGTAACCAGCTAAGTTGCGGCTTCCTTGATGGTGTGGCACACCAACCATTTGGGCGCGGCGCTCCTTGGCATTGTTGTGGATGGCCAACCAGGCATCTGAGCACCAGTGGTCCACAATGGCCTCCCAACAATCCATCTTGTCCGCACACCATCTCGGTGGCGCCTAAGTTAGTAAACAAGGAAACTAATAAGTAGCCTAGATAGGAATCAAATCAAGCAAACTATTCAAAACTTAAGAAGGGTTACCGTCATGTACTGGGCCCTGGTCAGAAACTTCTTGCGGCAGTCCTTCTTGCTACGCTTGCGCCCTTGCTTGGCGTAGTAGTCACGGACCGCCTGCACTCGCATCTCGTGCCTTGTGTTCTGCAAGAGGCGCGTGGCCTCTGCAACTAACACGTCCTCCGCCTCCTGCTCCTTGGACTCATCGACCTTGTAGTAGACCTGCAATAGCACGAGACAACACTGATGAGTGCACTGATGAGACAACACTGATGACAACACTGATGAGTGCACGAGACAACACTGCAATAGCAGGATTTTATTGTGTGAAACAGAAATTACCAAAAAGCCGTTGATGACCATGTCGGCTCTGGTGTGGCATTCGACCCCGTTGATGGTCGTATTCGGCGGGGCCGGGGCAGCACAATAGTGCTCCCACTTGAGTCCAGGCTGCGGAACCTCATCAGGTCCGGGCAATTGAACCAGCCCCGGGAAGTTCTCCCTGACGAGCACACCAAGGATGGAGTTGGGATTGCGGACACCATTGCCGTATATCCAACCCCTGCAGTATAAAAAGACAAAGCCATCAGATAGACATAAGTATAGAAGGTACCGGAAGAGAGTATAAGTGCACTTGCGTCTCTCCATCAGGCATAATCAACCACTTATGGGCGGGAGTCACCGGCACGGACGGGAGCCGTGTACCCCCACGCTGGTACACGGTGGTACCCTCAGCTACCTCCTCCTCATCCGTAGTGTCCAGCTCGGCACCAGCCTCCCCCTCAAGCGTGTGCTGCTCCGGCTGCTCCGGCTGATCCGGCCAGGGACTCCAGGTCGTGCGGGTGGACGTAGCCTCGTCCTCCACCTCAGGCTGGTCCACCCTGCAGTGCTCTGGTGAATCAGCCGGAGGTGGCGGCGAGGAAGCAGCAGCAGGTGCTCGTCTCCCTTTCCCGCGACCACCACCTGCTTTGCCTCTCCCGGTCTTCTTCCGACCTCCTCTCCCCCTGGGCGGCTCATCAGTAGAAGGAGGAGGCGAGGAAATACTCTCGAGCAAAGACCTCCGTAGAGCCAGAGGTGGGAGCGCATGACCCCGACCCCTCCCTCGCGAGCCTGAGGTCTCGCCCTCCATATCTGTCACGAACCTGCCAAGAATTAAAATAAAATAATTAGTACAATGAGAAAAAGAATTAATAATACAACAGTAATTACTGCAATAATGAGAATATATACAACTAATGAGAATAATGTAATTAAAGTTGAGATGCATACAACTAACAATAGTCGGGATCATCGGTCTCTTCTACGCGATCAATTGAAGGATCGTCATCGCTATCACGCGTGTCGTCGATAATGATGGCCTCATCAGGTTCAACAACACCAACATTTGGAAGGCCTTTATGTAAACGGTCAAGCATTGACAGGTCATCTGGAGCAGTAACCTCTTCTTCTTCAGGCTCTTCAACATCGTCGTTAGCGGGTTCACTCTCATTGTCTTCTTCCATGTTCTGGGGTTGCGTAGAGAGGTTTCGGAAACATTTTTTTATCACGCGTGTTTCTTGGAAGAATTCTCCTTCATATGTCTCTGGGTCAATGTGGGGTACATAATCCTCTTCATTTGGGGGAGGTGGTCTAATATGAGGTGGCACATCATAAACGGCATCCCAACCTTTCAGGTTTTCAACCGTTTGGCAGGGGTAGGATAGATACAAAACCTGGGTGGCCTGTTGAGCCGTAATATAGACATCCGGGACATTAAAATGGGTGTCTTGTCGAATTTCAACTAGACCTACATGTTCATGAGTTCGTCTAGTCCTCGACGGGAGAAACCAATGACATTTGAAGACAACGACGTTGGGAGGATTTTCACCATAGAATAGAAGTTCGTATATTGCTTCAACTCTTCCATAATACTCAATACCTCCGTCGCCGACAGCAGAGACACCCGAATTTGTACTTTTTCGATCGGCCATTTTTCGCTCTTTATCAACGGTACGAAAGCGATACCCGTTGATGTCGTATTTCTCAAATACACGGACCTTATTGTCAAAACCATTAGCGACTTGTCTCAATTCGGCGTCCATAGGCTCCTCATTTGCCTATAAGTTTTATAGGAAAGGATTGTTATATTAGTGAAAAATAGGTCGAACCAACAAATGAAACCCTATATATGAATGATAGTTACCGTTCGTTTGAACCAAGAGATGAAACCAGGATTGCCGTCTCCTTGATTGGCAAGAATCTCATACTCTGCGATGGAATCACTTTCAATAACCACTCCATTCGAGAATTTGGCGACGTATCGACTGTATGAATTCAGGGGAATTAATAAGAAACAAGAATTATTAGAAGTTGCGAAACAATGTACGTACCGAGCACTTACTCGATGTACGGTCGCACTTCTGTTAGGTTGGTGAAGATATACAGTGTAAGAGTCTGCCATTCTTTGATATCCAAAATCTTATTTCTCGAAGCACCAACAGGTCCAAGATTCCCTTTGAATAGGCTGAGGTTGGATTGACGCCGTTGGGGGTCGCCAGTATTGTACCGAGGCTTTGGATTATGCAAATGGCGATTTTTGGCTTCATAATGTGCTGTCACGAAGTTTGCCGCCTCCTCGGTAATGAAAGCCTCGGCCATCGATGCTTCAATTCTACGTTTATTTTTACATTTTGCTCGAAGCGTCTTCTGCATTCTCTCCGTTGAATAGCACCAACGATTTTGCACAGGGCCCCCTAATCTTGCCTCGGTCGGGAGATGCAATATCAAATGCTGCATCGGATTAAAAAAAACCGGTGGAAAGATCTTCTCTAACTTGCAGAGCAACTCCGGCGCCATATCTTCCATGTCTTCTAGCACGCCATCGGATAGTTCTTTAGCACAAAGAACACGAAAGAAATAGCTCAGTTCTGCCAGTACTAGCCACTCTTCCTCGGGGATATAGCCGCGCAACATCACCGGCATTACCCGCTCAAGCCATATGTGCCAATCATGACTCTTCAGCCCTAATATTTTATGTTTTTCAGGACTCGCTCCCCTCCTCAGATTCGCTGCATACCCATCGGGGAACATCAAACTGTTTTGCACCCACAAGAGAATTTCCCTGATATGCCCCCTTTCAAGATTGAACCAGGCCCTTGGCTTGGACCAATTCTTCTTTCCTTTCGGCTGTCGCATGTTCTGTGAGGGTCTATCACATAGAGTCTCCTGGTCGACTCTAGCTTTAGGATTATCCTTTGACTTCCCATCTATGCCTAAAAATGTACCAAACAAGGCCTCGCCGATATTTTTTTCAGTGTGCATCACGTCAATATTGTGTGGAAGTTCGAGGTCTTTGAAGTAGGGGAGATCCCAGAAGCATGTCTTGTGAGTCCAGGCGTGTTACGAATTATATCCCTTGAAATACCCGGGACGTTCTGGATCAGGCTCGAGAGAGTTCAACTGTGCCAAGACATGTTCGCCCGTCATCGTAGGTGCTCCCAGGTTTTTGACAACTTTGCCTTTGATGAAGTTCTTCTTGTCTTTTCTAAAAGGATGCTTAGGAGGCAGAAACTGTCTATGCAAGTCAAAGCAGGAATACTTGCCACCCGCCTTCAGCCAATGAAACTGAAGAGAAGCCTTGCATGTTGGGCACCCGAACTTTCCATGAACACAGAAGCCAGCGAAAAGCGCATACGCCGGCAAGTCATGCATCGAGTACTGGTACCAAACATGCATTTTGAAGGTCTTTTTGCTAGCTGCATCGTATGTCTTGAACCCTTCGTCCCAAGCTTGTTGCAATTCCTCCTTAAGAGGTTGCATGTACACATCCATATTCTTCCCCAGATATTTGGGCCCTGGTATTATCAACGTCAGGAAAATGTTCTTCCTTTTCATAATCTCTGAGGGGGGGAGATTGAGTGGCATGACAAATACAGGCCAACAACTGTATGGGGCTGCCATCAGACCGAAAGGATTGAACCCATCTGTGCCGACGGCGATTCGGCAATGCCTTGGCTCCTTAGCTTTTTCCGAATGTTTTTCATCAAAGTGCTTCCATGCTGAACCATCCGATGGGTGAGTCAACATCGGCTTCCCATCTGCATCAAATTCTGTTCTCTTCCCATGTTTGTGCCATGTCATCTGTCTGGCTGTCTCTTCCATCATGTAAAGGCGTTGAATTCTTGGTATCACTGGAAGATACCTAAGAACATTTACGGGTATTTTGGTCTGCGTCTTCTCACCTTGACCATTGTCTACCACAACATACCTGGATGACTTGCATTTGGGACAATAGTCTTCGTCCGCATACTCTTTCCTAAATAAAGCACATCCATTTTCACAAGCATGTATCTGCTCATAGGGCATCTTAAGTACCTTGAGGATTTTATCCGATTGGTACAGGTTTGCAGGCATAACATGATATTTTGGTAGAAACCGCCCAATTAGGGTCGTGATTGCATTGTAACAATCTGTGCCCAAGTTGAATTGTGCCTTCAAAGCCATCAACTGTGCGATGGCATCGAGCTGACAAAGCTCAATGTGAGCGTGCAGCGGACGGCAAATTACGCTTTGCCGTCAGGGGCAGACGGCAAAGCTCCTGGCCGTTAACTGCCACTCGTGGAACGGTCTGGGAGGGCCCACCTGGGGCTTTGCCGTCTGCGCACGGACGGTAAAGAGGTCTTTACCGTCTACTTATTAAAAGTAGACGGCATACAAACGGTTTGCCATATGTCATATGTTTGCCGTCTGTATTTAGGGTAGCAGACGGCAAACAATCTTTTTGCCTTCTGCCCCGATGGAATACAGACGGCAAACACGATGACACATGGCAAACTGCATGTTTCCAGTAGTGCAACGAGTACAGAGGAGTTGTCAATTCCTCCGGCCTTGTCGTTTACAAGGGATCAACGCAAGAGATAAAAGGTGCAAAGGAAAGTAAAAGCTGAAAGTAAATTGAGGGTGTGAACAATAACGTGAAGATGGACCGGGGTCCCGTGATTTTCACTAGTGATGTCTCTCTCCCAAAAGACGATAAAAGTGCTAGCGAGGTAAACAAATCACAGTTGGGCAATTGACAGGATTATGAAGGCACCGCAATGCTAACTATGCTGCAAAGAAATGAAGGGCTCAAAAGCAATGGGCAGTACGCCAAGGTAAGTAGACCGAAATCCAGCTGCATCTACTACGAATCATCCACCTTGAGATATCTATCCAGAACATCTCGCTGGTATTAAGTTGCGAATCCCACCCAAAGTGTAAACTCAAAGCAACAGACAGCTGCATTAAAAGAACTTTGCGTAAAGTAAACAATCCTTGTACCCGCAGGTACAAGCACCGTTGTTTTATCCCTGGTGGCAACAGCACATCCCCTAGTCTCATGTTTCTGTCACTCAAGCTAGACATCAAGGGGCTGAACCCACAATCGAGCATAACGCTCTCTCTTGGAGTTGCAAATAAAATACTTGGCCAAAGCAAATACCGCAACGGAGAACATGCAAGAATTTACTAAAGAACAAAATATAAAAGAGAAGAACCAAATATATTACTCATCACAATCTGAACATAGTCTCATAATCCATCAGATCCCAACAAACTCAGCATAGCAACAGCAGAAATTACATAGATGCCTCGATCATGTGAGGCAGCTCACGAGGACTCGAAAGTGGAAGCAAAAAAGGGGGAGAGATTCATCACATAGCTACTGGTCACGGACCCATGCTCCAAGGGGGACTACTCACGGTACATACGGGAGGCGTCCATGGCTATGGATGGTCTCCCGGAGGGGGTAGCTTCTCCCGGCAGGGTGCCGGAGCTGCTTCTCCAGGCAGCCCCGATCTTGAAACGGCGGCGGCGGCGGTACAGAGGGGAGTTCGCGAGAAAGAGATCGATATTAGGGGTTTCCACCCCGAGGGGTAAATATAGGCGAAGGGGGCATCAAGGGGACCCACGAGGCAGTCAGGAGGGTCCCTGGCGCGGCCCATGGTGGGGCCGCGCCACCTGCCCTCCTGGCTGCCTGGTGCTGGCCCCCCTTCCCTCTCTTGGTGATTCCGGAAGCTTCTGTTGCGCTGATTTTTTATATATTTTTCCCGGAATTTTTGGAGCACTTTTAATGGCCGGAAAACCTGAAATACAAAACAGCAGAAAACAGAAACTAGCAACTGGGTGCACTGAGTTAATAGGTTAGTCCAAATAGGTTCAAAAGTGTATGAAAGTTCAAGCAAAACATGGCAAAGTCACACAAAACATGCATGGAGCATGCAGAAATTATAGATACGTTTGGGACGTATCAATCCCTATCCCCTTTCTTGCACGCAAACACCATTTGGAGACATTCGAGTCACGGACAGCGAGAGCTCTTGCACCTTTTTGTTCTTATATTGCTTGTTTCAATGCTAAATATAGACTCTTGCTTGTTATGACTTGAATTGGATTACATGCCTTGATTGCTTTACTTAAAAGTTCTTATATGGTTGGTAGCATGTCACCACAGAAATTATGTTTGTTATCATTTCCCTACTCGACGAGCAGGAATTAAGCTTGGGGATGTTGATACGTCCAAAACGTATCTATAATTTCTGCTTGCTCCATGCATCTTTTGTGTGATATTGCTATGATATTGATGCAGTTCCATACACTTTTGATCATATTTGGACTAACCTATTAACTCAGTGCACCCCAGTGCCAGTTTCTGTTTTCTGCTGTTTTTGTATTTCAGGTTTCCCCATTATTAAAAGTGCTCAGAAAATTCCGGGAAAAATATATAAAAATCAGCGTTCCAGAAGCTTCCTTACGCCCGAAGGGGGTCCAGAGGGGCCCCACCTGGTGCCTAGGCGGCCAGTGGGCGCGGCCTAGGGGGTGGCCACACCGGGAGGCCGCCTAGACTCCTGGTGGCCCCCCTGGCTGCCCCCCTTGGCCCTTATTTTTACTCGCGTCGCGAAAACCCTGATTCCAGACCCCTTTTCTCCAGAAGCAATTCCGATCTTCGCCGCCATTGCCAACAAGCTTCGGGGGACCAGAATTCCTGTGCCGGCACCCTGCCGGGACGGGGAAGTGCCCCGGGATTCATCTCCATCGACGTTGCTTCCTCCTTCCATGATGCGGGAGTAGTTCCTCCTCGGGGCTGAGGTTTCTACCAGTAGCTATGTGTTCTTCTCTCTCTCCCATGATGTGATCTTCGTTGTGATCATAGGCTATGTTAATCTAGGGTGATCCCATGATATTTCCCCTTCCTCTATGTATTGGATTGATGTACTCACTTGATCTTATCTAGTATAATCCCCGAGACCATGGTGACAGCGGTCTATTGGACATGGGTTAGAAGAATATTTTCATGAGTGATTTCCTCTTTTGTGTGTGGATTGAAGATTGAGAGTCTCTTGGTGCTTGTCTTTGACTATCCTTTAGATATGTTGTGGTGATTGTGGTACCCTCTTTGGATGGCCGCGGTGACATTGGGAAATCCATAGATGCGAACTACGAACTCTGAGGTGTGCTTTTTTAGCCATACACAATTCTCTTCCTCTCTTGACCACAAAGGAATGACCTCCGAGTACGTCTCCATTGCATGTTTTATGGGGAATATCATGTGATTAGACTATGTTAATGTTGTTGAGAGTTGCCACTAGTGAAAGTATGAAGCCTAGGCCTTGTTTCCACCATTGCAATACCGTTTGCGCTCACGTTTACTACTTGTTTGCTTGTTGCACTTTTTATTATAGATTTATATTATCTTGCTTTGCTACACCTATCATCCATATTTTACCATCTCTTCGCCGAACTAGTGCACCTATACAACTCCTAGTTGTATTAGGTGTGTTGGGGACACAAGAGACTTCTTGTATCTTAATTGCAGGGTTGCTTAAGAGACACCATCTTCAACCTCTACTTCCCTGAGTTCAATAAACCTTAGGTCATCCACTTGAGGGAAATTGATGTTGTCCTACAAACCTCTGCGCTTGGAGGCTCAACATAGTCTACAAGAATAGAAGCGTGCGTAGACATCAGACGTCCACCATGAGATCATTGTTGCCGCTAGGCAGATGCTGGCTACTCACAGGCCATCTAGACTGGGAAGGAGCGGTGTATGTCAACGTTCTGATGCCTAACACTAGCACATCAAGATTCATATGTGCACGAGGTCCTAATCCTCGGGGCTGGGCAAGATCAGCGGCGAAGTGCTCGTCATCAATGTTGACACAGCGGTCAAAACTCTCTGCTCCCTGAACTTGCGAGCAGAATAAGGTGCTTTGTTACAATTTATTATCTCTGAAGCATGAATTTAAAAAACAATAAACCCCTGTCCTTTAAATGGGTTTTGTTCCAAGTGTAACTTATTACTAGAAGAATACCCCGCGCGTTGCGGCGGAAATTTTTATAAGAACTCTACAATTTAAATTGGAAGGGTATAAAATTCATGTAAATAAAAGTGGATGATATGGATAAATTATTGAATACAATAATGAGTATTGTGGATAACTTGCATGTTGAGATAGATACCACAAATGCATGTTAGTTGAATTTGTTAGTGGATGCCATGGTTAAATGATTGGATACAATAGTGGGTGATGTGGATAGCTTGCATGTTGACTGTTGAGATAGATACCACAAATGCATGTTATTTGAGTTTTGTTAGTGGATGACATGGACAAATGATTGGATACAATAGCGGGTGATGTAGATAGCTTGCATGTTGAGATAGACATATTAAATGCGTCTTAGTGGGGTTTTGTCTTATAAGAGATACACAATTTTACATAAGCATGATTTATAGGTTGTTGTTTTCTCACATCTAAAGTTAAGATTTTTTATAGATTATATAGTTTCGTAGAAATGTTTCAATGACATGATCAATTGTTCTGGCTTCAGGCGGCGCGGGCCATGGGCGGCGCGGGGGTCCGGCTTCGGGCTTCCGGCGGCTGTAGATGGATCTTCCCGTCGCGGGCGTGCGGCGGTGCTCCTCGGGCGACGATGGTTCCGGTGGCAGTGCGGTGCTTCGGGCGGCGCAGATCCGGGTGGTGAGGAAGCGGTGGCGCGACCACTTGGCGGCGGGCCTGAGCAGCGGCCGATGGTGGTGCTCTCTCGGCCCAGGTCTGGGACCCTTTGGGGGCCCATCTGGGTCTGGACGGGCCTGGTTCGGCTTCGTCGGCGTCGGCTCCGGCGGACGGAGGTGCGGCTCGTGTGAGGGGTTGCGGAGACGGCGACACAACCACTGCAGTGCAGCGATAGGAGCTTCACGAGCCTTTTAGAGCTCGGGCGGGCCGGGTGCCTGCTTTGCTCCTCTTGCTGCGTCCGATCGGTGACCGCTGATGGCGGTGGAGGTTTTCCCCTCCCGCGTGGCTGTCGACGCTGCCGCTCCTCGTTCCCGGCTACTCCCTCTCGAACCCGTCGGTCCCGTCTCGGTCTCCATGGTTAGACGGTGGTGGTGTCCTCAAGACCGTGGTGGCGCATGTTGGTGGACGGCAAGTATGGTGGAGCGTGACAGATCGGTCGGAGTGGTGGGTATGTGTGGCGGACGGGAGAAACCCTGTCGGCTTGACCGGCATTAGCGTGGCGACGTTAGCGGGCGCCACCATTCCTTTCTGAAGGGCGCCGGGTATCCTCTGACCTTCACCCCTCCGCGTACTTAGGAAAACCCTAGGACATGTCCCTCCGCGTACCTAGGGAAACCCTAGGACCTGTCCGAGCAGCAGCGTCGTTACCGTCGCGTTCTTTTTTGAAGGTGTTGCTTGGTATGCGATGGTCCAATGTGCTAGGAGTGCGGTAGATATCTCCGATGGACGCATCAAGATCATCATTGTTTTCGTTCTTTTTTTTGGATGTGCCTATGCTGTCTGCTCCAACAGTGGTTCTTCGGTTATATTGGATGATTGCTATATCTATATAGCGAGGCGAAACCCTTTTTTCACTACATGATCAATTGTTCTCTATAGCAATATTTTCTCCCGTAACATACATGCATGTTTGCTCATTCCAAAGAATCCTACTCTCAATCGGTTCAACCCTTATGGCAATTTTCCTAGTGACTTACAAAGTTTGATGTATCTGTTTTAGCAGCGCTCATTTCGTACTTGAAAAAAACGTTTTGCAACGAAATTTGCAGGCTGAATACATAGCGTATTGCTCTGAAGCAAAACGAATGGCGTCTGAGGACGGCAAACCGAGTGACGCATTCCCTTGCAAATTCCAAACTTTATTTAAATAAAGCGTTATTTCCCCTAAAGAAAAGTAGGGTGCAATTTTACACGAACGTAGCGATATTTTACAATTTTACACTCCACTCCTATCCTTGCATGAGCGTCCTTGAGTGACGCGCGCGCTCGATTCGACCACCCCCGAGCCGTGCACGAGAATCAGCTTCCCCAGGGCGCACCGCCGCCGGCGCCATCGGCCCCCTCCCCGCCGCGCCTTGCCAGCATGGCGGCGAGCGCGCGGGAGTGCGGCCAGGCGGGGTTCCCGCGGGCCGCGGCCTCGCGGAACATGGCCTCGGCGCGGGCCAGAGACTCGTCCGCGGTGTCCTCCACCATGGTCCCCGGCACGTCGTGCTCGGCCCGGTCCTCGGCGCCGCCGTCGGTGGCCCTGGTCACCGGCTTCCTCGTGTCCGCGAACTCCACCTCGGCCAGCGGCGACGGCTTGTGCGTCCGGTAGTACTCCCGGTCCTCCTCCCGCACCTTCCGCGCCGCGGCCTCCTCGTCCCCGGGCGTCGCGTCGCCTAGCGGGTCGCTGCCGGCGGGGGAAGCGGAGGACCACCGCCTCCTCTGCGTGAACGTCGAGCCTCCCCCCGGGTCGGCCAGCTCCTGCGACCCGAGCTTCCCCGAGGGCGCGAACGGCGGGACGCGCTCCTCCTTGGCGTGCGTCTCCGTCGGCCGCGGCGGGGGCTTGTCGCGGCCGTCGCCCTCGATGGCCTCCTCCGCGCCGGAGAACCTCGGGGGCTTCTCGGGGTAGTCGTCGCTCGGCGGTTCGCCCGAGTGGAGCGCCGGATCGCCCGCGCCGCTGACTTGAGACGACGCGGACAGCGCGCGGCGGTGCGCGGCTAGCATGCTGCGTCGGGTCGCTGGCGCGCTTGACGCGAAGAGACGAAGCGCTCGTGCTGTGGCCATCGTGCTCATGTACCTTTCTCGTTGGTCATGGTATGGCCATGGCGGCTGTTCGGCCGTGGTTCTTATAGCAGGATGCTGAGGTTTGGGAGCGTCGAGAGAGTGGCCGGAGGAGGAGGAGGACGAGGGTTCGACACGTTATGAGTTTGAGACGATCGAGAATGAGGTGGAAGACACGAGTCGACCGGAGACGGACCGAGGAACCGCCTTGACCTTTTTTCTTTCTTTATTAGGAGAACCGCCTTGACTCTAGAACGCTCTGCCATGCACGTTTAGACTTTGGGTCAGTTGGGCCGTAAAGTGAGGCTCTCTGTGAGAATTTTTTGAGTGAGAGAGTGGGGGGATTTTTGGCTCCTGGGTTCTATTTTTTGTGGAACCTGGGCTATATGAAGTCTGATTTTTTAAAATAGTAGTAATTGCTTAAGTTGCTCTTAAAGCTTTATTTTAGTTGTAGAAAAATATAAAAAACACATGCTTACAAGGATGCTTTCTTCATTTCTATAAATTTCAATATCTTCATTTCTATAAATTTCAATATAAAATAACTTTTTTGTGACTTAGGTAGAAAGAAATTATGGAGTTTTATTTATAGAAAATAGCAGCACATGTCCTAGAAATTCATGATTTTTTGGTCTTTAGTTTAAATAAAAATATATTTCATCATCAAAATTTACTAACATGTAGTGCACATCCATTTCACACAATAACAAGTTAGCATCCATACATGCATCCGTAATTTTTAAATCTTTTAATATATTTTTGGAAATTTTAGTTTCACGGAGCCTAAACTCCATTAGAAATTTACGCATTTAAGCATGTAATATATTCTTGTTAAATATGTGATTCCCCTAAAATATTTCTCCAAGCATATAAATATGCATGGAAAGGATCAACCAAAGTATGCAACCATGTGTGCTTCCCATGCACTCTATTATGCTACTTATATTAAATTTATATTTTACAACTATAGAAAGATAACAATAATATATTTGTCTCATATTTATATTATTAATCAAAATATTTATGTCCAACACAATTAAATCTATGAACCATATTGTAATTCATTCTCGCAGCAATGCGCGAGGTATCATATAACTGAATTTTTATTTTTATTTCACAACACATGCAAGACTCACACATCATCATCATTACATATTGTTGTGTATCAATAAATAATGTCACTGAAGTCAAATGTCAGCACAGTGATAAGCAATCCCCCTTCGTTTGTCGATAGGTCAAATACCGTTCATATGCGATGATGGCATGAGAGAGGAGAAGATGGTATTATTTTTGTAAATTATAATTTTAATATATATGAATATTATATCACATGGTGAATCTGTATGTCCGCTTCAACCTAATCAGAGGCAATAAATTATTCAAATATGTTTAATTACAAGAGATGAAAGTTAACATCTCTGGATAGGGCTTCTGTTTCTCTCGTGCAACTGTTGCGGCTGGGGCACTCATCCCCTCGAAACTTGTCGGCAAGTCCATGTATCTATTTCCTCTCTACTCGCCAATCAGGTGGTTGCTGGTGGGGAAGGGGAAGCTACAGGTGCCTCGGTTCCTGGTACTCCCTCCGTTCCATAATGTAGTAACATTTTTAAAGCTAGTTTAGTTCAAAAAACGATACTATATTATATTATGGGACAGAGGTAGTAGTTGTTTAGATTAGTTCTTTTTCTTGTAGGGATGATGTTTGGATGAATGACGAAGCTTTATCTTTCAGACGGTCTTTCAGGACCCGACTCGTCTTTGAGTTCATCCATCAAGACAGATTCAACGGGGTTCCAGGTTGATTCTCAGTATCCCCGTGGGGCAACGAGGTTAGGATTTTTTGTCGTACGTGCGCAACGACGAGGTTCGGTTTTAGGCATTCCGGATCGGTTTAAAGGTTCAATGCGATTTTGGAGCGCTGGTTCTTATAAGCAGGTGAAGAAAGAATTTTCCGTTGTTATCGACATTGTCAACTCAACTTTGGTAGGGAAGCGGTGACAACAAAGCGTCGACGTCTTGTTTATATTTTTCCTTTGGTTATGCAATGTTCTTGATGTAATTTTTATAGTAGTTAGGAGTGTTTTGTTTTTCTGATGAACCTCTATAAACGTTTTGTTAGACTGTATATACGTATTGTAATTAGACTCTGTATCCATATACTCCTATTAATACAAAGCCAGGGCCAACCCTAGAGGTGGTCGAGTCTTCCCTGCAATCTCTTGTTTAACATGGTATCGAGCCTATCTTCGATGTCTTCCGTTGCTTCGATGGCCGCCGCAACTGCGCCGCCGGCAGCATCGATCTCTACCTCCTCGTCTACCTCCACGACGTCTGTGATGGCCGCCTCGTCCGCCGCCCCGCACGTCTCGTCGTTTCTGGCGGCGCTCCTTGCGGGACAGCCGCCGCCGCCCCTGCTACCCCAGATCGCCACGGCAAGTGCCGGTCTCGCCGCCGCGACCCCCTGGCTCTCCACGGCCTCCACCGGGACGGCTCTCGCTGGAACTCCTCCCGGCATCTCCTACGTCTGCCCTGTCGGCCTCTCGAGCCCTGGCCCCGCGCCCGTCGTCCATGGCTCTGCCGGTCTCGCATGCACGGGATTCGGCATGTCCAACTCAGCCGCGCCTCCTGTGCCCTATGTTGGCCACTCGGGCGTCCACCCTGCTGCTGCGGCTTCGAGTTCCTGGCCATCAGGGGCAGCGTACGTACAACCACAGTCATATGACGCCCCATCCCAAGGCATGTCACTGGTGCCCTATGGCGTATCATCATCACAGTACGGTGCTGGACACTATGGTGATTCATTGTTCTACGGTGCAGCCCCCATGGCGTATGGCACTCACTCGCCGCCTCCAGCCTCGCTGACGTCATCTCCTCCGACGTCTTCGGCTACAGTTCCGGCTGCTCGTGAAGCTAGCTCCGGCCGTGATATTACTCCGGTGCACTTTGCACATCTCCTGACCGTGAAACTCAACCCGGACAACTACCTCCTTTGGCGTGCCCAAGTGTTGCCTCTCCTCCGCAGCCACTACCTCGAAGGATTCGTTGATGGCACCCTTCCATGTCCCCCAGCTGTGTTGCAAGTCACCACGCACGATGGCGTACCAATGACGGTTGTCAACCCTGCGCATCGCCAGTGGGTGGCTCAGGATCAAGCTATCCTTGGAGCTATACAGTCTTCGCTTACCCCCGCCGTGGCGGGTATGGTGGTCTTCGCCGCCTCGTCTCGGGATGCCTGGGGTACTCTGGACTCTATTTTCTCCTCGCAGTCCATGGCTCGTTCTATGGCCATCCGCTCCAAGCTAGGTGAAATCCAAAAACTGGACAAATCAATCACGGTCTTCTACAACCAGGTCAAGGAGATGGCGGATACTCTCTCTTCCATTGGGCAGCCTCTTCGTGATGAGGAATTTACTGCTTTTATCCTCAAGGGTCCTGGTGAAGAATATGACTCCCTTGTGGAAAACATCCATGGTCGGGATACTCCGATCCCACCCCGTGATCTTTACGCGCGCCTGCTGAGCACCGAGTAGCGTCTTGGTGCTCGTCGCCCTGACGGCTTCTCCACCGACCCCTCGGCTCATGCCGCCTACCGTGGCGGTGCGCGTTCCCCGCAGTCGCGCCCGCATGGTGGCACTCCATCCCAGCAGTCTCGGCAGTCTGCCTCGCCGCGCCCCAACAACACCACGACTGGGCGTGGCCGGGTGTGGTTGTGCACCGTCTGTGGTGCCAAGGCCCCATGCCAGCTTTGTGGAATTGAGGGGCACCTCGCCTCACGTTGCCACCGTCGTTTCAAGACAAACTTTCTTGGCATTGGTAATGATGGTCGCGGCAATGAGAAACAAGCAACATTGGCCACCCAGGGGACTACTTCATCTTATTCGGTTGATCCATCTTGGTACATGGATACTGGGGCTACAGAGCATCTGACGCATGAGCTTGCTAAGCTCAACCAACGGGAGTCCTACACCGGCCACGACCAGGTTCGCACCGCTGATGGGTCAGGTATGCACATCTCTCACGTTGGCCAGGCATCTCTCCTTTCACACACCCCTAAACCTATTCATCTTCGCAATGTTCTTCGTGTTCCTTCGGTCACTCGCAATTTACTCTCTGTTAAGAAGCTCACTCGTGATAATGATGCTTTTGTTGAGTTTCACCCGTTTCATTTTTTTTGTTAAGGACCGAGCCACAAGGGACGTTCTTCTTAGAGGTCGGATTCGCCATGGTCTTTACTCTCTTGATGTGCCAGCCACCCCGCAAGTTATCAGTGTTGTTCGT
This sequence comes from Bromus sterilis, assembly GCA_950022295.1. Taxonomy (NCBI): domain Eukaryota; kingdom Viridiplantae; phylum Streptophyta; class Magnoliopsida; order Poales; family Poaceae; genus Bromus; species Bromus sterilis. The sequence goes on from OX465600.1 coordinate 39,872,790, forward strand.
GTCTCTTCATCACAATGGCACTCCTGCCTGGGTCATCCTGCTACCCCCATAGTTCGCCATGTCCTTCGTCGTCATGATCTTCCTATTGTGTCTAGTAATAAGGAGCTTGCAGTTTGTGATGCCTGTATGCAAGGCAAGAGTCATCAGTTACCATTTTCTCTGTCTACTCATGTTGCCAAAGCTCCCCTTGAACTTATTTATTCGGATGTGTGGGGTCATGCCCAAACCTCAGTTAGTGGTCATAATTATTATGTCAGTTTTATTGATGCTTACAGTCGTTTTACATGGCTTTATCTGCTTAAACGCAAATCTGATGTGTTTGATGTTTTTCTTCAATTTCAAGCACACGTTGAGCGCCTCCTCAAAGAAAAAATTGTTCATGTTCAATCTGATTGGGGGGGTGAATACCGTAATCTTAGTTCTTTCTTTCAGAAACATGGGATTGTGCATCGTGTTGCTTGTCCGCATACACATCAGCAGAACGGTGTTGCTGAACGCAAGCATCGCCATATCGTTGAAACTGGCTTAACTCTCCTCGCGCATGCTTCTGTTCCTTTTCGCTTTTGGAGTGATGCGTTCACCACTGCTTGTTTTCTCATTAACAGACTTCCCACACGCCTCCTTAATATGAAAACCCCTGTTGAGCTTCTGTTTCATGAGCCACCTGATTACGCTTTTCTTAAAGTGTTTGGATGTGCGTGTTGGCCGCACCTCCGTCCGTACAATAGTCGCAAGCTCGAATTTCGTTCTAAAAAATGTGTGTTTCTTGGCTACAGCTCTATGCATAAGGGATACAAATGTCTACATGTTCCATCTAACCGCGTTTACATTTCACGTGATGTTATCTTTGATGAGACTTTGTTTCCTTTTGCCTCTCTTCCTACAGCCGACACACCCACACCATCCATACTTTCATCTCCCACTTTGCCTGGTCAGTTTGAAGATGTTGCATACTCGCCTATTTTGTTGCCTAACCATGGTGCAGGTATCGGTCGTGCTGCTCGCCTTGAGCTACAGGATATCCCGGACGTCTCTGTCCCTTCTTCGGATGCTACGGACCTAGATCCTTGCATGCGGCATGCAGCGACGTCCCTTGAGTCCGCGCCTGCCACGTGTGATGGGCCCGTGGTTCTTCATCGGCTCGACTCACCTGCGCTGCCGCCGACCCCACCTGCCGAGTCGTCGCCTGCCCAGGACGGTGACTCAACCCGGCCTCGCCGGCTGACCGGGTGGGCTTCTCTACGCCTGGGTCACCGGCCCCTTCATCGACACCATCGACACCTGTCCAGGAGTCGTCTATGTCGATGGATACCTCTTCTACGGCGCCACCGCCGCCTTCCTCGACTGTGACTGCGCCTGTGGTTTCTCGACCCCACACGCGCAGCAAGAGTGGCATTGTTCAGCCACGAAAGCGCACCGACGGTACTGTTGCTTGGCTTGCAGCGTGTTTGGCTGAAGTTGTTGCTGATCCTACTGTTGAGCCTCGACATTATTCTACTGTCATGCAAATTCCGCACTGGCGCAGTGCAATGGAGCAAGAGTATCACGCCCTGCTCAAGAATGATACATGGACCCTGGTTCCTCCTACGCCTGGTGTTAATGTTATTGATTGCAAATGGGTGTTCAAAGTGAAGAAGCATGCTGATGGTTCTATTGAGTGGTATAAGGCGCGTTTGGTTGCCAAAGGGTTCAAACAACGTTATGGACTTGACTATGAGGATACCTTCAGTCCTGTTGTCAAGCCTACTACAATCCGTATTCTGCTCTCATTGGCCGTCACTCATGGCTGGTCTCTCCGCCAGTTGGATGTACAGAATGCTTTTCTTCATGGTGTTCTGGAAGAGGAGGTTTATATGCGTCAGCCTCCTGGATTTTCTGATCCCAGCCGTCCTGATCATTTGTGTCGTCTTGTGAAGGCGTTGTATGGCCTCAAGCAGGCTCCTCGTGCATGGCATGCACGTCTTGGCTCTGCACTCCGTGCCCATGGGTTTATTCCCTCCACAGCAGATACATCTTTGTTTCTGCTTCAGCGTCCAAAGGTCACTATGTCTCTTCTGGTCTATGTTGATGACATTATTCTTGTCAGCTCGTCCGTCACAGCTGCTGATCGCTTGGTGTCCTCGCTCAGTTCTGACTTTGCTGTGAAGGATTTGGGTAAGCTGCATTTCTTTCTTGGATTGGTGGTGACACATGATGATACTGGTTTGTCTCTCACTCAGAAGAAATACGCTCATGATCTGTTACGGCGTGCCGGCATGCTTCAGTGCAAGTTCGCCACTACTCCTATGTCCACCACGGATTCGCTTACATCTGTGGATGGTGCCCTGCTAGCTTCTGAGGATGCTACCGAGTACCGCAGTATTGTTGGAGGGTTGCAGTACTTGACACTTACCAGACCAGATATCTCTTATGCGGTGAACCGCGTTTGTCAGTTCCTTCATTCGCCTCGGGATACTCACTGGTCAGCTGCGAAGCGCATTTTGCGCTATATTCGTCATACAATGTCCTATGGTCTTCGACTCTGCTCTGCTCCTTCAGGTTTGCTTTCCGCCTTCTCCGATGCGGATTGGGCTGGCAATCCTGATGATCGGCGATCCACGGGGGGATATGCAGTGTTCTTTGGACCAAATCTGATCGCCTGGAGTGCTCGGAAGCAAGCTACAGTGTCACGTAGTAGTACTGAAGCTGAATACAAAGATGTTGCTAATGCCACAGCTGAGCTCATCTGGGTGCAATCTTTGTTGCGAGAGTTGCGTATTTCCCAAGCTCAGCCACCCGTCCTTTGGTGTGATAACATCGGTGCAACATATTTGTCTTCTAATCCAGTGTTCCATGCCCGAACGAAACACATCGAAGTTGACTACCACTTTGTGAGGGAACGTGTTGCGCAGAAGCTACTTCAGATCAAGTTTATATCTTCAAAAGATCAACTTGCCGACATCTTCACCGAGCCATTATCATTGCCTTTGTTTCAAGGCTGTAGGCGCAATCTTAATCTGTTGGATGTTAGATAATACGGCTAAGATTGAGGGAGGGTGTTAGACTGTATATACGTATTGTAATTAGACTCGGTATCCATATACTCCTATTAATACAAAGCCAGGGCCAACCCTAGAGGTGGTCGAGTCTTCCCTGCAATCTCTTGTTTAACACGTTTCAAGTCTTTTTGGAGAAGAATAAGACAAGGTATTATCGTAGGTACAAGAGAGAAGAAATATAATACAGTACAATAACGATACAATGTTATTACATTGACAAAAATGAACAAATGCTCACACTCACGCACGCAAAAAGACGAGTGCTGGCCACTGCGTAGCATCATCAATTTAGCATGATCAGAAGCCCACGAATTTGGATTTCATGGCGCTGACCTCGTCTTCGCCCATGAGGAAGGTCTTGGTGAGCACCTCCATGGGCATGGCCGGCTTGGTGGCGAAGAGCGCGAGGGTGGGCGTGACCAAGCCGGGCGACTGGGCGTCGAACATGGCCACGAACACGGCGCGTCCGGCGCCGACGTTGAGCTGGAAATGCTGCAGGCCGCGGGGCACGACGAAGAGCTCCTTCTCCTTGACGACCTTGGAGTAGAGCTTGTTGGCGGCGGAGGTGAAGCCGACCATGACCTCGCCCTCGAGCACGAGCACGAGCTCGGAGCCGCGAGGGTGCGAGTGCGGCGGGTTGAGGCCGCCCGGGGCGAGGTCGGTGCGCGTGACGGAGAGCCCCAGCGTGTTGAGCCCCGGGAAGACGGACACGGTGGCGCGCGTGGAGTTGACGCCGAAGGGGTTGTCGGTGTTGGGCGGCGTGACCATGGCGGCGGAGAAGAAGTCGTCGTCCGCCACCGTCGGCGGCGGCTTGCAGGGGAACCCGTCGACCGCCGTGGCCGCCTTGAGGTCGGCCACGCAGAAGTCCTGCAGCGGCGGCGGGTCCGAGAGCGCGCGAGGGCCGCCGCGAGCAGCAGCGCCCGGAGCATCACGGAGCGGGCCGATGCCATCGATCAGGCGTAGAGAGTGTCGATCGTAGGCTCCCTGGTGTTTGGCTCCGTGGAATCGCGGTGTGCTCTTGGTGGTGACATTGCCTTGCGGTTCGTTCAGTATAATAGAGCATTTGCATTGCATTGCATTGCATTGCACATTTGCACGGGTGGAGTTGACGAGGATGACTGATTGTTGCAGGCGGTTTACTGGGTCGTGGAGTGCGTGCATGACAGCCAACCAATGATAAGGCGCAGGAGGGGCTGTGTTGCTCCGTTTGTCGCTGACATGACAGCCAACCATGACAGCGAACATTATGATATACATAAGGTTCGCTAAATATCGGCTTCATTAATGGTATTGATTAAAAGAAGAAAGGTACAATTAGTCTGGGATAAAGATTGTCCCAGAGCAACTTATATCACTAAATAGTTGGCGTGAGTGGAAAATGTTCAAGCATAAATGGTGACCGAAGGAGTGCATGCGATTCGTGTGCCGTTTGGTCCTGAAGCAAAAACGACGATGCTCGCCGTGGACATGCACCTTGTTTCTGTTGTGGCCAACCGATCATCGTGGCGCCGCCACATCGACAAACCTACCTACCCTGAGTTGCGACTTGCGAGCACATTGTGGCTCCAGAACCAGATCAGTTGGCGGTCGAGCCGAGACAATCGTTTGTTATACTACATCGTGCACTCGGGACCAGGATCGTTGTACCTGTACACACACTGTGAAGATGGACGGCATGCTTTCTGTCCGCTGACGGAAGGAAAGAGGGTGGACTGATCTAAAGAAAGAAAGAAAGAAAGAAGAACGGCACTATGCAGCAGCGCCCCAGCGGGCCGCGTACCGTGCGGCTTCCGAATTATTAGCAAAATATGCTAGCTTAGTCTACCTTCGATTTTTAAAAAGATTTATCTCTTAAACCATTAATCCGATTGATGATTTGTTTTCACCATTAGCTTTCTCGCGACGAGATCTTCAAAACAAGATCTCATGTCAATATGTTTTGAAAAACTTTTTTTTTCATCAGTATTTGCCACATTACTGTTCTACTTACCTGATAATTATTTACATAGTTGTCAGATTATACCGACTTGGTTGTTAATACTTTTTTTTCCATCAGTACTTGCCACATTAGTGTTCTACTTACCTGATAATTATTCATAATGATTTGTTGTGCTTCAATGATTGGTTATCGGTTTACTTATGTTCCGTTGCCGTATTTTTTCATCTAATTAACATGATGATTTATTGTTTTTGCCAGTTTTATAATTTTGAGTTGTCATCTATTTTATCGGGTTGTATTTTAAGCTTAAGTATACGGAACTATTCCTCCGACAACTATGTATAAACATTTGTGGCAACAGTTCACGATAAAAATGGCAATTAGGGTGACATAATCTGGCAACTGACGATAACGAAAAAAGTTCGTCGAAACATATCAATATGAGATCTTGTTTCGAAGCCCTCGTGAAAACAAACCCAACGGTGAAGACGGAACGCAAATCAGATTAATGATTTGTAAGATAAATCATTTTGAAAATTCGAAAATTGCATTTAATGCGATGATGTCAGCATGAGGTAATAGTCTTGCATGCCCAGCCTTTTACATGAAAAACGCCGCACCACATGACACCCATGCGGCGGTGCAACATAGCTTTTCCCAAGAAAGAAAGGGCCGGGTGAGCCGGACGACGGTAATGTTGTGATGCCTAGCTAAACGCAAGCCTGCCCGAATAACCACCGAGGAAAACTTCTTTTTCCATGGTCGTTTATTGGTGCCCGCACTATTTTGTTTTTGCATAAACTTACGTAGTGATCACTGATGAGATATGATATTTCTTCAATGAACTAATCTCCATGAGCATAACACCTTTTCTTTTGCCTCCAATTAGCTAGTTGAAAAGTGGTGAATAACATTCTTGAAGAAAAAATCATCTCTAATGTGATGAATAAATTGACATTTCGCCATATTGCAAATTCCTTTTTTTGTTGCGGCGTGCCATATTGCAAGGGGAAAGGAAAATTAATGAAAATGGAGAGAGAAGCTTGAAACCTCCAACCAGCCCTAGCGTTTTGTCGTCACCTCCATCCCCCCTCCAAACTCCGGAACCCCAACATCTCTCGCCCACGCCAACGCAGTCACTGCGACCACCAAACCAACGAATCCCAAAACCTCCTCCATTCGTTATTTTCCCCTCAACCGCCTCAAATACGGGCCAACCCAAACCCTCCCCACCGGTGCCGCTTCTCGCTCTTGCTTATTTCACGGAGGCCCGACGACTGGCCGCACGGTGCATTGTGACTCCAGTCTCGCGCGGTAACGAGCTCCTCTGCATTGCAAGCTTCGAAAACATTGATCAACAGGTTTCAGTTCTGTCGGAGATGATGTTACCATTTCCAAGCGACGTCGTATCTGCAGTTCTTCTTCACACCAGGGGAATCACCGACCAGATTGTTGATGTTCAGTCATAATTCCTCAGAGGCAGTACGATGATTGACCCGGATGATCCTTCCAAACATCATGTTTGGTACGATCTTCTTCGTCAAACGAAGCACGACAACAGGCAACAACCATCGGCAGACCAAGCATGCTCTGAAGAAGCTTGACACCCGAGAATATGAATACGAACTGGTACATTCGTCCCCCAAGGACAACATCTCCAAGGCCAGATTGGAAGCACACATAGAAACTGAACAAGCTTATGGCGTTCGTTTGTGATCAGATGATCCCTCATAAGGTGGAGACCATACTGAAACAAGATGTTGCAGGGGATCATGCTGGTGCCCGAGAGGAGGCCAAACAGTTAGCTGCAATATACGGTTACTGTGCTAGAGCACGGATATTAGCAGTTTATCTTGATCTGCAATACACTTCTTCACTTGAGCACCTCCAGCTTGTCCCAATGTCGAGAGATCTAATTGAGATAGTACACCAAGCAGTCGCAGATTTCAAGCGTTCAATTGTCGTCCTCAAGTTCCTTTCTGAGATGTATTCTGGCATTGGCCAGAAAAACTACGCAATGACCATTTGTTGAAGAGCACTTCCAATCCGTAATACAGATGACCCACATGAGCAAGACGTGCCAGTTGGTTCCGTCGAAGGGGACCGTCGTGAAGATAGGATTTCCACTATCCGAGTTAAAATTCGCGAGATGTGTGACGGTATTGCAGCTTCAGTAAGAGCAAGGCATCCAGCAGGTAAACTTGCTTTCCCTCTTCTCTAAAGCAGACTATTGCTAACTGGGTGATTAAACAATCAGTCAATCATGGATTATTGATTCATTGTGTTTCTTGGTCTTAGACCTTTTGCCAAGTCAGGATGAAGAGCTTGCAATAGACAATACAAGTCCAGTCAAGGGGAAGGGGGTGAAGATGAACAACATGGCTAACAATGAGAGTACCAAGGTGCACCATGCATTCAAATATTCACATAAGAAGCTGCAGAAATCTTCAAGACTAGCTGAGCGGGAAAAATGGCTTCAGAAGGCCAATACACGACCACCAGGGCCGACACATATGCCGAGCAAAAAGTGCAACCGCCCATGGCTCCGAGAAATTAAGGGCCCAAAATGATAAAAAAAATATGTATAGTAATCACTATGTTATTATCTATTACACATAATGAAATATTAATACTCATTCCAACACGCAATTTTGACCATTATTTTTCACCTATAATATGTCTAAATTAATATCAATATATATATTAATAGAAATATTTCACAAAACAAAATGTTGTAAAAATGATAGCAAACACATTTTTATAAGTGCATATCAAATAATAAAATTTACATATGAAAATAGATTAGAATAGATACATTTTATATTTGTTGATAATTACTCTAAGCATTGTTGTTTCAATACAAAGTACAAATTTTTTACATTTTTGTGAAAATTTGTCTGCTGCTAAACAAAAAAGCTTTAAAATGAGATCATTATCTTAGTTTATACTATAAAACTTTATATATATATATGCTTACTTAATCATATACTAGAAACCACTATTGTGATATTTATTTGATCGTACTTTTTGAGGATTTTTGCCGTACATTGTACTCTTTCCATTCATAAATATAAGGTATATTATTTCTTTCAAAAAATTAAATTTATTTAACTTTGATTAGATTTATAGACAAATATATCGATATAAATAATACCAAATTGGTATCATCACATTCACCTTGAAACATATTTTCATATTATATTTATTAGATTTCATAGATGTTGACTTTTTGTTACAAATTTTACTATATTTATATGATATCCAGTACAAATATAAACAAACCAACAAATATTTATTAACTCTAGTATAATACCATGTAGTTAAACCATGCCAACAAAATATAATTTGTTTGTAAGACTATAACGTTTTAAAAATAAGATCTAGATACGTATAAAAATTTAGTACACAAAATATTTATATTGGTTCGCCCGAGGCCCAAAATTACTTTGGACCAGCTCTGATGACCACCACCAGAACCTGCTCGTCAATTACATTTAAGTCTCTCAATTATAGAAAAAAGGAACATGGCCAACACGATCATGATTCTTCCAATATTTCACATGATTTTGTTGTTTGTTCTTTCATCCACAAATTGTTCAACAAATGTTTGTACCTGAATGGGAAATAAATCTCTATGTTAAGTTTTGTCAAGCAGTCATACAGTGCTCTAACAAGAAGTTCATTTACCTAGTCTGTTGTTTTAAGGAACTGAACTTCACTTCGGTGAAAATTTTTGCGGTAAACATCTTACTAATGTTGATTGATGTACATATTAACTTGATTGTATTGACTTATAACTTTGATCGAACAGGGCAATCATCAGTACTTGAAGGAGCATACATTGAGTTATGAAGACACTTTGACATGCCCCGAGCAAACATGTGGAACAAGAGTGCACAACTACGAAAATTTTCGAAGGCATTACTACTTCGTCCATAGGCTACACACCGGCGGGTGGAGAATCACTTGATCAGTTAAACCAATTGTTTAGGTTCCAATGTCATAGCGACAGTGACAACTTCTTGATGCAGTAGTTACTTGTTTGTGAGGCTTTTGGTCGCTCAAAGATATGACCTGCAATTTTTTATCCTATGTATGAAGGCTTGTGGTTGTCAACATGAGAACTCTTCGTATCGTCAAGATGAATAATTTTGCTTTGTGAATAATCTCGATCTGAAAACATACCCGAATTCTACATCCAAACCGGTCCAACATGATCGGGAACAAAATATGGCCCCCAATCCTAGATAATCAGTCTAATAGATGGTGCAATTTATTAGTCTCCCAAGATGGATTCTAATGGGAAAACATTCAATACGAAAGTCTTTGTCTCATCCAGAAGGACAGATTTACTCTTTTGTTCATTTCGATCTGAGGTCGTATGTGATCCGTGGTTTTCGAAAACGGGACAATTGTCTTATACCCGTGTGTAAATTCAACTTAGGTTAATTAGGAATGATTTGGACGGATTTGGCGTTTTATTTTTTATACGGAAATCCATTCGCCTCATATATACATATACATGAGAGTTGATGGTCAATTGGACAACGCTCAATCGATAAACCAATCTATCACATTTTACATTTACCTTTTCCTTCTCTTTTGTTTTTTTCTTCTCATTTTTCGTTGTTCTTTGTGTCACAAGGAAGCGAACCTTGAGGTCATAGGGGCGACCATGTCGACTTAGGGAAACCCATAGCCGCCGCATGCCCTGACGGGGCCCCTCCCTGACTTGTGGATCTTTAGGTCTTGAAAAGTTCTCCTCAACGTGTCTTGTTTATCGCGCTCCCGGCAAGCCATGTTGTCCTGTGTATCATGCCTTCTCTAACTTTCTCCTCCTCTTTCTTTAGTCAAGGGGCATGTAGCATCAATACTGAAACTCATTTCCTAATTTCAACAAAAATATGAAGTAAACCAAATATCTGCTAGGCGAATGGTCCGGGGAAGAGAGATTAAAAAGTTTTTTTTTAGGGACACAACACACAAAGCTTATATTAAGGCGTCACCAATGTTTACAGGGACGAAATGAAGGGCTCTGACACAACAGCACACACATCTTTATCCGTTAAGGCCCAGGTTCTTTTTTTTGTGTGGCCCAGGTTCCTTTGTTAACGAACGAGGTGGTTTCATCCAGCCCAAACGAAAAGGGCAAAAAGACAACAAACAATTCAGGCCCGGCCCTTCACGATTCTCCGCCCACGCCATATTTAGACTCCACTCCTCTCACTCCACCCTAAACCCTAGCACCCGTCCCGCCGCCGCCGCCGCCCTGACAGCCGCCGCTGCTGCAGCCACCACCGCGGAACCATGGTAAGTCTCTTATTCTTCTCCCTCCTCCTCGCGTTCCCCTGAACTCCTCGCCTAGCTGACACCACCCGTTGCCGTCGCACCCAGGGTATCGACCTCGTCGCCGGCGGCCGCAACAAGAGGACCAAGCGCACGGCGCCCAAATCGGACGATGTGTACCTCAAGCTGCTCGTCAAGGTCAGCCCCCCTTCCCAATTCGACCCCTGTTACCGCAGCATCCCCGTTTACTGCCCATGGATTCAGATTTGGTGCGATTCGATTTCCCTGTTCGCAGCTCTACCGCTTCCTGGTGCGGAGGACCAAGAGCCAGTTCAACGCCGTGATCCTCAAGCGCCTGTTCATGAGCAAGACCAACCGCCCGCCGCTCTCGATGCGCCGCCTCGTCAGGTTCATGGAGGGGAAGGTATCCATCTCGCCGGTGCCATTTTTTCTGTTTGGGTCTGGTCTGGATGATCGATTTGAAACTTATATGGGCGGTGTTTATATGGTTGTGTGAGTGTAGGCGGACAAGATCGCGGTGGTCGTGGGCACCATCACCGATGACCAGAGGGTGTACGAGATCCCGGCGATGAAGGTGGCTGCGCTCAGGTTCACCGAGACGGCCAGGGCCAGGATTGTCAATGCCGGCGGCGAGTGCCTTACCTTTGACCAGCTTGCCCTCCGTGCTCCACTTGGACAGAACACGGTATGGTTTGAATTTATCTTTTTTAAGCTAATGTATTTGCTAACAGTGCTGTGTGGAACATTTCATATTGTATGAACTGCTACCGAAAGATTTACAGCTGAAGCAGGCAATTATATTAGTTTGAACTATTAAGTATGCAGACTCCTGTAGGTGTAGAAAGCCAACTTTATTGTTCATGCTCATCTTGTGTTATAATGAGACGTTTATCTGGTAGGGTATTAAAAGAACAACATAGTATATTTCTGATTCATCAATTTCCCTGTTGTCTGGTGTTAATTGAGAGTGCACATAAACCAAGTTGATATATCTGTCTAAATCTATATGGTGTGCTTGCAGCCCGTTGCACTCTTTTATTTCATTCATGGTTTTGCTGGACTGCTGGTGCCAAATTTCCAACCAAAACTAAGCAATTGATGACTATAAACTACATTTTTTCACTAAGAAAGTCATTTTGGTAGTCAAGTGTTGTATATATGCTTATTTCATCTGGAGTACAAAGCTGTGTGGTTGGTTATTAGTTCCTCCGTGCTTTATTTTCCTTCGTTTAGAGTTGTTTAGAACTTGAGTATGTTCTTGTAAATGTTTGTTGATGTCATACATGATAATTGAGTGTGTCGATTCTTGCCACTGTTCCTTGACATTATCTAAAAGACTCCATTTTATTGTTATGATGGTGCTGGGTCTGTACTGTAGTACATGGCACCAAGGTTAGAAGTTATGACATTGTGGTCAAGTACCGACATTTGCTCCATTTTATGGTATCCCTTTATTTTTTTAGAGATGTCTCAGCGTGTTGTATGATTATTAAAAGGTTCCCCTTCTCATAAATTATCGATGAACCTCAATATGAGCTGCATGCCTTTGATGCATTATTCATGAATATACGCCATAGACAACCATTTTAACAGTTTACACTTTCTTAATAGCTTCTTCTGAGGGGTCCGAAGAACGCCAGGGAAGCTGTTCGTCACTTTGGCAAAGCTCCAGGAGTACCACACAGCCACACCAAGCCATATGTTCGCTCAAAGGGCAGGAAGTTTGAGAAGGCAAGAGGAAGGAGGAACAGCAGGGGCTTCAAGGTTTAAGCTGCTGCGGCATTTTCGGCACCCGGGTGTCATATTGCTGTTATCGGTTAATCATCACTTTTTTGGGTACCAGAATACCGTATTTTAGAGTCTTGTGTTGATGAATATTCTGAACCGTTTGAATCTTATTTCAATGATGTGCTATTTGTTGAGATTATGCTGTTTGTTGAGATTATGCTTGCGGGCAAGTTATGAATATCATTTCTAGTAGTAGTATATCAGAAGCTTCCTCCCTTTGCCAGTGTGGTTGTTGAATAGGTTGCATGTGCTATTCTATGTTTCAAATGTAACGCCTGGATATCACCTGCTCCAAGATATTCTGGGTTTCTCCTGTATCAGATCCAAAAACTGTTGCTGCTCCAGAATGCAACTTCTGTTGACAATCCAGCGTTGCGAACAGTGATCAATCATAACTCAAAACCCCTGTAAACGTTCGAACAGTGATCAATCATAACTCAAAACCCTTGTAAACGTTCAGCACATATGCTTAATACAGTAAGCGCAATAGCATATTAGTACTACATGAAGAAGAGATCGATTTCATCACATAGGCAGGGCTGTGTTGATGTCAAAAGTTCCAGAGCTCCATCTCGGGCTCCTCCTCTGGCGGCAGCTGGTGCACGCACGGCACAATAGGCGCCTCCTGCCGCGTCACCGTCGCCGGCGTGGCATCAGCCATGTAGGGCTGGTGGAAGAAGGCCGTGACGTCGTAGCCGTCCAGGACGCTGGGTGCCGCGCCGTGGAGCACGTGGTAGTCGTCCAGGTCGAGGGGAGGGTCCTCGTTGGGGAAGTTGACCTTGGCCTTGGTCCCGCGGATGCGGCGGGCGGCGCGGTCGTAGGCGCGCGCGGCGGCCTCGGCGGTGGCGAATGTGCCGAGCCAGACGCGAGCCCCCTTGGCCGGGTCGCGGATCTCCGCCGCCCATTTGCCCCAGGGGCGCCGCCGGATGCCGCGGTACATCGTCTTGCGCTCCCGCTTCCTGCTCGGCTCTTCCGCTGCACCTGCAAGTACAGAAAGTGTTCATGGCATGTTCGGGTAACTTAGCCTGTACTGTAATGGAGCCTATATAGAGTAGTACGTAGCTACGAACCTTGATGATCGTTTGGGAACGTGCCGGCGCTGGCCAGGTCAGGGTAGAAGTCGTGGTGGTCTGTAGGGTCGGCGAATGAGGCGGCGTCCGGCCAGAAGTCGGCGGTGCAGAGGCTCCGCTTGCCGGCCCCCCGGTGGTCGCCCTCCCCCGGGATGAAGTCGGAGATGATCGCGCCGCCGCACATGCCGTATGCTGCTTAAAAGTAAGTAGGGTAAGGGGAGCGCTGATGTGGCGTACTGTATGTCTACGAGGTGGTCGAGCTCAAGAAAGGTGGCGCTGGTGTGGCCGAGAGGCGAGGTGAGGTGAGGAGCCGTGTGCCGCGCGCGCTTAAGTAGAGGACATGAGCGTGAGTGGAAGGTGACGGCGCCGTCGGGGCAGCTTCCTCGGACGGGCGAATCGGCGCCGCTGTTTCTTCTCGGCGGTCTCACGGTGCATCGCGCGAATCATTAGGGACTGTTAACCATGCCGGCTTTAGATATTATGGAATTAACAGCTGCCGTAGCCTGGCCTACGAGGCTACGGCAGTCTCGGAGAGACGGACCCCCGGTTTGGTTTCGTTACGGACGCGTAGTGTGGCGGCGACGCCTCTTTGCTGTCTGGAACTACTAGCTCTTTGCGAAGCTGCATGTTCGCAGTGTGGTGGTGTACAGAGGTGATGCATTGCTGCCCTGCCGAATGCGTGCGTGAACCGGCGGCGGCCCACCGGACGCCGCCGCCTTCAACTTCAACTTCGACCGTGCCTGCCTTCTTCTTTTGCTTTTTTTTTTGAAAGTATTCTTCTTTTGCTTTTGAGAGGTCGGCATTGTCCGACTTGGAGTCCGTTTGACTTGACGGCGTCGCATAGCATAATGCACGTGCTCCTACCCAACTCGCTATCCTTCGAGCAAGTTAGAGCATCTCAAAATAAACGATGTATAATAGTGGTTAACCGTTTTTCATGTAAAAATGAACAAAAAAAAACAAGCTTTAACAGCAACTCTATATCCTATTTGATGTAAAAAAAATACATCGCCATGTAAAATAAAGGACGGGTGATGTAAACATACATCCAAAGACTTGATGGTGTAAAATTACACATGCGCGCGCAGCCAATCGGCCCCATGAAACTTCCCCGCACCGCACCGTCTTCGGCCGCGATTCCGCCGCAACCCTTCCTCACCGGATCTACCTTCGCCTTACGCGTGGCGCCACCGCCGAGCTCAGAATCACGCCGCCGCCCCACCTCAGCTGTCGTCGTCCACGTCTTTGCTCCACCCCCATCGTCGCCGCCCTCACAGATGTTGTCCAGGTCGTGTCATCCTCGCCCCGTGTCGTGTGTGTCATGCCATCCCCCATCGCCGTCGCCGCCATGACACCGAAGCCGAAGGCCAACTCCGCCTTCAAGGGCGTCCGACTGTGGGAGTTAGGCGGTAAGCCACCAAGCCGCGGCGTGATGGCATGTGCTACTGGCTCGGCACGTTCAAGATGGATGATTTGGCGTCTCAGGCGTACGATCTTGCCGGGTGGTAGATCGGAGTTCCACCGGAGGAGCTCAATATCGATGAAGGCCAAACCTTTGGGTTTCACCCTAAAAATCATGGTTCGATACTCGAGGAGTACCACCAAAATTGCAGTCCACCTGTGTTGCCACCCCCGCTTGCCGAGGCTGCTAGTGCAAATCATTGAACACCCGACACCATGGATCCCTCCTCCGCCGTTATCTTTTGGTCTTCCAATCGAGGTCGTCCTGACATTCACCACCTCCGTCAACACCATGAAAATCACAATTCGACATGCCCCATGCTGTTAGCTAGAAATGGGGCTTCACAACACGCCCCCTTGAAGCCAAATGGGATGATGTTCGTGGACACGTCTGATCGAATCCTCTTCAAACCAATGTTTCAAGAGCACTTTGCCAACTCGTGAAGACCATCGGTGGAGAAATCCGGAACTCGTCGGTGGCCCGTCGGTGACTAGTTTACATGATATTTTTGTCTACATACAAAAATAGGAGGGGTGGACTCTTTCTAGCCATCTCTATACATGTTCTTAGGCAAAAGTAATAAATCAAAGAAAATAAATGAAGATGGCTAAAAATAGATACTCTTGTAGCTGATTTTATGACTTACTTTATTGTATTATATCGCGAAGAATTGATTATATTACCCCCCCCCCCCCCCCCCCCATTCCACAACGTAGCGCACATTTCATTTTTTAAAAGTTGTACAGTACAAATCTACGTTTGATCAAGATTGTAGTAAAAAATATAAACATTTAAAATCAAAAGTTAGTTTCATAAGATTCATCATAAAGTGTAGTTATATATTTTAACCATTTAGCGTTTTAGATGTGTATAGTTTACCCTTTAAACTTGGTCAAATATAGACATATGGAATGAAAAGGGAGTATTAACCATGGTCTAAGGCAAGCCGATCGGCAACGCAACGCTAAAGCGAGGCAAACAAAGCCAATCATCAGACAATCTCTTCCGGCGACGTCTCGTCAAACCGGAGCATCAGCGTCGCATTTCACAGGAGATGCCCTTTTCACAAAATCTTTCGGACGAGATATCCCGATGTCTTCGAGGCGCGCACGCTACTCCGTACAGGCCGGCGGCAACGGCCCCGATGATTATCAAATATCGTATCAAGCCTCGCCTAAATAGGAAAAAAGACCGAGTCCCACTAGGAGTACTCTCTCCTGTTCCATAGTCGTCTGGAAATCGCAATCCCCATTCCCCTCCCCGCGGACTAGCCGGCGAGATGGCGACGCTGACCTCGGAGCTGCTGCGGCCGGTGGACGCGGCGCAGGCGCTGGACGAGGCGGCGCTGCTGCGGTACGCGGCGGCCCACGTCCCGGGCTTCCCCTCGCCCGCGCCGGCGTTGGCCCTCACGCAGTTCGGCCACGGCCAGTCCAATCCCACCTACTGCATCCAGGCCTCCGCGCCCGGCTCCGGGGAGGCCAAGCGCTACGTGCTGCGGAAGAAGCCCGCCGGCGCCATCCTCCAGTCCGCCCACGCCGTCGAGCGCGAGTTCCAGGTCCGCTCCAGATCCTCCTCCTCCGTTTGACTGCTCACTTCGGTTCGCGGCCCTGCTGCTGCAGCTCATTTTTCACTTGAACCTATCCTGCCTGAGAACTTGGTTCGATCTGGGATGTTTTAGTCAGAGTCTGCCTAATTGCTCGGGGCGAGGTGGTTGTGCCACAGTAGAATCGGGAAGAAGGGAGACATAGTAATCCTGTTTGATGATATTCCCTTGCGTGCCGTGATGGAAATCTGTTCATCCAAACTGTACATGTAATCAGACAGTTCATTTTGGGTGCTTATGAACATCCATTTCAACTTTCTAGCTGTTGTATAACTAGAAATTTTACTAGTACTTTTACCAGAACAGCTGTTTATTGTGATGTGAGTTTATTGTATGACCTGTTTTTCTTATGAAAGCAGGTTCTCAAAGCTTTGGGTGATCACACGGATGTTCCTGTCCCTAAGGTGTTTTGCCTTTGCACCGATGCTAGTGTGATCGGAACCCCTTTCTACATAATGGAGTATCTGGAAGGAGCATTATATCTTGATAACAAGCTAACGGTATGCTTCTTACTGACTTGTCCTTATTCTTGCCCATTCTTAAGATTTGTTGACCAATTCATCAACCTGTTATTATACTTTTCAGTGGGTAATGTTTCCATGAGGAATTTGGACAGTATTTTCCTATCACCATACATTTTCCTAGCTTATGATTGTACTAGCTATAGCACAAATACAGTGTTATTGTGCTCATATCCAATGTATGGGAAGTTGGGAACATAAAAATAGCATAAAATTGCATTGACAACTAGCAATCTTAGGCTCTTAGCATTGGTTTGACCTACAAGACCTAGATTAAACATAAACTGTAAAAGGCAATGACAATTTCCAAACCGCCCCCTTCTGTAAAACAGTTAGAGAGCTGGGACCAGAGTTGCCATAATTCCAGTGTAAGGAAATGAATGTGTGAAATTGGCAGTGATTATATTCATAATAGTTTGCTGATATATTTTACCCATTTCTTCTGCAGGGAGTAACCCCAGCTAAACGGAGGAACATATACTTGGCTGCTGCAAAAACTTTGGCTGCTGTACACAAAATTGATGTGACTGCAGTTGGATTGCATAAGTATGGAAGAAGAGACAATTATTGCAAAAGACAAGTAGGTGTTATGTATTACTTCCTCCGTTCACAATTATAAGATGTTCTAACTTTTTCTAAATCGGATGTATATAGACGCGTTTTAGTGTGTTTGTTCACTCATTTCAATCCGTATGTAATCCATATTGAAATAGCGAAAACATCTTATATTTGTGAACCGAGGGGGTACTTACCTGGATGTTGATTATCCTCCCTCCCATGACTGTTTTCTAAGGACAAATGTAAATCAGACATATTTTCATTACCATTGAGTTGCATAAGAGAACTCACATAGGGTGCAATGCTGGGTGTAAAAGCTTTTGTACTCTCACACCAAGTTCAAGTCTCACTTGTACCTTGATTTTGAAGGCTGGACTATTCCGCTTGGGGCAATATAAACCACTTAAGGTTTTGCTTTAGGTCAATCTACCTTTTATTGTAGGCATAATTATGTACTGTCCTTCAGGACTGGCACTTTTCATTTACATTTCTGTGATTACAACTAGACTTTGATACAGATCATCATGGGACAACCACTTGAACACTTATTATCCCTTCCCTTTTGAAACATGTCCTTTTAACCTCTCAATCGTTTGTCAGAATACTTCTCTCCTCTTCCAATGCAACTTTAGCCATTTCCATTATTTAAAATATTGCCTATAAATCAGTTAGCTGACCAATTACTGCTTGCTCGATGGGTCACCGATTAGTTGATTTATCGGCCGATAAATCAGTTAACTGGCCGATTAATCTCGTTGACAAATAACCTATCAAATTTAACCTGCTTGGTACAGTCACACAGTACGTTAGCTCTGATGAAACTAAAGGCTTTTCACAGGGCTACTCTTCAAGCACCTCATCATCTGGTAGAAAGCCTCCATGTACCCTACTCTAGGATCATGCATGTATCAACTTAACACATTCAATGTGTATCTAATATCTGGTCTTGCAAGCATAAATGAATGAAACACAAACGAGCCTTCCAGAGAGCCTGTGATTAATTACTATCAACAGAGAAGCAAAGCAATGATACTCGGAAACACTTCCGATTTACTTGTAGAGTTCTTAATCAGTTTGACTACCTTGTCCTTTTTGTACACTTTGTTACTTAAGCAAATCTGCTATCCTTTTTTAACTAACACTTTCTTATGTGGACTTGATTGATTAAATAAACAAAAAAAAATGATATTCTTGTTGTCATGTTCTGAATAATGATACTGCGAATGTGATATTTCATTTGTTTCTAAAGATGCTTACTGTTTACTGGTTAGGTAGAAAGATGGGGAAAACAATATCTTCATTCAACCGGTGAAGGGAAGCCTGCACGTTATCAGAAGATGCTTGATCTGATCGGTTGGCTGAAAGAAAATATACCAGAAGAAGATTCATCAACAGGACCAGGAACTGGCCTTGTTCATGGTGATTATCGTGTTGATAACCTTGTTTTTCACCCAACTGAGGTATTTATGCAATCTCCTAACAAATTTACATTGTTTAAATGTCTCATATGATTATTGCTTCTGTTCCATTGATCTAAAAAACCTGTTTTTTGCTTCTCTACAGGATCGAGTGATAGGTGTACTTGATTGGGAATTATCTACTTTGGGGAATCAGATGTGTGATGTTGCTTACAGCTGTATGGTATGAAATACACTCTGTTTGGGAAAATGTGAAATACCTTCTTATACATAATATTGTTAAGCATTATTCACCTATTTACAACATGTTTTCTTGTGCTTTTTGCATGTTCTCTAAAAACAGTTCTATCTCTTCAGATTTGACGCAATAGCTTAGGTGACTGTATGCATCGGGCATTATGTCAGTTCTCTAACCATGATTTAGCTGAATTTGTCTTAAAAGAACTGTAGGAAAGTACCCTACTATGCCTTCGACTGAAGTTAGTTGTAAAATAAATGTAGGATGAATATACTCTTGATATGTTGGGGCCACTTCGGTATGAATATTTCACAATATCTTATTTTGTTTTCAGCAAGCTTATTTTTCTTGAGTTCTAGACATGTTCTGTTTTTTAATCAAGTTGTGTGATAATCACAACCATCAACATGGATCATAACTGGACTTTATGTGCTTTTTAAGTCTGAGAAATAGTTTTTCCTCAGTATGTCTGAAGAAAAGTTTGTGTTCTGTTTGCTATCATTATTGTCCCAGTACCATGTGTTCACCAATAATTGAAATTCTTGTACCTGTGTGAGTAGCATTTAGGTCATATGATTTTGTTTGTTTTACTTTGTTTATTATTTATCTTTGCAGACATATATTATTGATGCAACACTCCGTGAAAATAGTTCCTATGGAGGATTTGAACATTTTGGCATTCCAGATGGCATTCCTCAACTGGAAGAGTACCTAGCCGTGTACTGCTCTATGTCTGTAAGCATCGTGTTGCTTCTTTTTTCATGCTGGCTGGATAAAACGCCAGTCTTATCCACTGATTTTTGTCATTCATTTCTTCTTTTAAATTTCCCCTCAGGCACGACCTTGGCCTGCAGCAAATTGGAAGTTCTATATTGCCTTTTCACTGTTCCGAGGGGCATCTATCTATGCAGGAGTATATCACAGATGGACTATGGTACTTGTCTTGAACTCATGAAATATGTGTCTGTTTATATATTCTAATTTATTTTAGCTGGCACACAGGGTAATGCTTCAGGTGGTGAGCGTGCTAGATTTGCTGGTGAGGCTGGTAATGTTATGGTTGACTGTGCCTGGGATTACATAAATAGAGAAAATGTCCTGCAAGAACACCCTGCTACAGGTAATTATATTTCACAGCCTCATCTTAACAGCTTCTTCCTGCCACATATTTGAGTGCACTTTGTGGACATGATCTTCTTGTTTTCTTACCTCGTTCCCGTTTTCAAATAAATTGCTTCGCATGGATGATCTTTATTCTTATATAAAGTCTAATGCACTCAAATGTTGTTAACAAAAAGTGCACATTTAATAGGTATGCATGTCTCGAAGGCTCCGTCGCAAGGGTTCCACAAAGAGCAGGAAGATTCAAATTTGGCAAATGGTCAAGGCAAATTTGTTCCTAGCGAAAAGGTTATGCAGCTAAGACAAAAAATAGTGAAGTTCATGAAAGATCATATATACCCCAAGGAGGATGAGTTATACAAACATGCACAATCAACCTCACGGTGGACAATCCATCCCGAAGAAGAAAATTTGAAAGCGTTAGCAAAAGAGGAGGGATTGTGGAACTTATTTATCCCGGTACTCACTACTTCCTTTAACGCCTTCCGTATTTACCTGATCCAGAGAATTAAGAACTTTATTTCTTTAAGTAATGAAGTGTGCATTTATTTTACTGGCTTCTATGCTAATTAAGATTGTTAATCTGCAGCTTGACAGTGCAGCTAGAGCAAGAAAGCTACTACTTGAGGACCGGTCTCATGTTTCTGCTGGAAGTTCGAATGATCTTTTGCTAGGTGCTGGTCTCACAAATCTTGAGTATGGATATTTATGTGAGATTATGGGCCGTTCAGTTTGGGCTCCACAAATATTTAACTGCGGTGCACCCGATACGGGTAATATGGAGGTAAGGCAGATCATCATTCTCATTCATAGGAATGATTCTCAAAGGCTGTCACTGTATCTTACCCCACTAGCCAAGCGTATTTTGAGAAATTGTTTGTTTGAAAATAGCTACCTGTATAAAATCTGCAAATCATCAATGAATGACACCATCCTTTTGTTTGTCCTTGGACATGTGCCATCTTTAGCATGCCAATAGTTTGTATAAGTATCTTAAAATGTGTCTCAACTGTAAATGCTTTCTTATGGTTGGTGCTTGTGATTTTTTAGCCGACAGTTATTTATGATATAGAAATCTCATTGTAGGTCCTGCTGAGATATGGGACTAAGGAGCAACAGAGGCAGTGGCTTGTTCCTTTACTGGAAGGGAAAATTCGTTCGGGATTTGCAATGACAGAACCACAAGTTGCATCTTCAGATGCAACCAATATAGAATGTGCAATATCCAGGTAATAAATGAATAAAATATTTGTGGGCAACGAGCATGTTATAGTTGTTGCTTTAGGCTGTTGATATCTTGTCACATGTGGTTACTACGCCCCCCCCCCCCCCTCCTCTCTCGAGGTTGTTATGGGCCAACATTTTCTTTTGCCTATTTTTTATCACCTCAAAAGTATTTTAAGTTTAACAGCAAAATAATAACATGGTGGTATGCTGGTTGAGACCTCCAAATTCTTATGTATCAGCAGGAAACCTATTATATCCTCATGGCATACATTTCCTGTCCCTCCTCTTTTGATAGTTCATACAAATGGAATTATTTCCTTTAATGTGAGATTTCTGCATTGCTGTGGACCAGTGGGGCTATGGAATCATTTTCTTTATACAAATGATATTTTTCCCTTGACAGGCAGGGAGATTTCTATGTGATAAATGGCAGGAAATGGTGGACCAGTGGGGCTATGGACCCGAGGTGCAAAATCCTGATATTAATGGTAACTACAAAATCTATCCATGGAAGCGGTGCTGTAGGTCATGTATATTATTCTTGTAATGTTATAGTTGTTTGTTTCATGCAGGGAAAAACAGAATTTTCTGCACCTAAACATAAGCAGCAGTCAATGATCTTAGTGGATATCAACACTCCTGGAGTGCAGATAAAGAGACCATTGCTAGTCTTTGGGTTCGATGATGCACCGCATGGACATGCAGAGATTACTTTTGATAATGTGCGTGTTCCAGCCACGAATATCCTCCTTGGGGAAGGGCGTGGTTTCGAGATTGCTCAAGTAAGCAACAGTCTTCTGATACTACTACCATTCGTTTCCAGCCTGTACTTTCTGTGTCATATTTAAGATGCTTTGCAGGGAAGACTTGGTCCTGGAAGATTACATCATTGCATGAGACTAATAGGGGCAGCTGAACGCGGCATGAATATGATGGTTGAGAGGGCCTTAAGTAGGACCGTTTTTGGAAAGAAGATTGCACAGCATGGTTCTTTTCAGTCAGACCTGGCAAAGGTATAACCTCTTGGACTGCTTGCAAGATCCATTTAACTGTTTACTTGGTTTATTTACAAAAATTGAATAGACAAAAATATATTTACATTTCAGACGCCCCAAACCACATTAGTTAGATATCATTTTAGTTTTCCAGGGAGTTATAATGTTAATCTGCCACTTCTACATATAGGTGGTCCAGAGACCATACAGATAATATCCTCACTCAGCCTCTCAGATTGAACTGTTCATCCATTTATTCCTCTCAATCATTTTAGTGACGATGTATATCTAGCTTAAGCTAGCATAACACTTTAGTTTCGAACTACTCACTCATTTGTTTCTTTGCTCGCATCTTTTTGCTGTGTGCATTCCATCCACTAACATGAATGC
Organism: Bromus sterilis; assembly: GCA_950022295.1. NCBI lineage: Eukaryota > Viridiplantae > Streptophyta > Magnoliopsida > Poales > Poaceae > Bromus > Bromus sterilis. The sequence goes on from OX465600.1 coordinate 39,895,466, forward strand.
GGACTCCAGTGTCGGATAGAACTGGAGCAAACTAGGCTTCTGGTGCTTGAAGCGGCTGATCAACTCGACCGGCACGGGAATAAGAAAGCACGTGGGATCCTCGCAATGGCCAAGGTAAAGTTCCAGCACTTTAGCACCTTCGTTTTAACGAATTGTAGCGACAAAAAATGAGTGAATCTGTCCGGCCTTCTTGTAGGTGGCAGCTCCAAATATGGCCCTGAAAGTGCTGGACATGGCAATGCAAGTCCACGGCGCTGCTGGGGTCTCATCGGACACGGTCCTATCCCATCTGTGGGCAACTGCTAGGACTTTGCGGCTTGCAGACGGCCCCGATGAAGTCCATCTCGGCACAATAGCAAAGCTGGAGCTGCAAAGGGCAAGGCTGTAAGGTCAGGATGAGGTCCAGATTCAACAATAGGGGGGCGGGAAACCTATGGAATAAAGGTCAGTAAAGGACATCATCATCAACACAGCCAAAGGTAGATAGAATGGAATGGTTGCGAATAAGTGGCGTTTGATTCCTCCATTTACACTCCCTGTTTGCCCAGTCGATACCATTGATATTTGTGCACAAGACACCATGACACATCTTTAATGTGCGTCATGTTGCAAAGAGTCCAACCCTACCAGTACAGTTATATGAGTACCGATGAGTGTTATACAGATCTGAACGATAATAGTCACAGTACCAAAGAGTATTGCAGATTTGAACATTTGCACTAACAGTTTCTTCTTCCTTTCCTGACTAGCCTAATATACCTCATAGGCCAAACCTGAGATGAATCTCATCCCTTATTCGGTTATTCCTCCAAACGGACCAACTTTTACGTGTATAGACATGAACCCTCCCAAAAACAAAAAAACCGCGTGTCATTCTACTACCCCAGGCCCAGCGTGTAGGGGAAGGAGGTGGAGTTGAGCCAGAGGTCGCCCTGGATGAAGGACTGCACGGTGAAGTTGCCGGCGTCGGCAGCGGCGGCGAGCACGCGGTACCCGGGCCACGCCACCCTCGCCGACGTGTTGGCGCCGGGGCCCCGGTTCATGTACTCGGCGTAGTAGAGCGTGTCGAGCGCGAAGCTGGCGTTCCACTCGAGCCAGCCCCGGGGGTGCACCAGGCTCTCCATCTTGGACTGCAGGAAGACCGTCCGGGAGTAGAGCTTCCATGGCCGGCCGAGGTAGGAGGAGAAGTTGGCCTGGACGGGGACGAGGTCGGCGGCGGCGGCGACCTTGCAGCCCTGCACGGCGATGCCGGTGTTCTGGTTGGGGTCCTCGCGGCCCTGCGCCGTGAAGACGTTCTTCTGGCCCGGGTTGGGGCGGCGCGCGTAGAGGTTGCAGTTCTGGAGCACGACGGCGGCGTCGCCGAAGACGAAGTCGACGGTGCCGTAGACGTCGCAGTCGCGGTAGAACTGGCGGAGCGAGTGCGCGTAGAGCGTGTCCTGGTACCCGGCGAAGCTGCAGCGGTAGAAGGCGGAGAGGTCGGCGTTGACACGGAGCGCCACCGCCTGGTGCTTGCTTGGACCGGCGGCGTTCTCCACCGTCAGGTCCCGCGCCAGGAACCCCGTCCCGATCACCGCTGCACACACATTCAAATCAAGGGTTACGTTATGTCAGCTACAGAGCCATCAAACTTATGAACTCTTGTTGTTTTCTGATCCTTGTTATTACGGACATTTAGGCGACTGGGAGTAGATTCTATGGCTGTTAGAGCAACTCCAACAAAGCAATCCATTTGTTCGCTTTTGGTTCGTTTGAATCGGCAGGGGAGAAAAACACAGCTCAACGGAGCGACCCAAACGGAGGAGGTTTGAAATTGTCCTCATTTTGGTCCGTCACGACCTATACTGAACCCAAAATAGGGGCCAATTTGGGTTCCCGCGGACGGTCCGCGTGCTCTTCTCCATGTCCGCCCCGGCCTGACAGCTACAGGGGGTCGGTTTGACTCCCCACGTAGCATGGACCGGTCCCATTTAATAGGACCAACCATCCTCCATTAGTCCCCACTTCACTCCCCACCACCCCATCGCTCCACGTTCCCTAGCACACCGGCCTCCCATGGCGAACAACTGGAAAGCTGGCGGCTGTCGACGACCCAACCGCGTCTCCATCGGCATCGAGGATGCCATATGGTACTGGCAAAGAGGCGAGCAAGTACCATATGGCGACGTCAAGCTCCCCAACCGGTGGCACCTCAGCCCCGTGAGAGTGCCGTCGGCCGACGAAGCGGCCACGTACGCTCCTCCTTTCCGCCGCCGCGGCCACAAAAGTAATGCGTTGGACGAGCTTCCGCCGTCCCAACGCAGGCCTCCCCTGCCTCCCCAGATCCACAGAAGCGTCATGTAGATTCACGACGCGGCGCCCGAGAGGGACCCCTCCCCACCGCCCTACGACCTCGTCGGGCCGCGCTGGACCTTCCAGTGCGACCCGTCGAAGCTGCTTCCTCCTTCGCTGCCATCGACCCCTCCTTCATTGTCGTCGCAGGGCTACTGGCCGCCGAACGTGTCGTGGTCGCCTCTGGCGTTCATCGACCTCAGTGGGGACGACGGCGGCGACGTCAATGACCCGTAGGCGGCCCATGGAGAGACCGACGACTTTTTAGGATTGAAGCTAGGGTTTAAGTTTTTTTTAATATGTATAATTGTGACTTTTAGCGACCTAAATTTGCGTTATGCTTGCATTACTGGAGACTCGACAACCCAAACGGATACCGGGCGGACATTTGATTCGCCGTATTGATCCAAACGAATAAATGACAGACTAAATCGCTGTCCATTTAGATCAACTCGTTGGGTTGCTCTTATTGCTAGTGTGGTACTCCCTCCATTCCAAAATATTGTGCGTCCTCGGTTTCCGCGCTTCAACTTTGACCATATACTTAACCAATAAGACCGATTGCGGCGGAAACAAAAATTGTATTGATGAATTTGTATCTGAATGAAGTTTTTAAATATGTAATTTTTATTTTCGCCGCAAATGGTTACGTTGGTTAAATTTATGGTCAAAGTTGAACCTTAAAAAGCGCGAAAATCGATTTTATTGGTTAAATGTATGGTCAAAGTTAAAACGCGAAAATCGAGAACGCATTACATTTTGAAATGGAAGGAGTACATGTTTTGTGTGTGTGGTCTGCGGCTCAGCGTCGTGCAACCGAGCCGTACGGGGACGCGGGTGGCCACTGGATAGGCCATGGATGAATGAATGAATGCGAGGAACAGATGCACGTGAGGGTACCGTACCGGTGTGCCGGCCAGTCTGGTGAGTGGCCGCACCGACACCGTGGACGAGGACGACGATAGCGCCGTGTCAACCACATCGCGTGCAACATTCCGCAACGGAGTTAAGGGTGATCATCGGCCGTGGCCGGTGCATTTTGCTGTCCTAACTAGAATGCTTGGTGTGTGTTTGTGCCCATGGAGCAACCAGACAAAGCCGGAAAGTAGTAGCACCCGCGTGGTGGACGGATAGCCCACGCCTCGCCAAACTCAAATGATGGACACCACCGGTGTCGGCTTGCTCTTGTTTCTTGGCATCAGATGACCTAACTAGAATGCTCGCCTTGAACATTAGCACTAGCAAGCAGTATTACCAAAGTGCTTTCCTTTTTTCTGAAGGTGTGCATGTGCTTCGATGTATCTCATTTTGGGGCACTCTAGCTGCTGTACTCCTCTGGACCGAGTGCTAACTGTTTGCAACCTGCAGTCGTGATACGAATCTATGTGTCGGTGCCAACATATGGCCCATCCATCCATCCATCCATCCCCACTCCCGATCGGATCATCGGAGCCAGACACCAGTTCACATCCACTGAGCAGTGAGCAGTGAGCACCCAGCAGAAAAAAGAGAAAAGGGATGAGAAAATGGAAAAGGAGATCGATCGAAGCGCCCAAAGACATCCATGGTGCTACAGAAGTGGCCGCCCTTTGTAGGAGTAGTAGTGGGTGTTGAATGCGGTCACATCAGATCAGATCACAGGATCGCCTCTCCATCAACCTCATCCTGCCCTGGTTGCTGCTACACACCGGCAGAGCTAGCTCCGGTAGGCTTGCCGTGCCCTTTCATGGCTATCTCACGCCACCCTCACCCACCCACCCAGCCAGACCATTATAACTAACTCCCGATCGACCTGCTCGACAACTCCAAGTGCCAAGAATCAAGGGCTCAACTTTGCATTCTACTACTATTTTTTTTAACAAAAAACTTTGCATTCTACTGCCATTTACATGAGAGCTCGTGATGAACTACTCGTAGTATGGTACTATGGCAATCCAAAACCAAATGGCACCAAATCCAATCATCCCGACTCTGGAGCAACCTAGCTAAGCTAGTACACAAGGCATTTGTCTGTAACTAGTCTAGTCACAGCAACGTGGTCCAGTTCCTGCACGGCTGCACCTAGTACGCTGCTCGTCTTCGTCCTAGTAGACTAGAGAAGAAGAGTAAAAGAAGCAGGCCCTGTTCCCTGCCTGTTACTTGACACTCGTGATCAATCTAGTTCCACGGACGGACGGACGGACGCTCCCTCCGTCACGTGCATGTACTCCGTCAGTACCGCGTCACCCATCCGGCCGTGCCGGCGTCGGCGTCGGCATGCCGACATCGGCTCGTGGTGAACAGAGCACGCAAACGGCTCGTGCAGCGCCACTGTTTGCGTTATCATGCAGTAGTAATTTGACTATGTCTGCACTGCACGGACGTGAACCCCATTGTCACTACGTCTAGCTACCTAGCTGGTGCTAAACTGGCACGTGAAGCTTGGTTCACGACCGGCCGGAGCCGCCGGATCACCAATCCGGCACCAGCAATGGCGCCAAGCAACTGGAGCAAAGTGATGGATACCTAGCGTGGCGGACCGGAAGGTGGTGTAGTTGTCGACGACGTTGCGGCTGGCCTTGATCACCGTCTTCCACATGCCGTCGCCGACCAGCATGATGTTGGTCTTCTCGCTCCCGACCTCCACGTTCTCGAAGTACCCCCCGGCCTTGACGTGGATCACGTACCGCGTCGCGCTGTTGTTGGGCGCCGCCGCCACCGCCTCCCCCACCGTCGCGAAGTCCCCGCTCCCGTCCTTGGCCACCACCACGTCCGCCGCCGCCGCTCCCTGCTGCAGCAGCCGCCTCCGGTCCCCCGCCGCCACCCACGCCGGGAACCCGCGCCGCACGGCCCCGTACCCCTCGAACGCCTCGCCTGCCCTCGCGCGGCGGCGCTGCGGGAGGCGGCGCACCATGGCGAGCGAGTTGGACACGAGGTGGGCCACGTGGTAGATGCGGCCCTGGATGAAGGGCCGCACGCGGCCGTCCTCCGACGCCGACGGACCCGCGAACCCTTCCAGGCAGGTGTACTGGTTCGTCATGGCCGCCGACAGCACCGTCTGCACGCCGGCGATGGAGTCCTGCTCCGTGCGGTTGCCGGACGAGAGCTCCGCGGCCGCCGTGCCGAGCTGGTTCAGCGTGTGGCCGAAGAGCTCCAGGCAGTCGGAGAGCGCGAGGTGGTCGCGCACGCGCAGCCGCCGGGGCCGCGCCAGGTAGGCCGTGCAGTTGGACGCGGCCGTGCGCACCGCCGACGCCGCGCGGTCCACCACCTCGGTGATCACCTCCCCGAGCGGCTTCCGCGCGAGCCCCTGGATGGTGGACAGCGTCGACACGCACACGTCCCTGTGCAGCATGCCCGCGCAATGCCGGTCCACCGCCGCCGCGTGCTCGGCATCCGCATCCTTATTAGCGTCGAGGAGCGTGCGCGCGTGGTGGTGGTGGTGGGCACCGTCGTCGTCGTCGGCGAATGCGCTCTGGGCGAAGAGGAATGTGAGGAGCAGGAGGAGGAAGGTGGTGAGGAGGAGGACGAGCTTGGTTCTTGGAGTCGGAGGTGGCATTCTTCCGTGGGATCACTCACTCACTAGCGTCAGTGTGGTGGGAGTGAGCGGGGCCGAACGGGACCGTGGTGCGAGCGAGGGGGGTTTGGTTGGAGGAGCGTCATTTTTTTATAGCAGCTGCCATGGGAGGGGAGCAAATGAAGAGCTTGTGATTGCAGGAGGGGCATGCACGAACACCTGACAAGGTCTAATTGAGCTGGTACTCGACCTCTGGTCCAACAACACAGGTGGTTAGTAACCTTGTTTCTGAGATTAACATGAAATGAATCCATGGCATTCATGAATTGGCTGCAACCACCCACGACCATTGATGGACGGACAGAGCTGTGCTGCAAGACTGCAGACGAACAGCAACGGCTGTTGCTACATTAATAGTAGCAGGGGCATTTCAAGACGATGGGATGCGATGGAAGTATGCACGACCTGGCCGGAGCGTTGGTGTCACGAGCGTACGTGGTGACCAATAATAATGGCATGCAGCTAAGATGGCACGAGGGTTTTTCTTTGAAAAACAGAAGGCATGAAGAAGTTGCGGCCATGGAGGAGGGAGGGGCGGAATGATCCACCAAAGATTTCTCTCGAGATCACCGGAGGCCATGGCCAAGCAATGACACGCGGGCCATCTGCAACGCACACGGACACAAGTGGCGATGCCGCATTGCCGCCATTGTTCCGGCTCCAACGGCGGCCAGGCGTCAAGTGCTCGGCCACATGCGTGCATCGCATCGCGGTGCTCTGCCCTGCCCAGCCGAGGCACAATGGGGGTGCCGCTTTTACCGACGCGGTTTACCCGCACTGAGACTGAACACGCCGGCAGAGGCAGCTAGAGGCACGTAGATCCGGCTAGCTCATGCTCTTGTCAGCCGAGGCATGGCCATGCCGCTCTGTGCGTGCTCTAGTCCTAGCAAACAAGCAGCGCAACGGCGGCGGGCCCAACAGTTTTCTGTCGTTTGGAGCTGACTCTGTCCGATCTGTTAACCTCGTCAGTCGTCGACTCAGGTCATATTTGTACCCCCCTCTGATCAACACAACTGATAAATTGCGTGTCTAGCTTTCATCTAGTACATGATGGGGATTGCTAAATCTCATTCAATCAAGTCTCAGTCGATGCTATATTCGTGAAATCGTATGCGAAGATTCGTGTAAAAAACATCTTTTTTTACATGTTCTATCACTTGATTGGGATTTCGTCAAATCCAGTCGAGTAAGATCTAGACACACCGGTAGATGATACTTCCTCGGTCTCAATTTACTTGATGCATAATTATCTAGGCACATATGCATTTAGAGGGTTTCTTACTTCGCCTTGAAGATCAACGTAATTGGGCCGCTCTGCCGCCTAGCCACCAGAATCTAAAGGGAACGCAGACCAGGGTCGCTCAAATAGAGCCACAAACACACCAGCGAGCCGAACAGTTGGATGGGGTGCGCAACCTTGCGTCGCTAGGAGCAGAACTGCAAATGCAGGAGACCAGTCGAGTTGTTACTAAGGCTGCCGAGGCCTCACGCCCGCCGCACTGCGCATCGCCAGAGGCCGAAGACAGGGAGCCGAGACGGAGCCTATGCTGCCGCTTGGGAGAATCACACCCGCTGTCACACACATCCAACCCTCGTTTGGAGGCCGTCACCGCAGCACGCGAAAGCTAGGGTGACGAGGGGGTGACCCCACGACTCCTACGTGTGAGACTATCTGGTGCGTATGAAGACAGAAGGCCCACTAGGAAGCTACGACAAGCCCACGATTGGCCCAACCAAGCACCGACGTAGGAGTCCGCGACTAACATAGAAGGTGCAACTTGGCGTACAAGGCAGGACTAGAATTAGGAAACTACCTATGTAACCTAGCACGGACTCCCCGGGACTTAGCCTAGTATATAAAGGCTAGGAGGAGAGACGTCCAGGACATCTCAATACGCATCTACTCATCCTTGCCTTGCGAGAACTCGCCTTGGCCTCCACTGTAATCACCCCCTCACGTAATAATATCGAGAAGGAAGTGCTTCTCCTGTTAGCCGACGAGTATCGTCCAACCTGTGCCATCTCTATGACTAATCCAGGGTCCCTGACCATGGGATTTGCCGGGGTTGATCCCCGTCAATTGGCGCCGTCTGTGGGAACTACACAGGTTGGAATCACGATCTTGGCGGTCCCGACCTCAACAGACCAAGACTCGAGGACTAGAGCCAGATCCAATCCGCTCGAGAGATTCAAGTTCACCGCAAGCGTCTCCGTCACCCCATCAGGACCACCCAGCCTGCAGCAAAACCAAGTCCAGCATCTCGACGACTGCCAGATCCATCACCGACGGAAAAGAACTCGACGACCCAGAAGACAAGCACAAGGAGGCTACTCGAGAATCCCACTCGAGGAGTCGCGGCGCGTGGCCGAAGACTCGCCCGCCAGTCGACGACCCGCCGCCGCCCGGACTCCCACCACACGCCAAGACAGCGACTCCGAAACCCAGACCGGAGAGTACTACGACCCCGATCGAAGGCCAGACGAATTCGCCAACTTCATCAGAAGCCAATCACTCAGCGACGGGATATAACTTGACCCAAGAGTCCACAGCCGAGCAGAAGACCACTCGCATACCTTCCAAGTCTCAAGGAGAAGAAGGCACGCCGGATCCAGCAAACTCACAGTTAAAGAGCAACTGGAAGGACCCTGCGCGATCCACTGTTTTGAAGACAGTCGAGGACATCTCAGAGCAAGCCACACCCTAGGAGATTGCCGTCTATTCGCCGAACTCTCCAATAGCCTCAAGGAGGAGAAGCAGCGTGAAGCCAAACGCACCCAAAGAAGCACACAGTCACCCGCGCCAAGTGCAGAGGAGCAATACCCCGCGTCCCAGGGACGAATCTGCATGATCCAAGAAGGAAGACCCTTGAAAGCAAGGCAAGATGCCTACACCCTGCAAGACAAAGCAGCTGAAGGATTAAAGATAACTGAAACCTACCAACTGAGCGGCGCTGAGACCAGCATCACCTTCTCACAGAACGACCATCCACTTGCAGTCCCGAGACCCGGGCATGCACCCCTGGTTCTCGAGGCTCAGATCGGAGGATACGACATGGACAGAATCTTCATGGACGGAGGCATCAGTCTCAACATAATCTTCGCCAGCACCCTATGCAAGATGTTAATCCCACGATCAGTTTGGAAGAAGTCAGGCACCACAATACACGGCGTAGTTTCGGCGAAGCAGCCAACTCCATCGGAACAATACAGCTTGATGTGATCTTTGGCAGCAAGCGCAACTTCGCAAAGCAAGCACTCGAGTTCGAAGTGCTCGACTGGCAGTCACAGTATCACGCCATACTCGAACGACCAGCGTTCGCGCAGTTCATGGCGGTTCCACACTACACATACCTCAAGCTCAAGATGCCAGGACCCGCAGGAATCATCACAGTCAAAGGAAGCTTCACCAAATCGGACCAGTACGACCGCGACTTCCACAAAGTCTCCGACACATTTGGAGTCCGACAACAGCTGAAAGAAATTGCCATGGTAACGGACAAAAGCATATTCCCGCTGGCAAACCGAAGCGAGACAAAAGAATTCAGCCGCGACTTCAGCATAGACAGCGACACAATCACACATCAGGTCCACCCAGCAGACCCAGAGAAGACAGTCCGCGTATATTCCCACCTTCCAGAAGAGCAAGCAACCGCCCTCATAACCTTCCTTCGTGAAGAGTGGAAAACTTTCTCCTGGTGCCCAGCTGACATGCCAAGGATACCACGAGAATTCGCGGAACACGCGCTCCACATCAAGCCAAATACGAAGCCAGTAATGTTGGATATATGCTCTAGAGGCAAATAATATATGATTATTCCAATATATCTAAGCAAGTTCATAACCAGTTTCATACCGTGCTAGAACTGCGTCAGTGAAACAATGATGCAGGTGTGGTATAGAAACCCCCAGAGTTCCTAGTTAGCCTCTACATCGATAACTAGTTCATGGTCAACATGATGGTCGTGGTTTCGCGATCATGGACAATTAAGTCTCTTGACTATGAGGTCACCTCACTGGTTAAGTGACGTGATGAACATTACCCAAAGTAAGCATTACAACATGATCAAATCTTATGAAGGTTCAGTGTTGTAATTACAGAACGTGGTAGATCGTTCCTTTGACTGTGAGTACGTGCATAATCACTATCTTCCCGGATGCTTTAACTTACATCCCACCACCTGACTGAAATATGCGGGTCATAACGGTTGTATCTTAGGTATTCCGTGGAGATATGTTGAGGAGTATTGTTACAAGAGCGGGATTTGTCAATCCATATAATGGATAGATACTCGGGGCCCACTCGGTGAGATTCCATCCATAAAGCTGCGCAGCGTGTGACTAGGTCACAGGGATGAATATCACGGGAACGAGTGAATAAGGATTTGTTCGGAACGAGGTTGAACCAGACATAGGATGTCATTGATCGAATCTCGGAACAATCCAGTATCGCTGACAAAGGGAATGCTATACGGCGTAAGGTCCAATCGGTGTTGATATCCGGAATGCACAGGGGTCATTATGGGCATCCAGGTCCCGTTGATGATCATTGACCATAGCCTCTGCGAGGTCATGACTGGAGTGTTCTCGGACCGTAGGGTAACACACTTAAGGGCTCGATGAAATCGGAGACATTTTTTTTTCGGAACCATCGGAGCAACCAGAGAATAAAGGAAACAATATCGGAGAAGTACCGTGTTGAACCGAAACAAGTTCGGAGTGAACCGGAAGGTGTTCCGGAGCACCGGGAGATGGAATATTATGTTTTAGTTATTAATTAATTGAATTAATAATTAAAATCATTTTATTTCTAATTAATATGTGCTATGGGCCTTAGTAGAGAAAAAGGCCCATTAGGGGAATTAAAAGGGAAAAAGAAAAAGAAAAAGAGGGGGGAGGCGCCATGGGCCCTAGGGCCCATGAGGGGTGCGCCCCTCCCCCCCTTGGCCGGCCAACCCCCCTTAGCAAGGGACTTTAGTCCCACATTGCTAAGGGAGGGGGTTGACTCCCTCCCCTCTGCCTATATATAGATAGCCAGGGTGCACATATTTAATACACAGAAATTCGTGAGAAAATAAATATTACTCCGAATTGAGATCGGTTTTCTCCGGTCTTCTCCCCTCCCTTGTCTCTTTCACGGTGGACTCCCTAGTGTGAGTCTATAGTGGAATTGAGGCTTCTCTGCTAGAATCGGAGGCCGTCGTGCTGCCGAAGCTCCGTCCGGAGGTCTGCTTTCGCCACCTCCGCTGGATCGGAGAACGGAGGTCGTCATCGAGTCTCGTACGTGTGCGAGTACTACGAGGTGCTGCACGTGTGGCACTACACCCATCCGGGTGCTCAACACAGCCAGGGGGCTGTGAAACTTGATCGGCTACATCAACCACGTTTGCGGGAACGTTTCCCGCGCAACGGACTACACCCCGAGGTATGTTATTTCCGCACTACTTTCCGTTACGGTAATACGGCTAGCTAGATCTTGGGTTATGGGAACGCTAGTTAGAAAAATGTGTGTTTTCTGCTGCGAACCCCAACAGTGGTATCAGAGCTAGGTCTATGCTTAGTATTACTGTACGGATAGAACACATCGAGGATGTGGGCGTTGATTGTATGATTGTTACCCTCCCACGTGTACTTGTTCACATCTGCGGCATCGTTTGATGAAGCGGCCCCCGACCGACTTTACGCGTACTCTTACGCGAGACTGGTTCCACGCTTGACATACGGCTTGTACCGTATAAAGTGGCTGGGGGGGTGTCTGTCTCTCTACTTTAGCGGATGTGGCATTTGCAACGGAGGGCCCCGTGCGGGGTGTAATAGAGACGATCGTATGGTTGACGTTGTGGTTGACTCGTAGGTTAAAACCTGTTTAACTATGAAAGCCCTAACAGCCACGTAAAACTTGCAATATACAACTAGAACGTCTAAACCTTGTATTGCTAAGTGGGGGCTATCGTTTGTTTGTTTGTGATGTAGTGATAGCTTTGCTATGTGTTACTAGTAAGTAGTAATCGTCATCATAAAACAAACTAAAATAGAGACACTGTAGACTTAGTGTTGCCATAGCCCAGACATCTTAAAACTTGCTAGTATAGGATACACGACGGTAGCATGTGATAAGATGATCCCTTAACAAAGCCAAACACAAGTATTCTACCGAAGTGTGCACCTCCTGGAAGGTTCTCCCATATGGCTTGATGCTCCGTACATACCGGAGTTGTCCTACATATTAAATGGAGTTCGCATGAGGTTGGGTTCGACAAGCCTGGCATATGCAGATATGGCCTTGCTGAGCAGCATATAACATGGAGGTTAATTTGGCGAGCCTAGCATATGCAGATATGGCCTCGGAATACTAGAGATCGAAAGATCGAGCATGAGTCACAATACATATAAGATAATGTGATCGCACAAGTTGTTGTCTACCTTTTAAACTGACCCGTCGGCCGTGTGATATTCGAGGTCGGGCAGTGAATCTGGATCATGTAATCACTAAAACTTCCTAGGGATGAATTGTTTTAGTGCGAGCTCATTTATAATATGATTATATGAACTCATTTGTTGTGAACTAGTCTTAATTGTGTTCCTTGCAATTATGTTTGTAGAAAATGAATGCACTAGAGCAACATGAACTATATTTCTTCATGGAAGGTGAAAGACTTAAAGAAAATGGGTCAAACTTTGTTAGTTGGTACTTACGCCTTAGAGCCGTGCTCAAGAGAATCAACCTTTCATTCTTAACTAAAAGGCACGTGGGAAACCCTCCAGAAAACGACATGGATGCACGAGCGGCGATTGATTATCAATGTCGTCGAAGGACATATGCCATGGCTAAGGGTATCATAGAAACCAGCATTCCGCAACCTTTGCGTGAGGAGTATGCTGATTTGGATACATACGATATGATCGATGAGCTGAAGTCATCAAACTTGCATCAGTTTAGAGTTGCCAGATTTGAGTTAGAAAGTGAGTTTCTCTCTACAAAGATGGAAGAAGGCTCTTGCCTGAAGGCACACTTGGCCAAGATGCATGAGATACATATGATCCTCGTAGATGACTTTGACTATGAGACCACACATGAGTCTGCGATATACACGGTGTTACACTCGCTTCCACCGAGCTATACAGACCATGTCCATGGCTATGTCGGCAGAGGTGAAAGCCTCGAGTTCTCTGACTTCATGGATAGACTTGAGTATCTGGAGGTTGAACCCATTGAAGGAGAAGTTGTCGATGGAGAAGGTATATATTTGATATACTTTATAAATGTTTACTCCCTTATACAACACTTACAGTAAATGAGTATGTGATACTTATTCTGTTTTATGAAAACAGGACCTGCCGTTGCATGGACGGGAAGAGGTGAAATCAAGGATTGATGGATATCAAGTCAGTTGATGGCCAGCATGGATTCCGCCGAGACATCTATCATAGGAGATACTTAGGTTATTAGATAAATCTTATGTAATCATTATAGTATGAACACTTAGTTGTGTGTCTTGCATCTCGCGAGACAAAGTTATTCATGTAATGAGACAAGTCAGTTGTTCCATCTTTATGAATAAAAGTGTGCTTATACTTTGATTACGTCTTGATTTATGATATGATAGAAAGCATTTATAATACTACTATTATTGTCAAGAAATATTCAATGTTTAATGATAAGTTGTCTTGATTATAGCAAGTCAAAGATTTGATTACATGAGGTGACTTCATAACTGATGAATTCATTAAATGTATGATCTATTAACTTGTGAGTTCATTATCGAATGAAAATCATAACTTGATTGCATGAGATGGATTAGATACACGATCTATGAACCTCTGCAATAAATATAATCATGACAAGGTTCTAGCAAGTAGAACTTGTACCAATCATTATACATAAATGATGTACTGAATGGGCACGTGAGTTATCATTAAAGACTTCATATGATTAATTGAAAGTTGTATTCAATTGAGATCATAAAACTGAGATTCAGGAATCACAGTGAGAAGTGAGAATACAAGGATACATATCACTACGCTACGATCCGAAGTGATAAGTATTGATATTGACATAATGGGAGACTTGTGGAAGTTGTACCACAAACTACGATGGAAGTTGAAAGTGCTAGACTACTTAAACCATTCGTAGTCATACTAAACCATAGTATGGTCTAAACGTTCTTTCCCCTAGCACTATAGTTATTGTCGAATAAGTTGTTTAATTCATCAAGTTAAAACACCCACTTCATGAATAGGAAACCATCCTAATTCTAATGAGACATGATAGCTCCATAACTGATGGTGTTATAAGGTTTCTTAAAAGAAAGAATTTCTTTGTAATAAAACTACGAGCAATTGAAATTACATATTCTCCCCGAATAGCAAAATTTGTGTTGCTTAATTGGTAATACGAGAAAAGTCTCTCGACACGGATCCAATGGGAGATAATGGAAACTTTGACCGGGGTATTGGACCTTGCCTTCAGAATATCAGAGTATTGCAACGGAAGCGTGTTCCGCTGTAATGACACTGCATCAGGAAGGATATGCCAAAGATGATTGATCTTGGTATATGAGTTGAAGCCATTGTTGAATTTAGAAGGTTGTCATGAATACGTTCTGTACAGAACAATAATCATGATCTAGTCTTCTTAATAAAACAATAGGGAATAATATTGCTTGAAGACACAAAGGAATGATGGTAGCCTAGAACACGAGGAGAAATGAAATAATATTGAGTTACATATAGGATGGCTCACGTCCTGTGAAATAAATCGGTTATTTCATATTCTCGACAAACTGGAGAGTTATTGAGAATAATGTAATGGGCATAAGGCATTATTTGGTTATGACCAAAGTTCAATGGTGATTGACTACGGAAACGTAGGAATGCTTTAATCAATAAAATATTTCATTTACACTACGATGGACCATAGCCTGAAATTGCATCTCAGTCAAATTTGGGATTTGAAAGAGAATTGTAATGGGCATGACGAAGGTTACTTCGTTAAAAGGATGGACTATAGTACCTCAAGATAGGAACCCTCAACCTTGATTTGATCAAGTAATTTTGTGATGACCAAAATATTGAGTGGGCCTGCAGTTTCATGAAACTGAGTGGGAGCTTTGAAGACTTCCCGGAGACTTGGAATGCAGAGGGCATTTTCTGAGTGGGAGCTTTGGAAGTTCTGTCATTATGTGAGACATAGTGAACAATAAAATGACTTGATGAAAGCTGAACCACAAATATATGAGTATATGATGGATATATTTGAGTGGGAGCATGATCATTGTCTCAAACATATATGCATTGATATGTGTGAAGAATGATCTCATATATATGGATATGCATTGATTGTGTATATAGAGAATCGTCTTATATACATATGTGCATTATGATATATATAGAGCATAAGGCAAATAAAATACAAGATTGCAAGAAATCTTCTTTTATGTGAAATACCAACACATTACACGTTGAAATCTATATGAGTAGATTAAGATACGGATAATGAAACGAAGTGAAGGTTGGAATAATCTTCTAGACAAGAAACAGGTTCTTGTGGCAAGAAATTATATAATGGATGAAATCCAAATATCACAAGCAATGTCTTGATGGAAGAATAAAGATGCACCATGTACCGGACATGTGATCTTATATGTTCTTGACATATGAATCTACCATATAACATGCGTTGTGAATCCAACAACAGAATGACTCAAAAGTTCTTGGAAGAAGAACAGATTCCGATGTGCTTTAGGAGTAAAACACAGAATCTGAATAAAGTCCATGATTTCAGTATATGAGGAATACTGAGGACTGTACTCTAAAATATAGAGAGGATAATAGACTTGAATGTAATGCAAGATTACAATTGCAAGCCATATTATGGGTCTATATGGAATTAGAGACATCACCAAAGACATGAAAGAAACGTGAGCAAAATTCACGGCACTACAAACATAATACTACTTAAGAAAGTAGACGTATGGATAAAAGTTTAGCGTTAGAAGTATTGGAATTCTGGCTGAGTGTATTTCCCAGTGTATATGACTAAGGATGAGTCTTCTAAAGACTGAACCAAGAGATCATTGGAGGATACTGTGAAATAATAGTCTCACTCTCCCGCGAAACTTATATCCAACCATTATATGATAATGAGTGGTATGTCAAAAGAGTTTTTTGACCTGTACGAGTTGCAAAGGAAACATACGAATCTGAATTGGTGCAGTTCGTTGACGAGCCCTCTTCCATGAGCATGCATGATCAATGAAACACTTATGTGATAAGATGATTATGATCGGAAAAATGCGGCTAGATTATTAGCACTCTAGTGCAAGTGGGAGACTATTGGATATATGCTCTAGAGGCAAATAACATATGATTATTCCAATATATCTAAGCAAGTTCATAACCAGTTTCATACCATGCTAGAACTGCGTCAGTGAAACAATGATGTAGGTGTGGTATAGAAACCCCCAGAGTTCCTAGTTAGCCTCTACATCGATAACTAGTTCATGGTCAACATGATGGTCGTGGTTTCGCGATCATGGACAATTAAGTCTCTTGACTATGAGGTCACCTCACTGGTTAAGTGACGTGATGAACATTACCCAAAGTAAGCATTACAGCATGATCAAATCTTATGAAGGTTCAGTGTTGTAATTACAGAACGTGGTAGACCGTTCCTTTGACTGTGAGTACGTGCATAATCACTATCTTCCCGGATGCTTTGACTTACATCCCACCACCTGACTGAAATATGCGGGTCATAACGGTTGTATCTTAGGTATTCCGTGGAGATATGTTGAGGAGTATTGTTACAAGAGCGGGATTTGTCAATCCATATAATGGATAGATACTCGGGGCCCACTCGGTGAGATTCCATCCATAAAGCTGCGCAGCGTGTGACTAGGTCACGGGGATGAATATCACGGGAACGAGTGAATAAGGATTTGTTCGGAACGAGGTTGAACCAGACATAGGATGTCATTGATCGAATCTCGGAACAATCCAGTATCGCTGACAAAGGGAATGCTATACGGCGTAAGGTCCAATCGGTGTTGATATCCGGAATGCACAGGGGTCATTATGGGCATCCAGGTCCCGCTGATGATCATTGACCATAGCCTCTGCGAGGTCATGACTGGAGTGTTCTCGGACCATAGGGTAACACACTTAAGGGCTCGATGAAATCGGAGACCTTTTTTTTCCGGAACCATCGGAGCAACCAGAGAATAAAGGAAACAATATCGGAGAAGTACCGTGTTGAACCGAAACAAGTTCGGAGTGAACCGGAAGGTGTTCCGGAGCACCGGGAGATGGAATATTATGTTTTAGTTATTAATTAATTGAATTAATAATTAAAATCATTTTATTTCTAATTAATATGTGCTATGGGCCTTAGTAGAGAAAAAGGCCCATTAGGGGAATTAAAAGGGAAAAAGAAAAAGAAAAAGAGGGGGGAGGCGCCATGGGCCCTAGGGCCCATGAGGGGTGCGCCCCCTCCCCCCCTTGGCCGGACAACCCCCCTTAGCAAGGGACTTTAGTCCCACATTGCTAAGGGAGGGGGGTTGACTCCCTCCCCTCTGCCTATATATAGATAGCCAGGGTGCACATATTTAATACACATAAATTCGTGAGAAAATAAATATTACTCCGAATTGAGATCCGTTTTCTCCGGTCTTCTCCCCTCCCTTGTCTCTTTCACGGTGGACTCCCTAGTGTGAGTCTATAGTGGAATTGAGGCTTCTCTGCTAGAATCGGAGGCCGTCGTGCTGCCGAAGCTCCGTCCGGAGGTCTGCTTCCGCCACCTCCGCTGGATCGGAGAACGGAGGTCGTCATCGAGTCTTGTACGTGTGCGAGTACTACGAGGTGCTGCACGTGTGGCACTACACCCATCCGGGTGCTCAACACAGCCAGGGGGCTGTGAAACTTGATCGGCTACATCAACCACGTTTGCGGGAACGTTTCCCGCGCAACGGACTACACCCCGAGGTATGTTATTTCCGCACTACTTTCCGTTACGGTAATACGGCTAGCTAGATCTTGGGTTATGGGAACGCTAGTTAGAAAAATTTGTGTTTTCTGCTGCGAACCCCAACAAGTAAAACAGGCGCTGCGACGGTTTTCAGAGCCCAAACGCAGAGCAATCGGAGAAGAAGTCAATCGACTACTCGACGCACAATTCATCAGAGAGACAAAGAAAGCAACATGGATAGCAAACCTAGTCCTAGTCCCTAAAAAGGACATCGAGGCACTGAGGATGTGCGTCGACTATGGGCCTATGTACAAGCATTGCCCAAAAGACCACTCCCCCCTGCCAAGAATTGATCAAATAATCGACTCCACAACGGGATGCGACCTCCTATATTTCCCCGACGCATACTCGGGACACAATCAGATCAGGATGAAGTTAGAAGACGAAGAGCAAACCTCGCTCACCACCCCCTGCGGCACATCCCGCCGCAACAAAATGCCCTTCGGTCTAAACAACGCAGGAGCAATATACCAGCGAATGACACAAGCATGCGTAAGAAACCAGATTGGCGGAAACGTCCAGGCCCACGTACACGAGATCATCATCACAATCGAAGAACTCGGACCAGAAGCAGATACAGAGGACGACAATACAAATGAACAAGCACAAGCAGCAGCAGCGGACCCAACCGCTAAAGAAGTGGACAACAACGCAGTCGAGGAGCCAGAGCAAGCCGCACCTGAAGACACGGCTTGGAGAGAACCGCTCCTCAGATTCCTAATACAGGGCACCCTGCCACAGGACGCCGCAGAAGCCCAGCGCATCAGTCGACGATCTAAAGCATTCACAGTGATGAACAGAAAGCTCTACAAGCGCAACACTTCCCAGGTCCTACAAAAGTGCATAGACGAGGAAGATGGCAAATCCCTACTACTCGAGATCCACGAAGGCACCTGCAGACATCATGCCAGCAGTCGAGCACTCATGGCAAAAGCCTTTCGAGCAGGATTCTATCGGCCAACCGCCATGAGAAATGCAGAGGACATCGTACGGCATTGCATTGCCTGCCAAAAGTTCGCCAGCAGGCCGCACGCCCCAGCATCGGAACCCAAAAACATCCCGTTATCATGGCCATTCGCCACATTGGGACTCGACATGGTAGGCCCACTCAAGAAATCATCAAAAGGAGGAAGAACACACCTACTGGTTGCAGTCGTCAAATTCACCAAATGGACCGAGGCAGTACCAATCACCAGCTCAACAGCCCTCACGACAGTCAACTTCATCAAATCAATCATCTTCAGATTCGGAGTACCGCACAACATCATCACAGACAATGGTACCAACTTCACGACAGTAGAATTCCAAAACTTCTGCCAGGAGTTGGGCATCAAAATAAACTACGCATCAGTCGCACACCCGCAGTCCAATGGCCAAGTGGAGAAAGCAAATGGCTTGGTATGAGGAGGATTAAAGAAGCGACTTCTGGCACCACTGGAACAAGCCGCATGCAACTGGATAGAAGAGCTTCCCGCAGTTCTATGGAGCCTACGCACCACCCCAAACAGCTCGACCCAATACACACCTTTCTTCTTGGTATACGGGGTAGAAGTAGTGCTACCACACGACTTAAAATTCGGAGCACCCAGAATCACAGGGAACGAAGAAGAGGCAGAAGAAGCACTACAGAATGACAAAGACATAGCAAACGAAGCACGAGACACAACCATCACAAGATCTGAAGGATACCAGGACAAGCTGCGCACATATCAAAGCAGTCGCCTGCGGACCAGATCATTCAACAAAGGAGACCTTGTGCTATGGCTAATACAGGAAAAAGTGCACAAACTTGCCCCACAATGGGAAGGGCTTCTCATCATCTCGGAAGTCATAGGAGGAGGACCATACAGATTGGAGAATCCGAAGACCAATGAGGACGTGGGAAATCCATGGAACGTAGCGAACCTACGCTTGTTATACCCATAGTCCCCTATGCATTATCAAGACATCGGCAGCAGCACCGATCGGCAACTCATGTAAAAATTCAAAGGAATAAAGCAATGTTGCCCAAAACACCTTACAAGAACTCAGGGGCTCGAGCCTAGAACTCCCCCCGAGAGACGCTATCTTCGCGAATGCGACTTTTACTTACAAGCACTCGGGGGATCGAGCCTAGAACTCCCCCCGAGAGACGCTATCTTTGCAAACGCGACTTTTACTTACAAGCACTCGGGGGCTCGAGCCTAGAACTCCCCCCGAGAGATGCTATCTTCGCAAACGCGACTTTTACTTACAAGCACTCGGGGGCTCGAGCCTAGAACTCCCCCCGAGAGACGCTATCTTCGTGAACACGACTTTTACTTACAAGCACTCGGGGGCTCGAGCCTAGAACTCCCCCCGAGAGACGCTATCTTCGCAAACGCAAATTTTACTTACAAGCACTCGAGGGCTCGAGCCTAGAACCCCCCCGAGAGACGCTATCTTCGCGAACGCGACTTTTACTTACAAGCACTCGGGGGCTCGAGCCTAGAACTCCCCCCGAGAGACGCTATCTTCGCGAACGCGACTTTTACTTACAAGCACTCGGGGGCTCGAGCCTAGAACCCCCCCCCCCGAGATACGCTATCTTCGCAAACGCAACTTTTACTTACAAGCACTCGGGGCCTGGAGCCTAGAACTCCCCCCGAGAGACGCTATCCTCGCAAACGCGATTTTTGCTTTAAAAGACTCGGGGGCTCGAGCATAAAACTTCCCCTGAAAGACGTCCTCGCTAAAAACGTGACTCTCACCAAACAACAAAGCTCAGGAAAAAGAAAGTTGCATCTTCAGTCTTCAGCCGGTCGCAAGCGATCGCCTAAAGACTCGGGGGATACTCCCATCGGGAGCGCTGCCGCGCACCCGATCTAAACTTGGAAAAATTCAAAGACAACTACAAACCGGTGAGACAAAAGCCTACGCTTGATTCTGCAAATCAAACGCAGCCTCGGGGGCTACTCCCATCGGGAGCGCTGGCGCGCACCCGAGAAAACATTTTTCATTACAAAGGAGTCGAAGGTATTCTCATGGAGTCGAAGATATTTTTCATTCCAAAGGAGTCGAAGACAACTCTCATTACAAAGGAGTCGAAGGCATTCTCATTACAAAGGAATCAAAGATATTTTTTATTATAAAGGAGTCGAAGAAAACTCTCATTACAAAGGGGTCGAAGGCATTTCATTACAAAGAAGTCAAAACGACAGTTTGTCGTTACAGAAGGATCTGCATAACTACAAGCTGGGCTACATTCAAACTTCTACATGTGTGCTCATGCTGAGATAATTGACACTTTCGTGCCACAGCCCGGCGGGCATCATCACAGACAAAGTAGCAGCCTAGCCGGTGAGGAAGAAGCTCGCTGTCCTCCAGTTCTACAAGGTGCCTCGCCTACTGCCGCTGCCTCTTGACGACTGGCTTGACGTACATTTCTTCCTTAGAACTAGAAGAGCAAACACCATCGCCCGAGGGATCAGATGAAGACGAAGACACGGGAGAAACAGGCGAACCACCACTCGAGCCTTCAGAATCCCTGCTGCTCGTCTCCTCACAGTATGGATCCAGACGGTTGCCACCAACATCAAACACACGGATAATAACAGTATCTTCGCCGTCAAAATGACAACAAAGGCTGTCCTCGCCGCGCAAATTTAACTGACGAGAAAACGTCCTCTAGCCAGACCCAAGGAAGATCAAGGACGAACTATCAAATTCCAGCTCCACCTAAGAAGAAGAACGAGAGCCCTTTAAGCCACACTCAGAAGCAATAGAGGCAAACGAGGTAGGAAGAGGAATCCGAGCAACATTCCGCCCAAGAACACGCAAAAGAAAGTCATAGCGCCAAAAACCCTCCTCCATGGAGGAAGAGGAAGAAGGCACCAACGTGGTACCATGGCGTCCACCTCGTGAAGAACGAGGCGTGCGACCACCACGACCATGCCGGCCACGACCCCGCCCAGCCACACCTCTACCACGCTTGGGTGCCATATGAAGAAGAAGAAGAAGAAAAAGATACGAAGAATGGATGCCAAGGATGGGCAACCAAAGGAAGCATTTATAGCTCAATCCAAGGGAAAATGAGGAAAAACACACAGAAGCCTAGGCGGCGCCATCATTGCATCAAAGACCAAACGGGCCGAGCATTACGAAATCCAAGACAAAGATGCCTTCACACGGTCAGCATTATTTATAGGACGCGTCAAATCTCGCTTGTTTCCCATAAAAAGCCTTGGAAATCCAAGAGGCAATAGGCAGCGCGACGCCCAAATCATCATTATGACAGTACAGAGGACGTGACGGATAAAACAAAAAATCAAGCATCATCATACGTCATCAAACAACATGACAATGCATGTCAGCACCGCATCCCAAAGGGAACGAATCAAGGTAAAAGCAGTTGGGAAAAACCAAACCAGCTATATGTCCAAATTTTTTGACGCTAAAAAAATCTTACTCCCATCGGGAGTACCCTTTCGAGTTCGGGTGCTCCCTCACCTAGAAAACAAAAGGTGCTTGAGTAATCACTCGCACTAGCAAGAACAACATACTCTCAGAGTTCGGGTGCTCCCTCACCCCAAAAGCAGAAAAGCATACGAGTGACCACTCGCAAAAAAGACTCAGCCATTCAGCAAACATGACTTACTCGCGCACTCGACGACATTCCGAGTGGGTGCTATCATATTTTCCTCGCCTGAGTTCACTACAAAGCTCCGCGAGTGATGACTAAAATAGCTCACTTGATTGTTTATTCCAAGTGGGTGCATTGCTAAATCAGGCTCCGTGCCTCAACAAAAACAATTATGCCTGGGCTACGACACACTGTACCCAGATGCCACGCAAGCTTAATGTGTAGGTAAGACCCCGCTGCACAGAACGGCCGGGACGGGACTTGCCGCAGAGTGATTTCACTCCCGACCTTTTCCATGCGCTCGCATGATAGAAAGAGCAGAGCGGACGCGCTCAGGCTATGTGCTTAGACTGGCAGCAATTGATCCTATTAGACCTGCAGCGTCATGACTTTGCTTGACACCAGTGTTCCAAGTTCATGTCGAGGGACATGGGCTTGATTGGGCTACTGTGGTATTTGTCACTAGAACAATTCACCAAGGCTCGACCAGTCGACTCCTTGGGCCCTTTCAGCTTAGCAATCCCTCGAAACAGATATTGTCATGGCTCAAAACTGCCAGCGTGTCGGGACCCGGGGTTAGCGTATGCAAGTACAACTAAGACATAGTCATATGGAGAGCCGAGAACCGTACCCACTTTTCTAAGCAGACAAGGCCAAGCACAGAACGTTCTCGGAAAGCATCGTACGTGAGGGGCATCCCATCCAGGTCGGATGATCAACTGAGATGGGTCCTCATCGTCCGCACACAAGTCAAATGATATGGGTGGTGAACTCCCATATGCAAAGACAAGTCGCCTCAACCATACTATCGACTATCTCAAAACTCTTACATAGACTTACTCCAGCCCGATCACTTAGTCGTGGTCTAGGGCGGGCTCGATCATACCACAAAGTGTGCACGATACGGAGTCTCGAACAATCGCATCGCGATGCCCCAATCTGCGCACATCTAAGGGCCACTTGGTGTATGAAAGACCGCCAGCCAGAACACAACTAAGGTCTCGAAAACCCATACAAAGACATGCATGTTATAAACATACACGCATCATACATGCCTTGTATGAACAACAGGTACCATTGCAATTCTCTACAAAGTGTACATTTTATTGATAACTCTTATAGAGTGCAAACAGAGATCACAAACATGTGATCCAACATTACAACACAAACGGAAGCAAATTATGTCTGAGTACAGACAAGTTTAACAAATGGCTTAAGAAGCCTTATTTAAACACAAGCCCTCCACGAGGGAACCAGTCGTCTGACTGGGACTAGACTAGTTGGTCTTCAGTCGTCCAGCTCGATGAAGAAGCCACCTTCGGGGTCAGTGGCATCATCTAAAACATAGATTAAGCAAACGTGAGTACAAAGTCGTACTCAGCAAGACTTACATAGGAGCTATACTACTCATGCATATGTATCAAGGTAAAGGGAGGTGGGGTTCACTTGCAGAAGTGCCAGCTTTGACTTGGCTAATCCTGAACTACGAGTACCAGACTTTGAGGTAAGAAGCGAACACGAGTCCACTACTTTCTCCAACCAATACACCACTATGATGCCTTCCTCGACTTCCCCACGAGGAAGCACGCCATAGCACTCACACTTATCTTGGTGTATTTTAGAAGTATCCGGTTCAAGTTATCTAATAATCAAGCTAAGCTTTCCAAGCAGTCCATAACCGCGGACGCGGATATTCGAATAGTTTTGTTAACCTTGCAAGGGTGTACCGCTACACACACATGATCATCATTTACCGCCTTTGATCTCGACACCATTCAAGGGGTGCCAGCGAGGATGCTCACCACAACTGTTACCTCATAGCCGATCTAGTCCGAGAAAGCCGCCTACTTGGGTTGGTTACCACAATCGTGAACCCGGCCGGTTTACCGAAGTGGACCCAAGTGATGTGTGCGTGGTGCATAAGCAGGTCTCGGATGAGCCGTTCTCTCACTTAGCATCCAAGCCACAGACCTACCAGAACTCCGAACTATTGCGACATCTGGACATCGAAAGGGATGAGTTAGTAAGTTGAGAGGGGTCAGTGAGCCCAATGTGTGGTTGTACTCTTCATCTTGGATCACCACACAAGAACTCGTACTAGGGCGGTGTTCAACGAGACAACCCACTGTGTACTCCTACACAGCCTCTCATCGTTCACCTTGTATTAGGGTCGATTCACCAACACTTTTCTACCATCATCAACATGATCATTCCCATCCCGACTCACATCACAGTAACAACATGGTATCATACTAAGCATGCAATAAGCGATAAACATTTGCAGGGGCCACATGATATCAATCAACTCCTACATTTGCTAGGATTGTGGTTTGCTTACTACTGTGACAAAAGGATAGGTCATGCAAAGGAATGGGTTCATCTATGCGATAGAAACGAAGCATGGTGATCATCCTATACAATGCATAAGAGAGACATGAGAGGGAAGTGGGATTTTATCTACATGATCAATGGGGTTTTGCTTGCCTTGCTGACGAGGTTCGGTTTCGGGGTCTTCAACGAAGGGGGTGACCTCTTGCTCCGGTTCCACCTCTACTCGACAAAAAAAACACGAAGTAGCAATCAATATGAATGCAATGCTCAAGCACATGAATGAATGTTGAAACTTGAAGTATAAGTTTTGATGTGTGAGGCAATTCCATTTAAGTGGAGTATATTGCATTTGAAATGCAATTTCAAAATCCACATTTGAATTCAACTTATCCAAGTTGTATGTGACATAGCTTGATCATTTTGAATCATCTTCACTTGTATAAAATATGCTCCTGATGTGTGGTTGAAGTATATCATAATTCCATGGTCCAAGTAGCAAAATCATTTGGTTTGAATTTGAATTAATTTCAAATAAAGCAAATGACATATGCCACTGGTACCATTTTAAAATCAACTTAAACATAGTTGAAAGTTGCATATTTGGAAAGATAATTTTCTCCTGATCATTTTTCATATATTATTTGTCCAATTTGGAGTTAATATGAATTTTCTATGAATTTCCAAAGTTTGGGGTATTTTCTGGAATTTCTGGAATTATTTAAATCATTTTTGTTTTCTGGAAATTCATTTAACTGAATTATTGCGCAAGTGCTGACGTCAGGGGGGGCTGACAAGTGGGGCCACCCTGTCAGTGGCTGGGGTTAAATAACCCGTGGATTAACTTAATCCAGTGGCTTAATTAAGCCACTGGGCCCACTGGTCAGTGACCCAGGGGGTCACTAATCGGGTGATTAACAGGGGGGGGGGGGGTTGGCTAACACGCCGGCGGCTAAACGCCGGCCACTGGAGTCACGGCGGCGCTGCACGGGAGCACGATTCCGGCCACGGGAGGGGAAACGGAGGGCACCAATGGATGCAGCAGCCTCGTCCGCGTCTTCTGGAGGCATCGGGGGTTCACGGGGAGGTCGGGAGCGACGACGGCGACGACTCCGGCGGAAGCAGAACCACGGCGAGGTCGTAGTCGACGTTGTAGCGCACGGTTCGGGCTGATCTTGCGTGCGTTCGAACGCTGGCATGCTCAGGAGCCAAACGCACGCACTTGAACTTCACGAAGAGCACTGGAGCGAGCGCATGGTCAACCGCGGCGGCAACCGTGCTCGGGTTCCATGGCGGATCCGGCTAGAGGAGGCAAACGAGGGGGGAAAGTGAGGGGTTTCGCTTGCGAGCTCACTCTGAACTCAGTAGAGGTGGTGGCGAGGGCTGGGGTGGCTCAACGGCGGCGGAATCAACGAAGTCCTTCACGGCGGCCGGCGGGAACTCGAGGAAGAATCCGGCGTCTACGCGGGCTCCGGGCTCGATTCCTTCTGCAGTTCGACGAAGACGACGACGACGACGACGAAGAGCTTGGACACGTTCTTGGGGCTTCTTGGCGTCAATGTCCACGCGTGTGCTCGACGGCGCTCCGGCGTGTTCCTCGGGCGGCGATGAAACGGGCGAGAGAGGAGAGGAGGGAGCTCGTGGAGGGGGGGAACTGAACTGGGGCGGCTCAGGACGTGTCCAGGTGCGAGAAGAGGGCACGGGGCGGCCTGGAAGCTCGTCGACGACGACGTGTCGTCCACAGCTAGCTCGGTGGCATTCCACCGAGCAGCTTGGAGGCGCGGGACGGGGAAGAAGACGCCCCTGCCCCTGTGGGCCGGCTGGGCTGGGTGGGCCGACTTCGCCTAGGCGCCAGGTAAGTTTCCTGCTCCTTTTTTGTTTAATCTTTCCTTTCTTTTCTGTAATTTTGTTTTGACTTTGGTAAAAATACCAAATCATTTTATTAAATGATGAAAACTTTTACATGGCTTCATAATAATATAGACTAGCCACTCATGAACTTTCAACATTTTTAAAATTCAAATGATTTGAATTTTAAATCAAATAGGGGTATTTCTTTAATTCCAAGGTACTGTTTGAATATTTGAAAAATCTATGAGCATGGGGTGGGTCCCACATCACTTGAAATGTGATCACACTCATTTATAAGACTTTTCAAAACTCTAACATGAATTTTTGGAAAAGATTTTGATCTGGCCTTTTGAATTAATTCATCTGGGGGGTGTTCCTTCTCCCATTTTGATTTTGAATTTGATTTCCAAGATTTCTTTTTGAAATTTTGACATGATGCAAAGGCACTAGCTAACCCTAGCACATACCTAACAGAGGGTTCTGACAACTCGCCCCCACTCAAAAGAATCTCGTCCCGAGATTCGGAAGTCTGCGGGAGGAAGGAGGGGTACTCGGTAAGGAGACGGTCTTCTCTTTCCCATGTAGCTTCTCTTTCAGAGTGGTGTGACCATTGCACTTTCAGAAACCTAATCTTCTGACGACGAGTGACACGCTCTGCGGAATCAAGAATACGAACGGGGTATTCTCGATAAGAAAGGTCATCTTGGAGATCAAGCGTTTCATGGTCGACTTCGCGGATGGGGTCCTTGAAGCAATGCCTGAGTTGGGACACATGGAATACATCATTTACTCGGGAGAGGTGCGGAGGTAGTTCAAGTTGGTAGGCAACTTCTCCACGTTTAGCAATAATGCGGAAAGGTCCGATGTAACGTGGGGCCAACTTGCCTTTGGTACCGAAACGTTGGGTTCCCTTCAGAGGAGTAACCCGAAGGTAAGCCTTCTCATCCAGATTTTAGCTCTCTTGCCTATGATGACGATCATAGTAGCTTTTCTGACGAGACTGGGCTGCTTTCAATTGATCACGAACAATGCGAACTTGCTCTTCTGCTTCCTTGATCATATCCGGTCCAAAGAATTGTCTTTCACCGGTTTCTGACCAGTTTAAAGGTGTTCGACATCGTCGTCCATAAAGGAGTTCAAAAGGAGCCATGTTCAGACTAGATTGAAAACTATTGTTATAAGCAAATTCGGCAAATGGAAGAGACTTCTCCCAATTCTTTCCGAATGAGATAACACAAGCTCTGAGCATGTCTTCAAGAATTTGGTTAACCCTTTCGACTTGACCGCTAGACTGAGGATGGAAAGCTGTACTAAAGGAGAGATGAGTTCCCATAGCATTCTGAAAGCTTCCCCAAAATCTAGAGGTGAAAAGGCTACCGCGATCAAAATTGATTTCCAAAGGAACACCGTGAAGGGATACAATTCTAGAGATGTACAAGTCCGCTAACTGGCTAGCAGTTATAGACTCGCGAACCGAAAGGAAGTGAGCAACTTTGGAAAGCCTATCTATGACAACGAAGATGGCATTGTTTCCTTTCTGGGTTCTTGGAAAGCCGGTGATGAAGTCCATACCGACTTTGTCCCATTTCCACTCGGGAATAGACAAAGGTTGAAGTGTACCAGCAGGTCTTTGATGTTCTGCCTTAATGCGACGACAAACATCACATTCGGCAACAAATTGAGCAATGTCTCTCTTCATCCTAGTCCACCAAAATCTCTGGCGTAGATCTCGGTACATTTTTGTGCTACCGGGATGAATTGAGAGGGGTGTGTCATGGGCTTCCTTGAGGATGAGTTGCCTTAGTTCCCTATTCTTAGGTACTACCAAATGATTTTCAAAGAATACCGTTCCTTTGCTATCTGTGGAGAAACATTTAGCAACTCCGCTAGCAATGTTCTCCTTGATCCGGCGAACACCTCGTGCACGCCTTTGGGCAACTATGATTTGATCCTCAAGAGTTGGTTTCGCCACCAAGGTAGAAAGATAGCCATGAGGAACAATTTCAAGATTGAGCTTGCGAAAGTCCTCATGAAGAAGTGGTTGATACTGCTGTAACATGAGGTTGTTATAGTACGACTTACGACTTAGTGCATCGGCCATGACATTGGCTTTGCCTGGGGTGTAAGAAATTACTACGTCGTAATCTTTTATCAACTCAATCCAGCGTCTTTGCCTGAGATTAAGATCTGGCTGGGTGAAAATATATTTGAGGCTTTGGTGGTCGGAATAAATCTCGCAACGGTTACCAAGGAGGTAATGTCGCCAAGTTGTTAGGGCATGAACTACGGCAGCGAGTTCAAGGTCATGGGTAGGATAGTTCTCTTCATGTGGCCGCAACTGGCGTGAAGCATAAGCTACCACATGTCGATCTTGCAGAAGTATGCATCCTAACCCTTGCCGTGATGCGTCACAATAGATCTTGAAATCCTTTTTGGTGTCTGGAGGTGCAAGTACGGGTGCAGAAGTCAATCTTCTTTTTAGCTCTTGAAAGCTTTCCTCGCACTTGGGAGTCCATAGGAATTTCTTATCTTTCTTGAGGAGTTCAGTTAGAGGCTTTGCAACTTTAGAAAAGTTCTCGACGAAGCGACGGCAATAGCTGGCTAGGCCAAGAAAACTCCTAACTTGCTTAACCGATTCAGGTGGAGTCCAGTCAAGGATGGCCTGAACTCTCTCGGGATTCACAGCAATGCCTTTTGCAGAAATCACGTGGCCTAAATAGGTCACTTCTGGTAGCCAGAATTCACACTTGGAGAATTTAGCGTACAGGCGATGCTCTCTAAGCTTCATCAATACCAGCCTTAAGTGTTCGACATGATCTCCTTCGTTCTTCGAGTAGATGAGAATATCATCGAGATAAACCACAACAAATTTATCTAGGTACTCCATGAAGATCGAATTCATCATGCGTGAGAAAGTGGCGGGGGCATTGGTTAAACCAAAGGACATGACGGTGTACTCGTAAAGACCATAACGAGTAGTAAAAGCCGTTTTGGGAATGTCCTCATTTCGGATCTTGATTTGATGATAACCTAATCTCAAATCCATCTTGGAGAAGACAGCGGATCCTGCAAGTTGATCGTAAAGATCATTGATCCTGGGCAGTGGGTATTTGTTCTTTATCGTCGCTAAATTTAGCGGGCGATAGTCTACGCACATCCTTTCTGTTCCATCTTTCTTCGTTACGAACAGAACGGGGCAACCCCATGGCGATGAGCTAGGGCGGATGAAGCCTTTCTCCAACAAAGCTTCCAGTTGGGTTTTAAGCTCAGCTAACTCACGTGGGGCCATTTTGTATGGGCGTCTAGAAATTGGTGCGGTTCCTGGAACAAGATCCACGATAAACTCTACACATCTGTCGGGTGGCATGCCCGGCAGCTCTTCAGGAAAGACATCCGGGAAGTCACGAACCACCGGAATATCTTCAAGTTCGGGAAGGGGAAGTACATTCAAGGAATGCACTTGGGTTCTTGTTCTGGGTGATGTATAGTTGACTGTCTTGCCTGAAGGGTGGGTGAGTTTCACGGATTTGCCTTTGCAATCCAGGTAGGCATTCTGTTTTGATAGCCAATCCATGCCAAGGATGACATCAATATCTGAAGACTTGAGGGCTATGAGTGAAGCAAGGAATGCTAAACCCTCAATTGCAATTTGATTACCATGGCTTACTCTATTAGTTTGCCATCTTGACCCTGGAGTCTGAATAATCATTGGGGTGGACAATTCAACAAAGGGTAACTCATGACGAAGTGCATAACTTTCCGACATGATTGAATGAGATGCTCCTGGGTCGAAAAGAACGGAAGTAGGAACATAATTGACTGGGAGCGTACCAAGAATGACGTCAGTGGTGTCGTCAGTCCCTTCGGCGGCGATCTGGTTCACACGTCCACGAGTGGTGGGAGGAGCGGGTTTGGCGGTGTAGACCTTCTGGGGTGGCTTGCCACGGCCATTGTTGTTGTTTCCTCCGGCACGTGGTGGAGCATTCTGGTTCTGGACCTGGTTCTGGGGACACTCGCGAGAATAGTGGCCTGCCTGACCACACTTGTAACAGGCTCCGAAAACAGTGCGTGGAGCTGGGTTGTTTGGTGGAGCTGGGTGGAACTGGGTGGGTGGACGAGGCGCCACATAGGATGGCCTCGGTGGGTTGTTCTGGCGGAACATGCTATTTGGGATCCAGATCTTGCGCTTCTGGGAGCCAGAACTAGATGAACTGTCATCTCTAGGGTGTTTGCGGAAGTCGTTGGGAGTGTTCATGTCCTCTGCTTTGATGGCCTTGTTGACAAGGACCTGGAATGTGGCAAAGTCATGAAGATTGAGCTCACGACGAAGTCCACTGTTGAGGCCACGACGGAACCTCTCTTGTTTCTTGGAGTCGGTGGAGACTTCTTCAGTTGCATAACGAGCAAGTCGGTTGAACTCACGACTGAACTCGTCAACTGTCCTTCTGCCTTGGGTGAGGTTACAGAACTCGTCACGCTTGCGGTCCATGAGACCCTTGGGAATGTGGTGCTCGCGGAAAGAGGTGCAGAATTCCTCCCAAGATGCAGGTGGTCCAACGGGGCGCATATTCAGAAAGTTCTCCCACAAAGAACTAGCTGCACCCTCGAGGTGATAGGTGGCATAGCTGACCTTGTCGCCATTTGCAACATGGCCTGCTTGGAGCTTCCTCTCGATGCTGCGAAGCCAGTCATCGGCGTCAAGGGGCTCGGTGGAGTAACTAAAAACCGGGGGATGAAGTCGGATGAAGTCGTTCAGGGACACCAACTCATTGCGCTGCTGAGTGGTGTTGCGAGCAATGACTTCCAGCAGGTGGTGAGAGTCTCGGCGGTTCCTCTCGACCTCCATCAGAACCTGAGCCATCGTGGGTGGGGGTGGAAGGTTGCCTTCCTCCTGGTCATTCCCACGACCTTGGTTACGACCAACCTGGCCACGGGTTCCTTGAGACATCCTGAGATGAAAAACCAAAGTCAAACAGAGTTGATCTGAAGAGTCTAATCAAGGTATTGAAGTACTGGAAGGATTACAGAGCAAAGGAAGTAATCATCTTGACAACATGGTGATAAAGCATACAAGCCATATATTCACAAGCTGTCATACTGTCGGGACCCGGGGTTAGCGTATGCAAGCCTCGCTACAACACAATCATATGGAGAGCCGAGAACCGTACCCACTTGTCTAAGCAGACAAGGCCAAGCACAGAACGTTCTCGGAAAGCATCGAACGTGAGGGGCATCCCATCCAGGCCGGATGATCAACTGAAATGGGTCCTCATCGTCCGCACACAAGTCTAAATGATATGGGTGATGAACTCCCATACTCATAGACAAGTCGCCTCAACCATACTATCGATTGTATTATAACCCTTACATAGACTTACTCCAGCCCGATCACTTAGTCGAGGTCTAGGGCGGGCTCGATCAAACATCAAAGTGTGCACGAGACAGAGTCTCGAACAATCGCATCGCGATGCCCCAAGCTGCGCACATCTAAGGGCCACTTGGTGTATAAAAGACCGCCAGCCAGATCACAACTAAGGTCTCGAAAACCCATACTAAGACATGCATGTTATAAACATACACGCAACACACATGGCTTGTATGAACAGAAGGTATCATTGCAATTCTCTACAAAGTATATATCTTTATTAATAACTCTTACAGAGTGCACACAGAGATCACAAGCATGTGATCCAACATTACAACAAACAAGCGGAAGCAAAGTAGGTCTGAGTACAGACAAGTTTAGCAAATGGCTTAGAGAAGCCTTATCAAAAAAACAAGCCCTCCACGAGGGAACCAGTCGTCTGACTGGGACTACACTAGCTTGGTCTTGGTCTGAGTCTTCATTCTTCGAGCTTCGGTTATAAGCCACCAACGGGGTCGGTGGGTTCATCTAAAACATAGATTAAGCAATCGTGAGTACAAAATCGTTCTCAGCAAGACTTACATAGGAGCTATACTACTCATGCATATGTATCAAGGTAAAGGGAGGTGGGGTTTCACTTGCAGAAGTGCCAGCTTTGACTTGGCTAGTCCGGAACTACGAATACCAGACTTGAGGTAAGAAGCGTACACGAGTCCACTACAACTCTTCAACCAATTACACCACTATGGTTACTTCCTCGACTTCCCCACGAGAAGCACACCATAGCACTCACGCTTATCTTGCGAGTTTTAGAAGTATCCAGTTCAAGTTGTCTAATAATCGAGCACAGCTCTCCAAGCAGTCCTTAACCGCGGACGCGGCTATTCGAATAGTTTTGTTAACCTTGCAAGGGTGTACCGCTACACACACGTGTCATCAGTTACCGCCTTTTGCGTGTCACCGTTCAAGAGGTGACAGCGATGATGCCACCACAACACTTCGCTCACAGCTCCGTTCTAATCCAGAGAGTCGCCTATCTGAGGGGGATCCGTATGGAAGTCCGGCCGAGGTTCCAGTACAGCCTCAAACGATGTGTGCAGGGTCCCAAGACGGTCTTGAAAAGCCGTTCATCCACTTCGCAGACCGTGCCACAGCCCTACCAGAACTCCGAACTACTGCGACTCTTGGGGTTCGAACGGGGTGAGGTACTAGGATGAGAGGGGTCAGTGAGCCCAATGTGTGGTTGTACTCTTCTTCTTGGATCACCACACAAGAACTCGGACTTAAGGCAGTGTTCAACGAGACAACCCACTGTGTACTCCTACACAGCCTCTCATCGTTCACCTTGTATTAGGGTAGATTCACCAACACATTTCACTTTCATCAACACCATGTTTATCATCCCGACTCACATCATAAGCAACCTCATTGTACCACTAAGCATACAATAAGCGGTAACAGTTGCAGGGGCCACATGATATCAACCAACTCCTACATCTGCTAGGATTGTGGTTTGCTTACTACTGTGACAAGATGATAGGTCATGCAAAGGATATGGGTTCAACTATGCGATAGAAACGTTATCATGGTGATCATCCTAAGCAATGCATAAGCGAGACATGAGAGGGAAGTGGGATTTTATAGACATGATCAATGGGGGTTTGCTTGCCTTGCTGACGAGGTTTCGATAATGGTGTCTTCAACGAAGGGGGTGAGCTCGAGTTCCGGATCCACTTCTATCCGAGCAAACAATATAAATAAAGCATAAATAAGTTGCAATGCTCAAGCACATGATTATGTTGTCAAATGATGTGAATTGCATTGATGTGATCTAGGTTTCAATTGCAACAAGTTAATTGAAGTTGATTTGCAAGTGAATTCAAATTAAAACTCCAAATGTATTTAAATTGGTCGAAGTTGCATTTGCTAGAATTTGTATTTTGTAATCCAAATGATCATGTGTGTGATAAGCTTCTGAAGTGTAGGTGGAAGGTAGCATAATTCCATGGTCCAAGTTGCAAAATCAATTGATTTGAATTTGAATTAAATTCAAATAAACCAAATGACATATGCTACTGGTCCCATTTTAAAATCAACTCCAACATAGTTTAAAGTTGCATATTTGGAAAGATAATTTTCTCCTGATCATTTTTCATATATTATTTGCTATATTTGGAGTTAGTATGAATTAATTATGAATTTCCAAAGTTTGGGATATTTTCTGGATTTTCTGTAATATTTTAAATCTCTGGAAAATCCTTTATTGCGTCACTGCGGTGTCATGCTGGCGTTAGGGGGGGGGGTTGACCCGAGTCAAACTGACAAGGGGCCCCACTGGTCAGCCTCTGCGGTTTAATCCCGTGGTTAACTTAATTAAGCAGAGGGATTAGGGGCTGGGGCCCCACCTGTCATAGAGAGGAGGGGGGTTAGGAGAGTGATTAGGGCCTAAGTGCCCGGCGGTTAGCCGCCGGTGACCATGGGCACGGCGGAGCTCGGCCGAGGTGTGGTTTTCGGGCACGGGGGAGAGGGCTGGGGGCACGGGCGTGCGCGGAATGAACTCGCGCGTCTGCTGGTGCTAGCAGGGGAACACGGGGAGGCCCGAGGCCATGGCTACGACGGAAATGGCGGCGGCTGGAGCACGGTGCTCGCCGGACTTGGGTTAACGGCACGGGGCGAGGAGGGGAGACCACGGGCGAGTAGCTAGGGACCTCGCGCATCCAACGGCGCCACTGGGGGTCTTGGGGAAGCTTTGGAGCTCGGCTAGCTCAACTGCGGCGGTGGCCGGGCCACTGGCCTCGCCGGGATCTCGCGAGAAGGCACGGGAGGGGGCCAGAGATGGGGCAAAATGAAGCTCTGCTCGCCGTGATGCTAATGGAGTGGACGGAGGGTCGCAGGGAGCTCGGTGGTGGCGCAATTTTGAGGTCTTCTCCTCGGCGGCCGGCGGTAGAACCTCGACGCGGGCGTCGTCCTTGGTGCAGCTCGGCTCCAATTGAGGCGGGGATTCGACGGAGGCGTCGATGCTGGATCGATTGGACAAGACGGCGGGGCTTCGGGCTGCTGGTGGCCACGTCTGCGCACGTCGGCGGGCTCGGGGGCGCTCGGGTCTTCGCGGGGAGCTCGCCGGGGTGAGAGGGAGAAGGTTCCAGGGGAGGGGGAAGTGAGGGAGGAGGAGCACGGGGCGTCCACGGCGCTAGAAGGCGGCCGGGGAGCAGCCAGGCAGCTGCCTGGCAGCCATGCCGGGCTCGCCGGCGAGCTGCCTGCCTGCCTGGCCTGGTGGAGAAGACGACCCTGCCCCTTTGGGCTGGGCCGCCTTTGCCGGGCCAGGTGGGCCAGGTAGGCTGGTTGGTCTTTTCTATTTTTCTTTCAGTTTTTGTTTTTCTGCCTTTTGTTTTGCTTTGGTAAAAATACCAAAACATTTTATAAAATCCTCAAAACTTTTATGTGACCTTACATGGTATAACACTAGCCACTCACAAGTTTTGGGAAATTTTGAAATTCAAATAATTTGAATTTCAATTCAAATAGGGTTTTATTTAATTTCCAAAGCCACTGTTTGAATATTAGAAAATTCCATGAGCATGGGATTGCTCCCACACCATTTTTAAAATGATCAGCACCATTTATAGGAATTTTCCAAATATTCAAATGATTTTTGGAAAAATATTTTTATCTGGCCATTTGATTTAAATTCTCAGGGCTTTTCTTTTCCCCAATTTTGGTTTTCTTTTTGAATTTTTGACATGATGCAAAGGGGCACTTGATCCTAGCACATACCTAACTTGGGGTTGTGACAACTCGCCCCCACTCAAAAGAATCTCGTCCCGAGATTCAGAAGTCTGCGGGAGGAAGGAGGGGTACTCGGCATTGAGACGGTCTTCTCTTTCCCACGTGGCTTCTTTCTCTGAGTGATGAGACCACTGAACTTTCAGAAACTTGATCTTCTTTCGGCGAGTGACACGCTCTGCGGAATCAAGAATACGAACAGGGTATTCTCGATAAGAAAGGTCATCTTGTAGATCAAGCGTTTCATGGTCAACTTCGCGGATGGGGTCCTTGAAGCAACGCCTGAGTTGTGACACATGGAATACATCATGTACTCGGGAAAGGTGCGGGGGTAGTTCAAGTTGGTAGGCAACTTCTCCACGTTTAGGAAGAATGCGGAAAGGTCCGATGTAACGTGGGGCCAACTTGCCTTTGATACCGAATCGTTGGGTACCCTTCAGAGGAGTAACCCGGAGGTAAGCCTTCTCATCCAGATTGTAGCTCTCTTTTCTATGATGACGATCATAGTAGCTTTTCTGACGAGACTGTGCGGCTTTCAATTTATCACGAACAATGCGAACTTGCTCTTCTGCTTCCTTGATCATATCCGGTACAAAGAATTGTCTTTCACCGGTTTCTGACCAGTTAAGGGGTGTTCGACATCGTCCTCCATATAGGAGTTCAAAAGGAGCCATGTTCAGACTAGATTGAAAACTATTGTTATAAGCAAATTCGGCAAATGGAAGAGAATTCTCCCAATTCTTTCCGAATGAGATAACACAAGCTCTGAGCATGTCTTCAAGAATTTGGTTAACCCTTTCGACTTGACCGCTAGACTGAGGATGAAAAGCTGTACTAAAGGAGAGATGAGTTCCCATAGCACGTTGGAAGCTTCCCCAAAATCTAGAGGTGAAAAGGCTACCACGATCAGAATTGATTTCCAAAGGAACACCATGAAGAGACACAATTCTAGAGACATACAAGTCCGCTAACTGGCTAGCAGTTATAGACTCGCGAACTGGAAGGAAGTGAGCAACTTTGGAAAGCCTATCTATGACAACGAAGATGGCATCGTTTCCTTTCTGGGTTTTTGGAAAGCCGGTGATGAAGTCCATACCGACTTTGTCCCATTTCCACTCTGGAATAGGCAAAGGTTGAAGTGTACCAGCAGGTCTTTGGTGTTCTGCCTTAATGCGACGACAAACATCACATTCGGCAACAAATTGAGCAATGTCTCTCTTCATCCTAGTCCACCAAAATCTCTGGCGTAGATCTCGGTACATTTTTGTGCTACCGGGATGAATCAAGAGGGGTGTGTCATGGGCTTCTTTGAGGATGAGTTGCCTTAGATCCCTATTCTTAGGTACTACCAAACGATTTCCAAAGAATACCGTTCCTTTACTATCTGTGGAGAAACAGTTAGCAACTCCGCTAGCAATGTTCTCCTTGATCCGGCGTACACCTCGTGCACGTCTTTGGGAAACTATGATTTGATCCTCAAGGGTTGGTTTCGCCACCAAGTTGAAAAGATATCCACGACGAACAATCTTGAGATTAAGCTTTCGAAATTCCTCATGAAGAAGTGGTTGATACTGCTGTAACATGAGGTTGTTACAGTACGACTTACGACTTAGGGCATCAGCCATGACATTGGCTTTGCCTGGGGTGTAAGAAATTCCTACGTCGTAATCTTTTATCAACTCAATCCAGCGTCTTTGCCTGAGATTAAGATCTGGCTGGGTGAAAATATATTTGAGGCTCTGGTGGTCGGAATAAATCTCACAACGATTACGAAGGAGGTAATGTCGCCAAGTTGTTAGGGCATGAACTACGGCAGCGAGTTCAAGGTCATGGGTAGGATAGTTCTCTTCATGTGGCCGCAACTGGCGTGAAGCATAAGCTACCACATGTCGATCTTGCAGAAGTATGCATCCTAACCCTTGCCGTGATGCATCACAATAGATCTCGAAATCCTTTTTAGTGTCTGGAGGTGCAAGCACGGGTGCAGAAGTTAATCTTCTTTTTAGCTCTTGAAAGCTTTCCTCGCACTTGGGAGTCCATAGGAATTTCTTATCTTTCTTGAGGAGTTCAGTAAGAGGCTTTGCAACTTTAGAAAAGTTCTCGACGAAGCGACGGCAATAGCTGGCTAGGCCAAGAAAACTCCTAACTTGCTTAACCGATTCAGGTGGAGTCCAGTCAAGGACGGCCTGAACTCTCTCGGGATTCACAGCAATGCCTTTTGCAGAAATCACGTGGCCTAAGTAGGTCACTTCTGGTAGCCAGAATTCACACTTGGAGAATTTAGCATACAGGCTATGCTCTTTAAGTTTCATCAATACCAGCCTTAGGTGTTCGGCATGTTCTTCTTCGTTCTTCGAGTATATAAGGATGTCATCGAGGTAAACCACAACGAACTGGTCCAAATACTCCATGAAGATCGAATTCATCATGCGTGAGAAAGTGGCGGGGGCATTGGTTAAACCAAAGGACATGACGGTGTACTCGTAAAGACCATAACGAGTAGTAAAAGCCATTTTGGGAATGTCCTCGTTTCGGATTTTGATTTGATGATAACCTAATCTCAAATCCATCTTGGAAAAGACAGAGGATCCTGCAAGTTGATCATAAAGATCATTGATCCTGGGCAGTGGGTACTTGTTCTTTATCGTCGCTAAATTTAGCGGGCGATAGTCTACGCACATCCTTTCTGTTCCATCTTTCTTCGTTACGAACAGAACGGGGCAACCCCATGGCGACGAGCTAGGGCGGATGAAGCCTTTTGCCAACGAAGCATCAAGTTGGGTTTTTAGCTCAGCTAACTCATGTGGGGCCATTCTATATGGGCGTCTGGAAATTGGGGCTGTGCCTGGTATAAGATCCACTGTGAACTCTACACACCTGTCGGGTGGCATGCCCGGCAGATCTTCAGGAAAGACATCTGGAAAGTCACGAACCACCGGAACATCTTCAAGGTCAGGAAGGGGAAGTACATTCAAAGAATGCACTTGGGTTCTTGTTCTTGGTGAGGAGTAAACTATTGTCTGGCCTGAAGGATGTGTAAGTCTAACTGACTTGGCTTTACAATCAAGAAAAGCATGTTGTCTTGATAACCAATCCATACCAAGGATGACATCAATGTCTGAAGACTTGAGGGCTATGAGTGAAGCAAGGAATACTAAACCCTCAATTGCAATTTGATTACCATGGCTTACTCTATTAGTTTGCCACTTGGAACCAGGAGTTTGAATGATCATAGGGGTGAACATTTCTTCAAAGGATACATCATGTCGAAGTGCATAACTTTCCGACATGAATGAGTGAGATGCTCCTGGATCAAAAAGAACAGAAGTGGGAACAAAATTGACTGGGAGCGTACCAAGAATGACGTCAGAAGTACTATCAGTCTCCTCAACTGAGATTTGGTTCACACGTCCAAGATTTTCTGAGGTGGATGGCTTAGCAGTGGAAACCTTTGGGGGTGGTTTGGCACGAACAGTGGGTTTTCCTTTGGCATGGGGTGGAGCATTTTGGTTGACGGGGCACTCACGAGAGTAGTGACCAGGCTGGCCACATCTAAAGCAGGCTCCAAAGATAGTGCGGGGAGCTGGGTTGTTTGGTGGAGCTGGTGGACGAGGCGGCACAAGGGATGGCCTCGGTAGGTTGTTTTGGTGGATCAAACTGTTAGGAATCTAGATCATACGCTTCTGAGGGCGTGAACTGGAGGAAGGGGCAAGCTCAAGAGCATGCTTGCGAGACTTCTCGAAAACTTCATTGCCATGCTCAGCTCTGAAGGATCTGTTGACTAAATCCTCAAAGGTGGCAAACTCGATGAGGTTGAGATCATGACGAAGGATGGGGCTAAGTCCCTTACGGAACCTTGCCTGCTTTCTGGCATCGGTGGTGATCTCATCTTGGGAATACCGAGCAAGACGGTTGAATTCTTTCACATACTCATGGATGGACATCTCTCCTTGATTCAGATTGCAGAACTCTTCCTTCTTGCGCTCCATCAACTCATCCAGAATGTGGTACCCTCGAAAGGCAACACAGAACTCCTGCCAAGTCACTACGTGACCATCTGGCTGCATTGCAACATAGTTCTCCCACCACTGAAGAGCAGCACCTTCCAAGAAGTATACCGCGAAAACAACTCGGTCATCGGGAGCAACATGTGCAGTGTCAAGCTTACGCTCGATGGAACGGAGCCAATCATCAGCTTCAAGGGGCTCAGAAGAACATCGGAATACCGGTGGCTTGAGGAGGATGAAGTCCTGAATGCTGACCACCACATTATGATGGTGGGCGGTATTCTGCTCGATGAGCTCCAGAAGGCGTGTTTGATCACGTCTATTCCGCTCAGCTTCCATCATGATTTCCGCCGCAGAAGGCGGGGTTGGAGGTTCATCATCATTTCGATCCCGATCACGGTCTCGATTTCGAAGAACAGCACTACGAGTTCCACCTGACATCCTGTGTGATAAAAATCAACAATCAGAACAGGTTGTACGATGGATTCAAGGATAAAAGGATATGATGAAGGCGGAAAGGATTATAATGCAAAGGCAATGATTCAAAGAGACACGGAACAAATCCGGCAGCATAACGGCTACACTGGGATGGAAAATGAAACAACCTCGAAGAAATTGGACAGAACTTCTTCAAGGAACTCAAAACACGGAGACTCTGGACAATCACAACAATCCTACGACTATAAGGAGGCAATCAACGAGATGTTCTAGTCAGACATAGATGAGCCTAGTCCTATCTTCCCGTAGAATAAGATGAGGGTGACCCCGAACTCAGATCGATGAGGGTAAGGAGAAAAAGAAGCCTTACGTTGTTCCCTTATATACCCAGAGTAACTGTATAACTATAGAATGCTAGACTCGACTTCGGCCAAGGCTGATAATCCTACAGTCAGTCCTGCTCTGATACCAAGTCTGTCGGGACCCGGGGTTAGCGTATGCAAGCCTCGCTACAACACAATCATATG
This sequence comes from Bromus sterilis, assembly GCA_950022295.1. Lineage (NCBI taxonomy): Eukaryota > Viridiplantae > Streptophyta > Magnoliopsida > Poales > Poaceae > Bromus > Bromus sterilis. Next base: position 39,936,268 of record OX465600.1, read on the forward strand.
GAGAGCCGAGAACCGTACCCACTTGTGTAAGCAGACAAGGCCAAGCACAGAACGTTCTCGGAAAGCATCGAACGTGAGGGGCATCCCATCCAGGCCGGATGATCAACCGAAATGGGTCCTCATCGTCCGCACACAAGTCTAAATGATATGGGTGATGAACTCCCATACTCATAGACAAGTCGCCTCAACCATACTATCGATTGTATTATAACCCTTACATAGACTTAATCCAGCCCGATCACTTAGTCGGGGTCTAGGGCGGGCTCGATCATACATCAAAGTGTGCACGAGACAGAGTCTCGAACAATCACATCGCGATGCCCCAAGCTGCGCACATCTAAGGGCCACTTGGTGTATAAAAGACCGCCAGTCAGATCACAACTAAGGTCTCGAAAACCCATACTAAGACATGCATGTTATAAACATACACGCAACACACATGTCTTGTATGAACAGCAGGTATCATTGCAATTCTCTACAAAGTATATATCTTTATTAATAACTCTTACAGAGTGCACACAGAGATCACAAGCATGTGATCCAACATTACATCAAACAGGCGGAAGCAAAGTAGGTCTGAGTACAGACAAGTTTAACAAATGGCTTAGAGAAGCCTTATCTAAAAACAAGCCCTCCACGAGGGAACCAGTCGTCTGACTGGGACTACACTAGCTTGGTCTTGGTCTGAGTATTCATTCTTCGAGCTTCGGGTAGAAATCACCATCGGGGTCGGTGGGTTCATCTAAAACATAGATTAAGAAAACGTCAGTACAAAATCGTACTCAGCAAGACTTACATAGGAGCTATACTACTCATGCATATGTATCAAGGTAAAGGGAGGTGGGGTTTCAATTGCAGAAGTGCCAGCTTTGACTTGGCTAGTCCTGAACTACGAGTACCAGACTTGAGGTAAGAAGCGTACACGAGTCCACTACATCTCTTCAACCAATACACCACTATGGTGCCTTCCTCGACTTCCCCACGAGAAAGCACGCCATAGCACTCACACTTATCTTGGTGTGTTTTAGAAGTATCCAGTTCAAGTTGTCTAATAATCGAGCACATATCTCCAAGCAGTCCTTAACCGCGGACGCGGCTATTCGAATAGTTTTGTTAACCTTGCAAGGATGTACCGCTACACACACACACTCATCAGTTACCGCCTGGGAGTGGGACCCTTCAAGCGGGTACCGGCGAGGATGTTGCCACGACACTTCGCCCACAGCTCCGTTCTAGTCCAGAGAGTCGCCTATCTGAGGGGGATCCGTATGGAAGTCCGGCCGAGGTTCCAGTACAGCCTCAAACGATGTGTGCAGGGTCCCAAGCCGGTCTTGAAAAGCCGTTCATCCACTTCGCAGACCGTGCCACAGCCCTACCAGAACTCCGAACTACTGCGACTTCTGGGTGTCGAACGGGGTGAGTTACTAGGTCGAGAGGGGTCAGTGAGCCCAATGTGTGGTTGTACTCTTCTTCTTGGATCACCACACAAGAACTCGGGCTTAAGGCGGTGTTCAACGAGACAACCCACTGTGTACTCCTACACAGCCTCTCATCGTTCACCTTGTATTAGGGTAGATTCACCAACACGTTTCACTTTCATCAACACCATGTTTATCATCATCCCGACTCACATCATAAGCAACCTCATTGTACCACTAAGCATGCAATAAGCAGTAACAGTTGCAGGGGCCACATGATATCAACCAACTCCTACATCTGCTAGGATTGTGGTTTGCTTACTACTGTGACAAGATGATAGGTCATGCAAAGGATATGGGTTCAACTATGCGATAGAAACGTTATCATGGTGATCATCCTAAACAATGCATAAGCGAGACATGAGAGGGAAGTGGGATTTTATCGACATGATCAATGGGGGTTTGCTTGCCTTGCTGACGAGGTTTCGATAACGGAGTCTTCAACGAAGGGGGTGACCTCGAGTTCCGGATCCACTTCTATCCGAGCAAACTATATAAACAAAGCATAAATAAGTTGCAATGCTCAAGCACATGATTATGTTGTCAAATGATGTGAATTGCATTGATGTGATCTAGGTTTCAATTGCAACAAGTTAATTGAAGTTGATTTGAAAGTGAATTCAAATTAAAACTCCAAATGTATTTAAATTGGTCCAAGTTGCATTTGCTAGCATTTGTATTTTGTAATCCAAATGATCATGTGTGTGATAAGCTTCTGAAGTGTAGGTGGAAGGTAGCATAATTCCATGGTCCAAGTTGCAAAATCAATTGATTTGAATTTGAATTGAATTCAAATAAACCAAATGACATATGCTACTGGTCCCATTTTAAATCAACTCCAACATAGTTGAAAGTTGCATATTTGGAAAGATAATTTTCTCCTGATCATTTTTCATATATTATTTGCTATATTTGGAGTTAGTATGAATTAATTATGAATTTCCAAAGTTTGGGATATTTTCTGGATTTTCTGTAATATTTTAAATCTCTGGAAAATCCTTTATTGCGTCACTGCGGTGTCATGCTGGCGTCAGGGGGGGGGGGTTGACCCGAGTCAAACTGACAAGGGGCCCCACTGGTCAGCCTCTGCGGTTTAAAACCCTTGTTAGTTTAAACTAACATTGGTTAGTTAGTGACCTGGGCCCACTGTCAGTGGCCCAGGGGTTAGGATTAGTGGGGGGTTAGTTAGCGCTAATGGCGGGGTCGACGCCGGCGACTGCGAGCTCGCCGGAACTTCGCCGGAGTGGTGAGAAAGGGCACTGGGGAGGATTCGGAGGGCACGGGCGTGCGTGGAATGAACTCGCGCGTCTGCTGGTGCTAGCAGGGGGTCACGGGGAGGCCCGAGGCCATGGCTACGACGGAAATGGCGGCGGCCGGAGCACGGTGCTCGCCGGACTTGGGTTAATGGCACGGGGCGAGGAGGGGAGACCACGGGCGAGTAGCTAGGGACCTCGCGCATCCAACGGCGCCACTGGGGGGTCTTGGGGAAGCTCTGGAGCTCGGCTAGCTCAACTGCGGCGGTGGCCGGGCCACTGGCCTCGCCGAGATCTCGCGAGAAGGCACGGGAGGGGGCCAGAGATGGGGCAAAACGAAGCTCTGCTCACCGTGATGCTAATGGAGTGGACGGAGGGTCGCAGGGAGCTCGGTGGTGGCGCAATTTTGAGGTCTTCTCCTCGGCGGCCGGCAGTGGAACCTCGACGCGGGCGTCGTCCTTGGTGCAGCTCGGCTCCAATTGAGGCGGGGATTCGACGGAGGCGTCGATGCTGGATCGATTGGACAGGACGTCGGGGCTTCGGGCTGCTGGTGGCCACGTCTGCGCACGTCGGCGGGCTCGGGGGCGCTCGGGTCTTCGCGGGGAGCTCGCCGGGGTGAGAGGGAGAAGGTTCCAGGGGAGGGGGAAGTGAGGGAGGAGGAGCACGGGGCGTCCACGGCGCTAGAAGGCGGCCGGGGAGCAGCCAGACAGCTGCCTGGCAGCCATGCCGGGCTCGCCGGCGAGCTTCCTGCCTGCCTGGCCTGGTGGAGAAGACGACCCTGCCCCTTTGGGCTGGGCCGCCTCTGCTGGGCCAGGTGGGCCAGGTAGGCTGGGTTGGTCTTTTCTATTTTTCTTTCTGTTTTTGTTTTTCTGCCTTTTGTTTTGCTTTGGTAAAAATACCAAAACATTTTATAAAATCCTCAAAACTTTTATTTGACCTTACATGGTATAACACTAGCCACTCACAAGTTTTGGGAAATTTTGAAATTCAAATAATTTGAATTTCAATTCAAATAGGGTTTTATTTAATTTCCAAAGCCACTGTTTGAATATTAGAAAATTCCATGAGCATGGGATTGCTCCCACACCATTTTTAAAATGATCAGCACCATTTATAGGAATTTTCCAAACATTCAAATGATTTTTGGAAAAATATTTTGATTTAAATTCTCAGGGCTTTTCTTTTCCCCAATTTTGGTTTTCTTTTTGAATTTTTCACATGATGCAAAGGGGCACTTGATCCTAGCACATACCTAACTTGGGGTTGTGACACATACAAACCATACATCGTTTCCATGATGGCAACCTCGCTTGGCGGCGTATGCCCCGTTCTGTTGCGGCTGCCTCAGATGTGAGATGTTTAGTTGTCTGCCACGTCACCATCGTTTTAGTACAAGCACCAAGCTAATACAAACGTGATGAAGATGATACATCCTTCAGAGGCACTCTGACTTCCTATACATTATTTATCTAAGCCTCTGGAACTTAGACACCTTGCATACAATACACTAAGATACTACTACATCATCACTAAGTAAGACCACAGGCGGTCTCACTCATCTCCATCTCCATAGTAGTCCTCTTAAAAGTTACCCGCGTATCCCGGTAGCTGGAGGTGACCATCGGAAAACACGGAGGCTTGTGGACCCTGATATCCATTTGGGCAAGGATGGGGCCTAGGTCCAGCGTAGGGTGGAAGCAAAGGACCACGGGGTGGAAAAATGCCTCCAATCTCGGGCCAAGCAACTCGAGAAGGCATCTGAGTCCTCACTGGGTAGATCGCATCAAACTCAACTGATCCCACGCTCACAAAGGGTGCCAAGAGCGTCAGTGCTCGGTACAGACGAACTCGGGTGGCGTGGAGGTCAAAACGGAGAGCGCGTGCATCACGATCTCTGTCACTAGCAAACCTAGCAGTCACCTGAAGTGCTGGATCCTCTGCAGAGTGATCTGAGTAGAGTCCGGTGTAATATCCCTCTTCTCCTGGAAGTGCAGCAGGGATATAGCGGAATGAGGTCTCTCTCAGCATGGTGTGCTCCTCTCTCAGCAGTGTAATACATGAATATGCAGCATCCTGCACAGCCATGTTCTCGGTAACGCCAATGCCATGTCCAAAGTGGATAGGCTGGGTGACTCCAACGTGGTGCGGGTAGATCCGGACAATGCAGTGGAACTGCGTCTGGTTGAAGTCGTGAACCTGCTCCTCGACGGTGTACTCAGGGTACCACCGATATCCCACATAGGACATCATCTCGATCAACGTGGCGGGATGGCCACGCACACCGAGGCACCTGGTCAAACGAACAATCTGCCGAGGGGGAAGATCTGCCATCTGAAACAGAAAGGAGTTTGCAAATGCATCAGATTATGAGATAAACCTGGAATGACTCGGACAGCATAACGACTGTAATTGCAAGAAAAAGACAATTTCTTACAACATGGAAACAGCACTTACATACGATGTAGTAAAACAGGGAGCATAACCAATCTAACAAACCGATCACAACTTTCCTACGGCTATAAGGAAGCAAACAACGAGATGTTCTAATCAGACAGAGGAGAGCCTAGTCCTATCTTCCCGTAGAATAAGATGAGGGTGACTCAGAACTCAGAACGAAGGGGTAAGGAGAAAAAAGAAGCCTTACGTTGTTCCCTTATATACCCAGAGTAACTATATAACTATAGAAGGCTAGACTCGACTTCGGCCAAGGCTACTAGTCCTACAGTCAGTCCTGCTCTGATACCAAGTCTGTTGGGACCCGGGGTTAGCGTATGCAAGTACAACTAAGACATAGTCATATGGAGAGCCGAGAACCGTACCCACTTGTCTAAGCAGACAAGGCCAAGCATAGAACGTTCTCGGAAAGCATCGTACGTGAGGGGCATCCCATCCAGGCCGGATGATCAACTGAGATGGGTCCTCATCGTCCGCACACAAGTCAAATGATATGGGTGGTGAACTCCCATATTCAAAGACAAGTCGCCTCAACCATACTATCGACTATCTCAAAACTCTTACATAGACTTACTCCAGCTCGATCACTTAGTCGTGGTCTAGGGCGGGCTCGATCATACAACAAAGTGTGCACGAGACGGAGTCTCGAACAATCGCATCGCGATGCCCCAAGCTGCGCACATCTAAGGGCCACTTGGTGTATGAAAGACCGCCAGCCAGAACACAACTAAGGTCTCGAAAACCCATACAAAAACATGCATGTTATAAACATACACGCATCATACATGCCTTGTATGAACAGCAGGTACCATTGCAATTCTCTACAAAGTGTACATTTTATTGATAACTCTTATAGAGTGCAAACAGAGATCACAAACATGTGATCCAACATTACAACACAAACAGAAGCAAATTATGTCTGAGTACAGACAAGTTTAACAAATGGCTTAAGAAGCCTTATTTAAACACAAGCCCTCCACGAGGGAACCAGTCGTCTGACTGGGACTAGACTAGTTGGTCTTCAGTCGTCCAACTCGATGAAGAAGCCACCTTCGGGGTCAGTGGCATCATCTAAAACATAGATTAAGCAAACGTGAGTACAAAGTCGTACTCAACAAGACTTACATAGGAGCTATACTACTCATGCATATGTATCAAGGTAAAGGGAGGTGGGGTTCACTTGCAGAAGTGCCAGCTTTGACTTGGCTAATCCTGAACTACGAGTACCAGACTTTGAGGTAAGAAGTGAACACGAGTCCACTACTTTCTCCAACCAATACACCACTATGATGCCTTCCTCGACTTCCCCACGAGGAAGCACGCCATAGCACTCACACTTATCTTGGTGTATTTTAGAAGTATCCGGTTCAAGTTATCTAATAATCAAGCTAAGCTTTCCAAGCAGTCCATAACCGCGGACGCGGCTATTCGAATAGTTTTGTTAACCTTGCAAGGGTGTACCGCTACACACACATGATCATCATTTACCGCCTTTGATCTCGACACCATTCAAGGGGTGCCAGCGAGGATGCTCACCACAACTGTTACCTCATAACCGATCTAGTCCGAGAAAGCCGCCTACTTGGGTTGGTTACCACAATCGTGAACCCGGCCGGTTTACCGAAGTGGACCCAAGTGATGTGTGCGTGGTGCATAATCCGGTCTCGGATGAGCCGTTCTCTCACTTAGCATCCAAGCCACACACCTACCAGAACTCCGAACTATTGCGACATCTGGACATCGAAAGGGATGAGTTAGTAAGTTGAGAGGGGTCAGTGAGCCCAATGTGTGGTTGTACTCTTCATCTTGGATCACCACACAAGAACTCGTACTAGGGCGGTGTTCAACGAGACAACCCACTGTGTACTCCTACACAGCCTCTCATCGTTCACCTTGTATTAGGGTCGATTCACCAACACTTTTCTACCATCATCAACATGATCATTCCCATACCGACTCACATCACAGTAACAACATGGTATCATACTAAGCATGCAATAAGCGATAAACATTTGCAGGGGCCACATGATATCAATCAACTCCTACATTTGCTAGGATTGTGGTTTGCTTACTACTGTGACAAAAGGATAGGTCATGCAAAGGAATGGGTTCATCTATGCGGTAGAAACGAAGCATGGTGATCATCCTATACAATGCATAAGCGAGACATGAGAGGGAAGTGGGATTTTATCGACATGATCAATGGGGTTTTTCTTGCCTTGCTGACGAGGTTCGGTTTCGGGGTCTTCAACGAAGGGGGTGACCTCTTGCTCCGGTTCCACCTCTACTCGACAAACAAAGCACGAAGTAGCAATCAATATGAATGCAATGCTCAAGCAAATGAATGAATGTTGAAACTTGAAGTATAAGTTTTGATGTGTGAGGCAATTCCATTCAAGTGGAGTATATTGCATTTGAAATGCAATTTCAAAATCCACATTTGAATTCAACTTATCCAAGTTGTATGTGACATAGCTTGGTCATTTTGAATCATCTTCACTTGTATAAAATATGCTCCTGATGTGTGGTTGAAGTATATCATAATTCCATGGTCCAAGTAGCAAAATCATTTGGTTTGAATTTGAATTAATTTCAAATAAAGCAAATGACATATGCCACTGGTCCCATTTTAAAATCAACTTAAACATAGTTGAAAGTTGCATATTTGGAAATATAATTTTCTCCTGATCATTTTTCATATATTATTTGTCCAATTTGGAGTTAATATGAATTTTCTATGAATTTCCAAAGTTTGGGGTATTTTCTGGAATTTCTGGAATTATTTAAATCATTTTTGTTTTCTTGAAATTCATTTAACTGAATTATTGCGCAAGTGCTGACGTCAGGGGGGGCTGACAAGTGGGGCCACCCTGTCAGTGGCTGGGGTTAAATAACCCGTGGATTAACTTAATCCAGTGGCTTAATTAAGCCACTGGGCCCACTGGTCAGTGACCTAGGGGGTCACTAATCGGGTGATTAACAGGGGGGGGGGGTTGGCTAACACGCCGGCGGCTAAACGCCGGCGACTGGAGTCGCGGCGGCGCTGCACGGGAGCACGATTCCGGCCACGGGAGGGGAAACGGAGGGCACCAATGGATGCAGCAGCCTCGTCCGCGTCTTCTGGAGGCATCGGGGGTTCACGGGGAGGTCGGGAGCGACGACGGCGACGACGACGACGACTCCGGCGGAAGCAGAACCACGGCGAGGTCGTAGTCGACGTTGTAGCGCACGGTTCAGGCTGATCTCGCGTGCGTTCGAACGCTGGCATGCTCAGGAGCCAAACACACGCACTAGAACTTCACGAAGAGCACTGGAGCGAGCGCATGGTCAACCGCGGCGGCAACCGTGCTCGGGTTCCATGGCGGATCCGGCTAGAGGAGGCAAACGAGGGGGGAAAGTGAGGGGTTTCGCTTGCGAGCTCACCCTGAACTCAGTAGAGGTGGTGGCGAGGGCTTGGGTGGCTCAACGGCGGCGGAATCGACGAAGTCCTTCACGGCGGCCGGCGGGAACTCGAGGAAGAATCCGGCGTCTACGCGGGCTCCGGGATCGATTCCTTCTGCAGTTCGACGAAGACGACGACGACGAAGAGCGTGGACACGTTCTTGGGGCTTCTCGGCGTGAATGGCCACGCGTGTGCTCGACGGCGCTCCGGCGTGTTCCTCGGGCGGCGATGAAACGGGCGAGAGAGGAGAGGAGGGAGCTCGTGGAGGGGGGGAACTGAACTGGGGCGGCTCAGGACGTGTCCAGGTGCGAGAAGAGGGCACGGGGCGGCCTGGAAGCTCGTCGACGACGACGTGTCGTCCCCAGCTAGCTCGGTGGCATTCCACCGAGCAGCTTGGAGGCGCGGGACGGGGAAGAAGACGCCCCTGCCCCTGTGGGCCGGCTGGGCTGGGTGGGCCGACTTCGCCTAGGCGCCAGGTAAGTTTCCTGCTCCTTTTCTGTTTAATCTTTCCTTTCTTTTCTTTAATTTTGTTTTGACTTTGGTAAAAATACCAAATCATTTTATTAAATGCTGAAAACTTTTACATGTCTTCATAATAATATAGACTAGCCACTCATGAACTTTCAACATTTTTAAAATTCAAATGATTTGAATTTTAAATCAAATAGGGGTATTTCTTTAATTCCAAGGTACTGTTTGAATATTTGAAAAATCTATGAGCATGGGGTGGGTCCCACATCACTTGAAATATGATCACACTCATTTATAAGACTTTTCAAAACTCTAACATGAATTTTTGGAAAAGATTTTGATCTGGCCTTTTGAATTAATTCATCTGGGGGGTGTTCCTTCTCCCATTTTGATTTTGAATTTGATTTCCAAGATTTCTTTTTGAAATTTTGACATGATGCAAAGGCACTAGCTAACCCTAGCACATACCTAACAGAGGGTTCTGACACAGCGAACCTATTTACTGTTTTCCAACTGGAATGACCGCAATCATTTCATCGACGACAAGGAGTGCGAGATTGGAGATGAGGTGTGTTTTCCATGTCACGATGCGGTACTTGTCAGCATGCGGCGGTAGAAGGACAAGATTCGCCATGGCCGCTTACCGTGTGGTGCTTGGGCATCAGGTAATGGTGGCTGCGAGTATTTAAGCAAACACTATGGGGATGTCGTTTACCATCCGCCATGTCCTCATCTTGAGTCAGCTATCACACATGTCTTTGAGCCCTTGTGCCCTAATATGATGTGATCATCGGAAGGGGATCGAGATGCGAGGGTTTGCGGTCTGCTAACTGTTGGGAATCGTATTAGAAATAAAAAAAATCCGTGCCTACGAATCAAGATCCCAAGATCATCCAAGAAGATGGCATACAAGGTTTAGGCCATAGCTCACCAATGGTTGTAGCGGACGTAGAGTTTATGAAGCTAGTGAAAGTAGATCTCGTGAAACGTCTCACAAACTGTCCCTCGATCCGTCCCACGTCCAAGTCCCTCGAACAATTCCCTCGAACAGATTTCCGAGGAAGAAGAAGAAGCTCCTCGAAGAAGGATCAAAGTTATGATACCTCGACCGGTATCCACACGTCCGGCACAGCAATCCGGCAGCGCTCCGCCGTCTAGAGAAGAACACCACCGAGAAAACTAGAGGGAGAAAACCCTAGCGGATTCCGATCTAGAATGGAGTCTAAACCGGGGTTTATGGTGGAGCAACTAGCAGCCTTGGGGCAACGGGGGCGCAGGGGATTGTGGGGTGCGCCTCCCCCTGGCTCACCTTTTATAGGTGGCCAGGCCCCCTGGTGCGCCTCCCCTAAGGGAGGAGTCATACATGGACTCAACTTCCCTTAGGAGGAGCCCCCCTACTCCAAGGAGGATTGCAATCCTACTTGGAGTAGGATTCCCCCCCCCTTGGTGCGCCCCACCTCCTGGCCGGCCAGGGCCAGCCCAGGTGGCTTGCCCCCCAAGCTAGGGGGTGGGCGCAGCAGGTGGTACTCCCCAGAACCTTCCATGACCTTCCGAAACCTTTTGGAACACTCCCAGGACCTTCCGGGACCGTTAACGGACGTTCCGGAACCATTTGGATAGGTTTCGGGACGATCCGGGTTACGGTCTGATGTGCAAGATGATGATATTGGTTTCTCGCCCTTCGTTGGTTACCCCAAGTGGAATGTGAGATGTAGGATAGCAGCAAATTTCCCCTATGTAGAGGATATGGTTTGCCTCCCGTAGGACTCCGGCAATGATAAGTAGGTGTCAGCGGCGCAACTGACGTGGACCTGCACACAACACAAATAACTTTTCTCCCAACGAAGTTCAAATAGGTTTTCAATCTCTCCGGTCTTGTTGTTTACAAAGGATCAAAACACAAGGGATAATGATAATGATAGCAACTGAAAGTAAAAGCAGAAAAGTAAATGAGCGTGTAAATAGTGATGAGAATATGGACCGGGGTCCCGTGATGTTCACTAGTGATTTCTCTCTCCCAAAAGACGATAAAACTGCTATGTGAGGTAAACAAATTATAGATGGGCAATTGACAATACTATAAACGCACCGCAATGCTAACTATGCTACAAAGAAAGGAAGGTGCTTAAAAGCATGGGCAGTGATACGTCCAAAACGTATCTATAATTTCTGCTTGCTCCATGCCTCTTTTGTGTGATATTGCTATGATATTGATGAACTTCCATACACTTTTGATCATATTTGGACTAACCTATTAACTCAGTGCACCCCAGTTCCAGTTCCTGTTTTCTGCTGTTTTTCTATTTCAGGTTTCCCCCTTATTAAAAGTACCAGAAAAATTCCGGGAAAAATATAGGAAAAATCAGTGTACCGGAAGCTTCGAGAAAATCCCAGGAGGGGCCAGAGAGGAGATAGGGGGGCCCAGGCGGCCAGAGGGTGCGGCCAGGCCCCTGGCCGCGCCAGGGGGGAACCTGGAGCCCTTGGCCCACCTTTGGCTGCCCCCTTTCGCCTACTTATTCCCCGTGACGAGAAACCCTCGGGGACAGAACCCTTTTTCGCAATCTCTCCTCTGTTCCGCCGCCGCCGCGTTTCCAAGATCGGGAGCACCAGAAGACCTCTTCCCGGCACCCTGCCGGAGGGAGGAATCACCTTCGGGAGCTTCTCCACCACCATGGATGCTTCCCGGATGAACCGTGAGTAGTCCACCTTGGACCATGGGTCCATGATCAGTAGCTATGTGATGTTCTCCTCCCCTCTTTGTTCTTCATGGATTAGACCTCGCGAGCTTCCCTACATGATCGAGGCACATATGTAATCTTTCTGCTGTTGCTATGCTGAGTTTGCTGGGATCCGATGGATTATGAGATTATGTTCAGATTGTGATTGAGTTATATATTTGATTCTCTTCTTTTATATTTATGTTCTTGAGTAACTCTTGCATGCTCTCCGTTGCTGTTTATTGCTTTGGCCAAGTAGTAGGTAGTGACTCCAAGAGGGAGCGTTATGCATGATTGTGGGTTCATGCCCCCCGATGACTAGCTTGAGTGACAGAAACATGAGTCTAGGGGATGTGCCGTTGCCACAAGGGGGAAAAAACGGTGCTTGTACTTGCGGGGTGCAAGGATTGTTTACTTTACGCAAAGTTCTTTAATGCAGTTGTCCGTTGCTTTGAGTTTACACTTTGGGTGGGATTCGCAACTTAATACCAACGAGATGTTCTGGATAGATATCTCAAGGTGGATGATTAGTGGGTAGATGCAGTTGGATTTCGGTCTACTTGTCTTGGCGTACTTCCCGTGCTTTTGAGCCTCTTCCTTTCTGTTTTGCATAATTAGCATTGGTTTGCGCATATAATCCTGTCAATTGCCCAGCTGTAATTTGTTTACCTCGCATGGCTATTTTATCGTCTTTTGGGAGAGAGACATCACTAGTGAACATCAGGGGACCCCGGTCCATATATCCACCACTGTTTACACTATCAATTTACTTTCAGTATTTACTATTTTGTAGCTATCACTATCTATCATTATTATCCGGTGCGTTTTATCCTTTGTAAACAACAAGGCCGGAGGAATTGACAACTCCTCTGAACTCGTTGGGAGCAAAGCTATCTGTGTGTGTGTAGGTCCAGGAGAAGCAAGTGATTATCTTCAAACGGCGCCTCACTTGCCGAACCACCTACTTGTCGACCTTGGAGTCTTATGGGAGACAATCTTAAAACCTCGGTATCTTCACCGAGGGAAACTTGCCGTTACACTACATCTCACCTTCCACTTGGGGTAACCAACGAGGGAGAGAAGTTATCTCGTGTATCAAGAAAATTTCTGGAGCCTTTGCCGGGGACTCCACTCTTCAAGATAGGGGAGTTGCATACTGTCTTTTATCTTTTCTTTTTAGTCTTGTTAGTTTACCTTTCAGTTTTTTGCTTTAGTGTATTTTATCAAAAATCAAAAAAATAGTTACCTTGCTAGTAGTTATCATTATGTTTGGTCCTTTTGCCTTTGGTGAGTGAGAAGTGCTTGATACGTCCCAAACGTATCTATAATTTCTGCTTGCTCCATGCATGTTTTGTGTGACTTTGCCATGATTTTCTTGAACTTTCATACACTTTTGAGCATATTTGGACTAATATATTAACCATGTGCACCCAGCTGCCAGTTGCTGTTTTCTAGTTTTTTTGTATTTCAGGTTTTCCGGCCATTAAAAGTGCTCCAAAAAATCCGAAAAAATTAGACAAAAAATCAGCGACCTGGAAGCTTCCGGAATCACCAAAGCAGCGGAGGGGGGCCACCACAGGGACTCCAGAAGGGTCCCTGGCGCGGCCCCACCCTAGGCCGTGCCAGGGGGCCTCCTGGCTGCCCTGTGGGTCCCCTCAACACCCCCTCCGCCTATATTTAGCCCTCGGGGTGGAAACCCCTAATATCGATCTCTTTTCCGCAACCTCGCCTATGTACCGCCGCCGCTGCCGTTTCTAGATCGGGGCTGCCTGGAGAAGCTGCCCCGGCACCCTGCCGGGAGGAGGAACCCCCTCCGGGAGACCATCCATAGCCATGGACGCCTCCCGTTTGTACCGTGAGTAGCCCCCCTTGGACCATGGGTCCGTGACCAGTAGCTATGTGATGTACCTCTCCCCTCTTTGTGCTTCCACTTTCGAGACCTCATGAGCTGCCTCACATGATCGAGGAACTTTTGTAATTTCTGTTGTTGCTATGCTGCGTTTGCTGGGATCTGATGGATTATGAGACTATGTTCAGATTGTGATGAGTAATATATTTGGTTCTTCTCTTTTATATTTTGTTCTTGAGTAAATTCTTGCATGTTCTCCATTGCAGTATTTTGCTTTGGCCAAGTAGTTTGTTGCAACTCCAAGAGGGAGCGTTATGCTTGATTGTGGGTTCAGCCCCTTGATGTCTAGCTTGAGTGCCATAAACATGAGACTAGGGGATGTGCTGTTGCCACCAGGGATAAAACAACGGTGCTTGTACCCGCGGGATTTCTCAAGGTGGATGATTCGTAGTAGATGCAGTTGGATTTCGGTCTACTTACCTTGGCGTACTGCCCATTGCTTTTGAGCCCTTCCTTTCTTTGCAGCATAGTTAGCATTGCGGTGCCTTCATAATTTTGTCAATTTCCCAGCTGTGATTTGTTTACCTCGCTAGCACTTTTATCGTCTTTTGGGAGAGAGACATCACTAGTGAAAATCACGGAACCCCGGTCCATCTTCACATTACTGTTTACATCCTTAGTTTACTTTCAGTCTTTACTTTCAGTTGCCACTATTATTATCTCTTGCGTTGATCCTTTGTAAACAGCAAGGCCGGAGGAATTGACAACTCCTCTGTACTCGTTGGGAGCAAATTTATTTGTTTCTGTGTGCAGGTCCTGTCAACTCCCTAGCTAGAAGCTAATTTCTGGCGTCGTTGGCACCTTCTTGTATTTCTGCGAGTCCTACTGGAGACAAACCTTGGTATCTTCACCGAGGGAAATTTGCTGCTACGCTACATCTCACCTTCCACTTGGGGTAACCAACGAGGAGTGAGAGAACTATCCTCACCGTATCAAGCTAATTTCTGGCACCGTTGCCGGGGACTCCAGTATACAAGATAGGGGAGTTGCACACTATCTTTTATCTTTGCTTTTTAGTCTTGTTAGTTTACCTTTCAGTTTTTACTTTTGTGTCCCTTATAAAAAATACCAAAAATACCTGCTGCTACTATGGGTTCCAATGAAAACACCAAGTTGTGTGACTTCACTAGTCACAACAACAGTGACTTTATCTGCACTCCTATTGCTCCACCTGCCACTTCAGCACCTTCTTATGAAATTAAACCTGCTCTGCTTAATCTTATATGAAAGATCAATTCTCAGGTGCTGGAGAGGACGCTGCCTTGCACTTAAACAACTTTATCGAGCTCTGTGATATGCAAATGTACAAGGAAGTGGATGGAGACATCATAAAGCTTAAGCCTTTTCCTTTCTCTCTGAGAGGAAGAGCCAAGGAGTGGCTGCAATCCTTACCCAAGAACAATATCGATTCTTCGAGCAAATGCAAAGATGCTTTTATAGAGAAGTATTATCCCCCTGCTAAAATTATTCAATTGAGGAGTAACATTATGAATTTCAGGTAATTGGATAATGAACACGTTGCCCAGGCTTGGTAACGTATGAAGACACTTGTCAAGAACTGCCCCACACATGGATTGACTACCTGGATGGTTATCCAGACTTTTTATGCAGGCTTGAACTTTACCTCGCGGAACCTGTTAGATTCGGCCGCGGGAGAAACTTTTATGTCAACCACACTTGATGCTGCCACAAAGCTACTTGATGAGATGATGCTGAACTACTCTCAGTGGCACACCGAAAGATCTCCAACTGGTAAGAAGGTAAATTCTGTCGAGGAGATCTCCTTTCTAAATGAAAAGGTTGACCTTATCATGTCTCTACTTACCAAGCAAGATCCTATTGATCCTCAGAATGTTCCTTTAAATTCCTTGGTTTCTCAAGAACAAGTAGATGTGAATTTTGTCTCTAGAAACAACTTCAACAATAATGCTTATAGGAGTAATTTTGGTAGCAACAATCCTAGGCCTTTCCCATCCAACAACCATGGGAACAACAACACTTACCCTAGCACCAAAAACTCCACCTTTGAACTAGAGACCTTGCTCAAAGACTTTATCACTAACCAAAAAGCCTTCAACAAGAGTGTGGAAGAGAAATTAGATAAATTAGATAACCTCTCGTCGAAGGTAGATAATTATCCCATGAAGTAGAATTGCTTAAAATTAGAACTTATCCCCTTGAGGAGAGGAAGGTCACTCCAATAAATGCTATCCAAGTGCAAATTAATGAAAACATTAGGATGTTGGGAAAACTTAAAGAGAGATGGGCCAGAGAAAAAGAGGAAGAAGAAAGCATTAAGAGCCTTCCTACCTACCATACAGTAGCCACTATCCAAGTAGTTGAGGATGTCCAAACAGTTAGCACCCATCACACCCCTAGTCCCACTGGACTTATCAATGGTGATGCTACCACCTCAACCATAGATGAAGAAACCTCTATGAACATAGAGGCTTTCAAACAAGTGAGCCTAAATGATATCACTACCTCCTTGATAGATAGTAGTGACCTAGACTTTGACAACTTCACTTTACCTGAAGTTATTGGTTTCCTACACAAGATGTCTAGAGACCCCCACACTAGCACACTTAATCTTGCCTTCACAGAGCATATCACAAATGCTCTAATCAAAGTTAGGGAGGAGAAGCTTAGACTAGAAGCCTCCATACCTAGGAAGCTAGAAGATGATTGGGATCCTATGATAAAAATCAAATTGAATAACTTCTCTTGTTATGCTCTTTGTGATGTTGGAGAAAGTACCTCTGTTATGCCCAAAAGAATGTATGATATGCTTGAATTGAAACCTTTTGATCCTTGTTCTTTTGGTGTTCGTCTTGTTGATTATTCCGTAAAGAAACCTTTGGGGAAGATCGACGATGTTCTTATCATTGTCAATGACAATTATGTTCCCGTTGATTTCACTATTATGGACATTGAGTGTGAACCCTCTTGTCCAATTATTTTGGGACGTCCTTTTCTTCGCACCGTGGGTGCTGTTATTGATATGAAAGAAGGGATTATAAAATTCCAATTCCCTCTCAAGAAAGGGATGGAACATTTCCCTAGGAAAAATATTAAGTTACATTTTGAGTCCGTCACACGGGCTAGTTATTTTCTTGAAAAGACTTGATCTATTTGCATTAATCCTAGCTAGTGGCTTTAAAGAAGCGCTTTCGGGAGGCAGCCCACAACGAATTTAGGTTTTTCTTTTTTGCTTTTCTTCTGTTTTTAGTGGTCTTGATGATTGTTACTACTGTAGAAACATCATTGTATCTTTACTTTTCAAGCTTTGTGCCTTTTATAGCCTCATTCGACAAGGGAAGTGAAAGTTGTGACATGCTGTCCAGAAAACAGATTCTGTCCTCGTGACTAGAAAAATCAGATAAAAAATCCCAGTTCATCTTTTTGAGCTGAATTTTTTACACAGAGTGCTCTATACAATTATGAAACTTTCGTATGTTCTGAGTTTTTTATTTGAGTTGCAGAAGTACCCCTAAAAAATTCGTTTTTACCTGCTGGTCTTTTTTTCACAGATTCTGTCCTGTTTTTTCTTTTCTTCGTTTTGCAAACCTTAAGGTTGCTTTTTCTTTGCAAAAAATTGTTGGCAATCTTGAGAAACAGTAGCTCTTCAAGGTTATATTTATTTATAGTAGAGATTTTTTTTATTTTAGTAGGGTACTAACCTCTCTAATCAGTCTAAAATGAGTTATGTATGATGGGAGTTTTCAAGTGCGCGATGGAAGATGATGAAAGAAGATCTTGGAGTGTCAAACGCTCAAGTTTGGGGATGCCCATGTGCACCCCAATAAATATTCAAGGAGAATCAAGCATCTAAGCTTGGGGATGCCCCCGTGCATCCCCTTCTTCATCAACAATTATCAGTTCGTCCCTCGTTGCACTATATTTTTATCACTTCATGCGTTATGTGCTATGCTTGGAGCGTCTCGCTCTTTACTTTTCTAGGTTTGTTTTTGCTTTGTTTGCTGTAGTAACAAGTTAGACCCCAGCTTACTCTTTTGTGTGGGAGAGTTACACGCTCCTCTTGAACTTGAACTCCTCATAGGATTTGCATGCTTATTATTTTAGCTGTGAGTTGTTCTTTTTCTTTTCTTAGCTGCTGCTCTGTTTAGTTGTAGTGCTTTAGTTTTTCTAGAGCTTTTCTTTTGTTTTAGGTTGAACTTTATATAGGTTGCATATTTTATCTTGTTAGAGAGTTTGCCTGTTGCACTGAGTTTTGTGTCTTGACTAGAAGTAGGTAGTTGAAGTTTCTATTCTCTTTGTAGTAGTAACTTGCAATAGTTTTGAGGTATTGACTAGAGTAATGTTTGAACTTTTGGTGTCAAGATCTCGAGCCTATTAGTGATAGATGTCGTATTTTGGGAAATCCGTGTGTTTTTTGAAAACCGAAAACCCCTGTTGAGAACTCTAGCTACTAGATGGATCACTAACCTCTGGAGGGTTCGAATATTAGAGTACACTCACGTACCATGAGTCGAGGATGCGCAAGGATAACCAAAACCCCATACACTCCTCCTCGGGGTACTTGTCTCTTTGTGAACCTCCTGATTAGATTGAGAGTTATCGATAATAAGTGCATGAGTTCTTCGGACTAATCTGAGTATTCGAAAGTTGACACTTCCACCCACCTATACTTTTTCGAGCCTCTTCGGTACAGTGCATTGCCCTTTCTCACCTTGAGAGTTGGCGCATACTTCGCCGGTGCATCCAAACCCTTGGCACGATACGCTCTGTCATCATAAGCCTCCTTATATCTTTCCTCAAAACAGCCACCATACCTACCTACAAGGCATTTCCATAGCCTTTCCGAGATACATTGCCATGCAACATCCATCTTTTCATGCTTATCTTTGCTGTGTTTGTTCTTTATCTTTCCATAGCTGCTGTCATGTTTTGCTCTTAGCTTTAATGTTTATCTTTTAAAAGAGCTTTTGTTTAGTTTGTTGCTGGAACTCTCTTGAGTTTTCATGTTTCTCTTGTTTAGAGAGTTTGCCTGTTGCACTGAGTTTTGTGTCTTGACTTGAAGTAGGTAATTGAGGTTGCTATTCTTTTTGAAGTAGTAACTTGCAATAGTTTTGAGGTGTTGTCTTGTGTAATGTTTGGACTTTTGGTGTCAAGAGCTTTCGCCTATTAGTGATAGATGTCGTATTTTGGGCAATCCGTGTTTATTTTCAAAAACCTACAAATTAGTTGAGAACTCTAGCTACTAGTTGGATCACTACTCTTTGGAGGGATCGAATATTAGAGTACACTCACGTACCATGGGTCGAGGATGTGCAAGGATAACCAAACCCCCATACACTCCTCCTCGGGGTACTTGTCTCTTTGTGAACCTCCTTATTAGACTGAGAGTTACCGATAATAAGTGCATGAGTTCTTCGGACTAATGTGAGTATTCGAAAGTTGACACTTCCACCTTCCCATATTTTGCTAGCCTTTCCTGTGCCGTGCGTGCATTGCTTTCTTCTCACTCCGAGAATTGGCGTCCACCTTCGCCGACACATCCGAACCCTTGGCACGATACGCTCTGTCATCATAAGCCGCCTTATATCCTTCCTCAAAACAGCCACCATACCTACCTATCAAGTCATTTTCATAGCCTTTCCGAGATATATTGCCATGCAACATCCATCTTCTCATGACTTGATCTTCATGTCATACATGCTACTTGCTTGATTGATGAGCCGCATGCTAGTTGGGACTTGCCCTAATCATTGCTACATGACGCGCTAGTATCATTGCATATCCTGCTACACTGGCAGAGCCATACATTTGCATACATCATGATAGTTACATTTTCTTTATGATTTGAGTACTCTGTAAAGTGTGAAAGATCTTCTATACTTTTTGTAATATATAGAGTGTTGCCCCTAAAGTGAGGAAAAGATCCCAAAGTGGAAAAAATTAAAAGATCCCAAAGTGGACAAAATTAAAAGATCCCAAAGTGGACAAATTAAAAGATCCAAAGAGGACAAATCAGAGTTAAATAGAAAGAGCCATTGAGGCCACCAAAAAAATACAAAAAATATAAAAAAGAGAAAAAAAAGAGAGAAGGGGGCACACTACTATTCCTTTTTGAGAAGATCCACACTCGTACTCCATCTTGTATCTTGTACTCCATAGAGATTATCATTCATGCATATAACTATCTGGGGACCTTCACACTATAGAACTTGGCTTGTATATTCCAATGATGAGCCTCCTCAAATGAGCTCTAGGTCTTCTTGAGCAAGCAAGTTGGATGCACCCCTACTAGTTCAATTGGAGAGCTTTTAGCTCACAAGTGCATCCGTTGCATGGCAATCCCAACTCCTCACATCATATCTATCATTTGGCTCTCTCTCGCCTATGATTGTCCTCATTGATGCGAGCCTTTCACACCTTTTTGTCTTCCTCCTCCACCATATTCTCTATTTGCCATCCTAAGTGTCAACTTTCTTGCTTACGCTCATCCATTGCATGAGTGCTCAAAATTTCGAAAAGGAGTGGATCATTTTGACTTGTACCTGGCTAGTGGTCTGGTGATGAGTCAAGATAAGATTTCAAAGAAGACCAAGTGTGACACTTTAGTAGATTGAGTTCCCAACAATAAAAATACTTTTTCTCGTATATCCCTATCCCCTTTCTTGCACGCAAACACCATTTGGAGACATTCGAGTCACGGACAGCGAGAGCTCTTGCACCTTTATATTCTTATGTTGCTTATTTCAGTACTAGATATAGACTCTTGACTGTTATGACTTGAATTGAATTGCATGCTTTGATTACTTTACTTACAAAGTTCTTATATGGTTGTTAGCATGTCACCACAGAAATTATGCTTGTTATCATTTACCTACTCGAGGACGAGCAGGAATTAAGCTTGGGGATGTTGATACGTCCAAAACGTATCTATAATTTCTGCTTGATCCATGCCTCTTTTGTGTGATATTGCTATGATATTGATGAACTTCCATACACTTTTGATCCTATTTGGACTAACCTATTAACTCAGTGCACCCCAGTGCCAGTTCCTGTTTTCTGCCGTTTTTCTATTTCAGGTTCCCCCTTATTTAAAGTACCAGAAAAATTCCAGGAAAAATATAGGAAAAATCAGCGTACTGGAAGCTTCGAGAAAAGCCCGAGAGGGGCCAGAGGGGAGCCAGGGGCCCTAGGCGGCTAGTGGGCGCGGCCCCACCCCTGGCCGCGCCAGGGGGGCGCCTGGAGCCCCTGGCCCACCTCTGGCGGCCTATTTATTCCCCGTGACGAGAAACCCTCGGCGACGGAACCCTTTTTCGCGATCTCTCCTCTGTTCCACCGCCGCCGCGCTTCCAAGATTGGTAGCACAAGAAGACCTCTTCCCGGCACCCTGCCGGAGGGAGGAATCACCTCCGGGAGCTTCTCCGCCACCATGGATGCTTCCCGGATGAACCGTGAGTAGTCCACCTTGGACCATGGGTCCATGATCAGTAGCTATGTGATGTTCTCCTCCCCTCTTTGTTCTTCATGGATTAGACCTCGTGAGCTGCCCTACATGATCGAGGCACCTTGGACTGACGCTGTTTTCAGCAGAGCTACCAGTGTTGTTTTCTTTTGTGCAGGTTTCTGATTATTTAGGTACGCTGGAAAAATCCCAAGAAAATATATAAATAATCAGCGTTCCGGAAGCTTCCGAGGATTCAAAGGGGGGCCACAGGGCAGCCAGGGGGCAGCCAGGAGGGTGCCTGGCGCGGTCCATCCCTTGGCCGCGCCACCTGCCCTCCTTGCTTGTTCCCACACCCCCTGGTGACCTACCTTGGCCCTTATTTATTCTCCCGACGCAGAAACCCCAGAACAGAAGTCGCTTTTCCAATCTACGCCGCGGAGCCGCCGCAACCCTCTGTTCTTCTCCGGGAGAGCTAATCTAGAGGCTGCTTTGGCCTCCGGTGAGGGGAAATCATCGCCATCACCTCTCCATCACCCCTCCATGACTTCTCTATCCATGTGTGAGTAGAGTAATTCCCTGCTGTAGGCAAAGGGGATGGTAGGGATTGAATGAGTTAGATCATGTAATAGTTCAATCAGATTGTTGGGGGCATGTTGCCTATCATCTACTTGGTGTTTATCATCTCTGTTACAACTTGTTGCTCTTAATGCTTGCCACTTTGGGCCCGAGTGCCATGATTTCAGATCTGATCACCCTTTTGTTTCTTGAGTTTGTGGTGTTCTTGATTCTATCTATGAGTTGTATGCACCTATTATGGTCCGGAACCAGCGATCCCAATGGTGACAGCTTGGGACACCAAAGGGGAAGGACTATAATTTGAGGATTCCGTGTATCCATGAAGTGTTAATGCTTTGTTCCGGTGCTCTTTGACAGGAGTACCTTAATCTCCCTAAGTTCCTTTTGGCCCTGTTTGTAGCGGGAGGGTAGGACAAAAGATGTTGTGCAAAGTTCTTATTGCAAGCACGTACAACTACCTTGGGATACATGCCTGATGTTTGATATTTGCCTAGATGATCCTTTCTTTTCTGTGAGCCTTGCCCGTGTTAGAATCTATTACATGTTCGTTCTCATCCAAGCAGCGCCCAACCATCCATCTCCCTAGCCTACAGTGTTTTCTTTCCTGCTGGTTACTAGCTGTTTACTTTTGCTGTTTTACTTTTGTTGTTTCACCACCACCATCACCACTACATCATCACCACTATTACCACCGTATCACAGTTACTACTAATACCTTTGTGCAAGCAAGTGTTTATTTCAGGTGCGGTTGAATTGACAACTCAATTGTCAAAGCCTGTACGTATTCTTTGTGTCCCCAAGTGTCGAATCAATAAATTGGGTTATCTTACCCGCGAAGACTACCTCGATCCCCTACAGTTGAGGGTTATCAAGTACTGTTTTCTGGCGCCGTTTCCGGGGACCATAGCTTTATTTACAGGTCTACTTGAAGTATCCTACCTGCTGCACGTTATCCCCTATGGGTAAGAAAGGAGACCCCAAGGTTCCGATCTTACCATCCCGTACGAGACGAGGTACTGCTCTTAGCACTAGTGCTAAACATGATTCACCTTCAGTTATGAGTCAGTTTGATTCACCTCAGTTACATGCTACTTCTGCTGAGTTTGGCAATATGTCAGATACTTTTGATGATGCTTCTACTACCTTTGAGACTATAGGTTCACTTGGTTCTTTTATAGAAGAACATATTGCTGCTGTCGCCCGATTCTCGGGTGTTGAAATTCCTGTTACCCAAACACCTATTGGAAAAATTCATGATTTTGCGGGCCTTAAGGAGAAACTCCTTGAGGAAGATTATGTTATACTTGATGATGATTTATGCAGGGAGCTTAATGAATGTGCTGATTCCGACCTTGCTACTATAAAGAAGTTGCTAGAGAAGCACTCCCTGAAGAACAAGTTTACTCCTGATCCTACTTTTGCTACGTCTCCTATATGCATCACTGATCCTGATTATGATTTCTCTATTGACCTTTCACTTATATCCACAGTTGAATCTGATCCATTTTATGGCAGAGAAAATGATGATGCTATCGAGCACCTGACCAAACTCACTGAGTTGGGTGGCTTGTTTACTACAAATGAAAGGATTCGAAAATTTTATGTGACCAAGCTTTTTCCTTTTTCCTTGAAAGGAGATGCTAGAGCATGGTATGATGCACTATCATGTGGTTCCATTCAGAGTCCTCAAGATATGGCTATATCTTTCGTTGATAAGTATTTTCCTGCTCATGTGCAACATGCTGCTTTACAAAGAATTTATAACTTTAAATAGTTGCAGGATGAGCATCTCCCTAAAGCTTGGGGGAGATTTTGCAGTTTTCTGAAGGCTAGACCGGGACATGAGATCCCTAAGAATGAATTACTTGATATATTTTATGCTGGTCTAACCGATGGGTCTAAATTCTATCTAGATAGGTGTGTTGGTTGTGTTTTCAGGAAAAGAACACCGGACGATGCGGAAGAATTGATGGGCAAGATTGCCAAAAATCATGAAGATTGGTCCGTGCCTGAACCACCTCTACCACCAAATAAGAGGGGCATGCTTGTCCTAAGCCCCGAAGATATGCAAGAAGCAAAGAAGTCTATAAAAGAGAAAGGAATTAAAGCTAAAGACGTGAAAAATCTACCTCCAATTGAGAAGTTGTGTGAGCCTACCACTCACCCACCTATGGTAGAGGTGCACTCTCTTTTAGATTTCAATGCAAGTGACATCCCTAAAGGTAAACCTCCTGACCAATGTTTAGATGAGCTTGATAATTTATTATGAAGCAGAATCACTTCAATGCGAAGGTACAAGGTCACTTGCATGATAATACTATTGCTATCAAAAATTTGCTTGATGTTCCAGGAAGAACAGTTAATGATGTTAAATTTCTTGTGAAGAATTTTCATATGGTTCAAACTCAGCTTGAACAAATTTCTAATGTGCAAAAAGATTTGCTTGCTAATAATGCCAAAACAGGACAATTTACAGGCTTATGGTATAAAGACCTGGGGTGGAACACACACCCAGGACCCTCTCTACCCAGAAGGGCATCCGAAGAGGATCGAGTAAGATTCTCAAGTGCAGGAAGAATAAATTGTTAGCTCTCCAAACAAGAAGAAAAAGAAACACAAGGAAGCTGACAATTCCAATGATCCAATAGAAGAAGAAGAACAAGCTGTTGATCCAAACAACATATCTACCTCCGATGCTGAGACTGAAGACGGTGCTGAACCTGAAAAAGATGCTGAAAAGAATGATCCACCCGAGGTTTGTGAAGAAGAAGCACCCGATAAGCGCAAGAAGTATACTAGAGAAGACTTTCTTGCAAGGAGACATGGGAAGGAACGAGAACCATGGGTACAGAAACCCATGCCTTTCCCAAGTAAGTCCGTCAAAACCAAAGAAGAAGAGCACTACAACAAGTTTTGTGAGTGGATGAAACCTCTTTTTCTTCAAATCCCTTTGACTAATGCTATTAAGTTACCTCCTTACTCTAAATATATGAAAGATATTGTTACTAATAAAAGAAAAGTTCCTAATGAGGCAATATCTACTATGCTTGCTAACTAATCTTTCAGTGGCAAGATTCCTGAGAAGCTCGGTGATCCAGGTATACCCACCATTCCTTGCATCATAAAAAATAATTATGTTAGAACTGCTTTATGTGATCTTGGTGCAGGAGTGAGTGTTATGCTGATACGTCCAAAACGTATCTATAATTTCTGCTTGCTCCATGCATGTTTTGTGTGATATTGCTATGTCCTAGATACACTTTCATACATTTTTGATCATATTTGGACTAACCTATTAACTCAGTGCACCCCAGTGCCAGTTCCTGTTTTCTGATGTTTTTCTATTTCAGTTTTCCCCATATAAAAAGTGCCAGAAAAATTTGGGAAAATTCAGATAAAAAATCAGCGTGGAGGAAGCTTCGCGAAGAGCCCGGGAGGGGCCAGAGGGGAGCCAGGGGGCCCAGGCGGCCACCCGGCGCGGCCCCACCCCTGGTCGCGCCAGGGGGGCGCCTGGGGCCCCTGGTCCACCTCTGGCTTCCCCCCTTCTCCTATTTATTCTCCGTCACGGGAAAACTCCAGAAGAGGAACCCTATTCCGCGAACTCGCCTCTGTTCCGCCGCCGCCGCGCTTCCGAAGATCGGGAGCACCAGAAGACCTCTTCCCGGCACCCTGCCGGAGGGAGGATTGACCTCCGGGAGTCTCCTCTCCACCATGGATGCTCCCCGGATGTCTCGTGAGTAGTTTTCCTTGGACCATGGGTCCGTGATCAGTAGCTATGTGATGTTCTCCTCCCCTCTTTGATCTTTATTGTTTAGACCTCGTGAGCTGCCCTACATGATCGAGGCATCTTTGTAATATTTCTGCTATTGCTATGTTGAGTTTGATAGGATCTGATGGATTATGAGATTATGTTCAGATTGGGATAGAGTAATATATTTGGTTTTTATCTCTTATATTTTTGTTCCTAGGTAATTCTTGCATGTTCTCCGTTGCTGTTTATTGCTTTGGACAAGTAGTAGGTAGTGACTTCAAGAGGGAACGTTGTGCTAGATTGTGGGTTCATGCCCCCCGATGACACGCTTGACTGACATAAACATGAGTCTAGGGGATGTGCTGTTGCCACAAGGGGGAAAACAACGGTGCTTGTGACCTCGCTCACAAGGATTGTTTACTTTACGCAGAGTTCTTTTTAATGCAGTTGTCTGTTGCTTTGGGTTTACACTTTGGGTGGGGCTCGCAACTTAATATCAGCGAGATGTTCTGGATAGATATCTCAAGGTGGATGATTAGTAGTAGATGCAGATGGATTTCGGTCTACTTATCTTGGCGTACTGCCTGTGCTTTTGAACCTCGTCCTTTCTTTTGTAGCATAGTTAGCATTGCGGTGCGTTCATAATCCTGTCAATTGCCTTTCTGTAATTTCTTTACCTCGCATAGCAACTTTATCGTCTTTTGGGAGAGAGACATCACTAGCGAACATCACGTATCCCGTTCCATATCCTCATTATTGTTTCCACGCTATATTTACTTTACTGCTTTTACTTGCTATCATTATCCTTTGCATTTTACCCTTGTGAACAACACGACCGGAGAGATTGACAACCTCTCTGAACTTTGTTGGGAACAAAGTTATCTGTGTCTGTGTGCAGGTCCGCGTCAGTTGCGCCGCTGACACCTACTTATCATCTCTGGAGTCCTTCTGGAGACAAACCTTGGTATATTCACCGAGGGAAAACTGCTGCTGCACTACATCTCAACCTTCCACTTGGGGTAACCAACGAAGGGGCGAGAAGCCATCAAGAAAGTTTTCTGGCGCCGTTGCCTGGGACTCCAAGTGCTAAGATAGGGGAGTTGCACACTACCCTTTACCTTTGTTTTTTAGTCTTGTTAGTTTATCTTTCAGTTTTTATCTTTGTGTCTTTTATCAAAAACTACAAAAAATATATTTATCTTGCTAGTTATCATTATGTTTGGCCCTTTTTCCTTTGTTGAGACAGAGGTTCTCACCTTTAAACAAAAAGGTGGAGAAAGTTTAAAAGATGCTTTGTATAGAATTAATTATTCTCAAAAAAGAGCCACCAAGAAGCAATCCACTACTATCTTGCTTAGAAATTTTTATGTCGGGATTACTCCTTGGAATAGGTTCATATTAGATACTGCTATCAATGGGAATTTTCTAGAAGCCCCGACTTGGGAGTCTCTTAATGTTATTGAAAATCTTGTTGGAAATCTCCCTATTGCTAGCATACAAGAAGATATAACTCTATCTCACATTATGAAGAAACTTGAAAAGATAGAGTTAGAAATACCAAGTATAACTAGGATAAATGAGTTGGATCGCAAGATTCAAGGGAATTTGAATAGGTTTGATAGCTCCATGCTTAAAATTATTAAAACTTTGGAGGTCAACAAATCCCGTGATACAGATCTTTCTAGGATTGATAAGATTGAGGAAATCATTAATACTCTAGGAACTACTTTCTCCTTAATCAAACCAAAAAGGGTAGAGACTTCGACAAGAATGGAACCTAAGTTCAATTATGTCCCTAAGGTTCCCCGACCTAAAAATAAACCACCTATTTCCAAAGAAGTTGAAACCGTGAAAACTTTGGAAGAAATACCTATCTTTGATAATTTTATAAATGAATCTTCCATTGATTTTCCGCCTTTTGGTTTTATCCCTAGAACTATCTTCATTAGGCCTTTATTTGAAATACCTCTGAAGACTAGTTGTACAATTGAAGAGCTTTTTGATGATCTTGTTAATGATTCGATTGATACAACTTGATCTTTTGCATCATGCCTAGCTTAAAGGCATAAAAGAAAGCGCTTTCGGGAGGCAGCCCGCAACGAATTTAGGTGTTTATTTTTGCTTTTGTTGTGTCTTGATGATTGTTTCTTCTGTAGCAACATCATTGTATCTTTATTTTTCAGCTTTGTGCCAAGTTATAGCCTCTTACGGCAAGGGAAGTAAAAGTTGTGACATGCTGTCCAGAAAACAGATTCTGTCCTCGTGACCAGACAAATTCCAGAAAAATCCCATTTCATCTTTTTGAGCTGAATGTTTTACACAGTATGCTCTATACAATTATGAAACTTCCGTATGTTCTGAGTTTTTTTATTTGAGTTGCAGAAGTGCCCCTAAAAAATTCTTTACTATCTGCTGTTCTGTTTTTCACAGATTCTGCCACGTTTTGTCTCTCCTTACTTTTGCAAACCTTAAGCTTGCTTTTTCTTTGCAAAAACTTTTTGTAACTCTTGAGAAACAGTATCTCTTCAAGATTATCTTTATATCCAGTGGGGAAAAATTATTTATTAAGGGTGCTAACCTCTCTAATCAGCTTATGATGAGTTATGTATGAAGGGAGTTTTCAAGTGTGCGATGGAAGATGATGAAAGAAGATCCAGGAGTGTCAAGCGCTCAAGCTTGGGGATGCCCCCATGCATCCCCAATAAATATTCAAGGAGACTCAAGCGACTAAGCTTGGGGATGCCCCCGTGCATCCCCTTCTCCATCAACAATCATCAGTTTGTCCTTCGTCTCACTATATTTTTATCACTTCATGCGTTATGTGCTATGCTTGGAGCGTCTCGCTCTTAGGTTTTGTTTTTAGTTTTATTTAGCTTTGCTTGCTGTTCATAACAAGTTAGATCCTTTATTACTTTGTGTGGGAGAGAAACACGCTCCACTTTCAAAATTTAGAACACATCATAGGATTTTTCCTGCCTATCTTTTCATAGCTACTGCCTTGTTTAGTTTTAGTTTTAGTTTTTTCTTTAGCAAGAGCCTTGGCTTTTGTTTAGTTTGTTGCTGCAACTCTTTTTAGTTTTCATGTTTATCTTGTTAAGAGAGTTGGTTGTTGTACTGATTTGTGTCTTGTCTTGAAAGTAGGTAATTGAGGTTGCTATTTAATTTTAGTAGTAGCTTGCAATATTTTTGAGGTATTGATGTGAGTAATGTTTGAACTTTTGGTGTCAAGAGCTCTAGCCTATTAGTGACAGGTGTCGTATTTTGGGCAATCCGTGTGTATTTTCAAAACCTACAAAACTAGTTGAGAACTCTAGCTACTAGATGGATCACTACTCTTCTGAGGGGTCGAATATCAGAGAACACTCACGTACCATGAGTCGAGGATGCGCAAGGATAACCAAACCCCCATACACTCCTCCTCGGGGTACTTGTCTCTTTGTGAACCTCCTTATTAGACTGAGAGTTACCGATAATAAGTGCATGAGTTCTTCGGACGAATGTAAGTATTGAAAGTTGACACTTCCACCTTCCCATATTTTTCTAGCCTCTCCCGTGCCGTGCATTGCCTTCTTCTCACTCCGAGAGTTGGCGTCCACCTTCGCCGGTACATCCAAACCCTTGGCATGATACGCTCTGTCATCATAAGCCTCCTTATATCTTTCCTCAAAACAGCCACCATACCTACCTATCAAGGCATTTCCATAGCCTTTCTGAGTTACATTTCCATGCAACTACCACCTCTTCATGACTTGATCTTCATGTCATACATGTTCCTGCTACACTGGCAGCGACATACATTGCATAGATCATGTAGTTACTTCTTCTTTATGACTTTGAGTACCTTGTAAAGTGTGAAATATTTCCTTTAGCTTCTTGTAAAATAGAGTGTTGCCCTTAAGTGAGGAAAAGATCCCAAAGTGGACACAATAAAAGATCCCAAAGTGGACAAATGAGAGTTAAATAGAAAGAGCCATTGAGGCCACCAAAAAAATACAAAAAAATAGAAAAAAGAAATAAAAAGAGAGAAAGGGGCAACACTACTATCGTTTTGAGAGATCCACACTAGTACTCCCTTTATATCCTTGTACTTCATAGAGATGATATTTTTTGCATATAGTTCCATTAGAGAGCTTCCTAGCTCGTATGTGCATCCGTTGCATGGCAATCCCTACTCCTCACATCATATCTATCATTTGGCATCTCTTGCCTATGATTGTCCTCATTGATGTGAGCCATTATCTTCCTTTTTGTCTTCTTCCTCCACAATATTTCTCTCTTTGCCATCCTAAGTGTCAACTCTTGTGCTTACGCTCATCCATTGCATGAGTGCTCAAAATATCGAAAAGGAGTGGATCAAATTGACTTGTACCTGGCTAGTGGTCTGGGGACGAGTCAAGATAAGATTCCAAAGAGGACCAAGTGTGAAACTTTAGTAGATTGAGTTCTCAACACAAAAATACTTTTTTCTCGTATTCCCTATCCCCCTTCTTGCACGCAAACACCATTTGGAGACATTCGAGTCACGGACAGCGAGAGCTCTTGCACCTAATGTTCTGTTACTTGTTTCAATGCTAATATAGACTCTTGCATGTTATGACTTGAATTGAATCTCTAACCTTGATTGCTTTACTTTTCAAAGTTCTTTTATGGTTGCTAGCATGTCACCACAGAAATTATGCTGTTATCATTTACCTACTCGAGGACGAGAAGAAATTAAGCTTGGGGATGTTGATACGTCCAAAACGTATCTATAATTTCTGCTTGCTCCATGCATGTTTTGTGTGATATTGCTATGTCCTAGATACACTTTCATACATTTTTTATCATATTTGGACTAATCTATTAACTCAGTGCACCCCAGTGCCAGTTCCTGTTTTCTGCAGTTTTTCTATTTCAGTTTTCCCCCATATAAAAAGTGCCAGAAAAATTCGGGAAAATTCAGATAAAAAATCAGCGTGGAGGAAGCTTCGCGAAGAGCCCAGGAGGGGCCAGAGGGGAGCCAGGGGGCCCCAGACGGCCACCCGGCGCGGCCCCACCCCTGGCCGCGCCAGGGGGCGCCTGGAGCCCTTGGTCCACCTCTGGCTGCCCCCATCGCCTATTTATTCTCCGTCACGGGAAAACTCCAGAAGAGGAACCCTATTCCGCGAACTCGCCTCTGTTCCGCCGCCGCCGCGCTTCCGAAGATCGAGAGCACCAGAAGACCTCTTCCCGGCACCCTACCGGAGGGAGGATTGACCTCCGGGAGTCTCCTCTCCACCATGGATGCTCCCCGGATGTCTCGTGAGTAGTTTTCCTTGGACCATGGGTCCGTGATCAGTAGCTATGTGATGTTCTCCTCCCCTCTTTGATCTTTATTGTTTAGACCTCGTGAGCTGCCCTACATGATCGAGGCATCTTTGTAATATTTCTGCTATTGCTATGTTGAGTTTGATAGGATCTGATGGATTATGAGATTATGTTCAGATTGTGATAGAGTAATATATTTGGTTTTTATCTATTATATTTTTGTTCCTAATTAATTCTTGCATGTTCTCCGTTGTTGTTTATTTCTTTGGCCAAGTAGTAGGTAGTGACTTCAAGAGGGAATGTTGTGCTAGATTGTGGGTTCATGCCCCCCGATGACACGCTTGAGTGACAGAAACATGAGTCTAGGGGATGTGCTATTGCCACAAGGGGGAAAACAACGGTGCTTGTGACCGCGGTCACAAGGATTGTTTAGTTTACGCAGAGTTCTTTTTAATGCAGTTGTCTGTTGCTTTGGGTTTACACTTTGGGTGCGGCTCGCAACTTAATACCAGCGAGATGTTCTGGATAGATATCTCAAGGTGGATGATTAGTAGTAGATGCAGATGGATTTCGGTATACTTATCTTGGCGTACTGCCTGTGCTTTTGAACCTCGTCCTTTCTTTTGTAGCATAGTTAGCATTGCGGTGCGTTCATAATCCTGTCAATTGCCTTTCTGTAATTTGTTTACCTCGCATAACAACTTTATCGTCTTTTGGGAGAGAGACATCACTAGCGAACATCATGTATCCCGGTCCATATCCTCATTATTGTTTCCACGCTATATTTACTTTACTGCTTTTACTTGCTATCATTATCCTTTGCATTTTACCCTTGTCAACAACAAGAACGGAGAGATTGACAACCTCTCTGAACTTCGTTGGGAACAAAGTTATCTGTGTCTGTGTGCAGGTCCGCGTCAGTTGCGCCGCTGACACCTACTTATCATCTCTGGAGTCCTTCTGGAGACAAACCTTGGTATCTTCACCGAGGGAAAACTGCTGCTGCACTACATCTCAACCTTCCACTTGGGGTAACCAACGAAGGGGCGAGAATCCATCATATGCCCTTTTCTCTCTAGAAAAGACTTTGTTTAGAGAAACTAATTCCTACAGATATCTCTCTACAGATGGCCGACAAGTCCACGGCCGTCCCGGTCGGTATTTGTGAGGATGTTCCTGTAGAAGTTGCCAATTGCTTAATACTTACTGATTTCTTTGTGCTTGACATGCCCGAGGATGGGAGCATGTCCATTATCCTTGGTAGACCTTTTCTTAACACCGCAGGTGCTGTTATTGATTGCAATAAAGGGAAGGTTACCTTCAACGTAAATGACAAAGAACACATGGTGTATTTTCCGAAGAAGATTGACAAAAGGCACGGCCTTAACTCCGTTGATAATATCGAGACCGTGAAGATTGGAGAATGGGATTGTCCACTACATGTATACCACAAATACAAAACAATTATGGTGGGGAAAATGTCCAGTAAAGTGAGAGTGCAATGATCATTTCATAAGAGGCGAGACTTTCTACGCTATATACCACAGGTTTGTTGGTAAGACTTGATCAACCTTGCTAACTAGCATGTTTTATATAGGTAAAAGTTGAACTTGTTATGTTTTCATTTCCTTTAGCTTTTATTCTGCTTGATGTACACAAGTTTTTGTGTTAAAAACTTCACTTGTTCTAACTTTTGTCTCAAGTTCACGAAAGTTTTTGCAGCTTTTTGAACTTTGAAAAATTCTCCACAGTGAAGTTGCCCAGAAAATTCCAGAAAAATCAAAATCAAAATTTCCAGGTGAAAAGCCATCGGGGAGTACCTGTGGCTGACCAGGGGGGTCCACCCCTGGCCCAGGAGGTCAGGTGGCGCGGCCCAGCCCCTGGCCACGCCACCCACCCTCCTGGGGCCCATTGACACCCCCTACTAGCATCTCTTCTTCCACTCTCTCTCTCTCACCCCGAAAGCTTGTGTTCTTGCTCTGGTTTCGTGTTCTTGCTGTTCTTGAGCACGGAACTTTGATCTCCCTCTACAACCACTCATTTGAGCTGAAATTTGGAACAAATACTCTCTGGTATGTGACTCCCTCACCCCTCCAATTAGTTTTCTAGTTGGTGGCTTCATTAGTGAGTATTTAGTGGTTCTTGGTGCTGTTTAGTTGAGCTTAAATGTTTGTGTAGAAATTTATTTTTCAAGTTTTGTTGCTAGTTTGAGCCTTGGTAGAGTAAGTAGAATGTTTTGCCCAAAATAGTTTTGCTTAAATCTTCGTTTTTGTGAATTGCTAAAAATTTCAGAAATGGAGAGGCTAGGAAAGTGGCTTGGGAAGAAGAAACCCGAGCGCTCTAGCCGTGTTACGCGTTCCGCAGCTTCACCTTCAACCACAAGGGTGAGCTATAATGAAGATATCGTACCCATGGAGATGTTGGACGCGTCACCCGCGAGAGCTATGGCATTTCCATGCGAAGATTTCATGGAGGATGTCGGCATACGAGAAGAGTTCTATGCTCTGTGTGCCAATGCAGGTTTGACACGGCTTGTTACGAGCCGTGTACCACAGTACGAAACACTCACCGCTATTTTTGTTAACAGTTTCAGGTTTTATCCTGACAATGATACTGTGGTGTTTCGACTTTATGAAAGATTGTTGACCATGCCTATGAGTACATTTTGTGAAGCTTTAGGTTTGCCAGGCTTGGTCGAGAAGAAGAAGAGGAAAAATTTCCAAACTGTTGCACTCAACACCCTCCTCGACTCGTTCTGTAACACTGAAGTGAGGGAATCCAACCGTCAAAAGATTTCCAACATTATGTTCCCTCACCTCAGGTATTTCGCCTATTATATTTCTAGAGGAGTGTTGGCTCCAGACAACACGAGCAATACCTCTACGCCTGATACTGCTATCATGGTGAATGCCCTCTCAGGGAAGCACGAGTATCATGTGGGTTCGCTTATTGCGAAACGCCTTGCTACTAATAGTAACAAGGGGGGCCTCTTTGGTGGCGTCTATGCCACACTTCTTTTGTAGTTTCTCCAAGGATAATCGCGCCTAGATGATACAGTCTATCCTTTTGTCAGCCTTGACTTAGCTGCCATGAAGAGGCATTTCTTTGTTACTAAGGCCTCTGACCGCTATGCACTTGATTATATTTTGCGGTTTAAAGACGGTGTGGAACGCACTGTCCGTCTACCTGCACCACTTGTGTTTGATTTTTCTCGCAGGAAAGGATTTTGTTTTTCAGTGGCCGAGTTTGATGAGATCACGGGGAGATACCATTTTCACGACCCCACAGAGGGGGTCGAGCCAGACGAGGAGGAGCACGTGGTATATCCACCAGTTCAGGAGGAGACCGTCGCCCCCTGGGGTGAAGGGTCTTCCTCTGGATGGCGGGCGGGACCTTCCTCTTCCACGTGGGAGGATCCGAGGACTTCAGTGTACACACCGGAGGGCTCATACAACCCTTGGGATTACCATTACCCCGGAGCAGGAGGCTCCTCGGGACCGTAGTAGAAGAGCCCAACTTAGGCCAAAAGCCTAAGCTTGGGGGAGTACGTGCTCTCCTCCCCTTTCCATTGTGTCTTCCGTTGGTTCGCTTTAATCTTTTTGCAAGTTTTTTCCTGTTCTTCTTTGTTCTTTTAGTTTGCAAAAACCCAAAAAGATTTCTCCTTTCTTTTGCTTTCGCTAAAACCTTTAGAAAACCCAAAAATATATTTTCTTTGCTCTTTAGTTTGCTTTGTTTCAGAGCTCAGCTCGAGTCCGTGATGATTATAATTTCCTACGTTCGATTGTGCAAGTGTCGGGACCCGGGGTTAGAGTATGCAAGCCTCGCTACAACATAATCATATGGAGAGCCGAGAATCGTACCCACTTGTCTAAGAAGACAAGGCCAAGCACAGAACGTTCCCGGAAAGCATCGAACGTGAGGGGCATCCCATCCAGGCCGGATGATCAACTGAAATGGGTCCTCATCGTCCGCACACAAGTCCAAATGATATGGGTGGTGAACTCCCATACTCATAGACAAGTCGCCTCAACCATACTATCAATTGTATTATAACCCTTACATAGACTTACTCCAGCCCGATCACTTAGTCAGGGTCTAGGGCGGGCTCGATCATACATCAAAGTGTGCACGTGATGGGGACACGAACAATCGCATCGCGATGCCCCAAGCTGCGCACATCTAAGGGCCACTTGGTGTATAAAAGACCGCCAGCCAGATCACAACTAAGGTCTCAAAAACCCATACAAAGACATGCATGTTATAAACATACACGCAGCACACATGCCTTGTATGAACAGTAGGTATCGTTGCAATTCTCTACAAAGTATACATTTTATTGATAACTCTTACAGAGTGCACACAGAGATCACGAGACCGTGATCCAACATTACAGCAAGCATGCGGAAGCAAAGTAGGTCTGAGTACAGACAAGTTTAACAAATGGCTTAGAGAAGCCTTATCTACAAACAAGCCTTTCCACGAGGGACCAGTCGTCTGACTGGGACTACACTAGCTTGGTCTTCAGTCGTCGAGCTCGAGGAAGAATCCACCTTCGGGGTCAGTGGGTTCATCTAAAACATATAATAAGCAAACGTGAGTACAAAGTGATGTGCGAGATGATGATAGTGATTTCTCGCCCTTCGTTGGTAAACCCCAAGTGGAAGGCGTGATGTAGCACAGCAGCAAATTTCCCTCGGTGAAGATACCAAGGTTTGTCTCCAGTAGGACTCCGGAGATGATAAGTAGGTGTCAGCGGCGCAACTGACGCGGACCTGCACACAAACACGATAACTTTGTTCCCAACGAAGTTCAGAGAGGTTGTCAATCTCTCCGGTCTTGTTGTTCACAAAGGATCAAACACAAGGGATAATGATAGCAATTGAAAGTAAAAGCAGAAAAGTAAATGAGCGTGTAAACAGTGATGAGGATATGGACCGGGATACGTGATGTTCACTAGTGATGTCTCTCTCCCAAAAGACGATAAAATTTCTATGCGAGGTAAACAAATTACAGAAAGGCAATTGACAGGATTATGAACGCACCGCAATGCTAACTATGCTACAAAAGAAAGGACGAGGTTCAAAAGCATGGGCAGTACGCAAAAATAAGTAGACCGAAATCCAACTGCATCTACTACTAATCATCCACCTTGAGATATCTATCTTGAACATCTCGCTGGTATTAAGTTGCGAGCCCCACCCAAAGTGTAAACCCAAAGCAACAGACAACTGCATTAAAAAGAACTTTGCGTAAAGTAAACAATCCTTGTAACCGCGGTTACAAGCACCGTTGTTTTCCCCCTTGTGGCAACAACACATCCCCTAGACTCATGTTTCTGTCACTCAAGCGTGTCATCGGGGGGCATGAACCCACAATCGAGCAAAACGTTCCCTCTTGTAGTCACTACCTACTACTTGGCCAAAGCAATAAACAGCAACGGAGAACATGCAAGAATTACTTAGGAACAAAAATATAAGAGATAAGAACCAAATATATTACTCAATCACAATCTGAACATAATCTCATAATCCATCAGATCCTATCAAACTCAACATAGCAATAGCAGAAATATTACAAAAGTTCCTCGATCATGTAGGGCAGCTCACGAGGTCTAAACCATGAAGAACAAAGAGGGGAGGAGAACATCACATAGCTACTAATCACAGACCCATGGTCCAAGGAAAACTACTCACGAGACATCCGGGGAGCATCCATGGTGGAGAGGAGACTCCCGGAGGTCAATCCTCCCTCCGGCAGGGTGCCGGGATGAGGTATTATGGTGCTCCCGATCTCGGAAGCGCGGCGGCGGCGGAACAGAGGCGAGTTTGCGAAATAGGGTTCTCTTTTCGGAGTTTCCCCGTGACGGAGAATAAATAGGCGAAGGGGGGGCAGCCAGAGGTGGACCAGGGTCCCCAGGCGCCCCCCTGGCGCGGCCAGGGGTGGGGACGCGCCGGGTTTCCGCCTGGGCCCCCCTGGCTCCCCTCTGGCCCCTCCCGGGCTCTTCGCGAAGCTTCTTGTACGCTGATTTTTCCTGTATTTTCCCCGGAATTTTTTTGGCCCTTTTTATATGGGGAAAAACTGAAATAGAAAAACAGCAGAAAACAGGAACTGGCACTGGGGTGCACTGAGTTCATAGGTTAGTCCAAATATGATCAAAAGTGTATGAAAGTGTATCTAGATCATAGCAATATCACACAAAACATGCATGAAGCAAGCATAAATTATAGATACGTTTTGGATGTATCACAAAGTCGTACTCAGCAAGACTTACGTAGGAACTATACTACTCATGCACATGTATCAAGGTAAAGGGAGGTGGGGTTCATAAGCAGAAGTGCCAGCTTTGGCTTGGCTAGTCCTGAACTACGAATACCAGACTTGAGGTAAGAAGCGTACACGAGTCCACTACATGTCTCCAACAAATTACACCACTATGGTGCCTTCCTCGTCTTCCCCACGAGAAAGCACGCCATAGCACTCACGCTTATCTTGGAAAGTTTTATAAGTATCCAGTTCAAGTTGTCTAATAATCAAGCTAAGCTTTCCAAGTAGTCCCTTACCGCGGACACGGCTATTCGAATAGTTTTGTTAACCCTGCAGGGGTGTACCGCTACACACACGTGTCATCAGTTACCGCCTTTTGCGTGTCACCGTTCAAGAGATGACAGCGAGGATGCCACCACAACTGTTACCTCATAGCCGATCTTGTCCAAGAAAGCCGCCTACCTGGGTTGGCTACCACTATCGTGAACCCGGCCGGTTTACCGAAGTGGACCCAGATGATGTGTGCGTGGTGCATAATCCGGTCTCGGTTGAGCCGTTCTCTCACTTAGCAGCCAGGCCACAAACCTACCAGAACTCCGAACTACTGCAACATCTGGACATCGAAAGGGATGAGTTAGTAGGTTGAGAGGGGTCAGTGAGCCCAATGTGTGGTTGTACTCTTCATTTTGGATCACCACACAAGAACTCGGACTTAGGGCGATGTTCAACGAGACAACCCACCGTGTACTCCTACACAGCCTCTCATCGTTCACCTTGTATTAGGGTAGATTCACCAACACATTTCCACCATCATCAACATGATCACTACCATCCCGACTCACATAACAGTATCAACATTGTATCACTCTAAGCATGCAATAAGCAGTAACAGTTGGACGGGTCACATGATATCAATCAACTCCTACATTTTCACATTTTCTAGGATTGTGGTTTGCTTACTACTGTGACAAATGATAGGTCATGTAACGGAATGGGTTCATCTATGCGGTAGAAACATATCATGGTAATCATCCTAAACAATGCATAAGCGAGACTGAGAGGGAACTGGGATTTTATCGACATGATCAATGGGGTTTGCTTGCCTTGCTGACGAGGTTCAGTATCGGGGTCTTCAACGAAGGGGGTGATCTGGGGTTCCGGCTCCACCTCTATTCGACAAACAACACAAACATCGAAACAATAATAAGACAATGCACAATGACATGATCAATTGTTATAACATGGTGTAAGGGGTGTTGATGTGTTGCCAATTCCATTTAAATGGAGTGTATTGCATTTGAGTTGCAAATTCAAACTCCATTTGATTTATCGATGAATTTCAAATGCATTTGAATCCATGAATAAACATTCGCAAAGGTTGAGCATGAGGTGATGTTGTAAAGGTGAGGTAAAGTTTCTGATGTGTGGATGATTCCATCTAAAAGAAGTGTGTTGCAAAGTCATTTGCAAAATCACTCCAAATTTGAATTCAAATTAAATGAATATGGATGTTTCCACTGTTCACCCAATTTAAATTGTTCAAACATGAAAACAAAGTCCATATTCAGAATCCTTGAATTTTTCTGATAATTTTAGACATATTATTTGCTATATTTGGAGTTAGGATGAATGTTCTATGAATTTCCAAAGTATCACATATTTTCTGCCATTTCTGGAATTGTTTTTAAATAGAAAATCATTTACTGCGTCAGCACTGCATCATCATGACGTTAGCAGGGGCTGACCAGTCAAACTGACTAGGGGGCCCCACCTGTCAATGACACAGGGGGGTTAATCCCCCGTTTAAATTAATCTGTGATTAATTAGAGGGCCCTGGGCCCAGTTGTCAGTGGCTCAGGGGGTTGGATTAGGGGTAGGGTTAGGCTTGGGCTAAACTGCCCACCGGCATTTAGCCGGCGACGACCACAATGCGCGGTGGAGGATCGTCGGAGGGGCTTCCCGGCTGCCATTTGGAGCGCCAGGGGCACGGGGAGGAAGCCCTTGAAGAGACACATCACATGCGCTATGCAGGGGTCGCCGGGGAGGCCGCTTTCGTCGTCGGCTCCAACCTTGGCGGCGGCCGGAGCCACGGGCACGGCGATGCGTCGACACAGAGCGCAGGACGTCACGGGCATGGGCTCCTTGCACTCCTGGAGACTCCAGGAACCTCACAGACAACAAAAGGAGGACAGAGGGGCACGGAGATGAGCTCTACGTCGGCCATGGCGGCGGTCATCGTCGGCTCTCATGGCGGTGCTAGCTACGAGACGCAATCCGGGAAACAAATATGGGGCTTTGGTGCGCCTTCTCACCAGGAGCTTGATGGAGTCGACGAAGAGCTCGGGGAGGACGTGGGGCGGTGGAATTCGACGGTGAAGTGTTGCGGATCCAGAGAGATGTCGAGGACGATGGCGGTGGCTAGAAGGCCTCCGGCCTTGCAATCCGCGGCGAGGTGAGGTTGTCATCTACGGGGACCACGATGGACGCCTTGGCTTGATCCTTTGACGGCGTTGGCCACGCAGGGGCGCGGCGGCGCTCTGCGGCAGTGCTCGGGCTCACGCGAGAACGAAGAAGGAAGGAAGGAAGAGGTTGGCCCAGGGGGGGGGGAATGGATGCGGGTGGTCTGGGGCGTCCTCGTGGCGCGCTTGGAGGCCAGGGGAAGGCCTGGAACGTTGCCGGCGTTGCGGTGGCGTCGCCGCGCGCTCTCGGCTCGCCACCGAGCTTCTTGAGGAAGACGACAGAGGGGCTCGTGGGCTGGGCCGGCTGGATTTTAAGTTGGGCCTAAAGTAAGTTAAGCCTCCTTTTCTTTTTCTTCTGTTTTTCTTTTCTGTAAATTTGTTTTGCTGTGCTAAATAAATAGCTAGGCATTTTATTAAATGCTGAAACTTTTTATATGGCCTCATAATATATTAGGTTAGCCACTTGTAAAGTTTGAACATTTTTAAAATTCAAATTATTTGAACTTTAAATCAAATAGGAGTGTTTGATTAATTCCAAGGTCCTATTTGAATATTTGAAAAATCCATGAGCATGGGGTTGGTCCACATCACTTGATATGTGATCACACTCATTTATAAGACTTTTAAAAAATGCAAAAGGAATTTTTGGAGCAACTTTATTTCTGGCCATTTGAATTAATTCATCTGGGGGGTGTTCCTTCTCCCTTTTTGAGTTTGAATTTGAATTCCAATTGATTTTCTTTGATGAATGCAAGGTGACTTTGATCCTAGCACATTACCTAACAGAGGGTTCTGACAGCAAGTGACAAGGCAGTAATGACGAAGATCGATGGAAGGGAAGCAACAAGGAAAGCCGGTATGAACTCTTTTTGTTTCTACTTTTGTACATATGCCCGTACTTATGATTAGGGACCAGCTTGTAGCGACATAGTGCTATGTTTACAATGCTTTCCCAGTGGTTCATGCTTTCTTTGTGGTTAGTCTCAAATAGCTAGAGTTTATAATGTGTTACTTGAAATGATTGACATGCATTGCATTGTTCATGGTGTGGCCTATTGAAGTGGTATTTCCCTCCGGGGGATTCTTGGATTGACTTGGCGCATGTTCACGCATGTTAAGACTAAAAATTCTGTTATGCCTTGATGATCTTTTTACTTCAGGGTGAGTTATATCACTTTCATGCCCGATTCAATGTTGCTTTGTCCCTCTGCATGATTATGATTGTTATGCTCTCTAGTTGGTCGCTTCCCCGTCTTTTGCTAGCCTTCACTCGCACCAAGCGGAATTCTGCTTGTGCTTCCAAACTCCTTTTCAAACCAGTTCTTCCATTTGAGTTCACCATACCTACCTATATGTGGTATTTACCGGCCACTCCTAACTTAGACTTTCATGTACCATCTCGAAATTTATTCAAAAGTTTCCCCTGTGCAACCGTACAAGCTCATGGTGCGGTGAGGGAAAATCAGTATCTTTCATGCCAAAAATATTTTGAAGGAAGTTTTAACTAGTAAATAAAAAAGAAATATATACGAGAGTTACACCTCCCCCATACTTGATGATGGAATGAAATGGACCAAATGCTGCTTATGATAGATGGAACGATATCCTCCTTCCATCCTTGAGGCAAAATAAAAGGTTCCGTAGACCATCAAAGGATTTATGGATAAGGGAACATGTGTAAGAAAAAAGCATTAATATGCTTGGCATGGGAGATATTGAGAGACCTTTACCGTTCACCGTTGACTGGAAAGTTGCACTTATCAAAAGAGTTTTATCTCTGTTTCCAAAACCAAGAGCTCTGGTACATGTTTAGTCTTTGCTTCCTTTCACGGGTTTTCAACCTTGCCATCAAAATCCACGGTTCGAGATTCTCCACCTTCCTTTCTCCAAAGCACCAACTATGAGAGCATAATTGTCATTCTTAGTGTAACATGCATTGTCCCAAAGTATCACATTGTCTTCTGCATGCTTGTGATGTTTCTTACTTTGAGTTCTAAGTTCTAGTATCCTTTAAAACTCCGGAGGAGTTTCTGCATTTATGTTTTGCTTCACTCATGGAGGCTAGCGAGATACCACTCTGATATGTTCATTCTATGTGCATTGTGATCTTAGATTGATTTTCAGCAGCATATTGTTTACTTTTTGTTTGTTTGTGACTGATTACATGAAAGAAGGATTGCTTCGTGCATTGTCCTTGTAGCATGGTTGAAAGGACGTGGATGTCGCCTAGAGGGGGGAGAATAGGCGTTTAGAATAATTACGGTTTCGTCTTGAACAAATGCGGAATAAAACTTAACGTTTAATTTGCCAAGCAAGAAACCTAAATAAGCTAGGCTCAACTATGTGCACCACCAACTTATACTAAGCAAGATAAAAAACTATGTGATAGCAAGATATATGACAAGAGCACTATGGCTATCACAAAGTAGGTGCACAAGTAAATAGGTTATCTAGAAGAACAACCAATGGGACAAGCAATGTACAATAATATGAGCAAGCACAAGATAAACAATGTAATAAGCTTGCTCAAAGTAAAGGTAGAGATAACCGCAAGTGGAGCCGATGGAGACAAGGATTTGTTACCGAAGTTCCTTCTCTTGCGAGAAGTACATCTCCGTTTGGAGAGGGTGAGGAGCACAATGCTCACACGAAGCCAACGAGGGCCACCCTATTTCTCCTCACGCTCTTACCAATGCAAGATGCCGTGATTCCACTATTAGGACACTTGAGGGCGGTCACCGAACCCGTACAAATGGCAACCCTTGGGGGCGGTCACCGAACCCGTACAAATGCTCGGGGAAATCTCCACAACCGAATTGGAGGCTCCCGTAGCGTCCCGAAGCTTTCCACCACAATGATTGAGCTCCGTAACAACAAGCCTCTAGGTGCCAACACACCCACGAGGTACAAGCTCTAGAGTGCCAATGCACTCAAGAGTAGCTATCTTCTCAACTTCACTTCTACACCGAATCCTCGGAGAGAACTCAAACCGATGCACCAAATGCAATGGCAAGAGCACATGAAGTGCTCAAGTCCCCAACTCTCAAATCCCACCAAATCAACAAAAGCTATGGAGGAATATGAGAGGAAGAACAAGGAGAACACCAAGAACTCCAAGATCTAGATCCACAAGGTTCCCCTCACTTAGAGGAGAGATGGCTTGGTGGAGAATGTGGATCTAGACCTCCTCTCTCTTTTCCCTCAAAAAGGAGCAAGAATCATAGGAGGGGAAGAGAGCAAGCAAGCTCAAAGAGGTCAACAATGGGGGGAAGAACTTGCACAAAACCGGTGAGGACAAAGGGAGAAGAAGACCCCCTTTTATAGGTCTCCACGAATCCAACCGTTGGAAGCCCACCAACCACGGACTACCGCACAGCGAGCGGTACTACCGTGGAGCGGTACTACCGCAACTGGAGCGGTACTACCGCCCTACGGTACTACCGGGCTTAGTACCGTGCCCCACTACCGCCCTATCCAGTAGGAATACGGTAGTGGATGCGGTACTAACCACGGTAGTACCGCTGGAGCGGTACTACCGCTCTACCGGGCGGTACTACCGCTCGTGCGGTACTACCTCAACTCCGGGCGGTACTACCTCACTGGAAAAAACAGCACGGCTAAAACAAGCATAACTTTTCCATACAAACTCCGATTTTGATGATCTTGGGCTTGTTTTAAAGCTATGGAAAAGATCTAGATCCTCACATAGAGAACCACCCAAGATCAACAAAAATAAATGATGCAAATCATGGAAATGTTAGAATGCCAACAAGGTAGAAGGTGAAACCTTCACAAGATAAGAGCCGACAAAAACACCAACATCGAAAACACAAAAGTAGATGTATATGAAATCCGTTTTCGATGAAGAAGGGATTGTAATGAATACGAACTCAAGCTCCAAAACTCACAAAGATAAAAACCAAACAAGAACCAATAAAGATGATGCCAAGGATGCAAAGGTTTGAGCTCTCCACGAACGATGCGGCCTAGCCTATAACCCGGTCTCCTAACTACCACCATGAGACCGGTAAACTAGAAACCTATAAAGGTCAAAATAAAGGTCAAACCTTTGTCTTGCACATAATCCGCTTGAGCTTGATGATGATGATCATGTCCGCCTCAAGTTGGAACACCTTTCTTGGTTGCGCCGGCTCGATGAAGACTAGTAAATTGCTCCCCCATACTCCATTATTGGTGAGCCTCTTTTAGGCATATCTTCACAAAACCATTATCACCAAATGGTCGGCAAGCTCCAAGCATATGATATCTTCGTGATGCTCCTCCTGACCTTGCACACATCAACTTGACCAATCTTAGGATAGCTCCATGAAGAACACCTTGGTCAACACGTAATCTTCATCTTACAACCTTGAAGCCACCATATGATCTTCAAGCGTTGCCTATGGACAAAACTTAAAGTATAACTCAAGGAAACCATTAGTCCATAAAGATTGTCATCAATTACCAAAACCAAACATAAGGGCACATGCCCTTTCAATGGTGTCAAAACTTGCTAAACTCATTCGTAGTACATGCTTATATACATCTAATGAAGCAGAAGAGTTTGTCAAAGTTTTCTTTGTCGTGTCCAGTTCGTTGAACTGAATTGCTTGAGGACAAGCAATAGCTAAGCTTGGGGGAGTTGATACGTATCAAACGTATCTACTTTTCCAAACACTTTTGCTATTGTTTTGGCTTCAT
The DNA here is from genome assembly GCA_950022295.1 of Bromus sterilis. Taxonomy (NCBI): domain Eukaryota; kingdom Viridiplantae; phylum Streptophyta; class Magnoliopsida; order Poales; family Poaceae; genus Bromus; species Bromus sterilis. The sequence continues at coordinate 39,980,449 of OX465600.1, forward strand.
TCTTGCATGATTTGAACGAAACTAACCCGGACTGACGCTGTTTTCAGCAGAGCTAGCAGTGCTGTTTTCTTTTGTGCAGGTTTCTGGATATTTAGGTACACTGGAAAAATCCCAAGAAAATATATAAAAAATCAGCATTTCGGAAGCTTCCGAGGATCCAAAGGGGGCCACAGGGCAGCCAGGGGGCAGCCAGGAGGGTGCCTGGCGCGGCCCAGCCCCTGGCCGCGCCACGTGCCCTCCTGGCTGGGTCCCACACCCCCTGGTGACCTACCTTGGCCCCTATTTATTCTCCCGATGCAGAAACCCCAGAACAGAAGTCGCTTTTCCAATCTACGTCGCGGAGCCGCCGCAACCCTCTGTTCTTCTCCGGGAGAGCTAATCTGGAGGCTGCTTTGGCCTCCGGTGAGGGGAAATCATCGCCATCGTCATCGCCATCACCTCTCCATCACCCCTCCATGACTTCTCTATCCATGTGTGAGTAATTCCCTGCTGTAGGCAAAGGGGATGGTAGGGATTGAATGAGTTAGATCATGTAATAGTTCAATCAGATAGTTGGGGGCATGTTGCCTATCATCTACTTGGTGTTTATCATCTCTGTTACAACTTGTTGCTCTTAATGCTTGCCACTTTGGGCCCGAGTGCCATGATTTCAGATCTGATCACCCTTTTGTTTCTTGAGTTTGTGGTGTTCTTGATTCTATCTATGAGTTGTATGCACCTATTATGGTCCGGAACCAGCGATCCCAATGGTGACAGCTTGGGACACCAAAGAGGATGGACTATAATTTGCGGATTCCGTGTATCCATGAAGTGTTAATGCTTTGTTCCGGTGCTCTTTGACAGGAGTACCTTAATCTCCCTAAGTTCCTTTTGGCCCCGTTTGTAGCGGGACGGTAGGACAAAAGATGTTGTGCAAAGTTCTTATTGCAAGCACGTACAACTACCTTGGGATACATGCCTGATGTTTGATATTTGCCTAGATGATCCTTTCTTTTCTGTGAGCCTTGCCCGTGTTAGAATCTATTACATGTTCGTTCTCATCCAAGCAGCGCCCAACCATCCATCTTCCTAGCCTACAGTGTTTTCTTTCCTGCTGGTTACTAGCTGTTTACTTTTGCTGTTTTACTTTTGTTTTTTCACCACCACCATCACCACTACTATCATCACCACTATTACCATCGTATCACAGTTACTCCCAATACCTTTGTGCAAGCAAGTGTTTATTTCAGGTGCGGTTGAATTGACAACTCAATTGTCAAAGCATGTACGTATTCTTTGTGTCCCCAAGTGTCGAATCAATAAATTGGGTTATCTTACCCGCGAAGACTATCTCGATCCCCTACAATTGAGGGTTATCACCAAGTAGTAGGTAGTGACTCCAAGAGGGAGCTTTATGCATGATTGTGGGTTCATGGCCCCCGATGACTAGCTTGAGTGACAGAAACATGACTCTAGGGGATGTGATGTTACCCCAAGGGGGAAAACAACGGTGCTTGTACTTGCGGGTGCAAGGATTGTTTACTTTACGCAAAGTTCTTTAATGCAGTTGGCCGTTGCTTTGAGTTTACACTTTGGGTGGGATTCGCAACTTAATACTAGCGAGATGTTCTGGATAGATATCTCAAGGTGGATGATTAGTGGGTAGATGCAGTTGGATTTCGGTCTACTTGTCTTGGCGTACTGCCGGTGTTTTTGAGTCTCTTCCTTTATGTTTTGCATAATTAGCATTGGTTTGCGCACATAATCCCGTCAATTGCCCAGTTGTAATTTGTTTACCTCGCATGGCTATTTTATCGTCTTTTGGGAGAGAGACATCACTAGTGAACATCATGGGACCCCGGTCCATATATCCACCACTGTTTACACTATCAATTTACTTTCAGTATTTACTATTTTGTAGCTATCACTATCTATCATTATTATCCTGTGCGTTTTATCCTTTGTAAACAACAAGGCCGGAGGAATTTACAACTCCTCTGAACTCGTTGGGAGCAAAGCTATCTGTGTGTGTGCAGGGCCAGGAGAAGCAAGTGATTATCTTCAAACGACGCCTCACTTGCCGAACCACCTACTTGTCGACCTTGGAGTCCTACGGGAGACAATCTTAAAACCTCGGTATCTTCACTGAGGGAAACTTGTCGTTACGCTACATCTCACCTTCCACTTGGGGTAAGCAACGAGGGCGAGAAGTTATCTCGTGTATCATTTTGGCATCCTTCTTCTCCATAAGATACTTAATGGCAGCATGGTCAGTATGAATAATAATCTTAGAATCAACAATATACTGCCTAAACTTATCACAAGCAAACACTACTGCTAAGAATTCCTTCTCAGTAGTAGCATAATTCTTTTGAGCACTGTCAAGGGTTTTGCTAGCATAATATATAACATTCAACTTCTTATCAACCCTTTTCCCTAAAACAGCTCCAACAGCAAAATCACTAGCATCACAAATAATTTCAAAAGGTAAATTCCAATCAGGTGGTTGTACTATAGGAGCGCTTATTAAAGCTTTCTTAAGAACTTCGAAGGCTTCCCTACAATCTTCATAAAAAACAAAAGGAACATCCTTCTGGAGAAGATTAGTGAGGGGTCTTGAAGTCTTAGAAAAGTCTTTAATAAATCTTCTATAGAAACCAGCATGATCGAGAAAACTACGAATACCTTTGATGTCCCTTGGATAGGGCATCCTTTCAATTGCCTCGATTTTGGCCCTGTCCACCTCAATTCCCCTGTCGGAAATCTTGTGGCCAAGAACAATTCCCTCGTTGACCATAAAGTGGCACTTCTCCCAGTTAAGCACCAAATTTTTCTCCTCACATCTCTGCAAAACTTTATTAAGGTTGTGGAGATAATGGTCAAAAGAGGTTCCATAGACGGAGAAATCGTCCAAGAATACCTCCACAATTTCTTCACAAAAACCCTGAAAGATAGAATACATACACCTTTGAAAAGTAGCAGGGGAATTACATACACCAAAAGGCATACGTCTGTAAGCATAAGTACCATAGGGACAAGTAAAAGTGGTCTTCTCTTGATCAGCAGTGTTAACATGAATTTGAGAGAAGCCAGAATAACCATCAAGATAACAAAAGTGAGTATTTTTGGATAACATTTCAAGCATTTGGTCGATAAATGGCAACGGGTAGTGGTCCTTCCTGGTTGCCTTTTTCAGCTTCCTGTAATCAATACACATTCTATATCCAATAATAATTCTCTGAGGTATTAGTTCATTCTTATCATTAGGAACCACAGTTATTCCTCCTTTCTTTGGAACACAATGAACCGGGCTTACCCACTTACTATCAAATATAGGGTAGATAATACCTGCGGCTAGAAGCTTGAGAATCTCCGTCCTTACAACATCCATCATCTTCGGATTCAACCGTCGTTGATGATCAACAACTGGTTTAGCATCAGGCTCAAGGTTGATGGTATGTTGACAAATAGATGGACTAATCCCCTTAAGGTCATCAAGGGTATATCCAATTGCACCTCGATGTTTGCAAAGTACTTCCAATAGTCGCTCTTCTTCATACCCTGAAAGGTTAGAATTAACAATAACAGGATATACTTTATTTTCATCTAAATAAGCATATTTAAGCGTATCAGGAAGAGGTTTAAGATCAAACACTGGATCTTCTTTTGGTTTCGATAAAATTACCAAAGGCTCAACTGGAAGGTTGTGCTTTAGGATAGCAGGTTGTCTCAAGAATATTTCGTCCATCTCATTTCTCTCCTGCATATGCAAATCATTCTCGTGGTCCTCCATATATTGCTGCAAAGGATCATTAGGAGGAATAGCAATGGAAGCAATATCTTCAATAATCTTATTGTTACTAGGCAAATAAGTACCACGAGGCTGCTTAGAGAACTTAGAAAAGTTAAATTCATATGGCTCACCATTGAATTCAACAGAAACCTTACCTTTCTTGCAATCTATTATAGCTCCACAAGTTCTAAGAAAAGGTCTACCGAAAATAATAGGACAAAAATTATCCCTTACTGAACAAAGTACTAGAAAGTCGGTAGGATATTTTACCTTTCCGCATAAGACGTCAACGTCTCTCACAATTCCGATAGGAGAGATAGTTGCTCTGTTTGCAAGATGAATATGTTGGATATATGCTCTAGAGGCAAATAATATATGATTATTCCAATATATCTAAGCAAGTTCATAACCAGTTTCATACCGTGCTAGAACTGTGTCAGTGAAACAATGATGCAGGTGTGGTATAGAAACCCCCAGAGTTCCTAGTTAGCCTCTACATTGATAACTAGTTCATGGTCAACCTGATGGTCGTGGTTTCGCGATCATGGACAATTAAGTCTCTTGACTATGAGATCACCTCACTGGTTAAGTGACGTGATGAATATTACCCAAAGTAAGCATTACAGCATGATCTAATCTTGTGAAGGTTCAATGTTGTAATTACAGAACGTGGTAGACCGTTCCTTTGACCGTGAGTACGTGCATAATTGCTATCCTCCCGGATGCTTTGACCTACATCCCACCACCTGACTGAAATATGCGGGTCATAACGGTTCTATCTTGGGTATTCCGTGGAGATATGTTGAGGAGTATTGTTACAAGAGCGGGATTTGTCAATCCATATAATGGATAGATACTCGGGGCCCACTCGGTGAGATTCCATCCATAAAGCTGCAGCGTGTGACTAGGTCACGGGGATGAATATCACGGGAATGAGTGAATGAGGATTAGTTCAGAACGAGGTTGAACCAGACATAGGATGTCATTGATCGAATCTCGGAACAATCCAGTATCGCTGACAAAGGGAATGCTATACGGCGTAAGGTCCAATCGGTGTTTGATATCCGGAATGCACAGGGGTCATTATGGGCATCCAGGTCCCGCTGATGATCATTGACCGTAGCCTCATCTCGGTCATGACTGGAGTGTTCTCGGACCGTAGGGTAACACACTTAAGGGCTCGATGAAATCTGAGACCTTTTCGGAACCATCGGAGTAACCAGAGAATAAAGGAAACAACATCGGAGAAGTACCGTGTTGAACCGAACAAGTTCCGAGTGAACCGGAAGGTGTTCCGGAGCACCGGGAGATGGAATATTATGTTTTAGTTATTAATTAATTGAATTAATAATTAAATCATTTTATTTCTAATTAATATGTGCAATGGGCCTTAGTGGAGAAAAAGGCCCATTAGGGGAAGAAATAAAAGGGAAAAAGAAAAAGAAAAAAAGGGAGTGGGGGGGAGGCGCCATGGGCCCTAGGGCCCATGAGGGTGGCGCCCCCTCTCCCCCCTTGGCCGGCGCCCCCCCCCCCCCTAGCATGTGGCATAGTCCCACATTGCTAAGGGAGGGGGGTTGACTCCCTCCCCTACCCCTATATAAAGAGGGCCATGGTGCACATATTTAATTAAGCCAAATACACAATAAATCGGATTAAATTAGTATTTACTCCGAATTGAGATAGGTTTTCTCCGGTCTTCTCCCTTCCCTTGTCTCTTTCACGGAGGGCTCCCTAGTGTGAGCCTATAGTGGAATTGAGTCTTCTCTGCTAGAATCGGAGGCCGTCGTGCTGCCGAAGCTCCGTCCGGAGGTCTGCTTCCGCCACCTTCGCTGGATCGAAGAACGGAGGTCGTCATCGAGTCTCGTACATGTGCGAGTACTACGAGGTGCTACACGTGTGGCACTACACCCATCCGGGTGCTCAACACAGCCAGGGGGCTGTGAAACTTGATCGGCTACATCAACCACGTTTGCGGGAACGTTTCCCGCGCAACGGACTACACCCCGAGGTATGTTATTTCCGCACTCCTTTACGTTACGGTAATACGGCTAGCTAGATCTTGGGTTATGGGAACGCTAGTTAGAAAAATTTGTGTTTTCTGCTGCGAACCCCAACAGAATAGTAACATCAACTTCTTCAAGTTCACAAGGTGAAATCTCACCCATGATATATTGATAAAGTGAATACGGGATAGCACTAGCACTAGATCCCAAATCGCATAGCCCATAATAATTGTGATTTCCTATTTTAACAGATACTACTGGAGTACCTGAAATTGGACCTTTATTCTTGGCTGTGACAAGGTTAGTGGAAACAACACAAAAATTTATATTGGAATCTAATGCATCATTAGTAACAAGATCCTTAACCAATGCAACTCGAGGATCGACCTTGATCTGGTCCTCAGGCTCATCAATTCTTCTCTCACTCTTATTTAATATGCCTGTCACAAAAGAGTGCTCCCTTATTCTTACGAGAAAAGGGGGCTTTTCATATATAACTGCAGGCAAAATAGGGTCAACAACATGAATATCAACAGGTAATTCTTTGAAGGGTTTATGATGTTGATCCTTCTTCTTCTTAGAAGAGTCAATATGAGAGGCAAAGTCCTTACAAAAATCAATCATTAGATGGGAATCAAGACCAATCTTAGAGCAAAAGGTACTAAAGTAATCAGTTTTCACATAGCTCTCTATATAATCATGCTCATAATTTATAGTGGGTTCAATACCTTTATCTATTTCCCAATCTTCGGTATTCTTCTGGATCCTTTCAAGGAGATCCCATCTTTCTTCAACGCTTTTCATCTGAAATACCCCACTAGAGGAGGCATCCAACATCTCCTTATCCTGAAGAGAAAGTCTAGCATAAAAATTTGAAAGTATAGTTTTCTTGGGGAGCTCATGAATAGGACATTTGAGCATAGGGATTTCAATCTCCCCCAAGCTTGAGCGATGCTTTCTCCGTCACGAGACCTAAACTTATAGATATAATTTCTGTCTCGATGAATTTCATGAAGAGGATAAAACTTGGTATAAAAGAGAGACATAAGCTCTTGCCAATCAAGAAAATGTGAGTTATCGAGAAGCTTATACCAATCTGAAGCTTTATCTATAAGCGATACGGAAAACAATTTCTTCATGACAAACTCCATTGATACACCTGCGAGCTTAAATAGTGAACATAGTTGTGACAAATATAGCAAGTGTTCACTGGGATGTTTGTCTCCTGCATAACGATTAGCCAAAACACAATCGATAATACCAGCTGGTATTTTATAAGGCACAGTTTCAGTAGGGGAGGAATAACCACCACAGATGTGGGGTGTTTCCCCGCAAGCAACGATCCAATAGCTAGGTTTTCCATACGGACAAAGAGCAGCAGCAGCAAAGTAAAAACGACAATATAAAAATTTCCTTACTAGCTTCACTTACCAATAGCGCTATGCTCCCCGGCAACGGCGCCATAAAACGGTACTTGATGACCCACAACCGTAAGGGATATATTGCAGCGTTTTCGATAAGTAAGAGTGTCGAACCCAACGAGGAGTGAAAGGTATTGATAGGTGATTTTGGATAAGGAATAACTGCAAGCACTGAAAGATAACTTTTTAGGGGTTTTCAATATAAGCAACAATAAGATAAAAGCAAACAAAGTAAATAGTGCTGGGGAGCAGCAAGTGGCCTAATCCTTCTGAGCAAAGGATAAGCCTGGCAACTGAACTTATAAAGAATAAAGCGTTCTTGAGGACACATGGAGAGGTAGTCATGTGCTTTCGCCATACTCCGTATTGATAACAAGTGTTGCGCTGATAAGTGTTGAGTGGGTGGATCTATGCTAGCACACCTTCTAGACTAAGATAAGTGCACTCTTATGATTAATCATCTTGCAAGCATCAGCAAATACAAGATAGAAATTAAGGCAAAGCATCACCACAACAATAAGATCAATGATCCATTATTCCCTTGTGCAGAAGTGTGCAAACTGAGGTTCAGGTTTCTGTCACTCCGACAACCCACCATAAGCATTCTTTATACACAATGTATTCCCCTAGGTCCTTAATAAGGTGAAGTGTTGTGTGTTCGACTCACACAACACCACTAGGAAAATAACAACACAACTTAAATATCAATAAACACATATTACTTCAACATCATATGACTACTAACAACTAGACTTCTCCCATGTCCTCAAGAACTAAAGTAACTACTCACAAGACATAAAAGAGATCATGATCAGAGGTGATAAATAGGTGGTAAGCAATCTGGTCATAACAATATTTCTCCAACAAAACTCAATAGCATTCACCACAAAGTAGTAATCAACACCGGTAGAGTAGACAGGATAGATAGTACGAGTTACAACGCAAGTTGGAATTGTGAGATGAGATTGGATGAAGATGGAGATGGTGCTGATGTTGGGGATGGTGTTGATGATGATCTCAATGATGCCCGTGACGATGGTGATGACGATGGCGATGATCTCCCCTTCCGGGAGGTGACCTCCTCGGTGGAATCTGCCCGCCGGAGAGCCCTTTTCTTCTCTGTAGGTTTCCGCCATGGAGCGGCGGCGTAACTCCGTAAAAGATTCTCTTTTTTAGGTTTTTCGGGTAACAAGGAGTATATAGGCCAGAGGGGGGAGCCGGGAGTGGCCCCAGGGATCTAGGCGCCCTCCCGGCGCGGCCAGGGGTGGGGCCGTGCCAGGTGGCCTCCTGGGGCACCTGTGGCCCCCTTCTGGCCCCTCTTTTGCGAGTCCTCATCAATCTTCTTAAAAATATCCCCCGTCGATTTTTAGGTAATTTGGAGGTGTTCTTCTTCAGCAACTCAGCGTCCACTTTTTACCGCTAAATCCTGCGTCTGCTGCTTCGGCACCGGAAAGTTGCAAACTGTGTAAAACAAGCCAAAACAACATAAGAACATCATCGTAATGTGAAATATATCAATGAATAAGGAGGAATTATGATACAAAATAGTGATGCATTTTGGACGTATCAACACCCTCTGGAGGGATGACCAAGTCCCATACTTGGTTCTCGTACATGGATTCCATTTCGGATTTCATGGCTTGTAGCCATTCAGTGGAGTTGGGGCTCATCATCGCTTCTTTGTAGTTCACAGGCTCATCATCTTCCAAGATGAATACTTCGTTAGCATACCACTCGGGTAGCTGATGCACTCTGCCTGATCTCCTCGGTTCAGTTACCAACTTCTCAGAAGTTCCCACATCACTTGCAGGAGCTTCCGGTTCCTTCATCGAAATGACTGCCGGAACATCTTCCGTCATTTCAATCCTTGGTTCCGAAGATTCGCTAACCTCATCAAGTTGTACTGTCCTCCCACTCACCTCTTTGCTAAGAAACTTTTTCTCAAGAAAAGTTCCTCCTTTAGCAATAAAGACTTTGCCATCGGAGGGGTGGTAGAAGGAATAGCCTATGGTGTCTTTGGCATAACCTACAAAGTAGCACTTGTCTGCTTTAGGGTCTAGTTTGTTCGGCTATAAAAGTTTTACATAAGCATCACAACCCCAAAATTTCAGGAATGATATATTGGGTTTGTTCCCATTCCACAACTCGGATGGTGTTGTTTCCACAGACTTTGACGATGCCCTATTTAAAGTAAAAGCAGCAGTCTCTAACGCGTAACCCCAAAAAGATAGTGGCAGATCAGTTAATGACATCATAAACCTCACCATATCTAACAAGGTTCGGTTACGCCTCTCAGACACTCCATTTATCTGTGGAGTTCCAGGTGGCGTCAGTTGTGAAACGATTGCACGCTCTATGAGGTGTTCTCTAAACTCATGACTAAGATATTCACCACCACGATCAGATCGTAGAAATTTGATTTTCTTGTCACGATGATTCTCAAATTTGTTCTAAAATTCTTTGAAACTTTCGAAAGTTTCAGACTTTAGCTTCATTAAGTAAATATAACCATATCTACTCAAATCGTCAGTAAAAGTTATGAAGTAGAGATATCCACCGCGCGCCAGTACACTCATCGGACCACACACATCACTATGTATTATTTCCAATGAGTCTGTCGCCCGTTCTACATGACCTGTGAACGGCGTCCGAGTCAGTTTGCCCATCAGACAAGCCTCACACTTATCAAATGATTCAAAATCAAAAGATTGCAAAATTCCATCTTTATGAAGTTTCTGCATGCGTTTCTTTCCGATGTGACCTAGATGGCAGTGCCACATGTGAGTGGTATTATCAGTCTTCTTAAACGCTTAGAGCTAGTGTTTAAGATGTCGTTACTACAATCAAGATCCAAATAAAACATCCCATTCTTAGTAGGTGTAAAACCATAGAACATATTCTTTAAGTAAATAGAGCAACCATTGTTCTCAGACTTAAAACTATAACCGTCGTGGATTAAACATGATCCCGACATAATGTTCTTACAAATAGCAGGAACGAAATAACAATTATCTTTATCTATGGTAAATCCTGAAGGTAGATGTAGAGTGTAGACGCCGACGGCTTTAGCGGAGATCGTAGCTCCATTTCCGACATGCATCATCACTTCATTCTTTTCCAGTTTCCTTATTCTCCTTAATCCCTATAATGAATTACAGATATGAGCAACAACTCCAGTATCAAATACCCATGACTTAGAGTGAGGTCCGGAAAGATACACATCTATAACATATATAACTTTTATACCTTCGCCGGTGAAACCAGGCTTCTTCCTATCTGCCAGATACTTATTGCAGTTCCTCTTCCAGTGACCCTTAGCTTTGCAGTAGAAGCACTCAGTATCTTTGTTAGGGCCAGTGCCAGAGGGTTTATTGGTCTTGGCGCCAGGCTTGCCGGCAGCCTTACCCTTGGACTTGCCCTTCTTCTTGAAACTGGTGGTCTTGCTAACCGCCAACGTATAGCTACGGTCAGCCTGCATGGTAGCCTCCACATTCTTCAGCATTTCTAGAAGTTCATTAACTGACTTGTTGATACACGAGATAATACTCGCCCCTCGTTGGTTACCCCAAGTGGAAGGTGAGATGTAGCGTAGCGGCAAATTTCCCTTAGCGAAGATGCTAAGGTTTATATTGTCTCCAGTAGGACTCCAAGATCGACAAGTAGGTGGTGAAGTGAACAATGGCGCCGTTCACAACCTAGGTTGCTAACTTCACCTGGACCTGCACACACAACAGATAGCTTTGCTCCCAACGAGTACAGAGGAGTTGTCAATTCCTCCGGCCTTGTTGTTTACAAAGGATAAAACACACGGGATAATAATGATAGTGATAGCTACGGAAATGTAAATACTGAAAGTAAATTGAAGGTGTAAACAATGTTGGAAATATGGACCGGGGTACTATGATGTTCACTAGTGATGTCTCTCTCCCAAAAGACGATAAAATAGCCATGCGAGGTAAACAAATTATAGCTGGGCAATTGACAGGATTATGTGCGCAAACCAATGCTAATTATGCTAAATAGAAAGGAAGAGGCTCAAAAGCATGGGCAGTACGCCAAGACAAGTAGACCGAAATCCATCTGCATCTACCTACTAATCATCCATCTTGAGATATCTATCCAGAACATCTCGCTGGTATTAAGTTGTGAATCCCACCCAAAGTGTAAACTCAAAGCAACAGACAACTGCATTAAAGAACTTTGCGTAAAGTAAACAATCCTTGCACCCGCAAGTACAAGCACCTTTGTTTTCCCCCTTGTGGCAACAACACATCCCCTAGACTCATGTTTCTGTCACTCAAGCTAGTCATCGGGGGGCATAAACCCACAATCATGCATAACGCCCCCCCTCTTGGAGTCACTACCTACTACTTGGCCAAAGCAATAAACAGCAACGGAGAACATGCAAGAATTACTAAAGAACATAAATATAAAAGAAGAGAATCAAATATATAACTCAATTACAATCTGAACATAATCTCATAATCCATCGGATCCCAGCAAACTCAACATAGAAACAACAGAAAGATTACATAAGTGCCTCGATCATGTAGGGCAGCTCACGAGGTCTAATCCATGAAGAAAAAAGAGGGGAGGAGAACATCACATAGCTACTGATCATAGACCCATGGTCCAAGGTGGACTACTCACGGTTAATCCGGGAAGCATCCATGGTGGTGGAGAAGCTCCCGGAGGTGATTCCTCCCTCCGGCAGGGTGCCGGGAAGAGGTCTTCTGGTGCTCCCTATCTTAGAAGCGCGGCGGCGGTGGAACAGATGAGAGATCTCGAAATAGGGTTCCGTCCCCGAGGGTTTCTCGTCACGGGGAATAAATAGGCGAAAGGGGGCAGCCAGAGGTGGGCCAGGGGCTCTAGGCGCCCCCTGGCGCGGCCAGGGGTGGGTCCGCGCCCTCTGGTCGCCTGGGCCCCCCTGGCTCCCCTCTGGCCCCTCTCGGGCTCTTCGCGAAGCTTCCGATACGCTGATTTTTCCTATATTTTTCTCGGAATTTTTCTGGTACTTTTAATAAGGGGGGAACCTGAAATAGAAAAACAGCAGAAAACAGGAACTAGCACTGGGGTGCACTGAGTTAATAGGTTAGTCCAAATATGATCAAAAGTGAATGGAAGTTCATCAATATCATAGCAATATCACACAAAAGAGGCATGGAGAAAGCAGAAATTATAGATACGTTTTGGACGTATCAACATCCCCAAGCTTAATTCCTGCTCGTCCTCGATTAGGTAAATGATAACAAGCATAATTTATGTGGTGACATGCTAACAACCATATAAGAACTTTTAAGTAAAGCAATCAAGGCATGTAATTCAATTCAAGTCATACCAGGCAAGAGTCTATATTTGGCATTGAAACAAGCAACATAAGAACATAAAGGTGCAAGAGCTCTCGCCGTCCGTGACTCGAATGTCTCCAAATGGTGTTTGCGTGCAAGAAAGGGGATTGGGATATACGAGAAAAAGTATTTTTATGTTGAGAACTCAATCTACTAGAGTTTCACACTTGGTATTCTTTGTAATCTTATCTTGACTCATCCCCAGACCACTAGCCAGGTACAAGTCAAAATGATCCACTCCTTTTCGACATTTTGAGCACTCATGCAATGGATGAGCGTAAGCAAGAAAGTTGACACTTAGGATGGCAAAGAGATAATATGGTGGAGGAGGAAGACAAAAAGGTGTGAAAGGCTCACATCAATGAGGACAATCATAGGCGAGAGAAAGCCAAATGATAGATATGATGTGAGGAGTAGGGATTGCCATGCAACGGATGCACATATGAGCTAAGGTATGCTCTCCAATGGAACTAGTGGGGGTGCATCCAACTTGCTTGCTCAAGAAGACCTAGTGCTCATTTGAGGAGGCTCATCATTGGAATATACAAGCCAAGTTCTATAGTGTGAAGGTCCCCACATAGCTATATGCATGAATGATAATCTCTATGGAGTACAAGATATAAGAGGGAGTACGAGTGTGGATCTCTCAAAAGGAATAGTAGTGTGCCCCCTGATACGTCCCAAACATATCTATAATTTCTGCTTACTCCATGCATGTTTTGTGTGACTTTGCCATGATTTGCTTGAACTTTCATACACTTTTGAGCATATTTGGACTAATCTATTAACCCAGTGCACCCAGCTGCCAGTTGCTGTTTTCTGCTGTTTTTGTATTTCAGATTTTCCGGCCATTAAAAGTGCTTCAAAAAAATCCGGAAAATCAGATAAAAAATCAGCGACCCGGAAGCTTCCGGAATCACCAAGGTAGCGGAGGGGGCCACAACCAGGAGACCAGGAGGGTCCCTGGCGCGGCCCCACCCTAGGCCGCGCCAGGAGGCCTCCTGGCTGCCTGGTGGGTCCCCTCGACACCCCCCTTCGCCTATATTTAGCCCTCGGGGTGGAAACCCCTAATATCGATCTCTTTTCCGCGAACTCTCCTCTGTACCGCCGCCGCCACCGTTTCTAGACCGGGGCTGCCTGGAGAAGATGCCCCGGCACCCTGCCGGGAGGAGGAACCCGCTCCGGGAGACCATCCATAGCCATGGACGCCTCCCGTTTGTACCGTGAGTAGTCCCCCTTGGACCATGGGTCCGTGACCAGTAGCTATGTGATGTACCTCTCCCCTCTTTGTGCTTCCAGTTTCGAGACCTCGTGAGCTGCCTCACATGATCGAGGCACTTTTGTAATTTCTGTTGTTCCTATGATGAGTTTGCTGGGATCTGATGGATTATGAGACTATGTTTAGATTGTGATGAGTAATATATTTGGTTATTCTATTTTATATTTTGTTCTTGAGTAAATTCTTGCATGTTCTCCGTTGCAGTATTTTGCTTTGGCCAAGTAGTTTGTTGCAACTCCAAGAGGGAGCGTTATGCTTGATTGTGGGTTCAGCCCCTTGATGTCTAGCTTGAGTGACAGAAACATGAGACTAGGGGATGTGTTGTTGCCACCAGGGATAAAACAACGGTGCTTGTACCCGCGGGTGCAAGGATTGTTTACTTTACGCAAAGTTCTTTTAATGCAGTTGTCTGTTGCTTTGAGTTTACACTTTGGGTGGGATTCGCAACTTAATACCAGCGAGATGTTCTGGATAGATATCTCAAGGTGGATGATTCGTAGTAGATGCAGTTGGATTTCGGTCTACTTACCTTGGCGTACTGCCCATTGCTTTTGAGCCCTTCCTTTCTTTGCAACATAGTTAGCATTGCGGTGCCTTCATAATTCTGTCAATTGCCCAGCTGTGATTTGTTTACCTCGCTAGCACTTTTATCGTCTTTTGGGAGAGAGACATCACTAGTGAAAATCACGGAACCCCGGTCCATCTTCACATTATTGTTTACATCCTTAGTTTTCTTTCAGTCTTTACTTTCAGTTGCCACTATTATTATCTCTTGCGTTGATCCTTTGTAAGCAGAAAGGCCGGAGGAATTGACAACTCCTCTGTACTCATTGGGAGCAAAGTTATTTGTTTCTGTGTGCAGGTCCTATTAACTCCTAGCTAGAAGCTAATTTCTGGCGCCGTTGGCACCTTCTTGTATTTCTGCGAGTCCTACTGGAGACAAACCTTGGTATCTTCACCGAGGGAAATTTGCTGCTACGCTACATCTCACCTTCCACTTGGGGTAACCCCCTTCTCTCTTTTTATTTCTTTTTCTCTTTTTTCTATTTTTTTGGTGGCCTCAATGGCTCTTTCTATTTCTCTCATTTGTCCTCTTTGGGATCTTTTAATTTGTCCACTTTGGGATCTTTTCCTCACTTTATGGGCAACACTCTATATTTTACAAAAAGTATAGAAGATCTTTCACACTTTACAAAGTAGTCAAATCATAAAGAAGATGTAACTATCATGATGTATGCAAATGTATGCCTCTGCCAGTGTAGCAGGATATGCAATGATACTAGCGCGTCATGTAGCAATGATTAGGGAAAGGCCCAACTAGCATGCGTCTCATCGATCAAGCAAATAACATGTATGACATGAAGATCAAGTCATGAGAAGATGGATGTTGCATGGCAATATATCTCGGAAAGGCTATGGAAATGCCTTGATAGGTAGGTATATGGTGTCTGTTTTGAGGAAGGATATAAGGAGGTTTATGATGACAGAGCGTATCGTGCCAAGGGTTTGGATGTACTGGCGAAGGTGGACGCTAACTCTCGGAGTGAGAAGAAAGCAATGCACGGCACAGGAGAGGCTAGAAAAATATGGGAAGGTGGAAGTGTCAACTTTCGAATACTCACATTAGTCCGAAGAACTCATGCACTTATTATCGGTAACTCTCAATCTAACAAGGAGGTTTCACAAAGAGACAAGTACCCCGAGGAGGAGTGTATGGGGGTTTGGTTATCCTTGCGCATCCTCGACTCATGGTACATGAGTGCACTCTAATATTCGACCCCTCAGAAGAGTAGTGATCCATCTAGTAGCTAGAGTTCTCAACTAATTTGTAGGTTTTGAAAATAAACACGGATTGCCGAAAATACGACATCTATCACTAATAGGCTAAAGCTCTTGACACCAAAAGTCCAAACATTACTCAAAACAACACCTCAAAACTATTGCAAGTTACTACTACAAAAGAATAGCAACCTCAATTACCTACTTCAAGTCAAGACACAAAACTCAGTGCAACAGGAAAACTCTCTAAACAAGATGAACATGAAAACTCAAGAGAGTTCCAGAAACAAACTAAACAAAAGCTCTTTGAAAAGATAAGCATGAAAGCTAAGAGCAAAACATGACAGTAGCTACGAAAAGATAAAGAACACACACAACAAAGATAAGCACGAAAAAACCTATGTTGTGTTCTAAATTTTGGAAGTGGAGCGTGTTTCTCTCCCACACAAAGAAATCTGGGTTCTAACTTGTTATGAACAGCAAGAAAAGCTAAGGAAAACTAAAAATCAAACCTAAGAGCGAGACGCTCCAAGCATAGCACATAACGCATGAAGTGATAAAAATATAGTGAAACGAGAGACGGACTGATAATTGTCAATGGAGAAGGGGATGCACGGGGGCATCCCCAAGCTTAGACGCTTGAGTCTCCATGAATATTTTTGGGGGTGCATGGGGGCATCCCCAAGCTTGAACGCTTGACACTTCTTAATCTTCTTTCATCATCTTCCCTCGCACACTTGAAAACTCCCTTCATACATAACTCATCATAATCTGATTAGCGAGATTAGTACCCATAATAAAATAAATTTTCTCTACTGTAAATAAGGATAAACTTGAAGAGATACTGTTTCTCAAGATTGCCAAAAAGTTTTTGCAAATAAAAAGCAAGCTTAAGGTTTGCAAAACGAAGGAAAGGCAAAATAGGACAGAATCTGTGAAAACCAGACCAGCAGGTAGTAAAGAATTTTTTAGGGATACTTATGCAACTCAAATCAAAAAACTCAGAACATACGAAAGTTTCTTAATTTTATAGAGCATGCTGTGTAAAAAATTCAGCTCAAAAAGATTAACTGGGATTTTTCTCTGATTTTTCTAGTCACGAGGACAGAATCTGTTTTCTGGACAGCATGTCACAACTTTCACTTCCCTTGTCGTATGAGGCTCTAAAAGGCACAAAGCTTGAAAAGTAAAGATACAATGATGTTGCTAAAGTAGTAACAATCATCAAGACCACTAAAAACAGAAGAAAAACAAAAGGGAAAACCTAAATTCGTTGCGGGTTGCCTCCCGAAAGCGCTTCTTTAAAGCCATTAGCTAGGCTTAATGCAAAATAGATCAAGTCTTTTCAAGAAAATAACTAGCCCGTGTGACGGACTCAAAAGGAAACTTAATATTTTTCCTAGGGAAGTGTTCCATCCCTTTCTTGAGAGGGAATTGCAATTTTATAATCCCTTCTTTCATATTAATAACAGCACCCACGGTACGAAGAAAAGGACGTCCGAAAATAATTGGACAAGAAGGTTCACATTCAATGTCCATAATAGTAAAATCAACGGGAACATAATTTTCATTGAAAATGATAAGAACATCATGTATCTTCCCCAAAGGTTTCTTTACAGAAGAATAGACAAGACGAACACCAAAAGAACAAGAATCAAAAGGTTTCAATTCAAATATATCATACATTCTTTTGGGCATAACGGAGGTACTAGCTCCAACATCACATAAAGCATAGCAAGTAAAGTTATTCAACTTAACTTTAATCATAGGATCCCAACCATCTTCTAACTTTCTAGGTATGGAGGCTTCTACCATAAGCTTCTCCTCCCTAACTTTGATGAGAGCATTAGTGATATGCTCCGTGAAGGCAAGTTTAAGTGTGCTAGTGTGGGGGTCTCTAGACATCTTGTGAAGGAAACGAATAACTTTAGAAATGGTGCAATTATCAAAATCAAGGTCACTACTATCAAGTAGAGTAGTAGTGGTGTCCTTTAGTATCACTTGTTTGGTAGCTTCTATAGTCATAGGAATTTCTTCTTCTACGGTTGAGGTCATAGCATCACCATTGCTAGGTCCTATGGGACTAGGGGTGCGTTGGGTGCTAAGAGTTTGGATATCCTCAACCACTTGGATAGTAGCAACAGTATGGTGTGTAGGAAGGCTCTTAATTCTATCTTCTTCCTCCTTTTCTCTAGACCATATCTCTTTAAGTTTAGCCATCATCCTAATGTTTTCATTAATTTGCAATTGGATAGCATTCATAGGAGTGTCCTTCCTCTCCTCAAGGGGAGAAGTTCTAATTTTAAGCAATTACACTTCGTGGGATAAATTGTCTACCTTCGACGAGAGGGTATCTAGTTTGTCTAGTTTTTCCTCCACACTCTTGTTGAAGGCTTTTTGGGTAGTGATAAAGTCTTTAAGCATACTCTCTAATTCATAAGTGGAGTTTTTGGTGCTAGGATAAGTGTTGTTGTTCCCATAGTTGTTGGAGGGGAACAGTTTAGGATTGCTACCAAAGTTACTCCTATAAGCATTGTTGTTGAAGTTGTTTCTAGAGATAAAGTTCACATCTACTTGATCCTGAGAAATCAAATAATTTAAAGGAATATTTTGAGGATCAATAGGAGATTGCTTGGTAAGTAGAGACATAATCAAGTCAACTTTTTCATTTAGGGAGGAGATCTCCTCGACAGAGTTTACCTTCCTACCTGTTGGAGCTCTTTCGGTGTACCATTGGGAATAGTTGGTCATCATCTCATCGATAAGTTTTGTGGCAGCACCAAGTGTAGTTGACATAAAGGTTCCTCCCGCGGCCGAATCTAGCAAGTTCCGCGAGGTAAAGTTCAAGACTGCATAAAAAGTCTGGATAACCATCCAAGTAGTCAAACCATACGTAGGGATATTCTTAACAAGAGATTTCATGCTTTCCCAAGCTTGGGCAACGTGTTCATTATCCAATTGCTTAAAATTCATAATAAAGCTCCTCAACTGGATAATCTTAGCAGGGGGGTAGTACTTCCCAATAAAAGCATCCTTGCACTTGTCCCAAGAATCTATGCTATTCTAAGGCAAGGATTGAAACCAGATTTTAGCTTCATCCCTCAAAGAGAAAGGAAAAAGCTTAAGCTTAACAATATCACCATCTACTTCTTTGTACTTTTGCATATCACAAAGCTCAATAAAAAAAATTAAGTGCAAAGCAGCATCATCTCTAGCACCAGAGAATTGATCTTTCATAACAAGGTTCAGCAAAGCAGGTTTAATCTCATAAGAAGGTGCTGAAGTAGCGGGTGTAGAAATAGGAGTGCAGATAAAGTCACTGTTGTTGTGAATAGTGAAGTCACACAACTTGGTGTTCTCAGAGGGACTCATAGTAGCAGCAAGCAAGATAACTATTTTTTTGATTTTTGATAAAAGACACAAAAACAAAAACTGAAAGGTAAACTAAGAAGACTAAAAAGCAAAGATAAAAGATAGTGTGCAACTCCCCTATCTTGAAGAGTGG
Organism: Bromus sterilis; assembly: GCA_950022295.1. Lineage (NCBI taxonomy): Eukaryota > Viridiplantae > Streptophyta > Magnoliopsida > Poales > Poaceae > Bromus > Bromus sterilis. The sequence continues at coordinate 39,999,556 of OX465600.1, forward strand.
AGTCCCCGGCAACGGCGTCAGAAATTTTCTTGATACACGAGATAATACTCGCCCCTCGTTGGTTACCCCAAGTGGAAGGTGAGATGTAGCGTAGCGGCAAATTTCCCTTAGCGAAGATGCTAATGTTTAGATTGTCTCCAGTAGGACTCTAAGATCGACAAGTAGGTGGTGAAGTGAACAATGGCGCCGTTCACAACCTACGTTGCTAACTTCACCTGGACCTGCACACACAACAGATAGCTTTGCTCCCAACGAGTACAGAGGAGTTGTCAATTCCTCCAGCCTTGTTGTTTACAAAGGATAAAACGCACGGGATAATAATGATAGTGATAGCTACGGAAAAGTAAATACTGAAAGTAAATTGAAGGTGTAAACAGTGTTGGAAATATGGACCGGGGTACTATGATGTTCACTAGTGATGTCTCTCTCCCAAAAGACGATAAAATAGCCATGCGAGGTAAACAAATTACAGCTGGGCAATTGACATGTGCGCAAACCAATGCTAATTATGCTAAACAGAAAGGAAGAGGCTCAAAAGCATGGGCAGTACGCCAAGACAAGTAGACCGAAATCCATCTGCATCTACCTACTAATCATCCACCTTGAGATATCTATCCAGAACATCTCGCTGGTATTAAGTTGTGGATCCCACCCAAAGTGTAAACTCAAAGCAACAGACAACTACATTAAAGAAATTTGCGTAAAGTAAACAATCCTTGCACCCGCAAGTACAAGCACCTTTGTTTTCCCCCTTGTGGCAACAACACATCCCCTAGACTCATGTTTCTGTCACTCAAGATAGTCATCGGGGGGCATGAACCCACAATCATGCATAACGCTCCCTCTTGGAGTCACTACCTACTACTTGTCCAAAGCAATAAACAGCAATGGAGAACATGCAAGAATTACTCAAGAACATAAATATAAAAGAAGAGAATCAAATATATAACTCAATCACAATCTGAACATAATCTCATAATCCATCGGATCCCAGCAAACTCAACATAGCAACAGCAGAAAGATTACATAAGTGCCTCGATCATGTAGGGCAGCTCACGAGGTCTAATCCATGAAGAACAAAGAGGGGAGGAGAACATCACATAGCTACTGATCATAGACCCATGGTCCAAGGTGGACTACTCACGGTTAATCCGGGAAGCATCCATGGTGGTGGACAAACTCCTGGAGGTGATTCCTCCCTCCGACAGGGTGCCGGGAAGAGGTCTTCTTGTGCTCCCGATCTTGGAAGCGCGGCGGCGGAGGAACAGAGGAGGGATCGCGAAAAAGGGTTCCGTCCCCGAGGGTTTCTCGTCACAGGGAATAAATAGGCGAAAGGGGGCAGCCAGAGGTGGGCCAGGGGCTCCAGGCGCCCCCCCCCCTGGCGCGGCCAGGGGTGGGGCCGCGCCCTCTGGCCGCCTGGGGCCCCCCTGGCTCCCCTCTGGCCCCTCTCGGGCTCTTCGCGAAGCTTCCGGTACGCTGATTTTTCCTATATTTTCCCGGAATTTTTCTGGTACTTTTAATAAGGGGGAAACCTGAAATAGAAAAACAACAGAAAACAGGAACTGGCACTGGGGTGCACTGAGTTAATAGGTTAGTCCAAATATGATCAAAAGTGTATGGAAGTTCATCAATATCATAGCAATATCACACAAAAGAGGCATGGAGCAAGCAGAAATTATAGATACGTTTTGGACGTATCACTTGTCCATCACGTTCATACGATAGTTCTGAACAAAGCCTTTAAAGCTTGGCGGGAGTGACATGAGGACGATATTTGTACCCAGTGATTCCGGGATCGGGAATCCCAGTTGAGTCAACCTTTGCCCAAAGCCCATGATCTTAATCACGTGCTCACTCAAAGGAGATCCTTCCTTCATTTTGCAATTCCATAAGGCATGAGTAACCTCATACCGTTAAGTTCTAGCGTGTTTGGCATACAGAGCATCTAACTCTTGAATAATCAAGTGGGGATCGGTGTTCTCAAACCTCCCCTGCAACTCTGATTCCATACACGCATTCATTAGACACTGAACTGCGGTGCTATCATCTAGCTTGGTCTGATGCACATTCTTCTCAGCAACCGTGGCTTCCGGACCCGGTGCTTCTGGGAGAGGTGTCGTCAGGACATAGTCCTTTTTAGCACACCTGAGTACAATTCTCAGGGAACGAACCCAGTCCGCATAGTTGCTTCCATCATCTTTCAATTTTTCTTTCTCAATCAACGGACCTAAGTTAAACTGGGTATTGACACGGGCCATTTCAATCTACAACATAAACACAAGTTTCACTTAGACAATGTTCATAATTAAGTTTCACTAATTAATCATACTATTAATTTTAATAAGTGCTCCCACTCAGGTCAACATCTCTCGTAGTTAATGCTAAGTGATTCAAGATCCAAATTTAGTCGTCCGCCATTGATGTGACATCAATGATGACTTAGACTGAATTGGTAGGCCAACTTGCCAATCACGCAAGGTGATTCTTGTTCATCTTTCGATGGGTGTGTTCCGGTAGCAAACTTTTATCCAAACCATCAAGACAACCAAGTGTAATGTGCCGTGTGTTCTTTTAACACACCCGTCTTTTATGCGTCACATCATGTGCACCCATGTGACATGACTTGCTCCGATGTGAAACATAGTATAGACGGTGCTACAGTTGGAAAAACACTATCAACTTGATATTATTTAGCGAGAGATCACCCTAATAAAACACGACTACCGCGCATCAAACAAGGGTGCATCAAAGGGATTAACATCACAGACAATTCATAAACTTATGTGACATGGTATATCCCTTTGTGTCGTGAAGTTGTCGTTGCCTTCATGACTCCGTGGTTGAAGTCTCCACCCACCACCTTTTGTCCTTGGCGCCGGGACCTCCTCATGGCTTCCGGAATGTGCGTCGAGGTCCATCTTCGCATCATTGATCATCACTTGTCTCCATCTATTACCTTGCCTCAAGCTATTAAACAGTTCTGTCTCACAAGCCATAATTAAGTGACAATCATATGACTCCTGTCATCATGCTGTACCACGACTCGCAGGACGTGAAAAATATTACATCATATAACATCTCATACAAACACATTGCAAATCTTGAAGGCTATACCACATCACTAAGGTTGCAAGTGGGGCGGGATTGCCCGCTGCGCCGCCCCGCAAAAATTACCCGCTAAACGCCGCTGGACAAACCGCATCATGTTTAGCGGGCTCAAGCGGTCTAGCCGCTTTGTCCGGCGGACGCCGCAGCATCCCGCATATCCCGCCTCGCTGGCTCTTTTCCTATCGAAAAAATTTCTCCTGTCCCCGCCTCCCCGGCATGTAATTTTCTTTCGCCGGCCTCACCTGAACCACACCCTTGGCCACCTCATCCTCTCCTACCGCTCAAAAAAAATCATCCTCTCCTGGCATCCCGTATCGACAGTGGTATACTGGTATTTGACGGCTTGACCCCGTGTGTGCCCGCATGCAGCGGTGCATGCTCAGGCTGCACTCTGCTCTCCATCTGTGATGCGGAATGACCAAGTGTGTCTGCCTTTTCTCGACGAGTTGGACGTCTCGTCGGCGAGCTTCGGCCTCTCGTTTCCGGCAACCACGGCCTCATCGATGTACTGACGAACACACATGTCTGAAGACGCTCGAGGACAAGACCTATTCATGGGGCAGCTTGCCGGACTTTTGCATGCAAGCTGAGGGGCAGGTGACTGTGGTTGCAGTGTATTCTGGTGCGCTATGAGTGTCGACGGCTGGGGGTCGCTGGTGTTAGTGCGAGCTGCGGCGCTATGGGTGTCCATGGCTGGTGGTCTACTGCACCCCATCCACGCTGTCGCCGGAGGTGGCAATAAGGTTACTACCAAAATCTGATGTACTAGTGTTATTCTGTGTATACGCGGGACGTTGGCGGGATCATGCGGGTTGCCGCGTTAGCCGCTAATTAGCAAGCGGCGTTATGCGGACAACCGCAAAGACCCGCCGAACATGCTTGCTCCCGTTTAAGTGTTTGGCGGGCAACCACATCCCGCCCCACTTGCAACCTGACACATCACATGCACAAACTGCAAAAACAAGTTAGATCACCATCTAGATGGGTTGTTGCAAATTTTATCGTGGTTTTTAAGCAGGTTTACATGGAAAACGTGAAACCCTAGACAAAACAAAAACACGATACTTATTTTGTTGCTAGTTTAACATACGGGGTGCGTGTAGCAACTAATGCCACAAGACAAACTTCGTTAAACGCGTGACCCCCGTGTGGATTTGAGTTCATAAAATCCACAAGCCCGTTCATGTAAAAAATTTCTATAGCAAGACTAAGACGAGATCCAAGGTATTTTATGTAGTGCATGATCAAGGCAACCAGCATACTAAGAGCAGCATAGAGGGATCATGGCAAAACTCAAACCTTGTAGCAAAATCGCATCATGCCGTCGAGCAAAGAAAAGATCACATGACAGGGAAGCAAACAAGAAAATTAATGCCTCATATCAACATATGATCTACCTAAACATGCATCTAATCAAGGATCGCTCTGATACCACTGTTGGGAAACATAGTAGAAATAAAAAAATCGTGCCTACGAATCAAGACCCCAAGATCATCCAAGAAGATGGCATACAAGGTTTAGGCCATAGCTCACCAACGGTTGTAGCGGAAGTAGAGTTGATGAAGCTAGTGAAAGTAGATCTCGTGAAACGTCTAACGAACCGTCCCTCGATCCGTCCCACGAACAAGTCCCTCGAACAATTCCATCGAACAGATCTCCGAGGAAGAAGAAGAAGAAGCTCCTCGAAGAAGGATCAAAGTTATGATCCCTCTACCGGTATCCACACGTCCGGCACAACAATCCGGCAGCGCTCCACCGTCCAGAGAAGAACACCTCCGAGAAAACTAGAGGGAGAAAACCTTAGCGGATTCCGATCTAGAACAGTGTCTAAACCGGGGTTTATGGTGGAGCAACTAGCAGCCTTGAGGCAAGGGGGCGCAGGGGATTGTGGGGTGCGCCTCCCCCCTTGGCTCACCTTTTATAGGTGGCCAGCCCCCCTGGTGCGCCTCCCCTAAGGGAGGAGTCCTACATGGACTCAACTTCCCTTAGGAGGAGTCCTCCTACTCCAAGGAGGATTGCAATCCTACTTAGAGTAGGATTCCCCCCCCCCTTGGTGCGCCCCCACCTCCTGGCCGGTCAGGACCAGCCCAGGTGGCTTGCCCCCAAAGCTAGGGGGTGGGCGCAGCACGTGGTACTGCCCGAAACCTTCCGGGATGGTTTTGGGACATTTCGAAACCTTCTGGAACACTTCCAGGACCTTTTGGGACCGTTAACGGACGTTCTGGAACCATCTGGATAGGTTTCAGGACGATCCGGGTTACGGTCTAGCTTGCCCGATGCCCTGCGTCAGTTCGTCGGTCATTTTCGGAACGTCCACCGATAATCCGGAAACTATTCTGGTTTAACTTGGACTTTCCACAGTACCTTTCTCATATGTTCTAAAACCACCTGGGACTATTCCAGAGTGATTCAGACATATTCATTTTTCTCTGGACAATTCACTTGCTTTCACAAAACCTTCAACCATCCTAGTATTCTAATAGATTTACTTTACGTTAAGTGTGTGACTCAATAGGTTCGGTATTATGTGGACATGACTCAGAACGTCTTCCAGACTCATAGTCATTAGTCAATAATCAACAACGGAGCCATGGACACCCATGTTGACTCCCACACATACACGAAGAAACTTCGAGTGAACCTTCATGTTTACCATGCACCATTCCCTTTGCTTCACGATATATGACAAAGTTAGAGGAGAGAAGTTTGGCACCCACGTGAAACAACTTCTTGAGCACAAGCCATATGTTATCCTCATTGTTCGTTTGTCTTCATTCCTCGTTTTGTATTCCAGTATCCCCATGACTAAATCACAATGTGTCTAGCCAGACTAGAATGGATACCGTCATACCGAGTGGGCCCAGAGTAAATATCTCTTCATCGTGAAGGATCAAATCCCAGTCTCGAACTATCACAGTTACTAGACACACCATCCAATGTACCCAGAACTTATTTTACTACTTCCCAGTAACGGGAAGATTCATCTAAGAACCAAAGCACATCTTCCTGTGTGAAGCAACTTGATACTCTCATGGTCTAAGGAATTACGTATATGATAACAATCCATGATATGACTTATAACATTTGTTACGATGTGTTCTCTAAGTATATCATTTAACACTGGGGTCGGTTCAACATCATTGTTCTGCTAACAATAGGCTCTCATCGCTACCGACATCCTTGTTACAAGAACGATGTCCATGATTAAGAAAAAGTAATCATCAGTTAGCATATGAGCTGGTCTTAGAGGCAAAACCAGGAACTCTTGTTGTTTACATTTCCACACATGCACATGATTTTTTTTCTGAATCTCATAGTCAGGGTCATTGCAATTATAGCACAGCAATATAAACATTAATTATGAACTTGAATATAAATAATAACACACTTTATTATTGCCTCTTGGGCATATATCCAACACTAACAGAGTTCGCGGGGGAAGATTAGGAGCTGCTAGCGTGATCGATGAAGATCTGTTCGTGGTCCCCAAACACGCGGGAAATGGCGATGGAATTGGTGGGTGTGACTATGGCGATGACTCTAGAGGAGAGGGCGAGGATGTCTGCAGATGGTTCTTTAATCATGCTCGAGATACTGCTTTGGTCCATGGGGAAGGCGGAGTTGGGGATCCCATCTAACTGGGGTCACACTACCAACTGCTGGAAGATCCCTGAGGCCGATTGCTCTTGATCTGAAGCCAAAATTGGATATGAAGGAGGAGATGGTGGTTGTGATGAAGTCGCGGTGGAAGCAGGTTCTCGAAAGAAAAACCGTGCCTATAGATTTTGAGCATCTATAGATTTCGAGCTCTGTAGGATGAACAACAAGTTTAGTTTGGTGAAGGAAAAGGGCATGAGCGTTAGAGGCGGGGGGACTTCATCCTTAGTGGCGGCATCAGGGAGTGCGGGGATGAATGCGGGGTCTTAGTCCAAGAAGGTCGTTGAGGCTCAAGCCGGCGGTTCGCTGCTCTCCCGTCTGAAGGGAGAGCCACCCCTCATCCGATTGCCGCTTTTGGGTGTTCGACGAAGAGGGATCGGATGTGGATGATTCCGAGCTTGGATATATATCGCCTGATCTTGATGGTATGATTTCTAACATATCGAAATATCTTAATTCCGCTTCTGATATTGAGAAGTTTGATCTCTGTAATTGATTCACTGGTCATGCTTCTAAACAGAGGCATAAGCAGCATACCCAATTTTTTTGAAAACTATGTCTCTAGGTTTTTTTTATGAAACCTGATAACTATTCCCTCTGTTCCATATCAATTGACACATATTTAGTGTAAAATTATACTAAGTGTGTCAATTAATTTGGATCGAAGGGAGTATGTCTGTAGTTTTTTTTGAGGTATGGTCGTGCCTCTTTTTTTATTTTATTTTTCATCAAACGTGTAGAAAAAACGTGCGAAAATCGGGAAAGTCGAAAAAACCACCAAAAATACATACACAAAAATTAAAAAATGAAATCCTAAGAAAACGTTGTGGACGCGACACGTGGCGCGCTATGAGCCTAGGAAAGTGTTCGCTGGACCGGATCGCGAAAGAGTACTCTAGAACTAGTTTTTTTTTTTGAGAAAACTCTATAACTAGTTGCTCTCCCATTGCTTCATTAAAAAAAACTGAACCATTGCTCTCTTTGGGCCATTTTTTCTACGAAATGGGCTACTTTCTTAAACTTGTCAGCCCATCTACGGAATCGGGAGATACGCCGAACGGAATAGCCAGGATTTCGGACAGTGGCAGCCACACAGGTGCGTAGCATCAGCAGAGAAGGGAAGAGCAGAGCGCGCCCGCCATGTCCCTGGTCGCCGCGTGCGCCGCCGGAGTGCGCGCCTCCATGCTTTCCTCCTCTGCATCGTCCTCGTCCCGCCCATGCCCGGCTCTCGCCCGCCACAGCCGCGCGTATAGGTCCCTCATCTCGCCGGCGCCGAGCAGGGGAGGCCGCCGTGGTGCGCGTCTCCAGGTTCGCGCAGCCAGGTTGGAGTCGACCGGCGTCTCCGTGGGATTCCGTGCTCCCCAATTTGAGGTCGTCCCATAGCCTCAACCTCTCGCTTTTTAATTTCAAGCCGATGCTTTAATCAAGATTGAAGCCTGATGTTGTTGCTCTGCTGTTCTTCATGGTTTCTTGTTTGTTGATGATCATGCAGCTCCCGGAGCCCCTGACAGGGAAAACCTGGACACTGGATGACTTCGAGGGCAGCCCTGCTTTGCTGGTCAGTGAGTTTTGGTTAACCTGTCTCCTGTAGATGCATGCTTTCTCTTCAGCATTCGTTGTTACCTTCAGTTAGTTAGATTAGATATGGGCAGTGAATGTGCATTCGCAAATTCAGTAAGAGCAGTAAAACACTTTCGGCAGATTTCTGCTCATTGACTGGTGGGGTTCAATAGATGTTTATATATCAAACTTTTTTCCTGTACATTTACTCTACTTGATGGTGCATTGTTGGGTTGGCATATGAGATGACATAAATGTGCTCTTTGATATGTTGATGATAATGCTGGAGTGTTGATGGACCTATGCAAGTAATGGCTGATCTCATGCTGCCACACAAGTTGAATTTGTAGTCATAATTCATGAAGCTAGTTGATTTATTAGACATGCACACAAATTGTTCCTTAAAATGCTTGTGAAGTGCTAGCTTTCTGTTTTTCTTGCTTCCATTACTCCGCCAAAGTGACATGTTTCTTAATCATTGTTTTTTCTTAAATTTTTCTATGAATATTTTAGGCTGACTATTAATTTCTAACCTTTTACAATAGCTCAACAAGGTTAAAACAAAAATAAAAACAATAAATCCATGGAAAGTGTTCAGCCAACTGCTCTTTTACGATCTGTTGCATTTGCACGTCTCCCTTCCTTGAGGAGACATATGAAGTGTCATATATCTACTCAGTTGTACAAACATAACTGTAATTCTTGAAGGTGTTTAACACAAGAACGTTCTTATTTTGTATCAAATAACCATCTATTCATCACCTTAAGTTATTAAGAGAACAGTTCCCGACTTTGTCTTCTTCCAGGTGATGTTCATATGCAATCACTGTCCATTTGTAAAACATCTGAAAAAAGATATTGCAAAGCTCACTTCATTCTACATGGAGGTAAGAACATTGGAAGACCAGATACAAATTTCTAATGGATTCGTGTTTGTAGCCTTAAATTGACACAGCTACGACACAATGCAGAAAGGACTTGCTTCTGTTGCCATATCCTCAAATTCTATTGCGACACATCCTCAGGTTATGCTTTACAACTTACAACCAATAAGAATAAAATACCTTGTAGGTTCTCTTATATGCAGTTCTAACCAGGACGTTTCTTCTTGAGAATTTAAAAGGATTTTCTCAGAAAATTCGTATTTTACATTAATTTATGATTGAAGTTTTATCCTGCTAATTAAAAGGATTATAGTTAACTGGAAGAATGTAGTGAACAAACATCCTCCCATTTTAGAAGAAATAAATAAGTACGTTGAGCATTGAGATGAAGAATATATTTTCTTCTTTTGCGTTTTCTTTTGTACCCATCTTTTTTTAAATGATTGAATTTCATTACATGAGTGTTGATCAATTTGCGAATTGTTCACTCTTTGAATATTATTTAAAACGCCTCACTAGTATCTTTGATGAATAGTACCTTTACCATATATATCTATGTTATTGTTGTAGTCTCTAATTTACTCGTTAACAAGTCCCTCTAATACAACAAAAGTTTGAGTGTGTGTTTTATTCCATTATGTTTGGTGCAACTTGTCAGATTTTCCAATTTGAACACAAAGCAATCTTGTGATTCTGCAGGATGGCCCCGAATACATGGCTGAGGAGGCAAAATTGTTTAAATACTCTTTTCCTTATTTATATGACGAGGTCGGACCACTCTATGTGCTTCCTTATGCAGTCCCTGTGATCTCTCCAACTCTTTGCTTACTTTTGTCTGTTACTCTTGCAGTCTCAAGAAGTTGCTAAGGCTTTTCGAGCAGTCTGCACACCAGAGTTCTACTTGTTCAAAAAGGTAACATAGTCGACTTGTATGCTTGTGATTTGTGAATTCATGATGCTTATATGTCCAGTGTTCGGCTTGCTTGTATCACCTTGTGCCTGATTTCTTATCTGTCTAAACTTTGTGCCAGGATGGGCGAAGGCCATTTGAACTTTTTTACCACGGGCAGTTTGATGATTCAAGACCCAGTAGCAATGTGCCAGTCACCGGAAGGTACATATTGTGAAACCGATGCATAAACTCTCAAGGTTATCCTGTGCTCTTATTTGTTTGCAATTTGTAGAGATTTAAGTCGTGCAATCGACTGTGCACTTAGTGGACAAGAATTACCTTTCGCCCAAAAACCAAGGTATGCTTAGGTCAAGTACAATCTGTGCATGTTTTCACGTGTCTTCAATTCACTTTGTTACTTTCCCAACATTTGTCTTCTGTTGCTATAGTGTCGGGTGCAGCATCAAGTGGCACAAGTGAATAGCTTATTCCGTTGGCGAAGAGCAGATGATATTTTTCTCTCTCGAATTGAAACATGTGATCGAGGTGAGTCATGCTCAACTGTTCGAAATTTGGATGTTCAGACAGCTGGAAAACAGAGAAAAATCTTTTCATTTGATCATGTAATATCTTGTCTATTACGTTTTTCCATGTTGTGATAAGGAGGCGGCACATATATTTTTGCAGTGATGATGTTTGTGTTGGCGCTTGGTGAAGCTGACTTATGCGCCGGTGGTGATTGTTTTGTTGTGTATTAGAGACAGTCCCAGTGCAGAACTGATGTGATGACGTAGACATGTAGTCTTCACATACGTTACAAACTCTGAAGTAGATACCACAGCAGAACAGAGACATGGATGAACCCAAATCCTACCCATAATTTGCTAGGGGTTTAGAACTGTTGTAATGAACATACACAAGGAAATAGCACCTATTGTTCACATATCAGTACCTCAAACCTATGTGGATCATGGCGCTGTTGCAATATGGTTTGTAAAGGACAAAATAATCAGCATACAATATTTTATGACTTGGTCAAAATAGATTACTTTGTGTATCTGAGGTGTGGCAACGAAGTGGACTGAAAAAAAAAACTGAAGCTGATTACTTCCAATACACAACGACACTCATTTAGATGCATGAACGAGAACAAAAGAGTTGTGATGTCAATAAGGATTGCATGTCAGACCAGTTCATCATGTTAAATGTGATAACTACTATCACATCTAGGCTGAAAACCAATTTTTTATTACTGCATAAACCAAAACAATACTCTTTTCTTGATGGATCCTCATTATAGTTTCTGGAGTTCTAGCTTCGTCCCAATTTTTATAGGACTGCGATCATCTATAAAAGAAGTAACCAGGGGTCTGGAGCCACTAGGGCTGTAGAAATAATCTTGTAGTATTTATGGACTATGGTCAATGAATGTTGTCAAATTTGATTGCATGGGGGATTGGCAGAGAAAATGCAGCATCTCCATTGCACATATATTGTAATAATATGACATTACAATGTATTTTTTGTTCCAACGCACGAACAATTTTCCTAGTGACCCATAACAATACACATAGCCTTTTTTACAGTCTTCACATCCAACTTCTCTTCACATCTCATAGCTAATAAACACATGACCAGGTAGCCCTAGAGGGGTATGTCGAACCACCACGGAAAACTATCTGTGCCGAGGACTGAACCATCTCCCTAAGTTGCTTGGCTATTGCTTCGTGCATAACCCTGTCCCTTGGGAAGAAGCCCCCTACCGGAGGAGGTATTGGGAACATTGTGTCACAGCCCTTGCATGGATATTCAAGGTCCATCAGGAGAACCTTCTTCAAGTCTGGAGCTTGACCCATCACGATACTTATAAATAACAAGTGTTGCTCCAGTAAGGGCCGAAAACCACCAAACCGGAACTCTTTCAATTGCCACTTGTGACAGCTCGTGAACTCAGGCATCTGCCATGAAGGTTTCACTTTCTGAGCACCATAATGTCTTATTCTTGCTTCATTACCCTCCCGGCATGGATGTTCGAACGTCTGCATTCAAACACCAACATCAAAATTGCGATGGGTAGAATAGGATTCCCATCAAAGCATATTCTACACACTATGGTAATGGTGGTGTTATTACATTGAATCAGAACAGACAGATGGACATATTCAAAATAAAATTTGAAAAGGATGAGTTCCAACTAGAAAAAGTTGAAGATTAGTAGAAGACGTACCTCAACATCAAATATCTCAACAGATGGAGCAGCTTCAAGGAGATTTAACGTCCATAACAGGTCAAATTTAATAAAGATGCCATGAATAGACAGCTTCCTTAGCTTGTTGAATGCAGTGCATAGTTGTTTTCCTTCTGGCTGCATCCAGATCTGATGAACAAAATAAATAAAGAAAAAGGTAAGAATGGAATAATTGTACCTTTTGTATGTTATAGTGGCAAGTTATGTGTGCACAAGGTTAGTCATTTGTTAAGTGATGAGATGCTTCTTGACATTTATAAATTGTAAATAAAAAGCAAATAAGTTGGTCAATGAATGAACCAGCAAAACTAGAACGATCCTTGTCCTATGCCAACTTAAAGTTACTCCCTCCGATCCATATTAATAGACTTAAGTTTGTCTAGATACACATGCATCTAGTCTAAATACTTAACTAGATACATACGAATCTAGACAAAGTTGAGTCCATTAAAATGGATCGGAGGTAATAATACTAATGAAATAGCATAACCATAATATAACAACTATCTGCTGAAATTACCTTTTCTCCTTGAAAGTTTAAGGTTAGAGTATGTATGTCTGTGGTGCCATGTAGAAGCTGGGCTAAACTAAAGTCTTGGTGAAGTAGAGTTGCACCACAGAAGAGGCACAATTCCTTAAGTGACGGGACATGACCAAAACTCAAGGGGCGCTCGCAAGAGTACCACGACTGCCAGTGGACGCGCTCTAGTTTTGGAAGGCAGAGCACCTCAGCTCTTTTCAATTTGGAAAAATGGACCTCTAGAACTCTGAGATTTGAATCTGGCACGTTGATCTTCCATACAGAAGAGTCCCCAGTGTCGCAGCGGTTCAGACTAAGGTGCAGCAGTTGCTTGCAGCAGCCAAACAGGAGGTGGTTCAAATCCCATTCAGCAAAGCGAACATTATGTAGATGGAGCCTTGTGAGGCAACCAAGAACACTAGGATAGGCACTGAAAAACCCATCCACATCCCGAGCTTGCTGTACCATAACTTCATTGTTGGAGTCCTTGAGCTCCTTCTCATTTAAAATGGCAAGTTCCAAATCTTTAACCATCTCGCTATCAATGGTGTTGCTAACTAGCACGCCGATGTCACGGGAGTAGTTGCCCGTGAGATAGAGCTCAAGGAGTAGCTTCTTAACGGTGTGTTCCCTACGGGGTTGAGCCAAGAAGCTGCTAGCAGCTCTTGTGAGAGACGCCATTGCTTGATCAGTGTGGCGTGCTGCACCCGTGCATGGAGCGCTAAGGAAGTCCGTGACATGAAGTTTGAGCTCCGGAAGAAAGCAAGGCAAGTTTCTCCACCGCGTTGACAACACCCTGGTCCTTGCAGCCGTGGCAAGGTCGACTCTCCCCAAGATAGAGATTAGAATGTCGTCGGTCAGCGCGCTGAGCCTGTCTTCTCCTTTCTGAAACAAGAATGATACGGTCAAATCATGTGATCTATAGGACCATTTAAATCATACTCCCTTCGTAAACAAATATAAAATGTTTTAGATCACTAGTTTAGTTATCTACAATATCTTATACAGTATTAGTTTACAGAGGGAGTAGGATAGATGCATAGCAAAATAAGAACTAACTTACATAGTGACGCGCATGCGCTGTATCTAAGTCCACGGATAATAATCTCCGAGTCCAGGAAGCCCTGAACAAGGCGCTCATCTTTTGTTTCGGAAGGGCTGGCTGGTCTCTATCTATTCAGATTCAGAGAGGATGAGACAATAACGATCGTCTCTATCTATTTCTGGAGCTCTCGTCTGTATTTATTATTCAGAGAGTCCGACCAGAGCCAGAATCAGAGACAAATTCTCCGAGATGAAACCGAATTGTATTCATTGCTTCCATGGGGAAGACGGACTACAGTATTATTTACGAATCCACATCATTATCCCGAATTTCTGATATCAAAGGGTGGTGGATCATCTCACGGTCACGGCCTTCAAAATCAAAGCCTAGAGACCTAGAGGCAGTTGGTAAACAAACGTACGCTCTTGGTTCTACTAAACAACGGATCCTGAAAATCGGCGGTCTTGGATTGGATAGAGTTCTGGAGGTTAACGAGCCCCCTGAAAATCAAAATCAAGCCAATCAATCAGAGCCTGCCGACGGCGCGAGGAAAGGAAACAAAAAACAAAAAGGGAAGCAGCGAAGCGAGGGCCTTTACCTTCCGTTCTTCGAGGGCGGCGGCGTTCCGTCCGTGCGTGATGGACGGCGGCTCGGCATAACCCTAGGCTGGGCGCGAGGCGAGATGCCAAACGTGTGTAGCGCTGTTTTCATGGGCTAGAACGTGGGCTACATACACGGAGGATGGGCTCCATGGAGCCCGTTTCTCCCGCTGAATTCCTCTCCATTACATCAAATCAAATATTTTTTCCTTCTCGTCTCGGCGAGTTAGGTCTTTCCTTCTCCCTCGGCGAGTTAGGTCTTTCCTTCTCCCTCGGCGGCGCCGCCCCCTGAGTGGAGATCTTCTACCCTCCCGCCGATCCTTCCTCCCAAACTGGTTCTTGATCTTCGGGTGCCCTCGTGACACAACGGGGATAGGCGTTGGGGGAGAGGTTCTCGCTGGTTTGGGACGAGAGCAACAAGGTCTAGGTTTTTAATCTGGACTAGGGTTTTTCCGTGTGATTATGGCATCGGTAGCCTCAGGCTCCGGGGCCAAGGTGGATGATTTGGACGATCTGATGGCGGAGCTTGGACTGGCAGAAGACGATCTGGATGACGTGATCGTCGAGGACGATATCGATATCCCAGAGAAGCTGACAAGGTGGATGGACCTGGCTAGGGTTCATATCTCGAAGCCGTATAGTCAATTCTGGTTCTTCAAGAACATGCGGTCAGCGTGGGACTTAGAACAACCGGTGGCGATCAGGCCGCTGGAAGCAAACCTATACACTCTGCAATTCTCGTGTTTAGGTGACTGGGAGCGAGTCATGGAGGAGGGTCCATGGAATTTCCGTGGCTATGCGGTGGTTATAGCCCCCTATGATGGTTTCTCTAAACCCTCATCAGTGTCTCTGGATAGCATTGAAATCTGGGCGCAGATTCACGATTTTCCTGACGGCTTCTATCCCTTGTTGACATCACTGGCTGGCAGGATTGGGACCTTCTTGTTTGCGGAACCAAAGTCTCGGGATTTCGAGGGCAACTTCTTCAGAGTAAAAGTGAGAATCAATGTGCTCAAACCCCTAAAAAATGTTGTGTCCATTGTCAAGGGTGGCAAGCGCCAAATCTTCCTCGTTCGGTACGAAAGACTTCCTGACTGGTGCGCGGTGTGAGGCATCTTGGCCACCTTCACAAGGGGCATGAAGACGGAGTTCACCCCCGTCTGCTCTAGTTTTCAAGAATCTACGCGCCGACTGGTTTCGTGGCGCTGGACCAGGGCCGGGACGGGCGAAGAGAAACAAGCAACATATCCCGGTGATCGTTAAAACCTTTCCACTGGTACCAGCGAGTACCCAGTCAAATGAGACGCCGATGGACGATGATGATCCCTCTAGGAAAAGAATCTCTGGAGAAACCAATGATTTGGGCAGGCAAGAAGTTCCTGATGGTTCTCGCGAAGGTGTCCCAGCTTCGACGGCAATGAATATTGATCCAACTGACATCCCTCCCAGTCCTCCACCCAAGCAAGATCCCAAACGCTCTAAAACCGCAAATGATGGCAAATCCGGGGACCGTACAAGACCTACTTCCAACACACAAAACTTGGCAAAATTGGCGGGCTCCCTAGAGGAGCGCCGCCAAGCCAAATGAATGCCATATGCTGGAACTGTCGCGGTGCGGGCAGAGCCGCGATAGTCCGAGAGCTTCGCGAACTCGCGAGGAATTTTTCCCCTACTCTAATGTGCATTGTTGAGACTCAAATAAGAGGCAGTAGGGTAGAGTCTTTAGCTGGTACCTTGGGTTATGATAATGGTCGTGCTATTGATAGCCAAGGTAGAAGTGGTGGTGTTGGTATCTTTTGGAATAATAATGTAATAGTGTATTTTATGGGTTCGTCTGTTTATCATATGGACTTCTCAGTCAAGGAACCTGGGGGTGAGCCATGGCGCCTTACGATTTTCTATGGTGAGGCTCAAACTCACCTACGCTACCAAGCCTGGCAAATCCTTAAAGATATAAGTGTTTCAAGCAATCTCCCGTGGCTATGTATGGGAGATTTCAATGAGGTTTTGCGACCTGAAGAGCATATGGGGATTGGGCAGAGAAGCAACGCCCAAATCCAAGGGTTTCGGGATGCAGTTGACATATGCAGGTTGCTAAATATGGGCTATTCTGGTCGCTCTTGGACTTTTGAGAAGAAAGTGACTGGAGGAACATATACGAAGGCAAGACTGGACAGAGCTCTATCCTCTCCTGACTAGACTGCTAGATTCCCATCGTCTAGCGTCAAACATCTGACGGCAGCAACTTCTAACCACTGCCCAATATCGGTGGAGTTCGATAGTGGTGTACCGCAAAATCCTAAACCACATACTTTCCGGTATGAATTAATGTGGGAAAATCATGAGCACTGGAAGGGGAATATCACTGATGTCTTGGCAGCGGTGGGACCTACTTGCGGTGCGCTCGACTTACACAACAAATTCCTGGCAGTGTCCCGCGATCAGCAAGCTTGGGACAGAGACACGTTTGGCTCCGTTTGAAAAGAGATTAAATCTCTGTCCCGTAGACTGGATACACTCAGGGATGATCCCAGCCGAGTAGCGTCGTCTCATGAGGAAATAAAGACCAACGAACGGTTGATAGATTTGTATCACCGTGAGGAAATCATGTGGCGGCAACGTTCCAGAGCGGAGTGGCTTTCAGCCGGTGACAAAGATACTAAGTTCTTTCATCTCCGAGCTAGCTTGAGGAGGAAGAAAAATATGATCAGAGCTTTGAAGAATGCCCTGGGAGTGTCGGTTGACGACCCTGCTGTCCTGAAAGAAATGGTTAGGAGTTTCTATGAGACTCTCTACACATCAGAGGGAGTAACCGGCATGGATAGAGTCTTGAACCATGTTCCTGTAAAAGTCACTAGTAATATGAATGACTTACTCATGGCTTCGTATTCTGAGGAGGAGGTTAAGATGGCGCTCTTCCAAATGTTCCCCACAAAGGCCCCTGGACCCGACGGGTTTCCTGCTCACTTCTGTCAAAGGCACTGGGATATATGTGGTAAAGAGGTCACGGAGGTTGTTCTGAAAATTGTCCGCGGGGAGGACATCCCGGAATGTATCAACAAAATGGTGCTGGTCCTCATCCCTAAAGTTACTAGCCCGGATCACCTTTCTCAGTTTAGGCCAATTAGTCTTTGTGATGTCCTATACAAGATCGCCTCTAAGGTGGTGGCCAATAGAGTGAAGATGATTTTGCCTGATATAATCTCGGAAGAGCAATCTGCCTTCGTACCGGGACGTCTCAACACGGACAATATCATTAATGCTTACGAGTGTCTTCATTTCATGAAACGGAACAGGTCCAAGGTGAATGGGTTTGTGCCTTAAAACTTGACATGATGAAAGCCTATGGCACGCTAGAGTGGACCTATCTTGAAGCAATCATGAGGAAACTGGGCTTCCATCAGCAATGGATTAAGGTTGTCATGAACCTTGTCATGATCGTGTCTTTCTCAATTCTTTTCAACAGAGAGAAGTTGGAGGAATTCAAACCTACGAGAGGTATTAGGTAGGGAGATCCTATATCCCCTTATCTTTTCTTATTGGCGGCAGAGGGCCTTTCGTGCCTCTTAAAATCAAGTTCTTGGTCATCTCAGTTGGGTGGGGTTAAGGTGGCGTCTACAGCTCCGGTTGTGAACCATCTCCTATTCGCCGATGACAGCCTGCTGCTATTTAAGTCAAGCTCGGGGGGGGGGGAGGAATAGTGTATCAAACCTGCTTAATCATTATTGTGAAGCGTCGGGACAGAGGATCAACTATCAAAAGTCCTCTATCTTCTTCAGTAAGGGGTGCTCACAGGATTCCAGAACCACGGTCAAAAACATTTAGCATGTGCAGTCGGAGTCTCTCTCGGAGCGCTACTTGGGGATGTCGACTGATGTGGGGTAAAATAAGAACAACACATTTAAATACCTCAAAGACAGGGTGTGGGCAAAGGTTAAAGGATGGCTGGAAAAACTCTTATCCGCAGCGGTAAAGGAGGTTTTGATCAAATCAGTCGCCCAAGCTATTCCTGTATATTCGATGGCTTGCTTCAAATTGCCTCGAGGGCTATGCGAGACTATCACATCGACCATTCGACAGTTTTGGTGGGGCAGTAAGGCGGGCAAAAGGAAACCGACCTGGGTTTCCTGTGACTCAATCACTCAACCGAAGCATCTTGGAGGGCTCGAATTCCGTGACATGGAATTATTCAACCTTGCTTTGCTTTCCCGCCAGGCTTGGAGGGTGCTCACCGAACTAGAATCTCTAAGTTCTCGGATCCTAAAAGCGGTTTTTTTTCCGGGGAGTACACTACTAGAAGCTGAACTGGGCAGCCACCCGTCGCAGCTTTGGTGGTCGATATTGGATGGGCGAAACCTCCTTTGGCAGGGTATAATCCGACGTGTTGGTGATGGTGAGACTACCAACATTTGGACCGATATGTGGATCCCTAGAGAAAATATGAAGCAACCTATTTTTTCTCTCGTGGCCAACCCTCCTCAGCGTGTGGCGGAGCTCATCGATACATCAAACGCCGCTTGGAATGAGGATCTTGTTAGGCAAGTGTTCATCCCAATTGATGCCGAATCAATTCTGAAGATCCCTGTTTGCACAATGAGGGTACCCGACACTTGGGCTTGGGAGGGAGAACGCTCTGGAATCTTCTCGGTGCGTTCTGCATATAGAATTTATGCACATACGAAGAGGTGTCGGGAAGCGTGGTTGGATGGAAGACAAGAACCTACTGACGTGGAGAAGATGGGAAACTGCTGTAAAAACCTATGGAAGGTTCCATTACCCTCGAAACTGAAGAATTTCATGTGGAGGTTGGCTCGACATTCTATCCCGACTTTTGATCTACTTCACCATCGTAACATGTCGTCGACAAGTTCGTGCTCTCTCTGTGGGGCGCAAGATAGCTGGAGACACAGTCTGCTTGAATGCACTATGTCCAGATGTGTGTGGGCTTTGTTGCCGGATGAGCTAGATGAAACAATTAGCCAAGTCTGTGTCCCGGATGCCAAAGAATGGATGTTCAATCTTCAGGAACTTCTATCTCAGGAGGATTTCATGCTCATGACAGTGGGATTATGGGCGGTTTGGACTGCTAGGAGGAAAGCTATCCATGAGGACATCCACCAAAGCCCAATGTCTACTTATTGCTTCATAAAATCATACATTCATGAAGTGAAGGGGACTGCTACTCGAGCTTCTATCCCCCAGGAATCCGCCTCCCGAGAGTGAGTACATGGATTGCTCCCCCAAGGAACCTTGTTAAAATCAATGTAGATGCAATGGTGAGCACCGATATGAATTCTGGTACTGTAGCCGCTGTGTGTAGAAGAGAAGATGGTGTCTTTTTGGGTGCTTCCGCCATGATGTTCACACGCATCACAGATCCTCCAACACTTGAGGCGATGGCGATTAGAGACGCTTTATCTCTAGCCATGGATCTGCATGAGCATAACATCCACATTGCCTCTGGCTGCAAGGTGGTTGTTGATGATTTACTGAAGAATACATCGCCGCCGTATGGTGCAATCCTACATGAAATAATGAAGCGCAAGGTCTCCTTTCATAGTTGCAACATTTTTTTTGAGAGTAGGAGCTCTAATTATGAAGCTCATAGCTTAGCTAGGCATTGCTTTTCACTGGGGTTGGGCCAACATGTGTGGTTGGGGTAACCCCGGTGATCTTTCTTTCGTCCCTCTAAACATTGTGACACATCTTTAGTGGGAGTTGGTTAGTCTAAAAAAAAATCAAATCAAATTTACGATTTTTTTCGCGGAGGAGTCCAAACAACCCACCCATCAGGAGGGGATTGTGTTCCCCTTTAGTTAGGGTTTATCTCCTCTGGCGACGGCGACCTCGGTTCCCGTAGTCTAGAGACCTTGATCAGTCGCTTTTCCCAGGCGTTCGCACCTGAGATCCGATCGCTGTGATTGCGAGATGGAAGCAAACTTCTCCCTCCCCTCGCGGTTCTGTGAAGGTTTTGGAGGACTCGCTTTGAGTAGTCCGATCTAATCGGGCTAGGGTTTATCGTCATTACCATCCATGGCGACAAGGGCTTCAAGTTCTGGTAGCAAGGATGAAGATGTGGATCGTTTGATGGCTGAACTGGGTGTAGCCGAGGACGATCTTGATGACCTGATAGTGGAAGATGAGGCCGATCTGCCGGTGGACACAACTCGCTGGATGCTGGTAGCCAGAGTCCATACCGACAAGAAATATAGCTAGTACTGGTTTTACAAACAGATGAGGACAGCTTGAAATCTCGCAAAACCAATAAATATCATACCCATAGAGGACAATCTGTACATGATGAAATTTTCATGTCTTGGTGATTGGGAGTGGGTCAAGAGGGCCCATGGCACTATAAGGGCAACGCAGTAGTGACTGCTCCATACGATGGTTTCTCAAAGCTATCGACAGTGCCTCTTGAGTTGCTGGGAATCTGGGCCCAGATACATGATTATCCTGATGGATTATTCCCCCTTCTTCCATCTTTGGCTGGGAAGATTGGTGAGTTTGTGTATGCAGAACCTCACTCTCAGAACTTTGAAGGTAACTTCGTCCGTGTTAAAGTTAAGATCAATGTTCATAAACCTCTGAAGAACGCTGTGTCTGTGATTAAAGGTGGCCAACACCAAATCTTCTTAGTTCGCTATGAACGCTTGCCAGATTGGTGCGCGGTCTGTGGCCACCTTGGTCACCTCTTTAAGGAGCATGGGATGGGATTCACCCCCGGAGTCCCTCCACTTCAAGAATTTAAGAGCGGGATGGTACAAAGGAGCGGGTCCTGGTCCTGGCAAAGCGAAGGGTCCTGACTCTAAGGACACACCTAAATCATCCTCTGATAGTGCTCCAAAAATCATGAACAATGAAAAGCTTGATATCCAAATGACTGATGTAGACCTTGACAAGAAGCGGAAAGCTTTGCATGAAACTCCTGAGCAACTGGCTACATATTCTGGGACTAACAAGGACATTATTCCTGGACATGGTTCAACGGTTTCTCCTTCTGATATTCCTCCGAGTCCACCTCCCAAGCAGGATCCGAAAAGATCTAAGACTAACACGGGAGTTAAGTCAGTGGATCGGCAGACAAAAAACCCTAATGCACCATCGACGGGCGTCCCCAAGACACACCGCCGTGCAAAATGAGTCTCCTGTGTTGGAACTGCCGCAGGTTGGGTAACCCCGCGACAGTTCGAGAGGCTCGTGATTTTGCGAGCAAGTTTACCCCCGCCGTTCTCTGTCTAGTTGAAACCCAAATCACTAAAGAGCGTGCGGAAAGTTTGAGCTTTTCTTTTGGTTATAAAAAATCTATTGTTGTTGGAAGCACGGGCCGTAGTGGCGGCCTGGTCCTTTTCTGGAATGATGAGATCAAGTTGGAAGCGAAGAGCCTCTTGTTGATCCAAAAATTATATCTACCTCCGATTCTGAGACTGAAGACGAAGCTGAGCCCGATAAAGATAAGGAGAAGAATGATCCTCCCGAGGTGCGAGAAGAAGAAGCACCCGACAAACGCAAGAAATACACTAGAGAAGACTTCATCGCAAGAAGACATGGGAAGGAAAGAGAACCATGGGTACAGAAACCCATGCCCTTTCCAGGTAAGTCTCTCAAAACCAAAGAAGAAGAGCACTACAATAAGTTTTGTGAGTGGATGAAACCTCTTTTTCTTCAAATTCATTTGACTGATGCTATTAAGTTACCTCCTTATTCGAGATATATGAAAGATATTGTTACTAACAAAAGAAAAGTCCCTAATGAGGCAATATCTACTATGCTTCCTCACTACTCTTTCAGTGGCAAGATTCCTAAGAAGCTTGGTGATCCAGGTATACCCACCATTCCTTGCTCCATAAAGAATAATTATGTCAGAACTGCTTTATGTGATCTTGGTGTAGGAGTGAGTGTTATGACTTTTTCTCTTTACAAGAGGCTTTGTTTAGATAAACTAATCCCTACATATCTCTCTCTTCAAATGGCTGACAAGTCAACAGCCGTTCCAATTGGTATTTATGAAGATGTTCCTGTTGAAGTTGCTAATTTCTTAATCCTTGCTGATTTTGTTGTGCTTGGCATGCCCGAGGATGGGAGCATGTCCATTATTCTTGGTAGACCTTTTCTTAACACCGTAGGTGCTATCATTGATTGCAATAAAGGAAAGGTTACCTTCCACGTGAACGATAAGGAACACACGGTGTATTTTCCGAAGAAGATCGACAAAAGGCATGGCCTTAACTCTATAGAGAATATCGAGACCGTGAAGATTGGAGATTGGGATTGCCCCCTACATGTGCACCACAAATACAAAATCATTATGGTGGGGACAATGTCCATTAAAGTAAAGGTACAATGATCACTTTATAAGAGGTGATACTTTCTGCTCTATATATCGCCGGTTTGTTGATAAGACTTGATCAACCATGCTAGGTAGCATGTTTTATATAGGTAAAAAGTGGAGCTTGTTATGTTTTCATTCCTTTAGCTTTTGTCCTCTTTGCTGTACCAAACTTTTATGTTTTTGAAGCTTCACATGTCTAACCACTGTCTCAAGTTTCCAGGAAGTTTTGCAGCTTTTGGAACTTCAAAAAAAATTCAAAGGTGAAGTTGTCAGGAAAATTCTGCAAAATTAAAAATCATTTTTTGCAGAATAAGGGACCCAGAGGCACCTGGGGTTGACCAGGGGGGCTACCCCTGGTCCAGGCGGCCAGGTGACACGGCCTGGCCCTTGGCCGCGCCCATAGGGCGCCTGGCCCCCCCAGGCCAGCCACCCAGGTAAGTTTTCTTCCTCTCTCCTTCTTTCTCCCTAAAAACACGAGTTCTTCAGCTGGAACTCGAGTTCTTGCTGCTCTCTGCCCGGAACTACGATCTCTCTCTACAACCCATTGTTTGAGCTGAAATTTCGAGCAAATACTCCCCGGTATGTAACTCCTCCACCCCTCCAATTAGATTTTTTGATTGGTGGCTTCATTAGTGAGTATTTAGTAGTTCTTGGTGTTGTTCATATGAGCTTGTATGCATGTGTAGAAATGTATTTTCCAAGCTTTGATGAAAGTTTATTCCTTGGGTAAGTGAGTAGAGTAGTATGCCTCAACTCATTTTTCTTAAATCCTTGTTTTTGTGATTTGTGAAAAATTTCAGAAATGAGTTTGCTAGGAAAATGGCTTGGGAAGAAGAAGCCCCAGTGTACCGACCGAGTAACTAGAGCTGCAGCTTCATCCTCAACTGCTAGGGTGAGCTACAACAAGGATGTAGTGCCCCTAGAGTTGTTAGAAGAGACAAGTCCGGCACGTGCAATGACGTATCCGTACCAAGTTTTCCTTGAAGCTGCAGGTATCGAGTAGGAGTTCTACAACCTTTTTGCTAATGCAAGTTTGACACAGCTTGCAACATGCCGTGTTGCTCAGTATCGCAAACTCACCTCCTATTTTATTAATAGCTTCAGATATAATCATGATGCTGCTATTGTTGAGTTTAGAATTTACGATGATCTTTTGACCACGCCTTTGGCAAGATTTTGTGAAATAATAGGTGTGTCGAACGCTGGAAAGACGGCAAAGATGAACTCTCAGCCCACCGAGCTGGATGACCTGGCGCCCACCGTGGGGAAGACCGAGGCGTCGACTGGAGTTCTGATCCGGACGGGATCTTCCTCGTCATCGAGCGTGAGCCACACCTCCGGCCTGATCTTTAGGCATGGGGCAGTGGACTTTGTGGTGGGTTATGCTGGGTGGTTTGGGGTCGGCGCACCCCTGCCGCCCGGCGTATCGCTGCAGATCGGTAGCCATCGTCTCTTCATCAGCTGCTTCCCCGAGGCGTAACCCAGAGAGGTGCGCGTCTTCTCCAGTGCCACGGATTCACTCCCGACCAGGGGCTGCACGACAGCTCCCGGCGGAGAGGAGTCGCGTGTGCATGCGGCTGTGATGATGGCGGGAACGACTGCGTCTAGCAATCAAGGTGCAGCGAGTGCGGCTAGGAAGGCCAAGGAGGCGGCGGACGCCGCGGAAAGAGTCGGCACCAGCACGTTGCGGGATGTGTTGTACACACCCGTGGACAGGAATGGTGATCCCGATCAAGTCCACACCGATCTGGAGACGGCACGGCTCGCTCTCGCTCGCAGGGCCGAGCATGTGCTGGCAGAAGAGCGTAGGCTAGGAGCCATCACTAGAGAGTACAACGCAGCGCATGCCAACCAGCGGCGCCCGATTGCGCCCACAGTCCTAGAAGATCTCAGGAGCAGAGGCCGCGCCGTCGGCAGAGAGCTATCAGGAGCCGAGCAGCCGGCGACGTCGGCATTTGTCCAGCGACCAGCATACAACACCCCTGAGAAGAATTTGCGAGCTGCCGAGCAGATCGCAAATGAGCTGGAAGATCTGGAAGGCAAAGAGCGACGACAGTAGACTCGCCGAATGCGCGAGCTGCTAGCGTCGGCCAAGCAGCAGCAGCAGGCGGTGTTGGATAATCCGGGGGCAGGCCCTGAGGCATCGAGAAGGACTGCGAGGCCAGCTCCAGAGGTCAGCCAGCGGCCGAATGCGTCGCGGCAAAACAGGCAGCCAGGCCAGTCCCGACGTGAGAGTAGGGTCAGAAGCAATCGGGGTCCTCCAGTCATGAACCGCAGAGCAGAAGAGCCAGCCATGAGCAGCAGGCGCAATGACCCACCTCGTCAGCCAGAAGCAAGGCTAGCAATCAGCAATCGGCTGGGTGCTCGTCAGATCGGCCAGAATGATGGAAGGCATCGCATGGAGCTATTGGAAAGAGATGCGCAGCAAGAAGAGGAGGGAGCAGCCGACCCAGCATGCTTCGGGCATCGCATTCGGACCGAGCATTTCCCCAAGGGATTCACCCTGCCCAGAGACACCCCCAAGTACAACGGCTCTGTTAAGCCAGAGGAATGGCTGACAAATTACATGACCGCAGTCGGCATTGCCGGCGGAAGTTGGCGTGTAGCTGTACGCTACTCTCCTCTGATGCTACAGGGGTCAGCTCGGACATGGCTAAACAGTCTGCCAGGCAACATCATCAACTGCTGGGAGGATTTTTGGAAGCTTTCATTCGCAACTTCATCGGCACGTATGATCGGCCGCATCTTCCTCGGCAGCTCGCTTTATGCGTGCAAGGCAAGGATGAGCCGCTCCGAGAGTACTTGGCTCGGTGTATCAAGCTGAAGAATTCATGTGAAGGAGTCCATTAGATCCAGGCCTCGAGCAAAGTCGTCGATTAGTAACAACAGATGCCATAGGGATGGCTAAAGAGAGGGGAAGACTCGAGGGAGAAAGATGTCGATGGTGCCAGAATTGGGTTGGGCACAAGCACGGTGAAGGACACCACGATGTACCCAGGTTCGGGGCTCTCCGGAGAGATAACACCCCTACTCCTGCTTGTCTGCTTGCTATAAATGATCTCACGAACTACAATCAATGCTCGAGGAGCTGCTCAGAGGAAGAAGAGACCTGCCGTGGGCATGGCTCTCTTCTGCTTCTCTACGGGTTCTACTGTGGGAAGTAAATGCGAATGGGGGAGTCCCTCTCACAGGAGGGGTACCCCGGGCTCTTATAGTGTGAGCTCGGGGTACTACGGTCATTTCAGTCGGGGGATGGCCCCAGCTGTCATCCTCTCGTTGGCTGGGGTCCACCGACTGCAAATCTCCAGTTGATCCGGACTTGTCAAGCGGCTGCCCATGCTGTAGCTTCTAGGTAATGATGATGAACAGTGGAGTTACGTCCTGTGGTCTCGTCGTCCTGTCTCCGGATTCAGAGGAAAAGGGTGACAACACTCCTCTGACAGATCGGCGAAGTGACTTAGCTTACTGCTACCCGGATCTCTCGGGATCCTGCATTTATGATCTTGTACCAGAGGCGTCCGACCTGAACCAGGTCAACTCTTGAGCCGATTGAGGAGTGTGCCGATTGCTCCTGGCCCACTGCTTGCTTGCATTCGGCATGGTCGATTGCTTGGGAGAAATCGGCCATGCGACTGCCTAGCTCGGCCCAGCAGCAGCCCAATCGGCCTCCTCCTTGTCTTGAAATGCTGCTTTCGCCTGGGTGACCCTACCCGGGTATCATTCCCCCGACACTAGCCCCTAAAGCTGTAAGGGTCCCATGGTTACTTGACTGCGGGGCCCTTGCAGTTTTTCTTTTCTTATCTTTGCACTTTGATTGCTCTGGCCTCATCGCACAACTCGATCCGATCTAAACGCTCAGATCGGAGATTCTGCCCGGCTGACCAGCTCAATAATGGTTCGATACAACTTCTCCGACCTTGGCTACCAGCTCGCCGATTGCTCTCGTGCTTTTCTGATAAATGGTTCGTTGCCAAACCTTGGCCGAGCTGAGATCTGGCTCACCCGATTGCTTCTCCAACGGTTACTTTTGACCAACTTCTGACCAATCCACTACGCACGTCGCTTCCGATTCCCCGGGGCAGTTAATGCTCCGGGCCCCACGACCCACGCGCGATGGGATGTTACTGCACCCGCCTCGCATTCTGCGCCGTGATCTTCTGTGCCGATCCAGACCAACCTCCTCTTGATACACGCGGCCACACCGGGCCACACGCGCCGCACCTGCAATCCCACTCACCCCCGCCGCCCATATAAGCCACTGGGAGGAGAGGCTCCTCGGGCTCATCTTCACTTCTTCTTCTTCTTCATTCTCTTTCTCTTCTCCGCGCCGCCGCAGTGCCTCTACTCCGGCGACCTTGGTCCAGCGTACTCGTGGCGCCGCGGCACCGCACCAGCTCTTCTGCGATTGCTTGTGCCCTTTGCCGCCTCTGCGCCTCCGTTCGCCAGCGTCTGCTGCCGGATCCCTCTCGCCCTTCTCCCCGGATTCCTCTTTCACCGCCCTGGAAGACGCCATGGCCGCCGCGGACGAGAAATCCGCCGCCAGCCGCGGCCGGTGGAAGGGCTCGACCGTCAACGACGACGAGATCCACCGGCTTCTCCACGCGCGCAAGATGCCGGCTGGCATCCAGTGGCGTGCCCCCGGCGAGGAGATCGTGCCGGAGCCGCGCACCGGAGAGCGCGTAGTTTTTTCTGCACACTTCGAGCGCGGCTTCGGGCTCCCGGTGAGCACCTTTTTCCACGAGTTATTGGACTTCCACCGACTGCAACCACACCACCTCGCCGCCAATTTCATCATGACGATGTCGGGATTCGTCACCCTTTGCGAGGGCTACCTCAGCGTTCGGCCGAGCATCGGGCTGTGGAAGCGCCTCTTCCACCTCCGAGGTCACATGGCTCGGACCGGGAGGCTTCTACCGAATCTAGATGGAGACGAGCAGATTCACGAGACCGCCATGACCGACTGCGGCGGCTGCATCCTTTACTCAAGAAAACAAGGCTATGAATCCCTTGCCATCATCCAATCGGTCAAGGATTGGTAGACCACTTTCTTCTACATCCGATCTCCTGACGATGGCCCCGACCTCATCAACTTGCCCGAGTTCAAGTTTGCTCCTCCGGTGGAGAAATACCAGTGGTCAACCAAGCTTGGGGTCGGCGACTGCGACATTGACGCTCAAGTAGCTCGGATTGCGCAGCTTGAGCAAGATGGCCTTAAGGCCTACGACCTCGTCGCCACCTGGCTCCAGGTCCGAGTGCTCCCGCTTCAGCGCCGAGTGCACCGCATCTGCGATATGGCAACTTGGAGGGATCCCACTCAGATCTGCACCAAGAAGCTGAGCAACCGAGCGCTGCGCCTCCGAGTGAAAGCACTCACCTCCACTCCCTTGCCAAAACCATTTCGATTCGGCTTGAGGTGTCTTCACCGCGGAATCAATCCTCCCGAGGTATGCTCCGATTGCTTTCTCTGTTTGCCCGATTGCTTGATTTCTCATTTGCTCTGCTGATGCTCTGCTCATTCTTCAGTATTTTATTGCGACTGCTTTGATGCAAGACGGCCAAGTCGTTGGCGAATTCGCCCCTGATCGCGAGGAGGAGGACTTAGTTGACTTTGAATATGACGACTCCCCCGCCTCCGATTCCGATGCCGAGGACAACCCCGCCGCCGCCGGCGCCGCCGACCAAGGGGGTATGCATGATTCCTCCTTCGAAAGATTTATGGATGAATGGAGTGATGATGACATCACCTCAAAGATTGGAGGTTCCGGTGTAGATTTGCATCCCAATCCTAAGAAGTCACCACTCAAACGCCCCCGAGCTGACGGCCCGTCAACTGGTGCCGCACCGAGCAAGAGCGCGAAGACAACGGTGGCTGCCCCGAGAGGAAAAGCTACTCAGACTGGGCGCACTCGGGTTCAGCCGGCCGGGAAGGTTCCCAGTGCCAAGCCCAAGGTCGGCCCCGTTCTGAAGGAGATTCCTCTGGACATTCCACCTCTGCGCTTCCGGATGCCCCAAGGAGCGCCGATGACTGTGGGGTAATTATTTCTCCTCTCTTTTCTTCCTTTACATTCTCATTTCCTTTTTTTGCTTATCTCTATTTTCTGCCCGGGGCTGCTATTGACTTGGATTATATTGACCGGGACGTCCCTGCCGTCACCGGCCTAGCTCCCTCTGCCACTTCCGTTCATGCTGACACCACCAGCAGACGGCCGTCGATTTCTCCTCTCTCGGCCAAGGACGCCGAGCGCAAGGCTAAGAAACTTCGCGCCGACCTCGCCAAGCCTCCGAGCAAGTCGTCCATCAAGCCTCTGCTTAAAGCCTCCGTGGCTCCAAAGGACGTCGTCGACCTGGAGTCCACCGATGCCGAGGGATTGCGATCGGACCCTCCGATTGCTCCTTCCCCGCCGCGGTCCTCTGGTCGGATCCTGACTGCCACCTCAAAGGATTGGAATGTCGACTAGAGGGGGGGGGTGAATAGGCGACTAACAATTTTTATGACTCCTTAATAAGTTTAGGCTCAACAAGAAAAGTAAGTTGTCTAGATATGCAACTAGGTGAGATCCTATATGACAACTAGACAACTACAACAAGAAAACAAGCAAGATATAAGCAATGAGAAGTAACTTGCAAAGTAAAGGTAGAGAGAACACGGAGACAAGGATATGTTACCGGAGTTCCTTCTCTCTCGAGAAGTACGTCTCCGTTTGGAGAGGGTGTGGAGCACAATGCTCACACGAAGGCCAACAAGGGCCACCCTATTCTCCTCACGCTCTCACCAATGCAAGATGCCGTGAACCACTACGCGGTGGCCTTGAAGGTGGCAACCAAACCTTTACAATACAAGGTTGGGGCAATCTCCACAACTTAATTGGAGGCTCCCAACAAACCACGGAGCTTCACCACAATGGAATGTGGCTCCGAGGTGACCTCTTCCGTCTAGGGCACCAACGCACCCAAGAGTAACAAGATCCACAAGAGAATAATGGGTGGAATCAAATATCCTTTGGTGGAAGTGTAGATTGGGGCCTCCTCTTCCAAACCCTAGAGAATCAACAAGTTTTGATGGCTAGGGAGGGAGATCGGGCAAGAATAAGCTTTGGGCGTCAATGGAGGAGCAGCAATAAATGAGGTGCCTCTCCATGGAGAAGAAGACCCCCTTTTATAGGGGGCGCATTAAACAGCCGTTGGACCCCCACCAACCATGGTACTACCGCTCTTACAGCGGTACTACCGTGGCGCGGTACTACCGCGCTGCCGTAGTACCGCAGCCTAGTGCCGTGCCCACTACCGCTTTCGACAGAGAGATTGCGGTAGTGGTTACGATACTAGCCTGCCGTACTACCGTAGCGCGGTACTACCGCGCAGGGTGCGGTACTACCGTGGTACCGTAGTACCGCACTCTAGTGCCGTGCCCACTACCGCTCAGTCCAGTGAGATTGCGGTAGTGGTTGCGGCACTGGACTGCTGTACTACCGTATTGCGGTACAACCGCAGAAGGTACTGTACTACCGCGGTACCGTAGTACTGCATTCTAGTGTCGTGCCCACTACCGCTCAGTCCAGTGAGTTTGCGGTAGTGGTTGCAGCACTAGACTCACTACAAGAAATATGTCAACTAGTGACCTTTTGTCGGTGACCTTGAAAAAATTG
This sequence comes from Bromus sterilis, assembly GCA_950022295.1. Taxonomy (NCBI): domain Eukaryota; kingdom Viridiplantae; phylum Streptophyta; class Magnoliopsida; order Poales; family Poaceae; genus Bromus; species Bromus sterilis. Next base: position 40,030,047 of record OX465600.1, read on the forward strand.
GTCACATATCTCGACCCAATTGTTTGAGAGGGTCTAAAACATGTACATGAGTTGGTCATAATGCAAAGAGCAAAGGTTTGCTTCCCTATTCTGGCCCGATTGAGACCAATTGAAAGGAACATGTAGGATAGCCCATGAAATATAATACGTCCTGGGCCGGCTCGGCTAACCTAGTTCTTTTTTTTTGCTCTTTTTCTTCTTCTTTTTTTATACCTTTCGATTTTGAACTCCAACTTTGACCAAATAAATTTTGATTTATTTTTTAAAGATGTTCTCCTTTATTATGGACTATTAGGGACAATTTTTATTCCAATAAAATATAAAATTCCACTAAGATTATATATTGCCTTATATAGGGTCATGAAAAAAATAGGACTACTTTTTGAAATTCAAATGCAAGATAAAATAAATGCAGGGTTTTAAAATTATGACATGATGAAATGCAAACATACACTTCTAATGTTTCGGTTTGCAAACATACACAACGCGAAGATTTTCTATTTTTGTGATTTTTTTGAACCTTTTATGCCGGTTATTTGTACATGATATCTGGTCTAATAGTTATAGAAAATATAGTTCTCACATTTTGAAACTTATTTTTGGTATTTGCTTCACAAAAAAAACTCATCTTCTGCACTCCAAAAATGAAAAGATATATTTTTATTCAAACAAAAATAAAACTTTCTTCGGCAACATTATTTAAGCGGGCTTCAAAATGCGATCAAAACGGGGGAGGGTGCATGACCGGTGATAGCTAGGGGTGGAATTTTGCAAAAATCTTGGTGGATCTCTAATTAAATGACTACTTGTGTACCTAGAAATTATTTTGTGAAAAAATAAAGAGCAAATTATCAAGCAGCTGTAGTTCAAATTTGACCCTCTTCCAACTGAATCTACGGAAATTTGTCTTTTTCAGGAGAGGTGCATTAAATCATTTATCATGCAAATATTTGGTCAATTTTTAATAAAATATGGTCTATTATTTTAAAAAAATGGAGTGGTTCAAAATCATTCCAAATATTTGGTAGCTTCTTCACAAAACAACCCTACTTTTGGCACTCGGAAAATGAAAAATAGTTTTTTCGTACAACGAAAATGAAAACTTCCTTTGGCAAACTTGTTGCCCATTCCAATATGCACCCATTTGCAGAAAACGATATCATTTGGGAAAACTATCCTTCGAAACTAGCACTAACATCGGTCATTTGGCTTGAAAGCCATGAATCTTCACACATGATAGGTCATCTATGAGAATATTTTTTTAAATATTTGCCGTATTACAAGTGTAGTATATTTCCTGGTAACTTGGTCACATATAATGACACAATGTGAATGTTTTCCAAATTTTTCATTTTTTTTGAAATTTTCATGCCCATTTCGAAATGTGGTCAAAATAGCGGGCATGACTGTTTTTATCTTTTTGAAAATGCAAACTTTATCCAAATAACATGAAATTTGGCATGGTATTCGTTTATGATACCTAGAAGTCGTACAATAAGTTTTAATATTTTTTCGAAATATTAACTTAGTTATTTTATTGAAATACATAAAGCAAAGAAACACAAATATACTTAATTGATTCCTATTGGTTGGAGAACCTTTCCCACGGATCGATGACGTGGCAGGGGAAACCACCCCACCACGCCTCACCAACTGGGCTGACCCCACCTCCCCAGGCACACTACGCCTCCCCGGCCCCCACCTCCCTAGGACGCCCACACCTCCACGCTCCACCCGCGCCTGCCTTATCCTCTCCCCCGATTCCCCAGCCACACCGCGCTCCAACTCCCTCCGGTGCTCTGACGCGGATGCATGGAGGACTTCGGCGCTCCGTCTCGACGCCTCCAACTCCCTCCGACGCTACTACAGGGAGGAATCCGGCGTGGCGCGGTCTCCAGCTCCCCAACCTCCCGTCGAGGTCGCGCGCTGTAGGGAGGACTCCGGCGCCCCGACTTTCTCCTGCGCGGCGCGGTCTCCCTAGATCCATCCTCCCGTCGAGGTCGCGGGATGCAGGGAGGACTCCGACGCCTCGACTCCTTCCGTCGCGGTGCGGTCCCAGGCGGTGTTCCAGCATCCGGCGCGGCGCCCAGCTCCTCTTCCCCCCTTCCTCAAGCAGAGCGGCTCGGCGGAGGGGGAAAGGTGAGCGGCTCCCTTGCAATGCAAGCCATCCATGGGTTCGGTCCGTTCGTTCTTCAGCGAGTCCCCGTCGTCTCTGCTTTGTCGTTGAATCCATGGGTTCGTTTGCTGCTTGCTGTTGCTGTTGCTGTTCCCGTTCGTCGCTTGCTTGCTGTTGCCGCTTGCGGGGCAAGGCGTGTGAAGGCGCTGCGTTGTAGTCTTGAGACCCATTTCATGGTGGGTTTCGTGGTAATGGTGAAGAACTGATGCCGTTGTTCTGCCGCGTTTGCTGGCGGTTTCGCTTCGGATTCCCCCTGCAGGGGACGCGCCAAGAATTCCTGTGCTCGAGCCTCGTGCGTGGTGCCAGATCCGCGTCGACCTTCTCTAATAAGCGTCTTTCTCTCCATGTTCAAGATCTGCAGGTTTCTCTTATCCCGATCGGCCTTCATGGCGAGGAGAAGAAACAGGGCGGCGGGCGGATCTTGGCCATGGAGAGGGGAAGATATACTGCATGTCCTTGGAGTTTCTTAGTAGGGGACGTGCGGCAGCCGGAGCTGCCTTGCCCCTGCCTATCACGGCAGCAGGGGACGTGCGGCAGCCGGAGTTTCCCAAGTGGTACGTCCCCGGCGGCGAGGATTCCAGCCAGCATCTCGAGCATTGCACTTTGTCGCGGTGGAGAAGAAGTTGTACTCGATTGTTTTTCTCTCAATATGTTTAAGGGTCCTTCTTGTAATAGTGTAGGTCCTTTTAGTATTTTGTTGGACCTCTGTGTAAAATGCCCACCGCTGAAATGAATGCAGTTTGGTCCCTCGGGCCCTTCCTTGTTAAAAAAATAATAATATAAATGCTAATTTTTGAGTTTTTTATGGTGGGACCCATTATGAGATGAATAATGGTTGAAAATAGAAAATCTATAGCTTAAAAAGGCCATGGCCCAAAAATAGAAAGGCTGGATTATTGGGCTTAGCCCATGTAACTGATCAAAATTGAAAAGGAAAAAAAATAGGTTAAATTGTTGGGCTAGGCCCATATAGATGTCTCAGTTGGATCGGGCTGATTCTGATCTATGAGAATTTTGTTTGGTTATAAAGTCTATGACCTTTTTTTGGTCGTAATCATCTATGACCATTTCACTAAAAAAGGTCACGGTGTCCGCTTTGCGACCCTCAGCTTTTCACCAATTGATTTTGGTCACAAAAAGGTCATAAATGAAAGACAGTGACCTTTCAGTGACCAATATGAAGGGTCACAAGTTAGAATATTTCTTGTAGTGACTGCCATACTGCGGTACTACCGTACTGCGGTACTACCGCAGATGGTACGGTACTACCGCACACCAAGCGGTACTACCGCCCCAGCAGACCCAGGCTGGAATGGCCTCCTATACTGACTCCTCCGAAGGCGCCAAGAAGATATGAGGGTGCAGAGAAAAGTGTAGTGTGATGATTCCACCCATCATATCATCGCGGATCCCCTCTTAATAGTACGGATTTCCTATCGACTCAACCACCAAAAAGAATCCGAGAGGGTGTAACAGCCCAGTTTTTGCAAAAATTAAAAAATTTGTTTTCGGTGTGAATTGTTTGATTGTCTGATTTGTTTGCGGTGTTTGCATCCCTGATTTATTGATCGGCGATTATTTTAACCCCTCTTATCTCGTATCGGACGGAGACCGACCCTTGCCACCCTGACACTCGACCTTTGCGACACCGGGTTTCACCCGATCACCGTCGCGAAAACCGCACGAGACCAGCCGAAGCCAACGGAACGAAAACCCCGTTTAATAGCTAAGCGGGATATTTTTATAGCGCGCAGGAAAGTGTTTTCGGAACGGTTCCAGCGCGAGGTGAATGCCTCCGGCTCGACGCACTGATCGCGCAGTTCGAAGTTTTACCCGAATCGGAGGTACTGCGGACCCCCGGCGGTCAGAAACGTGAGCACCGCGCGCCCGAGAGAAGAACCGGAGATGTTTTTGCAAACTGCCAGCCACCGGGGCTATATAAAGACCACCACACTCCCACCCATTCTTAGGGTTTCCCTAAGCCACTAGCCCCCCAGATCTGGAAAACACCCCAATTTTCGTCCAAACCCTAAATTTCAGATCTGGATTTCGCCCAATCCGTCCTGGACCGTCAGATCCGGAGATCCGACGGCCCGGATCGTGTTTTTCCCTCTCCTCTCTCCTCTCTCTCTCCATGCCTGTGGAGCTCCTCGCAGCCGCCGCCTCCGGCCACCGGCCCGCCGCCGGAGCAGCCACGGCCGCCGGCGCCATCTCCTCTCCTCCCTCTCCTCCGCACCCTCTCTTCTCCCTCTAATCCTCCTTCTCTCTGCCGCAGGTGAAGGCCGGCCGACCAGCGTGGCCACGTGGGCCTGGCCCAGCCAGCCGCGGCCCGGTCCAGCCAAGCCCAAGCCGCCGGCCTCCCAGGCCACTTGGGCCTCAGCCCATGGGGTGAGGCTGCCCCCCTTTTTTATTTTTTATTTTTTTACTTAGTTCTGTTTTTTTTGTTGGGCCCAATAGGACTAGTTTCGGCCCGTATAGTTTTTTTGCTAGGGTTTGTATTTATTTATTTAGGCAGTTTTAGTTATTTTTGCGAGTGCTTATAACTTTTCACCGGTAGCTCCGATGGAGACGCTTTCTACGTGAAAGTTGCTCCGTTTTGCGCGTAGATTATTAAAATGTTGGTTGTTGCTATGTTTGAGCTTGTTTGCTTGTTTTTTGCCTGCTAATTACACTGTCTGCCACTGTAAACTGTAACTGCAATAAGTTTTTAACCGTTGCTCTGTTTAAAATGTTCTTATATGTAACTTGACTAGAATTGCATGTAGATTGTGTTTTTGCTGTTCTTGCTTGCTAATAAAAATAATAAAATATTGTTTAGGGCAAAACAGTACCAAATTCTATTTTATCGTGGGATCCGCAATAGCTTGCCATGTCTAGGATTTCACCCCACTTAATTTGACTAGCCCAGGTAGTTTAATTATGCTTCACCTCTTGCCATGTTTGTGTGATATGCCATGTTTGAGTGAGATGCCATGTTAACAACCTTTGCTCACCTTGTGTAGCTAAACAACTTGAACCACCGTAAACGTGCGGTATCGTCGTGTGTGACGAGTACTCCACTTAACCTGTTAGTAACCGCTCCCGACGGTAGGTGCGATGTATCGTGTTGCCTTCTTGTTGATGCTTGCTCGTGTTTGTCTCGTAGTAATAGATGTTGGTTCGTTGATTGCTTCCCAGTGTTTCCTTCTTGTGTGCTTCCGCGGGTACCTCTCGGAGACGTTGCGAGCGTGCGATCGACTACACCTTCGGAACCCGACTTATCAACAGGCAAGGACTATACATTACTTATGATCCATTCTATTTCAACCAGCGGTTTGCATGCTAGTCTAGGTTAGGTTCGATGTTTGATCCTACCACATGTTTACAGCCTCTTTCAAACCGATACAGCCATGTCCCTTCCCAGCAAACCATGTACTGCTATGTTACTATTGCTCGTTGCTCAGCCCCTGCTTAGTATGCATGCTTAGGATGCTACGATGTTACCCTGTTACTCTTGGGTTTGGGATATCACCTTATTATATTGTTGTTGATGATATGATTATTATAATGTTGACTATATTCGACGAAGGATGGAAGGTCTAGGATATCCCGCCCCGACGCTTTGTTCCATTCGAGTCACCTAGTATCCGAGTTTCGGGTATTGGTTTTAATACTGAGCGTGCCTAACCGCGTGTGGGATTTTATGGGGTCCCCTTTTCTTATCTATCTAGCTTCAAGCATTTTTAGTGGTGGCCCAAGCTGATTTACCATTTGAAACCGTGTGTGTGCTGGTCATACGCCAGTTGTTTACAAACCAATCTGGACCAGCGAGGACTTAGTTCCCTTGCTGGCCCACTTTGTCCGGCTGAGGACCCGGTTTCCCATGTGTGATTAACCGGCTATCCAAACCTGCGACAGACGGTAGAGACCAGATCGAGAGAGCGGCCGGCTCCTGAGATGGATGTCGACTCACCGGGGGCCACCCGGATTTGTTCGTTGTTAGTTAGAGGGACCTGTCGTTTCGGATCTCTTGGAACTAAATCATAAAATGGTTGCCTGTGATGGGTAGCAACTGAGAGTGATGGACGTGCGTGCGGAGCCTCGTAATGGGCAGTTGGTACACCCCTGCAGGGTTAAATCTTTTCGAGAAGCCGTGTCCACGGTTATGGACGACTTGAGACCTACTCCTTGTTCATAGACAACAACAACTGAGATAATCTTAATATAACTTGATCAACGTGTGTGTGCCTTGACTGCTTCTTCTTCGTCGGGATGCGAAGAGGAGGACAAGGATAGGATAGGTGTTATGTTTGCGTAAGTAGTTGATAGCAAGACTTGTTGGAGGCGATTCCTCATCGAATGCTTGGCTTCTTATCTTACTCTCTAGATCGTTAGCCACTTCATAAATGCTAGTGCGGCAGCAACCTCACCACTTACCCCTTCCTTACCGTAAACTACTAGTTGTCCTAGAATGACGAGTGATGAAGTCCTTGCTGGGTCAGATGACCACCACAGTTGAATGCTGAGTACCTCTGTGCTCATGATACTACCCCCAAACTCTTTTCAGGGCTTTGATCGACAACAGGTACGGTGACCGACGTTTCACGTGGAGACTCAACGACGACTAGTTAGGCGGATCCCGGCGGAGGGCCTGGACCCGTGTGGTTATGGGATCGATGTTTTCTCTTTGCCACTAGGAATTTGCTTGTAGTCTGTACTCAGACATATATCTTCCGCTGTTGTATTGTATTTGAGGCAGTTGTATGCCGATTGTATGAGATGTTGTATCCTTGTATCTGTAATGTTGTGATATTATGTTGGAAATCCGGGGCATATGACTTCGTCATATGTCGCGGTGGGACCGATATGTGCTTCGTCCCCGGATCTGGGTGGAAACACCTAGATCTGGAACAGTACCGCATATCGGGCCTTACAGAGGGACACTCCGTCTTCATGTTCCATTAACCGAGGGGATGATAACCGTCCTGTGCCATGGCTTAAGTTATCTGAAATACTCAAGGCACACGGTTAAACCTCAAATGTGTTGTCATCAATCACTAAAACCAATCATGGGGAAATATGCCCTATCAATCTCCGCCTTTTTGGTGTATTGATGACAACAACCGATTTGCTCAAAAAGATAGTAGGGAATGAAACATATGGCATGGAGCCACAAAATATAGGCTAGCTCCCCCTAGATGTGTGCACCCTTTGAGATTAACCTTTGGATTGCATGGTGCACACATTAGAATGGACACTACCCCTATATTTTATCTACCATGCCACACAAGCTACCAACAACAATTATATGAGCGAGAATTAGCACAAGCATAGCATAAGCAACATATAAAGTACTTTTAAGCAAAGGGTAGCGTATGTCTCACACCATACTTCACGAAGGTCTCACAAAGCAAACGAACAACGAAAGCAAACACAAGGAGTTCACAAGTGGAGGCAAAGGCAACACAGAAACACACTTGTGACTCGACAACCCTGAAAGAAAGCAAATCGAGGTCCTAAACTCTCTCCCCCTTTGGCATCGAGACGCCAAAAAGGCAGAGAGTGACGTAACGCCCCATGGTGGTGGACTACTCCTCCGCCTGATACTCGTCATCATCATCATCAGACTCATCCGAAGATCCCGCCTCTGACTCCTCAGCAGGCTCCTCAACAGTCTCACCAGCAGGTGGAGCGGAAGCAGACGTGCCGGCAGTGTCCTCTTCAATCTCCCATGTGCTGAACTGGTAGATCCATTGATCCTCTTCAGTGATCTTCCCTTCAGATCCGGACTGCACTTCCATGCCTTGGTGCCTGTAGAACAGCTTCTGGCGCTGGCGGTTTTCCTTCTCCCTCTTGTGAGCCAGATACATCTTGTGCTGCATGTGAGACTGCATGCAGAACAACTTCTTCACCTTGCGAGTGAGCTTAGCCTCCCAACCCAGCTGCTCCAAGTCCTGGGAGGAAGACCTCCCACTGCCACCAAAGCTCGTACTGGAGCGAGTGCGGCGGACGCTGCCACCACCAGCCGCAGGCTCATCAGCAGCACCAGCTCCACCCTCCTCATCAGACATCTCCGCATCAGAAGCAACTGGGGACCCCTGAGCAGCAGCCTCACCACCAGCCCAGTTGCCCTTAATCCGCAACTGCACCACCTCATGCCTGGTAAGGTGCCCCACCCGAAGAGGATCCTCATAAGTGTCACTCCAGACCTTCTCAAACAACAGCTGAAGGTAAGGCCCATAGATAGGGACCTTGCGCTCCATAACTGCAGTGTAGAGCTCCTCATACATAATCGAGCAGATATCCAGAGTCATCGCTGTCCCCCTGTACTCCTGGCAGAGAAGAATCATGTTGACCAAGTAGCTATGGATCTTGTCCATATCGCCAACCCGAGGGAACAGAGAGGTCCGGAAGATCCGGTGCATAATATCCAGAAACGGGGTGAGCATCAACTTGTGCTTCTCGTTGCCCTTCGCATCATAGTAAACAACAGAAGTCTGATAGAGGCCCAACTCACCCTTCTTCTTAGCAGGGGCAGAGGTGTGAGGACGCAGCCCCACCGGCTCATTGGCAGTGGTGTAGGGGACCTGCAGAAGATCCATGAATACCTTCCACTTGCAAGTGAGAACATCATCATCACACATCCAGGTGATGTTCCTATCATCATCATTATGGAAGAAGACGGTGGCAAAGAACTGGGCCACGAGATCAGCGTCAAAAGGATTGTTGAAGGAAATGATGTGGCGAAGTCCAAACTGATCTACCAGAGCAAGGGCATTAGCAAAGTAGTCCATATGCTGCTCCATGTATGCCAGACTGACAGACTTCACATTGGGCACAAACTTGTTCTTCCTGTCAAATATGAGCAGGTAGAAGACATCACTGGCAGATACGGTAGTCCCGGTACTCTGGCAGAGGGAGCTCGACCACTGGCTTCTTCTTCGGCTCCTCTCGGTGAGCGGTCTTCTTCATTGAACTGTATGGTGCTTTGCCCTTGGCTGGAGCCTTGCGCTTCAAGTGCGAACGAGAGCCACCACCTGACCACACCCAAAACAGACAGACACAAAGAGAACAAGAGAATGAGATGCAAAAGTCCAGGAGATGAAAAATAGAGCAGAGAAGTTGATCCAAGTTGCAGGTTCTGGAGGTGCGGTAGTACCGTGGTAAATGCGGTACTACCGCTCCACGGTAGTACCGTAGGGTACTACGGTAGTACCGCTAGAGCGGTAGTACCGCAGTAACACTACGGTAGTACCGTGCAGACTGCTGAGACCACAGATCTGAGATCCGGTACTACCGTGCCTCCACAAATCACAAACACACCAACAAATCTACTCTATGCCTATCTAGCAATCCTTCCATGTCCTCAAAATGCCTAGGAATAGCCAAAAACCTAATGGATCTAAAAGCATTGCCCTAGACACAAAAGCTCAAGAACACGAGCCAAAACGAGGGAGAAACGGGGCAATACCAGAATCCATGGCACACGGGGGAGGTGGGGATCGATCCCATCGGAGGAGAACACGGAGGGGAAGCACGGATGCGGCACTCCGGGGAGGGCGTCGCGGGAGGGCCTTGCTGCTTCGAGAGAGGAGAGAAGGGAAACTGACTAGGGTATGGGGACAACTTCCCGTACCCCTTCGGTTTTGATTCTCTCCGAGACTGCGGTAGTACCGCACTAGGCGCGGTAGTACCGCTGGCGCGGTAGTACCGCAGGAAGCAGAAAGCACATCCAAGGTTGCAAACGAGGAGGACTTTTGCGCGACGGTTAAAGTGGGGAAAGGCTTAGGATGGAGACAAGACAAAAACACGACTGGGAAGGGTCACTTCATGATCAAAGAGCACACGAACAAAAGAGCAATCTTGAAGTGACCAAAACGCAAAACAAAGAAAAACGGACACACGAACACAAACACTCTCCAACGAAGAGGGGCGGTGGCCGAAGCCACCATGTTTGAGCTTATTTGGTATGACACCACAAAGATGTATCTTGGGTTCATGGCCAATGCTCTTCTTTGAAGCACCGTTATCACCTTGGGTGACCTAGAAAGGCCGCCGAAAGTGACCATAGTGAAAGAATTGTTTCTCTTTATGCATAATAGGTGGAGTGGTTGCCCAGTAATTAAGCAACACTCCCCCTATGTCCATGCCTACATTCAAGCTAGATACCTTGTTGAGATGGAGTGTGTGAGCCAAGTCTTCAAACCGCATTACTCGAATCGATGATATTTAGCTCATGCCTTAACTCTCGGAATCTTGCTTCATCCAAAGGCTTGGCGAAAGTATCTGCAAGTTGATCTCCGGTGCCCACATATGAAAGATCAATATCACCCCACTTCACATGGTCTCGAATGAAATGATGTCGAATTTCAATATGCTTCGTCTTGCTATGTTGAACGGGGTTGTAGGCGATCTTGATAGCACTTTCATTGTCACATAATAGAGGCACTTTGTCACAAGTGACACCGTAATCCTTTAAAGTTTGCCTAATCCACAATAATTGAGCACAACAACTTGTGGCAGCAATATACTCGGCTTCGGTAGTTGAGAGAGATACACAATTTTTGCTTCTTGGATGACCAACTCACCGAAGACCTACCAAGGAATTGACATCCTCCGGAAGTGGACTTCCTCTCCACTTTATCTCCCGCCCAATCCGAATCCGTGTAGCCAATGAGATTGAAGCTTGAGCCCTTAGGATACCACAAGCCAAAGTTTGGGGTATGAACCAAATATCGAAAGATTCTCTTGACAGCCACCACGTGGCTCTCTTTTGGTGCGGCTTGAAATCTTGCACACATACCCACACTCAACATGATATCCGGCCTAGATGCACAAAGGTAAAGCAAGGAACCGATCATGGAACGATACTCCCTTTGGTCTACCTCTTTGCCGCTCAGGTCGAGGTCAAGTTGACACTTGAGTGGCATGGGGGTCTTGGCTCCTTTAAGACCATCATACTTGAACCTCTTGAGCATGTCTTGAGTGTATTTGGCTTGGTTGATGAAGGTTCCCCTAGATAATTGCTTCACTTCAAATCCGAGGAAGAACTCCAATTCTCCCATCATGGACATCTCAAACTTGTTGGTCATTAGCTTAGCAAATTCTTCATTAAAAGATTGGTTAACCGAACCAAAGATAATGTCATCAACATATAGTTGGCATATGAACAATTGCCCACCAACCCTCTTAGTAAAAAGAGTGGGATCGATTTACCCTATTTGAAACCCATAATCGACTAAGAACTCGGTAAGGTTCTCATACCAATCTCTTGGGGCTTGTTTTAGGCCATAGAGCGCCTTGTCGAGTTTATAGACATGATTAGGGAAATTGGGGTCCTCGAACCCGGGGGGCTGCTTGACATATACCAACTCATTAATGGGACCATTAAGAAAAGCACTCTTCACATCCATTTGATAAAGCTTGAAGTTATGATGAGAAGCATAAGCAAGAGCTATACGAATGGACTCAAGGCGAGCCACGGGGGAAAAAGTTTCACCGTAGTCAATACCTTCGACTTGGGAAAAACCTTGTGCCACCAACCTTGCCTTGTTCCGTATGACAACACCATTAGCATCTTGCTTGTTCTTGAAGATACACTTGGTCCCAATAACATTATGATCACCTTTGGGTCTCTCCACTAATGACCACACCTTGTTGCGCTTGAAGTTGTTGAGCTCATCATGCATGGCCTCAAGCCAATCCGGGTCTTCAAGCGCCTCAAAAACCTTTTGGGGTTCAACACAAGAAACAAACGCATTATGGGCACAAAAGTTTCTCAATTGACTACGAGTTGTTACCCCTTTCTTGATGCTTCTGAGCACTTGATCCACCGAGAGATCTTGAGACTTTAACCGGGATGCAATCTTGAGTGCTCGACGTGCTCTTTCTTCCTCCATGGCCTCTTGAGATAGCTCGAGAGGAACATCTTCGGAAGAGGGAGCATCAACAAGGACTTGCTCAACATCTTGAGTTTGTCCTTGAACTTGAACTTGATCTTGGTCATCATTGGGTGCGACACCCTCAACGCTGATGTGATCTTGACCTTGATCTTGTTCGGTAACGAGAGGGCCTCCATCTTGTTCTTGGTTGGCTTGTTGATCTTGAGGAGGTGATGGCTCCTCTTGAGCAGAGCATTGTCCTTCTCCTTCCTCCACAAGGGGTTCCTCAATGGGTAGGAAAAATCCCACACCCATTCTTCTTATGGCTTCCGGAGGAATTTCATCACCTACATCATTAAGATCACTTTGCCCCACTTGGGAGCCATTATGTTCGTCAAACTCCACGTTGCTAGATTCTTCAACAAGCCCGGAAGACTTGTTGTAGACTCTATACGCGTGAGAGTTTGAAGCATACCCAACAAATATGCCCTCAATTGCCTTAGACTCAAACTTAGACAAACGAGCACCCTTTTTAAGAATGAAACACTTACACCCGAAGACCCGGAAGTACTTGATGTTGGGCTTCTTCCCGGTAAGGATTTCATATGGAGTCTTGTTCAAGATCTTGCGGAGATAAAGACGATTGGTAGCATGACAAGCGGTGTTGATGGCTTCCGCCCAAAAGTTGTAGGGACTTTTGAACTCCGCCATCATTGTCCTTGCCGCATCAATTAAAGTGCGATTCTTTCTCTCCGCAACACCATTTTGTTGAGGGGTATAAGCAGCGGAATATTGATGTTTGATCCCCTCATCACCAAGAAATTCATCCAAGGTATAGTTTTTGAACTCGGTGCCGTTGTCACTTCTAATAGCCAATATCTTTGAGTTATGTTGACGTTGAGCTTCATTGGCAAACTCGATGACGGTTTGTTGAGTCTCACTCTTCCTCTTGAAGAAATAAACCCAGGTGTATCTTGAATAGTCATTCACAATCACCAAACAATACTTCCTTCCGCCAAGACTATCATAGGATGGAGGCCCGAAGAGATACATGTGAAGGAGCTCCAACGGCCTCTTGGTGGAGATGATATTCTTGACGGGATGTTTCTTCTCGTGAAGCTTTCCTTCAATACAAGCCCTACAAGCACGATCTTTGGCAAAACTAACATTTGTTAGTCCCATAACATGATCACCGTTGAGGAGTGTTTGCAAAGATATCATATTGACATGGGCTAGTCGGCGATGGCAAAGCCATCCCACATCAACTTTAGCCATTAGACACATGGCGGTTTTGGTGGGAACTTGGGAGAAGTTCACCACATACATACCGTCCTCCACGTGTCCAACAAAGGCTACTTTAAGAGTTTTGCTCCACATCAAGGTGACCATGTCTTTATCAAAGAAGGTACAAAGACCCATCATAGCAAGTTGACGAACGGAGAGTAAATTAAAGGCACAAGTCTCAACGAGTAATACTTTCTCAATGGACGAGTCCGAAGAAATTATTACTTTACCGAGACCCAATACCTTAGACGTGTTAGCATCACCAAATTGGACACGGGTGGTTCGAGATGGTCCATAGTCAATAGAAACCAACATGTCCTTGCTTCCGGTCATATGACTTGTAGCCCCGCTATCAAGTATCCATGAGCCACCACCGGAAGCCGCCACCTACATGGAATCAATGCTTGGTTTTAGGTACCCATTCGCGAATGGGTCCTCCCGCGTTAGTAACAAGGGTCTTAGGGACCCAAATAGACCAAGCAATATATTCATCATAAGAACCAATAAATTTGGCATAGACATGCCCATCGTTAGTGCAACAAAGAGCATAAGAAGGATTAGTTGGTCCGGCAAAGTCATTGGGGATGGCATCACCCCTTTTGGCAACACCACCCTCATTGACCTTTGCCACTTTCTCTTGAGGCTTCTCCCCTTCCTTCACGAATGCTACATCTTTTGTGGGAGGGGGAGCTTTTCCTTTCTTCTTGTTCTTCCTTTTCTTGTTCTTCTTTTTGGATGAACTAGCACAAAACCCAATGCCTTCCTTGCCAATCACCTCCTTTTGGGAACTCAAGAGATCATTGAGATTCTTTTCTCCTTGGATGCAAGAAACAAGTCCCTTCTCTAGTTGTGCCTTCAACCTAGCGGTTTCCTCAATAAGAGGGATATGCTCACAACAAGGATTAGTGGAACTAGGTTTCTCTATCATAATAATAGGAGAAAGAGTATTAATCTCTTTAGTGAGTTTAATGGAGGTTTCCTCATGTGCTTTCTTGAGAACCATGAGTTCGTGTTTTAAGGACTTGTGGTCCTTTTCAACTTTCTCATGATCCACAAGAAGTCTCTCATGAGCCTCCACAAGTTCATCATTTTTAGTCTTTAGGTCACAAGCAATGGCATTAGCATGTTTAAGATCAACTTTGAGCTTGGAAGTATCACTAGCATATGTCTCCTCGAGAGACAACTTAAGCTCACGCTCTTCTTCAAGAGATTGAGATAGCTCTCCTATCTCATCCGCATAGTCTCGACTATGACCTTGCAACTCGGTGATGGACTCCTCAAGTTCCTCAATTTGGGCATGAGCTCCACCTAATTGCTCCAAGAGAGCCACAAAGTGTCTCTTGGCCTCACCTTTGAGTTTGCTCATGAAAAGCTCAAACTCATTTCCTTCTTGAACCTTGGGTTCCTCATTATCCTTCACACAATCCAACAAAGATGGGTTAGTGGGAGTAAATGGTTTAAGGGGAGGAGTTACCAAAGTGGTCTTCGCCATGAGACACTTGTGGATGATGTGAGGATTTTCGTTGGGGGAGTTGAAGAGCGAAGACGATGAGGGAGACTCCATGGCGATGGCGACGGTGGCGGTTGCCACAATCTCACCACCTTCTTCATCATCCTCATCATCGGAGAAGTATTCTTCATGAGCCACCAACACACGTTGTGGCTTCTTCTTCACAAAATTCTTGTTCAACGGTGACTTGGACTTGTCCTTCCGGATGAGCTTGCCACCATGATCTTCTCTCTTCTCATATGGACAATCCGCAACGAAATGACTCACATTTCCACAATTGAAGCAAGTTCTTATTCTTTGTCCCTTGGGCTTGAAGCTACTAGTGTTGGACTTGAAGTTCTTCTTGTTGCTCCAAAATTGTCTTGATGCAAGAGCCATGTGCTCATTGTAAGCATACTTGGTGTCTTCCGGACCGACATCCTCTTCATCAACATCTTCCTCAAAATGAACTTCCTTTGCCTTCAAGGCGAGGGATTGCATCTTATGATCTCCATGGCGTGTTAACTTCGTCTTGGCCATGTCATTCAAAATCTCCATGGCCACAAATTCATCCAAGACTTGGTTGGAAGTCAAGTCACGGAAATCCGGTCTTTGACGAATGACTTGAGTGAGATGCTCCTTATAGAGAAGCATAGCCGAGATGAACTTCCTTTTGACCCAATCATCATCGGTGTCCTTGCTTCCATGATCCGTCATATCATTGGCAAGAGCAACCAACCTTCGACGAACATCCTCGGAAGACTCTCCTTCATTTCTGACAAAGTTATCGGCTTGGTCTTGGACCTTGTCAAATTTGGAGCTTCTAATACTTGCACTTCCCATGAGTGTCCTTTCAAGAAGATCCCAACACTCCTTGGCCGTTTCACATTTTCTAACAAGATTTTATTGCTCGGGCTTCAACCCATTCCCAATGACAACTATAGCATGACTGTTGATGAAGTTGTCACGGTATTCTCTTGGAGTCATGTTGTGGCGATCATATGGATGAAAGCCTTCTTGGACAATTCGCCACAAATCCTCCGACGACCCCTTCAAGTGCCCCTTCATACGGTATGCCCATATAGGATACTCATCTTTGTTAAGGATAGGTATTGGTCCTGCATGTGAAAAATGGGGCTCGGGAAGAGGTAAAGGGTGATAGCTCGAGGGAGGGGCAACCGCGGAATTGACACCCGCTCCATTCCCATGAAGGGGAATGAAAGGGTTGCCATTCCTACCATCATCACGAGATTGAGAGACCGATTCTCCTTCTCCCAACGTTTGAGTGTTGGGTGTGATGACAGCGTTGCCCCCCTCGGGAGCCTTAGACATGAGAGCTCTAAACAATTGGGTCATTTCATTCATTTGAGCTTTTATGGCGGACATGCCGTCATTATACTCATGTCTAGAGACGGTGGTTGTGTCATCCCTCAAAGACGGGTTCGTGAGTCCCGCGGTACTAGGACTTTCCCCCAAGGAGGGATTGGACGAAGTACCTACCAACTCACCATCTTTGTCTTTCCCCTCCGTCGCCATCCTCTTAAGGCGGTAAAGCCCTTAATAAGAGACGAGGCTCTGATACCAATTGAAAGGATCGGAATGTCGACTAGAGGGGGGGTGAATAGGCGACTAACAATTTTTATGACTCCTTAATAAGCACATGAGATACACTACGAATCCTCCCTTACAAATCAATAGGCCGTTGGGTACAAAATCTAGAAATGGACATGATTTCCTCTGTCCAAATACTATGATCCAACTTACATGCAGGTCACATGTTTTTGTCTTTACCACTTGCAAATTTGTTTCCACTATGTGCAGTCCTACCCATGCCAATTTGTTGAACCGAGATCATCTGACTTAGCTGAGTCTAAGTCAGAGGCCCATTGCTTAGCAGTCCATGCCCGCATATGATAACAATGAAATCTAGAGAGGATATATCACTCAGGTTGCTATGAAACTAGCGGCCCATCCGCCTCAATACAATGCAAGCGAGGGAAAAAAAATTGTGAGGTATACAAAAACTGCATGGGGTCGGCCAGAACGAGACCATCGGGGCCGGATTGGACGCGGTGCTCTACTCGTGATCTCATGTAAATATCAATAGTCCTCGATTTCCAATCGTGTGTCGTCTTCCACATGGATAGAACCATTGGAATTGATTGAACTGCCACCATCAGATTTCGTTGGAAGTTGGTCAATTTTCTTTTTGCTCATAGAAAAAGCAGCTAATTGAACTTGATAAAATATCCCTTTTTTATTATGGAATAAGAACTGAGATGCAATAAGAGGCTAACACAAAACACATGCATACGTGTTTTTTATTATTCCAAGTACATTCAATTTGACACCAGTTCAACATTTTGTCATCGAGAGCAACGATTCAAGTTTTGTGCTATTCAGTTGTGTTCAATTATAATCATTCACGAGTTTCTTATATGTAAGGCCCGATATGCGGTACTGTTCCAGATCTAGATGTTCCCATCCAGATCCGGGGACGAAGCACATATCGGTCCCACAGCGACATATGACGAAGTCATATGCCCCGGATTTCCAACATGATATCACAACATTATAGATACAAGGATACAACATCTCATACAATCGGCATACAACTTCCGTAAATACAATACATCAGCGGAAGATACATGTCTGAGTACAGACTACAATCAAATGCCTAGTGGCAAAAGAAAAACATCGATTCCCATAACCACACGGGTCCAGGCCCTCCGCCGGGATCCGCCTAACTAGTCGTCGTCGAGTCTCCACGTGAAATGTCGATCACCATACCTGTTGTCGATCAAGAACCCTGAAAAGAGTTTGGGGGTAGTATCATGAGTACAGAGGTACTCAGCATCCAACTGTAGTGGTCATCTGACCCAGCAAGGACTTCATCACTCGTCATTCTAGGACAACTAGTAGTTTACGGTAAGGATGGGGTAAGTGGTGAGGTTGCTGCCGCACTAGCATTTATGAAGTGGCTAGCGATCTAGAGAGTAAGATAAGGAGCCAAGCATTCAATGAGGAATCGCCTCCAACAAGTCTTGCTGTCAACTACTACGCAAACATAACACCTGTCCTATCCTTGTCCTCCTCTTTGCATCCCGACGAAGAAGAAGAAGTCAAGGCACACACACGTTGATCAAGTTATATTAAGATTATCTCAGTTGTTGTTGTCTATGAACAAGGAGTAGGTCTCAAGTCGTCCATAACCGTGGACACGGCTTCTCGAAAATATTTAACCCTGCAGGGGTGTACCAACTGCCCATTACAAGGCTCCTCACGCACTCTCATCTCTCTCAGTTGCTACCCATCATAGGCAACCATTTTATGATTTAGTTCCGAGAGATCCGAAACGACAGGTCCCTCTAACTAACAACGAACAAATCCGGGTGGGCCCCGGGGAGTCGACACTCAATCCAAAAGCCGGCCATGCTCTCGGATCGGACTCTTTCGTATGGCTAAGGTTGGGGTTAGCCTCACCTATATAACAGGGGAGTTCCCTAGCTCACCAGGGTGGACCAACAAAGGAACTCTGTCTCTGCTGGCCCGAGTTGTTTTAAAACCACTGGCTGCAGACCAGTTATGCATGCGGGTTTCAAATGGTAAATCAGCTTGGGCCACCACTAGAAATGTTTGAAGCTAGGTAGGTAAGAAGAGTGGACCCCATAGTATCCCACACGCGGTTAGGCACGCTCAGTCTTAAAACCAATACCCGGAACTCGGGTCCTAGGTGACTCGAATGAAACAAAGCGTCGGGGCGGGATAGCCTAGACCTTCCATCCTTCGTCGAATATAGTCAACATTTATAATAATCATATCATCAATAACAATAATAATAATGTGATATCCCAAACCAAGGAGTAACAGGGTAACATCGTAGCATCCTAAGCATGCATACTAAGCAGGGGCTGAGCAACGAGCAATAGTAACATAGCAGTACAAGGTTTGCTGGGAGGGGACATGGCTGTATCGGTTTGAAAGAGGCAATAAACATGTGGTAGGATCAAACATCGAACCTATCCTAGACTAGCATGAAAACCGCTGGTTGAAATAGAATGGATCATAAGTAATGCATAGTCCTTGCCTGTTGATAAGTCGGGTTCCGAAGGTGTAGTTTATCGCAAGCTCGCATCGTCTCCGAAGGTACCTGCGGAAGCACACAAGACGGTAAACACTGGAAAGCAATCAACGAGCAAGCATCTATTACTACGAAGCAAACACGATCAAGCATAAACAAGAAGGTAACACGAGACAAAGCACGGCATCACATCTATCGTCGAGAGCGGTTACTAACAGGTTAAGTGGAGTACTCGTCACACACGATGATACCGCACGTTTATCATCGGTTAAAGTTGTTTAGCTACACAAGATGAGAAGAGGTTATTAACATGGCATCTCACTCAAGCATGGCATAGCACACAAACATGGCAAGAGGTGAAGCATAAATAATCTACCTATACTAGTCAAGTTAAGCGGGTAAAATTCCTACACATGGCATATCGCTATTTACCCCGCAAAATAAATATGTTTGGTACTGTTTTACCCTAAACAATATTTTCTTATTTTATTTAGCAAGCAAGAACAGCATAAACACAATCTACATGCAATTCTAGTCAAGTTACATATAAAAAACATTTTAATCGGAGCAACGGTTAAAAAGTTATTAAAGAAACAATTTACGGTGGCATGCGATGTAATTAGCAGGCAAACAACATGTAAACAAAGTCAAACATGGCAAAAGAGCAC
Organism: Bromus sterilis; assembly: GCA_950022295.1. Taxonomy (NCBI): domain Eukaryota; kingdom Viridiplantae; phylum Streptophyta; class Magnoliopsida; order Poales; family Poaceae; genus Bromus; species Bromus sterilis. The sequence goes on from OX465600.1 coordinate 40,049,605, forward strand.
ATTTTATTAATCTACACAAAATTCTAAGCAATTTACATGTAGAACACGTCGCGATCCGATCTACCGTTAAAAAGATACGGGCAACGCAAAATACGAAAACAATCTGCAATTTAATAAGCCTAGGAAAACAAAAAAAAACATTACTGGGCCAAATCTGCTCTTAAGGGCCTAAACAGGGGAGAGCGCTAGATAATAAAACGCGCTCAGGGCGCTGCATAATTACTGGGCCGAGCCCACTACCGTAACAGAAGAAAAAAACACAGGGGCTGCTCACCAAGCGGGCTTCGGCCCAACAGCAGGGGTGGAGGGAGCCACGGGCCGCTGGGGCTACGCCGCGCCGGACAGGTGGGCCGTGTGGGCGCGCCGGACCACACGAGCGAAGGGTACGAGCGGGCATGCCTCGCCTGCTTCGTCCCGCTCGAGACGCGGCGGAGGGAGCCTGGCGGCGGGGCTCGGCAACTCCGGCGACTGGAGGCGGCGCAGCACGGGAGGTCGGGCAGGCGGGGAGATACAGGGGCGCGGCGGCCGGATCCGTTGACTAGGGGGTCGTCGGCATGGATCCAGGCTACGGCGGTGTTGAGGGCATCCGTGGCGAGCTCTTGGACGCGGGCTGCCATGGCGGGCGACGGTTCCTGGGAGAGATGGCGAAGGCGAGGTGAGGAGAGAATAGAGGAGGGAGGAGAGGGAAGGCGCGGGAGGAGAGGCTCGGCAGGACCTGCGGTGCGGCGGCCGCTGGACGCCGGCGGCGGTCGGAGCTCCATGGCTCGGACGTGGGGCGGCTGCATGGAGGTAGGAGAGAGAGGAGAGAGGTGGGTGGCGATGTGGCGCAATCCTGGCCGTCAGATCGGTCGATCTGACGGTACAGATCCATTGGGCTGATCTCTGGATCTGGGAGCTAGGTTTTGGACGAAGATGGAGGTATTTTTGGGGCAAAGTGGAGGGGGTGGATGCAATTTTGGCTAGGGGAAACCCTAGAAGGGGGTGGGAGAGAGGTGGTCTTTATATTGCCCAGGTGGCTGGCAGTTTGCAAAAACATCCCCGGTTTTTCTCTCTCGCGCGCGGTGTTTACGTTTCTGACCACCAGGGGTCCGTAGGACCTCCGATTCGGGTAAAACTTCAAACTGCACGATCAGCGCGTCGAGCCGGCGGCGTTCAACTCGCGCTGGAACTGTTCCGAGAACACTTTCCGGCGCGCTATAAAAATAACCCGTTTAATTATTAAACGGGGTTTTTCGTGCCGTTGGCTGCGGCTGGTCTTGTGCGGTTTACGCGACGGTGATCGGGCGAAACCCGGTGTCGCAGAGGTCGAGTGTCAGCGTGGAAAGGGTCGATCTCCGTCCGGTACGAGATAAGAGGGAGAAAAATAATCGCCGATCGATAAATCAGGTATGCAAACACCGCAACAAATCAGACAATCAAACAATACATACCGAAAACAAAAAAATTTATTTTTTGTGAAATCTGGGTTGTTACAATACAACACCACCAACAAGGGATCTCGTCCCGAGATCCAGGAATATCCGGGGGAGAGGGGAAGGGGGAAAGAAGAGAGTCGACAATCTTCAACACCACCAACAAGGGACTCTGCTCCATGTCGACGTCGAACTTCGGTTGAGATAAATTTCCACAGAGAGACGACATCGTCGGAAAAACGAAACCGTCAGTGACAAGAGGAAGAACGATCGCGAAAACCAGATCAAGGGATAGTGATTTTCTACGCAAGTCGTGAAAACACCGGGCAAAAGGAGGGATGGCAATGGATGACCCAGATGATATCCAAAATCGGAGAAGCTAAAGGTACTACAGGAATTCCCACCTGAGCTCGGAATCGGGACAATAAACTGCAAGCAAGGCATTGTAACGGTTCCGATACTCCACACACTCGAGATCCTAGAGTTTTGAAAGGGATAAGACGAGAATAAAACACTTACGACACTTGTCCTGACCAGAGCAAGGGTAAGGAGTAAAAAGATTCCTACTCTCCGATAACTAACTTAGTAACTACAAAATAGTTTTGTCTAGACTTGACTTCGGCCAGATAGGGGATCCTACGGTCGGTAAGGCTCTGATACCAAGTTGTAAGGCCCGATATGCGGTACTGTTCCAGATCTAGATGTTTCCATCCAGATCCGGGGACGAAGCACATATCGGTCCCACCGCGACAAACGACGAAGTCATATGCCCCTGATTTCCAATATGATATCACAACATTACAGATACAAGGATACAACATCTCATACAATCGGCATACAACTGTCGTAAATACCATACATCAGCGGAAGATACATGTCTGAGTACAGACTACAATCAAATGCCTAGTGGCAAAAGAAAAACATCGATTCCCATAACCACACGGGTCCAGGCCCTCCGCCGGGATCCGCCTAACTAGTCGTCGTGGAGTCTCCACGTGAAACGTCGATAACCATACCTGCTGTCGATCAAGAACCCTGAAAAGAGTTTGGGGGTAGTATCATGAGTACAGAGGTACTCAGCATCCAACTGTAGTGGTCATCTGACCCAGCAAGGACTTCATCACTCGTCATTCTAGGACAACTAGTAGTTTACGATAAGGATGGGGTAAGTGGTGAGGTTGCTGCCGCACTAGCATTGATGAAGTGGCTAGCGATCTAGAGAGTAAGATAAGGAGCCAAGCATTCGATGAGGAATCACCTCCAACAAGTCTTGCTTTCAACTACTACGCAAACATAACACCTATCCTATCCTTGTCCTCCTCTTCGCATCCCGACGAAGAAGAAGCAGTCAAGGCACACACACGTTGATCAAGTTATATTAAGATTATCTCAGTTGTTGTTGTCTATGAACAAGGAGTAGGTCTCAAGTCATCCATAACCGTGGACACGGCTTCTCGAAAATATTTAACCCTACAGGGGTGTACCAACTGCCCATTACAAGGCTCCGCACGCACGCTCATCTCTCTCAGTTGCTACCCATCACAGGCAACCATTTCATGATTTAGTTCCGAGAGATCCGAAACGACAGGTCCCTCTAACTAACAACGAACAAATCTGGGTGGCCCCCGGGGAGTCGACACCCAATCCAAAAGCCGGCCACGCTCTCGGATCGGACTCTTTCGTATGGCTAAGGTCGGGGTTAGCCTCACCTATATAACAGGGGAGTTCCCTAGCTCACCAGTGTGGACCAACAAAGGAACTCTGTCTCTGCTGGCCCGAGTTGTTTTAAAACCACTGGCTGCAGACCAGTTATGCATGCGGGTTTCAAATGGTAAATCAGCTTGGGCCACCACTAGAAATGTTTGAAGCTAGGTAGGTAAGAAGAGTGGACCCCATAGTATCCCACACGCGGTTAGGCACGCTCAGTCTTAAAACCAATACCCGGAACTCGGGTCCTAGGTGACTCGAATGAAACAAAGCGTCGGGGCGGGATAGCCTAGACCTTCCATCCTTCGTCGAATATAGTCAACATTTATAATAATCATATCATCAATAACAATAATAATAATGTGATATCCCAAACCAAGGAGTAACAGGGTAACATCGTAGCATCCTAAGCATGCATACTAAGCAGGGGCTGAGCAACGAGCAATAGTAACATAGCAGTACAAGGTTTGCTGGGAGGGGACATGGCTGTATCGGTTTGAAAGAGGCTATAAACATGTGGTAGGATCAAACATCGAACCTATCCTAGACTAGCATGCAAACCGCTGGTTGAAATAGAATGGATCATAAGTAATGCATAGTCCTTGCCTGTTGATAAGTCGGGTTCCGAAGGTGTAGTTGATCGCAAGCTCGCATCGTCTCCGAAGGTACCCGCGGAAGCACACAAGACGATAAACACTGGAAAGCAATCAACGAGCAAGCATCTATTACTACGAAGCAAACACGAACAAGCATAAACAAGAAGGTAACACGAGACAAAGCACGGCATCGCATCTATCGTCGAGAGCGGTTACTAACAGGTTAAGTGGAGTACTCGTCACACGAGACGATACCGCACGTTTATCATCGGTTAAAGTTGTTTAGCTACACAAGATGAGCAGAGGTTATTAACATGGCATCTCACTCAAGCATGGCATAGCACACAAACATGGCAAGAGGTGAAGCATAAATAATCTACCTATACTAGTCAAGTTAAGCGGGTAAAATTCCTACACATGGCATATCACTATTTACCCCGCAAAATAAATATGTTTGGTACTGTTTTACCCTAAACAATATTTTCTTATTTTATTTAGCAAGCAATAACATAAACACAATCTACATGAAATTCTAGTCAAGTTACATATAAAAACATTTTAATCGGAGCAACGGTTAAAAAGTTATTAAAGAAACAATTTACGGTGGCATGCGATGTAATTAGCAGTCAAACAACATGTAAACAAAGTCAAACATGGCAAAAGAGCACATTTTATTAATCTACACAAAATTCTAAGCAATTTACATGTAGAACACGTCACGATCCGAGCTACCGTTAAAAAGATATGGGCAACGCAAAATACTAAAACAATCTGCAATTTAATAAGCCCAGGAAAACAAAAAAAACATTACTGGGCCAAATCTGCTCTTAAGGGCCTAAACAGGGGAGAGCGCTAGATAATAAAACGCGCTCAGGGCGCTGCATAATTACTGGGCCGAGCCCACTACCGTAACAGAAGAAAAAAAACACAGGGGCTGCTCACCAAGCGGGCTTCGGCCCAACAGCAGGGGTGGAGGGAGCTACGGGCCGCTGGGGCTACGCCGCGCCGGAAAGGTGGGCCGTGTGGGCGCGCCGGCCCACACGAGCGACGGGGATGAGCAGGCACGCCTCGCCTGCTTCGTCCCGCTCGAGACGCGGCAGAGGGAGCCTGGCGGTGGGGCTTGGCAACTCCGGCGACTGGAGGCGGCGCAGCACGTGAGGTCGGGCAGGCGGGGAGATCCAGGGGCGCGGCGGCCTGATCCGGTGACTAGGGGGTCGTCGGCGTGGATCCAGGCGACGGCGGTGTTGAGGGCGTCCGTGGCGAGCTCTTGGACGCGGGTTGCCATGGCGGGCGACGGTTCCTGGGAGAGATGGCGAAGGCGAGGTGAGGAGAGAATATAGGAGGGAGGAGAGGAGAGGCGCGGGAGGAGAGGCGCGGGAGGACCTACAGTGCGGTGGCCGCTGGACGCCGGCGGCGGCCGGAGCTCCATGGCTCAGACGTGGGGCAGCTGCACGGAGGTAGGAGAGGTAGGAGAGAGGTGGGTGGCGACGTGGTGCAATCCTGGCCGTCAGATCGGCCGATCTGACGGTCTAGATCCATTGGGCATATCTCCGGATCTGGGAGCTAGGTTTTGGACGAAAATGGAGGTATTTTTGGGGAAAAGTGGAAGGGGTGGCTGCAATTTTGGCTAGGGGAAACCCTAGAAGGGGGTGGGAGAGAGGTGGTCTTTATATAGCCCAGGTGGCTGGCAGTTTGCAAAAACATCCCCGGTTTTTCTCTCGCGCGCGCGGTGTTTACGTTTCTGACCGCCGGGGGTCCGCAGGACCTCCGATTCGGGTAAAACTTCGAACTGCGCGATCAGCATGTCGAGCCGGCGGCGTTCACCTCGCGCTGGAACCGTTCCGAGAACACTTTCCGGCGCGCTATAAAAATAACCCGTTTAATTATTAAACGGGGTTTTTCGTTCCGTTGGCTGCGGCTGGTCTTGTGCGGTTTACGCGACGGTGATCGGGCGAAACCCGGTGTCGCAGAGGTCGAGTGTCAGGGTGGCAAGGGTCGGTCTTCGTTCGGTACGAGATAAGAGCGAGAAAAATAATCGCCGATCGATAAATCGGGGATGCAAACACCGCAACAAATCAGACAATCAAACAATTCATACCGAAAACATTTTTTTATTTTTTGTGAAATCTGGGTTTTTACATTATCAGTCTATCATTATGTGCAATTCTGGATAAATTGGCATTCATCTCAGAGGCTTGTTTTGCGGATGTCAGCATTTCGGTAATATGTTAATAAAATTGTATGATGCCATATTTCCCAGTATTGGGAATCTTGTTAGACTTAGTAGTATAGTTATACTGTTTTCTTCATGCAGATTTACCTTGATTTTCTTATGCAAGGAAGAATGTGGCTGGAGCGCATACAGAAGGGGTCGAATGAGAGACAAGAGAAGAATGGGGTGGAGAAAGTGATGGTGGGAGAGAGGGAGAATAATGACACAGTGGAGGGGCTTATTGGGGAGAAGGCTGGAAGCTTCTCAGAGGAGATGGTGGACTTACCGTGGGAAGTTCCTAATGGAGCTGTCGTTTACTCTGGCACAACTCAAAAAGCAAGTACATGACAATTAGGCAAATTGTAAATTGTTGTCCATGTATGGCAGTGCCATTGTCAAGAAAGGCCGGTGGGAGGATTTGTCAATCGATTTCATAGTCTTGTTATAGGTGGGAGTTAGATTATGTAAACATTTTGCACAACAGCTTCTGTCCATAAGAAGTTTTTTTTGTGCCTTCTTGTTGTCCCATTTTTGTTGTAGGCAACATTAGCACAAATAGCTTATTTTTGTATGTGGTTCTAATTGTTCTCTCATTGTTCCCAGTTATCCCTTTTCTAGGATGGAAGTTCATGTAATCTTCAATAGCAATATTATTAATGGGAGTTCACGATGTGCAATGGCAATGGTGTCACCTGTTCTCATCTGAAAAGTAGATATTGTAATGATATAGAATCAAGTGTCATATTATAGTTATTTGTGGCTATTTTTCTCCAATGTTCAAAAGTATCTTTGGAGGAAAAATATTCATTGGGATTTAGATCCATACAAAGCAGGGGGTGGGAAGAAATGGAGGAGGTTATGATGCATTAACTTGTTGTGTTATAAGGACAAGGAGATATAATGTTTAAAATAACAGTTTGGGTGCCGATAAATCAAGGGTAAACACATATTCTATGTTCTAGAGTAAAATGATTATTATTCATTTGTTTAGTATGTATCAATGTGGCCACTATGGTAGTAGCGGTGGATGTGAAAAAAGATCGACAATATCAGTTGATGTGTATAACGACTCACAAGGAAATATAGACTATAATATTTATGCCTCCGTAGCAACGCACGGGCAACTAACTAGTAGGTCCAATGGGACTAGGAGTGCATTGGGTGATAATAGTTTGAGTGTCCTCAACAATTTGGATAGTGGCAACTATGTGGTGTGTAGGAAGCCTCTTAATTCTATCATCTTCCTCTTTTTCTCTAGCCCATATTTCTTTAAGTTTAGCCATTATCCTAATATTTTCATTAATTTTCAATTGGATATCATTAATAGGAGTGGATTTCCTCTCCTCAAGGGGAGAGGTTCTAATTTTTAGCATCTCAACATCAAGGGCTAAGCTATCTACCTTCAAAGAGAGATTATCTAACTTAGCTAATTTCTCTTCTACATTCTTGTTGAAGGCTTTTTGGGTAGTGATAAAGTCTCTAAGCATATTTTCCAGTTCAGAAGTGGGGTTTTTGTTGCTATGATAAGTGTTGGTGTTCCCATAGTTGGATGGAAACGGTCTAGGATTACTAGAAAAATTGCCCCTATAAGCATTATTTATGAATTTGTTTCTAGCAATAAAGTTCACATCTACTTGTTCCTGAGCAACTAAATAATTTAAAGGAACATCATGAGGATTAATAGTGGGTTCACTACTAGGATAATGGGCATACAAGAATGGAAATTAGCAGCGTGGGCCAATGTACAGGCGCTGCAGGTGTACCTTAGCAGCGCGGGGAGAAGGACTGCGCTGCAGGAGATTTCGCATTGGCAGCGCGGGCCCTGGGGACCCGCGCTGCTAATACGGGTTCAGAATCTGTGCGCCCGTGGCTAACCACTTTAGTGGCGCGTAAGCGAGCAACCGCGCTGTAGATGTATAGAACATGTGCAACGCGGTGTACTAATCTCGCACTGCTAATGGGGGTACAACGGACCGGGTTTTTTGGGCCCACATATCAACAGCACGCCCCTTCTACCATGCGTTGTAAATGTCCTCGTCATCTGCATCACTGTTCCTACTCCCCACGCTGTAGTTGGTATACCTAAAACTAGGTCGGGCTGCCCCTCACTCTCTCCTCAGGCAACTCCCTCTCCTCACTCTCCCCCTCTCCACTCGACGCCGCTGGAGCCGCCCTGCCACCAGATTCGGTCGTCGCCGCCGCCGCCCTCCACTCGACGTCGTCGCCGCCCTCCACTCGACGACGTCGCCGCCCTCCACTCGACGACGTCGCCGCCCTCCACTCGACGTCGTCGCCATCGCCGCCATACACTCCACGTCGTCGCCACCTCCGTCCTAGGTGAGATCTCTCGCCTCCTCCCCACTACCGCATCCACCTCTACCTCATGCATTGTTAGGGTTTGAAAAAATGCTATTGCTATGAAAAAATTCTATTGCTATGGATGCATTGTTAGGGTTCATATTATTGCTAGGGAAAAAATATTATAACTTGAGCAGCACACAAGATCATTAGTGATCCTCCTCTAGTTTTAATATGTGTGGGTGGTGCTTGTGTAGTTTAAATTGTCCTTTTGTTAGCATATTGAGTAATTATGATCATTGTTTGCAGGGTTATGAGTGACCAATGTTTTGCCGGAATGTCGATTAATTTCCGTTCCGGCAAATTTCTGGCGCTCGATATGTCCATTTTTTAGCGAATGTCATGCCAAAAATTTCCGTGGATTTCGGCGTGACTTTTCCTAGAAAAGTAGGACATATCGAGTGGCCGGGATTTTTCAAAACGGGAGTTAAATTTGTCGAAACGAAAATTTTGCCGGAAGTATTTTTGTCTTATTTTGTTAATTTGTGAGTTAGTATAAAATTTTCACTCGTTCATTTTAATAAAACTTTGTATATTAAATAAGTTCTCGGCAACGATGCCTGGCCCGCATCCCCGTTGTCGCCGCGTCGGAGAGCACCTGCTTGATGGGATGGGCGATGTGCGGGACTGGGCTCCCCCGAGCTGGCACTGGGAGGTGGTCTCCGAGGCGCGCAGCTTAGTGAGGAATCTGGGTCCTATCGTCGACCTGGATCTTCTTCGGTGGCGTTCGCGTGGGCCACAGTCGGTGCAGAGGCAGCCGGCCCCCGAGTGGATTGTACGCCGACGTGTCAGGGAGGAGGACGAGCATGTCCGTCGCTACTTGGTGGCATTGGACACCGGGTCATGGAGTACCTAGAAGGTTCTTCAGGGATCTCACCCGAGCTACGAGTTCGTGGTGGTTCCTTCTCTTTGGGTGGCCACCTTCCGCACCCGACGTTGTTTACTGTATTAGTCATGTATTATATGTATGAGTCTTAAGATATATATGTATGACCAAGCACTACACAAGTCACGTTGTTTACCGTTGTATTACTCGATATATATGTATGAGTGATATTATTGTTGCATTCGCTGATATTATTGTTCATCATTATTTTCCTTCTTTTTAGAATGTCGATGATTAAAATACATTAGTGTGACACTATGTGACGTTAGGGATGGGCCGATATTATTGTGACACTATGTGACGTTAGGGATGGTCCAATGATCCTTGTGATATGCACAAGTGTGGAACTTTTACATCCTACTTGGGTCACTGGCTCCATCCCTGAAATCACTTGTGTGTGCCCAATGTAAGTATGAGACAAAAACTGATATGCCGATGATTAAAACACCATTGTGACACCATGTGACAGCAAGGATGGGTAAGCGAGGCTTATGATATACACAAATATGAATCTTATGCATCCTACTTGGCTCGCTTACGCCATCCCTGTAGTTGTTTGTTTGTGTTCAACCTAATTAAGTATGAGGCAAAAATCAATATGTGTGTTCCTTTTTAAGAATGCTGCTGATTAAAACCGTTGTGACACCATGTGACAGCAGGGATGGGTTAGAGAGCCTTGTGATATACACAAATACAAATCTTGTGCATCCCACTTGGCTCGCTAACGCCATCCCTGTAGTTGTTTGTGTGTGTTCAACCTAACTATGAGGCAAAAACCGATATGTTGCATTTTTATTCGAGTTCATCCTTTTTTTCCTTTCATTTAAAATGCCGATGATTAAAATCATTCTGACACAATGTGACATCGGGGGAGAGCGTGCAGCTACCCTTGTGATATGTAAAAGTACGGAACTTGTGCATCCTACTTGGGTAGTTGCCACGCTCCCCCCTGATTCGTTTATGTGTTCAATATAAATATGAGGCACTAATTGGGATTGTATCATCCCATATTCGTTTTTGTTAATTTGTTAGTGAGTTTCTGAGCAGAAGGAATGTAGTGACATATGCTAGAATCATTTTCCTACTTTTAATAATTACTTTTTCTATTTGAGTTCATCTGTTTTTCCTTTTGTTTTAAATGCCTAACTTTTGAATTATGAACATAGAAAATGGCTGACGACGATAGAATCCCCGGCTGCGACTATTGTGGCGATGACTCGGGTCCGTGCGACAAGTTTCCAGAGTTGGATGGGGAGGAAGAAAGATACTTCTCCATCACGCTTAGGGAGGGATTCGAATTTCAAACGGTATGCAACTTCTGTGACATCTTCTTATTTAAGCATGCTTCACTTACTTTTTGTTTTGACGTGTATTTTTTAATAATCAACTAGCACATCCCTTGCTACGCAAGACCTCATGTCTGCGACTTTGTCAAAATCGATGAGTGGCGTGAGAATGCCAAAAAAAGATGGCAATATTAAGACGAAAGATGGTATAACTGTAAGGTCGAGGTCTTTAATGAACCAAATAGCACATATTTTGATTGTCCAAATTGGTATGCACTATGCAAGGCATATGCATTAGAGGATGATATGCAAATAACATTTGATCTTGGACTTCGTCGTCGATATGGTCAAACATTTTGAAATAAGGACATTTGGATGCTAGTGGACGACAATAAGCTGGTTCTATCTCCACGTGAGTTTCTTAAACAACTTTGACTTGTTTACTTCCTTATTTTCTTGCTTCCCAAGTTGACAACTTATTTATAATTGTTAGTTTATCTCCAAGCTCCAAAAGAAGTTTGGAAGATGTTTGATAATACTTTTCATAATTGTGGCTTTGGCCTGACAATTGATGAACAAGATGATTTCATCAATGTTCTTAAAGGTGTTCCTTCGGTTGTGAACTTGAATAATATTGGCGAACCTTGTACACCATATGTTCCATTTGTTGTCAAGTTGTTTCCAGGACATGTAAAAGATAATATCATGGTAAGATTTTTTACTATTCTATCACACTAGTCCATTTTCAGAAATCTTTTGACCTAACATTAAGTATAATGTATTACTAAGTATTTTACTCGTATGTTTTCAACAGAGAATCCCGGCAGCATGTACGTCTAAGTGGATGCCTCCTCAAGGCGAGCTTACAGTTGTTTCTGCACGGGCATGGGATTTCCTCTTCAACACTGACTATTCCACTGAAGCTGGAGATGATGGCTGCGTAAGAATAAGAGGATGGAAAAGGATAGTGAATCAGATGAACATCAAACATGGAGACAAGTTGTTCTCCATATTAAATAATGGAATGTGGGGTGTCTTTTGTTTTTTTTTATTTCACCTTGTGGTGGTGATCAGTAGGTTGGTTCGTAGTTGTTGTTAAACAATATGTTGTTCGATATTAGCGAAGTTAAACTAGGAAAAGTTGACCTTTGTGTTCGATATTAAACTTGTGAGATGACATATAAATGTATATGATGATCGATGAGCCTATTGCATGTCTATGATATGATGTGGTTTATATGTGTGTAATTCTACTTTGTATATAAATGTTATGTGTGTATGCTGGAAATTTATAAAAAACTGTATAAACAAATAATATTGCAGAATAAACAAAATGCTAAAAATGTACCTGCAGCGCGGGCTGGCTAGAGGCGCTGCTAGTGGAAGTGCAGTTCTGCAGGGCGGGTTGCTACCCATGTGCTGCTAACTATACTGTTAGCTACAGCGCGGGATCCCCGCGTTGTAGATGGAAGTTAGCAGCAACGCGTTATCTACAGTGCGGGTACCCCCACGCTGCTAATGGGCCTTTACATCGTGCTGCTAGAGGCCATTATCCTAGTAGTGGTTTCTTGGTAAGTAGAGACATAATTAAGTCAACTTTTTCATTTAGGGAGGTAATCGCCTCGACGGAGTTTACCTTCCTACCTGTCGGAGCGCGTTCGGTGTGCCATTGGGAATAGTTCGTCATCATCTCATCGAGAAGTTTTGTGGCAGCACCAAGTGTAGTTGATATAAAGGTTCCTCCCGCGACCAAATCTAACAGGTTCTGCGAGGTAAAGTTCAAGCCTGCTTAAAAAGTCTGGATAACCATCTAGGTAGTCAAACCATGTGTAGGGAATTTCTTAACAAGAAATTTCATACGTTCCCAAGCTTGGGAACCGTGTTCATTATCCAATTTCTTAAAATTCATAATGTTACTTCTCAATCGGATAATTTTAGTAGGTGGGTAATACTTCCCAATAAAAGCAGCTTTGCACTTATCCCAAGAATCTATGATATTCCTAGGAAAATATTGAAACCAAATTTTAGCTCCTTCCCTCAGAGAGAAAGGAAAAAGCTTGAGCTTAACAACATCATCTTATACTTCTTTATAATTTTGTATATCACATAACTCAACAAAATTATTTAAGTGTAAAGCAACATCATCTCCAGCACCAGAGAATTGATCTCTCATAACAAGGTTTAGCAAAGCAGGTTTAATTTCATAAGAGGTAGCTGAAGTGGCAGGTGTGGCAATAGCAGTGAAGATAAATTCTTTGTTGTTGTGACTACCGAAGTCACACAACTTGGTGTTTTCAGTGGAACCCATAGTAGCAGCAAGTGTGGCAGATTTTTTTGTAATTTTTGATAAAAGACACAAAGATAAAAAACGAAAGGTAAACTAACAAGACTAAAAAGCAAAGGTAAAAGGTAGTGGGCAACTCCACTAACTTAGCACTCGGAGTCCCCAGCAACGGCGCCAGAAGTTTGCTTGATAAGCGAGAGATGATAATTGCTTCTCGTCCTTCTTTGGTTACCCCAAGTGGAAGGTGAGATGCAGCGTAGCGGCAAGTTTCCGTTGATGAAGATACCAAGGTTGAGAGTGTCGACCAGTAGGACTCCGACAGTGATAAGTAGGTGGTGAAGTGAACAATGGCGTTGTTCACAACTCAAGATTGCTTACTTCACCTGGACCTGCACACAACACAAATAACTTTGCTCCCAACGAAGTTCAGAGAGGTTGTCACTCTCTCCGGTCTTGTTGTTTACAAACGATCAGACACATGGGATAATAATAATGATAGCAACTGAAAGTAAAAGCGGAAAATTAAATGAACGTGTAAACAATGATGATAATATGGACCGGGGTGATGTCTCTCTCCCAAAAGACGACAAAACTGCTATGCGAGGTGAACAAATTACAAAAGGGCAATTGACATGATTATGAACGCACCGCAATGCTAACTATGCTACAAAGAAAGGAAGAGGCTCAAAAGCATGGGCAGTACGCCAAAATAAGTACACCGAAATCCAAGTGCATCTACTACTAATCATCCACCTTGAGACATCTATCCAGAACATCTCGCTGGTATTAAGTTGCGAGCCCCACCCAAAGTATAAACCCAAAGCAACAGACAACTGCATTAAAAAGCACTTTGCATAAAGTAAACAATCCTTGCAACTGCGGTTACAAACACCATTGTTTCCCCCTTGTGGCAACAGCACATCCCCTAGACTCATGTTTCTGTCACTCAAGCGTGTCATCGGGGGGCATGAACCCACAATCAAGCATAACGTTCCCTCTTGGAGTTACTACCTACTACTTGGCCAAAGCAATAAACAGCAACGGAGAACATGCAAGAATTACTTAGGAACAAAAATATAAAAGATAAGAACCAAATATATTACTGTATCACAATCTGAACATAATCTCATGATCCATCAGATCTCATCAAACTCAGCATAGCAACAGCAGAAAGATTACATATGTGGCGCGATCATGTAGGGCAGCTCACGAGGTCTAAACCTTGAAGAACAAAGAGGGGAGGAGAACATCACATAGCTACTGATCACGGACCCATGGTCCAAAGGAAACTACTTACCGCACATCGGGGAAGCATCCATGATGGAGGGGAAGCTCCCGAAGGTCCATCCTCCCTCCAGCAAGGTGCCGGGAAGAGGTTTTCTGGCGCTCCCGATCTTGGAAGCGTGGCGGTGGCGGAGCAGAGGCCAGATCGCGGAAAGGGTTATCTCCCTGGAAGTTTCACGTCACGGGAAATAAATAGGAGAAGGGGGCAGCCCAGGGGGGCCACTAGGGCTCCAGGCGCCCCCCCTGGCGCGGCCAAGAACTAGGCCGCGCCAGGTGGCCGCCTGGGGCCCTAGTGGTTCCCACCTGGTCCTCCTTCGGGACTTCGGAAGGTTCCTTCACGCTGATTTTTTTATCTGATTTTTCCCGATTTTTTGGAGCACTTTTAATATGGGGAAAAACTGAAATAGAAAAACAACAGCAAACAGAAACTGGCAATGGGGTGCAAAGAGTTAGTAGGTTAGTCCAAATATGATCAAAAGTATATGAAAGTCTATCTAGATCATAGAAATATCACACAAAACATGCATGGAGCAAGAAGAAATTATAGATACATTTGGGACGTATCAACATCCCCAAGCTTAATTCCTCGAGTAGGTAAATGATAACAAGCATAATTTCTGTGGTGACATGCTAGCAACCATATAAGAACTTTGAAAATTAAAGAAATCAAGGTATGTGATTCAATTCAAGTCATAACATGCAAGAGTCTATATTATCATTGAAACAAGCAACGAAAGAACATTATGTGCAAGAGCTCTCGCTGTCCGTGACTCGAATGTCTCCAAATGGTGTTTGCGTGCAAGAAGGGGAATAGGGAACACGAGAGAAAAAATGTATTTTTGTTGAGAACTCAATCTCCTAAAGTTTCACACTTGGTCTTCTTTGGAATCTTATCTTGACTCGTCCCCAGACCACTAGCCATGTACAGATATGATCAAAAGTATATGAAAGTGTATCTAGATCATAGCAATATCACACAAAACATGCATGGAGCAAGCAAAAATTATACTCCCTCCATACCAGTGCATAGGGCACATTAGGAGGGGCAGCGCGACCTAGGTGACAGAAGATTGGACGAGGAGGAGCAGCGTGTACGAGATTAATCCAATCACAGCTCAGTTTCTCCATGCATTGAATGGCTATTTTGTGAGATATTCACGCATACTCACGTACTTAATTGCATGCAAAACTAGCTTTAATTGCTTGCCTAATCAACGTCAAGCCCACGCTGCATGCATTGGGTGTTTGCCTAATCAACGCCAAGCCCCCATGTGACGCATCCTCTTCCTCCTATGCATTTAATTATTGACGCCTAAGAGTTTTGGGAAAATCTAATTTTCGTAAGATTCCCTATGCACTGGTATGGAGGGAGTAGATACGTTTGGGACGTATCAAACACCGAGGGGCTAATTGTTCCAGATTGGCGAGCCTTGACGGAGGCCCAAATTGGGGCCCTGCTGGAGTCGATTGACGAGTTGCCCCGGGATGCTAATGAGAACAGGATGGCCCTCACAAGCCCGGAGGAATTGAAGAGGATGCAGAAGCGGCAGAAACTTTACTTCGAGTATGGCCAGAGTCAAACCAATGGCCAAAGGTTGGAGGAAACGGCCCTCAGGAGGCAAGTGAGGGGAAGAGGCTCAAGGACCAGGCGGGGGTCTAGCACGAGATCGTCCCTGGCGGAGCGGGATGTCGTAGACCTCACAGGCCCCCAGTCCTCGCAGAGACCAAGCCGGAAGACGACGGCTTCTCGCGGCAAAAGGTCGGCAGTGGAGGAGAGCCTAGAGAAGCTTCCAGAGGAAGAGGAGGAGGAGAGTGCGGAAGAGAGCTCCTCGAAGGAGACGGGGTCGGGGCTGCCCTCGGAAAGTGAGGGATCGTTGAGGTCCCCTATGACGCCCCCAAAATCAGACCGTGTATAGTAATCATACACGCAAGGTACACGATCGAGATCAGGGACTCACGGTAAGACATCACAACACAACTCTACAAATAAAATAATACAAGTTGTTTAATACAAGCTAGGGGCCACGAGGGCTCGAATACAACAACTCGAGAGCACAAAGTTAGCGGAAGCAATAGTATCTGAGTACAGACACAAGGTACACATGATCTTCCTTAAGAAGGCTAGCACAAAACAACAACGATCGAAAATTCGAGGCCTCCTACCTGGGAACCTCCAAACTAATCCTGGTCAATCGGGAACTCGACGTCGTAGAAGGAATCGGGGATCTTCATGTAGCGGTGGCTAGCATCGGGAATCTCCTGCTCCTGGACTCTGAGGCTCCAACGTCGACTGCAGCGGCTGATCAGGCAAAACATAAAGGAGGGAATAAAGCAAGGGTGACTATCTAGCATACCCGCGAGTCTTACGTCCGCTACTAAGAATTTATGCATTTGTATCAAATGGAAAGGGGAAGCTGTATATAGTGGACTGCAAGCTAGAAATCAGAATAAGGATAAGAAGCTAGACCTATAAAAGACTAGCATCTTCCGACGAGTCTTGCAGCACAAGAAAGAACAACCAACAGTTTATATAAAGCAATAAGTAACAATGCAGCAGAAGTTGCTGCAGCATTGTATAATAGTAAGTTGTAATAATTAACAGTAATAAATGCCTCCAAGTTCCCTTCCTCGACTTCCCTGCGAGGAAGAAGACCCGGAACCATACATTTTAATAGTAGTAGTTTGTAGTGCTAAGATCCAGCTTCAACATAAAGCATCCTGTTACCATGGACACGACTATTCTAATAGATTAAACTCTCTGCTGGGGTGCACTACTGGTCAGCCTGCACGCTCGGATCTCCAGGGTGGCGGGCACCTTAAGCTTGTCAGGGAAGGCGCAGCCCATCCTAGGCTCAACAGAGAGGTCATCCGCTGGACTATATCCTATGCGCTCAGGGGTCTAGGTCCCTCAGCCTTCCACGCTCCTGCACGGTGCGAGTCTGGCCGGTGAAGCAAAAGAAAATCCAAATACACCGTTCGGACGAAGAAGACACACCACTTCTCGGTAATCAACTCCGCGATATTGCTGATGTCTGAAGAGATTTTGAATGAACTACGATGTAGGGGAGCCCATAACTCTTTATCCCACGTGAAGGTAGTGCGTACAGACCAACGGGCCTCTCAAGTCATCCATCGAACCATTTAGCATTTTAATATTATCTCACAGACAACCGTTATCGCTGCCTGACTAACAACACAAAAGACAACGAACAACAACAAGGACCACCAGTAACGTCGGGGCCTGCCCTGTCGTCCCGTCAAAGCACGCGTTTACCAACAAGGTGAACTGTCTCCTTACCTTGTCTCACGTGTGCTCTTGGTAGAGATTGACTTTTCATGGTTTGGTAACTCTCACGAGATATGAGCAGGGGCCAAGCACGCCAGTAGCATCGGTCATACCCTCCCTGTCGTTCCCGACGCAATACCGCTCGCTGGCAACGATGGGTCGCCCGACTCTTACCTTTAAGGACATCCGTTGCTCAGGTACCTAGAGCGGCTATACAGAGTCAGCAACGAGTGGAGTGCAAGGATTACACCTTGATAGCTCACACTTGATGTTGGATCGGCAGAGCCGAGCTAGGGGGCCTTAGGCGGTGTCTGCATTGTACTGTAGTTGTGACAGTTATAATATTGTATCCTTCTTCACTCCCAGAGTGATCATGACCCGCTATCTGATCCTAATTGACTAACAATGCGCACGGCTCACTGCTGAATATTATACATATATATATAGACAACATAGGATAAAGGAAGGCACATCAAGGGGCGACAATGACATGTTATGCAATTGAATAGGTACGCAACGTAGCAGCAGCAGTAACAATGCCTAGTGCAATAAATGTACGGAAAAGATAGGCGATATCTGGGGTAGAGAATGGCTCTGCTTGCCTGGAAGCTCGACGGTAGGGGTGCGGTCATCGACGACGTGGTCGATCATACAGGCGTCGACAGCGGTCGTCGGGTCTATCAAATAATAAGAGGGGGGAGAAACAATAAATACACGGCAATAATAGCAATACAAATACAAGACATGGAAAACGTTGGGTCTATCAGACAATAAGAGGGGGGAGAAATAATAAATACACGTCAATAATAGCAATACAAATACAAGACATGGCAAACGCAGTGCGAGGGGTGAACTAATCCGGTGCTACACATTGCAGTCGAAACGGGAATTTAACCGGCAATTTTACCGGCTCCGGATGATTACCGGACAGTGCAATCGGAGGGGAATGTCTCGTGTGTGGTATGTTAGAGGGGTGTGGTGGGGGTATGGGTAGCGTATTCGTGTTCATTGCATTTTTCTGATCAATTTGGAGTATAAAATATTTTCATCGGGGTTACAATTTAAAAGATATTAATTTTTGAAGTTTAAATCATTTAAAAGCATTTCTGAAATTTCTTTTAATATTTAATACAAACATTATCCAAAAGCCTATCCAGAACAGTGTACTGACTGGTGGGACCTACATGTCATACATAGAGACATTTAAATTCAGTTTTATTTAAACAAATAACACAGAGGGCCCACATGTCATGCACTGGATTTAATAAAATCAATTTAATTAGTTTAATAATTAAGTGGGACCCAGCTTTCATTGTAACAGTGGCATAATTAACTGGTTAATCTTAAACATGGGTTATCTTAAGGGATAGGCCCATGTGTAAGTCTCAGGGGGGGTTCTCCATTATAATGAAGCAGTAGTTTTAATTAGGGGCATGGCCCCCATTTGGCAGGGTCACATGCGGGGGATTAACCAGGCAGGCCCCACCAGTCAGTGGGGGTTAGCCCAGGGGCTAACCGTGCGTGTACGCCAACGACCATGGCCACGGCAGAGGCCCGCCGGAGTCGCGCTCCGGCGACTACGGGTGCAGCAGAGGGTACCAGGAGGCGGCCCCCACACTTGCGCACGCGCTGGGGCATCCCAACGACGACGGGGAGGGCTAAGGCGACAACGGTGATACATGCGGCGGCGGCCAGAATCACAGCCTGATGACGACGGCGGCTAACAGGGCCAATTTAAGTGCGACGATGGGGAATCAGAGCAACACCTCACCATGAACGCGTAGGGGAGGCAGTGGGCTCGGGGGAGGGCGTGAGGCGTCCGGATTTCGTCGGCGACCTCGCCGAGGCAGAGGAGGATGACGGCGTCGATTGCTCGCGTGTACGACGTCCCGGCTCGAATTAATGGGGGGGGGGTTCGATGCGGTGGGGCACGACGGAGCTCCTGGACGTGCTAGCACTGGCTGGGGAGGAGGGCGGCCGCGTGAGCTCACGCCGACGCGTCCATGGCGGCGGTTGTTACCTTGCGCGACACGAAACCGAGCGGTGTGCAAGGGGAAGATATTTTGCGCTGCCGATTGGGAGTGAGCAGGGGCGATCTGGTCGGCGTCGAATGGTTCCTAGCCATGGCGACTGAGGGGAGGGGACAAGGGAACAATGAGGGAGATGATGGAGTTGGGTTGGGCCTGGGTAAGTTGCTATGGGCGAGAAATAGTCATTTTGTTATTTTTCTCACTACCAGAAAAGATGTGGTTCTGTATTAATAATTTGGCTAGCAAAAGAATTTTTCTTGGGGTGAAACTTGTTGGTGCACCTATGTTACACTTTAAAGCAATGCCACAAAAAGTTTGGGCATTTTTTTAATCCATTTGGTATTTGTTTTTGGACTACAACTTATGAAAGGGGATTTTGGCTGCTGTAAATAATTGTTTGGATTATTTTAAATCTTAATAAATTCCCCTACACCTATTTACATAATCTACTGATTATTGTGCATTTAATAAAATTGGTTGCAAAATATTTGGGTGAACTTTATTTTCCACTTTGTTTTTAATTCCATCCAAAGGGAATTTGAATTGTGATTTGAATCAAGGTGATCAATGCATGGTTAATCACAGGGACTTGGTAGTAATCAAACGTGATTACTGTAGTGTGACACCCGCGGTGTTACATCCCCCAGGCCAGCGGCAACGAGGAGGAGGAACCACAGACGCCGGTCCATGCTCCCATATCCAGCGGGGATGTGCGGGTGGCGGACCACGGCGAGGGTTCGAGGGGTGAGACACACGTTGTCGTCGGAAGCGAAGTGCCGCAAGGGGGTACTTCTTTGTCCACGCGCAAGAGGTCGGCTTCTCGGAGGTCGATGGGTGTAACTTCTCGGATGCGGGAAGAGGTCTTGGATGCTCTGGTCTCACCAGAGGATGGGTGGAAGCTTGTCCTCCCGGATTTCACGCTATCACCCCCGCGGGACGACGAGTAAGTCAAGTTTGCACAAGTTTTTATTATACCTCTATACTTATATGTGGCCGGCAAAGCAAGGCCACGGCCATGCATGTGGCACAAATACCACAATGTGGTACTAGTTTTAGTACTACATCGGTTTTGGAGGTAAATTTTCACCCCAGTTTCCCCTATATATAGATGTGGAGGGTTCCCCTTTTTCAACACAGAAAATTCTAGAAAAATACAGATAAATTGTGTAAACAAGCCAATTTATTGATTCGGTCTCCCGGATTTGACGCTATCTCCCCCGCAGGACGACAAGTAAGTCAAGTATACACAAGTTCAATCATGCAAGCATTACACCGAAACAAGTAGACCGTTTATCCGTCATCATATACTTACAAATCGTCCACCTTGAGATATTTAATCCACAAAATCTCACAGGTATTAAGCGCGAGCCACAACTATGTGTTGCAAACCTAAAGCAACAGACAACGTATTTAACACTATGCGTAATGTAAGCGACACTTGAAACATGCAGTTGCAAGCAGCACTGTTTTACCCTTAGTAACAACAACACATTCTCTAGTTCCATGTTTCTGTCACTCAAGCTGGACATCGAGAGGCATGAACCTATTATCTACTATAATGCTCCCTCTTGGAGTCATAATCTATTACTTGGCCAAAGCAATAAACTACAATGGAGAACATGCAAGAACAATCAAGAATAAGATATAATAGAGAATTAAATATATAACTTCCACATTCTAAACATAATTTCATAATCCATCGGATCCCATCAAACATAGCATAACAACAAAGCAACTATAACATAGGTTCCTTGATCATGATAGGCATCTCACAAGGACTAAACATTTAAGCACAAAATTGGAGAGATATCATCATCTAGCTACTACCATGGATCCTACGTCAGTACTAGGAAATAGGATAGTAGTGGCGTCCTTTTTTGGTTGTTAGTGGCGCATTATGGGTGCGCCACTAAAAATGAGCCACTAATTTCGGAAATAATGCCTCCACCTTTTTAAAGCTTCAATGATGGCCAGGGTCTCTTTTTCATAGGTGGAAAGTGATGCATTCCTTGGGCAGAGACTGGAGCTGTAGAAAGCAATGGGTCTCCTATTTTGCATCATGACTGCACCGAACCCTTGTCCTGAGGCATCTGTTTCCACTACAAAGGTGGTGTAAAATCGGGTAGTGCAAGGACTGGTGCAGTGACCATAGCTTGTTTGAGATGGGCAAAGGTTGAATCATGTGCAGGAGTCCAAGAGAAGTTGTTCCTTTTGAGCAAATCATGTAGTGGTCTTGCTATTTTCCCAAAGTTTTTGACAAACCTTCTGTAGTATCCACATAGACCTAGAAATCCCCGGAGCTGAGTAACAGATTGAGGTGTGGGCCACTCAGTGATATCAGATATTTTGGCTGGATCAGTGGAAACTCCCTCACCAGTTATGATGTGACCTAAATATTCCACTTGTGGTTGAGAGAAAGTGCACTTAGACATCTTAGTATATAGCTGATGCTTTCTCAGTAGCTGGAGCACAATTTTGAGATGTTGCAAGTGTTCTTCAGGGGTTCGGCTGTAGATTAAAATGTCATCAAAGAAGACCAGTATGAATTTTCAAAGGAATGGTCCAAATATGATGTTCATCTGTGACTGGAAGGTGCCTGGAGCGTTGGAGAGCCCAAAAGGCATGACTAGGATTTCAAATAGCCCTAATAAAGTGATGAAAGTTGTTTCGGATATGTCCTTTTCATTCATTATGATTTGGTGGTACCCTGATCTCAAGTCCAATTTGGTGAATATTGTATCACCATGCAATTCGTCCAGGAGATCATCAATGACTGTAATGGGAAACATATTCTTAATAGTGGCAGCATTGAGTTTTCGATAATCAATGCAAAGTCTCCATGAACCATCTTTTTTCCTTACCAAAATAGATGGGGATGCATATGAACTTTTTCTCCTCCTGATGATGTGTGCCTTAAGAAGTTCCCTAAATTGTTTTTCCAACTCAGATCTCTGAACATGTGGCACTCTGTAAGGTTTGGACTTGGGAGGTAAGGTGTCTGGTTTCAAAGTAATCTCATGATCACAATCCCTTACAGGAGGAAGACCTGTAGGTTCCTTGAAGACATCGAAGTACTACTGCAGCAAGGTGTCAAATTCTGCAGGTAGTATTGAGCCTGGATAGGCAGAGGTGGTTGTATCTTGGAGAAGGTGTATGATGGAACCAGAAGCTCCCCCTGGCACTACTTTCTCCAGCTCCATAAAGTTAATATGTCTAGCTGCAGGTATTGGATCACATGCAGGTATAATGACATGTTTAACTTTATCCTTGTGGATAGTTATTTATCAGGGTTCATAGTTGAAAGAGACAGTACCATGTTGAGCCATCCAATCTTCTCCCAAAACCATTTCATGTCCTGACAGGTCAAGGATTCGGAAGGATTGTGTAAATTGCTCGTTCCCAGCACTGAAAACAGTAGAAGGAATGAAGGAACCTGACCATAGAGTGCCCCCTCCTTCCATTGTTACTTTTTTGGAGACGTCTTTCAGAATTGTGCACTTTGTTTGGAGGGAAAAGTGTAAACTGAGGTAAGTGGAGTTCTGCCAGTGTCCACTTGGGCGGTGCCATTTTTCTCCAATCATTATGGATATAGATATTGTGTTAACATTGGTCGTCTACAGGGCGTGCAGTGATAAAGACATGCATTGTTCTTCAGTTTTTTGTTTCTTAGGTTGTTCAATTTATTCTTCTTTCCCTTCTAGTGCAGTTTTCTCCTCAATATGTTCCTCTCCTGTTAACACATTAAGAGTTTGGGCTAGTTTGCCCTTGTGAACATAGACCCAAGGTGCTCCACATTTCCAGCACGTCCATGGTTCTCTGAACTTGCGCAGTGCAACAGGGTATGGTTGGTCTGCAGGTTTTTCAGTTTTGACATGCTTGTTGGCGTAGACAGTATAGGGCTTGCCTGGTGTTGTAGGCACATTAAGCTTGTGAGGAATGAATGTGTTCTGTTCCATGTCCATGACTAACCAGTAAGCATCAGTAAGTGTCGCTGGACGTAGAGGACGTAGTTGGAACTTGAGATGAGGCCGTAGTCCATTGACATGGCATTTTATGAACCAGTCTTCAGTTAGGAGTGGGCTTTCTTCAAGGACGTCAGCCATTAAGTCCTCAAATTGATCAGTATAGTCAGCAACAAAGAGATGTTGTCTGAAGGAATTGAAACGTTCAGTGAGAGCATCGGAACTGGTAGGTGAGAAACAGTGAAGTATTTCTTCGCATAATTGTTCCCAAGTCAATCATTTTTTGAGAATGCCTGAATGCCTGAGCCACACATCAGCCCTGCCCATGATGTACAATTGTCCAAGACCCACACGGTATTCAAGTGGTGTGCCTTCCATTTGGAAAAACTTGTCACATTATCGTATCCATCATGCTGGATTAGTGTCGTCAAACCGTGGGAATTCCATACGAGGGCCTTTGGTGATAGACTTCGGAAATTTTTGTTTCCTCTCTTGCTCATACTGGCGATAAAAGTCGTCCCATTGAGTGCGGGTGTGATTTTGAGATGCAGGAGTAGCAGTAGTTCTGGATGGAGCAGATGGTGAAGCATTCCCAGAACCTGTTTCCACGAAAGTGACATGCCCAAAACCTGGAGGAGCAGGACGACGGGTTGTGTGGAGTTGTGGCAACAGTGGTGATACCTAGAGGGCAAGCTGGTGCGTCTTCTCTTGTTTGATAGTGTAACACCCTCTGTGTCTGTAACAGTAATCACTTTGACTGTTGAATATAACTGTTGCTAATCCTGGTTGCTAATCATGCCTTGATCAAACTTTGCCTCTGATCATATTCAAACCATGATGGTTGATATTCAAAACCATATGCCTAATGCACCTTGATCACTTGGAAGCAAATCAAGACCAAAACTCCTTTTGATTGATAATAAAAACAATGTGGTAGATGAAAGTTCATCCAAATATTATGAAACCAATTTTGTAAAATGCCACAAATCAATAGAACCATGTTGAACCAACTTGGGTATTTTTGTGAGCTATGAATTAATCCAAACAATTCCAACAGTAGCCTAAAAATCCCACCTTGAGCATTTATTAAATAAATGAAATAGCAAATGAATTTATATTGCCCCCAAACTTTTGTGTCACTGTTGTATAGTGCAACTCTATTTTAGAAATATGTAACATGTTTTATAAAAATGTAAAAGTGAATAAAACAATTTCAAAAGAAAAGAACAGAGAGAAAATCAAAAGGGTAAAAGTAAAAAGATTATTTGTCGCCCAGGGCGACAGCCACTCGGCCCAGCCCACCCCGGCTTGTCTTCCCCACAACTCCCCCTCCCATCCCCCACCTGCTCCCGTCGCCGTGGAGGCACCACCGTGGCTGGCGTCTCTGTCGGCCGCCCCCACCACCACTGTGGTCGCTCTGGCGATAAGCTCAAGCCCAGCCACCCCCTGGACATCCTCCCCCTCCATTTCCCCTCCTCCTCTTCTCGCACGCCTCGGGGGAAAATTACCCGAGCGCCGCCGTCGCCCTTGTCATGGCCTTGCGCGGCCACTGACCGTGCCTCGCGTCGCCGCCGTGTCCACCAGGTGCACCGTCGTCGACTACGTCGACTACGGCGACTAATCGAGCCGGGAGCCCTTCCACGTCGCGCCGCGCCATCGTTCCCCTTCCTCGCCGACGACACCTCTGCGAGAAATTTCGACCATTGTCAACCCTCCCCCGAGCCCGCTTAAATGGCTACACCTCCGCGGTGAGCTCCTCTACCTCCCCCAACTCCCCGCGTAGCCCCTCATGCACTGAACCGGCCGACGCCATTAGAGTCGTGGCTCCATCGCCGCCGACGTGTTCCTCCCCGCGCCCTAGCTCGCGATTTTGGCACGCGAAGCGTGTCACCTTGCGCGCAATACACCCACGAACCCAACGCACACACGCACGTCCCAAGCCGCGGGCTAAATCTTCGTCGTCGTCTTCGCGATTTTCTGACCGCTGCCAAACCTCGACGCCGGCCACGATTTCGGTGAACCCAGATCCCACCACCACCACCATTCGAACCGCGCCGCTGTGCTCGTTCGATTGGACCCCCACACGCCCCCAGACGTGGCATGTATTGAGCGCACGCTCAACCTCGCCACCGGCGAGCCTCCGGCGAGCTCCCCATGAGGCTGACCTGCGGCCCCATCTGTCAGTTGGGTCATTAGCAGATAACCCCGCCCCGGTGTCACTGACCTATGGGCCCCGGCGCTGCTAATTGTCTCAGTTTAAATAAAATAGAAATTAGCATTGTGTGCCACTGACATATGGGCCATAGGTCATTAAGTTAATCCAAAAATTTAATTAACTGCTTAATAAACATGTGTCCATGACACCTGGGTCCCACTGCCAGGTTTACTTAATAAAATGGATTAGTTGTACTGAGTCACTGACTGTTGGGCCCCACTAGTCAGATTAATCTAAATAAAAGATTTATGAATAAACAGAGGCTGACATATGGGTCCCACCTGTCAGCATTGTTCTGGATAGACTTGTGGATAATGTTTTTATTTTAATATTAAAATAAATTCAAAAATTCTTTTAAAATGTTTAAAACTTTAAAATTCAATATCTTTAAACCGTAATTCAGATTAAAAAACTTTATACATCAAAATTGATCAGAAAAATATAAAGAAAACGGATACGCTATCCGTATGTCTACCACGCCCCTCTAAGACAACCAACATTGAACCGTCCCCCTCCGGACCGACTATCCGATGATTGCCTGATACCGTTAAACTATCCGGATGAATTTATTCTGAACACGAAAGTTGTTCAGAATGGATCAACTAACACGGGTACACATTTCACTTGTTTGTTGAATGTCCACGACACCTCCGGCATGGTACCTTCCCCCTCCGGACACCCTGTCCGATAATCACCCGGAGCTGGCAGTTCATCCCTGGATGAATTCCCGCCCCGAGCAACGTGCATTGCATTGCGTTAGAACACCGTTAGCATTGCATCTGTCATGTCATGCATTTGTTTGTTTATGATTGCTTTATATTTACTGTTTCTCCCCCCCCCTTATTCTCCGGTAGACCCCGCTGCTACCGCCGACTACACCGCTACTGAGTATGACTACTACGTCGACGACCCTGCCTCTACTGCCGAGCTTCCAGGCAAGCAGAGCCATTATCTTCCCAGATATCGCCTATCTTTCTGTACATTTATTGCACTAGGCATTGCTACTGCTGCTACGTTACAATCCTATTCTATTTCATAGCCTGTCATTGTCGCCCTTTGTGTACCTTCATTTATCCTATGTTGCCTAGATAAATATATATTATATTCAGCAGTGAGCCCTGCGCATTGTTAGCTAGGATTAGATAGCGGGTCGTGATCACTCAGGGGAGTGACGCAGATACAACTTATTACAACTGCACAGGTACAGTACAATGCAGACACCGCCTCAGGCCCCTACCTCGGCTCTGCCGAGCCACCATCAAGTGTGAGCTATCGAGGAGTGATCCTTGTACTCCACTCGTTGCTGACTCTGTATAGCCGCTCTAGGTACCTGAGCAACGGTTTTCCTTAAGGTAAGAAGTTGGGCGACCCAACGGTGCCCGCGAGTGGTATTGCGACGGGACGACAGGGAGGGTACGACCAGTGTACCGGTGTGGTCGTTGGCCGCGAGAGTTACCATACCACGAAAGTCGAGCTCCTCCAGGAGCACACGCGAGACAAGGTAAGGAGACGGTTCACCTTGTTGGTAACCGCAGAGACTTGGTGGGACGACAGGGCAGGCACCGATGTACTGGTGGTCCTGACTTATGTCGTTGTCCGCGGGTTAGTTAAGTCGAGGCAACGATAACGGTTGTCCCGCAAGTTAATAAAACGACTAATGGTTCGGTGGATGTCTTGAGTTGGCTATATTCCATGTACACACTACCTACCCGTGGGAATTACGAGTTATGGGCCCCCCTGCTTCATAGTCTCGTCCGAGGACTCTTCAGACGCCAACAGTACCGCGGCTTGCGCCGGGAAGTGGTGTTGTCTTATTTTCTCGCGCGGTGGTGTCTTATTTGGATTTACTTTAACTTCACCGACCAGCCTCGCACCGTACAGGAGTACGTCGGGGTTAGGGTCCAAAGCCCTACGTACATAGGATATAGTCCAGCGGATGACCTCTCTGTTGAGTTTGAAAGATGGGCTACGGAGTGTCGGGTAGCCTTGGTGGAGCATTCCCTAACAAGGTGCCCGCCACCCTGGAGATCCGTGCGTGTAGTGTAACACAAGTGCACCCCTACATGGAAGATTAATCTATTCGAATAGCCGTGTCCACGGTAACAGGACGCTTTATGCTGAAGCTGGATCTTACCACTACAAACTATTATTATTAAACTGTATGGTTCCGGGTTTGCTTCCTCGCAGGGAATTCGAGGAGGTGATCTCATAGGCATTGCTAATTATTACAACTTACTATTATATAATGCTGCAGCAACTTCTGCTGCATTGTTACTTTATGCTTTATATGAACTATTGGCTATTCTCTCATCATGCTGCAAGACTCGCCAGAAGATGCTAGTCTTCGATAGGCCTAGCTTCTTACCCTTATTCTGATTTCTACCTTGCAGTCCACTATATATAGCCTCCCTTTTCCATTTGATACAATGCATAATTGCTTAGTAGCGGACGTAAGACTCGCGGGTATGCTAGATACTCACCTTTGCTTTATTTTTCCCTTTTCGCTTTGCCTGATCAGCCGATGCATCCGACGTTGGAGCCCAGGAGCAGGAGTACCCCGGAGGCGACTACTACAACGTCGATTTCCCCGTTGAACAGGAGAAGTTCGGTGGATCCCAGGCAGGAGGCCTCGCCTTTTCGATCTGTATCTCTGATGTCATTTGTGCTAGACTTCTTAAGGAAAAACTTGACTAACTATGTCTGTACTCAGATATTATGTCTTGTATGACTTATGTATTCGGATCCTCGTGATCCCTGGTATTGTAACATATTGGTTTATCCTTTTGTGTTTAGTGTTGTGCTGTGATATTCTCACCGTGGCACCCTAATCTCAGCTGTGTACCCTGCGTGTATGATTACTGTACACGGATAGATTTCGGGGGCGTCACAGACAGCCAGTTGTTGACGCAGTTAAGTGGTAGTCTCGCGTATTGGCCCTTCATTCATCAAACGAGGTGCTGGTGAGAAAGAGATTCTCTCATTTGCTTGAGTTTGTGCAGGTTGTTGTTGATACGTCCAAAATGCATCACTATTTTGTATAGTAATTATTTCTTATTCATTGATATATTTCATGTTACGATGCTATTCTTATGTTTTTTGGCTTATTTTACATAGTTTGCAACTTTCCGATGCCTACGCAGAAGACGCAGAATTCAGCGGTAAAAAGTGGACGCTGAGTTGTTGAAGGAGAAGATCTCAAAATTACCTGAAAATCGACGGAGGGTATTTTCCAGAAGGATGACGAAGACACACAAAAGAGGGGCCAGAGGGGGGCCACAGGGTGCCCAGGCGGCCACCTGGCGCGGCCCCCACCCTGGCCACGTGGGGAGGGTGTCTGGACCCTTGGGGTCACTCCCGGCTCCCCCTTTGGCCTATATACTACACGTCGTACGAAAACCCTAAAAAGGGAGGAGTTTCATGAGTTTCACCGACGCTCCGTGGCGGAAACCGACAGAGGAGAAAGGACATCTCCGGCGGGCAGATTCTGCCGGGGAGAACACCTCCCGGAAGGGGAGATTATCGCTATCGTCATCACCATCATCACGGGAACCATCGAGATCACTATCAACATCATCCCCAACATCAGCACCATCTCCATCTTCATCCAATCTCACCTCACAAGTCCAATTTTTGTTGTAATCCGTACTATCTATCCTCTCTACTCTACCGGTGTTGATTACTACTGTGTGATGAATGCTATTGAGTTTTGTTGGATAAATATCATTGTGTCCAGATTGTTTATCATCTATTTATCCCCTCTGATCATGATCTCTTTTATGTCTTGTGAGTAGTTACTTTAGTTCTTGAGGACATGGGAGAAGTCTAGTTGTTAGTAGTCATATGATGTTGAAGTAATATGTGTTGTTTGATATTTAAGTTGGGTTGTTATTTTCCTAGTGGTGTTGTGTGAGTCTAACACTCGACACTTCGCCTTATTAAGGACCTAGGGGAATGCATTGTGTATAAAGAATGCTTACGGTGGGTTGCCGGAGTGACGGAAACCTGAACCCCAGTTCGCACGCTTTTGCATAAGGGAACAATGGATCATCGATTGTATTGCTATGGTTAGGCTTATGCATTAATTACTATCTTGTATTTGCGGATGCTTTCAAGGTGTTTAAACTTAAGAGTGCACTTATCTTAGTCTAGAGGGTGTACTGGCATAGATCCACCCACTCAACACTTATCAACACAGCACATAGTACCAATGCGGAATATGGCGAAAGCACGTGACTATTTCTCCCGTGTGTCCTCAAGAATGCTTTAGCCTTTATAAGTTCACTTGCTAGGCCTATCCTTTGCTCAAAAGGATTGGGCAACTTGTTACTCCTCAGTGCCTTTCAATTTACTCCCTTTTACCTTTCTGTTGCTTATACCGAAAACCCCTAAAAAGCTATCTTTCCGTTCCTGCGGCTATTTCTTTACCAAAGTCACTTACCAATACCTTCTACTCCTCGTTGGGTTCGACACTCTTATTTATCGAAAACGCTACAAATGATCCCCTACAGTTGAGGGTCATCAAGTATGTTTTCTGGCGCCGTTGCCGGGGAGCGTAGCACTATTAGTAAGTGAAGCTGGCAAGGAAGTTTTTATATTTCTGTTTTTATTTTTCCGTTGCTATTTTTGTCCCTATGGACACCTCTACTCTTGGTTCGTTGTTTATGGGGAAACACCCCACAACTGTGATGGTTACTCCTAACCCTACTGAAATTGTGCCTTACAAATACCATATGGTATTAGCGATTATGTCTTAGCTAATCGTTATGCAGGAGATAAACATCCAGGTGAACACCTGCTATATTTATCACAACTATGTTCATTATTTAAGCTTGCAGGTGTGTCAATGGAGTTCGTCATGAAGAAATTATTCTCCATATCACTTATA
Source organism: Bromus sterilis (assembly GCA_950022295.1). Taxonomy (NCBI): domain Eukaryota; kingdom Viridiplantae; phylum Streptophyta; class Magnoliopsida; order Poales; family Poaceae; genus Bromus; species Bromus sterilis. Next base: position 40,080,008 of record OX465600.1, read on the forward strand.
GATAAAGCTTCAGATTGGTATAAGCTCCTCGATAACTCACATCTACTTAATTGGGAAGAGCTTATTTCTCTATTTTATACAAAGTTTTATCCTCTTCATGGAATTCATCAAGACAGGAACTACATCTATAACTTTTGGTCTCGTGACGGAGAGAGCATCGCTCAAGCTTGGGGGAGACTAAAATCCCTAATGTTCAAATGTCCTATTCATGAACTCCCCAAAGATATTATAATTACAAATTTCTATGCCAGGCTTTCTCGTCAAGATAAGGAGATGTTGGATGCCTCCTCTAGCGGGGTATTCCAAACATGAAGCGTTGAAGAAAAATGGGATCTCATTGAGAGGATCCATAAGAACACTGAATACTAGGAAATCGACAAAGGTATTGAACCTGCTATAAATTATGAGCATGATTACATTGAGACCTATGTGAAAACTGATTATTTTAATACCTTTTGTTCTAAGATTGGTCTTGATTCCCAGCTTATGATTGATTTTTGTAAGAACTTTTCCTCTCACATTGACTCTTCTAAGGAGGAGAAGGATCAGTATCATAAACCCTTTAAAGAATTACCTGTTGATATAAATGTTGCTGGCCCTATTCTGCCTGCAGTTTTCTATGAAAATCCCCCTTTTCCCACAAGGATAAAGGAGCACTCTTTTGTAACAGGCATAATAAATAAAAGTGAGAGACGAACTGACGAACCTGAGGACCTGATCAAGGTCGATCCTCAAGTTGCGGTGGTTAAATATTTAGTTACTAATGATATTTCAGATTCCGTTATAAATTTTTGTGTTGTTTCAACTAACATTGTCACGACCAAGAATAAGAGCCCAATCTCAGGTACACCAGCTGTATCTGTAAAAATAGGAGATCACAATTATTAAGGGCTATGCGATTTGGGATCAAGTGCTAGCGCTATTCCTTATTCACTCTATCAGGAGATCATGGGTGAGATTTCACCCTGTGAACTTGAAGAAGTTGATGTCACTATTTATCTAGCAAACAAAGAAACTATCTCTCCCATTGGAATTGTGAGAGATGTTGAAGTCCTATGTGGAAAGGTAAAGTATCCTACCGACTTTCTCGTACTTGGTTCAGTGCAGGATAGTTTTTGCCCTATTATCTTTGGTAGGCCTTTCCTCAGAACTTGTGGAGCTATAATAGATTGCAAAAAAGGTAAAGTTTCTGTTGAATTCAATGGTGAGCCATATGAATTTAATTTTTCTAAGTTCTCCAAGTAGCCTCGTGGTACTGATTTACCTAGTGATGATAAAATTATTGAAAATATTTCTTCTATTGCTATTCCTCCTAATGATCGTTTGCAGCAATATATGGCAGACCACGAGAATGATATGCACATGCAGGAGAGAAATGAGTTAGAAGAAATATTCACAAGACAAACTGCTATCCTGAAGCACAACCTTCCGGTTGAACCTTTAGGAATCCTAGCACAAACAAAAGAAGACCCGGTGGTTGACCTCAAACCACTGCCCGATACGCTCAAGTATGCTTATTTAGATGAAAAGAAAATATATCATGTTATTATCAATGCTAACCTTTCAGGATTTGGAGAAGAGCGATTATTGGAGACACTTCACAGACACCGTGGTGCCTTGGGCTATACCCTTGATGACCTTAAGGCGATCAGTCCATCGATTTGCCAACACACCATCAATCTCGAACCAGATGCTAAGCCAGTTGTTGATCATCAACGACGGCTGAACCCAAAGATGAAGGACGTGGTTAGGACAGAGATTCTCAAGCTTCTAGCCGCAGGTACCATCTATCCTATAGCTGATAGTAGGTGGGTAAGTCTAGTTCATTGTGTTCCTAAGAAAGGAGGTATGACTATTGTTCCAAATGATAAAAATGAACTAATACCTCAAAGAGTTGTTATTGGATATAGGATGTGTATTGATTACAGGAAATTGTATAAAGCGACCATGAAGGACCACTACCCGCTGCCATTTATTGATCAGATGCTAGAGAGGTTGTCTAAAAACACCCACTTTTCCTATCTTGACAGGTACTCTGGCTTCTCTCAAATTCATGTCAACACTGTCAATCAAGAGATGACCACTTTCACGTGTCCTTACAGTACTTATGTTTACAGGCGTATGCCTTTTGGTTTATGCAATGCACCTGCTACTTTTCAGAGAGGCATGTCTGCTATTTTCACGGTTTCTGTGAGGAGATTGTGGAAGTCTTCATGGACGAATTCTCCGTCTATGGAACTTCCTTTGACCACTGTCTCCACAATCTTAATAAAGTTTTGCAGAGATGCGAGGACACGAACTTAGTTTTAAACTGGGAGAAGTTCCACTTCATGGTTAACGAATGGATCTTTCTTGGTCACAAGATTTCCGAGAGGGGAATTGAAGTGGACAAGGCGAAGATTGAAGCTATTTAAAGGATGCCTTATCCAAGGGACATTAAAGGTATTCGTAGTTTTCTCGGTCATGTTGGTTTCTATAGAAGATTTATTAAAGACTTTTCTAAGACCTCGAGACCCCTCACTAATCTTCTCCAAAAGGATGTTCCTTTTGTATTCGATGAAGATTGTAAGGAGGCTTTCTAAGTTATTAAGAAAGCTTTGATAACCGCTCCTATAGTACAACCACCTGACTGGAAATTGCCCTTTGAAATTATGTGTGATGCTAGTGATTTTTCTGTTGGAGCTGTTATAGGACAAAGGGTTGATAAGAAATTGAATGTTATACATTATGCTAGCAAGACCCTTGATAGTGCCCAAACAAATTATGCTACTACTGAGAAGGAATTCTTAGCAGTAGTGTTTGCTTGTGATAAGTTTAGACCTTATATTGTTGATTCTAAAGTCATTATTCATACTGACCATGCTGCTCTTAAGCACCTTATGGCGAAGAAGGATGCCAAACCAAGACTCATCAGGTGGGTACTCCTTCTTCAAGAATTTTATTTACAGATTGTTGATAGAAAAGGAGCAGACAATCCGGTGGCGGACAATCTTTCAAGGATGGAAGATATACCGCATGACCCCATCCCAGTCAACGACAGTTTCCAGATGAACAACTTGTCGTTGTTAAAGTAGAATATCTTTCCGAACCTTGGTTTGCAGATTATGCTAATTTTATCATTGCAAAGTATTTGCCTCCAGGTTTAGCATTTCAGCAAAGGAAGAAGTTCTTCCATGATTTGAGGCACTACTTTTGGGTTGACCCTCATCTTTTCAAAGAAGGTCCGGATGGGATAGTGAGAAGATTCATACCGGAACATGAGCAGAAGGACATTCTCAAGCAATGTCACGATAGTCCCTATGGAGGACATCACGCCGATGAGAGGACCGCACATAAGGTTCTCCAATCAGGGTTTTATTGGCCTACTCTCTTTAAAGATGCTAGAACTTATGTTTTATCTTGTGATAAGTGTCAGAGAGTTGGTAATATCAATAGGAGGAATGAGATGCCTATGAATTACTCTCTAGTGATTGAGCCTTTTGATTGCTGGGGTTTTGATTGGGTTCTTTTCCTCCCTCACACAAGTACACTCACATTTTAGTGGATGTTGATTATGTAACCAAGTGGGTCGAAGCAATCCCCACTAAGAGTGCTGATCATAAGACATCTTTGAAAATGCTCAAAGATGTAATTTTTCATAGGTTTGGTGTACCTAGGTACCTCATGACTGATGGAGGATCACACTTCACGCATGGAGCTTTTCGAAAAGCTTTAGCCAAGTACGATGTCAATCATAGAATTGCTTCACCGTACCATCCTCAAACTAGTGGGCAAGTTGAGTTCACCAATAGAGAGATCAAGTTGATGTTACAAAAGACAGTCAACAGTTCTAGGAATGACTGGTCAAAGAAGTTAGGAGATGCTTTGTGGGTGTATAGAACTGCTTATAAAAACCCCATGGGCATGTCTCCCTATAAGATGGTCTATGGCAAGGCTTGCCATTTGCCATTAGAATTAGAACACAAAGCTTTCTGGGCTGTTAGAGAGCTTAATGCTGACCCAAAGTTGGCTGGTGAAAAGCGTCTCATGAACTTGACTTCTCTAGATGAGTGGAGAAGTGAAGCTTACGAGATCGCTAAAATGTTTAAGGAAAAGGCAAAGAAGTGGCATGATAGAAGGATTCTGAAACGTGAATTTAATGTTGGTGATAAAGTTTTGTTGTTTAGATCTCGTTTCAGGTTTTCTCCAGGTAAACTACTTTCTAGATGGGAATGACCATTTCATATCGAAGAAGTATAACGTTCCGGTGCAATATCAAGATTAACAATTTTGATGGCACCAAACCTCAAGTTGTGAATGGGCAAAGACTCAAGCATTACATGGCGAGAGACCCTGTCAATGTTGATGTAAATTTAATACACACAACAACTCATGCAGAATATGTTGCACCCCGATTTTAGACACCAGCAAAAGCAGAATAAGAAAAGGTATTTATTACGGTAAGGAAACATCGTGAACCGCCATAAAAGCTCCATATTACGAGTTTTTGCAAAATATAGAAAATTCATAGCATAATTGGAGCCGGAGAGGAGCTCCAGGGGGCCCAGGCGCCCCCCCCCCCCCTGGCGCGGCCTACCTCCTGGACGCGCCGGGTGGCCGCCTGGGCACCCCGGAGCCCGGCTCCGACTCCACTTGGCTCGTTACCTTCCTATTGTTGCAGAAATTTTTGCTATATATTTGCCCAGATAGCCCCGGCACCGTATCTCGCGATTTCGTGTGTTTTCTTCTCGAGATGTTTCTGCCAGGAAATATTTTAGCTAGACCTAGGTGTCATGGCTTCCCCAAGTTCTCCCAAGGACAAGTTCTTCGTCAACATCATCAACCCTTACCTCGCTCAGGTGAAGAATCATCCTCAAACTGTCCGGTTGGAGGATGGTGTTCTCCAACAAGAAGATCTAAAGTAATCTATCAAGGAGGGGAGCATCGAGGCCAGGCTAGAAGAAGTGGAGCAAGAAGTCTTCAAGTACAAGAAGATGGTTGAGCGTGGCGTTGAAGCCAACTTCGATCTCATCAATGAGCTAAAGACGTTCTACAAGAAGGATATGAGGGGATATGGTCAAGCATCACCTCGACAGAAGAAAGAATTGATGACCTCCAAGGGCAGATCTATGATTTGCATAACCAGAACTGTGAGTATGAACTAAAGTTTATGCGCATGGGTTTAGGTGCTGGAAGCAGGATCTTGGAGACTGAAGCCTCTCATGGGACGGGAGAACCTCTACCATAGAAGCGCTTTGTCCATGACAACAACAACAACAACAACAACAACAACAACAACAACAACAGGAATGAGGAGTAAATCTCCTCGGGTAATGGCATCCCCTTAGCTTGTTCCAAGCTTGGGGGAGTTCCCGGTATCTTTATCTTTATCTTAGTCTTTTAGAGTCAAGTAGATTTGTATCATGTCCAGGGAAGTTATTATATGAAATAGGTGTTTGCATTGAAGTCTATCACTCCTTCTGTGGAGAGTTTGTATCCGTGAGTGTGGAGTCGTCTATGATGGAATATTAATGATAAGTCTATTGGTTCCTTCGCTGCACTCGGTATTCTCTTCACGCAATCAACCTTATATGATGATTCTTATGGGGAGTATTGACCTTATATCAGGTATGGCTTTGAAAACTTTATTTAATTTTGGCAAACATAGCTTTGGTCATGACAACATGCATGTTTTCTCAAGTAGCGACATAGCCAAAACCTTTATGTTGTTATGCTTGAAGTGTTATGTTGACAAGGAAGACAACTTGATGTGCCATGCTTACCTTAATGTTTATGCTTTATATGTTTTGCATCTAAGTTAGCATCAATTGTCTGTTCTCTCAAAGCCTTTGCTAGCCAAACTCCTTGCCTAGCAGACTTCTCCTTGTGCATCCATACCCTGAAACCAATATCTTCCATATGAGTCCACCATACCTTCCTATTCGTGGTATTCCCCTACCACTCCTATAAGTATAGAATTTATGTGTTATCCTTAAATGTTCAAAATCTTCTGTTTTGTGCCTCTTGTTTAGATCATGAGGAAGTAGTAGGTAATTCATGATCTTCTTAAGTTGGACAAGTTTTACCCCAGGATTGCACGTGTAATCTGCAAACCCATAATACGAGGAGGAACTGGCATGAGTGTGCCCAGCTCTAAAGATAATATAACAAACAAACCCTCCTTCACGCTTGGTCTATGAGAAATCAGAAACTTTGGCAGTGATAAACAAATGAGATTAAAGGGATGTGATGGTCCCCACTTGGGAGCCGTTCCTCGAAACTTGTCCATCTTGAGAAGTAATTGAGCTATCTATTAGCATTCGTTGACAAACTATGCACCTCCACAAAATATGTTTTCATTCTGTTTGATTTAAGGATAGCACATAAGTTTTCCCTGCTTGCCTATAACAAGGCCTTTCTTTTATTTTATGTTGAGTTAGTTTTCCCACTTCCTTCCTTCTTTAAAGAGAACAGGCACTTGATGTTGATGAGGATTCATCCATATAGTGATGCATTAAGTTTTTCCATGCTACATCATTGTTGACATTATCTTTTTATAAGTAAGTTGTTTGCGAAAGCTTTTGCTAAGCAAGCATCTTCCTTTGTGTTAGCACTTTCACTTCATGACTAATAACATGTTCTTTCAAAAGCTTCAAATTGTTTCATTATAAAGAGAAAGAGCAAAAGTAAAAGTTTTTAGTTGTCCTTTGACCAAGGATATGTTTGCCATAATTTGTTGAGTTTTCTCAGTCCTACTTTTGGTTATAATTGTTATTGCTTTCTCATAAGGACCTTATGATTTGAGGTTGCCGATGAGGATGCTTGAGTTTGGTGGAGAATCCATGATGCTTCTTGTCCGTATTCTATTTATCGACACTTCACTCTCTAAACTTGTGGACAGGTTTGCCGAGCTCAGCATTCGCTTGGGGACAAGCGAGGTCTAAGCTTGGGGGAGTTGATACGTCCAAAATGCATCACTATTTAATATAGTAATTCTTTCTTATTCATTGATATATTTCATGTTACGATGCTATTCTTATGTTGTTTTGGATTATTTTACACAGTTTTCAACTTTCCGATGCCGAACCAGCAGACGCAGAATTCAGCGGTAAAAAGTGGACGTTGAGTTGCTGAAGGAGAAGACCTCCAAATTACCTGAAAATCGACGGAGGGTATTTTCAAGAAGGATGATGAAGACACGCAAAAGAGGGGCCAGAGGGGCCACAGGGTGCCCAGGCGGCCACATGGCGCGGCCCCCACCCTGGCCGTGCGGGGAGGGCGCCTGGACCCCTCGGGCCACTCCCAGCTCCCCCCCTTTGGCCTATATATCACAAGTCGTCCAAAAACCCTAAAAAGGGAGGAGTTTCGTGAGTTTCGCCGCTGCTCCGTGGCGGAAACCAACAGAGGAGAAAAGACATCTCCGACGGGCAGATTCCGCCGGGGAGAACACCTCCCGGAAGGGGAGATTATCGATATCACCATCACCATCGTCACGGGCATCATCGAGATCATCATCAACATCATCCCCAACATCAGCACCATCTCTATCTTCATCCAATCTCACCTCACAAGTCCAACTTGTGTTGTAATCCGTACTAACTATCCTCTCTACTCTACCGGTGTTGATTACTACCGTGTGATGAATGCTATTGAGTTTTGTTGGAGAAATATCATTGTGTCCAGATTGTTTATCATCTATTTATCCCCTCTGATCATGATCTCTTTTATGTCTTGTGAGTAGTTACTTTAGTTCTTGAGGACATGGGAGAAGTCTAGTTGTTAGTAGTCATATGATGTTGAAGTAATGATGAGGACATCCCTACTACCAACACATCTCCAGTTCGTCATGAAGAACAAGTTGATTCAACAAAGAAGAAGGATGATGAAATCAGAATTGGACCTATTACAAGAGCTCGTACGAAGTTGATAGAACAACAGGTGAAATCGCTCTTAATAGATTCTGATATGTTATGTAATGAGAACTTTATACTGCCTAAATCTTTGTATGTTTGCATAATCAGGTATCATGACGAAGAAGAGGATCCAGAAGGAGGAGAAGATGAAGGAAGCTCCAACTTTCGGACGTCCGACGCATTTCGGACTTCCGACATCGGAGGCCAGGAGCTACGACGCCTCGATGACCTCAAGTTACAGAAGGGTAGCCATTTTCGGCGGACATCCGACGGGATTCGGACGTCCGACATGGAACGGACGTCCGACATGAAGATCTTCGTGACGGCCCCCGAGTACAGTACCGATGCCAAAACAGCTGGAAGTCCGACACGATTCGGACGTCCGACGCATCGGACGTCCGAAACCCATCGGACGTCCGAAACTGCCTGCGCGCAGATCTGACGGGTTGCGGCCTTGTATCCGAGTTTGACACCCCCTAGCTTATAAATACCGGACCCCTGCGAGTTTTAGGGTTAGACCACGTTTAGATAAACCCTAGTTCTTGAGAATAGCCCCAAGCTTCCATCTTGAATCATATACTTCAATTCGTATCGATCTGAAGTGTTGCTACTGCAAGTTTTGTGTGATCTTTTGTTCCACTGGGAATTAGTAGATTGCAAATTACCGTCTCGTGGTCGACGGCTACGTTGCGCAAGTGTGTGAAGTTGTGAATATCCAAAGGGTAGAGAGCTGTCGCATTGGCAACAGGGATCTAGCGAGAAGAGTTCATCGGCTAGATACAAGTTATCTATCATCGCCCTCATATTCACCGTTCGCTTACTGAGAAGATCGGGCCACCCCATATCATCTTGGTATCAGATTTCCAGTGTTTCCTCGGTAAGCATCCACCAAATCCATCTATTAGATCATTTTTTTTTTCGTCCTATCCAGAAAAAGCCATACAAAAATATTAGGGTTTCTTGTTTTGCCATAACTTAGATTGCATCTGAGTCATTGTTTTAGTTTGCTGTTTCGTTGTGTTCTTCCCAAAAAGTACTGTAGCAATTTCGTCAAGTTTGGAATAGTGTCAGAAAAATCAAAAAAAAGAGAGAAAAAGAGAAAAGTTTCAAAAAAAGAGAAAGAAGTGTGATCAAAAAGAGTTATCCAAGAGTGCAAAGAGATATACAAGTGCTAGAAAGGACATATCATCGTGGTGATCTTTTGAGAGGCATGTCTTCTTTTGTCTCCACTGTGTGAGTTTTTCCTTGGGTTTGTATCACACGATCAGCACTAGGACTTGACTTCGGTGTAGTTAGGGTGCCATACCTATAGCTCCACCACATATATCCTGCTTTGTCGTGTGTTCACTCTTTTATTCGGGTATCACTTCATCACATCCGTGCACTAGTCCTCCATCCGAACGGGTACGCATTACTATTCACTTTGGAACAGTAAGATTCACCTTTTCTTGTCAGTTTTGAGTGAGTTGTGAGTTTCCACCAAAAGATTTCGATTGAGTGCACTAACCTACTAATCATGTCTCAAAGTGGTTTTGATGTGATGCAGAAACAGGACAAGGATGCGCCAGTTACATGGGAGGCATATGAAGGTCTCCGTGATCACTTGACTGGGCTGTTTACTAAATCCGCTGATGTGATTGATACAAATGTTCAAGCGGTTCAACTGAAAGTGGACGCGACTGAAGCTGCAGTCACCACTATGCAACAACAACTTGCTTCTATACAGCAGAGCATCCAACAAATGACAACATCTGTCACTGGCATACAAGCAGCTATTGTACAACGCCAACCTGACGCTCAGGACGATGATGGTAGTGTCCATGGCGACAATGCTGATTTGAGGGGCAATCAGGGCCGTGGGCGTGGTTCTCAAGGGCCGGTTCGCTAACCTCCACTTGGCTTTGGTGCGCGTCGTCTACCCATTCAGGAAGAAGATGTCTTGAGCAAGCCCAAGTTTAACATCCCCAAATTTGAAGGTTCCACGGATGTGGAAGAGTACCTCACATGGGAGCTTAAGATGGAAAAATTATGGCGTCTGCATGATTATTCGGAAGACAAGAAGATCAAGATTGCTTCTTCTGATTTTGACGGTTATGCCTTGCGTTGGAGGGAGAGTGTGTTGACCGATATACAGGAAACCGATGGGTAGCCTATTCGTACATGGCGTGACATGAAGGCGACTATGAAAGCTCGGTTTGTTCCCACTAATTACTTACGGACAGTTTTTGATAAATTACAACAATTGAAGCAAGGTACTATGTCCGTTGATGCATATTATATGGAGATGGAGATGTTGCTGCAACATGCACGAGTTCATGAAGAGGTTGAGATGACTATGCAACGTTTTCTCCATGGGCTGAAATTTAACATCAAGAGTATTGTGCGGCATCACCAATACTATAATATGAATGATCTATTGCATCTTGCAAGGGAGGCTGAATCACAGCTTGCAGAAGAGGCACAACTGAAGGCCAAATACACATCATCTAGCAGATTTTCTCCTAGGACACCGTCTGCCGCGCCTGTGGAGAACTATGGTGCCAATACTCAGGCTTCTTATTCATTTTCCAAGCCAGCCTCCAATGGTACTATGGCCAAGAAGCCAGCGGCTCCTGCCACTAGTGCAGTTCCAACATGTCTACCGCTCGCAATCGCGAGATGACTTGTCATTCTTGCGGTAATCCGGGTCACTTTAAGAGAGATTGCCCGAACCGAAAGGTCATGTTCATTAATGAAGACACCGGCGAGTATGAAACCGGTGATGATGAAGACCCCGACGCATTCAATGACGAGGGATACAATAGTGAAGAAGGCATGGATGCTTTTCCATCGCATGCTCCTACCATTATTGTGTCACAACGTGCTCTTACTGTGCAGCCCAAATCTGAGTCTCAGCGCTGCAATTTGTTCCAAACCAAAGCAGTTGGCCCCAACAAAGCTTGCAAAGTGATCATTGATGGAGGTAGCTGCTGCAACCTCGCAAGCAAGGAGTTATGTGCCAAGCTAAATCTGAAATACTTACCTCACTCGAATCCTTGTTATGTCCAATGGTTGAGTGACGGTGGTGAGATGAAGGTGAATCACATGGTGCGCGTAAATTTTTAGATAGGCCCATACAAGGATTCCATCGATTTTGATGTGGTGCCTATGACAGTTTGCCATCTCTTATTGGGTCGGCCGTGGTTATTTGATCGCCATGTGCAACACAATGGCCGAGCCAATACATATCATTTGGAGTTCAAGGGCAAGAAAGTTAATCTCCATCCTATGTCCCCACAACAAATTGTGAATGAGTCTCGTCAGAAGGTAGAGGTGAATGTAGAACCAACACGAGAGAACAATGTAATGGCTGTGAGTGATAATATAACGAAAAGTGCGAGAGAGACTAGTTTTCTTACATTAGCCACCAAAGAAGACATGAGAGAATTTAGTGAGGATCCTGCAGCCATGCCACTTGTGCTTATGTACAAAGGAGAGGTTTTGCTTTCTAATGATAATCATACTCTTTCTTCTAGTGTGTCTACTGTTTTGCAGGATTATGATGATGTGTTTCCGGCGGAGGTTCCAGCAGGATTACCACCCTTGCGTGGTATTGAGCACCAAATTGATCTTATTCCCGGAGCTACACTTCCCAACCGGGCACCATACAGGACCAATCCCCAAGAGATGAAGGAAATTCAGCAACAAGTACAAGCGCTTCTGGATAAAGGGTATATTCGTGTCAGCCTTAGCCCTTGTGTTGTTCCTGTTATTTTGGTTCCTAAGAAAGATGGTACATGGCGTATGTGTGTAGATTGTAGATCTATAAATAATATCACTATTCGATATCGCCATCCTATTCCACATTTAGAGGATATGCTTGATGAATTGAGTGGTGCTGCTATTTTCTCTAAAATTGATTTGCGTAATGGATACCATCAAATTAGGATGAAAGAAGGGGATGAATGGAAAACTTCTTTCAAAACTAAGTTCGGATTATATGAGTGGTTAGTTATGCCTTTTGGTCTTACTAATGCTCCTAGTAATTTCATGAGATTAATGAACCATGTTTTGAGGGAGTTTATTGGACATTTTGTGGTTGTGTATTTTGATGATATACTTATTTACAGCCGCAATGATTTTGAACATGTTGATCATATTAGACAAGTTTTGCAAGTGTTGCGTGATGCTAAATTATATGCTAATCTTGAGAAGTGCACATTTGCAAAAGATAAGGTCATATTTCTGGGATATGTTGTATCTAAGCATGGGGTAGAAGTAGATTCTTCTAAAATTGAAGCAATTCAAAATTGGCCTACTCCCATGAATGTTAGTCAAGTACGAAGTTTTCACGGTCTTGCCGGTTTTTATAGACGTTTTGTGAAAGACTTTAGTACTATTTCTGCACCGTTGAATGAATTGACTAAGAAAGGTGTGCCTTTTGTTTGGGGCGTTGCCCAAGACCTTGCATTTGATGAGTTGAAACGTTTGCTTACTTCTGCACCATTACTTGCATTACTAGATTTTACTAAGCAATTTGAAGTTGAATGTGATGTTAGTGGTATAGGCATTGGTGGTGCTTGATGCAAGAAGGTAGACCTATAGCTTATTTCAGTGAGAAGATTTCTGGTGCTAGATTAAATTATCCTGTTTATGATAAAGAATTGTATGCGCTTGTTAGAGTTCTTGAGGTTTGGCAACATTATTTGTGGCCAAAAGAATTTATCATACATTCTGATCATGAAGCTTTGAAATATCTGAAAGCTCAATCTAATTTGCATAGACGCCTAGCTAAGCGGGTTGAGTTCATTGAGTCTTTTCCCTACATCATCAAATATAAGAAAGGGAAAGATAATGTTGTTGCTGATGCTCTCTCTAGGAAGAACTTGTTATTGACACATCTTGATGTTAAAATTCCTGGATTAGAGAGTTGTGTGATTTATAAGCAACTGATCATGATTTTGCTGAACCATATCGTTTGTGTTTGCTTCGAATTGCATGGGACAAGTTCCACATCCATGATGGATTTTTGTTTCGAGCTAACAAACTTTGTGTTCCAGAATCGTCTGTGCGTTTGCTATTGTTGCAGGAGTCACATGCAGAAGGATTGATGGGTCACTTTGGACGTGGGAAGACACTACTCATGCTTGCTGATAATTTTTATTGGCCTAGGATGAGGCGTGATGTGGAAAGGTTTGTTCGACGCTGCATTGTATGCAACATATCTAAGTCCAAGCTGAAGCCTCACGGTTTGTATACTCCACTATCGGCTCCTACCACACCTTGGGAAGATATTAGTATGGACTTTGTGTTAGGATTGCCACGCACTAAATATGGTCATGATAGTATATTTGTGGTAGTGGATAGATTTTCTAAGATGGCACATTTTATTGCATGCCATAAGAGCGACGATGCGTCGCATGTTGCCAACCTGTTTTTCAGGGAGATTGTATGCTTGCATGGAGTACCCAAGACAATTGTTTCTGACAGGGATGTGAAGTTTGTGAGCTACTTCTGGAAGACACTTTGGGGAAAGTTCGGGACCAAGTTGATGTTTAGCACTACATGTCATCCCCAAACTGATGGTAAAATGGAGGTGGTCAATAGAACATTGTCACAATTGATGCGAGCTATGATCAAGAAAAATCTGCGCGAATGGGAGGAGTGTTTGCCACATATGGAGTTTGCTTATAACAGGGCAGTACACACTACTACTCAGCTTTGTCCTTTTGAAGTGGTATATGGTTTCAAGCCTATTACACCTCTTGATTTGCTGCCTCTTCCATTGCAGGAACGAGTTAATATGGAGGCATCCAAACGAGCAGATTATGTGAAGAAGATCCATGAGAAGACCCGAGAGGCTATTGAGAAGCAAGGCAAGCATGTTGCTGCTGCAAGGAACCAGTCACGGAAGCAAGTTCTATTTCAGCCTGGAGATATGGTTTGGGTGCATTTGCGCAAGGATAGATTTCCAAGGATGAGGGATTCCAAGTTTAAGCCACGTGGTGCTGGTCCTTACAAGGTGTTAGCCAATATCAATGACAATGCCTACTCGATTGATATTCCCATTGCTGAGTTTGGTGGCGCTAGAAACAGTTTCAACGTTGCTGATTTATCACCATACATGGGAGATGACCTTGGAGCGTCGAGGTCGACGCCTTTTGAAGGGGGGGAGATGATGAGGACATCCCTACTACCAAAACATCTCCAGTTCGTCATGAAGAACAAGTTGATTCAACAAAGAAGAAGGATGATGAAATCAGAATTGGACCTATTACAAGAGCTCGTGCGAAGTTGATAGAACAACAGGTGAACTCGCTCTTAATAGATTCTGATATATTATGTAATGAGAACTTTATACTGCCTAAATCTTTGTATGTTTGCATAATCAGGTATCATGACGAAGAAGAGGATCCAGAAGAAGGAGAAGATGAAGGAAGCTCCAACTTTCGGACGTCCGACGCATCGACGCCTTTTGAAGAGGAGAAGATGAAGGAGTGACATCGGAGGCCAGGAGCTACGACGCCTCGATGACCTCAAGTTACAGAAGGGTTGCCATTTTCGGCGGACATCCGACGGGATTCAGACGTCCGACATGGAACGGACGTCCGACATGAAGGTCTTCGCGATGGCCCCCGAGTACAGTACCGATGCCAAAACAGCCGGAAGTCCGACACGATTCGGACGTCCAACGCATCGGACGTTCGAAACTGCCTGCGCAGATCTGATGGTCTGCGGCCTTGTATCCGAGTTTGACACCCCCTAGCTTATAAATATCGGACCCCTGCGAGTTTTAGGGTTAGACCACGTTTAGATAAACCCTAGTTCTTGAGAATAGCCCCAAGCTTCCATCTTGAATCATATACTTCAATTCGTATCGATCTGAAGTGTTGCTACTGCAAGTTTTGTGTGATCTGTTGTTCCACTTGGAATTAGTAGATTGCAAATTACCTTCTCATGGTCGACGGCTACGTTGCGCAAGTGTGTGAAGTTGTGAATATCCAAAGGGTAGAGAGCTGTCGCATTGGCAACAGGGATCTAGCGAGGAGAGTTCATCGGCTACATACAAGTTATCTATCATCGCCCTCATATTCACCGTTCGCTTACCGAGAAGATCGGGCCACCCCATATCAAATAATATGTGTTGTTTGATATTTAAGTTGTGTTGTGTGAGTCGAACACTCAACACTTCGCATTATTAAGGACCTAGGGGAATGCATTGTGTATAAAGAATGCTTACGGTGGGTTGCCGGAGTGACAGAAACCTGAACCCTAGTTCGCACGCTTTTGCACAAGGGAACAATAGATCATCGATCGTATTGCTATGGTTAGGCTTATGCATTAATTACTATCTTGTATTTGTGGATGCTTGCAAGGTGTTTAATCATAAGAGTGCACTTATCTTAGTCTAGAGGGTGTACTAGCATAGATCCACCCACTCAACACTTATCAACACAGCACATAGTACCAATGCGGAATATGGCGAAAGCACGTGACTATTTATCCCGTGTGTCCTCAAGAACGATTTAGCCTTTATAAGTTCAGTTCCTAGGCCTATCCTTTACAAGGTTGCCTTAAGAAGGCTAGCACAAATAACAACAGATCTAAAAGGTGAGGCCTCCTGCCTGGGAACCTCCAAACTACTCCTGGTCTTGGTCATCGGGGATCTTCACGTTGCGGTGGTCGGCATCGGGAACTCCTGCTCCTGGGCTCCAACATCGACTGCAGCGGCCGATCAGGAAAAACAGTAAAGGAAATAAAGAAGGTGAGTATCTAGTATACCCGCGAGTCTTACGTCCGCTACTAAGCATTATGCATTGTATTAATGGAAAGGGGAGGTTGTATATATAGTGGACTGCAAGATAGAAATCAGAATAAGGGTAAGAAGCTAGGCCTATCGAAGACTACCATCTTTCAACGAGTCTTGCAGCATGAGGTAAGAATCAGCCAACAGTTTATATAAAGCAATAAAGTAACAGTGAAGCAGAAGTTGCTGCAACATTGAATAATATAAGTTGTAATGATTAACAATAATAATGCCTCCGAGTTCCCCTCCTCGACTTCCCTGCGAGGAAGAAAATCCGGAACCATACAGTTTAATAGTAGTAGTTTCTAGTGGTAAGATCCAGCTTCAGCATAAAGCGTCCTGTTACCGTGGACACGACTATTCGAATAGATTAAACTCCCTGCAGGGGTGCACTACTGTTCAGCCTGCACGCTCGGATATCCAGGGTGGCATGAACCTTGTTAGGGAACGCCCCACCGAGGCTATCCGACACGACGCAGCCCATCCTAGGCTCAGCAGAGAGGCCATCCGCCGAACTATATCCTATGCGCCAAGGGGTCTAGGTCCCTCACCCTTGCACGCTCCTGCATGGTACGAGACTGGCCGGTGAAGCAAAAGCAAATCCAAAACACACCTGCTGCAGCAAATAAGACAAGACTGCTTCCCAGCTATCAGCCCGTGGTACTGCTGACGTCTGAAGAGCTTTCGGACGAACTACGATGCGGAGGGCCCACACCGTAATCCCACGTTTAGGTAGTGCGTACAGACCAACGGGTCTCTCAAGTCATCCGCCGAACCATTTAGCATTTTAATATTATCTCGCAGACAACCGTTATCGCTGTCTGACTAACAACACAACGGACAACGAATAGCAACAAGGCCCACCGGTAACGTCGGGGCCTGCCCTGTCGTCCCGTCAAAGCGCGCGGTTACCGACAAGGTGAACCGTCTCCTTACCTTGTCTCGCGTGTGCTCTTGGTAGAGCTCGAATTTTTCGTGGTTTGGTAACTCTCGCGAGATACGAGCAGGGGCCAAGCACGCTAGTAACGTCGGTCGTACCCTCCCTGTCGCTCCCGACAATATACCGCTCGCGGGCACCGTTGGGTCGCCCGACTCTTACCTTTAAGGACACCAGTTGATTCGAGTGCCTACCATTAAGTGAAACCAGGAGGTATCACCCTTGATGGCACACTTAAAGAGGTTTGACAGAGACATCAGCGGAATGAACTAAAGAGGTAAACCTTGTATCATTCCGGTGATGCTACGCTACTAAACCGACGAGAGTGAAATACGAGTCCATTCCACTCGTAAGTCAAACTCGAAGCGACTCGGCAAAGTCTCGTCGTTGTAGGTTCCCTAGGGCGTCTGCATTGATCCGTACCTGTTGCAGTAGTATATATTTTGTATCCGCGTCACTCCCTTGAGTGGTCACGGCCCGCTATCTAATCCTAGCTAACAAAGCGCAGGGTTCACTGCTGAATATTATATAAGTAACAATAGGCAGCATAGGATAAAGGAAGGTACATCAAGGGGCGACAAAATCAGGCTATGCAATTGAATAGGACTATAACGTAGCAGCAGCAGTAACAGTGCCTAGTGCAAGAAAGTACAGAAAGGTAGGCGATATCTGGGGAAGAAAATGGCTCTTCTTGCCTGGAAGCTCGACGGTAGGGGTAGGGTCGTCGACGAAGTAGTCGTACCCGGCGGCGGTGTAGTCGACGACGGCAGTGGGGTCTACCGGAGAATAAGGGGGATAAACACAGTAAATACAAAGCAATCATAGCAAACAAATACATGGCATGACGTATGCAAAGTTAACGGTGTTCTAACGCAGTGCAATGCACGTTGCTCGGAGCAGAAATTCATCCAGGGATGAACTGCCAGCTCCGGGTGATTACCGGACACGGTGTCCGGAGGGGAAAAGTACCATGCCGGAGGTGTCGTGGACATCCGACAAACGTGTGGAAGGTGTAACCGTGTTAGTTGAGCTATTCTGAACAACTTTCGTGTTCAGAATAAATTCATTCGGATACTCTAACAGTACCGGACAATTCATCGGACAGACGGTCCGGAGGGGGACGGTTCGATGTTCGGTGCGTTGGAGGGGTGTGGTTGGTATACGGATAACGTATCCGTATTCGTTATATTTTTCTGATCAATTTTCATGTATAAATTTTTTTAATCTGATTTACGGTTTAAAAGATATTGAATTTTAAAGTTTTATATCATTTTCAATCAATTTCTGGATTTTCTTTAATTAAATAAATAAGCATTATCCAAAACAGTGTTGTTGACTGGTCAAACCTGACCAGTGGGTCCCACTGGTCAGCCACACATGTTATATAAATCATTTTTATTAAACCTAAATAATAGTGGGGTCCCACATGTCATAGACACATTTTAATAAAACATTTTATTTAATCTAATCTGCCAGTGGGGCCCAACAGTCATAGAGACAGTTATACTTAAACAATTAAATTAGCCAGTAGATTAACCTAATGCCTGGGCCCACCTGTCATAGTAATACATCTAACCAAGTTTTATTTTAATCTGATAACTAGAGAGGCAAAGTGGCCCACCAGTCATACACACAATTAATAAAAGGGAGGGGATTATTTCCTTAAATGGGGATTATGGGCTAATTAAGCGGGGTGGGACTCCTTGTCAGTGGGTTAGCCCACGGTTGACTCAATCGTGCCCATGGCGCTCGCCGGCGGCTCGGTTCACGTCGACGAGGAGCCGCTCCGGCGAGGGAGCTGCGGCGAGGGAGGGGGTTCGGCGGAGGCTGAAGAGGCGAGGCGACTTCGGGCGGGTGCGGCGGGAGGGGAGGGCTTGGGCATGGCCACTCGCTAGAGGGCGGCGAGGCTGTCGTGCTGCCGCAGCCGCAGCACACGGAGGGGGCGGGCACGTGCGGGCACGGGGGCGTGGCCAGGCGTGGTCTGGGTGTGCTACACGCGTGGCCCGAACGTGGCCAAGAGAAGGCAGTGCGTGGACGGTGCGGGGTGTGCGCGGCGAGCTCGGGCGGACTTCGGTGGCGACCATGGGGAGCGTGGGGATGATGCTACGAGGCACATTCAAGCTAGGGGGAAGGGGAATCAAGAGAGGTGCTCACAAGGAGTGCGGGGAGGTCCTCGGGGCGGCCCGCGGTTGTGCAGCGGCGGAGAATTCGGCGCCGTGGTGCGGCGGTCGTGGCAGCGGTGAAGGACCCGATTCGCGCGAAGCAGAGGCCTTCAGCGTCGATGGGGCAGCTGGGTAGACGAGGACGACGATGGGGAGCCTCGTAGACGAGCTTCTGGTCGTCGGGGAGGCCCGTGGCCACGGCCATGCGCGGCGGGCGGCGACGGCCGCGCCTGGCGAGTTCACGGAGGGGCATCAGAGAGGGAGGGAAGGCAGCGGCGCGAGTGAGGAGGAGCAGGGGGCGTTAGGGTTCGGGCGGCGCAGCCTGGGGTTCTTATCCACCGCCGGTGACCGTGGATGGCCGCCACGGCACGACCGGTCGCCGTGGCCGGCGTGGATGTACTCCACGGGGTGGGGGTGAACAGGGGAGGGCAGGGGAGGCCAGGTGGGCTGGTTTTGCCTAGTGAGGGAGACGGGGAGATGGGCCAGGGGGTAGTAGATTAGGTTTCTCTTTTTCTTTAATTATTTCATTTCTTTTTCTGTTAAATTTATTTTGTATTTGTTTGAGTTACTTAGACATTTTTGTTAAGCATGACAGATGCTCCAAAATTATTGTTGCACTATAAACCAGTGCCATAAAATGTCTTGGGCACACATAAAATCCTTTAATATTTTAATTAAATATTAAATAATTAAAATGGAATAAACAAGCTACTATTTTAATTGTTTCTATTAATTTAGATATTAATAAAAATCCCAAAATTGGTGTAACATGGTCCACTGAATATTTGTCATTTTATAAAAGTAGTTTCACAATTTTTGTAGAAAGTTTATTTTGCACTTTGGTTTTAATATTCCACCAAAGGCAATATGAGCATTTGATTTGAATTCAACTCAAAGGCAATTGACTTGAGCTTGGAATTGTTTTGATTCATGATGACCAAGATCCATGATCACATTGCATTCAACAATATCAAAAGGAGAAATTGAATTTGAACTGAACCAAGTTGATCAAAACAAAATTTTTGATCCAGGGCATTTTGAGCAAGAGAGATTATCAACGGTGATTAGCAACAGTAATCCTGATTACTATAGGTGATTACTGTAGCGTGACACCCGGGGTGTTACAAATCTCCACCACTACAAAGAATTCTCGTCCCGAGAATTAAAAGCAGGGCAAGGGGTAAGGTTTCAGTTTCGTATTCTAACGAGTCTTCTGGTTGTTATTCCCTTTTCGATGAAGTTAATCCTTCTCATTGGTGTCTTCATTTCTTTGCATCATTGCATCTCGACGAGTTATCATCCTTCTTTTGGGGCTCCATAGTACTTAAAAATAGGCTAGGAGGGTAAACTTAAGGGGGTCACATCGCTACAAGGTTAATCAACCGAGGCTGTCCAAGGGAATGGGGTACAAAGTATCTCACGAGTTAAACTCAGGGAGATACATCGAGATAAACAAAAGGAGGTATGAGAATTTTCATGCGGATAGGCATGCATTTGATGTTGATAACGGATGATGAAAAGGGGTCCAGAGCATCATACATAAGCATTGTGTCTCATATCGGACTAAATAACACAAGGTATGTGACAAGAGTCAGGTTTCGATCCTGTGGAACTGTGGGTTATGGGTCCACCAAGAATAGGGAGGGTGGCGACATGTTATGCGATCACGATGCAAGGTTGTCAGAAAATAGTTTGTCAGCTACGTCAGCAACAACATCGGTACCAGGAGCAGTGGACATTGAGAACCATTTTCCTGCTCGTTAATACGA
The DNA here is from genome assembly GCA_950022295.1 of Bromus sterilis. NCBI lineage: Eukaryota > Viridiplantae > Streptophyta > Magnoliopsida > Poales > Poaceae > Bromus > Bromus sterilis. Next base: position 40,100,554 of record OX465600.1, read on the forward strand.
GGCGGACCAATTGGCAAAGTTCTCGTCCCGGTGGCTACCGGAATGTCATCAACAATGGCAACAAGGGTTACTGACGAGGTAGTACACCGAGGTGTTTACATAAGAAGGGAATCATCGCTTCTCAGATAATTTATATCACACGAAAGATTAAACAGACCAATGGAAGGTAAAACATGGTTGTCTGATCAAACAGACCAACGGAAAGGTAAATGTCATTGTCTGATCAACAGACCAATGGACGGGAAAAGTGATGATACACAAGTATCATGTGTATAACCTTCCCAAGGGAAAGCAGAGCCCGATATATAAGATCAAGTGGTATTGGCACGGAGACAAGGGAGGTTGTCGACGATAACGCAAATCATCGAGGGGCATGGAGGTTATTTCATATGATGAATCCAATTGACACATGGAATAAGCCATGTAAGAATAGTCAGATAGTAATCCACAAAAAGGTCGGATGGTTCGCAAAGGATCCGATTTGAGTATGGGCACTCAACCAGAAAGGGAAAGGATGCCAAGGCATCGGGTGACAGAAGCACCGGAATAACTTGATGCTTAAGTACAAGGAAATTGTGATTTCCAGATCGGGAGGTGGATGCAATTATCCACACGGACTTATCGGTGGTAGGGGGTTGCAAAGGCGATGAACACGTAGGTTCTCGGGAATTATCAAAGAGTAATCTTCGGAATCTTCAGGTGAATCAGGCGATCATCGGGAATGCAGTGCTCTCCGGAAGGAAGGAGTTACGAGAACCTAAAGTCAGAGTTAATAAAACTTACCAGCAAGGATAAGAGAGCAGAGTCCCAGAGCATAGGTACGGAGGAAAAGATCCTAATACCATAGATATCACACGTAGTGACATCGATGTGGGCCCGTGAGCCAAACATTAAGTTAGCAAAAATAGTTTTGCAAAGTCTAGACTCAACTTCGACCGAGGAGTGGTTAGGGGCTTCCTACAGGCAGTCAGCTCTGATACCAACTTGTGACGCCCCCAAAATCAGACCGTGTACAGTAATCATACACGCAAGGTACACGATCGAGATCAGGGACTCACGGTGAGATATCACAACACAACTCTACAAATAAAATAATACAAGCTGTTTAATACAAGCCAGGGGCCACGAGGGCTCGAATACAATAGCTCGAGAGCACAAAGTCAGCGGAAGCAATAGTATCTGAGTACAGACACAAGGATACAAGGTTGCCTTAAGAAGGCTAGCACAAATAACAACAGATCGAAAATGTGAGGCCTTCTGCCTGGGAACCTCCAAACTACTCCTGGTCTTGGTCATCGGGGATCTTCACGTTGCGGTGGTCGGCATCGGGAACTCCTGCTCCTGGGCTCCAACATCGACTGCAGTGGCCGATCAGGCAAAACAGTAAAGGAAATAAAGCAGGTGAGTATCTAGTATACCCGCGAATCTTACGTCCGCTACTAAGCATTATGCATTGTATCAATGGAAAGGGGAGGCTGTATATATAGTGGACTGCAAGATAGAAATCAGAATAAGGGTAAGAAGCTAGGCCTATCGAAGACTAGCATCTTTCAACGAGTCTTGCAGCATGAGGTAAGAATCAGCCAACAGTTTATATAAAGCCATAAAGTAACAATGAAGCAGAAGTTGCTGCAACATTGAATAATATAAGTTGTAATGATTAATAATAATAATGCCTCCGAGTTCCCCTCCTCGATTCCCTGCGAGGAAGAAAACTCGGAACCATACAGTTTAATAGTAGTAGTTTCTAGTGGTAAGATCCAACTTCAGCATAAAGTGTCCTGTTACCGTGGACACGGCTATTCGAATAGATTAAACTCCCTGCAGGGGTGCACTAATGTTCAGCCTGCACGCTCGGATCTCCAGGGTGGCGTGAACCTTGTTAGGGAACGCCCCACCGAGGCTATCCGACACGACGCAGCCCATCCTAGGCTCAGCAGAGAGGCCATCCGCCGGACTATATCCTATGCGCCAAGGGATCTAGGTCCCTCACCCTTGCACGCTCCTGCACGGTACGAGACTGGCCGGTGAAGCAAAAGCAAATCCAAAACACACCTGCTGCAGCAAATAAGACAAGACCGCTTCCCGGCTATCAGCCCGTGGTACTGCTGACGTCTGAAGAGCTTTCGGACGAACTACGACGCGGAGGGCCCACACCGTAATCCCACGTGTAGGTAGTGCGTACAGACCAACGGGTCTCTCAAGTCATCCGCCGAACCATTTAGCATTTTAATATTATCTCGCAGACAACCGTTATCGCTGTCTGACTAACAACACAACGGACAACGAACAGCAAAAAGGCCCACCGATAACGTCGGGGCCTGCCCTGTCGTCCCGTCAAAGCGCGCGGTTACCGACAAGGTGAACCGTCTCCTTACCTTGTCTCACGTGTGCTCTTGGTAGAGCTCGACTTTTTCGTGGTTTGGTAACTCTCGCGAGATACGAGAGGGGCCAAGCACGCCAGTAACGTCGGTCGTACCCTCCCTGACGCTCCCGACAATATACCGCTCGCGGGCACCGTTGGGTCGCCCGACTCTTACCTTTAAGGACACCAGTTGATTCGAGTGCCTACCATTAAGTAAAACCAGGAGGTATCACCCTCGATGGCACACTTAAAGAGGTTTGACAGAGACATCAGCGGAATGAACTAAAGAGGTAAACCTCGTATCATTCCGGTGATGCTACGCTACTGAGCCGACGAGAGTGAAATACGAGTCCATTCCACTTGTAAGTCAAACTCGAAGCGACTCGGCAGAGTCTCGCCGTTGTAGGTTCCCTAGGGCGTCTGCATTGATCCGTACCTGTTGCAGTAGTATATATTTTGTATCCGCGTCACTCCCCTGAGTGGTCACGGCCCGCTATCTAATCCTAGCTAACAAAGCGCAGGGTTCACTGCTGAATATTATATAATTAACAATAGGCAGCATAGGATAAAGGAAGGTACATCAAGGGGCGACAAAATCAGGCTATGCAATTGAATAGGACTGTAACGTAGCAGCAGCAGTAACAATGCCTAGTGCAAGAAAGTACGGAAAGGTAGGCGATATCTGGGGAAGAAAATGGCTCTGCTTGCCTGGAAGCTCGACGGTAGGGGTAGGGTCGTCGACGAAGTAGTCGTACCCGGCGGCGGTGTAGTCGACGACGGCAGTGGGGTCTACCGGAGAATAAGGGGGATAAACACAGTAAATACAAAGAAGTCATAGCAAACAAATACATGGCATGACGTATGCAAAGTTAACGGTGTTCTAACGGAGTGCAATGCACGTTGCTCGGAGCGGAAATTCATCCAGGGATGAACTGCCAGCTCCGGGTGATTACCGGACACGGTGTCCGGAGGGGGAAAGTACCATGTCGGAGGTGTCGTGGACATCCGACAAACGTGTGGAAGGTGTAACCGTGTTAGTTGAGCTATTCTGAACAACTTTCGTGTTCAGAATAAATTCATCCGGATACTCTAACAGTACCGGACAATTCATCGGACAGACGGTCCGGAGGGGGACGGTTCGATGTTCGGTGCATTGGAGGGGTGTGGTTGGTATATAGATAGCGTATCCGTATTTTTTATATTTTTCTGATCAATTTTCATGTATAAAGTTTTTGAATCTGACTTACGGTTTAAAAGATATTGAGTTTTAAAGTTTTATATCATTTTAAATCAATTTCTGGATTTTCTTTAATTAAATAAATAAGCATTATCCAAAACAGTGTTGTTGACTGGTCAAACCTGACCAGTGGGTCCCACTGGTCAGCCACACATGTTATATAAATCATCTTTATTAAACCTAAATAATAGTGGGGTCCCACATGTCATAGACACATTTTAATAAAACATTTTATTTAATCTAATCTGCCAGTGGGGCCCAACAGTCATAGAGACAGTTATAATTAACCATTTAAATTAGCCAGTAGATTAACCTAATGCCTGGGCCCACCTGTCATAGTAATACAGCTAACCAAGTTTTATTTTAATCTGATAACTAGAGAGGCAAAGTGGCCCACCAGTCATACACACAATTAATAAAAGGGAGGGGATTATTTCCTTAAATGGGGATTATGGGATAATTAAGTGGGGTGGGACCCCTTGTCAGTGGGTTAGCCCACGGTTGACTCAACCGTGCCCATGGCGCTCGCCGGCGGCTCGGTTCACGTCGACGAGGAGCCGCTCCGGCGAGGGAGCTGCGGCGAGGGAGGGGTTCGGCGGAGGCTGAAGAGGCGAGGCGACTTCGGGCGGGTGCGGCGGGAGGGGACGGCTTGGGCATGGCCACTCGCCAGAGGGCGGCGAGGCCGCCATGCTGCCGCAGCCGCAACACACGGAGGGGGCGGGCACGTGCGGTCACGGGGGCGTGGCCAGGCGTGGTCTGGGTGTGCTACAGGCGTGGCCCGAACGCGGCCAAGAGAAGGCAGTGCGTGGATGGTGCGGGGTGTGCGCGGCGAGCTCGGGCGGACTTCGGTGACGACCATGGGGAGCGTGGGGACGATGCTACGAGGCACATTCGAGCTAGGGGGAAGGGGAATCAAGACAGGTGCTCACGAGGAGTGCGGGGTGGTCCTCGGGGCGGTCGGCGGTTGTGCAGCGGCGGAGAATTCGGCGCCATGGTGCGGCGGCCGTGGCAGCGGTGAAGGGCCCGATTCACGCGAAGCAGAGGCCTTCAGCGTCAATGGGGCAGCTGGGTAGACGAGCTTCTGGTCGCCGGGGATGCCCGTGGCCACGGCCATGCGCGGCGGGCGGCGACGGCCGCGCCTGGCGAGTTCACGGAGGGGCATCAGAGAGGGAGGGAAGGCAGCGGCGCGAGTGAGGAGGAGCAGGGGGCGTTAGGGTTCGGGCGGCGCAGCCTGGGGTTCTTGTCCACCGCCGGTGACCGTGGATGGCCGCCACGGCACGACCGGTCGCCGTGGCCGGCGTGGATGAACTCCACGGGGTGGGGGTGAACAGGGGAGGGCAGGGGAGGCCAGGTGGGCTGGTGGGCTGGTTTTGCCCAGTGAGGGAGACGGGAGATGGGCCAGGGGGTAGTAGATTAGGTTTCTCTTTCTCTTTAATTATTTCATTTCTTTTTCTGTTAAATTTATTTTGTATTTGTTTGAGTTACTTAGACATTTTTGTTAAGCATGACAGATGCTCCAAAATTATTGTTGCACTATAAGCCAGTGCCATAAAATGTCTTGGGCACAAATAAAATCCTTTAATATTTTAATTAAATATTAAATGATTAAAATGGAATAAACAAGCTACTATTTTAATTGTTTCTATTAATTTAGATATTAATAAAAATCCCAAAATTGGTGTAACATGGTCCACTGAATATTTGTGATTTTATAAAAGTAGTTTCACAATTTTTGGAGAAAGTTTATTTTGCACTTTGGTTTTAATATTCCACCAAAGGCAATATAAGCATTTGATTTGAATTTAACTCAAAGGCAATTGACTTGAGCTTGGAATTGTTTTGATTCATGATGACCAAGATCCATGATCACATTGCATTCAACAATATCAAAAGGAGAAATTGAATTTGAACTGAACCAAGTTGATCAAAACAAAAAATTTGATCCAGGCCATTTTGAGCAAGAGAGATTATCAACAGTGATTAGCAACAGTAATCCTGATTACTATAGATGATTACTGTAGCGTGACACCCGGGGTGTTACAGACCACTTGTTACTCCTCAGTGCCTTTCACTTTACTCGTTTTTACCTTTCTGTTGCTTATAACGAAAACCCCTAAAATGCTATCTTTCAGTTCCTGCAGCTATTTCTTTACCAAAGTCACTTACCAATACCTTCTGCTCCTCATTGGGTTCGACACTCTTATTTATCGAAAACGTTACAAACGATCCCCTACAGTTGAGGGTCATCAGTTGTGCAGAAGAGGACGCTTGATGTGGTCCAAAAGACTTCAGAACCTCAGACATTGCAGATAACTGATGGCTGGGAGTGGTGACAACTTCTTGGACGCTAGTCATGACCGAGCCCGTGGCGTCCTGTTTGAGGCTCATGGCATGGACATCCTTTATCAGGGCATCGACTTCACCCCGTAAATCTGATGTCTTCTCACGAGCGTGAAGGAGCTCACCTTTCATAGCGAGGAGGTCGGCGGTTTCCGCATCCTCCGTGCTGGTTTTCGATCTGCCCATCCTAGTCGATTGAATCGGAAGAGGAATTTTACGACCAGAGATCTAGCAACTCGAATCCGGCTATCAACTTTTCCGCCGCCGTAAAAAACGCCACTGATTCAGCACCGCTCGCTGCGGACCAGGGATTTCACACCGAAACAATTTGTTCGGGTAACCTGTTATGCGACCACAAGATGCCAACGAATTTGTCTACCGCCGCCAACGCCGCCCCGCAGGGTTTGAGAAGAGATTGGGAGGGAAGGGTGGGATTTAACTACAGATCCGTGGAGTGGAACCCTTGCCAATGAGAATTAACCTCGCTCATGATACCAATTGTCATGACCTGGCTAGAATTGATGAGTGGAGCTAGGGTTCATGAGGAAGAAAGGGGATCGAGATCTGAAGCGGCTATATTATCTGTAGAGAATACGTATCTGGAATAATATGAAGGTTCAACTTAGCTTACAAGCCACGCGGGCTGCTCTTATATAGCCGGGGTGACATCAGGTAAATGGTAAACAGTAAAACGGTGACAATTGATTTACTACAGCAAAGGGTAACTGGCGGCGAGCCTGCAAGTTGGCTCGCCGCCAGATCTCGAGCCTGGGATCAATCGTAGCCCTTCGTTAACTGAACTCACTTGACACTTCCGGTCCTGACAGGTTCTGCAACAAGAATATATCAGCAATGGATGCAATCAAGCAGACATGCCAGTGAGCACTCTAGCACAAGATTTCTCCAAGACATGTTTCTAAGAAAAAAAGAATCAACTGAAGACAATTATTTTATCACCAAAACTGAAGTCATAAGATCTGAAGAAATCATCTTCAAGACATTGCAGCATTACATCCATAGCATAGGAACATGCACAAATCTCCTCAAATCACCCTACAACACTAAAGTATCTACACGATCACCAGAGATTAAATCTTAGCAGATCAACAGAAATCGAAGTTGAAGCACTATTCTCTAGAACAATTGTTTTTACTCAAAAAAAATTATCAGCTGCGTATTCTCTGCATCATCCCAGCCTGCGAGCCCCTGGCACCTGGTGGAACAGCTCAGACGTCAGCATACAACTAGTAAACATTGCGAAAAACATGCATCATTCCTCACTTTCCAAACGACAGCTTCAACCCCAGACGAAACTAGCATCCTATCTCTACCTTCAAACCTCAGCCCCCAATCAAAAAGTCCTTCCATTGGGATATTCTTAATACCAAAAGCACACTGCCTTTCCAATCATATCTAGCAACAGGGAAGGTGATTCGCTGGTGTCTTACCATTACAGAACAGACAGCTCTCACTAACCATACTCTACCTCTACGCTTCAAATTCACTTATTCCTAAAAACAAACCAATTTTTTTCAGGGGTAACTTAACATACCAAAAAATTCTAAATGGCCTCAAGGTATGAGTCTTCAAAGTCATTTATACATATAATCTTGGTCCTGAGATCAACTCAACCCATCAGATTCAGCATGTAACAGGGGTCAAATGCATCTGTCTCCCCCTAAAAGTTCTTTTTGAGTTTCAAACCAGAGAAATCTCAACCTATAAGGTTGGATACAGAGATATTCTTACAGGATGCCAAATTGTAAATCTACTGATGGCAAATTGCAAACATATGATTGTTCAAATACATAGGTCAAAACTCATTTACAAGGTGAGAATTCAGCAAATTAGCTAACCGGACACCATGGACAGTTCGGAATTCATAAAACACAAGCGATTCATTCAGTTCATGCGTTTTAAACCATTGCAATCGTCCCAAACTCAAAAAGCATAATTATCAACTCAAAAAGTATTCACAACATAGAAAACTGGAAGCAGCATTGCAGCGGAGTCGAAATCTCCCCGCTGCCTTCCTGTCGCTGCATTGTTCAGAAGTTCCGGATACTCCTAATCTCCAAACTACCGGGAAGAGGGGAGGGGGCAGCTGCGGAAATGTACCTGCGGACGGCGTCGGAGAGGCGGTGGTGTCCTCGTACTCCTGTGTCTCAAGTTCCTGGCGATCTGCAAGCTGCACCTCAGAATGTCCTCTTGACGCCTCCTATGGAAATCCATAATAAGTTTTCAAAGGGTAACTCAACATACCAAAAAATTCTACAGGGCTTCAGGGTCTGAGTATTCAAATTCATGTACATAAAATGCACAGAGAACAAACAATTTGTCTCTGAAAGAGATAAACAAGAATCATGGTCCTGAGATAACTCAACCCATCAGATTCAACATGTAACAGGGCCACAATTTATCTGTCTCCCCCTGCAGCTTGCTTTTTGTGAATTTCAAAGCAGAGAAATCTGAACCTATAAGGTTGGCTACAGAGATATTCTTAGACGATACCAAATTGTAAAGCCTACTGATGAAAAATTGCAAACATATGATCATTCGAATACCATTGGCTAACAACTCGAATTCAGAAAAATAGTTAATCGGGCATCATGGACAGTTTAGAATTCCGACATGACAACTGTTCCATTCAGTTCATGCGCTCCAAACCATTGCAATCATCCTACTCAAGCATGATTATCAACTCAAACAGCATTTTCAACATAGAAAATTGGAACATTCTACCTCTATGGTTTAGATTCACTTGTTAAGATTGTGTTCCTAAAAACAAGCAACACCTAACGCCAAATATAAAGCCCTTCCATATACATTGGACCATTATACCTCTACGGTTTGAATTCACTTGCTAAGATCATGTGCCTACAAACAAGACAAAGAAAAAAAAACACAATCTTCAGGGGTAACTTAGCATACCAAAAAAATTCTACACGGCCTCAAGGTCTAAGTTTTAAAATCATGTACATAGAATAACACCACAGCAAAATGAATCGTACGGTTGGCCGCAACGCCTAAATAACACCGGACGCGCCCGAACAAAGGCCTTCACGCTGAAGCAAACGGACAAAACACGGACAAAAAATAAGTCTGTTTGCGGCCGCGCGTTGGAGTTGCCCTAAAGCAAGGCAAGTTTCTCCACGAGTCGTCCCGTCCACAAGATCGACTCTCCCAAGATGGAGGCTAAAACGGCATCGGTTCTGCAACAAGAATATATCATCAATGGATGCAATTAAATACACATGTCAGCACAGGACTTCCCCAAGACATGTACAACCATTTATAAGAAAAAAAATCAACTGAAGACAACTTTTTCATCACCAACAGTGAATGCATAAGATCCGAAGAAATCGTCTTCACCACACTGCGGCATTACATCCACAGCATAGGAACATGCGCAAATCAAGCATCTACACGGTCACCATAGATCGAAGTTCAAGCATTATTCACTAGAACATTTTTTTACTCAAAATTTGTTATCAGCTGCGTATTCTCTGCATCATTCCAGCATGCGAGCCCCTGCTAACAGGTGAAACAGCTCAGATGTCATGACTGGCAGCCTGTGAGCTCCTGCCACCTGTACATCATGTAAAAAAATCGTTGTAAAGCAGAAAAATAGAATATCCAGCATACAACTAGTAAACATTACGAAAAACAGGCATCGTTCCTCATTTTCCAAACCACAGCTTCAACCCCAGACGAAACTAGCATCCTATCTCTACCTTCAAACCTCAGCACCCAATCAAAAAGTCCTTCCATTGGGATATTCTTAATACCAAAATCACATTGCCGATCCAATCATATATAGCAACAGGGAAGGTAATTCGCTGGTGTGATACCATTACAGAACAGACAGCTCTCACTAACCATACTCCACCTCTATGCTTCAAATTCACTTATTCCTAAGAACAAACCAAAAAATCTTCAGGAGTAACTTAACATACTTCAAAATTCTAAATGGCCTCAAGGTCTGAGTTTTCAAAGTCATGTATACATAGAAGGTACAGAGAACAAGCAATTTATCTCTAAAAAAGATAAGCAAGAATCTTGGTCCTGAGATCAACTTAACCCATCAGATTCAGCCTCTAAGAGGGGCTAAATGCAGTTGTCTCCCCTGCAGGTTCCTTCTAAGTTTCAAAGCAGAGAAATCTGAACCTATAAGGTTAGCTACAGGGATATTCTTACACGATGCCAAATCGTAAATCCTACTGATGGCAAATTGCAACCATATGATCATTCGAATACATAGGTTAAAACTTATTTACCAAGTGAGAATTCAACAAATTAGCTATGGACAGTTCGAAATTCAGAAAGCACAACCAATTCATTCAATTCATGCACTCTAAACCATTGCAATCATCCCAAACTCAAATAGCATAATTACCAACTCAAACAGCATTTGCAACATAGAAAACTGGAAGCCGCATTGCAGAGGAGTCGAAATCTCCCCGCTTACTGCTTGCCGCTTTGCCGCTACGTTGTTTGGAAGTTTTGGATACACCTGATCTCTAGACTACCGGGACGAGGGGACGGGAGGGAGCTGCGGGAATGTACCTGCGGACCGCATCGGGGAGGTGGCGGTGTCCTTGTACTCTTGTTTATCGATTTCCTGCACCTCAAGGCATGTCCGCTTTACACCTCCTAAGAAAATCCATAAGAAGAAGTTATCAAAGGGTAACTCAAAAAAAAGCGTTAAAAAAAACATACCAAAAAATTCTACAGGGCCTCAGGGTCTGAGTTTCCAAAGTCATGTACATAAAATGTACAAAGAACAAGCAATTTGTCTCTAAGAGAGATAAACACGAATCTTTGTCCTAAGATAACTCAACCCATCATATTCGGCATGTAACAGGAGCCACAATTTATCAGCATCCCCCCCCCCTATAAGGTTGGCTACAAAGATATTCTTACACGGTACCAAATTGTAAAGCCTACTGATGGAAAATTGCAAGCATATGATCATTCAAGTACCATTGGTTAACAACTCGAATTCAGAAAAATAACTAACCGGACACCATGGACAGTTCATAATTCAGAAAACACAACTGTTCCATTCAGTTCATGCGCTCCAAACCATTGCATCATCCTACACAAGCATGATTATCCACTCAAACAACATTTTCAACATAGAAAATTGGAACATTCTACCTCTACGGTTTAGATTCACTGGTTAAGGTCGTCTTCCTAAAAACAAGCCAAACAAAAGTACCTCAGCACCAAATCAAAAAGCCCTTCCATATAAATTGGAACATTCTACCTCTACGGTTTGTATTCACTTGCTAAGATCATGTTCCTAAAAACAAGACAAAGAAGAAAAAAAACTTCCATCTTCAGGGGTAACTTAGCATACCAAAAAAATTGTTCACGGCCTCAAGTCTGAGTTTTCAAAGTCATGGACATAGAGTATACAGAAAATAAGCCATTTGTCTATAAAAGAGATAAACAAGAATCTTGTTCATGAGATAAAATAAACCGATCACATTCAACATGTAACAGGGGAGACAATTCAGCAGTCTACCACCTGCATGTTCCTTCTAAATTTTAAAACAGAGAAATCTGAACCTATAAGGTTGCCTAGAGAGATATTCTTAAATGATGCCAAATTGTACAGCCTACTGAAGGTAAATTACAAATATATGATGGTTCGAATAACATTGGTTAACAACTCATTTACCAGGTTTGAATTCAGAAAAATAGCTAACGGGACACAATAAACAGTTTGGAATTCAGAAAGCTCAATTGTTCCAATCAATTCATGCGCTCCAAACCATAGCAATCATCCTAAGCAAGCATGATTATCAACTCAAGCAGCATTTTCAAGATAGAAAACTGGAAGCCGCATGGCAGCGGAGTTGAAATCTACCCCCTGATTTCCCGCCGATGCGTTGTTCAAAAGTTCCTGATACACCTGATCCTCTAGACTACCGGGACGACGGGAGGCGGTGGTGTCCTCATACTCTTGTGTGTAAATTTCCTGCGCCTCAAGGCATGTCCTCTTGACACCTCCTAAGGAAATCCATAAGAAGAAGTTTTCAAAGGGCAACTCAACAAACCAAAAAATTCTACAGGGTCTAAGGGTCTGAGTTTTCAAAGGTATGTACATAAAATGTACAGAGAACAAGTAATTTGTCTCTAAAAGAGATAAAAAATAATCTTTGTCCTGAGATAACTCAACCCATCAGATTCATTATGTAACAGGGGCCACAATTTATCTGCCTCCCCCTGCAACTTTCTTCTTCTGAATTTCAAAGCAGAGAAATCTGAACCTATAAGGTTGGGTACAGAGATATTCTTAGACAATACTAAATTCTAAAGCATACTGATGGCAAATTGCAAACATATGATCATTCAAATACCATTGTTAACACCTCGAATTCAGAAAAATAGCTAACTGGACACCATGGACAGTTCAGAATTCCGACATCACAACTGTTCTATTCAGTTCATGCGCTCCAAACCATTGCAATCATCCTATACAAGCATGATTATCAACTCAAACAACATTTTCAACATAGAAAATTGGAACATTCAACCTCTATGGTTTAGATTCACTTGTTAAGACCATGTTCCTAAAAACAAGCCAAAAAAATACCTCAGCACCAAATCAAAAAGCACTTCCATATACATTGGAACATTCTACCTCACGTTTTGAATTCACTTGCTAAGATCATTTCCCTAAAAACAAGACAAAGAAAAAAATAACCTCAATCTTGAGGGGTAACTTAGCATACCAAAAAAATTCTACACGGCCTTAAGGTCTCAGTTTTCAAAGTCATGTACATAAAATAAGTCATTTGTCTGTAAAAGAGATAAACAAGAATCTTGTTCCTGCGATAAAATAAACCCATATCACATTCAGCATGTAACAGGCAGGTTCCTTCTGAATTTCAAAACAGAGAAATCTGAACCTATAAGGTTGGCTACAGAGATATTCTTACATGATGCCAAATTGTACAGCCTACTGAAAGTAAATTGAAAATACATAATGGTTAGCAACTCGTTTACCAGGTTTGAATTCAGAAAAATAGCTACCGGAACACAATGAACAGTTCAGAATTCAGAAAGCACAACTGTTCCATTCAATTCATGCGCCCCAAACCATTTCGACTGCCCGCCGATACACCTGATCCTCTAGACTACCGGGACGAGGGGAGGGGAGGGGAGGCAGCTGCGGGAATGTACCTGCGGACGGCGTCGGGGAGGCGGCGGCGTCCTCGTACTCCAGGGTCGCAATCTCGTGTCGATCTTCCAGACGCCCTTCAAGGCCTGTCCTCTTGACGCCTCCTGCGGCCTGATTGGCGGGCGAGTCAATCGACGAAACCGCCCCGGTGGAGAGAGCTGGAGGGAGCTCCGCCGACGACTGGTCCTCGTCTTCGTCGTCCTCGTCGTCGGGCTCCCCGTCCACGATGTCAGGACATGAGTCCGACGAGAGGTCCTGATCACTTTGGTCTTCCGCGTGGACGGCGAGCACGAACCCCTCTTGCCCTGGCACACCCGAGACGCAAGCCCCTAGAGGGCCTAGACACGGACCGCCGTTAGTGACATCATGGGAGACCGGAACTGCGGAGGAGGTCATGTCGCCGCGGACGAGGAACGATGGCGCGACGCCGTAGACGACCGCGGGCTCGACGTGGTCGAAGGTGCGATCATCGAGGGCGGCGGGTGCGTCGCCGCGGACCAGGGACGACTCGCCGACGACCAGGGGGTCCGCGAGGCCGACGCGGTCCACGGTGGGCTCGCTGAGGGCGGCGTGTGCGTCGCCGCGGACGAGGGACGACTCGCCGGAGACGATGGGCTCCGCGACGCCGACGCGGTCGCCGGTGGGCTCGTCGAGGGGGGCGGGTGCGTCGCCGCGGACGAGGGACGAGTCGCCGACGAACAGGGGGTCCGCGAGGGCGACGCGGTCGACGGCGGACTCGATGAGGGCAGCGGGTGAGTCGACGCGGACGAGGTACGAGTCGCCGGCGACGATGGGGTCTGCGAGGCCGACGCGGTCGCCGGTGGGCTCGTCGAGGGCGGCGGGTGCGTCGCCGCGGACGAGGGACGAGCCGCCGACGAAGAGGGGGTCCGCGAGGGCGGCGCGATCGACGGCGGGCTCGACGAGGTCGCCGAAGTCTACGGAGAGCTCGCTGCGGTCGCCGGTAGGCTCGCGGAGGGCTCCCTTGGCCTCGGAACCCTCGGCTTCGGTTCCGCCTCCCATGGCGCTGGTGCGATTGGAACCGGGGGAGCGGGAGACGGTGGGAGCGGTTGTTTTTCCTTTTGGTTTTGGGTTTCGCTGTTTTCGCTGTTTTCTCTCCATTTCTTTTCGGAACGTTTCCCTTCTTTTATACTAGGTCGTACGTATCACTGTACGCTGCCTAGCGCCCGAACCGGCTCGTCCTGGGCCGGCGTGGGTCTGCACCATGTTCCGCTTTTTTGTTTGGAGACCGACGTGTCGTCATGGTTCCTGTGTTCGCCGTTCCGTGTCGATGCACTCGTTCAGGAGGCCAAACTCACATGAAGACAGGGACAACAACATTAAGGGCCGGGAGCGGGTCCACAATGTAGCCACAGAATAAATTTAGCAGATGCGTTATCCCGTCGTCGATCCGTATATATGCAATCTTTTTAATGGTCAGGCACGTTTATTGGTCCAAATAGAACCGTCATATTTTCTCCGGTCCGTATAAAATATACGGACAGTTCGCATTATCCCCTTTGAATCACTATATCTACGATGTGGGAGGGAAGATAGGATTCGCGTCTTGTATTCCATCCCCTTTTCGCCGTCGCAATCTTATCCCCTTTACCCCAACTCCAGCGAGGAATTAAATGGCATTTATTAGGAAAGGAGGTCCTGAACGTGGTGTGACCGTCCATGGTGGAGGTTGGCGTCCCTCTAACTTTCGACAGTCGGCAATGGTGTACATTCGTAGCGGCAACGAGGCCCTGGGCGATCGGTAGGAGCAATACCTTTCACCTTCGGCGTTTCCTATGGCCATACACCGTCACGCTCCGCATAGCCGACATTGTACGGGAAGCCACCATCGTCGCCGTCATCCGCCGAGAAGACCGTAGAGTTGAACGCCTCGCCGAGGCCCAGAGGGGGTGTGATTTTGCCATGGCGGAGTACAACGCCGCATGCACCCGCTTAGAGCCACGCTAGTACCTCGGTGTGAGACGCTAGAGCTACTACTCAGGCGACTCTCGGTGACCTCCAGTGATGTAGTTTTAGGTGTTTTCATTTCTTCTTCTACTGACTCCGACGATGTTTCGGCAATGTTCGCTGCGCGGAAATATGAAATATCTATGTATGTCGTATATGTTTAGCACATCTATTCTGCCGTGATCGATTTGGTGTGCCATTTTCGTTTCGCGACGATCCGCATATGAAATATATCACTTTATTTTATGGCGGATCTAGTTGCTTTTACTCTTAGTAACAGCGAGTCCATGTTTGAAGGTTAGAGTATGACCGTGGAGTAGAAGTTGGGCTAAACTAAAGTCTTGGTGATGGAGAGTTGCACCACAGAAGAGGCACAATCTATATTTATAATATTTAAATAGTTCATCCCCACTAACCTATTTATCTTGACATGTAAGCTATTCACATTATCAAGTAGGTTCATCATGTAAAAACTCTTTCACTGACTCTTCATGCACATGCTTTCATTAACTTTGCATGTGCATGCAACGTATCACAAATAAATTATTATTATTTTATGCACTCAACTTCATAATTTATAAGCAACTTTTTATAGGAAATCAAATTATAAGTTACATCACATTTTATTTTTCTATATGATTTTTTTATAAATACACATTCATAGTTTAGTTAAGGGTGGACAAGTCTTCACTGTCTCTTCTCAATGTTTTTTTTTCTCATATCATCTCACCGATATATTGTCAGTAACTAAATTATGAAAACAAAAATCAAACTCAATTTTAGATTTTTCATCAATTTTTCTTAGATTTTATTTTAAACAATATTTCTTTCAAGAAAGAGTTTATAGTCAAATTATACTATGTTTCATAAATTTTCATATGTTTTAAAACACAAAATTAATTTTAACAGTTTCCGCAGCAACGCGCGGGGTATCATCTAGTTCCTTAAGTGACGGGACATGACCAAAACTCAAGAGGCGCTCGCAAGAGTACCACGACTGCCAGTGGACGCGCTCTAGTTTTGGAAGGCAGAGCACCTCAGCTCTTTTCAATTTGGAAAAATGGACCTCTAGAACTCTGAGATTTGAATCTGGCCCGTTGATCTTCCATACAGAAGAGTCCCCGGTGTCACAGCGGTTCAGACTAAGGTGCAGCAGTTGCTTGCAGCAGCCAAACAGGAGGTGGTTCAAATCCCATTCAGCAAAGCGAACATTATGTAGATGGAGCCTTGTGAGGCAACCAAGAACACTAGGATAGGCACTGAAAAACCCATCCACATCCCGAGCTTGTTGTACCATAACCTCATTGTTGGAGTCCTTGAGCTCCTTCTCGTTTAAAATGGCGAGTTCCAAATCTTTAACCATCTCGCTGTCAATGGCGTTGCTAACTAGCACGCCGATGTCACGGGAGTAGTTGCCCGTGGGATAGAGCTCAAGGAGTAGCTTCTTAACGGTGTGTTCCCTACGGGGTTGAGCCAGGAAGCTGCTGGCAGCTCTTGTGAGAGACGACATTGCTTGATCAGTATGGCGTGTTGCACCCGTGCATGGAGCAATAAGGAAATCCGTGACATGAAGTTTGAGATCGGGAAGAAAGCACGGCAAGTTTCTCCACCGTGTTGACAACACCCTGGTCCTTGCAGCCGTGGCAAGGTCGTCGACTCTTCCCAAGATAGAGATTAGAATGTCGTCGGTCAACGCGCTGAGCCTGTCTTCCTCACCTTTCTGAAACAAGAACGATACAGCCAAGGCGTGTGATCTGTAGGACCATTTAAATCATAGGATAGATGAAGAGCAAAATAATAAATACTAACTTACATAGTGGCGCGCCGCATGCGCAGTATCTGAGTCCACGGATAATAACCTCCGAGTCCATGAAGCCCTGAACAAGGCGCTCATCTTTTGTTTCCGAAGCGCCTGGCTGGTCTCTATCTATCTATTCAGAGAGGATGAGACAATAACGATCGTCTCTATCTATTTCTGGTGCTCTCGTCTGTATTTATTCAGAGAGTCCGACCAGAGGCAGAATCAGAGACAAATTCTCCGAGATGAAACCGAATTGTATTATTGCTAGCTTCCATGGGGAAGACGGAGTATTATTTACGAATCGTAGAGACCACAAACAACAACCCGACTACCGCGTTATTGCTAGCTTCCAATCTTCCATGGGGAAGACGCGGGGAATTTCTGATTACTGGGTGGTGGATCATCTCACGGCCTTCAAAATCAAACCCTAGAGACCTAGAGGCAGCTGGTAAACAAACGTACGCTCTTGGTTCTACTACTAAACAACGGATCTTGAGATAACACCACACTCCAAAACGGGAGTCTTTTGGAAATCTATTGCTAGAGATGTGTTGAATTTATTTTGCTGTATTTCTGTTTATTTTGGACCTTTGTATATATATATGCTCCAAATTAGCTGAACCAATATTTACATTTTTGCTAACACCTACATGACGGGTCTTCACATCCAACTTCTCTTACAGCCTTCTTACATTATTCACATCCAACTTCTCTTCACATCTCCTAGCTAATAAACACATGACCAGGTGGCCCGAGAGGGGTATGTCGAACCACCACGGAAAATTATCTGTGCCGAGGACCGGACCCTCTCTCTAAGTTGCTTGACTATTGCTTCGTGCGTATCGCTGTCCCTTGGAAAGAAGCCCCCTACCAGAGGACGTATTGGGATCATTGTGCCACATTCCTTGCATGGATAAACACCGTCTGTCATAAGAACCGTCTTCAATTTGGAGCTCGACCTGTAAGTCCAAGTATGCGATCAGAGGGGGAGGGGGTGAATGATCACTTCAAATTTTTGCATGAAACTATGAAGTGAAGCATAACTTAGCACCAGAAGAGTTTCAACAGAAAGGTAAATATTGAAGCAGAACAGGATTGAAGCATAACATAGCGAATCAAAAGCATCGAATCAATTGCATTGAAGCAATTGATAAACTGAATGTAAGTGCGGAAAGTAAAACGAACTCTTGACTCGGCGATGTTTGTTCGACCAGTTCACACTCTACAAAGTGCTACGTCTGGTTGGACGGACTTGTGATTGAACACAGGAGCTAACCTCTCTCCGTTCGTATCTCCACTGCACCAATCTCCTTGAGCTTGGTCAGTTCTTCACTCGTGGTTGATTATTGAGGAAATCACCGAAACCTTTGACAAACTGGACTTCGAGGCGACAATAACTCTTCGCTCTCTGAAGAACAACTCTCTAACCGTCTAGGAGAATTGTAGTTCTCCAAGATAAAAAAAGGCTAGCAAACTTCTTCCTAAGTCATAATGAATCAACTCAGATCAATAGGACTTATGCTTCGGTGGATGGGTGTTTTGGTTTGCTTCGGTGGGGTTACTCTCTCTTCCTTGTAAGGAAATAATCTTGGAGCAGCCACCGGCCAATGAGGGCGGGGGTGGCGTATTTATAGGTGGCAATACCTAGGTGCGAAATGACTGAAGTGACCCGATGTGACAGCTTGACACCTGTCCCCAACAGTCATATTTCCAATCAAAGCGCAACTTTACTTGCGGTCCAAGTAAAGCTGACTCACGGACTTGGTTCTGCTTCAGGAGCCGAAAGAACTAAGTCTTCCCTGGTGAAGCATTACCTAGCGCACATGAGATTTCTCAACTCTGGCTTCTCACAGGTTTGGATTCGATCTGAGTCTTTTCATCAAAACCTTTGGAGTACATTTACTAAACCCCTCTTGATAGTACGGTTTTTCCTACGACTCAAAGAAGTGAAAAAGAACTACGCAAAAACTACTAAGTCTTGCGCCATCTTGGTCATCTCCTTCGATGAGACGTGCTTCAGGATTCCTTATCTTTTTAGGGGTCGACATCCGTGATGAGCTTCACTCCAGAGGATATGCTTCAGTAAATATGTAAATCTTCGTTGAAGCTTTATCATCAACCTATAACTTCAGGAACCTAACCATCTGTTTTACACTAGAAAACTTGTTAGTTCCTCTACTGTTTTTCCCAACAATATCCAAAACTCATGGGGGTATAACATTGCTCTTACAATCTCCCCCTTTTTGGACTATTGTTGACAAAATAGGCATCGATGAAAGATATGGAATTTTGAGTTGAGTTGAGAGCAAACTCTAAGATATGAAGCTTTTGACTCCCCCTGAATTCAAGCATCGAAGATTTATATAATCGAAGTGAATGCTTGATGAAGAATATCATTAATGGGAAGCCTAACACATATCTTAGTGAATCAATTGCATATAGAGAAAAATAGTCTTGAAGAATATGCAATCATCCAATGACCTGTGAACTTAATGATAACAACCACCTGCAAGATAAAAGATACGAGGGCAACTTGCAAGCACGGGGGTTATTAACACATAAGGTGTAGCAGTTCACAACCGAAGTAAAACTTTAAGTTACAACCCAATCGAAGTGAATGGAAAGTTTGTCGTAACTTAACACGCAAAAGATCGAATCAAATCCCTAAACCCCGCAGCGAATCTAAACTCAATCGATGCTACTTTCTCCCCCTTTTTGTTAATAATTGGACAAAAGGTTGAGAGGTAGAACAAGAGTATCTAGGCGTTAGCTGCAACCCGGGGACCCTGCTGATTGTCTTCGCCTGAAGAAGATGCATCTCCTAAAGTGTCTCCTTCGGTCGAAGCAAGTGACTCCAGCTCGTCGAAGTCCATCGGCGCTTGAAGCAAATCAAGATCGCTGTCGTTGAGAGGATCATCTTCTTGCTTCGAGGTGTGGGAGTATTCATCAGAGAAGGTATCTGGGCGAATCTGTTCAGCTGGATTAACAAACAACACTTCATCAATCTTGTCCAGCGGCGGGATCTTGGGGTTGGGGCGGTCGATCGAATCATTTCTGGAAAAGTGTTTCTGCAGATGTGGATACTCCTTGAAAATGCGTTCAGCTTCAAGTTTCTTCACAGAATTGAACTTCCTTAATCCTTTCCAAGAGTGGCTCTTCAAAACCTTCAAATACTGGTTGTTGTTTAAAGCTATGTTGCCAACTCTATTGATCTCATCTGAAAGATATTGCATTTGGCGCTGATTTCCTTCAATGAAGTTTTCAAGCATTTGCTGGGTACGAATGCCAACTTCAAAGTGATAAACTTCTTTCTGGAACTTCTTCGACATGTTGAGTTCATTGACATGCTGTCTGACTCCTACATATGTGGCAAATGGATCATTTGGCCTTCTGAAGATATTCATAGTATCGCGCACAGGAGGACAGAACAGCTTCGGGTGATGCTTCGCAACGAAATCTTCCCTGCGTCCATGGTTGCAAATGGCTTGAAGCCAGGGAGCATATGGCTTCAATTGATGTACTAGTTCGGCATCTTGGACCATATACCGAAGGAAACAATCCTCGAAGTCAAACACATGGCCATGAGTAAGCTTCATCAGAGCATGACGAGTATGATAATGAATGTTGGACTCTTCATTTGCAGTGCTGAGAGGCATTAGTGAGTTAGACAAGATGTAAAACTAAGTCTTCGATAAGAATACCAGATGCTTCGGGCGAATGTTCTCAGGCATGTGATCTCCAGTGACTTCGGGATCCATAAGTGAAGCAAATTTAGCTTCAGTGGGATCAGGAAACAAATGAACCTTTGCTAGTTCTCCAGTGTGCCTTGGGATGTTCACAATATCCATGAATTCATCTGAATGCATCCTAAACACCTTTCCTTGAATCATCCATTCAAGAATCCATGTGCTTGTATCATCAGGGTTTCCAGAGACATAGAGAGTGGCATAGAATTTCTTCACTAGCTCGGAATTGAATGGAGTCTCCCTGGCAAACATGCCGGTCAGATTATGTGCTTCGATGGTTTCGATGATGTTCTAGAAGCACGTTGCAGAAGATAGACTTCGCATATCTCCTGAACAGAACTCCTTTCTGGCAGTATAGCTTCGTGTAAAGAATTTTTTGCTCAGCTGTCCAGAAGCGAAGGTCATCTGCAGTCCTTGGTGAATCATATGGACTTGCGCCAAAGAAGCGAAGCTTCTGGCGATGAACTTCGAGATTGAATTCAGGACCATGTCTTGAAGAAGATCCATCTCCCAAGAATATGGGAAAAGTCTCTCGAGGGTAGATGGAGTCCAGTTGAGTGTCTTGGGCAGGGGTACCGTGCCTTCGAGCAACTATGGCTCGCTGTTACGGTTGAGTCATGATGGCCAATTCATTTGCTTCGGCTTCTGCATCGGCTTCAACATTGGCTTCTGCATTGGCTTCAGCAGCACGATCTTTGGCTTCTCCTTCTTGTTCTTCAGACTCCTCAGCAGAGTGAGCTGAAGAATAATCCTTTTCAGGAATGTCTTGAGGAGGAGGAGAAGGCTCTGGCGCAAAGTTGTCTTGGGCGGACGGTTGAGGAGCGGGTTGAGGAGGAGGTGGAGTTCGAACACGGGGTGGAACGACTTCGGGGGCGGATGGCTTCGAAGTGGGTTTGGGAAGAGTGATAATCTTGCATCGAGGGGGCGATGCTTGCCTTGGGGCCTTCTTAGCCGGATGAGAGCTCACCTCATCAGCTTCATCTGTATCAGCGATAAGACGTCTCTTTCTCTGTTGTAGTTGGGGAAGTGGTGAAGCTAATTGCTTGAGCATGGCTTCGCGCTTCTTGGAGTCAAGGGCCATGACTGAAGCATTGTGAGTTTTGCAACATTCTTCAACTGCAGACTTTATCTTGCCTTGATATACTTGAATATTTTGCTTCGTTTTCTCATTTACATCAGCAATTTTCTTCGAAGCAGCTACGGCTTCGTTCTTGAAATCCTCATCTGATTCAGCATCAGCTTTCTTCTTAAATTTCAGAATTTTAGTTGTTTTAGATCTGTCCCTAGCATGCAAATCCCTCAGCTGATTGTACAAAGTTTCAATCATGGCAGAGAGAGTTGTCGAAATGTAAACATTCCCAACATCCACAGCCTTGGGATCAACAGCTTCGGCAAGCTGGCAGAATGCCTGATTCAGGCTCAAACAGTCCCAAAGTTCTCCTTCTCTTGCATCAGGGAAGTTGTGTTCACTGTGCTCAGCTTCTATTTGAGCTTCGGGGGAAGGGACTGCGACTGGCTTCGGAGGGATATCTTTTGGTGTCATGTCAACAACAGCTTCCTTCTGAGCGGCTCTAGCAGTTTTCTCTGCTCTCTCCGTGCGAAGAATATCAAGTTGAGCTTGGCGCTTGGCTTCAGCTTCACTTAGCTGTTTGGCTTCGGCAGCAGCCTTAGCCTCTTGAGCTTTTGCTTCAGCGAGCTTGCGCTTCGCTTCAGCCAGCTCTTTCCTTTGCTTCTCCAGCTCTGCAGCTTCTCTATCTGCTCTCTCTTTCTCTTTAGCTTCTTTATCAGCCTTAGCTTGGGCTTGTGCTTCAGCATGAAGGCGTTCAGCTTCAGCACGGTCACGCTTGCGCAGTTCAGCTTCAGACAGCTTCTTGGTGCCGACCTGGGCATAAGTCTGGCCAGGCTTGGCAACTGTTGTCTTCAGCTTTGAAGCTTTGGCTTCGGGCTTAGCCGCAGGCTTTTCCTTCGGGTCATGCTTTTCCTTGGTTCTTTGCTCAGCAGGAACAAGGCGGCGAGGTGGCTTAGTAGCCAGGGGAGCCTCAACCACCAAGTTTGTCAAATCAATGTTTTTCTTGGGAACAGGAGGGTCAGTTGGATCTTGAATCTTAACGCCTTTGGGAGCAGACGGTTTCTCTCCAGCCTTCTTCTTCAGTGGCTTCAGAATCTGTTTTCTCTTAGGACTTGGGGGAATGGGAGAGTGTTCAGATTCATCATCTGCTTTGTCAGCAGGATCTTCATCAATCGAGTCTTCAAGCTGTGCAGCAGCATCAGCTTCGTCATCAGCTTCAATATCACCCTCTTCTTCAGAAGCGGGAGGGGGTGAATCACTCAGTTTTCGAAGCTTTCGCCTCTTCTTAGGCTTTGATGCTTCGGCTTCATCTAGCCCTGCAGCAGCAAGTGCTTTTGCCTTCTTCTCTTCTCTTATTCTTTTCTTCTCAGCCAAAATGGCAAGTCTCTTTTGCTCGTCTGGATAGTCATCCGGAGTCTTGAGGGTATTCGGGTGAGGAACAGCCGGAGGCTTCGGGTAGTACTTCTTCCTGTTAGCAGCATTGTATTGGGCACACATAGCAGTGGTGTACCGATAAGGTGGGCTGAAGGCAAACTGCATTGCCCACTTCCAATTTGGGATGCTCTTGTACTTGTACCACCTAATTGCCCAGTAGCGTCGAATCCTTTGCAATCGAATCTTTCGGTCATGATCAGTCTCTTCAGGAGGTGTGTCATAGCCCATCTTGAGGCGAATGGCTTCGGGTATGCCTCGGGCATTATTGACTTCCTTTGTCTTGCCACCTTTTCCTTTCTGCTTCGGTGGCTCCGGATAGTTTTCGAGCCCTTCAACGATGGGTGACTCATTCCCCATAGCAGCCTCTTCGTCAGACATCCTGTGACCAGAAATATAGACAAGAGGGAATAGGAAAGGGAATGAATAAGCACTGGCAAAAGTTTCGACCAAAACCAAAATTTTTGACAGGAACCCAGAGCAATCTAAGATCAGATGCAACTCTGTTAGTGGATTTGGCTAGAACCAGTTCAATAACAAGACCTAACCCAATCCAAAATACAGAATAGATCGAATCTCAAAAACTGACCTGAGAAGATGGGATCACTTTTGATGCTAAGAACAGTTTTCCCAAGGAGCAAAGATCAGCACGGATCAAAACAGTCCTATAAATAGAAAACAAAATCCTAACAAAACTTAGATCCAAGCCCTAGATGAAGAGCTTGCAGATAAGATTGGATCCAAGAAGCTTAGCGTACCCTAACTTTGTGACGCGAAGCGGCTACGGCGACGGAGTGCGGAGACGGGCCCCGGCAGTGAAGAGGCGCAGTCGTCGTCGGGGACGGGAGCTCTGCGGCGTGCTCGAGGAGGAAGACGGGGAATCCGGGAGAGAACTAATCGTGGGGGAAACGGTTCGCTGGTGGGAACGCCTTAAATAGGCCCGATCTGAAACGGTTGCCAGATCGTATCGGACGGTTCTCAGCGAGTGTCTCTTCCGATTCAACGGCTCAGATGAAGTGGCGTATCGCGAGCGAATCTCAACGACCCGAAAAAGACGGGGACTCAATGGCCGAAGAATGAGTCTTGACCGAGAGCAAAAACTTCGATAAAGTTGGAGGCATTTGATTCGGAACTCAATGACGTTCGAAGCAATATGCTTTCCGTTTCAATTGTGCTTAACATTCAAGATAGAGTAGATTGGGAGCGAATCAGAATGGAGAGGTAGGGTCCGAAACTTATCACTTCGAAGAACAACAACGAAGCTAAACGTGATAAGTATAGAGGACAAGAGAAACGAACAAATAAAACAACATAGAACTGAAAGCAAACAACGAATGAAACTAATCACAGAAACTTGGACGAAGGAAAACTCAAACGAAACTAAGTAAACAATCACACAACGAAGGTGAATATATACAATGAAAGGTTTCGATCTTACTGAACATTGTGTGAGTCTAAGATATTTAGCTCACATCTCAATGCACAAAACCTTTTCTCGTCCAATGGCTTCGTGAATATATCTTCCAATTGATCTTCAGTTCTAACATGGCTAATCTCAATGTCTTCGCGCTGAACATGATCTCGAAGAAAATGAGGACGATCATCGATATGCTTCGTTCGAGAGTGTTGCACAGGATTGTGTGCAATCTTGATGGCACTCTCATTGTCACAAAGCAGAGGGATTTTCTTCACAAATATACCATAATCTTTCAGCGTCTGCTTAAGCCAAAGTATTTGAGTGCAGCATGAGCCAGCAGCAATGTATTCAGCTTCAGCAGTAGATATTGAGACACAGTTCTGTTTCTTTGAAGCCCAACACACAAGAGATCTACCAAGAAAATGACAAGTGCCTGAGGTAGATTTCCTGTCAACCCTATCACCAGCCCAGTCTGAATCAGAATATCCAATCAAATCAAACTGAGTACCTTTGGGATACCAAAGTCCCAAAGAAGGAGTATGTGCTAGATATCGAAGAATTCGCTTCACAGCAATATGATGCGATTCCTTCGGATTTTCCTGAAAACGAGCACAAATACAAACTGATAGCATAATGTCAGGTCTAGATGCACATAAGTATAAGAGTGAACCTATCATAGACCGAAACTTCTTCTGATCGAAGGGTTTCCCTTTCTCATCTGCATCAAGAAAACCATTTGTAGGCATGGGAGTTCTAATGGTCTTGCATTCAGCAAGATCAAATTTCTTCAGGCAATCCTTCAAGTATTTCTCCTGTGAAATAAAGGTGCCATTCTTTTGTTGGCGAATCTGAAGTCCTAGGAAAAACTTCAATTCACCCATCATAGACATCTCATATTTCTTCGACATCATTCTTGCAAATTCTTCGCTGATTTCAGTGTTAGTACAACCAAAAATGATATCATCTACATATATCTGACACACAAATAGATCATTGTTATATGATCGAGTGAAAAGAGTGGGGTCAGTGGTTCCTGGTTTGAAGCCTTTCTTCAGGAGGAAATCCTTCAATGTTTCATACCAAGCACGAGGTGCTTGCTTCAGTCCATACAAAGCTTTGTGAAGCCTGTACACCATATCAGGATTCTTCGAGTCTTCAAAACCTGGAGGCTGCATAACATACACTTCTTCTTCTATTTCACCATTAAGAAAAGCACTTTTGACATCCATTTGATATAGCAATATATTTTTGTGGTTAGCAAAAGCAAGCATGACACGAATGGATTCGAGACGGGCTACTGGAGCATAGGTTTCACCAAAATCAATGCCTTCGATTTGGGTGTAACCTTGTGCTACCAATCTAGCCTTATTTCTTACCACAATACCATCTTCATCTTTCTTGTTGCGAAATATCCACTTTGTGCCAATAACATTGTGCTTCGTGGGATCTAGCCTGTCAACAAGTGACCAGACTTTGTTCCTTTCAAATTGGTGAAGTTCTTCCATCATAGCCAATAACCAATCAGGGTCCTTCATGGCTTCATCATATTTTGAAGGCTCTAGCATAGAAACAAAATAAAAACTTCCACAGAAGTTAGCCAAACGAGTACGGGATCGAGTAGTGGGACGACCTGGTAGATTGATATCTTCGAGGATCGAATCCAAATCAACTCTTCTTCGAACTCGGGATAACGTAGTATCATTTTCTTCAGGCTCATCTTCTGCTTCAGGATCTGCATCATCTTCGGGATCAGCTTCACCTTCAGCTTCGGCATTTCCTTCAGGATTAGCATTTCCTCTGTTCCCTTGTCCTTCTTCGTCCTGTTCACCATTAGCTTCAGGATGTTGATCTCCAGCGCCCCGGGCTATGTGTGGGAACATTGGACCATCATCATCCCTAACAGCTTGACGTGGATTGGCTTCAACAGGGCGAATCTCTCCAATAGCCATGGACCTAATCACTTCATCAAGTGGAGGTTCATCTAGATCATGAGGCAAATGCTCCTTTTGAGAGCCATTAGTTTCATCAAACCTTACATTCACAGTTTCCATAACTTTCCCAAAGTGAGAGTTATAGACTCTGTAAGTGTGAGAGTTTGAGCCATAACCTAAAAGAAAACCTTCATGTGCCTTAGGGGCAAATTTGGAGCTATGATTCATATCTCTAATAAAGCATGGAGCACCAAATACCCTAAGATATGAGACATTTGGTTTGTTACCAGTGATAAGCTCATGTGAAGTTTTCTTCAAGAATTTGTGAAGGTAAACCTTGTTGATGATGTGACATGCAGTGTTGATTGCTTCGGCCCAGAACCTAATAGGAGTCTTGTATTCAGCAAGCATAGTTCTGGTCATCTCAATAAGAGTTCTATTCTTCCTTTCAACTACACCATTCTGTTGAGGTGTATAAGCAGCAGAGAACTCATGAGTAAAACCAAGATCATCAAGAAAATCTTCAATATGTGTATTTTTGAACTCAGTTCCATTATCACTTCGGATATGCTTCAAAGATAATTCATATTCTGTTTGAGCTCTCTTAGCGAATGACTTGAAGATTTCAACCACTTTTCTCTTGTCATCCAAAAAGAAAACCCAAGTATAACGAGAGAAGTCATCAACAATAACTAGACCATATTTGTTTCCTCCCAGGCTTGCATAATTTTGAGGACCAAAAAGATCCATATGAAGCAATTCAAGAGGACGAGTGGTAGTCATGATAGTCTTCACTGAATGATGTTTCTTCGTAATTTTACCAGCTTCACAAGCACTGCAGAGACGATCCTTATCGAATTTTACTTCGTTAAGATCAATAACATGCTTCTTCTTCACAAGATTATGAAGATTTCTCATCCCTGCATGACCAAGTATTCGATGCCATAACCAACCAGATGAAGCTTTTGCCATTAAGCATGTGGATACAGCAGGGGCCGAAGAAAAATCAACAATGTATAAATCTCCCTTTCGGTAACCCTCGAAGACAAACATATAGTCATCCTGTGAAAAGACAACACAACGCGAAGCAGAAAACAGAACAAGCATACCCATATCGCATAACTTTGAAATAGACATAAGATTATATCCAAGAGATTGGACTAGCATAACCTTGTCAATGTGCTTATCCTTCGATATGGCAACCTTACCCAAACCTAACACTTTACCTTTGTTGTTATCACCGGAGGTAATGTACTTCTGAGAAAATTGAGATAGTTTTTCTTCGGTGAATAACTCCTTGTCTCCGGTCATATGATTTGTACAACCACTATCCATGACCCATTCGGATCCACCGGAGACATAGCCCTGCAGAAGAATTAGTTCTTCTTAACCACCCACAAGCGAGCAGGTGACTGAGAAGATGTTGAAGCACTGGTTGAAGCAATATTAAATCGAACAGGAGTGTATTGCTTCGGTGTACCATCAAGCACACCATAAATGTAAGTCCTCTGCGAATGGTTAGCATAAGAATGAGCATATGCAATCTTAGTATGATTATTATGAGGACGATACGTATGGCGACCAGTACGATAGTATTGCTTCTGCGGAACATTTGATTCGGGCACCAATGGATCATTTCTCGTCTCAAGAGAGTAGAAATGATTCGGTGGTACCGAAGACTTTCCCTGCATAGAATGGTTAGCAGGCAGTTTTTCCACAAGTGCTTTCTGCACCCATATCTGCCTCTTATAGAATCCATTCTTTGGTGGAGTACCTACATACTCAGCTGAAACTTTTCCCTGTTCATCTTTCATGAGTTTGTAGTCTGAATCAAGTGATTCATCCACAATGACTTTGTTCATTTTACAGTCGAAACCTGAAAGGTTAGCAATATCAATGGGTTTCTCCTTCGCTAGAACCCAAACAGTCTTAGGATACTCCTCAGGCTCCCAATAGGTGCCATCAGGGTTTAT
This sequence comes from Bromus sterilis, assembly GCA_950022295.1. Classification (NCBI taxonomy): domain Eukaryota; kingdom Viridiplantae; phylum Streptophyta; class Magnoliopsida; order Poales; family Poaceae; genus Bromus; species Bromus sterilis. The sequence goes on from OX465600.1 coordinate 40,129,021, forward strand.
CTTTCTCTCGAAACCAACACCTTCATTCCTGGGATTCCTGTGAAGGAGAGCCTTCCTCAGGATATCACAGAGATATTGGTGTCCTTGCACACTTTTGAACATGCCTGTTTCGAATAAGTTTTTCAACCTGAGGAGTTCCTCGATAACAGCAGGATTTTCCTCATCAGAGGCATTAGTATCATCAATAACAATAGGAGCTTTCCCTTTGGAATCAGTTTTGCTTCGTTCCAAATAATATAAACAAGGTGATTCAGTTTTATGATTTGCTTCAGAACCTTGTTGATCCATGAGAGAGATTGACATTTTCCAATTCTTCATGAGCCTCTTTCAGTTTTTCGAGAGCCATTTTCCTTTGAAGAAATTCATAGACGAGCTTCTCATAATCAACTGAAAGAAGATCATGCCGAGAGGATAATTCTTCAAACTTCTCCTTCAGAGCAGCATGCTCATTAGTTAAAGTTTGACCTTTCTCAATCTCATCGATCAACAACGTTTCTGATTTCTTAATGGTTTTGCTCAGTGAATTAAGTTCATCTTGTTGGATTGAAGCAATTTTAGCAAGTTTAGCATAGCTTATCTTTGAGTCACTTTCATATGAGGAACAATCAGAAGTATCATACTTTGATTTGCATGAAGATACCTTTGCCTTGGCCATGAAGCAATATGCAGGAGTTTCATCTTCACTACTGTTGTTGGTGAAGAATGAGCTCAAAGCATTGGTTGAAGCATCTGCCGAAGCGAAAGCCAAACCAGCAACACCATCTGATTCGGACCCAGACGCAGACCTTGAATCTTGTTCAGCTTCGGAACCAGAGGCTTCGTCTTCAGAGTTCATCTCCTTTCCCAGATAGGCCTTGGCACGGTGAGAGCTGCTTCGACGAGACGAGTGAGTCTTCGAAGAAGAACCCTCATGCTTCTTATGATACTTCTTCCTCTTATCATCATCAGAATCTTTCTTCTTTTCTCTTCTTGAACTGGAATCATGTCTCTTTGACTCATGACTTCTGGAGGATTTGTGAGACTTTGATGAAGAGTCTCTGAGCGAATGCTTCGATTTGTTCTCAGCTTCCCACAGAGGGCAATCAGTAATGTAGTGACCTGGTTTCTTGCACTTGTAGCAGCAATTTTCCTTCGATGGAGAGCTTCTTGAGGATGAATGGTGAGAAGAATGACTTGAGCTTCTTGAAGAATAACTCTTCTTGGGTGAACAAAAATCTTTTCTCTGAAAGCGATTGAAGCGTCTCATGATCAGTGCTAAATATTTTCCAATGCTTGCCGGATCATCTGATTCGACACCTGAAGCAGAACTGACTTCGGGTGAAGAATGACGCGAAGCTTTTTCTTTCAAGGCATGAGATCTCCTTCGAGAACCATTTATGTCACGTTTCTCTTCTTCTTCCATCTCAAAGGTATTGAGTCTCTCAAGAATATCAGCGGCGACAAGACGTCTGAAATCAGTCATTTCCTTGATCATCAGCACAATGTGATCAAACGAATCATCCAATGAGCGAAGCAGGGTTCTAACAACTGAGTGAGGAGTAATGTCATCAGCACCAAGTGAGATCAACTCATTTGCAAGATCAGTGAGTCTGCTGTAAATGGAGCTGACTTTTTCACCCTCATTTCTCTTGAATCGATAGAATTTGCTTCGAAGTGTATCAATTCTGGCATCCTTCTGGGTAGAAACACCTTCACCAATCTTCTCAAGATAGTTCCAGACACCTTTGGCCGAAGGGATATTCTTCACTTCATGATACTTCTCTGGTGTCAAATGATTGGTGATGAAAACCCAAACTTCAGAATCAAGATCAATCAGCTTCGCTTCTTCAGGAGTGATGGCGTTCTCATCTGCAACTGTAACTCCATGCAAGACAACTTGCCAGGCAGTTGAGTTGATAGCCATAATATTTCTCTTCATCTTGTCCTTCTAGTATGGATATTCCTTTCCATTGAACACGGGTATGGGTTCGCCGGAGCGAATGGCTGCGAAAGACATATTTAGCACATCTATTCTGCCGTGATCGATTTGGTGTGCCATTTTCGTTTCGCGATGATCCGCATATGAAATATATCACTTTATTTAATGGCGGATCTAGTTGCTCTTACTCTTAGTAACAGCGAGTCCATGTTTGAAGGTTAGAGTATGACCGTGGAGTAGAAGCTGGGCTAAACTAAAGTCTTGGTGATGGAGAGTTGCACCAGAGAAGAGGCACAATCTATATCTATAATATCTAAATAGTTCATCCCCACTAACCTATTTATCTTGACATGTAAGCTATTCACATTATCAAGTAGGTTCATCATGTAAAAACTCTTTCACTGACTCTTCATGCACATGCTTTCATTAACTTTGCATGTGCATGCAACGTATCACAAATAAATTATTATTATTTTATGCACTCAACTTCATAATTTATAAGCAACTTTTTATAGGAAATCAAATTATAAGTTACATCACATTTTATTTTTCTATATGATTTTTTTATAAATACACATTCATAGTTTAGTTAAGGGTGGACAAGTCTTCACTGTCTCTTCTCAATGTTTTTTTTCTCATATCATCTCACCGATATATTGTCAGTAACTAAATTATTAAAATAAAAATCAAACTCAATTTTAGATTTTTCATCAATTTTTCTTAGATTTTATTTTAAACAATATTTCTTTCAAGAAAGAGTTTATAGTCAAATTATACTATGTTTCACAAATTTTCATATGTTTTAAAACACAAAATTCTTTTTAACAGTTTCCGCAGCAACGCGCGGGGTATCATCTAGTTCCTTAAGTGACGGGACATGACCAAAACTCAAGGGGCGCTCGCAAGAGTACCACGACTGCCAGTGGACGCGCTCTAGTTTTGGAAGGCAGAGCACCTTAGCTCTTTTCAATTTGAAAAAATGGACCTCTAGAACTCTGAGATTTGAATCTGGCACGTTGATCTTCCATACAGAAGAGTCCCCGGTGTCACAGCGGTTCAGACTAAGGTGCAGCAGTTGCTTGCAGAAGCCAAACAGGAGGTGGTTCAAATCCCATTCAGCAAAGCAAACATTATGTAGATGGAGCCTTGTGAGGCAACCAAGAACACTAGGATAGGCACTGAAAAACCCATCCACATCCCGAGCTTGCTGTACCATAACCTCATTGTTGGAGTCCTTGAGATCCTTCTCGTTTAAAATGGCGAGTTCCAAATCTTTAACCATCTCGCTGTCAATGGCGTTGCTAACTAGCACGCCGATGTCACGGGAGTAGTTGCCCGTGGGATAGAGCTCAAGGAGTAGCTTCTTAACGGTGTGTTCCCTACGGGGTTGAGCCAGGAAGCTGCTGGCAGCTCTTGAGAGAGACGCCATTGCTTGATCAGTATGGCGTGTTGCACCCGTGCATGGAGCAATAAGGAAATCCGTGACATGAAGTTTGAGATCGGGAAGAAAGCACGGCAAGTTTCTCCACCGCGTTGACAACACCCTGGTCCTTGCAGCCGTGGCAAGGTCGTCGACTCTTCCCAAGATAGAGATTAGAATGTCGTCGGTCAACGCGCTGAGCCTGTCTTCCTCACCTTTCTGAAACAAGAACGATACAACCAAGGCGTGTGATCTGTAGGACCATTTAAATCATAGGATAGATGAAGAGCAAAATAAGAAATACTAACTTACATAGTGGCGCGCCGCATACGCAGTATCTGAGTCCACGGATAATAACCTCCGAGTCCAGGAAGCCCTGAACAAGGCGCTCATCTTTTGTTTCCGAAGCGCCTGGCTGGTCTCTATCTATCTATTCAGAGAGGATGAGACAATAACGATCGTCTCTATCTATTTCTGGTGCTCTCGTCTTTATTTATTCAGAGAGTCCGACCATAGGCAGAATCAAAGACAAATTCTCCGAGATGAAACCGAATTGTATTATTGCTAGCTTCCATGGGGAAGACGGAGTATTATTTACGAATCGTAGAGACCACAAACAACAACCCGACTACCGCGTTATTGCTAGCTTCCAATCTTCCATGGGGAAGACGCGGGGAATTTCTGATTACTGGGTGGTGGATCATCTCACGGCCTTCAAAATCAAACCCTAGAGACCTAGAGGCAGCTGGTAAACAAACGTACGCTCTTGGTTCTACTACTAAACAACGGATCTTGAGATAACACCACACTCCAAAACGGGAGTCTTTTGGAAATCTATTGCTAGAGATGTGTTGAATTTATTTTGCTGCATTTTTGTTTATTTTGGACCTTTGTATATATATATGCTCCAAATTAGCTGAACCAATATTTACATTTTTGATAACACCTACATGACGGGTCTTCACATCCAACTTCTCTTACAGCCTTCTTACATTATTCACATCCAACTTCTCTTCACATCTCCTAGCTAATAAACACATGACCAGGTGGCCCAAGAGGGGTATGTCGAACCACCACAGAAAATTATCTGTGCCGAGGACCGGACCCTCTCTCTAAGTTGCTTGACTATTGCTTCGTGCGTATCGCTGTCCCTTGGAAAGAAGCCCCCTACCGGAGGACGTATTGGGATCATTGTGCCACATTCCTTGCATGGATAAACACCGTCTGTCATAAGAACCGTCTTCAAGTTTGGAGCTCGACCTGTAAGTCGAAGTATTTGATCAGAGGGGGAGGGGGTGAATGATCACTTCAAATTTTTGCATGAAACTATGAAGTGAAGCATAACTTAGCACCAGAAGAGTTTCAACAGAAAGGTAAACATTGAAGCAGAACAGGATTGAAGCATAACATAGCGAATCAAAAGCATCGAATCAATTGCATTGAAGCAAATCACTGAAGCAATTGATAAACTGAATGTAAGTGCGGAAAGTAAAACGAACTCTTGACTCGGCGATGTTTGTTCGACCAGTTCACACTCTGCAAAGCGCTACGTCTGGTTGGAGGGACTTGTGATTGAACACAGGAGCTAACCTCTCTCCGTCCGTATCTCCACTGCACCAATCTCCTTGAGCTTGGTCAGTTCTTCACTCGTGGTTGATTATTGAGGAAATCACCGAAACCTTTGACAAACTGGACTTCGAGGCGACAATAACTCTTCGCTCTCTGAAGAACAACTCTCTAACCGTCTAGGAGAATTGTAGTTCTCCAAGATAAAAAAAGGCTAGCAAACTTCTTCCTAAGTCATAATGAATCAACTCAGATCAATAGGACTTATGCTTCGGTGGATGGGTGTTTTGGTTTGCTTCGGTGGGGTTACTCTCTCTTCCTTGTAAGGAAATAATCTTGGAGCAGCCACCGGCCAATGAGGGCGGGGGTGGCGTATTTATAGGTGGCAATCCCTAGGTGCGAAATGAGTGAAGTGACCCGATGTGACAGCTTGACACTTGTCCCCAACGGTCATATTTCCAATCAAAGCACAACTTTACTTGAGGTCCAAGTAAAGCTGACTCACGGACTTGGTTCTGCTTCAGGAGCCGAAAGAACTAAGTCTTCGCTGGTGAAGCATTACCTAGCGCACATGAGATTTCTCAACTCTGGCTTCTCACAGGTTTGGATTCGATCTGAGTCTTTTCATCAAAACCTTTGGAGTACATTTACTAAACCCCTCTTGATAGTATGGTTTTTCCTACGACTCAAAGAAGTGAAAAAGAACTACGCAAAAACTACTAAGTCTTGCGCCATCTTGGTCATCTCCTTCGATGAGACGTGCTTCAGGATTCCTTATCTTTTTAGGGGTCAACATCCGTGATGAGCTTCACTCCAGAGGATATGCTTCAGTAAATATGTAAATCTTCGTTGAAGCTTTATCATCAACCTATAACTTCAGGAACCTAACCATCTGTTTTACACTAGAAAACTTGTTAGTTCCTCTACTGTTTTTTCCAACAATATCCAAAACTCATGGGGGTATAACATTGCTCTTACACGACCCATCACGGTACTTACAAATAACAAGTGTTGCTCCAGTAGGGGCCTAAAACCACCAAAATGGAACTCTTTCAATTGCCACTTGTGACAGCTTGTGAACCCAGGCATCTGCCAGGAAGGTTTCACTTTCTCAGCACCAAAAGATCTTATTCTTGCTTCATCACCCTCCAGGCATGGATGATCAAACATCTGCATTCAACCACCAACACCAAATTATAAGGGCTAATTATGGTAGGATTCCCATCAAAGCAAAACATTACTACGATGGTGTTTTGAGTCAGATAAACTTATATACATGCAGTATCTCCTTAAAAAAACTTATATACAGTCCAACTAAACGTTGACAAAGAATGAGTAGAAGTACCTCAACATCAAATGTCTCGACAGATGGAGCAGCTTCAATGAGATTCAATGTCCATAACAGGTCAAATTTCATAAAGATGCCATGAATAGACAGCTTTCTTAGCTTGTTGAATGCAGTGCAGAGTTGTTTTCTTTCTGGTTGCATCCAGACCTGATGAACAAAACAAATAACGAAAAAAGTAAGAATGGCATAACTGTACATTTGTATGTTATAGAGGCAAATTATGTGTGCACCAGGTTAGTCATTTGCTAAGTAATAGGATGCTTCCTGTCAATTATGAATTACAAAATAAAGGTAGTCAGGGAATGAACCAGCAAAACTAGAACAATCCTAGTGCTGCTCCAACATAAAATTCATACGAATGAAATAGCACAACCATAATATAACAGCTATATGCTAAAACTACCTTTTCTCCTTGAAAGTTTAATTTTAGAGTATGTATGTTTGTGGCACCATCTAGAACCTGTCTTAAACTAAAGTCTTGGTGTGTAGAGTTGCATTTACAGATTTTTTTTAGGGGTTTTCAAAACTTTACTGCTCACCGTCCACAACCATACCGATACATCCAATGTCATGAGGGTTTATAAGCCACACATGGTGACCCTTAGGTAACGAAAGAGAAAACTTAGCTAAATTATGCGAGTCTAAATTCGAAAAACGACTTTCAAAGATAAAAGTACAGCTAGAAAACGTGCTTCGGCGCGCCACAACTTCCTTGATGATAGTGAAGTTTGCACCTCCCTCCGTTGCATGAATCTCATCCACCACCGTCTTGCAATCGCTCGATATAATAATGCTTCGCTTGTAAAGATCATCTGCCAGACACTGACCTTCACGGATTGCAACTGATTCAAGGATTTTCGGGTCCGACGCGCCTTCCACCACCAGCGACGAGGAGCCCAGAAACAGCCCCGTATGATCCCGGCACACGGCTGCAACTGCACCTACTCCATCGCCCAGCGCCGCGTCCACCTTTATCTTCACCGTCCCCTCGGACGGAAGCCTCCAGCTGTTGCGCCTTGTATGTGACGGTGCCCGAATCCCAGCTCGACGCTGGCTACTCACCACCCGGTGCCCCTTCTTCTCGATGACGTCCAGCTCTGTGATAAAGCCCTTGACGAACAGATGAGTTCCCAGAGGGCTTTGGTAAATTGACTCATGTATAAGCTTCCGTCGTGCCGTCCAAATAGCCCAGAGTGTGACAGCCATCTTCACAAAATCAGCATGTGATAACAAATCCTGGAGATGAAAGAGCCATTGCCGAGCACTGGGCTGGTGAACCTCCATCATGGTCTGCACAAGATCGTCTCCGGCTAAGGCCCACACACATCTAGACATTGAGCACTCCAGTAAAGAGTGAACCCAAGAGTCATTGTTGCCGCATAGAGGACAAAGATCATTAGACGACATATTCCTGTGGTGCCTAACATCTTCCGTTGACAAATACTGTCTTGCCAATCTCCACAGAAAAGTTCTAATTTTCCCTGGCACAAGCGTATTCCACAAAGCAGCCCACACTTTCTTCTCAGTATCCAAGTCAGACATAGATGCTCGACCATCACGGAGATCATTTTGCTCGTTTCTGGTTCGCACCAGCAGGCGGTAGCAAGACTTCACGGAGAATTGTCCTTTCTTCTCATATTGCCATGCCCATAAATCCTCCATTGTCATGGTGGTAATAGGAATATTTAGGATGATCTCCTGGTCAGTCGGCAAAAAGAAGCGCTTCACCTTGCCCGTGTCCCAGGACACCGTCGATCTGTCAATCAGGTCTCCTACTAGCGTCGGGACCTCATTGGACAAGCAAACAATGGGTCTCATATTCGAGTCTCTCGGAAGCCAATTGTCCTCCTTAATTCTGATTGAATTTCCGTCCCCAATTCTGCGAATCAAACCAATTTTTAGAGCTTCTTTTCCTTCATGAACCTCTCTCCAGACTTGCGACGGGTGTGTTCCGAGTTCGGCATCAAGAAACATTGCGGAGGGATAGTAGATTGCTTGTAACATCCTGCTGTAGAGCGATGAAGGGTTTTGTAGGATGCGCTAGGCCTGCCTTGCTAAGAGAGCAATGTTGAGGATTTCCATATCCCGGAAGCCAAGCCCCCCATCACTTCTTGGCTGAGTCATCGCTTGCCAGGAGACCCAATGAGGTTTGCGGCTCCCTTCTCTGCTGCCCCAAAAGAACTGCCTTATCAGTTTGTTTAGCTGCTCGCAAAGACCCCTTGGTAACTTAAAGCATGACATGGAGTAGACAGGGACTGCCTGCGCCACAGATTTTATAAGGATATCTTTCCCGGCAGCCGAGATAGTTTGACCAATCCATCCACAAACCTTGTTCCAGAGTCTGTGCTTTAGGTATTTAAAAGCCTCCGCTTTTGACACTCCCACGTCAGACGGCATCCCTAGGTACTTCTCGTTCAAGGTCTCGGTTTGAACATTCAAAATACCTTTTATTTCTAGTCTCCTGGATTTTGGACACCCCTTGCTGAAATAGATAGAAGATTTGCTACTGTTGATTTTCTGACCGGACGCCGTACAATACGCTTCAAGTAGGTTTGATACCGCCACAGCCCCCTCACTGCTAGCCTTGAAAAACAACAGGCTATCATCCGCGAAAAGCAAGTGATTTACTTGTGGTGCCGAAGCCGCCACTTGCACTCCACCCACTTGCGATGACTGATCTAAAGATTTTAAGAGGCCAGAGAGGCCCTCTGCTGCCAACAAGAATAGATAGGGGGAGATTGGATCTCCCTGCCTGATGCCTCTCGATGGTTTAAAACTCTCGAGCTTCTTCCCATTAAATAACACCGAGAAAGTCAGTGACTTTACCATACTCATAATCCTCTGAACCCAAAGACCGGAGAACCCCAGCTTTAGCATGATTGCCTCGAGGTAACTCCATTCTACTCTATCATAAGCTTTCATCATGTCAAGCTTGAGGGCACAGTGCCGGTGCTTCAAGGCCTTGTTTCTTTTCATGAAATGCAAACATTCATAAGCCACAATTATATTGTCAGTAATGATTCTGCATGGAACAAAAGCGGATTGTTCCTCAGATATTACATCCGGTAGCACCACCTTTAACCTGTTTGCTACGACCTTGGAGGCAATTTTATATATCACATTGCATAAACTTATAGGACGAAATTGAGATAGTTGGGTAGGACTTTTAACCTTTGGGATCAGCACTAGGTACGTGTTATTTATACTCTCTGAATTCTCCACTCCCATAACTATCCGCAGCACCCTTCGTCACTTCTTCTCCGCAAATGTCCCAGTGTCGCTGGAAAAAATGTGCCGGGAACCCGTCCGGACCCGGGGCCTTGGACGAAAACATCTGAAAGAGCGCCGTTTTTACTTCCTCGTTCGTATAAGGTTTGTCTAGGAACGCATTCATCTCCTCTGTCACCTTCGTCGGCACCTTTTGCAACACAACATTCATGTTCGAAAATCCTTCTGACGTATAAAGATCAGAATAGAATTTCGTAGTCATCTCCTCCAGTGCAGCAATATCTTCAATCGGATCACCTCTGTCATTCTGCAAACTTTTGATTAAATTTTTCCGCCGTCTCATCGTTGCTCTCAAGTGGAAGAATTTGGTGTTCTTGTCTCCCCTAACAAGCCAGTCAACCCTCGACCTCTGCTTCCAAAGGATCTCTTCCCTGGCATAAATTCGATCAAAGTTTCTGTTATTTTATGCTCCCTGTGAGACGGACCAGTACGCCCCGGGATCCGCCGCAGAATCTCCAGTTCATTCTTCAGTTGTTTTATTTCCTTTCTAACATTGCCAAAAGTGTGTCGATCCCACACCCCCAGATCATCCGCAAGACCCTTCAACTTTTGTTGAAGGTCATCCATGGAATCCGCCCCTCGTTCTTTCCAGCACTCTTCCAGCAGAGGTTTGAGCCCGTCATGATCCTCCCACATTATCTCATACCTGAATGGCCTGACACCCTTCCTTTCTGCCAAGCCTTCTGAAAAGCTTACGTATATGGGAGAGTGGTCCGACGCCACAGCAGTACCATGGGTTACCCTAGCCATCGGGAACAAAACGCTCCAGGCCGGGTCAGCAACAGCTCTATCCAGCCTTACCCGGGTGTAGGAACCTCTTGCCACCCTCTTCTCGAAAGTCCAGGGACTACTGCCTGTGAACCCCAGATCCGATAAGCCACAAATATCTAGGGCGTCCCTAAAGCCTTCCATCTGGTTCTGGCTTCGGATCCCTATTCCTTCATACTCAGCATGTGATAACACTTCATTAAAGTCGCCCAGCGCGATCCAAGGGTCACCACTGTTTGCCGCAAGAAGTTTAAGCTGATCCCACGTCTTGTACCTCTCCGCTGTTTGTGCTTCGACATAGATGCAAGAGAGTCTCCAAGGAACGTCCCCCAAATCTGAGATAAGGGCATCAATGTGATATCTAGAGTGGCTAGCCACCTCAAGCTTTATTTCCTCATTCCAGAAAATTACTAGGCCCCCACTACGGCCCGAACTGCTAACTTCAAAAGACTTGTTGAAACCAAAGGAAAGAGCTAAAATCTCAGCACACGCCTTCTGTAACTGCGTTTCGACTAAGCACATCACGGCTGGGGCAAACTTGTTCGTTAGCTCGCGAACTTCTCGGACTGTCGCGGGGTTGCCCAACCCGCGACAGTTCCAGCAAAGGAGACTCATTGGCCCCGGCGGTCTCCATCGAGTGGAGCCGCCGATATATCTTTGAAAGGGTTTGGAGGGTCCTCTACCTCCATAGTATCCTCGAGTTGCTTCTGCTTCTTCTTGTTTTCGTTTTTCTGTGGTGTAAGATTTGGATCAACCTCCTCAGCTCCACCATCAAATTTGTCAACCAGCATGGCCACTTTATTACTCTTGTCTGAAGTCGCAAGTACCTGCAGGTCTTCCGGTTGCTGGACTGCAGGATCAGCCACCGAATTCTCCGCCCCTCGTTTGCTACCAGCGAGATCAGAGTTCTCTGCCGCCTCAGAAAACTTGGAATCCAAGTTCTTTACTGGTGGGGGTAACTGTGCTTGATATACTGCATTGGAGCGCCAAGGAAGAGCGCCAGGCCCCCCCCATCCGCGTCCCCTTCCTGGTGCAGCAGCTCTACCGCGCCCGCGACCCCATGGCTCGTCGGCGTTCCCTGAATTTTCACCATCAAAGTTCCCAGGGTTTCCACGACCCCTTCCTCTGGCCCCCATTTGTCTGTCCACCAGCAAAAATGAGCCCCACTCAAAAGTAGACGCCTCATGCTCTCCCGAACCACACTCCTCATGCCAATGTCCAATTAAACCGCAATTGTAACAATAAGTGGGCAATTTCTCATACTTCACCTGGTACCAACTTTTCTTCAAATCCTTGGTTATTGAAACAAAACGAACTAGCTTCTTCATCACATTGATCTTCACCCTCAAACGCACAAACTCTCCTGTGTAGCCAGCCGGGAGAGTTGTTTGGACTTCTGAAATTTCACCTATAGAGCGACACATACCCTTGATCACCCGTTCATGGAGGAAGTTATCCGGTAAGCCATGAACTCTTGCCCATGCAGACAATTTTTCAAGCACCACTGACTTAGGATCTTCGAAGCCGTCATATTCCTCCATGATCAGCGCCTTATACCTGAAGAGCCAAGGAACCATATGCATCGCCTTGTTCCAGTCTCCCAAGCAGTTGAATTGGGCAGTGAACAAATTGTCATCTATCTTCCTCCATGTGACCTCTTTCGCCGGGTTCCACGCCGAACGCATATCGGCATAAAGAGCCGATGGGCTGAATCCTGCCGTCGTGTGGACTCGCGCTATGGCGAGCCACTTCGCCGCCGCCGGTGGTTCAATCACATCCTCCTCCCAGACAAAGCTCTCGCCTTCTTCTTCCTGAAGATTCAGTCTGCCGAGTAAGTCTTCCACAGCTTCCCGCCTCGCCGGCCGTTGATTCTGTGGTGCCGCCATGAACCCGATCGATCTTGGCGGAGACAAATAGATCAAACCCCGAAAAACCCTAGGTCGGACAAGAGTTCCGCCTGGGGACTTGAGAGCAAAATCAGAAGATCCCGAGCCAGTCCTGCGCCGATCGCACACCTTGGACAGAGGTCAAATCTAGTATAGATACGAGCGTAAACTCTCGGCTGAGCGCCGGAGGACATGAAACCCTAACTCGCCGTAAACTCCCGGCCGTAAACTCTATCTAGAGTTGCATTACAGATGAGGGACACTTTCTTGAGTGATGGGACAGAACCAAAACACAAGGGGGCCTCGTAAAACAACCAAGACTCCCAATGGACCCGCTCTATTTTTGGAAGGCAGAGCACCTCAGCTCTTTTCAATGAGGATAAGTAGACTTTTAGAACCCTGAGATTCGAATGTGGTGCATTGATCTTCCATACAGAGCAGTCCCCGGTGTCACAGTGGTCCAGACGAAGGTGCAGCAGTTGCTTGCAGCAGTCAAACAGGAGGTGATTCATCTCCGGTTCAGCAAAGCGAACATTTTGTAGATGGAGCTTTGTGAGGCAACGAAAAACACTAGGATACGCACAGAAAAATCCATCCACATCGCGAGCTTGCTGCACCATAACCTCATTGTTGGAGTCCTTGAGCTTCTTCTCATTTAAAATGGCAAGTTCCAAATCTTTAACCATCTTGCTGTCAATGGCGTTGCTAACTAGCATGCCAATGTCACGGGAGTAGTTGTCCATGAGATAGAGCCCAAGGCATAGCGTCATGATGGTGCGTTCCCTGCGGGGCCGAGCCACGAAGCTTCTAGTACCTCTTGTTAGAGACGCCATTGCTTGATCGATGTGGTGTGCGGCCCCTGCGCATGGGGCACCAAGGAAGTCCATGACATGAAGCTTGAGCTCAGGAAGTAACCAAGGCAAGTTTCTCCACCGCGTTGACAACGCGCTAGTTCTTGTTGCCGTGGCAAGGTCGACTCTCCCCAAGATAGAGATTAAAATGTCATCACTCAGGGCGCTGAGCCTATCTTCCTCGCCTCTCTGCAACAAGAACATATCATCCATGGATACAGTCAAGTAAAAATGTTAAGAATATAGGGTCTAAGGAAAAGTGACAGTTATAATCATCTCTAGCAAAACATTGCATTCATGTGTGGTCTGTAGGATCGTTGATTTGTAATTTCAAATGATAGGATAGATGAACAGCATGTCGAAGGCAGAGCAACTAGCAATTCAGAAGAAAAGCTAGCAAATAACTTACATGGCGGTGCACATTATCTGACTCCATGGACAATAACCTCCGAGACCATGAAGCCCTGAACAACGCGCTCATCTTTTTTATGCCGAGAGCGCTGGTCCCTGTTTATTCAGAATAGAATGAAACAATGACGGTGCTCTCCGACTTCTTCTCTGAGATGAAACTGAATTGTAGAAACAACAGCCTTACAAGTTACCACCTCGCTGACACAATGATTTACGCTGGAGAAGATTGGCTATTAATTATTCATGAGTGCGTATAACCTTGTGGTACTAAATCGACAATCTACACGTTGTTATTGCTGGAATGCTGGTTGAAGAGGGGGCTGCAGCCTGCAGCCTGTAAAAATAAAAGGCCTGGGTGGTGGACAATCTCAGGGCCTTCAAAATCAACCAACTGCCTCGGCTGTCTTCCAAAATTACTGTAAACGGATGCTCTTCCACTCGCGGAACAATTCTTGTTCTACTAAACAACGGATCCTGAAAATCAGCTGCCTTCAATAGAGGTCGTGAGGTCAACGAGCCCCTGAAAATCAAGGCAATCAATCCCGCACATCAGACCCTGCCGGCGGCGCGATGAAAGAGAGAGCGGCAGCCAACCGAATCGAGGGCCTCACCTTGTCTTTTTGGAGGGCGGCGGCGTTCCGTCGGCCTGCTGGACGGCGGCACAGTATAACCCTAGACTAGTATACTAAAGAGTCGGCCAAGTTGCCGACCGCCCACCGCAAGGCACGAACGTCGTCTGTTTCTTCTTGGGCCAAAACGGGCCACATCCTTAAAAAGAGTTCTCCTCTCTATTATTTATAGAGGAGTTAGTCTTCTACCCCTAAAAAAAAGGAGTCTAGTCTTCTCTTTATTATATATATATATATATATATTAAAGAGTTTTCTTTGCCTAAAAAAAGTTCTCAACAGAACTTGCAAAACCTTTTTATTTTTCCTTTGGAATTATAAAAGGTTATCACAATGTATTTAAAATCACACGTGCTATTTATCAAGGGCTCTACGAAAACATATGGAAAAACACATCGATCAGTGTGTCACCACAAGCTTCTTGTGATGGGGATCCAACAACCGCATCAAAAGAATATGAAGAAAGGCAATCAAATACCAACGATAGTCCATGCACACCTCGTTTGACATGATGTATATGATGTTTTTGATGATAAACCCCATAAACCCCCTTATTGTTGACAATCAAGTTGTCCACGAGGTGAAAAATGATCAACGAACATTTATTCTTAGATGTCTCGCAACCAACTTCTCAAGGACGATAATACCAAAAACATCCTTCCTGAACACAAGCTCATCATCAATGAAGAAGGAAAAAAACCATACAAGCATTATTACTGCACCAGTAAAAACAAAATAACAAACAAGCTCCATCACCTAGAACTAGCCCCAAAAGGGCAACCCATCACCAATAAAACTCACATAAAGATTTTCTATGTACTTTTTTATTCTCGGTTTCTTGTGTCTTATGCAGGAGTATATAGTAACACATACTTTCTTCATTCTTGGAGAAAACATATTGCATATTTTAGTATGGACTACATATGAATTAAAACGAGTGGAAAAACACATTAAAACATATCTCCTCAAAAGAATATATCATATAATTATGAACGAAGAAAATAGCATTTAACAGTAGCGGGAAATGTGATACAAATGGGGCTGGAAACATCATTTGTTTCGCCGGGCTTCCACATGCACCAGAAAATCAAAAGGACAAAAGTAAACAAATGCTTGTGCTTAGATTTGGTAGCTCGGTAATAATTCGACGAGTCCTTATAAAATATAAGCATCCAATCTTTCTTGTCACAAGCAGACATAATTGACTGTCAGACTTGACTTGAAAGTTGAAACATGCAGATGTGCAATATATTCTTGTTCTTGATCACATATAATGTACAAGCATTTGGGTGCTACACTCCTTTCCTCGCTAGAATGCATGATGCTGGAAGTCACTTAGGACGTGTTTGATTGTCGATTTTGAGCTACTTGCATATGTGGATCGGTTTAGCCTGACTCAATAAACACTTCTTGTAAACTATGTCGTGCATATAGTTAGTTGTCCACATTGCATTACAAAGTCGTTGTTTTATGCATGACGTTTGGTTGGCAGAAGTTGGATTTTATGACTTTGAAAGTGCAAAACATGATGTTTGGTTGTGCAAGACCTAATGTTGTGGTTATCTCTTCTAATTAGTAGTGACCTTATCACGTTGTACATTAAGTGGATAGTACAAAATTAAGGTTATTTCCGTCCTAGCTATTAACAAATGGCATTTCAAATAAATGGTAGTACAAATTAATAGTTATATTGCTTAATGGGGGGGGGGTCATCAATGCAGAACTTGGTGAAACTTTTCCATCCTCATCATCATTATCTTCTTCTTCTTCTTCTTGTGATTCTTCTTCTTCATCATC
This sequence comes from Bromus sterilis, assembly GCA_950022295.1. Classification (NCBI taxonomy): domain Eukaryota; kingdom Viridiplantae; phylum Streptophyta; class Magnoliopsida; order Poales; family Poaceae; genus Bromus; species Bromus sterilis. Next base: position 40,144,901 of record OX465600.1, read on the forward strand.
ATCATCTTCTTCATGTCTATGTGTTACCTTAATTGGCCATATTGCCTCAAGTCACTCTAATCTTTTTTCCTTTTCAAACTTTATTGTCATTTGCCTCCATACCATGAATGAAGTCATCAACATCATCAGCCGTCACACCTTCCTCATCCGACACAAACTCATCATAATCGCATTCTAAGATTCAGTTATAGAAAATGTAACATGTAAGAACGAGTCTAAGTTGGATGGCAAAGTGGTGGTATGCCTTCTAATTAAAGATCTTAAATCTATTTTTGAAAGCACCAAATGTCCTCTCAACTATAACTCTTAAGGTTAGAGTAACTAAGATTGAAAAATGTTGCCAGCGGTCCTATGATGGTTTCTAGAAGAGAACTCGTTCAGATGGTGCTTGCTTTTCTTGAATGATGGAAGAACACATGGCCAACATCCATATCCAACATTTCTTAGATAGAACCTACCATTGGTAATATTTATCCAATCAAGAATGTTAGTATCATGTGATGATACTCCCAACCATCTAAGACAAATATGAACTTCAAATCAAAATCAATAGAAACAATCACATTCTTGCTTGTGTGGTGCTTTCTACCTCTATATATTGTTGCATGTGATCTTGGCATTCTAGCGGTCACAAGAGTATCATCTATTTCATCAATACAATCATGTGAGGGCATGAACAAACTATTATGAATCGCACATAAAAAATACAAGCGTATCATGACATGAACTAAAGAGTACCACTCACCTTGAAATATGAATATCATACAGAGCATCTCCAATAAATGATATAAATATATCATCAAATTATGTTTCAAATTTCGAGTAAATTTACATAATAAAAAAATGAGTTTTTACATAACCAAAAATCTTCAACTCCAACAAATGATGTAAAATAGGGCACTAGTGCTCCAATAGATGACGTAAAACAGGCCAGCCCATCCACAATTTTATTGCCTCCAAGTGCATATGTATTTGACAAAATATGAACTATCACTAATTTAAACTCTAAATATAGTGTGTCATCGTCTTGATACTCTAAATATAATGCATCATCATACGATGTTGATCATATATTTGTCTGAATATTTTATTAACATGTTTCACTGTGTTAAAAAATGGATCACAATGCAACAACAACTTCAATTACACTTCAATTTTGGAAACCCTTAAAATCAAATTTCACAAACGTTTAACCTTGATGCTTTGTTTGGGTTTCATGAACAATTACACGTGTTTTCTTTAGACTAGACATGTGTGATGAATGACCAACAACACATATTGTCGGAACTAAGATGTGTGCAATAGTCATCATAGATTATTGCTTTTGACCAATCATCTACATCCTTGATACATATCGCATATGCTTATTTTGTAACATGTACGATGCACTTCCTACCGCACACCATTGATGGTTCAAAACTATATCAATAAAAGAGATGAGCTCATAGTACATATTTACATTGTGATGGTTTAATAATGTAACAACAAAAGTGGTAACCACACACATATCAATGTTGTATATTGTGGAACAATTTTACTGTTCTAACCCTTTTGCAAAATTTTAACACGATTTGACCCCTTTCAATTTTTTTAGCACGATCTAACCCTTTTTAGATACGACAATCATCGTGGCGTGTCTACTCAACTGAGAAACGCCAAAGGTCCCGGTGTGTCTCCAAAAATAAAATGGCGTCGCGCAAGATTCAAACTCGTGACTTCCTGGTCACCGCACTCGGGCCAGACCACCGCGCTAGAAAACACTTGTTGTATATACAGTTTCACAACCCTATCTATACCGTCAAACCTAACGGGCTGCAGGCCCATTTATACCTTTCATTTTTTAAGGCGCACAAATATATATATATATAATTGTATATATATATATATAATTATATTTAAATTATAAATATATAAATATTAATAATTATAAAATGTTCGAGTTTGTAAAATTATATACTATTATAATGTACTTATATAATTTCTAAAACATATAAATAGAAATACAAATATAAAAAAATTATATAAATTTTAATTTTATTATATAAATATAAACATGATTTATAAACAAGAACATTTTATAATTATGTAAATATAAATACGATTTACAAACACGTATATTTTATTATTATATAAATATAAACACGATTTACAAACACGTACATTTTATTATGTGGATGTATCGGTCAAGGTAGCCAAGACGAAATGATGGAAAAGAGAACTAGAGTTAGGCATGGGCGGCTGTACACTGAACAATTCAGAGTGGCATCTCACTTTCTTGGCCTTTATCCTGCACTTTAGGACCACCATCACCATGTATCTATTGCGCAACTCCAAATCCCATTCAGGAAAAAAAATGTAAAAAGAAGATCGTGTCTACTGATGTCTATTATTCATGTTGCTTACACTTTACACCACAAACGAATCTGTTAAACACTTAAACTGACCCTACAGCATTGTGAATTTGTGATGCAAGCAAAGCAGAGGGACAATAACATTGTACAATATGCAAGCAAAGCAGAGGGGCAAGCGTCATCATTAGACGTGCTTTATATCTCTCTCTACTTTGGAAGGCACAATAACTTTGTACAATCATGTTTCCTGTAGCAACTATTCGTATTGGTAGTAGAGTAATCCCACTGTTTATAGATGATCTTTGGAGTAGAACTTTAGTACCCAGGTTTGTGAAGTACAGTTATCTTATCTAGCTGCTCAACTTAGCGATGTTACAATCATTTTAACACTTGCGCCAACCGATTTGCAGCTTCTGCAACGTGCATATATTCCATTTCCACGCAAGCTAAAGATATAGTACAAGAGATCTCCATTTAACCAGATCTCTGCATGCTGAGATGGTTGGACCGACAGTCTCTCTACTGATTTCAGCGGCCGTGGAAGGAGAAGCCGGCGGGGAAGAGGTGGAAGATGCCGCCGAACAGCCTGGTGAGCGGGCCCTGCAGGTAGGACACGAGCTTCCCCGCCGGCGGCAGCTGCGCGTCGCACTTGATGAGCGGCGTGTCCACCACCAGCGAGCACCGGCCGATGAACGCCGCCAGCGCGCTCGTCAGGTCCGCCTCCATGGTGAAGGACCCGTTGGTGTTGGTCGTCGCTCCCGCCACCACTTGCCCCGCGCACCGCAGCTCCACCTCCGCGTCTGCATGAACAGACACAACAGATCCATTAGCCACATGCCTGTGTCACTGTCACCAAGATTCAGCAATGGCCAAGAGTACGTACTCGGGAACGCGGGGGAGGTGGCGATGTCGATGAGGCTGCCGGTGTTGCACGGCACGACGCCGCTGACGACGAGCTTGCCGAGCTTCGCGTCGGCGCCGCCGAGCACGGCGCACGCCGCCGCGACCACGAGGAGAACCTTAACCACCTCCTTAGATGCCATTTGTCGGGGCGCGTCGGAGCTTTGATTTGGCTGGCTTGTTGCTTCATCAGCTAGGACGGCCTATTTATATACTCTGAAGTCTGAAAGTGGACGTACCACTGTACTCCTACCAGCGTCCATTTTAACCCGAGTTAAACTTAATCTCAATCAGCTGAATATATCACTACGCTTCAGTTAGTCCAGTACGTCATGGAAATCTTGTGTCACTGAGAAACCTCCGCTACCCGGAGTAGTGTTACAAAGATCGATCGCCTAATGATCGATGAAGAACCTTTACGCTTTTCTTACGGACCGAAAATCATTACGTACGTTTTTTCCCTCTGAAACGGACCTCCATGGTAGTTAGTGCGTCCAAAAACAAGCTTTAGTGCCGGGCTTAGTGCTGTGGAAAAGAGACAGAAATGATCCATCGATCGATAGACGGATCGGCGTGCCATGTCGGCAATTGTTTACGCCGCCATTGCAAATGGGACGAGCTCTCGTGGTGCGCTTTTGCCGCCGTAGTGCGTTAACAAAAACAGCTGAGAGAGTGAGCTGATCGAGCTCGTGGTTGCGTACCTGTTTATTCGTATTCCCACTTGAGAGTTTACAGTGAGGCAAAACCAAAACGATGAGTGTCCTCTCCACTGGCGCTTTGCGCCTTACTCCCACTCGTGATTAGCTGGATTTCATATGTCATTGTATAGATTAATCTGAATGTATCCGTAGTGCTTCTGGTCGTGGGCTTGTTTGCTCGCCTGTTTACAACAATTTCTAGAAATGCACAGTAAACGTTTTCTTCACGTGGTGAACATTTTATAGTTTTCATTTACAGATCTATTTTTGTACATACACATATTTCTGAGTTTTTTTTATACATGTAGATTTTTTTTAATTTAAAGTGAACATTTTATGCAAAACATGGTGGGCAACTTTCAAACACACGATGAGCATTTTTTAAATACATGTTCAACATTTTGAAAATACGCGATAAACATTTTATACTATGTGATTAAATTTTTCCAATACAATTTGCTAACTGAGCGGATGCATGCAGGAAAAAGAGTTGGAAGCTCGGCGTGTGCAGCGTTGGAAGCCGAGCCGAGTACCGGCTGGGGCAAAGATGAGGAGGCCGTGTGATTTTTATCCTACAGGTGGCAGCAGATGGGGTTGGGGTTGCTAAAAAGGATGTTTGTAATTTTTTCCCCGTTTCATCGTTCAGAAGCCTCGCCCTGGGTCCATAGTGGCCCGTATAGTGCTTCTGGTTGGGCTTGTTTGCACGCCTGGTTCAAAACGTTTCCGAAAAATGCACAATGAACGTTTTTTGAACATTGTGAACATTTTATAATTTTCATTTATAGACCTATTTTTATATCTCATGTTATGGTATTTACCCTTTCGTTTTGTTGGGTGTGTTGTGTTGTTGCCCAACTGGTGTATTCTTTGTGTTTTATGTTGTAACTGGATCCTGCGGATTGAACATGTGATCGGTGCTTTATTAATAAAGCGGGGCGAAAACCTATTTTTTGAGATATATTTTTATACATACACATATTTTTGAGATGTTTTTATACATGAACATTTTTTAAATTTAAAGTGAACATTTGGTGCAAAACATGATGAGCAACTTTCAAACAAACGATGATCATTTTTTAAATACATGCTTAACATTTTGAAAATACACGATAACTTTTTTGAGTATATGGTTGACCTTTTCTAATATAATTTGAAATATCTGTAATATACCATCAATATATTTTTAATACACAATGAACTTAAAATATAAAATGTATTTTTTTTCTAAAATGTTCACATACTTTAAAAAATCATATAAGTAAAATTTTGAGCAGAATTTCATAAAAAAGGCAAAGAAAATGGGGGCAAACTAAGATAAAATCGGTACAAGCTGAAGCCTACAACGTTCGGCCAGCTCATGCCGGAAACATTGTGAGCCAATTAGACCGCTCAACAGAGAGAGCGAATTTATGTACCTCAGGCTACATGTAGCCTAATATTTTTAAAGAATCATAAAAAAATGTTTGATAGTTTGAGAAGTTTTCGCAAAAATTGGGAGGCACAATACTTAAAATTCGGATCAATTTCGAGGAAGAAACATTGTTTTAGGGGAAAAGGATTAGTTTTGACGTGATACGACCGCTGCTTCAGTAGTTAGCTTTGAAATGTTTTGTACACTCAAGATACTTAAAATTCGGATCTATGTAATATATTTTTATATATTTTAAAGATCTGTTTGCTATATTGAAGTCACTAATTATATTTTTTTGTCAATTACCGAATATAATTCAAATTTTAGTTATAAATGTATGAAAAAATTGGAAAGATTAGGTTGAAGAATACTATGTGTATATTTAGACCCCGGCTCAAAAAGAATATGACTTTCTAAAAAAAGCTCAAAAAGAATATGAAAAAGAGAAAATATAGATGTTTAAGAGCTCAAATGCTTTGAAGATATATACATGTAACCACGTATTGTATTGTTTAGTGAATCTGTAACCTTAGGTGGCATTTTTTGGTATCAATGAAGAAGAGAACAATATGAGGATAATATAACGAAAAGCCAAGATTTTTAAAGTGTTGATCTGTTCTTGTCAAAGTAAACTGCCTAGCTTGTTTCATCAGTTCGGCCATTTGGTTGACTTAGATAGTGCATGCAATTCAATATGGATTAGAGTAGGAGATCCTAGGATCAAATCCTGGCCAACGCAAGAATTAAAAAAGAAATATTGCGGCTCGCCAAAAAAATACGTCACAATAGGCCAAAGGGCAAAGACGTAGGGTGAATTTTGAAGTAAATTGCTTGAACCTTTCCATCAGTTTGGACTTTTGGTTGAGTTGGCTAGTGCATGCAATTCAACAGTTCTAACGACCTTAATTGTTGAGCCGACCATTGCATATGATAACGGAATAAGGACAACAGAATCAACCAATCCTAGTAAGGAGAATTTACTATAAAACGATGACTCGCCTATCGAATAAAAAATAGAATATGTAAAATCACGTGACTTGGTAACAACATGTTACCGTCGCACTAGTGCATTCAATATTCACCATGAATTGACTTTCTTTGCGCCTAACTTCTCCATTATAAGAAAATCATAGTTTATCTCCCGTTGTTACTTTTTTATTTAGTAATAATCATAGTTTTGTCTACTTTATTCCACCCTCAGTTACTTGTCTTCGACGATAATAATAATCCTTGCGGATATTAAAACAGTCAATTAATATGAGACATGTGACAACTCCTATGTAATAGAGACAATGGCAATAACACTCACCTTCTGCTCGTCAACAGGGTACAATACTATAATGGAATATTTACAAGAGTGATACTACTCAATCTTGTGCACTTACAGGACATCAGTGGGAAAGCCCGTATGGAAAACCAATGATGGTCCCACTTGCCATTGATCCTCATTACCGGTGACGGACGGATGCACGTCATCGAAAATTTACCAGTGATGAGTTATCATTGAGGAGCATCCTACTAATCATCGATGGGTCTTTGGACTTGTCATTAATAGGAGTTTCTAGTGTATTACCCACATCAAGGGGGCTCGAACCTATGTAGAACATGTGTCTCATGTTCATCTTGACAACCTGAAGTTACATCCCACTCCCATATAAAGATACGTGCAACTAACATAATATTGTTTGACACCTTTGAAAATACCATTGATAGATGAATATAATGGTAATTTATTTGAGAGCAAATACACAAGGAATAGACCTATATCAATTATCTATGCTTACATGTATGCAAACTACATACATATGCAATACAAATACACATGTCTTCTTACCTTCAATACACAAAATACCATTACACTTTTAGTATTAGAAATTTGATCATGGGTTTTGCCACTTCAGAAACCTTTATAACTACAAGGAAAATCACCCTGTAGATAATGACCATCCCAAGTAGTATTGCAAGATCGACCCACTTAGAGTAACCTAACTCCACTTGAAAATTGTTCTTCAGGATATATTGACCAGTGATGACTCCATCGGCACCACCTAAATTTGGGAACACTAAGCCCAAGAATTCATTTTTGTACAATCCTTGAGTTGTATATTTGTGGTAGGATATGTAGTAAGTTGGGTACTTCCATACTGGTTTTGGGAGGTCATTTGGAAGCCTGTAGAAACCAGCGTTTAGCATCAGTAACCCTTGTACTCCAGATCCTGTGATTATGCCAAGGAGAAAATCAGGCACAACGGCTGCAACAATCATCATCAAACCTTCAACCAACATTGTGCAAGCCCATAGAGTTGCAACAAAGAATGAGAAGTGTCCTATTCCTCTTTGAAGCCCAGTTAGGTAATAAGCAATTGCAGCAGGTAGCACAGAGATGAGGCCCAAGTACACTGTTGATGAAAGTGTGTTGGCTATGACGAATTCAGTGACCCCGTAGTGTCCACTCTGTCTTTCTTTTTCAAATATCTACATTTTACAAACGATCATGTAACCAAAAATCACAAAAATCGTAGATTTGTATAAGAAAGTGTAATTTTCCCTACCTTCATATCCTCGACAAATGATGGAAAAGCTCCAATTGCCATCATTGTCATGAAGGTGGATGTGTACATAAGCATGGATGCTCGTGCCTAAAATGGACAAGAAATATAGAGTGAAATTTCATTACTAATTGTTGTTTTTGTTGCTTTATAGTATAGATTAAAGATCGACCACTTACTTGGATTGATGCATAATTGTGACCGACATTGAAGAAAATTGTCCCAATGGTTAGAAAAAGACCCATGTAGATAGCAAAACGCAACCAATAATAACCTATGTCTCTATTCATGTTAATCATTGATCTTTTGGTTAGCACAACTGATTTGGTCAAGAATGTAGCTTGCCTTTGCTGAAGTACATACTCACCCTACAAGAACATAAACGACAGAAACATAAATCATATGAGTGAGACATATATAATTAAGCCTCAACAAAATTCATCATCTTTGTCAAGATAAAGAAGAAACCTTCTTTGTTTGGATTTCTTCCATTTCAGATCCTAAGATAGAGACAGAGCTAGTAGAGCCAATCAAAGTTTGGATTACTTTCGCAGCATGAGGCACATTAACAGTAGATCCCTCCTCAAATTCCTATGCATAGATGAAGTATATGGCTTTGAATTTCATTTAATTTAAAACTTCAAAAAAAATAAAAACCTCAAGAGATCAGTTTAATACCTCGAAGTCTATGTTTATCATCCTTAAGAAGTGGTCAGAAGGATTCATCCTCAATGGGCATGGGAAGCCATTAGAATCAAAGAACTACAAGTTACCCAAGTGAGCAATGGCTGTACACAATATAAAATTTAATTTTCATGACAAAATATAACACCTAACAACAAACCACATCCAAGTGAAAGCATCTTGTTACCCCCCACCACCCCACACACACGCGCGCGCACGATTTTAGGTGTACCCCTGATAGTAGAATTTATGTATATATGGACCGAAACCTAGAATCATTCATAAATTATTATAAATAACTCACAATTAGCAATACATTTATTTATAAAAATGTAATGGTTACTGAAATCGGTATTTGTACTAGTCAAAAAAATCATGTAAAGAATTCGTAAGATGCAAAGTTTAGAAATGTATAGAGCTTTGATGTCGCTGACATGAGCTGATTTTCCACCTCATAAACATACTAAGTGATCTAGCAAGGAAAATAATAATAATTGCATAAAATAATAAATGAAGATGTGTGATTTGTAAGACTTGCGTGAGAAAGTTTTACAAGTTTTTGACTGCTACATAGAAAAAGCATGGCGGGATGTCATACCCATATTGATGATGTTGATCCTAATGGTTTGTACATATGTGTCATTCAGTATACATTTCAGTACCTTGCACCTGAGGACAGCAACACATTGGGAAGACACACAGATCAAAGGTCCCTATCAATTTTACTCGAAAACAATAATACCTTTCCGTAGTACGGCGTAGTTCTGGAAACCATCTTAAATATAAACTTCATGAAACATGAGAGGATTATTCTAGAACAAAAGAGGTCTTCATGACTTGGCTAAGCACCGATTTTGTAAGAGACTTCTAGGGGTCAAAGGTTGGATTTATTCTAAACCAGACTTTACTGCTCCATTCTTGGCAAAATTTGTGAAGAAAGTAATTTTGCATGGTATTATCTCGCTCCACACAAAAGTTCTCATGGTATTTTACTCAAGGTTAAAAAGGCTAAGCTTGATGGCAGGAAAATTTGTAGGTGGGAAATTATGTCCTTAAGTTTCACCTGTGTTGCAACTTGATGGGTTTGACTGGGTACTGGTGATGGTCTATAATTGGTTGAGCTGGTTTGAATTTGACAGAATGAAAACAAACGAGTGATAGTGGGTGGGGATTTAAATATTATTCGGTGCCAAGACCAGAAGAACAATGCTAACTTTATTGCTAGATAGAAGTTATGTGTAATGCTTTAATTGAAAACCTTGACTAGAGGAAGATCGCTTTCTCGGGTGTCAGTTACTTCGGCTAATAGTCTAGCCACATCAACATATGAGAAGTTGGATTGTGTCTTGGATAGGATCGAGTTGGAGCAAAAAAAAAAAACCTAGTGACGGTGCATGCATCGAAATGGGTATTTCTAATCTTGCACCCATTGTATTGGAATTCGTGAGCCCACTCACATGGGGAACAAATAAGATTTATCTTTTGAGGAATCGTAGTTTGAGAGGGAAGCTTTTCTTGAGGTGATGGCCGCAAAATGGGAAATGGAGACACCCACCAATGTAGAGAGGTGGTAGTTCAGAATCCGTCGTGTGATACAATATATTCCTACATGGATGGGCTAATTAAGAGTACTACCGACATTATAAGAAATAAAAAAAAAGGTTTATAGAACTTATTGATGTGTTAGACATTAAAGTAGAATTAGATCTCCATGTTAGATGAAATGAGATAGAGTATCAAAGTAAGTTAGGTTAGGGAGGGTGACCATAATACTAAATTCTTTAATTTGATGGCAAATGGAAAGCGCCGCAAAAAAGAAATTGTTCAGCTTGAACAAGACGAGGGTAGCATTGTGGGCCATGAAAACCTTTAATTATATTTTGGATTATTACAATAATTTTTTCAAATCTCCAGTGTCCTACTCCGTGTTGATATACAAAGACACCCTGGAGAATATCCCTTAACTTTCCAGAAAAGAACACCATGTTGACATCTACTTTTACGAAAAATGGGTGTATGATGACATCTCTCAAAATAAAAAGTAATAAAACATCGGGACGAAATGGATTCCTGATGGAATTTTATCAAACATGTGGGAGTTATCACAGAGACCTAATGTTGTTGTTTAGTGACTTATTCAATACAGATCTCCGGCTGCTTAAGTTAAAATATGAAACTATCATATTGCTTCCCAAGAAAGAGGATACAATGCGAATTTAGAAATTTAGGCCAATATGTTTGCTTATTGTTAGATTTTTATCAAATTGGTTTCAAATAGGCTAAGTGCGATAGCACACACTAGTCCTACTTAGACAACGTTCACGCATGGGTGACACATCTTGCGGGTGTGGTTGTCCTTCATGAAAATATTCATGACCTACACACTAAAAATCTTGATGGAGTTATCTGTATAAGGGATTTTAAAAAAGCTTATAATAAATCCAAATGACCATTTTTATGACAAGGTATGCAAATAAAGGGACGTGATCCAAACTGGATGCAACATGTGGAAACCTTTCTATAGGGTGGTAGCATTGGCGTGAAAGATAGTAGTCACATAGGTGATTAAATTTTAAATGGGAAGGGATTGCGGCAAAGGGATCCTATGTCCACAATGCTCTTCAATATCATAGTTGATCTTCTGACGATCCTTATAATCAGGGCTAAGGAGGATGGTCGGGTGGTTGGGCTCATCCAGCATTTACTTGATAGTGTTGTGTCTATGCTCCCGCATGTGAATGACACTATCACACAATTTGGAAAAGGCAGTAAATATGAAATTGATACTATGCATCTTTGGTCAATTTCCAGGGCTAAAAAATAACTTCCATAAAGTGAAATCTTCTTCTTTGGGCGTTCAAAAGAGGAAGACCGTCACTATAAATAACTTTTTGGACATGAGGTGGATAAGCTTATCTTCAGTATCTTGGAATACCAATTCACTTTCGGAATCTTACAAATAAAGAGTGGAATTATATTTAAGAGCGATTTGAAAAGAAACTTGGTTTTTGGAAAATAAAAACTTATGTTCTATTCACTGTTGAGGAAATCGTTAACTGCCATCTTCTTGATTGACGGGTAAGTTGGGGATTAATCAAAAAAATCGGCAAGTTAAGTAGCCATTTAATCAATTAATTTCTTGATTTATCAGTTTATCAACTATTCAATAACTTGTTAATCAACTGATTTCTTGAAAAACGGTTCTATGAAGGACGTATGCCTCGTCTCTCAACACTCTGGTTACCAGCCTAAATTTTTATGATATCATTCCTTGAAGTACTGTAAGGAGTGTGGAAAAGACTTGATTATTACCGGTCTACATTCTTCTAGCACAATGATGAACATAAAAAGTATCACTTGGCGAAGTCGGATATTCTATGTAGACCAAAAGACCAAGATGAACAAGTAATTAAAGATCTACAAATTAAGAAAAAATGTTTTTTTTAATAAATGACTTTATAAAATTCTTGTAGAAGAGGAGGATGTGTCTTTCAAAAAAAGATGTTTGTCTAGAGTTATCATGTACTCCCTCGTTCCATATTAACTGTCGTAAAAATGGATGTATTGAGATACATCCATTTTTGTGATAGTTACCATGGAACGGAGGGAGTACTGAATAACTCCACTCAAAGACCGGTACCAACACAACCGACAACTCGTCATTTTAAAATTAAAGGGTTGATGAGAGTAAAATCCACGTTCTTTTATAAAGGTCATTTTAAAGTTTGTGATAGCCATACTACATGTTTTTAGGACGATACCGAATAGGGATACACCATTGGCTAATTATTAGAGTATATTTGACATATGTGTATTTGATAGTATAAGGTTCATATTTGTTTCTCCAACCTTATTTCTGTGAAGGCTTCATACCCTTCAAGATATATAGTATCGATGTTTGTATTTTTAAGCTTCATGAAAAGTATATTTGCTTCTCCTGTCGTCTGCACCTTCTCGACCTCGCGAGACCAGTGAGAGCGCGATGCGTTCCACCCTCATCGTCACATATCTGGTTTGATTAACCACACGTGCACGCATCGAATGGATCCCCCGACGATCATTATTAATTACACACACATCTTTGCCGTTGGGTCCCTTCGGGTCACCATCAACATGTGATTCTTGCTATCGATTGTCAAAGTGTCTTTATTCATGTGTACGTCACTGGTGTTTCTCTACCAATTCACCGACTTGCAAGATGAAACTACATCACTCCTGCGGGTCATAGCATCGGTGCATGCGCTCAACATCATTTCCCTCGTGCTCTGACGTCTATCTTGGCATCTATTGTGTTGCCTTTCTAGGTGCCACACCGTTTTTTGCGATCGATTTTCATTGGATTCTTCATCTCTATTTTAAGCATTTTCATCGCGCTTCTATAGGCTACCGATGTGATCCTTTCTGCTACCTTTTATTCCATCAACAACACCTTTGCCTTCACCGTGCACACGCTTGACGCCATCCTCGACGCCTCTTCCTCGACTATTTTCTCTAACTTCGGCAACCATGGGCAATATCGACACCTTCTACCCGCATGTCGTTCTGCGCCACAATTTTCTTGGAGGCCTCCAATGATGGCCCCTACGATATGGACTATAGTTAATCTTGTTCACATCTACTCACGCCCAGTGTTAGCAAGACCGACGCGTGCATTCGTCCCCGGCGTGTCGCCAGGCCTGGAAAATCTGATATGGAGCCTCATCTACTATGACTTTGACAACATTTTTTTCAACATCGACACCCCCCTCAATTAGATCATTGTTTTATACTGCCGCATCCCTATGTCCTCGATTTTGTTGTGATATATTGCATCCACAGATCTAAATGCGGCTACCTTGACAAGGGAAACCCCCACTTTCACACCGACCATGACATTCCTCGAACGGCTAACTCCATCACGGCTATCCCTCCACGCTATCGGCTACCTCTACATCAACACAAAAGACTATTGCCTTGCTTGAGCAACCTCGTCGTCTTCCATTCCACCTAGAATATTTGCCACACATCAACTGTGATGACACACACGGATGGGTGAAAGGGATTGCCAAATTGTCAGCTTACAACCTTCAGTTTCTTCTTCAGGCTCACCACCTGTGCTGCTCCTCGGGAGGATATTAGAGTATATTTGGTATTCATGTATTAGATGGCATAAGGTTTATATTTTCTATTCTACCTTATCTCTATGGTGCTTCTTACTCTCCAAGACACGTACTCCCTCCGTAAACTAATATAAAATGTTTTAGATAACTAGTTTAGTTTTCTAAAACATCTTATGTTAATTTACAGAGGAGGTACATAGTATATAGTTCATGGGGCTCAACAATACAACAATAATTTCACCAATTCATCCTCTCTCTATCCTCTTATACTAATTATATCTTTGTTTTTTTATACTAATTATATCGATTGTACGTCAGACATGTAGTTGTCAATGCTCAAGACACTGACATTCTCCAAAATAGTAACGAGCGATGTGAAACCCATACTAAATGCCAGGACTTCCTATCACCCTCATGAAATTTTAGCATCTTTGAACTTTCTAAATAGGACCACAAAGAAATATAAGTATATTATTACTATCATGCAATTGGTAGGGATGTAGTCACAAGCGCGCATGCATACACACATGTAATATTTTTGGGCTAGGTGTTAATCAGGTCGGCTCAACCACCTTAACAGCTATTGGATGGCATGCAGTGCAATCGTCTTATCTCTCCCACATCATCGTGTGCTCCATCCGTTTTGCCACAAGGATCGTGTTGTGCTTGGTACTTTGCAACACGAGCCTTCTTGTTGCACTTCTGTCAAACCATTTTCTACCATCGCAACAAAGTGATCGTGTGGTGCCCACCCTACAACACCAGTGGTATTGCAAACGAGCCCCCTATCTGCAAAAGACGTGTTGTTGCAAACGAGCGACGTTGACCATTGCAGAAGCATGTCGACGTCGTTGTTTTGGCGATGCCATTGTAGCACAACAACCATTGCAAAAAAAAAACTCGCAAGTTGCCACCCCTCCCCTCCACTAACTTGTCGCATGGCCACTGGCCATGGGGACAACTTATCCCTCACCGGCGAGATCAAATACTTTTGGGGAGTCATTGTGTGGTCGAGGTAGGGATAAGACAACAACCATGGCAGGATTGGGTGGTGGCGACGAAAGGAACAGGGGGAGGAAGAGTGTGTTCCATGGTGAAGAGTTGAGAGGGGATAGAGAGAGGGAGCACCTGTGCATGGCAGAGGGGAGAAAGTAGGAGACCACAAAGGAAATGAATGGATGTTGTGCAACATGGTGATAATGAAGAAAGATAGGGATGAATAGTGTGTGTATTTCATGTGAACTTGTGGGACGAGCAGAAGGTGTTTAACGCGGACCACAACAAGCACCATGTTGGACCACACGTGTTTGCAACAAGGTCCATGTTGCAAACGGGATGATCGATCCGTTGTGCTGCATAAATCGGATGGGATGGCCAACACACGCTATTCATCGGTTGGTTCAGGGAGAGTTTTCCCAAATATATTTTCAAAAAAATTCACGACTCCTAAAAGTATTTCTGATGGGGTTATAACTTATAAGTGCATACTATATGCCCCTGTATTGGCACATTTCACAACATTGGGTATGTTGCAGTTCAGGGCTTCAGGCCAAAATATTGCGCTAGATATGACGTATACGTACCTCCATTGTTTTAGACGCTGGCCCGAAATAAACCGTCTTCCCGTTGGCCAGCAGGCAGAGGGCATGAAAGAGCTCGAACACCTCAGTGCTTGGCTGGTGGATGGCGGCGACCACCGTCGTCCCATTCCTTCTGGCGATCCCGGCGATGCGGCTCATGACGTGGTACGACGCGGCGCTATCAAGCCCGCTGGTGGGCTCGTCGAGGAAGATGAGCGCCGGCGACGCCAGCAGCTCTATGCAGATGCTCACTCGCTTCCGCTGGCCACCGCTGATGCCCTTGCTAACGCGCCCGCCGATCCGAGTTCCGGCCACCGCGGCGAGTCCCATCTGCCGGATAACATCGTCGGCCCACGACCGCTTCTCCGCCGTCGTCAGGGAGTCCGGCAGCTGAAGCTCTGCCGAGTAGTGCACCGCCTCCGCCACCGTCAACGTCACCATCAAGACGTCTTCTTGGGTCACATACGCCTTTAGTTTGCATGAAAGTGATCGGATGTTATTATTACTTATTAGGTAGTTACACGCAAACGTCGAAGCTAGCTCAATAATAAGCAACTCACAGAGGTTCTGGATGCAATCTTCTGTCGGCAGCCGTTGATCAAGATGTCTCCACTCTCTTTCATGTTGGGTCTGAGTCGTCCTGTTTAAGCATATGTTCAATTACTCATTCAAGTACACATGTGTATTATTTTTTTGCGGGATAAGTACACATGTGTATTATTTTTTTGCGGGATAAGTACACATGTGTATGACCATATGTGTAAACGTCTACAAGTAAAGGATAAACTATCTACAAATCAAACATGCAGTAGCGTTGTGGCGTTGTCCACAATCAGTATATGATATAGATGAAGTAACAGGTGGCCCCGACAAAGACATGAATGATACTCACTCATTATGGGAAGAAGAAGACATATAGCGAAATCAGGCACTAGTATTTGAACGGTCAATCCAAGTACTAGGGTGCATGTTTCTCGTTCGACCCATGTACTCCTTTTGGTTTTATTTACTCTGCATATTAACTTTGTTTTAAGTTAAATTTTATAAATTTTAATTGAATTTATTAAAAATATATTTTACAATGCATCATGATACACGAGTGCAGCTGTATTATTTGGATGATCCCACCTTTGAAATTATCTAGGTCTTACTTAAGCCCTAGGGTATAATGCTCTAAAAAAATCGGTCATCCATAGAAAACGATGTCATCATACCAAAACTACCCTCGCTTATCTTTATGAGAGGAAGAAATTAAGTATGTTCAAAATAATTTCTGTACCGAAAATACACTTGAACCTCCTCATGATACAGCTGACATCAGTGTATCATATTCGAATCTGGACCGTCCAATCTAGCCTGATGGACGGTCTATATTCGTTTAATGCACCATAAAGAGTCTTATAGAAATTTTATTAACAACTACAATATCGAATACCATTAGATTCACAGTCCAAATATATTTTCACATTATAAATAATTTTTATTGTAAATATTTATATATTCTCTATAAATTCAGTGAAACTTTATAATGTTTGACTTAA
The DNA here is from genome assembly GCA_950022295.1 of Bromus sterilis. NCBI lineage: Eukaryota > Viridiplantae > Streptophyta > Magnoliopsida > Poales > Poaceae > Bromus > Bromus sterilis. The sequence goes on from OX465600.1 coordinate 40,161,714, forward strand.
GAAAAAGTTAATATCCAGAGTAAATAAAAACAAAGGGAGTATCTTTATTTCCAAATCAACAATCATGAGGTTCGTGCATCTGAATCTTATTCAATTTTATGTGTAAGAAATGTGGAAGCGTTATTTCTAAGTGGATTACATTATTCTGCTTTGACCATCTTAGTCATTGATTCTATATTCACAGAAATTGAGTACTTGCAGACATTCATATTATTATTATTTTGCAACTTCAGATTTAGAACTATCAAAACTGAAGGTTAAATATTCTTTTCATGTATTTTTATTTTGCCGTGTTGTTCTCCGGGCATGTTTTTAAAGTAATATCACATACTGCAAGAGTATGTATTATGTATACCCACAGATCATGACCAAAAGGAATTAGCGGATATCTAACATATCTCCTATCATATGCAATTATTTCCCTGAACACAATATATCACGGTAACCTGTATCATCTAGATGCAGAGAATGGTAGACAATATAAGCATGCTTTTTAGAAGTATTTATTTCCATTTCCAGTGTACTTCATAATCGAGTCCTTTTCACAATAATGGATGCATGGGCAGACACAGTATTGTGCAATTAGTCGGCTTTGCAACTCCATTTCAGATAATGGATTTATGCATTTCTAGAAAGAAAGAAAAAACCAACACTTCTTCTTCGGTACACCCCCCCTTAAACAAATAGATGGACTAAATTTATCTGTATCCCTTCATTAAAAAGGGTAGGAAAGTTGAGTGTAAGTTTTCCGAAGATGAACATGTCAAGTTACCAGCTTATTTTGTAGGGTAGGAAAGCTATACCGGCTAAGGCATCAAGTAGAGTAGTTTTGCCGCAGCCGGAAGGACCCATGAGAGCCAGCACTTCGCCAGGGCGCGCGTACCCGCTAAGCCCATCAAGGATCACAGCACGATCCTTTCTCCCGTTCATGGCCGTCACTGACAGGTCTTTCCACGTTAGAAATACCTCCGTGACACCGGGCTCTGCATTGTCCACCACCCCGCTAGCCACTGGCGAAGCCCTCGATGGCTCGGAGTCGGAGAGACAACCTGGGAAGAAGATGGGGCTTGACGGGCAAGCAGACCAGCCGCGCCATGAAACCATGGCGGTGCTCGACGGCGTGGTCGACTTGAGTGGCTTGCTGGGGCTCGGCGTCGGAGCCCATCTCGGTAATGGTGATGCTGCCATGTATATACTCTCAGTGCCTTTTGCGTTTGAGATTTCCGTGTGTATACCTGCGCTTTATATAGGTCCCAAGTTGTGGGGAGGGGGGGGGGTGTTTCACTGAATATTATGGCCTGTTTTTTTTTTGGAAAGAGAGAATATTATTGCTTTGTTAGTAGGTAGGTAGCTAGTCATAATGCATGAGATGTGTCGAGTGCGAATTTCTGGAGGCCGAGCTACACGTAGCCCTTTATTTTGAAAAAATCGTAAAACATATTTAAAAGTTCTGAAAAAATCCGAAAAAAAATCTATGAAAACTTATATGTATTCCGTATGAACATGTTAAATTTGGCTTGAAAATATTGTAATATGAAGTCTGCACAAAAAATACAAAATTTCAGCCCAAAACCAACAACAAAAAGGCCCATTTAAAATCAAATATTTGTCTTTTTTTCATACGCCACATGTGAAAGTATAATGGTATAAAAATTTGCACATATGTTATATACATGTGTATATATATTCATAAAAAAAATCAATGCTTTTTTAATATTATAAAATACATCTTATGACATGTTCAAACTAAAGGGCTACATGTAGCTCGGTCTACGTTAGCATTATCCGAAGATGTGTCTTGTTAACAACCCTAGAATTTTCCAACTACAAAAAAAATCAGATTTTTTTGTCCTTTCCGTGTAGGACCCGTTGCCAATCCGATGTGGCGAACGCGCCCATGCATCTTCATATCCGCTTCACATTTCAGTCTAGTATGAAGGGTGCTGATCAGGCCGACATATAGGGTCGGTACTAGGAGCCCGTTAATTTGGATTCATTTTTGTGTCTGGTCAATAATCGGGCAGATCGTATATATAGGGAGGAGGGTTCATGGAGCCCGGCTATAGGTGCTCTAATTTCAACCCTATGTCTCAAGCATGTTTAATTGTAAAAAAAAATGTCTGAACAACCAGGATTAGGTTGGGGCGTTGCTGCTGTTTGGAGGAGTATCGTGGTGAATGTCTGCTAACACATTAATGCTGTCCAGATCGTTCGATGTTTGCGTCCGCAATGCTAACGATGTATCGGCTGTCCACGTACGGACTGATGCTACCCGCCTGCTACAGTGTGGTGTGAACGAATGCAACCGAACCTTCTGTGCTTCATGGCAAGCGTGAGGGAGAGCTATCGTCTGACTTTTCATCGAAGAACCCGGCTGCGAGGAGGTGCATGTTCTTGAACTCCCCTTACAGGCCGGGGTCACTGGCAGTGGCATGCATCAAGGCGGAATTGCAGGGGAGGGGGGGCCGACGAGCTCGACGCTGATGCGCGCCAACATGGCGCTTCAGTTTCTACCGTTTATGGCCGTCACTGACCCATCTTGAGATTATGATATCCAACCCAAAACAGTTACACATTAGTTAGGCTCTTAACGCCCACCTTGTGGTCCATCGTCTCCTTGTGTATTTGATGGCAGCTCTGACTCAACCAGGTCAAGAAATTTCTCAAGAAACAACCAATATGTTCAAAACAAACCGATATGCGGACTGGGATCTGCTTTACAGGTCTTTAGGCTGTGGGTTTTCCAGTAGATTAGATACCATTTAACCTCTTCTTCCCCCCTTCCCTCTTACTCCTCCGTGGTCTGTTGGATCGAACTTTGTATTTTCGTTAATTCTGATTAATGGAAAGGGGTGTGTGTCCAGTTCAAAAAAAAAAACAATATGCGGACCTGCAAGCTCAAGCATAGAAGGTCCGTGAGCCTCTTGAGGGTTATCCTTCAATAGTACTTCGAAACAACCAATATGTTTTGAACATGTCAAGAACTGAAAATCAATCGGCAAGCACAAAGCAAGAAATGAAAATAATTGTATAGTACACAAGCCATACAAGCAGTACATGCTCAATGATCCTCAGCTTCGAATGTTTCACTGCTTTGGTGCCTAAAGCTCCTCCAATAAAATTTGTCTCATTCTCGCATTCGTCCCTGTAGAATTCCCACAACTTTGTCCATTGAACCACCTCCATGGTAGCAACTTGTGTTTCACAAGTGAGGCGCACACAAAGAAAGAAAGAGTTTACCGGCATCCACTTTGCCAGATCATCTTTTATCGATGGAATATCATAAATTGACTTGTAGCAACAAAAGATTTCCAAATAATATTTGGTATGTGAGTAAAAGCTGAAAAAGGCACAATGAGACATCATGGTTTACCACCAGGAGGGCTAGGCAAACGAGCCGAACCACTAGACTGGGCGCGCTTTAACGACAATTAAGCAGCCTAGAATCTTAAGAACTATGTGAAGCGATATATTTTAATGTTTTTAGAAATTTGAACACAGTTTTTTTAACGCGAACATTTATGAAAATTGTGACACAACTATGAAAATGTGATTTTTTTTCGAAAAAAGTCTTTTAAAAACTGGAACACATTTTAAAATTATGAGCAAATTTTGAAAAATGAGAACAAAAGTTGGGAAAACAAAAAAATTCAAAACATGAATAAAATTATAAATTCTAAACTTTTTTAAATTGCAAAGAATTCTTCAAAACTATGGAATAAATAGTTCCCACTATTGCAACTTTTTTCCACCATTTATGTTTCTTTTTCTATTCGTTTTTTGTTTTTCATTTATCTTTCTGATAAAAATGTTTGCCCTTCTAAAAATTTGTTTAAATTTTTTAAAAATATTTATTTTCAAATTTAATTCATAAAATATAAATATTACTATATTAATAAATTGTACTAAATTTCAAACCAAGTATCTTTCAAAACTTCTTAACGTGGCACAATGTGCGTACGGTGTTCAAATTTTGCGTGAAGGGTTACCGTGGGTATACACACCTGCTGGTATTATATGGTATCGTTTCATGCATGGCAAAAAAATACACCATGTTTAAAGGTGGTTGTTCGGGTAGGCCGGAAGGCTAGCAAGTCTCAAAAAAAATCACATCGATCAAATGGAACCCAAATATTTTCCATACACTCGCATCACTATGACAAGCATCGATGCAAATTTTCATTGCTTTTTGATATTTTGTGAAATTTCTATTTTTTTCGAAAAAAACTAAAATGCTAGCTGAATGTGAGCCAATGTGCACATGATATACGATGCAGTTTTTAAAAAAATCATAAATAAATTTTAACACCCTTTACAAAATTGTTAAAAAATTCCCAAGAATTGTTGTTGTACATGAATTTTAAACCACGTACTTTTAAAAAAAATATCAATATTTTTGGAAATGCCAACATTTCTTGAATTTGTGCTCAAAAAAATCAAAATCAAAAACATTGTATGAAATTCTAGAACAGTTTTTTAGTAAAAATATTTGAAAAAAATAATATTTTTGGTATTCTACAAATATTTCAAATTTCAAAAATTGTTTCAAGATGAACAATAAAGTTTAAAAATGAGAAAATGAATTAATAGAAAAAGGAAAGTAAAAAATATGCTCAGTCCTTGGCCCAACTAGGCGACGACATCGCTTTCGGTTCCTGCTGGGCAGGCCCAAATATGCTCAAAAAAATGAAAGTTTTGTATCTATCATACCTAAATAGTTCATCCCCACTAACTTATTTATCATGACATATCCACATCATGAAGTAGGTTCACTATGTAAATATATTTTCATTAACTCTTCATGCACATGCTCCCACTAACTTTGCATGTGCATGCATCTTATCACAAGTAAATAATAACTTTTTTATGCGCTCAACCTCACAATTTATAAGCAACTTTTTTATATATAAAATCAAATTATGAGTTACGTCGCATTTTATTTTTTCTATGTAATTTTTTTATTCACATCCATAGTTGTTATCATTGTTTTAGGTCTAGCCAAGGGTGAACATGTCTTCATTGTCTCTACTCTCAACGTTGTTTTCGTCTCATATCATCTGACTAATATATTGTCAAGTAACTAAATTAATAAAACAAAAATTAAACTCATTTTTGGATTATTATTTTTATCAAATTTTCTTCCACATGTCTTAAAACATCAAATTCTTTTTTAACAGTTTCCGCAGGAACCCGCGGAGTATCATCTAGTACTTTTATATATTTTGCGCAGTAGAAAAATCACTAGTAGTAGTGAGGTGAAGTTGCTAGATGTGCACGCCCCAAGTGGGAGGTCTCAAGTTCAGGTTGTGTTTGTCTCTATTTTTATGTGCATAGAACATTGTAGGAGGTTTAATGCCGTATAAAAAAATATACCCTTTTTGCTTTTACAACAAGTAGCTCCACCATGCCGAAGGAGGGACGCCGCTTCGCTGCTACAACATACTTGCCGAGCGGCACAAACTCAAAGAGCCCTGAAGACAAGGTACATGATTTGGACAGCGAAAATGCACGATGATCACTGAGCCGCCAATGTGTGACATCGTCGGTTCCTTCTTGGGGGCATCCTCTTGAGGAGCATTTGATCTCGTTTGCGCGCTCTATGGCTGGACGCTCGTAGCATTGCGGTTGACAGGTGTTCGTTCGGTAATGTGGAAGTTGCGCGACTTTTTGTGTGGCAACGATGGCGGTTTCAAGCGAAGTTGGTTTGCAGCTGGGTCTTAATAGTCGGTCTCTTCCGACGTGTTCGAGGGGTCGTCGTGCCTCACTTTGTCTATTCGAAGTCGAAGCTGCCGTGGTGACGATTACATGCAACAGGTGGTCGGTTCCGGTGCTGGTTCAGCGCAAGTTTAGCGCGCTTATCTTGCAATACTCGTCGATAGAGTCGGAGCTGTCTGGTGGTCGGCGTGTGCGACTGACTGTTTGGCATTGACCGGCACAGGCCTCGACGCTTGCTGCGGTGAGGGCTTCTTCGGTGCTTGTTGACGGTGGAGTCGGGGTCGCCCTCGAGGAGGTGAGATGACGATGACGCCGGTTGCAGCCTCGACGACGCGTTTCTCCTTACCAGTGTGTGTGCATTCTTGTGTGGTTGCCATGTCTTCCTGTGTGCCTTATTTTTGCGGGCGTGTTGTAACGGTTTTCGTTCGGTTTTCCGATTATTAACCGAGCACTCTCTTCGATCTTTTTTAATGAATCGGTCCCTAAGGGACTGCGTTTCAATACTGAGAGCATCTCCAGCCGCGGCCCCAAGAGCCCCCCAAGGCGGCGCTATTCGCTCCGGATAGACGAATTCCGCCCAGCCGCGCCCCCAAAGGCCCAAATAGCGTCGGATTAGGTCAAAATTGAGTCCGGCAATCCCAAGCCAACCCGGTGCACTGGGGGTCGCTTGGGGCGTCGGATGAAACAAAAGGGCGCGAAAGAGAGAAAACGCCCGCGCGGTTTCACGCGCGATGCGCGCCGGCCTCACTTGTCGGCGTGTAAACACGCGGCATCGTCATCCTCCCGCCTCGGCTTCCCCGCGCCTGCCGCCGCCGCCGCAGAGCATCAATGCGGTGCTGATGTCCAGTCCAATCGCCAGTGGGGGAATCAATGCGGCGCGTTGAGTAGCCCAGCAGTCCGACGACCGCGCCGCCGCGTGTCCCGCCCCGGTGAGGCCGCCCTTTCGCGTTCCCCCGCTATTTAAAGGGCTCGCCGGTGAACACGATGCACACACTCGCTCCTCCTCCTCTGCTCCTATGTTCTCGCCGCCACCTCCTCCTCCCTCCTCCTCCTACCACCTCGCAAGCGACCATGGACAACCTTGCGCGGAACGGATTCAAGCGCCGCAGCGTGCTGCTAATGGAGGCCATCCTCCTCGCGCAGGCCGGCTATCCGTGCCCGTCGGACACCAGGCCACCCCACGACGACGACGGCGCCGACGGCGCCGCTGGTGGGGCCACCGGAGGAGGCGGCGGGGGGCTCGACTTCGACCAGCTCTACTCGTTTTTTTTTATTTCTAGTTGTCTTTTAGTTTTTAAGTTGCTATTATGTAAAATTAGACCAAATATTACTCCCTTCCGATCCATAATAAGTGTCGCTAATTTTGTACTAAGTTAGCATAAACTTTGTACTAGATGAGCGACACTTATTATGGATCGGAGGGAGTATGAATTAGGCCGAATTTTGTTTAATTTGCCTTGTTTTTCACAAATATACGCCGAACTTGAGGGGCCGCCTTGAGGGCGCGGCCAACCCAAGCATGTTTCGCCGCCCGAACACCTCCTAAGCGGCGCTAAAATAATGCTGAAAACCGGCTTGGGGGGCCGAACGGCCGGAGATGCTCTGAGCTTCAACACTGAGTGTCGGGACCCGGGGTTAGCGTATGTAATTCCAGTTACGATACAATCACATGGAGAGCCGAGAACCGTACCCACTTGTCTAAGCAGACAAGGCCAAGCACAGAACGTTCTCGGTAAGCATCGAACGTGAGGGGCATCCCATCCAGGCCGGATGATCAACTGAGATGGGTCCTCATCGTCCGCTCACAAGTCTAAATGCTTATGGGTGGTGAATCCCATACTCATAGACAAGTCGCCTCAACCATGTTGTCGATTGAATCCTAACTCTTACATGGACTTACTCCAGCCCGATCACTTAGTCGGGATCTAGGGCGGGCTCGATCATACAACAAAGTGTGCACGTGACAGAGTCACGAGCAATCGCATCGCGATGCCCCAAGCTACACACATCTAAGGGCCACTTGGTGTATAAAAGACCGCCAGCCAGATCACAACTAAGGTCTCGAAAACCCATACTAAGACATGCATGATATAAACATACACGCAGAACACATGCCTAGTATGAACAGCAGGTATCATCACATAACTCTACAAAGTACTTCTTTATTGATATACACATAGAGCATACAAAGATCACATGTCTGTGATCACATTACATCATACAACGGAAGCAAATTAGGTCTGAGTACAGACAAGTTTAACAAATGGCTTAGAGAAGCCTTGTAAACATACATGCCCTTCCACGACGGACCAGACTGCTGTCTGGAACTATACTACCAAGGTCAACGTCGAGCTTCACGAAGGTGACTCCATCGGGATCCGGGTTCTCATCTAAAACATAGAATAAGCAAACGTGAGTACAAAGTCGTACTCAGCAAGACTTACAACAGATCTATACTACTCATGCTCAAGTATCAAGGTAAAGGAGGTGGGGTTCAACATGCAGAAGTGCCAGCTTTGACTTGGCTAGTCCTGTACTACGAGTATCAGACTTGAGGTAAGAAGCGTACACGAGTCCACTACATCTCCAACCAATTACACCACTATGGTGCCTTCCTCGACTTCCCCACGAGAAAGCACGCCATAGCACTCACGCTTATCTTGCGAGTTTTATAAGTATCCATTCAAGTTATCTATGATCAAGTAGAGGTTTCCAAGTAGTCCATAACCGCGGACACGGCTATTCGAATAGTTCATTAACCCTGCAGGGGTGTACATCTTCACACGTGTGTCATCACTTATCGCCTCGTTCTTGTCACCCTTCAAACGGGTGTCGGACGTGGATGAAACCAAGGCACTACCCTCACATCACCTTCTCTAATCCAGGAGTCGACTACCTGAGTTTGTCACCGCTCGAGAGTCCGGCCGGTTCCACGAAACGGACTCAGATAATGCAAGGGACCGAGACGCCACCTTTGACAGATGGTTTCACTGCCTCACAGGTCCACCCACATATCTATACATAAATCAAATGGAAAGCCCGAATCTAGTGTGACTCCTGGACCGGATCGGGTACGTAAAGAGGCCAAACGGGGCTCACATAAAACCCTACATGTGGTCATACTCTTTGTCTTGGATCACAAAACAGGAACTCGGGGCCTAGGGCAGTGTTCAACGAGACAACCCACTGTGTACTCCTACACAGCCTCTCATCGTTCACCTTTGTTTAGGGTGGATTCACCAATACGTTTATCATCAGTATCACTTTGTTCAATCCATCCCGACTCACAATCATAACATCCTCATTGTATCACTAAGAAGCAAAAGCAGTAACAGTTGCAGGGGCCACATGCTCATCATTCAACTCCTAAATCTGCTAGGATTGTGGTTTGCTTAATACGGTGACAAAATGATAGGTCATGCATTGGAATGGGTTCAACTATGCGAAAGAACGTGTCTCGATGATCTCCTAAACATGCATAAGAGAGACTGAGAGGGAAGTAGGATTTTATAGACATGATCAATGGGGGTTTGCTTGCCTTGCTGACGATACGCGGGTCTTAACGGTGGTCTTCTTCTTCGGGGTGATCACCGTCTCGGAACGTGTGTCATCGGAGGCAATCATCAACAAGGGGGGGCAACTTCGAAAGTAAAAACGCACATACACATGATAAGGTTGTCCATGATGTGAATGGTACTGGTTTGTAGCATATTCAATTTAATTGAAGTATATTGCATTTGAAATGCAAATTCAAACTTCAAATTTGAATTCAAATTAAGTCATATACACATTTGCTTCTGTTCACCCATTTTAAAATGGTCAAACATAAAAACAAATTGCATATTCTTAATCCTTGTATTTTTTTGATAATTTTTCATATATTATATGTTTAATTTGGAGTTAATATGAATTTTCTATGAATTTCCAAAGTTTAATTCAATTTCTGGAATTTTCTCTGTTTTCTTTAATTCTTTAAATTTTTGGAAACTGTTTATTGCATCATGCTGATGCAAGCATGACGTCAGGGGGGACCTGACCTGTGGGTCCAGGGTGTCAGTGACCCAGGGTTAATCCCTGTTTAAATTAACCACTGGTTAAATAAAAGGGGGGGCCTGGGCCCACCTGTCATTGGCTAGGAGGGGGGTTAGGCTGGGTGATTAGCCCTAATGGCTAGGGCTCGCCGGAGAGATGGCCGGAGCCTCGCCGGGATTAGGCTAGAAGCCACGGGGAGGGCTCGGGCTTGGACGGGGAGATGCCCCTTGCTCGCGCGCGTGTAGTGGAGTAGGCGGGGGTCAACGGGGAGGCCGGAGAGCGCGCGGGCAACGACATGGCGCGGCGGCCGGAGCTACTGCTCCACGGATTCGATGGTACATGACGCGGGGAGGTGCAAGAGATGGCGCAGATCGACGAGGAGCTCACCCTGGTGACGTTGAAGAGGACGGGGAGGTCGGGGGCTGGCCGGAGACGGCGGAATTCGAGCTCGATGTTCCCGGTGGCCGGCGGCGAGACGTTGAGGTTGTCGTCGATTCCGGGGGCCTTGAGCTCAAATTGCTTGGGGGAAACGAAGAAGACGGCATCGTCGGTTGCAGTGGACAACCTGGCGCGGCTGCTCGGCGACGATGGCCACGCCGGGGCGCGGCGGCGTTCTCTGGGGCGGTTCGGCTCGCGCGAGATTGGAGAAACAGAGAGGGGCAGAGCGTGCGCGAGGTAGGGGAAAGGAACGCGGGGTCTTCGGTCGTCCACGGCCACGGGCATGCCGGGCACGCAGCTGTCTGGCTGCCTGGAGAAGAAGACAAGGGCGCCGGGGTGGGCCTGGGCCGGCTTCTGCTAGTTGGGCCCAAGCCAGGTAGGCCTCTTTTTTGTTTTTCTTCTTTTCTTTTTATTTCTGTTATTTGTTTTGCTCTGGTAAAAAAATACCATAGCATTTTATAAAAATGCCCAATTATTTTTTTAAATCCTAGGTGACCAGTAGCTAGCCACATATAGAATTTGGACATTTTTGAAATTCAATATATTTTGAATTTCAATTCAAATAGGGTCAAATTTAATTTCCAGGGCACCTTTTGAATTTTTGAATATTCCTTGGGCATGGGAATGAACCCAAACCACTTTTAAAATGATCACCATCATTTCTAGGAATTTTCCAAACATTCAAATGATTTTTGGAAAAAGATTTTTATCTGGCCATTTGAAATAATTTCTCAGGGCTTTCTTTTTCCCCATTTTTGAATTTCTTTTGAATTTTGCATGATGCAAAGGGATCAAACAAACCTTAGCACTTACCCTAGTTGGGGTTCTGACAACTCGCCCCCACTCAAAAGAATCTCGTCCCGAGATTCAGAAGTCGTCGGGAGGAAGGTGGGGTACTCGGCACGGAGACGGTCTTCTCTTTCCCAGGTTGCTTCTCTCTCGGAGTGATGTTACCATTGCACTTTGAGGAACTTGATCTTCTGACGGCGAGTGACACGCTCTGCTGAATCAAGAATACGAACAGGGTACTCTCGATAAGAAAGGTCATCTTGGAGATCTAGCGTTTCATGGTCGACTTCGCGGATGGGGTCCTTGAAGCAACGCCTGAGTTGTGACACATGGAATACATCGTGTACTCGGGAAAGGTGCGGAGGTAGTTCAAGTTGGTAGGCAACTTCTCCACGTTTAGCGAGAATGCGGAAAGGTCCGATGTAACGTGGGGCCAACTTGCCTTTGATACCGAATCTTTGGGTTCCCTTCAGAGGAGTAACCCGAAGGTAAGCCTTCTCATCAATATTGTAGCTCTCCTCTCTATGATGACGATCATAGTAGCTCTTTTGACGAGACTGAGCGGTTTTCAATCGATCACGAACAATGCGAACTTGCTCTTCTGCTTCCTTGATCATATCCGGTCCAAAGAGTTGTTTTTCACCGGTTTCTGACCAGTTTAGGGGTGTTCGACATCGTCGGCCATAGAGGAATTCAAAGGGAGCCATGTTCAGACTAGATTGATAGCTATTGTTATAAGCAAATTCGGCGAAGGGAAGAGATTTCTCCCAATTCTTTCCAAAAGAGATAACACAAGCTCTGAGCATGTCTTCCAAGATTTGATTAACCCTTTCAACTTGACCGCTAGATTGAGGGTGGAAAGCTGTACTAAAGGATAGATGAGTTCCCATAGTATTCTGAAAACTTTCCCAAAATCTAGAGGTGAAAAGGCTACCACGATCAGAATTGATCACCAAAGGAACACCGTGAAGAGACACGATTCTAGAGACGTACAAGTCCGCCAACTGACTAGCAGTTATAGACTCGCGAACGGGAAGGAAGTGAGCAACTTTGGAAAGCCTATCTATGACAACGAAGATGGCATCATTTCCTTTCTGGGTTTTTGGAAAGCCGGTGATGAAGTCCATACCGACCTTGTCCCACTTCCACTCGGGAATAGACAATGGTTGAAGAGTACCAGCAGGTCTTTGGTGTTCTTCCTTAATGCGACGACAAACATCACATTCGGCAACAAATTGTGCAATGTCTCTCTTCATCCGGTTCCACCAAAATCTCTGGCGTAGATCTCGGTACATTTTTGTGCTACCGGGATGAATTGAGAGGGGAGTGTCATGAGCTTCCTTAAGGATCAGCTGCTTTAGGTCTTCATTTTCAGGAACTAATAAACGATTTTCAAAGAATATCGTTCCTTGATCATTTGCTCAGAAACATTTAGCAACTCCGCTAACAATGTTCTGCTTGATCTCTTGAATACTACTATCTTGTTTCTGGGCGGCTATGATTTGATCCTCAAGGGTTGGTTTCGCCACCAGGGTAGAAAGAAATCCATGAGGAACTATCTCAAGATTGAGTTTGCAAAATTCCTCATGAAGAAGTGGTTGATACTGTTGTAACATGAGGTTGTTACAATACGACTTACGACTTAGTGCATCAGCCATGACATTGGCTTTGCCTGGGGTATAAGAAATTCCTAAGTCATAATCTTTTATCAACTCTATCCAGCGTATTTGCCTGAGATTAAGATCTGGCTGGGTGAATATGTATTTGAGGCTTTGGTGGTCGGAATAAATCTCACAACGATTACCAAGGAGGTAATGTCGCCAAGTCTTCAGTGCATGAACTACGGCAGCGAGTTCAAGATCATGGGTAGGATAGTTCTCTTCATGTGGCCGCAACTGGCGTGAAGCATAAGCTACCACATGTCGATCTTGCATAAGTATGCATCCTAACCCTTGCCGTGAAGCATCACAATAGATCTCGAAATCCCTTTTGGTGTCTGGAGGTGCAAGTACGGGTGCAGAAGTCAATCTTCTTTTTAACTCTTGAAAGCTTTCCTCGCACTTGGGAGTCCATTGGAATTTCTTATCTTTCTTGAGGAGTTCAGGAAGAGGCTTTGCAACTTTGGAGAAGTTCTCAACGAAGCGGCGACAATAGCTTGCTAGGCCGAGAAAACTCCTAACTTGCTTAACCGATTCTGGTGGAGTCCAGTCAAGGACGGCCTGAACTCTCTCGGGATTGACTGCAACACCTTTCGCAGAAATCACGTGGCCTAAGTAGGTCACTTCTGGTAGCCAAAATTCATACTTGGAGAACTTGGCATAAAGGCGATGCTCTCTAAGTTTCATCAATACCAATCTAAGATGTTCTGCGTGCTCTTCTTCGTTCTTCAAGTAGATGAGAATGTCATCAAGATAAACCACAACAAATTTATCTAGGTACTCCATGAAGATCGAATTCATCAAGCGCGAGAATGTGGCGGGGGCATTGGTTAAACCGAAGGACATGACGGTGTACTCATAAAGACCATAACGAGTAGTGAAAGTCGCTTTTGGAATGTCCTCGTTTCGGATTTTGATTTGATGATAGCCTAATCTCAAATCCATCTTGGAAAAGACAGAGGATCCAGCAAGTTGATCATAAAGATCATTGATCCTGGGCAGTGGGTACTTGTTCTTTATCGTCGCTAGATTTAGCGGGCGATAGTCTACGCACATCCTTTCTGTTCCATCTTTCTTCGTTACGAACAGAACGGGGCAACCCCATGGCGATGAGCTAGGGCGGATGAAGCCTTTTGCCAACGAAGCATCAAGTTGGGTTTTTAGCTCAGCTAACTCATGTGGGGCCATCCTATATGGGCGTATGGAAATTGGGGCTGTGCCTGGTATAAGATCCACCATGAATTCTACACACCTGTCGGGTGGCATTCCCGGCAGCTCTTCAGGAAAGACATTCGGGAAGTCACGAACCACCGGAATATCTTCAAGGTCTGGAAGTGGAAGCACATTCAAAGTATGCATCTGGGTTCTAGAGCTGGGTGATGTGTAGTCAATGATCTGGCCTAAAGGATGGGTGAGTTTAACTGACTTGGCCTTACAATCAAGGAAAGCATTCTGCCTTGATAACCAATCCATTCCTAGGATGACATCAATGTCCGAAGACTTGAGGGCTATAAGAGAAGCAAGGAATACTAAATCCTCAATTGCAATTTGATTACCATGGCTTACTCTATTAGTTTGCCACTTTGAACCAGGAGTTTGAATGATCATTGGAGAAAACATTTCTTCAAAAGGGAATTCATGACGAAGTGCATAACTCTCCGACATGAATGAATGAGAAGCTCCTGGATCGAAAAGAACGGAGGTGGGAACATGATTGACTGGGAGTGTGCCAAGGATGACGTCAGAAGCAACAGTGGTCTCCTCAACTGAGATTTGGTTCACACAACCACTACTTGTGGCTGAAAGCTTTGCTGGGATGGCTTTGGTGGTTGATTTATTTGGAGGCTTGTGACTAGGTCGACGTGGTCCCACCAACACTGTAGGGCATTGTCGGAAGTAATGGCCTGTCAGACCACACGTGAAACACACTCTGCCTGAATTGTTGGGACTGGGATTACTTGATTGCACACCATCATTCCGGGGTGGAATAATGTGTTGGGGTGGATGGCATATATTCGGTGGTGGTCTCTGAAGAAGGTTTTGAGGTATGACACTGGTTGGAATCCAAATTCGGCGTTTCTGAGGGGCTGAACTTGAAGAAGTAGCAAGCTCAAGAGCATGCTTGCGAGATTCCTAGAAAATTTCATTGCCATGCTCAGCTCTGAAGGATCTGTTGACTAAATCCTCAAAGGTGGAAAATTCGATGAGGTTGAGATCATGACGAAGGATAGGGCTAAGTCCATTGCGGAACCTTGCCTGCTTTCTGGCATCGGTGGTGATCTCATCTTGGGCATACCGAGCAAGACGGTTGAACTCTCTCACATACTCGTGAATGGACATCTCTCCTTGAGTCAGATTGCAGAACTCTTCCTTCTTGCGCTCCATTAACTCATCTAGAAGGTGGTACCCTCAAAAGGCAACACAAAACTCTTGCCAAGTCACTAGGTGACCATCAGGCTGCATCGCAACATAGTTCTCCCACCATTCAGCAGCAGCACCTTCCAGAAAGTATGCCGCGAATATAACTCGATCATCGGGAGCAACATGTGCCGTATCAAGCTTACGCTCGATGGAACGGAGCCAATCATCAGCTTCAAGGGGCTCAGAAGAACATCGAAATACCGGTGGCTTGAGGAGGATGAAGTCCTGAATGCTCACAACCACATTGCAATGACGTGAGGTATTCTGCTCGATGAGCTCCAGAAGGCGTGTTTGGTCACGTTGATTCTTCTCAGCTTCCATCATGATTTTCGCCGCAGAAGGCGGTCGTAGAGGTTCATCATCATTTCGATTCCGAACACGGTCTCGATTCCGACGAACAGCACTACGAGTTCCACCTGACATCCTGTGTGATAAAGATCAACAATCAGAACAGGTTGTACGATGGAATCAAAGACAAGAAGGACATGAAGAAGACGGAAAAGATTATAATGCGAAGGCAATGATCCACAGAAACTCGGAATAATTCCGGCAGCATAACGGCTACACCGGGATGGAAAACAAGACAACCTCGAGGAGATTTGACAGAACTTCCTCAAGGAACTCAAGAGAACGACGAGTCTGGACGACCACAACTGTCCTACGGTTACAAGGAGGCAAACAACGAGATGTTCTAGTAAAGACATAGATGAGCCTAGTCCTATCATCCCGTAGAAAAGATAAGGGTGACTCAGAACTCAGATCGATGAGGGTAAGGAGAAAAAGAAGCCTTACGTTGTTCCCTTTATACCCAAGTAACTATATAACTATAGAGTGCTAAACTCGACTTCGACCAAGGGTTGCTAATCCTACAGACAGTCCTGCTCTGATACCAAGTTTGTCGGGACCCGGGGTTAGCGTATGTAATTCCAGTTACGATACAATCACATGGAGAGCCGAGAACCGTACCCACTTGTCTAAGCAGACAAGGCCAAGCACAGAACGTTCTCGGTAAGCATCGAACGTGAGGGGCATCCCATCCAGGCCGGATGATCAACTGAGATGGGTCCTCATCGTCCGCTCACAAGTCTAAATGCTTATGGGTGGTGAATCCCATACTCATAGACAAGTCGCCTCAACCATGTTGTCGATTGAATCCTAACTCTTACATGGACTTACTCCAGCCCGATCACTTAGTCGGGATCTAGGGCGGGCTCGATCATACAACAAAGTGTGCACGTGACAGAGTCACGAGCAATCGCATCGCGATGCCCCAAGCTACACACATCTAAGGGCCACTTGGTGTATAAAAGACCGCCAGCCAGATCACAACTAAGGTCTCGAAAACCCATACTAAGACATGCATGATATAAACATACACGCAGAACACATGCCTAGTATGAACAGCAGGTATCATCACATAACTCTACAAAGTACTTCTTTATTGATATACACATAGAGCATACAAAGATCACATGTCTGTGATCACATTACATCATACAACGGAAGCAAATTAGGTCTGAGTACAGACAAGTTTAACAAATGGCTTAGAGAAGCCTTGTAAACATACATGCCCTTCCACGACGGACCAGACTGCTGTCTGGAACTATACTACCAAGGTCAACGTCGAGCTTCACGAAGGTGACTCCATCGGGATCCGGGTTCTCATCTAAAACATAGAATAAGCAAACGTGAGTACAAAGTCGTACTCAGCAAGACTTACAACAGATCTATACTACTCATGCTCAAGTATCAAGGTAAAGGAGGTGGGGTTCAACATGCAGAAGTGCCAGCTTTGACTTGGCTAGTCCTGTACTACGAGTATCAGACTTGAGGTAAGAAGCGTACACGAGTCCACTACATCTCCAACCAATTACACCACTATGGTGCCTTCCTCGACTTCCCCACGAGAAAGCACGCCATAGCACTCACGCTTATCTTGCGAGTTTTATAAGTATCCATTCAAGTTATCTATGATCAAGTAGAGGTTTCCAAGTAGTCCATAACCGCGGACACGGCTATTCGAATAGTTCATTAACCCTGCAGGGGTGTACATCTTCACACGTGTGTCATCACTTATCGCCTCGTTCTTGTCACCCTTCAAACGGGTGTCGGACGTGGATGAAACCAAGGCACTACCCTCACATCACCTTCTCTAATCCAGGAGTCGACTACCTGAGTTTGTCACCGCTCGAGAGTCCGGCCGGTTCCACGAAACGGACTCAGATAATGCAAGGGACCGAGACGCCACCTTTGACAGATGGTTTCACTGCCTCACAGGTCCACCCACATATCTATACATAAATCAAATGGAAAGCCCGAATCTAGTGTGACTCCTGGACCGGATCGGGTACGTAAAGAGGCCAAACGGGGCTCACATAAAACCCTACATGTGGTCATACTCTTTGTCTTGGATCACAAAACAGGAACTCGGGGCCTAGGGCAGTGTTCAACGAGACAACCCACTGTGTACTCCTACACAGCCTCTCATCGTTCACCTTTGTTTAGGGTGGATTCACCAATACGTTTATCATCAGTATCACTTTGTTCAATCCATCCCGACTCACAATCATAACATCCTCATTGTATCACTAAGAAGCAAAAGCAGTAACAGTTGCAGGGGCCACATGCTCATCATTCAACTCCTAAATCTGCTAGGATTGTGGTTTGCTTAATACGGTGACAAAATGATAGGTCATGCATTGGAATGGGTTCAACTATGCGAAAGAACGTGTCTCGATGATCTCCTAAACATGCATAAGAGAGACTGAGAGGGAAGTAGGATTTTATAGACATGATCAATGGGGGTTTGCTTGCCTTGCTGACGATACGCGGGTCTTAACGGTGGTCTTCTTCTTCGGGGTGATCACCGTCTCGGAACGTGTGTCATCGGAGGCAATCATCAACAAGGGGGGGCAACTTCGAAAGTAAAAACGCACATACACATGATAAGGTTGTCCATGATGTGAATGGTACTGGTTTGTAGCATATTCAATTTAATTGAAGTATATTGCATTTGAAATGCAAATTCAAACTTTAAATTTGAATTCAAATTAAGTCATATACACATTTGCTTCTGTTCACCCATTTTAAAATGGTCAAACATAAAAACAAATTGCATATTCTTAATCCTTGTATTTTTTTGATAATTTTTCATATATTATATGTTTAATTTGGAGTTAATATGAATTTTCTATGAATTTCCAAAGTTTAATTCAATTTCTGGAATTTTCTCTGTTTTCTTTAATTCTTTAAATTTTTGGAAACTGTTTATTGCATCATGCTGATGCAAGCATGACGTCAGGGGGGACCTGACCTGTGGGTCCAGGGTGTCAGTGACCCAGGGTTAATCCCTGTTTAAATTAACCACTGGTTAAATAAAAGGGGGGGCCTGGGCCCACCTGTCATTGGCTAGGAGGGGGGTTAGGCTGGGTGATTAGCCCTAATGGCTAGGGCTCGCCGGAGAGATGGCCGGAGCCTCGCCGGGATTAGGCTAGAAGCCACGGGGAGGGCTCGGGCTTGGACGGGGAGATGCCCCTTGCTCGCGCGCGTGTAGTGGAGTAGGCGGGGGTCAACGGGGAGGCCGGAGAGCGCGCGGGCAACGACATGGCGCGGCGGCCGGAGCTACTGCTCCACGGATTCGATGGTACATGACGCGGGGAGGTGCAAGAGATGGCGCAGATCGACGAGGAGCTCACCCTGGTGACGTTGAAGAGGACGGGGAGGTCGGGGGCTGGCCGGAGACGGCGGAATTCGAGCTCGATGTTCCCGGTGGCCTGCGGCGAGACGTTGAGGCTGTCGTCGATTCCGGGGGCCTTGAGCTCAAATTGCTTGGGGGAAACGAAGAAGACGGCATCGGCGGTTGCAGTGGACAACCTGGCGCGGCTGCTCGGCGACGATGGCCACGCCGGGGCGCGGCGGCGTTCTCTGGGGCGGTTCGGCTCGCGCGAGATTGGAGAAACAGAGAGGGGCAGAGCGTGCGCGAGGTAGGGGAAAGGAACGCGGGGTCTTCGGTCGTCCACGGCGGCGAGAAGATAGGGCAGGGGGAGGCAAGCATCTGCGTGGCTAGGAGGAGGTGGCCACGGCCACGGGCATGCTGGGCACGCAGCTGCCTGGCTGCGTGGAGAAGAAGACAAGGGCGCCGGGGTGGGCCTAGGACGGCTTCTGCTAGTTGGGCCCAATCCAGGTAGGCCTCTTTTCTGTTTTTCTTCTTTTCTTTTTATTTCTGTTATTTGTTTTGCTCTGGTAAAAAAATACCATAGCATTTTATAAAAATGCCCAATTATTTTTTTAAATCCTAGGTGACCAGTAGCTAGCCACATATAGAATTTGGACATTTTTGAAATTCAATATATTTTGAATTTCAATTCAAATAGGGTCAAATTTAATTTCCAGGGCACCTTTTGAATTTTTGAATATTCCATGGGCATGGGAATGAACCCAAACCACTTTTAAAATGATCACCATCATTTCTAGGAATTTTCCAAACATTCAAATGATTTTTGAAAAAAGATTTTTATCTGGTCATTTGAAATAATTTCTCAGGGCTTTCTTTTTTCTCATTTTTGAATTTTTTTTGAATTTTGCATGATGCAAAGGGATCAAACAAACCTTATCACTTACCCTAGTTGGGGTTCTGACACTGAGCCGCCGCTGTCTTTATCCAAGGAAGGAAGTGGTCTTCCAGGTTCTTCTTTTCAGCTCATGGACAACCGAAATAGTTCATCTGCTTGCTGAATTTTTCTACTATGTCTTTTGTTCTGTCGAACTCGATCGATGTAGTAAGTGGGTGCGCCCTCGCAACAGTGATGTACATGAGATTACTTGCACGATCTTTCATTGTTTGTTCAGATAGTCAATTTATTTTCTAAGTTCTACCTAGCATCAATCAAGTAGTCATGCGCTCTCTGCTTCCGTGTAGTTTTTTTTTGTTAGTTGTTTGCATGTTGTACAGCAGCCTGCTCAACGTTCAGGGTCAAAACAATTAATACAGTATGAAGGAAAAATTAGAGATTAGTAAACCCTGTCTGTTATATATAGTGGTATTATTCTTGTCAAAGTTGAAGAGAAGAATTCATGAAACTGGAAAGAAAATGAGAGACATAAAAAGCAAATATATTTGTAGTTCATGACAAATTCCACTAACAAATTGAATGCTACTGTAAGTACATACTTAAAAATCACACAATCAGCATGCATAAAAAAAAAGAATTGCACAATCGATTACAGCAGATGCGTGCATGGTGAGAAATGGATCAGAATAAGATCAGAGGAAGATGAAGCAGTCCATGGACATGAGGGGGTTCTTGAGGTCATCCACCAATTCGCCACCTCCGGCGCCTAAGTGGCCGGCCGTTGCCGTGGCGCTCTTCCTTCTCCCGGCTGAATCTGCAGCTGATCGGCACGACGAGGAAGAAGAAGAGGGCAATGGAGGCCTCTTCTTGTTCCTGCAGGACGCCGAGCCTCCTGCCCCTGTTCCTGAAGGCGGCGCTCGAGGTGGCAGCGGCCGCACACGCCTCGTTGCCGCCGGAGCTAGACGACGGCTGTTGCTGCTGCTAGTGCCAGCCTTCTTCTTCGTCGGGGAAATGACCACGGACAGAGCCGGGGGCGTTCTTGGCAACAACAATGGTCGTGGAGCGGCGGGGGCCGGCCGGGGAAGCCTTTTCTTCTTCCTGTTGTTGATGTTGCGGTCGAGCACGACGACCTCCATGTTGTCTATATCCCTGCAGGCGCGGACCTTGAGGTACCCAGCCGAGAAGGGGCCTGTACCTGACGACGACGACGAGGAACATGAGGAATTACTAGTTGCAGTTGCAGCCGAGGAGGAGCTGGAGGTGGTGGCCATGGAGATGGAGGAGCTTGTTGCGGGCGACGACAGCAAGGAGGAGTAGCTTGATGTGGAGACGGCAGGAGAAGCGGAGGAGCTTGACGGGAGCGGGTGCACGGCGACGGCCTTCTTGGAGGCGCTGGTCGGAGAGCCGCCGGGAGACAGAGACAATGAGTGGCCGTCGTCACCGGAGGTAGGAGAGGGAGAAGAGCAGGGATAGCATCTGCTGACACAGGCGCCCATTGAGCCCTGCTGCTGTTGATCTGCTCTGCTCTGCTGCAACTCTTCAGGCTTCTCTCTGTTGAGCAGGGAGTATGTGTGCTATGCCATTAAGCACAACGTGCCAACCAATTAGTATCAGGAAACGGAGGGGGTTGATCGAGGGGCAAAAGATACTGGGCTAGTAGTAGACTTTTTGCACCAAATTAAAGCTGGCATGGCATGGTCGTTTGGTCAGAGCGAGCGCAAAATGTTTGAATCTGCAACGGCAGGCAGGCTGGCAAAGTACGCCGCCGGCACAAACATACACTGAAGAACCATTATTCAGAAGCAAAACAAAAAAGCACTGATGAATCAATTCAGTTGCAACAACATTGCCTTGCCTGTTCATTGTTCCTAATTGACCTCATCTGGCTCTCAAATCAAAAAAGAATATGAGGGAAGGCTCTCAAATCAAATGCTTTCTAGTTTCTAGCAGTCATCAGCCCTAACAAATCAAGCCCACAAGCCCATTCAACTTGGTTGCGACAGTTTGAAACAATGACAAGGGAAAAGAAACACAAAAAGAGCAGTCTGAATGAACCATGCATACCAAAATGTTTTGCTCACTTCTGAAATCCCAAAGACCGTTCAAAAAGGTACAGTACGCACGCTTCAGGCTCTCATCAAGTCATCCCAAGCACCAACATCACCAGCTGCACACATATTGTACTATTAATGAGCTCTGTTGCACATTGCACTTCCTGTCGGAATAGGCTCCCGGTCCAAACTAATCACAATTTACTCTGAAGTGTACACCCTACATCTGAAACTGCAGCTTTCTGCCAGCCATTAGACCCCAAAAGGGCATTTCGTCTAACTTTGTGGCACTCTAGTAAAATTTTCAGAGGCATCGAAATATAGCCCCGGGAGATGTGGATGAAATCTTGCAATCTTTCATCCTCATACGAGCTACAAGTTCAAATGCATAAATTTCCTGGTTCACATTATGCCATCTTGAATTCTCCCAATTTCAATTCCCAAAGAAAAGTGAAGAACCGTTACAACTTTCAAAGCAAATTCCGATCTCATGCGACGGAGTGCCGCCGGCTGCAAGTTGTATGTACGTACCACTCTTCTCCCCTCCCCTCCCCTCCCTCCCACCTTGAGAGTCCCCCGTGTTAGATCTTGTCGCTCAGCCCTCCTCCAGGGCCTCGCCGCCGGCGCTGCCGGTTGGAGAGGTCATGGATGGGGGGCGTGGTGCGTGCTTGACGACTCGTCTGGCCTTGTGCCGTTAGAAGAGGGGATCTGGTCGACCACGCGCCCGGGCCGCGTCGGACGGTCGTCGGAGAGCTTGGATGCGGCGGCGGTGTGGTGCCGGTTGCCGCGGGCGAGTTCTTCTTCGTCTACCCTGCAAATAAGCTCCGTGAATCGGCTCCTTCCTCTCCTCTTGGTCTTCATCTTGGTGGTGAAACGAAGGGGATCTGGAAAAGAGGCGATGCGTCTGTTCCTGTTCTGCTGCTTCAAGGATTCCAGTTCCTGCGAGGATGGACGTGCTCGTGTACCTCCTTCCCTTCGCTGGGCACCTGCAGATCTCTCCCGAGCCATCGGGACCCAAGCTCATGGCGGAAGCTCTCGTGATGGTGGGGGTGGCTCCTCCTCATTTGAGCCTACGCATCCTATGGCTGAAAGGCAGCCGCTACGTTTACCTCCATCGGAGGCAGTCCGTCCCTTGCCTGGTAGCCAGCAGCATCGGCGCTCTCGCCGCCCCAAGTGGCTAGTTCCCCGGCGACGGCGAGCGGAGGAGTCCAGCAAGAAGACGGAAGACCCGATTGCTTTTTCTTTTACTATCCAGGGTCCTTATTGCAAAAGTCCAGGGACTTTATTGTACTTTCATGTCTTCCTAGGGGTCTTTCGCATGTTCTGGTGTTTATACACCACTGGTTAATAAAGTCTTATCTTTTATGTTCAAAAAAAAATCTCATGCGACGCTGATCTATAACCAACGAATAGTCAATCCATCACTCCCCAGGCCAAGGCTCTGGCTGCCTGTGGCCCAGTGTCGCCCCTGTAGGGGAGCATTTGTAGCATTTTTTAAAGAACTTGCAACTATAATATCATCATCATATATTGGTGCAAAGATAGTAGTGTTTTCTTTGTTATAGCAAAACAATGAGGTGATAGCTTTAGATGCAACAAAATCAAGGCATTATAATTGAGGACTTAAACTGGAGTAGCTCCAGGTGCTTGTTTTAAGCCATAAAAAAGGCGTGTCATGCTTAAATGTATAGTGTGGTGCTTTTTTCTTCTCCATGTTTTGTACATTTAGTTGCATCGTGCTTCAACCCCTGAATACAACAATAGCTAAGGGCATCTTCAACGCTGACTCTTAAACTTCCTGCATCCATTCGGATTGGCTGTCCGGAACAGTTTCGCGATCCAATGCGGCCCTATATCCATCCGCGGACTGGTCCGTCTGTCCGTTTTTCCGCAAATCTGATCCAAAGCAAGAGGAGCTCTGCGGGAGTCCGGACACCAAACACGTCCCATCCTAACAAACCCACCCCACCCAAATGCTCTCCGCGCCAAAATCCATCTCAATAGGTAAAGCGATCGCCGCACATCCATGGAGGTCACCGGCATTGGATGTCGGTCGAGCGCAAGCGACCGGCCACTACGACCGGCATTGATGCCCAGCCAGCGCCGATCCGCCCCTTCACAGGAGGGACGTACGGTTCACCGGCCGAGATCCCTGAATTATGGGCAGTACCTCTCCTCACGAGGGGGGTTGCACGCCGGTTCGTGTCCCATGAAGTCCACCACTTCTTGCCTCCCATGCATGGCTGATGGTTCGCGATGAGCCGTCCAGGCCCGGGGAGGCAGAGGGTGTGGTCTCCTACTCTAGCACTAGATGGTGCTCTCCTTGTATGGAGCATCGCCGGTCAGGAAGGCTTGGAGTATGAGTGTCGTTGGTGTAGACGACCGGCGTACATTGCTGGATATCAACTGCACTAAAGCTTCTTCGCCGCCGGGAGCTCCGGAGCTAGCGAAAATTGATGTATTTCGTTCGGTTTGCATGAAATGCGTCCGGTTTATGTAAATTATATCCGAATCTGAATGAAATCCATTTGTGTTTGTGCGAATTTGGAAGATTAAACTACTATCGAACGGATGCGACAAAGGATCGATGGCCTGCTCCCGCATCAGTGTTCGCAGTCCAGTCCGGCGGATAGTTTCGGTATCCATTTTAGGGGTCAGCGTTGAAGATGTTCGTTTTACGAGTCAATGTTGGAGATGATATGGGAGGCGAACATCCAACCATAAACATCAAATTCAAAAACCAAAAATGGGCCAGGCAGACCCAAAGGACAAAGCATTGAGTAAATAGCAAAAAACTACCACAATTGGGGCTAGGTCACGAAAAAACTGCCACTTTTCAAACTTTTCTTAATACCTAGGGAATCTTTGTAGCACGTTTGCAAAAGACGCAAGTCACCCAGTGATCTGTTTTCAACCGTGACTATGACAGATCGGGCCCGCACTATTTATTTGAACGTTAATTAACATGTGGAGCCCACATGTCATCATCTCTTAAGTTTTCAAAAAATCTAATTTATTCTTTTTCCACAGCCATAGCCTCTCGGCCTCACTCCGGCCATCCCACTGTCGCGCGACTAGGGCCGCCGCCGGCGCGCACGCCCCTGCCAGGGTCACCCGGTCACCGGCGCGCGCCCCCGCCTAGGTCTTCGGGTCGCTGCCGCGCGCACTCACCTGTGCCATGGAGTTCGGGGGAGGGTGGGAGGGGCGAGCGAGGGGAGGTTGGGAGGGGGAAGGAGGAGGAGGAGAGAGAGGAGTCGTGGCTCTCGGCTTCGGTAGCCAGCCGCCCGTGGCTCCAGTAGCGGAGAAGGGGCTCGAGCAACCATAGCCGAGAGAGAGAGAGAGAGATAATAAGGGAGGAGAGGGAGAGAAGAAGAAGAAGAAGAAGAAGGAGGAGGAAAGAGACACTGACATGTGGGTTCCACATATCAGTTAACGGCCAAACAAACAGTGTGTTTACATGTGGGCCTGACCTGTCATAAATCTATTCATATGATAATTATTCAGTCATTTATGTTTTCTTGCAAACGCGTTACAAAGATTTCATAGGTATTGGGAAAAGATTGAAAAATGGTGGTTTTCCATGGCCTAGCCCCAATTATGATAGTTTTTTGCTATTTACTCTAAAGCATATGGAAGAGGGGGAAAAAGATACTATGGAAGCTATCCTAAATTTACTACCAGTATATCAGTATTCGAACGTGCGAACTAATCCAGTGACATATAGAGCTCTTTGTTGGATTACAAAAATGGTTTAAACACCATGATTCAAACGTATACCAAAGCTTGAAGGATCGGCTTTGAAAATGCCTCAACACATGTTTTAGAGTTGCAAATTCAACAACAAAACTAAAGATATCTTCACAATATATATCATATACATATTTTATACCTGTCAACAGAACCATTTGTTATTCCTCTCGTCTGAAACAAGGTGCCAAGTTTTGGTTCTCATAAGTGCAAAGTGTTTTTTAACCCAGTTTGGGTCTACAGGTGCATCATCTAACTTTGTTGATTCTTCAACTTGGAGCTCAGTTCTTTCGGTTTCCCGTGAACCCACAAGATGGGGGAGTAGGGGGGACGGATCGATATGTAAGAAAATTATAAAATCAATGGAGAGGATGTAAAATCAAAGTGCTACTCAGTAGGAAGAACAAGTTTCTTTCTCGTTCAGATGCCAAAGACAAAACCAACACACTTTCGGAAGGTAGTGTTGACTGAGATTTAGCTCTTCTTTAAACATAGAAACAAAGTTTGCCACATAGATTAATTAAGTAGAATGAACTGTCAATTTAATTAACAGCTTTTCTTAGCACCATTAATTTACAGAGCTGGATGATAACGATTGATATTTGCGTGTTGGGAGTATTAGTTGGGCCGGTTGTGATTTAATATAATCTCTGTCAAATCGGGGCTCTAGCATAGTACTGATTTTCGGATGAAAAATTCAGATTTCGGTCGAACTTCGTCCATCTTGACTTAGGGCGATAAAAAATCTTCCACCGAAAGAATCAAACTTTAGTTGAATTTGGCAAATTTTAGATGGCCAGACTTTTTAAAACAACCAAAATTCATCCGTCTCGGCCTGGAGCGGAAAAAAACAAAAAATCGAAACTCTAGGCTCTAGTGGAAGCCCTATTCACATATTTTAAATATCCTATATGGAAGGGGAGAATGTCCTACGGAAACCAATATTCAATAAAAACTTCATGGAAAGCACGTTAAAATGTTTCAAAAAAATCTGAAAAAAATGTAGCTTAGTAAGACGGTGATGTTCTAGTACCATGCAAAATTTCAAGTTAAAACACATTATGGATTGCGAGCTATGAAAAAAACAAAATCAACATTGAATAGTGTTGAATAGTAACATTACTATTCATTGTTGAATTTTGTTTTTTTCATAGCTCGCAATCCGTAATGTGTTTTAACTTGAAATTTTGCGTGGTACTAGAACATCATCTTCTTAATTATTAACCTACATTATTTTTAGATTTTTTGAAATATTCAAAATGTCATTTTCGAGTAGTTTTTACCGGTTTCCACCGAATATAAATATTGTGCCAGTTCAATAGCTCAGAAATGCTCATAAAGATATGATATACATGCATTTTTTTTGTGGGTGATATACATGCATATATCCATATGAATGAGTATATATATATATACGTGTTGTGTGCATTTGCGCTCCCTTGTCCTTCAGCAGAGGCTAGGTAGAAAAACTCACGACAGCAACGACGGTTCGAAGGGATGAGCAGCCATGTCTCTGATCATCATCTTCAGAGAAACCCTAGAAAAACACACTATGGGCATCCCGCACCCAAACTCCTAATATAAGAGAAATAAAAATCCCACACAAGCATGACAAAATCGAAAATCAATATCACGCATCTACTGCAGTTCGTCAAGGAAATCCTGTAACTAGACTGATCTGACGGCCGATATTTTCTTTACTAATCCGATTTGATAGTTTTTGGCTGGTTACTCGCTGGCGTATCATAAATTCCGGGCGGGGGCGGATCAAATCAAAAATTTGAAGGCTTTGCGCTCAAGCAAAGCGTTGGCACACGGCAACGAAAGCTCGAGCGCCCCCAGTGTCCGTGTCTCCGGGCGCGCAACGCTCGTCCTCCATCCATCCATCCACCCGTCAACCCGCACGTCCATCCGCCGTCTTTTCCCCCCGTAAACGTAAACCAGAGCGTACGCAACCCACCCATTCAAGTGAGTCGATGGATTGGCAGATTGCGTGTGTATCTCGTCAAAAAATCTAGTTTGCCACTGGCCTGCACTTTGGATATCGACGTATGAACCAAGTGCGATGGCACTTGTAATATTGTCATCTTGGCTCCCTTGATTTTTGTTTAGGGAAGAGGTCAGGTGGCGCATGTTTTTTAGTCCAATGTCCAGGTTAACGGAACAGGGTTAGCAAGTTATAATTTCTTTGGGTGTGTGTGGGCGCGCGCGCCAAATGCATGCATTCAGGAAGAGCCGGGACTTTCTTTTGGCGAAAAGGCGCCTCAAACATGATAGAAACAAAATACGTATTACGTGGGTAGATTAGTGGCTCGTTCGTTTCTGCTAGCTCTGTAATTTGTTGGCGACGTTTGTTTTTGTTGGGTTTGAAAAAGGTCAAGGGGCCATGGCCTGCAAATTGACCCTGCAACAGCTACATTTTTTCTATTTGTCAACGGTATAAACTATAAGGAACAACCCCTCAAGAAAATGAACAAAACCGAAGGGACCGACGTGAACAGGTGAACTGGATCATTGTATATTGCAGAAGAAGCATATAATTTTGCATTTGGCGATTTGGCACGCGAGACGACCATGGATGAGCCGGCAATCGTTTGAAAAAAAAAAACATGAACCGGCAGCGACACGCTGTTCCACGTGTGCAGTACGGCTCTGTGTCCATCCATAATGTGAGCAGTAGAGGCGTCAGGTGAGCAGGGAGCAGGAGAAATGAGAGGCAAGTCGCCTTCGTGACAGCCGCGCGTGTAAGTGGCCCGACAGGATTGCACCCAACCCAACCCAACCCAGGCTTGTTTGTTTGACACACAGCCTCGATCAGGCAGGCTCACTGGCCCCTCACCCAGGGAGAGGGACTAATTACTACTCGGATTGGATAGACACCACTGTTGCAGCATCGATCTGCATGCTGGATGCTCTCCGGCCCTCTTGATCAGCTCGCTCACTCCAGCTCCAGGTCTTCCCCACCACCCAGCGAAATCATCTGCTAGCTAGCTAGCTAATCCTTCCTTTCTAAACTCTCCACCATCTCCCTCCCGGAGCGGGTATAAAGACCCAAGAGGCCCCCTCTCCTCTCGCCATTACTTTCGTTCTCACGCTCCTCTCGCCATTACAGCCAGCGGCCGGAGGAAAGAAACAAACACTCGCGCTCAGTCGCAGGATCAGCGAGAAGGACCGCGCTGGAGAAGCAGGGCACGTGCATGCATGCAAGACTAGCGTGCTTCTCCTCCTCCTACCTCTCCCTCTTGGTCTGGGGTCGGAGCTAGCACGCGGGCTTAGCTACTCCTGCACGTGTTCTTCTCCTCCATCACGGTCTTTCCTCGCTCCATGGTGGTGGTGGTGGTCGTCGTCGGTCTGCTGTGCGCCCTCCGGTTCCATGGCCGATCCATCCCGCGAGAGGTTTGCACCGTCGATTCGACTCTACTGTTTTCTCAATCTTTCATCCGGCTGCTGCTGTTGATTTCACGGCGACACTGATGACTGATCCATGCATCCCGAACTGCGCCGCCGCGTTCAGCAGTTGCAGTCGGCAAAGGCAATGCATTCTTCCCATGTTTTTCGTGTTAAACTTCTACGGTAGCGTTTGCTTCCCACTCTTTTTGTATTCGCAGTATAGATTGCATAAGACCTGCTGGCTGCTGCTTAATTTGCTCATCCATCCCTCTTTTAGCCGGAGAACAGGCTTGCATGTTCCTGCAATCCCGCATATACTTAGTACTTTTTATTATTTTTAAGATGATGGATACTTATAATTATGTTGGCCCTAGAGGAATAATACAAGTTCATATCCATCTCTCTCCCTATATATAAACAAACCTCCAATTGGCATGTGTTGAAGTCTTGAAGAGGCAAGTTGTGTATATCAAATTTCGCCTTTAATTAGGTGTCTTTCTTCTCCCCCCGGCCGGTCCCCTAACCCTTAATTTGTTTATCAAAGATAACTCAAGATTCAACGCAACATACAGAGGAACCGACAAGTTCCTGCTCCCGGCAACTTTGATTTATTCAATCAAACTGGTCGTCCTGTTTCTTCATAAACGCGCGTGCAAGCATGTGAGTGACGCACACAAGAACGCGCGTCGCAAACCAACCCTAGGCCCGATTCATCAACCAAGTTTAGCGTGGAGCACTTAACGCAGTATATATTTGTATAATTACAGAATAATAGCGGAGTAATTACAATTTACAGGCATCTACGTCAGGTACAACTTTTGGGTAACCGTCATTGTCCGGCGGATTCACGGCGGCCTGGTCGGATTTGCTGCTTTAACTCCCTTTGATAATGATTTTCGTTTTGACATGACCACGCTGCGGTAACCTCCGGGTTTTTTCTACGAGAGAATTTTGACCTTTTGGCACGAGCCTAGGGGCGTAGGAAAATGGAGTGCCCAAGCTTGGCCCCTACCACCCTCTGGGTTGGTGGAGGGAGATGCGGATCCGATCATGATCGAGGACGCAAGTGCACTCAGCAATTGCAACGACGACATGGAGCACTGTAATCGGCTAGGTGTGCTCCGTACGCGACGTACTGTGAGATCCAGCACGATTGCACGAATCCCTGGTGTAATTGAGCTATCGTCCGTCTAAAAGGCAGCAGCATCACGTAAAGTGTTTAAGCAATTTGAAACTTGCTTTGCAACGACATGATGATGAGAGCGTGTCTGAAACTTTGGACAAATCTGATGCATGCCAAGATAGATGCCATGCTAGCTTGTTGTCTAGCTGGGGCAATGATGACCTGGCTCTCGGCGCCGGACATGTGCCATGTCAATGGAAAAAATCATGGACGGCCACTATATAGATGCATGGCAAAGGATTGGGGTTTAAGAACAAATTCATACATGTGCCTTGAGGGTACCCCTCCTGGACAGGATCATGATCATGCTCAATCCAGGTGGATACTTGTCGGTTCATAAAATGACAAATAAAAGCAACTCAACGTGATTCATTAGAATGAACATCATCAATTGTCGGATGAGGGCATCTTTTTTTTAACACTACAGTATCTCTTAAAATGAATGTTGCAGTCGTTCGCGAACAGAAGGGATCAGTTCGTGGAAACTGATGTGAGAGCCGGTCATCCAACCCTACACGCATATGTTCGCCACCAGTTCAATGGAAATCCGACAAATTCACACAAATTTGGTACAAACTGGACTGATTACATTTAAATATGATCAGAATTTACATAAACCATATGTATTTAATGCAAAGTGGATGAAAGACATAAGTTCAACCTAGTCTAAAACTACATCGGCGGTTGGATAGGACTTCATTGCTTTTCGCTGGCTCTTGTGCTTTCGGCGGTGAAGAAGCTTCAGTGTTGTTTCTGGCCGGTGATGTCGTGTGCACCAACTATCCACCGTGTCTTCCTGACAGGCACGACACTTGGCCTTCCTACTTGTATGATGAAGGAGGCTGACTGCACACCTGCGAGTGATGCTTCATCGGAACCGGAAGATCACCCTCTGCCTCCCTGGCCAAGCGGCTGACGATCCATCCGCCAAGCTTGGCATGCACGGGGAGGGGAGAAGTGGTGGCCTTCTTGGGACACAAGACGACACGTAGCTTTTCGATGAAGAGAGTAGCTGCATGTAATCGCCGCTTGGGGAGCCGCTACCCACCTTTTTTTAGGAGAGTTGTTGTCCGCAATTGATGTTGTTCGATCAATGAAACGACCTCTGTCCCACAAAAACCTAGAGCTCGGCGTCATGGCTAGGGAAGCAGAGGAGCAATGGAAGTGAATGAAGAAGAAAAGGAGAACGTGTGTGTGTGGTGTGTTCCACGGTTCTACGATGGTCCGTTTAAATAGTCGGTGTTGGCTAGGGATCAGAGGAACCGCTTGTAATGCGAGGCGTTGGAGTGGGTTTCTCGGCCATCGTCGGTTTAATGTCGGCAGGGCGATGCACAGGTAGTCGCCCCGTCGCGTATCTCCTGCATTGAACATGCCCGAAGACCTGAGCTCTCGGGCGGCGAGCCGTACGTTTCTCCAGCGAAGGGTCGCGTCGTCACTAGCTGGGCATCAATGTCAGCCGCAGCGGCCGTTCGTGCGTGCGCTCGACCAGTATCCAATGCAGCGATTCATGAATGCACGGCGACCGCTCCGCGTGCCAGAAGAATTTCTCGCACGAAGGGCTTTTTGGGGGGGGGGGCAGATTATCGGATGAGGGTGTTTATGTTGTTCTTAACCCCCCCCCCCCCCTCCCCGGTTTAGGTCAGATTTACGAGAAAACGGACAGCTAGACCAGCCCGTGAACGGATACAAACCTGCATTGGATGAGAAAAGTTATTTTAGCAGTCTAATCCAAAAAGATACGGAAGATTTGAGGATCCATATTGAAAATCCTTTTAGGATGTGTTCATGAACAACCTAAAGATAGCAGGCTATTCAACTATATTTATCAAATGTCCGTCTCTTGTTTAATGAAGAGATGAGAAAGAAAGTAGGGCAGAAAAATGTATGGGCTCGTTTGATTCATAGGAATTCCATAGGATTCTTGTAGGATTTTATCCCATAGGATTTTTTTCCTACGTTACTCATTTGATTCATAGGAATTGTTCCTATAGAAATTTTTCCCATAGGATTTTTTGTACTACTTCCTATAGGAATCCTAACATTCACTCCAACCTCTTTCTACAATTTTTTTGATGGAAACAAACAAACTTTGGTGCAAGCAAAATCCTATAGAATTGGAGTGGACATGCCATTGCAATCCTATGTTTTTTCTGTTCCTATGATGATTTTCCTACCCTATGAATCAAACAAGCCCTATATGTGGTGGGGTCTAAGGTTTAGCTGGTGTGTTCGCAACGTGTCCGAACTCTTTCAAACCTGCATTGGATGACAAACATATTTGAGCAGTCTAATCCAAACAGATACGAAACATTTGAAGATCCACATTGAAGATGCTTTTAGGATGTGTTCATTAACAGCCTAATGGTAGCAGGCTATTCAACTATATTTATCAAATGTCCATCTCTTGTTTAATGAAGAGAGGAGAAAGAAAGTAGTGACATAAAATTGTATATGTGGTGGGATCTAAGGTTTAGCTGGTGTGTTCGCAACGTGTCCGAACTATTTTGAACCTCACTTACATTTGGTATGGGGATTTCGGATGTTCAAACTGTTTTGTCCAATGTCTATGAATATTTGGTGACTCCCGTTAAATGATAAAAGGACACACGCAAAAAAAATGATAAAAGGTGTTTGGGCCAGGGTTAAAAATCTCAAGAATTTTTTTGAAATCTCACATTTTTTTTGGGGTCAGGAATTTTTTTACCCCTGGGATTCCCAGACATATTTAAATTAACTTTAAAATAAAGTTAAATTTGGTTAAAACTCATTTAAAGTAAGTGAAAAAAATAAATATAAAATAATTTCTGGAATTTATCTGTTTTCAAAATCTAAAACCTTCATTCGGGTTATCATGTCTAAACATTTAAGGATGATTTGATGATCTGTGTTAGAATTGTCCCGGATACGACAAAAGCTTCGCCAGTAGTGAAGGATCTCAATAATGCGCTTACGATCTCTTAGGAAGGTCACCCGAATGAACTATGTTCCCCATGTCAGGTAGGAGTGAACGAATGTTTCTGTTCGCCAACAAAAACAATTTTAGTGAAAAATTTGCCATACCGTTGTATAAGAATCTGTCATATTTTAAAATAAAAATAATCATGTTGTATAAAAAGAATGTCAGAAAACTGCATACTGCAACGGAGTACTTGCCATGTGTAATCAGGATTTGTCAGGGCTTTTGCCCCGACGACGCCGCGATGGCAGGCAAGTACATGGAGACTTACACCCCAGAAAATCTGATAATTAGTCATGCTGGCTGAAATGAATTGACATGCTGCACCAACAAAATAAATGTGAAATTTGTCGTGCTCTAACAACAGAAATTGACATTCCAAATACTTATGTTGGTTCTGTTTGCTATCCTAGCAAATCATGTACTGATCACGTTATCTCATACTCCGTAGCTCGCTCAAAGGAATGCGCGGATAATCCTTACCTGATACGTACGGCTTCGTGTAGGATTAGCGGCCAATCACGCATAGAAGCCTGGCCTCGCCATGTTCAGATCTTTTACAGAACTTGGATTGCTGCTGCTGAAACCGGCAGATCAGGGACTATATGCAATGCATGGGCAGCTTCCCCCATCGGGGCGTCGTCGGGCAAAAACCCGTCGGTCAGTCGGTCGGGAGGAAACCCGAGCCAAGCCATGGAGCGGAAGAGAAGCAAGCGCAAGGGCGCACGCAAAGGCCACCTACGAATCCGAATCCATCCAAGGGTCAATCGGACGTCATGCCCTGCGCGTCTCCCGGGGAACGGACGGACGGGCAGAGGAAAGGAAGAAGAAGCACAGACGCGCGCGGGATTCGCGGGGGCACCGGCGATTTGACGGAATTTACCACGGCCGGGACTCGGGAGGATTCAGCAACGTACTCCTCTCCGTTTCCAGCGACCATCTTCTGCTGCTGCCTGCCTGCAAGTACACCTCTGGGGGGCGCTGACATGGAGATTGGGGAAGCTGCTGCCGAGAGTACACACAGTACAGAGGTGACGGAGAGTGGAGTGGAAAGGCGTCAACTCTGGCGCGGTGACCGCTTGATTGGCAGCTGCCGTCGAGTCTGTCGGGCGTCAGTGCGCGCCATGCCATGCGGCGAGGGGAATGCGAAAGGGAAAAAGGCACGGCTAGCTAAAAACTTGCGGCAATGGCGGCATGGCTGGCCTACGGTAGTCCGGTGGTTGGCACACGCAATCGCACTGTCAATACTCACTTTGTGGCCGCCTCCGTCGGATCGACACCCACAAAGATTCAATTTTTGAATTCCGGAAGGTCTTCGTCCAAGTGCTCGCAATGGAAACATAAAACTTCGCTGTTGAATGTTGATACAGATCGAACGTGGAGAATATGGTCAGCTGGCGCGAGGCGATGCTAAACGCCGAATCTGATATTACATGAATCTTAGAACAGAGAAACAAGAAATAAAGGAGGTGTCAACACATTTCTAATTGAACACACTTGCCCAATTCACTGGTTAGGAGCTCCTATCTAGGAGACCTAGCTTCAAGATCCATTCTTGCCCATTTTTTTCCCTTTTGTAGGGGTGGCAAAATATGTAAAACTAAAAATATGGCGATTTTTTCAATAAAAAAATATACATGGATTTTTTCATATTAAATACAAATGGTTGTCACAATTATTTTTTGGCAATAGTTTGTAGACACTAAAAATCATGCCAATTTGTTTGTGCATCTTTCTTTCTGCATGCCATGTGTCTACGATAAACCTTTTTTAGGGGTGGCAAAATTATGCAAAAAAAACATGGTAATTTTTCACAACAAAAAATTATACATGGTTTTTATATATTAAATGCAAATAGCTATGGCAACTTTTTCCAAAAAATTGCAACAATTTTCGACAATAAAGTCATCGCAATTTTTTCGTACATATTTCTAAAATGACATGTGTCTATGATAAAGCATTTTTTCTCCTTTTTTTAGGGGTGGAAAAATATGAAAAAAAAACATCGCAATTGTTTACATCAAGAATTATACCGGGAATTTTTTTTACTCCTTCCAATCCATAATAAGTATCGCTCAAACCTTTTGTACTAGATAAGCAACGGTTATTATGGATCTGAGGGAGTCCATTATATACAAATGGCTATGGCTATTGTTTTTGAAAAAAAAAACAACTTTTAGGCATCATTGCAATTTTTTCCCTCATCTTTCTTTTTCTAAAATGCCATGTGTCTATGATAAAACATTTCTTCTTCTTTTTTTAGGGGTAGCAAAATATGCAAAGAACATGGCAATGTTTAACACTGAAACTTTACAATTATTTGATTTTTTGCAACAATTTTTAGACACTAAAAATCATTGCAATTTTTCCATGCATCTTTTTTTCCTTCTAAAATGCCATGTGTCTACAATAAACCAATTCCTTTTTTTCAAGGTTGGAAAAATATGGAAAATTTAACAACAATTTTTTCATATAGACCTTTTATATTATATACAAATGGTTATTGAAATTGTTTTAAAAAACTTCACAGCAATTTTTAGACAGTAAAAATTGTGTCAAATTTTTACATGCATCTATAATTCTAAGATATCATGTGTCTATGATAAACCATTTCTTATTTTACTGGGGGGGGGGGGGTGGAAAAATATGCAAAAGAAACATAGCAAATGCTTACACCAAACAATTATACATGGATTTTTTATATTCAATAAAAATGGTTATGGTGATTGTTTAATTTTTTAGCAACGTTTTTAACTCTAAAATCATGAAAAAAATCGTGCATATTTTTTTTCAAAGGTGTTATGTGCCTACAATAAACCATTTCTACTTCTTTTATAGTGGTGCCAAAATATTCAAAAAAGTGGCAAATTTTTAAAACAAACATTTATAGTTGGAAATATTTATATTAGATATAAATGGTTATGGTAATTGTTGTAAAAAATACTTATCAGTTTTTAGACACTAAAAATCATGGAAACAAATTGTGCATCTTTTTTCAATACCATACTTCTAAGATAAATATGTTGTACACAATATACCAAATTTTACAACTCAGTCATGATAATTTTCTCATTTACATCATGATAGATATTGTAGGTACCATGACAATTTTAATATTTAGACCACGGCAGTTTTTTCAAATATTCAATGAAAAAAATTTATAGATAGCATGGTAATTTCATTTTATACATCAAGATAATTTTATCTATTTTATGATGACAATTGTATTACATACATTATGGAAATTTTAGCATGGCAATTTTAGTTTTTGTAGCATGGAAAAATTGTTTCTGAACCATGACAATTTTAGATTATATAGTATGTCAAAAAAATTGTTGGACTATGAAAATTTTAGTTCTGTATCATGGAAAATTTAAACCGTGAAAACATTAATTTCGTAGCATGGCGGAATTATTTGCTGGCCATGATAAATTTAGTTGTATGGCATGGAAAAGGCAATTTTCAAATTCTCCCATACCGATGAATTTCATTATATGCACCATGGAAAATATTTTATGATAGGATGAGAATTGTACCACAGACACTATGTCAAATTACTTTTTTGACATAACATGACGGTTCATGTTTTTAGTATGAATAAAAAAAAATTGGCCATATGTCCATGATAATTGTAGACAAATTTCTTTTCATATCATGACAATTGTACATAATGTTTTTACTTCTCATGGCAAACTTAGACTTTTTCTCTTTCAAACGATGTCATTTTTTGTAATTGTATATTTTTTTTAAGTTTTACATGGCAATTTTAATATTTCAATAGTGTTTCCTATATTCTCATGACATCTTTACATTTTTTATTTATTTAACTACATGATTTTTTTTGTATAACTAACATACAATATTCTCTTTATTTTATGACATATTTATTAAAAATATATCTAAAAATGCAAAAAACAAATTGCCTTTTGGGCCACCTAGGATCGTGTTGCAAGGGACCTCGAGCAAACCAAAAGGTTCGGTGGATCGATCCTCTCCGAACACATAGAGTGGTCGCTTCCCTCCCTCTCCCAGCGACTAGTCGCTCCCGACTGGGATCCTAAATCTTTGCATGTCATCTTCGTGGTTTATAACAAACTAAGAATTTGATTCATGCTCTTTTAGCAAACTTATAATTATAGTACTTTATTTATTATTTGAATACATAGTTTATCATACAAATGGTCAAGAGACATAGTAAAAGATACATAAAATAAATAGTGCATATAAAAAATACTACTACTGAATAAGTGACCCAACGAGTAGTGCAGCTTCCGATAACTCTCAACACATCAAACAAATCTCTTTTGTGAATATCTTATCCAATATAAAATTACCCTAATAATGTGTCCCAGAACTCAGAAGTGTACATGAAGTAACTACTCTCGAGCTCAAATACCGCTATGAACATTTATATCAAGAAAAAAGTATATAAATCAATAAATATATTTGGGGGGGGAGGGATAAAATGTTGAAAAGTGTTTTGAATGCCGTAATATGTCATCATGAAATGACGTTTGTAGAAGTTGTGGTAAGAAAAAATAAAATAAATGCTCCAAAAGTTCTACAAGCGTGCAAAATAATAATAATAACACCTACACAAATGTGACTTAATCACGAAATTTTGCACCCACATACAATTTTTTCCTCAATGTTTGTTGCAAGAAAATCAAATTTATTATAATTATACTAGTCATCTGAGCTCATGAGCTTGAGATACAGTATGGAGTTGTGAAAAAGAAAGATATGGTGCTACTGCCTTATTTTTGGCTATTGTTGGAAATGCGTATTTTTATCATGTGCTAAAAATTCCTTTTTGTGTTTCAAATTTTTATTTCAATTAATTTTTGGTGCCATATTATAGGATTGTTGTTGGAAATGCTATAATGTGAAATACCATTGAATAAACCGGATGCATTTCGTTGTTTAGAAAAAACGGATGCATTTCTAGCCGGCCAAGAAATATCGTTTACTTGTGTTAAAAAAAGCAATATCGTTTACTTTTTTTTGCGAAATTTGCAAGAAGCATCGTACTTGCATCAGCATAACGAAATTTGCTTACCCATGACCATGAGTCAGATGACGACAATCATCGGGGAGGCGTAAGCCTAATACTCGTAGTAATAGTAGTACTGTATGCCAAGAAGACATTGTGGAACTCTAGAGAACCTCACCAAGATTGGGCGGTGGGTAAACTGGTTTCTTGGGAGGGCAACAACATCACTTGCGCGGGTCGTACGGCTTTGGTCAAGTCTGTTCTCACTTCCCAGGCGGTGTACACTTTATCTGCCGTCATTATCTCTTCTGGAACTCTAGAGAACCTCATCAAGATTGGGCACTCTTTTCTTTGGTCGGGTGCGAACAAAACGACAGGAGCAAAATGCAAGGTTAATTGGGAAACTGTGTGCCACCCAAAGGAGTACGGGGGCCTTGGGGTGTTGCATACTGCCAATTTTTCTAGGGCTCTTCGCCTTCGATGGCTATGGTACGAGTGGAAGGACCCCCCAAAGCTTTGGGTTGGTCTTGGAAACCCCTGCAACGCTGGCGACTACAACTTCTTCTATGCCTCTACCTCTATCACCTTGGGAGATGGGGCACACACACCCTTCTGGAACTCCCCTTGGTTACTCGGAAGGAAGCCAATGGATGTGGCATCACTTATCTTTGAGGCCTCGAGGAGGAAAAATTGGAAGGTTCATGAAGCTCTAAAAAATGATACCTGGATACACAACATTCGCACCAACATCACCATCACGGGTGCCCACCTTCGCGAGTTCTTCACCCTTTGGTCCCTTCTTGACGAGGTCAATATCGATGCTCATGTGCTTGATGGTATTACTTGGAAGCACTCCAATGATGGAGCGTACTCTGCGGGGACTGTCTACAATGCTCAATTCCTTGGTCTTACTAACTCCACGATGGTGCCCATGGTTTCGAAAGGCTTGGGCTCCATCCAAGGTGAGATTTTTGCTTGGTTGGCGATCCAAGACAGGATTTGGACGACGGACCGTTTGGAGAAGAGAGGTTGGACAAACTGTGAAATTTGCCCTCTTTGCAAAGGGGTCCAAGAAACGGGGCCACACATGTTCTTCAATTGTCAATACACCGTGCGGCTCTGGAACTTGCTCTCCCTGAAGCTTGGGCTCTTGGACTTGGACATCTACTCTTGGCACTTGGAGGAGACCGTGGAGGCATGGTGGGGAAGGAGGACCGGCTTGCAAACTTTGAATCATAGGGCCATGGCCTCTCTTGTTATGCTCGTCTCGTGGTCTATTTGGAATGAAAGGAACGCGCGAGTCTTCCGGAACAAAAGCGCTCCACCCAATATCGTGCTTAACGCTATATTGGAGGAGGCAAAACTTTGGGTTACCGCAGGGGCTAAGCATTTAAGGAATATTGTATTTTGTGAGTAATTGGCATGTCGACCTTGTGTGTTCCTGTAAATCTGTAACACTCTATTCTCCCTTATTTAATGCGTGTTCGGATGTCCTCCGGTGGGCTCCGCTCCAGAAAAAAATGGGAGTTGTATTTTTGCCGCTCCGCAAAACTTAGCGCAAAACCACCCCGTTCCGCTCCATCAGCTCCGGGAGCGGAGGGCATCCAAACAGGGCGTTAATTGATAAGGCAAATCTTTTGCCCTGTTTCAGAAAAAAAAACATTCTGAATAGTACTTGCAACAAACGAAAAAGAAAAACAGGTTATTCTGAACCGAGTTGCCACGAGTTCAGGCCGGCGAGTGGGCAGCCCGGCAGGACGCTCGTCGCCGGGAGCCTGCCCATGGCAGACCGTGCAAATTAGAGCGGCTGTGTGTGACCGTGCACCCCCGCCCCTCGACATGATGGCCGCGGCAGCGCGGCCGGAGCAGCCGGACCTGGGCGGACTGGTGGACAAGCTCTGCGCGTCCGGCCGCTCCGCCGAGGCGCACCACCGCGTCGCGCTCCTCCTCTCCTCATCATCCGCGTCGCGCCGCCTCGACGCGCCCACCGCCAACGGCCTCCTCACCCTCCTCCTCCGCGCGCGCACGCCGCTCCTCACGCTCCGCCTCATCCAGGCCGCCCCGTTCGTCCCCTCCCTCCCCAACTACAACCGCCTCCTCGCCCTGCTCTCCTCCGCCGCCGCGCCCTGGCTCCTCCTCCTCGCCCACCGCCTCCTCCTCCGCATGCGCGTGCCACCGAGCGTCGCCTCCTACGCCGCGCTCCTCGACGGCTACGCCAGCGCCGCCGATCCTCGCGCCGCCCAGAAGCTGCTCGACGAAATGCCCCGCTGGGGGCTCGCTCCCAGCTCCCTCGCTCGCACCTTCCTCGTCAAGGCCTTCCTCCGCAGCCGCGACGTCAGCGCCGCCATGGACCTCGTCGACAACCAACTCTGGCCTACCATGGAGCGCTGCCATGATGAGGACCAGGGGCTCAAGAACGCCGCGTTTGCCAACCTTGTGCAGTGCCTGTGCGGCGAGGGGTTCTTCCACATTGTCTTCCGCGTCGCCGAGGAGATGCCGCAGCGGCGCTGCCTCGTCCCGGACGAATTTGCCTATGCCCAGATGATCGACTCTCTCTGCCGGGCTGGACAGCACCATGGTGCCTCCAGAATAGTGTACATCATGGGGAAGAGGGGCCTGTGCCCAAGCACCGTGTCCTACAACTGCATTGTTCACGGGCTATGCACCAGCCAGAAGCCCGGGGGACGCCTGAGAGCGTACCAGCTGGTGATGGAAGGTGTGCGTTACGGGTACCGACCGAGAGAGGTAACATACAAGGTACTCGTCGAAGAACTCTGCCGGGAGAAAGAGCTTGCCAAGGCCAAGGATGTCCTGGAGCTGATGCTGCAGCCCCAGTGTGGGCATGACAAGCCTGATGAGGAGACCAGGACTAGGCTATACAATATGTTCCTTGGGGCACTGCGTGCTGTGGACAACCCAAGCGAGCAGCTCAGTGTGCTCGTGTCCATGTTGCAGGGGGACTGCAAACCGGATGTGATCACTATGAACACTATCGTCCATGGCTTCTGCAAAGTTGGTCGGACCCAGGAGGCTAGAAAGATTTTGGACGACATGATTAATGGGAAATTCTGTGCTCCTGATGTTGTCACCTTCACCACCCTAATTTCTGGATACCTGGATGTAGGCGAGCATGTAGAAGCCCTCAATGTGCTGTACACTTTGATGCCCAGACGCCGGTGTACCCCTAATGTTGTCACTTACAATTCTGTCCTCAAGGGATTGTTCTGCCTTGGGCTAGTTGACAGGGCAATGCTGGTCATCGACGAAATGAAATCAAGTAGCATCACTGCCGACTCTCTGAGTCACACTGTAGTGATCAAAGGATTGTGCGACGCGGGACAACTTGAGAAAGCAAAGGCATTCTGGGACAATGTGGTCTGGCCATCAGGGATACATGATGGTTATGTGTACAGTGCAATCTTGAAAGGCCTCTGCAAACTGGGGAAACTTGAGCAGGCATGCGATTTCCTGTATGAGTTGGCAGACTCTGGGGTTTATCCTAGTGTTGTGTGCTACAACATACTCATCGACACTGCCTGCAAGCAGGGATTGAAGAAGTTGGCCTATCAATTGGTGAAGGAAATGAGAAGGAATGGCCTTTCACCGGATGCTGTGACTTGGAGGATTCTTGACAAATTGCACCTTTATGGCAATGAAGAACAAGGGGAGGAGCACCAGGTCCCCACTTTTCATGTCGATCAAAGTTCTGCAGATGACAGAGTAGAGCCTTTCATCTCGACAAAAAACGAGATACCTTCGTTGTTGTCACCATCATCGTCAGAACATGTGGATGAAGTATACAAGAACAACGATGAACGTAAGGTTGAAGAAGTTGGAAGCACACCAGAAATGGCTGAGAACCCATCAGATCTTACTGAGCCAGTGAAAGAGCATAACTATCAGATAGACAATTCAGTGGTTGGACCAACAATGGACAAGGATCATAAAATCAGCGATGATGGCTTCAATAAGCATGATAATCGTCAACCTCTAAGAGAACCACTTTCTGGAGTAGCCAGAAGGGTTTTTGGCTTGCTCTAGAATAAGAACAGGCGTTGCTGGTTACAAGGGGAATATATTAGAACCTTGTGCAATGAAGGCTAAGTTTTTGTTGTTATTTTGGGCCTGTTTATGGAAGCCGATTTAGTGACAACGGCAAGCTGGTAACCTGACGACCTATTGGAGAATAAGGCTGGAGCTTGATTGACATGAGTGATTTTTGGGTGCACTTGACATAAGCTTGTTGATAACAAAACTGACATCTGTACTCAGTAATCATCCATCAACTGAAATCCATAATTTTGCAGAAACAGATGGAGGGTAAAGAACACTGCATGTGGTGTCTTCAGGTTGCTCCAGTTTTGCAATTGCTCACCGCTGTCAGGGCCTGTTGTATTTCTGATGCAGATGAAGATACTTGGGAGCATGCTCTACTTTATTCTGTTACGTCTAAGTGCACCTGTGCTCTTTTGGATGAAGATCTCTGGTCTCATGGAGATGCTTGCAAGCCTGTGAATCACTAATCCGGCTTTCCATATATGTAACAGCATGTCACTAGGTACTTATCACTTCATGGGCAGTATGGGTGGCGCGTCGCAAGGTATGAGAGCGTTTTGATAAGGACTGATGCTACTATGCTGCTGATCTGGAGTTCATCTATGAAGCACGGCTTGCTTCTGGTGATGGTTCTTGCCGGGTCCAGGGGAGGTGATACTGAACGCAGACACTGCCCTTCTCCAAGACAATTTCATGGCAGTGGCCACAGCTGTCTGCCGCGACCAGGAAGGTAAATTTTTGGGTGCTTGTGTGCTCATTACTTCATGACAAAAGAGCCTGAGATAAGTGAAGCTATGGCATGCATCGAGGTTTTGATTGTATCGGGATGGCTTGAGATTGCTAATGTCATCAACAACTTTGTAGGAGACGAACAGGTACTCTTATATGATGTTGATCCAAGACATGAAGAACCGCCTACAGGTTGGGCACGAAGGTAGGGATACCGAGGTACCAGCTCACAGGTTAGCATTGCAAGCTTGTACTCTGGGTATTGATTGCCATATATGGAAGGTAATAAGCTGCGTTTTAATGCTGGATGATGTAACTTTTTAGCAAAGTTTTAAAACTGGAAAATATATATAGGCACCGAATTGTTCCCAAGCCCATAGAGGGTTTAGCCACCGCCACACATCATCCACAATCAGTCCGAAATGAGGATGTAGATCTAGGGGGCATGCAGCATGCTGATATGGGGGGCAGGTTAAGCGAAACCATCGTAACCTAGCTGGTTCCACGCGATGTTGTGGCGGAGATCATCCCCTTGCGTGAACGCGGACACGACGAGGAACGGTCAGTTCAAAATTCACTGTTCTCTATCCTTTTTTCTCCTGTTTTTATATTTCTAATGATTCTCTTTGTGCCGACAGGAAAGATTGGCCCAACCTGCCAACAGTACTCATCGACGACATCGCCGGTCGGCTTGTCCTCTGCGATGTGACCGAGTACATCCGCCTCCTTGCTGCGTGCAAGGAGTGGAGGAACTGCACCGATGATCCGCGCGAGGGAGGCGGCCTGGGTAGCCGCTTCCATCCTCACCACTGGATCATGCTGTCCAACCGCACTGATGGCGAGGGCCATCCCTTCCTCAACCTCTCCACCGGTGCCAGCGCATGCGTCGACCTCCCAGAGCTCTCCCGCCACCACCTTGAGACCAGCAACGAGGGCCTCCTGCTCCTGTGTGGCAAGGCGAGCCACGCTGTGCGCCTTCTCAACCCGCTCACCAGGGCCGTCACCAACCTCCCTCCTATCACCCCGGACCTCGGCAGCATGTACACTGTCTGGAAGGGACTGTTGGAGTCTGCAGAGTGCCTCATCTACACCGGCATCTCTGAAGAGACCTCCCCAGCATCGGTCGTGCTCCTGATGATTGACCGTGGGTGTGCCATAACCTACACCAAGCCCGGTGACCAGCGGTGGGAAATGATTTAGTACGATGAGATCGGGTGACCCAACCCCATGTCATATCAGTTATCGTCGGTGTCAACCCTGCAGGGGCGCTCCTACTTTGCGACTGTTGAGGGGAACATAATGCATGTGAGGCTCGGGACAGGGACCAGCGCAAAACCAGGAGCAATGTGTCATCCTATCTCATTCCTCCTGACGACCACCGCTGCAGCGTCATGCTCATGCTGCGCTACTACCTCAGCCTCGATCATCTCAGCACTGACAAGCGGAGAATCATGACGCGCAGGAGGAAGCACATGGACATGATCAGGGTAGAGAACAGGTTGAAGGA
Source organism: Bromus sterilis (assembly GCA_950022295.1). Classification (NCBI taxonomy): domain Eukaryota; kingdom Viridiplantae; phylum Streptophyta; class Magnoliopsida; order Poales; family Poaceae; genus Bromus; species Bromus sterilis. Next base: position 40,205,950 of record OX465600.1, read on the forward strand.
GTGCCAGTGGAACCTGATCCAGGTATTTGAGGTGGACATGGCTGGGAAGAGGCTCATCCCGATGGAGGACATTGGCCGCCACCACGCTGTGTTTGTTGGGGAGGTGGCATGCTTCTCCCTCTCAACCAGGACATTTCCGTGTGTGGCAGGGAACGCGGTGTACCTGGGGGCGACCGGTGTCCACTGCCCTCCTGTCGTCCTGCGGTATCTGGCGGACAAGAGTGTGGATCCACCGTTTGAGTTCACCGACGGGCCAGCTTCTCCAGATGAACCACTGAAATGGTTGACATAACAGACCAGAGCTGAATCTAGTGGCCTCAAGGACTAATCAAATCCTGAGCAAGTTAAGTGTCTTGTCTGTCCGTTCCTCGATTGTGTATTATTCAGAAGTTTAAACATCAATCCTATAGCTCCTCGGTTCATTTCTCCCCTGTGTTGCCCCAAAAAAATCAGAAAGATGGGCAATGAAGTCTAGAATCATGCGACAGCAGTTGTTACCGCCAAAGTTCAAGCTGATGTATTCTTCAAATACTTACCTCGGTTCGTTTCTTCCTTGTTTTGCTCCAGCAAATCCTGGAAGTTGAGCGTACAATCCAGTGTACAATTATGCAAAACAGTCAATTTTTTCCTCTAAATTTTAACCGATGTATTCTTCAAATGCTACATAGTTCTGAGGATATATAGAAAATGCATAAGAACCTACGGAGTATGGTGCTAATCCAGACAGCAGTAACCAAACTGAGCGCAAAGACGTACGTTCTTCTTTGATGCTTTCCCTGGTAAGTTGCTTTCCTGGTAAGTTATTGCTTATGTAGTTCTTTGATGCGACGCTGACATAACAACATGATGGACGGGAATCATGTAGTGGAGAACAGGACACCTTTACATCTATCATGTGAACATGATGCAACTCTCAGAATTGCTCAAGGTACTTAACCAATGGAGATTCGTCAACAGCAAAGGGAAAGATTGCAGAGGAAAATGAAGACATGTCCTATGAAGAGAAGATGTGTGGCTGCAAGAGAGACGTCGGCCCAGAGAAGCAACAAAGAGAACCAGAGAAGGTGAAGAAGCATCATATGTGAGAGAGGAAAGATCAAGGAGGCTTCGAAGTGGAAGGATCTAATAGAAGTGATAGTGTTAATGTAGATTATGATGAAGACTTATATCCTATGACAGTGACAATGCAATGCACAAAAGGTGATGATGATATCTATGCTACCAGTGTAGATGAGGATGTTGAAGATGATGCAAAGGACCTAACAGAAGATCAAGATTCAAATCTTTCAGAGAGGACATGCCTGCACCTCATTTCAAATTGGGCATGATATTCTCCATGGTTGAGCGGCTCAGAGAGGCTGTTGAATAAAGAGCAGGAACTCGAGGTCAAGGGTGGAGGTGCATCGTGCAGATGGATGCCATTGGTAATTATGTGGAACTGAAGATGGTTGTTGAAGAAGCTTTACTTGTGAAGATATGTGTTGCTGAACATACCTGTACCAAACAGTGGCATACGACGGCTATGTCAGCTCCTTATCTTGCTAAAAAATTATGTTGAGCCATTTTATTTTTCTAAAACAGAGGTAAAAGATTTATCTCATCTTATTAATGAAGAAGTAGAATTGTCTGGTTAATCAGCGAAAAACCAGGCGAAAACCATCACAAGAGCCCACACAGGGCAACACCAGCCGACCTGGCTACCCACACGAAGACCACGTTGCTGAGAAGAAAACATCATCGAGGTTCATCACTTCTTGGGGAGACAGCGACTCCAACTTCACCATTCATGACCAGTTGACCACCAAGGAAGCCCTTAGAGAAGCAAGGCGTCAAAACCCATACCGACCTACGCCAAACAGTTGACCACCGGTGTTGGCGACTAGAGAGCTTCTCAACTCAAACGAGTTGAGCCTGCACCGACCAGGCCCTTGCAACCAAACATCCATTTTGTCCCATCGTCACCGCTGAGGAACCTCATCCTCAACTCCAACTCCACAAAGACAGATGACAAAACCATCATCGTTGTCGAACAAAGGCAAAATCCACACTTTTAACCCCTTTACGAAACAAATTCACAAACTGAACTCTCGTCCAAACAATTTCACGAATCTAACCCTTTCGTCTAGCGCCCTACAGCCAGGCGCTAGACCTGTGTATATAGCGCCCTTCATAAAGGCGCTAAGCCCCTACCAGCGTAGCGGGGCTGGTCCCGCGCCTGGCTCACCATGGTTTTCTAGCGCCGTAGAGGGAGGCGCTATGCTAACTGGTCAGGCAGAGGCGCTACACTTGAAAACCACTTAAAGGCCAAATGCCACGCCCGAGGGCAGACAACCGGCACAGGGAGTTCCTCCTCTTCGTTTTCTTCTCCGTGGCGGCGCAAGTTCCTCCTCCCCCTTCTCAAATCCAACCCCAAATCTCTCAGATCTGAAGGATTCAACCAAGGGATTCAATCTCAACCCATCCCCTAAGGTAATCTCCCTCATTCCCTTGATTTTCATCCAATAAATCCATCACATTATCTCTCTTTGTTCAAGTTAGGTTGAAACCCTAACTTCTATTTGTTTTTGAATTTGTTATGTTACAATGATATGTTTGTTTGTTCTTTAGTAATCCCATTGTTGTTGTAATCATTGGGACAAATTAGTATGACTAATTTTAGAGAAATCCTAAATATCATTGGATTTAAACATGTCATGGTAGTATGTGTACTATTTTTGTATGGAGAAAAATTATGGTAGAATGGCTTGTTCCTTTGTTCTTTAGCAAAAAAAATCATTGGACAAATTACTATGACTATTTCTAATGTAATCCTAAAACTCATAGGATTTGAACATGTTATGTTAGTGTGTGGCTTTTTTGTATGTAGCAATTATATGGAGCAATTACAATGTGTTTTATTTTGTTAAGACCATTAATAATATGGATGACATGAATGTGTTTTTTTATATGGATATTAAGTTATGATCTTGTTATAAAACAAAGTGAGAATGGAATGCTTGTTGTTTGGAAAATATAGGATGGAGCCGGAGTCGCTTCTCAATAATCATTATGATGTTGCGCACCGATCTTATGCTATGGCGGTGGAAAATAAGGTAATATGTTTGTTTAATTTGCTTGTTTTCAATTAAGTAGTGCCTTGTCTTTGCTTGACCAAGTTGTTTGTATTTAATTGCAGAAGCTTACAACCTTGAAACTGCGGGTTCACGGTGTGTCTGAAATGTCGTACGATGAGCGGTACACACCGTACATCGAGGCATTAGGACTCCTTCTGTTCTTCTCGCTAGTGACCCGATCCACTCCTAACCTCAATGCAGCGCAAATCACGGCGCTTGTGGATCGGTGGAGACCGGAGACACACAGTTTCCACCTTCGGACCGGGGAGATGACTGTGACACTTCAAGACATGTCCATGATCTTTGGACTTCCTATTGCTGGTCAGCCTCTGTGTTTGAACACAGATTTTGCAGGGTGGCAAGCACAGATGACGGACATGATTGGCATGGCTCCTAGTGATAACAAGGGCAAGAATATTGCAGTCGGCGCTGAATACACGTGGATCACAGATCACTTCAAGAATTGCCCTGCCGAAGCTGAGGATGACGTGGTCAGGACGTATGCCCGTGTGTACATTTGGTATGTCCTCTCTAGGACACTATTTTCCGACAGCAAGGGCAATGTAGCGCAGTGGATATGGCTGAAGGCGTTATCCGTTTTCGACAACAGATGGAGTTGGGGTACGGCAGCCTTGGCCTACTTGTACCGTCAGGTAAAAAACTGTTCATTACAAGTTGAGTTGTGTTCCAACATGACATGACACGATCGTGTTTTCTTTTTCTTTGCAGTTGGACGAAGCCTGTCGTAGGTGCACAAAAGGAGCCTCCATTGGCGGTCCTTTGGTGCTACTCTCCATATGGTTCTGGGATCGGTTGCCCGTTGGACGGCCTAGGAATGTGTCATTCAAGGATTGGGACGATAAAGAGACCATGTTGCGTCAAGCCACTTGGGCTTACAAGTGGGACGTTGTATCCGAGATGACGAGCGATGTGGAAATCATGTACAAGCAGTACATCAACGAGTTGGATACTCTTACCCCCGAGCAGGTATCTATAGTTGTTACATGTATGATTGCTTTCATTCTCCTAAACTAGACATGAAAACATTGCGCTAACTTTCAGGTGACATGGGAGCCGTACGGTGTTGGGGATAATTTCGGTTTTACACCCGAATTTGCTCTGAACCCGGTGTGTCTAGCAGAAGGGTATCTTTGGCTTATGCGGTGCCCAATGATATGTATGTGGGCAGTGGAGTTTCATTTTCCGCATCGTGTGATGAGGCAGTTCGGGCAGTTTCAGCCTCACCCGCCGGAGTGGGTGAACACAGACATTGTGCTCCATGCGTAAGAAACAATTACATGCCTTTACTTACCATGAAAGCACCACATTTTGTTTTGCTAATAGTTGTTTGTCTTATGTTGTAGGCTGGATAGGAAGAGGCAAAGATCAATCAAGGATTGGCCTACCCATCACAGCAGACATGTTCAAGCATGGTTTGACTTATGCTGAGTCACGGGACCAAGACTTTCGGCCGCATAACGAGCTTGCATTCACCAAGACATATTGGATGTGCCCACCTGCTTTTCAGCCAGACATATTGGAGCAGCCTACTGATTATTATGCCCTTGCTAGAGAGAATTACAACAAGGCTGTGAGGGAGGGTACCCAAACGGCCTATGCCCCAGTGCTCACCTTTGTGGTAAGTATAATGTGCATCATTCCCTATTGCATGCCATTCCATATTTGCTTGCCTGACTTGTGAATTTCTATTCATGCTTAGCGGGACGAGGTGCAGAAACAAGCTGATGAGTTTGAAGAATTTCTGGATACTCACCCGGCTACTTCGAAGGTCGATTCTGCATTTCGAGCTTTTATTAAGGCAACACAGACATCCCTTTGTTCCATCTCTTGCATATCATATCCGACTCTGACATCCAATTTATTTACCAATTTTACAGCGTCAAGGCCAGAAGGTACGCCGGCTCGCCAACGTACTCGGTTGCCGTGACCCCGAGGACATATCACCGCCAAAGTCTCGGTCTCAGTCTCGGTCGCAGTCAAGGTCTACACCATCGGAGCCTGTGACAAACATGGAGGAAACTTCGTCGACACCTTTGCCTTTTGTGGATGATGCTGTCATCACACAGGATCATGAGATGGTATTGTTCTACATTCATCTTTTTGGCAGCCCATCTTTTTCTGGTTGTTTCAGTTTCATCTTGATCGTTCTAATCTATAGGACGACGACATGACACTGAAGCAGTATCAAGACCGCTCGGCTTACATGTTGAGGAGAAGACGGTCGTACCATCGTTACTCACCGGAGGATTGGAGAAACAAGGGAAAGGGGAAGGGAAAAGCAATGGTGGAGACGGAGTCCGAGGAGGAGGAGGAGGAGGAGGAGGAGCTGCCAGAGCCAGAGATACAGCTTGACCCAGATCAGTTTATCAGGAAGAAGCATGTTCCAAAGAGGGGTCGGCGAGGGGGTCGTGGAGGTTGAACTTCATGTTTGTCGTCTTGTTGAACCTGTCGTCTTGTTGAACTTGTCTTCTAGTTAAACTTATGGTGTTGCAACTTGATGATGAAATACTTGTGATGAAGTGTGACGTGTGTTGTGTGTTGCAACTTGATTATGAACTTGTAGTTGTGCATCTCTTGGTAGATGACTTATGCTGTGTTTTGCCTCCCTTGTGAGTGAGTAGCTTTGTTGAGCTATTTACATGTATAGCGCCCTAGGGACAGGCGCTAAGGGTATAGCGCCCTAGTGCTGGGCGCTATACCCTTAGCGCTTGTCCCTAGGACGCTATACATGTTTAGTAGCCTCGGGACAGAAAGTGCAAGCCTCGGGCAGTTGAGCTATTTACATGTATAGCGCCCTAGGGCGAGGCGCTAAGGGTATAGCGCCCAACCCTAGGGCGCTATACATGTAAAATATGCCAAAATGGCACAATGGCATATGGCATGTGGCACAATGGCATGATGGCAATGACACAATGGCATAATGGCAATGATATCAATTCAAGGTACCCAAATGTTGCATTAATGTTGACATCAAAGTTCACTACCAAAAGTTAGACAAAGTTCACTGTCGTCGATATGTGACGGCAGATGCCATGGGGATGGCTAAAATGAGGGGAAGACACGAGGGAGAAAATGTCGATGGTGCCGGAATCGGGTTGGGCACAAGCACAGTGAAGACACCACGATGTACCCAGGTTCGGGGCTCTCCGGAGAGATAACACCCCTACTCCTGCTTGTCTCTTGTATATCAATGAAGGGACTACAATAACTGCTCTTCTATTTTCTCAGGGGAAGGAATACGCCGCCGCCGTGGGCAAGGTCCTCTCCTGCTTCCCTGAGGAGTGACTACGGGCAGTGAATGAACTAGAGGGGGAATGAGTTAATGAGATCTCAGGTGTGGCGTCCCTCGCGCAGGAGGGGGTACCCTGGCTCTTATAGTGTGAGTCCAGGGTACTATGGTAACTTCATCGCCGAATGGACCCATCCGTCATCCTCTAATCGGCCTGGGCCCACCGACTGCTCCTCTCCGGGTGACCCGGAGCCTACGAGCGGCGGCCCATGCTGCTACCTCGTAGAACCTAGGAGTGAACAGTGGAGCTAGGGGGTGCGGTCTTGTCGGCCTGTCCGCGGAATCGGCGGGGAGGTGACACCGTATCTCCAGCAAATCCTCGACACGACCTGGCCTTCCTGCCACCCAGATATCTCGGGATATGGCCTTTATGACCTCGTAATCATACCCCCGACTGGGTGGTAGGTTGCTCCGATTGCGCCTGGACCGACTGGTGGTTCCTGGTGGGGTCGATTGCTCTGGGCAATCGGCCTTCTAGGAATCGGCCTCGGTCCAGCTGCGGACCAATCGGGTGATCATCTTCGGAGAAGGGTGGCCCGATTGCGCCTGGGCCGACTGCTGGCGCTTGGTATGGTCGATTGCCTTGGAGCAATCGGCCGTACCTCTGCCCAGCTCGGCCCAGCTGCAGCCCAATTGGTCCATCCTTGTCTTGAAAGCTTGCTTCCGCTTGGGTTAGCCTACCCGGGTACCAATCCCCCGACAGTAGCCCCTAAAGCTGTAAAGGTCCCACGGTCGCTTGACCGCGGGGCCTTTGCAGTTTTTCAATCTCTGCCTTGACGTTCTCCGACTGCTGTGGCCTCTTCGAGTGCGTCATTCCGAGTTCGTCGGCTGAGTCGGAGATCACATTCGGTTGACCAAATTTCCATCCGATTGGACGTGGTTCTCTCTTAATTCATGTCTTCACTTTTTTGAGAAAGATCTCTTTCGCCGATTTCCCTCCAACGGTTACTTCCGATTCGCCCGCGACGTGATCAATGAGCTGGGACCCACGACCCACGCGCGACGTGACATAACTGCAGGGCCTGACCCCCACGTCGCACGCCTCGCCTCTTGCGCCGGGATCCTTTGCACTGGTCTGCCGGTTGGCCTCCCTGTGCCCTAAGCCACACCGGGCCACACAGCCACAGGGTCATCCCACTCTCCCCCCCCCCGCCGCCCAATAAGCCACCGGGGGGGCTTCGCCTCTTCCTTCTCCCAAACACTTCCTTCGACCCCTAGCCTTCTCTCCTCTGCGCCCTCGCCGCTCCACGCGATTCTCCCCGCCGCCGGTGCCTGCATCTCGCGCCTGCTCCGGCCACGGGCTCGTGCTCTCCGCTGCTTCCGCCGCCACCGCAGCCGCTCTTCTCCGCAGCTCTCGTGCTCCGCCTCACTCTTTTCTCTCCTCCGTTCCTCGCCGGCGAAAACCATGGCGCCTCGACGAGATGTGTCGCAGGCGAGCCGCGGATGCTGGAAAGGCTCTCAGGCCACCGCCGCCGCCGTCGAGTCTCTCGTCCGCGCCCGAAAGATGCCCGCGGGAGTCGAATGGCGGATTCCCAGCAAGACCGAGGTCGTCCCCAGCGTGCGCACGGGCGAGAGGGTCGTGTTCCTCGCTCACTTCGAGCGTGGATTCGGCCTTCCCGCTAGCGCCTTTTTTCGCGAATTCCTCGATTTCCACCGACTGCAGCCTCACCACCTTGCTGCCAATTTCATCATGATCCTCTCCGGGTTCGTGACGCTCTGTGAAGGGTACCTCGGCTGCCGTCCGAGCGTCGCTCTTTGGAAACGCTTCTTCAACCTCCGAGCTCACAACGCTCGGACGGGTGCTGTGGTGGCCTCCACCATCGAAGGTGGCAAGCCAACGTACCCGACTGACATGACCGACTGCGGCAGTTGCCTTGTCGCAGCCGGCAAGTCGAAGTACACGAGCCCCGAGATCGTCCAATCCTGCAAGAATTGGCAGACCTCGTTTTTCTACGTCAAGTCCCCTGACCAAGGCCCCGACCTCCTCAATCTGCCCGAGTTCTCTCTCGCCCGGCCGATTGAGAAATATCAGTGGTCGCTGAAGCACGGCGTCGGAGACTGCGATGTCGATGCCCAGGCTGCCAGGGTCACCCAGCTGGAGCAAGAAGGACTCCTTCCAACCGACTTGGTAGCTGCGTGGCTTCACGCTCGTATTCTTCCCCTGCAGCGCCGAGTTCACCGCCTCTGCGACGTGTCGGGACCTCAAGATCCCACTCTGCTCTGCACGTGGCAGATGAAAACAGAAGACCTTTGCACCCGAGTGAAGGCCATCACCTCTAGCGCCTTGCCTGACCCCTTCCGCTTCGGGCTTGATTATCTCGTTCGCCAGCGAAAGCCGCCTGTGGTATGCTCCGATTACATGCTCTTCCGATTGCTTTCTTTTCTGATTGCTTTGACTGCTTATACCTCCTCAGCACTTCATTCAGTCCGACCTCATGGAGGACGGCCAGGAGACTGGCGTGTACGCCCCTGATCGCACGGAAGAGGATCCCACCGACCTCGAGTACAACGGCGAGACTCCTTCCGCCGAGTCCAGTGGGGATGATGAAGACGATGAGTCTTCCGGAGAGTCCTCCGACCCCATGGATGCTGATGATGATGACGCCGAGCGCACCAACCCTCCGACGACCAACACTCGGCCGCCAGCTCAAGGGGGTACGCCTGACCCTTCCCTTGAGCAATTTTTGGCTGAGTGGAGTGATGATGATAGTGTCCCAAAGGGTAATGGTTCCTTAGAAGCTCCTCGAACCAGGCCTCCAAAAGTGCCGGCCAAGCGCACCTCGGCCGCCGGCTCCTCCTCTGGTGTGGCTTCTAGCCAAGTTGCCAAGGCCAGGCCGACTACCAGCAAGGGCAAACAAGTCCGAGAGGCGACAACTCGGAGGCCGACCGTCCAGGCGCCATTGAACGTCGCTCCACTTCGCTGCCGAATGCCCACTGGCGCACCCAGGACAATCGGGTATGCTCTTGCCTTTATGCCTCCTGCTTCACTATCTTTGCTTTTACTGATTCCTCTCCCTTTCTTCTTTCAGGGAGCCGATAGGGCTTGATGACGTTGACACCGACATTCCCATCTGTGCCCAACCCGTCATCTCGCCTGCTGCCTCTGCTGCTGCCGTCCACAAGCGGCCGGTACCCGCTCATCGCTCCTCCAAAGATGCCGAGCGCGCTGCCAAGAAGGCCCGACTCGCGGCGATTTCGAAGACCTCTTCTTCCGCTCTTGCCTCCCCAACTCTCCAGGGTGCAGCGGACCGGGTGGCTCCTGGTGGTGGAGGAATGCAACCGGCTGACCCGATTGCTCCGTCTCCACCGCGCCGCTCCAACCCGGCTTCGCCTGTCGCGACTTCCCCTGCTGCGATGACCGCCTCTGATACGCCGGTGGTGACAACCCCATCGCCGATTTTGGTGTCGGCACCACCAGTTGCCTCCATCGTTCCGCCTGCCGTACTACCTGATCCACCAGCTGTGACGATCCCGCCGCCAATCGTTGCTACCACTTCTGCTCCGACTCGCCCGGTTGCGCCGCCGCCGCAATCGGGTGAGTCCGGTCCTTCACCAACATCCGTGCCGCCAGTCCTCACCACTACAGCTTTCGCCATCGTTCCTACTTCAGCGCCACCGCCGATTTCCTCCCCCTCCGAGATTCTTATGCTCTCGGTGGATCACTTCCGAGCCGAGTATTCTCGCGCCCGTCATGTCGGCGCTGAGCCTGACGCTTCGCCTCGTCCTCGGGATCCCGTGACGAGCACTCTGAGCCGGGTGAATGAGTTCGCCGAAGCCCTTGCTCGGGACCTTCAACAGCTGACCTCTCACCATTCGGTAAACTCTTTAACCTTTCCTTCTGTACCTCTGTTTTACTTCGGCAATTTTTCTTCCGGTGGGTGCGCGCAAGCGCACCCAGTGGGTGTAGTCCCCGAGATTCGGGCCGATTGGTTACAATCGGTTCGGATCTTTAGCATTTTTTGCTTTATCGTTTTCCTTCCTCAATCGGTAGACTTTCTTCCGGTGGGTGCGCGCAAGCGCACCCACTGGGTGTAGTCCCCGAGATTCGGGTCGATTGGTTACAATCGGTTCGGATCTTTAGCATTTTTTGCTTTATCGTTTGCCTTCCTCAATCGGTAGACTTTCTTCCGGTGGGTGCGCGCAAGCGCACCCACTGGGTGTAGTCCCCGAGATTCGGGCCGATTGGTCACAATCGGTTCGGATCTTTTTCACTTGTTGCTTTATGTCTGACTCCGTCTTGCTGTTCATCACAGGCTGTCATGGAAGAGAAAAAGAGTTGTCTTCGAAAAACTCCTGGAAGCTTATACTGCCAGCCTTCGAACCCTCGCCCAGGCCCAGCTGCAGGTTAATAACCAATCGGCTGAAATCACTAAGCTAAGAGGTATCTTCTATCTCACCGCTGTCTCTTCTTCACTTGACAACCGCTCTGGTACTGAAATCTTCGCGCTCTCTTGTAGCTTCTATTCCTATGGTAAATGATCTTCAAGGCCGAATTGCAGAATTGGCTACAGAACTTAGCCAACAAGGTCCAGCCCTTGATAAAGCCACCGGGGAGGTAACTTCTTTTGCCTTTTTGAGTGCTTCGAGATCGGTCTCCGAGATAAAAATGGACTTGGACTCTGGGGATGGAATGATAGATGGCTTCTTGATATGCTCCAGAGATACGCCTGGTGGGATTGATTGCCTTGTGGAACCTAGCTTGGACAATGCATCTGCTGCTTCGTTGTTTGCTCTCGGCACATGATGGAACTCGCAACCTTCAAAATATCCGCTGATCTGCTGCACTAGGAATCGATAGCTTGCCATGTTAGCATCTTTTGCATCCCAGGTGCCCGAGCACTGCTGTACCACCAGGTCGGAATCACCAAAGCACTCGATGTTCCGAATACCGATTTCCTTGGCAAGCTTGATACCATGCACAAGGGCTTCGTACTCGGCGACATTGTTTGATGCTGCGAAGTGAATCTGAAGCACGTACTCCAACTGATCTCCTCTTGGGGAAGTGAGTACCACCCCAGCCCCTAGGCCATTCTTCATCTTGGAGCCATCAAAGTGCATTCGCCAGCAATCCGACATTGGGAGCTGCGGCATGTACTGAGTTTCAGCCCAGTCCACCAGGAAATCGGCCAATGCTTGCGACTTGATTGCCGTCCTAGGTTCATACTGGATGCCGTGACTGGCGACTTCAATTGCCCATTTTGCCACTCTTCCGGTTGCATCTCTGCTTCCCATGATGTCGGCTAATGGAGCCGAGCTGACAACTGTGATCAGGTGAGCTTGAAAGTATGGCTTCAATCCTTTGGCTGCCATGTACACTCCATAGCACATCTTCTGATAGTGAGGGTAGTTCTGCTTGGATGCCGAGAGTACTTCGCTGATGTAGTACACTGGGCGCTGGATTTGCTGTGCCTTGTCCTTCTCGGGCCGCTCCACCACCATGACTGCGCTGATCACCCGATTGGTTGCCGCAATGTATAACATCATTGGCTCCTTCTCAATCGGGGCAGCCAGGATTGGTGCCGTGGAGAGCATGCGCTTGAGTTCTCGGAATGCTTCGTTTGCTTGAGGGGTCCATGTGAACTTCTCGGTCTTCTTCATCAGCTGGTATAATGGGATTGCCTTTTCACCCAGCCGACTGAGGAATCGGCTGCGAGATGCGAGGCAACCGGTGAATTTCTGCACCTGCTTCAGGGTCTTGGGCTGCTCCATGCGCTCTATTGCAGCTATATTTTCGGGGTTGCATTCGATTCCTCTCTCGGAAACGAGAAACCCCAACAGCTTGCCGGCTTGGACTCCAAACACACACTTCTCCGGGTTGAGCTTGATCTGATAAGTTCTCAAATTCGCGAATGTTTCTCTGAGATCATCTAGCAATGTGATCCCCTTTGCCGACTTCACCACCAAATCGTTCACGTATACATGGAGATTCCTGCCGAGTTGGGAATGTGTGCACCTCTGAATCGTGCGCTGATAAGTGGCTCCTCCATTCTTCAGACCAAAAGGCATGGTGATATAACAATAGGCCCCAAAAGGGGTTATGAATGCAGTTTTGATCTGATCTTCCACAGCCAACTTGATCTGGTGATATCCAGCAGTAGCATCCAGAAAGGACAACAACTCGCAGCCGGCCGTAGAATCAATCACTTGATCAATACGGGGCAGAGCAAACGGATCTTTCGGGCATGCTTTGTTCAGACAAGTATAATCTATACACATACGCCAAGTCTTGTTCTTCTTCATGACGAGGACTGGATTTGCCAGCCACTCGGGGTAAAACACCTCCATGATGAAACCTGCCGCTTGCATCTTCGCAATCTCTTCACCGATTGCCCTTCTCTTGTCCTCAGAAAAACGTCTCAGGGGTTGCTTGACCGGCTTCGAGCCTGGCCGAATGTGCAGCTTGTGCTCGGCGAGTTCTCTCGGAACACCAGGCATGTCTTGTGGAGACCATGCAAAGATGTCCCGATTCTCACGGAGGAACTCGATGAGCTCGCTTTCCTATTTATCGCTAAGTCCAGCTCCGACTACAACGAACTTGGTTGAGTCGGAGGGATCTAGAGCGATCTTCTTGCTGTCCTTGGCTGACTGAAAAGCCGATTCCTCATCTACTCTCTTTGCTGGGCCAACCGGAAGTGGATTCTTGCTTTGTGCTTGCGCCATTGCAATGACTTTGCCGAGCTGGCACTTCTCCGTCTCCACCACTAGGGATTCAGCCAAACTGCTGCCAGCGGATGTGCACTCGAGGGACTTCCTGAAGTCTCCGGTGACTGTGATGACACCGTTTGGCCCCGGGATCTTCATCTTCAGGTATGTCTGTTGTGCATTGATCATGAACTTGGCAAATGCTGGTAACCCCAATAGGGCATGGTAAGGACTGCTGAGGTCGGCCACCTCAAACCAAATCGGCTCTCTCCTGAAATTTTCTTCCGTGCCAAATATGACATCCAGCCGAATGCGACCCATGGGGGTGCAAGACAGTCCAGGAACAATCCCATGGAATGTCGTCCGACTGCGCTCCAGGTCCCGCTTTGTGAGCCCTAGCTTGAGCATTGTATCTCTGTACAGAATGTTGATTGTGCTTCCTCCATCAACTAGCACTCGAGAAAACTTGCATGAAAATCTTGGTCCTGCAACCAGAGCGTCCACCACCAGCGGATAATTGCCTGGATTCGGCAAAATGGTGGGATGATCTGCTCTGTCCCAGGATATCGGACATTCGGACCAGTGCACAAATTGGGGAATCGGCGGCATAGTGGCATTGACTTCTTGGGCTCGGGCTCTCCGACTACCCTTGTCTGTGGACTCGCTGGTAAAAATCATGTAAGCCGCATCCTGCTGCGGGTACTGGTTCTGTTGCTGAGACGGTCCTCTGTTCTGGGGTGGTGGTGGTGGTGGTAAAGCTTCTCCCTTTGCAATCCTTCTCACGAAGTCACACTGCCGAGTGGTGTGCGCAGACGGCCTCCCAGGCGTGCTGTGCAATTTGCATGGTGCGTCCAACATATCCTCGAATGTGTATTTGGGCTTCATCTGCCCTGGGGGTCTCACATTTGGTCTCATCTTCCGACTGCCTCCTGCAGCCGCTGGATCTTCCTCATTTTGAACAGCGGCCACCTGCCGACTGCCATACTGGGAATCAGGCTGCTCGTCCTTGCGCTTGCCGTTGTTCTGCTGGTTGTTGTTGTTGTTGTTGTTGCGATTGTTCTCTCTTCTTTCCTTCCGACTGAGGCCTTGGTTCCCTGTGTCCGACTGCGGAGCCCCTGGTGATTGGATCACACCTCCAACTCCGAGTTGGATAGGGCGCATCGCAGAATCGGACATAGCGAACGCATTTGCCACCTTCATAAGCTCAGCGAGCGACGTGAAGTCTTTGCGGAGCAGCTTGTGCTTCAACATTGAATCCGCCAGGCACCCATCAGTAAAATACTGAATGGCCTGGATCTCATGGACTCCTTCGCATGAATTCTTCAGCTTGATCCACCGAGATAGGTAATCTCGGAGGGGCTCGTCCTTGCCTTGCACACACAGAGCTAACTGCCGTGGGAGGTTGGGCCTCTCATACGTGCTTGTGAAGTTGTGAATGAATGCGGTCGTGAAATCCTCCCAGCAATTCACACTGTCCTTGGGCAAACTGTTCAACCACGTCCGCGCTGAGCCTTGCAGCATGAGAGGTGCGTAGCGGACTGCTACACGCCGATTGCCTCCTGCAATGCGGACTGTCGTCAGGTAGTCGGACAACCAATCTTCCGGTTTCACCGAGCCATTGTACTTGGGAGTGTCTCTCGGTAATGTGAAGCCTTTCGGGAATCTCTCCGTCCGAATGCGGTGACCAAAACATGATGGGCCAGCTTCTCCTTCTTCATCTTCCTGAGCTTCCTTCTCCAGGAGCTCAATGCGATGCCTTGCGTCGTTCTGGCCGATTTGGCGAGGGCCAAGTCGGGTGCTGATTGCTGGTCTTGGCGCCGATTGCTGCGGCATGTCATGGCGCCTACTGTTAACAGCTGGCTCTTCCATTCTTCTGCTTGCTGCTGGGGGTGGCCGATTGCTTCTGACCTTGCTGTCGTGCCGAGACGGTGCAGGTTGATGCCTGTTCTGGCGCGATGCATTCGGTCGCTGGCTAGCTCCCGCATTCGGCCTCACAGTTCCTCTTGATGCCTCTGGCTCAGCATTCTGATTGCCCATTGCCACAAGCCTCTGCTCTTTTGCGGCCGCTATCAGCTCACGCATTCGGCGCGACTGTTCGCGCCGCTCATCTCCTTCCAATTCTTCCAGCTCGAGCGCTATATGCTCGGCGGCTCTCAAATTCTTGTCCGGTGTGCTATATGTTGGCCTCTGGATGAATGCCGACTGCGCTGGCTGCTCCGGTTGCACCGGCATTCTCGGAAGCTCCGGCTGCTCAGCTCCTGATAGCTGCTGGTGGACTGCTCTTCCTCGGCTTCTCAGGTCTTCCAGGACTGCGGGCTCAATCGGCCGGCGCGGTCCTGCGTGAGCTGCGTTGTACTCCCTTGTGATGGCTCCTAGCCGACGCTCTTCTGCCAACACTTGCTCAGCCCTGCGAGCCAGAGCGAGCCGTGCTGTTTCCAGCTCGGTGTGCACCTGCTCCGGATCACCATTCCGGTTCACAGGTGTGTATAACACATCTCGCAACGCACTGGTGCCGATTCGCTCTGCCGCATCAGCTACTTCCTTGGCCTTCCTTGCTGCGCTTGCCGGATCACGGTTGGTCGACGAAGATGCTCCCGCCATCATGACCGCGGCGTGCAGTCGGCCCTCCTCTCGGCCAGGTGCTGCGATGCAGCCCCTGGTCGAGAGCGGATCTGTAGCACACGAGAAGATGCGGATGTCTCTGGGATATGCCTCAGGGAAGCTGCCAATGAAGAGACGATGACTTCCCACTTGCAGCGACACTCCGGGCGGCAAGGGTGCTCCAGCCCTGTACCGCGCCGAGTAGTCCACTACATAATCGATTGCCCCACGCCTCAGAATCAGGCCGGAGGCGTGGCTACCACCGGATGCAGAGGAAAATCCCGTCCGGATCTTGACTCCAGTCGACGCCTCGGTCTGCCCCACGGTGGGCGCCAACTGTCGTCGATATGTGACGGCAGATGCCATGGGGATGGCTAAAATGAGGGGAAGACACGAGGGAGAAAATGTCGATGGTGCCGGAATCGGGTTGGGCACAAGCACAGTGAAGACACCACGATGTACCCAGGTTCGGGGCTCTCCGGAGAGATAACACCCCTACTCCTACTTGTCTCTTGTATATCAATGAAGGGACTACAATAACTGCTCTTCTATTTTCTCAGGGGAAGGAATACGTCGCCGCCGTGGGCAAGGTCCTCTCCTGCTTCCCTGAGGAGTGACTACGGGCAGTGAATGAACTAGAGGGGGAATGAGTTAATGAGATCTCAGGTGTGGCGTCCCTCGCGCAGGAGGGGGTACCCTGGCTCTTATAGTGTGAGTCCAGGGTACTATGGTAACTTCATCGCCGAATGGACCCATCCGTCATTCTCTAATCGGCCTGGGCCCACCGACTGCTCCTCTCCGGGTGACCCGGAGCCTACGAGCGGCGGCCCATGCTGCTACCTCGTAGAACCTAGGAGTGAACAGTGGAGCTAGGGGGTGCGGTCTTGTAGGCCTGTCCGCGGAATCGGCGGGGAGGTGACACCGTATCTCCAGCAAATCCTCGACACGACCTGGCCTACTGCCACCCAGATATCTCGGGATATGGCCTTTATGACCTCGTAATCATACCCCCGACTGGGTGGTAGGTTGCTCCGATTGCGCCTGGACCGACTGGTGGTTCCTGGTGGGGTCGATTGCTCTGGGCAATCGGCCTTCTAGGAATCGGCCTCGGTCCAGCTGCGGACCAATCGGGTGATCATCTTCGGAGAAGGGTGGCCCGATTGCGCCTGGGCCGACTGCTGGCGCTTGGTATGGTCGATTGCCTTGGAGCAATCGGCCGTACCTCTGCCCAGCTCGGCCCAGCTGCAGCCCAATTGGTCCATCCTTGTCTTGAAAGCTTGCTTCCGCTTGGGTTAGCCTACCCGGGTACCAATCCCCCGACATTCACTACAACAAAGTTCACAACAACAATGTTTTATACGACTAACAACATTCAATCACTCGTCAAGCACATCCCGAATCTTGATGAGCTTATCACGAAGAGCTTCTCTGTCATAGAATAAATCATGTAGTGAGTACTCCACTTTCTTTTTTCTAGCTTCAACTTGGCCTTCTCTTGCTCCATTTTCTCTCTCTACACCAACCACATCACCTTCTCTTGCTCAATTTGTTCTCTCTCCTCCACCCACTTCCCCTTCTCTTGCTTCATTTGCTCCATTTGTTCTCTCTCATGCACCCACTTCCCCTTCTCCTGATTCATTTGCTCCATCCACATTGCCCTCTCTTGCTTCATTTTCTCCATCCACATTGTCTTCTCTTGCTTCATTTGGTCCCTCTCTTTCTCTGCTTTTGCTCTTAACACTTGATGGATGCTAGTGTCTGCTTTGTCAGTCATCTTCTTCTTCTCAAGCTCCTCCCTCAGATCACCGATGCATCTATGTGCTCTGCTTAACTGAGTAACAACATCCTCCTTGCCAGCCACCGTTTTAGCAAAATCTATTTTGTAAGATCGAAGCTCATTTTCAATCTTTCTCATATGTTCCACGGACTTCAACTCCTCTTCAGCATGAGTTACTTGTTGTCTCAGCCTCGTTCTGTTTTCTTCTTCATACATGCTCCATATCCTAGCCAGGCTTTGCTTCAATGGGATTGGCCACTCATGGTCAACCCACTTCACAAAGTTGCAATCCTATAAAATCAACATATTCAAAAACAGAGCAACATCAAAGATAAAGGAAAGTTTATTGACAAATATTGCAATGACTACTACTACGTATTACTAACCTTTTTTGCACATGCTAAAAACCTCCTTCCGGTATCAATCGATTGAAATGCCACAAATCTTTCACAAGGGGGTCCGTTCTCACACCAACAAGGTTGATTCAAAGCCAAGCTGCTCCATTCCGTGCACTCCATGGTCGGTACCTACAAAAAAGGTAACAAAATCAATACACATTTATCCTACAACCATAACACTCAAAGGGACACTCATAGAAAACATGCTAACCTGACTTATGATATAGTCATCGTCATCGTCAGAGGAGCTTGGCGTCAACGTAGCCCAATTCATCCTATAGTATCAATCATATCAATGACATTGCTTCATATCAATCTTTCCATTTCTCCACAAATAAATATATACTAAGCACACACAAATAATCCCATAACAACTATGAATCCAATGGAATTTAGGGTTTCAATAAGCCTAGGCATCCTAAATTGTTCTCAATGCTACTACAACAATAAAAGTGCTATACATCTGACAATAATGTCATTGTCACTACAAAGGTTGAAAATCCATTTGAATCTAGGGTTCACCAAAAAATGACATGGAGCTAATGGATAAAAAGTTAGGGATCGGAGGAGAATACCTTAGGAGATGATTTGAGGAAGAAATCCACGGTCAAAACCTTCAAATGAGGAAGATTTGGGAATGGATTTGAGAGAGGGCGACTAGAACAGCACCCCTGTCCAAATAAGCCCGCACCCTTATGTCTATGTCTGCCTTCGGGCGTGGCATTTGGCCTTTAAGTGGTTTTCAAGTGTAGCGCCTCAGGCAGAGGCGCTAGACCAGTTAGCATAGCGCCTCCCTCTACGGCGCTAGAAAACCATGGTGGGCCAGGCGCGGGACCAGCCCCGCCATGCTGGCAGGGGCTTAGCGCCTCTATGAAGGGCGCTATATACACAGGTCTAGCGCCTGACTGTAGGGCGCTAGACGAAAGGGTTAGATTCGTAAAATTGTTTGGACGAGAGTTCAGTTTGTGAATTTGTTTCGTAAAGAGGTTAGAAGTGTGGATTTTGCCTCGAACAAAAGCGACCCAACTCTGCGCTAGGATCGCCAGCCTAGCATCCCTGCAACAACCAGCAGAAGTGCAGTGTGCAGAACATCGGATGAAACGGAGGTCCCTCCAGCCAGACTCACTCCAAGAACAAGTGTATCTAAACCTTAACAGTGGTGCATTGAGTACATTGTACTTTCTCCTTTTCAAAATAACTGACTTAACTTTGTACTAGCTCTAGTACAAAATTGTACTAAGACTACGACAATTATTTTGAAACGAAGGGAGTACTTATTTACAGATGCTTCAAGGGTGTAAGGGCAAATCCAACGCGCCGACGCAAATGAACGCGTGATTTGTCCGGAATTAGTCCGTTTGCGTTGGCTAGAGCGTTGTTGTCCGCTCTTTTGTGGTCGCTTCGCCCAACGCGCGAGCGCATTTGGGCGTTGTCCGCGCATCGGCGCCAAAAATACTCATTTTTTATCAAATTTTCATCAAATAACAAGTCTCAAATAACAAATTCAACACACAGAAAATAAATAATTTTACAAGTCCAAATAAATAGTCTTAAATAGTTATTACAACCAAATTGAAATTAATAAAAGTTGATACATCTACTGATTGCCAACTTTCACATGTGCTCAACCAAATCATCCTCTCATGAAGCTGGTGGCGTGACCGGGCCAGGGAGAAAAAAGTGAACGCGGCGTGGACGTCCGGAGAGTGTCCACGCCGACGCAACGAACAACGGAGCATGTCCACGCCGACGCAACGAACAAGAAAACAGACGCATGTCCGTTTGCGCCGGCATGTTGGGCCGCGATTTCGGTCCGCGCCGACTCATCCGCACCAAAACGGACAGAAAAATGTGTTCTGCTACGGTGCGTTGGAGTTGCCGACGCTGGAGTTGCCCAAAACCTGTTGGCGCGTTGGAGTTGCACTAAACCTATCATCTGCTTTCATGGATACCACAATGAAATTAAGAAGGGCCAGGTCTTAACTGCATTGGTGCTAGCTCAGAATGATCATACATTCCAATTGCTATGTCAGAGGCTGAAGTGCGTTCTATAAGGATCTTAAGAATGTGAGAAAACTCAGGCAACAATTTAAGAAGACCATAGTTCAGCGCTAAGGGAGCAAGGGCCTCAAAATCGGATAGAGCAAAACTTCAGGAGCAAAGAGCAGCACCATTTCACACAGCAGTTTCGTGAAGATAAGAACAAACCTTGATATTACTTGTCTAGGTTCACAGACATATGAATCCATAGTGGAGGAGACAAAATATAAGGATTCTTAAAATTAAACCATCCATGTTCAACAGAGCACAACATAAGATAGGTGGGTCACTAAGGAGGTACTCAGATCAAGTATCAAAATTCAACAAGCACTACAATATAACAATGCACTCTAATCCTCCTCCTCGCCCTCATTCTCAGCGATGTTGAAGTACCGGAGCTCATACACGTTGCGCTCCTTGTTGGCCGCGATCACACGAAGCCAGTCCCGCACATTGTGCTTCTTCAAGTACTTCTTGGTCAAGTACTTCAAGTACCTGAGAAGGCAGAAGAATGATGTGATCAGGCCAAACAGCACCAAAATCATGGCAACTGGTAATAGCATATATGTTGGTTAGAAAAGAAATAGCCAATCATCCATCTTTTTTTGACATCAAGTAATCTTCTATCATGGACAATATATCTGGTATGAAGACAAGAAATAACTGGCCCAAATGTTGAGATTTTCATACAAGGAAAAGTTAGGTTCCAACGCTATTGGAAGCTGTGTTCGAACGATTGATGTTCCTAGAGTGTTATTCTCAAATAATGAAGCTGCACGAACACAGAACCGTGCACACACTTTATATAAGAAATATTAAGCTAATTTATTACTAAGTAGCATTCGCTTTTAGGACGCAAGAACGCTCTGTACAAAGGTGAAAGCATAGGAGACCAATACAAGTTCTTTTGCAGCTACTAACAACTTGTATGTATATAAAGTACAAAACTATAAACATACTAACCAATTACGTAGGTGCAAAATGAACAATCCGAGTTCATACGAAGCTCACAGATCTAATACACGCAGACAATCATGGGTTCAGGAACTGCAAGTGAGAGTAAAGGGACGATTGGGATGCTGGAGCGTGGAAGGGGCGCGGCGTATACCTCTTGGAGAAGGCGCCGTCGGAGGTGACGGTGACCTTGCTCTTGTCACGCGTGACGGTGACGGAGTCGCCGAGGTTCCCGGCCTTGCCGCCGGCGACCTTGATGCGCTCCTGGAGGAACTTCTCGAGCGACGCGATCTCCATGATCTTGTCCTCCACGGGCTTGGTGCAGTCGATCACGAAGGAGACGGACCCCTTCTTCTTGCCCTTGGCGGCCACCGCCGCCGCCGCCGCGCCGCGAGCCATCTCACCTTCTCTTCTTCCTCCTCGGGTTCGGTGGGGGGTTCGTGTGGCGGCGCGCAGGCGGCTAGGGTTACAAGGGGGAGCGAGAGAGGGGTCGCGAGCTATATATAGGCCTTTTGGGCTGCCATTCTCTCGTGTAGCAAGTGACTGGGCTGGCTCCGGAGGTTGTTGGATTGGGGGTTTTTTTTTCTTCTTCTTGGGCTTAGTTTGGATCTTGGACAGAACCTACGGCCCATACAAAATAATAGAGCAACTACGCGGCTCAGGCCAGCGAACACTTTAGTAGGCTCACGGCGCACCATGTGTCGCATTCACGGTGTTTCCTTGGAATTTAGTTTTTCAAAAATTTATGTACGTATTTTGGTGTTTAGAATATGTTTTTTCGGGGGAAGGGTTTGACTTTTTTTGGTTTTCGCACGCTTTTTCTTTACGTGCCTCCGTGGGAAGCATGAATTGTGCCTCTAAAAAGAGGCACGACCGTGCCTCCGCGGGAGGCACACCGCGTGCCTTTAAAAAAAGGCTTGAGTCGTGCTTTAAAAAAAAGGCACGATCATGCTTACACGAAAGGCACGCCGCGTGCTCCAGAAGAAAGGAAAAAGGGAACTATCAGATTGCACCACTTAACACGCGCGCGGAGCGCCATTTGTTGAGCGCCGAAGAAGTGGACATGTTTGTTGCTACGAATACTCTATAATTAATGATTTCGTAGAGAACCAGCGTGTGCTTGGACGAAATCCAATAATGAAGGAGTACATTTTTGTAACTTACATTCTCACCTCCTCGCTGTTGAAAAATGGTGCACTCCATACGCATTACTTATCGTGATCTGCAGTTTTATTTTTTCATAGATTATTATTTTTTAACATTTTATCTTTTAAATTGTACATTCCAGTTATGAACTGTGTTCATTATTGAATTACTCGCATCAAGATTTTTAAAACTAGATTCCATATTGATAGGTTTCGACAAAAATAATCCATAAAAGACACGACGTGCCTCTCACAAGAGCAAACATGTACCTTTACGAGAGACACAATCGTACCACTCGAAAATAAAACATGTTTTTTCCTTTTCAAAAAGTATGTGTCGCTCGTGGAAGTGAACCTACGCCTCCATAAGAGACACGATCAAGACTCTCGGGTAAAAAATATATATTTTTATTTCGAGAAGCAAGTCGTACCTTTACAGAAGCAAACATGTACCTTCATGAGAGGTGCCTCTCAAAAGACAATTTTTTCGAGAAGCACGATCTTATATCTCAAGAAAAATTGTTTTTCCCTTTCCAAAAAGCCTCTCAAGGAAGCAAACATGTGCCTCCACATGTTTCTTGTAAAAAATGTGTTTTTACTGTTTTTTTTTAATCTTTTTTTTCAAAATGTAAGAAAATAAAAAGCCGAAAAAACCAAAAATAAATCTAAACCCCAAATAAAAAAAATCTCGAGAAAGCGCTCAGCACAAGACACGTGGATGGTCTCAGCATACCAAAAGCAATCATTGCATAACTCCTATAAAGAGTAGTCCTTAATTAATCGCTCTCATGGTTGGATGGTTAGGAGGACTATGGTATCATCAGCTCATCAGGATTTAAACCCTATGTTTGATGCTTTGGTGTTTCATTAAATATCTGTTTGCGACTAATATGCTCCTTAAAATTGTGTTTCACTCTAGAAAACGCTAGTCAAAGAGGATAAATCCATGTTATGATACTCTATATAAAATCTAGGAACTAGCATACAACTCTTTGTTTTTTAAAGCTCTTTAGGGTATGCTTCAAAAAATTCTAGAGGGTGGAGTTGTGTGGATTCTACACATCACTGTCATCAGTAAGTAGATACCCCTTCTTTTCTTTCCATGTCATCCAATCAAATAGATCATGTCCATCTAAGTTTTCATTCTTCAAGCTAGACCTAACTGAAAGCCAAATATGGTAAAAACATCTATAGGTGGAGTTGTAACTCCTACATGGAACCGCGCCATAGTGGATTTGATGGAATGAAAGTAATTTTGCTGGAGCGGAACAATCTCAAACAAGACCTAAAAGTGATTATTATTTCAGTGGAAGGAGATGTTCTCATCAACAGCGAGACGTTTGTAATGACTTTGTTAAATATTAAGACTAATCGAATCAAGAACAATCTCTCGGAGGTGCTCATAGATGTAGGAGGTGCGTGTATTTTCATAAGAATTAATGTATGTGCATACTTGTGAACTCTATGTATGTATTGTCTCTAATAAAAAAGCAACCGATGCGGGTTGTGCAGCCTGGTGTGTATTTCGGGTTGCGTCAATGTATCATGAGGGCTCTCTCAATGCATGGTTTCTTAGTACATTATCATATGAGCTATAAAAACTTAAGACACAACTAGCATAATGCGTTGTTTTTTATGGGTTGTAGCTAATTTAATTATTTTTAGTCTCATGCATGTATGTGATTAGTCTAACAATGATTTTTGCATATGTCACGTGCAAGGATAGTATATTAGTTAAGATACAACATTCATCTTTTTCTTCATTAACTACCATGCCATATCAGCTAAACGCCTATGATAACATGTTAAGAAACTAGCATTGGGAATGCCCTAAAGCATGATTCTTTGAGTGTGCACATTCTAAAGGCGGTGTAGTTAATTGACTCGAAGAAAAAATGAAAGTGATGTATTTTTTTCATTCTCATCCTTCATAGATCGAACGTGCAATGGTCGGTGGTATGGGGCGTTTGAAGAATCGTTTGATCTCGATAATTAGGACGGGGAAGAAGACACATTGTGGAAGGATTAATGGGTATGACACGACAACATGCTTCGGCCGGCCATGTCGTTGGGTGAGTCGATTGACCAAAGATCCTTATCTTCTTGTTTCACATGTGTCCTTCTACAAATGATAAATTGGTTATGAACCTCGTCTGCTTCTGAACATTAATACACAACATGTATACGCGCATGTGCCGCATGTGCTTGTGCTTCACATTCCTCTCCATGCCCCTGCTCTGCATTAACTTCATCTGCATGATCTTCAACTGCACGTCTCATCCTCGAAGGTTGAGATGAGTTCATCACCCAAGGAATAGTTGCTCTAGGATTTAGAACAACATCATATTCATCACCATCCACATTTAGGTGGGCATGGAACCTACCATCATGATCCAAGTACATGCTAAAACCCTGATGCCCAAGTGATAAAAATTGCACCATACTACTCCCTCCGTCTCGAATTACTTGTCATTCAAATGAATGTATCTAGAACTAAAATAGTGTTAGATAAATTCATTTGAGCGACAAGTAATTTGAGACGAAGGAAGTATCTATGTACTCCTCGGAAATTACAAACCATTTATGCTAATTGTGAGTATAGGAACACAATCGTAAACCCTTATCCTACCAGTCATCTCCCATCCAATCTCCTCAACTATGTTTTTTTTATCATAATCTGAGACCATGTGATCTTATCTAAATTATCATACCAAAGTACTCTGTTATTAACAAAGGAAAGATTTGTGCCTTGACGAGAAAAGTAACCCCTATTATTGAATTCAACAAAGAACTGATTGTCGCGAGATCCTATAGATAAACAAAAGCATTATAATTGAGGCCATCACCCATTTGTAAACTGATCATAAAACCTAAACCCAAATTAGGTCTCAACACCATGCTTACAATCAGTGACAAATAAGTCAATAGGCCCCCTATAATGCCAATGTCGCAAGAAAAGTGCGTCCTTTCACGATTTGTATACCTAGTTAGAGTCAATTTCAATCACAGTGGAATACGTGATGTACACGGATGGAGGATCTCCTCTTGATCGACGAACAGGCACCATCTCCGATTACTTCGACTGGATGATGACGATTGTCGACAACACTTGTCCACGTTATTTTGAAATATCGCATTCTTGCTGCTCAGTTGCCGCCAGATAACGGGGGCGGTGTGATACGTCCAAAATGTATCTATAATTGTTGTTTGTTCCATGTTTTTTGTGTGCCATTGGTACATACTTTTACCGTACTTTTATATCATTTTTAGGCATTCTAGAACTAACTTACTGTTTGAGATATGCCCTAGAGGCAAATAATAAAGATGATGTTTTATCATATCTCTGTTTGTTTATATCAAGTCTTATACTATGCGATAATTGTATTAAACGAAAATATTTACAGACGTGTAGTATATATACAACTAGATTCTTAGTTATCTTTAGTATACTAGTTCATTATGCAATTGATGATCAAGGTTTCCTGGTCATGAGGACACATACGTCTATTGACAATAGAATCATGTCATTAGGAGAATGATACGATGAACGTGCACCCAAATCAAAGTATTGCAATGTGATTCAGTCACATAGTTAAACATTGCGATAACTCGGTAACGTAGTAACCCGGTCCTTAAATCGTAAGCAAAAAATTGGGAACCTGGAAGTCGAACAACCTTTTTCCAATATAGATGCTACAGTTTCACTTAGTTTCATTAAAAATACGTAGAAAGTGTTTGATTATCATAGAATTCAAAAAGATGAAAAATGTTTTTTTAACTAAAAGTATGTTGGGCGTTCCCTGTAAATTATCCTCGACGTAGGCCAACCGCCTACGACAACGTGTCCTTCGAGATAGTAGGTTTTAGACTAATTTGTATCAATTTGTTTCCGCAAAGCAAGTTTATGAATCGAGTTGTGTCATTTTATAAGTTTTTATATTAAACTAGGTCAGTGAACGTGCGTTGCAACGGAGAAATACTCATGTAGGTATGAGCGATATAGATAGATGATACCATAAAAAATTAATGAATCGAAAACATCATTTTTGAAATAGTATAAAACATAAGCATTTTATGCGAAAAATGGAATCAAAGAAAACAATAGAAAATCCATGACATAAAATATTGCTTCCCTTTGTTAAAATTTTCAAGAAAAAACCTAATTATCAAGCACATATAATAGTTTTGTACTGTGAAAATTGGATACGTACAGATTAACATTTTCTCCTGTTTAAGGGAGAAGGGCACTGCCTTATTGGTGCCTTGATTATCTTATTAGAATTATCTCCTACAGATGTACCACAGTTCTGGAGACTGGAAATAACACGCTGGGGTGTGGCCTGCAGGTAGTTCCAGTGACGCGTGCATGATGGCAATAGAAGCACAAGTTGGAAGATTCATGTGGCCTTGATGACAGATGTCACGAGAGTTTAATTCTCGCCCCTCGTTGGTTACCCAAAGTGGAAGGTTGAGAAATAGCGTAGCGGCAATTTCCCTTAGCGAAAATGCTAAGGTTTGAGTGTCGAACCAATAGTACTCCAACAACGATAAGTAGGTGGTTCGGCAAGTGATGCCCGTTTGAAGATAATCACTTGCTTCTCCTGGACCTGCACACACAACAGATAGCTTTGCTCCCAACGAGTACAGAGAGGTTGTCAATCCCTCTGGCCTTGTTGTTTACAAAGGATAAAACGCACGGGATAATAATGATAGTGATAGCAACGGAAAAGTAAATAAAGCAGTAAATTGATAGTGGGGGTAAACAGTATTGGAAATATGGACCGGGGTCCTATGATGTTCATTAGTGACGTCTCTCTCTCAAAAGACGATAAAATAGCCATGCGAGGTAAACAAATTACAGCTGGGCAATTGACAGGATTATGTGCGTAAACCAATGCTAACTATGCTACAAAGAAAGGAAGATGCTCAAAAGCTTGGGCGGTACGCCAAATCAAGTAGACCGAAATCCATCTGCATCTACCTACTAATCATCCACCTTGAG
Organism: Bromus sterilis; assembly: GCA_950022295.1. Taxonomy (NCBI): domain Eukaryota; kingdom Viridiplantae; phylum Streptophyta; class Magnoliopsida; order Poales; family Poaceae; genus Bromus; species Bromus sterilis. The sequence goes on from OX465600.1 coordinate 40,232,932, forward strand.
ATTTCTATCCAGAACATCTCGCTCGTATTAAGTTGTGAATCCCACCCAAAGTGTAAACTCAAAGCAACGGACAACTGCATTAAAGAACTTTGCGCAAAGTAAACAATCCTTGCACCCGCAAGTACAAGCACCGTTGTTTTCCCCCTTGTGGCAACAGCACATCCCCTAGACTCATGTTTCTGTCACTCAAGCTAGTCATCGGGGGCATGAACCCACAATCATGCATAACGCTCCCTCTTGGAGTCACTACCTACTACTTGGCCAAAGCAATAAACAACAACGAAGAACATGCAAGAATTACTCTAAAACATAAATATAAAAGAGGAGAATCAGATATATTACTCAAACACAATCTGAACATAATCTCATAATCCATCGGATCCCAGCAAACTCAGCATAGCAACAGCAGAAAGATTACATATGTGCCTCGATCATGTAGGACAGCTCACGAGGTATAATCCATGAAGAACAAAGATGGGAGGAGAACATCACATAACTACTGATCATAGACCCATGGTCCAAGGTGGACTACTCACGGTTCATCCGGGAAGCATCCATGGTGGTGGAGAAGCTCCCAGAGGTGGTTCCTCCCTCCGGCAGGGTGCCGGGAAGAGGTCTTCTGGTGCTCTCGATCTTGGAAGCGCGGCGGCGACGGAACAGAGGAGAGATCGCGAAGGGGGCAGCCAGGGGGGCCACCAGAGGTCCAGGCGGGCCCCTGACGCGGCCCCACCCTAGGGCGCGCCGGGAGGGCGCCTGGGGCCCTGGTGGGTCCCCTCTGCCCCCCCCCTCGGTGATTCCCGAAGCTTCCGTATCGCTGATTTTTTATTGGATTTTTCCCGAATTTTTGGAGCACTTTTAATATGGGGGAAACCTGAAATAGAAAAACAGCAGAAAACAGGAACTGGCACTGGGGTGCACCGAGTTAATAGGTTAGTCCAAATATGATCAAAAGTGTATGGAAGTTCATCAATATCACACAAAAGAGGCATGGAGCAAGCAAAAATTATAGATACGTTTTGGACGTATCAATGACCATCACGCTTGCTGCTCCTCCGATCTGCCCCGTCGCTGCAATCAAGGCTTGATCATCTTCTTCTTTAGGCTGGCCTCCAGTGCGTCCTTCAAGAACCCATGTAGCATCTCCCCTTTTCGGCATGTGGTTGCCGGTGCCAGCGACGATCGAGGGAGGAGTTGACCGCTCCCAGGAGCGAACAATCTTCTGCCGTCACCACCATCGACTTTGGAGGCTGGAGACGCCCAGATCTGATGGGATTGCCCATATATCTTGTGCATCTGTCAACCAGCGGCGACGCGCGGGGGCGGGGAACATGACTTCGGCACGGCGTTGTCAGTTTTGAAGCACGGCCATACGACGAAGAACCCTCGAAGGGCAGGGATGCAGTAGCGTGGAGTTCATACAGGAATGCCACCACACTCCTCTCTTCTATCCATCCTACCTTCTCTCTTCCATGGTTAGCTCTTCTATCCATCCTACCTTCTCTCTTCCATGGTTAGCGCAAGGGAAGAGATGGACAAGAGGCAAGATCTTGATCCAGATCGGGAAGGGATCAAGTTTGGAAACAATAAATCAACGCGAGCATTTAAGGGAAGAAAAACAGTATTGGAGTAGGAACAATTTGAAGGACGGAGATCGTGGAAGGAGCGGAAACATATCAAGAGAAGCAACAAAATAACTAACGTGTGGCGCAGAAATAAAATAGTGGTCATACGAGGGGGTCTGGGGTGCGAGGAGTTGGACGAAAAAAAGAGTCGGATGACAGAACGTTCGTTCTTTTTAAGTAGGAGAGATTATACGCTTGCGAGCAAGTTTACAGATAAATAGTATAATTAACTCAAATTTACCACGCAGGTTCTAGTGGAACAGATATCGTAAATCCGGATGCGGGTATCAGTTGCGTTTTCGGTGGATCCGCTAGATGCTCTAAAGAGCATCTCCAGCCGTTCGGCCCCTAAGCCGGGTTTCGGCGCTATTTTAGCGCCGCTTGGGGGTCGCCCGGGCGGCGAAACCCGCTTGGGGCGGCCGACCCCCGGTCGCACCCCAAGGCAGACCCTCAAGTTCGGCGTATATTTGTGAAAAACGCGGCAAATTAAACGAAATTTGCGAGATTCGGCGAATTTCATAATATTTTTATTACATAAGCTGAAACGAAAGATACGTCGCCGCACTGCCCCCCCCCCCGATGTCGCCTTCACGAGTCCCCGTCAACGTGTCGCCGTCGTCGTCTTCACGGGTACTCGAGTCGCGGCTCGTTGCCGCCCTCGATGTAGTGAAGAACGGCGGGGAGAGTGCGTCCCTCCCCGCTCCACCACAGCCGCCGGCGGTTTATGTTCTGCCGGCCCGAAAACGGTTCCAGGCCGTTTGTGGAGATCATCTCCTGGTTGCTGCGCTCCTCGAAGTGCGTTGCCCAGCAGGCGATGTTTGCCGGCGCGTTCGCCGGGTCGGCGCGCTCGACCTCCTTCATGGAGGCGCGGATGGCCTCGACCCGCCGGTCGAAGTGTAACATCCCAAAATTTTCTAAATTTTGGATTGTAAATAAATAAATTATAATAATGATTGTTTGCTTGATATGTTTGATTTTTACTAGGATCTAAAACTTTTGGAGTTTATTGAATATTAAAATGAGAGGGAATAAATGACTTTCTCTAATATTCACCGTTGGTGTTTTGGAATTTATTATTTAAAAGAAATCCAACAAATTAAAATGAGAGAAGGTAATATGACTCCTTCATTATAAAATAAAGTTGGAAATATTTTAATGTGATTTTAATTTAATTTAATTGGAGTTATTTAAATAATTTTCCATTAAAAATTAATAATAACTTGAGAGAAGATAAAACGACTTCTTCAGAAAAATGGAGTGGAAATTATTTAAATAATTATTTGAGGATTTTGTTGATTTTTAAAATATTTTATAACTAAATAAAGTCATTGGAAAAATGTCATTATTTTTATTTATTATTTTGACAACTTTGTTCATTGCATAATTTTCTTTAGATTATTAGATGAATTTAGAAATTTATTTCATATTTTTCTGATGTATCGTTGATTTTAATAATTATTAGAAGTTGTTGTTTTAGAAGAAAAAAAACTCGTACCCAGTCGACCAATAGATTTTTTTCCGCTCGCGAGCGCAATTTAAGCCCAAGTCGGACCCGATTTAGTTTTTCTTCTTCTTTCAGACCTATATATAATTTTTCGTTTTCTATTTTCTTTTTAAAATCCTAGACGTGGGACCCGCCGCCGCCGGGCCCGTGTCGTCGGACCTCGCCGGCCGCCGCTCGCCGGAGTAGTCGCCGCCTGTGGACGCCCCGACGCCCCACGCCGGAGCCGCCCCCGCGCCTCCCGCGCTGCCACAGCCGCGCCACCACCGCGAGCCGCCCCTGGCCGTCGCCCCGCCGCTCGCCGCCGAAGCTCGCCGGTCGTCGTCCGCCGCCCGCACGCCGAAGCCCGACGCCGCCGCCCCCGCCTTGTGCCACGTCGCGCCGCCCGTCGGCCGCGCGTGGCGCCGCCACTCGAGGCTGCGCCGCCTCACCGACCCCGCGCTGCTCCGCCCACCACCGGCCACCACCTCGTCGGAGCGCAGCCTCGCCGAAATTCGTCAGTTCGCCGGAGTACTCCGGTCAGATCTGGTCAAAACGCTCTAGGGACCCGATCGCTTTTTCCAGAAAACTTTATTTGCGATCAAGTCTTTTTCTGCAGAAACCCCCTCGGCGTCGTACTCGCAATATCTCCTTCACCGTGCGTCGGATTGAGGTGAAACTTTTTCCTACGCGCTCGTGTTGTTTTGTACTTTAGCATGGAATCAACTTTTCACACTTTGCACACTTTTGAATTTGAATTTATTTCAAATTCAAATTCAAATCCCGGAGTCCGTATCTTTTAAACCGTTGATTCAAATCGAGTGATTCTTTTTGCATTGGATCACTCGTTCCATGTACTTTCTGTCTATAGCTTGTGTACACAAAAATTCCAAAGTTTCTTGATCTGTTTAAAGTCAAATTCAATTCAAATTTGAACCTGCTATGATTCGTGTTGTAGTATCCCGTTTCACGTGATTCTTTTGCATATCGGATCATTTGAAACATCATATCTGCAATACCAATACACCTTTTAATATAGGCGTGATATTCACCTTGAATTCATAATGCCCTTGGTCATAATCTTTTATATCAACAATTCTTTATCCGTTGACTCACTCGAGTTCACGTTCCACTTCCCACCTTCGATCACATCGCCACCTATACTTTTCGAACCTAGTTGTTTTGTTGCTAAACCTTGTTGTGTTTGATTTGTTGATATTTTGTTTTCTTTTGGAGTGGTTGTTTACTTGTGGTATCTTTCTTTTACGATAGATTGCTCGGAGTGTGATGAGTAGAGTTATCTGGATCGTGAAAGCGAAGAACTTCATCGAATGTATAAGGCAAGTCATACTTTGACCATTTCACAACCTATATTTTTACTTATGCATGTAGCAAATATCACCCTATGCATGTGTAGGAAGTTTTATATTATTATTGCTGCAAACCTGGTAGGGTAGCCATATGATCTTATCCTGTTTGCTTAGACAACCTAGCACGTGCTTGCTATATATTTGCTATGCTTGTAGACGTGGATTGGTTTGAGATTACATTGAGTTGTGTGAGGATTTAATGACTTGACTAGTAACCTTAAATAGAATTCACCTCTGGACGGGCAGGGAGAGCATCCTGGGGCTCGTGCCTTATCTAAGGCGGGACCAGGGTTAAATGCTTCCCGAATGGTATGGTTTTGGTGGTCGACAGAACGTCATGGTATCTACCCTCTAAACGTAAGTGGGCGCCGTCCAGGCTCAAAAAGATCAGACATACTTGGTGACTAGGAGCTTCCATGTACAGCCGCTGGCCATATGAGCTCTGGCTTAGTTGAGTACGATGTAGGAAGCCTCTCTCGTGCAAAGCTAGCAGATGTAGATGTGATAGGTGGTACCAGCTTGCCGTTGGGTGTAGGTGACCTCTTCTGAAAGACTTCGTCTCAATCTTCGGGTTGAGTCCAGCGGGGAAAGTGTACTAACCTCTGCAGAGTAAAAAGTAATCATGATTAGCCGTGTCCCCGGTTATGGACATCCTTGAGCTACTAGACATTACTGTTACTGGAGGATCTTGACAGATGAATCACCATAATAAATTTGAGTGGGCAAGATTTAATAAAGGGTGTGGATTGGAACTGGTGTGCCCAGTTCAATCTTAAGTAGTAAGTTAAACAAAAAACTTGACTAGGTAGATTGGGAAAAATCAGCTTTCTGCAAAACAAAACCATAAGCCTTTCCTTTGACTTACCTTGCATGTAGCGATAGGTCTGTTATGTCATTTTTCGTGTGACTTGCCGTACAAATCAGATGTACTGACCCGTTGTCGGGCTGTAACCTTTGGTGTTGCAGGATTGTATACGACGAGTAAGTGATGCGATGTAGGGTTACGATGTCTATACTCAACTTGCCGGTGGAGTTGATGGACGCCACGAAGCTCTTTATTGTTTTTCCGCTGTATTTTATTTGTAAGCTAGCCTTGAGCTATGCAGGTATGATTTATTGTAATGCTGGGTTTTCGATGTAATATATATGACATGTGGTTTATTCTTGATATTACATCATGTACTGTGTGTGCTAGCTATTGATCCAGGGACTAGCACATAATGCACAGAGACTTGGATTCTTTAGTGAATCGGGTCGTTACATATGGTATCAGAGCCCATGTTGACTGTAGGTCGTGACCCTAGAAAATGGATAGGAAAAGTCATAGGAACAAAAATATTTTATCACTCTGTGATTACTTACTCTCTCCACTAGTATCTCTCATCTATTATTCAGTTTCCAAACCCCTTGTCTTGTTTTAATGTAAATACCCCTCCGACTTGCGTATGCCCTGAAGATATGTATTAGAGAAGTACATCATCAACCTCGTGGATCAATTGAAGTTACATCTGCCAGAATTAGGAGGAGTATCCTATGGATTTAATAAAGATTAGTGTTTACACTACGAGAGGATCTTCAATATTGGCTTAGCTGAGAAGGATGAAGCATTAGATTCAGACCACCAATTTTAGGTGAAGTTAGTTAAACGAATTGCGCGTAGTATGATGAGATCGTATGTCTTGCACATATGACCTTACTCTAGTGTTTTTGTGTAGTGTGATTTTCGTGACTGTATTGGTTGATGTTATTTGATGTTGTTTGCATGTAGTTGTGTTGCTTTATTCTTGTCTGTGTGCAATTGCTTGGTGCTATCTTTAGTTTGTTTTCTTGTTCGTATCCTAGTTTCCCCTAACCTTGTCGTTTGGGCTCAATAGATGGAGTATGAAGTAGGACTCGCCTTTTCTGCGACGATGACTAGACTGAAGGTGGAGCAATGGATTCATAATATGGAGGAGCACATGGATCTTAACAAGGTTGGAAGTGAGCACATGGTCCAGTATGCGGTCAAACATTTTGTAGGAGAGGCTGCTACTTGGTGGAGAATGCATCAGGCCATTAACGAATCAAGAAGGAAGATTACTTGGAAGGATTTTACAAAGATTTTGTTGGGATCCCGCCTCGTCACCCCGATGCAAAGGGCGGTAAACCTTAAAAGGCCCCGTGCCTGCAAAATTTGCAGGGAAGGAGGACACTCCTATGAAGGACACCAAGAGGGATGTCCCTATTGTGAGGAAACTCACTCGGGTGAAGAATGTCCCACTTCTCAAGTCACATGTTTTGTGTGTGAAGGAAATTATCTTTACCCCGCTCAGTGTCAATTTTTCATCATGACACAACAAGTAATTCAACAACAAAAGGAAGGAATGAAGCGGATTATCCAGGAATCCAGGGAAGCACCCATGAAGAAGAAAAAGAAGGACCTTAGCCAAATTGAGTGCTACCGGTGCAGGAACAAGGGACACTACGCCAACATGTGTCCAGGATTGAAGAGAAAGAAGATGTGAACGTGGGAGCAAAGATGTCGACATTTTGAAGCTTATGTTTTGCAACTGGAGGATAGACATTCGTAGGTATACACTAAGCGTACGATGTTACCTTTTAATGTTAGTTGGAGATGTGTATCGATGCATGTTTTGTTGTTGATTAACTAGATGTGTTATGTCATGATTTGTTTTGTTAAGTTTTGTCTTGTGCCCTTTGACCTTGATATGTATTTGATTGACGTTGTGTGTTGTGCTTTGCGTTCTTTCTATGTGAGTAGAATAAGTTACGTTTCCTTAGACCCCTCATCTATTTAGTATGCTTCAAGACTGAAGGAGACATAACAACAACAAGAATAAGTTGGCAACTGACTCGACGATACGAAGATTGCTTCAGCAACGCGAAACTAAAGCCACCAACATTGAAGACTTGAAGACCGGAAGATTCAATGTTTCTACCGTTAGATCGTTTCTGTGAGCTGTCATTTCTTGTTTTTACCGACAGCTACACATCAAAACTTACTTTCAAAACTAGTGCGATGTTTGTATGGGTATATCTCTCTCTACATTCTATTCCCCCTCATCCTCATCCTACATTGAAGAAGCTACTACAACGGTTGCTAGTATCAGGACTGGATTAAAGATGGATGCTACTAAATGCTGAGTTCAAGGATAATCCCATGTGCCAGGATCTTACAAAAAGCAAGCACAATCTTGTTGAAGGAATAACCCCTAAGGAAGTTGTAGTTCACCAGTACACGTTTTATAGCAGTTTGCGCAAACCTGAGTGTTGTGAAGAAACGATAGATGTTTGGTTGGCTTGCAGAACCAATGGATTTATCTGAACCCAATTCATGAATAAGAAGGACTTCTGGAAGGCTTGTAAGGATGACCGAGTGTTACATTGCGAGATTCGCTAAACCATATACAAGGTAATGATTTGGGTGCGGAATGGATTGATCACCATGCCGACTACTCTTATTATTCGCTCTTGCTATGCGGGATAGTAAATCTTGAGTGACTCACCTATAGCAGAGAGACGACAATGTTAAGCCTGAACCATAGAACGGTACGATGTTGACCCCTATATAAGATTATCTTTAAAAATAGTAAGTTATACGGTGAGTATAGGCCAAGACCATTTCATGCAGGTATCCCATAGAAGTATTCTTGATGACCACCAAGAGAGAATCGATACTTGCTTAGTATTGGCGCCTGACCTGTCAGCAATGAAGGTTCAGTATACGGAAGACTCCTCTTTTTCTAAGGATTCAAGACCTGATAGGAGGAGGTGAATCTCTTTGAAGGAGGTCATCGATGGAGTAAGATTTTGAAGACCACGCCGCATTCCTTTTAAGGGTGGTAGCACCCTAGCTTATCAGAGCATCGATGGACTCTCAGGAAGACCCAAAACCTAACCTTTTTCTTTCTAGCCTTTTAGAATCTCGAGGATGAGATTCCTTTTAAGGGTGGTAGTCTATAACATCCCAAAATTTTCTAAATTTTGGAATGTTAATAAATAAATTATAATAATGATTGTTTTCTTGATATGTTTGATTTTCACTAGGATCTAAAACTTTCGGAGTTTATTGAATATTAAAATGAGAGGGAATAAAATGACTTTCCCTAATATTCACCGTTGGTGTTTTGGAATTTATTATTTAAAACAAATTCAACAAATTAAAATGAGAGAAGGTAATATGGCTCCTTCATTATAAAATAAAGTTAGAAATGTTTTAATGTGATTTATTTTAATTTAATTGGAGTTATTTAAATAATTTTCCATTCAAAAATAATAATAACTTGAGAGAAGATAAAATGACTTCTTCAGAAAAATGGAGTGGAAATTATTTAAATAATTATTTGAGGTTTTTATTGATTTTTAAAATAATTGGAAAAATTTCATTATTTTTATTTATTATTTTGCAAACTATGTTCATTGCATAATTTTCTTTAGATTATTAGATGAACTTTGAAACTTATTTCATATTTTTGTGATGTGTGGTTGATTTTTAATAATTGTTGGAAGTTGTTGTTTTAGAAAAAAAACTCGTACCTAGCCGGCCCAATAGTTTTTTTTTCAGGCCGCGAGCGCAATTGAAGCCCAAGTTGGACCCGATTTAGTTTTTTTTTCTTTCAGACCTATATATAATTTTTCGTTTTCTATTCTTTTTCTTTTTTTAAATCCCTAGACGTGGGACCCGCCGCCGCCGGGCCCGTGTCGCCGGACCTCGCCGGTCGCCGCTCGACGGAGTAGCCGCCGCGCCGCCGCCTGTGGACGCCCCGACGCCCCACGCCGGAGCCGCCCCCGCGCCTCCCGCGCTGCCACAGCCGCGCCGCCACCGCTCCCCGCCCCTGGCCGCCACCCCGTCGCTCGCCGCCGAAGCTCGCCGGTCGTCGTCCGCCGCTCGCACGCCGAAGACCGACGCCGCCGCCCCCTCCTTGTGCCTCGTCGCGCCGCCCGTCGGCCGCGCCTGGCGCCGCCACTCGAGGCCGCGCCGCCTCACCGACCCTGCGCTGCTCCGCCCACCACCGGCCAGCACCTCGCCGGAGCGCAGCCTCGCCGAAATTCGTCAGTTCGCCGGAGTACTCCGGTCAGATCTGGTCAAAACGCTCTAGGGACCCGATCGCTTTTTTCAGAAAACTTTATTTGCGATCAAGTCCTTTTCTGCAGAAAACCCCCCGGCGCCGTACTCGCAATATCTCCTTCACCGTGCGTCGGATTGAGGTGAAACTTTTTCCGACGCGCTCGTGTTGTTCTGTACTTTAGCATGGAATCAACTTTTCACACTTTTGAATTTGAATTTATTTCAAATTCAAATTCAAATCCCGGAGTCCGTATCTTTTAAACCGTTGATCCAAATCGAGTGATTCTTTTTGCATTGGATCACTCGTTCCATGTACTTTCTGTCTATAGCTTGTGTACACAAAAATTCCGAAGTTTCTTGATCTGTTTAAAGTCAAATTCAATTCAAATTTGAACCTGCTATGATTCGTGTTGTAGTATCCCGTTTCACGTGATACTTTTGCATATCGGATCATTTGAAACATCATATCTGCAATACCCACACACCTTTTCATATAGGCATGATATTCACCTTGAATTCATAATGCCCTTGGTCATAATCTTTTATATCAGCAATTCTTTATCCGTTGACTCACTCGAGTTCACGTTCCACTTCTCACCTTCGATCACATCGCCACCTATACTTTTCGAACCTAGTTGTTTTGTTGCTAAACCTTGTTGTGTTTGATTTGTTGATCTTTTGTTTTATTTTGGAGTGGTTGTTTACTTGTGGTATCATTCTTTTACGATAGATTGCTCGGAGTGTGATGAGTAGAGTTATCTAGATCGTGAGAGCGAAGAACTTCATCGAATGTATAAGGCAAGTCATACTTTGACCATTTCACAAACTATATTTTTACTTATGCATGTAGCAAATATCACCCTATGCATGTGTAGGAAGTTTTATATTATTATTGCTGCAAACCTGGTAGGGTAGCCATATGATCTTATCCTGATTGCTTAGACAACCTAGCACGTGCTTGCTATATATTTGCTATGCTTGTAGACGTGGATTGGTTTGAGATTACATTGAGTTGTGTGAGGATTTAATGACTTGACTAGTAACCTTAAATAGAATTCACCTCTGGACGGGCAGGGAGAGCATCCTGGGCTCGTGCCTTATCTAAGGCGGGACCAGGGTTAAATGCTTCCCGAATGGTATGGTTTTGGTGGTCGACAGAACGTCATGGTATCTACCCTCTAAACGTAAGTGGGCGTCGTCCAGGCTCAAAAAGATCAGACATACTTGGTGACTAGGAGGTTCCATGTACATCCGTTGGCCATATGGGCTCTGTCTTAGTTGAGTACGATGTAGGAAGCCTCTCCCGTGCAAAGCTAGCAGATGTAGATGTGATAGGTGGTACCAGCTTGCCGTTGGGTGTAGGTGACCACTTCTGAAAGACTTCGTCTCAATCTTTAGGTTGAGTCTAGCGGGGAAAGTGTACTAACCTCTGCAGAGTAAAAACTAATCATGATTAGCCGTGTCCTCGGTTATGGACATCCTTGAGCTACTAGACATTACTGTTACTGGAGGATCTTGACAGATGAATCACCATAATAAATTTGAGTGGGCGAGATTTAATAAAGGGTGTGGATTGGAACTGGTGTGCCTAGTTCAATCTTAAGTAGTAAGTTAAACAAAAAACTTGACTAGGTAGATTGGGAAAAATCAGCTTTCTGCAAAACAAAACCATAAGCCTTTCTTTTGACTTACCTTGCATGTAGCGATAGGTCTGTTATATCATTTTTCGTGTGACTTGCCGTACAAATCAGATGTACTAACTCGTTATCGGCTGTAACCTTCAGTGTTGCAGGATTGTATACGACGAGTAAGTGATGCGATGTAGGGTTACGATGTCTATACTCAACTTGCCGGTGGAGTTGATGGACGCCACGAAGCTCTTTATTGTTTTTCCGCTGTATTTTATTTGTAAGCTAGCCTTGAGCTATGCAGGTATGATTTATTGTAATGCTGGGTTTTCGATGTAATATATATGACATGTGGTTTATTCTTGATATTACATCATGTACTGTGTGTGCTAGCTATTGATCCAGCGACTAGCACAAAATGCACAGAGACTTGGATTCTTTAGTGAATCGGGTCGTTACACGAAGGGAGCCCCACGAGGAACAGGCGCTACCGGAACACCGCCGACCCTGAGCACCCAGCCGCGAGGTAGGCGCGTGTCCGGCGGGCAGGGGTAGTCCGCCCTAGCGAGTGATACGTCCAAAACGTATCTATAATTTCTGCTTGCTCCATGCATGTTTTGTATGATATTGCTATGATCTAGATACACTTTCATACAATTTTGATCATATTTGGACTAACCTATTAACTCAGTGCACCACAGTGCCAGTTCCTGTTTTCTGCTGTTTTTCTATTTCAGTTTTCCCCCATATAAAAAGTGCTCCAAAAATTCGGGAAAATTCAGATAAAAAATCAGCGAGAAGGAACCTTCCGGAAGAACCTGGGTGGGGCCAGAGGGCCACCACCAGGGGCCCAGGCGCCCTGGTGGCGCGCCCTAGGGCTTGGCCGCGCCAGGGGGGCGCCTGGACCCCTGGTGGGGCCCCTGGCTGCCCCCCTTCGCCTATATATTCTCCGTCACGGGAAACTTCCGAAAAGAGAACCCTTTTTCGCGATCTCTCCTCTGTTCCGCCGCCGCCGCGCTTCCGAGATCGGGAGCACCAGAAGACCTCTTCCCGGCACCCTGCCGGAGGGAGGGCCGACCTCCGGGAGTCTCCTCTCCACCATGGATGCTTCCCGGATGTCTCATGAGTAGTTTTCCTTGGACCATGGGTCCGTGATCAGTAGCTATGTGATGTTCTCCTCCCCTCTTTGTTCTTCATGGTTTAGACCTCGTGAGCTGCCCTACATGATCGAGGCACTTTTGTAATCTTTCTGCTATTGCTATGCTGAGTTTGATGGGATCTGATGGATTATGAGATTATGTTCAGATTGTGATTGAGTAATATATTTGGTTCTTATCTCTTATATTTTTGTTCCTAAGTAGTTCTTGCATGTTCTCCGTTGCTGTTTATTGCTTTGGCCAAGTAGTAGGTAGTAACCCCAAGAGGGAACGTTATGCTCGATTGTGGGTTCATGCCCCCCGATGACACGCTTGAGTGACAGAAACATGAGTCTAGGGGATGTGCTGTTGCCACAAGGGGGAAAAATGGTGCTTGTAACCGCGGTTGCAAGGATTGTTTACTTTACGCAAAGTGCTTTTTAATGCAGTTGTCTGTTGCTTTGGGTTTACACTTTGGGTGGGGCTCGCAACTTAACACCAGCGAGATGTTCTGGATAGATATCTCAAGGTGGATGATTAGTAGTAGATGCAGTTGGATTTTGGTCTACTTATTTTGGCGTACTGCCCGTGCTTTTGAGCCTCTTCCTTTCTTTTGTATCATAGTTAGCATTGCGGTGCGTTCATAATCCTGTCAATTGCCCTTCTGTAATTTGTTCAACTCGCATAGCAGTTTTATCGTCTTTTGGGAGAGAGACATCACTAGTGAACATCATGTATCCCGGTCCATATCCTCATTACTGTTTACACGCTCATTTACTTTTCTGCTTTTACTTTCAGTTGCTATCATTATCCTTTTGTGTTTGATCCTTTGTGAACAACAAGACCAGAGAGATTGACAACCTCTCTAAACTTCGTTGGGAACAAAGTTATTTGTGTCTGTGTGCAGGTCCGCGTCAGTAGCGCCGCTGACACCTACTTATCATCTCTGGAGTCCTACTGGTGACAAACCTTTGTATCTTTACTGAGGGAAATTTGCTGCCGTGCTACATCACGCCTTCCACTTGGGGCTCACCAATGAAGGGCGAGAAATCACTATCATTACCTCGCACATCAAGCCAAATTTCTGGCGCCGGTGCCGGGGACCCTTTATCTTTGTTTTTTAGTCTTGTTAGTTTACCTTTCAGTTTTTACTTTTGTGTCCCTTATCAAAAATACCAAAAATACCTACTAATGCTATCTTCACCATGGGTGTGGAACCACCCAAATATGGTAGGATGGACATGTTTCACTTGGATCGTCTTCGATCAATTTGTGCTCGCGCTAAAAACCCAACCGACTTGGTTGAGGGAAAATCATTGGATGAGCATGCTCATTATACGCGGCACCGCCTATCTCAGAAAGGGAAACACTTATGGGATCAAATACAAGTTTCTTATTGCTATGCTGAGTGTTTATGCCACATTTATGATTTTACTTGCTGCTCTAATATAGAGCGTAAACACCTTCCTTTCCAATGTGAGTTTAATGAAAATGAGATCCTATCTTCTTATGCCAAAGGTGTTTATGATTACTTTGATGTTGAAAAGATTGAAGAGTTTGTTGCTTTTAAAGGTGCTTATGAGATTGCTTCTTTGATTGAAAAGTATTACGATACTATTCACAAGTCTGAAAACTTTGTTGTTCTTGCTTATTGTTTTGAGAATTATACTTCCAATGCTTATATTGAGGATTTTAAAAATAGAATGCTTGCTGCCCAAGAAGAGGCTAACGATTGCTATGAAGAGGAATCTTATGATTCCGAGGACTCACTTGATACTTCCCTTTCTGATGATTTTGATACTTGCTTTGTTGATGGCCATGATGCCACTATGGATGATGCCTACGAAGATGAACTTGCTATAGTTCCTTATGTTAAGCATGAAATTATTGTTGTTGCACCCACACTTGATTGCCCTATTATCCTTTTGAAGTCTCCAACTATTCCGGAGAATTTTGCTCTTATCAAGGCTCAATGTGATGGGTTGCATCTATCTTATCATCCTAAAAACCGTGTTGAAAACAATACACGTGTGCTTGTAGGTCATGAACAACATGATTTATGTGATAGTTATATTCTTGATGTTGTTCATGATGCTATTGAAAATTACTTTGAGAGAGGAAAGTTTGGTTGTAGAAACTTCCATGTTACAAAAACACCTCTCTTCATGTTGAAAATTTTGAAGTTGTTCTTGTTCTACCTTCCTATGCATGTCACTTTGTGCTTCTTTGATTTATTTTCTTACAAGATGCCTATGCATAGGAAGTGGGTTAGGCTTAAATGTGTTTCACATTTGCTTCTTGATGCTCTCTTTTTCTTCAAAATTCTTATTCTTGTGAGAGCATCTTCTATAATCTTTAAGCCTAGCTAATGGCTCTAAAGAAGCGCTTTCGGGAGGCAGCCCGCAACGAATTTAGGTTTTTCTTTTTGCTTTTGTTGTTTCTTGATGTTTGTTACTACTGTAGCAACATCATTGTATCTTTATTTTTCAGCTTTGTGCCAAGTTATAGCCTCTTATGATAAGGGAAGCAAAAGTTGTGACATGCTGTCCAGAAAACAGATTCTGTCCCTTGACAGAAAAATTCGAATTAAATCACCAGATCATATTTTTGATCTGATTTTTTTGACAGCGTGCTCTATACAATTGTGAAACTTTCGTATGTTCTGAGTTTTGTGATTTGAGTTGCAGAAGTGCTCTTAAAAAATTCTTTACTACCTGATGTTCCATTTTTCACAGATTTTGCCACGTTTTGCCTCTCTTCACTTTTGCAAACCTTAAGCTTGCTTTTTCTTTGCAAAAACCTTTTGGAACTCTTGCGAAACAGTAGCTCTTCAACAATATCTTTACATACAGTGGGGAAAAATTATTTTATTAAGGGTACTAACCTCTCTAACCAGCTTATGATGAGTTATGTATGAAGGGAGTTTTCAAGTGTGCGATGGAAGATGATGAAAGAAGATTCAGGAGTGTCAAGCGCTCAAGCTTGGGGATGCCCCCATGCATCCCCAATAAATATTCAATGAGACTCAAGCGTCTAAGCTTGGGGATGCCCCCGTGCATCCCCTTCTTCGTCAACAATCATCAGTTCGTCCTTCGTCTCACTATATTTTTATCACTTCATGCGTTATGTGCTATGCTTGGAGCATCTCGCTCTTAGGTTTTATTTTTAGTTTTCTTTAGCTTTGCTTGCTGTTCATAACAAGTTAGATCCCGTCTTACTTTGTGTGGGAGAGAAACACGCTCTACTTTCAAAATCTAGAACACATCATAGGATTTTTCCTGCCTATCTTTTTGCTGTTGTGTGTTCTTTATCTTTTCGTAGCTACTGCCATGTTAGGTTTTAGTCTTAGGTTTTCTTTAGCAAGAGCCTTGGCTTTTGTTTAGTCTCTTGCTGGAACTCTTTTTAGTATTCATGTTTATCTTGTTAAAGAGAGTTGGTTGTTGCACTAAGTTGTGTCTTGTCTTGAAAGTAGGTAATTGAGGTTGTTATTTAATTCTAGTAGTAACTTGCAATAGTTTTGAGGTATTGTTGTGACTAATGTTTGAACTTTTGGTGTCAAGAGCTCTAGCCTATTAGTGATAGATGTCGTATTTTGGGCAATCCGTGTTTATTTTCAATACCTACAAAACTAGTTGAGAACTCTAGCTACTAGAAGGATCACTAATATTTGGAGGGATCGAATAATAGAGTACACTCACGTACCATGAGTCGAGGATGCGCAAGGATAACCAAACCCCCATACACTCCTCCTCGGGGTTCTTGTCTCTTTGCGAACCTCCTTATTTACCGATAATAAGTGCATGAGTTCTTCGTACTAATGTAAGTATTGAAAGTTGACACTTCCACCTTCCCATATTCTGCTAGCCTCTCCCGTGTCGTGCATTTCCTTCTTCTCACTCCGAGAGTTGGTGTCCACCTTCTCCAGTACATCCAAACCCTTGGCATGATACGCTCTGTCATCATAAACCTCCTTATATCTTTCCTCAAAACAGCCACCATACCTACCTATCAAGGCATTTCCATAGCCTTTCCAAGATATATTGCCATGCAACATTCACCTCTTCATGACTTGATCTTCATGTCATACATGTTCCTGCTACACTGGCAGCAACATACATTGCATACATCATGTTAGTTACATCTTCTTTATGATTTTGAGTACCTTGTAAAGTGTGAAAGATCTCCTTTACCTTCTTGTAAAATAGAGTGTTGCCCTTAAGTGAGGAAAAGATCCCAAAGTGGACACAATAAAAGATCCCAAAGAGGACAAATGAGAGTTAAATAGAAAAAGAAATTGAGGCCACACAAAAAAATACAACAAAATAAAAAAAAGAGAAAAAAAAGAAATAAAAAGAGAGAAAGGGGCAACACTACTATCCTTTTGAGAGATCCACACTAGTACTCCCTTTATATCCTTGTACTCCATAGAGATGATCATTATGCATATAGCTATGTGGGGACCTTCACACTATAGAACTTGGCTTGCATATTCCAAGGATGAGCCTCCTCAAACGAGCTCTAGGTCTTCATGAGCGAGCAAGTTAGATGCACCCCCACTAGTTCCATTAGAGAGCTTCCTAGCTCGTATGTGCATCCGTTGCATGGCAATCCCTACTCCTCACATCATATCTATCATTTTGCACCTCTTGCCTATGATTGTCCTCATTGATGTGAGCCTTTCTCCTCCTTTTTTGTCTTCCTCCTCCATACTCCTCTCTTTGCCATCCCAAGTGTCAACTCTCGTGCTTACGCTCATCCATTGCATGAGTGCTCAAAATATTGAAAAAGGAGTGGATCAAATTGACTTGTACTTGGCTAGTGGTCTGGGGACGAGTCAAGATAAGATTCCAAAAAAAGACCAAGTGTGAAACTTTAGTAGATTGAGTTCTCAAAAAATAAATTGTTTTTCTCGTATTCCCTATCCCCCTTCTTGCACGCAAACACCATTTGGAGACATTCGAGTCACGGACAGCGAGAGCTCTTGCACCTAATGTTCTTTTGTTACTTGTTTCAATGCTAATATAGACTCTTGCATGTAATGACTTGAATTGAATTTCTAACCTTGATTGCTTTAATTTTCAAAGTTCTTATATGGTTGCTAGCATGTCACCACAGAAATTATGCTGTTATCATTTACCTACTCGAGGACGAGCATGAATTAAGCTTGGGGATGTTGATACGTCCAAAACGTATCTATAATTTCTGCTTGCTCCATGCATGTTTTGTGTGATATTGCTATGATCTAGATACACTTTCATACACTTTTGATCATATTTGGACTAACCTATTAACTCAGTGCACCACAGTGCCAGTTCCTGTTTTCTGCTGTTTTTATATTTCACTTTTCCCCCATATAAAAAGTGCTCCAAAATTTCGGGAAAATTCAGATAAAAAAATCAGCGTGAAGGAACCTTCCAGAAGAACCTGGGTGGGGCCAGAGGGCCACCACCAGGGGCCCAGGCGCCCTGGTGGCGCGCCCTAGGGCTTGGCCGCGCCAGGGGGGCGCCTGGACCCCTGGTGGCCCCCCTGGCTGCCCCCCTTTTCCTATATATTCTTCGTCACGGGAAACTTCCGAAAAAAGAACCCTTTTTCGCGATCTCTCCTCTGTTCCGCCGCCGCCGCGCTTCCGAGATCGGGAGCACAAGAAGACCTCTTCCCGGCACCCTGCCGGAGGGAGGGCCGACCTCCGGGAGTCTCCTCTCCACCATAGATGCTTTCCGGATGTCTCGTGAGTAGTTTTCCTTGGACCATGGGTCCGTGATCAGTAGCTATGTGATGTTCTCCTCCCCTCTTTGTTCTTCATGGTTTAGACCTCGTGAGTTGCCCTACATGATCGAGGCACTTTTGTAATCTTTCTGCTATTGCTATGCTGAGTTTGATGGGATCTGATGGATTATGAGATTATGTTGAGATTGTGATTGAGTAATATATTTGGTTCTTATCTCTTATATTTTTGTTCCTAAGTAATTCTTGCATGTTCTCCGTTGCTGTTTATTGCTTTGGCCAAGTAGTAGGCAGTAACCCCAAGAGGGAACGTTATGCTCGATTGTGGGTTCATGCCCCCCGATGACACGCTTGAGTGACAGAAACATGAGTCTAGGGGATGTGCTGTTGCCACAAGGGGGAAAAACGGAGCTTGTAACCGCGGTTGCAAGGATTGTTTACTTTACGCAAAGTGCTTTTTAATGCAGTTGTCTGTTGCTTTGGGTTTACACTTTGGGTGGGGCTCGCAACTTAACACCAGCGAGATGTTCTGGATAGATATCTCAAGGTGGATGATTAGTAGTAGATGCAGTTGGATTTTGGTCTACTTATTTTGGCGTACTGCCCGTGCTTTTGAGCCTCTTCCTTTCTTTTGTAGCATAGTTAGCATTGCGGTGCGTTCATAATCCTGTCAATTGCCCTTCTGTAATTTGTTCAACTCGCATAGCAGTTTTATCGTCTTTTGGGAGAGAGACATCACTAGTGAACATCATGTATCCCGGTCCATATCCTCATTACTGTTTACACGCTCATTTACTTTTCTGCTTTTACTTTCAGTTGCTATCATTATCCTTTTGTGTTTGATCCTTTGTGAACAACAAGACCAGAGAGATTGACAACCTCTCTAAACTTCGTTGGGAACAAAGTTATTTGTGTCTGTGTGCAGGTCCGCGTCAGTAGCGCCGCTGACACCTACTTATCATCTCTGGAGTCCTACTGGAGACAAACCTTGGTATCGTTACTGAGGGAAATTTGCTGTTGTGCTACATCACGCCTTCCACTTGGGGCTCACCAACGAAGGGCGAGAAATCACTATCATTACCTCGCACATCAGCGAGGAGGACGGCTTCGTAGACGTCGGGGGTGTGGCGGTTGGCCATGGGGAGAGGAGGAGGAGAGAAGAACGCGGCGAGAGGAGGAGGAGAGTGCGGCGTATCTCGACGAGTCCACTTCTTATAGAGGGAGGAGGCCTCACCGGGGCGGGACACGCGGCGGTGCGGTCGTCGGACGGTTGGGCTACTCAAGGCGCCACATTGATTCCCTACGGCCGGCGATTGGACTTGTCATCGGCGTCGCATTGATTCCCTGCGGCGGCGGCAGACGCGGGGAAGTCCAGGCGGGAGGATGAGGACGACGCGTGTCTCTACACGCTGACATGTAGGGCCGCCCCACGGCGCGCGCGAAAAGACCCCCGAGTTTTTCCTCTTTCGCGCCGTTTTGTTTCGTCCGGCGCCCCCAAGTGACCCCCAACGCGCCGAGTCGGCTTGGGATCGCCGGACTCAACTTTAGCCCAATCCGGTGCTATTTGAGCCATTGGGGGGCGACTGGGCGGATTTCGTCCGTCTGACGCAAATAGCGCCGCCTTGGGGACCTCTTGGGGGCGCGGCTGGAGATGCTCTCCAGCCGTTCGGCCCCCAAGTCGGTTTTCGGCGCTATTTTAGCGCCGCTTGAGGGGCGCCCCGGGCGGCTGTAACACTTGGGGTGAGTTTCCCCCCAGCCACGACCCCAAGGGCGGCCCCAAGAAAACGACGACTTGCACATAATTTCGAATAGTCGTCTTCCCACTTCAAAAACAACAAAGTTCGGCGATCAACATGCCATGGTTCGGCGATCACATGCCACAAGCGGCGTGATCTACGCGGGAAACAAAAAAAAGGAGGTCGGCGATGGCTCAACAAAGGGGCCCGTCCAGGTCGACGGCAGAACCAATGTCCTCGTGGAATCCATCGGGAGGTGTGGTCGGCGTGCGCGGGGTTGATACGTCCAAAACGTATCTATAATTTCTGCTTGCTCCATGCCTCTTCTGTGTGATATTGCTATGATATTGATGAACTTTCATACACTTTTGATCATATTTGGACTAACCTATTAACTTAGTGCACCCCAGTGCCAGTTCCTGTTTTCTGTTGTTTTTCTATTTCAGGTTTCCCCCTTATTAAAGTACCAAAAAAATTCCGGGAAAAATCAGCGTACCAGAAGCTTCGCGAAGAGCCCAGGAGGGTCCAGAGGGGAGCCAGGGGGGCCCAGGTGGCCAGAGGGTGCGGCCAGGCCCCTGGCTGCGCCAGGGGGGCGCCTGGAGCCCCTGGCCCACCTCTGGCTGCCCCCTTTCGCCTATTTATTCCCCGTGACGAGAAAGCCTCGGGGACGGAACCCTTTTTCGCGATCTCTCCTCTGTTCCGCCGCCGCCGCGCTTCCAAGATCGGGAGCACCAGAAGACATGTTCCCGGCACCCTGCCGGAGGGAGGAATCACCTCCGGGAGCTTCTCCACCACCATGGATTTGATACGTCCAAAACGTATCTATAATTTCTGCTTGCTCCATGCATGTTTTGTGTGATATTGCTATGATCTAGATACACTTTCATACACTTTTGATCATATTTGTACTAACCTATTAACTCAGTGCACCCCAGTGCCAGTTCCTGTTTTCTGCTGTTTTTCTATTTCAGTTTTCCCCCATATAAAAAGTGCCAGAAAAATTCGGGAAAATTCAGATAAAAAATCAGCGTGACGGAAGCTTCGAGAAGATCTCGGGAGGGGCCAGAGAGGAGCCAGGGGGGCCCAGGCGGCCACCCGGCGCGGCCCCACCCCTGGCCGCGCCAGGGGGGCGCCTGGGGCCCCTGGTCCACCTCTGGCTGCCCCCCTTCGCCTATTTAATCTACGTCACGGGAAAACTCCAGAAGAAGAACCCTATTCCGCGAACTCGCCTCTGTTCCGCCGCCGCCGCGCTTCCAAGATCGGGAGCACCAGAAGACCTCTTCCCGGCACCCTGCCGGAGGGAGGATTGACCTCCGGGAGTCTCCTCTCCACCATGGATGCTCCCCGGATGTCTCGTGAGTAGTTTTCCTTGGACCATGGGTCCGTGGTCAGTAGCTATGTGATGTTCTCCTCCCCTCTTTGATCTTCATTGTTTAGACCTCGTGAGCTGCCCTACATGATCGAGACACCTTTGTAATATTTCTGCTGTTGCTATGCTGAGTTTGGAGGGATCTGATGGATTATGAGATTATGTTCAGATTGTGATAGAGTAATATATTTGGTTTTTATCTCTTATATATTTGTTCCTAAGTAATTCTTGCATGTTCTCCGTTGCTGTTTATTGCTTTGGCCAAGTAGTAGGTAGTGACTCCAAGAGGGAGCGTTGTGCTAGATTGTGGGTTCATGCCCCCCGATGACACGCTTGAGTGACAGAAACATGAGTCTAGGGGATGTGCTGTTGCCACAAGGGGGAAAACAATGGTGCTTGTAACCGCGGTTACAAGGATTGTTTACTTTACGCAAAGTTCTTTTTAATGCAGTTGTCTGTTGCTTTGGGTTTACACTTTGGGTGGGGCTCGCAACTTAATACCAGCGAGATGTTCTGGATAGATATCTCAAGGTGGATGATTAGTAGTAGATGCAGATGGATTTCGGTCTACTCATTTTGGCGTACTGCCCGTGCTTTTGAACCTCTTCCTTTCTTTTGTAGCATAGTTAGCATTGCGGTGCGTTCATAATCCTGTCAATTGCCCTTCTGTAATTTGTTTACCTCGCATAGCAGTTTTATCGTCTTTTGGGAGAGAGACATAACTAGTGAACATCACGTATCCCGGTCCATATCCTCATTACTGATTCCAAGCTATATTTACTTTTCTACATTTACTTTCAAGTTGCTATCATTATCCCTTGCGTTTTATCATTTGTGAACAACAAGACCGGAGAGATTGACAACCTCTCTGAACTTCGTTGGGAACAAAGTTATCTGTGTCTGTGTGCAGGTCCGCGTCAGTTGCGCCGCTGACACCTACTTATCATCTCTGGAGTCCTACTGGAGACAAACCTTGGTATCTTCACCGAGGGAAAACTGATGTTGCACTGCATCTCAAACCTTCACTTGGGGTAACCAACGAAGGGCGAGAAGCCAATGAGCAAGAGTATTTCTGGCGCCGTTGCCGGGGACTCCGAGTGCTAAGATAGGGGAGTTGCACACTACCCTTTACCTTTGTTTTTTAGTCTTGTTAGTTTATCTTTCAGTTTTTATCTTTGTGTCTTTTATCAAAATTTACAAAAAATTTATTTATCTTGCTGTTAGTAGTCCTCCTTGTTTAGATGAACATGTTAGGACTAGGTTCTTTGCGGGAATCGGAAGTTCTCGATTTCCGTCAAAGGGACGGAGAAAATATGAAGAAGGCATGGGACAGAATTTCTGAAGCACATAAAAGAGTTATGCCTTGGATATCTATAAAAATTGTGCTTAGAAATTTTTACCATGGTCTTTTTAAGTGGTGTAAGCACTCTCTTGACATTATAGCTGAAGGAGATTTTCTAGAGTTTGATGAAGATAGGGCTCTTGAGATTTTGCATAGTCTATCTAGTTATTTTGTTTATGATCATAGTATTGATACTGTCATAGATAGACTTGCCACTATTGGAAAAAGACTGGATGCCCTAGATTTGGGGAAAGTAGAGGAACTTAAGTCCAATAAGAAAGAAATGTTGGAGATAGATGATGATTGGAGCCCTTTGTTAGGATTAGCATCTCTAACCAAGGCTTCCTTGCTCTTTGTGATATTGGATCCACAGTTTCTACTATGCCAAAAATAGTTTATGACTCTTTGAAACTAGATATGGATAAATTATCATCTTATCATGAACATTCTAATGGAGATATTTCAGAGATTAAAGGAAAGGTAAAAGAAGTCCAAGTTGCATTCCTTCATAGGACTGCACCAATGGATTTCTTCATCGTGGAGCCAAACCAAAGTAACATTGTGCTCGGGAGAGACTTCCTCCGTGCTATGAAAGGCTTCATTGATATTGGTAATAGGCACATACACTTACGCGGTATGGCAAAAGGTAAGTATATCTTTCCTAGTTAGAAGAAGAATGAGCTTATTGAAAATCAATTTGAGGGTTTTTATGATTCTGATCTTGGATACCCTTGATTCTTCTTTTTTGCATTATGCCTAGCTAATGGCTTTAAAGAAGCGCTTTCGGGAGGCAGCCCGCAACGAATTTAGGTGTTTCTTTTTACTTTTGTTGTGTCTTGATGATTGTTACTTCTGTAGAAACATCATTGTATCTTTATTTTTCAGCTTTGTGCCAAGTTATAGCCTCTTACGGCAAGGGAAGTAAAAGTTGTGACATGCTGTCCAGAAAACAGATTCTGTCCTCGTGACCAGAAAAATTCCAGAAAAATCCCAGTTCATCTTTTTGATCTGAACTGTTTACACAGTATGCTCTATACAATTACGAAACTTCCGTATGTGCTGAGTTTTTTGATTTGAGTTGCAGAAGTGTCCCTAAAAAATTCTTTACTATCTGCTGTTCTGTTTTTCACAGATTCTGCCACGTTTTGTCTCTCCTTACTTTTGCAAACCTTAAGCTTGCTTTTTCTTTGCAAAAACTTTTTGGCACTCTTGAGAAACAGTAGCTCTTCAAGAATATCTTTATATCCAGTGGGTAATTTTTTTATTTATTAAGGGTACTAACCTCTCTAATCAGCTTATGATGAGTTATGTATGAAGGGAGTTTTCAAGTGTGCGATAGAAGATGATGAAAGAAGATCCAGGAGTGTCAAGCGCTCAAGCTTGGGGATGCCCCCATGCATCCCCAATAAATATTCAAGGAGACTCAAGCGTCTAAGCTTGGGGATGCCCCCGTGCATCCCCTTCTCCATCAACAATCATCAGTTCGTCCTTCGTCTCACTCTATTTTTATCACTTCATGCGTTATGTGCTATGCTTGGAGCGTCTCACTCTTAGGTTTTGTTTTTAGTTTTCTCTAGCTTTGCTTGCTGTTCATAACAAGTTAGATCCCGTCTTACTTTGTGTGGGAGAGAA
Source organism: Bromus sterilis (assembly GCA_950022295.1). Taxonomy (NCBI): domain Eukaryota; kingdom Viridiplantae; phylum Streptophyta; class Magnoliopsida; order Poales; family Poaceae; genus Bromus; species Bromus sterilis. Next base: position 40,257,039 of record OX465600.1, read on the forward strand.
ACACGCTCCACTTTAAAATCTAGAACACATCATAGGGTTCTTCATGCCTATCTTTTTGCTGTTGTGTGTTCTTTATCTTTTCATAGCTGCCGCCATGTTTAGTTTTAGTCTTAGTTTGTCTTTCGCAAGAGCCTTGGATTTTGTTTAGTTTGTTGCTGGAACTATTTTTAGTTTTCATGTTTATCTTGTTAAAGAGAGTTGGTTGTTGCACTGAGTTGTGTCTTGTCTTGAAAGTAGGTAATTGAGGTTGCTATTTAATTTTAGTAGTAGCTTGCAATAGTTTTGAGGTATTGACGTGAGTAATGTTTGGACTTTTGGTGTCAAGAGCTCTTGCCTATTAGTGATAGGTGTCGTATTTTGGGCAATCCGTGTTTATTTTCAAAACCTACAAAACTAGTTGAGAACTCTAGCTACTAGATGGATCACTAATCCTTGGAGGGATCGAATATTAGAGTACACTCACGTACCATGAGTCAAGGATGCGCAAGGATAACCAAACCCCCATACACTCCTCCTCGGGGTACTTGTCTCTTTGTGAACCTCCTTATTAGATTGAGAGTTACCGATAATAAGTGCATGAGTTCTTCGGACTAATGTAAGTATTGAGAGTTGACACTTCCACCTTCCCATATTTTGCTAGCCTTTCCCGCGCCGTGCATTGCCTTCTTCTCACTCCGAGAGTTGGTGTCCACCTTCGCCAGTACATCCAAACCCTTGGCATGATACGCTCTGTCATCATAAGCCTCCTTATATCTTTCCTCAAAACAGCCACCATACCTACCTATCAAGGCATTTCCATAGCCTTTCCGAGTTATAATGCCATGCAACTTTCACCTCTTCATGACTTGATCTTCATGTCATACATGTTCCTGCTAAACTGGCAGCGACATACCTTGCATACATCATGATAGTTACATCTTCTTTATGATTTTGAGTACCTTGTAAAGTGTGAAAGATCTCCTCTACCTTCTTGTAAAATATAGCGTTGCCCTTAAGTGAGGAAAAGATCCCAAAGTGGACACAATAAAAGATCCCAAGAGGACAAATGAGAGTTACATAGAAAGAGCCATTGAGGCCACAAAAAATACAAAAAAAGGAGGGAAAGGGGCAACACTACTATCCTTTTGAGAGATCCACACTAGTACTCCATTTATATCCTTGTACTCCATAGAGATGATCTTTATGCATATAGCTATGTGGGGACCTTCACACTATAGAACTTGGCTTGCATATTCCAAGGATGAGCCTCCTCAAACGAGCTCTAGGTCTTCATGACCGAGCAAGTTAGATGCACCCCCGCTATTTCCATTGGTGAGCTTCTTAGGTCGTATGTGCATCCGTTGCATGGCAATCCCTACTCCTCACATCATATCTATCATTTGGCATCTCTTGCCTATGATTGTCCTCATTGATGTGAGCCTTTCTCATCCTTTTTGTCTTCCTCCTCCACCATATTTCTCTCTTTGCCATCCTAAGTGTCAACTCTCGTGCTTACGCTCATCCATTGCATGATTGCTCGAAATATCGAAAAGGAGTGGATCAAATTGACTTGTACCTGGCTAGTGGTCTGGGGACGAGTCAAGATAAGATTTCAAAGAGGACCTAGTGTGAAACTTTAGTAGATTGAGTTCTCAACAAAAAATACTTTTTTCTCTCGTAATCCCTATCCCCTTTCTTGCACGCAAACACCATTTGGAGACATTCGAGTCACGGACAGCGAGAGCTCTTGCACCTTTTGTTCTTTTGTTACTTGTTTCAATGCTAATATAGACTCTTGCATGTTATGACTTGAATTGAATCTCTAACCTTGATTGCTTTACTTTTCAAAGTTCTTATATGGTTGCTAGCATGTCACCACAGAAATTATGCTTGTTATCATTTACCTACTCGAGGACGAGCAGGAATTAAGCTTGGGGATGTTGATACGTCCAAAACGTATCTATAATTTCTGCTTGCTCCATGCATGTTTTGTGTGATATTGCTATGATCTAGATACACTTTCATACACTTTTGATCATATTTGAACTAACCTATTAACTCAGTGCACCCCAGTGCCAGTTCCTGTTTTCTGCTGTTTTTCTATTTCAGTTTTCCCCCATATAAAAAGTGCCAGAAAAATTCGGGAAAATTAAGATAAAAAATCAGCGTGACTGAAGCTTCGAGAAGAGCCCGGGAGGGGCCAGAGGGGGCCAGGGGGGCCCAGGCGGCCACCCGGCGCGACCCCACCCCTGGCTGCGCCTGGGGCCCCTGGTCCACCTCTGGCTGCCCCCCTTCGTAATCTACGTCACGGGAAAACTCCAGAAGAAGAACCCTATTCCGCGAGCTCGCCTCTGTTCCGCCGCCGCCGCGCTTCCAAGATCGGGAGCACCAGAAGACCTCTTCCCGGCACCCTACCGGAGGGAGGATTGACCTCCGGGAGTCTCCTCTCCACCATGGATGCTCCCGGATGTCTCGTGAGTAGTTTTCCTTGGACCATGGGTCCGTGATCAGTAGCTATATGATGTTCTCCTCCCCTCTTTGATCTTCATTGTTTAGACCTCGTGAGCTGCCCTACATGATCGAGGCACCTTCGTAATATTTCTGTTGTTGCTATGCTGAGTTTGGAGGGATCTGATGGATTATGAGATTATGTTCAGATTGTGATAGAGTAATATATTTGGTTTTTATCTCTTATATTTTTGTTCCTAAGTAATTATTGCATGTTCTCCGTTGTTGTTTATTGCTTTGGCCAAGTAGTAGGTAGTGACTCCAAGAGGGAGCGTTGTGCTAGATTGTGGGTTCATGCCCCCCGATGACACGCTTGAGTGACAGAAACATGAGTCTAGGGGATGTGTTGTTTCCACAAGGGGGAAAACAAAAGTGCTTGTAACCGCGGTTACAAGGATTGTTTAATTTACGCAAAGTTCTTTTTAATGCAGTTGTATGTTGCTTTGGGTTTACACTTTGGGTGGGGCTCGCAACTTAATACCAGCGAGATGTTCTGGATAGATATCTCAAGGTGGATGATTTGTAGTAGATGCATATGGATTTCGGTCTACTCATTTTGGCGTACTGCCCGTGCTTTTGAACCTCTTCCTTTCTTTTGTAGCATAGTTAGCATTGCGGTGCGTTCATAATCCTGTCAATTGCCCTTCTGTAATTTGTTTACCTCGCATAGCAGTTTTATCGTCTTTCGGGAGAGAGACATCACTAGTGAACATCACGTATCCCGGTCCATATCCTCATTACTGATTCCAAGCTATATTTACTTTTCTGCATTTACTTTCAAGTTGCTATCATTATCCCTTGCGTTTTATCATTTGTGAACAACAAGACCGGAGAGATTGACAACCTCTCTGAACTTCGTTGGGAACAAAGTTATCTGTGTTTGTGTGCAGGTCCGCGTCAGTTGCGCCGCTGACACCTACTTATCATCTCTAGAGTCCTACTGGAGACAAACCTTGGTATCTTCACCGAGGGAAAACTGCTGCTGCACTGCATCTCAAACCTTCACTTGGGGTAACCAACGAAGGGCGAGAAGCCAATAAGTAGGATTCTTCCCGGATGAACCGTGAGTAGTACACCTTGGACCATGGGTCCATGATCAGTAGCTATGTGATGTTCTCCTCCCCTCTTTGTTCTTCATGGATTAGACCTCGTGAGCTGCCCTACATGATCGAGGCACATATGTAATATTTCTGCTGTTGCTATGTTGAGTTTGCTGGGATCCGATGGATTATGAGATTATGTTTAGATTGTGATTGAGTTATATATTTTATTCTCTTCTTTTATATTTATGTTCTTGAGTAACTCTTGCATGTTCTCCGTTGCTGTTTATTGCTTTGGCCAAGTAGTAGGTAGTGACTCCAAGAGGGAGCGTTATGCATGATTGTGAGTTCATGCCCCCCGATGACTAGTTTGAGTGACAGAAACATGAGTCTAGGGGATGTGTTGTTGCCACAAGGGGGAAAACAACGGTGCTTGTACTTGCGGGTGCAAGGATTGTTTACTTTACGCAAAGTTCTTTAATGTCGTTGTCCGTTTCTTTGAGTTTACACTTTGGGTGGGATTCGCAACTTAATACCAGCGAGATGTTCTGGATAGATATCTCAAGGTGGATGATTAAAGGTTAGATGCAGATGGATTTCGGTCTACTTGTCTTCGCGTACCGCCCGTGCTTTTGAGCCTCTTCCTTTCTGTTTTGCATAATTAGCATTGGTTTGCGCACATAATCCTGTCAATTGCCCAGCTGTAATTTGTTTACCTCGCATGGCAATTTTATCGTATTTTGGGAGAGAGACGTCACTTGTGAATATCATGGCACCCCGGTCCATATTACCACCATTGTTTACACTATCAATTTACTTTCAGTATTTACTTTTCCATTGATATAACTATCTATCATTATTATCCTGCGCGTTTTATCCTTTGTAAACAACAAGGCCGGAGGAATTGACAACTCCTCTGAACTCGTTGGGAGCAAAGCTATCTGTGTGTGTGCAGGTCCAGGAGAAGCAAGTGATTATCTTCAAACGGCGCCTCACTTGCCGAACCACCTACTTGTCGACCTTGGAGTCCTACGGGAGACAATCTTAAAACCTCGGTATCTTCACCGAGGGAAACTTGCCGTTACACTACATCTCACCTTCCACTTGGGGTAACCAACGAGGGCGAGAAGTTATCTCGTGTATCAAGCAAATTTCTGGCGCCGTTGCTGGGGACTCCACTCTGCAAGATAGGGGAGTTGCACACTATCTTTTATCTTTGCTTTTTAGTCTTGTTAGTTTACCTTTCAGTTTTTGCTTTAATGTCTTTTATCAAAAATAAAATAAAGTTACCTTGCTAGTAGTTATTAGTATGTTTGGCCCTTTTGCCTTTGGTTAGTCAGAAGTGCTCACCTTTAAACAAAGAGGTGGTGAAAGTCTGAAAGATGCCTGGTATAGGATTAAGGATTCTCAAAAGAGAGCCACCAAGAAGCAAACCACTACTATCATGCTTAGAAATTTTTATGTTGGAATTACTTCTTGGAATAGGTTTATTCTAGATACTGCTATCAATGGGAATTTCATAGAGGCCCCAGTTTGGGAAGCTCTTAGTGTTATGGAAAATCTTGTTGGAAATCTCCCTGTTGATAGTTTTCAAGAGAATATTACCCTAGCTCATGTTATGAAAAAACTTGAAAAGATGGATCTAGAGATGCCAAGTATTAATAAGATAAGTGAGTTGGATCATAAGGTTCAAGGGAATTTGAATAGATTAGATAGCTCCATGCATAAAATTCTCAAAACCTTGGAGACCATCAAATCCCATGACCTGGACCCTTCTAGGATTGATAAGATTGATGAAATTATTGACACTCTAGGAACTACTTTCTCCTCAATTAAAACCAAAAAGGTGGAAACTCTAGCAAAGAAGGAACCTAGGTTCGTTTACGTTCCAAAGACTCCTCGTTCAAAAAATAATTTATCTATTGCAAAAGGGGTTGAAACTGTGAAAACCTTGGAAGAGATACCTCTCTTCAATAAGATGAATGAGACTCCAATTGATTTTCCTCCTTTTGCTTTATTTCCTAAAAGTATCTTTATTAGGCGTTGATTTGAAAATCCTCTTAAGAATGGTTGTATTATTGAATAGCTTTTTGACGATCTTGATGATGGTTCAATTGATACAACTTGATCTATTTGCATTAAGCCTAGCTAATGGCTTTAAAGAAGCGCTTTCGGGAGGCAGCCCGCAACGAATTTAGGATTTCCTTTTTGTTTTTATTCTGTATTTTAGTGGTCTTGATGATTGTTACTACTATAGAAACATCATTGTATCTTTACTTTTCAAGCTTTGTGCCTTTTATAGCCTCATACGACAAGGGAAGTGAAAGTTGTGACATGCTGTCCAGAAAACAGATTTTTTCCTCGTGACTAGAAAAATCAGAGAAAAATCCCAGTTCATCTTTTTGAGATGAATTATTTACACAGCGTGATCTATACAATCACAAAACTTTCGTATGTTCTGAGTTTTTTTATTTGAGTTGCAGAAGTATCCCTAAAAAATCGTTTTTACCTGTTGGTCTGTTTTTCACAGATTCTGTCCTGTTTTGCCTTTTCTTCGTTTTGCAAACCTTAAGCTTGCTTTTTCTTTGCAAAAACTTTTTGGCAATCTTTAGAAACAGTAGATCTTCAAGGTTATCTTTGTTTCCAGTAGAGAAAAATTATTTTATTATGGGTACTAACCTCGCTAATCAGATTATGATGAGTTATGTATGAAGGGAGTTTTCAAGTGTGCGAGGGAAGATGATGAAAGAAAATTAAGAAGGGTCAAGCGTTCAAGCTTGGGGATGCCCCCATCCCCAAGAAATATTCAAGGAGACTCAAGCGTCTAAGCTTGGGGATGCCCCCGTGCATCCCATTCTCCATCGACAATTATCAGTTCGTCTCCCGTTTCACTATATTTTTATCGCTTCATGCATTATGTGCTATTCTTGGAGCGTCTCGCTCTTAGGTTTTGTTTTTAGTTTTCTTTAGCTTTGCTTGCTGTTCATAACAAGTTAGAGCCCAGCTTTCTTTGTGTGGGAGAGAAACATGCTCCACTTCCAAAATTTAGAACACAACATAGGACTTTTTCCTGCTTATCTTTGTTGTGTTTGTTCTTTATCTTTCCGTACCTGCTGTCATGCTTTGCTCTTAGCTTTCATGTTTATCTTTTAAAAGAGATTTTGTTTAGTTTTTTTCTGGAACTATCTTGTGTTTTCATGTTTATCTTGTTTAGAGAGTTTGCCTGTTGCACTGAGTTTTGTGTCTTGACTTGAAGCAGGTAATTGAGGTTGCTATTCTTTTTGTAGTAGTAACTTGCAAAAGTTTTGAGGTGTTGTTTTGAGTAATGTTTGGACTTTTGGTGTCAATAGCTTTAGCCTATTAGTGATAGATGTCGTATTTTGGGCAATACGTGTTTATTTTCAAAAACCTACAAAATTAGTTGAGAACTTAGCTACTAGTTGGATCACTACTCTTCTGAGGGGTCGAATATTAGAGTACACTCACGTACCATGGGTCGAGGAAGAGCAAGGATAACCAAACCCCCATACACTCCTCCTCGGGGTACTTGTCTCTTTGTGAACCTCCTTATTAGATTGAGAGTTACCAATAATAAGTGCATGAGTTCTTCGGACTAATGTGAGTATTCGAAAGTTGACACTTCCACCTTCCCATATTTTGCTAGCCTTTACTGTGTCGTGCATTGCTTTCTTCTCACTCCGAGAGTTAGCGTCCACCTTTGACGGTACATCCAAACCCTTGGCACGATACGCTTTGTCATCATAAGCCTCTTTATGTCCTTCCTCAAAACAACCACCATACCTACCTATCAAGGCATTTCCATAGCCTTTCCGAGATATATTGCCATGCAACATCCATCTTCTCATGACTTGATCTTCATGTCATACATGCTACTTGCTTGATCGAAGAGCCGCATGCCAGTTGGGCCTTGCCCTAATCGTTGCTACATGACGCGCTAGTATCATTGCATATCCTGCTACATTGGCAGAGGCATACATTTGCATACATCATGATAGTTACATTTTCTTTATGATTTGAGTACTTTGTAAAGTGTGAAAGATCTTCTATACTTTTTTTAATATATAGAGTGTTGCCCCTAAAGTGAGGAAAAGATCCAAAGAGGACAAATTAAAAGATCCCAAAGAGGACAAATTAAAAGATCCCAAAGATGATAAATGATAGTTAAATAGAAAGAGCCATTGAGATCACCAAAAATACAAAAAAAAGAAGAAATAAAAAGAGAGAAGGGGGCACACTACTATTATTTTTTGAGAAGAACCACACTCGTACTTCATCTTATATCTTGTACTCCATTGAGATTATCATTCATGCATATAACTATGTGGGGACCTTCACAACTTGGCTTGTATATTCCAATGATGAGCCTCCTCAAATGATCTCTAGGTCTTCTTGAGCAAGCAAGTTGGATGCACCCCCACTAGTTCCATTGGAGAGCTTACCTTAGCTCATATGTGCATCCGTTGCATGGCAATCTCTATCCCTCACATCATATCTATCATTTGGCTTTCTCTCGCATATGATTGTCCTCATTGATGTGAGCCTTTCACACCTTTTTGTCTTCCTCCTCGACCTTATTCTCTCTTTGCCATCCTAAGTGTCAACTTTCTTGCTTACGCTCATCCATTGCATGAGTGCTCAAAATGTCGAAAATGAATGGACCATTTTGACTTGTACCTGACTAGTGGTCTGGGGATGAGTCAAGATAAGATTCCAAAGAAGACCAAGTGTGACAATTTAGTAGATTGAGTTCTCAACAATAAAAATAATTCTTCTCGTATATCCCTATCCCCTTTCTTGCACGCAAACACCATTTGGAGACATTCGAGTCACGGACAACGAGAGCTCTTGCACCTTTATGTTCTTATGATGCTTATTTCAATGCTAGATATAGACTCTTGCCTGTTATGACTTGAATTGAATTGCATGCTTTGATTGCTTTACTTACAAAGTTCTTATATGGTTGTTAGCATGTCACCACAGAAATTATGCTTGTTATCATTTACCTACTCGAGGACGAGCAGGAATTAAGCTTGGGGATGTTGATAGGTCCAAAACGTATCTATAATTTCTGCTTGCTCCATGCCTCTTTTGTGTGATATTGCTATGATATTGATGAACTTCCATACACTTTTGATCATATTTGGACTAACCTATTAACTCAGTGCACCCCAGTGCCAGTTCCTGTTTTCCGTTGTTTTTCTATTTTAGGTTTCCCCCTTATTAAAAGTACCAGAAAAATTCTGGGAAAAATATAGGAAAAATCAGCGTACCGGAAGCTTCGCGAAGAGCACAGGAGGGGCCAGAGGGGAGCCAGGGGGGCCCAGGCGGCCAGAGGGCGCGGCCACGGGGGCGCCTGGAGCCCCTGGCCCACCTCTGGCTGCCCCATTTCGCCTATTTATTCCCCGTGACGAGAAACCCTCGGGGACGGAACCCTTTTTCGCGATCTCTCCTCTGTTTCGCCGCCGCCGCGCTTCCAAGATAGGGAGCACCAGAAGACCTCTTCCCGGAACCCTGCCGGAGGGAGGAATCACCTCCGGGAGCTTCTCCACCACCATGGATGCTTCCCGGATGAACCGTGAGTAGTCCACCTTGGACCATGGGTCCATGATCAGTAGCTATGTGATGTTCTCCTCCCCTCTTTGTTCTTCTTGGATTAGACCTCATGAGCTGCCCTACATGATCGAGGCACATATGTAATATTTCTGTTGTTGCTATGTTGAGTTTGCTGGGATCCGATGGATTATGAGATTATGTTCAAATTGTGATTGAGTTATATATTTGATTCTCTTATTTTATATTTATGTTCTTGGGTAACTCTTGCATGTTCTCCGTTGCTGTTTATTGCTTTGGCCAAGTAGTAGGTAGTGACTCCAAGAGGGAGCGTTATGCATGATTGTGGGTTCATGCCCCCCGATGACTAGCTTGAGTGACAGAAACATGAGTCTAGGGGATGTGTTGTTGCCACAAGGGGGGAAAACAATGATGCTTGTACTTGCGGGTGCAAGGATTGTTTACTTTACGCAAAGTTCTTTAATGCAGTTGTCCGTTGCTTTGAGTTTACACTTTGGGTGGGATTCACAACTTAATACCAGCGAGATGTTCTGGATGGATATCTCAAGGTGGATGATTAGTGGGTAGATACAGATGGATTTCGGTCTACTTGTGTTGGCGTATCGTCCATGCTTTTGAGCCTCTTCCTTTCTGTTTTGCATAATTAGCATTGGTTTGCACACATAATCCTGTCAATTGCCCAGCTGTAATTTGTTTACCTCGCATGGCAATTTTATCGTCTTTTGGGAGAGAGACATCACTAGTGAACATCATGGGACCCCGGTCCATATTACCACCACTGTTTACACTATGAATTTACTTTCAGTATTTACTTTTCCGTTGCTATCACTATCTATCATTATTATCCTGTGCGTTTTATCCTGTGTAAACAACAAGGCCAGAGGAATTGACAACTCCTTTGAACTCGTTGGGAGCAAAGCTATCTGTGTGTGTGCAGGTCCAGGAGAAGCAAGTGATTATCTTCAAACGGCGCCTCACTTGCCGAACCACCTACTTGTCGACCTTGGAGTCCTACGGGAGACAATCTTAAAACCTCGGTATCTTCACCGAGGGAAACTTGTCGTTACGCTACATCTCACCTTCCACTTGGGGTAGCCAACGAGGGAGAGAAGTTATCTCGTGTATCAGGGCTCGACGGCGTGCTCCTGGGCGAGGTGGGCGCAGCAGCCGGCGTAGTGGAGGAGTCGGGCGGCGCTGGCGGCGCCAATTGGTCCAAGATCTTGGCACGCTCGGCGATGAACCACTCCCTGACCGACGCGTCCATCTCGGCCAAATTCATCGTCACCATTGTCGCCAGGAAGGTGAGGTCAGTGTTCCTCTTCTTTGTGGCGGTGTTTGTCCTGAGGAGGTCGAGCTTGGCGTCTTGCTTTGTCAGCAGCTTCGTCCACCTCGCCTGGACCTTCTATTCCCTGATCGCGGCGTTGCTTGCAGCGTTGCCGATGCATTTCTCAATGGCCGACTGCAGCCTCTCGGCAGCCGGCGCGACGGCCTTCGTCGCCTTGGCCTTCTTATTGCCCTCGGTCGGGCGCTGATGTCTACGCACGCTTCTATTCTTGTAGACTATGTTGGGCCTCCAAGCGCAGAGGTTTGTAGGACAGCAACAATTTCCCTCAAATGGATGACCTAAGGTTTATCGAACTCAGGGAAGTAGAGGTTGAATATGGTCTCTCTCAAGCAACCCTGCAATTAAGATACAAGAAGTCTCTTGTGTCCCCAACACACCTAATACAACTAGGAGTTGTATAGGTGCACTAGTTTGGCGAAGAGATGGTAAAATACGAGTGATAGGTGTGGCAAAGCAAGGTAATATAAATCTGTAATAAAAAGTGCAGCAAGCAAACATGTGACAAAAGTGAGCACAAACGGTGTAACAATGGTGGAAACAAGGCCTAGGCTTCATACTTTCACTAGTGGCAACTCCCAACAACATTAACATAGTCTAATCACATGATATTTCCCATAAAACATGCAATGGAGACGCACTCAGAGGTCATTCCTTTGTGGTCAAGAGAGGATGAGAATTATGTAGGGATACAAAAGCACACCTCAAAGTTCGTAGTTCTCAATCTATGGATTTCCCAATGTCACCGCGGCCATCAAAAGAGAGTACCACAATCACCACAACATATCTCAAGGATAGTCAAAGACAAGCACCAAGAGACTCTCAATCTTCAATCAACACACAAAAGAGGAAATCACTCATGATAATATTTTTTTCTAACCCATGTCCAATAGACCGTTGTCACCTTGGTCTCGGGGATTATACTAGATAAGATCAATTGAGTACATCAATCCAATACATAGAGGAAGGGGAAATATCATGGGATCACCCTAGATTAACATAGCCTATGATCACAACGAATATCACATCATGGGAGAGATAGAAGAACACATAGCTACTGATAGAAACCTCAGCCCCGAGGGAGAACTACTCCCGCTTCATGGAGGAGGGAAGCAACGGCGATGGAGATGAATCCGGGGGCACTTCCCCGTCCCGGCAGGGTGCCGGCACAGGAATTCTGTCCCCCCGAAACTTGATGGCGATGGCGGCGGAGATCGGAATTGCTTCTGGAGAAAAGGGGTCCGGAATCAGGGTTTCCTCCGCGGGGGTAAAAATAGGGCCAAAGGGGGGCACCAAGGGGGCCACAGGGCAGCCAGGAGGGTGCCCGGCGCGGCCTAGGGTGGGGCCGCGCCAGGGACCCTTCTGGAGTCCCTATGGTGTCCCTCCCCTCCTTCCTTGGTGATTCCGAAAGCTTCCGGGACGCTGATTTTTTATATAATTTTTCCAGAATTTTTGGAGCACTTTTAATGGCCGAAAAACCTGAAATACAAAAACAGCAAAAAACAGGAACTGGAAACTGGGTGCACTGAGTCAATAGGTTAGTCCAAATATGCTCAAAAGTGTATGAAAGTTCAAGCAAAACATGGCAAAGTCACACAAAACATGCATGGAGCAAGAAGAAATTATAAATACGTTTGGGACGTATCAGGCGCCCTACGGACGCCGCCGGTGCCGGTGCGTCTGGGTCGTAGAAGCCGTTCTTCGTCTTCGAGAGCTGGACGCGGACCTCCTTCCATTTTTCCCATGTCTCGAGTCGGCTGAAGGTGGCGATGAACTTGAACTCGACGCCATTGTCCTCACGGAACATGGCGAACATGCGTGCGATCTGCACGGTGAGGACAGGATAGACGATTTCACGACGAGTTCAAGATGAGAGCGTACCTTTTGGTCGTTGCTTGCGCCGCTTTCGGGCCTCGCATGCACCTCCTCATGGATGTCGTGCCACTTGTTGCACGCCGCCTGGATGGTCGACCAGTGGGATGCCATGGCTTTCGCGTCGCGGTCCATGAAGTAGCCGACGAAGGCGGGGTCGACCTGCTTCCGCTCGTCGACCGCGGCCTTGACGCGGTTCCAATACATCCTCCGAAAGTTCCATGTGACGCGAGACTACATCAGGGATGGACACACTAGGATTCACAATATACATACGGATCTGAACGCAGCAGACCCGATGACTAAACCTCTTCCACAGGGCAAGTTTGAAGAACACCGAGAGACCATTGGTGTTAGATACATACCTGATGTAAACTAGTGTAATTTGTACTCTAGTGCAAGTGGGAGACTGTTGGATATGTGCCCTAGAGACAAATTAATAAAGATATTTGTCACATATCCATTTTTTTCATAATACGTTTTATACTGTGCTATAACTGTATTACTTGGAAATACTAATACAGGTGTAATATAAAACATGGTTCGTAGTTTAACTCGGGTAAACTATCTCATTGGGCAATTGATTGATCAAGCTTTCCTGATCATGGTGACACTTAAGTCTATTGAAAATGAGGTCATATCGTTAAGGGGAATGATGTGATGGACGTACACCCACCTAAAGTATTGCAATGTGATCGAGTCACATAGTTTAGCGTTGCTATGACTTTGTAACGTATGGCTTAGTCCTTAGACCGTAATGATCATACGTAATTGTCATCTATGAGGAGACTTTGATTTGTATCCCACCGCCTGACTGAAATATGTTGGCTATAACGGTGCACTTTGGGTATTCCGAAATAGATGGTTGATGAGTATGTTAATAGATCAGAGCGGTATTTGTCAGTCCTTGTGACAGGACAGGTACTCTGGGCCCACTCGGTGATATTGCATCAACACCTTGCAAGGACGTGACTAGGTCACAAGAGATGCAATGATCATGGACGAGAGAAGTTGTTTGTTGTGAATGAGATATGAACACGGTATGTAGGATACCGACAATCAAACCTCGGACAAACAAAGTACCGCAGCACAAAGGGATTACGTCGTATCGTTAACGGTTTCCAAAAGCGATCGAAGTTCATTCGATGGAAGCGCAGGGGCTGTCAAGGATTGTAACCAGGTCCAACTGACTAGTCATTGGTCAATGAGAAGAGTCTCGACCATGTCTGCTGTTTCCCGGACCGTTAGGGTGTTACACTTAAGGGCAATCGATGCATAGGACAGTTACGGGATCAATCGGTGAAATAGGAGGAATCACCGGAATAGTTCCGGAGGAGGACAGAATGGTTTCCGGACATTTTGAATAATTCAAAATAAAGTTTAATTGTTTTAATAATGTTTTATTATTTAATTATCTGAATTAAATATTTAAAACATATTAAAAAAATTAAAAAATGGGAAAAGGCTAAATGGGCCCATGGGGCCCATTAAGGGAGGAGGGGGTCTCCCCCCTTGGGCTTGGCGCCAAGGGTGGGGCCCACCACCCCCCTTGGCCGGCGCACTCCCCCCCCCTTGGGAGTTTAGTCCCACATGGGGGAGGGGAGGATGATGGCACCCCCCTTGGCCTATATAAGGAGGGGTAGACCCCCCTTTTTCCAACACACCAATATCTCCTTCTTCCTCCTTCTCCTTCCCGGAAGTGGACTCCCCTTGTTTGTAGTCTGCACCTGGATTGGAGTTCTCCACCATAAGGCAGGCTGTCGTTCTGCCGGAGTCGGGATCCGTAGCCGTCTTTCTTCCACTGCTCGCTTGGTTCGGGGCCCGGGAGGAACATCGATTGTACCGTACGTGTATATGTTGGATATATGCTCTAGAGGCAAATAATATATGATTATTCCAATATATCTAAGCAAGTTCATAACCAGTTTCATACCGTGCTAGAACTGCGTCAGTGAAACAATGATGAAGGTGTGGTATAGAAACCCCCAGAGTTCCTAGTTAGCCTCTACATCGATAACTAGTTCATGGTCAACATGATGGTCGTGGTTTCGCGATCATGGACAATTAAGTCTCTTGACTATGAGGTCACCTCACTGTTTAAGTGACGTGATGAACATTACCCAAAGTAAGCATTACAGCATAATCAAATCTTATGAAGGTTCAGTGTTGTAATTACAGAACGTGGTAGACCGTTCCTTTGACCGTGAGCACGTGCATAATTACTATCTTCCCGGATGCTTTGACTTACATCCCACCACCTGACTGAAATATGCGGGTCATAACGGTTGTATCTTGGGTATTCCGTGGAGATATGTTGAGGAGTATTGTTACAAGAGCGGGATTTGTCAATCCATATAATGGATAGATACTCGGGGCCCACTCGGTGAGATTCCATCCATAAAGCTGTAGCGTGTGACTAGGTCACGGGGATGAATATCGCGGGAACGAGTGAATGAGGATTAGTTCAGAACGAGGTTGAACCAGACATAGGATGTCATTGATCGAATCTCGGAACAATCCAGTATCGCTGACAAAGGGAATGCTATACGGCGTAAGGTCCAATCGGTGTTTGATATCCGGAATGCACAGGGGTCATTATGGGCATCCAGGTCCCGCTGATGATCATTGACTGTAGCCTCATCTCGGTCATGACTGGAGTGTTCTCGGACCGTAGGGTAACACACTTAAGGGCTCGATGAAATCGGAGACCTTTTCGGAACCATCGGAGTAACCAGAGAATAAAGGAAACAATATCGGAGAAGTACCGTGTTGAACCGAAACAAGTTCGAAGTGAACCGGAAGGTGTTCCGGAGCACCGGGAGATGGAATATTATGTTTTAGTTATTAATTAATTGAATTAATAATTAAAATCATTTTATTTCTAATTAATATGTGCAATGGGCCTTAGTGGAGAAAAAGGCCCATTAGGGGAAATAAAAGGGAAAAAGAAAAAAGAAAAGAGGGGGGAGGCGCCATGGGCCCTAGGGCCCATGAGGGGTGCGCCCCCTCCCCCCCCCTTGGCTGGCCACACCCCTTAGCAAAGGGACTTTAGTCCCACATTGCTAAGGGAGAGGGGTTGACTCCCTCCCCTCTGCCTATATATAGATGGGCAGGGTGCACATATTAAATACACAGAAATTCGTGAGAAATTAAATATTACTCCGAATTGAGATCGGTTTTCTCCAGTCTTCTCCCCCCCTTGTCTCTTTCAATGTGGGCTCCCTAGTGTGAGCCTATAGTGGAATTGAGGCTGCTCTGCTAGAATCGGAGGCTGTCGTGCTGCCGAAGCTCCGTCCGGAGGTCTGCTTCCGCCACCTTCGCTGGATCGGAGAACGGAGATCGTCATTGAGTCTTGTACGTGTGCGAGTACTACGAGGTGCTACACGTGTGGCACTACACCCATCCGGGTGCTCAACACAGCCAGGGGGCTGTGAAACTTGATCGGCTACATCAACCACGTTTGCGGGAACGTTTCCCGCGTAACGGACTACACCCCGAGGTATGTTATTTCCGCAATCCTTTCCGTTACGGTAATACGGCTAGCTAGATCTTGGGTTATGGGAACGCTAGTTAGAAAAAAAATTGTGTTTTCTGCTGCGAACCCCAACAGTGGTATCATGAGCTAGGTCTATGCTTAGTATTACTGTACGGATAGAACACATCGGGGATGTGGGTGTTGATTGTATGATTGTTACCCTCCCACGTGTACTTGTTCACATCTGCGGCATTGTTTGATGAAGCGGCCCCTGACCGACCTTACGCGTACACTTACGCGAGACTGGTTCCACGCTTGACATGCGGCTTGTACCGTATAAAGTGGCTGGGGGGTTGTCTGTATCTCTACTTTAGCGGATGTGGCATTTGCAACGGAGGGCCCCGTGCGGGGTGTAATAGAGACAATCGTATGGTTGACGTTGTGGTTGACTCGTAGGTTAAAACCTGTTTAACTATGAAAGCCCTAGCAGGCACGTAAAACTTGCAATATACAACTAGACCGTCTAAACCTTGTATTGCTAAGTGGGGGCTATCGTTTGTTTTGTTTGTGATGTAGAGATAGCTTTGCTATGTGTTACTAGTAAGTAGTAATCGTCATCATAAAACAAACTAAAATGGAGACACTGTAGACTTAGTTTTGCCATAGCTCAGACATCTTAAAACTTCCTAGTATAGGATACACGACGGTAGCATGTGATAAGATGATCCCTTAACAAAGCCAAACACAAGTATTCTACCGAAGTGTGCACCGCCTGTAAGGTTCTCCCATATGGCTTGATGCTCCGTACATACCGGAGTTGTCCTACATATTAAATGGAGTTCGCATGAGGTTGGGTTTGGCAAGCCTGGCATATGCAGATATGGCCTTGCTGAGCAGCATATAACATGGAGGTTTATTTGGCGAGCCTAGCATATGCAGATATGGCCTCGGAATACTAGAGATCGAAAGATCGAGCATGAGTCACAGTACATATAAGATAATGTGCTCGCACAAGTTGTTGTCTACCTTTGAAACTGACCCGTCGGCCGTGTGATATTCGAGGTCGGGCAGTGAATCTGGATCATGTAATCACTAAAACTTCCTAGGGATGAATTGTTTTAGTGCGAGCTCATTTATAATATGATTATATGAACTCATTGTTGTGAACTAGTCTTAATTGCGTTCCTTGCAATTATGTTTGTAGAAAATGAATTCACTAGAGCAACGTGAACTATCTTTCTTCATAGATGGTGAAAGACTTAAAGAAAATGGGTCAAACTTCATTAGTTGGTACTTACGCCTTAGAGCTGTGCTCAAGAGAATCAACCTTTCATTCTTAACTAAAAGGCATGTGGGAAATCCTCCAGCAAACGACATGGATGCACAAGCGGCGATTGATTATCAGTATCGTCGAAGGATATATGCCATAGCTAAGGGTATCATAGAAACCAGCATTCCGCAACATTTGCGTGAGGAATATGCTGATTTGGATACATATGATATGATCGATGAGCTGAAGTCATCAAACTTGCATCAGTTTAGAGTTGCCAGATTTGAGTTAGAAAGTGAGTTTCTCTCTACAAAGACGGAAGAAGGCTCTTGCCTGAAGGAACACTTGGCCAAGATGCATCAGATACATCTGAGCCTCATAGATGACTTTGACTATGAGACCAGACATGAGTCTGCGATATACACGGTGTTACACTCGCTTCCACCGAGCTATACAGACTATGTCCATGGCTATGTCGGCAGAGGTGAAAGCCTCGAGTTCTCTGACTTCATGGATAGACTTCAGTACCTGGAGGTTGAACCCATTGAAGGAGAAGTTGTTGATGGAGAAGGTATATACTTGATATACTTTATAAATGTTTATTCCCTTATACAACATTTGCAGTAAATGAGTATTTGATACTTATTCTGTTTTATGAAAACAGGACCTGCCGTTGCATGGACGGGAAGAGGTGAAATCGAGGATTGATGGATATCAAGTCATTTGATGGCCAGCATGGATTCCGCCGAGACATCTATCATAGGAGATAATTAGAGTATTAGATAAATCTTATGTAATCATTATAGTATGAACACTTAGTTGTGTGTCTTGCATCTCGTGAGACAAAGTTATTCATGTAATGAGACAAGTCAGTTGTTCCATCTTTATGAATAAAAGTGTGCTTATACTTTTGGTTACGTCTTGATTTATGATATGATAGAAAGCATTTATAATACTGCTATTATTGTCAAGAAATATTCAATGTTTAATGATAAAGTTGTCATGATTATAACAAGTCAAAGATTTGATTGCATGAGGTGACTTCATAACTGATGAATTCATTAAATGTATGATCTATTAACTTGTGAGTTCATTATCGAATGAAAATCATAACTTGATTGTATGAGATGGATTAGATACACGATCTATGAACCTCTGCAATAAATATAACCATGACAAGGTTCTAGCAAGTAGAACTTGTGCAAATCATTATACATAAATGATGTACTAAATGGGCACGTGAGTTATCATTAAAGACTTCATATGATTAATTGAAAGTTGTATCCAATTGAGATCATAAAACTGAGATTCAGGAATCATAGTGAGAAGTGAGAATACAAGGATACATATCACTGCGCTACGATCCGAAGTGATAAGTATTGATATTGACATAATGGGAGACTTGTGGAAGTTGTACCACAAACTACGATGGAAGTTGAAAGTGCTAGACTACTTAAACCATTCGTAGTCATACTAAACCATAGTATGGTCTAAACGTTCTTTCCCCTAGCACTATAGTTATTGTCGAATAAGGTTGTTTAATTCATTAAGTTAAAACACCGACTTCATGAATAGGAAACCATCCTGAATCTAACGAGACATGATAGCTCCATAACTGATGGTGTTATAAGGTTTCTTAAAATAAAGAATTTCTTTGTAATAAAACTACAAGCAATTGAAATTACATATTCTCCCCGAATAGCAAAATGTGTGTTGCTTGATTGGTAATGCGAGAAGAAGTCTCTCGACACGGATCCAATGGGAGATAATGGAAACTTTGACCGGGGTATTGGACCTTGCCTTCAGAATATCAGAGTATTGCAACGGAAGCGTGTTCCGCTGTAATGACGCTATATAAGGATATGCCAAAGATGATTGATCTTGGTATATGAGTTGAAGCCATTGTTGAATTTAGAATGTTGTCATGAATACGTTCTGTACAGAACAATAATCATGAGTCTTCTTAATAAAACAATAGGGAATAACATTGCTTGAAACACAAAGGAATGATGGTAGTCTATAACACGAGGAGAAATGGAATAATATTGAGTTACATATAGGATGGCTCACGTCCCGTGAAATAAATCGGTTATTTCATATTCTCGACAAACTGGAGAGTTATTGAGAATAATGTAATGGGCATAAGGCATTATTTGGTTATGACCAAAGTTCAATGGTGATTGACTACGAAAACGTAGGAATGCTTTAATCAATAAACTATTTCATTTACACTACGATGGACCATAGCCTGAAATTGCATCTCAATCAAATTTGGGATTTGAAAGAGAATAGCAATGGGCATGACGAAGGTTATTTCGTTAAAAGGATGGACTATAGTACCTCAAGACAGGAACCCTCAACCTTGATTTGATCAAGTGATTTTTGTGATGACCTAAATATTGAGTGGGCCTGCAGTTTCATGAAACTGAGTGGGAGCTTTGAAGACTTCCCGGAAACTTGGAATGCAGAGGGCATTTTCTGAGTGGGAGCTTTGGAAGCATTGTCATTATGTGAGACATAGTGAACAATAAAATGACTTGATGAGATCTGAACCACAAATATATGAGTATATGATGGATATATTTGAGTGGGAGCATGATCATTGTCTCAAACATATATGCATTGATATGTGTGAAGAATGATCTCATATGTATATATACGGATATGCATTGATTGTGTATATAGAGAGTCGTCTTATATACATATGTGCATTATGATATATATAGAGCATAAGGCAAATAAAATACAAGATTGCAAGAATATTCTTTTATGTGAAATACCAACACATTACACGTTGAAATCTATATGAGTAAATTAAGATATGTATAATGAAACGAAGTGAAGGTTGGAATAATCTTCTAAGACAAGAAACAGGTTCTTGTGGCTAGAAATTATATAATGGATGAAATCCAAATATCACAAGCAATGTCTTGATGGAAGAATAGAGATGCACCATGTACTGGACATGTGATCTTATATGTTCTTGACATATGATTCTACCACATAACATGCATTGTGAATCCAACAACAGAATGACTCAAAAGTTCTTGGAAGAAGAACAGATTCCGATGTGCTTTAGGAGTAAAACACAGAATCTGAATAAAGTCCATGCATTCAGTATATTAGGAATACTGAGGACTATTCTCTAAAATATAGAAAGGATAATAGACTTGAATGTAATGCAAGATTACAATTGCAAGCCATATTATGGGTCTATATGGAATTAGAGACATCACCAAAGACATGAAAGAAATGTGAGGAAAATTCACGGTACTACAAACATAATACTACTTAAGAAAGTAGACGTATGGATAAACGTTTAGCGTTAGAAGTATTAGACTTCTGTTTGAGTGTATTTCCCAGTATATATGACTATGGATGAGTCTTCTAAAGACTGAACCAAGAGATCATTGGAGGATACTGTGAAATAATAGTCTCACTCTCCCGCGAAACTTATATCCAACCATTATGTGATAATGAGTGGTATGTCAAAAGAGTTTTTGACCTATACCAGTTGCAAAGGAAACATACGAATCTGAATTGGTGCAGTTCGTTGACGAACCCTCTTCCATGAGCATGCATGATCAATGAACACTTATGTGATAAGATGATTATGATCGGAAAAATGCGGCTAGATTATTAGCACTCTAGTGCAAGTGGGAGACTGTTGGATATATGCTCTAGAGGCAAATAATATATGATTATTCCAATATATCTAAGCAAGTTCATAACCAGTTTCATACCGTGCTAGAACTGCGTCAGTGAAACAATGATGCAGGTGTGGTATAGAAACCCCCAGAGTTCCTAGTTAGCCTCTACATCGATAACTAGTTCATGGTCAACATGATGGTCGTGGTTTCGCGATCATGGACAATTAAGTCTCTTGACTATGAGGTCACCTCACTGTTTAAGTGACGTGATGAACATTACCCAAAGTAAGCATTACAACATGATCAAATCTTATGAAGGTTCAGTGTTGTAATTACAGAACATGGTAGACTGTTCCTTTGACCGTGAGTACGTGCATAATTACTATCTTCCCGGATGCTTTGACTTACATCCCACCACCTGACTGAAATATGCGGGTCATAACGGTTGTATCTTGCGTATTCCGTGGAGATATGTTGAGGAGTATTGTTGCAAGAGCGGGATTTGTCAATCCATATAATGGATAGATACTCGGGGCCCACTCGGTGAGATTCCATCCATAAAGCTACAGCGTGTGACTAGGTCACGGGGATGAATATCACGGGAACGAGTGAATGAGGATTAGTTCAGAACGAGGTTGAACCAGACATAGGATATCATTGATCGAATCTCAAAACAATCCAGTATCGCTGACAAAGGTAATGCTATACGGCGTAAGGTCCAATCGGTGTTTGATATCCGGAATGCACAGGGGTCATTATGGGCATCCAGGTCCCGCTGATGATCATTGACCGTAGCCTCATCTCGGTCATGACTGGAGTGTTCTCGAACCGTAGGGTAACACACTTAAGGGCTCGATGAAAACGGAGAGCTTTTCGGAACCATCGGAGTAACCAGAGAATAAAGGAAACAATATCGGAGAAGTACCGTGCTGAACCGAAACAAGTTCGGAGTGAACCGGAAGGTGTTCCGGAGCATCGGGAGATGGAATATTATGTTTTAGTTATTAATTAATTGAATTAATAATTAAAATAATTTTATTTCTAATTAATATGTGCAATGGGCCTTAGTGGAGAAAAAGGCCCATTAGGGGAAATAAAAGGGAAAAAGAAAAAAGAAAAGAGGGGGGAGGCGCCATGGGCCCTAGGGCCCATGAGGGGTGCGCCCCCTCCCCTTCCTTGGCCGGCCACCCCCCCTTAGCAAAGGGACTTTAGTCCCACATTGCTAAGGGAGAGGGGTTGACTCCCTCCCCTCTGCCTATATATAGATGGGCAGGGTGCACATATTTAATACACAGCAATTCGTGAGAAATTAAATATTACTCCGAATTGAGATCGGTTTTCTCCGGTCTTCTCCCCCCCTTGTATCTTTCACGGTGAGCTCCCTAGTGTGAGCCTATAGTGGAATTGAGGCTTCTCTGCAAGAATCGGAGGCCGTCGTGCTGCCGAAGCTCCGTCCGGAGGTCTGCTTCCGCCACCTTCGCTGGATTGGAGAACGGAGGTCGTCATCGAGTCTCGTACGTGTGCGAGTACTACGAGGTTCTACACGTGTGGCACTACACCCATCCGGGTGCTCAACACAGCCAGGGGGCTGTGAAACTTGATCGGCTACATCAACCACGTTTGCGGGAACGTTTCCCGCGTAACGGACTACACCCCGAGGTATGTTATTTCCGCAATCCTTTCCGTTACGGTAATACGTCTAGCTAGATCTTGGGTTATGGGAACGCTAGTTAGAAAAAAATTGTGTTTTCTGCTGCGAACCCCAACAGTATAATCTCTTCGAGGCACTACACCTGTGGTGCTACTTCGTCGCTGGAGGTTTACCGGGAGTCATCCTCGCCGGTGGTGGTCTTCTACACGACAGGGAGGTCGTAGTTCCAAGTCTATGCCAGCCACGTTCGCAAGAACGTTTCCCTCTTTAGGACTTCAAAGGTATGAACACCGATTCCCTCCGTTACTTTACATCGCCATAGCATAGATCTTGGGTTCGGGTACCGTAGGTATGAAAATTTTGTGTTTTCTGGCCCGTATCCCAACAGTGGTATCATGAGCTAGCTATGCGTAGATGTATTGTACGGGTAGAACACATCTAGGATGTGGGCATCGAATCTTCATTCGTTACCCTCCCACGTGTACTCATTTAGCGTTGCGGCAATGTTTGATGAAGCGGCCCCCGACCGACCTTACGCGTTTACGCGAGACTGGTTCCACGCTTGACATATGGCTTGTACCATATAAAGTGGCTGGGGGGTGTCTGTCTCTCTGCATTAGCGATGCGAAGATGTTTGCAACGGAGGGCCCCGACAGGGGTGTAATAGAGACGGATGGGAGACGGTGTTGTGGCATGTTTTTCGCAGGATAGAAACAATTCTCTCTCTCGAAACCCCTAGCAGCCACGTAAAACTTGCACAAGCTAAAGTAGAAAGGTGTTTAACTTTGCTTTGCATGAAGGGGGGTCATAGGTTGTATGATTTACAGTTTTACTTCCTGTTTTATGCTAGTATGCTAGATATATCGACGGTAGCATGAAACAGGACCATCTCTCACAATACCAACATTGTGTTCTCCCTTGGTGGGCACCGCCTGGAAGGTTCTCCCATATGGCTTGATGCTCCGTACATACCGGAGTTGTCCTACATATTCAACGGAGTTCGCATGAGGTTGGGTTCGGCAAGCCTGACATATGCAGATATGGCCTTGCTGAACAGCTAACATCAAGGTTCGATTGGCAAGCTTGACGTATGTAGATGCGGGCCTGGAACACAGAGACCGAAAGGTCGAGCACGAGTTACATGCCTGATGTGATTGGCTTAGAGGCCTACCTGGTTCGCATACTGATGGCCGTGACGATCGGGGGAGGTATGGGGGCTGGGATTGTGTAATCACTTAGTTAAATTGAGAGGTGTTTATCTAAGTGGGAGCTTTCTAGAATTTTGAGATTAAATTGAAACTCCACATTATGAACAAAAGTCTAAATATGTATCCTTGTGAATCAAACTTGTAGATGGCAGCACCTCGCCCCTCGTTCAACTTAGGATCATTCCTAGAGAAAGATAAGCTAAAAACAGATGGGACAAACTTCACCAACTGGTTCCGCACCCTGAGGATTCTCCTCGTTCCCCTCAAGATGGCATACGTACTAGAGGGCGCGTTAGGTGACGCACCAGCAGATGATGCCAGTCAGGACGAGAAGAATGTCTATCTCTCCAGGACTGATGATTACAACCTTGTCCAGAGTGGCATGCTCTACTCCATGGAGGCTGAGCTGCAGAAACGCTTTGAGAGGATGGGTGCATATGAGATTATCACCGAACTCAAGGCGGTCTTCGCACCTCAAGCCAGGGCTGAACGGTACGAGGCTTCTGAACCCTTCTTCTCAGCAAAGATGGACGAGCACGACAGCGTGAGTGAGCACGTAGTCAAAATGTCTGGCTACGTTCAGCGCTTGAATGCTCTGGAATGCCAGATTCCAGATGAACTTGCTGTTGATAGGGTGTTGCAGTCGCTTCCCCCTAGCTACAAAGGCTTTGTGCTGAACTACAACATGCAGGGGATGACCAAAACCCCTTCTGAGTTGTTCGCCATGCTGAAGAGCGCCGAGGTTGAGATCAAGAAGCATCACGCCGTCTTCATGGTCAACAAGACCACTGACTTCAAGAAGTCAAGAAGGCGGGAGAAGGCCAAGAGAGGTGGCCCCAAGAGGGATGGCAAGTCAGTTGCCGCTCCTCCCAAGGCACCCAAGCCTAAACCCGGAGTGGAGTGCTTCTACTGCAAGGGTGAAGGTCACTGGAAATGCAACTGCCCCAAGTACGTAAAGGACAAGAAGGCTGGCAAGGTCGCCAAGAGAGACGAAGGTATATTTGAAATACATATTGTTGATCTTCTCTTGACAAGCGTCAGGAACACATCCTGGATACTTGATACAGGATCTGTCGCTCATATTTCTAATTCCATTCAGGGACTAAGGAATAGGAGACGCTTGCTCAAGGATGAAGTGACGATGCGCGTGGGGAATGGCTGTCAAATTGAAGTCTTGGCGGTCGGCACGAAGCATCTTAATCTCCCTTCGGGATTGGTTTTAGTTCTGAATAATTGCTACTATGTACCCGCGTTGAGTGTGAACATCGTTAGTGGCTCTTGCTTGAAGCGAGATTGCTATTATTTTAAGTCTGATACAATTGTTTGTTCGATTTATAAGGATGAAATGTTTTATGTTCACGCACCGGAGTTGCATGGTTTATTTGTACTTGATCTCGATGGTGACGTGTGTCACATTAACAATATTGAAGCCAAAAGATTGAAGAATGATGAAGATCACATGAAGATGTGGCATTGCCAACTTGGTCATATTGGTATAAAGTGCATGGAGAAGCTCCATAAGGATGGACTTCTTGAGTCATTGGATTTTGGATCCCTTGATACATGTGAACCATGCCTCATGGGCAAAATGACAAGGACTCCATTCAATGGGATAATGGAGCGTGCGGATGACTTGTTGGGGATCATACACACGGATGTATGTGGACCCATGAACGTCCCCACTCGCAATGGTCTTCGTTACTTCGTGACCTTTACTGATGACTTGAGCAGATATGGGTATATTTACTTGATGAAGCACAAGTCTGAAACCTTTGAATACTTCAAGGAATTTCAGAATGAGGTCGAAAATCAACTCAGAAAGAAAATCAAGCACCTTCGATCGGATCGAGGTGGCGAGTATTTGAGTCACGAGTTTGGCAATCATCTGAAGTCTTGTGGCATAGTACCACAGCTTACGCCGGTAGGCACACCTCAGAGAAACGGTGTGGCTGAGCGACGTAATCGAACCCTATTGGATAGCGTACGATCGATGATGTCTCATACTGATTTGCCTGTGTCATTCTGGGGGTATGCATTAGAAACTGCCGCTCATATTCTTAATAGGGCACCATCCAAATCCGTAAAGACAACACCATTTGAAGAATGGCATGGCACGAAACCTAAGTTGTCTCACCTGAAGATTTGGGGTTGTGAGGCTTATGTTAGGAAACTACAGCCTGAAAAACTTGAATCCAAGGCGGATAAGTGCATCTTTGTGGGCTATCCCAAGGAAACTTGTGGATACACCTTCTACAACAAGTCTGACAGCAAAACGTTTGTTGCCAAGACGGGACACTTTCTTGAGAAGGAGTTTCTCGCGAAAGAGTTGAGTGGGAGGAAAATAGACCTCGATGAAGTGACTGACCAATCACTCCAATTGGAAGAAACGACTACGGAAATTGTCCTGGAACCATCTTCCACGGTGGGAGCTGAAGAGAATGGCCAGAACGACATTCATAACGATCATGACATTGATGATGATCATGATGAGAATGAAGAGGAACATTTTATGCCCCGTAGGCCATCAAGAGTCCGTCAACCTACTGAGTTTTACGGACAGCTTGTGAATGCAATCTCGGCTAATGAGTCGGATGAACCTACAAGTTACAAAGAAGCAATGGAGGGACCCGAGTCCGAGAAATGGCTTGAAGCCATGAAATCCGAAATAGACTCCATGTACCCCAACAAAGTATGGACTTTGGTGGATATTCCCGAGGACTGCAAGGCCGTCGAGAATAAATGGATTTTCAAGAAAAAGGCTGACGCAGACAGAAACGTATTTGTCTACAAAGCTCGACTTGTCGCGAAGGGGTTCCGACAAATTCAAGGAGTTGACTACGAGGAGACGTTCTCTCCTGTAGCGATGATAAAGTCTATTCGGATCCTACTAGCAATAGATCCATATCATGATTACGAGATATGGCAGATGGATGTGAAAACTGCATTCCTAAATGGCAACATCGAGGAAGAGTTGTATATGATGCAACTAGAGGGGTTTGTCGATCCAAGGAACGCTGGTAAGGTGTGCAAGCTTCAACGGTCCATCTATGGGTTGAAGCAAGCATCTCGAAGCTGGAATCTTCAATTTGATGAGGTCATTAAAGCTTTTGGATTTGTCCAAAACGTCGAAGAATTCTGCGTCTATAAGAAACTGAGTGGGAGCTCTGTAGCATTCCTTGTGTTATATGTAGATGACATATTACTAATAGGGAACGATAAGAAATTCTTAGAGGAAGTGAAGGAATATCTGAATGGACAATTTTCCATGAAGGACCTAGGTGAAGTTGCGTACATATTGGGGATTAATATCTATAGAGATAGACCTAATTGACGGTTGGCCTTGAGTCAGAGCACTTATATTGACAAGATATTGAAAAGGTTCAGTATGGGTAACTCCAAGAGAGGCCTCTTGCTAGTTACAAAAGGTGTCAAATTAAGCGTGACTCAATGCCCAACCACAGCAAAAGAGAAAGAGGAGATGTTCTCAAAGCCCTATGCCTCAGCCATAGGTTCTCTCATGTATGCTATGTTATGTACCAGACCGGATTTAGCGCTGGCCATTAGTATGACTAATCGCTACCAGAGTAACCCGGGAATGTCTCACTGGACAGCAGTAAAGAACATCCTTAAGTACTTGAGAAGAACCAAGGATCTCTTTCTCGTTTATGGAGGAGTTGATGCGGAGCTCACCATAAAGGGTTACGTTGATGCAAGCCTCGGCTCAGATCTAGATGACTCGAAATCCCAGACGGGATATGTTTTCATGTTGAACGGTGGCGAAATTAGCTGGAGGAGCGGCAAACAGTCAGTCGTCGCCCAATCTACAATGGAGTCGGAGTATATTGCCGCTTGCGAAGCGTCTAACGAGGCGCTGTGGCTGAAGAAGTTCTTGATCGAGCTTGGCGTCTTTCCCAGCTGCACTGACCCCGTGGGAATCTTCTGCGACAACACGGGTGCCATTGCTAACGCGAAGGAGCCAAGAACTCACTCTACAGCCAAGCACATCCTCCGAAAGTTCCATGTGACGCGAGACTACGTCAGGGATGGACACACTAGGATTCACAAGATACATACGGATCTAAACGCAGCAGACCCGATGACTAAACCTCTTCCACAGGGCAAGTTTGAAGAACACCGAGAGACCATTGGTGTTAGATACATACCTGATGTAAACTAGTGTAATTTGTACTCTAGTGCAAGTGGGAGACTGTTGGATATGTGCCCTAGAGACAAATTAATAAAGATATTTGCCACATATCCGTTTTGTTCATAATACGTTTTATACTGTGCTATAACTGTATTACTTGGAAATACTAATACAGGTGTAATATAAAACATGGTCCGTAGTTTAACTCGGGTAAACTATCTCATTGGGCAATTGATTGATCAAGCTTTCCTGATCATGGAGACACTTAAGTCCATTGACAATGAGGTCATATCGTTAAGGGGAATGATGTGATGGACGTACACCCACCTAAAGTATTGCAATGTGATCGAGTCACATAGTTCAGCGTTGCTATGACTTTGTAACGTATGGCTTAGTCCTTAGACCGTAATGATCATACGTAATTGTCATCTATGAGGAGACTTTGATTTGTATCCCACCGCCTGACTGAAATATGCTGGCTATAACGGTGCACTTTGGGTATTCCGAAATAGATGGTTGATGAGTATGTTAATAGATCAGAGCGGGATTTGTCAGTCCTTGTGACAGGACAGGTACTCTGGGCCCACTCGGTGATATTGCATCAACACCTTGCAAGGACGTGACTAGGTCACAAGAGATGCAATGATCATGGAAGAGAGAAGTTGTTTATTGTGAACGAGATGTGAACACGGTATGTAGGATACCGACGATCAAACCTCAGACAAACAAAGTACCGCAGCACAAAGGGATTACGTCGTATCGTTAACGGTTTCCAAAAGCGATCGAAGTTCATTCGATGGAAGCGCAGGGGTTGTCAAGGATTGTAACCAGGTCCAACTGACTAGTCATTGGTCAATGAGAAGAGTCTCGACCATGTCTGTTGTTTCCCGGACCGTTAGGGTGTTACACTTAAGGGCAATCGATGCATAGGACAGTTACGGGATCAATCGGTGAAATAGGAGGAATCACCGATGTAGTTCCGGAGGAGGACGGAATGGTTTCCGGACATTTTGAATAGTTCAAAATAAAGTTTAATTGTTTTAATAATGTTTTATTATTTAATTATCTGAATTAAATATTTAAAACATATTAAATAAATTAAAAAATGGGAAAAGGCTAAATGGGCCCATGGGGCCCATTAAGGGACGAGGGGGTCTCCCCCCTTGGGCTTGGCGCCAAGGGTGGGGCCCACCACCCCCCTTGGACGGCGCACTCCCCCCCCCTTGGGAGTTTAGTCCCACATGGGGGAGGGGAGGAGGATGGCACCCCCCCCCTTGGCCTATATAAGGAGGGGTAGACCCCCCTTTTTCCAACACACCAATATCTCCTTCTTCCTCCTTCTCCTTCCCGGAAGTGGACTCCCCTTGTTTGGAGTCTGCACCTGGATTGGAGTTCTCCACCATAAGGCAGGTCGTCGTTCTTCTGGAGTCGGGATCCGTAGCCGTCTTTATTCCGCTGCTCGCCTGCTTCGGGGCCCGGGAGGAACATCGATTGTACCGTACGTGTATAATCTCTTCGAGGCACTACACCTGTGGTGCTACTTCGTCGCTGGAGGTTTACCGGGAGTCATCCTCGCCGGTGGTGGTCTTCTACACGACAGGGAGGTTGTAGTTCCGAGTCTACGCTAGCCACGTTCGCAAGAACGTTTCCCTCTTTGGGTCTTCAAAGGTATGAACACCGATTCCCTCTGTTACTTTACATCGCCATAGCATAGATCTTGGGTTCGGGTACCGTAGGTATGGAAAATTTGTGTTTTCTGCCCCGTATCCCAACAATTTATTCCCCGTGATGAGAAACCCTCGGGGACGGAACCCTTTTTCGCAATCTCTCCTCTGTTCCGCCGCCGCTGCACTTCCAAGATCGGAGCACCAGAAGACCTCTTCCCAGCACCCTGCCGGAGGGAGGAATCACCTTCGGGAGCTTCTCCACCACCATGGATGCTTCCCGGATGAACCGTGAGTAGTCTACCTTGGACCATGGGTCTATGATCAGTAGCTATGTGATGTTCTCCTCCCCTCTTTTTCCTTCATGGATTAGACCTCATGAGCTGCCCTACATGATCGAGGCACATATGTAATCTTTTTGTTGTTGCTATGTTGAGTTTGCTGGGATCCGATGGATTATGAGATTATGTTCAGATTGTGATTGAGTTATATATTTGATTCTCTTCTTTTATATTTATGTTCTTGAGTAATTCTTGCATGTTCTTCGTTGTTGTTTATTGCTTTGGCCAAGTAGTAGGTAGTGACCCCAAGAGGGAGCGTTATGCATGATTGTGGGTTCATGCCCCCCGATGAATAACTTGAGTGAAAGAAACATGAGTCTAGGGGATGTGTTGTTTCCACAAGGGGTAAAAGAACGGTGCTTGTACTTGCGGGTGCAAGGATTGTTTACTTTACGCAAAGTTCTTTAATGCAGTTGTCTGTTGCTTTGAGTTTACACTTTGGGTGGGATTCGCAACTTAATACCAGCGAGATGTTCTGGATAGATATCTCAAGGTGGATGATTAGTGGGTAGATCCAGATGGATTTCGGTCTACTTTTCTTGGCATACCGCCCGTGCTTTTGAGCCTCTTCCTTTCTGCATAGCATAATTAGCATTGGTTTGCGCACATAATCCTGTCAATTGCCCAACTGTAATTTGTTAACTTCACATGGCTATTTTATCGTCTTTTGGGAGAGAGACATCACTAGTGAACATCATAGCACCCCGGTCCATATTTCTACTATTGTTTATGCCTTCAATTTACTTTCAGTATTTACTTTTCCGTAGCTATCACTATCACTATTATCCCGTGTGTTTTATCCTTTGTAAACAACAAGGCCGAAGGAATTGACAACTCCTCTGTACTCGTTGGGAGAAAAGCTATCTGTTGTGTGTGCAGGTCCAGGTGAAGTTAGCAATCCTTAGATTGTCAACGGCGCCAATTGTTCACTTCACCACCTACTTGTATCTGTTGGAGTCCTACTGGTTTGATATTCAACCTTAGCATCTTTGCTAAGGGAAACTTGCTGCTACGCTACATCTCACCTTCCACTTGGGGTAAACAACAAGGAGCGAGAAGTATCTCGTGTATCAAGCAAATTTCTGGCGCCGTTGCCGGGGACTCCGCTCTTCAAGATAGGGGAGTTGCACACTATCTTTTATCTTTGCTTTTTAGTATTGTTAGTTTACCTTTCAGTTTTTGCTTTAGTGTCTTTTATCGAAAATCAAAAAAATAGTTATCTTTCCTGCTGCTACTATGGGTCCTCTGAGAACACCAAGTTGTGTGACTTCACTAGTCACAACAACAGTGACTTTATCTGCACTCCTATTTCTACACCTGCTACTTCAACACCTTCTTATGAGATTAAAACTGCTTTGCTGAACCTTGTTATGAAAGATCAATTCACTGGTGCTAGAGATGATGTTGCTTTGCATTTAAATAATTTTATTGAGCTTTGTGATATGCAAAAGTACAAAGAAGTAGATGGTGATATTGTTAAGCTTAAGCTTTTTCCTTTCTCTTTGAGGGATGAAGCTAAAATCTGGTTTCAATCCTTGCCTAAGAATAGCATAGATTCTTGGGATAAGTGCAAGGATGCTTTTATTGGGAAGTACTATCCCCCCTGCTAAGATTATCCAGTTGAGGAGATTTATTATGAATTTTAAGCAATTTGATAATGAAAACGTTGCCCAAGCTTGGGAACACATGAAATCTCTTGTTAAGAATTTCCCTACGCATGGTTTGACTACTTGGATGGTTATCCAAACTTTTTATGCAGGCTTGAACTTTACCTCGCGGAACTTGCTAGTTTCGACCGCGGGAGGAACCTTTATGTCAACTACACTCGGTGCTGCCACAGAACTTCTCGATGAGATGATGACCAACTATTCCCAAGGGCACACCGAAAGAGCTCCAACAGGTAGGAAGGTAAACTCAGTCGAGGAGATCTCCTCCCTAAATGAAAAAGTTAACTTGATTATGTCTCTACTTACCAAGAAATCTCCTATTGATCCTCAAAATGTTCCTTTAAATTCTTTGATTGCTCAGGATCAAGTAGATGTGAACTTTATCTCTAGAAACAACTTCAACAACAATGCTTATAGGAGTAACTTTGGTAGCAATCCTAGATCGTTCCCCTCCAACAACTATGGGAACAACAACACTTATACTAGCACCAAAAACTCCACTTCTGAATTAGAGAGTATGCTTAAATACTTTATCACTACCCAAAAGGCCTTCAACAAGAGTGTAGAGGAAAAACTAGACAAACTAGATACCCTCTCGTCAAAGGTAGACAACTTAGCCCATGAAGTAGAATTGCTTAAAATTAGAACTTCTCCCCTTGAGGAGAGGAAGGTCACTCCTATAAATGCTATCCAATTGCAAATTAATGAAAACATTACGATGATGGCTAAACTTAAAGAGAGATGGGCTAGAGAAAGGGAGGAAGAAGGTAGAATTAAGAGCCTTCCTACACACCATACCGTCGCTACTATCCAAGTGGTTGAGGATATCCAAACTCTTAGCACCCAATGCACCCCTAGTCCCATAGGACCTATTAATGGTGATGCTATGAACTCAACCGTAGAAGAAGAAATTCCTATGACTATAGAAGCTACCAAACAAGTGAGCCTAAAGGACACCACTACTACTCTACTTGATAGTAGTGACCTTGATTTTGATAATTGCACTCTTTCTAAAGTTATTCGTTTCCTTCACAAGATGTCTAGAGACCCCCACACTAGCACACTTAATCTTGCCTTCATGGAGCATATCACTAATGCTCTCATCAAAGCTAGGGAGGAGAAGCTTAGGGTAGAAGCCTCCATACCTAGAAAGCTAGAAGATGGTTGGGATCCTATGATTAAAATTAAGTTGAATAACTTTTCTTGCTATGCTTTATGTGATGTTGGAGCTAGTACCTCTGTTATGCCCAAAAGAATGTATGATATATTTGAATTAAAACCTTTTGATTCTTGTTCTTTTGGTGATCGTCTCATCGATTCTTCCGTAAAGAAACCTTTGGGGGAGATAGATGATGTTCTTATCATTGGCAATGACAATTATGTTCCCGTTGATTTTACTATTATGGACATTGAATGTGAACCTTCTTGTCCAATTATTTTGGGACGTCCTTTTCTTCGCACCGCGGGTGCTGTTATTGATATGAAAGAAGGGATTATAAAATTCCAATTCCCTCTAAGAAACGGATGGAACACTTCCCAAGGAAAAAGATTAAGTTGCCTTTTGAGTCCGTCACATGGGCTAGTTATTTTCTTGAAAAAACTTGATCTATTTGCATTAAGCCTAGTTAATGGCTTTAAAGAAGCGCTCTCGGGAGGCAGTCCGCAAAGAATTTAGAACTCTCTGTATCTATAGTCTGAAAACGCTGAAACGTCAGACCGACGCGGAGCCGTAGATAGAAAAGAAATCGGACCGTCAGTCTGCGGGTGGATTCGTTGAAAAAAGAGAGGAAAGAAACCCCACCAGAGGCCCCCGTTCTCTCCCGATTTCTCTCGTCTCGCTGCCAATCCCGACGCCATCGACGCCGGAGACGACGCCCAGGCCGAATCCCCCCATTATCCTCATCCATACAGAGCAGCCCCAAGTAAGGTAACACCCGATCCCCTGCTCCCCACGGATTTCATCCCCCCCCTCCATTCCTATTTCTGCATCTCACAGATTTCTTCTTATCCCTCCACTCCGCGGCGACGCCTGCTCGATTAGGGGCTGCGCCACCCGTCGTCCTAGTGACCAGCGCGAATCCGGCATCTCCCCGCAATCCGGAGTGAGCAGGACACCATCTTTGTGCGGCCACATCCATCCTACAAGCCCAGTTCACCGACGGTGACCATGAAACCAGAGAAGGGATGAACTGGTGAGTGTCTACTTCGATTTATCTGAAGATACATAAGCAGATTTCTCTACAGATTGATGTGAATCGGGACCCATATTTATGTGTATTTTGCTACTGATTTCACCCCATCTCTATGTGTTTTGTTGCTAATTTGTATATGAATCTGGACCCCGTCTTCATGTATATTTTGCTACAGATTTTACCCCCATCTCTATGTGTATTTTTGCTACAAATTGATATGAATGGAGATGCCATATGCTTCAACCTTCGATTTATTAAAAGTCCCTTTGCTCCAGATTTATTAGAATTTGCGTGAGATGCTTGTCTTCGAGATGTTCCTACAAACAATTATAACGTTGAACAATCAGCCATTAGATAAGCAGAAACAATCAACATTAAATCATAGAATCTAAACCTAAATGACTGAAATGCAAGATAAGACAGATTGCTTATGTGGAACTGAAGAAAACGGGTTAGCAGTGCTTTTTGAATGAAAGCAACTTTGTTGAACTCGATTTATGAATGTGCATTTTGCTACAGATTTCACCACCATCTCTATGTGTTCTTTTGATACAGATTGATGTGAATCCAATCCCCACCTTTATGTGTAGTTTGATACAGATTTCACCAATCCCCACCTTTATGTGTAGTTTGCTACAAATTTCACATGCGTCCATTTTGCCACAGTTTTTTTCAAAATTCAGTGCTTACAATCTTAAGTTCCAGCGCATCATGCGTAGTTGCATCGAGCTTCTAGTTCTCATGCTTCATCATTGTGCTCATCATGTTTCCATCCACATAAAAATTGCTTCTGGGATTACATAACAGGAAGGCTCGCATCGTACATACACCCAGTTTTTTGCAGATTTTCGCTACAGATTGATGTGAATCGGGACCCATCTTTATGTTTATTTTGCTACAGATTTCACCTCATCTCTATGTGTCTTTTTGCTACAAAATATATGAATCTGGACCCCATCTTGATGTGTATTTTTCTACAGATTTTACCACCATCTCTATGTGTATATTTTGCTACAAATTGATATGAATCGGGACCCCTTACGAATGTGTATTTTGCTACAGATTTTACCCCCATCTATATGTGTTCTTTTGATACAGATTGATGTGAATCCAATCCCCACTTTTAAGTGTAGTTTGCTACAGATTTCAAGCCATCTTTATGTGTTTTTTTGCTACAGAATTGATGTGAATCGATTGGAAGTTCAAGTCATGGCCTATGATAAAAGTCCCTTGGTCTGAATTCTGAGGTAATGCTCGCTATTAACGGATCCAGTATATTGTTAGTTCATTTTAGCAAGTATTATGTGCATGCAAACCTGCAGCTTCATATAATCCCGGCTTCGAAATATGTTCATAATTGTTCACAAGTTTAGTTTTCAAAGCTTACTGCTATACAACTTTAGCATCCATAGTTGGCGGTAATTGTGTCAAAAGTCTTTTTCAAAAATCAGTGCTACCAATATTAAGTTCCAGTGCATCATGCGTACTTGCATTGAGCTTCTAGTTATCATGCTTCATCATTGTGCTCACCATGTTTCCATCTGTTAGTCCAAGTATGTGATCAGAGGGGGAGGGGGTGAATGATCACTTCACAATTTTGCACAAAACTATGAAGTGAAGCATAACTCAGTGACCGAAGAAATTCAACAGAAAGGTAAGCATTGAAGTAGAACATGATTGAAGCATAACATAGCGAATCAAAAGCGTCGAATCAATTGCATTGAAGCATACCACTGAAGCAATTGATAAACTGAATGTAAGTGCAGAAAGTAAAACGAACTCTTGAATCGGCGATGTTTGTTCGATCAGTTCACACTCTGCAAAGTGCTAAGTCTGGTTGGAGGGACTTGTGATTGAACACAGGATCTAACCTCTCTCCGTCCGTATCTCCACTGCACCAATCTCCTTGAGCTTGGTCAGTTCTTCACTCGTGGTTGATTATTGAGGAAATCACCGAAACCTTTGACAAACTGGACTTCGAGGCGACAATGACTCTTCGCTCTCTGAAGAACAACTCTCTAACCGTCTAGGAGAATTGCAGTTCTCCAAGATAAAAAGGCTAGCAAACTTCTTCCTAAGTCATAATGAATCAACTCAGATCAATAGGACTTATGCTTCGGTGGATGGGTTTTGGTTTTCTTCGGTGGGGTTGCTCTTTCTCTCTCTCCTCTGTAAGGAATCAATCTTGGAGCAGCCGCTGGCCAATGAGGGCTGGGGTGGCGTATTTATAGGTGGCAATCCCTAGGTGCGAAATGACTGAAGTGACCCGATGTGACAGCTTGACACCTGTCCCCAACGGTCACATTTCCAATCAAAGGCTCAACTTTACTTGCGGTCCAAGTAAAGCTGACTCACGGACTTGGTTCTGCTTCAGGAGCCGAAAGAACAAAGTCTTCGCTGGTGAAGCATTACCTAGCACACATGAGATTTCTTCAACTCTGGTTTCTCACTGGTTTGGATTCGATCTGAGTCTTTTCATCAAAACCTTCGGAGTACATTTACTAAACCCCTCTTGATAGTACGGTTTTTCCTACGACTCAAAGAAGTAAAAAGAACTACGCAAAAACAACTAAGTCTTGCGTCATCTTGATCATCTTCTTCGATGAGACGTGCTTCAGGATTCCTTATCTTTTTAGGGGTCGACATCCGTGATGAGCTTCACTCCAGAGGATATGCTTCAGTAAAAGTATAAATCTTCGTTGAAGCTTTATCACCAACCTATAACTTCAGGAACCTAACCATATGTTTCACACTAGAAAACTTGTTAGTTCCTCTACTGTTTTGACCAACAATATCCAAAAATCATGGGGTTATAACTTTGCTCTTACAATCTCCCCCTTTTTGGACTATTGTTGACAAAACAGGCATCGATAAAAGATATGGAATTTAAGTTGAGTTGAGAGCAAACTCTAAGATATGAAGCTTATGACTCCCCCTGAATGCAAGCATTGAAGATTTGTATAATCGAAGAAAATGCTTGTTGAAGAGTATCATCAATGGGAAGCCTAACACATATCTTAGTGAATCAATTGCATATAGAGAATATGATTTGAAGAATATGCAATCATCCAATGACCTGTGAACTTAAGGATAATAACCACCTGCAAGATAAAATATAGAAAAGCAACTTGCAAGGACGGGGTTATTAACATATATGATGAACCAGTTGACAGCCGAAGTAAAACGTTAAGATACAACCCAATCGAAGTGAATGGAATGTTTGTCGTAACTTAACACATGCAAAAGATATCGAATCAAAACCCAAAACCCCGCAGCGAATCTAAACTCAATCGATGCTACTATCTCCCCCTTTTTGTCAAGAATTGGACAAAAGGTTGAGAGGTAGAACGAGAGCATTTACGCGTCAGCTGCAACCCTGGGACCCTGCTGATTGTCTTCGCCTGACGAAGAAGCATCTCCAGAAGTTTCGCCTTCGGTCGAAGCCGGTGACTCTTCCTCGTCGAAGTCCATCGGCGCTTGAAGCAAATCAAGGTCGCTGTCGTCGAGAGGATCGTCTTCGTGCTTCGATGTGTGAGAGTCTTCATCTGAGAAAGTATCGGGGCGAATCTGTTCAGCAGGGTTGACGAAGAGGACTTCATCAATCTTGTCCAGTGAAGGAATCTTGGGGTTGGGGCGATCAATCGAGTCATTTCTTGAGAAGTGCCTCTACAGATGTGGTTACTCCTTGAATATGCGATCGGCTTCAAGTTTCTTCACTGAGTTGAATTTCCTTAGGCCTTTCCAAGAATGACGCTTCAAAACCTTCAAGTATTGATTGTTGTTCAGGGCAATGTTACCAACTCTGTTTATCTCATCTGATAGATTTTGCATCTGGCGCTGAT
This sequence comes from Bromus sterilis, assembly GCA_950022295.1. Taxonomy (NCBI): domain Eukaryota; kingdom Viridiplantae; phylum Streptophyta; class Magnoliopsida; order Poales; family Poaceae; genus Bromus; species Bromus sterilis. Next base: position 40,294,479 of record OX465600.1, read on the forward strand.
TTCCTTCGATGAAGTTTTCAAGCAGTTGTTGGTTTCGAATGGCAACTTCAAAGTGGTACATTTCTTTCTGGAAACGCTTTGACATGTTGCGTTCATTAATATGCTGTCTGACTCCTACATATGTTGCAAAAGGGTCATTTGGCCGCCTGAAGATATTCATTGCGTCGCGGACAGGGGGGCAGAACAGCTTCGGGTGATGCTTCGCAGTGTAATCTTCGCTGCGTCCATGGTTGCAAATGGCTTGCAGCCAAGGAGCATATGGCTTCAGTTGATTTACCAATTCAGCAGCTTGTACCATGTATCGAAGAAAACAATCCTCGAAGTCAAACACATGTCCATGGGTGAGCTTCATTAAAGCATGACGGGTAGGATAGAGAATGTTTGATTCTTCATTCGCAGAACTGAGAGGCATCAGTGAGTTCGACAAGATATAAAACCAAGTCTTCGATATGAATACCAGATGCTTCGGGCGAATGTTTTCGGGCATGTGATCTCCGGTGACTTCGGGATCCAAAAGTGATGCAAATTCAGCTTCAGTGGGATCTGGTAACATGTGAACCTTTGCAATTTCTCCTGTGTGTCTTGGGATGTTCACTATTTCCATGAATTCATCTGTGTGCATTCTGAACACTTTCCCTTGAATCATCCATTCAAGTATCCATGTGCTAGTATCATCTGGGATTCCAGAGACATATAGTCTGGCATAGAATTGCTTCACTAGCTCTGAGTTGAAGGGAGTCTCCATAGCAAACAAACCAGTCAAGTTTTGTGCTTCGATAGTTTCCATGATGTTTTGGAAGCACGTTGCAGATGAAAGGCTGTGCATGTCCAAGTACTTGTGTCTGAACAGAACACCTTTCTGGCAGTAAAGCTTCGTGTATAGAATTTGCTGTTCGGTGGTCCAGAATCGAAGATCATCTGCAGTTCTTGGTGAGTCATATGGACTAGTGCCAAAGAATCGAAGCTTCTTGCGATGAACTTCAATGTCAAATTCAGGACCATGTCTTGAAGAAGTTCCTTCTCCCAAGAACATGGGAAAAGTCTCTCTGGGATAAACGGAGTCTAGCTGTGTGTCTTGAGCAGGAATGCAGTGCCTTCGTGCATCTGTGATTCGCCTTGGCGGTTGAGTTACAATGGCCAACTCATTTGCTTCGGCTTCAGCTTCGACTTCTGCATCTGCATTAGCTTCAGCATTGACAGCTTGATCTTGGGCTTCGCCTTGTTTGTCTTCAGACTCCTCAGCAGAGTGAGCTGAAGAGTAATCCTTTTCAGGAATGTCTTGAGGGGGTTCTGGTGCAAAATTGTCTTGGGCGGATGGTTGTGGAGCGGGTTGAGGTGGAGGAGGAGTTGGAGCACGGGGTGGAGCGACTACGGGGGCGGATGGCTTCGATGTGGGTTTGCCAAGCTTGATGATTTTGCATCGAGGGGGCGATGCCTTTCTTGAGGCCTTCTTGGCCGGATGAGAGCTCACCTCATCAGCTTCTTCAGTGTCAGCAATAAGTCTTCTCTTCCTTGGTTGCAACTTGGGAAGAGGTGAAGCTAATTGCTTGACCATGTCTTCGCGCTTCTTGGAGTCAAGAGCCATGACTGAAGCATTGTGGGTCTTGCAACATTCTTCAATGGCAGACTTAATCTTGCCAAGATAGATTTGAATATTTTGCTTCGTTTGTTCATTAACAACAACAATCTTTTTCGAAGCATCAATGGCTTCACTCTTGAAATCCTCATCAGACTCATCACCTGCTTTCTTATTGAATTTCAGAATCTTAGCAGTTTCTGATCTGTCCCTTGAATGCAAATCCCTCAGCTGAGTGTATAAAGTTTCGAGCATGGCTGAAAGATTTGGAGAAATATAGATATCCCCAATGTCCACAGCTTGAGGATTTACAGCTTCAGCAAGTTTACAGTATGCCTGGTTCAGGCCTAAACAGTCCCATAGTTCACCTTCTCTAGCATCTGGGAAGATGTGTTCACTATGTTCAGCTGCAACATGGGCTTCGGGGACAGGAGCTGCGACTGGCTTCGGGGGAAGGTGTCGGGACCCGGGGTTAGCGTATGCAAGTACAGCTAAGACATAGTCATATGGAGAGCCGAGAACCGTACCCACTTGTCTAAGCAGACAAGGCCAAGCACATAACGTTCTCGGAAAGCATCGTACGTGAGGGGCATCCCATCCAGGCCGGATGATCAACTGAGATGGGTCCTCATCGTCCGCACACAAGTCTAATGATATGGGTGGTGAACTCCCATATGCAAAGACAAGTCGCCTCAACCATACTATCGACTATCTCAAAACTCTTACATAGACCTACTCCAGCCCGATCACTTAGTCGGGGTCTAGGGCGGGCTCGATCATACCACAAAGTGTGTACGAGACGGAGTCTCGAACAATCGCATCGCGATGCCCCAAGCTGCGCACATCTAAGGGCCACTTGGTGTATGAAAGACCGCCAGCCAGAACACAACTAAGGTCTCGAAAACCCATACAAAGACATGCATGTTATAAACATACACGCAGCACACATGCCTTGTATGAACAGCAGGTACCATTGCAATTCTCTACAAAGTGTACATTTTATTGATAACTCTTATAGAGTGCAAACAGAGATCACAAACATGTGATCCAACATTACAACACAAACGAAAGCAAATTATGTCTGAGTACAGACAAGTTTAACAAATGGCTTAAGAAGCCTTATTTAAACACAAAGCCCTCCACGAGGGAACCAGTCTGCTGACTGGGACTAGACTAGTTTAACTTCAGTCGTCCAGCTCGATGAAGAAGCCACCTTCGGGGTCAGTGGCATCATCTAAAACATAGATTAAGCAAACGTGAGTACAAAGGCGTACTCAGCAAGACTTACATAGGAACTATACTACTCATGCACATGTATCAAGGTAAAGGGAGGTGGGGTTCAATTGCAGAAGTGCCAGCTTTGACTTGGCTAATCCTGAACTACGAGTACCAGACTTTGAGGTAAGAAGCGTACACGAGTCCACTACTTTCACCAACCAATTACACCACTATGGTGCCTTCCTCGACTTCCCCACGAGAAAGCACGCCATAGCACTCACACTTATCTTGATGTGTTTTAGAAGTATCCGGTTCAAGTTATCTAATAATCAAGCTAAGCTTTCCAAGCAGTCCATAACCGCGGACGCAGCTATTCGAATAGTTTTGTTAACCTTGCAAGGGTGTACCGCTACACACACATGATCATCAGTTACCGCCTTTGTACTCGACACCGTTCAAGAAGTGTCGGCGAGGATGCTCACCACAACTGTTACCTCATAGCCGATCTAGTCCGAGAAAGCCGCCTACTTGGGTTGGTTACCACAATCGTGAACCCGGCCGGTTTACCGAAGTGGACCCAAGTGATGTGTGCGTGGTGCATAAGCCGGTCTCGGGTGAGCCGTTCTCTCACTTAGCATCCAGGCCACAAGCCTACCAGAACTCCGAACTATTGCGACATCTGAACATCGAAGGGGATGAGTTAGTAAGCTGAGAGGGGTCAGTGAGCCCAATGTGTGGTTGTACTCTTCATCTTGGATCACCACACAAGAACTCGTACTAGGGCGGTGTTCAACGAGACAACCCACTGTGTACTCCTACACAGCCTCTCATCGTTCACCTTGTATTAGGGTCGATTCACCAACACTTTTCTACCATCATCAACATGATCATTCCCATCCCGACTCACATCACAGTAACAACATGGTATCCTACTAATCATGCAATAAGCGATAACATTGCAGGGGCCACATGATATCAAACAACTCCTACAGTTGCTAGGATTGTGGTTTGCTTACTACTGTGACAAAATGATAGGTCATGCAAAGGAATGGGTTCATCTATGCGGTAGAAACGAAGCATGGTGATCATCCTAAACAATGCATAAGCGAGACATGAGAGGGAAATGGGATTTTATCGACATGATCAATGGGGGTTTGCTTGCCTTGCTGACGAGGTTCGGGTTCGGGGTCTTCAACGAAGGGGGTGACCTCGGGCTCCGGCTCCACGTCTATCAGCAACATGACAATCATAGGATCAACATAATGTACAATGCACAATCACATGAATGAATGTTGAAACTTGAAGTATAAGTTTTGATGTGTGAGGCAATTCCATTTAAGTGGAGTATATTGCATTTGAAATGGAAATTCAAAATCCACATTTGAATTCAACTTAACCAAGTTGTATGTGACATAGTTTGATCATTTTGAAATATTTTCAAATGTGTATGATATGCCTCTGAAGTGTGGTTAAATTGTAGCTTAATTCCATGGTCCAAGTTGCAAGATCATTTGATTTGAATTTGAATTAAATTCAAATAAACCAAATGACATATGCTACTGGTCCCAATTTAAATTCAACTCAAACAGAGTTGAAAGTTGCATAATTGGAAAGATAATTTTCTCCTGATCATTTTTCATATATTATTTGTCCAATTTGGAGTTAATATGAATTTTCTATGAATTTCCAAAGTTTGGGGTATTTTCTGGAATTTCTGGAATTCTTTTAATTCAATAATCTCTGGAAATTCATTTAATTGATTTATTGCGCAATTGCTGACGTCAGGGGGGGGCTGACAAGGGGGTCCCACCTGTCATTGACTGGATTCACTTAACCCGTGGGTTAAGTTAATCCAGTGGCTTAATTAAGCCACTGGGCCCACTGGTCAGTGACCCAGGGGTCACTTAACTGGTGAAAACAGGGGGGTTAGAGCTGACTCGCCGGCGGCTAAACGCCGGCGACTGGAGTCGCGGCGGCGCTGCACGGGAGCACGATTCCGTCCACCGTTTGGAGCGCGAAGACCATCCGTTTGAAGCTCTCACTTGCGCGCGTCGAACGGGACCAAAACCAAGCGCTGGGGTGCACCGTACGCTCGCCGGCGTCAACTTTTGCGGCGACCTAGCTACGGCCACCATCGAGATTTGGCTCCAGGGCACGACTTGAGGCGAGGTTGGGCTGGTTCGACGAGGAGAAACACGAGGAACACGATGGACATCACGGCTGGCTCGATTACTTAGCGGGTGGACCTCTCCATTGATCCCGGCGGCGAGAAACTTCGGCTACCATGGCGGATCCGGCTAGAGTGAGTAATCGAAGGGGGAAAGTGAGGGGTTTTGACCCCAAGCTCACCAGGAGCTCAGCAGAGGTGGTGGCGAGGGCTGGGGTGGCTCAACGGCGGCGTAATCGATGAAGTCCTTCACGGCGGCCGGCGGGAACTCGAGGAAGAATCTGACGTCTACGCGGGCTCCGGGCTCGATTCCTTCTGCAAGTCGGTGAAGACGACGACGAAGCGCTTGGACACCGTCTTGGGGCGTTTCGGCTTCACTGGCCACGCGTGTGCTCAACGGCGCTCCGGCGTCTTCCTCGGGCGGCGACGAATCGGGCGAGAGAGGAGAGGGAGCTCGTGGAGGGGGGGGAAGAACTGGGGCGGCTCCAGGACGCTTCTGGACGCGATTACGTGGGCGAGGAGGGAAGCAGGAGGTGGCTAGCGACGACGGCATGCTCGCCACGGCGGCAGCAGCCTGCCTGGCGCGAGGAAGAAGACGCCCCTGTCCCTGGGCCGGGCTGCCTCGGTGAGTTGGGCACATTTGAGGTAAGCCCTCTTTTCCTTTTCTGTTTTCTGTTTTTCCTTCTGTCATTTGTTCTGTTTAGCTAAAATAAATAGCTAAACATTTTATTAAATGCTGAAAACTTTTATGTGGCCTCATAATAAAATAGACTAGCCACTCATAAACTTTCAACATTTTTAAAATTCAAATGATTTGAATTTTAAATCAAATAGGGGTATTTCTTTAATTCCAAGGCACTGTTTGAATATTTGAAAAATCTATGAGCATGGGGTGGGTCCCACATCACTTGATATGTGATCACACTCATTTATAAGACTTTTCAAAACTCTAACATGAATTTTTGGAAAAGATTTTTATCTGGCCTTTTGAATTAATTCATCTGGGGGGTGTTCCTTCTCCCAATTTGATTTTGAATTTGATTTCCAAGATTTCTTTTTGAAATTTTGACATGATGCAAAGGCACTAGCTAACCCTAGCACATACCTAACAGAGGGTTCTGACAGAAGGTCCTTCGGTGCCATGTCCACAGCGGCTTCCTTTTGAGCGGCCCTTGCAGCTTTCTCAGCTTTCTTCGTGCGAAGAACATCCAACTGAGCTTGGCGTTTGGCTCCAGCTTCACTAAGTTGTTTGGCTTCGGCGGCAGCCTTAGCCTCTTGTGCTTTAGCTTTAGCTAGCTTGCGCTTCGCTTCAGCTTGCTGGTTTGCCTCGGCCAGCTCCTTCCTTTGCTTCTCTAGCTCAGCAGCTTCTCTATCAGCTTTCTCTTTCTCTTTGGCTTCTTTCTCAGCCTTAGCTTTGGCTTGAGCTTCGGCATGCAGACGTTCAGCTTCAATGCGGTCTCTCTTCCGCAATTCAGCTTCTGACAGCTTCTTTGTGCCAACCTGGGCAAAAGTTTGACCAGGCTTAGCCACAGTTGCCTTCGGCTTCGGAGCTTTAGCATGCTCAGGAGCTTTGACTTCGGGCACAGTCGTAGGCTTAGCCACAGGCTTTGCCTTCGGGTCATGCCGTTCCTTGGTCCTCTGCTCGGCAGGAACTGGACGGCGAGGAGGCTTAGAGAACAGGGGTGCCTCAACTACCAAGTTCGTCAAATCTATGTTCCTCTTTGGAGCAGGAGGTTCTGTTGGTTCTTGAAACTTAACACCTTTAGGAGCAGTCGGTTTCGCTCCAGCCTTCTTCTTCAGTGGCTTCTTAACCAGTTTCTTCTTAGGACTTGGGGGGATGGGTGAGTGCTCTGACTCATCATCTGCTTCATCAGCAGGATCTTCATCGATCGAGTCTTCAAGCTGAGCAGCTGCTTCAGCTTCGTCATCTGCTTCGTGTTCAACCTCCTCGTCTGAAGAAGGAGGGGGTGAATCACTCATCTTCCGAAGCTTTCGCCTCTTCTTTGGCTTCGATGGTTCAGCATCATCAAGCCCTGCAGCAGCAACAGCTTTTGCTTTCTTCTCTTCTCGGATTCTCTTCTTTTCAGCCAAAATAGCGAGTCTTATCTGCTCATCCGGATAATCATCCGGAGTCTTGAGTGAATTTGGGTGTGGAACAGCTGGTGGCTTCGGATAGTATTTCTTCCTGTTTGCTTCAGTGTACTGAGCGCACATGGAAGTGGTGTATCTATAAGGAGGACTGAATGCAAATTGCATTGCCCACTTCCAAGTTGGGATGCTCTTATACTTGTACCACCGGATAGCCCAATATCTTCGAATTCTTTGCAGTCTCATCTTCCTATCTTGATCTGTTTCTTCTGTAGGAGTGTCATAGCCCATCTTGATGCGAATTGCTTCGGGTATGCCTCGGGCATTATTCACTTCCTTTGTTTTGCCTCCTTTGCCCTTCGGCTTCGGTGGCTCAGGGTAATTCTTGAGTCCATCAACAATGGGAGACTCATTCCCCATAGCAGCCTCTTCGTCAGACATCCTGTGAAAAGAAAGATAGACAAGAGGGAACCAAGGAGAGGGAATGAATAAGCACAGGCAAAGGTTTCGACCAAAAACAAATCAATTTTGACAGGAGCTCAGATCAATCTAAGATTGGATGCAACTCTGGTTATGAATTCGGCTAGAACCAGTTCGAGAACAAGACCTAACCCAATCCAAAACACAGACGAAATCGAGTCTTAAGCACTGACCTGAGAAGATGGGATTACTTTGGATTCTAAGAACAGCTTTCCCAAGGAGCAAGAATCAGCACGGATCAAACAGCCCTATAAAAGAAATCAAAACCCTAACAAAACTTAGATCCAAACCCTAGATGAAGAACACAGAGAACACGATTGGATCCAAGATGTTGTGCGTACCCTAACTTGGTGACGCAAGGCGGCTACGGCGACGGGGAGCGGAGAAGTGCTCTGCGTCGACGGGGAATGTCCACGGCGGCGGCATTCCGGCAGTGAAGCGGCGACGGCGACGACGGGGACGAGAGCTCTGCGGTTGCTCGAGGTGGAAGACGGAGGAGTCGGAGAGAATGAACGTGGGGGAACCGTTTCGCTGGGTGAACGCCTTAAATAGGCCCGACCTGGAGCGGTTACCAGATCAAATCGAACGGTGTCCAGCGACTGACTCTTCCGATTCAACGGCTCAGATGAAGTGGCATATCGCGAGCGAATCTCAACGACCCGAAAAAGACGGGGACTCAACGGCCGAAGAATAAGTCTTGACCTAGAGCAAAAACTTCGATAAAGTTGGAAGCATTTGATTCGGAACTCAATGACGTTCGAAGCAATATGCTTTCCGTTTCAATTGTGCTTAACATTCAAGATAGAAAAGATTGGGAGCAAATCAGAATGGAGGGGTAGGGTCCGAAACTTATCACTTCGAAGAACAACATCGAAGCTAAAAGTGATAAGCATAGGGGACAAAAGAAACGAATAAATAAAACAAACTAAACACAGAACAGAAAGCAAATGGCAAACGAAGCTAAACTTGGACGAAGAAAAACTCAAGCGAAACTAAACAAATAAAGCACAACGAAGGTGATTATATACAGTGAAAAGTTTTGATCTTACTGAACATTGTGTGAGTCTAAGATGTTTAGCTCACATCTCAATGCACAAAACCTTTTCTCATCCAATGGCTTCGTGAATATGTCTGCCAATTGATCTTCAGTTCTTACATGGCTAATCTCAATGTCTTCGCGCTGAACATGATCTCGAAGAAAATGATGACGAATATCAATATGCTTCGTTCGAGAGTGTTGCACAGGATTGTGAGCAATCTTGATGGCACTCTCATTGTCACAAAGCAGAGGGATTTTCTTCACGAAAATACCATAATCTTTCAGCGTCTGCTTAAGCCAAAGTATTTGAGTGCAGCATGAGCCAGCAGCAATGTATTCAGCTTCAGCAGTAGATATTGAGACACAGTTCTGTTTCTTTGAAGCCCAACACACAAGAGATCTACCAAGAAAATGACAAGTGCCTGAGGTAGATTTCCTGTCAACCCTATCACCAGCCCAGTCTGAATCAGAATATCCAATCAAATCAAACTGAGTACCTTTGGGATACCAAAGTCCCAAAGAAGGAGTATGTGCTAGATATCGAAGAATTCGCTTCACAGCTATATGATGCGATTCCTTCGGATTTGCCTGAAATCGAGCACAAATACAAACTGATAGCATGATGTCAGGTCTAGATGCACATAAGTATAAGAGTGAACCTATCATAGACCGAAACTTTTTCTGATCGAAGGGTTTCCCTTTCTCATCTGCATCAAGAAAACCATTAGTAGGCATGGGAGTTCTAACGGTCTTGCATTCAGCAAGATCAAACTTCTTCAGGCAATCCTTCAAGTATTTCTCTTGTGAAATAAAGGTGCCATTCTTCTGTTGTCGAATCTGAAGTCCAAGGAAAAACTTCAATTCTCCCATCATAGACATCTCATATTTCTTCGACATCATTCTAGCAAATTCTTCAATGATTTCAGAGTTAGTACAGCCAAAAATGATATCATCTACATAAATCTGACACACAAATAGATCATTGTTATATGATCGAGTGAAAAGAGTGGGGTCAGTTGTTCCTGGTTTGAAGCCTTTCTTCAGGAGGAAATCCTTCAATGTTTCATACCAAGCACGAGGTGCTTGCTTCAGTCCATACAAAGCTTTGTGAAACCTGTACACCATATCAGGATTCTTCGAGTCTTCAAAAGCTGGAGGCTGCATAACATACACTTCTTCTTCGATTTCACCATTAAGAAACGCACTCTTGACATCCATTTGATATAGAAATATATTTTTGTGGTTAGCAAAAGCAAGCATGACACGAATGGATTCGAGACGGGCTACTGGAGCATAGGTTTCACCAAAGTCGATGCCTTCGATTTGGGTGTAACCTTGTGCTACCAATCTAGCCTTATTTCTTACCACAATACCATCTTCATCTTGCTTGTTGCGAAATATCCACTTTGTGCCAATAACGTTGTGCTTCGTGGGATCTGGCCTTTCAACAAGTGACCAGACCTTGTTTCTTTCAAATTGGTGAAGTTCTTCCATCATAGCCAATAACCAATCAGGGTCCTTCATGGCTTCATCATATTTTGAAGGCTCTAGCATGGAGACAAAAGAAAAGTTTCCACAGAAGTTAGCCAAACGAGTACGAGATCGAGTAGTGGGACGACCTGGTTGATTGATATCTTCAAGGATCGAGTCCACATCAACTCTTCTTCGAACTCGGGATAACGTAGTATCATTTGCTTCAGGCTCGGCTTCTGCTTCAGGGTCAGCATCAGCTTCGGGATCAACTTCACCGTCAGCTTCAGCATCTCCTTCAGGATTAGCATTTCCTTCGTTCCTTTGACCTTCTTCGTCCTGTTCATCATTAGCTTCAGGATGTTGATCTCCAGCGCCCCGGGCTATGTGTGGGAACATTGGACCATCATCATCCCTAACAGCTTGACGTTGATTGGCTTCAACAGGGCGAATCTCACCAATAGCCATGGACCTTATTACTTCATCAAGAGGAGGTTCATCTAGATCATGAGGCAAATGCTCCTTTTGAGAGCCATTAGTTTCATCAAACCTTACATTCACAGTTTCCATAACTTTCCCAAAGTGAGAGTTATAGACTCTGTAAGTGTGAGAATTTGAGCCATAACCTAAAAGAAAACCTTCATGTGCCTTAGGGGCAAATTTGGAGCTATGATTCATATCTCTAATAAAGCATGGAGAACCAAATACTCTAAGATATGAGACATTTGGTTTGTTACCAGTGATAAGCTCATGTGAAGTTTTCTTCAAGAATTTGTGAAGGTAAACCTTGTTGATGATGTGACATGCAGTATTGATTGCTTCGGCCCAGAACCTAATAGGAGTCTTGTATTCAGCAAGCATAGTTCTGGCCATCTCAATAAGAGTTCTATTCTTCCTTTCAACTACACCATTCTGTTGAGGTGTATAAGCAGCAGAGAACTCATGAGTAAAACCATGATCATCAAGAAAATCTTCAATATGAGTATTTTTGAACTCAGTTCCATTATCACTTCGGATATGCTTCAGAGATAATTCATATTCTGTTTGAGCTCTCTTTGCGAATGACTTGAAGATTTCAACCACTTTGCTCTTGTCATCCAAAAAGAAAACCCAAGTATAACGAGTAAAGTCATCAACAATAACTAGACCATATTTGTTTCCTCCCAAGCTTGCATAATTTTGAGGACCAAAAAGATCCATATGAAGCAATTCAAGAGGACGAGTAGTTGTCATGATGGTCTTCGCTGAATGATGTTTCTTTGTAATTTTACCAGCTTCGCAAGCACTGCAGAGACGATCCTTATCGAATTTTACTTCGCTAAGACCAATAACATGATTCTTCTTCACTAAGTTATGAAGATTTCTCATCCCTGCATGACCAAGTCTTCGATGCCATAACTAGCCAGATGAAGCTTTTGCCATTAAGCAAGTGGATACAGCAGGGCCCGAAGAAAAATCAACAATATATAGATCTCCCTTTCGGTATCCCTCGAAGACAAACGTATAGTCATCCTGTGAAAAGACAACACAACGCGAAGCAGAAAACAGAACAAGCATACCCATATCGCATAACTTTGAGATAGACATAAGATTATATCCAAGAGATTGGACTAGCATAACCTTGTCAATGTGCTTATCCTTCGATATGGCAATCTTACCCAAACCTAACACTTTACCTTTGTTGTTATCACCGAAGGTAATGTACTTCAGAGAAGATTGAGATAGTTTTTCTTCGGTGAATAACTCCTTGTCTCCGGTCATATGATTTGTACAACCACTATCCATGACCCATTCGGATCCACCGGAGACATAGCCCTACAGAAGAATTAGTTCTTCTTAACCACCCACAAACGAGCAGGTGACTGAGAAGACGTTGAAGCACTGGTCGAAGCAATATTAAATCGAACAGGAGTGTATTGCTTCGGTGAACCATCAAGTACACCATAAATGTAAGTCCTCTGCGAACGGTTAGCATAAGTATGAGCATATGCAATCTTAGTATGATTATTATGAGGACGATATGTGTGGCGACCAGTACGATAGTATTGCTTCTGCGGAACATTTGATTCGGTCACCAATGGATCATTTCTCGTCTCAAGAGAGTAGAAATGATTCGGTGGTACCGAAGACTTTCCCTGCATAGAATGGTTAGCAGGCAGTTTTTCCACAAGTGCTTTCTGCACCCATATCTGCCTCTTATAGAATCCATTCTTTGGTGGAGTACCTACATACTCAGCTGAAACTTTTCCCTGTTCATCTTTCATGAGTTTGTAGTCTGAATCAAGTGATTCATCCACAATGACTTTGTTCATTTTGCAGTCGAAACCTGAAAGGTTAGCAATATCAATGGGTTTCTCCTTCGCTAGAACCCAAACAGTCTTAGGATACTGTTCAGGCTCCCAGTATGTGCCATCAGGATTTATCTTCCTCTCGAAACCAACACCTTCATTCCTGGGATTCCTGTGAAGGAGAGCCTTCCTCAGGATATCACAGAGATATTGGTGTCCTTGCACACTTTTAAACATGCCTGATTCAAATAAGTTTTTCAACCTGAGGAGTTCCTCGGTAACAGCAGGATTTTCCTCATCGGAGGCATTAGTATCATTAATAACAATAGGAGCTTTCCCTTTGGAATCAGTTTTTCTTCGTTCCAAACAATCCAAACAAGGTGATTCGGTTTTATGATTTGCTTCAGAACCTTGTTGAGCCATGAGAGAGAGATTAACATTTTCCAACTCTTCATGAGCCTCTTTCAGTTTTTCGAGAGCCATTTTCCTCGGTGAGCTTCTCATAATCTACTGAAAGAAGATCATGCCGAGAGGATAATTCTTCAAACTTCTCCTTCAGAGCAGCATGCTCATTAGTTAAAGTTTGACCTTTCTCAATCTCATCAATCAACAACATTTATGATTTCTTAATGGTTTTGCTTAGTGAATCAAGTTCATCTTGTTGAATTGAAGCAATTTTAGCAAGTTTAGCATAGCTTATCTTTGAGTCACTTTCACATGAGGAATAATCAGAAGTATCATAGTTTGACTTGGATGAAGATACCTTTGCCTTGGCCATGAAGCAATATGCAGGAGTTTCATCTTCACTACTGTTGTTGGTGAAGAATGAGCTCGAAGCATTGACTGAGGCATCTGCCGAAGCAAAGGCCAAACCAGCAACACCATCTGATTCGGACCCTGAAGCAGACCTTGAGTCTTGTTCAGCTTCGGAACTAGAGGCTTCATCTTCTGAGTTCATCTCCTTTCCCAGATAGGCCTTGGCACGGTGAGAGCTGCTTCGACGAGACGAGTAATTCTTCGATGAAGAACTCTCACGCTTCTTATGATACTTCTTCTTCTTATCATCATCAGAATCTTTCTTCTTTTCTCTTCTTGAACTGGAATCATGTCTCTTTGACTCATGACTTCTGGAGGATCTGTGAGACTTCGATGAAGAGTCTCTGAGTGAATGCTTCGATTTGTTCTCAGCTTCCCACAGAGGGCAATCAGCAATGTAGTGACCTGGTTTCTTGCACTTGTAGCAGCAATTGTCCTTTGATGGAGAGCTTCTAGAGGATGAACGGTAGGAAGAATGACTTGAGCTTCTTGAAGGATAACTCTTCTTGGGTGAAGAAAACCTTTTCTTTGAAAGCGATTGAAGCGTCTCATGATCAGTGCTAAATCCTTTCCAATGCTTGAGGGATCATCTGATTCGACACCTGAAGCAGAACTGACTTCTGGTGAAGAATGACGCGAAGCTTTTGCTTTCAGGGCATGGGATCTCCTTCGAGAACCATTTATGTCACGTTTCTCTTCTTCTTCCATTTCAAAGGTAGTGAGTCTCTCAAGAACATCAGCAGCAACAAGACGTCTGAAATCAGTCCTTTCCTTGATCATCAGCACTATGTGATCAAACGAATCATCCAATGAGCGAAGCAGAGTTCTCACAACAGAGTGAGGTGTAATGTCATCAGCACCGAGGGAAATCAATTCATTTGCAAGAGTTGTGAGTCTGCTGTAAATGGAACTGACTTTTTCACCCTCGTTTCTCTTGAAGCGATAGAATTTGCTTCGGAAAGTGTCAATTCTGGCATCTTTCTGGGTAGAAACACCTTCACCAATCTTCTCAAGATAGTCCCAGACACCTTTGGCAGTTGGAATATTCTTCACTTCATGATACTTTTCAGGTGTCAAGTGATTGGTGATGAAAACCCAAACTACAGAATCAAGATCAATAAGTGTTGCTTCTTCAGGAGTGATCTCCTTCTCATCGGCAACAGTGACTCCATACAAGACAACTTACCAGGCAGTTGAGTTGATAGCCATGATATTCCTTTTCATCTTGTCCTTCCAGTACGGGTAGTCCTTCCCATTGAAAATAGGAATAGGTTCGCCAGATCGAATAGCTGCGAAAGACATACTAGAAGACATACTTGAAAACACTCCAGGAGGTTAATCCAAATAAAGAGTGCCTCGCTCTGATACCAATTGTTAGTCCAAGTATGTGATCAGAGGGGGAGGGGGTGAATGATCACTTCAAAATTTTGCACAAAACTATGAAGTGAAGCATAACTCAGTGACCGAAGAAATTCAACAGAAAGGTAAGCATTGAAGTAGAACATGATTGAAGCATAACATAACGAATCAAAAGCGTCGAATCAATTGCATTGAAGCATATCACTGAAGCAATTGAAAAACTGAATGTAAGTGCGGAAAGTAAAACGAACTCTTGACTTGGCGATGTTTGTTCGACCAGTTCACACTCTGCAAAGTGCTACGTCTGGTTGGAGGGACTTGTGATTGAACACAGGAGCTAACCTCTCTCCGTCCGTATCTCCACTGCACCAATCTCCTTGAGCTTGGTCAGTTCTTCACTCGTGGTTGATTATTGAGGAAATCACCGAAACCTTTGACAAACTGGACTTCGAGGCGACAATGACTCTTCGCTCTCTGAAGAACAACTCTCTAACCGTCTAGGAGAATTGCAGTTCTCCAAGATAAAAAGGCTAGCAAACTTCTTCCTAAGTCATAATGAATCAACTCAGATCAATAGGACTTATGCTTCGGTGGATGGGTTTTGCTTTTCTTCGGTGGGGTTGCTCTTTCTCTCTCTCCTCTGTAAGGAATCAATCTTGGAGCAGCCGCTGGCCAATGAGGGCTGGGGTAGCGTATTTATAGGTGGCAATCCCTAGGTGCGAAATGACTGAAGTGACCCGATGTGACAGCTTGACACCTGTCCCCAACGGTCACATTTCCAATCAAAGGCGCAACTTTACTTGCGGTCCAAGTAAAGCTGACTCACGGACTTGGTTCTGCTTCAGGAACCGAAAGAACAAAGTCTTCGCTGGTGAAGCATTACCTAGCGCACATGAGATTTCTTCAACTCTGGTTTCTCACTGGTTTGGATTCGATCTGAGTCTTTTCATCAAAACCTTCGGAGTACATTTACTAAACCCTCTTGATAGTACGGTTTTTCCTACGACTCAAAGAAGTAAAAAGAACTACGCAAAAACAACTAAGTCTTGCGCCATCTTGATCATCTTCTTCGATGAGACGTGCTTCATGATTCCTTATCTTTTTAGGGGTCGACATCCGTGATGAGCTTCACTCCAGAGGACATGCTTCAGTAAAAGTATAAATCTTCGTTGAAGCTTTATCACCAACCTATAACTTCAGGAACCTAACCATATGTTTCACACTAGAAAACTTGTTAGTTCCTCTACTGTTTTGACCAACAATATCCAAAACTCATGGGGTTATAACTTTGCTCTTACACCATCCACATAAAAATTGCTTCTGGGATTACATAATAGTAAGGCTCGCTTCGTACATACACCCAGTTTTTCTGCTTCATACATACATCCAGTTTTTCTGCTTCATACATACATCCAGTTTATTTGTGCTAATACCAATAGGTCAACCTTTGTACATACAACCCAGTACTTACTCTGATTCCTATTTTTATGCATATGACATCGAATACGCTTCTCATATTTCTAATGTTTCTAGGTGACACTCGACAATGAAGCAATCCAAAAAGGGGCATTTGCTCCGGTGTCGATACTCGGCTAGCCGCTTACATGATGTTGTTGTTGGTCTTCCGGACAACCGGAAAAATCTCATTCGTGAAAAAATGGCCTAATCTACTTGAAGTTCAATCTTTCTCAGCACCTGAAGATCTACTAGAATGGATCATTGACAGGATTGACCCTGCGCTCGGTGAATTTAGAAATCCACGCAACAATACTAGCATTCTTTTCACGAAAGAAATGGTTGTGAAGGATCTCGGACTTCCTAATGGTAATAGGCCTGTTGTTATCATATCAAAGCATGAAGAATCAACCCACCGTGAATTCTACAAGATAGAATTCAATCATGGAAGAAGAGCGCCCATTCACCATTCAGTTGGTTTGCTAGACCAAAATCTTGATGACGAGACCTTCTTTAGGACCTTCTTCCTAGTTGCATTGGCCACACATCTTGCCCCTGGAACTGGGAATATGGTACCTTTGGAGTATCTTGGCACCCTTGAAGTTGCTTCAGAGGTTTGCGAGTACGACTGGGGGGATCTAATTCTAAAAGATGTTATGTCCGAAGTTGATACATTCCAAAAGAAGAAGAAACAAGCCGCTTTGAAAGGGATCTATAACAAAATATGGGTTGGTAGCTGCCTACCAGTGCTCGCGGTATGACCACCAACCTACACATCTTTGTCAAATTAGCCAATTAATATGTTTAGAAGCAAACTTACCCTGCTATGTTTTTTTGCAGATTATATATATGGACCATCTCGACATTCCTGATTCAACGCTGTCTTCTCATCGCATAAACTACTCACTTCCTAGAGCATCCCATGTAACTGATGCTGACTTCAAATTTGTGATGCAACATGACAGAAGCAGACTCACCCTCAACCCCCATGTTTATGGATCTCGACCGGTAAGACATAAAAAACATGCTCCCACCACATAATGTGCTTCTCAAACGAGCTCTAACAGGATATTCCAGATTTTTATAAATACAAATGTGCGTATAATCGCTTTCTATCTTACAGTTTCGTGCACGTGACAAGACCCCATATGCCATTCAGTTATCTGAGTTAGAAGGCCAACCTGACGAAGCACATGATATCCAACAAACACCACCTTCTACTATCAACCATCCTCGTGAGGTACCCTACCAGAAGTTTAATAAACTCTGAATTTTACTTCTTTTCAGCTTACAAAAAAATTATTTTCTGTGTTTCTAACCTTTTTCAATTGTGCTTCTGAGCAGGAAGTGCATCACGAGGACCCAGCAGTGCATTCTGAGCATTCCAACGCACATCAAGTGCCCCCTAACAAAGTAAAATAATCCTTTTTCTGTTTACTAATGCTTCCGCCCTCTTTCATCTATTCTGCACATGTATAATTAACTTGCTTCCATAATTTAGTATAAAAGAAACACACTATGCTCTTGGTTCCATCCATAAGTCCAGTTAGTTATTCTGTATAGAATTCTCCTCCTTTTTCTCATGGTTCCATTCATGTTAATATATACCATCAATTACTAGTAGGCATCATTTAAATGTAAAATAATGTTCTCTATTAACTATTACTTCCATCTTCGTTTTAACTATTTCCATATATAATTATTACATGCTTTGACAAATCTTGAAATCCTTGTACACACACTATGCTCTTGGGCGATGCCCCGCGTCTAACCATTTATTCATGCTTCTGAACAGGACTTACATTCCCATGAACCAACACTCCCTACCGAGCATTCAAATGTACGCCATCACATTTAACGCTTCCACTTTTTTTTATATGTTGCCTCCCATTACGTTTTCTTTGCTTGAAACACTCAATATTTCCATGCTTCCTTCTTAATTTTTCCTGTTATCTTATATTCATTTCTTTATGTCTCAACCATTCATGATTACCTAACACAATAAATCTGATATTCCTATACATTACAGGAGCTACCAGCATTTTTAATACCAATTATGGAAAAGCACAACGCATTATGGGCCAAAGATGTGCAAAGAATAACAACTTGTCTTACTAAATTGCACGCCAAACGCATGACCGGGTTGGCTAAAGAAGTCCTTGATGCTACCAAAAAATAACCTCCAACTGAACTGGATTTTCCATCGCCGCCCGGCGTAGCTCAAGATTCACACATTGCAAAGGACACGGCTCCAGATAATATGTCTAAGGCGACCCCTGACCACACGTTTTGGGAGGAAGCAACAGCTATTGCCTCACAGGTTGAGAAAAGTGTCGGCAAAACAACACATAATATCCCCGCTCCAGCCACTACGACATCTCCTATTATAAATCAAGCAACCATACAGCAAGAAACGAGACGGGCGCTCATCGAATCATATGAAGTTCCATCATTCAGTCTTCTCCCAGAAGGTCAGACTTGGAGCCAATTAGCAACGCAGCAAACCATCTCTCCACATGATGCACACAATACTGAGTAGGGAACTTCTCGTTCAGCTGTACCACAATCCACATCTTCAGGTATATGCAACAACTAAAAATATATACGAATGTCCACCATTTTCCAATGTTTTTCCAATTACTTCCAGTAACATGGCTTCCACCTATTCCATACAATGCAGGTCCACCTACTACGCCACAAGCTGACCCAAACTTTGACGAAAACATTCTCGAAAAATCTCCCGTACAAACAACAACAACATCTCCAAACCATCTACCTGAGGTGCAATTTTCTAGTTACATCAATGCATCAACTAACCTGAAATCATTCTTCTGTACATCGGTGCTTCCATATCTGGCATTCACTTTTCCATGCTTCCAACTAGGATGTTGAAGATGATGCCCAAAACAGCCACCCGGCCGGGATTGAGGTGCGATGGCAACATATGGATGCCACTATCATACCTATTACAATTGCCAAATTTAATATATCAAGGAACATCAGACGTTATTTTAATTAATATGCTTCCACTTTTTTCCACCACAGGAGACAATCAGAGCGGATGCCCCTGAAACTATAGGCACACAAACTCAAGATGAGAAGAATAGAAAGAAACGGGCTTGTCTTGGAAAAACCAATCACAACAACAAGAAGCTCAAGGTTACAAATTCTTCACTTGATATGTACAACACTTATATTACCTACAGACGCATGAAGAATGAAAAAAGGTATGAAGAACCATTTTATTATATAACACCCGACTCATGCTTCCCCACCTCCAAATTCATGCTTCATACCACATGCCTCATTTCGCAGGCCCCCTTTTGTTGATTTTGGCGGGTACCACATTTCTTATGATGACTTCCAACAAGCTATGAAGCCTCGTGGTTTTGTAGACACCTACACAATGGAGCTCTACATTCGACACTTCAACCTGACGCAATCACTCGAACCTACTAACTCACCTCTCCCGACCAAATATGCATTCTCACAATCCTTGACTGTACTAATTTTTGCTCTGTACCTATTTTTCTTCTGCCTTCACATGATAGGTTGTCTGTTCAAAGAAATTCCTGTTTTTATTGCAGTCAAAACTAATTGTACCTGAGCATCAATTCCATCCGAGCACTTGCGTGTGGGAATTCAACACTGCATACCATGAAGGGTCACTGAAGTCTAAAGATTTGGTAAGTTCACTTCTAGCACCATTCCAAACTTCAATACGCTTCGAGCAATCATGTGCGACCACATCTAAATTTTGAGGTCGAACCAATTCAACAGAAGGATTTTCTTGCTTCAAAATTAATAACCACCATGCTTCCATACCTGTGATACATACCTTTCATCTGTCGCCCTCAATATCTCATCGTTAATTACATTTTTCCAGCTATTCTTCGCCATCCCCTACAGAGAACATTGGGTCCTATGTTGCATCAATCTTCTGTACAAACAAATCAACATCTTTGATTCCAACAAGGAGTTGAACAAAGATGAGGCATTTGAGATGGCAAACAATCTGGTATGTGTTGTTCGTACAGTATATGAAAACTAATCTAGTTGTCTCCTTACCATGACTGCAATCCTTTCTACCATCTTCCAGGCATACAATTTCATCACCCTTACGAAATTCGCAAAGTGTTTCACCAAGCTTAAATTCAATCATTTCACGTGCCACAACCCACAAAACTGCCCCCAACAGGAGACAGTGTAAGTATGCTGCAACCCATCTATCAACACAGTCCACACTTTGGGTGTTAACATGTTTTTGTGCATTACAGACATGACTGTGGGGTATTCACAATGCTCTTCATGATGCAATGGGATGGAAAAAAAATCAGTGATTTCCCCAAGGTATTCAACATCATCCTTGAATATCATACTAAGTACAACATTTAGATATAATGCTTCCAATAACATACAGTCAATCAAACACATGCTTCTTCCATCCAGGATCGATGCTAGCACATTTGCCAAAAAGCTTTCTTTTACATCCCATTATAGTTCTACATATTGCAGTGTTGCTTCATGCCACTCACGCATCATACGTGTTCAATGCAGGATATGTATGTCCATCGCGCGCGCATCACGGAAATGATCCTTACTTCACAACTGAACAAACAAGATCCTACCTGGGTACTGAAGAAGAAATAAGAAGCGTAGAAATTGGAGTACGGAAGAATAAATGATATCACCTTTTGTAACTAGGAACCTTGATCTATTGATCCTACTATCAACGTTATAGTTGTACAAACTCACTATGTGCCTTCTGGTGTGTTTGAAATTTGTCTCCGCCCCGCACTAATTTATGTTGACAGTAAGTTTCACATTTCCTGGGAGAGAAATGTCCACTTCTCCATTATTTATGTTGATCAATATTTCTACATTAAACCATATCCATCTATGCAACAAAATTGTTGATGAAATGATCCAACCAATCCTGAATCACCCGACAATTGATGCTTCACTATCATCATTTAAAAGCTTCGATCGATTTACACGCATCAAAACTTTGCTTACCCATTATACAGTACTGATATCCAGGTCAGCACTCACACAAATTCATGTGTACACAATGTACCCCAAATTCATATGAAATTTACTGGGTTATGTAATTTTTATGATACGACAACGTCACTGATATACGCACGCTCCCGTACATACAATATTCATTCTTCACTCGCATCATTTTAAAGCTTCCATCGATTTACACAAATCAAAACCTTGCTTACCCATTATACAGTACTGATATTCAGGTCATATCACACAAATTCATGTGTAAACAAAGTATCCCAAATTCATATGAAATTTACTGGATTATGCAATTTTTATGATACGACAACGTCACTCATATACGTACGCTTCCGTACATACCATATTGCGCACCATCCTCAATAAAATAAGACACCGCAACATCAACTGAAATACCACAACAACCTCTAATAAACCGACATAATCTTCAAATCTAATTATGATAGTAAGATAAATAGATCAACATATATGGGAAAAACGTGTCTGTAAGTTTTTATATGAAACTAACAACCCTTCTTAATGTGCATTACAATGTTAGATCTATTTCTCTCCTCACTCTTTCATACTCTTCCTTCTGTCTCTGTCTTTCAAGAGCCAAGTAGGGGCAATTTTTCCTGAGGTGCCAGTCCTCCTTACAATAGGAGCACACATACTTCTTCTTCGCTTGTTGCTTCGCCTTTTCTTGCCGAATCTCCACCATGGGCTTCTTCCTCTTCTCTGTCTCTTTTGGTCTTCCCTTTTTCGCAGATTTTGGAGGATTTTTCAAGCTGCTGGGTGCTACAACTTCTGCACGCGCCTCATTCGCAGCCATAGGCAAACCACCAGAAATCCTCCACTTCCATACCAGATTGCTTAGATCATGGACTCCACCAGCAACAATCTTGTAGGTCTCAGGACCAAAGCATGCATCTGAAGCAAGTGTACACATCTGGATGCACAGATCATTGTATCTCAAAGTATTTGTTTCAGGAACATCAGAGGAACTACTATTCATGCTTCTAGCTGGGCGAATGGTTGCTTCATCAGACCATCTATGAAGCAAATATTTCTCAGGTATTTCTTGCACATTTGTGTGCACCATTACCTTCAGAATGTGATGACACAAGATACCATTCATGTCAAATCGGTTGCACGAGCACTCATATGTACTACAAACTTGGTCGACACTAACAATATGCAACTTCTTGCATATAGGATCATTACGTCGTAGCTCAAACTGGAAAGTATTACCTACAACTTGATTTATAATCAAAGCCGTTGTTTCCTCCATCATTTCCTTGAACTTTCCAAATGCAGCCCTGCTGTAAAACTTGGAAGCCTGCTCCTCAATCTTGTACCTAAAACACACATATAAAATTTTAATTATTGTCTTCTAATGGAAGCAGTAAAAGGACACACACGACGCATGGATGATGTGTTGTACATGCAAATAATAGCCAACAAAACTCACACAACAGGCAGAATACAATAATGAAAGCAGTAAAACAACACTGGGGAAGCCCTAAACATGTACTGCAGATGCAATTGATATTCATAAGCTACACATACAAAATGAACATTTTACACACCTTGACCACAATGGAGCTACAGTAGCCTCCCCAAGGAACCCAGCATTGTCCTCACGATCCAACTTAGTTTCCTGGATGTACTCATACTGTTTCACAAACTGCCAAACAGAATCATGTGGGTGCACAAGCTTCTTGAAGAACGAATTCAAGCCTTCTGATCTACCCGTCGTTCCGGTGAACGGAAAGAAATTCTTTTTGAAGTACACAGGTGCCCATGTTTCCCTACACCCCCACATGTTAATCATATGTGTGTGCTTCACCAACTCATGTTTCAACACCATTTGCTGGCATGCCTCCTCGAATTCTTCAACCGTGTCCGTCCCGTACACACAATAATAGAATTCTTTCTCAAAACCCTCTCTAGTTCTGAACAACATACCTAGCTTTTCCTTTGCAATCTTCAGAACATGCCATAGACAACATCTATGCTTCGTACCAGGTAACACTTTCTCAATAGCATTTGCCATTGCTTGGTCTTGGTCCATCATTATGCATCCTGGACGTACATGCCCCATTGCATCCATCCACTTTTCAAAAAACCATTTGAAAGTCTCAATCTTTTCATCAGGAAGCAGCGCACAACCCAACATTATGGTCTGCATATGGTTGTTGATCCCAACAATGGGTGCAAATGGCATGTCATACCTATTCGTACAGAAGGTTGTGTCAAAAAACACACAATCATTGAATTTCTTGTACGCTTCTCGGGTCCTTCCATCCACCCAGAAAAGGGCTCTCATAGCATTATTCCCGTCTTCTTGCTTTGCATAGAAAAACCTGGGACTCTCAGCATGAAGCTTCTCAAAATACTCAATGGTTTTCGCCATATCATTGAAAGACACCTCTTTCCTCATCTGAGTCCTCAAGTTTGCAACATCTCTGTCAATATAAGGTAGGTTGCCAACCTTTCCATGCAAGTCTCCAAGTGTAGCCATGATCAGCGAGGTTGGTATGTTTCGATTATGTAGTGTCTTCAAAAACATGTAGTCTTCATAAGGAACTTTCCTGTGTGATCTATAAAACCTCGTCCATTCATCCCTACTCATCATAGGATGAGTATGATTCTCTTCAAATACAGTCACTTCCCATTTTCCACTCCTCAACCCAACCGCCATCCGTGCTCTGCATTCATGCCGGTTCACCTTGTTTCTACAACGTTTCGGAGGAATTACCTTATTGCCGAAATTTGCTTCTTTATCAAATTCAATGGTTGCATCATCCATTGCATCATACCATTCAGGATCACATTCACTTTGCTTCCCAACTAATTCACTTTTGCTCCTTCTAGAATGAACACACTCAAACTCTCTCCTGATAATGTGGTCACAACCTTTCTTCTGGGTCTTCTTGGTGTAACATATCCTTGTTCCGAAACCAAGCTTCTTTGCATAATCATTATACACCTTTTGTGCTTCCTCAAGGCTGTCAAAGACCACACCTACACACGGCGCTGCTGGTCTAGGAGTTGTTGCATCATCAACAAACGGCACGTATGTGTCCCCTTCCACCTCCCCGATGCCATCCTCCTGCAAATAATAATTATATAATTCATATTTATAAACCGAGTAGAGAAAATATACACAACATATTGAATAACAACAGATATCTTCCATTTCTTTTCTATGCTTCAACCTTACCGGAGTATTGCTTCCACAGATATCGTCGTTCCCATCCTAACAAAATATATCTAATACTTGACCATATATTACATTGGTAAACAAATATATGAATATCCTTCCTTTGAACAGTACAGTCTGCCAAATGATTCCTTCGTGCTACTAAAATGCAACACAACAATAAGAATTCTGCTACTACGTACATACACGCAAAGCAGAAATAGACATATCTGAACCTACATTCCATTCGAAGCATCCACCGAACAAATAAAATGCTTCCTATAACAGCCAGTATTGCTTCTAATCCACTCACAATTCAGACATATCACATTTCCCAATGAATCAATGGATATTACCTATGTAATTGAAACTTTACGATCAACAAACAGCAATGCTTCAACCTTATAACAATTCTCAACACGAACACCAACTAGGAGGGAATACGCAGTTTCAATCTTCAATTTACCTGTTCATCTCCATTGTTGACAACAGGGGGGTTTTGAAACTGTCGAGAAAAAGCATCCGCATCATCACCTACGGGACCAGAACTCATGCCAAGCAAGGAAGAATTAGGACCAGCGGCTGCTCGGTGCCGATCTACACCACAGATTCCACGATACTCAATCTCTTGTCTCAGGTGCGCCATTGATGCATCTACTAGACTACAACGACCAAAGTAGGAAGAAGCTGCGCACGGGGATAGGAGAGGAAGAAAGCCAGGAAGAGGAAAGAGTTTTTTGCGGGAGAATTTAACAACGACGAAGCACTTAATTCTGGCTCCTAAACATCCTCCCGCGCGGGTCATAGGAAGCAGATCTCACGGTCCTAATTAATTTAATCCTAGGGTGCATGACTAGTCTGACAAACGCAATCCATCTGTAGTCTGATGCCTAGTGCCCTCATTTTCCTTTTTGTTTTTCTTCTGTTTTTAGTGGTCTTGATGATTGTAACTACTGTAGCAACATCATTGTATCTTTAATTTTCAAGCTTTGTGCATTTTATAGCCTCATACGACAAGGGAAGTGAAAGTTGTGACATGCTGTCCAGAAAACAAATTCTGTCCTCGTGACTAGAAAAATCATAGAAAAATCTCAGTTCATCTTTTTGAGCTGAATTTTTTACACAGAATGCTCTATAAAATTATGAACTTTCGTATGTTCTGAGTTTTTTGATTTGAGTTGCAGAAGTATCCGTAAAAAATTCTTTACTACCTGCTGGTCTGTTTTTCACAGATTCTGTCCTGTTTTGCCTTTTCTTCGTTTTGCAAACCTTAAGCTTGCTTTTTCTTTGAAAAAACTTTTTGGAAATCTTGATAAATAGTAGCTCTTCAAGATTATCTTTATTTCCAGTAGAGATTTATTTTATTTTATCATGGGTACTAACCTCGCTAATCAGATTATGATGAGTTATGTATGAAGGGAGTTTTCAAGTGTGCTAGGGAAGATGATGAAAGAAGATTAAGAAGTGGCAAGCGTTCAAGCTTGGGGATGCCCCCATGCATCCCCAAGACATATTCAAGGAGACTCAAGTGTCTAAGCTTGGGGATGCCTCCGTGCATCCCCTTCTTCATCAACAATTATCGGTTCGTCTCTCGTTTCACTATATTTTTATCACTTCATGCGTTATGTGCTATGCTTGGAGCGTCTCGCTCTTAGGTTTTGTTTTTAGTTTTCTTTATCCTTTGCTTGCTGTTCATAACAAGTTAGAACCCAGCTTTCTTTGTGTGGGAGAGAAACACGCTCCACTTCCAAAATTTAGAACACAACATAGGACTTTTCATGCTTATCTTTGCTCTGTTTGTTCTTTATCTTTTCGTAGCTGCTATCATGTTTTGCTCTTAGCTTTCATGCTTATCTTTTCAAAGAGCTTTTGTTTAGTTTGTTGCTGGAACTATCTTGAGTTTTCATGTTTATCTTGTTTAGGGAGTTTTCTTGTTGCACTGAGTTTTGTGTCTTGACTTGAAGTAGGTAATTGAGGTTGCTATTCTTTTGTAGTAGTAACTTGCAATAGTTTTGAGGTGTTGTTTTGAGTAATGTTTGGACTTTTGCTGTCAAGAGCTTTAGCCTATTAGTGATAGATGTCGTATTTTGGGCAATCCGTGTTTATTTTCAAAACCTACAAAATTAGTTGAGAACTCTAGCTACTAGATGGATCACTACTCTTCTAAGGGGTCGAATATTAGAGTACACTCACGTACCATGAGTCGAGGATGCGCAAGGATAACCAAACCCCCATACACTCCTCCTCGGGGTACTTGTCTCTTTGTGAACCTCCTTATTAGATTGAGAGTTACCGATAATAAGTGCATGAGTTCTTCGGACTAATGTGAGTATTCGAAAGTTGACATTTCCACCTTCCCATATTTTGCTAGCCTTTTCTGTGTCGTGCATTGCTTTCTTCTCACTCCGAGAGTTAGCGTCCACCTACGCCGATACATCCAAACCCTTGGCACGATACACTTTGTCATCATAAGCCTCCTTAAATCCTTCCTCAAAACATACACCATACCTACCTATCAAGGAATTTCCATAGCCTTTCCGAGATATATTTCCATGCAACATTCATCTTCTCATGACTTGATCTTCATGTCATACATGCTACTTGCTTGATCGATGATACGCATGCTAGTTGGGCCTTTCCCTAATCATTGCTACATGACGCGCTAGTATCATTGCATATCCTGCTACACTGGCAGAGGCATACATTTGCATACATCATGATAGTTACATCTTCTTTATGATATGAGTACTTTGTAAAGTGTGAAAGATCTTCTTTACTTTTTGTAATATATAGAGTGTTGCCCCTAAAGTGAGGAAAAGATCCCAAAGTGGACAAATCAAAAGATCCCAAAGTGGACAAATTAAAAGATCCCAAAGAGGACAAATGAGAGAAATAGAAAGAGCCATTGAGGCCACCAAAAAAATACAAAAAATATAAAAAAGAGAAAAAGAAATAAAAAGAGAGAAGGGGGCACACTACTATTCCTTTTGAAAGATCCACACTCGTACTCCCTCTTATATCATGTACTCCATAGAGATTATCATTCATGCATATAGCTATGTGGGGACCTTCACACTATAGAACTTGGCTTGTATATTCCAATGATGAGCCTCCTCAAATGAGCTCTAGGTCTTCTTGAGCAAGCAAGTTGGATGCACCCCCACTAGTTCCATTGGAGAGCTTACCTTAGCTCATATGTGCATCCGTTGCATGGCAATCTCTATCCCTCACATCATATCTATCATTTGGCTTTCTCTCGCATATGATTGTCCTCATTGATGTGAGCCTTTCACACCTTTTTGTCTTCCTCCTCGACCTTATTCTCTCTTTGCCATCCTAAGTGTCAACTTTCTTGCTTACGCTCATCCATTGCATGAGTGCTCAAAATGTCGAAAATGAATGGACCATTTTGACTTGTACCTGACTAGTGGTCTGGGGATGAGTCAAGATAAGATTCCAAAGAAGACCAAGTGAGAAACTTTAGTAGATTGAGTTCTCACCTTAAAAATACTTTTTCTCGTATATCCCTATCCCCTTTCGTGCACGCAAACACAATTTGGAGACATTTGAGTCACGGACAGCGAGAGCTCTTGCACCTTTATGTTCTTATGTTGCTTGTTTCGCTAAATATAGACTCTTGCCTGTTATGACTTGAATTGAATTACATGCCTTGATTGCTTTACTTAAAAGTTCTTATATGGTTGTTAGCATGTCACCACAGAAATTATGCTTGTTATCATTTACCTACTCGAAGACGAGCAGGAATTAAGCTTGGGGATGTTGATACGTCCAAAACGTATCTATAATTTCTGCTTGCTCCATGCCTCTTTTGTGTGATATTGCTATGATATTGATGAACTTCCATACACTTTTGATCATATTTGGACTAACCTATTAACTCAGTGCACCCCAGTGCCAGTTCCTGTTTTCTGCTGTTTTTCTATTTCAGGTTTCCCCCTTATTAAAAGTAACGGAAAAATTCCGCGAAAATATAGGGAAAATCAGCGTACCGGAAGCTTCGCGAAGAGCCCGAGAGGGGCCAGAGGGGAGCCAGGGGCCCCCAGGCGGCCAGAGGGCGCGGCCCCACCACTGGCCGCGCCAGGGGGGCGCCTGGAACCCCTGGCCCACCTCTGGCTGCCCCCTTTCGCCTATTTATTCCCCGTGACGAGAAACCCTCGGGGACAGAACCCTTTTTCGCGATCTCTCCTCTGTTCCGCCGCCAATGCGCTTCCAAGATCGGGAGCACCAGAAGACCTCTTCCCGGCACCCTGCCGGAGGGAGGAATCACCTCCGGGAGCTTCTCCACCACCATGGATGCTTCCCGGATGAACCGTGAGTAGTCTACCTTGGACCATGGGTCTATGATTAGTAGTTATGTGATGTTCTTCTCCCCTCTTTGTTCTTCATGGATTAGACCTCGTGAGCTGCCCTACATGATCGAGCCACATATGTAATCTTTCTGTTGTTGCTATGTTGAGTTTGCTGGGATCCGATGGATTATGAGATTATGTTCAGATTGTGATTGAGTTATATATTTGATTCTCTTCTTTTATATTTATGTTCTTGAGTAATTCTTGCATGTTCTCCGTTGCTGTTTATTGCTTTGGCCAAGTAATAGGTAGTGACTCCAAGAGGGAGCGTTATGCATGATTGTGGGTTCATGCCCCCCGATGACTAGCTTGAGTGACAGAAACATGAGTCTAGGGGATATGTTGTTGCCACAAAGGGGAAAACAACGGTGCTTGTACTTGCGGGTGCAAGGATTGTTTATTTTATGCAAAGTTCTTTAATGCAGTTGTCTGTTGCTTTGAGTTTACACTTTGGGTGGGATTCGCAACTTAATACCAGCGAGATGTTCTGGATAGATATCTCAAGGTGGATGATTACTGGGTAGATGCAGATGGATTTCGGTCTACTTGTCTTGGCGTACCGCCCGTGCTTTTGAGCCTCTTCCTTTCTGCATTGCATAATTAGCATTGGTTTACGCACATAATCCTGTCAATTGCCCAACTGTATTTTTTTACCTCGCATGGCTATTTTATCGTCTTTTGGGAGAAAGACATCACTAGTGAACATCATAGCACCCCGGTCCATATTTCTACTATTGTTTACGCCTTCAATTTACTTTCAGTATTTACTTTTCCGTAGCTATCACTATCACTATTATTCCGTGCGTTTTATCCTTTGTAAACAACAAGGCCGGAGGAATTGACAACTCCTCTGTACTCGTTGGTAGCAAAGCTATCCGTTGTGTGTGCAGGTCCAGGTGAAGTTAGCAATCCTTAGATTGTCAACGACGCCAATTTTTCACTTCACCACCTACTTGTATCTGTTGGAGTCCTACTGGTTCGATATTCAACCTTAGCATCTTTGCTAAGGGAAACTTGTTGCTACACTACATCTCACCTTCCACTTGGGGTAACCAATGAGGAGCGAGAAATATCTCGTGTATCAGCGGAGAAGGGGATGGATTCCCTGCGCAGCAGAGACGGGGTGGACGCGTAGGCCGACGAGTAGGCCGGCGAGTCGGATGCCGACGCCGTGCGCAGGGAGGCGTGTGCGAAGGCGAGGTTGGGGTCGAAGCCGCTGGAATCAGGCGACTGTGTGCCCCCCATGCCGACGGCGTCGAAGGTGAGAAGTTACCGGCAGGGGAGGCGAAGCTCTGCTGAGTTGGGGGGCGAAACTGCGACGCACCAGAGCGGACGGCTTCCGCCGCCGCAAGGACCTCCCGCAGGTCGCGCTTGGCCACAACAGCCGCCTCTTGGATCGCCTCCAGCTCCTTCGCCGCCTTCTGCTTGGCGGCCTCCATGCTCTCCCGGGCGAGCTAGGCTTACAGCCTGACGCGCCGAGAAGCGGACGTCACCTGGCGGCGCAACTCGTCGGCCTGCCACGCGACGTCCGTCCAACCTTCCGGCCTTGGTAGCGGCGCCCTCTTCTTTCTCTGCTGGGGGGGGGGAGCTGGCTCATCGCGCGCCGAGAGGACACATATTTCTTCTTCGGCTGCATGGGACAGACCTGGGGGGAAATGGCGGGAGCTGGGGGCGGGGGGAATGGAAAACGACGGGAGATGAGTTGTATCTCGTCGACAGAGCGGCCCCACGCGACGTTTCGTTTCGTCAGGCGTTCCCAAGAACCCCCAGCGCGCTGGGGTCGGCTTAGGATCGCCGGATCTATTTTCGGCCCAATCCGACGCTAATTAGACTCTTGAGGGCGCGGCTGGGCGAATTTCGTCCGTCCGGAGCAAATAGCGCAACCTTGGGGGCCTGTTGGGGAGCATCTCCAGCCGCGCCCCCAAGAGCCCCCGGGACCACTTTTTACGTCCAAACCGGCGAAAAATCTTCCACTCACGCCCCCAAGAGGCCCCCAAGCGCCGAAATAGCGCCGGCGATCCCAAGAGACCCCCAGGTTTCTGGGGGGCTCTTGGGGACGCTGGATGAAACTATCACCTATCATGTGCTGACATGTGTCGTTTTTCCTCTAAAATAGCGCCGGCACTTATGCCCCTAGACCAAGTATGCGCCGGCTTGAAGGCCGCGACTGGGGGACCGGCCGCCCCAAGCCGGTTTCGTCCCGGCCCCCAAGCGACACTAAAATAGCGGCGAAATCCGGCGCTAGCGGCTGGAGATGCCCTTACCTTTCCCAAAGGCCGAGCCCGACCGAGCGAACAACGCGGCTCCCTCCTCCGCCCCGCCGCCTCTACGTCATCTCCTCCCTTCGTCTCTTCGCCTACGACGCAGATCCCTGCTTGATTCCCCCCGCCTGAGCAGCCGTGCCCGAGAGTCCACCCCCCCACGCCCTGACGCCGCCGCTCGGGTTCGCCGCCGACAGCAGCAGCTAAGCGAGCGAGAGGGAAGATGCCTAAGCGGACGACCCACACATACTCGAGCGAGGACGCGCTGCCGGAGGGCCCCGAGTCCGACCTCTTCGTCTACTACTGCAAGCACTGCGCCTCCCACGTCCTTATCACTGGTCGGTTGGCTCCTTCTCCCTCACGCTCCCTTTCTTGGTTCCTCTTTGTTACAGCTTGGGCTTATATGTGGAGACTTAGGTTAGTTTTACCAGATCCGAGAAATCCTTCCGAATGTTCTAGGCTAATGCTACAACTTTGGAGTGAAGGAGGTTTTTTTTGTTGCTGTTCTTTCTAGCTGAAGCATCGAGTGGGGATTCTTGTCAAGGAAGTGGCAGTCTTTTTCTTTCTTTCTTGGATAATCCGGCAGGAGCCCTGCCTATATGTTAAGAAGAGTAGAATTGAGGTTAATTATTGGGGAAACCGCAGGAGGACCAGATACAAAGGGCACTAAGTACTAACCCCAACCAATTCTTTCTAGCTGAAACAACATAGTGCTAAAGGGATTCGGCTTGCTAGAAGGTTATCTTCGTTTGGGTGCCAGCATTGTGAATCTTGATTTTCACCCTTGTTGTTTGTGAGTTTAATTGTTATTAGTAATTAGGAACGGAGGGAGTAGTAATCAGGAGTTTTCTCTTAGCTGAGGTAGCCATAGATGATTCCTAGGAACAATAGAAAGCTGTACTAATCTCTGTCTGTAACTTGTCACAGATCAAACCACAATAAGTTGTTTGTACTGTTCAAAAAATAGGCTTGTTAATCAGTTAACTGGCCAATTAATCCCTCCTCAGAGGGTCTCACCGAGTAGCCAAGTAACTGATTAATAGGCCAATTTGCCTATGAAACTTATTTTTCCTTAACTTTCAATCTTGTCATTTTCTCTTGTTTGTTATTGTGTTGTTTCATATGATTAGCAGTTATATCTATATCTAGCCACTGATAAAATTTTTGAATCGCTAAGAAGCGATTCTTTTCTGATATTGACTACTTTCAAGATTGCTGTATTTGGTGTGCTCTGTTAGTACTTCAAGTATCTGATATTATAATTTATTCTGATGTGTTTGTTATAAAGATACCCTATTGCAGAAACTGCCAAAGAGGAAGACTGACAGAGCACATGTTCTGGACAAGACAAAGCATCTCTCAAGGCTAAATGTGAAAGATGCAGGAAAAGTCTTGTTGAAACGGTATATTAATCATCCCTCATAACTCTGTTATTGTTAGGTACTTGAGTCAAATCCCATGTTTTCAGATTTTATTGAACTATTTATAGACAATATTACACGTTGGTAGCGCGATGTTATGTATGTTGATTACTGTGGTAATGTTTTTCTCTGTATCTATTATTATCACGTACTCCCTCCGTTCCAAAATAACTAACTCAACTTTGTACTAGCTCTAGTACAAAGTTGTACTAAGTCTACGACAGTTATTTTGGAACGGAGGGAGTAGTATGTATCTACGATATGAGTGCTGCTATCTTAAGTGCGCACAATTGTTTTTGAGAAGAAAATTCGGTGGTAGCTGCATCAACTCAGGGTAAACTTACACAGCTTCTTATTGCATAACAGTAGCCAGCTTACAAATGGATAATTTTGATGAGGACACATGTAAAGATTGAATCTTCTATAAAAAAACTGTCCAGAGAAAAAAGATAAGAGGAGACATCAACGCAACAGATCAAACACCAATTGATAACACCTGTAGTAGGACCATATGATGTACTCCCTCTGTTCCAAATTAGATGACTTCTATTTGTCCACACGAGTATCTATACTTCTATACACGTGTGGACAAATAAAAGTCATCTAATTTGGAACGGAGGGAGTATTAATTTATAGCTAACGTACTGAAATCATCTCTTTAATGGCACACCCTGCAACAGAATACATGCAACTCTTGCGAGTCAGTAACTTTGACCTGCAATCAGTATAGAGCTAGTGCTACTTTAGAATAAATTTCCCTGTATGTCTGTATCAGATTTGTAGACTTATGCTAGTTTTCTATGCGAATCCTTTTACACCATCCACAGTTTTCATGTCATCATGTGAATACTCGTTTGTAGACCTATGCTAGTAACCACTCCAGGGTCATTTGTCTTAAGATGATTCCATTGTTGCAGTGAATTACATATTTTGCTGCTTATATAATGGTAGTGTATCTGATGCAGTGGAGAAGGAAAACTCGAAAAGCAGTTCCGCATGACCTGCGTGGGATGCGACCTTTTTGTTTGCTACCGATCGGAGGAAGATTTGGAGCTTGCTCCTTATATATATGTTGTTGATGGAGCACTGAGTTCGGTGGCGGCTGAGACAAATCCACATGTACGCGTGATGGAACCTTCTTTGATCTTTCCAATCTGTTTTACTATTTTGTAAGCTAACAGACCATGAAAACTGTAGGATGCTCCTGTACCCCCGTGCATCACACAGTTGCAAGGTGGACTTGTCCAAGTTGCCATTGAAGTAGAAGACCGAGCACAACGTTCAGCAATAACAAGTATGTTATGTTAATCTTGTACTCCCTCTATCTCTCTATATAAGACGTTTTTGCAGTTTAATTTGGACTGCAAAAACGCCTTATATTTAGGGACAGAGGTAGTAGTAAATTTGTTTTTTAAACCAATGCAACTAAGCACCGCCGCTCTCCTCTATAACTGTATAACATAATAAATTTGACAGTACTAAGAGGAATCAGTATCACTTTAGTTACCAAAAGAAAAGAAGACATGACAATTGTATTTCTTATCAGGAGTGAACGCTGACGATGTTCGAGTAGCAGTAGCTGCCCCTGCTGCTCGGGGGGAGGCTAACAACGAGTTGCTAGAATTTATGGGCAAGGTCACTTTCTCCAATCTTAATTCTTGGCACTATTTGAGATATTTAAATGTATACATAGCATTTGTTTACCTTGTTACCTGTTCAAACTTCTCACTTGAACATGCTTGTACTGACAATTTATGCAATCAGGTGCTCGGCTTGAGATTGAGTCAGATGACCCTTCAAAGGGGATGGAATAATAAATCAAAGCTTCTGATTGTGAGTTCCCATTTCTCATGTCTTGTTTTAAGGAATATATTAGTGCCACAAGAATTGAGCTAATTTAAGATTGGTTTCCAAGTTACCTAGCTTTCTATTAGTAGCCAGTTGACTCAACATTTCACATTTAGTTCATTTTTTTTCCAGCGGTCTTCTGGTTCCATTGATTGATTGTTTCACTTGTACTAAATACCTTTACTTTATTTAGGTTGAGGATTTGTCTGCGCGGCAAGTTTATGAGAAGCTCCTAGAAGCGGTCCAACCATAGAATACCGACTTTAATTTGCAGCAGCCTGCATACTCTTTATCTGGAAGGAAAATGACCCAAGGCCACCTATATTAGATCTGCTGAAAAGAAGGCTCAGAGGCCATAGAACCAGGTGTGAAAAGAGCAGAAGGTGCTGAGAGTCGAAGGGGTGGAAAGGCTACCTATTAGAACTGACTCTGAACTTCAGAGCAGGCAGACAATCTGTGCTGAATTTGTTCATTGTTTCTGTTGTAATCTTGTATCCATTACTGAGATGGAGATGTACATTGATTGAAGCAAAGCTGTGTGCGTTCTGATTCATACTGTTGCCCATGTTGGTATCAAACATCCAACATATATATTTGACCTTTTGTAGCTTGAGTTTGTGGTTGATTTCTCAGGTTCAATGTTGGACATGAATGGTTTCGTAGTTTGTGATCTGAGTATGCATTGCGATGTGCCTTATTTCTTTGTAGTTAATGAACTGTTTCTTCCTTGTGTCTTGGTCACATTTTTCTTTTGATGGGAATCAAACTTTATTTCTCAAATCAAGGCCAAATCATTTACAAGAATTGGAGAAATAAAATCAGGAACTGCATCATCCCAAGAATAGGAAGATCTATTGCTATGAGCATGCTTAGCTACTTCACCAGCCGCCATGTTCGCTTCCCTGTAGCAATGTTCAAAGCTAATCTGGTAGAAATCCATTTATAGAATTTTGCATTCCACTATGATAGGGAGATCTTGACCAAGATAGTTCTCTGGATGGTTGATAGAGGTTACAACGAAAAGGCAGTCCGACTCAATTTTCACTTTGCTACATCCAATATGCGCCACCAGGTAGATGCCATTCCTTATTGCGTGTAGTTCTCTTGGTGGAAATAAACGTTCACATTTATTATGATCACTTCCTTTTCAGGTTTCTGCTACATATCAGCCTGTTTCCGAACAGGAGCCTTTGGGGAGTATGCTCGTATGTTGTTTGTTGCTAGAACTCGAATGGATAGCGCCATTTTCTTAGGGTTTTGCGCTTGTACTCCTTTCATCATCTATCGGCACTGCCACCAAATATACCAACCTGCAACTCCCGCTAGTTCTGCTCTGGGTAGATCATCAGATGTACCTTGTAGTTGTACAAGAATCTCCATAGTTATGGATCATGATATGTCTTCCACTACTGCTCGTTGTACTTCATCTAGCAGTGCTAGCCCAAGCCATATTTCTTGTGCTCAATTACAAGTAAACACACACTGTTGGATATCTTCGCCTCCAATGGCGCAAACCGAACATTGAGTCGGCGTCGGGCCTGGTACATGTCTATATGAGAGTGTGATTAAGCAGGGGAAAACCCCATGTAAAACTTTCCAGATAAAGTGCTTGATCTTCCCCGGTACCTTGAGACCCAAGACTTCCTTCCAAATTGGGTTAGTGATCTGCCGCCCTTGGCCATCAGCTCGGCCAACCCGAGAACCGTGCTGGTGTTCGAACTCTTTGTGTTACGCCAAGGCATTAAGCACAACAGTGTAAAACACCAAGTGGAAGGGTTGCTCAGCGATTACAAAAAACTTAAAAGAATGCAGAGCAGTGTGCCAGTGTACATGCTTATTGAGGTCGATTCTTCTTAAGAGTCCGACTTAAGAAGATAATAGTACTCCCTCCGATTCATATTACTCATCTTGAAATGGATGTATCTAGAATCGAAGAGAGTATTTTTTTACGTTAACTGTCTATGTGTGATGAGGAGATGCAAATTTTGTAACTTCTAATATAGTTGGCATTCATTTTGGTGTTTTAAAAGAAGCTGTTTTTTTGACAACGTAAAGTAAGCTATGTTGATATTGCATATGTGATATGATGTTGATAATTTTTGTTAAGAAGATTGTTGCTTTTGCGTCCATGCAGGAAGACACTCTTAGCGACAAGTGAAACTTTCCTGTATCGTAAAAGGGAAATACATAACAAAAAAAAGCTCTTGTTCAACTGGCGAAGAAGATTGCTGCTTTTGCGTCCATGCAGGAAGGCATTCTTAGCAACAAGTGAAACTTTCTTGTATCCTAAAAGAGAAATACATAACCAAATAAAATGTAAAATGCTCTTGTTCAACTGGCGGATTGTTTGGCTGGCATCAACCGCCTTCAATGTATGCCATGTGTTCCCGTGGAGCCCACCCATCTCGTGGATTGCAACAACTTTGCTTTATCTCTTGTGTCTCTTCCTCAATTTCACTCCATCTCGAATCAATCGCATGGCGCTTGTGCTCGCTCACTACTGTCCGACACTGGTAGCCGTTGTTAGCCAGCGAGGCAGGTCTCCATTGTTACCTTTCCTTTACTCCCTTTTTCTTCTCATCCTACAACCTTCCTTCCTCAACCAGATCGAGATCCAACTCGAGGCCATGACCATCGACAACCCTTCTTCGGCCGTCGTCGCCAGCCACCCTGCACGACACCTCGTTGGCGTGAGGCGAGCTCGCCGCTAGCCAACATCGCATATGATACAAGTTTCTGCAACAATTGTTTTATTGCAAGTGGCAACGACGAACATAGAGGTTCTGTTGCAAAGTGGTGAAAGAGAAGGCTCCCTTTGCGGTGACGATTTAATGAAAAAAAAATTCTTTGCAACAGAGGCTCTGTTGCAATGGACCGAGCGCAACGAAAGCTCTTTTGCAAAGTGGTATGAGCAGATCTGGCGGCTGCCGCGTCTTCGATCATACGGTTCGGAAGGGGGCGGATAATACATATATTCCGACCGACTGATGCATATCATCGCCTAATAAAAAAAGGAAAAAAAGGAATGAGAACAATAACAAACATTTTTTGTTTTTAACATGATAAATAAAGAAAAAACGAAGACAGGGCGAAGTTGAGCTGGTACGGGCTCAAGCCCAGGCCATAGCCCACGAGCGGCCCGTTGAAACCCTACCCCAGCCCAGCCTCGCTCTGCTCCACTGCACCACACGCACGCACAGGGGGCACCGGCTCTGACCGCCGTCGCCAGAAGCCCCCCAACCCAAACCCTCTCTGTTTTTCCTCTCCTGCCGATTCCTACACCGCCTCCGCTGTCCGCTCCCACGCCGCGGAATCCCCCGCAGCGCAACTCAGGCGATCCGCACCGGCTCCTTCCCGGCGCATCAGGTCGAACTCCCCTCCCTTTTTATCTCGTGTTACCGGCCCGCTTCGCTTCTTGCCGCCGCCGTCGGGCCTGACCGATTCGTCGGTGTGGGGCGCCGCTTGTTGATTTAGGATTCGGGAGACGCTTTTTGTTTGGAGAACCCGGGTTAGGACCTAGGAGGCACTTGTTTGTAGTATTACGTATTTGAGAGCCACAATCGGTAGCATGGCTAGGGTTCAGGCTGTGCCAAGGTTATTGCTTTAGCACTGTATGATTTGAAGTTTGCGCTCTCCTTCTTGGGCAGGAAAAAATGGCCGAGCATCTCTTTGAGGACATCTTCAACGTGACCAGGATCGATCCCGACGGGAAGAAGTTCGACAGAGGTAATTCGCTCTGTCTGTTGTACATGGTGAATTTTAATTTCTGCTATGCGGCACTTTGCTCTGCCGAATCATGCTGCTCATGCATGCCTGTCAGTCTCTTGGAGTTGCTGTTAGCAGTGGCTTAGCAAACAGAATTTATGCCTACCTGTTAACAGTGCACTATGTCAATATTTGGATCCTGGACTGTTAACATCAGAGCCTCGGAGCTGCAGATTGAGTTTACTGAACTGAACGTTTACCTTTCCATATCGGTGTGCAGTTAATCGCATTGAGGCTAAAAGCGAGCAGTTGGATATGTACATGCAATTAGATGTCGCCACCGATGTCTACCCAATGCATATCGGTGACAAGTTCACCATGGTTTTGACTCCTACACTGAATCTGGATGGAACTCCAGACACTGGCTACTATACACAGGTAATACAACCCGATTCTTCTTCCAAGTTGATCATGAAATAATTTGGCAGCTTAATGATGTGAATGTGGCTCATTATGTGTTGTTACAGTTGCCTAAATGTTGTTATTGTCTCACATGTACTTGTGTTCATGGAGGATGCATGTTTAGGGGCTGATACTCAGGAAGCTCATGTTATTTCTTTTCCTTCATTCAGGCTGGTAGGAAAACACTTGCTGACAAGTATGACTATGTCATGCATGGGAAGCTTTACAAGATTTCAGAGGACAATAAAACTGATCCACCCAAAGTGTATGACTTCTCTGAACTCTACATTAGTGATTTTGTGTGGGTTTTTAATCTTGCAGGATTTTATTCATGTGATATATTCGAGTACTATATGATTTAATGTAAGATTGATTTTGAACTTCATATAATCGATGAAGACTTTGCTCTATAACCATGTTGCTGAAGCTCATGAGTTTGAGTGTACATTATGATTCTCTTATTTGTCCTTCAAGTCCTTAATCCCGGCTTCTTAATGCATGTCCATAATATAGTCCTTTGTGGGAGGGATAGGGGTGTTGATATTGCTTGATGCATGTATTACTGAGTAACCTGATGTATATACTCCCAAGATAAGGGGTGATGTTTGAAATTGGTTCCTTTGAGTTTTACTGAGTAACCTGATGTATACACGGTCAAAGGTAATGGGTGGGTGGGGCGGGATCGTTGAAATTGCTTGATGTGAGTGTTACCTATTAACCTTGTGTGTATACATGGTCTTAGATAAGGGCTTGATTTTGAGATTGCTGAATTTGAGTGTTACTTAGTAACCTGATGTTATATACATGGTACAAGATACAGCTTGGCTGCTGAATGTTAGTACAAACGAAATAATTCCATGGGCTGTTCCCATGTGGAGATCTTTTGGTGTGACAAATACAAAGCAAAGTTCCATCTTTTGAAGGGTTGATTGAAGGATTTGGTTTTACATATTTTACATGCGTTGTTTATAGTTTGTAGGACTTGCTAGAAAATGTCCTAAATCTTTGCAAAAGGTGGCCATTTTTTTTATGAAACAGCCGAAGCAGAATTTATTGAAAGTGTGTTGGTGATGCTGGGCTAGTTGTGTATGTGAATCACACATTCACACCGTGCAGTACGCGCATGGTTATTTTTCTATTCCGTAGAGCATTTACATTTTCTCAGCATGCCTATTTGTAGATCTCCAACTGACTTGCACCTATTGGATACCTCTCTCCTCTCTCCAGGGAGATTTATGCATCTTTTGGTGGTCTCCTGATGTTGCTCAAAGGCGATACTTCAAGTGCTGCTAACCTCGAGCTGGATCAAAGGCTGTTCCTCCTCATCCGAAAGGTGTAAGCATGTGTGTGGCTTCTACCGGATAACCAGCGTTTGCAGTTCACTCAAGGCTATACCAATCCTGTCATCCTTTGAATGCTCATTGTCCTCCACCCTTGTGCACTCTTTAGGCAGTAATATTACTCTAGATTGTTACCATGGTTTCTCTGTAACACCAGTCACTTATCCTCGCCCCCTTGAGCACATTATGCATGTGAACACTAACGTATGTTATCGATGTTCCACTACATTACAATTCTGCACGAATGTAATCGTGGGTGGTTATATTACATTGCGGTGTGAATGTGAACTACTACATGTTTGGTTGATTATATTACATCGTGGTGTGAATGTGATGCTGGTACTATGGAACTACTACATGTTTGGTTATGTTCAACCAAAATCTCAAGCAGGTGACCAGTGAGTAAATACCGCATGTGTTGCGTGCATTTACATACAGGGTCATGCTATTATCCATGCGCCAGTTGTATGGCTGATCGATATTGTTTGGATTTCACAAAAAAATGTGCCCTCCTTTGTGCTACAAGTAGAAATCAGAATGGAAAATTCCAAACATGATGTGGCAAAATTAAAAGAACGCGAGCAAAGGGAACGAATTTGGGGCATACATTTTCATAGTTAAGATCACAACTTGCTCTTGGCGCATTCAGCTAACTACTTGATCCACTCCATGAATCCATGATACATGACGCTAGAAAAAACTACACAATGGACGGTGTATATTCCCCGGTTTCATCATTCATTAACTTCCCGGTTTGGTATCCCTGCTGTTACAGTCATGTTTCATCTTCTTCCCCCTCAACAAACAGATCCTACATAACAACAAGATCAAGACGAAGGAGATGGGCGATGAACTACTCGGCGCCTTCGGATTGGTGCTGCGTCTTGTGGTCGCCGAAGATGCGGGTGCGGAAGTCCTGGACCATGAGGGGGAGGCCGTCCCTGAGCGCCACCTTGGGCTCCCACCCGAGCAGCTCCTTGGCCTTTGTGATGTCGGGCTTGCGCTTGTGGGGGTCGTCGGCGGTGTTTGCCCTGAACTCGATCTTGGCGTTGGGGTCGATGGTGTCCTGCACCACCTTGGCCAGCTCCAGCATGGTGAACTCCCCCGGGTTCCCCAGGTTGAACGGCCCTACGTGCTCACCCTCCATCAGCTTCATCAGCCCCTCCACCTGCATCATCACACATTCACCAGCAGGATCAGAATTTCAAGCACTTAGACAGTAAACATGAAACCACGATGGATGTGACACGACATTTGGTTCAACGACAAAGGGGCTCGATCGATCATGGTGTTCCCGGGAGCCAAAAAGGATGATGATGGAAAGCTACTGAATTGATCGATGCTCGATCATATGGGTAGCAACAGTGCACCAAACAGTTTGGAACCACCTATAGATACAGATATGCGTGCAGTGGTCCGGATCAGTGGCTCGTCGATCCGTTAACAGCCGTTGGTTGGCGCAGTTTCGTCCGCATTGCTTCCTGTCGAAGCTGCGACGTACGGTACGGGAGAGCGAGAGAGAGAGAGAGACCGGACTATGCAAGAGCCAAGAGGTCCATGGCCTCGGCTATCATTGGGCTGATGATCGATCGATGGAGCCAACTCGGTCCGTATCAGTGGCCTGTGGGGTGGTCCAAAACCGAAACCGAAACGCTAGCAACTGGGTGGACTCTGTACTTGAGTAGGCACCAACGCCAAATGGAAATGGTTGGGACCTGAAGAAGAAGAAGAAGAAGAAGGACCACCCCGACCTAATATCGAAATGAACCAGCGCCACAGCCGCGTGCCGTTGAGAGCACGGACGGACGGACAGCAGACACGAAGCAAAGATATACTAGCACGAGGACATGCAAATCAACGGCGAATTGAACCAACTAGCTTCAGCTGTACGATCAGATTAATAAAACCCGGCCGTGCTGCTGCTGTTGAAGGCTTGAAGCTTGTGAAAGGGAAAAAAGCTTCTGAATCTTAGAGTTTGTGTGTGGCGTGCGTGTTGTGTTGGTGAGAGGGAGAGCTTACCAGATCGGAGACGTACTGAAAGCTCCTCGTCTGCTTGCCGTCGCCGTACACCGTCAAGGGCTCCTTCCTCAGTGCCTGCATCAATCAAAATCAATCAACCAAATGTTAGCAGTCGTTAACCCCGTGCATATAAACCCATGATAACTACACCCATCAAAGACAAATCGTGTCATGTCTATGAGCTTTCAAACGCTGTAAGCATCACTAGTTTCTTCATCTAGCCGTGTTGGTGTGTGAGTGATCTTGGTGCTAAGGTTATCATCTCTTCCTCCACACAAAGCATATGTACCTTTCGCGTGTAAAGATTCGTGTACAAAGCAGGTTTTAATTAACCGGGGAATGAATGATTCGTGCCAGGGTTTGGGAGTAAGAAAACGAGAGTTGGAACGTGGTGTCCACTTGTCAAAGCTTCACTAGTTTAATTCGCATGCAGCAAGCTGCTTTTTGCCACTCAATCACAACAGCACATGATTTTGTTGGAACCTGGGTTGAATTAACAAACCTACACTTGGTCCACTTGCTGTCTGTGCTCCCCCTTAGCGAAACCTAGCTAGAGAGTAGTGATAAACGAAACTAGAAATGCTGAATCATATGTAGGTCGAGAAATTTCCTTGAACAAAAGTCTAGCTAGGCAACCATTGAAGACTATTTTTTGTTGGAGTGTGTCACAAACGAAACGAACAGCTAGAAGAAACTAAACTACTTAGTAGGAGTATTTATGAATAACTAGATAAAAATAGTAGAGTAATAGTACTGAGTCAGTAGACTTGCATGCATGTGGGGATGTGGGTTCAACGGCTAGGATGGGAATAGAAGTTTACAAGTTATAAGATCGAGGTAGTAGCACTAATAATATATTGCCTATCGTACTAGATCTAGATCGAAAAATCAATACTACTATAGATTAGTTAGTGTAGCAGTAGAAGCCTAGTCAAGTAAAGCGGGAAGAGAGAGAGGGAAGTTACGTGGAAGCGTGCATGCTGGTGCGACTACATGCACATCGTTAGATTAGTTAGACTGTTAGAGAGAGTAGGTCACTTAGTGATCTCACCTGAGCGACAAAGTTGCTGACGACCCGGCCATCGTCGATGCACATGCGCGGCCCGTAGGTGTTGAAGATCCGCGCGATCCTCACCTGCCAACACGCACACAGATCAATCAGTTATCAGTCCCATAATCGGCCTAGTTTTTTTTAACTAATTTGGCCTAGTTTAACTGCTACACTTGCATCTCATGATCATAATCTATTCTCCGATTCTAGGCTAGAGTAGTAATAAAGGAAAGAAAAGGAGAAGAGAGGATTGCTTTCGTTTCCAGTAAAGTTGTGAGTGGAGTATGATTAAAACCTCGAGGTTGGCGCCGCGGTGGTAGTCCATGGTCAATGTCTCCGCCGTCCTCTTGCCCTCGTCGTAGCAGCTCCGCACACCTGAAGATCATTCATTCACAATACTATTCAGACAGCAAGTTGAATGAACGAACATGCTAGCTTCGAACAAAAGAGAGAAGACGATGACGATGCCAGCAGCATTTCTGTCGTCTTCCTCCTCCTCAGAGGATGACGGCAGCAATGGCGGCTTGAGGCCGGATGGACGGACACGAGACGAGATAGAATGGAAGAGAAGAGATAGATGTGAGATTGTGAGGTGGGACGTACCGATGGGGTTGACGTTGCCCCAGTAGGTCTCGACCTGGGGGTGCTGGAGGGGGTCGCCGTAGACCTCGCTGGTGCTGGTGAGGAGGAAGCGTGCGCCGACGCGCTTGGCGAGGCCGAGCATGTTGAGCGTGCCCACCACGTTGGTCTTGATGGTCTTGACGGGGTTGAACTTGTAGTGCACGGGGGAGGCCGGGCACGCCAGGTGGTAGATCTGGTCCACCTCCAGCAGGATCGGCTCCACCACGTCGTGCCGGATCATCTCGAAGTTGGGGTCGCCGGCGTGGTGCGCCACGTTCTCCTTGCGCCCCGTGAAGAGGTTGTCCACCACGATCACGCTGTCGCCCCGCGCCAGCAGCCGGTCCACCAGGTGGCTCCCCACGAACCCTGCGCCGCCGGTGACCACGATCCGCAGCCCCTTGCGCTTCAGCCCCAGCGGCACGCGTCCGGAGCGCCCGGCGCCGGCGGACTCCTCGTACGCCATCCGGCCCGAGGTCCGGTACTGCCGCGTCGCCAGGCCCACGGCGGCCAGGTGCGCCGCGCTGGTGGTGGTGGTTGTTGTTGAGGTGGTGGTGGAGGCGGCGGGGGAGAGGAGGAGGAAGGCGAGGGTAGCGAGGGCCATGCCGAGGAAGGCGAAGGCCAGGCGCTGCTCGCCCAGCACGTACCGCAGCGGCTGCTTGCTCCGCGGCAGCTTGCTCTCGGCCGGCTGCTGCTGCTGCTGCTGCTGAGGGAAGTCGTGGGCGCCTCGGTAGGTGAGCTCGGAGGAGGAGGCCATGGCGGATGATGGGATCGTGATCAGCTGGTGTGTGCGGGAGAAGAGGGGGAGGGGAGTGGCGCGTATTTGAGGAGGAGGAGGAGGAGGGTTAGGTGGGGTCTCGCGCGGGGCCGTGCGATGGGATCGGGGCCGCGGCCCACGTGGAGCCGCGATTGGCGCCGTCGAGCCGGTGCCCCTCGATGTGCCCGGATTTACCCGGCCTTTGCCACCTGTTTGACTGTGTGAGATAGCATGTGTGCATTCACCGACCGGGTCGTGCTTGTAATTCTAATTTTATGATTATGTTGATGATGATGATGAAAAGGCTCAGCTGCAAGTGTGCAAATTCTCAAGGGCTTAATGACGTGGTCACTCAACTCATCAAATAAAGAAGGAATTACATGGTCGCTGCGGCTAGGCTTCGAGGAAAGGGGACTGGGGTTAAAACAAATTGAGCAGATAGAAACTGGCTGCCGGCTCGTTTACTCGTCATTGACAGTGACGGAAGGACCATTTGGAAAACCATTTTGAATGAGTACGATTTTGTGGGGGCTGGTGCTTTGACATCTTCGAAGTCTTGTGCTTAGGGAGGGCGTACGTCAAGGGGCACGCGCGTGTAACAGTGTCATGCGTGATTAGGTAACAAATGGTGAAA
Source organism: Bromus sterilis (assembly GCA_950022295.1). Lineage (NCBI taxonomy): Eukaryota > Viridiplantae > Streptophyta > Magnoliopsida > Poales > Poaceae > Bromus > Bromus sterilis. Next base: position 40,339,133 of record OX465600.1, read on the forward strand.
CACTGAAAAAGCTTGATCGGTTGCCGGGATCGTAGATAAACCAACCCGAGTAGGATGGATTCACTGAACCAGCAGGTTTGCGTTTGAGCAAGCAAACTGATGGCCTCGGCGTATACGGTGCGCGTGTCATGCATGGTTAGTTGAAGAGCACTCGCCTGCGGTTCACAGCCACATAGCGTCCTACACACCGTATGAAAACGTGCGTGCAGGTGATCTCTCTCGTCTCGTGCATACATACGTGTAGGGTCTTTGTCGGCTGGCTGGATGGCTGGGATGCACGAAAAGTCCGAGCTTCCAACGGCCGGCCAGCCTAGCCAACGCGTGCTTCATCAGTTTCAGTTGACCGGGAGCGCGCTCGCCCGCCCGTCGGTGCTTCCGTGCGTGACGGACGACGTCCACGAAATTGGCCGGGTCCATCCATCCGTGCACCGCACCGCCACCGATCACGCGCACGTCCACGTGACTCTCCGGCTAATCGATCGATCATGGATCCATCCTGGCTCTCTACCTCGTGCGGCGTTTGGCCTGTCCTGGCTTGGCTGGCCTCTTCTTCACCGTCCGCGTACCTCATAGCACCTGTCTCTCGTGCTGTTGTTTCTGTTACGCTACATTCCGTAAAGTCTGTTAAGCCTCTTTTTTTTTGTATGTAGTAGTATATGATTACAAGATGAAAAGCTCTCCCGGATCCTGTTTGCATCTGAATGAAGTTGCACGAGGCCGCAAGTAAAGTCTCCATCAAGAGGCCCTCTTCGGTACACCCTCCCCCCCCCCCCCCCCCCCCACGAAACGTAGAAGGGCAGCGGGGGTCATTTCACACGAAGTGTATTTCGAAACCGTATATGTACATGCCCACGTCGCCAACCCCTCCCCCACTCCTCTTGACGACGCATCCCCACGTCCCCGATCACCCCCTGACGCCGCCGCACCCGTCCCCGATCACACCACACCACCCCCTCCCCCACCCCTCTTGACGACGCCGCCCACGACCCCGACAAGTCTGACGCCGCCGCCTCGACCTAGATCGTCCATAACGTCGCCGTCCTTGTCGCCGATCACCCCGCCGCGACGTCTTGCAGTGGACGTGCGCTGCCGAACCGACTTCATCATGGCCATCATCATCGTCGATCGTCGGAGTTAGCACGTCGCCTTTATCGAAGGTTTGAGACCTAAACCATCTTAAAAAAAGTTGGACAATTAGCCATATATTTTACTGTTGTTATTATAGATGATATTAATGATTTTTTATAATTATTGTAGTACAGTTTTCGTACGGGAGGTTTGTTTCAATGGAGGAAATTCGTTATTCGAGGGATGATTACGATATAGATACCGTCGATGCAACTGATAACAGTTCTATTAATGATGAAGATTATGAAAGTGCGAATGAATCATGGTCTTCATATGATAATTTACCTTCGGAGGATTTTCAAAATGATGAAGATGGCGCACGCATTGAAAACGTAAGTGACATATATTTAGGAGCTTCTTTAAGTTTGCAAAATAAAATCTTGATTTAATGTGTGTGTTTATTATACAGGAAGATGTGGATGTTGAGGAAGCGCAAAATTATAATGAGGAATCATTTTCCGATAACTTAAATCAGGTACGTTAAATCATTTTTGTACGGTTTCCAGTACAATGAACTAAATTATGATAGAGTATAACTCACATGGTTTATTGTGTATTTCTATAGGAGGGCATAGATGATCGTATCAATTATGAAGGTGAAGTAGAGATTGACATTGAGGAGACTGATAAACTGAAAAAAATGTTGGAGACACATTCTAAGGTTATGGATATGACATTTCAATCAGAAGGGGATGCGTACATGTTCTACAACAATCTTGCCAAAGAGCGTGGGTTCAGCGTCAGAAAAGAGAAGGTGAAAAGAGGAAAAGGTTCTTCGGGAATTATAAGGTACAGGCGGTTTGTTTGTTTTAGGGCGGGGAAACGGCAGAGGAAATACATAACCATGGAGGGGCGCACCCGCAGGCTAAGGGGGGAGACTCGTTGCGGTTGCTGTGCGCACTTGGTGGTGAAGATGGATAGATCTCGTGGTGTCTGGTTCGTCGCGGCATTTGTGGATGATCACAACCATGACCTCGCTCGACCCGATGAGGTTCCGTTTTTGTGGTCACATAGGAAGATAGATGACTTCCAGAAGGCAGAGATTTTAGCGCTATCGGGGAAGGGGATCCGTAAGCATATCATTGTTGACAATTTTATTAGCAGGTATGGTTCGTATGATAAATGCGGACTTGTGAGGCGTGATGTGTACAATCTCTGCTGCAGAGAGAAAAGGAAGCTGCTTGCTAAAGGTGATGCTCAGACGGCGGTCGGCATAATGAAGAGTAGAAAGGAGAAAGACCCGGACTTCTTTTTTGAGTATGTACTGTTGGATATATGCCCTAGAGGCAATAATAAAGTGTGTTATTATTTATATATTCATATTCATAATTAATTTTTATATTTCTGTGCTATAATTGCAATGATCCTGACTGTGATATTCAGAAGAAAACTCATATGCATGTGTGGAAATGTAAACAACAAGAGTTCCTGGTTTTGCCTCTAAGACCAGCCCATGTGCTTATTGATGATTATGTTTTCTTAATCATGGACATTGTTCTTGTAACAAGGATGTCAATAGCAATGAGAGCATATTGTTAGCAGAACAATGATGTTGAACCGACCCCAGTGTTAAATGATATACTTAGAGAACTCATCGTAAAACAAACGTTATAAGTCATATCATAAAATGTTATTATATACATAGTTCCTTAGACCATGAGAATGTCAAGTCACTTCACACAAGAAGATGTGCTTTGGTTCTTAGATGAATCTTCCCGTAAATGGGAAGTAGTAAAATAAGTTCTGGGTACATTGGACAGTGTGTCTAGTAACAGTGATAGTTCGAGAATGGGATTTGCTCCTTCACGATGAAGAGATATAGACTCAGGGCCCACTCGGTATAACGGTATCTATTCTCGTCTAGCCAGACACTTTGTGATTCGATCACGGAGATACCGGTATACGTAACGAGGAATGAAGACAAACGAGCAATGAGGATAACTAATGGCTTGTGATCAAAAGGTTGTTTCACATGGGTGCCAAAACTTCTCTCCTCTAACTTTGTCATATATCGCGAAGCAAAGGGAATAGTATACGATAAACATAAAGGTTCACTCGAAGTCTTTTCGTGTATGTGTGGGAGTCAACATGGGTGTCCATGGCTCCGCTTTTGATTATTGACTGTTGACAATAGGCTGTTGTCCTACGTCCGGAAGACATTCCGAGTCATGTCCACATAATACCGAACCTATTGGGTCACACACTTAACGAGTAGTAATCTGTTAGAGAACTAGGAGATGAAAAGAGAAAGGCACCGGAATTGTTTCGAGTGGATACAGAAGTGTTTTGGGTAACAATAGAAATGTTCTAGGTAGTACCGAATGATCACGGATGATTCCGGAAACATTCAAGAATGGTCTTGAATGGTCATAAAACATTTGGTGTTAGGTGTTGAAAGATTACGGAACATCGGGATAATTGTTCCGGGACTTCCAAAAATGTTTCGGGAGGTTCCGGAAGGTTCCCGGGAGCTTATGGAAGTATCCGGAGGGTTATGGAACTCTCCAAGACGCGGAAACCGAGGATGGACCAAGTAGGAAGGTCCACAAGGCCGTAGGTCGGTGGGAAATAGACTTTCCTTGGGGGCCAGGGCGAAACGCCAGGGTCCCTGGCGTTTTCCCCCCTAGACGCCGTAGTCCGCGGCGTTTCGTACTGGAATCCATGTTGGACTCCTCCTGGTGGCCAAAACCGACTTTGGGGAGAACCCTCGCCCAAGTTGCGACCCCAGGCTTCCACCTATATATTCGGGGGCAGGGGTAGCCCCAAAGATACACCAGAAAAGCCCCAAGGTTGCCCTAGCTAATCCACGCACCTCTAAATCTCTATTCGGGCTAGATCGTTCTAGTCCGGACGCCGCTAGGCTGTTCTTCCTCTAGTTTCTCTCGGTGGCGTTCTTCTCTGGACGGCGGAGCGCTGCTGGATTGCTACATCTGGACGTGTGGATACCGGTAGAGGGATCATACCTTTGATCCTTCTTCGAGGAGCTTCTTCTTCTTCTCGGAGATCTGTTCGTGAGACTTGTTCGTGGGATAGATCGAGGGACTGTTCGTGGGAGATCTACTTCGACTACTTCCACTACGTCCTCGAACTTCACCAACTCTTCTTCCGCTGCAATTGTTGGTGAGCATTGTCCTAAACCTTGTATGCAATCTATCATGGATGATCTTGGGTTCTTAACTCGTAGGCACGAAATTTTTGTTTTCTACTACGCTCCCCAACATGTACTAGATGCAGAGGAGAGATTGAAGAGTATGTTCTGGTGTGATGCGCAGTCTAGGCGGGACTATCAGGATTATGGAGACGTGCTTGTTTCTGACATCACGTATAAGATGAACAGATACGGTATGCCGTTCATCCCATTTGTTGGTGTTAACAACCATCGTTGCACCACAGTGTTTGGTTGCGCCATTGTGTCGGATGAGACGGAAGACACCTATGTGTGGCTGCTACAGACCTTTATGAAAGCAAATTGTCAGGTGAAACCGAAATCAGTAATTACAGACGGAGACGCTGCAATGATACGAGCGATTCGTACTGTCCTTCCAGATATCTTTCATCGTGTTTGTTCATGGCATGTGGAGAAAAACATGCAGAGGCACCTTTATCACAAATCATTTACTGAGTTCAAGTCGTTGATTTACTACGCGACCTCGCCAGCCAACTTTGAGAAGAGATGGACCACTTTTGTTGTGAGGTGGCAGACAACTAGAACTGCAGAATGGCTTAACAGGATGTACAGGAAAAATACACTGTGGGCAGCTTCATATCTTTCAGGTGGATTCTTCCTTGGTATGCGCAGTAATCAGAGGAGCGAAAGTCTGAACTCCTCCCTGCATCTCCATCTGGACTATGGTATGAAAATTGTTGATCTCGTAGTGCATTATGAGAACTGCATAGATCGCCTACGTGAGAACGAGGCGAAAGATGATTGCACTGCTAATCAGTCACTTCCACCATCGATTACTGCATATAAGGCTATTGAGGATCATGCCACCCTTGTTTTTACTCCTCCTAATTTTTATATTCTGCAAAAAGATCTTTTGAAGCTGGCAGAATTGGAGTTATTTGAGACGCTAGAGGGAGTTGAGCGACGTACCTATATTGTGACATGGCAGAATAACCACAATTTCAGGTATGATGTTATATATGAACCCAGTAACTCAGATGATACAATATCATGTACTTGTGGAAGCATGGTTCGAAAAGGGTTGCCTTGCAAACATATTTTGTTTGGCAAATGTTCTTAAGTTGTCTGAAATACCAAACTGTTGTGTACTCCGTCGGTTGACCAAACATGCGAGACATGGATTGCCTGCCCAGCGAAAGAGTGATTTGTTTGGATGGGGTTGGGCAGGGGCAGAACAACGTTCACGATACAGTAGGCTAAGCATCAAAGGCGCACAAGCTTTCCATATTGCATCAAATGATACCTTCCTGTTCGATGAATTGATGAAGCGTCTGGATGATATAATATTGCAAAAAAAGATTCCAATGGAGGAACTTATAGGGCAAAGAAGGTATAAGAGGATGATGGCAAATGCAGCTGAAGAAAGTACATGTACTATTGGTGATCCTGCGAATATAAGGACCAAGGGTGCACCTAAAAAAGGCAAGAAAGGGGGTCCAGAAGTTACAAAAAATGATAGACCGAAAGCTTTTGACGAGATAGCAAGCGGTCCTTTGTGCAGCCTGTGTCGCCTTCCAGGTCATAACAAGGCAACATGCAAAAAAAGGTGTGAACTGTAGACATGATTTTTCAAATGATGTAGTTTTATCAACTTTATTGTCTAACAAATATATTTATTTTTATTTTGCAGGTATGAACTGTAGACATGCTCTGCGTTATTTGTTGAAACAAGACAATTTGATACTTTAAAATAAATTACGTTGTACTCAGATGTTAAACTTTATGATATTATTTAAGTTGTGAGTTTTGTGCTGTTTTGTTAGTGTTGTATATTACTTGTTAGTGCTGTTTTGCTAATTCCACAGCGACGCGGACGACGCTGTGCAGCCGACGGCAATTCCACAGCGACGCGAAAAAAAACTGGCGGGGTGCGCCCCATACATCTCGCCGTCGCGCTACCAGACATAATTCGCGACGTGCACACCGCGCCAAATTTAAACCTTGGTTTAATTTAAAAAAATTATATTTAAATTTTTTATAATCATAATACTTTGTGAAGCAAGTGGATCTTCAGAGACTCGGAATGATCTCTAATTTTTTGTAGTGCCTACGTACTACATGCAAACCACGCACGCAAAAATTCAATCAAGAAAGAACCCCATCTTTATTTTACACACTCACACCATCAAAACAGCAACACATGCGCAATTACATTCAATTTCTACACCAGTTACATTTTCTTTTCTTTTTTTCTTTGAAAAATCGCAGTAAATGCCCCCCCCCCCGCCGTCTACCCCCCCTATACGTTGACACGTTGGGGTAGCGACTGCTCGATTACAACTCAAACATGCTAGGGAAAGCCTTACTAACATCATATACCATAATGCAAACCTTATTGCATCACCGTGCACTCAGACCGATCAACCCGTCTTGTACACCGGAACCTTTCTCCCACGCCCTTCACTTTGTGAAGCAACTGCATCTTCAGAGACTCGGAATGATCTCTAATTTTTTGTAGTGCCTACCTACTACATGCAAACCACACACGCAAAATTTCAATCCGTTCCGACCAGTTATGATTTTTCTGCATTTTTTTCCGTCTAAAATGCCCGAAAAACGCCCGCACGTGACAAATCTTGCCACATTTTTTAAAAATCGTTCAAACTTGGCATGCACACCTCTGTCAACACCAAGTTCCCCACAAACTTTCAGCTCGTTCCGAGTTGGTCGTAAAATCGACTTCTCTAAAACGGGGCTCCCAGACTAGCCCGGAAGGCTTCGTCTCGGAGCACCTCAATTTTTCGACAATCAAGAAAGAACCCCATCTTTTTTTTACACACTCACACCATCAAAACAGCAACACATGCGCAATTACATTCAATTTCTACACCAGTTACATTTTCTTTTCTTTTTTTTCTTTGAAAAATCCCAGTAAATGCCCCCCCCCCGCCGTCTACCCCCCTATACGTTGACACGTTGGGGTAGCGACTTCTCAATTACAACTCAAACATGCTAGGGAAAGCCTTACTAACATCATATACCATCATGCAAACCTTATTGCATCACCGTGCACTCGGACCGATCAACCCGTGTTGTACACTGGAAACTTTCTCCCACGCCCTTCACTTTGTGAAGCAAGTGGATCTTCAGGGACTCGGAATGATCTCTAATTTTTAGTGCCTACCTACTACATGCAAACCACACACGCAAAATTTCAATCCGTTCCGACCAGTTATGATTTTTTTGCATTTTTTTTCCGTCTAAAATGCCCAAAAAACGCCCGCACGTGACAAATCTTGCCACCTTTGTTAAAAATCGTTCAAATTTGGCATGCACACCTCAAATGTCAACACCAAGTGCCCCAAAAAATTTCAGCTCGTTCCGAGTAGGTCGTAAAATCAATTTTTCAAAAAAATTATGCAATACTGCCACTAACAGGCATCATAATGCGCACATAATGTGTTGAACTTAAGGGTGACTGTGACTAGCTTGGCATCATAATGTGCTGAACCTGAACTTAGGTGTGGATGTGTTCTTGCCTTCGGCTCTCCTTTTTGATATTTCTCCACAATTTCGGCAATACATCGCGGACACCGGCTACACTCGTTGTCCGGCCACACTGGACGCACCTTGCAGCAATCCCCTCTGCTCGCTACCCCACCCTCGTCCGAAAAACGCCAGCATGTGTAATATAATTTTTAGTACTAATCCAATGTGTAATAGAATTTTAATGTATTTGTCAAATAAATTTGATGCAACAAGTTTATGTAGATGTTCGATTTTGTGTATAGTTCGTATAAACTAATTTAGAATATATTATATCAAACTGAACAAAATTTAAACTAAAAACCGACGAATTTCATTCATTTTAGGATATATTACACCGAAGTGAATGAAATTCAAACTTAAACAAACAAGAACTTAAAAAAAACTAGTCCTAATCTACTCGTCGTCGTCGCTGCACTCGAGGTCGAACGCCGAGTATGACATGACGCTGCCGTCGTCACTGCCGTCGTCGTCGTCCGACCCGCCGTGGCCGTCCCGCCCGCCCTGTCCACCGCGCCCGCCGTGGCCACTGGGGCCACCGCGCCCGCCGCCTCCACCACCGTGCCCGCTGGGGCCACCACCTCCACCGCCGTAGCCACCGTACCCACTGTAGCCGCCATTCCCGCCATCGTAGCCGCCGTTGCCGCCACCGTAGCCGCCGTTGCCGCCCGCCGACGCCAGCGTAGACAGCCGGATGGCCTCGGTGAAGCCAGGGGCGTCGTCGGGGTCACCGGGCGCGCGAGGCGGAACCCAGCCGGGCGCGGTCACCGACTCGCGGATAGCCCAGATGAGCCCCGGCGAGTCCTCGGGGTCGCCGGCCTCGGACAAAGCCGCCACCTCCGGCGGGATCTTGGCCGGGATCTGGGCCTGCGCAGGAGGGGTGGGTGGGGGAGGTGGCATCGTCCGGCGATGGCGCGCGTCGTTACCGCGGCGCCGAGAGTCGTTGTGGCGCGCGTCGTTGCGGCGCGCCTCGCGGAGGACGTCTTGGAAGGCGCGGCCGGACCAAAACTCGTGGCGGTCGCGGGCGTTTCACCGGCTAGGACCGCCGCGCGAGCCGGGCGGGGCGGGGCCTGGCACGCAGTAGCCGTCCTCGCTGACGTGGAAGCCGGTCCGGCCACCGGGGATACGGGCCGCCGGCGGGACCAGAACGCGGTAGCGGAAGAGGTCCTCCGCGTCGGGCACCGTGATGTGGGCCGGCCAGGACCCGCCGCTGCCGCCGCCGCGTGACATCGTCGTCGGGGAGGAGAGGTGACCGGGAGGGGGTCTCAGGGGTGGATGGGGTGGGGAGGGGGGCGTCGGTGGATCTGGTTAAGCGCGGGGCGAGGAGGGCTGGCTATTTAACGTCGCGGCGACGGGAGGGGAGGGGAGGGGGCGGGAAGGGCGGGGAGGGGGTGGGTGGCATTTACCGCGGTGGTTGGGGCGGGTGCATTAACCCCGGTGGACGGCAGGTGACATTAACCCCGATAGACAACGCGGGTAGCGAGGCGGCGCCAGCGACGAGACGCGGTATTAATGGCGCGGCAGTCTCGCGAACCGTCGCGCGAGCCCTCTCTGGATGGGGTCAACCCGCGCGCGGCGACGCACTTGACCGTCGTGACGTGGCCCGTCGCGCCACGTCGTTTTTACGGGGTGATCTCGTACGGGGTCGACGTGGACGACGCGAGCGCGACGCGGGTTTTTTTTCGCAAACAATGACCATCGCGCCCCCGGTTATGAAGAGGTATGGGCTAATTTCAGCCGTCGTTGTGTTTAGGGGGTGTACCGAAGCAAAAGTGCTCCATGAATTAATCCGGTGATCAGTTTGGGGGGAGAGAGCAACGGCGGAGACATGCCCAGGCAGCCCGGGCCGCTGCCTGGGGCGTAGAAGCTGATTCCTTTGTTCACTGTAGCTACAATACATGAAGCTTGCCTGGGGCTGCCCGGGGCGTTGAGCATTCCTGGCTCCGCCACTGCCGAGAGAGTGACACCCCAACAGAGCCGGTGAGCCGGTGGGCAACGAAACGACCTCTTCACCTCCAGTGCACTTGCCGTAATCGTGCCATCTTGTTCCAGAAAAGGCTGCCGTTCACAGCTGCAGCAAGGGCGTACGAACTACGAAGCCGCCTTTCCAACTAGTCGGAAATCAATCAGGCTAGCTAGCCACGAGTTTTATCAGTTAGATAGCTGCCACTGCAAAAAAAAAGATGGAGAAATCCAAGGCGCAGCTAGCGACGTGAGAACGAGCCCTGATTAATTCGGAGGGAACAATCTTCACTTGAGCACGGTCATGAGAAATTAGGCACCCGAAAATTAGGTCGACACGACGGCGACTCCATCGGGTCGACGACTGCTGCGTACGCCCAACTTGCAGGGGGGAGGCCAAGACAAATTAGGCCCCAACGACAGCAAAATGTTTCAGTGAACGGAACAGAGAGCGGCCCATCACCTCAAAACGAGCATCGTTGCTGAAAATAGTGTTTGCTAGGGACTCAGGGATGATTAGGCGGCTGGCTTATGTAGTACTTACCTGATAACGACTGAACTCAAGCAGCACCGTAGAGCTTCGGAGCTCAAGAATCAAACTACTCTTGAATTTTTTCAGAGTGCAATTTTTCTTCTTCTTACATCTCAACATTCAACATTTGTGCACCAAACTTTCCACACGGTTAACAGGATGGAAACATGTATGTTGTCAAAATATTCAGTGGGCAAACAACCATGCTATGATAAACAAGCTGGTAGACAAATTAGCCCACGTTTACTCACAGTGTCTACCTACAAACAGCTATACCAAGGCCAGAAAGACGAAAGCCGGTGCCTGCACCAACATCAACATGGGCAGGCCCGATCGTACTGTCCAGAACTCCTTTCTGGTAGACCCAGGGTGTAAAGAAGCCAAGCCCTGTGCTCCGGCCATGAGCAGCTCACGCGCGCACAACAAACCTCATGTGTCATGTGTTTTGCTTAGCTTTTTTATGACCAGTGGTTTGGCGATGTTCGTTAGGTGCAGCCGTGCAGGGTCCTCCTCCTCCGACTCCGTTCCTGGACCTGCCCGGCCTCTTTCGTTGGACCTTCAACGGAGGTTCAGTTTAGGTTGCGTGCACTGCTTAGCTGAGAGCGAGATATCAGGAGCTAAACAATGGCGTGTGGAGCCGAGCCTCGGTTCGCTGGGATTAGTAGAGCGGGAGTGGGATGACTCGGTGTTGCTTAGATCACATGGTGCATATCACTTTCAGAATTGGTAGCAGGAGTAGTATTATTTTCTTCTGAACTTTGGTTCGACTTTGACCATTACCCAGCTAGCTGCTGCTGCGAAATGCCTAACTGGCCGATGATCCCGGAACCGACAGTGCGTGTCATTCCAATCCGAGCCGGAGAAGATTTGTACTCTTTTACTAGGAAATGAAACGGTCATTTTGTGATGGCGTCAGTTCACATTCTTTATTGTTATTTTCTTCTTCAGTTTTGTTTGGTGATTAGACCACACTGTGCCAAGAAAAGGCGAGAGTAAGTTGAGAAAGAGACAAGGGGGTTAGTAGGTTGTTACGGGCTGAGGGTGACCTGCTCGAGGCTGTGCACGCCCCTCAATTATTTCCTGATTCGTGGTTCATTACTACTCCTGAGAACGCTGGATTAGATTAAACTGGAGTGTCTGACACTATCAACTTAAATGGAGTATGAACACTTTGCATTGTATAAACCAGTGTGATGGTATCGAGGAGATTTGATTACTTAGGGCTCTCCCAATGCATTGTATCTTAGCACAGTATCATAGGAGCAATAAAAACTTAAGATACAACCACCACAATGCATTGTTTCTTAAGGGTTGTATCTTATTTAATGATTTTGGTCTTATGCACATATGTGATTGGTTTAACAATGCATTTTGCATATGGCCACGTGCAAGGGTTGTATCTTAGCTAAGATACAACCTCCCTCTCTTTCTTCACTAAGTGCTATGCCACATAAGCAAAATGCCTATGATATCGTGCTAAGATACTAGCATTGGGAGTGCCCTTAGAGATATACAAGTTCCTAGATGGAGATCACAATCGAGGTCAGCACCAGGCCGAGTACATCTACATCAGATCCGCGTATGACTCTCTGTCTCTCTCTTTCTGCTAATACATAATTTAAAGGATTTGCTAGGTCTAGTCGTGTTCATTACTTAATAACGCACATTTTTTTGCTTGTTGAAACTGGTGTATCTTTCGCACCCTTATGTCCTGCAACAACAAAAGAAATCTTAACACTTGACATGTCTATGTGTGACATCTTGCAAATTGCAAGCCCCAGAAATTCAGATTCGAAAAAGGTATCTTAAGGCACACTCAAAGATTCATGAGCCTGACACGGACCATGCAGCTTAGCTTAGGTTTACTCCAAAGTCCAAACTAAACAAATGCTACTCGGGAAAGTACGAACTAAATCGCCCAATAAGAGACCATAAACTAACCGGCCACCAGATCCACCAGAAGGAGCCTAGCGCAGGAAGCAACACTGATGTTTCACCCATCATCTCCACAGCATATTAGCACGTGCTTTAGTTAATGCATCCTATGTACTAACACTGCCATCAGTACTATATTTCAAGTAGAGGAAGGAATCTGATCATATGGGGCCGTGGATTCTAAGGAAGGGGGCGTCGGCGTCCCATGTGTGAAGATGAAAATTTTACTGTCTTGAGCAGAAGTTTCTGCACAGCAACTTAGGAGCATGGAATGTGAATTTTTTGTGGTAGTTTACTTCATCAGTAGTAAGAGGTGAAGCATTTCACTCAGTGCATTCATGTGTGTGGTTTAAGAAAGAACAAATAAATTTTTCTTTACTCGGCAGGTGCTCTCCCTTTTGATTGAAAGTTAGGAATGTACAAAGAGGTTTAGGGAGGATTTAAATAAAAGGCACATACCGAATCCGAGGAAAGCTCGAACCTAGCCCGACTTTGAATTAACAAAGCCATCAACCGTCCTGGATTACATGGACACGACATTACAAAAAAAAATGCATAGCAAAGCGGAAAGAATGATACACACCACTAGATAGAACATCAAAATGGCAACAACAGGAGCCAAAGCACACAACACCGTTGCCGGCTACCAACACTATGTCTACACCAACAAGCCAACTAAGTGCACGGGAGGAGGGCCACGTCGTACAAGCATTGAGGGACGGCTGCGACCACTGGCCAAACTTAGGCAACACATGAGTTGTCTTCACCGCCGCAAAGGGACACTACCGTGCGGCAGTCATCATCTTTGAGTCGTCTACACAGCTCGGAGACCGAAGGATTGTACGACTATATCAACCACGTTTGCGGGAACGTTTACCGTGCAACGGACTAAATCACCGGCACGTTACGGAAACCTCGACCGTTATAGTATTACTAATGGATAGATCCTGGAAATCGGCCAGAGCTAGGTCTATGCGCAGTAATACTTGTACGGTTAAAACACATCGTGGATATGGGCGTTGATCATATAATTGTTACTTTCCCATGTGCACTTATTCATATCGCGGTATTGTTTGATGAAGCGGTCCCCGATCGACCTTATGTGTACGCTTACGAAAGAAGGGTTCCACGCTTGACATACAACTTGTACCGTATAAAGTGACTAGGTCTTCTCTCTTACTTTAGTTGATACGACATTTGCAATCGGAGGGCCCCGACAGGGGTGTAATAGAGACAATTATTTAATCAGCGTTGCGGTTGCATGTTCGTAGGTAACAAACGATTCCTTTCTGAAAGCCCTAGCAGTCACGTAAAAGTTGTAATAGATAAAGTAGAGGCATCTAGCTTTATATTGCAGATGGGGGGTTATGGTTTGTTCAATCTTGATGTGAATGTAGCATTGCTTCGTGTTACTAAGTGGTAGTAGTAGACGATCATCATGATAAAAAAACATAATGAAGGTACTGTAGACTTAGTACCATCATGCTATACATCTTTAAAATTGTTGAGTATTAGATACATGACGACAACATGAAAAATGATCCCTAACCAAGTACCAGATATAGTGTTCTCCCTTAGGGTGCATCATCTAGAATAGATCAACATTATGAGGCACCACGTGACGATTGAGTGCCATACATCTTAGCGATCACATCAGATGGGTTTTTAGCAAGCCTAGCATGTGCAGACATGGCCTAGCTGAAACAACAAAATACTCTAAGGTACATTTGGCGAGCCTAGCATGTGCAGACATGGCCTCGAAAAACAAGAGATCTAAAGATCAGGCATGATTCATATAGATGATATGATCGACATAGAATGTCCACCTTTGCCACTATATTGCTCGCCGTGACGATCGGGGGTGGTATAGCGAATTAGGATCGTGTGATCACTAGAACTTTTAGGGATTATAAAGTTTTAGTGGGAGCTCTTTTGATAATATGATTATTGCTTGAACTCCTCATATTATGAGCTTAGTCATTATGTTTTTGCAATATATTGTAGATCATGGTTCGCTTTGAAGTTTATATCGATCATGGGTCATGGTTTCAAAGGGAGGAACTTAAAGTTGATGGGTCAAATTTCGTAGATTGGTTCCAACATTTCAGAGGCATGCTTTATGTCAGTGACATACTATATGTGATAGAAAAACCTTTAGGAGATGCCCCTGATCTTTTCACAAGTGAGCAAGAATGCGATGTGTTTAGATGTACATCAAGATCCAAGTCACCATGTGATCAGACATGGATGAATTCCTTTCCGTGAAGACGGAAGAGAACACCTGCCTGGACACTCACCTGGCAAGGATGCATGATTTACATAAGCGTTGTGGATATTTTTGACTACTACTGGATGAAGGATACCTTCGCCATAAAGCTGGTGTTGCGCTCATTCCCTCCCAGTTACAAAGAGTACACGTGGGAGGGTAACAATTAGAGAATTGATGTCACATGCTATATGTGTTTTATCCGTACAATACATGTACGCATAGCCTTGCCCATGATACCACTGTTGGAGTTTGGGACAGAAAACAATAATTTTCATAACCTACGATACCCAATCCCAAGACCTATGCTATGCTGATGCAAGTAACGAACGGAAATAGGTCACATACCAATATGTAGTCCGCTAAGAGGGAAACGTTCCCGCGTGAACGTGGTTGATGTAGTAGTACCGGCAATCCCCGATGCCGCGCAGATCCACGATGACTCCAGTAGCCACCCGATCCTTGTAGACTGATGACGGAATTGTGTCCCCGTCGAAACGTTGTCGGTGAAGGCGTCGTGATACGGCCACGACGATGAAGGAGCACCACAAGTGTAGCGCCTCGCGGGATTACACACATACGGTGTACCCGACATCCCCCCGGGCTCCGAACCATAAGAGCAGAGGAAAGAAGATGGATTCAGATCCCGATTCAAGTAGCACGACGGCGTGTGTATGGTGTAGAAACCCCCAACCCGGTTCATACACCAAACAAGGGGAGTCCGCTCAAAGGCAGGAGAAAAAGAGAAAGAGAACTTAATTGAATGAATCAAAAGGGCACCCCTACCCCTCCTTATATAGGCTGAGGAGGGGTGTGAACCTCCCTCCCTCCCCGAGGTGGGACTAATCCCACCAAGGGGGGAGGTGCGCCGACCAAGGGGGGAGTGGGCCCCTCCCTTGGCGCATGGCCCAAGGGGGAGGCCCCTCCTTCCCCTAATGGGCCCTATGAGGCCCATATGCCTTTTTAATTATTTAAAACAGATTTTAATATTTAATTCATTAATTAAATACTAATTTAAATAATATTTTGAACAATTCAAAATCCCTAGAATCATTTCTGGCCTCCACCGGAGCAATTCCGGTGTTCTCTCTTATTTCACCGTTGATCCCGGATCTATCCTTATTGCGTTGAATACCCTTAACTGTGACACCCTACGGTCCGGGAAACAACAGACATGATCAGACACTCTCTGACCAATGACTAATCAATTGGACCTGGTTAGAATCCTTGATAGCCCATGTGCTTCCATCGAATGAACTTCATCGTTGTTGGATCTGTTAACGTTGAGTCATGTTCTCTTTGTCCTGCAGTACTTTGCTTGTCCGAGGTTTGATCGTTGGTATCCAATATACCTAGTTCACCCTCGTTACCGACAAACATGTTTACTCGTTCCCGTGATATTACAACCACGTGACCTAGTCACATGATTGCAATCTTTATGATGTAATATCACCGAGTGGGCCTAGAGTACTTATCCGTCACTCGGATGGACAAATCCCGCTTTGATCAATTTGCATACTCATTAACGTATCTACTTCGGAATACCTGAAGTACACCTTTATGTACATCATATTTCAGTCAGGCGGTGGATGCAAATCAAGGCATCCTAATAGATAATAATTACGTATGATCTTACGGTCAAAGGATATGGTCACTACGTTATAGTTATCGCAATGTTGAACTTATGTCACTCGATCACATTGCGAACTTATGTGACTCGATCACATTGCAACACTTCTGGTGTGTGTGTGTCCATCATATCATTCTCCCAATGATACGACTTCATTGTCAATGGTCAGTAAACCTTGATCATCCGATTCTCCAATGGACTAGTATAGTAGAGTTAACTATGGACATGGTTGTTTATATACAACACATGTATTAAGGTTTTCTCTTAATACAGTTATAGCTCAGTATAAAATTTATTATGTGCTAATGAAATATGCCAATAAACATATTTTATTTGCCTCTAGGGCACATTCCCAATAGTTTAGAGGGTTAATTTCGTTGTGATGTTTGGATAGAATTCATATTTTCAAAGAAAATTTCGAATCTTCTATTCAATCCTCCCCCCTCCTAGACGACATTCGATCTCTCAAATATGTTATCTAGGTTGTATGGCACAATCAATGTAAGACCATGCAAATCTCATAAAAGTGAGTTACATTACCATCTCTCTACACCGATTCAACCACTAAGTATACTTATCAATGTATATAAATCAATCCGCAATATTATATATATCACCACAAAAAGATAGTCATACCAAACGAAAATACGGAAAAGCTAACTGGTGACTGTTCGCCAGGGGGCTCTTCCCAACGAACACATCGGATGTTTTCTGATCTTCTAGCATGGATCGCGATGCAAGGAGGATGCCATGTCACGAATCTTATTAGGTCGTTGCCAACATTCGCCAGGGGGCTATTCCCAATGAACGCATCAGATGTCGTTCGATCTTCTAGCACAAATCACTATGCAAGGATGATGCCACATCACGGTTCCCTATTAGTTCATTGCGACCAACTCCCTGACAAATGCTCTATTTTCATTTTCCACAATAAAAAAACCAGCGAAGGGTGTAGAACGAAGGCACGAAGGATGGGATCGAACCTACACCCTCCTTCATAATTGACAAGGTTGTGTACCCTATTTCTCTGACCTGGGACTGGTAGAAAGAAAAAAAGCAAGGACAAATGGAACGAAGAAGACTAGACTAGCGCTAGAAAGGACAAAGGAGAGAGACATAATTTACATCTAAAAAATAAAAAAATGACTCTTTGAAGTTTGACTGAGGATAATTGTCTGAAATTTCGAAGAATCGATTGAAAATCGCGGAATTGTCTTCGCCTTTGTATGCGAAGATGTCCAGTAAAGCACCTGGACCAAAGCCCGATTTTGTACAATAATCCAGTAAAAGTTGCTATATATATTTTGTGGCTGGTTTTAAATTCGTGTTTTCATTTGATTTTTCTTCAAAACTTGATTTTAGTTTTAATTTTTGAAAGAACGAAATCCGTATTTTTAGATAAGATTTTATTTCTAAACTTGGCATGTGCATTTCATTATATATAGCATGAAAACTCTTTTTTTTATTAAAACTATTAGATTTTTTTCTTCCAAAACATGGCATTTTTACTTTGTGACATGATTTTTTATTATTAAGAGCATGCTATTTAAATATTTAATAACATGGCATTTTTGGTAATAAAAGGATGTCAATTTTATTATTAAGAACATGTCGCTTTGACAATAATAACATGAAACTTTTATTAATAAGAGGATGCCAGTTTGATTAGTAAAAGCATTACATTTTAACAATAATAACATGAATTTGTATTAATAAGAGGATGACAATTTTATTTTTGAGGAGCATGTTATTTTAATTATAATAACTTGGCATTTTATTAACAAGAGTCCCTTTTTTTATTAAGAACATGGCATTTTAATAGTCAATAACATGAATTTTTTATCTTTAAGATGATGTCATTTTTATCATTTAAAGGATGCCATTTTTATTATTAAGAGTGTGACATTTTTATATATTTTATGGCATGCCAATTTTTTTTATTTTTGACCATGGAAATTTCTCGTGTGCGATTTGCTTATGTGTTTGGAAACAAGAATATATAATCAAATTTTTGGGCTCATCTAGATAAAAAAATTTATATCTAGAGGGATGGTAGTTTTATTTGTCAAGAGCATGGCATTTTTATTAACAAGAGGATGCTACTTTTTTTATTAAGAACATGGCATTTTAATAGTCAAAAACATGAAATTTTTATCTTTAAGATGATGATGTCATTTTTATTATTTATGGGATGCCACTTTTATTATTAATCGTGTGGCATTTTATTTTGGATGGCATGTGGATTATTTATTTTTTGACCATGTCAATTCCTGTGTGTGCTTTGTTTATGTATTTGGAAACAAAAGTATAGAGTCTAATTTTGTGCTCATCCAGATAAAACATTTTTATCTAGAGGGATGGCAGTTTTAAAAGTTTAGCATGGTAATTTTATTTTTCTAAATCACACGACCTTCTGTTTGTTTTGACCATACACATCGTAAAATTATAAATAGGAGAATTGATATTTTTACAAAGTAGCATGACATTTTTCATATTTCAGTTTATGGAAATTAGGGTCCTTTTTCATGGCAACTTCTTTTGTTGATGGCAATTCTATATTGCATTTTTTATGAAATATATGCATTTATGATTTTTATTATTATTTATCAATGGTAGTTTTTCCCAAATTTCAGTAGTTGGACCTATCCTTTTCTTTCCTGCGCTTTTATGGGCCAATCCGGAGGTCGGGCTGGATCGCTACAGGGAGCAAAAACGATCCTAAAAATAAACAGATTTACTATTTTTCAGCCGTCTGTAAACGAATTCGCGTCAGGCTGTTTTCTAGGCCGTTCGATCTGTACGAGAATCTCAGCGTCGCGCTTTGTCATTCTCGTTGGGCTTTTTCCGGGTTAACGGGTCTAGCCGCTGTGGGCGATGTTTTTTTTATCCATGTTGTGGTCGATCCGCTAGTGGACTATTTCAGTCAACCGTTTTTGAATTTTTTTATTCAGTTAGTGGGGGCCGGCGTCCTCTGTTCATTCGAGAGGGGTCGGTGGGGGTTGGCAGAGGCCGAGACGGTGGAGATGGCGGGAGGTCGTCGGCGGCGTTGTTTGGCGGAGATGGCTCGCGGCGACTCCTAAGTGGAGAGAGCCGGCAAGCAGGAGGCGCGCGCCATGAGGGCTGCCGCAGAGAGGAGCTCGGCGGAGGTGTCCCGCGGCGGGCATCACGACCAAGCTCTAGTCCGCGGGGGCGATAGAAGTTGCCGGCGATGGTTGGGCATACGGTATGTCACACGATTCGCACCTCCCATCTTCTCCCCCTGTGTACGCTGTCTAGATTTTTTGGATTTGTTCTTCAGCTCGCCGTGGTTTTGGTCGGCCTCATACCCCCCCAATAGCAGAGGTGTGTTGGTGCAGCTGTAGCTTGGAGGCTTGTTTTTTTAGGAAGGCGTCTAGCAGAACGAAAATAACCTGTAATGTTCGTTTAATCCCTGACTAGTTTGTTTGAGTAGTTCATCACAAGAGCCCTTGAGTTTTGTTGCAGACATCTGTATATGTATTTTCCCCTAAATTTAGCCTGTTAAATTCGCCTCAAATTCGTATGGGACGGTACCCTTTTCTGTTGAGTGGTGGATGTAGAATTTATTCAGTATCATTAAGCTTTCACTACAGGTTTGTTCTACTGTAAGTTTGAGAGCCCTTGAAATTTTTGCAGATGGTCAGAGATAGGCATTTGTACAAAGTTTTTTGGATGGTTATGGTTTCATGATTGATCACATGCACCCCCCAAGAGCTTAGCGTTTACTTGGATATATGATATTAGTACTATGCAACAACGGCAGTAGATGTGTTTTTGAAAATAGATATATGCAGGATAATGTGTTACTTTATATAAGAAAGTTTGAAACAAATTCCTTCAATAGAGGGAAGGAAGCATATACTTGAGATTTTTTTCCACTTTGGGGGTTAGTGATGGCGCATTTATGTTGAAGTGTTAGCTGTTTATTTCAGGTTTTATTGTGAGTTGTATGCATTTTTTGTCACCTGATTCAAGACAATATCATTCCTATGTTCCTGATTCTTAAATTATGTCAGTGTTTAAGTTTTAATTTTATCTAGTTTTGAGTCCATCATGGTATCATTCTTTAGTCAGTGTTAAGTTTTAGTCATTGTGGATAGCCAGACAACCATTGCCAGTAGAAAGACATTCAGTTTTTTGGCATGTTCAGAGTGACATGTTCAGTTTTCAGTTATTGGTTAATTAATTCAGTGAGTTATCAGGTATTTGCCCCTTTTTTGTTCTACAAATGTACTCTAAGCTATCAATTATCAGCTAGCCAAAATATTTTTCAGCTAGTGAATTTTTAGTTTCTAAGTCTCTATTTCATCATTCCTATGTTCATGATTCTTAAATTATTCAATGTTTAAGTTTTATTTTTATATAGTTTTGAGTCCATCGTGGTATCATTTTTTCGCCAGTGTTAAGTTTTAGTCATTGTGGATAGCCAGACAGCCATTGCCAGTAGAAAGGCATTCAGTTTTCAATTTTTGGCATGTTCAGAGCGCACATTGTCATATAAGTCATCCTCACTTCATTTATTCTATCCTGAGTCTTGCTTGTGTTTCAGAACAAATTCACTTCATTTATTCTATCCTCAGTTTTTTTAGCTCAGTCTCTTATTCACTTCATTCATTTCAATCGGTCAATTATATCTAAATTGTAATTTATGTGCTGTCCAAATTTCAGTGTTGGTTTATGTGTTGTCCAAATTATCAGTGTTGTACAAAAAAAAGTAAGAGTTGGTCTTGTCAAATTATCAGTGCCTAGGTTGTCTAAGTCTCAATTCCGTGTACTTATGCTGCTATCTACTCTAATTTATCTTTAGATTTCAGTTCTTCATCATTGTCCTGTTTATAAGAGGTTTCATATTAATATATTTTTTCAGACTTCAGTATTAATTCTGATCGTTTTTTCTAAAATTTCTCTGGAAGTTTAAAATAATGTAAGTAGCGGCGGTGTAGGCGTAAATAATCTAACACTCTATTTATGTATCTGTCATTTAGGTCAGAACTCACTTCATTTACTCGTCAGTTTTATCAGATTTAAGTATTTTGTCTATCTAGTAGTCTTTATTTAACTCTCCATTTGATCAGTCTTAACTACTCTCCTTCCATTTCATTCTTTCTTCTCCTTTGTTTTTGCCCATCCCAGGGTGTGGATATGCATGTGTGTCCTAGCATCATAAGTAATTTTTCTATTATTAGAAAATCCAAATTCAGCCTAGACTTGCATTAGACACTACTTTTCTTCGGGTTCAACTGGAATTTGAAGGTACATTTCCTGTCTCCGGCGATCGCGTTTTACACAGCCAGTTTTTATAAGGATATGTGCATCATGCACCTCATCACTAACTACATGGGTACAATTTTTCTTGAACTCCAGGGGCGTCCCTTCCCATCTGAATCCTAACTACTGTTTTTGTGCTCTGCGCAGGTGACCATATGCATTCAAATTTTCAGTGGCCGTCAGTTTCCAAGTCTGCTTTGCACACGACTAATTAGTGTGAAGATCACAACATCAACACATAATATATTTGTGGAATATAATCAGATTTCGGGGGGGGGGGGGGTGATCTACAGTCATATTATGGTTTGCCTTTTCTCTCACATAGTGTTACATTGCTATCACTCAGCATTTTCATCCCCTGGGGGTTGTTTGTGCAGGTTTCATGTTTACTATGACTGATCAATTTATTTGTGCCACTTAAGGTTCAATTAGATTTAAGAAATCAGTTTTCACAATGTTATTTGGAATTTTAATTATTTCAGTTTTTCAGTAATTTTAGGTGTCAATTTTTTTTCTCCAGCTTTAATTTTGGTGTATCTATGGGGCTGTTTGGATTGAAGCCGTGGCTCGACCGACCAATTTTTTGGTCGTTGACTGCTTTCTGGACTTCTTTTGGATCAATACCATAGATTCTGCGCCATGCCAATTATTTGGTCGTTCCCTTCAGCTTCCACGCCCGCGCGTTGGCGAATCGCTGGCGGCGAAATCCAACGCCAAACAGGGCTGGCTTGATCCAAACAGCCCTCACATTTCTGCAGAGGGGTAATCTGCTACTAGCATCTTTTTTTCAGGTTTTATTTTTCGATAGCCATTTGTTTTCATCCACTACCCATGAAGCTACTGGAAATTCACAAATCCCTAAGTAAAATACGCAGCAGCAGAGAAGATGTTCTCTCTGATTTTTTCCGGTTCCTATGCACAGCTGAATTTTCAGACTATTTCTTCAGCACGGGGAGGGGGAGAGTATGCAGCTAGTGCGGGGATAGGGGTGTATCTCAGTTGGGGCAAGGATAGTTTGCGGCAGATCCAAGCCCACGTGATCTGTGGGTCGCGGGGGGGGGGGGGGGGGGGGAGGTATGGGCCTAAACCCAGCCCGGTTAAAAACAGGCTTTCTGGGAGTAGGTATTGTTGCATACAGTTTTTTCGACCTGGCGCATAAAAAAAACAGACGTTTTTCCTATATCTGATTAGTTTAGACTGAGTACTAAACGGGGGGTCAATCATTTAGTGCAACGAAAAAACGGCCTGAGACAAATTTAAAATCAGATGTCTGCTGATTAGACACACCCAAAATAAAAGCAATCCAAACACATAAAAACAGGGTACCTCTATACTGTATTTAACATCAATGGATAACAACAAGTTGCATACTAAGGGTACCTGCTTACAATAAACATATCAAAAAAGTTGAAAAATATAGGCAAGGTGCTCCATCACATATGCGGTTAACAAGTGAGAAGAAGAATAAGAAAATGAGAACATATAGGTTAACTGAGTAGGTATGTTCATATAACTAGACACTACCTACTGAAGGCTACCTTACAAAGTCTCCATGGCTAACCAACATTGTCCAATGCCATAAAGCGGCATGCACCTGAACACAAACATATAAGCAAACTGAACTAGACAGAGAAGTTCTCCAAGCCACTGTCTGAAAAGTGGATCTGGTCCATATCACCTGGTTTCAGTGTCCATTCCGTGAAGCAGGGGATGCTAGGCAGACATGGGAGCACACTGCGTCAATGAAGATTGAAGAATGCTGACATGCTGCATTTTCCAGCACGGTTGCACATTTCAAATTTATGCGCAAATCAGGTGTCTGCTTACAAGTCCTGAATCCTGACGGAGCAACATATGCTGGCTAAGAGGCGGAGTTTGGAAATATAAAGTGTATTATTTGTAGCCGTAGAGTATTTCTGGACAGTGTTTCCAGGAAGTTTTGGATAAGCTTCTTCAGGTCAGCTTGTGATGAACAGCACAAAGCATCCTGGAAATTGTGTCTCAGAGTTTCTTCAGATGTCAAAGGGGATGAAAAAGAATAATCTTTTTTCAGTTCACAAGACTGTATGATGAATGAAAAACAGTGAAACAAACTGGTTTACCTGTTGAATGCTACCAGTTGACATGGCAGCAGAACATCAGGATGAGGTTCTGGTGATCCAGATCCCAGCCGCCGCTGCCCCCAACTCCTCCATCTCCGCCCCCCGCCGCCGTCGGGGGAAGCCACCTGGGCAAAGCCTGCGAGCCTGAGGGCGGCGGGGGGCCTTCATCTCCTCACGCGGCAGGTGGCGGCGTGGGCATTTCATCCCCACGTGGCGGTATCTCCGGCTGCTGCAGATCGGCCGCCCTGGACGGCGAGGTGCATGCAGCTGAGGCGGACGCCGGGGCGGCGGCACCGGTCTTCTTCTTCGGGCCCGGTCTGCTGTGTAGGTGTGCTTAACAAGCCACCGAGTAATCAGTTCACATATTTGCCGTTAATTTGGACCTTTAACTTGCTTGATGCTAGCGATTTGGATTGAAGTTCCAGTTTCTCACTGCCTTCGACGATTCTCAACTCTTGGAGAGAAGGCGGGAGGTCCGGCAACCCAGAGATCCTCGGACAAGATGAAATCCCCAGCACCTGGAGGGAGCAGAGTCTGTGCAGGCCTGCGGGAAGATCTTTGAGATGCTCGTAATCCATAAATTGGAGCTCTGTGAGGGAATCGAGGAGCAGAAGCCCTCTCTCTTGCTCTTCTGTTAGTCCTGCAGCTTCTGTTCCTTCCCCCGAACCCCAAAGATCTAGGCGCTGGAGTGACGTGAGTTGCTTGCAGAACGATGTGGCAAGGAAAGAGAAGTCACTGATTTCAAGAACTTCCAGTCGAGGGCATAATTCGTAGTCCTGCACTGGCAAACCCCCCAAACATGAATGCAAGCCAGGGCATTTACGTAGATACAGATGCGTGAGGCTGCCAAGGGATTGAAAGCCCTCTAGTGTACAGAGTGATGTACAGCTCCGAATATACAACTCTTGCAGTGCCGTGCAGGAGAGCAGCCGTATAGATTCCAAATTTGAGACTTCCTCTACTACAATATCACGGAGGGAATGTAACTGCAAGACCACTATTGTGCCAAGCGATTCACAATGTTTTACGGACAGCTTTTCCAGTGCCGTGCAGGAGTTGAGTTGTAGAGATTCCAGTTTTGGGCAGTTACATAAATCCAATTTTATTAGTACTGGCGCATGTCGCAAAATCAGAGATAGCCACTCCCAC
The DNA here is from genome assembly GCA_950022295.1 of Bromus sterilis. NCBI lineage: Eukaryota > Viridiplantae > Streptophyta > Magnoliopsida > Poales > Poaceae > Bromus > Bromus sterilis. The sequence goes on from OX465600.1 coordinate 40,363,796, forward strand.
GCTATTCCACATGATCCAATCTCTAGACATTCGAGAGATGGGAGGGCAAAGCAATTTGCAGCAGTCAAATCTTCATGATTTTGCTCTGGCGAATCATCGAAACCGGAAAGCTCGGGACAGCATTTTATTTTCAGTGTCGTTAAGAATGCAAGTTGACCTAATCCTTTGAGTGAAATAGACCTTAGATTTTTGCAACAACCTATTACCAGTTCTGTCAGGAACCTTAGATTATGGAATGCCAAAATATTTCCATCTAACACGGAAAGCTCATTAGAACACTCGTCAAAATGATCCTCAACATATACTATATCATCCGGATGCTCGCCAATGGTTAAACTTCCGCAGGACGATACCTCTATTCTTGGAAATTTTGAAACTCTGCTCATAGAAATACTACAAAGAGTGCTTGAAGATGGTAAAGGGTGTGGTACCACCAAAAGACGACAGTTCTTTATAGTGACTTCACAAAGGCGTGGCAACCATGACTTCTGCTCAATTTTGAATTTATGTCCGTTCCCAAAAAGATCAAACACCTTCAGTACATGAAATTTCTCAATCATCAGAACCCTTAAACAAGAGTTCAATTCCCTCACGGAAATGCAGGAGCATCTCTCCAACTTTGGCATTTTAATTAACACCAACTCCTCCAACGTAGGAACAGATACTTCTTTTACTTTTGGCATGTTGCTCAAGCTTAACTTTGCAAGAAACGGAAGCCCTTCAAGAGATGGAAGTATCCGCCATCCTCCACAATCCTCCAAATGAAGAGTCCGTAAAGAGGTAACGGAGATATTGCTGGCAAGCCAAGATGGAGAGGTAGCACCATTGTACCCAGATACCCGAAGATGCTTTAGGTTGTTATGTGGCTCAAGACCCTCAAGTACCTTTGTTGGCAAGCACTCCTCTGTTTCTATGCTGGTCGAAGGTTCAGAGCTCATGACGCCCTCAAAGTCATCACTGTCACCTGAGTCATATTCAGCATCTGACAAATTCAGGTTCATATCTTCCCAGGACAAGTGCAGCTTCTGTAAGTGTCGTTTATATCTCAGTCCTGACCTATAAGCGTCTTCCTGAGTTTTAACATAACAAAGTTGATAAATGCCAAGTTCTACAAGCTCATTCATGGACTGAAGCTCTATAATCTGAAAGCCATTCAAATCTTGTATGCTGAAATTGTTTAGCTTCTGAAGTGAGGTCAATTTGCCAATTCTAGGAATGGAAGCTGCAACAAGATGCCGTAAACTGACGATATTATTCATCCCATGAGGTGCATTAAGAGAAGTGTTTGAGCCGACATCTAATACTTGAAGGTGGCAAAACTTGCTCAAAGCATGAAGCAAATCTCCTTGCCTTTCATTGGTTGTAAATTTTAGATAGCGAAGATGAGTAGGATTTATATAACTGCACATGAGGGAATTAAAATCTCCAAATGTTGCAGATATTTGTAGCAGACGTATATCATCTGCCTTCTGGAATATGTCTTTGAAGGACTGGAAGAAGGAACAGTCATATTGCCCAATTAATAGTAATGTCCTCAGTTTTCTCACGGATGTAACTGTATTTCGTAAATGTTCTTTAAACTTGCTACTCGAAGACATGTTTCCATGCTGATCTTTCTTGCACTCTATTGACAAATGCTGTACACTTGGCAATATATCATTGCACTCTAGACCATCTATAATTGCAGAGTCAGTTCTAGAAGACATCCTTGCAAAATCATGCATAATACCAGACATAACATATGAAACTTGACTGCCTTTATCGAAAGAAAATGATTTTTCACTGTCTTGAAATAAGATTTCTGTTTCAACATGCTCAAAATAGCCCAGGTTCACCAAATCTGCCAAATAGTCCATTCCTATCTCTTCCAATCTCTTATTTGGATGGCTCGGCTTGACAAATCCTTGTGAAATCCACATGTGGACCAACTCTTCATCAAGAAACTGATAATTGTCGGAGAATATAGAACAATATGAGAAGCATTGGTGTAAATGGTACGGCAGCTGATCATAGCTAAGCTTCAAAGAAGACATGATGCCTCCACTAAGCCCCAACAATTTCCAATCTTCGTCCTTTAGAATTTTAATCCAATGATCAACAGTAAGGTCAACTCTTAGCAACTCCCCTGCAGTTACTGCTGCTAAAGGGTTGCCTTTTAGCTTGCCTGCTATTTTCCGTCCAATGTCTGTTAGATTTCTATGGCCTTCATAGTTCTCATCAAGAAAAGCTCGTGCTTTGAACAATAACCAAAAATCGCTATCTCTCAGAGGACGTAACACAACTGATTCAGCTGTTCCTATCCTTTTTGAAACAGATAGATATCTGGTCGTCACAAGGATCACATTGCCATTTGTATTGTCTGACTTGAAAGGAGCAAGTATTAGGTCTAATCTGTCATTTCTCTTGTCATCCCAGACATCATCTAAAATAAGTAGAACCCTTTTTGGTTCAATATGAGTTTTCAAGACCTGCTGGAGTTTGTCAAGGCTGCAAAACCCTTTGTGCTTTTCTCGAGGGACAATATCTAACATCTCTCTTGTGAGTCTCATTTCATCAAAGCTGTGAGACACCCAGACCCATATCATGTGGTCAAATTGCTTTTGCACATTCGGATCATTATATACAAATTGCGCGAGAGCTGTCTTCCCTGTACCACCAATGCCCACAATAGGCACAACAGTTACACTGTCAGATTTGCCAGCTGTAATCAGCTTTATGATGGAGTTCTTCTCTTTGTCTCTCCCATACACTTTGCCTTGAAGAAGACTTGTTGTTCTTCGGCGTGGATCTAAGGCTATACTTTGATGGTGGCCACAAGAGTGTGACCCAAGCATGTTGAGATCCTTTGTGACATCCCCTCTGATGCCTTGCAACTGATGAGTTATTTTCTGTATCCTACTGGAAAATTCCTCCTTATTCCAAGAGTGAGCAACAGCTGCGGTGATTTGTGTTGGCTCTTGATTCGTTCTCATCCTTTCTGTGCTGGATGAATTACTGGCAACAACTGGAGTAGCATTTTCCGTAGCATCATCTATCCTGTGAGAAGAAGAAAATAAAGATGGTGGATTGGCTAGTAGAAAACAAGGGATTGCTAAGCAGATTCATGTAAACGTGTTCAAAGAATAAGAGGAGATGTGCATCGATGTAGATTCAAGTGTATATAACATGCATCTATGTCCTCAAAAGCAATTCCCCTTCGTAACTAATAAAAGTACAACTGCACATCTCATCACAAAGATGAAGAAAAATATGTGCTGGGGGGCGGGGGCGGGGGCGTGGATAAATGAAGAAATGTAAGTCAATTTTTAAGTTTAAAACCGTACCTTGAATGCCTTGGCAGCTGGGGACGTGCTTCTCGCATATTCTTACAGTAGGTACTATTGACATGAGTTGTCAAGACTCTTGGCCCTTGTGAACCTTTGTACTGAACTCTTTTCTTACAGTGTCTACATTCTGCTTGCACTGTCTTTCCATTACCATCTTTGATGTCTTCAAAATCATCCCATACCTTGGACCGTTTTTTTGCCACGGCTGCTTGCCGGCGGTATACCATCACCGCCCCTCAATGTGCCATTATCTACTCGCACTGCTTCATGGATGCCTTCGGGCTCGTTCAAAGTAACTGCGCCAAAAGAAGAGGGCTATTAGGTATTAGTATGGTCCATTGGTCCTTCTAGACAAGAAAAAGATTTCACCGAGGTGGAGCGGAGGTCGTTCAGCGGCTAACCGGCGGTACTCGTTGTGGCTGCGGTGCAAGGCTGGGTAACATCGTCGGAGGCGAAGCGATTGTAAGAGTTGGACGAAGATGGCGGCGGGTCTTGGGTGACTGAAATAGGAGTAATTTGATGATTGATGTGGCCAACCCCGTCAAAAGTTTATGCTCATGAGAAACAGAACTACACTCGATTTCTACGAAGGAAATGCAATATACCTCCATCGACTTGGTGCCGGAGCCTCCAGTAGTCGAGCTCGTCGACCAGATCGTCGGCGTCGTACAGAAACCTTTTGAGATCAGCAAGAGATTTATCCAGCCGCGCGCTCCGGGCCGTCATCCCCTTCGCGTCGGAGGCCACCGCCTGGACTACCTCGAGCTCAGATCTGAGGTTCTCGATGTCATCCTCAAGCCCAGCTTGTTGCTGTCGGATCCACGAAGCAAGCTCGCGGATTCCGAGGGTGCCGAGTATGGTTTGCACCAGCCACAAAATCGCCGGCACAAGGTAAGCGTCCTCCATGTTGAAGAGGGGATCTGGGGATTGACTACAGAGAGGAGCGACGATAAGGAAGAAGAGAGACTGCAGTTGACTTGGGTCTAGGTATAATGGATTCGGCTGTGTACGGTACGGGTCAGCAAAATGAGAAAAGACAATAAATAATGTTTGGCCGAGTACGAAACATGGACTATACGTCGCAAAGAGTGATGCATAAGATCAATTCTAGCAGATGTGTCACCTTACCGTCCGTTTGTTTTTTTACGGACGAATGAACTTTCGATTCATAATAAAACCATCATAATTGGTTTAGTTAGTAAAAAAATTACGGACGGCCAATAAATCGACGCTTCAACAGTTATATCTATTGCTAGTCCGACGCTTTAGGGTCTCGGCTGTTATTCATTCCTCTTTTGCCACCGCAATTTATTTTCTTCGTCGCATGCAGTTCATTATTTCGATGAGAAATTACAGGGCTCCTGGTGCAATAGGAGGACCTGATCGTGGGGCAAACGGCGGCAACTATGGTGGCCATTCCATTAGCTCGACTCGGCCCCCGGTTATTTTTGGTCGAGCGGACGTCGGCACTACCTTTCCCCCTACACAGTCGTCGACATGGCACTTCACGAAGCCATCAACGCTGTGATACGAGGTGATGTTGGCACGCTGGGCCGCCACACCATCGCCTAGCAGGAGTACAACCTCACCGAGCAGCGGTACATGGAGGCATGCACTCGCTTCAACGTTGACGAGTACAGATCCATCGTGGGGAGCTCCTCTGGCAAGCGTAGGGTGGGTAGAATTGACGGCTCCGCAAAGACTCACACACTAGATATTTTCACGCGATCGCTAATGGTCAGCATCGGAGATGTTCTATCCCGTGCCCGTGGGATGGTAATACGCTTATAGAGGGTGACCGGGAGAACACAAATATACTACTTCTATAAGAGCAACTCCAACGGGTCGACCCAAATGGACATCGATTTGGTCCGCCATTTGTCTGTTTGGGTTGGCCCGGCGGACCAAATGTCCGGCTGATGTTTGTTTGAGTCGCGAGACCCCCCAGCGGTGCGAGAAGGGCGCAAATATAGGGCTTGCAAAAGTCTTTACATTAAACATTTAAAAAAAGAAAAAAAATGGCATGCACGCCCCATTCTAAACCATAGCTCGTCGCCGGCCGCTCCCTAGGCCGCTACGGGTCGTCCACGTCGTCGTTGTCGTCGCCGCTGAGGTCGATGAAGGCCGGCGACGAACACGACACGTTGGCCGACCAACCGCCCTGTTGTGGCGGCGGTGGCATCGACATGAGCAGCCCGGTTGGGTCGCACTGGAAGGTCCAACGCGTCCCCACGAGATCGCGGATGATCTCGCAGACGCAGGTCTCCTCGTGGTCTGCGGGCGGCGGTGGCGGCGACGACGGAGGGAGGTACTCATACCAAAGGGCCGGCGCCGGTGGTGGTGGCGGTGGCGGGGGAGCGCCCCCCCTGGACCAATAGGTCCATCCCCGGCACGCCCCCCCTCCCTCGCCTCCCCAGATCGTGTTTTGAGGAAGCTTCTTCAGGCCAACTTGTGATGAACATAGTTTTAAATAGCCGCTATAGCCCTGCTATAACTTTTTGAGAGCTCTTCCGCTAAAGCTATGCACTTTTTACGCTAAGTTGAAAATGCCGCTAATAGCCCGCTATACCGCTAAATTTAGAGTCATTTAGCCCGCTAAGCCGCTATACAAAACCATTGTTGAGGAAATCGTTAACTGGTATCCTGCTCGGCTGGCAAGCGAGTAGGGGATTAATAGGCTAATCGGGAAGTTAATCGATTAATTGGAAGATTAATCGGTTTATCGGCTACTCGGTGACCTTATGAATAGGGATTAATCGGCAAGTTAACTGGTTAATCGGACGAATTCTTGAACAGTGTACAAAACCATCCCTCTTACTTATTCTTTGTTCTTATTTCTGATTTATATGATGCACTGATTCAAAGCTTTATTATTGAATTAGAACACTTGATTCGTACTCGGGTTTGATGTTTGAACATGTCTATATGTCAATTATATGGAATATCATATATAATGCCTAATTATATGTCTATTTTTCTTAATTTTTTATGATTTAAGGAAAACGCTAAATGAGGCTTAGCTTCGCTATAGCTTCTGACCAAGCCGCCGCTAAATGGCATAGCCCGCTATTTAAAACATTGGTGATGAACAGAACAACGCATCTTGGAAATCGCATGTTTGATTGGCTTCGGAGGTCAAGGAAATGAAAAATGAAGTAACAAGCAGCGAAAAAAACTAGTTTACCTGCTGACTGCCATCATTTTTCTGGACAGGAAATTGTCTGTTACCAGTTGACATTGCAGCAAAGTACTAGATGGCACGAGGATGAGATTCTCAAGAAAAAAAGCAAACCTGTCCAGGAACTAGAATAAGGTCAGTTTCCAATACTTACAAACAAAAAACAGTAGCACTTCAGTATGTCAACTCTGTACTACATAACATGATCTATGATAGAAGTATTACCTTTGTGCAGCACAGCGATATCCTTTGTGCAGGTACAAGGTCACGCTTAACAAGACAACCACAAACCAATTCACGTCTTGGAAATTTATGCCGACATTTAGCATGCTTGTTGTGAGCATTCTACATCGATCATTCAGCGACTCGCTGCAAAGCGAGATGTCCAACTCTTCCAGGGAAGGTGGGAAGCCCGTTTCTGGCAGCCTTACACATTCGGACATCTTCAGAGCTGCAACCTCTCGTGGGAGGGATGGCTGTGCAACTATATCTGTATGTCAGCAAACAGATCACATCAGAATGAGGTTCTGAGGTGAAAGCAAACCTGTCGAGGAACTGTCCTAAAGTCATTTTTTGTTGCTTCCACACACACAAAAGAAAGTGTATCTGTTCTGCAGATGTGCTTAACAAGCCAGAGTAATCAGTTCACATAAGTGACCTTTAACGTGCTTGATGCTAGCGATTTGGATTGAAGTCTGAGGCCCTCACCGCAACAGTAAATTCTCAACTCCTGGAGAGAAGGCGGGAGGTCCGGTAACTCTGAGATGCTCGGACAAGATGAAATCTCCAACACCTGGAGGGAGCAGAGTCTGTGCAGGCCTGCGGGAAGATCTTTGAGATGCTCGTAACCCATAAATTTGAGCTCTGTGAGGGAACCGAGGAGCAGAAGCCCTCTCTCTTGCTCTTCTCTTAGTCCTGCTGTTTTTGTTTCTTCCCTCAAACCCCAAAGAACCAGGCGCTGGAGTGACTTGAGTCGCTTGCAGAACAATGTGGTAAGGAAAGAGAGGTCACTGATTTCAAGAACTTCCAGTCGAGGGCATAACTCGTAGTCCTGCACTATCAAACCGTCCAAACATGAATGCAAGCCACAGCAATCATGTAGATACAAACGCCTGAGACTGCCAAGGGAATGAAAGCCCTCTAGTGTACAGAGTGATGTACAGCTCTGAATATCCAACTCTTGCAGTGCCGTGCAAGACTGCCATACTTCTATAAGCCTGAGGGATTCACACTTAAATAACTTCAATTTTTTCAGTGCCGTGCATGAGTTTAGTTGTAGAGATTCCAATTTTGGGCAGCGACGTAAATCCAATTCCATCAGTGCTGGCGCATGTTGCAGAATCAGAGATAGCCACTCCCATGCTATTCCACATGAATCAATATGTAGAGATTCGAGGGCTGGGAGGGCAATGCAATTTATAGCCATCAAATCTTCATGGGCATGCTCTAGTGGAGCATCGAAACTGGAAAGCCCGGGACAGCTTGTTATTGTCATCATTCTTAAGGATTCAAGTTGACTTAATCCTTCGAGTGAAATAGACGTTAGATTTTTGCAATAATATATACTCAACCATTCAAGGTTCCTTAGATTATGGAATGCCAAAATCTTTTCATCTAACATAAACAGCTCATCAGACAACTTGTAAAAATGATCCTCAACAAAATAAAACTCAGCACTATCCTTGCCGATGGTTATTCTTCCGCAGGGCGATACCTCTATTCTTGGAAATTTTGAAACTCTGCTCATAGAAATACTACGAAAAGTAGTCGAAGATGGTAAAGGGTGTGGTACCACCAAAAGACGACAGTTCTTTATAGTGAGTTCACAAAGGCGTGGCAACCATGACTTCTGCTCAATTTTGAATTTATGGCCATTCCCAAACAGATCAAACACCTTCAGTGCAGGGCAATTCTTCATCATCAGAACCCTCAAACAAGAGTTCAATTCCCTCAAGAAAATGCAGGAGCATCTCTCCAACTTTGGCATTTTAATTAACACCAACTCCTCCAACGAAGGAACGGACACTTCTTTTACTTTCGGCATGTTGCTCAAGCATAACTTTGCAAGAAACGGAAGCTCTGCCAGAGATGGAAGTATCCGCCATTCTGCACAGTCCTCCAAATGCAGAGTCTGTAAAGAGGTAACGGAGATATTGCAGGCAAGCCAAGATGGAGAGGTAGCACCATTGTACCAAGATATCTGAAGATGCTTTAGGTTGTTATGTGGTTCAAGACCCTCAAGTACTTCTGTTGGCAAGCACTCCTCTGTTTCTATGCTGATCGAAGGTTCAGAGCTTATGACGCCCTCAAAGTCATCACAGTCACCTGAGTCATATTCAGCATCTGACATATTCAGGTTCATATCTTCCCAGGACAAGTGCAGCTTTTCTAACTGTCGTTTATATCTCAGTCCTGCCCTATAAGCATCTTCCTGAGTATCAACATATTTAAGTTGAGAAATGCCAAGTTGTACAAGCTCATTCATGGATTGAAGCTCTATAATCTGAAAGCCGTTTAAATCTTGTACGCTGAAATTGTTTAGCTTCTGAAGTGAGGTCAATTTGCCAATTTTAGAAATGGAAGCTGCAACAAGATGCCGCAAACTGACAAGATTATTCATGCCATGAGGTGCACTAAGATGAGTGTTTGAGCCGACATCTAGTACTTGAAGGTGGCAAAAATTTCTCAAAACCTGAGGCGAATCTCCCCACACCTCATTGACTGTAAGTTTTAGATAGCGAAGATGTGTGGGATTTATAGAGCTGCACACGAGGGAATTAAAATCAGCAAATGTAGCATCTATTTGCAGCAGATGTATATCACGTGCCTTCTGGAATATGTCTTCAAAGGACTGGAAGAAGGAACAGTCATATTTCCCGATTAACAGCAATGTCCTCAGTTTTCTCACGGATGTAACTGCATTTCTCAAATCTTCTTCAAACTTGCTACTAGAAGACATGTTCCCATGCTGATCTTTCTTGTATACTATCGCCAAATGTTTCACAGTGGACAATATGTCATTGCATTGCAGACCATCTACAATTCCACACTCAGCTCTAGAAACCATCCTTGCAAAATCATGCATAAGACCAGACACAACATACGAATTTTGACCGCCTACAGAGGAGTCTTTTGTTTCAACTTTCTGGAAGTATCCCAGATTCACCAAATCAGCGAGATAGTCCATTCCTATCTCCTCTAATCTCCCACTTGAAGGACTACGTGTGACAAATCCTTGGGAAATCCACATGTTGACCAGCTCTTCACCAAGAAACTGATAACTCTCAGGGAATATAGAAGAATACGAGAAGCATTGATGTAGATGGTATGGCAGGTGATCATAGCTAAATTTCAATGCAGCCATGATGCCTCCACTGCATCCCAGCAACTTTCCATTTTCGTCCTTGAGAATTTTATTCCAATGATCAACAGTAAGATCAACTCTTAATAGTTCCCCTGCAGTTACTGCTGCTAATGGGTTGCCTTTAAGCTTTCCTGCTATTTTCCGTCCAATGCCTGTTAGATTTCTATGGCCTTCATAGTTCTCATCACGAAACACTCGCTCTTTGAAGAATAACCAAAAATCATACTCTTTCAGAGCACGTAACACAACTGGTTCAGCCGTTCCTATCCTTTTTGCAACAGAAAGATTTCTAGTCGTCACAAGAATCACATTGCCATTTGTATTGTCTGACTTGAAAGGAGCAAGTATTAGGTCTAATCTGTCATTGCTCTTGTCATCCCAGACATCGTCTAAAATAAGTAGAACCCTTTTTGATTCAATATGAGTTTTCAAGACCTGCTGGAGTTTGTCAAGGCTGCATAACCCTTTGTGCTTTTCTCGAGGGACAATATCTAACATCTCTCTTGTGAGTCTCATTTCATCAAAGCTGTGAGACACCCAGACCCATATCATGTGGTCAAATTTCTTTTGCACATTCCGATCATTATATACAAATTGTGCGAGAGCTGTCTTCCCAGTCCCTCCAATGCCTACAATAGGCACAACAGTCACACTGTCAGATTTGCCAGCTGCCATCAGCTTTATGATTGAGTTCTTCTCTTTGTCTCTCCCATACACTTTGCCTTGAAGAAGACTTGATGTTCTTCGGCAAGGATCTGAGGCTGTACTTTGATGGTGACCTGAACTTGCACCAGAGTGTGACCCAAGCATGTTGAGATCCTTTGTCACATCCCCTCGGATACCTTGCAACTGATGAGTTATTTTTTGTATCCTACTGGAAATTTCGTCCTTACTCCAAGGATGAGCAACAACTGCGGTTATTTGTGTTGGCTCTTGATTCGTTCTCATCCTTTCTGTGCTGGATGAATTACTGGTAACAACTGGAGTAGCATTTTCCGTAGCATCATCGATCCTGTGAGAAAAAATAAAAAAAATATGGTGGATTGGCCTTTAGAACACAAGGGATTACTAAGAAGATTCATCTAAACGTGTAAATTCGTACCTTGAATGGCTTGACAGCTGGGGACGTGCTTCTCGTGTATTCTGACAGTTGGCACTCTTGGAGTGATTCATTAACACTCTTGGCCCTTGTTTACCATCGTATTTAAGTCTCTTTTTACAGTGTATACATTCTGCCCCCACGGTCTTTCCATCAGTATCATATATCTCAATAAAACCATCCCATGCCTTGGACCTTTTTTTGCCACGACCGCTTCTGGGCGGTATACCATCACCGCCCCTCGATGTGCCATGATCTACTCCCGCCGCTGCTTCATGGATTCCTTCGGGCTCATTCAAAGTAACTGCGCCAAAAGAAGGGGGCTATTAGCATGGTCCTGCTAGACAAGAAAAATATTTCACCGAGGTGGAGTGGAGGTCGTTCGGCGACTAACCGGCGGTACTCGTTGTGGCTGCGGTGCAAGGCTGGGTAACACCGTCGGAGGCGAAGCGATTGTAAGAGTTGGACGAAGATGGCGGCGGGTCTTGGGTGACTGAAATAGGAGTAATTTGATGCTTTGATGTGATCAACCCCGTCAAAAGTTTGTGCTCACGAGAAACAGAATTATACTCGATTTCTACGAAGAAAATGCAATATACCTCCATCGACTTGGTGCCGGAGCCTCCAGTAGTCGAGCTCGTCGACCAGGTCGTCGGCGTCGTACAGAAACCTTTTGAGATTCGCAAGGGATTTATCCAGCCGCGCGCTCCGGCCCGTCCTCCCCTTCGCATCGGAGGCCACCGCCTGGACTACCTCGAGCTCAGATCTGAGGTTCTCGATGTCATCCTCAAGCCCAGCTTGTTGCTGTCGGATCCACGAAGCAGGCTCGCGGATTCCGAGGGTGCCGAGGATGCTTTGCACCAGCCACAAAATCGCCGGCACAAGGGAAGCGTCCTCCATGTTCACGACTCACGAGGGGGGATCTAGGGATGGACTATAGAAAGGAGACGACGATAAGAGCATGCTTAATAAGTTGTTGCCATGTCATCTATAACCAATCATATAGCCAACAAATACTAGTATAGCCAGCTGCTGGCCATAACTTGTTGTCATGTCATCTATAATCAATCATATAGCCAACAAATACAATAGATGGATGTAAATATGTACTATTTTATTAATATATGACCCACATATCATTCTTACAAAATGTCTAAGAGCACGAGTTGCAGCCGGCTGTTAACTAATAGCCCGTTTATCTTCTCTCTCTTCCAACTCATCAAAAATATTTTATATCTTATAACCCGCCATCACCTTATTGTACTTGCTCAAAAGACTGCAGTTGACTAGGGTCTAGGTATAACGGGGAAAGTGCTCCTGACGACAATAAGCTGGCACTGGCAGTCTCCGAGTCCTCCTATCTATCGCTTACTGCAATTAATTGCCGGACAAACTCTGGTTCGTTTATAGATGCAGCACACTTTCAAAATTTGCGTGACTTTATAAAATACATTAATAAATTTTCTAAAATAAATGGGCATTCCCTAAATTGTAGTCATGTTTTTTTCTTCTAAAGTTGTGTTTGAAAAAGCCATCATATGTTTAAAAATGTTTGTTGAGGATTTTTCTTATATCATTGCACATATGCAAACGATCATAAAAACACACATACACTCATCTCAATAAATGCATGCATTTACATCTTATCCCAATGAACATCTTCAATGGGCTGAACTGTCGCATCATTTTTAGATTGATGAAGTTCATATAAACGCTTTCCTACTCGAGGGAAACGTTTCCTCCGATTATCAAACATCGCCGAGATAACCAAAATAAATTAAAAAGCTTATATTTAAACTCCAACGACACGACCCAAACGGACAAGGATTTGGTCTGTCAATTGTCCGTTTGAGTCGGCTCGGCGAACCAAATGTCCGTCGGGTGTCCGTTTGGGTCGCCTAATCTCCAACAGTGCAAGCGAGACGCGGATTTGGGTCGTAAAAGTCATAATAATTATAGATATTAAAAAAAGTCCTTTAAACCCTAACTTGAAACCCTAGCACGTCGGCGGTGGCTCCATGGGCCGCCTGCGGGTCGTCGACGGAGCCATCGTCGTCGCCGCTAAGGTCGATGAACGCCGGCGGTGACCACGACACGTTCGACAGCCAATAGCCCTGCAACGGAGGAGGAGGCGATGGTGGCGGCGAAGCAGGGAGCAACTTCGTTGAGTCAGACTGGAAGGTCCAACGTGTCCCGACGAGGTCTTGGATGACCTCGCATACGCACACGTCAACATGGTCGACGAGCGACGATGGTGGTGACGGCGGGGGCAGCTCCTCGTACCACGACGTCGGTGAAGGTGGAGGTGGTGGTGGCGGTGGCGGGGGAGCGTCGCTCTGGACCAACAGGTCCATCCCCGACCACATCTCCCGCTCGATTTCTTCAATGGCCCGACGAAGGACCTTCTCCTCATCGTACTCCGGCAGGACGTACGGCGGCAAGAATAGGTCCCTCTCGGGCTTGACGATGACCGACGATGGCGTCCTCCATGTTGAAGAGGGGATCTGGGGATGGACTACAAAGAGGAGGGACGATAAGGAAGAAGAGACTGCATTTGACTTGGGTCTAGCCAAAATGGGTTCGGCTGTGTACGGTACGGGTAGGCAAAATGACGGGAAAAATGCTCCTAGACGACGATAGAAGCTGGCACTGGCAGTCTCCGACTCCTCCAGTCCTCCTATCTATCGCTTACTGCGATTGATTGTCGTACAGACTCTAAGGTTCTGTTATAAATGCAAGCACGCTTCCAAAAAATGCGTTAATAAATTTTCTAAAACATGTGGCCATTCCCTAACCCGCAGTCATATTTTTTTTCTAAAGTTGTGTTTGAAAAAGTCATCATATGTTCAAAAATGTTTGTTGCGGATTTTTCTTTTAACATTGACATATGCAAACGATCATTTTTATAAGACTAAAGGCCGCGGCCCGATTTTATAAATAAAGCCATGAAGTCAACGGGTTTACAAGAGTAACAACAAAGTAAGACACCACGGGATAAGAGTTTAATACAAACCATCAACAGATAGTCAGAGACATGAACGCAGGTGTCGCGACCCGGATATGCATATGTAATTCTAGCCACAATTCAATCATATGGAGAGCTGAGAGTCATACCCACTTGTCTAAGCAGACAAGGCCAAGTACAAGACACTCTCGGAAAGCTCGAACATGAGGGGCATACCATTCAGGCCCGGATGATCAACTGAAATGAGTCATCATCGTCTGCTCACAAGTCTAATTGCTTATGGTGATGAAATCTCATACTCATAGACAAGTTGCCTCAACCATATTGTCAATTGAAACATAGCATTTACATAAACAACTCCGACCCGATCACTTAGTCGATCGTACAATGAAGTGTGCCACGTAATGGGTTACGTGCAATCGCATCGCGATGCTCCAAGCCGCGCACAACTCAGAGCCACCTGGCTGTACGAAAGACCGCCGGCGAGAGAAAAACTAAGCTATCGAACCCCACACTAATACATGCACGTTATAATCATACACGCAACATACATGTCCAGTGTAAACAGCAGGTACTCATCACATGAACTCTACAAAGTATATATCTTTATTGACTTACATAGAGTACACAAAGAGATCACATCACTGTGATCCAACATTCATACAAGCAATGGAAGCAACATAGGTCTAAGTACAGACAAGTTTAACAAATGGCTTAGAGAAGCCTTATAGAAACATACATAGCCCTTCCACGAGGGACCAGACCGCTGTCTGGAACTAGACTAGTTTAGTCCACGTCGAGATCCACGAAGAAGCCTCCATCGGGGTCAGGGGGTTTCATCTAAAAACATAAATAAGCAAACGTGAGTACAAAGTCGTACTCAACAAGACTTACATCAGATCTATACTACTCATGCTCAAGTTTCAAGGTAAAGGAAGGTGGGTTTGTAATGCAGAAGTGCCAGCTTTGATTGGCTAATCCTGACTACGATTACCAGAATGGGATAAGAGTGTACTCGAGTCCAACTATCCAAGTCTCCCAAACAATACACCACTATGGATCCTTCCTCGACTTCCACGAGAAAGCATACCATAGCACTCACACTTATCTTGGCAAGTTTTAGAGTTTTCGTTGAAGTTGTCTAATAATCAAGCACATGTCTCCAAGTAGTCCATAACCGCGGACAAGGCTATTCGAATAGTTTAATAACCCTGCATGGGTGTACTACTACACGCACATGACCATCATTTACTGCCAAGTACTCGTCACCATTCAAGGGGTGCCGGCGAGGATGTTCACCACGACACTTACCTCACGGCGCCGTTCTAGTCCAGGGAGTAAACTATCTGACTTTCAAACCCAACTGGAATTCCGGCCGAGTTTCCGGTCAGGACTCAAACCATGTAGGCACGACTGGCAAGCCCACGTCGCCGGATGGTTCTCCGCTTGACAAGCCATGTGCTACAAGCCCTACCATGAATGCCACATTTCATTTCCTTTATCTTTTTATGCATATGCCGAATGGAAAACCCGAACTAGGTGTGACTCCTAGACTTGGATCGGGGGTGAGTTAATAGGCCGAGAGGGGTCAGTGAGCCCAATGTGTGGTTGTAATCTTTGTTTCGGATTACCATAAAAGAACTCGGGCTTAAGGCGGTGTTCAACGAGACAACCCACTGTGTGCTCCTACACAGCCTCTCATCGTTCACCTTGTTTAGGTCAAGTTCACCAACACATTTCCACCATCATCATCATGATCACTACCATCCCGACTCACATAACATTATCAACATTGTGTCACTCCAAGCATGCAATAAGCTGTAACAATTGCAGGGGCCACATGATCAACAATCAACTCCTAACTCTGCTAGGATTGTGGTTTGCTTACTACTGTGACAAAATGATAGTCCATGCAAAGGAATGGGTTCAACTATGCGGTAGAAACGCATCGTGGTAACATCCTAAACAATGCATAAGCGAGAATGAGAGGGAAATGGGTTTTTATCGACATGATCAATGGGGTTTGTTTGCCTTGCTGGCGAGGGTTGTACTGGGTATCTTCAACTACCGGGGTGATCTCGGGTTCCGGCTCCACTTCTATTCGATAGCAAACAAAGCGGAAAGTAGCAATCAATAATGATACAATGCACAATCACATGATATGATGCTATAACATGATGTACATGGTGCTGATGTGTTGCTTATTCAACTTAAATGGAGTGTATTGCAAAGGTGTTGCAAATTCAAACTCCATGTTTGAATTCAAAATGTTCCATATGCACATTTGCTACTGTTACCCCATTTTAAAATGGTTGAATATGAAAACAAATTGCATATTAATATTCCTTGCAATTTTTCTGATAATTTTTCATATATTATTTATTTAATTTGGAGTTATGGTTTAAAAGTTATTGATTTTCAAAGTTTAACTAATTTTCTGGAATTTCTGATAAATAGAAAAGGGTTTAATGCGTCATGCTTGCGTCAGCATGACATCAGGGAGTTGAGTGGTCAGACTGACCAGTGGGGCCCGACTGTAAGTGACTCAGTGGGTTAATCCCTTTTAATTAAAACAAGGGGGTTAATTAGGGGCAAGGCCCCACCTGTCATAGGCTAAAGGAGGGATTAGGGGGGGTTAAGGTTTAATTAAGCCAGACCACGTCGGCTCGCTGGCGTTGAGCCGCCGGTGATCACGGGAGGCGGCGGCGTCCACCCAACGGCCACGGGAACGACCGAGGAGGCTACCAGGGGGTAGCCCTTGCTCGCCCGCACACGTGGGTGCACGCGGGCACACAGGAGAGCGAGGAGAAGGGAAAACGGGGGAGGAGCTTGATACGTCCCAAACGTATCTATAATTTCTGCTTGCTCCATGCATGATTTGTGTGACTTTGCCATGTTTTACTTGAACTTTCATACACTTTTGATCATATTTGGACTAACCTATTAACTCAGTGCACCCGATTGCCAGTTCCTATTTTCTGCTGTTTTTATAAATTCCGAAAAAATTATATAAAAATTCAGCGTCCCGGAAGCTTCCCGAAACACCAAGGAAGGAAGGGAGTGGACCCACCAGGGCCCCAGGAGGGTCCCTGGCGCGTCCCCACCCTAGGGCGTGCCAGGATGCCTCCTGGCTGCCCTGTGGCCCCTCTCGGTGCCCCCCTTGGCCTATATTTAGTGCCCGCGGAGAAAACCCCTAATATCGATCTGCTATTCCCGTTCTCCTCTCTGTTCCGCTGCCGCCGCCGTTTCAAGATCGGGGCTGCTAGGAGAAGCTGCCCCGGCACCCTGCCGGAAGGAGGAACCCCCTCCGGGAGACCATCCATCGCCATGGACGCCTCCCGCATGTACCGTGAGTAGTCCCTCTTTGACCATGGGTCCATGACCAGTAGCTATGTGATGTTCTCCTCCCCTCTTTGTGCTTCCACTTTCGAGACCTCGTGACCTGCCTCACATGATCGAGGCACCTTTTTAATTTTCTGTGTTGGTATGCTGAGTTTGCTGGGATGATTATGAGACTATGTTCAGATTGTGATGAGTAATATATTTGGTTCTCTTTTATGTTTGAGTTCTTAAGTTAATTCTTGCATGTTCTCCGTTGCCGTATTTTACTTTGGACAAGTGATTTTTGGCAACTCCAAGAGGGAGCGTTATGCTTGATTGTGGGTTCAGCCCCCTGATGTCTAGCTTGAGTGACAGAAACATGAGACTAGGGGATGTGTTGTTTCCACCAGGGATAAAACAACGGTGCCTGTACCTGCGGGTGCAAGGATTGTTTGCTTTACGCAAAGTTCTTTTAATGCAGTCGTTTGTTGTTTTGGATTTACACTTTGGGTGGGATTCTCAACTTAATACCAACGAGATGTTCTGGATAGATATCTCAAGGTGGATGATTCGTAGTAGATGCAGATGGATTTCAGTCTACTTACCTTGGCGTACTGCCCATTGCTTTCGAGCCTCTTCCTTTCTTTTGTAGCATAGTTAGTATTGCGGTGCGTTTATAATCCAGTCAATTTCCCAGCTGTGATTTGTTTACCTCGCTAGCACTTTTATCGTCTTTTGGGAGAGAGACATCACTAGTGAACGTCATGGGACCCCGGTCCATATTTCCACCATTGTTTACACCCTCAATTTAGTTCCAGTCTTGCGTTGATCCTTTGTAAACAGCAAGGCCGGAGGAATTGACAACTCCTCTGTACTCGTTGGGAGCAAAGTTACTTGTTGTGTGTGCAGGTCTAGGTGAAGTTAGCAACCTAGGGTTGTGAACGGCGCCATTGTTCACTTTACCTCCTTCTTGTATTTCTGCGAGTCCTACGGGAGACAAACCTATCCTCTGGATAGGGGAAATCTGCTGCTATGCTACATCTCACCTTCCACTTGGGGTAACCATCGAGAAGCGAGAGAAGTATCTTCCTTGCTAGCATCAAGAAATTTCTGGCGCCGTTGCCGGGGACTCCAATCTACAAGATAGGGGAGTTGCACACTATCTTTTATCTTTGCTTTTTAGTCTTGTTAGTTTACCTTTCAGTTTTAATTTTGTGTCCCTTATCAAAAATACCAAAAATACCTGCTGCTACTATGGGTTCCAATGAAAACACCAAGTTGTGTGACTTCACTAGTCACAACAACAGTGACTTTATCTACACTCCTATTGCCCCACCTGCCACTTCAGCACCTTCTTATGAAATTAAACCTGCTTTGCTGAATCTTGTTATGAAAGATCAATTCTCAGGTACTGGAGAGGATGTTGCCTTGCACTTAAATAATTTTTTTGAGCTTTGTGATATGCAAAAGTACAAGGAAGTAGATGGCGACATCGTCAAGCTGAAGCTTTTTTCCTTTCTCCTTGAGAGGAAGAGCCAAGGAGTGGCTGCAATCCTTGCCTAAGAATAGTATTGATTCTTGGGACAAGTGTACGGATGCTTTTATTGGGAAGTACTATCCCCCTGCTAAAATTATCCAGTTAAGAAGTAATATTATGAATTTTAGGCAATTGGATAATGAACACGTTTCCCAAGCCTGGGAACATATGAAATCTCTTGTTAAGAAACTGCCCTACACATGGTTTGACTAGTTGGATGGTTATCCAGACTTTTTATGCAGGCTTAAACTTTACCTCGCGGAATCTGCTAGACTCGGCCGCGGGAGGAACCTTTATGCCAACCACACTTGGTGCTGCATTGAAGCTACTTGATGAGATGATGTTGAACTACTCTCAGTGGCACACCGAACGATATCCAACTGGTAAGAAGGTAAATTTTGTCGAGGAGATCTCCTCCCTTAATGAAAAGGTTGACTTGATCATGTCTCTACTTACCAAGCAAGCTCCTATTGATCCTCAGGATGTTCCTTTAAATTCCTTGGTTGCTCAAGAACAAGTAGATGTGAACTTTATCTCTAGAAACAACTTCAACAATAATGCTTATAGGAGTAATTTTGGTAGGAACAATCCTAGACCTTTCCCATCCAACAACTATGGGAAGAACAACACTTAGCCTAGCACCAAAAACTCCACTTCTAAACTAGAGAGTATGCTTAAAGACTTTATCACTACCCAAAAAGCCTTCAACAAGAGTGTAGAAGAGAAATTAGACAAATTAGATATCCTCTCTTCGAAGGTAGACAACATAGCCCATGATGTTGAGATGCTTAAGATTAGAACTTCTCCTCCTGAGGAGAGGAAAACCACTCCTATGAATGCTATCCAAGTGCAAATTAATGAGAACATTAGGATGTTCGGCAAACTTAAAGAGAGATGGGCTAGAGAAAAGGAGGAAGAAGAGAGAGTTAAGAGCCTTCCTACCTACCACACTGTAGCTACTATCCAAGTTGTCGAGGATGTTCAAACTATTAGCACCCATCACACCCCTAGTCCGCCTGGACCTATCAATGCTGATGCTACCACCTCAACCATAGATGAAGAAACCTCTATGAACATAGAGGCTTTCAAACAAGTGAGCCTTAATGATATCACTACCCCCTTGATAGATAGTAGTGATCTAGACTTTGACAACTGCACCTTACCTGAAGTTATTGGTTTCCTACACAAGATATCTAGAGACCCCCACACTAGCACACTTAATCTTGCCTTCACAGAGCATCCATACCTAGGAAGCTAGAAGATGGTTGGGATCCTATGATAAAAATCAAATTGAATAACTTCTCTTGCTTTGCTCTTTGTGATGTTGGAGCTAGTATCTCTGTTATGCCCAAAAGAATGTATGGTATGCTTGAATTGAAACCTTTTGATCCTTGTTCTTTTGGTGTTCGTCTTGTCGATTCTTCCGTAAATAAACCTTTGGGGAAGATCGTTGATGTTCTTATCATTTTCAATGACAATTATGTTCCCGTTGATTTTACTATTATGGACATTGAGTGTGAGCCCTCTTGTCCAATTATTTTGGGACGTCCTTTTCTTCGCACCGTTGGTGCTATTATTGACATGAAAGAGGGGATTATCAAATTCCAATTCCCTCTCAAAAAGGGGATGGAAAATTTCCCTAGAAAGAAAGTCAAGTTACCTTTTGAGTCCGTTACACGGGCAAGCTATTCTCTTTCTCTTGATAAAACTTGATTCTTCTTTTGCTTTGTGCCTAGCTTAAAGGCGTAAAAGAAAGCGCTTGTTTGGAGGCAACCCAATATTTTTTTCTTCTGTTTTTAGTGGTCTTGATAATTTTTACTACTGTAGCAACATCATTGTATCTTTAATTTTCAAGCTTTGTGCTAAATATAGCCTCATATGACAAGGGAAGTTAAAGTTGTGACATGCTGTCCAGAAAACAGATTCTGTCCTCGTGACGGGAAAAATCATAGAAAATCACGAGTTCATCTTTTTGAACTGAATTTTTTACACAACGTTCTCTATACAATCAAGGAACTTTCGTATGTCCTGAGTTTTTTTGATTTCAGTTGCAGAAGTGCCCCGAAAAAATTCTTTACTACCCGCTGTTCTGTTTTTCACAGATTCTGCCACGTTTTGTCTCTCTTAACTTTTGAAAACCTTAAGCTTGCTTTTTCTTTGCAAAAACCTTTTGGCAATCTTGAGAAATAGTATTTCTTCAAGAATATCTTTATATCCAGTGGGGAAAAATTATTTATTAAGGGTACTAACCTCTCTAATCAGTTTACAACGAGTTATGTATGAAGGGAGTTTTCAACTATGCGATGGAGGATGATGAAAGAAGATTATGGAGTGTCAAACGCTCAAGCTTGGGTATTCCCCCATGCATCCCCAATAAATATTCAAGGAGACTCAAGCGTCTAAGCTTGGGGATGCCCCCGTGCATCCCCTTCTTCATCAACAATTATCAGTTTGTCCCTCGTTGCACTATATTTTTATTACTTCATGTGTTATGTGCTATGCTTGGAGCGTCTCGCTCTTTACTTTTCTTAGGTTTGTTTTTGCTTTGTTTGCTATAGTAACAAGTTAGACCCCAACTTTATTTTGTGTGGGAGAGAAACACGCTCCGTTTAAACTAGAACTCCTCATAGGATTTTTCATGCTTATTTCTTTAGCTGTGAGTTGTTCTTTTTCTTTTCTTAGTTGCTGCCCCGTTTAGTTGTAGTGCTTTAGTTTCTTCTAGAGTTTTTATTTTGTCTTAGGTTGAACTTTCTATAGGCTGCATGTTTATCTTGTTTAGAGAGTTTGCTTGTTGCACTGAGTTTTCTGTCTTGACTAGAAAGTAGGTAGTTGAAGTTGCTATTCTCTTTGTAGTAGTAACTTGCAATAGTTTTGAGGTATTGACTAGAGTAATGTTTGAACTTATGGTGTCAAGAGCTTTAGCCTATTAGTGATAGATGTCGTATTTTGGGCAATCCGTGTGATTTTCGAAAACCAAAACCCCTGTTGAGAACTCTAGCTACTAGATGGATCACTAACCTTTGGAGGGTTCGAATATTAGAGTACACTCACGTACCATGAGTCGAGGATGCGCAAGGATAACCAAACCCCCATACACTCCTCCTCGGGGTACTTGTCTCTTTGAGAACCTCCTGATTAGATTGAGAGTTACCGATAATAAGTGCATGAGTTCTTCAGACTAATTTGAGTATTCGAAAGTTGACACTTCCACCTGCCATATTTTTCTAGCCTCTCCTGTGCCGTGCATTGCCTCCTTCTCACTCCGAGAGTTGGCGTCCACCTTCGCCGGTACATCCAAACCCTTGGCATGATAAGCTCTGTCATCATAAACCTCCGTATATCTTTCCTCAAAACAGACACCATACCTACCTATCAAGGCATTTCCATAGCCTTTCCGAGATACATTGCCATGCAACATCCACCTTCTCATGACTTGATCTTCATTTCATAATGCCACTTGCTTGATCGATGAGCCGCATGCTAGTTGGGCCTTGCCCTAATCATTGCTACATGACGCGCAAGTATCATTGCATATCCTGCTATCCTGGCAGAGGGATACATTTGCATCATGATAGTTACATCTTCTTTATGTGAGTACCCTTGTAAAGTGTGAAAGATCTCCTATATTCTTGTAAAATATAGAGTGTTGCCCCTAAAGTGAGGAAAAGATCCCAAAGAGGACAAAATCAAAAGATCCCAAAGGGGACAAATGAGAGAAATAGGAAGATCCATTGATGCCACCAAAAAATACAAAAAAGGAAAAAAAGAAAAAAAAGAGAGAAGGGGCACACTACTATTCCTTTTGAGAGATCCACACTAGTACTTCATCCTCTATCCCTTGTACTCCATAGAGATCATCATACATGCATATAGCTATGTGGGGACCCTTCACACTATAGAACTTGGCTTGTATATTCCAATGATGAGCCTCCTCAAAAGAGCTCTAGGTCTTCTTGAGCAAGCAAGTTAGATGCACCCCCACTAGTTCCCTTGGAGAGCTTTTAGCTCACATGTTCATCCGTTGCATGGCAATCCCTACTCCTCACATCATATCTATCATATGGCCTTCTCTCTCTCCTATGATTGTCCTCATTGATGTGAGCCTTTCACACCTTTTTGTCTTCCTCCTCCACCTTCTTTCTGTTTTGCCTTTTACGTGTCAACTTTTTTGCTCACGCTCATCCATTGCACGAGTGCTCAAAATATCGAAAGGGAGTGGATCAGTTTGACTTGTACCTGGCTAGTAATCTGGGGATGAGTCAAGATAAGAATCCAAAGGAGACTAAGTGTGAAACTTTACTAGATAGTAGTTCTCAACAACCTTTTTTCTCTCTTTTTCCGAGTCCCCTGCTTGCACGCAAACAACATACGGAGACATTCGAGTCACAGACAGCGAGAGCTCTTGCACCCTTTGTTCTTTTGTTGCTTGTGTCAATGCTAATACAGACTCTTGCTTGTTAAGACTTGAATTGAATTGCATGCTTTGATTGCTTTATTTAAAAGTCCTTATATGGTTGGGTGGCATGCCGCCATAGAAATTATGCTTTTTATCATTTCCCTACTCGAGGACGAGCAGGAATTAAGCTTGGGGATGTTGATACGTCCCAAACGTATCTATAATTTCTGCTTGCTCCATGCATGATTTGTGTGACTTTTCCATGTTTTACTTGAACTTTCATACACTTTTGATCATATTTGGACTAACCTATTAACTCAGTGCACCCAGCGGCCAGTTCCTGTTTTCTACAGTTTTTTTATTTCAGGTTTTCCGGCCATTAAAAGTGCCAAATAAATTCCGGAAAAATTATATAAAAAATCAGCGTCCCGGAAGCTTCCCGAAACACCAAGGAAGGAAGGGAGTGGACCCACCAGGGGCCCAGGAGGGTCCCTGGCGCGACCCCACCCTAGGGCGCGCCAGGAGGCCTCCTGGATGCCCTGTGGCCCCTCTCGGTGCCCCCCTTGGCCTATATTTAGTGCCCGCGGAGAAAACCCGTAATATCAATCTGCTATTCCCGTTCTCCTCTCTGTTCCACCGCCGCCGCCGTTTCAAGATCAAGGATGCCAGGAGAAGCTGCCCCGGCACCCTGCCGGAAGGAGGAACCCCTTCCGGGAGACCATCCATCGCCATGGACGCCTCCCACATGTACCGTGAGTAGTCCCTCTTGGACCATGGGTCCATGACTAGTAGCTATGTGATGTTCTCCTCCCCTCTTTGTGCTTCCACTTTCGAGACCTCGTGAGCTGCCTCACATGATCGAGGCACCTTTGTAATTTTCTGTGTTGCTATGCTGAGTTTGCTGGGATCTGATGGATTATGAGACTATGTTTAGATTGTGATGAGTAATATATTTGGTTCTTTTATATATTTGAGCTCTTAAGTTAATTCTTGCATGTTCTCCGTAGCCGTATTTTACTTTGGCCAAGTGTTTCGTTGCAACTCCAAGAGGGAGCATTATGCTTGATTGTGGGTTCAGCCCCCTGATGTCTAGCTTGAGTGACAGTAACATGAGACTAGGGGATGTGTTGTTGCCACCAGGTATAAAACAACGGTGCTTGTACCTACGGGTGCAAGGACTGTTTACTTTACGCATAGTTCTTTTAATGCAGTTGTCTGTTGCTTTGAGTTTACACTTTGGGTGGGACTCGAAACTTAATACCAGCGATATGTTCTGGATAGATATCTCAAGGTGGATGATTCGTAGTAGATGCAGATGGATTTCGGTCTACTTACCTTGGCGTACTGCCCATTGCTTTCGAGCCTCATCCTTTCTTTTGTAGCATAGTTAGCATTGCGGTTCGTTTATAATCCTGTCAATTGCCCAGCTGTGATTTGTTTACCTCGCTAGCACTTTTATCGTCTTTTGGGAGAGAGACATCACTAGTGAACGTCATAGGACCCCGGTCCATATTTCCACCATTGTTTACACCCTCAATTTACTTTTAGTCTTACTTTCCGTTGCCACTATCATTATCTCTTGCGTTGATCCTTTGTAAACAACAAGGTCGGAGGAATTGACAACTCCTCTGTACTCATTGGGAGCAAAGTTACTTGTTGTGTGTGTAGGTCCAGGTGAAGTTAGCAACCTACGGTTGTGATCGGCGCCATTGTTCACTTTACCACCTTCTTGTATTTCTGCGAGTCCTACGGGAGACAAACCCTATCCTCTAGATAGGGGAAATATGCTGCTACGCTACATCTCACCTTCCACTTGGGGTAACCAACGAGAAGCGAGAGAAGTATCTTCCTTGCTAGCATCAGAGCTCACAACGATCTCGAATAAGACAACAACGAGGATAGAGGGGGCTGGGATGGAGCGAATTCCGGCGAGGATCACGACGGCCATGGCGGAGGAGGGTGATGCGGGCGTCGTCTCCAGAGAGCTTCGGTTAGATTCCAGCCACGGGGAGACGGAGTCGAGGGCGGAGAGGCGGCTAGACATGGCGGCGCGATGAGTAGAGGTTGTTGGCCACGCGATCGTGGCGGCGCATTCCGTCGAGGTCTCGGTCGTGCGCTGGAAACGGCGAGGGAGGATAGGTAAGCAGAACAGAAGAGGGGAAAATGGCACGGGGCTTCTAGGCAGACTCCGTGGCCCAGGGATAAGCTTCGGGGAGGGCCTAGGCGTGCCACCGTGGCGTCGGTCGCGCCCTGCTCTCCAGTGAGCAGCTAGGCTGCGCGGGGAAGAAGACGACAAGGGGACGAGGTGGGTTGGGCCTGGCTTCTGCTAGATGGCCCCGAGCCAGGTAAGGCCTCTTTCCTTTTATTTCTCTTTTCTGCTTTCTGTAATTTGTTAAGTTTTAGTAAAATAAATACCAAAATTATTTTGTAAAATCCCAAAACTTTAAGATGGCCTTATGTGACATAATAAAACCCACTCCCAAGTTTTTGTTGGGATACGGAGCAGAAAACACAAATTTTTCATACCTACGGTACCCGAACCCAAGATCTATGCTATGGCGATGTAAAGTAACGGAGGGAATCGGTGTTCATACCTGTGAAGACCGAAAGAGGGAAACGTTCTTGCGAACGTGGCTGGCGTAGACTCGGAACTACGACCTCCCTGTCGTGTAGTAGACCACCGGCGAGGATGACTCCCGGTTGGCCTCCAGCGATGAAGTAGCACCACATGTGTAGTGCCTCGAAGAGATTATACACGTACGGTACAATCGATGTTCCTCCCAGGCCCCGAACCAGGCGAGCAGCGGAAGAAAGACGGATTTGGATCCCGACTCCAACAGAGCGACGGCCGGCCTTATGGTGGAGAACTCCAGTCCAGGTGCAGACTCCAAACAAGGGGAGTCCACCTCCAGGAAGGAGAAGGAGAGAGAGAGAGGAATAATTGTGTGTTGGAAAAAGGGGGGGGTGTACCCCTCCTTATATAGGCCAAGGGGGGGTGCCATCCTCCTCCCCTCCCCCATGTGGGACTAAACTCCCAAGGGGGGGAAGTGCGCCGGCCTAGGGGGGGGGGATGGGCCCCGCCCTTGGCGCCAAGCCCAAGGGGGGAAACCCCCTCCTCCCCTAATGGGCCCCATAGGCCCATATAGCCTTTTTACATTTTTTAATTATTTTAACATGTTTAAATATTTAATTCAGATAATTAAATAATAAAACATTATTAAAACAAATTAAACTTTATTTTGAACCATTCAAAATGTCCGGAACAACTTACGTCCTCCTCCAGAACTATTCCGGTGATTTCTCCTATTTCACCGATTGATCCCGAAACTGTCCTATGCATCGATTGCCCTTAAGTGTAACACCCTAACGGTCCGGGAAACAATAGACATGGTCGAGACTCTTCTCATTGACCAATGACTAATCAGTTGGACCTGGTTACAATCCTTGACAACCCTGCACTTCCATCGAATGAACTTCAATCACTTTTGGAAACCGTTAACGATACCACGTAATCCCTTTGTGCTGCGGTACTTTGTTTGTCCGAGGTTCGATCGTCGGTATCCCACATACCGTGTTCACATCTCTTTCACAACAAACAAGTTTACTCGTCCGTGCCTATTGCATCTCCCGTGACCTAGTCACCTGCTTGCAAGCTATTGATGCAATATCACCGAGTGGCCTAGAGTACCTTTCCCGTTACAAGGACTGACAAATCCAGCTCTGATCTATTAACATACTCATCAACCATCTATTTCGGAATACCCAAAGTGCACGGTTATAGCCAGCATATTTCAGTCAGGCGGTGGGATACAACTCAAAGTCTCCTCATAGATGACAATTACGTATGATCATTACGGTCTAAGGACTAAGCCATACGTTACAAAGTCATCGCAACGCTGAACTATGTGACTCGATCACATTGAAATACTTTAGGTGGGTGTATGTCCATCACATCATTCCCCTAATGACATGACCTCATTGTCAATGGACTTAAGTGTCGCCATGATCAGGAAAGCTTGATCAATCAATTGCCCAATGAGATAGTTTACCCGAGTTAAACTACGGACCTATGTTTTATACTACACATGTATTAGTATTTCCAAGTAATACAGTTATAGCACAGTATAAAACGTATTATGAACAAAACGGATATGTGAAAAATATCTTTATTAATTTGTCTCTAGGGCACATATCGATCAGTCTCCCACTTGCACTAGAGTACAAATTACACTAGTTTACATTAGGTATGTATCTAACACCAATAGTCTCTCGGTGTTCTTCAAACTTGCCCTGTGGAAGAGGTTGAGTCATCGGGTCTGCTGTGTTCAGATCCGTATGTATCTTGTGAATCCTAGTGTGTCCATCCCGGACGTAGTCTCGCGTCACATGGAACTTTCGGAGAATGTGCTTGGTTGTAGAGTGAGGTCTTGGCTCCTTCGCGTTAGCAATGGCACCCGTGTTGTCGCACAATATTCCCACGGGGTCAGTGCAGCTGGGAAAGACGCCAAGCTCAATCACGAACTTCTTCAGCCACAGCGCGTCGTTTGACGCTTCGCAAGCGGCAATATACTCCAATTCCATTGTAGATTGGGCAACGACTAACTTTTTTCCGCTCCTCCAGCTAATTGCGCCACCGTTCAACATGAAAACATATCCCGTCTGGGATTTCGAATCATCTAGGTCTGAGCCGAGGCTTGCATCAACGTAACCCTTTACGGTGAGCTCCTCATCAACTCCTCCATAAACGAGAAAGAGATCCATTGTTCTTCTCAAGTACTTTAGGATGTTCTTTACTGCGGTCCAGTGAGCCATTCCCGGATTACTCTGGTAGCGATTATTCATACTAATAGCCAGCGCTAAATCCGGCCGGGTACATAACATAGCATACATGTGAGAACCTATGGCTGAGGCATAGGGTTTTGAGGACATTTCCTCCTTCTCTTTTGCTGTGGTCGGGCACTGAGTCACGCTTAACTTGACACCTTTTATAACTGGCAAGAGGCCTCTCTTGGAGTTATACATACCGAACCTTTTCAATATCTTGTCAATATAAGTGTTGTGACTCAAAGCCAATAGTCGATTAGGTCTATCTCTATAGATCTTAATCCCCAATATGTACGCAACTTCACCAAGGTCCTTCATGGAAAATTGTCCATTCAGATATTCCTTCACTTCTCCTAAGAATTTCTTATCGTTCCCTATTAGCAATATGTCATCTACATATAACACAAGGAATGCTACAGAGCTCCCACTCAGTTTCTTCTAGACGCAGAACTCTTCGACGTTTTGGACAAATCCAAAATCTTTAATGACCTCATCAAATCGAAGATTCCAGCTCCGAGATGCTTGCTTCAACCCATAGATGGACCATTGAAGCTTGCACACCTTACCATCATTCCTTGGATCGATAAACCCCTTTGGTTGCATCATATACAACTCTTCCTCAATGTTTCCATTTAGGAATGCAGTTTTCACATCCATCTGCCATATCTCGTAATCATGATATGCAGATATTTCTAGTAGGATCCGAATAGACTTTATCATCGCTACAGGAGAGAACGTCTCCTCGTAGTCAACTCCTTGAATTTGTCGGAACCCCTTCGCGACAAGTCGAGCTTTGTAGACAGACACGTTTCCGTCTGCGTCAGTCTTTTTCTTGAAAATCCATTTATTCTCGACGGCCTTGCGGTCCTCGGGAATATCCACCAAAATCCAAACATTGTTGGTGTACATGGAGTCTATTTTGGATTTCATGGCTTCAAGCCATTTCTCGGACTCGGGTCCCTCCATTGCTTCTTTGTAACTCGTAGGTTCAGCTGACTCATCAGCCGAGATTGCATTCACAAGCTGTTTGTAAAACTCAGTAGCTTGGCGGACTCTTGATGACCTACGGGGCATAATAGGTTCCTCTTCATTCTCATCATGATCATCATGTATTTCATGATCGTTATGAATGTCTTTCTGGCCATTCTCTTCAGCTCCCACTGTGGAATAAGGTTCCAGAACAACTTCTGTGGCCGTTTCTTCCAATTGGAGTGATTGGTCAGTCACTTCATCGAGGTCTATTTTCCTCCCACTCAACTCTTTCGAGAGAAACTCTTTCTCAAGAAAGTGTCCAGTCTTGGCAACAAATGTTTTGCTCTCAGAATGATTGTAGAAGGTGTATCCACAAGTTTCCTTGGGATAGCCCACAAAGATGCACTTATCCGCCTTGGATTCAAGTTTGTCAGGCTGTAGTTTCCTGCGGATAAGAATAATCCAAAGAATATCCACAAGCTTTAACAATGGAGTTGTCAATTCCACCGCACCTGAGATACACTTACTTGCAACAAGATATTAATAGTAACTGCGATAATGGAAGTGATAATAGCAACGGTAATAGTGATGGTGAAACAGTAATAGTAAAACAACAAAAGTAAACAACTAGTAACTAGCAGAATTAAAAACACTGTAGGCTAGGGAGATGGATGGTTGGGCGCTGCATGGATAACGCACATCATGTATTTAACTTGGGGAAAGGCACACAGAAAAGCAATGATCATCTAGGCATAAATCAAACATCAGGCATGTACCCCATAGGTAGTTGTACGTGCTTGCAATAAGAACTTGCACACCATCTTTTGTCCTACCATCCCGCTACGAACGGGGCCAAAAGGAACTTATGGAGATTAAGGTGCTCCTGTCAGAGAGCACCAGAACAAAGCATTAACAATCAATGGATACATGGAATCCTCAAATTATAGTCCATCCCCTTTGGTGTCCCAAGCTGTCACCTTTGGAATCGCCGGTTCCGGACTATAACAGGTGCAAACAACTCATAGATAGGATCAAGAACACAAATATATTCATGAAAACACAAAGGGTTCAGATCTGAAATCATGGCACTCGCCCCCAAAGTGACAAGCATTAAGAGAAACAAGTTGAAGCAAAGATGATAAAAAACAATCTAGATGATAGGCAACATGCCCCCAACAATCTGATAAACTATTACATGATCTAACTCATCCAATCCCTACCATCCCCTTTGCCTACAACAGGAAATTACTCACACATGGATGGAGAAGTCATGGAGGGAGGATGGAGTGGCGATGATGATGACGATGGCGATGATCTCCCCTCTCCGGAGGCCAAAACAACCTCCAGATTAGCCCTCCCGGAGAAGAACAGAGGGTGGCGGCGGTTCCGCGACGTGAGATGGGAAAACGACTTCTGTTTAGGGGTTTCTCCGTCATGGGAATAAATAGGAGCTTCGGTAGGGCACCAGAGGAGGGGGAGGCCCCCAGGTGGCCAGAGGGCGCGACCCCACCCCTAGCCGCGCCAGGGGGGGCGCATGGGGCCCCCTTGGCTCCCCTCTGGTCCCACTTCTGGCTTCTAGCTCCTTCGGGTGCGTGGATTTTCTGGTATTTTTCTGGGAATTTTCTGAGACGTCTAAAAATCCATTTTCCTGCGCACAATAAAACCATACAGGCAGCTCTGCTGAAAACAACGTTAGTCCGGGTTAGTTTCATCCAAATCATGCAAGAGTGAGGGCAAAACAATGGAAAAAGTGTTTGGAAAAGTAGATATGTTTGAGACGTATCAACTCCCCCAAGCTTAGCATATTGCTTGTCCTCAAGCAATTCAATACAACGAACTGAACGCGACAAAGAAAACTTTGACAAACTCTTTTGCTTGAATAGATGTATATAAGCATGTACTACGAAAAGAATTCAGCAAGTATCAAAACAATGCTATGAGGACAATGCACGAAGCAATCCTTCTTTCAAGTGATAAATCTCAAACAACTAAAAGTAAATAATATGCTACTGAAAATCAAGACAGGATTATAATGCACAAAGCTTGAACATACTAGAGTGGTATTTCACTAGCCTCCATGAGTGAAGCAAAACATAAATGCAGAAACTCCTTTGGAGTTTTAAAGGAGACTAGAACTAAGAACTTCAGAATAAGTAATACCACAATAATGCAAAAGAAATGTAGTACTTTGGGACAATGCACATTACACTCAGAATGATAATTATGCTCTCCTAGTTGGTGCTTTGAAGAAAGAAGGTGGAGACTCTCGAACCGTGGAGTTTGATGGAAAGGTTGAAAACCCGTGGTTGGAAGCAAAGACTAAACTTGTACCCGAGCTCTTGGTTTTGAAAACAGAGATAAAAAGTGTCTTGGGAGGTGCATGCTTTGTCAACGAATGCTAGTAAACAACTCAATCACCTCTTATGCTAGACATGTTTCAAGTAACGGCTCCCAAGATGGAGACGATCACATCCCCTTAGTCTCCTATGTTTATAACTACCAAAGTTTTCTGATTTCTCATAGACAAAGCGTGAAGGAGGGTTTGTTTGTTGTGATTATCTTTTGTGAGCTGGGCGCACTCATGCCCGTCCCTCCTCAGATTAGGGGTTTGCAGATCAGACATGCAATCCCGGAATAAAACGTGTCTAACATAAGACGGTCATGAATTACCTACTACTTCCTCATGAGCTAAACAGAGGCACAATACAGGAGTCTTTTTGAATAATTTCGAGATGGTACAAGAAAGTCTTTGTTAGGATGGCCGGTAAATACCACATAGGAAGGTATGGTGGACTCATATGGAAAAACTGGTTTCAAGGATTTTGGATGCACAAGCAGAAATCCGCTTAGTGCGAGCGAAGGCTAGCAAAAGACTGGGAAGCGACCAACTAGAGAGCAATAACAGTCATAATCATGCAGAGCGACAAAGTAACATTGAATTGAGCTTGAAAATGATATAACTATTCATAAATTCACAGATCATTAAGGCATAGTAGACTTTTCAGTCATAAACATGTGTAAGCATGTGCCAAGTCGATCCAAGAATTCTCCAAAGGGAAATACCACTTCAGTATGCTAAACTGTGAACAATGCAATGCATGTAAATCATTTCAACAACACATTATGTACTCTAGCTATTTGGGATTAACCACAAAGAAAGCATGAACACTGGGAAAGCATTGTAAACATAGCACTATTGATACGGTGAGGATCTCTCACTCCTCGTTGGCTACCCCAAGTGGAAGGTGAGATGTAGCGTAGCAGCAAATTTCCCTCGGTGAAGATACCAAGGTTATCAAACCAGTAGGACTCCAAGAGATACAAGAAGGTGTCACGGCGCTTGTCGTGGACCTGCACACAGATACAGATAGCTTTGCTCCCAACGAGTACAGAGGAGTTGTCAATTCCTTCGGCCTTGCTGTTTACAAAGGATTAACGCAAGAGATAATAATAATGGCAATTGAAAGTAAATTGAGGGTGTAAACAATTTTATGAAGATGGAACGGGGTCCCGTGAATTTCACTAGTGATGTCTCTCTCCCAAAAGACGATAAAAGTGCTAGCGAGGTAAACAAATCACAGTTGGGCAATTGACAGGATTATGAAGGCACCGCAATGCTAAATATGCTGCAAAGAAAGGAAGGGCTCAAAAGCAATGGGCGGTACGCCAAGGTAAGTAGACAGAAATCCATATGCATCTACTACGAATCATCCACCTTGAGATATCTATCCAGAACATCTCGCTGGTATTAAGTTGCGAATCCCACCCAAAGTGTAAATCCAAAGCAACAGACTACTGCATTAAAAGAACTTTGCGTAAAGTAAACAATCCTTGCATCCGCGGATACAAGCACCGTTGTTTTATCCCTGGTTGCAACATCACATCCCCTAGTCTCATGTTTCTGTCACTCAAGCTAGACATCAAGGGGCTGAACCCACAATCAAGCATAACGCTCCCTCTTGGAGTTGCAACAAATCACTTGGCCAAAGTAAAATACGGCAACGGAGAACATGCAAGAATTTACTCAAGAACAAAATATAAAAGAGAAGAACCAAATATATTACTCATCACAATCTGAACATAGTCTCATAATCCATCGGATCCCAACAAACTCAGCATAGCAACGGCAGAAAATTACAAAGGTGCCTCGATCATGTGAGGCAGCTCACGAGGTCTCGAAAGTGGAAGCACAAAGAAGGGAGAGATATATCACATAGCTACTAGTCACGGACCCATGGTCCAAGGAAAACTACTCACGGTACATACGGGAGGCGTCCATGGCTATGGATGGTCTCCCGGAGGGGGTAGCTTCTCCCGGCAGGGTGTCATAGCAGCTTCTCCAGACAGCCCCGATCTTGAAACGGAGGCGGTGGCGGTACAGAGGCGAGATCGCGAAAGAGGAGTCTGTCTTAGGGGTTTCCACCCCGAGGGGTAAATATAGGATAAGGGGGGTGTCGAGGGGACCCACCAGGCAGCCAGGAGGCCTCCTGGCGCGGCCTAGGGTAGGGCCGCGCCAGGGACCCTCCTGGTCTCCTGGTGGTGGCCCCCCTCCGCTCCTTCGGTGTTTCCGGAAGCTTCCGAGTCGCTGATTTTTTATCTGATTTTTCTGGATTTTTGGAGCACTTTTAATGGCCGGAAAACCTGAAATACAAAAACAGCAAAAAACAACAACTGGCAGCTGGGTGCAATGGGTTAATAGATTAGTCCAAATATTCTCAAAAGTGTATGAAAGTTCAAGCAAAACATGGCAAAGTCACACAAAACATGCATGGAGCAAGAAGAAATTATAGATACGTTTGGGACGCATCAACATCCCCAAGCTTAATTCCTGCTCGTCCTCGAGTAGGTAAATGATAACAAGCATAATTTCTGTGGTGACATGCCACACAACCATAAACGGACTTTTAAGTAAAGCAATCAAAGGATGCAATTCAATTCAAGGCTTAACAAGCAAGAGTCTATATTAGCATTGACACAAGCAACAAAAGAACAAAAGGTGCAAGAGCTCTCGCTGTCCGTGACTCGAATGTCTCCAGATGGTGTTTGTGTGCAAGAAGGGGATAGGGAAATACGAGAGAAAACATAAGGTTGTTGAGAACAACCATCTACTAAAGTTTCACATTTAGTCACCTTTGGATTCTTATCTTGACTCGTCTCCAGACCACTAGCCAGGTACAATTCAAACTGATCCACTCCCTTTCGATATTTTGAGCACTCATGCAATGGATGAGTGTGAGCAAGAAAGTTGACACCTAAAAGGCGAAACAGAAAGAAGGTGGAGGAGGAAGACAAAAAGGTGTGAAAGGCTCACATCAATGAGGACAATCATAGGCAAGAGAAGGCCATATGATAGATATGATGTGAGGAGTAGGGATTGCCATGCAACGGATGCACATGTGATCTAAAAGCTCTCAAAGGAACTAGTGGGGGTGCATCTAACTTGCTTGCTCAAGAAGACCTAGAGCTCGTTTGAGGAGGCTCATCATTGGAATATACAAGCCAAGTTCTATAGTGTGAACGTCCCCACATAGCTATATGCATGATGATGATATCTATGGAGTACAAGGGATAGAGGATGAAGTAGTAGTGTGGATCTCTCAAAAGGAATAGTAGTGTGCCCCCTTCTCTCTTTTTATTTTTCTTTTTCTCTTTTTTGTATTTTTTGGTGGCCTCAATGGCTCTTTCTATTTAACTCTCATTTGTCCTCTTTGGGATCTTTTGATTTTGTCCTCTTTGGGATCTTTTCCTCACTTTAGGGGCAACACTCTATATTTTACAAGAATATAGGAGATCTTTCACACTTTACAAAGGTACTCACATAAAGAAGATATAACTATCATGATGCAAATGTATGCTTCTGCCAGGATAGCAGGAACATGTATGACATGAAGATCAAGTCACGAGAAGATGGATGTTGCATGGCAATGTATCTCAGAAAGGCTATGGAAATGCCTTGTACTTAGGTATGGTGGCTGTTTTGAGGAAAGATATAAGGAGGTTTATGATGATAGAGCGTATCGTGCCAAGGTTTTGGATGCACCGGCTAAGTATGGGCCAACTCTCAAGATGAGAAAGGGAAATGCACGGTATCGAAGAGGCTAGAAAAAGTATAGGTGAGTGGAAGTGTCAACTTTTGAATACTCACATTAGTCCGAAGAACTCATGCACTTATTATCGGTAACTCTCAATCTAATCAGGAGGTTCACAAAGAGACAAGTACCCCGAGGAGGTGTGTATGTGGGTTTGGTTATCCTTGCGCATCCTCGACTCATGGTACGTGAGTGTACTCTAATATTCGAACCATCCAGAGGTTTGTGATCCATCTAGTAGCTAGAGTTCTCAACATGAGTTTTTTCTTTTCAAAAAACACACGGATTTCCCAAAATACGACATCTATCACTAATAGGCTCGAGCTCTTGACACCAAAAGTTTAAACATTACTCTAGTCAATACCTCAAAACCATTGCAAGTTACTACTATAAAGAGAAAAGCAACTTTAACTACCTACTTTCTAGTCAAGACACAAAACTCAGTGCAATAGGCAAACTCTCTAACAAGATAAAACATGCAACCTATAGAAAATTCAACCTAAAACAAAAGAAAAGCTCTAGAAAAACTAAAGCACTACAACTAAACAGATCAGCAGCTAAGAAAAGAAAAAGAACAACTCACAGCTAAAATAATAAGCATGCAAATCCTATGAGGAGTTCTAATTCAAGCGGAGCGTGTATCTCTCCCACACAAAAGAGTAAGTACGCTGGGATCTAACTTGTTACTACATCAAACAAAAGCAAAAACAAACCTAGAAAAGTAAAGAGCGAGACGCTCCAAGTATAGCACATAACGCATGAAGTGATAAAAATATAGTGCGACAATGGACGGACTGATAATTGTTCATGAAGAAGGGGATGCACGGGGGCATCCCCAAGCTTAGACGCTAGAGTCTCCTTGAATATTTATTGGGGTGCACATGGGCATCCCCAAGCTTGAGCGTTTGACACTCCAAGATCTTCTTTCATCATCTTCCATCGCACACTTGAAAACTCCCTTCATACATAACTCATTGTAGACTGATTAGAGAGGTTAGTACCGTAATAAAATAATTTTTATCTTACTGTAAATAAAGATTATCTTGAATAGCTAATGTTTCCCAAGATTTCCAAAAAGTTTTTGCACAGAAAAAGCAAGCTTAAGGTTTGCAAAAGTGAAGAGAGATAAAACGTGGCAGAATCTGTGAAAAACAGAACAGCAGGTAGAAACGAATTTTTTAGGGGTACTTATGCAACTCAAATCAAAAAACTCAGAAAATACGCAAGTTTCGTAATTGTATAGAGCACTCTGTGTAAAAATTTCAGCTCAAAAAGATGAACTGGGATTTTTCTCTGATTTTTCTAGTCACGAGGACAGAATCTGTTTTCTGGACAGCATGTCACAACTTTCACTTCCCTTGTCGTATGAGGCTATAAAAGGCACAAAGCTTGAAAAGCAAAGAAACAATGATGTTGCTACAGTAGTAAAAATCATCAATACCACTAAAAACAGAAGAAAATAAAAAAGAAAAACCTAAATTCGTTGCGGGCTGCCTCCTGAAAGCGCTTCTTTAAAGCCATTAGCTAGGCTTAATGCAAAAGATCAAGTTGTATCCATTGAACCATCATCAAGATCATCAAATAGCTCTTCAATAGTACAACTAGTATTAATAGGTTTCTCAAACAAAGGACGAATGAAAATTCTTCTTGGAATAAAATCAAAAGGAGGGAAATCAATTGGAGTTTCATTAAAGTTAAAGATAGGTGTCTCCTCCAAAGTTTTCACCGTTTCAACTCTCTTGGCAATAGGTGTGTTTGTTTTAGCTCGAGGAACCTTGGGGACGTAAACGAACTTAGGTTCCTTCTTTGCCGGAGTTTCATCCTTTTTGGTTTTGATTGAGGAAAAGGTAGTTCCTAGAGTTTCAATAACTTCCTCAATCTTTTCTATCCTAGAAGACTTCTCATCAAGGGATTTGATAGTCTCCAAAGTTTTGATAATTTTCTGCATGGAGTTATCTAGCCTATTCAAATTCCCTTGAATCTTACGATCCAACTCATTCACCCTATCGATACTTGGCATCTCTAGCTCTATTTTTTCAAGTTTTCTCATAATGTGAGCTAAAGTAATGTCCTCCTTAATACTAACAACTGGGAGACTTCCAACAAGATTTTCAATAACATTAAGGGCTTCCCAGACTGGGGCCTCTATGAAGTTCCCATTGATAGCAGTGTCTAAAAGAAACCTATTCCGAGAAGTGATCCCAACATAAAAATTTCTAAGCAAGATAGTAGTGGATTGCTTCTTGGTGGCTCTTTTTTGAGAATCATTAATTCTATACCAAGCATCCTTCAAACTTTCACCACCTCTTTGAGTGAAGGTAAGTACTTCTGCCTCACCAAAGGCAAAAGGACCAGCCATAGTGGTAACTACTAACAAGGTAACATGTGTTTTTGGTATTTTTGATAAGGGACACAAAAGTAAAAACTGAAAGGTAAACTAACAAGACTAAAAAGAAAAGATAAAAGATAGTGTGCAACTCCCCTATATTGTAGACTGGAGTCCCCGGCAACGGCGCCAGAAATTGGCTTGATACGGTGAGGATCTCTCACTCCTCGTTGGTTACCTCAAGTGGAAGGTGAGATGTAGCGTAGCAACAAATTTCCCTCGGTGAAGATACCAAGGTTATCGAACCAGTAGGACTCCAAGAGATACAAGAAGGTGTCACGGCGCTTGACGTGGACCTGCACACAGATACATATAGCTTTGCTCCCAACGAGTACAGAGGAGTTGTCAATTCCTTCGGCCTTGCTGTTTACAAAGGATTAACGCAAGAGATAATGATAATGGCAACTGAAAGTAAATTGAGGGTGCAAACAATGATATGAAAATGGACAGGGGTCCCGTGATTTTCACTAGTGATGTCTCTCTCCCAAAAGACGATAAAAGTGCTAGCGAGGTTAACAAATCACAGTTGGGCAATTGACAAGATTATGAAGGCACCACAATGCTAACTATGCTGCAACGAAAGGAAGGGCTCAAAAGCAATGGGCAGTACGCCAAGGTAAGTAGACCTAAATCCATATGCATCTACTACAAATCATCCACCTTGAGATATCTATCTAGAACATCTCGCTGGTATTAAGTTGTGAATCCCACCCAAAGTGTAAATCCAAAGCAACAGACGATTGCATTAAAAGAACTTTGCGTAAAGTAAACAATCCTTGCATCCGCGGATACAAGCACCGTTGTTTTATCCCTGGTGGCAACAACACATCCCCTAGTCTCATGTTTCTGTCACTCAAGCTAGACATCAAGGGGTTGAACCCACAATCAAGCATAACGCTCCCTCTTGGAGTTGCAACAAATCACTTGGCCAAAGTAAAATACGGCAACGGAGAACATGCAAGAATTTACTCAAGAACAAAATATAAAAGAGAAGAACCAAATATATTACTCATCACAATCTGAACATAGTCTCATAATCCATCAGATCCCAACAAACTCAGCATAGCAACGGCAGAAAATTACAATGGTGCCTCGATCATGTGAGGCAGCTCACGAGGTCTCGAAAGTGGAAGCACAAAGAAGGGAGAGATAGATCACATAGGTACTGGTCACGGACCTATGGTCCAAGGGAAACTACTCACGGTACATACGGGAGGCGTCCATGGCTATGGATGGTCTCCCGGAGAGGGTAGCTTCTCCCGACAGGGTGCCAGAGCAGCTTCTCCAGGAAGCCCCAATCTTGAAACGGCGGCGGCGGTACAGAGGCTAGATCGCGAAAGACGAGTCCGTCTTAGGGGTTTCCACCCCGAGGGGTAAATATAGGGAAATGGGGGTGTCGAGGGGACCCACCAGGCAGCCAGGAGGCCTCCTGGAGCAGCCTAAGGTGGGGCCGCGCTAGGGACCCTCCTGGTCTTCTGGTGGTGGCCCCCCCTCTGGTCCTGCGGTGTTTCCGGAAGCTTCGAAGTCGCTGATTTTTTATCTGATTTTTTCTGAATTTTTTGGAGCACTTTTAATGGCCGGAAAATGTCACAACCCCAAGTTAGGTATGTGCTAGGAATAGCAAGACCCTTTGCATCATGTTAAAAATTTGAAAAGAAATCCTTGAAATCAAAATCCAAAAGCAAAATGGGAGAAGGAACCCCCCCAGATGAATTAATTCAAAAGGGCAGATAAAAATATTCTCCAAAAATTCATGTTAGATTTTTGAAAAGTCTTATAAATGAGTGTGATCACATATCAAGTGATGTGGGACCCACCCCATGCTCATAGATTTTTCAAATATTCAAACAGTGCCTTGGAATTAATTAAAAACCCCTATTTGAGTTAAGATTCCAATTATTTGATATTTAAAAATGTTGAAACTTTATAAGTGGCTAGTCTATATTATTATGAGGCCATATAAAATTTTTCAGCATTTAATAAAATGCCTAGCTATTTATTTAGCATAGCAAAACAAAAAGGCAGAAAAGAAAAATAGAATAGAAAACTAGAAGCTTACCTGGGCAAAGAAGCCCGACTAGCTCCCCCGCAGCCCACCTGGCCGGCCCAGCCCACCTAGAGCGCCCCTGTCGTCTTCCCCGGGCACGAGCACACAACTGCGTGCCCGGCATGCCGCAGCTGTCGCCGTGGCCTCTCCCCAGCCCTCCCCTGCCTCCTTCTCGACGCCACGCACGCCAGGAGACGCCCTACGTCTCACTTTCCCCCTCCTCGCCCTCTGGTTTTCCTCCCCGCGAAGAAATCGCTCTGCCACAGAAACCCTAGCAGGCCATGGCTCTGCTCCGGCGTGGCCAGTGAGCAAACCGGCGACGCCCAGCTTGTCTAGCAAACGCGCAGCAGTCGACTCCGTCGAATCCCTCAAGCAATCGAAGGAGAAGGGCAACGCAGACGACGCCAGCTTCATCTTCTTCACCGCCGGCCGCCGGCGAGCAAAGCTCGAATTGCGCCGCCACTGAGCTTCCTCCGGCCTCCCCGACTCCACCATCCCGCTCAGGGTGAGCGTCTTGTTCGTTTGCCACCTCTCCCGCTTTTCCCCGTGCTCTAGGACGTGATTCCGGCGAAGCCCGAGCTTGGACCGCCGCCATGGTCGAGCTAGCCGTCGCCACAGTCCACACCTTTGGCCCCCGACTGCTCCAGCAGAAGCGCGGCTTCGCATTGAGCCTCCCAGTGCGTGTAGCCCTCTCCCCCGTGCCCTAAACCGCGAGTCCGGCGAGTCTCCGGCGTCTACAGTGCTGCCGCCGGTGAGCAACGCCATTAACCCTTCCCCTCTCTCTCTGCCATGTGGGCCCAAGGCCATTAAGCTTAATCCCCACCCCAAGTGACACTGCCCTGTGGGCCTAGCCCCACACTAATCTCTCTGTTTAAGTTAATTCGTTTTAATTAACAGTACAGAGACAGACAGGTGGGTCCTAGCAGCCAGCCCCCCCCCCCCGATGTCACAATGACATCATGCTGATGCAATAAACCAATTTCCAGAGAATTAAAATAATCAAGAAAAATCCAGAAAATCATTTAAACTTTGGAAATTCATAGAAAATTCATATTAACTCCAAATTGGACAAATAATATATGAAAAATTATCAGGAGAAAATAAGCTATCCAAATATCCAACTTTCAACTTTGTTTGAGTTGAATTTAAAATGTGATCAGTAGCATTTGCTATTTGATTTAAATGGAATTAAATCAAATTCAATTCAAAAGTTTTTGCAACTTGAACCATGGCAACATGCTACATTTCACTTACACATCAGAGGCATATAATACACATTTCCAAATGATTCATTTTGATCAATCAATGTCACATGTAACTTGGCTAAGTTTGAATTCAAATTGGAGTATGAATTTGCAATTCAATTTGCAATATACTCCATTTAAATGGAATTGCCTCACACATCAAAGCATATACATCAAGTTTCAACCTTCCATCATGTGATTGTGCATTGTATTTACTTTGCTACCTTGTTTGTTGTTTGTCGAGTAGAGGTGGAACCGGAGCAGGAGGCTGCCCCCTTCGTTGAAGACCCCGAACCCGAACCTCGTCAGCAAGGCAAGCAAACCCCCATTGATCATGTCGATAAAATCCCACTTCCCTCCCATGTCTCGCTTATGCATTGTTTAGGATGATCACCATGATAACATTTCTACCGCATAGTTGAACCCATATCCTTTGCATGACCTATCATCTTGTCACAGTAGTAAGC
The DNA here is from genome assembly GCA_950022295.1 of Bromus sterilis. Taxonomy (NCBI): domain Eukaryota; kingdom Viridiplantae; phylum Streptophyta; class Magnoliopsida; order Poales; family Poaceae; genus Bromus; species Bromus sterilis. The sequence continues at coordinate 40,405,011 of OX465600.1, forward strand.
AAACCACAATCCTAGCAGATGTAGGAGTTGGTTGATATCATGTGGCCACTGCAACTGTTACTGCTTATTGCATGCTTAGTGGTACAATGAGGTTGCTTATGATGTGAGTTGGGATGATGATAAACATGGTGTTGATGAAAGTGAAATGTGTTGGTGAATCTACCCTAATACAAGGTGAACGATGAGAGGCTGTGTAGGAGTACATAGTGGGTTGTCTCGTTGAACACCGCCCTAAGCCCGAGTTCTTGTGTGGTGATCCAAGACGAAGAGTACTACCACATGTTGGGCACATGGACCCCCACTCAACCTACTAACTCACCCCTTCTCGGTTCAATGAGTCGCATTAGTTCGGAGTTCTGGTAGGTCTGTGGCACGGTCTGCGAAGTGGAAGAACGGCTATTCAGACCGGCTTGGGACCCTGCACACATCTTCTGGGACCACATCGGTAAACCGGCCGGGTTCACGATGTGGATTCCATCCCAGATAGGCGTCTCCATTGAATTTGAGTTGGCTGTGAGGTAAAAGTTGTGGGAATTATCCTCGCCGGCACCTCTTGAACGGTGTCGAGTACAAAGGCGGTAACTGATAGTTTCATGTGTGTAGAAGTACACCCCTGCAGGGTTAATAAACTATTCGAATAGCCGCGTCCGCGGTAAGGGACTACTTGGAGAGTTGTGCTCGATTATGAGATAACTTGAATCGGATACTCCTAAAATACACCAAGATAAGTGTGAGTGCTATGGTGTGCTTCTCGTGGGGAAGTCGAGGAAGTAACCATAGTGGTGTAATTGGTTGAAGAGATGTAGTGGACTCGTGTACGCTTCTTACCTCAAGTCTGGTACTCGTAGTTCAGGACTAACCAAGTCAAAGCTGGCACTTCTGCAAGTGAAACCCCACCTCCCTTTACCTTGATACATGTGCATGAGTAGTATAGTTCCTATGTAAGTCTTGCTGAGTATGATTTTGTACTCACGTTTGCTTAATCTATGTTTTAGATGAACCCACCGACCCCGATGGTGACTTCTACCTGAAGTTCGAAGAATGAAGACTCAGACCAAGACCAAGCTAGTGTAGTCCCAGTCAGACGACTGGCTCCCTCGTGGAGGGCTTGTTTTTAGATAAGGCTTCTCTAAGCTATTTGTTAAACTTGTCTGTACTCAGACCTACTTTGCTTCCGCTTGTCTGTTGTAATGTTGGATCACATGCTTGTGATCTCTGTGTGCACTCTGTAAGAGTTATTAATAAAGATGTATACTTTGTAGAGAATTGCAATGATACCTGCTGTTCATACAAGGCATGTGTGTTGCGTGTATGTTTATAACATGCATGTCTTTGTATGGGTTTTCGAGACCTTAGTTGTGATCTGGCTGGCGGTCTTTTATACACCAAGTGGACCTTAGATGTGCGCAGCTTGGGGCATCGCGATGCGATTGTTCGAGACTCTGTCTCGTGCACACTTTGATGTATGATCGAGCCCGCCCTAGACCCCGACTAAGTGATCGGGCTGGAGTAAGTCTATGTAAGGGTTATAATACAATCGATAGTATGGTTGAGGCGACTTGTCTATGAGTATGGGAGTTCACCACCCATATCATTTAGACTTGTGTGCGGACGATGAGGACCCATTTCAGTTGATCATCCTGCCTGGATGGGATGCCCCTCATGTTCGATGCTTTCCGAGAACGTTCTGTGCTTGGCCTTGTCTGCTTAGACAAGTGGGTACGGTTCTCGGCTCTCCATATGATTGTGTTGTAGCGAGGCTTGCATACGCTAACCCCGGGTCCCGACAGACTTGGTATCAGAGCAGGACTGACTGTAGGATTATCAGCCTTGGCCGAAGTCGAGTCTAGCCTTCTATAGTTATATAGTTACTCTGGGTATATAAGGGAACAACGTAAGGCTTCTTTTTCTCCTTATCCTCATCGTTCTGAGTTCTGAGTCACCCTCATCTTATTCTACGGGAAGATAGGACTAGGCTCATCTATGTCTTACTAGAACATCTCGTTGATTGCCTCCTTATAGCCGTAGGATTGTTGTGGTTGTCCAGAGTCTCCGTATTTTGAGTTCCTTGAGGAAGTTCTGTCCAATCTCCTCGAGGTTGTCTTGTTTTCCATTCCGGTGTAGCCGTTATGCTGCCGGAATTATCCCGTGTTTCTTTGAATCATTGCCTTTGCATTATAGTCTTCTCCTTCTGAAATCATATCCTTTTATCCTTGACTCCATCGTACAACCTGTTCTGATTGTTGATTTTTATCACACAGGATGTCAGGTGGAACTCGTAGTGCTGTTCTTCGGAATCGAGACCGTGATCAGAATCGAAATGATGATGAACCTCCAACCCCGCCTTCTACGGCGGAAATCATGATGGAAGCCGAGCGGAATAGACGTGATCAAACACGCCTTCTGGAGCTCATCGAGCAGAATACCGCCCACCATCGTAATGTGGTGGTCAGCATTCAGGACTTCATCCTCCTCAAGCCACCGGTATTCCGATGTTCGTCTGAGACGCTTGAAGCTGATGATTGGCTCCGTTCCATCGAGCGTAAGCTTGACACTGCACATGTTGCTCCCGATGACCGAGTTGTTTTCGCGGTATACTTCTTGGAAGGTGCTGCTCTTCAGTGGTGGGAGAACTATGTTGCAATGCAGCCAGATGGTCACGTAGTGACTTGGCAGGAGTTCTGTGTTGCCTTTCGAGGGTACCACATTCTGGATGAGTTGATGGAACGCAAGAAGGAAGAGTTTTGCAATCTGAATCAAGGAGAGATGTCCATTCATGAGTATGTGAGAGAATTTAACCATCTTGCTCGATATGCCCAAGATGAGATCACCACCGATGCCAGAAAGCAGGCAAGGTTCCGCAAGGGACTTAGCCCCATCCTCCGTCATGATCTCAACCTCATCGAATTTGCCACCTTTGAGAATTTAGTCAACAGATCCTTCAGAGCTGAGCATGGCAATGAAGTTTTCGAGAAGTCTCGCAAGCATGCTCTTGAGCTTGCCCCTTCTTCCAGTTCACGCCCTCAGAAGCGTATGATCTGGATTCCTAACAGTTTGTTTCCCCAAAACAACCCACCGAGGCCATCCCTTGTGCCACCTCGTCCACCAGCTCCACCAAACAACCCAGCTCCCCGCACTATCTTTGGAGCCTGCTTCAGATGTGGCCAGCCTGGTCACTATTCTCGTGAGTGCCCCGTCAGTCAGAATGCTCCACCCCATGCCAAAGGAAACCCCACTGTTCGTGCCAAACCACCTCCAAAGGTTCCCACCGCCAAACCTTCCACTTCCGCAAGTGTTGGACGTGTGAACCAAATCTCAGTTGAGGAAACTAATAGTACTTCTGACGTCATTCTTGGTACGCTCCCAGTCAATTTTGTTCCCACTTCTGTTCTTTTCGACCCAGGAGCATCTCACTCATTCATGTCGGAGAGTTATGCACTTCGACATGAGATATCCTTTGATGAAATGTTCACCCCTATGATCATTCAAACTCCTGGTTCCAAATGGCAAACTAATAGAGTAAGCCATGGCAATCAAATTGCAATTGAGGGTTTAGTATTCCTTGCTTCACTCATAGCCCTCAAGTCTTCAGACATTGATGTCATCCTTGGTATGGATTGGTTATCAAGACAACATGCTTTTCTTGATTGTAAAGCCAAGTCCGTTAGACTTACACATCCTTCAGGCCAGACATTAGTTTACTCCTCACCAAGAACAAGAACCCAGGTGCATTCTTTGAATGTGCTTCCCCTTCCCGACCTCGAAGATGTTCCGGTGGTTCGTGACTTCCCGGATGTCTTTAATGAAGAGCTGCCAGGAATGCCTCCTGACAGATGCGTAGAGTTCATAGTGGATCTTGCCCCAGGAACCGCACTAATTTCTAGACGCCCATACAAAATGGCCCCACGTGAGTTAGCTGAGCTTAAAACCCAACTGGAAGCTTTGTTGGAAAAAGGCTTCATCCGCCCTAGCTCATCGCCATGGGGTTGCTCCGTTCTGTTCGTAACGAAGAAAGATGGAACAGAAAGGATGTGCGTAGACTATCGCCCGCTAAATTTAGCGACGATAAAGAACAAGTACCCACTTCCCAGGATCAATGATCTTTATGATCAACTCGCAGGATCCTCTGTCTTCTCCAAGATGGATTTGAGATTAGGTTATCATCAAATCAAAATCCGAAACGAGGACATTCCCAAAATGGCTTTTACTACTCGTTATGGTCTTTACGAGTACACCGTCATGTCCTTTTGTTTAACCAATGCCCCCGCCACTTTCTCACGCATGATGAATTCGATCTTCGTGGAGTATTTGGACCAGTTCGTCGTGGTTTACCTCGATGACATCCTTATATACTCGAAGAACGAAGAAGAACATGCCGAACACCTAAGGCTGGTATTGATGAAACTTAGAGAGCATCGCCTGTATGCTAAATTCTCCAAGTGTGAATTTTGGCTACGAGAAGTGACCTACTTAGGCCACGTGATTTCTGCAAAAGGCATTGCTGTGAATCCCGAGAGAGTTCAGGCCGTCCTTGACTGGACTCCACCTGAATCGGTTAAGCAAGTTAGGAGTTTTCTTGGCCTAGCCAGCTATTGTCGCCGCTTCGTCGAGAAATTTTCTAAAGTTGCAAAGCCTCTGACTAAACTCCTCAAGAAAGATAAGAAATTCCTATGGACTTCCAAGTGCGAGGAAAGCTTTCGAGAGCTAAAAAGAAGATTGACTTCTGCACCCGTACTTGCGCCTCCAGACACCAAAAAGGATTTCGAGATCTATTGTGACGCATCACGGCAAGGGTTAGGATGCATACTTCTGCAAGATCGACATGTGGTAGCTTATGCTTCACGCCAGTTGCGGCCACATGAAGAGAACTATCCTACCCATGACCTTGAACTCGCTGCCGTAGTTCATGCCCTAACAACTTGGCGACATTACCTCCTTGGTAACCGTTGCGAGATCTATTCCGACCACCAAAGTCTCAAATACATTTTCACCCAGCCAGATCTTAATCTCAGGCAAAGACGCTGGATTGAGTTGATAAAAGATTATGACTTAGGAATTTCTTACACCCCAGGCAAAGCCAATGTCATGGCTGATGCACTAAGTCGTAAGTCGTATTGTAACAACCTCATGTTACAACAGTATCAACCACTTCTTCATGAGGGTTTTCGCAAGCTCAATCTTGAGATTGTTCCTCATGGCTATCTTTCTACCTTGGTGGCGAAACCAACCCTTGAGGATAAATCATAGCCGCCCAGAAACGTGATAGTGGTATTCGAGAGATCAAGAAGAACATTGCTAGCGGAGTTGCTAAATGTTTCTCCATAAATGATCAAGGTGTTGTTTTCTTTGGCACTCGATTGGTTGTACCACGAAAACACAATCTTAGGAGGCTAATCCTCAAAGAAGCTCATGACACTCCCCTCTCAATTCATCCTGGTAGCACAAAGATGTACCGAGACCTACGCCAGAGATTTTGGTGGACTAGGATGAAGAGAGAAATTGCTAAGTTCATTGCCGAATGTGATGTTTGTCGTCGCATTAAGGCCAAACATCAAAGACCTGCTGGCACTCTTCAGCCTTTGCCTATTCCAGAGTGGAAATGAGACAAAGTCGGTATGGACTTCATCACCGACTTTCCAAAAACCCAGAAAGGAAACGATGCCATCTTCGTTGTCATAGATAGGCTTTCCAAAGTTGCTCACTTCCTTCCAGTTCGCGAGTCTATAATGGCTAGCCAGTTAGCGGACTTGTACGTCTCTAGAATTGTGTCTCTTCATGGTGTTCCTTTGGAAATCAATTCTGATCGTGGTAGCCTTTTCACCTCTAGATTTTGGGGAAGCTTCCAACATGCTATGGGAACTCATCTCTCCTTTAGTACAGCTTTTCATCCTCAGTCTAGCGGTCAAGTCGAAAGGGTTAATCAAATCTTGGAAGACATGCTCAGAGCTTGTGTTATCTCATTCGGAAAGAATTGGGAGAAATCTCTTCCATTTGCCGAATTTGCTTATAACAATAGCTTCCAATCTAGTCTGAACATGGCTCCTTTTAAACTCCTTTATGGACGACGATGTCGAACACCACTAAACTGGTCAGAAACCTGTGAAAGACAATTCTTTGGACCGGATATGATCATGGAAGCAAAAGAGCAAGTTCGCATTGTTCGTGATCAATTGAAAGCAGCCCAGTCTCGTCAAAAAAGCTACTATGATCGTCATCATAGGCAAGAAAGCTACAATCTGGATGAGAAGGCTTACCTTCGGGTTACTCCTCTGAAGGGAACCCAAAGATTCGGTATCAAAGGCAAGTTGGCCCCACGTTACATCGGACCTTTCCGCATTCTTGCTAAACGTGGAGAAGTTGCCTACCAACTTGAACTACCCCCGCACCTTTCCCGAGTACATGATGTATTCCATGTGTCACAACTCAGGCGTTGCTTCAAGGACCCCATCCGCGAAGTCGACCATGAAACGCTTGATCTACAAGATGACCTTTCTTATCGAGAATACCCTGTTCGTATTCTTGATTCAGCAGAGCGTGTCACTCGCCGAAAGAAGATCAAGTTTCTGAAAGTGCAATGGTCACACCACTCTGAGAGAGAAGCCACGTGGGAAAGAGAAGACCGTCTCAGTGCCGAGTACCCCTCCTTCCTCCCGCAGACTTCTGAATCTCGGGACGAGATTCTTTTCAGTGGGGGTGAGTTGTCACAACCCCAAGTTAGGTATGTGCTAGGAATAGCAAGACCCTTTGCATCATGTTAAAAATTTCAAAAGAAATCCTTGAAATCAAAATCCAAAAGCAAAATGGGAGAAGGAACCCCCCCAGATGAATTAATTCAAAAGGGCAGATAAAAATCTTCTCCAAAAATTCATGTTAGATTTTTGAAAAGTCTTATAAATGAGTGTGATCACATATCAAGTGATGTGGGACCCACCCCATGCTCATAGATTTTTCAAATATTCAAACAGTGCCTTGGAATTAATTAAAAACCCCTATTTGAGTTAAGATTCAAATTATTTGAATTTTAAAAATGTTCAAAGTTTATAAGTGGCTAGTCTATATTATTATGAGGCCATATAAAAATTTTCAGCATTTAATAAAATGCCTAGCTATTTATTTAGCACAACAAAACAAAAAGGCAGAAAAGAAAAACAGAATAGAAAACCAGAAGCTTACCTGGGCAAAGAAGCCCGACTAGCTCCCCCGCAGCACACCTGGCCGGCCCAGCCCACCTGGAGTGCCCCTGTCGTCTTCCCCGGGCACGAGCACACAGCTGCGTGCCCGGCATGCCGCAGCTGTCGCCGTGGCCTCTCCCCAGCCCTCCCCTGCCTCCTTCTCGACGCCACACACGCCAGGAGACGCCCTACGTCTCACTTTCCCCCTCCTCGCCCTCTGGTTCTCCTCCCCGCGAAGAAATCGCTCCGCCACAGAAACCCTAGCAGGCCATGGCTCTGCTCCGGCGTGGCTAGTGAGCAAACCGGCGACGCCCAGCTTGTCTAGAAAACGCGCAACAGTCGACTCCGTCGAATCCCTCAAGCAATCGAAGGAGAAGGGCAACGCAGACGACGCCAGCTTCATCTTCTTCACCGCCGGCCGCCGGCAAGCAAAGCTCGAATTGCGCCGCCACTGAGCTTCCTCCGGCCTCCCCGACTCCACCATCCCGCTCAGGGTGAGCGTCTTGTTCGTTTGCCACCTCTCCCGCTTTTCCCCGTGCTCCAGGACGTGATTCCGGCGAAGCCCGAGCTCGGACCACCGCCATGGTCGAGCTAGCCGTCGCCACAGTCCACACCTTTGGCCCCCGACTGCTCCAGCAGAAGCGCGGCTTCGCGTTGAGCCTCCCAGTGCGCGCAGCCCTCTCCCCCGTGCCCTAAACCGCGAGTCCAGCGAGTCTCCGACGTCTACAGTGCTGCCGCCGGTGAGCAACGCCATTAACCCCTCCCCTCTCTCTCTGCCATGTGGGCCCAAGGCCATTAAGCTTAATCCCCACCCCAAGTGACACTGCCCTGTGGGCCTAGCCCCACACTAATCTCTCTGTTTAAGTTAATTCGTTTTAATTAACAGTACAGAGACAGACAGGTGGGTCCCAGCAGTCAGCCCCCCCCCCCGATGTCACAATGACATCATGCTGATGCAATAAACCAATTTCCAGAGAATTAAAATAATCCAGAAAAATCCAGAAAACCATTTAAACTTTGGAAATTCATAGAAAATTCATATTAACTCCAAATTGGACAAATAATATATGAAAAATGATCAGGAGAAAATAAGCTATCCAAATATCCAACTTTCAACTTTGTTTGAGTTGAATTTAAAATGTGATCAGTAGCATTTGCTATTTGATTTAAATGGAATTAAATCAAATTCAATTCAAAAGTTTTTGCAACTTGTGAAGGGTTCGTTGCATAGAAAACAAAAATTTTCCTACGGTTGTAACAGCCAAGATCACATCTAGAAGATTACTTGTAACGGTTTGAGAAGGACTCACCCTCGAAGACCAAAAGCTTTAACGAGAACGATTCTCGTGGGTGATGTAGTCGATCACTTGCCGACCTCAAGGTCGTGATGAAGATGGGCGCCACAAACGGGCAGCGCCTCCGTAATCGGTCACACGTACGGATCAGCGACGACCTCCGCCCCTTGCTCCAGTTGGGCAGCGGAAGTAGTGGATCCTCGGGAACTCCAGCAGCACTACAACATAGTGGTGGTGGTGGTAGAGAAGATCTTGAGCAGGGCTTCGCCTAAGCACCGTACTCGTGAAACTGGATCAGCTAGCAAGGGGAGGAAGATGCCAACCAAAGGGCATATGAGAGATGGAGGAATTAGTGTGTAGAGGGGTCTCCACCCATCTATATATAGGAGGGGGAGGCAGCCCCCAAGAGGTAGCACGCCCCAAGAGGTGCCCCCACCTCTCCCCTCATCATGTGGGTGGACTCCCCACTCACAAAAACAAAGGGTCACACATTATTCCCATAACTTCCATAATTCTCCACTCAAAATTCCAAGAGTTTATCACATTAAAACACTTTTAATTATCTTGTTTAATGTCACTCAAATTAATGAACACTTCATTCAATGAGTACTTCATTGATGAACACTTCATTCAATGAACACATTAACAATTATCCCCTTGCACTATTTTGATATACCGAAACTATTCCAGCAGTTTTATCAAAACAGTCCATGTGCTGTCCAGTATATTCTCTGGCGTTCCGTATCCACTCAAACGCGTCAATGAATCCTTAAGTGTGTCACCCTACGGTTCGTGAATAAAATGGACATGACAGAGACTCTTCTCTGATCAATAATCATCAGCGGGATCTGGAGATCCATGATGACTCCCACTTACTCAACGATGAACTAGTGATCGTGTGAACCATTACTCGGTAACCAATTCCTTTTGTCTCGCGATATTTTACTTGTCCGAGATCCGATCATTTGGTATCATCCATACCTAGTTCGATCTCGTTACCGACAAGTACTCTTTACTCATTCCGTGATATAACATCCTCGTGAGCCAGTCACGTGCTTGCAAGCGATGTCAATGTGATATCACCGAGAGGGCCCAGAGTATATCTCTCCGTCATCTGGATGGACAAATCCCACTCTTGATCCACGAGCCTCAACTAACACTTTCCAAGTACCCAACGACACCTTTATAATCACCCTGTTACGGTGTGACGTTTGATGGAATCAAAGTACTCTTCCGGTGTCAGTGATTGACGTGATCTCATGGTCTAAGGATTAGGGTTACTTCGTGAAAGTTTGATACAGCAATAGAAACTTGATGACATGATCGTATTGCTATAACTACTGTGGGTGTATGTTCATCACATCATTCTCCAATGACATGACCTTGTTATTAACAACATCCAATGTTCATGATCAGGAAACCTTGATCATCCGTTAATCAACAAGCTAGTATAAAGAGAGGCATTACTAGGAACCTTTTCTCTGTTTATTAAACACACATGTATTAACGTTTCCGGTTAACACAATTATAGCATGAAAATAAACATTTATCATAAACATGGAATAAGATAATAACCACTTTATTATTGCCTCTCGGGCATATTCCCTTCAACTTGAACCATGGCAACATGCTACATTTCACTTACACATCAGAGGCATATAATACACATTTCCAAATGATTCAAATTGATCAATCAATGTCACATGTAACTTGGCTAAGTTTGAATTCAAATTGGAGTTTGAATTTGCAATTCAATTTGCAATATACTCCATTTAAATGGAATTGCCTCACACATCAAAGCATATACATCAAGTTTCAACCTTCCATCATGTGATTGTGCATTGTATTTACTTTGCTACCTTGTTTGTTGTTTGTTGAGTAGAGGTGGAACCGGAGCAGGAGGCTGCCCCCTTCGTTGAAGACCCCGAACCCGAACCTCGTCAGCAAGGCAAGCAAACCCCCATTGATCATGTCGATAAAATCCCACTTCCCTCTCATGTCTCGCTTATGCATTGCTTAGGATGATCACCATGATAACGTTTCTACCGCATAGTTGAACCCATATCCTTTGCATGACCTATCATCTTGTCACAGTAGTAAGCAAACCACAATCCTAGCAGATGTAGGAGTTGGTTGATATCATGTGGCCACTGCAACTGTTACTGCTTATTGCATGCTTAGTGGTACAATGAGGTTGCTTATGATGTGAGTCGGGATGATGATAAACATGGTGTTGATGAAAGTGAAATGTGTTGGTGAATCTACCCTAATACAAGGTGAACGATGAGAGGCTGTGTAGGAGTACATAGTGGGTTGTCTCGTTGAACACCGCCCTAAGCCCGAGTTCATGTGTGGTGATCCAAGACGAAGAGTACTACCACATGTTGGGCACATGGACCCCCGCTCAACCTACTAACTCACCCCTTCTCGGTTCAATGAGTCGCATTAGTTCGGAGTTCTGGTAGGTCTGTGGCACGGTCTGGGAAGTGGAAGAACGGCTATTCAGACCGGCTTGGGACCCTGCACACATCTACTGGGACCACATCGGTAAACCGGCCGGGTTCACGATGTGGATTCCAGCCCAGATAGGCGTCTCCATTGAATTTGAGTTGGCTGTGAGGTAAAAGTTGTGGGAATTATCCTCGCCGGCACCTCTTGAACGGTGTCGAGTACAAAGGCGGTAACTGATAGTTTCATGTGTGTAGCAGTACACCCCTGCAGGGTTAATAAACTATTCGAATAGCCGCGTCCGCGGTAAGGGACTACTTGGAGAAATGTGCTCGATTATGAGATAACTTGAACCGGATACTCCTAAAATACACCAAGATAAGTGTGAGTGCTATGGTGTGCTTCTCGTGGGGAAGTCGAGGAAGTAACCATAGTGGTGTAATTGGTTGAAGAGATGTAGTGGACTCGTGTACGCTTCTTACCTCAAGTCTGGTACTCGTAGTTCAGGACTAACCAAGTCAAAGCTGGCACTTCTGCAAGTGAAACCCCACCTCCCTTTACCTTGATACATGTGCATGAGTAGTATAGTTCCTATGTCAGTCTTGCTGAGTACGATTTTGTACTCACGTTTGCTTAATCTATGTTTTAGATGAACCCACCGACCCCGATGGTGACTTCTACCTGAAGTTCGAAGAATGAAGACTCAGACCAAGACCAAGCTAGTGTAGTCCCAGTCAGACGACTGGCTCCCTCGTGGAGGGCTTGTTTTTAGATAAGGCTTCTCTAAGCTATTTGTTAAACTTGTCTGTACTCAGACCTACTTTGCTTCCGCTTGTCTGTTGTAATGTTGGATCACATGCTTGTGATCTCTGTGTGCACTCTGTAAGAGTTATTAATAAAGATGTATACTTTGTAGAGAATTGCAATGATACCTGCTGTTCATACAAGGCATGTGTGTTGCGTGTATGTTTATAACATGCATGTCTTTGTATGGGTTTTCGAGACCTTAGTTGTGATCTGGCTGGCGGTCTTTTATACACCAAGTGGCCCTTAGATGTGCACAGCTTGGGGCATCGCGATGCGATTGTTCGAGACTCTGTCTCGTGCACACTTTGATGTATGATCGAGCCCGCCCTAGACCCCGACTAAGTGATCGGGCTGGAGTAAGTCTATGTAAGGGTTATAATACAATCGATAGTATGGTTGAGGCGACTTGTCTCTGAGTATGGGAGTTAACCACCCATATCATTTAGACTTGTGTGCGGACGATGAGGACCCATTTCAGTTGATCATCCGGCCTGGATGGGATGCCCCCCACGTTCGATGCTTTCCGAGAACGTTCTGTGCTTGGCCTTGTCTGCTTAGACAAGTGGGTACGGTTCTCGGCTCTCCATATGATTGTGTTGTAGCGAGGTTTATGATGACCGAGCGTATCGTGCCAAGGTTTTGGATACACCGACGAAGTATGCGCCAACTCTCAAGATGAGAAAGGGAAATGCACGGTACTGAAGAGGCTAGAAAAAGTATAGGTGGGTGGAAGTGTCAACTTTCGAATACTCACATTAGTCCGAAGAACTCATGCACTTATTATCGGTAACTCTCAATCTAATCAGGAGGTTCACAAAGAGACAAGTACCCCGAGGACGAGTGTATGGGGGTTTGGTTATGCTTGCGCATCCTCGACTCATGGTACTCGAGTGTACTCTAATATTCAAACCCTCCAGAGGTTCCATCTAGTAGCTAGAGTTCTCAACATGAGTTTTTGGTTCTCGAAAAACACACGGATTGCCCAAAATACGACATCTATCACTAATAGGCTCGAGCTCTTGACACCAAAAGTTCAAACATTACTCTAGTCAATACCTCAAAACCATTGCAAGTTACTACTATAAAGAGAAAAGCAACTTTAACTACCTACTTTCTAGTGAAGACACAAAACTCAGTGCAACAGGCAAACTCTCTAACAAGATAAAACATGCAGCCTATAGAAAGTTCAACCTAAAAGAAAAGAAAAGCTCTAGAAAAACTAAAGCACTACAACTAAACAGAGCAGCAACTAAGAAAAGAAAAAGAACAAGTCACATCTAAAAGAATAAGCATGCAAATCCTATGAGGAGTTCTAATTCAAGCGGAGCGTGTATCTCTCCCACACAAAAGAGTAAGTAATCTGGGATCTAACTTGTTACTACAGAAAACAAAAGCAAAAACAAACCTAGAAAAGTGAAGAGCGAGACTCTCCAAGTACAGCTCACAATGCATGAAGTGATAAAAATATAATGCGACGAGGGACGAACTGATAATTGTTGATGAAGAAGGGGATGCACGGGGGCATCCCCAAGCTTAGACGCTTGAGTCTCATTGAATATTTATTGGGGGTGCACATGGGCATCCCCAAGCTTGAGCGTTTGACACTCCAAGATCTTCTTTCATCATCTTCCATCGCGCACTTGAAAACTCCCTTCATACATAACTCATTGTAGACTGATTAGAGAGGTGAGTACCCTAAAAAAATAATTTTGCTCTTACTGGAAATAAAGATAATCTTGAAGAGATACTGTTTCCCAAGATTGCCAAAAAGTTTTTGCAAAGAAAAAGCATGCTTAAGGTTTGCAAAAGTGAAGAGAGATAAAACGTGGCAGAATCTGTGAAAAACAGAACAGCAGGTAGAAAGGAATTTTTTAGGGGTACTTATGCAACTCAAATCAAAAAAATCAGAACATACGCAAGTTTCGTAATTGTATAGAGCACTCTGTGTAAAAATTTCAGCTCAAAAAGATGAACTGGGATTTTTCTCTGATTTTTCTAGTCACGAGGACAGAATCTGTTTTCTGGACAACATGTCACAACTTTCACTTCCCTTGTCGTATGAGGCTATAAAAGGCACAAAGCTTGAAAAAGCAAAGATACAATGATGTTGCTACAGTAGTAAAAATCATAAATACCACTAAAAACAGAAGAAAAGCAAAAATAAAAACCTAAATTCGTTGCGGGCTGCCACCTGAAAGCGCTTCTTTAAAGCCATTAGCTAGGCTTAACGCAAAAGATCAAGTTGTATCCATTGAACCATCATCAAGATCATCAAAAAGCTCTTCAATAGTACAACTAGTCTTAATAGGTTTATCAAACAAAGGACGAATGAAAATTCTTCTCGGAATAAAATCAAAAGGAGGGAAATCAATTGGAGTTTCATTAAAGTTAAAGATAGGTGTCTCCTCCAAAGTTTTCACCGTTTCAACTCTCTTGGCAATAGGTGTGTTTGTTTTAGCTCGAGGAACCTTGGGGACGTAAACGAACTTAGGTTCCTTCTTTGCCGGAGTTTCATCCTTTTTGGTTTTGATTGAGGAAAAGGTAGTTCCTAGAGTTTCAATAACTTCCTCAATCTTTTCTATCCTAGAAGACTTCTCATCAAGGGATTTGATAGTCTCCAAAGTTTTGATAATTTTCTGCATGGAGTTTTCTAGCCTATTCAAATTCCCTTGAATCTTACGATCCAACTCATTCACCCTATCGATACTTGGCATCTCTAGCTCTATTTTTCAAGTTTTCTCATAATGTGAGCTAAAGTAATGTCCTCCTTAATACTAACAACTGGGAGACTTCCAACAAGATTTTCAATAACATTAAGGGCTTCCCAGACTGGGGCCTCTATGAAGTTCCCATTGATAGCAGTGTCTAAAAGAAACCTATTCCGAGAAGTGATCCCAACATAAAAATTTCTAAGCAAGATAGTAGTGGATTGCTTCTTGGTGGCTCTTTTTTGAGAATCATTAATTCTATACCAAGCATCCTTCAAACTTTCACCACCTCTTTGAGTGAAGGTAAGTACTTCTGCCTCACCAAAGGCAAAAGGACCAGCCATAGTGGTAACTACTAACAAGGTAACATGTGTTTTTGGTATTTTTGATAAGGGACACAAAAGTAAAAACTGAAAGGTAAACTAAGAAGACAAAAAAGCAAAGATAAAAGATAGTGTGCAACTCCCCTATCTTGTAGACTGGAGTCCCCAGCAACGGCGCCAGAAATTGGCTTGATACGGCGAGGATCTCTCACTCCTCGTTGGTTACCCAAAGTGGAAGGTGAGATGTAGCGTAGCAGCAAATTTCCCTCGGTGAAGATACCAAGGTTATCGAACCAGTAGGACTCCAAGAGATACAAGAAGGTGTCACGGCGCTTGACGTCGACCTGCACACAGATACAAATAGCTTTGCTCCCAACGAGTACAGAGGAGTTGCCAATTCCTCCGGCCTTGCTGTTTACAAAGGATTAATGCAAGAGATAACGATAATGGCAACTGAAAGTAAATTGAGGGTCTAAACAATGATATGAAGATGGACCGGGGTCCCGTGATTTTCACTAGTGATGTCTCTCTCCCAAAAGACGATAAAAGTGCTAGCGAGGTAAACAAATCACAGTTGGGCAATTGACAGGATTATGAGGGCACCGCAATGCTAACTATGCTGCAAAGAAAAGAAGGGCTCAAAAAGCAATGGGCAGTACGCCAAGGTAAGTAGACCAAAATCCATCTGCATCTAGTACGAATCATCCACCTTGAGATATCTATCCAGAACATCTCGTTGGTATTAAGTTGAGAATCCCACCCAAAGTGTAAATCCAAAGCAACAGACGACTGCATTAAAAGAACTTTGCGTAAAGTAAACAATCCTTGCATCCGCGGATACAAGCACCGTTGTTTTATCCCTGGTGGCAACAACACATCCCCTAGTCTCATGTTTCTGTCACTCAAGCTAGACATCAAGGGGCTGAACCCACAATCAAGCATAACGCTCCCTCTTGGAGTTGCAACAAATCACTTGGCCAAAGTAAAATACGGCAACGAAGAACATACAAGAATTTACTCAAGAACAAAATATAAAAGAGAAGAACCAAATATATTACTCATCACAATATGAACATAGTCTCATAATCCATCAGATCCCAACAAACTCAGCATAGCAACGGCAGAAAATTACAATGGTGCCTCGATCATGTGAGGCAGCTCACGAGGTCTCGAAAGTGGAAGCACAAAGAAGGGAGAGATAGATCACATAGCTACTGGTCACGGACCCATGGTACAAGGGAAACTACTCACGGTACATACGGGAGGCGTCCATGGCTATGGATGGTCTCCCGGAGAGGGTAGCTTCTCCCGACAGGGTGCCAGAGCAGCTTCTCCAGGCACCCCCGATCTTGAAACGGCGGGGGCGGCGGTACAGAGGCTAGATCGCGAAAGAGGAGTCCGTCTTAGGGGTTTCCACCCCGAGGGGTAAATATAGGAAAATGGGGGTGTCGAGGGGACCCACCAGGCAGCCAGGAGGCCTCCTGGAGCAGCCTAGGGTGGGGCCGCGCTAGGGAACCTCCTGGTCTTCTGGTGGTGGCCCCCCTCCGCTCCTTCGGTGTTTCCGGAAGCTTCGAAGTCGCTGATTTTTTATCTGATTTTTTCTGAATTTTTTGGAGCACTTTAAATGGCCGGAAAACCTGAAATACAAAAACAACAGAAAACATCAACTGGCAGCTGGGTGCACTAGGTTAATAGATTAGTCCAAATATGCTAAAAAATGTATGAAAGTTCAATCAAAACATGGCAAAGTCACACAAAACATGCATGGAGCAAGCAGAAATTATAGATACGTTTGGTACGTATCAACTATGTCACTACAAGCTGGTCTCTAAATCATAAGTACAAGCATATGTACAAAAGTAGCATCCCTTTCGTCGATCTTCGTCATCACTGCCTTGTCGCTTGCACGATTGAACGTAGGAAAATATAATCAAGTGCAAATGCCATCACGGACTCGAGCTGAACTCTGCAACAAAGCAAACTAAAGAGAGAAAAGAAAATATTTTTGATTTTTTCAAAGATTTAGCGAAAGTAAAAGAAAAGAGAAATCTTTTTGTTGTTTTTTCAAGATAAAAGAACAAAGAACGTGCAAAAACTTCAAAAAGATCAAAGCAAACAAAATAAAAACAGATAATACAATGGAAAGGTGAGAAGGGCACGTACTCCCCCAAGCTTGGGCTTTTGGCCTAAGTTGGTAGAAGCTACTGCCCCCAGGAGCCTCCTGCTCCGGGGTAAGGGTAAGTCCAGGAGTCGTATGAGCCCTCCGGTGCGTACACTGAAGTCCTCGGGTCCTCCCACGAAGAAGGCCCCGCGCTCCAAGCGGAAGAAGATCCCTCACCATGCTCGGTGAAGGTCTCTCCCTGAAAAGTTGGGAACTCACCACCCTCCTCCTCACCGGGCACAACCCCCTCCATGGGGTTATGCGGCTGGTAATTAGCCATGAACTCATCGAACTGAATTTCGTTGAAGGACCATCCGTTCCCGCGAGTGTTATCAAACAAAAGTGGTGCAGGTAGACGGATCTCACGAGTAATAGTCCTTTCAAACCTCAAAATATAATCAAGGTTACAAAACTGAGAAGTCATGGTAACAAACTTATGCCTCTTCATAGCCGCAAGATCGAGACTCGCGTATGAAAAGGGAACATCATCAGGATGCGGGGTGCGCTCAAGAGACTCAAGGATAAGTGTGGCGTAAACGCCACCATATAAATCGCCTTTGTTACTGTTCGTAACAAGGCGCCGAGCAATCAAGGCACCCACATTATACTCATTCTTACCAGAGAGGGCGTTCGCATAAATAGCGAAGTCTGGTGCAGAATCATTGCTCGTGTTGTCATGAGCTAACACCCCTCTAGCAAAAAAATAAGCAAAATACCTTAGGTGTGGAAACAAGATGCGGGAAATCTTCGTGCGCCGAATGTCGGTCTCCTCTTGGAAGCAAAGGGAGTTGAAGAGGGTCCTCAACCCGGAAGGCTGCATGGTCATCTTAGCTGTCTGACCAACGTTCGGCACACCTATTATATCACAAAACTGTGCCAAAGACATGGTTATGAGATAATTATAAAGTTTGAACTCAACGGTTTCAGCGTCATAGTTATAACAAAAACTGTTAACAAAGCAGGAGGTAAGCTTTTTGTATTGTACCACACGGCATATAGCTAGCCGTGTCAAACCTGCATTGGCACAAAGGCCATAAAATTCCTCCTTAATTCCGGCAGCTGTAAGAAAATCATCGCACGGATACATCATTGCGCATGCTGGATTTGTGTCTTCCAACAACTCGAGGGGCACATGATCTTCATTATAGCTCACCCTAACTGCTGAGGGTGAAGCTGCAGCTCTAGTAACTTGATCGGAGCGCTCATGCTTCTTCTTCCCAAGCCATCCCTTTGCTTTTCCAAAGAAACTCATTTCTGAAATTTTTTACAATTCACAAAAACAATGATTTAAACAAAGCGGCTTGAGGCAAACTACTCTACTCACTTACCTAAGGCATAAACTTGCATCAAAACTTGGAAAATAAATTTCTACACATGCAAGCAAGCTCAAATGAACAGCACCAAGAGTTACTAAATACTCACAAATGAGGCCACCAATCAAAAATCTAATTGGAGGGGTAAAGGAGTTACATACCAGGGAGTATTTGCTCAAAATCTCAGCTCGAATGGTGGGATGTAGAGAGAGATCGAAAATCGCCTCCAAGAACAGCAATAACGCAAGAACTGGAGCAGAACTCGTGTTTTTGGAGAGAGAGGAAGGAGGAGGAAGAAGACATACCTGGAGGTGGGGCATGTGGGCCCCAGGCGCCCTGTGGGCGCGGCCAGGGGCCAGGCCGCGCCAACTGGCCGCCTGCGCCACTGGTGTCCCCCCTGATCAGGCCCAGGTGCCTCTGGGTCACTCCCGGCATGGAAATTTTTAATATAAATTTTCTGGAATTTTTCCGACAACTTCACTGTTGAAATTTTTTCAAAGTTCAAAAATCTGCGAAACTTTCTGAAAACTTGAAGCAGTGATTAGAGTTGTGAAGTTTCAAAAACATATAAACTTGGTACAGCAAGGAGAATAAAAGCTAAGGCAAATGAAAACATAACAAGCTTCTCTTTTTACCTATATAAAACATGCTTACTAGCAAGGTTGATCAAGTCTTACCAACAAACCGGCGATATATAGAGCAAAAATCTCACCTCTCATGAAGTGCTCATTGCACCTTTACTTTAATGGACGTTGTCCCCACCATGATGGTTTTGTATTTGTGGTGCACATGTAGAGGACAATCCCATTCTCCAATCTTCACGGTCTCGATATTCTCTATAGAGTTGAGGCCATGCCTCTTGTCAATCTTCTTCGGAAAATACACCGTGTGTTCTTTATCATTCACATTGAAAGTAACCTTTCCTTTATCGCAATCAATAATAGCACCTACGGTGTTAAGAAAAGGTCTACCAAGAAAAATAGACATGTTCCCATCCTCGGGCATGTCAAGCACAAGAAAATCAGTAAGGATTAAACAATTAGCAACTTCAACGGGAACATCCTCACAAATACCTATGGGAACGGCTGTTGACTTGTCAGCCATCTGAAGAGAGATATCTGTAGGGATTAGTTTTTCTAAACATAGTCTCTTGTAAAGACAAAATGGCATAACACTAACTCCTACTCCAAGATCACATAAAGCAGTCCTGACATAATTATTCTTTATGGAACAAGGAATGGTGGGTATACCTGGATCACCAAGATTCTCAGGAATCTTGCCACTAAAAGAGTAGTTAGCAAGCATAGTAGATATTGCTTCATTAGGAACTTTTCTTTTATTAGTAACAATATCTTTCATATATTTTGAATAAGGAGGTAACTTAATACCATCAGTCAAAGGAATTTGAAGAAAAAGATGTTTCATCCACTCACAAAACTTATTGTAATGCTCTTCTTCTTTAGTTTTGAGAGACTTACCTGGAAAGGGCATGGGTTTTTGTACCCATGGTTCTCGTTCCTTCCCATGTCTTCTTGCAATAAAATCTTCTCTAGTGTATTGATTGCGTTTGTCGGGTGTTTCTTCTTCTCGAACTTCGGGTGGATCATTTTTTATACCATCCTTTTCAGGCTCGGCACTGTCTTCAGCCTCAGCATCGGAAGTAGATATACTATTTGTATCATTGGATTTGTCAGCTTCTTTGTGCTTCTTCTTCTTCGGAGAGCTAACAATTTCTTCTTCCTGTATTTGAGAATCTTGCTCGATCCTCTTAGGATGCCCCTCCGGATAGAGAGGATCTTGAGTGCTAGTTCCTCCTTGGGTTTTAATCCCGAAGGCCTGTATATCCTGTTTGGCATTATTAGCAAGAAAATCTTTTTGCACATTAGAAATTTGATCAAGCTGAGTTTGAACCATATGAAAATGCTTCACAAGACATTTAACATCATCAACTGTTCTACCTAGAACATCAAGCAAACTTTTGATAGCAAGGGAATTATCATGCAACTGACTTTGTATCCTCTCATTAAAGTGATTTTGCTTCATAATAAAATTATCAAGCTCATCTAAACATTGATCAGGAGGCTTACCATGAGGAATGTCACTTGCATTGAAATCTAAAAGAGAGTGTACCTCTACCATAGGAGGGTGAGTGGTAGGCTTACACAACTTCTCGATGGGGGGTAGATTCTTCATGTCTGTAGTTTTAATACCCTTCTCTTTAATAGACTTCTTTGCTTCTTGCATATCTTCGGGGCTTAGGACAAGCATGCCCCTCTTCTTTGGTGGTGGAGGTGGTTCAGGGACGAACCAATCTTCGTGGTTCTTGGAAATCTTGCCCATTAATTCTTCTGCATCATCCGGTGTTCTTTTCCTGAAAACACAACCAGCACAACTGTCCAAATAGGATCTAGATTCATCAGTTAGACCAGCATAAAATATATCAATTAATTCATTTTTAGGGACTCCATGTCCTGGTCTAGCCTGGATCAGAGTACAATACTTCCCCCAAGCTTTAAGGATGTTCTCATCCTGCAACTGTGTAAAGTTATAAATTCTTCGTAAAGCAGCATGTTGCATATGAGCAGGAAAGTACTTATCAACAAAAGGGTGAGCTAAGTCTTGAGGACTCCTAATGGAACCACATGGTAGTGCATCGTACCACGCTTTAGCACCTTCCTTTAAAGAGAAAGGAAGAAGCTTAGTAACATAGAAGTTTCGTATCTTTTCATCTATAGTAAACAAGCCACCTAACTCAGTGAGTTTGGTCAGGTGTGCAATAGCATCATCATTTTCTCTGCCATAAAAGGGGTCAGATTCAACCATAGATATAAGTGAAAGATAAACAGAGAAATTATAATCAGGATCATTGATGCATATAGGAGACGTAGCAAATTTAGGATTAGGAACGGTCTTGTTCTTCAGAGAGTGTTTTTCGAGAAGCTTCTTAATAGCATCAGGGTCAGATTCGACAAACTCTCTTAGCTCCCTGCATAAATCATCATCAATTATAATATAATCATCATCAAGGAGTCTCTCCTTGAGTTTACTCAAATCAGGATAAGTGTAAGTTCCATCAAAAGGATAGCAAGTATCGGGAATTTCAATTCCAGATTTTTTTGCAGCAGCGATCTGTTTCTCAAGAGCGTGACTAACTGAACCAATATCATCAAGAGTAGTAGAAGCATCATCAAAAGTATCGGACATAGTAGCAGATTCAGTAGAGACATCATGTGGTGAAGGTGAAGCAAACTTAATCATAACTGAAGGTGAATCAAGTGTAGCACAAGTGTTCATAACGGTACCTTTTCTCATACGGGATGGTAAGATCGGGACCTTGGGGTCTTCTTTCTTACACATAGAGGATAAATTGCAGTAGGTAAAATACTTCAAGTAGACTTGTGAATAAAGCTATGCTCCCCGGCAACAGCGCCAGAAAACAGGCTTGATAACGCACAACTGCAGGGGATCGAGATAGTCTTCGCGGGTAAGAATAACCCAATTTATAGATTCGACTCAAGGGGAGCCAAAGAATATCCACAAGCTTTAAAAGTGGAGTTGTCAATTCCACCGCACCTGAGATACACTTACTTGCAACAAGATATTAATAGTAACTGCGATAATGGAAGTGATAATAGCAACGGTAATAGTGATGGTGAAACAGTAATAGTAAAACAACGAAAGTAAACAACTAGTAACCAACAGAATTAAAAACACTATAGGCTAGGGAGATGGATGGTTGGGCGCTGCATGGATAAGACACATCATGTATTTAACTTGGGGCAAGGCACACAGAAAAGCAATGATCATCTAGGCATAAATCAAACATCAGGCATGTACCCCATAGGTAGTTGTACGTGCTTGCAATGAGAACTTGCACAACATCTTTTGTCCTACC
Organism: Bromus sterilis; assembly: GCA_950022295.1. Classification (NCBI taxonomy): domain Eukaryota; kingdom Viridiplantae; phylum Streptophyta; class Magnoliopsida; order Poales; family Poaceae; genus Bromus; species Bromus sterilis. The sequence continues at coordinate 40,427,133 of OX465600.1, forward strand.
ATCCCGCTACGAACGGGGCAAAAAGGAACTTATGGAGATTAAAGTGCTCCTATCAAAGAGCACCGGAACAAAGCATTAAAAATCAATGGATACATGGAATCCTCAAATTATAGTCCATCCCCTTTGGTGTCCCAAGCTGTCACCTTTGGGATCGCCGGTTCCGGACTATAACAGGTGCAAACAACTCATAGATAGGATCAAGAACACAAATATATTCATGAAAACACAAAGGGTTCAGATCTGAAATCATGGCACTCGGGCCCAAAGTGACAAGCATTAAGAGCAACAAGGTGAAGCAAAGATGATAAAAAACAATGTAGATGATAGGCAACATGCCCCCAACAATCTGATAAACTATTACATGATCTAACTCATCCAATCCCTACCATCCCCTTTGCCTACAGCAGGAAATTACTCACACATGGATGGAGAAGTCATGGAGGGAGGATGGAATGGCGATGATGATGACGATGGCGATGATCTCCCCTCTCCGGAGGCCAAAACAGCCTCCAGATTAGCCCTCCCGGAGAAGAACAGAGGGTGGCGGCGGTTCCACGACGTGAATTGGGAAAACGACTTCTGTTTCGGGGTTTCTCCGTCATGGGAATAAATAGGAGCTTCGGTAGGGCACCAGAGGAGGGCGGAGGCCCCCAGGTGGCCAGAGGGCGCGACCCCACCCCTGGCCGCGCCAGGGGGCGCGCATGGGGCCCCCTTGGCTCCCCTCTGGTCCCACTTCTGGCTTCTGGCTCCTTCGGGTGCGTGGATTTTCTGGTATTTTTCTGGGAATTTTCTGAGACGTCTAAAAATCCATTTTCCTGCGCACAATAAAACCATACAGGCAGCTCTGCTGAAAACAACGTTAGTCCGGGTTAGTTTCATCCAAATCATGCAAGAATGAGGGAAAAACAATAGCAAAAGTGTTTGGAAAAGTAGATACGTTTGAGACGTATCATTTCCTAACATAAGCCTCCCAACCCCAAATCTTCAGGTGAGACAACTTAGCTTTCGTGCCATGCCATTCTTCAAATGGTGTTGTCTTTACGGGTTTGGATGGTGCCCTATTAAGAACGTAAGCGGTAGTTTCTAATGCATACCCCTAGAATGACACAGGAAACGTTCTTGCGAACGTGGATGGCTCAGACTCGGAACTACGACCTCCCTGTCGTGTAGTAGACCACCGGCGAGGATGACTCCTGGTTGACCTCCAGCGATGAAGTAGCACCACAGGTGTAGTGCCTCGAAGAGATTATACACGTACGGTACAATCGATGTTCCTCCCGGGCCCCGAACCAGGCGAGCAGCGGAAGAAAGACGGATTCGGATCCCGACTCCAGTAGAGCGACGACCTGCCTTATGGTGGAGAACTCCAGTCCAGGTGCAGACTCCAAACAAGGGGAGTCCACTTCCAGGAAGGAGGAGAGAGAGAGGAATAATTGTGTGTTGGAAAAAGGGGGGTGTACCCCCTCCTTATATAGGCCAGGGGGGTTCCATCCTCCTCCCCTCCCCCATGTGGGACTAAACTCCCAAGGGGGGGGGAGTGCGCCGGCCTAGGGGGGAGTGGGCCCACCCTTGGCACCAATCCCAAGGGGGGAAACCCCCTCCTCCCCTAATGGGCCCCATAGGCCCATATAGCCTTTTTCCAAAAGTTTAATTATTTTAATATGTTTAAATATTTAATTCAGATAATTAAATAATAAAACATTATTAAAACAAATTAAACTTTATTTTGAACCATTCAAAATGTCCAGAACAACTTCCATCCTCCTCCGGAACTATTCCGGTGATTTCTCCTATTTCACCGATTGATCCCGAAACTGTCTGACAAGGGGGTGACCCCACGACTCTTGCATGAAAGGCTACCTGGTGCGTATGAAGATAGAAGGCCCACTGGGAAGCCACGACAAGCCCACGATTGGCCCAACCAGGCACCGACGTAGGAGTCCGCGACTAGCATGGAAGGCGCAACTTGGCGTACAAGGAAAGACTAGAACTAGGAAACTATCTTTGTAACCTAGTACGGATTCCCCGAGACCTGGCCTAATATATAAAGGCTGGGAGGGGAGACGCCCAAGAGAACACAAGACGCATGTACTCACCTAGCCTTGCAAGAACTCGCCTCGGCCTCCATTGTAATCGCCCCTTCACGCAATAATATCGAGAAGGAAGTGCTTCTCCTGTTAGCAGACTCGAGGACTAGAACCAGATCTAGCCCGCTCGAGGAATTCAACATCACCACAAGCATCTCCATCATCTCGTCAAGATCACCTAGCCTGCAGCCGAGCCAAGTACAGCACCTCGACGACTGTCAGATCCACCGCCGACGGAAAAGAACTCGATGATCCAGAAGACAGGCACGAGGACTCTACTCAAGAACCCTACTCGACGAGTCGCAGCGCGTGGCCGAAGACTCGCCCACCAGTCGACGACCCGTCGCCGCCCGGACTCCCACCACACGCCAAGACAGCGACTCTGAAACCCAGACCGGAGAGTACTACGACCCAGATCGAAGGCCAGAAGAATTCGCCAACTTCATTCGGAACCAATCACTCATCGACGGGATAGAACTTGACCCAAGATTCCACAGCCGAGCAGAAGATCCCTCGCAGATCTTCCAAATCTCAAGAAGAAGAAGGCACGCCGGCTCCAGTAAACTCACAACTAAAGAGCAACTGGAAGGACCTTGCACGATCCACTGTTTTGAAGACAGCCGGGGACATCTCAGAGAAAGCCACACCCTAGGAGATTGCTGCCTATTCACCGAACTCACCAACAACCTCAAGGAGGAGCGTGAAGCCAAACGCACTCGAAGAAGCGCGCAGTCGCCCGCACCAATTACAGAGGAGCAATACCCCGCGTCCCAGGGACGAGTCTGCATGATCCAATAAGGAAGACCCCCGAAAGCAAAGCAAGATGCCTACACCTTGCAGGCCGAAGCAGCCGAAGGCCTAAAGATAATTGAAACCTACCAACTAAGGGGCGCTGAGACCGGCATCACCTTCTCACAGAGCGACCATCTGCCTGTAGTCCCAAGGCCCGGGCATGCACCCTTGGTCCTCGAAGCTCAGATCGGAGGTTACGAAATGGACAGAGTCTTCATGGACGGAGGCAGCAGTCTAAACATAATCTTCGCCAGCACCCTACGCAAGATGTTAATCCCACAGTCGGTTTGGAAGAAGTCAGGCACCACAATATACAGCGTAGTTCCTGGCGAAGCAGCCACCTCCATCGGAACAATACAGCTTGATGTGATCTTTGGCAGCAAGTGCAACTTCGCAAAGCAAGCGCTCGAGTTCGAAGTGCTCGACTGGCAGTCGCGGTATCACGCCATACTCGGGCGACCAGCGTTCGCACAGTTCATGGAGGTCCCACACTACGCATATCTCAAGCTCAAGATGCCAGGACCCGCAGGAATCATCACAGTCAAAGGAAGCTTCACCAAATCGGACCAGTGCGGCCGTGACTTCCACAAAGTCTCCGACACATTTGGAGCCCAACAACAACTCAAAGAAATAGCCATGGTGACGGACAAAAGCATATTTCCGCTGGCAAATCGAAGCGAGACAAAAGAATTCGGCCGCGATTTCAACATCGACAGCGACACAATCACACACCAAGTCCACCCAACAGACCCAGAGAAGACAGTTCGCGTATATGCCCACCTTCTAGAAGAGCAAGCAACCGCCCTCATAACCTTCCTTCGTGAAGAGTGGAATTTTTTTTCCTGGTGCCCAGCCGACATGCCCGGGATACCACGATAATTCGCAGAACACGCGCTCCACATCAAGCCAAACACCAAGCCAGTAAAGCAGCCACTGCGACGATTCTCAGAACCCAAGCGCAGAGCAATCGGAGAAGAATTCAACCGACTACTCGACGCACAGTTCATCTGAGAGACGAAGAAAGCAACATGGATAGCAAACCCAATCCTAGTCCCTGAAAAGGACACCGAGGTACTGAGGATGTGCATCGACTACGGGCCTATCAACAAGCACTTCCCAAAAGACCACTTCCCCCTGCCAAGAATCGATCAAATAATCGACTCCACAGAAGGATGCGACCTCCTCTCCTTCCTCGACACATACTCAGGATACAAACAGATCCGGATGAAGGAAGAAGATGAAGAGCACACCTCGTTCATCACCCCCTACGGAGTATTCTTCTACCAAACAATGCCATTCGGCCTCAAAAACGCGGGAGCCACGTACCAGCGGATGATGCAAGCATGTTTGAGAGACCAGATCGGCAGGAACGTCCAGGTCTATGTAGACGACATTGTCATCAAAACCTACAGCGCAAACACGCTGCTCGACGACCTCCGCGAGACATTCGCGGCCCTCAACAAGTATAGGATCAAGCTAAACCCCAAAAAATGTGTGTTCGGCGTCCCAGCCGGAAAATTACTCGGATACATGGTCTCTGCCCGAGGAATCGAAGCAAACCCAGAAAAGGTTCAAGAAATCGCCAAGATGCAAAGGCCAACCAACATTAGAGGAGTACATCAGCTCACAGGAAAGCTCACAGCATTGAGCCGTTTCATCAGCAGGTTAGGCGAAAGGACCCTAGCGTTCTACAAACTGCTGAGAAAAGGAGAAAAATTCGAGTGGACCGAAGAAGCCAGCAATGCATTCGCAGACTTAAAGAAGACCCTCTCGACCCCACCAATCTTGGTGGTGCCTAAAGAAAGGGAAAAGTTGTATCTCTACATAGCAGCACGCAGCAGTGTCTTGAGCACAGTGCTTGTCGTCGAGCGCGCAGAAGAAGGCAAAATCCAGAGCATCCAAAGTCCAATCTACTACCTCAGCACGCTACTAACGAAGCCACAACAGCGGTACCCACACTACCAGAATCTCCTGCTCGCCATTATCATGACCTCTAGGAAATTATCGCACTACTTCGACGAACACTCCATCACAATTGTGAGCAGTGCACCACTCACGGACATCCTCAACAATCCCGGAGCGACCGGTCGAGTCGCTGAGTGGAACATGGAGCTCAGCCAACGAGACCTGCTGTTCAAACACCCGACACGAATCAAAGCCCAAGTACTCCCATATTTCCTGGTCGAGTGGGCAGAAGTCCAAACACGAGGTCCCCCAGACCTATCCAACTCATGGACGATGTATTTCGACGGATCTAAAAGACGGCAAGGAACCGGAGCAGGCGTCGTCCTAGTCTCCCCCAAAGGAACGAAGATCAAATACATCCTCCAGATCAACTTCAGCAACACCTCCAACAATGAAGCAGAATACGAGGCACTAATTCACGGCATGCGCATGGCAAAAACTTGCGGTGCCACTCGCCTATCGATCTATGGCGACTCCAACCTCGCCGTCCAGCAGGCGATGAGAGACTGTAACGTAGTTGCAGATGACATGGAAGCTTACCAGAAGCTCTATAACGCGCTAGAGGGAGGATTCGACGGCTGTGAACTCAACTACATCCCCAGAGCAAATAATACAGAAGCCGTCGAACTCGCGAACATCGGATCAACTCGAGGACCAGTACCACCAGGCGTTTTCCTTGAGAGCATCAATCAGAGATCAATAAGAGCAAAGCCAGCTGAACCCAAGGTAGTCGCAGAAGAAGACGACACAAACGAGCCAGCACAGGTGGCAGCAACGAGCGCAGATGACGATGCAAATAGTCAAGCAATTGAAGTCGAAGTACCAGCAGCACTCGAAGACCCGGCCTGGGCAAGACCTTTCCTTCGATTCCTAGTCGAAGGCACTCTACCACAAGACGTTGCAGAAGCCCGACGCATCAGTCGACGATCTAAAACATTCACAATAATCAACAGAAAACTCTACAAGAGCAACATTTCTCAGGTCCTCCAAAAGTGTATAGACGAAGAAGACGGCAAAGACCTACTACTCGAGATTCACGAAGGCACCTGCGGGCATCATGCCAGCAGTCGAGCACTCGTGGAAAAAGCCTTTCGAGCAGGTTTCTACTGGCCGACCGCTATGAGAAATGCGGAAGACATCATATGGCGTTGCATCGCCTGCCAAAAATTCGCCAGCAGGCCACACGCCCCAGCATCGGAACTCAAAGCCATACCGTTGTCATGGCCATTCGCCACATGGGGACTCGACATGGTAGGCCCACTCAATAAATCCTCAAAAGGAGGAAGAACACACCTACTGGTCGCAGTTGACAAGTTCACCAAATGGATCGAGGCAGTACCAATCTCCAGCTCAACAGCCTTCACGGCAGTCAACTTCATCAAATCAATCATCTTCAGATTCGGAGTACCACACAACATCATCACAGACAATGGCACAAACTTCACAGCAGCAGAGTTCCAAAACTTCTGTCAGGAGCTAGGCATCAAAATCAACTACGCATCAGTCGCACACCCGGAGTCAAACGGCCAAGTGAAGAAAGCGAACGGCCTGGTATGCGGAGGAATAAAGAAGCGACTCCTACCACCACTCGAACAAGCCGCGGGCAACTTGGTAGAGGAGCTTCCCGCAGTACTATGGAGCCTGCGCACCACCCCAAACAGCTCGACCCAGTATACACCCTTATTTTTGGTATACGGGGCAGAAGCAGTGCTGCGCACGACTTAAAATTCGGAGCCCCTAGAATCTCAGGGTACGAAGAGGAAGAGGCAGAAGAAGCACTGCAGAACGACAAAGACATAACAGACGAAGCGCGTGACACAACTATCACAAGATCTGAAGGATACCAGGACAAGTTACGCATATATCAAAGCATTCGCCTGCGGACCAGAACGTTCAACAAAGGAGACCTCGTGTTACGGCTGATACAGGAAAAAGTGCACAAACTTGCCCCACAATGGGAAGGGCCGTTCATCATCTCGGAAGTCATAGGAGGAGGAGCATACGGACTAAAGAATCCGAAGACCAATGAGGACGTGGGAAACCCATGGAACATAGCTAACCTACGCCTATTCTACCCATAGTCCTCTAGAAAATATCAAGACATCGGCAGCAGCACCGATCGGCAACCCATGTAAAATTCGAAGGAATAAAGCAATGTTGCCCAAAACATATTACTCAAAAGCACTCGGGGGCTCGAGTCTAACCCCCCCCCCCTGAGAGACGCTATCTTCGTTAAACGCGACCTCAGCCAAAGTATCAACTCAGCCGTGAAGAAGAAGGTCGCCTTCCTCCAGTTGTACAAGGTCGCCGTCCTCCAGTTCTACAAGGTGCCTCGCCTACTGGCGCCGTCGCTTGACGACCAGCTTGACGTCTAGTTCATCCTTAGAACTAGAAGAGAAAACACCATCGCCCGAGGGATCATCCGAAGACGAATACACGGGAGAAGCAGGCAAACCACCACTTGAGCCATCGGAATCGTCGCTGCTTGTTTCCTCACAGTATGGATCCAGACGGTTGCCACCAACATCAAATGCACGGATAATAACAGTATCTTCGCCGTCAAAACGACAGCAAAGGTTATCTCCGTCGCGCAGATTCAACTGACGAGAAAACTCCCTCCAGTCAGACCCAAGGATAATCAAGGATGAACTATCAGTCTTCAGCTACACCCAAGAAGAAGAACGAGCACATCCGTGAAGACGGAAACAGAAGCCCCTCAAGTTGCGCTCAGAAGAAATGGAGGCAAACGATAAGGGAAGAGGAATCCGGGCAGCATTCCGGCCAAGAACACGCAAAAGAAAATCATAACGCCAAAAACCCTCTTCCATGGAGGAAGAAGAAGAAGGCACCGACGCGGTACCATGACGCCCGCCTCGTGAAGAACGAGGTGTGCGGCCACCACGACCACGACGGCCACGGCCTCGCCCAGCCACACCACCACCACGCTTGGGCGCCATATGAAGAAGAAGAAGAAGAGAGAGATGCGAAGAATGGATGCCAAGAACGGGCAACCACAGGAAGTACTTATAGCACAATCCAAGGGCAAACCAGGAAAAGCACGCGGAAGCTCAGGCGGCGCCATCATTGCATCAAAGACCAAACGGTCCGGGCGCTATGAATTCCAAGGCAAATATGCCTTCACACGGTCAGCATTATTTACAGGACGCATCAAATCTCGCCGGTTTCCCATACAAGCCTCGGAAACCCAACGGGCAATAGGCAGCACGACATCCAAACCATCATTATGACGGTCCAGAAGACACGACGAATCAAAAAATCAAGCATCATCATCGGTCATCAAACAG